>OZ004332.1:11513682-14056182 GCA_963924455.1 Pelagia noctiluca
ACATCCTCCTCCTTTGGACTATTCAATGCAGCAAATAACGCATTTTGCTTCATAACCTGCAATTGCAGAAACATTTGTTGTTGTTCAAGCAATCGCTTGTATCTCTCGTCTAATGGTGCCTGGTATGTCTGAGGCACAGTTCCAGGGGGCTTATACTCATGATACTTGTATTTCTTTTTCTTGGATTTGTTTTGCGGATGTTTGTTCTTCTTATTTGATTTGGGTTGTTTTTTCATATACGAATCCCTGACTTTCTCCCCCTTGTGAGAAGTCTCCTGTGCATAGTAATCATTGATGGAAGTCACTGGTAGGCTCTTGCTGTCATCTGCCTGTACAAGTTGTTGATAAGGAGAAACACCATGCACATGGCTCTCATCTGCGTTTTCCACGCTAACATGCTCTGAAAATGCTTGGGCAAACGTGTCAATTGTTTCCGTTGCAAACGGAGAGAGGGAATCAACTGATGAGCCACAATCCACTTCTGTGGATGTCGACTCTGAGAAAGTCACACTGATTGGAGAAGTTGAAAGATCCTCACAGGTTGCATGGAATGGCACACATCCATGTTTGACAGCATCAGCAAACTTAGGCTCTACCTCAAGAATGTTCTCCTTGATGAGCTCCAGAGGACCAGGCCTGTTGAATAGCTGCTCGTTCAGGTGGTCAGCAATGAGATGACGTTCAAGTGCAGATTGTTTTTCTTGTAAAGATGCATCCACTTTCGAATCTGTAAGAAATATTTGATAGTTGATAGGTTAATAGTCGATAGGCACATACACTTACTATCTTCGCAAGGCATGGGTTTATGTGCTAAGCACAAAGGGCCCACTGAATAGAAAAACTAATCGTGCAGTGCGACCCTGGTCCTTCCTCTCGATGTGCCTTTTTGCCTGGAATTACAGAGAGCTGGCTAGTTCTCCTCACACTTTGTGACAGGTCTGAATGTTGTTTTGAACCTGGGACCGCTTGTGGTTTTGAACATTCCGCCATCCCCGCCAGTAAATAACATACACAGTTTAATCAATACGACTGGAATTTCATGCTGTACACTGCTGCAAGTCCATGCAAAGAAGAACAGACAAAACATCAGAATAATCTTCAAATGTGAGTATTGCTGTGGTAAGACACTTCACACTCCACTTTTGCTCCGAAATTTCAAGCTTCTAATTTTGCTTCATTTTCAAACATAAAATAGGAGTCAAACTATTTCAGCTTTAATAAATTTATAATTGTAAGATAGCTTAGGGTCATTGAGCCAAGTTTCTCAAAATTCATAACTTTGATTAACCCTTTCGCGACCGCCAACACGGTTTCGTGTTTTCTATGTTGCTGCTGTGTGGACTGCCCACTTTTTCGTGTTTTGAAGATTCCTTGAGAAATCTAAGAATTTCCCATATATGGAAGAGAGCCACAGTCTAGCTATTGTTATAATACAATAGTTCAGATGTTCAGCTATTCTATTGGTCAGTTATAACAATAGTGTTCTATTGTGACTTTGTCTGTAAAACGTGTTTGAAAAGCGAACTCCCCCAACGCGAATCAAAGTCAACATTTTTTAGCTTCGCGTGTTATCAAGATGGGCGCTATTGAATTTAAATGCAAGTTAAGTTGTAACAAAAGTAATCATTCAGAAAGAAATTATAACTATTCTTGATGGGAGAAGATAGAACTACAGTTCTATGTATTTATTGCAAATTATTTCATGAATTAAAGGACGATAAACAAGAATTTATAGCAGCTAGGCCGAATCTAAGCAAGACAGCATTCGACAGTGGACCTAAAAGCACAAAAACTTTTTTGATGAAGAAAACTGGAAGGAATATAATGGATATTTATTCTATAGCATATTTACTGTTGCAGCGGAGTTGTTCTTGAAGGGAACGTGTGGAAGAAAGATAAATTTTGAGTAAAAACATCGAAGGGGAAGGAGAGGAAGAACTTTGTCCCTACACGCATTTTGCAATCTTGTGACTGGGATCAATGTTTTGAAGATATAAACACAGTTTTCCACCTCAAAACTTTTGAAGACATTAGCTACATCTTAAATGAACTTTTTGGACAATATTTAAGAAGGACAAGTTCTTTAAAGTATGAAATACAACAGATTTGCAATTTGATACAGAAGCTAATTATCATTAGGCCTAGGCCCAATAAAGCGCAATTTTCTTTTCTCGTTCTATTCTTGAAAAAAATTCAAAACGAAAATTAAAACACATTTTTAGTTTGTTCAGTAACTTATCTTTCATCCATCTATTGAATTTTTTTTGGATTAGATGCGTTTTTCGTGCAAAATTTGCTTTTGAATTTCGGTACCCTAGACTTGAGAAATGTGCTCAGGACAGCGGTTCTCACAGCAATTTCCATACTGGAGAAGCGGTCGCGAAAGGGTTAAGGAAAATTTAACTATAAGATCAGGCATAGGAGAAACATTGAAATAATGTATTAGGGTAGTTAAATTGGCATGGATAATTACCTGCCAATATGTGCCGCTGGACTAGCTGCTGCCTGCTGGCACGCACTCGCATTCTTTTCTGCAGCAGATCACCAGTCTGAAATATGTCACAAAGTAAATATACAAAGGAATTGAATAAGTAACGTGACAGCTATGAAGTGACCCAATGGAGAAGTGAAATTGCAGTTTCCAGGTGGATATTGCAGTGGTGGGTGCAGTGGTGTGCATTTGTGAAGAAACTGCTGTGTTAGAAATTCTGGAGTCATTAGTTCTTGGACTTAATTTTGGGGGTGTCTGGTGGGCAGCAGGAATCAAAATTATGATCTTTTCTGGCACAAATGAAGCATCAAATAAAGGCTAAGCCCTTATTTACTACCACATAAAGTGACGTAGTGTATGCTACGATGCCCCTTTTGAAATTAATGCCTCTTATAGCCTTTTGTAGGCTAGCATGTTTAACAAGTTATCAGAAAGCTAATGAGTCTTTATAAAATTCAAACTTTACCTTGGCTCTTTCAAGCTGGTGGATCTGTGCAGCAATGTTAGGAGATGCATGATGCGCTAGGAAATGCAATAAATGAATTCAAATACATCATACTCAAAGATGTTGGGACAGGCATAAGTGATACTGAAAATCTAGATAAGGTAGTTGAAGGTTTTTCAGATGTACAGATTGACTTTTGCAAATGGAAAAGCTAAGCTCAAGGCAAAGAGTTGTGGTGAGTACCAGTATTTTTTCAATCAGATTTTCTTGTGGAAAAATGATAAATACTACATATATATCAGAGCACTACATTCAGTTCTTTGCTAAAACAAAACTAGAAATGCAACAGGAGTTATATTTGCCACTCAACTTAGCATTAAATTGGGTTTTAAGATTGGGTTTGACTTAGCATTACAGCTTAGCCCAAGACAAAAGTGGATTAAATATTATTTATTGAATTATCATCAATATCACTTAGATCCTTCCTTTCACAGCAGGAAGTTGAGTCATTAGCATCTATTCACTTTTGATTAGTCAGAAGCGGTATAAATTAATCTGAAATTACAAGAAAGCAATGGGTCTCTGATTGACCTGTCTCTGAAGAATGACATACAAGGAGAACGCTTGATTATACTCTTTTTTTATAAGAACCAGTAAATTTGATTTGAAGCTGGCTGTTTTTAAATATTTCTCTATTTTCAGCCTTAAATGTTCTTAAATTGTTCTTACTTTAGAATAATTTTGAAGCCTGTTTTCACTATCAGTTGTGTTAATTGGTTCAAATGTGGACTCTCCTGACCATCTGATATATCTGTGTGCTGTCAATTTGCTTGTTTTGTAATTATTTGTCAGTCTCGTGGTTATTTCGTAAAATTTCTATATTGAGCCAAAAATGGTCAGCCTCGGTTTATTCTTAGCTTGTTCTTAAGTTTTGGCCAAATTTGAGGCTGGTGTTCTTATAAAATTGTTCTTATAGAAAAAAGAGTGTATATCGTGATAACACTTTATGACACTGAATCAGTTCTCAGTTTCAATCTGCTCTAAAAATCTCTTGAAATATTTCTGTGAGGTTCAGCATGAAATGTATTAATTTCAAGTTACTAAGGAATAAGTAGGGTCTGGAGCTTCAGTGACTTTCCTTTCAATTTGTGCATGTCATGCAATGGACTATACAATAATGATCATAAAAGATAAGAGGCTTTGCACAATTCCGTGATGAGCTCTTGGCCTACAGGCCAACTAAATTTTATATGCTTAGAATTTAGACAGACATTGTACCTAGTAATTAAAATACAAAATAAATCTTCAAAGTTACACCTCCAGACAATCAATTCATCGTCAATTGTACTATAGACAAAGGCTTTGACAGGCATGGTGATAATTTATCGTCTAGTCGACGATTGTCTCGTCGTCTATAAATAAACAAATCAACTTACGAGGAATAATTCCCCTGACAACCAGATCTTCCCTCTCCAATCGGCATTTCAATCTTCTTTCCAACACTAGGAAAGAGCAAATAGGTTGCTTTAACAACAATCAACGGCAAAGAAGTGTATGGAAAGCGAAAAATGACAAGGAAGAAGGAAGCAATTGATGGCCTAGGCAAACACAGGTTAGCCTAAAAATAAATGACAACATACCATCCCTATTGCTGAACAAATTTTCAGTTGAAGGCGAAATGTGTCCACTTCTGCTTTGCAGCTCATCGCAGTATGTTTCAAAATCATTGCAGTTGTTATCCATTATCTGAGATCAAGTGCTTGGGACTTTTCATTCACACCTGGCCTCGAGAAATATAAAACAACAATTTCACAATTTCAGGCCATCTCTGCCGCCCTCTCATTCAGTATACGCTTCGCTGATCTTCAATCATCTCGACCCAGTCTCCCGGATATCGCTGCATCTCCTGCTGCGTCTTCTGCACAGCGCAGCGAGTAAAAATACCGTAATTACGTCATTTCTATTTAGAGTGGATATATCAGCTAACTATTCTTGTTTCGCGTCCAGGTATGTATGAATTTATCAATAATATTAAGTTTCAAGCTTATTGAGTAGACATTCATCATGATGTTGAGAAAAAATTCGGAACTTTCATATCTACTTATCTGCATTGATTCGGTCGTGCGTTTTTTCTTAAAACGTTAAGACGATCTGCAAAAGAGAGACGTATAAAAGGCTTATTGTTAAAGGTGGGGAAGTGATAAAATTGATAACAAAGGAAGAACTTAGTCTGGATGATTTGAGAAAAGATAATGCAGAAAAGTTAATTCAGCTCTCAGATTTAGAGACTTTTCCAAGATACCATCACATTCGTAAAGCCGAGGGGCATATCACTCCAAAAAAATTTAGTATACTCTTTGAAAAAATCACAGGAAAATCACAGGAAAATCACAGAAAAATCACAGAAAAATCACAAAAAATCACCGAAATCACCAAAAAATCACAGTGATTTTTGAAATCACAAAAATCTCGTACACTTTTTTGTGAGTGGTATGTCCCTCGCATAAAGCAGTATTATGGCTGATTGAAGAAAAGTTATTTTAGCCTGCTGCCCTAGCCTTTGTTCAAAGCCTGGCTGACAAAATGCAGGCAAACCTATGCAAAGCCTTTCAGAGAAATAAATAAGAGAAGGAGAAACGCTTAAAAGCCAAGCCACAAAGAACTATTCTTCAATGATTTTTACCAACTGCTGACAATTCTGAAACTTCACCTGACAAATCTGGAAAAAGCCAAAGTGAAGAGTCTGATGACTCTGATGGCTGAACATTTAAATAGCTACTTATACTGCTTAAATATATATACATTATTTCATAATTTTTTTAGAAACTGATTTTGATTTCATACCCCCTCAAAAATTTCACTATTCATTTCGTACCCCATCAGAAAACATCTCGTACCCGTCCTAAATACCCTCCGCCCCAGCCTTGCCAATACTTAATGACCACTCCGGAGTAAGGGCCTTATATTAAAATTGTACTGATGAGAAACAAAAAAGGAGACTCTCTCTCTGTCTGTAACTCAAAGTTTCATGCTGTCGCAATCATCAGACAAACTGTACTCTATCCAAACTCAATACACAAAACAGAATAGATGTATTCGAACAAATCAAGGCTGATAAATTGTTAGGAAACAATAAAAGTCGATACAATTTATTTACTTGATAGCATTGAGTACATACTAAAGTAACAAACAGGCTTCAAACATTTGACTCCAGAGGCAAGAGAATGCTCGACCCAGTCTTTTAGTTTGAGATCATTGATGAGAGCAAATAGGGAAACATTTGAGAACTAAAGCTAATAAAGGTTACTTCACGATAGTTGTTAGAAAACAATGGGATGATGAAGACCTGGTACCGAGTACACTCTTTTTTTTATGTAAGAACAAGTTTTTCAGAACACGAGCCTCAAATTTTGCTAAACCAAAGAAAAAGCTAAGAACAAACCAAAGCTGACTATATTTTGCTCCATGTAGGAATTTTAGAAATAACCTTAGGGCTGAGAAATAATCACAAAACAAACAGGTTGAAAACTTACTGATGTGTCAGATAATCAAGAGGGTCAAAATTTGAACCAATTAACACAACTGATAGCAAAGATAAGCTTCCAAAGCATTATGAAAGTAAGAACATTTCAAGAACATTTTAGGCTGTAAAAAGGGAAATATTTAAGAACAGCCAGCTTCAATCCAATTTTACTGGCTCTTATAAAAAAAAGAGTGTGATCAGTTTTGAGAAAATTTTTAAATCAATAATGTTTCACCTCTCTGCTGTAATAATTTAAAGTCATATATACAACATATTAAAATTAGCAAAAGCTTTTCGGTTAAAACCATCCTCAGTGCTAGATGTTAAAATAATATATTATCATAACATCTAGCACTTGAGGATGGGTTTTAACCGAAAAGCTTTTTCTAATTTTGATATGTTGTATATATGATTTTAAATTATCTTATAATAGCAAATTTTAAGAAGTATTACAAATATATCTACTGTAATACTTTTTTATGAATTCAACTCTTGTCTTAAGGAACATGGTGATGGTCTACCTGAAGTAGCTTAACTACAAACTAAAGAGTTTACTACAATGATTATGAAAAGGTGAAAAAGAATACAAATAAAGGTTAATAATTAGATATTATATCAAGATATTGACTCCAAACGTTTTCTAATACAATAAACCAAGTGTCCAAACCCCAAATGGTCAAAGTGGTGCATAGTCATGTGTTCCGTCTGAACAATTTTCCCTTTTGATTGACTTTAATAGGCCTACTTTGTCGAGTGTCGAATTCCAGGTAATAGTAAACCTGTCTCGAATGACTTCCTAAACTGATTTCAATTTCAGGGCGATCTACTTGTAATAGGAGTGAGCTTCTCAGATTGTGTTTCCGTTATTCATCCTGAATAGGAGAATTAATTCTGCAAATTCCCAAACCATAAATGCACTAAATATAGGCCTATGTATCAGTTTATTTTCGTGCGGCTCCCATTCGCTTTATACAACTACACACGACTCCACACAGGGATCGTGAATGCGCGGTGATAAGATATAAAAACCTCTTTCATTGAAGAATTGAGCTGCATATCCCGGTCTAATCAGCGGATAGGGGATATTGATAAAGTTATATCTACCTGTCATGGCGGAATGCCCTGACCCAAGCTGGTGTCAATATTAGCTGAATTCAATATGGGGATGCCGCCTGTTTGAATAGGCAACCTGAATACTCAGCAAATACACACAACTTTCAGTTTGCTTTTCTATTATCCATCATTTATTCATTCCACATTGAAATTTATTCAACTTAGCATGCAGCATCTTGGCCTTGTATTTCTGAATGGGTGACAAAACTTCCTTGTAAATGAAACAGTATATATACCAAAGGAAACAGTCTTATTAACGATTTTAGGTTCATGTCTTCGCGGTGGTTTTATGAAATGTGAGTTGTGGTGGCTGGAAGCGACCTCTGCGTAAATAACGCCACAGGATAGCAACAGATTGAACATGCGAAATGGAGAGGCTGATCCGCTCGTATTATTGTCTTACTGAGGCTGGAAGGCCCACGCGCTCAATTAATGGCTTATGAAACTGGACTGAAACCTTTTGTTTTTGATCAGGAAGGGCTCTTCGCTCGCAAGTCCTCCAGCAATATTCTCTCAGACCCGAGGATTCTCGAGCACTTGCGAATCGTGGCAGAAGAAGCACAAATCGAGGAGGCAGACGAGGACAAGATCTCCGATCAGGATGAATACGAATTCGAGAGAAAAGATTTGTCTACAAAAATCGCTGCCTACAACAAACGGAACCAATTTGGTGCCTTTCGTGTTGTTCAGAATGTGAGTGTCTTTATTTTCATTGTTATCAATATCCCTTTCAAATCTAGAAGTAATTACTGTATTTATATCTATTTAGAACAAGGAGAGATGTCCTGCAACAGCTCAAAGCTGCCTAGCCTATTCAGTTATTTTATGTTCACAACCTTTTCGCCTGTTAAATTTGAGAAAATTGGACTACATAAATTCCAATCGATGCAAACGATACACTTATCCATCTAGAAGCAGCCTGGTAAAAGGTAATCAGGTAATTTCACATGAAAATCAGAGATCGGTCTGAGTCGACAACAAGGTGAGGGCAGCAGGTGCTTTTGGCAAGTTTGTCACATTTGCATCAATCAGCTACTTAGAGCAGGATAAACAACTATCAAATTACACTCAAATCATGGCGCGCAAACCGCTGAAAACTAAACTGAAAGCTGCACAAGGTACGGCTAACTTCAGTAAAACAATGATTAAGAAGCATGCAACATACCAATTTTCAGTCTAAGTGGTTAGCAGTTGCTTTACAAAAGTGTAGACCCTTTTTGAAAGAAGTTGCTTGGGGCTCCTCTATACGAATCTATATACACGCTTTTTTTATAAAGAACCTAGCTCAGGGCCTAGTTCTTTAAGTTCCTAATTTTGAGACCTCTTTCGACCACTTTGTAGTTCTAAAAGTTCCTTAGTAGTTCCTTAGTTCTTAGTGTTTACTTAGTAGATAGGAATAAGTATTGACGCAAGAGAAGCATTAAAATTCAACATTTTGCAATAAACTCATGATAAGGAAACATAAAACATATTATCACACAAAGAAGGTTAGGCTAGGGCTATAAGGCGTAAACGTTAGTTATATAGTCATTAGAGAAGTTTCATATCTACACCAAATGAATGCAAAATTATAAAGTTCCTTAGTAATTTGACTTTTAGTAGTAAAAGATCCCAAGGTTTTTGACCTTCGAGATGTAGGTTCCTTTTAAAAGGCTCTTTATGAAAAATAGCGTGTATTTTAACTAAAAACTGAATAATAACACAGGATCTCAACACACTACACCGCAAAAGAACACACATTATCACCCTAGGGAACGTCCACAGAACATCGTTCATAGTACCGAAAACTCTAAACAGTATGTACTGCAAAGACGTTAGTGAAGAGTAAGAATAACAAAAAAGCTCAGCAAAACATTGTTCTTACCTTCTAACCAATACACTGTGTGACCCCTGCTTGTCTCACAACCCTTACTGAACTCTTGTTTATATCAGAAGACGAAGAAGCATCTGTGCCATAGGAACCCCAACCCTGGTCTTTCTTCTCAGTAGTTTGCACCTCTTTTTCTTGTGTTGTAAAAACGAGGTTGAGATCTTTTCTCGTGATCTTTCAAGAAATCCTTGTGTCCATGGATATAGCTTGACTGTTACAGGTGAGTCTTTGCTTTCTCACAGAATTTGAAATACCACGTGTCAGAAAAAAGTAGACACAGGCACGGTAGATAAACCACTTTCAATCTAAAATGGGCCAAGTATGGCATCGATTTTAACTGCTTTTAGAGTTTCCTAGTCATCCTTTGATTCATTGTAGTTTATCAAACATACGGTTACGGTACATATGCTTTGGTCCCTATCAGGGTAGTGCTGGCACTGGGACACCGAGAACAATCAGTGGACCCCTAAAAGCTTGTGTATTGGTCCTTCTATTCGTATAGGTTCACGACTCTCGCAGCACACCCCTAGTCCCAGCTTTTCTATGACGCATGACGCATCTCATACAAGATTATAGGGGGGTCTAAAGATGATCAAAAGTTGCTATGATTCAAATGATAGAAAGTCTTCTGCTGAAATTTCATTTTAGGATACCATCAAATGGTATAAGCTCAGTCTTCTTTCTTTTTATCATTTGACAAAATTTTAAAACGTTTCAATTTTGGTAACTATGCGTTGCTAAGGGCGTATTTCTATCATGCATTGCGTGATTGATAATATAAAATAAGATCTACGATCCTGAATGTCTGAATTCAATTAAAATCAATTCAATTCAATCCAATCCCGGAACCTGAATCCAGGAATTGAATAAGGAGTTTATCATTGAACTTGAACCAAGAAGGTAGCCAGAAGCTTCATTTACTTGGACTGAGTTTCATTTATCAGGTTTCCTCCTAATTATCCTAATTATTCTGATTATTTTAATTATTACTTTACGCCGTGTATTTAGTTTCTTATAATTATACATAATAATCAGTCAGTTCATAACCTCTAGACGAGTCACACGCATTTCTGTAGCTCTTGACTACACGCTTTTTATTTTATAAGGAACCTACCCCAAGGCCTAGTACTAAAAGTTCCTTAGATTTTCTATTGTTCTCTATTGTTACAGGAAACAATAGAACAAAAGAATCCATCTTTCTAGGTTCCTTATAAACGGTTCCTTATAAGAAAAAAGCGTGTACTCTAGATAACAGGCCCTTCTACTCTGTTAAATCTGAAGGGGATGAGCCGTTGACCACTTTCAGCATTGACTTTTGGATAATAGCTAATAAAGATTTATCTGTACAGACACAATATATGTAGAATTTTCTTGAAATGACTCTAGCTACGTTCCTAAACTTCAACCTTTTTTATTACAACTGTGGCAAATACAGTAGTGCTAGTGTCTCCATATAGAAACAACGTTTTCAAAATCCAGTCTTAGGCCTATATGAAGCTTCTCCATTGAAATCCGTTGTAATCCTGAAAGGTGTTAATTATAAACTCAGTAGTTTGATATCAAAAATCAGGTTTGTGCTTATTAAATTAGTGTTTCTTATATGTTGAACAATACTGTAATTTCAATCAATATTTGTCAATATGACTGATGACGGAAACTGTATCATGTTACCACAGTAATCGATTAACCTCGTTTTCGTTGTGATTTCAGGAACTCAATTACGAAGGGGCCGTCAGATTTTATTTTGAAGATGGGAATCAAGAGCTGACAAAAGCCGTGAGAGTTTCAAACAAAACGAAAGTTTCAGACCTCCTGCCGATCTTGCTTACAAAATTCAATTTCACCGAGGATACATCTCACTACACGCTCTTTGTCGTACACGAAGTCGGTATGTATTTCACAATTTTACCAAATTTATGCACACTTTACAACTGTGATCTTTGATCCAGGAAGTCTGTCGGCGCATTCGGCTTTCAACAAATTTCGAGATTATTTGCTTTCGAATCTTGCGATTGAAAAGACGTGGATTGTAGCTTTACTTGTTTATTCAAGACTTGAAGTTCAGCATTCTTTGAAATCAAACATATTTCAAGATATTTGTCATTCATAAAATCAATTTCCTCGCATTTCACCCACACACTCGCAGTTTTTAGGCCCTGTGTGATAAACAAAACAGAAGAGTGGGTTGGTCAGCACGCAAAAACCATTTGATTCAGCGGATTAATATAATGGTAAATGCAGCAGAAGTTTCGGAAACTTTCTTTAAGGTTACTGATAAACCTATTAACACAACCCTGTTAATGCAAAACCAATTATGATGTGTCATAATCCTGCATAATATTTTGTTTTGATAAGATTTATTCCACATTTATGTGGTATTTTCAAAATACAATTACACCTCTGGAATATATCAAATAAACCAATGTTCCTCTGATTTAAACTTGCTTTGGCATCTTAAACATCAGCTGTCGTTGTCTTTATAAACTGAAAAATCCTCAAAAAGGCAAGAAACTTTTCAGAAACTATTTGTTTAACTGCTAGAAAATTGTATAGAAATTACGATTCTTAGTAAACCTTAAGAGCTTGACATGATTGGTCTCCACTCTTTTTTTCTATAAGAACAATTTTATAAGAACATGAGCCTCAAATTTAGCCAAAACTAAGAACAAACCGAGCTAAGAACAAACCGAGGCTGACCATTTTTGGCTCAATATGAATATATTATGAAAAAGCCATAAGACTTAGAAATAATTAAAAAATAAGCTGATGTACAGCACACAGATAATGTTAGGTGGTTAAGAGAGTCAAACTTTTAAACAATTAACACTGCTGATAGCAAAAAATCTTCCCAATCATTGTAAAAGTAAGAACAACTTAAGAAAATTTCAGGCTGAAAAAAGAGGAATATTTAAGAACAGCCAGCTTCAGATCAATTTTACTAGTTCTTATAAAAAAAGAGTGTAGTTGCAATATGAGCTGATAGGTGCTGAAGCTCTTGCTATCAGAAGTTTCTCACTATCTTGTTCAAACCAAGCCGGTCTTAGATATAGTGTTACTTTGATTTTCAGATGAAATTGCTCTAGATGACAGTGACTGTCCGCTGACCATCGCAATAAATGCTCTTAAGATACCCCGATTTGTGCTTCGATTAAAATCAAAACTTCCAACCAGTCCAGAACCCAGTTCATCTGACAAATCGAGTGCTAATCAGCGGCAAGAAGCAGGCAGGGAAGAAAATCCTAAACCATCAACTACCCCCGCTCACGCAGAAAGCCCCACATCACCTGTTTCAAAAAGTGTAAACTATTCTCAGAATGGTTCACTAAAAGATGATAGCGTGAATGCTGCTGTAAATAAACATCAGCCCAGCCATAAGGAAGATAGGAAGAAGGTCAACCGAACACGGTCATTCTACCAGATTGCCTCAATGGTGCGTAAGAAGAAACATGCTAACAAACATGAAAGCACAGAGCTGTCCACATATAGACTTGCGCCTGGAATTCTCAAAGTGTTTGGGGATCATGTGTCCCCAGGATCCAATTATAAAAGCGTTCGCGCCTCAACAATATCCACTTCAAAAGAGATTGTCAAGCAAGCTTTAGAAAAGTATGGCCTGGAACACGCCAATCCTAACGATTTCGTCTTATGTGACGTGGTCGGGCATTTCAAAATCGACACTAATAATAAGCAGAAAGATTTTGAAGAGGCACAATGGGTTACAGAGTATGTTAGAGTTGTGAATGATAATGAAAAGCCACTGGTGGTACAGTCACTATGGAAACCAGCTGATGGACGGATGCGGAGATTCGAACTTATAAAGAAGATCGAAATGGAATCTAGTTTCTTCTTCATCAATACAGCTGATAACATCAACCGAGATTCTTTCTTGTCAAGTCCTTTTGATCAGACAGACTCAGAGCGCTCCAGCATCATAAGTGGGGCAGACGTCTATCATCGGAAAGATGGCAGCTTGATAAGCGATTCAACTGCAGGCGACAATGTCCACACCACTCTGAGTCGCATATCCAGTAATAGTAGCAAGGAAGGTAATAATCTAAATACAGCAAATGCTCCCAAAAAGCAATGGATTGCTCCGTATACGTCACCATTTTTATTGCTATTCAAAGGCTGTAATGTAGAGCTTGATATCATGTTGCATGCAATCGATAAGAACACCATGACTGTAGGCAATTCTTCTGGTGAGAAAAGTCCAGATAAACCGGACTTGTGTCTGTATTCATCTGATGTACTTCCTCATCACTGTTCTATTCATCGTAAGCTCACCATGGACAAGACTAGTGGTAGAACGGAAACTAACATTGATGAAATCAACTTTTCTGTATTCATTGATCCAGAGCCTGGGGCTGCTGTTTTCATAAATGGAGTTAGCATACAGCATTCAACATTGATAAAACCCGGTCAGATTTTATCACTTGGTAGTCATTATTGTTTCTTGTTTAAAAACCCATCAGAAGTAAAAGATTCAGAATTGAATCTGTCATGGCTTGATTCCTTGAAGCAAGTGACTTTGAAATCAAACAGTGATGTGAGGGACAAAGAGGTCCAAACTGATATTGATTTATCATCAATGAACGATAGAGATGCTTCTGATGCTATCGAAGGACTTGATCAGTCAACCATACATGAAATAGACTGTACAGGCAATGCAGGTCCTTCTGATGAGGGTGAGGCATTCAAACGTAGCAGCATCTCATTATCGTATGCGTATGAAGACGAAGATGACATGTTAAATGCTGTTATTCACTGTATGGACGAACAGGATTCTCGGTTCAAACTCACCCCTGCTTATATATTAACCATGATGATTGAGCACTCTTGCGCTGTCTTTCCAGAATTGCGTGCAAGAAAGCTCTTTCTTAAAATTTCAAGTGCACTTCAAGGAATAGCTTGGGTGAGTTTTATCTTGTTTTGTATTTTTCTTATTCCTGACTCATCTACTGGGTCCCTCATGCATGATCCCAGTCTTCTAGCTGGTTTCGACGTCAAGAGCTACAAGTGAGATACCATAAGTCCTGGATTATTTTAGAGGGGGACTATTAGTAGCAATAACAAGGTGGAGACTTATTCTAGAAGGCTCTTTGAAAATAGGTGATTTTTTGCTCACCATTGGTTCATTGTATACTTTTGATAGGAAATTGATCCATTTGCCCATTACCTATTTTTCAATATTTACCAAAAACAAAAGTTAAGTACCTTCATTGCAATTTTCTAACTACATATGTCCTGTGGTAGCCTTGGTAGTAGATTTCACAAACAGTTCTTGCATTTCAGAATCATCTTTTCCAATCAATCTGGCACACCGCTATAATGAACTTTGGCAATCCATCAATAAATCAACACAGTCAAATTCAATTTTACAAATGATAAATATTCCAATTATAATGAGCTAAATAGCCAGATTATGAAAAAAATAAACGTATCGGGCATAGCCCTTCTTCAGTAGTCACTAGTCATAGTAAGGACTACTAAGGAAGGGTTAAGCCAGAAACATTTAGTTTTTCATAATCTGGCTATTTAGCTCATTATAATTGAATTATTCATCATATTACTACAGCTATTGCCGTACGTCGCATCATTTACTTATTCAATTTTACAAAGCTGCTGTTCATAGCTTTAGAAATGCAAGCCATTGATTTTTTTGTTTATTGCAGGAGAAAACTAAAGAAATTGGCAAGAAAGTTCCAGAAAGGTTGGTTAGATTCAAATAAGTATTGGCTAGTCCGAAAAGTGGTGAATGATTGGTATAGCCGAGAAAAAACCAAAATGATAATCAATGACGGTCCATTGAGACAAACCGGAGTCTATTTCAGATCTTGCATTCAGATAATAAAAAGAGAAGATATAAACCAAAATGAACTCAATACTTTATTCATCTATTTTCCTGGCTGCATTTTTGACTGGTAATGATTCATGATAGTTGATGACTAGTTGATAGGCACATATGCTTACTATCTTTGCAAGGTATGGGTCTATGTGCTAAGCACAAAGGGCCCACTGAATAGGTAAACTAATCAAGCAGTGCGACCCTGGTCCTTCCTCTCCATGTGACCACACCTCGTGATTCCTTTTTCCTTGTTGCCTGGAATTACAGAGAGCTGGCTGATCCTCTCCTTACACCTTGTGACAGCTCTGAAAGTGGTTTCGAGCCCGGGACCCTTTGGGTCAAGTGATCTAACCACTTGACCATCCCCGCCATGTCTATGAATTAATTTGATTTTATAGGTAATGAATTTAATTTTTCTTAACAGGAAGGGAGATGTTGTTGAATCCCTACGCATAATGGTAGCAGAGCTGGAACCAGTTGTTCTGTGGATGTCAAATGCGTTGGAAATGCTGCATTATTTGCAGTGCCATCTGAATCGTTACCTTGGTCCTAAGACTCAGACGTCTTCGGCGATGAAAGAGTCTCTGGCCTCAGCCGACGAAGAACTGCTTACTGTTTTGGAGGAGGTCATCATGTTTACGTTTCAACAGACTGTGTATCACCTTACCAAGGTATCTAATAATTTGTATTTGCTAACATCAACCAATCCTCCTTATCATTTGAATTACGTTGAGGTAAATAAACCTGAGGGGTGAAGGCTAGTAATTGTAGGCTTGCAAAGATTTCATACCCAGGTTGGAGTACGATAGGATGGCTTTTGTGTTAGCAGACTTCTTTTTCCATTTTTCAAAGTATTTAGAATATCCATGGAATTTGATGAATACTTTTTTTATTTTCTAAGATTCTTTATTCAACTCTACCTGCAATTCTCGACACAAATCCGTTCCAAAACGAAGATGAAGTTGATGATGAAGAAGAAACTGTTACTACTCCTCCTGGCGTTGCCGTCATTATTGAAATATTCCAAAGAACTTTGACCCTTGCCAGCTCTCACAACGTTCACCCACAGATCATCGTTCAATTGTTTGCCTACCTATTCTTCTTCACTAATGCCTCCCTCTTCAACTCGCTTATGGAAAGAGGTGCTGGCGGGAAATTCTACCGATGGACTAAGGGTGTCCAGATCCGAGGAAACTTGGATGTGCTGGAGGACTGGGCCAGTCAAAGTGGTTTACAAGAACAGTTCGGAGACCATCTCAGGAAAATTGTTGCTGCTGTTGCATTGCTGTCCATCCCTAAAGCTCGGCTGATGCAGGTGGGTGAGGATATGAAATAGCACGCTTTTTTTTAAGGAACTAACCTTCATTCCTATAGCTTCTTTAATTTCAAAGTGTTTCCTACTGCTAATGAAGACTATTTCTGGTGGCAAATAAAACTATACTAGACAAATGATATAAGCCTGGGTAATGAAATGCAAATACCAGGGTAACAGTCACAAGTTGATATCCGAAAGGCTATGCTATGATTTCACTTTTCTATATTGCTTGCATTTTGTAGATTTTGAGATCACAAATTTTGTATCTAATGACTTGATATTGAGAAGGCTGTGAAAACGCCTCATTCTTTTCCTGTTTATTTTACCTTGATAAAGGAAAATCTTTATTTTTAAAATCCTACAGCTTGAGTGGAATACAATCAGGGACAACTATCCAGATCTTAACGCATCACAAGTTCAGCAGTTACTTGGTGAATATCAGCTGGGAGGAAAGGGAAGGCCAAGAGGATGGTACCCTCCTCCAGAAGAAGTGGAAGCCGCTCTAAGAACAAGTATGTTTTCAATACTCTATTAGAAATATGGTTAGGCTCTATAATGATTCTAAAAATATCCAAGTCTGTCCTATAGCTAATTGGCCGTTGGGGCATTTGAACTTTCTGTACTTCCTTCCTCAATCTTCTTGATCTTCAGTGTCCTGAATGTTCTTGGCTATGAAATGCTCAGTCCATTGCTATATGTTAGAGAGTCATGTTTGTTTGATGTGTTCTTCTTTCCTTACATGGCAGGGATGGCCGAGTGGTTAGATCACTCGACCCTTGTTCAAAGAGTCCCGGGTCGGAAACCACCTTCAGACCTGTCACACAAAGTGGGAGGAGAGAATTAGCCAGCTCTCAGTGATTCCAGGCAAAAAGGCAAAGAGGAAGGACCAGGGTTGCACTGCTCGATTAGTTTACCTATTCAATGGGTTTATTGTTCTATTCAACATAAACCAATACTTTACGAAGATAGTAAGCGTATGTGCCTATCAATTTCCTCAGTGAGTCTAACTAAGTACATAAAGATCCTGATGTTGAAACTAAGGAAAAACTGCAGTCAACTGCTTTGAGTTTGAACTCTCTGGAGAAACCATCAGTATTGTGGAAGTATATTCGGTAGTTTAAAGGGAAACCACAAGCACTTTCGATACTACCTCCACAGTGTTTGTGATTTCTCTCTAGAGTACTGAATAGCTTTTAATGATAAGGTTAAGAAACTTGATGAAACCTGTCTTTTTATTTTAGCGGATGTATTAGAAAGCTTCGCAACACACCCGCCACTTTTGCTACCAACCAGTAGTTTCATGATGGACTTGAATAAGTCTCCCGAAGACGAGTCATTTGCAGTGTATCTCACAGAAATTCTCAATGCTTATGGAACACCGAACGGTAAGAATTAATGATCCTTCTTAAGATCATTTGATTTTCAGAATTCGACCTTTTCTCCAAAAATTTTCCTTTTGGATGACAAGAAAAATCGAAAAGTTGTCAGATGCAAAGCTTCAGTTGTTATTATGTTTTGCTTTTCTGGATTTTCCTCAACATCCTCCAGGTTTGCTACGATCAAAAATTTTTATTTTAGTATGAAGGTCTAATATCCCATTGACAGATAATAAGATGATAAGATACGCTAGAAATTAGACAGTACTCCTTCCTTTTTATTGGATCAATTATTTTTCTAATCATTTTCTTTCACTGTATTCCAAGAGCCCAAACTTGAGGAGCAGCCAAAAACAAATGTTGCAAGAACAGTTTCCACTGTCTCAAGCACTTCTGTGACTCAAAGAAATGGACAGAAAATATCGGTCAGTATCCAGCCAAGTCATACTTCGACCCCGCAGAGGTCCCACGTCACAATAAATGGCAACATCGACGATGAGAGGTCCAGGAGGCCTGAAAGCAGCTCTCCTCGAAGCTCAACTTGGTCATCAACAACATTGCCAGTGGACCAAGCCGACCGCCACTCTGGTTCCTTTGATGGAGATGCTGACATATCAGATAACAGTACCCCCCAAGAGACGCCTGAGGTCTTGAAAAAGAGCGCATCGAAATCAGATGAAGTCTCCATGCAGGAAAGACAACCAACACCCCTCCCTGTCAAGAAATCCAGCTCACTTGTCGAGCGTGATATTGAAATCGCCACTGATGAAAAACCCAACAAATCTTCTGAGTATGACAATGAAGCAAGAAAGAGCTCCCTTCTTGGTAACACCAAGTCAATACAAATAACTGCTAGGAGATCAGCATCACCAAACCCCATAAGGAGGTCAGAGAATAAGCAGGCGAAGAGTGATGCGGCACACGATGCAGGCAGGGAACGTATGGCGGATGGCAATGCAAAATCTGGCAATGATGTCGCTAATCAACTGCCCGATTATATTCAGGTAGTGAGCAATAACAATGATGAGAAAGTGGTTGGTGATGTCGATTTTACATCAAATGGAAAAATTGAGAATGATGCGGAGGATGTGTTTATTGTCGAATTGGCAAGGGGGACTAAAGGCCTAGGACTTGGACTGATTGACGGACTGGTGAGTTTTTGTTATCTTTTGATTAAAATTTACAGTGAATGTTCAGTTAGTAGACGATTCTGAAAGAAATGGCCTATCTTATTTCCTGCAATGCATGATGGGGATAATATGCTCCCTAGCAATGCATAGCTACCAAAACTAAGGACTGAAGCATAAAATTTTGAATGCAGCGCAGATTCAAACCCTTGCTGTTACAATTTTAGCAAGAGCCACAAACTAATAGTAAACTTGCAAATGAGCGAATGTCTGATAATAAACTGGAATGGCCTCTTTATTTTACTACTGATAATTTCTAAACTCAATTGTTTGGTTTCTTGTGTTACACCATAGCTAAAGCAACTTAGCTACACAATGTATCATGTGTATTATAACAAAGAATTTATCAAAATGATTTGTTTTTGCTCAATTTCTTATTACCTACAATAATATGATGATAAATCTCTTTATCCATTTCTTTGCCAAACACGTTTAAGTTTCATTACTGCAAAAATTGGTCACCAACCTGCTTTAGATTAATGCCTGCTATGCAGTTCATTTTATTGATCATTGATTACAAGCTGCAATGTATCATTAGAGCAAATGTATGACTAATCTTCATTTCACTGTCAAAGATGGTGGTTCGTTGGTTCTATTTTCACGTGATATACAGTTTTGATCAAAGTGGAGTTGCATCCTCTGACTTTTAATGTAAAATTATGCTAGATTAAGCTTTATTTTTTCAACTTTCAGATAACCCCCTTAGCATTGCCAGGGATCTTTATTCGAACTATTGTTCCTAATAGTCCTGCTGCAAAGGTATGCATGTCTTTTTTTATCAAAGCTTTGGGTCAAGAGTGTTAACTTAAACTTGTTCTTTTCGAAATCATTGCAGATGGCTCAGTCAAATTTTCAAGCAAGATACTTCATACATATTGCCAGGCATTGACAGAAATATAACCTTTATTTCATTCGTTCAAAACACATCCCCATAGATAATACTTTAGCTAAATATTGTTACTTTCTGTTGTTTCTTCACTTACTTGAAAAGTATTATATGAAATACATTAATACAAGCCTTAGATTTAAGATTGGTAATGGTAATACTTCTAGAGCTGAATACTTTACAAAGGTGAACAGTTTGTGAAAAGTCCTTGATGAAATCTTGTCAAATATATTTTCAAGATTTATATGAAACTTGCCACGATTTTGAATATCTAGTCACAGAATTGAATTCGATTTCCAAAAACATCAATATTGCCTCAAATCATTATTAGATTCCATGAATGGAGGCTGTATATGCAATCTAAAACCTTTTTATTGAATTAAGAGTCATTTACCTCAACATGTTATTGATTGTCACTTGATTACGTCATATTATTTCAGGATGGTCGCATTAGACTTGGTGATAGGATTTTAGCTGTGAATGGAACAAGCCTGGTTGGTGCTGATTACCCAAGGTAACTATACATTATCATATGATAATTATTATGCTGTTATGATAAACATTATAATTTTATGCTGTTATATCAAAGCAACAGTATCTTTACAAAGATTTATAACATAACTTGATTATACATCCCTATCTCACTAAAAACCGCATTTTCGCACAATTCCAGAATGTATTTGTCTTGATACTTCTCTGTTGTGGGAAAATGACTGCAAGCAAAAATCAGATTTAGGCCTAGTTTAACAGCTTCGGGTATTACCTCTTAGTTGGACACTCAATTGTTATGTTGAGTACTGTAAAACATATATCCGCTTAATAAGTGCCTACAGAAATCAGAGTAGGGAACTTTTTGCCTGTAAGTAATACTCGCATAGATTAAGTAGGCCTTGCAGAGTCGTCTATTCCGAAGTCTTTTTTCAAATGATGGGTTGATTTGATGAACCACGATATTGAAAATGATTGTTTGTTTTTTCAGTGCGATGGACATTATAATTAACGCAGGAAACAAGCTGTCGCTTCTTCTGGCCAAATCCGACAACGAAACAGTAGACAAAGTGATATCATCCCAGTGTTAACCATGCAAAAGCCTAAGTATATCAGTATAGCTACATGAAGCACATCGATGTATATGGAAGGTAAATACATGCACGTGTTGGGTATAGGAGAAAAAGGAAACGGTAAGAAGAGGCAATGTATCAAGAAGTCTGTTTGGCTGCTAGTCTCTAGAATCAGATCGAATGATCTGTGAAAAGCAAAGCAATCGTTTGGTAAAATCGCAAAAGATATTCTTTGACTGCATTTAGTGGTCAAAAATATCAAAATAAAGTTTTGATTTGACATGGTAAACAATCAAATTTTGTACCAGAATACTGAAAGGGATATTAAAAGATAACTTAGCCCTATGCACATTATTAATGAAGCATCTGGAGTTTTTTGACCGTACAGATTTCCTGATGCTTCTTGCTTTGTTTGTATATTTTATTAGTTCCACCCGGTAAATAAAATCGCATTTTGTTTGCTACGCTTTCAATAACAACGTATCAGGTTATGTATCAGGTGGTTGATTGCGAAGGTCTCGATAAAGCTGGGGTTTATACATTTCTTGGTCCTGTGTTACATTTCGAGTTAGCTAGTGAGTCTAGAGTTAGGGAGCATTATCAATGGAAACGACTTAACCTCCAGTCTCACCCCAGGGGTAAGCCTCCCCTTCATAAGTAAAGATGGTAAAGGTGGCAGATTTGGAATTTGAAGGTGGTATATTTAGAAGTTAATCTTATCGGTGCTTATGTTCAAGTTCAAGGTTTCGCATTGTGGTAGTCCACTGCTAAGTGTATTTCAAACGTATTAGACCAGGTTTGGTGAAAAAATGTTGAATTTTGAGCTAATTTGTGGGTCTTGTTTTAGAGTGAAGTCTCCATGAAAGCAACGTACCTTTTAGTCATCGTATTGTCGTTGTGAATACCCCCCCCTTTAGGCATTGAACACGCCCCTTTTCAAATCTAATTTTTGCAAAACACCAATTTGAAATTAGCAGTATTCTTTGGAAGCTTCTACTGAAGTAAACAAAGGAGAATACAAATCAAATAAAGAGTGAATTTTTCTTCAGAGTACATGTTTTTCTCAACAAGAAACAGGTCGATAAACAATCAGCCCTGAGTTCGGAATATTTTTCAGCAAGAAAGCATGTAATAAAGGCAATTACTTTTTGGGAGTGGTTTACTAGCTGCCTGGTGCAGGGAATGTGCGAAAATGGTTGTCAGATATTGGTGTTGGTACTTTGGAATTTCAAGTTGGACCTGTATCCAGTTTCTTTATGAAAAAAGTCTTGCCTTTTATGTGCTTTTTATAGGTCAACAAATGAGAAATTATTTCGTTTTTCAACAAGAACTCTATGGGAAGTTCATAACTTATGAATATACCCCACACTAGAGTTACCCCCCCTCAAATTATTCGGGATTTAATATCACTCTTCGTCAGCTTAGCCTCGTTAGCCTCCCTTAGTCTCGTTATCTTATCAAACTAAAAAAATTCCCCATTATTTCGTAATCGATATTTAACCTTTTGTAATTAGTTTACCTTAGTGTATATGTACATTTCACAAGAATATATGTTTGTTTTTGGCTCCATGTCTTCAGCTTTCCATACGTAGATACTAATTATGGGACAGCATTTGATCAGACTCCACCTAACCAATTGCAATTAAGTGTTTAGATCTGTGGTGATAGCTGTTGTCGATAAATTTGATAAGTAAGATCACCTTAGAAATATCTGCACAGTACTGTAGTCGTAAACCATCAGTTCTGTGAAGGGTGTTTAATACTGTGGAAGGAAACCAAATGCACTCTGGGTATTAGCTCTATGTATCTTTAATGAACACCCCACCCCCTCAAAACTGAACACCTCCACATTACTTGGATGACATCCTTCCACAGTAGACCTACTGATGGTATCCCCAATAGTAATAAACACCCTCCAATTTACTGATGGCATCCCCCACAGTACTGAAAAATCTCCGCAGATGTTCCCAAGGGTTGGTTTACTATAATTAGCCTACTAGCACTGATAAATTCCCTTTCAATTTCGAAACGAATTCATTGACCTCTTAGTAATTATTTTCAACTCTTCGAGCATAAAACTAGATATCAAAGTGGTGATTTTCAAGTCTTACTTTACTATATGTCTCCATTGAAAGATTGTAAATGTTTAATAGACAATAGTTGTCTGTTTGTCATTAGTCGTACGTTTTAACTATGTATCAAGTTCTTGATTATCAATTGATTCGTTAATATATGGTTTCTATTCAAAAGTTCATTTTTGATGTATTTTCAGCAGTTCGAATTATTCTCTGTATAGCGTTTTGCTTGGTTCAGGAATTGTTAAAAAGGAATATAGTGTTATTTTAACGATTTCTAGAATAACTTTATCGATATGGTTTCTTATAAAAATGCACTATGGTATTGCTTTGTTTTATTTCAGCTCTCTCTGTTGGCATGTTACACATTTTTCGACGAGAAACTGTTTTCTAAAACTGGTTTCAACCCAATGAATGTATTAAGCTAAAGCAATTTGTTTTGAAAACTTCAGAAACAAAGAAATAGTACTAAAATGGGAAAAAAATGCCTCGAAACACAGTGGTTTTAAGGTGCTACGATAGTGGGCAGTTGCTCCCCCACCCCTTGCCCAATAGTGGGTTTAGGGGCCTACGATTATGGGCAGTTGCCCCCCCCCCCACCCCTACACGAGACTTATCCACCTCCTTTGAATTGTAACCAAATTTTGCTGAGAGAGGCTGTTTGTTAATTAGATCTTTTTAGGCTGTAGGACAGTACCCACCGAGTAAATTACGCCCTTCTACTCGATAATCGTAAGAATTATCATAAGTATTTTGACTGTCGGAATCTAATTATCTACTGACTTACGGCTACTTTATGTTGAAAGAAACCGATAATGATGCCCCCGACTTGACTTTTATTTATGTCATACTCGTTTTGCATCGTAATTTCTTTTGCTTGGAATAAATTCTGAGGGTCACGTAGAGGGGGGCATGTTCCCCTGTTCCCATAAAGAAATTGCAAATGTTCCTTCATTTTTCTAAGAAGAAATATTGATCTTTTGTGTTTCCTAAACTCTGCTTGCTGTCAATATTCCCTTGTTCCCTGTTCAATTTTTCTCATGTTCCCTTGTACCCCTTTTAATTCTGGGCATGTTCCTTGTTCCCTGGAACCCCTATATGACCCACAATACTATAAAGGAGTTCTAATGCACTTGCATTTTGGTCTCACGATGCTGATTGGTCAAAAAGTTCTTTCATTGGAGCACGTCCGCGTAACAAAAGAGAAAATCTGCGTCCTTCCCAGAATACACTGTTTGTGCAGAATGCAGCAGTTGTCATGACAGCGCAACCGCTCGTTTCAATAGTTTGCAAACGAAGCGAGAAAGAATTGGAGGGAAGCACAACTAAACTTACTATCTCTTCAAAGTCTAGAATACTCAAAACTTAAAAGTGTCTAACGCTAAATTTGGATTACGCTGTGGATATAAGATTGAATTTACTCATGCGCATGTGTTTCACGTCTTGATTTTGTATGTTGTTATTGAATTAAAGTTGAGGTCGTTTTAGGCCGCAAAAGAAAACCGAAGTCAAGCAAAGATGGATAACGTGGACCCAAGATTTGATTATGTGTCGGACTATATATTGAAAACCTTTAAACTAAAGCCTGACAAATGGTCCAAGCTTGTTGGTAACGAAGAATACAGAATTTTAATTCAAGAGTTTTTTGACAAGCAAGAAAGTGCACAGTTGATTATCTCCTTGAACAATGCTGGAGCCTTGGTCCCTTCATATGAGTTTCCTGCTAGTGGCAAGACCAAATCTGTATATTTTCTAAAAAGAGACAAAAAGGAAGCAATTGGGAAAGACAATTTTAAGACAGCCCTTCTTTATGGAGATTTGTCTTATTCTCCTTTAGAACAGCTCTCTGCATTAGTTGACGAGGTTAGTTAATAGCAGGTTTGGCTAATTGGCTAGATTCCAGAATATCCCAAACCAAACACTTCAAATTTGTTCTCCCTTCTTTGCAACCTATTGTTTCATGTTGCTAACAACTGTTTTGTTGTTCTTAGAAAGATATTTGGTGGAGTATTCTAGAATTGCGGTGTTTAATTTGCCAAGTAAAAAAGGAAGTGGAAGTTTTGTAAGCAAAGAAGCAGCCTGAACTTAACAAGGAACACAAATCTCAATCACTAGAGCCAGTGGCGGTTTTAAGAGGGGCCAGTTCCCAGGGCCTCACGCTTTATTTAGGCAGAAAGGGCCCCAAAAAGAAAAAATGCAAAATACGGCATAGGAAACATTAAACTTGGTTAGATCAAGGGCTTAAAAGAGTTGTTTGGCCATGGGCCCAGCTGTCACCACTAACTAGGGAACCAATTGTTTAACTCATTCTGTTCTAATTGGAATTCCAAGGCCCAAAATAACTGTCAGAGATACAGTTTATGTCAACGGGTCATAATTTTACCCTAAGGAATGCTCATAAAGGGTCATCAAGGGTGTGCTAGTGCATTTTTTGCCTTAGTTGCACGGGTTCAGTATTTTGCACATGCGTTGACCAAGCCTTAAGTTGAGTCATTCCTAATTGCAGATTCTAGTGCCATTGCTGTCTAATGAAAAGAATCACGAGAACTGGCCTAATGTCGTATCACAAGACATTATGCGGCACGTGCATCAACTCAAAAACAATGTGTTTGTGATTTCCGGACAGATAAAAGGGAGAACTTTATTGCCTTTGCCAGTTGGTGCAGAAAAGGCAGCTCACATCGAAAATGTACAGAAAAGGTATATAGTTCTCAATTCTTTTTTATAATCAACAAAAAAAGTAACATAATGAAAAATGACTCATTATAGGATTCCAACCCAGAATCAATTACCTGGTTTGTCATTGCTCTACAAACTTGGCTTTTGGGGCACTATACAGTGTTAAGGTACCACAGTTGCTAGAGCAATGACGCGCCAAGTCAGTGTGGTCACATCTTGCTTCTTCTCAGAATCATTTTTGCGTCATGCATAATGAAGTTCTTTCTGAAATTATCATTCTAGCTACTCAAATTCCTTACTGCCTGACACTGCCATAATTTTTAATACTTGATATTTTGTTTGTTTCAGTGATGATATAGTGGACAGAACTCTTTTGCATGCTGTTGAATCGGTGATAATTGACTGGACGCATCAGATTCAATCAGTTCTGAAAAGGGATTCTTCCCAACCACTCCTCGAAGGCCTCAACCCCCTACCATTCACTGAGCTAAATTTCTGGAAAGCAAGAGCTACCAACTTGGAGTGTATTTTTGAACAAGTAAAGTGTTCTTAATAAGTTTATTTGCTATCATTTTTCAAGATTATGCTTACCCTTTTTAAGGAGTATAGTAACACCCTACTATAAAAACACCTAATTTTTCAAACCAGCCTGCTTGCTTTTGTTTGATAAGAAATATTTGTAACTGTCTTAACTCAGTACAGAACACGTGAATGGTTGTAAATCATTTCTAAAGATTTGAAATGGTCCCAAACTTTTCTGAATTGTCCAGAAAGGTTTAAAATATTTTTAGAATATTTTGTGAATTTTTCAATTGGCAATGGTAATGGGTGGACGAGTGAGAATGTTATTTACCATTTTGTGACAAGGATGACCTTATCTTCTTGTTTCTGATTGCTTATCCAACAATAACAATATAGATTTTTCATTGTAAATAACTTTTCTCTTACAGCTTCGTGACACAAAAGTAAAGAAGATGGCAAAACTTCTTGATAAATCACAAAGCAGCTACTTCCCAGCGTTCAAAAAGATGTTCCGAGATGTTGTGATGGGTATGTTTTCTTTCTCTGATTACCTTTAAAGGTGAATAACAATCGTTATGAAGAAATCCAATAACATTGTTACACATCTGAAAATCTTTATAAAAAGTAAAATTTTATTCTGTTGTTATGGGTACAAATAGAATTAATCGAGGAGTCTTTGATCTGAACAAAACTTCAATATCGCAAGAGGTAATCAGGAGCATAGCAAAAACATACATAACTTTTTATCTGACATTCTTAAGGGCTTTGATAGATTACTCTGTTGAGTGTCTGATTTTTCTGGCTAAATTAATTAGAAGCTCGTATACCGAGAAGTCCAGGAATGTTGAGACACGATGTTCAAAAGATGAGTTCACACGATGCCAGATTCACTTTCGTTTCGGGTTCCACAGGCAATCCGATACGAAATTTTCTCCTGTTCACACGATGCCGGATTCACTTTCGTTTTCTGTTCACACGACTATGTTCCTCTCTCCGCCCCCATAGGCCAACAACAATGTCTATTGTTAAAACAATTGCCACTTGACAGCTAAGCATTGCGTGCTCCTGAGGGGTATATAAGTTGGCACCAGAAAAGTTTGTACATCATTGTAAAAAAAGGTTCTGGAGCACAAGCGTATCAGATTCATCCGTTCACACAAGCCCAAAAGCAATCCGATATGAAAAGCGATCCGGAATGTTTCACCTTCAGAGCAGAGTGATTTGACTCCACAAAAAACAATGCGAAGTGTTCCGGATTGGCATGGTGTCGTGTGAACAGAAAGGTTATCCAATATGAAAAGCAATCCGAAATGATATGAATCCGGCATTGTGTGAACAGTGCCTGACTTTCAAAATTTTTTCACTTAACACAATATGGCATGGTGTTAATCTTCATTAGGTATTGTTTACATTTTGCTATTTGAAATTTCTGAAATTTTGAAATCTTGTAAATAATGGTTCTTTTATAAATTCTGCAGCTTTGGACGAAGCTCGAGATATAAATACTTATTTAAAGCCTCTACGAAAGCATCTGGAAGAATTCGAGCAGTTGGATTTTCCAGAAGTTAAAGAATCACTAGCGCCAATGCTTCATGTGATTGGTCTGATCTGGGGCAACTCAGCGTATTACTGCAGGCCTGGACGAATAATTGTCCTTTTGCAAGAGATTGGCAACCTACTGATTGATCTCGTGAGTACTTGTTTTTCATTCAGAGAGGATTGCATTTAGCACTGGAAGAGAGTAAGTGCAAGAGAAATGTGGGAAAATGGAAAGAGTACACCTCTACCATTCAACTGTCTAACCTATGACAAAGATAACTTCAAGCGTAATACGCAGGGGGTCTGGAATATGGAAATCCTTCATTGATTATTTCCAAAAAAGCAAGAACTACTTTTAATACACACTTGCAGTCTAGAGTATAAAAAATCATCCTTAATAAGAAGACAATAGTCGAGTGTATGTGAGTTTCTGTGTGAAATGTTTTCCTGAATATGGCAGGCTTTGTCTCCAGCAGGGCTATGTTAACATGTCCTCCATCACTTCTTACTGTGGTATATGAGGTTCTAGTGTGTTTGATTATGTTTGATTATGTTTGTTTGATAACAGGAGCAGATTTTGTAACAATAGAATCATTTGTTTGTTTACATATGACGTAGCCTTTGTTAACTAGCCAATCAGAGAGCTCTATTTCTATGGCGCCATTTTACGACAATGGCGAAGGGAGGGGTTTACAGTGGAAAAAACCACACCCTCGCTTTTTGCTCGCGACGAAAATATACTTTCGCAAAAAGTAAAGATTTTTCGCCCTCACGTAGAATGATAAATTTCACATATTTGGTTGCTTGCACTAAGCTCTGCGTCTTCTGCTCTTCCCGCTTACGTTCTCTCTTGACTGCCCTTTTTGCACATCCTCCCCGCGACACTCTGATGGCTACAATCCCCCTACTTTCCCCTACATCTCAAAAGCTGATTTTCCCCTACAATCCCCTAGGATGATCGAATACCCCCTACATTTTACCCACAGCACCAGAGTGCGGAGATAATGGAATAAGTCTGCACACTAAATGCGATTGACCTTTTCAGGGCGAGAGGCCAGTAGGGCTGCCACTTTAGAAGTGGTGATTCTACCTACAGCACATGCTCAATCCCCCTACTTTCCCCTACATCTTAAATAAATCTGCACACTAAACGCAAACATATTTTGAGAAAATAAATTTTGTTTCATTAAAGCTTCAATTTTGTTCAATCGCATTTAGTGTGCAGACTTATTCCATTATCTCCGCACTCTGGTGCTGTGGGTAAAATGTAGGGGGTATTCGATCATCCTAGGGGATTGTAGGGGAAAATCAGCTTTTGAGATGTAGGGGAAAGTAGGGGGATTGTAGCCATCAGAGTGTCGCGGGGAGGATGTGCAAAAAGGGCAGTCAAGAGAGAACGTAAGCGGGAAGAGCAGAAGACGCAGAGCTTAGTGCAAGCAACCAAATATGTGAAATTTATCATTCTACGTGAGGGCGAAAAATCTTTACTTTTTGCGAAAGTATATTTTCGTCGCGAGCAAAAAGCGAGGGTGTGGTTTTTTCCACTGTAAACCCCTCCCTTCGCCATTGTCGCAAGATGGCGCCATAGAAATAGAGCTCTCTGATTGGCTAGTTAACAAAGGCTACGTCATATGTAAACAAACAAATGATTCTATTGTTACAAAATCTGCTCCTGTTTTGTTTGATTGTGTTTGACACTTGTTTCACAAAGTCATCAATTGGAACATTTGGTGGTTTGAATGGATGCTGCCTAGAACTACTTGCGCCAAGTGGGTTTCGCTGAACCCATATATACCCTACCTCTGTATTTACCCCCAAAAAATCACTGTGACTGACCATTGACTTCCTTTTAATAACTCAAATGTCATCTGTTTTTGATTTCTAGGGAAGGACATTCTTGGACCCATACGAAATCTTTAAAAATGAACCCGAAGAGGCAATTGATAAAATCAAGAACTGCTTGTCTGTTCTTCATGAATATAAGGCTCAATTTGAAAACACACGAAACACGATTGAGAAATACTTTGCGAAAGATGCCCCTGTCAAGAAATGGGAATTCTCCAATGACCTTGTCTTCACAAGATACGACCAGTTCATCAAACGCATCGAGTTGATTGAGGTAATTTGAATGATGATTATGCTGAATTATACTCTTATTACTCTATATCTTTCAATGTTGTAAAGTGTAATTCAAGAAATATTGTAAAATCTATTTGTATTTTCTTCTATAGATCTAAGCATGATTTTAACTACACATGATTTTCTTCTTTAACTTCTCTGATGAATGCACAAACTCTGTATCTTTTCTCTACTTTGTGGTATTTAATGCTTCCCTTTTCTCCTTACAGGATCTTTTTGAGACCTCATCGGAATTCAGCAAACTCGAGAAGGTGGAGATCGGAGGGATCAAAGGCAAAGTTCTCAGTCACGAAGTCTCTCAGATATTCAGTGAATTCACGGAATGCTATGCAATATTCGCAAACAGAACTTACGATACTCTAAACCCTGTTGACCAGGTAAAAGAAATCAAAATTCGTATTACACAATTTTAGGAAAATGTCATGAGATGTCATGATTTGTTTTTCCCTAAATGCTTAACATAGAAAGACGTGGAAGAATTGTTTCTAATAGGTGGCAGATGCGCTAATGATCGATTTGTCTCCTGAAATTTTATCAAGGATTCTGTAGTCAAATGATATTTTTTTGATATTTCTATTCTTTCCAAAATTCAATAAATAGTGAAGTATAATAGCTGTAGTTGATGACAAATTTCGAGAAGGGGGATGATATGTTGATCATTCTCGCAATACTGACGAATATTTTGAATGTTTAATGGTTTTGATTTCTCAGGCGTTTGTGGAGGACTATGTTGAATTCAAGCTGAAGATTGCTGACCTGGATAGGAGGCTAGCCTCTATTATCTGTCAAGCCTTTGACGACTGTTCTGGTGTAGAGTCTGCTTTCAAGGTACATACTGCTCGCTTGAAAACTGTTTATCATACTTTAGCTCCATGTATCATACTTTAGCTCAATTTATCATACATTTGCTGGGTACACTCGTGATCTGTATAGTCAAGAACGAATCCCTCATTTTTTCCATACCCTCTAACTCATTATTACCAACAAAAGTCATTATGAAATGCTCAAACGAAGTCTATCCGCATCAAAACCATAAAAAGGCTCAAATTTGGGGGTGAGGTTTCTTGGCTATCTTGAGATAATGATCAGAAATTTTCACCAGCATAAAACCCTTTAAACATGCCTTAAACACGATTTCAAAGGGTAGAGGGGGGCAGGGTTATCTGTCAGTGAAACTTTAGAAGCACTTAGGCTCAGCTCAAATGTCACACTTCTTATAGTATAAGAAACCGATTCTCAGGGTGTTGGAGATCTGCTGTACTTCCTTATTGCAAATTTGATCCAGCCCTTTAACTTTATGTTTTGGTTTCTAGCACGCCATTACAGTTTTCCATCTGTTGTTTATCATAGATGATTGATATATTCGGATCTCTGCTGGAAAGGCCTGTCATAAACGAAGATTTCAAGGCGAAATATCCATGCTTGTTCAAAATGATAGAGACAGATTTGGATCAGGTGAAGCGAATATTTGACAACCAAACTGCAAGCGAGTCTGAGAAGGGGGCAGCCTCAGTCAATAAAAACATGCCAAATGTTGCTGGTGCATTGAAGTGGGCCACAGAACTTCGTAATAGACTCAAGGCTCCTCTTGGCAATTTGAAGCTGTCTTTCAATAACGAGTATGTCATTTCGTTTCTTCTTTTATTCTATCGTCTTATGATTTTATTTGATTTCTATGATGGCATTGTTAAATTAAACCATTAAAGAAGATAACGTTTCTTAGCACATACTGTAAGAAATGATAAATAGTCCTAATTTACTCGAGTATTCGATTTTACGTAAAGAGTTTTAAAGTTTCACTTCATACTGTTTTCAATTATAGTGCATTGCAGTCAGTAGAGGCGAAAGTGATTTTCGACAAATACGAAGAAATGAACCGGCTTTTGTCAAGGTAAAACCCCTTCTTATCTACTTTATAATTGATGTTGGTGAACATATAACCTTTCTGATTGTGGTTGAAGTATTGCTTTAGTGATATCTTCAATTAAAGTTCAACCATTCCTTTATTTATAGTCTGCTATCCCTATTTTGATCCTGAATTTTTACATTTAAAACATTTTTCGTTATCAACTCCGAAGGTCCGTATCAATTGTTCAAGTATTTTCATAGTTTTTCATTGCCCCCATAGTTATGAAGAAAGAGTTTACTCACAGTGGAGTACTGGAGTGAGCAATGTATCAGAAGCCAACCTTGAAAAACCACTTATATCCAGAGATGAAAGTAGTAACCTCATCACAGTCAACTTTGATCCAGAGGTAAGTTTAAATGGATTTTGTTAATTTGGATTCTGCAGATGGTATGATTTCCACCTCTGGGTCTAATTATTTGTTAGGTTTCCTTTTTGGTTATTTTTCTGACTTACTACTCTGAAGAGTATCAGATCCAAAGCTTAAATAGTTATGTTTTGCTATTTTCCCAGATTTCTTTGGCATCCTCAAGCTCTGTACCAATCAACGATTGTTAAACTTACTTTTGCTATTTTAGCTCATTGCAATTCTGAGAGAAGTTAAATACCTTGAAATTGCTGAAACCGACACTGCAGAGTCGATACCAGAAAGTGCCAAATCAGTATATGCGAGAAATGAAGAATTTCACAAATACTGTGCCAATTTGGACCTGACCGTTGCCTGGTACAATCAAATCAGGGAGACGATTCTCGAGGTTGAGTACCCTCTGGTTGACAGCCAGCTGAAATCGATTGATGAACATCTAGAGAAGGCTGAGAAGACTCTAACTTGGAATTCTTCAGGTAAGAATGGTTTTCGGGGCTTTTTGATTCATAGCTTTTGAAGATTGATCCTCTCACAGGAACTTGTTTGGCCGACCATTGGATTTAGACGGAGGAGATCTAACCTAGATGGGACAACACACTTCTTGAGCTGACACAAATGAAGGTTGTGTTGAAAATATTCCTCACCACATAGATTTTATCTGTGGTTTATAAATTGCAGTTTAGCCTACCACATACATGGAGAGGCATAGGTCCTAAAGCTAGGACTAAGAATTTTTTATCTATCAAGAGTATTGGTAAGAATGAATGAATATGATGTAACCTGAAAACTAGTACCCTAGTGTGTTTGCCATGATCGCGCAGTGGCTAGCTCACTAGAGTACTAACTTAAAGGTCCTGGGTTCGAGTCCTGCTCTGATTATTTTCACTCTCCCTAATTATCTCAATTGATTTTCTAAATCCTGCTTCTTTTCAAATTTGTTATCTTTTACCACTTATGACGAAGCTGCACTCTGTTGTTTTGACGCTTGTGAAGTTTTTACCACTGCAATGTTAAGTGTTTAAAAAGTAATCCAACTCACATCTGCGTTTTTGTGTGTAGGTGTATGGGAATATGTGGAAGCTACAAGAGACATGGTTCACGACTTGGAACAAAGAGTGAGAAATGCCAAAACAAATGTCGAGTCGATCAACACTCTCATGAATAAATGGGCTGAGGATCCACTGTATCAGCGTAAAGATGGCAAAAAAGAATTACTCCTAAACTTAGAGGTAATTTCGTGATTATAATACATGTTATTCTTTTTTCGCATGATAGGCTAGCTAACTATCCTAATCACCTAAGATTGCTTGTGAGGCTCGTTTGCTTTTTTACAATACTGCTCAGAATTGCCAAGCTCATAGAGATAAACCAGATCTCTAAACTGCGAGCTTTGTTAGTAGTAGATAGAGTAACGAGGAAGTCTATATAGCAGTATTTGGAACGAAAGAGCTACACCGGGAAGATACAGCTGTTCTCTGATGATAGCTAACTTCCAGAATTATTAGATTATGGATATAACCTTTGTTTTCATACTTACTTTAGGAAAGAGATGCATATCAAAAACGCAGATACGATTTGGTAAAAGAATCTGGAACGAAAATTCACTCCCTCGTCGTGGAAAACATTGGATATTTCAAGGGTGACGAAACCTCAGATCACTGGAAGGCGTATGTGGAATACCTGGATGAAATGGTGGTGGAGGGATTTTACAACTGCATCAACTGCAGTCTTAACTACCTGCTTTCCAATACAGACACTAAGAACCAGCTTCACCCTCTGCTTGAAGCACGGCTTGAGCTGCAAGCTCCTGATATGGTGTTCGTTCCTTCACTTGATTACAACGTTCCTCATGGACTGTATGACCTGATTGATGGCATTATTGCAGATATATACAAACAGTCGTCTTTGGTTTCAAGGCTGGCTGCCCACAACGGGCATGAACAATACCAGGTAATTTACAGGGTGGCCCAGACATGGGAACCTTCCTAATACAATTATTATTAGGATAGCTCGAAAAATCTGGAAAATAATGACTGGAATCGGCAGAAAAGCGTATTTCACTAAGACATTCTAAAAGTAGCATTACAGGTTAGACGATATCAGAAAGGCTAAGCTATCAGTTCTTTCTTTGGAAATATTTTTTCTCTTAGTGGTGAATACTTTGGGAGGGGGGCTAGGAGGTGTGATCGCCCCCAATATTTTCAGAAGCAATAGCCTTTAGTTGTAAATCAATAGGAAATGTCACATGATTTATTTTGAATAATGGATTCCCTGCAATGATTGCCGATGTTTGGTCTGTTTCATAACGTATTGTTAATCTTTCAAAAGTTGATCATGGCGTATCTGATTCTTTTAGCCTGATATGGAAGAGATGTACGAGCTTTCCGAAATAAAGCAAGAATTAATGGACAGAGTGAGCAGCATAATGACCAAAGCAAACGAATACAGAAACTCTTTCAGCACATATGAATACTTGTGGGTGGATGATCGACAAGAGTTCATGCGACAATTTCTGCTTTACAATCATGTCTTGACAGCTGATGAGATTGAAATACACGCTGATGAAGGATTTCCTGAAAGCCCTCCTACTTTGGAGCAATTCAAAGAACAGGTAGATATCTCTTCTCGTGCTTCTATATATCGAGATGATTTGTGTGAGTTTAGATGACCAAAGTATGACTCGAAACCACAAACTCTAGATAAGTACTTTGAGTCTGTTTGTTCGAGTTCTACTCGGTCATTTTAATTCAAATAGATTATACTTTTATATGTATAGTATACAGTCAAACTCACGCAGTTAAGTCAAATCACTTGGGAGCAGGTAAAGAGGCCAACTTATGGAGAATCTTGCACATTATAGTTACATTCATATCTAAAGGACTGGGACCACCAGGTTTTGCCCGACTTATGAGACATCCAAGTAAAGCTATAATATTGATTGTATGTTACGAAAAAAGTAGGCCATAATTTATGCATTTTAAGGTATGGATACTATTGAGGGTTTACAATCTCAAATCCAAATCTGAATCAGGCAAACTTGTAAGATTTTATTTGTTTATTTTTGATTTTTATAATATACCTACTGTATTTTACAGATTGACACGTATGAGAAAATTTACTCTGAAGTGGAGGAGATTGAGGGATTGAAAGTGTTTGATGGTTGGTTTAGAATCGATGCAAAGCCTTTTAAACAAGCCCTGCTCAATATTGTCAAGAGATGGAGTTTCATGTTCAAACAGCACCTCATCGATCATGTCACCAACAGGTAACTATTTTCCACATCAGAATTTATGACCTTTAAATATATTGTTTACTGCACTGTTGTCTTAATGCACTGGTACATCCCCCCATCCGTCTTTGATCGATACAAAACTTCAGGATAGCTAAATTTCAAAAGCATTTCAAAAATAGCGAAAAATGACAAATACCTAAACTTTCAGTCTCACACTCAATGAGTAGTATGCCAAAATATATCACCTATAAATATGGTTTAGGACAGTGGTTTGCGCGCTTGCCTGTGTCTGCAAAAACCCCGTGTTCGAGACCCGGTAGGAGCATATGTCAATTGCAGTAGCCTGCTCTGGTATAATTTCACCTATGAATATATATTGTTCACCATGATAGCGTCTTAATGTACTAGTTAATACCACTGTCCGTCTTCCATCAATACAGAACTTCAGGATAGCTAAACAAATTTGAAAAATAGGAAAATATGACAACTACCGAAGCTTATCATCTGACACTCTTAAGAGTAGTATATCAAAAGATATCTCCTAGTTGTCACCATAATTCTGTCTGTAAGAACTAGCATATCCCTCAATCCGTCTTTGACTAATATCTAATAACTGCCAAAGCTTTTCGTCCGACACTCATAAGAGAAGTACGTCAAAAAGAGAAAGAAAATGAAACCTCGATGATACTTTAAGGATTGTTATTATGATACCAATGAGATGAATCAAAACTGACCAATTACAGCGAGGTAATTTTTACATTATTTCTTCTTTCTTGATATGAATTATTATTTCTCACAGTTTGGGCGATCTTGCTGAATTCATAAAAGTTGCTGATGTTGGACTGACGACTGAAGTCGAAGAGGGTGATTACAATGGATTGGTAGATGTTATGGGACACTTGCTGGCTGTCAAAGACAGAACTGGCGTAACCGATGCCATGTTTGAGCCACTGAAGCATACCATTGAACTGCTGAAGAGTTATGATCAAGAAATGTCAGAAGATGTCCATTCCCTATTACAGGTATATTCGTATAGATTGATAGCTTAGTTGGTAGATCACTGACGTGCCAGATCAGTGGTAGTGAGTCATTTGTCAATCCGGCTTGGATCATTTTTCATTGTCACGAAATAATTCAATAATTAAGTATATTTATTTGTATGGTTATTTGCAAGATATTTCTTTCATAAGAAAATTTTTCAAGGCAACACAGAACTTGCGTTAAGTGAAAATACAGTATACTTAAAAGCTCTGTTAAGTCCCCCTCTCTTTTAAACCCCATCTTCATACTTGAAAGACTAAGAGTAAACTTTGATGAGTTAGTGATAGTTTATGGATGTATTCCATCGTAATATTGCAAATTTACGATATCTTATATTGCAAATTTTATATTGCAAATTCAATATTGCAAATTTCTAACTTATCATGCTGGAGAGTGAAGAATTTCTTTTCCTAACCCTTTTTAAAAACTACCTGCTCTAATAAGCTCCCCTCTAGAACCTCAAAAATTAGATGAACACCCCCATAGGCTGAATAGAGCTTTTATGATATTGTCCATTGTTTGCATTGTTTCACAGATTCAGGGATCAACATAGGCTAGGATCAGGCACTTTACCGTATGTGTATTTTACCGTTCAGTAGGCATGAATCGACAAGTGGCTCAGGAACTTTTATTGTTGAAATAGTGAACCTGCTAAGGAACGTATTTGGAAGTTTATCCCTTTGAAGCAACTCTCCTATTGCTTAGTATCAAAGTACACCGACCTGGCGGGCTCCAAGGTAATATGAATGAGAAATGAAGTGTATAGTGAAAGCAAAATTATCATTTCGTTTCAGGAACTTCCAGAGAAATGGAATAATTCGAAGAAGATTGCCGTGACAATCAAACAACAAGTTGCTCCACTGCAGGCTACCGAAGTATCAATCATCAGAAGGAAGTGTTCAAGCTTTGATGTGAGTTTGATTGTGGTGTTGTGTCACTATTCCATATACCCATGAGGACTCCTTTTCTTTAGCTGGTTTATCACTTCCCTACGCATGTTATTTCTCTTGCAAATGCTATTCATCGCACTTCGCACACAAAACTTCCCTTCTTGAAAGAGAAAGCTTTCCTTTGTCAACGATGGCCCCTGACTTGTGATCTCAAGACAGATCTCAGGTATAGAATAAGATACCAAGTCTAGCTCAGCTGTGTTTGGATCAAAACCTTGGCCGCTGTAGAGTCAGTTTTATGTGCCACTGTTTAATATGCCAGCTTTGTAAAGCGAAGTCTTGCTTTGCAGGCACTACCTCACTTTATGTATTAATATGAGGTCCTAGTGTATTTATCACACCCGTTTGGGATACAGAAATCTTCAAGTTGAAAATAACTATGCTCAATGACAGTTTGATGCATTGTGGTTTAAAACTCCTCCCGTCCATATAGCACAAATAGCTGCTTTATAAGTGCAGTCCACTGTATCCACTCGATAACAAAACACGGACCAAAACTTCTCATGATAATAGTCTCTAACTATTGTTTTTTATGCTTTGTAGGTTCGTCAGCATCAGTTCAGAGAAGACTTCAGAAAAACTGCACCATTCCTGTTTAGTTCTGAAAATCCTTACGGAAGAATCGATAAGGTTTGTCTGAATTTTTCTTTATATGGTATAAAGGATCTGAAAGGATTGTCTCAGTGATGATTAGTTGGTTTGATGTCAACATTAACCCTAATGTGCCAACTGTCAATTTCGACCCTTTCTAAGCCGGCTAAGAGAAATCTATTTCATCAGTTGATCCCTTTAGGGACTATTATGGAAATATATCGACCTTTTTAATGCTATCCCTCCCCCATAGAAAGGGGTGTTTTTATTGATTTCTATGATTAGAGCCTAAAATGATTCATGATTAGAACTTTTTGCAGTACCTATTGTATTTTGAATTATAACAGATTTAGTTTAATTTTCTTTTGTATTACTCGTAAATAGGTTTTTATTGTTTTTGCGAAAAAATACTTACTTAAGATAAAAAGGAGTCAGATAAAAAGCTTCATGTTAGATATGAAACAATAATCATTGATATTTTAGTGGAACTCAGAAATTCGGGGTATGGAGAAAGAGATGGCAGATATTGCAGAGTCAGCCAGTTTGTTTGAAGTGAATATGCCAGACTACAAGCAACTGAAAGCTTGCCGTAAAGAGGTCTTCATGCTGAAAACCATCTGGGATATGATCTATCTGGTTGTTGGTAGCATTGATGACTGGAAGAAGACCTTGTGGATCGATATCAATGTGGAAAACATGGAAATGGACTGCAAGAAATTCGTCAAAGACATCCGTGGTCTCGACAAGGAGATGCGTGCCTGGGATGCCTTTTCGGGTCTGGACTCGACAGTAAAGAACATGGTGACATCTTTGAGAGCTGTCGGAGAGCTACAGAATCCTGCTATTAGAGAACGGCATTGGGAACAGCTTATGCAAGCAACCAAGGTATGTATTTTCAAGTTGTGTTAGTCTTGGTTTAGTTTTTGCAGTTTTGTTTATAATTAGGAAAAAGGCTATAAAATATACCTTTAAGAATAATTGTAGCTGTTTTTCTCAGAAAGTTAGCAAACATTTTTCTGAGCTTGTCTCCTATTATTTTCTCTGTCGAAAGCTCATTCTACTCTCTGTTGAGGTAAAGGTGGTTGACTTTTTTTCCAATTCTTAAGTTCATAGAGAATGGTACAGAACTTCGGGATGGCAAGAAACATCAGAAGCAATAAATACTTTGTTATTTTAGTAGTCGTTCTCTTTCTATCTATTTGAAAAAATGTAGATAAGAGACAAGAATGGAGACTTGCTCTATGTAACTAGAAATTTCATGCTCTCACAATAATCAGATAGGCTAGACTCCTACAGGATCACACAGACAAACTATAGAGTATGGTCTGTCTGATGATTGGAAGAGCACGAAACTTTAAGTTACAGACTTTGTCTTTGTCTCTAATCTATATTGCTTAGTACCTTTGTACATCTAGCACCACGATGCTGTTATTGGCAACACAATGGTAAAGTGAAAAAGTGAATATTTATTTTGATGTTTTTTATTCGTATAGGTGATGTTCTTGATGAACGATGAGACCTCATTGGCTGATTTACTTGCCCTGAATCTTCATGAATACGAGGACGAAGTAAGAGGAATCGTTGACAAAGCCACTAAGGAGTTGGGTATGGAGAAAGTGCTGAATGAACTCAATGTAACTTGGTCTTCCATGGAGTTTGAATACGAAAGTCATCTTGGAACGAAAACACCACTCGTCAAAGCCAGTGAAGAACTCATTGAAACACTGGAGGATAATCAGGTATGTTAAAAAGTAATTAGATCGACACCAAGGCCACTTCCAACAGAATATGTAGCAATAATGCTAATAAAGAATCTTTCTAATTTACATTTTCATTCGCCAATTCCTAGCTGTCAATTTCAGCTAGTCACTTCGGTTAATGTAATATTTGATAAATATTCACTCACGAAAATAGTCGTGGACACAAAATATAAATATTTTATATCCTTTTTGTGAATGAAATCGCCAAATAAAACTGGTGTATCATGGTCTAAACAATTTCAAAAGAACTTTTTTGTTGAAGCTAGGGTCACACTACCATTTTATCCTGTTATATTATAAATTTCTCCATTTAATTAAAATCTCCAGAATGTGCAACGTTGTAAGGATAAAGACTAACCCGGATCATTAATTCATTAATTCATTTTAGGTTCAACTGCAAAATTTGATCACATCGAAATACATCGCTCATTTCCTTGAGCAAGTATCGTCGTGGCAGAAGAAACTTTCCACAGCAGATTCAGTTATTGGAATCTGGTTAGAAGTGCAAAGAACATGGTCGCATTTAGAAAGCATTTTCATCGGATCCGAAGATATTCGCAAACAGTTGCCAGAAGACTCTGCTCGATTCGATGGCATCGACTCAGACTTTAAGGTGATTTTAAACATTTATCCAACGATTACCGTCTTTCGTTATTAATTTCTTGGTAACTGCAATAATATGTGTGTTTTAACCCAACACACAAATGAATGCCTCTACTGTAGGTAGGCTTTGGGCAGGATGCATCTTAAAGCTACTTAGTTGAAATATTGTCTTGATTTAGCACAGCACAGTGGGTAGTGCGTTTGCCTTTGATAGTTCGAGACCTGGCAAAGGCATATTAAAATTGTAGTAGCCTACTTTTGAGAATATATTTCTCCGTATTAGACCATTACCCTATGGGTTTCTGTCATGTTTCCAAGATATATCCTTAGGCAAAATATCAATTCTAACTTATTCCTAATTGTATTATTTTGGTTATGTATATACTTTTATTTTATTAATCTACATCAGCCATCTTGAGGCCGCCATTTTTAACCCACTTTTAACAAGTAGATAATGATGATGATGATGACCATTATGTTTCAATTATTATGCTTTTTATGATTTTTAGGCCCTGATGAACGATGCTGAAAAGACACCGAATGTTGTGGTTTGCTGCAGCAAAGCAGGTCTTTACGAGGAGCTTGAAGATCTACAGAAAAGGTATTTTGATATATTTTCATCGAATATTTTTTGAAAGACCCAAGAGAAAGTACTGAAAGCTAGGAGTGGTCTTGAAAATGACATGTGACAATTCTTAATGGATTGAAAGAGCACTTTAGCTGGAGTACCCCTTCACCTTAGCTATTGCACAAAGTTTGATGTTCAACATTTGATATTGCAGAAATTACTATTGCAAATTCTTGCACCTTTTGCTTTTATTGCATCCCATTTCTATAAATGATTTATTTTATTCGCCAGGCTTGCACTATGCGAGAAAGCACTTGCTGAATATTTAGAGACAAAAAGACTGGCCTTCCCTCGCTTCTACTTCGTGTCTGCTGCTGATCTGCTTGATATACTTTCCAAAGGAAATCAGCCAATCGAGGTAATATTAAACCTATTGATTTGATAACTTTCCCTGCATGTGTCTCCAGCATATAAGAAACAGCGCTTCCTAAGTCAGACCTGAGCCCTTTTTGTCGCTGCTCTATTGATGACAATTAGTCTTTCTTATAGCAATGGTAGTTATATGATATAATCTTAAATGTCTTTATGTCTCTGCATAGTTTTATTTCGACATTACAATCTCAATTACCTTTGAAGGCAATTCGTTTTTCTTATAGCAATGGTAGTTATATGATATAATATTAAACGTCTTTATGTCCCTGCTTAGTTGGAATTCAACATTACAATCTCAATTACCTTTGAAGGCAATTAGTTTTTCTTATAGCAATGGTAGTTATATGATATCACCTTAATGTCTTTATGTCTCTGCATAGTTTTAATTCAACATTACAATCTCAATTACCTTTGAAGGCAATTAGTTTTTCTTATAGCAATGGTAGTTATATGATATCACCTTAATGTCTTTATGTCTCTGCATAGTTTTAATTCAACATTACAATCTCAATTACCTTTGAAGGCAATTAGTTTTTCTTATAGCAATGGTAGTTATATGATATCACCTTAATGTCTTTATGTCTCTGCATAGTTTTAATTCAACATTACAATCTCAATTGCCTTGAAGGCAATTCGTTTTTCTTATAGCAATGGTAGTTATATGATATAATATTAAATGTCTTTATGTCTCTGCATAGTTTTAATTTGACATTACAATCTCAATTACCTACCAGGTATGTCGTCATTTGGCCAAGCTGTTCGACAATGTGGCAAATCTGAAGTTTGTTGAAGATGGAGAAGGGAACTGTACAAAGGAAGCGATTGGAATGTACAGCAAGGAGAACGAATACGTGGCTTTCAATACCCCATCCGACTGCACTGGACAGGTACGTGTATTTGTATTTCCTTGATAGGTATGGCTCTATCTTCATTTCACTCAAGTAAAGTGTGCTTTGTATATGCGAGTATAGAGCAAATAGTCTGTAAAATCTACACACAATAAGGAGACGTATTTTCCTGTAAATATGAGTTTTGTGCTTGCAAACTCATCAGACAGAGTATATTGATGTAGCTATGGCTCCATCTCTTATACCTGAACATAGCTATTATATCTTCATCCATCCTACCGTTGGTTTTCGCATTAAAGAAAAAAGATTTTTCATTTAGCTGAGTAACTTGTGTTAAGTAAGACTTTTTGGCAATCAGTGTTCATTTCTTCTAAAAGTCTATCAAATGCAATAATTCATGTCAATGAAACATTTCTGCTAAAATTGATTTTAACCGAATTTATGGATTAAGGATTAGATTAACTCCCTCCTTCTCCAAATGTGGACAAGAAGTTTATCAGAAAAAAAGGTTTTTCAGGCGAGATATAGTAGTCTTTATGAAGTCCCAGTGATTTGTGATAGGTTTTTTACTTATGCTTTCGATGAAATATTTTCACAAGGTTATGTAGTAGGAGTAGAATGTTACAAATGTGTAACTATTTCTAAATTGCTGATTTTAGGTTGAGGCTTGGTTGAACAAGCTGCTTGATACAATGCGAAGTACCATCAAACATGAAATGTCTGAGGCAGTTATTTCATACGAAGAAAAGCCCAGAGATCAATGGCTCTTTGACTTTCCAGCCCAGGTATGCTATTCAGTCTTTCTTGCACACAGTGTCCTAGCTGAAGATAACATAGGTAAAATAATTTTTGTTTTAGTTTTAAGTTCATTCGTAGATGACTTAAGTGCCAGTATAACAAGTAATTGGAAAAGAAGTATTCTAAATGATCCAATAGAAACAGAGAATTATCGAGCTTGAACCGTATTGAAGTACAGAAAATTCAACATAAGCATCATTCCATACATTGCCAAAATACTGGGGACCCAGGAATCTTAGATCAAAAAGACATCTTAGATATTGTGAATAGTTTCTGATAGCAAAAATATTCATAGATTAATAAAGGGGTAATGAATACAGGTAATAATTTTGAATGAGAACTGATACATAAAGACAATCTAGATAAGAGTCAAGAAAGGGGACTGGCTTTCTGTAACTTAAAGTTTCATGCACTTGCGAACTTCAAACAGAGTATAGTCTCCTTTCTTGCCTCTCTTTTATATCGCTCTGTACCTTCGTACATCGAGCATTGCGATGCTGTTTTAGGGAATGCAATGCTATTGAGGTAAAGACAATCTATGATTTTGATCTAGGTGGCCCTGTGTGGAACGCAGATCTGGTGGACGACAGAGGTGAATATTGCATTTAGCCGCCTTGAGGAGGGTTATGAAAACGCAATGAAAGAGTACAACAGGAAACAGGTATGATTGTCAAAATGTTTTTGTTGACTCGATTTTTACGGCAGATTTCTGTTTTGAGCTTGACGAGTTTTGAGCAACTACTAGGTATAAAATTTGTTGTGTTGTTGCTGTATTTTCCAGCGTTATTCAGAGCTAACACAAAATGTTGTGATAGATAATGTTTGTGATTTGATTTGATATTTTCTAAGAAGGTTTCATTTAAAAAATTTGTGTTTGAAAAAATATTTATGTAAGAACAAGTCGGATATCTATCGAGAAACTTTAGTAGTAAGCTCAAATATTAAAATTGCTGTAGAATGTTTGCATTATAGTCTAGATATTTTGAGGGTGGTAATCGTGTATTTTTCAAATTTGACAGATCCAGCAGCTGACAGCTTTGATTCAGATGTTGATTGGTGACTTATCGAAGGGAGACCGACAGAAGATCATGACGATCTGTACCATTGATGTGCACGCTCGTGATGTGGTCGCCAAATTGATCAGCCAGAAAGTTGACAGTTCGCTCGCCTTTCTATGGCTAAGCCAGCTGCGTCATCGCTGGGACGACAATCTGAATGAATGTTTTGCGAATATCTGTGACGCGCAGTTCAAGTATTCTTATGAATATCTTGGCAATACTCCTCGACTTGTGATCACGCCTTTGACGGACAGGTACATGATACAATCATTCAATAATCACGTTTTACCTGATTGTCCAATTGTAATGGTTTAGCTTTATTGCTTGATCATTCATGTGAAAGGTGATGGGTAAAGAATTCTACGTTTTTCTCAGTGCTGAAAGTGAAGGACTGCTTTTGAATGACAGTGTTCCATCTGGGAAGGCATATCAGCACGAGTGCCCTAGGGATAAATGATAGGAGCATTATTCATCTTGTGTACATTAATGATTCCACCTCAAATTTTAGATGTAGTTAAAAATGTTTTGCCGGTGATACTTTCTTGTTTACAGTTGTTCAGGAGCCCAGTGCATTTGCCAAGGACTTGGAACATGATCTGCATATGAAAATAATGGGCGTATGATTAAAAAATGTCATTTAAAGAGGCATTGTGTCAAATAAGGTGTAATGTGTCAGGGGTAAGGCTAATTTCAAAAGCTTGTTTTATTTGATTGCTTTTTCAGATGTTACATCACTCTCACTCAATCTCTGCATTTGGTGATGAGCGGAGCTCCTGCTGGGCCAGCCGGTACTGGCAAAACGGAAACAACAAAAGATTTGGGGAGAGCTCTGGGAATTATGGTGTACGTGTTCAACTGCTCAGAACAAATGGACTACAAGGTTACTATTTTTGTTTTTGCTTTCAATCTAGTCTTTTGCCCATAAATTTTTAGACCATAATACCTTCGTCTATGATGACTTTGGTTAATAGAGGATAAAAATTTTATTTCATACTTGCTGTCTTTTGATATGTTGTGCGAAATTAAAAAACACAAAATATTCGGAATAGACCTGCGTGAAAGATGCTATTAAGGTTATTTGGCGAGCCAATTAAATGAATAATTTGTCAAACAAGTATCTCTATTACAAAATTGATTCCTAGAGCGATTTCCTTTCAATTAACAAAAGTTTTCGAAGCAACCAACAATATTAGATATCATCGATTAAACTTTTGCAATTTCTTAGGCCAAAAACATGAAATACACTTTCTACAGTTTCTACTCTTGAAGTATCTATACTTGCTTTTGTCGATATCATTAAGCATTCTTTATCGTTAATCTATATTTTAATGCCTTTTTCTTATCGTTTGTAGAGTTGTGGAAACATTTACAAGGGCTTAGCACAGACTGGAGCGTGGGGTTGCTTTGACGAGTTCAACAGGATCTCCATTGAAGTGTTATCTGTGATTGCTGTGCAAGTGAAATCAGTACAAGATGCCATTAGAGACAAGAAAGCCAGGTTTATATTTCAAGGTGAAGAAATTTCCATCATCCCAACTGTTGGTATATTCATCACGATGAACCCTGGGTATGCTGGTCGAACTGAGTTGCCTGAGAATTTGAAATCGCTTTTCAGGTTTGTTTTCTATGTCACTTATATACTTCCATGCTTTGTTTTATATTGATTTGAGATATATCAGTTAATACCACCTTTACACTGGCAGTTAAACCAGCTTAAACTAGACTCTGATTTGCTTTGATTGGCCAATTTGAATATTCCATGCAGTAGTGGACACTCAAATTAGAATATACAATAGTTTTTGAAATATTACGTTAGATACTGAATTTGTCATTTTAGAAGCTTTTGAAATGTGATAATACTTATCAAGGTATTTTATTCATTTAGACCCTGTGCTATGGTGGTTCCAGACTTTGAATTGATTTGTGAGATCATGTTGGTAGCTGAAGGTTTCATTGAAGCAAGACTACTTGCAAGAAAGTTCATCACCCTTTACACTCTTTGCAAAGAATTACTGTCAAAACAGGTATGTATGTGATATGAAATAAATTTCATGCATGACCCAATCCAAGAGAATGCTTATCGAGCTAAGGCTGTCAACCAAATTTTGATTAATACGACACAAAAATGATAAGCTAAAATAATTTCCTAAGATACAGATATACTAGAAAAAAGTAACTGGTATGATAAAAGAGCGTTCTAATATCATTTCATTCTCTTTGAATTGCAATTAGTTCTTAGTAATTTGAAATTATGTTTTATTTAATTCTAATCCTAGCATTGTTATGTTTAGAGTTAAATTTCAAAGAGGAAGTTAGATGATCAAATCTAAATGATTTTACTATTTCTTTATAGGACCATTATGATTGGGGTCTTCGTGCCATCAAGTCAGTTCTGGTTGTTGCTGGTTCATTGAAAAGAAGTGACAGAACCCGTCCCGAAGAACAGGTTTTGATGAGAGCCTTGCGTGACTTCAACATCCCGAAAATTGTCACTGACGACTCGCCTGTGTTCATGGGTTTGATTGGCGACCTGTTCCCTGCCATGGATGTGCCAAGAAAGAGAGACATGGATCTTGAGGCTACTGTGAAACAGTCAGCACTGGTGGGTTTCTGCATAATATTTTCTTCCATGATAACAACCACTATTGCTTAAACGAGTCTCTGTAATTAGAGGGTGTACCCTTACGTTGAAAATTGCATCTGATCACACAAATTTATATTGGAATACAGTTAAATCTCTCTTCGTTCAAAGGACTTTGTAAAAGTATCCGTTTTTACTGGATCTCTGCTTTATTGAGTACAAGCATATAGCTTTGCCCATACTTCAAAGACTTAAAGCAAGAACTATATTTATATAATGAGGTGTAACTTTCGTTTTTTAGGTTGATACCAAATACGGTTACTGCCTTCATAAGTAGGCTTGTACAGGCCTTCAACTTAATTTGGTCATGCCTTGTGATTCTTTTTACCTTTTTGCCTAAAATGGCGGAGAGATTCTCTCCTTGCATTCTTTGAACAAGGGTTGACTCATATAACCTGCCGGTCGTCCCTTCCGAGCCATTTCTTCAGATTTCTGTAATTCTTGCTTATCTTTTTTTCTACCGTTAGTTTTTTAATTTTCACCCAACAATTGGATTACAGGATTTGAAGCTACAGCCGGAAGATAGTTTTGTGTTGAAGATTGTGCAGTTACAGGAATTGCTGGAAGTGCGCCACTCTGTATTTGTCATCGGTGCACCCGGAACAGGCAAGACACAGGTGTGTTTTTACTTTTTAGAATTATAACCTTGAATATCAATGACTTGGGCTTGATGACTTATCAATGAACTCTTGAGAAGAGCTGTGGATTGAAATGTTTGTTCCATTTAGCAAAAATCCAATTTGAAACAGGAATAAACCACTTTACATAGTTCCTTGTTATCTTGTGCTGTTGCTGAGGTATTCCCTATTTTTGAGATGCATTTTTATTGAAGATATTATTTATCGAGATGTAGTTTCGCTTGTGAAAACGGGAAACCAATGAAGGATGATAATATCTCAGATATAAAAAAGGAATCCAGTATGTTTTTTGTACCATGAACTTCCCCCGTTTTTTTCTAAGTTACTCTTTTCTAAGTTATAAATCGTATATACTGTTTTAGAGTTGATGTTCTGATCTTGATTTGGATTGTAGAAAAAATTGTTTAAAGTGAAGATAAGAAGAGAGAACTTTGGATCATTTGATTTAAACAAGGGGAAGACATCTCTGTGTGCTGTTTTTTACTTTGAAAGTTATTTTACTTCCAAATTACCGTAAAGGAGGCTAACTCATGTACTTTATATTCATATTTGTTTTCCAGGTGATAAAGACGTTGAACAAAGCCTATTTCAACATGAAGAAGAAGCCTTACTTGCAAGACATCAACCCAAAAGCTGTCACTAACGATGAGCTATTTGGATTCATTAATCCTGCGACTAGGGAATGGAGAGACGGTGAGTGTTAGGCCTATTTATACGGTGTGCCGTGATAGACTTTTCTAATCCTGAAATCTTAATCCATTATGATGTTTAAAGCTTCTTTAGAATGCTGACATGTTTCAATAATGCATCTATTTCTTTTATTTGCAGGCCTGTTTTCGACAATCATGCGTGACTTATCGAATATCAATAACGACCATCCAAAATGGATTGTTCTTGATGGAGATATCGATCCAATGTGGATTGAGTCCCTGAATACTGTCATGGACGACAATAAGGTATATCTTATAGGTTGTTATGAATTTTTTGTCTTGAACTGCCAGTTTTGTCCTGGCTTAGGACAGTGGTTTGCACGTTCGTCTTTGGTCGCAACAACCCGGGTTCGAGACCCTGATGTTGCATATGTCAATTGTAGTAGCCTTCTCTGGTAAAATTTAATTTGCCATCTATTAATCGATACAAAACTTTGATATAGCCAGAAAAATCGAACGCATAACGAAAACATAGATTACTATGTTAGGTGTCAGACAAAAAGCTTAAAAAGTCCATGTTTCCACAATGCTTCAAATTTTTCTGCCTATATGTAACTAATAGATATGGCCTTGTGATACCATTTTATGCTTAAAGTCGACTGTAAGATTTGAAGTCTTTATTATTGTTTATAGGTGCTGACATTGGCTAGCAATGAGCGTGTGCCATTGACACCATCAATGAGGTTGCTGTTTGAGATTGGTCACCTCAAAACAGCCACGCCTGCCACTGTTTCACGTGCTGGAATTCTCTTCTTGAATTATGCTGATGTCGGCTGGAATCCGTGAGTAGATAGGCTTACTATTTATTGTTTAGTGTCATTGACTATCAGAATAGGAAGCAATAAAACACAAGATGCCTCAATCTCTTAACACAACATGAAATGAAATCTAAAGGTAATAGGGAGTCTTTGTCAAAGAGTCCATACATCACAACACCATTCATTTTCAGAACTAGATGCAGATTTAAGGGAGGTAGAGGGGGCTGATTATACTGCGTAACTAAGCACCCAACTGCCAATCGTATCTAAACCCAGCTACAATTTTGAATTTCTCTTCCATAAGGGCCATGTTTCTGAATGACTCTTAAAGTTAGCCTTCCCTCCTTTGTTCAGAATCCTAGATCAGCCCTAGACTTACCACGTATGAGCTGAAGTTCATCGCAATTGATAAATTAATAATACGAGAGCCTAATTAACTAAGTTTATAAAATTCTAATAGATAAATTCAAAAATAAACCATGCTTGTCATAAACGTTTCGATAAAATCTTCATCAGTAACTCAACTACTGATGAAGATTTTATCGAAACGTTTAAGACAAGCATGGTTTATTTTTGAATTTAGCAATTGATAAATGTTATGAATGCACAAACTACTACTCATCGACTGTTGAGAAACTTGCCTAGCTGACCCGAGTATCAAATGTGTTATAAAATTCTTCTAGATACGTCACAAGCTGGACTGACGCAAGAGAAGTGCAATCAGAGAGAGCGAACCTTCAAATCTTGTTTGATAAATATGTACCAACTTGTCTGGATACGTTGAGAGTTCGTTTCAAGAAAATCACCCCGATAGCCGATATCAGTATGGTGCAGACGCTGTGCTATCTCCTGGAGTGCTTACTCACACCACAAAATACCCCACCTGATTGCAACAAGGAGCTGTATGAATTGTACTTTGTTTTTGCTGCCGTGTGGGCCTTTGGAGGAAGTATGTTTCAGGATCAGGTAAGCAATTGTATCATCTAGCTTTTTTGGAAGAAATTTCTTTTAAAAATGAACTTTTCCTAACAGAGGTATAAAAACAATTCAGTCTTTGCACTAAATTAATGCTTTTAAAAATACACAAGGTAGATCCGTAAAATTTCATGTCACATCAGGCTAAGTTTAATTGTCTGGAGTATATCACAAACGATAGGACAAAAATCAGGACGAAAAACACAGGATTCAAAACTTTCCTGTTCAAAGAACTGTAATTATACTAATACTGTTCTTATGCAGTCTTTATACTATTTTTTCTCCACTGAGCTATAGCCTTATAATCCTGTTTCAGCTTGTGGATTACAGACAAGAGTTTTCTAAATGGTGGATTACTGAGTTCAAGACGGTCAAATTCCCATCCGCTGGCACAGTGTTTGATTACTGCGTTGATAGTGAGACACATAAATTCATGCCTTGGACCGAACGAGTTCCGAAGTTCGACCATGATCCCGAAATGCCACTACAAGTAAGGGTTTTATGCTATATTTTCCTTATTTTCTTTTTTCATTCCTTCACATAGGTCTTGTCTAGTTCTTATCACCTTATGATTTTTTCAAGATTCAGGAAAAAACCAATTGGTTTTAGAAGCTCAATGGTCAGAAGCTTAACCAACATTGGTGGTCCGCGGTCGTTCTACCTTGTCTGATATCGTTTTCACACTGGCGGTTAAACCTACTTAAACTGAACCAGGTTTTAAATGGAAGAGTCTGATAGGTCAAGTCGATACTTTGAATGCTTTTGATTGGCTCTAAAGGAACCTAGAGTAAATAACTGAATTGATGGGTCAATCATGTCAGCGTGAATGCGGTATTACTTTTCCTGTCTTTCAGGATCATGATTTCAGGCTGTTATAGGTTCACCTAATCATCAATTATATTCTATCAAAGTGTTTTAGGGCAGTGGTTTACCCTATATCTTTTTGGTAGGTAGGGTCTTGGTTTTAAGACATTGTGAAAGCATAGCAGAATAGTGGTTCCCACATTATGATGATTGATATATTTCCCAGCGTAACACCATGCCTTATGAATTCGTGTATATCTTGCACTTATTTTATTTTGCTTCCTTCCTCTGATGTGCAATACTATGTTACAGGCTGTGCTTGTTCACACATCTGAGACTGTTCGAATCCGATACTTCCTTGATCTTCTGACGGAAAAGAGACGACCTGTCATGCTAGTTGGAAATGCTGGGGTGGGAAAGACTGTGCTGATTGGTGACAAGTTTGCTGCCCTCGACCCGGACGTGACAATGGTTGCCAACGTACCCTTTAACTACTACACCACGTCAGCCATGTTGCAGTCAGTGCTTGAAAAACCGCTTGAGAAGAAAGCCGGCCGTAATTATGGACCACCTGGAACCAAAAAGCTCATCTATTTCATCGATGATATGAATATGCCAGAGGTAACTCTCAGTAGGATACATTTCTATGCACCATCAAATATAGTAGACTTGTGCATAAGAGAAGCTTAGTTTTAGGAAACCTGGAAGCTAAATGTTTTAGAGAAAATGGTAATTGGTAAAATAAAACAATAGGGTGTGTCTCGGAATGATAGGTTGGGTCTCAAATATGGATCTTGTCCCCGCATATAACAAACCATGCTTTTGGAAACTGCAGTGCTCAATATTTCCGGAAAATATAGGTGCAGCATTAGGTGGTAGTCTTAGAGCAAAAGGCCTGACTCCATTGTTCGATGAATTAGAATGAACAACTTCGATATCTCTAAAGGGAATGCAAAAAGCCTGAAAAGTGAAAACTTTATTGATTCATAGTCTCGAAAACGAATGAACCCTGTGGTTGCAGTTTTTACTTGCTGCTGTAGCAACTTCCTAATAAAAAATAGGAACCTGTTTACGTATTATCAGCTTCGAAAGGGATCAAACTTTACTGACTAATTATCATTGAATGTGATTATATTTTTGCAACTAGGTTGACACATATGGAACTGTACAGCCACATACTTTGATAAGACAGCACCTGGATTACAGTCATTGGTATGACCGCCACAAGTTAACACTGAAGGACGTTCACAATTGCCAGTATGTTGCGTGTATGAACCCTACTGCTGGCAGCTTCACCATTAACCCAAGATTGCAGGTTAGTTGACTTTACTTCTTTCATATCCAGTCCATGCTCCCGATTGGGATTGATCGCTGATAATCATGATGATATCTAACTCGAGAAGAGAGTGCCTATTCTGGCTATAGTGCCCGATATACTTAAAGCATAGAGCAATCATAAAGTACTTTACTTTAATCATGATGATATATATTTTTTGCTTTTTTCAATAGCGGTTATTTCCTATTGCATGTAATTCACGCCCTGGGGATTTTTCATACTTTGACTCATTGTAGAACAACGAGTTTGAATTTTTCGCTTACCCTCACCGAAGTTTCCAATTGCAATAATTCTTATTTTATATTTTTGCAGCGACACTTCTGTGTATTCGCCTTGAGCTTTCCTGGTGTAGATGCACTGAAGACGATCTATCAGAGTATTCTCACTGGACACATTGCCTGCCAAGGTATATCTAATTCAGTTGGGAAATTCGCTGAGAAATTGACTGAAGCTGCAATTGCACTCAATTCTAAGGTGAGATTGCTAGTGTCTTCTTCCATTCTTTTTTTTCATATTTCACTCTTCAGTTAGAGTTCTTCCACAAATCAGCATGAGCAATTGGCACGCCTCCATGGCTGTTCACATACCATAACCTGATAGATTCATGTTTAGATTTACATAGATTTTCTAACTCTGAAGACGGTTTTTACCGAAAAGCTTTTGCCGATTTTAGTGTTTATATTGTTTTTTTAATCTATTTACGTACCAATCATGGCATCTGATCCTTGATAGGCTTTGGCATTTTCAGCTAAAATTTTCTAAATTTTCAGCATTTTGAAGATTCAGCTATGTCGATTTTATCAATTGAAAATGCTTATTATGCTTTACTTTTCAGATCACAAGCTCATTCTTGCCCACTGCCATCAAGTTTCATTACATCTTCAACTTGAGAGATTTGTCCAATATTTTCCAGGTAAGAATTAAGATCTCAAACACTTTAAATTCAATAGGCGTCCTTGGATTTTTTTCATTTCCTTATTTCGCGTCACATTGTCTTCCTCTAGGGAAAAATTCCTATTTCTTGGTACCTCAAGTGAAATATTGCATTAAAAACGGCTATTGTCTATACCTACATTATTTTCTTGAAGTAATGAATAACTTTCATTTCATAGCTACTTTACATTGTATTGTCAATCCTAGAAAAACGAAATCAAGAAAGCTAGTGGGCATTTCTAGTGCGTATCGTTAGACAGAAGGACTACGTCGAGCACACAGACATATACCAAAACTATAGCATAACAATATATATATATATTCCTATTTACAAACTTAATAGATGCGAAACCTAGTCTGTTCAGAAGTAAATGTAAAGAGAGAGAGAGTAACTCACACTATGGACATAAAAACACCTAACTCACCCATGACATGAGACAACCTGGTGTGACGTCACGTGACTTGACGGGGGTCAAAAACAACATAGACTAGTGTCCCTAGAGGTTTGGACCCAACACTAGCATTTTTCATGCAATGTTTTATTTCTAGGGTTTGTTGTTCTCCACCCCCGAGTCTTTGAAGACCCCGATGGATTTGATCCGACTTTGGAATCACGAGTGCAACAGAGTCTACAGAGATAAGCTTCTCGATGACAAGGACATGGAACAATTCGACAAGATACAGATCGATTTCAACAGGAAGTTCTTTGAAGTGAGTTTTCATGTATCTTATATGAAGGATAGGTCTCCTCCATCCTGGTCCGCCTTTTGTCCGCTTTTAGCAAATATCAAATAGTTTATAGAAGAAGATGGTTTAGAAACCTTTTGACGTATCTTTTCGTGCAAGTTTTTCAAAATTGAGAGTGCACAGTGTAATTTTTTGGCAATTGTTTTAGCCAACAAGGTGATGATTAAGCGAATAAGTTACCAAAACGCTACTTTTGGTTCCCTTTCAAAAAATATTCGTTATTTGGAAAATATTTTATAATATTCAGCATCATATTTATGTAGTTAATCTTGGCTTGTAAAATGTTTAACATTCAAGAGAGAGGATAAAGCATCGGTACATTGAATATAATTAGTTATGTAGGTTATAATGACCTCTTTTTATTGATGACGGAGGGCTATTCCGAATTTATCTTGAAAAATCAGATTATTTGCTATAGCTGGTTTGTATGATAATTCTAATTTTTTAACGCCTTATTTAATTTGATGCCTTTGACTCTTGGTATAAATTGAATAATGTTATTTTCATTAGGATATCGAAGAGGAGGCGTTGAATGCAAAGCCACTTATCTACTCGCACTTCTCATCTGGTATTGGTGAGCCCAAATATCTCGCCTGTCCTTCATGGGAGAGCTTGAACAAGATACTGACGGAAGCTCTCGACAGCTATAACGAGGTCAATGCCGCAATGAATCTCGTACTCTTTGAAGATGCCATGGCACATGTGTAAGTCTTCTTATGAGTTACACTACAGTACTAACTTACCACTAAGAAATTGAATGTTGCAAAACCAGGCTGGCTGGTTTCTTATATTGTAGTTTGACAAAAAGTCGGTGAAGAATTTAAGATATATTCAGCAGGACATGCTATGCCAAATCTTTTCAAACACAATTATTTTCTGAAGCAATATGAATTTTTATTTTCAACCTGAAAAATTTGATCTACGAATAATATTTGAAGTAAGCTATTGTCTGGTAGGCTTAAGTTTCTTATTAAAGTCTTGTATCTCTTTGAATGGCATAAAACTCATACATAACTGGAAAATGCTGTTGATGCATTGAAAGGGTTGAAGTTGTCATCGTTTATATTGATATATGTGTTATTAACATTCTGTATTTTTCTTTTAAAGATGTCGCATCAACCGAATACTTGAATCACCGAGAGGAAACGCCCTACTTGTTGGAGTTGGTGGAAGTGGAAAGCAAAGTTTGGCTAGGATAGCTGCGTATATCAGTGCATTGGAAGTTTTTCAAATAACCTTAAGAAAAGGCTATGGAATTCCTGATCTCAAAGTATGCCAACTTTTATTACTTCAATATTTATTTCACGTTATTTGCTCACAAACGCAAGACAGAAAAAAATTTTCTTACTTGAAAAAGCCAGATATCATAATTCAGAATAAGATTCTTGGAATGGTATAAGCAAATGTCAACTATATCAATCTTGTGAGTTTTGACTTATACAACGGAATTAGTACGGTTCTGCCGAATAAAAAAAAAATGAAATAATTATCACATCAACTAGATAAGCCCTTCCAGCCTTAGCTTTTATGATGTATAGCACAATCTCTGAAGCACTTGGTATCTAACCAAGGGGTTGTGAGTTCGATTCCCACCACCTGCAATATATGAGTCTTGAAAAAATCTTTGCGAAATGCTCAACATCTGCCACAAATAGTTTCGATTAGAATTTAACGATGAATATTTTACATGTAGACCGACCTTGCCATGCTGTCAACTAAAGCTGGTCTGAAGAACATTGGTACTGTATTCCTGTTAACTGACGCACAAGTACCTGACGAAAGCTTCCTCGTGCTGATCAACGACTTGCTGGCATCTGGGGAGATACCTGCTCTATTCCCTGACGATGAGGTCGAGAATATCATCTCTAGCATCAGAAATGAAGTCAAAGGTGCTGGACTGCAAGACACTAGAGAGAATTGCTGGAAGTTCTTTATTGAGCGAGTTAGGCGTCAACTCAAGGTGAGGGCTTTTTATTTCTGAAGAGAAACAAGAAAGGAGACTGGCTCTCTGTTACTCAAAGTTTCATGCTTTATACGTAATCATCAGACAGACTATAATAATTTGTGCTTTTTATTTTATGTACGGATGTTGCTATAACAATAATATGTTTTACTTATAACTTCAGTGCAGACAAAACGCTATGAGGATGGCAAGGAAAATCGGTAAAATTGTGAAGTATATTTGAATACTCAAGCTTTGCATCTGACACTAATTCTGAAACTGATAACTCTTCAGATTTGATTTTCTTTCTCTTTCTGACGTACTTCTCTGATATGAGTATCAGACGCAAAGCTTCAGAAAATAACTTCGTTCTTCGTCGGTCAATGATAATGTCTCTATTTTTCAGGTGGTTCTATGTTTCTCCCCGGTGGGTAGCACGCTGAGAGTGCGCAGTCGTAAATTTCCAGCACTCACAAATTGCACAGCCATTGACTGGTTCCACGAATGGCCTGCGGAAGCTCTTGTTTCTGTGAGCAGACGTTTCTTGCAAGAGACAGAACAAGTTCCGGTAGGTCACGTTTTTACTGCATTTACCCACGTTGCTGTGCTATGTCAAGTGCATGTATGTCACTGTTGGTTGGCTACAATCACCTATGATATCAGTCAGGGATCGTTTTGAAATTATCGTAGCAAATCTTTGGATACTGTATGGTGCAATATTCATTCCTAGAGCAAACACAAGCAATAATTCATGCTCACTACTGAACCTGCTTGCATCGTTATTTGGGAATTGGAACACACAATATAATTTGATTTGAGTAATGATTACAAAGAAATGCTCGTGTTTGCTCAAAATTAGTGAGGAAGATTATAGCTTACCACTGTACTTGAAGATGCTTCTGCACGGTACTGCACCAGACCTCTGATACCACCAATAGACCTCCTCACATAAACATCCCCCACGATACTCCATATTCATAAACACTGGGTGATATTTCCAAATGAAATCCCATTTCATTTAGATACGATTTCAAAAATCTGTTATTCTGCTAATTTGATTATCATCTGCCTTTATCTCTGACCCAATTACTTATCTATGCATTTGTTTAATATCTTTCAGGAAGAAGAGAAGCAGTCCGTAGCAGAATTCATGGCGTACGTCCACACAAGTGTGAATGAAATGAGCAGCTTTTATCTTGCTAACGAGAGACGTTATAATTACACCACGCCAAAAAGTTTTCTTGAACTGGTAATTAACAATTTTTAGTTTTTATTCTTACGTTCATGCAGTTAAGGATTAGCTATTTCATGTGTGTTTCTCATTGTGCAATCAAGTTTTAACCTTATCTGTTTTGGTTTTTTCTAAATTATCTTTTTTTCTTTTTTTAGATAAAATTGTACCAAAATCTTGTGAAACGCAAAAGCAAAGAACTCTTTCAGAGTATGGAGCGTCTTGAGAATGGATTGACGAAATTGCAAAGCACGGCATCTCAGGTAAAGAATCTTAGCTATATAAATTATATGAAAGTATTTTATATTTAGCTAGTTTTGAGATCGCACTTATAATTGGAAGACATAGAATCCTGTTTTTCTTTCTTTTGAAGTTATGAAACTTTCTTTACTTAAAGGCATTAGACACAGACAAGACAGCAATATTAGAAACAGAATTGATAAGACATTATCTGATTAGCACATAGCTCCTGTTTACTGTCAAGGCGATATCTCACTTGACAGATATTGATAAACACGAGAACTGTGGGCATATGCCCTATGTAGCAGAGTCGAATTCCTTTCAACTCGTTTATAATTTTTTTGGGTCAAGCTTTTAATCACTTCTGATTGCATATTCAAATAGGTGGATGATTTGAAAGCAAAACTAGCCGCACAAGAGGTCGAGCTGAAACAGAAGAATGAAGATGCAGACAAGCTTATTCAAAAGGTCGGCATCGAGACAGAAAAAGTCAGCAAGGAAAAGGAATTTGCAGACAACGAAGAGAAGAAAGTTGCTGTCATCGCAAAAGATGTCGCTGAAAAGCAAAAGTCGTGTGAGGATGATTTAGCAAAAGCTGAACCGGCATTGATTGCTGCGCAAGAAGCCCTGAACACGTTGAATAAGAATAATCTCACTGAGTTGAAGTCATTCGGTGCCCCACCAAACGCTGTTGTCAACGTGACGTCAGCTGTAATGTGCTTACTGTCAACACCAAACAAAATCCCCAAGGATAAGAGCTGGAAGGCGGCCAGAACAATGATGGCTAAGGTATTGCTTGTTATTTATTACTTTTATTTGTCTCCAGAGTATTGCCTAAGTCTTCTGCCGAACAATCAAGCATTAGTTTACAAAAACTATTTCGGAACAGTCTTTGATCGGTTCAAAACTTCTATATAGCCAGAAAAATTCGAAGCATAGCAAAAGCATAGATTACTTAAGCTTTTCTGGCTATGTTGAAAATTATTTGCTCTCTTTTCTAGTATAAATTATTTGGTCATATTTCCAGCCGTATTCTTACCAATTTTGGCAAGTAGCCACCAGAGAAACACTAATATCGAAGATTGCTTTAGAAGCCAAATCATTTTCCTCCGGATGAGAAAATTTGATTTTTTGCTGACTTTGAGCTATGCTAAGGCTATCATTAATTGCCATTAATTGCAGAGGAGATTTTTGTTATTTTCTATTGATTATCTCATCATTACAGGTAATAAATTAATTTTCCCCAGGTCGACAGTTTTCTGGATTCCTTGCTGCACTACGATAAAGAGAATATTCACGAATCAAACTTGAAAGCAGTGCAACCGTATCTCGACAACCCAGAATTCGAAGCAGAGCTGGTTAAGGGAAAATCTCTCGCTGCAGGTGGGCTTTGTGCCTGGACGTTGAATGTCGTCCGGTACTTCCACGTGTATTGCGATGTCGAACCTAAGCGTATCATGTTGGCACAAGCCAATGCTGATCTTGCTGCAGCTGAGGAAAAATTGAATAAGATAAAGACGAAAATCAAGGTAAGTGTTAGGTTGAACTTTAACAAGCACACTTTATAAGAAATGGAATCCCAGAAGAGTCTTTGTTCGGTACAGAACTCCTAGCTATCCTCAAGAAATTGAATCGCAGGACATTGAAAGACACCTGACTGTATGACCGCATATGCTTGTGGCAGGGAATATCTTGATGGATGTGGAGCAGACTAGCTGCATTTCCTTCATATTTATTTCGTATATTCGGCGATTCACTATAGACTTTATAATTTCTCTAAAATTTTCAGCTCTGACATTCAAGTTTTGCTACAGTTTATGCAGTAAACAATTGTATTTCAATTTCCATTTCTCGGTAACAGGAACATTAAAATATTACCATGCTCTGTTTTATTGAATTGAGTTGCAGCTAAGTATCAGTGAAGAAGCAAATGCACTCTATCTTAAGTCAGAATTAGATATCTCAATTGAATCAGAAACAGAAGATATCAATAAGCCTCAAACAGCCTTTCAATAAATTTTCATTTGATTTGTAGGAGCTGGACGACAGTCTTGCAGAGCTCACAGCCTCCTTTGAAAAGGCAACAGCAGAAAAACTTAGATGCCAAGAAGAGGCCGACACAACAAACAAGACTATCAATTTAGCCAACCGACTCGTGGGGGGTCTGGCATCAGAAAATGTGCGTTGGGCAGAATCTGTGGAGAAGTTTAAGGAACAAGGCAAGACCCTCCCTGGAGACGTTCTGTTGACATCTGCTTTTCTCTCATACGTCGGAAGTTTCTCAAAGAGATACAGACAAGAGTTGCTTCATCAAAAGTGGCTGCCATTCCTCAGTTCATTAAAGGTAAGAAAATTAATGATATAGACATGATGACAAATATGATGCCTTGATGAAAAATCGGATTTTGAATATTAGCAAATATTGTTAGCAGTTTTGTTTGAGCAGTTAGTCTCAGTAATGATAACAAGCTTTTTATCATATTTACAGTGCAAATCTATCAAGTGTTTCCAATGGGATAGGTGTATTTGATCAAGAGAAACAATGCATTAGCCCTCTCGGTCATCATCAAACTAGCTGTGTAACAATTTGCAACCTTGCGTTAAGTGCTTTGCAATTCCATACGACGATGAGTTTTAATCTGTAAGGTCTTCCTAAGTTTGGAAAAGCTCGAATATCGATAATTTTAAATTATTTATCCCTCCAGGTTCCAATCCCAATCACAGATGAACTGGACGTGCTGTCACTACTCACTGACAATGCCACGGTTGCACAGTGGAACAACGAGAACTTGCCAAGTGATAGAATGTCGACAGAGAATGCCACTATTCTGATTAATGCTGAGCGATGGCCTTTGATGATTGACCCTCAGTTACAGGGTATCAAATGGATCAAAACCAGGGAAGGAGAGGATCTCAATGTGGTCAAAATTGGTACCAAAGGGTAAGTACTGTGATTATTGTAATAATTATTCTAAGTATTCTAAGAAATATCCTGAGAAAAATTAAAAATTTGCTACTCGACTCATATTAACCTTTGAGTGGTTTGATGAATGCAGGACTGTAAAATAAATTCTGAGCAAATCTAGTGTACACGCATCCCTGGAAAGTTTCCAAGTTTCTTTTCTTATTTACTTTGAATTTGAGGTATTTTACAACTCTTTCAAGCTACTCACAGACCTTGTCATTTTATGCAGGCAATTGCCCTACTCCACCTCAACACCCTCCTCATTCATAAGAGGTGGTCGATACATGGCCTTACTCTTTAATTGAATTTGGAAATATCAAAGAATTGATTCACTCTAGAACAGCCCACCTGACATTAAGGAGGAGGTTTATTTACTACCTCCTACCCCTGCTAAATCCCTACGTTATGGCTAGATTTTTAGCTACTCATCATTTGTCGTAATTTCTCTTTTGGATAAGAATATTCAATTGATTTCTCTCAGCTATTTGGACCAGATTGAGCGAGCCGTCAGCAATGGAGACTGTGTGTTGATCGAGAATATTGGGGAGTCTTTAGATCCTGTTTTGGATCCAATTCTAGGCAGAAATACTATCAAGAAAGGAAGGTTTGTATTTCTATTTCTATTAGTCTAGAAGTTATTTCAACCAGTGTTTCTATAAAGCAAGGCTTTTTTTCTTTAAATAGTCAGCTACACTCTTCCTTTTGCCTTGAAATGATTGGTGTTCCAGGAATTGAACATTCAAATTTGTGGTAAGGAAAAATGACAATGATTAAATCAACTGCCCCGATGCTCAGTTGGTTGAGCAATGATGCACCGAATCAATGGTCGTAGGTTCGAATCCCACTCATGTCATATTTTCATTTCATTATCTATAACTTCAATTTTGTTCAAGTACGAAAGATCATTTTCTCATTTCCAGATACATAAAGCTAGGAGATAAAGAAGTGGAATACCACCCGAACTTCCGTCTGATTCTCCAAACAAAGCTACCCAACCCGCATTATAAGCCAGAAATGCAGGCACAGGCCACTTTAATCAACTTCACTGTCACGCGAGAAGGACTGGAAGACCAATTGTTGGCCAATGTGGTTGCAAAAGAAAAACCAGATTTGGAAGAAACCAAGGTTTGCATTCAAATTCACCAACGTTGTTGTGCTATGTTGTATGTCACTGTTGTATGTCATTGTTGGTTGCGTATAATCACCTATATATTGGTCAGGGGTCGTCTTTAAATCATCGTATCAGATCTTGGGTACTGTAGGGTATAATATCAATTCCTCGAGCAAGCAGAAACAATAATTTGCAGTCACTCCTGAACCCTGCTTCCTTCGTTATTTGGGAATCCGAAAACCCAATAGCATTAAGTTCAGTAGTGATTTCCAAACCAAGGTTTGCATTTAATTTCACCTTCGTGTTATCTGAAATAAGATATACCTAGGCTATCAGACCTTAATCGACAGTACTTTTCAAGTATATTCCCTGTGTATAAGATATTCAAATCATCTATCAGATGGTCTTGTTATGTTTTGAGTTTACTCCTAATGATGATAATGATAATAATGATCAAGCCACTTCATAGTACCATAGATTCCCAGGGCTCATAGGCGCGTAACATAAAATTAGAGTTCAGAATATAGCCAATTTTAATTAGGCCACAAAAGAAAAACTTTCTTGAAATACTCAAACCATTAAGTTGAAATTGCCAATTCGAGATAAAATTTACCAATATCTCCAAAAAACTTAGCCTGGCTCCATTTTAAGAATTTAACATCTTAGAATAATACGACCTAACTCTCTTCTTTTTAGGCTCAACTGACACAACAACAGAATCAGTTCACCATCACACTGAAAGAGCTTGAAGACTCACTGTTGTCTAGATTATCAGCCGCCGGCGGTAATTTCCTGGGAGATTATGCTTTGGTAGAAAATCTGGAGACAACAAAAAGGACTGCAGCAGAAATTGAAGTGAAGGCAAAAGAAGCGAAAATCACAGAGGTTAAAATCAACGAGGCAAGAGAGGCTTACAGACCAGCAGCAGCCAGGGCTTCTCTTCTATACTTCATTCTCAATGATCTCAACAAAATCAACCCCATCTACCAGTTTTCTTTGAAGGTAAGTCATCCACCCAGAGGCTGAAACGCCAATATTTGCAAATTCTAAATCTGAATGACAAATATTTGAAAGATGAATTGAAGCATGTTATTTCTTTACCAAATTGCATGCAGCTCGTAAAACGTTTTATAAAACACTTCTGATGTCACTTTAGAAGAAGCAGGTTTTGGAAAATCAATCGAGATAAAAGGGCCCGATGGCATAATGGAGTTGCACAATAGAGTACTAATATAGAGGTCGTGGGTTCGAGTCCTTTTTGATTCATTTTTACTCTGACAAAATTATCTCGACTTCTGACTTGATTTGCTTGAACTTTGTGTTATAACACGAATACTTTTAAATGAATCCATCGGTTAAGTATCCAGAAATTAAGTTGACCAATGAACTTGAGGAAGAAGAACAAGCTCTACAGTCGCTGTAGGCTTCGATGTTTTTTCTTCGCAGTCAAACTCCTGGTTCTACTTTCTTCATAGTGTTACTTACCTATGTTTTCCCTTGCACGATTCAACAGTCATATGTATTCTATTGTAGGCATTCAGTGTCGTGTTCGAGAAGGCAATTGAAAAGGCCGACCCTTCAGACGAGGTTGTTCAGAGAGTGGTCAATCTGATTGATTGCATCACATTTTCTGTATTCATCTACACCACTCGAGGATTGTTTGAAAAAGACAAGCTCATATTCACGGCACAGGTTGCTTTCCAGGTATGTAGTGAACAGTGCAAGATAATCTGCAGTTGGGCAGAAGCTCCCCGTTTATGCCCCTTCAACAACAGAGTGCACAAGATAGCCATGACAGCCACTATAATACATTTTTGGGCAATTGCTCTAAAGTCTCTGAGTCAGATCATTAACACTTATATTTCAATAGCTGTTCCAGTGCTCTTCTGTTTAACTTCTTTCCAGTGACTTCTTACTATAAAAGGTTTATCAGCCATAGGGATATTTTTCATGCTACATTAATCAATTCCACGACAATGAAGAAGAACCCTCGTGATCATTACTGTTTCTTCTCTGTAATTCAACAGAAAAGCATTCTTGAGACCAAATAATTTTCATAGGCAAATGTTTTGATGCTGTGCAGCAAAACATCTTTCTTAGGCGAATCTTTTTTGGACAAAATCTTTATTGAAATCTAACTCAACAGCTTTTGGATGCTGAGAATTTTCTGGAAAAAAAACTTTGCTGCAACTTTGCTGCAACAATAAAAATAATGAAATGTCCTTGAGAGATGATTATCTTGGGACAATCTTAATTGTACAATAATAAAATTTTTCTAATTCCTTATATTGTTTCCTTATGACATCTACTCACGCAACTCCTACTAACATCATTACTAAATATGAACTGAAAAGGTGTTGTTTTGTTTTGTATAGATATTACTGATGAAGAAAGAAATAAATCCTGCTGAATTGGAATTTCTCTTGCGCTTCCCTATCATCATGAACCACACAAGTCCGGTCGACTTCCTGTCCAATATCTATTGGGGTGGAATCAAGGTATGAAGATTTTCAAATTTTTTACTCTTACCAATTTTGATAGACTTTTACACTGCATTCTCGATCATGTTTACGTAGTAAATTTAAGATTATGACACTCGATCCATAGAATTTTAGCAATATGGAGGAATTCAATCACAAATTTCTGATAGATTTTTACACTAAATTTTCGATCATATTTACATAGTAAATTCAACATTATGATACTCAACCCATAGGATCTTAGTAATATGGAGGAATTCAATCACAAATTTCTGATAGATTTTTACACTGCATTTTTATCATGTTTACGTAGTAAATTCAACATTATGACAATCAATCTATATGATCTTAGCAATATGGAGGAATTTAATCACAAATTTCTGATAGATTTTTACACTGCATTTTCGTTCATGTTTGCATAGTAAATTAAACATTATGATCTTCAATCCATAGGCTCTTAGCAATATGGAAGAGTTCAGAAACTTGGACAGAGATATTGAAGGCTCAGCTAAGCGCTGGAAGAAATTTGTTGAAAGTGAATGTCCTGAAAAGGAGAAATTCCCTCAAGAATGGAAGAATAAGTCATCGCTGCAAAAACTCTGCATGCTGCGTGCATTGCGACCTGATAGAATGACATATGCTGTCAAGTAAGTTTTTACTGTATGTTGTAAATAGTAGCCAGGCTCAAGCCCACACTCAGGCCTGTCACAGCTGCAGCTTCTGTTGCCGCTTGTTTTTACCATTGTTTATATTTTTTAAAATATAACTTTTTTTGTTAGAAGTCTAGCTATTATGAATTTAGCTTTAATGACTATGACTGCAAAGAAACCTTGTAAATTTCATGCATTATTCATTTTCTCAAACACAGGAATTTCGTGGAAGAGAAACTTGGTGCAAAATACGTTGAGGGAAGATCCATTGAGTTTTCGAAATCTTACGATGAAAGTGGGCCGGGAACACCCATCTTCTTCATCTTGTCCCCCGGAGTTGATCCTTTGAAGGATGTAGAAGCTCTTGGAAAGAAACTCGGCTTCACAACAGACAACAAGAACCTTCACAACGTATCGTTGGGACAGGTATGTCATTAGATTTAGATTCTGCAAGAAAATCTTTGTTTCGAACAATAGTTTTTGATAATCATACATTGAACGAACAATAGTTTTTGGTAAACATACACCGAGAAAAAATACTATCGGCAAAAAAAAGTCGACAAGAGCACCATCTTTACTTTACTCAGGTTGTCTTACTGTTGTATACACACTTTAGCTTTAGAAATCATTCTCTGAAACGCAGACTTCAAATATTGCCAAAACTTTATTTTGATAATTCATTAATTACGGGACTTACTTTCATACTGATTAAGGTTATATGGAACTTAACTATCTTTTTAACCATTTGCCTTTTAGGGTCAAGAAATAGTAGCTGAACAAGCTTTGGAATTGGCTTCTCAAGAAGGACATTGGGTCGTCTTGCAAGTATGTGATGAAATTTACGAAGATAATATTTATGATTTACATATTTATGATTATTATTTTGTTTTTGTCCCATCATAAAACATTTTTAGATGCAATCTTCTTTGATTGCGAAAAAGAGAGTCAGGGTATTAAACCCTGTAGAACTTTGAATATTCATGAAAGATATCAGTCTGTGTGTATTTTCAAAAAGACATTGTAACCGAACAAATCTCTTACGGATCCTATTAAAATTATGTTTTTGATATAATACATTTCTTGTGTCGTGCCTATATACTGGAAGGAGATGTCAGTAGGATTGATATTGAAATAAAACAAAAATGAAGGAAACTACAAATTGGTCTCAAATGATTATTTTTCTTTCTTATTAGAACGTCCATCTTGTCAAGAAATGGCTGCCCGTGCTGGATAAGAAACTGGAAGCATATTCCTTCGGAAGCAACCCAAGCTATCGGGTTTACATGTCGGCAGAGCCAGCCCCTACCCCTGCTGGGCATATCATTCCACAAGGAATATTGGAAATATCTATCAAAATAACCAATGAACCACCGACTGGAATGCATGCTAATCTTCACAAATCTCTGGACAACTTTACTCAGGTTAGTAAAGCTATTCTACTGTAGAATCTACATTCAATCAGGAGACATCTTGGATTAACTTGAAACTAAAGCAGAGCTAGTTTTGTCATCTGCCATCGACGGTAATGTTTAGTACATGCAATGGTAAAATTTCAAGCTCATATCTTTAAAAACACACAATGTTTTAAGATCTAACTCCTTAAGAATTTACCCACCCACCCAATACCTTAACTATGAATTACAAAGGTATATCTGGTTTTTCTTAGGAAACGTTGGAAATGTGTTCCCGTGAGAACGAGTTTAAAAGCATACTGTTTGCTCTTTGCTACTTCCATGCTGTGGTGGCAGAAAGGAGAAAGTTTGGCCCTCAAGGATGGAACCGTGGCTATCCATTCAATACGGGTGATCTGACCATCAGTGTTAATGTCCTCTACAACTACTTGGAGGCCAACTCTAAAGTAAGAGACGAAGTTCATTTACTAAATTGTACATAGATACTGTCAAGGAACTTTTGAACTCAAGTATATTTTTTAGTTGGATAGTTATTGTCAATGAAAGGGAATGATTGGGGGACTTCTGTTTGGGATCGTGAGAAAAGTTGCAATTGGAAACATAGCAACACGTGAAGGCTTTTGGTCCAACTTCCATCAGATTATTAGTACTATGTCAAAAGAGGTGAATGGTATTGGTATGCATTAGAAACAACCCTTAATCACTGGTGACGCAATTACAACATCTTGTCAAAATTAAGATTACTCAAAATACAAAGAATAGAAGCCTACAACATGAAGACTAGATTACCTCTATCATTCCTCTATAAAAAGCATAGTGGAATATTTCAAAACATTGGTGGAATATTTAAAAACATTGATAAGCAGGGTTTGCGTTTATACGAGACTTAGGGATTAGCTTAAAGGCATGTGAAGATAGACCTTATTTTCATCAAATGTGATGATGTCTTACTTTCACACAGGTACCTTGGACTGATTTGCGGTATCTGTTTGGTGAAATCATGTACGGGGGGCATATCACTGATGATTGGGATCGAAGGCTTTGCAAGACCTATTTGGAAGAGTACATGAAACCAGAAATGGTAAAATTAGTATTACTTGCAATGTTACTAGATATAACCTATATTTCAAAATCTTTATCATGTAATATCAAAATTGAAAATCTCATCAATTTATTTTGTCATTTGAGGAGGACTTTGTAATCGTAAGTTGGTGATATGATAGTAGACGACAATACTGAAAATAAATATTTTGGGAAAAAAACTTTATCTTCTTCTGGACTTCAAAAGTTTTTATCTAAAGTGCTAGCCCCTTTGTCTGAAGTGATGTGCAAAGTCCATGGGTGTGAGCTGACTTTTAGGTTTCCCATCAATCTGGGAACCATTTTATTGTATTTTGCGTAGTTAAAAACTTGATCTGAATTAAAGTATCTTTCATTCACAGCTGGATGGTGAACTAAATCTATGTCCAGGATTCCCAGTTCCTCCAAACATGGATTATAAGGGATATCACCAATACATTGATGACGTCTTACCACCTGAAAGTCCATATCTTTACGGTCTGCATCCAAATGCTGAGATTGGATTCCTCACGTCCACATCTGAGAATCTGTTTAGAACGATTCTTGAATTGCAGCCACGAGACGATGGTGCGCTAGGTGGTGGTGGACAAACCAGAGAAGAGAAGGTAAGATGTTGTCTGATTTTATTGCTTAAATTGCTTTTTTGCAGTTGTTGATTTGTGAAACCAGGCCAATACCAATAAAGTAGACGAGAAAAACAGCATGGAACTAAATGTCATAGCATCAATTTTTGACAGGCTTTATTCAATCATGTAATACATTTATTGCAAAGATTCCCAATTCAGGCATGCAATTACTATGGGTTCTGGGTATCAAGACCCTGGCCTTTTTCTCACACGACTGATCACCCCGTTTTTAATTTTCATTTATTCAAAATTTGTAGGCCTTTCTCTGGGGTATTTTGAGACGTTTTATGACATTCTTAAGGGTTTTATTTCAAATTCTCATGTTAAATACACCTCCTGTTGCAAGGCTCCTTATCAGATATTTAATCTATATATGTGCTTTTATGTAAATGTCTGATAAAGCAAATAAATCATTAATTTTCTAGATCTAAATACAAACATAAATCTTTCAGGTGAAGCAAGTGCTTGATGAGATATTAGAGAAGCTGCCCGAAGAATTCAACATGGCAGAGTTGATGGCAAAGGCTGAAGATAGAACGCCGTATACTGTTGTTGCCTTACAAGAATGTGACAGGATGAATACTCTGACAAGTGAAATGAAGTCATCATTGAAAGAACTGGATTTAGGATTGAAGGTAAATTATATTGACTCCATAATGAATTCTCACTGAACCCTTTCTGTTCTCAGAAAATGAGAAATTCCATCCAATGTGAATATCATAGGTAGGGATGCCAGAGTGGTTAGATCACTCAATTCTTGTTCAAAGGGCCCAAGGTTCGATACCCACCTCTAGACCTGTCACAAAGGGTGGGTGAGAAGCGTATTTGCCAGCACTCTGTACTTCAAGGTAAAAAAAAGGAAAAGGAATCTTATGGTGTGGGCACATTGAGAGGAAGGACCAGGGTTGTACTACTCAATTAGTCTACCTTTTCAAGTGAGGTCTTTGCGCTTTGCACATAAACCAAAACCTTATAAATAGTAAGCGTATTTGACTATCAACTATCAACATAGATTTATTACCTTAATCTTTTATAGGGAGAGCTCACTATCAGCACTGCCATGGAAGACCTTTCCAACTCTCTATACTTTGACCTGGTGCCTGAGTCATGGACAAGGCTTGCGTATCCGTCAATGCAAGCATTAGCAGCCTGGTTTATTGACTTACTTCAGAGAATCAAAGAGCTTGAGCAATGGACCTCAGATTTCAACTTACCAAACGTTGTGTGGCTGGCTGGACTCTTCAACCCACAGTCTTTCCTTACTGCTATTGAACAGTCAATGGCAAGGAAGAATGAATGGCCGTTAGATAGAATGACGCTGCAAGTAGATGTGACCAAAAAGCAGAAAGAAGATTTCAACAGTCCCCCGCGTGAAGGTGCCTACATTCATGGGCTGTTCATGGAGGGTGCCAGATGGGATACACAGACTGGCATGATAGCAGAATCTCGTTTGAAGGAGCTGACCCCACCCATGCCGGTGATGTTCATCCGTGCCATTCCTGTTGACAAACAAGATGCCAGGAATGTGTACGAATGCCCTGTTTACAAAACACGCCAAAGAGGTCCTACATATGTGTGGAATTTCTTCCTCAAGACAAAAGAGAATCCTGCTCGCTGGACATTGGCTGGAGTTGCCCTTTTACTCGGAATATAGATGTGGTGAAATCATCAGGTATACGTGTGAATTTATCAGGAACGTGTGAAGTTTTAGTTATATGTTATCATAAAGACTGTGAATATATTGTTTGTATTTAGGATTGGGACTTGTAATATATTTCTTACATTGTAATTTAATTGTTAAGTTGTAGTTTATTTGATCCAGCAATGCAAATACTTATTATGTGAGCTTCTCTTTGATCAAGATAACTGCTAGTCCACATCAGTTTTACACTGCCATACCACGAACCTGCGTTACCAAATAAATCTGCCCACTAGCCTGCTTGCAAAGATAACTGTTCACCCCGTTTGCACATTGAAGATCCATTTCCACTTACCAACTCTCCGAACATAGAAACAAACCATCATAGGAAGATATAAAAAAGGAGAGATTTTACTCAAACCCTCTTTTTTCTTATTGAAACTCTACGCCAAATTATTTTCTAAAGTTTAGTTTCTAAAATGTTACAAATCATTTCATGTTGTCGAAAATAATTTCAAAAACACTGTAGATTGTTTTCTACCATTTCGATTAACCAAGCGGGTGATCCCTGAAAACTTTTGAAAATGTTTCAAATTCGTTGTAAATATTGTCATTAATTGTTCATAATGTTTGATAGCATGTTAATTGGTTAAAAGTCTTACACTTGAATGAGTATAAAAAGCACCAGTGTTTAATCAGCCACCTTCCAAGATATGTAAATGAAATACTAAGAGCGCACTGCAATATTTGCATGTCTTCAGTTGAGGGAAGCCCATTTTTCATGCTTTGCATCCCCCATGTTGATCAGTTTCACTTCTACAGCTTGCTTTTCAGTTAGTTTTGGTGGCATGAGAATTGTTCTGAACTCCACTCTGTCTCCTTCCTGTGGTACGTATTCACCTTCAACACTGGTGAAAAGAAAAATAAGACAAATTAAGAAGAAAGACTAGGAGTCAACTTGAGTCAGAATAATATGGGTTACAATTAGGTAAGTAACAAGAGGGAGACTGGCTCACGGTTACTCAATGTTTCATGCTACGCAATCTTCAGACAGACTATAATTTTGATGTCAATCGTTATAGTCTGTCTGAAAATTGTGAAAGCAAGAGACTTTTAGTGACAGAGACCCATTCTCCTTTCTTGTTTATTATCTATCATTGCTCTGTACTAAAAAGAAATTTATCACTGGGCTTAATCAGACCTCAATTGGAAAGCAATTCAAAATGTTGATCAACATATGGGGTCTAATAATTTGTTAGGTTGTCAATTTTGTTCTCTTTCAGACATTCTACTCTGATGAGTGTCAGATACAAAGCTTTAGCCTAAGAATTTGTCATGTTGTCCTATTTTTCAAATTTTCCTCACCATCTTGAATTTTGATATTCTTTGGCATTGATCGGCAAAGTCCGATAAATAAAAAGACTAAAACTCACTCTGATATGTGCAGAAAAATATGTTTGCCAGTAGATTCATCATCAGCCTGCACAAACCCATGTCCATGCGACCGGCTGAATTCCGTTATCACGCCATTCTGCAAAGGACTGTCAGCAGCAATGCGAGACCTGAAAAATTACATCAATGTTATAAGGCTTTCCTTGTACAGACCATGGTTCCATTGCTTGAAGGCACTGTAATTTCTTTTTAAAAGGAAATTCTGAGTTCAAAAACTAGCATTTTTCTTTGACAGGAAGTTCCATTCTAAGTGAAAGCACAGGCATTTCCTTTTAACACCACTGATACCAAAAATAGGCTCCCAAATCATAAAAAAGTAAGACCAATGTTACATTGGCAATGTAAGAACATCTTATAAAAAAAGTGCATTATAACTAACTTGCATTCATTTGTGAAGGCACTTATGTCTCTATCTTGCGGACAACAACCTTAGATTTCAAATTAAAAAGAAAATAAGAAAGGAGACCTGCTGGGCTTGTAAAAAACTAAAAGATAAAGGAGACAGCGAATTTTAGGCCTATCAAATCTACTATTATGACAACTAAGGAAGCCGAAGTTGAGGGAACTTACTGTGATGTAGTCCGCGTTCTTCGGCATGGAACAGGACTTGGAATCAGAAACGGGCTTTTTCTAGGAGACTTTGGGATGTGAAATGCTTCTTTCTCATCTTTGTTATGTTCATCTTTGTGGGGCGGTGGAGTCGATGTCATCTTCCCGCTTTGAACTTCTTGTTTGTCGATAGTTCATTTGCATGCAATCCTTTTCGCATGTTGATCATTGTTTCCAGTCGTCAAAACCAGGTTTCACGACAGACTAAACGATGGACTGACCAAGAATTTTAGAAAGAGCACCGTTTGAAGTTGGGGCAGAGGTGTTAGGGTTGACTTTTGGAAGACTGAGGTGGATTAGGGGTTAGGAAATAGGAAGTTAAATCAAACACAGGTAAGGCAAGATCACTCATAGGTCTGAGCTTTTTTATTCAAAAGTCTCAAATGATCCTTTTGCTGAAACTTACTTAGCAATTTGCTAATTTCAGTACTTGAACTTTTTTTCGCGCTTTTTTTAGGGTTTTCTTAATCCTAGCTAAGTCTAATCGATCTCAATTTGTTCACAACTGCCCTAGTTGGCTCCACTTGGTAAAACAACTCTTTAAACTTTCTTAGATTTGCAAAATCCAGTATGTATGATCTACTGAACTTTCTTAGCTTAACTTAGAATTGAGTACTACTTTCTTATAAAGTACTTCCTTATAAAAAACGTGTAACAATTCAAATAAACTAGCTCAAAAATTTCCTATAAAGTTGAGTTGCGTACCTTCTCTAAACCTAAAAAGTACACTTGATCAAAATGTCTATAATCTCGTATTCCAGGAATCTTTTTTGTCTGCTGTTCCCGTTCCCCTCGCTTTTATTCCATGTTCCGGAGATTGTATGTACTCTAGTCACTTCCTATTCTAATTGGTCATCAAACAGATTAACGTTCCGCGGTGTCCACACAATAGAACCTGACGATCTATTCGAAAACAAATAACAAAAATAACTCTCGATTCTTCCGCTCAAAAGGGAGTGCTTCCTCTCATATGGGGATCCCCTACATAAGTAACAGTACGTAAAACGAGGACAAAATTACTCACAATTTTGACGCGAAATCCTTTTTTAAAACTTCTGAAACCATACATTTTCCAACCAAACGAACTCTAAGAAATCTCGTATATTTTCTAAGAAGATCTGCAAAAATTACGAATATTTTTTCAAACTTGTTTGCTCAACGCTAAATATTTTCTCTTTTCTGCTTGGCTTTCTGGGAACATATTTTCGCAGGAACTTTAGTGTTCATATTATGGGTTAAATATAAGTGCTAGTTTTATAAGCATTCTTTTAAAAGTAAGTGCTTATTGATTTTTTGATTTTTTACACCATCAAAAGCCTTATCAGAATTTACAATGTATGTTTAAAGTTTAAAGCTAATGACTGCATTACTAAATAACAACAAAACAGTACTACAGAAATGTCATGAAAAGAGTCGAAATATGAGTAAAAAGCAAGGATGATACCAATAAGGCTGATTTTTCATAGGTTTGCTGCATGACTACACGCATTTTTTTATAAGTAATTTCAGCTTGAGCTCAGTACTCAAAATTGCTTAGCAATTGCTTAGCTTTTTATACTTGAAGATTTGTTTCTTAGAATACTTTCTCACAAATGTTTTTTTCAACAAATGTAAATGGTATCTTGCATACAAAAGTGTGCTGGAGTACTAATATCCTCTATTACCTACTTCTATAGCTGTTGCACGATTTTCATTGCCACTTGGATCAAATCTAAAATTTTCAAATTGCTTAGCATTCCTCTATCCAGTACTGGAATTGCTTAAGTTTTTTTCATATCGAGTACTGACTTGCTTGTAAAGCAATTGCTTATAAAAAAATGCGTGTATTTTCTAAAAGTAGCTGTCATAGGAGTGGTCAGACTTGATGCAACTCTTTACATTTTGTTACGTTTTGTTGCTTTATGTTGGTTTTAATTAGTTATCCTTGTACTATGTATGTAAATACTAACACTAAATAATTCATATTATTATTATCATTATTTTTATTATTATTATTAAAAAACAGTTGCGTAGATGCGTAGATAGTGAGGGACAGAAGAACCCACGAAGATACAAATACACGCATTTTTTTATAAGTAATTACTTTATAAGCAAGCCAGTACTGGACATGACAAAAACTTAAGCAATTCCAGTACTGGATGAAGGATTGCTGAGTAATTTGAAAATTCTAGTTCAGATCCAATTGCCAATGAAAATCGTGCAGCAGCTATTGAGAAGTAGGTTATAGTGGATATTAGTACTCCGGCACAATTTTGTATGCAAGATACTACTGACAATTGTTGTACAAAAACTTCTGAGATAGTATTCTAAGAAACAAATCTTCAAGTATAAAAAGCTAAGCAATTGCTAAGCAATTTTGAGTACTAAAATTTGCCCTCTAGCTAAGCAATTTTCAGTACTGGGCTCGAGCTGAGATTACTTATAAAAAATGTGTGCAGTTTGTCGGAAAATGCTTTATCTTACCGAAATAATAAAGCAAAATTTATACATGCTTCAGGTAGGGTATATTGAGAATGAAATTTCGAATATTTTCTATCAAGCTTTAAGTTTTAAACGGTAGGTGTAGCTCACATTGATTTGAACTTGACAGACTTACAAATCCCTTGAAATTATTAGCATATTTGAATATGCACCTCTGACAGAAAAATGTTGGTTGGAAAATGTTCATTCTTACCCTACCTAACAAATTTTCTTTCTACACCACTGCTAAACAATATGTATTACAAGCAAATCAGTAGTACTGGCAGGCAAAAAGGTTATCTACATATAGGATTGAGAATACCCAGGAGTTTTCTGTGTACATAACCCTCAATTTCTTATTTGCACTCTTTTTTTATAAGAACTAGTAAATTTTATTTGAAGCTGGCTGTTCTTAAAATATTCCTCTATTTTCAGCCTGAAATGTTCTTAAATTGTTCTTACTTTATGATTATTCGGAAGCCTGTTTTCGCTGTCAGTTGAGTTATTTGGTTCACATGTGGACTCTCTTGACCTTCTGATATGTGCTGTCCAAATTCTTGTCTTCTAATTATTTATCAGCCTCTTGCTTATTTCGTATAAAAAAGTGCGTCTGCTCCAGATGATCAAAGCTAGTTTGCCCTCTTTTTCTATAAAAACAATTTTATAACAACAGGAGCCTCAAATTAGGCCAAACTTAAGAACAAGCTAAGAACAAACCCAGGCTGACCATTTCTAGCTCAATATGAAAATTTTACGAAATACATAACTACAAGACTGAGAAATAATTTCAAAACAAGCTGATAAACAGCACACAGATAATGTCAGCAGTGGCGGTTTTAGGAACTGCGAGGCCTGGGGCCGAAAAAATTTTGCGGGGCCCCTACCCCCGGTAAAACATTTGCTCCTAATATTATTTTTCGCCCATTCTTTACAGAGAGCTTGTACAACTCGAATTTTTTCTATGTCTGAGCATAACGTTATTTAAAACGTTAGAGTATAGCTAATATATTTCATTATGAAGGAGAGAAACTTTTTTATTTTACGAAAGGTGCGGGGCCCTTTTTTTCTAGCAAAAGCGCGGGGCCTGGGGCCATGGCCCCCCTGGCCCCCCCCTGAAACCGCCACTGAATGTCAGATGAACAAGAAAGTCAAATTTTTAAACATTAAACACTTCTGATCGCAAATAAGGCTTCCAAGTTATTGTATCAGTTTAGACCTGGAGAAAAATAAAAACATTTGAGCCTCGAATAAGATTTATTGGTTCTTATTGAAAAGAATTGTTAAAGATAGTTAGCAATTAGCATAAGAGTGTGCACTCATGTTTTATAAAAACCAATAAAACTAGTTTGAAGCTTCAATATTCTTCTAGTTTCAGGCTGAAATACTCTACACTTGTTCTTAAATCAATTATGCTTTTATAGCCTGTTTATGGTATCAGCTTGTTTATCATTGCAAATTGCTACTTTCCTTGTCCATCTCATCTGAATCCCAGTTTGCTGCAAAATAGCTTGCTTCATATTTTTCTTTCAGTATTACGGTTACTTCTAATAATTCTGGAATTGAGCCAAATTAGCCAGCATCAGATTGTTCTAAGGCCGTTCTTATCTTTTTGAAGAAATTGAGGCTCATTTTCTCATAAAACTGCTCTTATAAAAAACAGTGTACACGAAAGTTTGGAGTGACATTTTACATGGAGTGTAGGGGATATTTAATGTCTCACCAGAGAGTGGTAGCACTAAAATAACGATGTGTCAAAATTTGTTAGAACTATTTCATTGAAGGCGCCTCTCTCTGTGTGAGTTCCCATCCCATCCCAAGGGTATACCGCATGGTCTGTTCGAAATGCCTGACAGTTTCTTTCGCTGCTGCTGGAGAGTCTGAAGAAGAAAGCTAGAAGTTCAGATAGTTTATTATCATATTTCTAACAATATATTCTCTTATGAACCCCCATATTTTATTTACTATTCTTTGTGGTTGTTCGGAGGAGTGAAGCCAGCAACCACCCTGCTTGGATGAAGCCATGCGAGCGAGAGAAGACATCAATAAAACACGCCATACAAATTTGATTCGAAGCAAAGTAAGTATTGTTTCGTATTTTGCAGCTCTGTTTGTCCAAAGCTTGACTAATTACAACTCATTTACGTATGTTATTTGCTTCATTTAGCTTAGAATATAAAATTGAAAACACAAGAATGAGTGGTCGTTCAAAGAAATAAATGAAGATAGCAAGTGACACAGCCCCCACACAGACACCACCACGTGCAACGCCGATGTCATTTTTGAATATGTTTAGGCTATTACATTATATCCAGTTGATTTTTGTTTACTTCATTGTTTTTGATTCATCTCTAACGGGATCTTTAGTTAGGTTTTGGTATCTGTTCCTCATTGAATTCGAGAATGGCCAAAATATTTAAGAAACCTGTAGTAGTGGGATTCTTAATTGGAAATTATTGTACTCCCCATTCCTTATACCTCTGCCCCTGCTCTCCTTTGCTGAAATGGGGGCAGATATTCTAGCAGTCATTAACCCCCTTTTATTGCAGGAAGCCTGTGTCAACCTCCTTGGAGATTTTTTCGTTTGCAGAAGTACACATGTTTTTTATGAGAAACTAAAGGATAAGCCCTTACTGAAAGTTTCTTAGATTTTTTGAATTTTGATTAGGTCCTGAAATATTCTCAGGAGTTTCTTATACACCCTTTTTTATAAGAACAGTTATATAAGAACACAAGCCTCAAATTTCGCCAAAACTTAAGAACAAGCTACTAAAAATTGCATAGCTGAAGGGCAAATTTGAGTACTCAAAATTGCTCAGCAACTGCTTAGCTATTTATTCTTGAAGATATGTTTCTTAGAATACTATCTCAGAAGTTCTTGTATAACAAATTTCAATAGTATCTTGCATACAAATGTGTGCCAGTGTAATAATATCCACTATATCCTAATTCTATATTGCTGCTGCATGATTTTCATGGCCAAGAGGATCAAAACTACAATTTTCAAATTGCTTAGCATTCCTTCATCCAGTACTGGCATTGCTTAAGTTTTTGTCTTGTTGAGTATTGACTTGCTTATAGAGCAGTGAGTGCAAAATAACTAGATTTTTTCCGGAAATTTACTATTTTCACACCTTTTCTGAGATATTTTTGTTTTTAACTCACTTTTTGGTAACTTGCCATGTTTGCCCCCCCCCCCTAAAATTGAAGACCCACAATGCCCTTGAATATTTAATTCGAATTTGGTTAAACTCTGCTGTCTGCTTTCTAGCCGAAAATCTCATCAAATATTTCCAGGTTTACACTGATAGTTTTTTGTACTGGCGTTGTTCCTCGCTGATGGTTGGAAATAATTTCCGGTCCGCTCTGTGGGTCCGTCAAATAGCACGCCCACATGATATCCTGATACGCGATTTTCTTAATCCTTATTGATATAACACTCTATGAAGATCATGAAATGGCTACCTTTTGGTATGCTAATGACTTCACATTAGGAAATTGCCTTTTTATCAGGTTTATCACAGCTTAGTAATTGAAGTTAAGGAGAAATTGCAAAAGGGGGATACCACCTATCAATTTTGTTGTTTTCTTAGCAGACAGAATTCTTTTTTATCAGAGACAAGTGATTTCCAAGGGCCAAATCACTAACAAAAAAGTGTACTAGATTTTTGTAATTCTAAAAATCACAGTGATTTTTTTGTGATTTTGATGATTTTTTGGTGATTTTTATGTAATCTCTCTGTGATTTCTGTGATTTTTCTGTGGTTTTTTCAAAAAGTGTATGAGATTTTTTTGAGTGATAAGCCCCTCCAAGTTTTCTATGAAGACCATGAAAAGTTTAGTTATGCTTTTAGATACAAATGATTCTTATTTCAATACCCTTTTCTTGGGTTTATCAGAGACTTAGAGGAAGAACACTCTTTTTTATAAGAATACTTACAAATCAATCAGAGCCTCAACCTTTTTGTTTATTAGTAATAATGATAATAATAAAGATAATAATCTACTTTAATACCGAAGCTATACAAGCTAGAATTCAACAGCCAAAAAGGTAACAGCGACAATAATATCTAAACACACCACATTACAGTGAAGGGATATTAGTCATAACTGCCTGGGGATCATTGAGACTACTTTTGACAGTCAGTGTATAACTTAAGGATTTGATAAAAGAACTGGGCTGTTTTTACTTGTATATTTTTGTTTTTATTTTCAGAATTTCTCATAATACAAAGAAACCTGTCTTGTTCACTAATTGATTGCTGAAAAGGGGCTTCAGCCTCAATATGTCCAAAGTACGTATCTCTTAATTTCTTAGATTCTACTTTCGAGCACTTCAACAAATAATGGCGCTCGACGCCAATTTCTGCCTCATCACAGAGAGGACAGATTCGTTCCTTTCTATCGACTTTACGCATTCTACCTTCTTCGATAGGTAGTCGATGCGCTGAGATTCAAAATTTAGTTATTGCAGATTTATACTTATGCAACAAATCAGAATTTACATAAGCTTCTTCTTTGTACCCACCTTTATAAACTTGTACAAATAACTTAGTCTGCTAGAGGAGTTTATTGGAAAGTTGTGAGCCACAATATTCTTCCTAAATTTATTCTAATGAAGAAAAAGTGTGCATAACGAGAAATTATGAGAGGTTACTCACTATCTCTAAGCAAGCAATGTTTTAACTAGAAACAAGCAAATATGTTCCTTTCATTTATCCTTTAGTTACTCCGTTTCTCGCACTGGTGTTAATGCTTTGCTAATTATGATATATGAATGAATGAATTCCTACCAATAATGTTTTGTTTCTCAAAATGATATTCCTCCAGCAATATGATAAGTGAAAAGTATGGATACAGCAGCCCTGTCAAAACTATTCCAACATTTTCTTTGCTTAAATTCCCTGACGTAGTTTTAAGTTTTTGCTGGCAAAATGAGGATAGGGATGGGTAAGATTGTGATCAGGACCGGGTGCATATGGAAATAAAGATAGAGGTAGGGGTGATGATGTTGGTGGGAGGGAAGGGATATCAAGGTGTAAAACATTAACATAGAAATGTAGATGCAAATACAGATTGGTAAGAAAAAGGGTATGGGGTAAGGGTATCTTCTGGGCTCAGTGCGGATACAGACTATGATATCAGTAAAGAGGGGATCGCAAATGGGACAGTGATACAGTGGAGGGCAAGGGTGGTGAGCCCATTCAGATAGGGATGAATGATTCTGACCATTGATTACTGATGTTGATTCTTGTAGTGGCTATTAACTGGCAAACAACTGTCTACTATTGATTGATTTTAATGATTGTTGAATTACAATTATTTTAAGAGGATGTGATTTTTCATTATTGTTGATGTTATGTGATTTCAGATGTTAACATAACATGATTTCTGTGATTACCAACTATTGATGATCATCAGCAATGATTGCTGATAATCATTGTTGACCTGTAATTTTTCTGGGCCTCAGCTCCATTTCTCTCAGGTATGGATTGAAAAACAAAACCTGATTTAATAACAATAGATCCGGGACAAGAGAAAACTTTGGCCAAACCATTGACAATCATTGTCCTTTTACCATGACCATTATGGACAAGAATTATTTTTTATTGCTGATTGAATTTTTAACCCTTGATAGTAATTTTTCTTTTGCTTGAAGATTTTGCTGACTTTGATGAAGATGTAGTTGTAGCTGAAATGGAAGATGAATAGTGGACTACAGCATAGAGAAACACAGCTCAAGATACACAGTTGGTAAGAAAATATCAACCAATTCAAAGATGTTGCAACCTAGAAATATTATTCATGGAAAGGCATTTTTATCATTCATGGCAAATAAATGCCTTGATATTCAAAATTCATTTCATCCAAAGAAGACTTCTTGCACAAAAGGCTTCTTCTTTATGAAAGCTTTGGCCGGTATCCATAGTTCATAGTGGCTATGCCGAACTCACTGTTGTATCGTATATAAGTTAAAGATGACTGGGTCTTATGATGAACTGCCTGTTCAGGGAACAATCAATCAAGATGATTTGCGTCAATGAAAATGAACCAAGCAAGATTTGAAACCCAAGACCACTGAATTGGCTCGTGATTACTCTACCAATAGAGCCATCGTCAATTATTTTTAAATCAATCAACCCGAATAATGTGAATTACACAATCACTGGTAGCCACTTTGCTTTCATGAACATAGGCCTGTTGATCTTCTCTTTGGCGTCCGACGTGCCTTGGAACAATGGCATCTATTGCTTTTTTGCATATATCCCAAAAACTTCTGCATGAACTTCACATGGAAATAATCTCGACGAGTAGACGAGTCTCAGTCCTTCAGCAATGCATATTCACTGAAGACATAATGCAATCATCAAATTCAAAGCTGTTTGAAATGCAAATAAACCAGCTCTACTTGATGTTTCATGAGAAATGTTTAGAAAAATGCTGTTTTTGACCAGCTAATGAAGCAAGGAAAAGTGTTCCTCTCACCAAATAGATTTTGGATCTAAAGCTGAATCAAAGAGCTATTAGGCCTACTCCTGAAGAAAGTTGTAATTTTCCAGATGAGATTATAGAATCACACGGCCTGCATTAACCAAGACAAAACTTTTCAGCACATGTAGTATACTAGACAAGTGAAGTTGAATAGAAAAAGGACAAGTTGAGAAACATTTTTAATTTGAAGCTGATTGAAAGAAAATATTTCGTTGTGACCCTCCAAAGATCTATTGGTCCTTCCAGCTTGATTTCTATTAATTCAGTAAGTGAAAGAATAGCCAAGACCAAGTTTGCAATGATCAGAATGCAAGTGAGCAAGAAGGTGATGGCAAAACGGCCTAAAATGGCAAAATGGCCTAAAACGGCAAAATGGCCTAGGCCTGCAAAAAGGGCCTAAGTTACCTAAAAGTCAGAATTTGAGAGAAAAAGATGAAAAATTTGGAACGCTTCACGAATTTGCGTGTCATCCTTGCGCAGGGGCCATGCTAATCTTCTCTGTATCGTTCCAATTTTAGTATATGTGCTGCCGAAGCAGGCACATTTATCTGAATTTCCAACCACGTGTTTGTAATCCAAGCTTCTATGGTCGGTCGGTAGCGGGCCTAAATGATCTACGAGAACAATAGAAAACAGAGCATGTGCAGAACGCCTATATAAGCTCAGAGAAATACGTGAAATTACCTTTGGGGAGGTTGCTTGACAGAATTGGTCGTTTAGAGTTTGAAAAAACTGCCGTTATTACTTTATTCTGAGTCAGAAGATAGAAATGTCTCAAATTACAACTAAATTTGAAGGTTAGCAGTGGCAGATGTTTGAAATCGAGAGAGAAAAATAGAACAGGAATGCTCATTCTGACAAAAAAAACGTCTAAAAAACCTATAATACTGGAAATATCGGGAAATGTATTAAAAGATGGCCTAGAAAGGATGATTTTAGAGCTAATAGATAAATAGCGTACTAAAGTCAGAAAATTGCTTGATATATCAAAGTTGAGACCAAAACATGAAGTTTAAAAACTGAAGAGTACGACATTTGCTCAAAAGTAAGCTCTACGTAGCTAACAATCTTCGGATTCCGTAGGATGGACAAGAAGAACTGGCCAAACCTATTCTAGATATGCTTTGGTTGATATGTGACCTGACCAAAGACTGTTTAAGTTTAAGTTGGTCAAAAGAACAGAGATTGGATTGCATTAAGTTCATCAATCGAGACGTAAAATGGACATGAACTTTTAATATTTCAAGCAGGATAGTCTTGCCGATTTGTGGTTCAAAAGTAGTCCTTACTTATAGAGCTCCGAAACATATCAGTTTGTGGTCCACCTCGGCAAATGTTACCAGTTTGAGGCTATTCTAAGAAGGAATCAAAAGATGCCCTAAACTACTTGGATGACCGAATGATCATTATTAGTAATATTATCATAATCAGAACAGTTTGGATCAATCTCTTATATTGCGATCCAGAAAAGAACGGCCGTCACTGAAAGACCCATGTTACGATTATTGCAAACGGGAGACTTGAATGTTAGAAATGGCCGTAAATAATTTATCCGATATAAGTGGTGTAAGGATTCGTGGCTGGTATTGAGTTTTGAAATTGGAGTTATGGAAAAGGTAGACTGATGCAAGCTTACAAGCCTTATATATAAGGATAACATGATAAGGAACGTTGAGGCCGAGAGTTCTAAAGGAACAGTTGGACTAACAATGTACAAAGAGAGAACTTTTCATTGATTGATTTAGTTTCAATTGTACTGCAGATATCGTAAACAACGAGAGGACCCAGATGGAATCAGAAAGATATTTTGTGTTATTTGGGATGACTGGATAGGAAATACAGACGCATTGAGAGATCAAAGAAATGACAATGCAAACGGTATACAAAGAGATGACTTGTCATCAGTTGAGTCGGTCACAATGGTTCTGCAGATAGGGTAAAGCATAGGAGGATCAGATACATGAATGTTATTTAAATGTGGATGACATAATTGGCAAAGCTTTTAGATCAAGAGATCGACAAACAGTATACCAAAAACACATTTCATGGAGGAAACCGAGTGGTAATTTGAAAACTTGATTGGTCATTGGGCAAAATTTTGCAACAATGATAAGCTACAATAAGATAACTTATTACGCGTTGAATTGATGGCAATGGAAGCCATTTGTTTTGCATGACATTATTACGGAATTCAGCTGCCTAGGCCTTATTCATGCCTGAAGCCGAAATTGTACCACTTAAACTTTGAGAGCTCCTACGAAATTAACGGATCATTTATTACAATGGAAGCCATTTTTTTTGCACGACATTATTACGGAATTCAGCTGCCTAGGCCTTATTCATGTCTGAGTCAGAAATTGTACAACTAAAACTTTGAGAGCCCCTAAAAATTGTCGGATCATTGATTACAATGAAAGCTATTTATTGCACAAAGCATGATAGACACTAGCATTAGGGCAATAGAGTACCTATCTAGAGGTTATGGGTTCGGGTCCTACGCGGGTCATTTTCATTCTGACAAATTATTCCGATTAATTAAAGCTACAAGAAGTCATGATAAAGATCAAGTTTGGAATTATGGCAATGAAACGAGCAAGCAGATGATGGCAAAATGGTCTAAGATGGCGAAAGACCTATGCTGGACAAAAGGGCCTAAATTACTTCGAAGTTAGAATTTTACTGAAAAAGATGAAAAATTTGGAACGCTTCACGAATTTGCGTGTCATCCTTGCGCAGGGGCCATGCTAATCTTCTCTGTATCGATCCAATTTTAGTATATGTGCTGCCGAAGCAGGCACATCTTTCGGACTTTCCAACCACGTGTTTGTAATGCGAGCTTTTAGTTCCGGTCTCAAATGGTCTTAAAGAAACCTTTTGTGCGAACAATAGAGCATTGAGCATGTGCAGAAAGCCTACAGTTACTCGGAGAAATACGTAAAATTACGTTTCGGGAGGTTACTTAAACCGTTTTTTTGTTGAGAATTGGAAGAATCGCTGTTGTTACTTTATTCCAAGTGGTTTTCCAAAGAAAGCGGATATCAAAACCAAAGTGGTAATACGGAAACCTGGAGAAGTCGCATAAAGTAGTCAGACAGATGATTGCAATTGGAAGCCATATATCTCGCAAAGTATGATAGACGTCCGTTTTGTAGGACTTATTCTTGGTTGAAACAGAAACAGTAATGCGGAGACCAAGAGAAGCTTCACAAACCTTGTTCATTTGGCAAAGTAGACGTGAAGTTGATACGTGTGAAGTCGATTAGAAGAAAGAAAAGTTTGAAAGAATACTTCTTATTCTGATTTGCAAAAGATTTACTGGTGCTTACAGCTTGATAACTGTTAAATATGGTGACAAGGAAAGAAGCAGGATTTTAAAAATCCATCGAGATAATTTGTGAAAATGAAAATGACCCGAGTAGGCCATGAACCCACGGCCTCAAGATCGGTACTCTAGTACGCTACCGCCGAGCGATCGATCTTGAGGTTGTGGGTTCGAGTCCTACTCTGGTCATTTTCATTCTCACAAATTATCTCGATTAAATAAAGCTACAAGAAGTCATGATAAAGATGAAGTTTTGAATTATCGGAATGAAAGTGAGCAAGCAGATGGTGGCAAAATGGCCTAAGATGGCGAAAGACCTATGCTGGAAAAAGGGGCCTAAATTACTTAGAAGCTAGAAATTGAGAGAAAAAGATGAAAAATTTGGAACGCTTCACGAATTTGCGTGTCATCCTTGCGCAGGGGCCATGCTAATCTTCTCTGTATCGATCCAATTTTAGTATATGTGCTGCCGAAGCAGGCACATCTTTCGGAATTTCCAACCACGTGTTTGTAATGTGAGCTTTTAGTTCCGGTCGCAAATGGTCTTTAAGAAACCTTTTGTGCGAACAATAGAACATTGAGCATGTGCAGAAGGCCTATATGAACTCGGGGAATACGTTAAATTACCTTTCGGGAGGTTACTTAAACCGTTTTTGGTGAGAGTTGGAAGAATCGCTGTTGTTACTTTATTCTGAGTGTTATTCCAAAGAAACCGGATATCGAAACCAAAGTGGTAATACTGAAACCTGGAGAAGTCACATAAAGTAGTCGGACAGATAATTGCAATTGGAAGCCATATATTTCGCAAAGTATGATAGATGTCCGTTTTGTAGGCCCTATTCTTGTTGAAAACATAAACAGTAATGCTGAAACCTAGAGAAGCTTCACAAACATTATTCATTTTGCAAAGTTGACGGGATGTTGATTCGTGTGAAGTCCATTATAAAAAAGAAAAAATTGAAAGAATTCTTCTTACCCTGATCTCAAAATATTTACTGGTGCTCACAGCTTGATAACTATTCAATATGGTAAACAAGAGAAGAAACAGGATTTTGAAAATCCATCGTGATAGTGTGTGAGAATGATACTGACCTGAGTAGGACTCGAGCCCACGGTCTCTAGATCCGTACTCAAGTGCGCTAATGCAGCCCAGATTACTCGAATACCGATCTAGAGGTTGTGGGTTCGAGTCCTACTCGGGTCATTTTCATTTGCACAAATTATCTCAAGCTACAAGAAGTCAAGATAAAGATGAAGTTTGGAATTATTGCAATAAAAGTGAGCAAGCAGATGATGGCAAAATGGCCTAAGATGGCGAAAGACCTATGCTGGAAAAGGGGCCTAAATTACTCCGAAGCTAGAATTTGAGAGAAAAAGATGAAAAATTTGGAACGCTTCACGAATTTGCGTGTCATCCTTGCGCAGGGGCCATGCTAATCTTCTCTGTATCGATCCAATTTTAGTATATGTGCTGCCGAAGCAGGCACATATTTCGGACATTTCAACCACGTGTTTGTAATGTGAGCTTTTAGTTCCGGTCGCAAATGGTCTTTAAGAAACCTTTTGTGTGAACAATAGCACATTGAGCATGTGCAGAAAGCCTATAGTAACTGAGAGAAATACGTGAAATTATCTTTCTGGAAGTTACTTTAACCGTTTTTTGGTGAGAGTTTGAAGAATCGCTGTTGTTACTTTATTCTGAGTGGTATTCCAAAGAAAGCGGATATCGAAACTTAAGTGGTAATACTGAAACCTGGAGAAGTCACATAAACTAGTCGGACAGATGATTGCAATAAAAGCCATGTATTTCGCAAAGTATGATGGATGTCCGTTTTGTAGGCCCTATTCTTGTTGGAAACAGAAACAGTAATGCCGAGACCAAGAGAAGCTTCACAAACCTTATTCATTTTGCAAAGTTGACGGGATGTTGATTCGTGTGAAGTCCATTGGAAAAAAGAAAAAATTGAAAGAATTCTTCTTACCCTGATCTCAAAAGATTTACTGGTGCTCACAGCTTGATAACTATTCAATATGGTAAACAAGAGAAGAAACAGGATTTTGAAAATCCATCGTGATAGTGTGTGAGAATGATAATGACCCGAGTAGGACTCGAACCCACGGTCTCTAGATCGGTACTCAAGTGCGCCAATGCAGCCCAGATTACTCGAATACCGATCTAGAGGTTGTGGGTTCGAGTCCTACTCGGGTCATTTTCATTCGCACAAATTATCTCAAGCTACAAGAAGTCAAGATAAAGATGAAGTTTGGAATTATTGCAATGAAAGTGAGCAAGCAGATGATGGCAAAATGGCCTAAGATGGCGAAAGACCTTTGCTGGCAAAAGGCCAAGATTACTTCAAAGCTAGAATTTGAGAGAAAAATATGAAAAATTTGGAACGCTTCACGAATTTGCGTGTCATCCTTGCGCAGGGGCCATGCTAATCTTCTCTGTATCGATCCAATTTTAGTATATGTGCTGCCGAAGCAGGCACATCTTTCGGACTTTCCGACCACGTGTTTGTAATGTGAGCTTTTAGTTCCGGTCTCAAATGGTCTTAAAGAAACCTTTTGTGCGAACAGTAGAACATGGAGCATGTGCAGAAACCCTATAGTAACTGGGAGAAATACGTGAAATTACCTTTGGAGAGGTTACTTACACCGTTTTTGGTGAGAGTTGGAAGAATCGCTGTTGTTACTTTATTCCAAGTGGTTTTCCGAAGAAAGCGGATATGGAAACCAAAGTGGTAATACTGAAACCTGGAGAAGTCACATAAAGTAGTCGGACAGATGATTGCAATGGAAGCCATATATTTCGCAAAGTATGATAGATGTCCGTTTTGTAGGACCTATTCTTGGTTGAAACAGAAACAGTAATGCCGAAACCAAGAGAAGCTTCACAAACCTTATTCATTTAGCAAAGTAGACGTGAAGTTGATTCGTGCAAAGTCGGTTAGAAAAAAGAAAAGTTTGAAAGAATACTTCATATCCTGATTTTCAAAAGATTTACTGGGGCTTATAGCTTGATTACTGTTAAATACGGTAAACAAGAGAAGGTGCAGGATTTCGAAAAACCATCCAGATAATGTGTGAGAATGAAATTGACCCGAGTAGGACTCGAACCCATGGCCTCTAGATTGCTATTCTAGTGCGCTACCACCGACTTATCTGGGCAGCATTAGCGCACTAGAGTACCGATCTAGAGACCGTGGGTTCGAGTCCTACTCAGGTCATTTTCATCCGCACAAATTATCTCTATTAAATAAAGCTACCAAAAGCCGTGATAAAAATAACGTTTGGAATTATTGCAATGGAAGAGAGGAAGCAGATGATGACAAAATGGCCTAAGATGGCTAAAGACCTATGCTGGAAAAAGGGCCTAAATTACTTTCAAGCTAAAATTTTACTGAAAAAGATGAAAAATTTGGAACGCTTCACGAATTTGCGTGTCATCCTTGCGCAGGGGCCATGCTAATCTTCTCTGTATCGATCCAATTTTAGTATATGTGCTGCCGAAGCAGGCACATATTTCGGACTTTCCAACCACGTGTTTCTAATCTGAGCTTTTAGTGCCGGTCTCAAATGGTCTTAAAGAAACCTTTTGTGCGAACAATGAACATTGAGCATGTGCAGAAAGCCTACAGTTACTCGGAGAAATACGTAAAATTACGTTTCGGGAGGTTACTTAAACCGTTTTTTTGTTGAGAATTGGAAGAATCGCTGTTGTTACTTTATTCCAAGTGGTTTTCCGAAGAAAGCGGATATCGAAACCAAAGTGGTAATACTGAAACCTGGAGAAGTCACATAAAGTAGTCGGACAGATGATTCCAATGGAAGCCATATATTTCGCAAAGCATGATAGATGTCCGTTTTGTAGGACTTATTCTTGGTTGAAACAGAAACAGTAATGCCGAGACCAAGAGAAGCTTCACAAACCTTATTCATTTTGCAAAGTTGACCGGATGTTGATTCGTGTGAAGTCGATTAGAAAAAAGAAAAAAATGAAAGAATTCTTCTTACCCTGATTGTCAAAAGATATACTGGTGTTTACAGCTTGATTACTGTTAAATACGGTAAACAAGAGAAGGTGCAGGATTTCGAAAAACCATCCAGATATGTGTGAGAATGATAATGACCCGAGTAGGACTCGAACCCATGGCCTCTAGATTGGTATTCTAGTGCGCTACCACCGAGTTATCGGGGAAGCATTAGCGCCCTAGAGAAGCGATCTAGAGGTTGTGGGTTCGAGTCCTACGCTGGTTATTTTCTTTCTCACAAATTTTCTCCATTAAATAAAGCTACAAGAAGCCATGATAAAGATGAAGTTTGGAATTATCGGAATGAAAGTGAGCAAGCAGATGATGGCAGAATGGCCTAAGATGGCGAAAGACCTATGTTAGTAAAAGGGGCCTAATCTACTTGGAAGCTAGAATTTGAGAGAAAAAGATGAAAAATTTGGAACGCTTCACGAATTTGCGTGTCATCCTTGCGCAGGGGCCATGCTAATCTTCTCTGTATCGATCCAATTTTAGTATATGTGCTGCCGACGCAGGCACATCTTTCCGGCTTTCCAACCACGTGTTTGTAATGTGAGCTTTTAGTTCCGGTCGCAAATGGTCTTAAAGAAACCTTTTGTGTGAACAATAGAACATTGAGCATGTGCAGAAAGCCTACAGTTACTCGGAGAAATACGTAAAATTACGTTTCGGGAGGTTACTAAAACCGTTTTTTGTTGAGAATTGGAAGAATCACTGTTGTTACTTTATTCCAAGTGGTTTTCCGAAGAAAGCGGATATCGAAACCAAAGTGGTAATACTGAAACCTGGAGAAGTCACATAAAGTAGTCGGACAGATGATTGCAATTGGAAGCCATATATTTCGCAAAGTATGATAGACGTCCGTTTTGTAGGACTTATTCTTGGTTGAAACAGAAACAGTAATGCCGAGAGCAAGAGAAGCTCCACAAACCTTATTCATTTGGCAAAGTAGACGTGAATTTGATACGTGTGAAGTCGATTAGAAGAAAGAAAAGTTTGAAAGAATACTTCTTATTCTGATTTTCAAAAGATTTACTGGTGCTTACCGCTTGATAACTGTTAAATATGGTGACAAGGAAAGAAGCAGGATTTTAAAAATCCATCGAGATAATTTGTGAAAATGAAAATGACCCGAGTAGGCCATGAACCCACGGCCTCTAGATTGGTATTCTAGTGCGCTACCACCGAGTTATCGGGGAAGCATTAGCGCACTAGAGAAGCGATCTAGAGGTTATGGGTTCGAGTCCTACTCTGGTCATTTTCATTCTCACAAATTATCTCGATTAATTAAAGCTACAAGAAGTGACGATAAAGATAAAGTTTGGAATTATGGCAACGAAAGCGAGCAAGCAGATGACGGAAAAATGGCCTGAGATAGCGAAAGGCCTACGTTGGAAAAATTAGTCACCTAAAAAAACAAAACTTGACAGAAAAAGATGAAAAATTTGGAATGCTTCACGAATTTGCGTGTCATCATTGCGCCTGGGACTGAGTAATCTTTGCTGGGTTGATACCCCGGCAATTTGTTTTTTGATTGGCGGGTTTGTTCCAGTTTTGTTCCAGTTTTGTTTCAGTAATGTTTCAGTTTTGTTTCAGTTTTGTTCCAGTTTTGTTTCAGTTTTGTTCCAGTTTTGTTCCAGTTTTGTTTCAGTTCTCGAGGGCGGTGTTCTTTGTTGTTGAACCGAATGCTGAAAAGCTTTTTTTTCTGTAGTTTTCATCTTGTTGACATAGGTAAACCTGCTTTCTTGTAGAATGCCTAAGACCGGATTAACCGACAGGGAATGGAGGGAGCGCCTTGAAGCATATGCTGAAGGGCGCTTTCATTTCAGTAGTGGCCAATGACCAGCTAGAGGGGACCGCTGGTGAAGAAGACTATATGAGATAAACTCTTGTCCAAAGAGGTTCATCAGCGGTAGAAATTTCAAGGGCTTGGTGGTCCATTGCAAAGGTTGCTTCCACAAATCAAAGGTAGGCATGATGTTAGAAGAAATTCACCTCTAATTATTATATAAAATTTTCTTCTTTTCTAAAATAGACAGTTTGGCATTTTTAAAAACTTTGCCATATATGAATCATATCAAAACTCATTTATCTATATTGGGAAGAAAAGAGTCAAGGAACACTCGACAAGCCTGTTTCGTGGTTGCCCACTCGGCAGGAGATTCACAAATAAAGTATCCCTATCTACATCGCCATATCTATGAACGATTTTTCGGACAGACTGCTTTGAAAAAAAATTTACATTTTGCAGCATATTCCAACTAAAGCTGGTGTGGAGCCACAGGCTGAGCAGCAGCTAAGAACTGCTGTGGCTGTACGGCCAATTGCAACCACTGCACAACCAACTGCTGCTCAACCGACTGCGGGGCCCAGGGTATTACAGCCACAGGCCGCCCCTGTGCCGAAGAAGCCCTCCAGCCCTGCCGTTAAACCGGTCGAAAACCTTGCCTCATTAGTAAGTATATCTTTATTTTTGTTGTTGATTTGATTTACTTATTTTCATTTCTGCAAGGTTGTTTAACTTTCAGATATCTTGCAAAACACTTCACCAGGTTTGTGGCTTGTCATGCTCTGGTATACCAAGCTCTTGTATATAATTTTCCTAAAATATTTTGTTCATTTTTGTAGATATATGACATAAATGCAAAGCGTTTTCGATATGCCACTTACCAAGTGGCATCCAATTTATCAACGGCCCACAAGGTAAGCTAACTGTTTATGATATCATTATGGAATGACATATTAAAACCAAAAAAATCTGCAATCCGAAATTAATGCTGTGTTGCTGCAATATTTGCAAAAACTTCAATTTATTTTTTAGAAAACTGCTACAATACCAACACAACCAACTGCAAAAACGTCTACAAAATCAACATCAACAACTGTTCGTCCTGCAACCACCACCCAACCTGCAACCACCAAATAACGATCAGATGCTGATGGACCAGCTTCCATAGCCCATCTCTATTGTTGGAGAAGGGAAGCCCTCCTCCGACCAATGCGACTCAAATGGGCTCGGTTGACAGGGCATCGTCATTGTTGTCTGTGGGTGAGCAGTCTCCTCTGCTGTGAGGGATGTCTGGACAACAATGTAGACTCTAAGGCAGCCATAACCAATACCTTTGGGTTAATTCTCAAAATTGATGCAACATGCAACCCAAAAGGTATGTCGCAAAATTGCTGCTGATGCTGCATTCTCAGCCAATTTTGAGTCAACATCGGTAATGAGAATGGAAAGATCCTTCAGTGTGTCCTGACATCTTCAGAGTCCGCTTCCTCCATGCAGCCAATGGCAGACGGTTTGATGGATCGCTATGCTAAAGCTGGTGCACAGGTACCTTCTGTGTTGTAACCAGAACGGTCCATCAGCCTATAAGCTGCTATTTGGCAAGTGGAAGGATCTTGCTGTTCGCCTAGACGTCTGGCCTTTTATGCGGAGACTGGCCGCCGGATGCTCAACTAAGTCACATCCTCTGTACGGCGTTTTCATGTCGAGGCTGTCTGGCTGTATTTTTGAGTGGGATGCTGACTGTGTCAGTAATGTCAGGGCGGCAAAGAGGGCAGAGTTAGCGGCTGCTGGTGTCAGATCCCCGTCTGACAAAGCAGTACGTGCAGCTCTCAATCAAATTATTTATCCGTGTACCATTGTAGGGTAAGTAAATTATCTTATATTTTTATGTTCTGTTTGTCAAACATAACAAACCAAGTTGTTTGAATTAAAATGATAACGAGAACAAGAGGCCTAGAAGCCATGCTTCATCGCCATGCTGCATTAGACTTGTTCCAAGAGTTCTTGGATCCCTGCGTTCTCTGATATGCGGAAGTCACTCCGGCAATTAGTTGACCAGAGTGCACACAGGGAAACAAGGACTCGTGGAGCAAGTCTAATGCTGCATGTTGCTTTGTCGTATTTTGACTTGGTTTATGGCCTCATTTAATAAGGAATTCGGCATCTTTCAAATTGATCACTATTTACGGAGGATATAATGCTATTCGATGATCAACAGGAAGGTAAGTATGGCGAGCCAAACCGGCCAAAAATGGCCTTCCCCTTCTGATGGAGCTTTTCTTGACTGGTGGAGGAGCTACCTACGACTAACGGAGGTCTCGTCGACTGGAGAAGCTACTTACGACTAACGGAGGTCTCGTCGACTTGAGGAGCTATTGACGACTGGTTGAGGATCATGATCGGATGATGTAGCTATCCAGGCAACTGCTAGCCTGAGCCACAGTGAAAGGAAGACATTTTGAAGCGGTTGGGGTTTTTATGATCACAACTTTATCTTGAGGATGGCAAGGAAAATCAGGAACAGGATAAAATCGAAGATATGATAAGATTGATCTTGATACTTGTGGTGCTGAATGTTGAAAAATTGTTTTGTATAGTTTTCATCTTGTTGACTTAGGTAAACCTGCTTTTTTGTAGAATGCCTAAGACCGGATGGACGGACAGGGAATGGAGGGAGCGCCTTAAAGCATATGCTGACGGGCGCTTTAAATTCGGGAGTGGCCAATGACCAGGCAGAGGGAACCGCTGGTGGTGAAGTCTGCGGGACAAAAATTCTTGTCCAAAGAGGTCCACCAGCGGTAGAAATGTAATGGGTTCGGTGGTCCATTACAAATGTTGCTTCCACAAATCAAAGGTAGGCATGATGTTAGAAAAAACTGCAATCATTACATAAATTTCCTTCTTTACTAAAGTAGATGGTTTGGCATTTTCAAAACCTTTGTCATATATGGATCATATCAAAAATCATATATCTATATTGGGAAGAAAAGAGTCAAGGAACACTCAACAAGCCTGTTTCGTGGTTGCCCACTCATCAGGAGATGTACAAATGAAGTATCCCTATCTACATCGCCATATCTATGAACGATTTTTCGGACAGACTGCTTTGAAAAAAAAATTTACATTTTGCAGCAAATTCCAACTAAAGCTGGTGTGGAGTCACAGGCTGAGCAGCAGCTAAGAACTGCTGTGGCTGTACGGCCAATTGCAACCACTGCACAACCAACTGCTGCTCAACCGACTGCGGGGCCCAGGGTATTACAGCCACAGGCCGCCCCTGTGCCGAAGAAGCCCTCCAGCCCTGCCGTTAAACCGGTCGAAAACCTTGCCTCATTAGTAAGTATATCTTTATTATTGTTGTTGATTCGATTTACTTATTTTCATTTCTGCAAGGTTGTTTAACTTTCAGTTATCTTGCGAAACACTTCATCAGGTTTGTGGCTTGTCGTGTTCTGGTATACCAAGTTCTTGTGTATAATTTTCTTTTAATATTTTGTTCATTTTTGTAGATATGACATAAATGCAAAGCGTTTTCGATATGCCACTTACCAAGTGGCATCCAATTTATCAACGGCCCACAAGGTAAGCTAACTGTTTATGATATCATTATGGAATGACATATTAAAACCAAAAAGAAAAGATAATAGCCTTTTTCATTGCTAAAGCAAGGAATCTGCAACCCGAAATGAATGCTGTGTCGCTGCAATATTTTCAAAAACTTCAATTTATTTTTTAGAAAACTGCTACAATACCAACACAACCAACTGCAACAACGTCTACAAAATCAACATCAACAATTGTTCGCCCTCCCACCACCACCAACCCTGCAACCACGAAATAACGATCAGATGCTGATGGACCAGCTTGCTGAGCCCATCTCCATTGTTGGAGAAGGGAAGCCATCCTCCTCCGACCAATGCGATTCAAATGGGCAGCTAATTTTTACGCCAATGTCGGCAATGAGAATGGAGAGATCCTTCAGTCTGTCCTGACATCTTCAGAGTCCACTTCCTCCATGCAGCCAATGGCAGACGGTTTGATGGATCGTTATGCTAAAGCTGGTGCACAGGTACCTCTTGTGTTGTACACGGACAGGGACTGTGTAAGCAGAACGGTCCATCAGCCTATAAGCTGCTATTTGCCAAGTGAAAGGATCTTGTTGTTCGCCTAGACGTCTGGCATTTTATGCGTGGACTGGCCGCAGGATGCTCAACTGAGTCACATTGGGATTTTAGAATGACAGATTAAAAATTTCTTATCTAGGCAAATAAGGGACGTTGATAGCTGGTGGTTCTTTATACACTTTTCAAGTACTGTAAGCCAGTATCTGCTTTTCTTCATTTCGAGATATAACAGCATGAATACCAAAAAAAGTTTTCTCCAAAAGAAACGTGCTGTTTTCCTTGAATGTTATATCCTGTAATGAGGCACACTATGGTAACGCAGATGACTTATTTTTCAAGGATCATAACAGATGAATTGACCTCAGCTTTCTATCAGCGTACCCTGTCATTTTCTTTCCCTCTCTCGTTGTATTTTTGTATTTTATATTTGGTTTACATATTTATAAACATATTTTGGGTACACCAGAAAAGTTTTTTTCATTAATTACTAGTGGCAAGCTGTACAAAATAGCATCACTATTCCAATCTACGGCAACTGAAAATTACTTTAAACTTAGTCTAATTGACGAGGAAATTGCCTGATAGTTTCAAGTTAGTTTGTCGTACGATTTGAGAATGAATAGTGTTTTTTTTGCAGTTTTCTTTCCGAGTTCTCAACTCTTTTTTTGTTCACCCAATTTCTTTTAACTTTGATGTTCCGTTTTATGATATTGAAATGATATGAAAATATGAATGATATATTGAAATTATAAATATTTGGATTTCGCAATTTCAATCCGAACTCGCTGAAAGTATTGAAGGGAAGATGAATGAGAGTTGAAAGAGACTTGAAGAAAAAATTGATAAAAGACTCGGTGAAATGAGCTTGGACATCAACATGAACAAAACTTCCTGTGAACACACCCAAAAAAGAGTACAGCTGGCTGAATCAATTGCTCAAGAGGCTAGTAACAAAATTATTCAACTAAAAGTTGAATTCTGAAAAACTCTAATGAGTTAAATTCATTAAGAAATGAACTTGAAGATCTCAGAAATCATCAAATGTTGAAATCTCTGGTGTTTTATGGCTTTCCAGAAAATGGAAATGAATCATGGAACGAATCAAAACACCTACTTAAAAAACACATTGAAGCATGTGGCCTAGAGCAAGTTGACATCGATAGAGCTCACAGAGCCAGTCCCAGGAAATCCAGTGAAAGAGGAAATACCAGACCAATTTTCGTCGAATTTGTTACATGGCAAGATGCAAATTACATTCTTAAGAATGCCAACAAACTCTCAAAGCCTCCAAAAAGTGGAACATTCCTAAGGATACATCTTCAACAACTTTATGGAAAAAACATCAGAAGAACGGAACAGGATGTTAAAAATCAGGAAGTTTTTCATGCGTAAAAACCCCAGCTGGAAAGTTAAGCTCTCCTATCCTGCTATTCTGCACATAGACAAGGGCACTGGTTTTAAAAAATTGATTTTGATGAACATGACCTGAAGAATGCAGAAGACTTTTTCGCTAATTTAAACAACACTTAATATAGGTAGGCCTAACTAGATTTGTTTTGAACCCTGAAGATCCATCTTGGACTAGCAAGCCGGGCACGTTGGCGTGAATTCCTATCTTTTGTGTTTACTTGGTAAGTTTTGTTATTATTTTTCTATTTTCTATTTTTCTTAATTAAAACCAGATGACCTCAGATGACAAGATAACTAATATTATTGTTGAAAGACTGAAAAATCTCAAGACAGTCGCTGCATTTACTACCAATGATGGCTCAAATCAACCTTGCAATATTTGCCTAAAAAATGTACACCGAAGCCAGAAATCAAAATCGTGCTGTCAATGTGGCAAACTCATACACATGAAATGTACCTTGCCATGTGAATTTGAATCTTCTCTTGGCAACTGGATCTGCCTTTATTGTACCATCCATAACAACTCCAAAATTTTTCCATTCACCTTAGAGCCGGACGAGTTGCTACAGGAAATAAATTACTTTGACTTACCTTCTCTTATTGATTCTATGCCATCTTTTGAAATATAATCTAAACTTACCAATTTGCCCAACCTGTCTAATTATGATATCGATGATAATATACAACAAAACATTAGTTCTCAATACTGCTCAGCACATGAAATTTCCTCTTTAATAACCTCCAATAAGGATCTATCATTCTTTCATATGAACATTCGCTGCCTTTCATTGCATCATGATGAATTACAGGCACTCATAACTAGCCTTAAAGCTAATTTCCAAGTAATTGGTTTGTCTGAAATCAAAGCCTCTTTCAATGTCCCAATAAAAACTATAATCGATCTTCCAGGTTACAAATTTCATTCCGACCCCTCCCAAAGTAGTGCAGGTGGTGTTTGCATTTTTGTCAAATCTGAACTCACTGCTAACAAGAGATGACCTCTCTATAAGCAATGCTGATTTTGAATCTGTATGGATTGAAATAAAAAATTCAAAATCCAAAAATATTTTGTGCTGCTGTGTTTATCGCCATCCTAGCTCTGCTATCTCAAAGTTCAATGACCATTTGGAGGAAACCCTATCCCAAGTAGAAAAGGAAAATAAGCTTGTTCTCATAATGGGTGATTTTAATATTGATTTGTTAAGCTATGAAAAGGACACATCTACTAATGCATTCATCAACATGATGTTTTCTCACCGTTTTCAGCCCTCAGTTCTTCATCCAACTCGCATAACTGATACCTCTGCAACAGTGGCGTTCCGTGAGTTCAAAGACAGGGTATTCTGTGGATAATTTTTTCTGACCACACCCAAAAATTCTAACAAGGACTGGGCCACGCCCTAAAAATTTAATGGATATCAAATTAGTTGATTTTCGCTGCTTTACTTTAGCTTAAATGTTAAAAAATTAGGAGTAGTAAATTCATGCAAATAAAACTTCATTTCAAACATGATATCACTATAATATCACACTAAGGACCATCTAAACAGAAAACATGACATTCTGATAAAACTACAAATTAGTAACTATCACCTATAGAATGGATGCTTCGACAAAGAGTGAGAAGATTGCAGGCCCCTCAGTGTGGCCTTATAGGCCCATATAGCTTACAACAACAAAAGTAAGATATAAAATATTCTTCACTTAACTTCAAGCTAGTTGCTTTCTGTCGTTCGCAACTGCAACACTAAGGTATGGTTCTAAGAGTTTCCCTTCTTTCTTGCTTAGACTATTTGACAAATCTGTTTCCTCCCTTTATTCGATTTGTTTATGTCGCAAAATCGATATGGAAAACGCGCCTCGTGAACTTGAAGGTATTTACCAACACAGTGTGAGAGTTAAATAACAAAGGAAAGGAGATTGCGAGTACGGGTCTTACCGCGCCAATTTCAAAAACGAAATTCGACCTGATGGACGCAGGATCTTAATGTGCGTCTTTTGCTAGTACAAACCTATAGGACTTTCCGCTTCAGTGATTTCGCCAACATGGATTTTGATTGGCTAAAGGTGCTTCAAGGTTCCCCTCGGGGAACTTAGGTCAAAAGCTTAGAAAATTATCTGCCCGCTCTAAAAGCAGGTTCTAAGAGTGAGGTCAACAAATATTCCGCTGGGGCCGCAATACCAACCGCAATACATTGTCAAACAGACATACAGACAATTACCAACAATCAAAAAGCCGCCTACTGTAACCTCAAGCCCTTTGTTTGCAAAGAGACTGCACAACACGAGAAGACGAGATGGGTTTGCGAGCGCGTAAAGAAAACTTATTTGATGGCGATGACTTCATAGATTTTATGAATATGGTTTTTAACAGAATGAAAAGCAATAAATGTTTTATTTTATCTATAAAACGAAATGATCTGCACTGCATTAGAAATTTAAAGCATAACAACTATTTTTTGTGTGGAAACGCTAGGGTATTCTCTGAATACCCTGAATACCCGGACGGAACGCCACTGCTCTGCAACTCTTATCGACAGTATTTTTGTTAACACTACCACTGACTCTAAAATTCAGAGTGGAAACATCTTGTCTCTGATCTCAGATCATCTTACCCCAGTTCTGCATTACAAATAATTATGAATTTGACTACAAATCATCCTCTTATCCTTCTTATGATTATAGCCATTTCAATGCTGATAGTTTTCTTGCTGGTTATGTGGAAGTGGATACGTCATTCCTCACTGATCAGAATTCTAATCTGGATGAGAAGTTCAAACAGTTTCTACTGAGTCTTCATTGTCTTATTGATAAGCACTGTCCACAAAAAGTAAATAAAAAGAGACTTAAATTAAGAAATAAACCCTGGATTAGTCTACGTATTCAAAAAATGATGAGAATCAGGAATAGGCTATTTCAACAATTTAAATTCACTAATTCCACAGTTGACTTTAATGCCTACAAACAATTTCGTAATCGTGTTGTAAATGAATTGAGAGAAAGTAAGAAATCATACTATCACAATTATTTTGATGAAAATAAGAGCAACATGAAGATGCTCTGGAAAGGTATAAAGAGTATGGTAAGCCTAAAATCGAACAATTTAGAAACAATTTCGTTTCTTAATGACACTGATGGCTCTAAAATCACTGATCCTGGCGAAATGGCTAATAAATTTAATCATTTTTTCACCAATGTTGCAAGTGATATCACTAAACAGATTCCAGGAACTCCAAAATCTCCTTTAGCTTACTTGTCTAACCCTAACTTGGATTCCTTCTTCATTACCCCTTGTGCTCCCAATGAAGTATCTACGGTTATTCAGTCCTTAAAGAATGGAAAATCAAGTGGTCCAAACATTATTCCAATCAAGCTATTGAAGGTACTTGAACCCTATATCTCTGTAACACTCTCATCTTTAATCAATGAATCTTTTGAGACAAGCACTATTCCTGCGACTCTCAAAAAAGCTAAAGTGATTCCTGTATTTAAAAAGGGCCTCGCTACCAAAACATCAAATTACAGTCCAATTTCATTGCTATCTATGTTCAGTAAAATATTTAAAAAAATTATGGATCAACGCCTTTATAAATTTCTTGAAGTAGGTGAGTTGCTATTTCACATGCAATTTGGCTTTCGCAATGGTCACTCAACTGATCATGCCCTTGTCATAATAATATGATAATGATAATAATAATAATGATAATAAAATTATTTTAAGTTGGTTTTTCATAGCTGCAACTAAATTTTACGCTTATTAATGCCAACTATCTAAAAAATACTGACTATAAAATACTACAGACAAACTCTTTTGTACACGTGTAAAATTCACTGATCTCAAAATAAAGACTGGATCGAGCATCTGTCATTCTGAAATGAAGTCGATTGGCAGCCATATTGGGAGGCCCAATTCAATACTTTAAGATTCCACTAGGGACTGTTTTTTCTTTGATGATTGTTGGAATGTTATGAACGATCAGCTCGAGACTGAATGATCGTGCAGCTATTGTTATCAAAGAATAAAGTCAATATAATTTCTTTGGCAGCCATATTGGGAGGCCAAGTGCAAGCCGAAGAAATTGGCTTCAAACATTTGGCTCAAGAAAGGAAAGAATGATTGATCCAGTCTTGATTTTGAGGTCAGTGTTAAAATTACATTGCTTAAAATATGATAAAATTTGATAAGAAGGTATTAAAAAAACTACCTAAATAAAATCATGGAAGGTTATAATTTTGTAAGAAACCAAAGTTTTGGATAAAAGGCCTACATATTTTGCAGAGGCATTCGTCACAGTTCCAATATTTTATTCTCGATTTAAATTCCCGAATTGGGCCTGCATTTTTAGTCTCTTTAGGTAGGGAAAGCCAGAGTTGAGGTCCTCTGTATCGAATAGTCTCAGATCCAAAAATTACAGTTCTTATTCTAGGTATTTCGAATTCATTGTTGTCAACATCATTGCAGGAACGTCTTTTTTATTTGATGAATTAGACCAATTTTTGTCATCTTGTCAGGAGCTGAATGGATGAATTGAAATCACTAAGACACCTGTTTCGTTGATACTTTTATATGAGTTATTATATGAGTTTGTAAAGTCGTTTCCTTGCTATCGTTGCGCATGAGACTTACTTTATCATTGAGCCCGCATGCGGTAGCATTTGATAGTTGTGCCAAGAGATATTTAAGAAAACAGTTTAAAAACAGATATACAGGCAGATGAGCTACTTGATAGAATTAATGTATGATAGAATTGAAGCTTTATTTATAGCGCACCATAATGTAAATTAGCATTTGCAGGCCATATTCATGTAGCTGCCAAGAGTCTTACATGTTCTGGTTATTACTTCTTATTTATAATATTTTGATGCTTTCAAAATGAGAAATTTGTGTTGCTTGAGAAATGGTCAGAAAAACAATATAAAAAGAAAGTATTTCGTAGGGGCTGGGTTGATTGCGATAGAGACCGTAGGTCAAGCTCACTATGATAAAACCAGCTTGCCTATGTTTGTTAGAGGTGGACTCGTTTACAGCTCTTAGCATAGATTCATTAGAAACCAATTTCTTAGATATGATAAATTATGAAGTCATAACTGACAGTGCTAAAGCCTTGAGAGGTTGTTAGGAAGTAAATTCACACACGATGTATGTGGAGGGGACGTATTATAGATTAAGTTGGTTCAGCTGCCGTACATTCGGCGGAACACCACGACGGAATCTTGTTTTATAGGTCTACACATTTGGACAACCTAATGGCAATGCAGAAATTTCAAAGGATCTCAAGAAATAATGAGACAATGATATTCAAAGTGAAAACTGAAGATTAGTTATGCAATCGAAACTCTGAGATATTAGATGAAACAAAGATAAAGCAGTTTAGAGTTCATAACGACTGCAAATTACCAATCTTTAATTGCGATTTAGTTATTGCGAGCCAGCCTCTCCGACCTTTTTCATGTTTGGATGACATTGGCGATTCGTCAAGTTTTGAACGAGTAATTTATAAGAATTGGTAATATTCTTATACATTCACAATGTATTGAAATGAAAGCTATAGATATTGCATCGCTCGATCCTTGCTTTGTTATCCTAATTCACAATGATGACGTAATTTTGCTTTTCATTTATTTTCTTTTCAAATTCTCCCTTTCTCTCACTATTTTTGCTTTGCTCTAAACTTTTAAAAGCTCGTTATTTCATTCATTCTTGTATCAGAACAATATTGTGCCAGAAACAACCTCGATAAGTCGAAATGCACTTGCAAAGTTGCCCTGCTAAAATATCGAAGGCTTGTGAAGATAAGTGGTGACTATCATATCAAATTTGTGTTAGAAACAGTCTCAAACTTCGAAATGCACTTGCAACGTTGTCCTGCTAAATATCAAAGGCTTGTTATTATGATCATAAGTGTTGATGTTCATATGAAATATTGTGTCAGGAACAACCTTGATAAGTTTAAATGTAATAACAAAGTTGCCCTATTAAATATCAAACAGCTCTCATGATAAATGGTGACTATCATTGTGTCAGAAGCAGCTTTGGTAAAGGAGCGGTCATTATTTATGACCGGGTTCGGGCCCGAAGAGAAAATGGTTGGGAAATCGAAAAAATCGGGAGGTGAAAAGGTGGGTAAAAAAATAGCATAATCATAGGGTTGGGTAACTTTATTTTGAGATGATGACTTTATATACATAGCAAGAATGGTGATGTTGAGCATGTTGGTGAAAATGATTCAGAGCTTCTTCCACTTGCTGTACGGACAGGACACGTTATGGACGACATGCGGGATTTTGGAATTCATTTACCAAGAATTAATATCAAAGGCAACCATAAGGTATGAGTGTTTTATTTATGTTTTGATATGCACATGTAGGCATCTTCAAAACTTTTCAAAACCAGTGTCTTCAAATTCTATCTGAAGACCACACGGACGGGGTTGTTTAACTGGCATATCTCTAAATGTTTTAAACCTGCAAGGAGCTGTGTTGTGAAACGACAGTAGCCATTGCATGACGATTACCATTCGTGTCTGTGTCTCTCGTGTCATCACGGTAAAACAATGGATCCCTCGCTAGCAAGTCAGTCGTTATCAGAAAGCCGTAAGAATCAGTCGAACATTTTAAAGGACGTATTTTCATGTTATAAACTGTTGTATGAACTCGTACAGCCGAACTGCTCTTGTTAAGAATAGAGCCGAACTGCTCTTGTCTTTGAAACGTTAAGATTTTTATAGTTTAAATAAATTGAGTTTCTTATAATTTGAGCTTCATTTATTGTCGTCGTCTGTTGCTGAACCGGCTGAACCCACAAAGTAAAACCCCCTTGGAAAGTGGTTTTACAGCTGTTGTGAAGCTATACGTACCTATGTTATTCCAAATTTTTCACCAGTATTTCTATTTTAAACTCAATGAAAAGTTTAACTTGTTCACAACATGTAGTCATGCATCACAACTTGTATTCAAAGTGCTATTCTAATTAGCATGACTGATAAACAAGGTCCAATAGCTTCCTGGGACTTTAATTGCATGTTTAAAACGTGTAGGGTTGTCAAAATATTTTAGAGTTGGGTAAAATAAAATTTTGCATTTTTGTTGGTTGGGTATTTAAAAAAAGTGGTCTAATTATGTTTGGTAAGAAAAATTTACAAGGTAAAAATCATTTCTCTTCGGGCCCAGCCCCGGTCATAGATAATGACCGCTCCCTAAGACTTAAACGAATTTACTCAGCTTAAAAGAACCTATGGCATGGGATGATATGAATGATAGTGTGAAAATAAAAAACCCTTCGTAGTCCCAGTTAATTTCTACGATGTTGATGTTTTATAAAACAGCATGGAAATTCATACTTTGTTGAGTAAAACGTAATGGTCTAGGAACGAGGGCTAAGGCACTCAAAATCTTTCGTCCAGTTTTATTAAAAATATTTATACAATCTACAATCCTCGTCAAAACTGTTGAGGCAAATCTCTATTAAACAACTTATTGACTTGTAGTCCTCCCCCTCACCCCCATTTCAATGTCGTTTGGGTGTGACACGTGTGTAACCCGTCCGTGATCCATTAGAAATCTCTGTAAAATCAGTATATGAGCCTGGTTCCTTTATTATGTTAGCTAATTTCAATCATTCTTTAGTTTACTGGAAATGAAGTATTATCTACATAGCCAATTGGTAGCCATAGTTTTCAGAATGCTCTTATGGAATTTTTTTATACTTTTTTTGTTGTATGTCAGAGTTATATGTCAGAGTTATATGTCAGGGTGCCGGATACCGTAATAAGGCTAGGTTTACAAATGTTTAGAAAATTTTGCCCTTCCCTATGTATTAGAGGAAGAATTTTCTGTACATGTTAGAAACTTTATCTTCTGGCTTCTAAGGAGGCTTCATGGTGCTGATTTTGATTTTGAAATAGTTTTTGTAAGTGCCATTGGTAGACACCGTATTTAGGCCATATATGTGAGTGTATAGAAAACTATGTCCTCAGACAATCCTTGCCAAAACTATTGAGACAAATCTCTATTACACAACTTATTGACTTGCAGTCCTCCCCCTGGCCCCCATTTCAATGTTGTTTGGGCAACTCATGCATTTTTGTTCCCTGATGCCCTAGCAACAAATTTAACATTGTAGAGGGGGTAAGGGGGAGAGCATTTTTCTCAATTTTCTTAGAAAGAGTATTACATATTGAGCAAATTTTATGGTTTGTCTCAAGAGGTTTTGGCGAGGATTGTAGAAAAATCTTTAAAAATTCCATGAGTTTGAACAATTTGCTGGGAAAACTGAAAAATTCTTGGAAAATCATGAAAGATTTTTGAATCTCTAGAAATCTCGCTAACTTTTATTGAAATAATCAAAAAATGTAAGGAAAATATGTATGGATACCCTAGAAGATTAGAAACTCCTTTTTAAGACGCTTACACCCTTACACCACCATTGGATCAACGGCTACCCCTGATAAATTCGATGCATTGCGCGTGTTGGGGCACGTTAAGACTACTACACGGATCTTGTAGCAATTTAATGTTTGATAAAATAATTGTACCAAATTTACAAACTTCGTTAATTTTGCTAGGAAACATACAGGCCTAACAATATATCAATGTAAACATTGCAAAGTGGCCTATAATGTTTAAAAATATTTACAGCCCCAAGGTTTGCTAAACAAAGGAGATTAAAAAGATTGACATTTGTTCCTCATCACTCTCAAACTTCTACACATTTTTAAAATATCCGGGCCAATTTTTTCTTCTTATTCCTTTCAATTTGTGCAGTATCTCTTTCGAAGAGAAGTTCCTCCTGAATTTCAAATTTAGTGGAACTCCTATCTAGTCTTGGCAAGACGCGCATTCATTTGGGGATTCCAATGGTCAGTTCCCGTTTCCAAGAAATCGCGATAGTCACCTGTAGACCCCCTTCTTCTAGAAGTTCTAAGAACCGAAGATTTTCTGGTAAGTATTTATTACTCATACCATTTTGATGCATCCAAGACGTAAAAATTTTGTTGCTCGAAGAATTATTAGGTTTATATTATCTAAATATCATGTATGCAAGACACAAGTAATAAACTGAATGGCCTAAAGTGATTGAAGTAAAAGTTTTCGAGTCGCTTTGAAAATCGTTCGAGAACAACAAAGTAAACCGAATCATCGTTTATTTGATTCCGAGAAGTCACTTGAGTGGATTGTTTCTAATCAGCCTACCATTTGGTTATTTAATTTCAAAGAAGTCGCTGGTAGTACAAGATAACAGTTGAACAGTTCAAAATACAGTTCAGTCATGAGTTCAAGAAGATGTTTAGTGAAAGTCAAGTTTCTGGAAATCCTATAAAAGTAAATTTCGCAAAGGCTTTTCACCAGTTAACATTGAGTGGCATGTATTGGAAAAACACTACTCGAAAAGAGGCAGAAATCATTCTTGGCTCTTCTAGTCGTGGAAGTTTTTTAATTCGCGATAGCTCCTCGAACAATTGCGTCTTTGCTTTATCTCTGAAAAATAAAAGAAAAATGTTGCATGTCAGAATTATATATCATTGTGGATTGTTTAGTTTGGAAAGTGAATTTCAACGGAAAGAACCCAGTTTTAGCAGCTTGGTCAGTTTAATTGAATATTACATAGAAGAATCGAAGAAATATAGGTCAAAAAAACTAGTCTCAATGCATTCACCAGGAGGTTCATTATACCTTTCGAAGCCACTGAAGAGGACATGTCCATCACTTAAACATTTGTGTCGTGTTCGGATAAATCAAAGTGATGAAATGCCTTCATCAACTCGTGAAGTTATTCTTACAAAGGAATTTAAGGAGTATTTTGAAGAATATCCGTTCAAATTATGAGGAAAAAATCCTGAGGAAGAGAATTATGTAATCTGGGATGGAAATTCTTGGAATCTATTTATGAAAATAAAGAAAAGTCCTAACAGGAAAGAACACGGCCACAAGAAGACCATTTTGCTCACAATTTTGCTCATAGTTCCTGTGGGTTCAGACTTCTTCAAGGGTATCTTCAATCATAAATTGGCAATTTCAGCTTTTCAAGAATCCTACAAATTGAGGAAAACTTGAAGATTCAAAATCAAACTCTCTTGACTGTTATCTGGCTACCTGTTACCGATATGGAAAGCTTGACATCCGATTCAATCATGAGCAATGACTTTTCGTAAGTTTCACCGGTGGCATTGATAGATTGGGCTTAGCAGGGGGCAGAAATCCCCTATTTGATCCATGTTACCGAGTGTCACACAGACAGGATAGAGAAATCAAGACTGGAAAACTTTTGTTTAGTTTTATAGGCACTGAGTGCAAAGAAGGAAAATTATAGAATTTCTAAGAATCACTACTAGATTTCCATTGTTTCTGTCATGTGACTCATTTGTGGATATCGAATAGTCAACTTTTACTAAAAAGGTGACTTCCTCAAAATATCAACTAGTTAAACTCTGTCATTTCCATTGATCTTATTGTTTTTAACAATAACTACCCTGATAGATATTTTCCTTATTACGTTTCTACATACCATCTCCAAACAGAATTTTAGTTTCTTGATAAAACATTAATTTTCTATGAAAACCAGAGGTTTTCTAAGAAATCAAAAATAAAACAAAGAATTACTCTTTCTTGCTGCCACATTTAGATAGCAAGAGTAATGCTGTTAAATCCAGAGGCTTGCTTGTTTTTCAAATTACCCTTTTTTCATTTCATTCAATTTCTTGGGGGCACTGAATACAGGGTTCTTCCCCTTTTAATTGAAAAGTGTTGCTTAGTAAAACTAAGCATCATTTTACTAAACCCAGTTCTCAAAAATCTTTATAGATTTAATGAGTGGCTGCTTCTTTTACTGTAAGAAGGAGTCACAAAGTTAAAGGAGTGTAAGATCAGGTCATACATGAAAATTCATGATTTCAAGAAAATTTTCTGAAAATCATTTGCCCTGATGATTCAGATTTCTTTCGACAGTTGTGTTCTCGCATGTGATATAATTGTCGATGTTTTTGTCGATATAATTTGAGTTGAAACTTGAGAACGGTTCGTAAAAATCCTGAATATGATTTATATGAATATGGTTTTTTGAAAATGTATTGACAACCGTGGATTCTCGAAGACTTGCCAGTCTGCGTTTTTGAACATACTTACAGTTTATAAAGGTGTGTGAGATATTTTCATGAACGATGTTCTAACGCTTTCTTTCGAAACACAAGGCAAAATGATTTGATAACGAAACAAAAATACTTTGAAAGTTTCTTGCACTCCGTTTCACTCGTAGGACAGTTATTTGTTTTGTCGATTTTCGTTCTTAGATCATTCATTCTTAGTGTATTTCTGTCTTTTAAAAACGTGCTAGCCTTCTAGAGGAAATTAGAAAACTTATTTCGGCAGCATGTACACAATTTTTCTCATTTTTTATCATACAATGGCGGTTTTAGAAGTACTTTGCACATTTTCAAGGCAACAATTCGCTAGAAATGATTGACCTGTTAATATTTTTCGAACATTATTGAATTTAATCGCTAAAATCAATCGAGCACTCCAGGACGATGTAAAAGTGGTTAAATTATTTAACGAGAAAATCTTCTGAGAAACATAAACAAAAAGGGAATTATTCAAGAACGGAAAGAAATAACATGAAGTTCTTCTTTCATTCATGGGACTGTATTTAGTGTTGCCGTTTCGATCCAAAATTATTTAGCCTTATGATTCTGTTATGCATTTTGGTGCTTCGCTTGCCTGTAAATGTTGCCTGGTCCTAACAGTATCTAAAACCGACCATTTAACCATGCACTGTTAACGAATGCTCATTTATACAACCATGTATATTCAAATGTACAACTAACTATGCATTAAACTATTGATTACTTAACGTTGAAATTTGTAAATAAACTGCTTGCGTTGGGAAAAATTATAGCATGTGATTGAAAATGAAAGCAGAAAATGCAATAAGCATTACTACATATGTTATTTGTATTCAATTAAATCTCTCTTTTCATACTTTAAAGCCCAACCGGGTTATGAATGGATTGCGGGAAAATCAGAAACATAGTAAAAGAGGAACTGTACGTTATCCTAGAAAAAATAACCACTAAAGCTCTTTGTCTGACGCTCATGAGAGTGGTGCGTCAGCAGGAGAACGGAAACGAAACCTAGTGAATTGTTGTATCCAGATTGATGGAAATTTACCAACCAGAAAAGAGGTAAATGATGAATGGTAAAGTTGAAGGACACCATCAACAATTGGTAGGACCGATTAATTGCTCAAAGAGTCGTGAAGGCAAAATGAGCTCCTGCATTACGGTATCCATGGTTTTGGTGTAAATAAAAAATGATAGCAAAATCAAAATTGCAAAAATAAGACTCTTCGATTAGCCTCTGCAAGACAAAGAATTTGACTCAAGAAGTTTTGCCATGCCTGAACCGAACCCTTTAGGTTTTTGTGGAGAGTTTGCCATACAAAAGGAACGAAGCCAGTGTTTAAAAAGTTGTATATGCTTTATTAGCTTGTTTTAGATTGATGATAACGATATTTCTTAATGGTTCATGGTTTTTGAGACGGGAGACGGATGAAGACCTTCTATTAGGAAGAAAAATGCTTAAAACGATACCATTTCTAGCGGAATCCCCATCAATGAAAATATTCCTAGAAATAAATTTTGTTATCAAACTTCACGCGGGCTACTTTTCACAATAACCAGTTTTGCCTTTATCGTGTTTAACATGCCACAATGAATCGAATATTGTTTAAAGCACACCGGAAGCATTTTAGATCATGACAACATGGAACAAAAGACCATGCGATGGTTTCATGGTCTTTCTCTGGATTTGATGAGTGGTGGTGTGATCGACATGGTTCAGATTGTGATTCTAAGTGTAGCCCTAGAGATCCTTTAATGTTGATGGAGGGAACGCAATGCTAGCACTTTTCTATAGCAACATAAATGGATTAAATTTTATCAGAGCAGGCTACTGCGATTGACATAAGCCACCACCGGATCTAATCAGAAACACAAATTACACTCTTTTTTTTATAAAAACAGTTCTATAAGAACACCAGCCTCAAATTTGGCCAAAACTTAAGAACAAGCTAAGAACAAACGGAAGCTGACCATTTTTTGGCTCAATTTAAAAATTTAATGAAATAACCACAAGACTGAGAAATAATTACAAAACAAGCAGATTGGCAGCACACAGATAAGCTCAGATGGTCAAGAGAGTCAAACTTTGCAACAATTATCACTACTGATAGCAAAAAGGCTTCCCCACCATTGTAAAAGTAAGAACAATTTAAGAACATTTCAGCCTGAATATAGAGGAATATTTAAGAACAGCCAGCTTCAAATCAATTTTACTGGTTCTTATAAAAAAAAGAGTGTAATACCTCACTTCGAATAAGCCATAGTTGTGAAAACCTCAAGGTCACTGTGCTAACTTATTGTCCTGGATTAGGACAGTGGTTATCGCTTTTGTCTTTGGTCGCAACAACCCTTGATACTTAGTGGCGTCATATGTCAATTGCAGTAGTGATTCTTTCATTTATGAAAATTTTGGGACAAGCTGCATTGAAAATTCAAAATTCATGAAGATTGTTATTAAGCAGGCAAATTAACCTTTTCAAAGAGGAATGAAAAAAGAATGAAAAAAACTAGTACACTCTTTTTTTATAAGAACCAGTAAATTTGATTTGAAGCTGACTGTTCTTAAACATTCCTCTATTTTCAGCCTGAAATGTTCTTGAATTGTTCATACTTTATAATGATTTGGAAGCCTGTTTTCGCTATCAGTTGTGTTAATTGGTCCGAATGTGGACTCTCTTAACCATCTGATATATCTGTGTGCTGTCAATCTGCTTGTTTTGTAATTATTTGTTAGTCTTGTTGTTATTTTGTATAATTCTTATATTGAGCTTGAAATGGTCAGCCTCGGTTTCTTCTTAAATTGTTCTTAAGATTTGGAAAAATCTGAGGCTCGTGTTCTTATAAAATTGTTCTTATAAAAAAAAGAGTGTAGTAGGAAATTCCAAGTAATTTAGGTAGTAGAGAACACTGCCAGATAATATCAATTTATTCAATTAATGAATTAGCATAATGCAACCTAATAAAACAAATGATAAGAAATGCAATAATAGAATACTAAGGTTAAGGATAAACTGTGGAAAAATATTATAAACATTTTAGGTAAGTTGCTGAAGCAATTAGAGCTTTTAAAAATTGAAAATACCATCTTTTGAAATACAAAATACATGAATTGGATTAAATGTTCATCTGTTTAAAAATCTGGAATGATAAGAGCTTATTTGCGCAAACCAGGCCTGTAAATAGATGTAGATCAAAGCAAATAAGCAAGTTCTACCTTTCTCATAATTAACACCCCTTTCCAATTAATTTGAAAATATACTTTACTTATTCTCTACCCTATTAGGCACCTAAGAGTATGATTCAAGGGTTGAAGACTAGGCTATTTTCTTTTGAGTCAATTTCTTAAACAGGTCTACAAGGTCTTGTGCAACATGTGACTTTGCTCCATCGTAGCCAGGAAAATAGTTGATATCCACAATGCCATAGTCACCAGATTCATAATTGATTATAATATCAATCCCAAGCAAGTTGAATTCAAACTCTGAATGTAGTTTCTGCAGCAACATTTTCAATACGCTCTCTTCTAGAAGGGGTTTTCCTTCTTCCTGTTCAAAGCAAAGTCTTTTACATTCTGTATCATGCAATGGAGACATTTTATCACGCTTAGAAATTCCACTGCTGTTGAAATGTACCGTTGGATACTGCCCAGCTTCTAAGTTTTTAATCGATGGTCTTTTACACAGATAATACTTTTCCCCTATTGTATAGATTTTCACCATAACCCCATCATGATTGTCAAATTGCTGAACCAAGCAAGGTGGCTTTATATCACATAAGTTTTCTTCGCAAAACACAATACACATATCATGCACTTGTTTGCCAAAACATGCCCCCATTTCATGTTTGACTATAACTGGGAAGTTTATCTTGTTACTTTCCAAGACAGAAGAGATGTCATTGGAGTCACTGTCTAGGAACACAAACTTTGGGACGTAAACACGCCTTTCATGCATTGAGAATTCACAGTTTTGGGCGGACTGCAACACTTCAACTCTATTAGTTAGCTTATGACATGTTGATATTGGGTCTACAAGGATAGTTTCCTTGTGAGATTTCAAATAATCTTTGAACTTCTCGAAGTATTCCATACCCTGCTTCACATCATCATTACACCACTCAAGGATCTTGTGCAATATGATATCAAATGGGCCTTGCTCCTCGAGGCTTCCTTCGATATCAATGTCCACAACTTCTATGTTATTTTCCTCGCTAATATCCACCAAACTGTCAGGTAGTTTAAGCTTTACCTTCTTGCTTTTTGTGAGACAAATACCAACCTTTAGTAAAGGCATTTCTTCAGTCATAGATTAAACTAGAAAGGCTTGAAGAAAGAAAAGTTGCATCACCAAAACATAACCAAGCCCGCAGGAAAGCTCACTCACAGAGCAGCAGCAACAACAACAAACTTTACTAGGCCTATTTTTACATAATTGATGTTGTTAATGTTAGCCTGTTACATGCCATAACGGTTAGCGTTGTCCCCCATGAAGCGTTGCTACTTAAATGCACCTTAACACACTGTTTTAATTTCTAATTAGAATAAAGATATTGTAATATAATTGATAGGAAGAAACGGAATTTCCCTAACTTATTCCAATCATCAAAGGGCCCAAGAAGAAACCTAAAAGAGCTGGGCACGAGTTACCATGTGACGTCAACGCAGTGATATCACTGCAAGAAACGCCTGGAATTTCAGAGTTCGGAAATATTTCCTCCTCGCGCACAAAGTGACAAAGTGACGTTTGACTCAAAAAAGCCTTTGAACAAAGGTTGACCGATCTCTTAGCAGTTATCACTCAATCATCTATCGAATGTTTTCATAAAAACTTTTACTAAAAATCTCTTGAAATTTTGCTGTTGGGAAATTCGGGAACTATCCACATTTTACACCGATTTGGGTGTTTCTATAGTTTTTCTTTTTACATTTTAGAGAATCTGAAAAGCCCAACAAGAAAATGAACTGGAAAACGTTTGCAGAATATGATGGACTGGGCCAAGAAGTCTGCCAAAAAATCAAAAGGTGTAATCTTCCAATTTTCAAAGGTAAGAAAATATTTTGTAGGGAAATCGTTAAATAAGGAGCCTAATATCTATTTTTTCCTCGTCTTGTAATCAAGTGGTCTTTTCATTTCGCGGTTCCTTGCTAAAAATTGCCAATTTCTCAATTCTTGGATAGAAATGAATCGGAAATCACTTTTAAAGAAGCACATATTTACAAAACAAAATCCTTAATCAATACAACCGACTGCAGCATTGCCAGAATCTATAAATATTCGATTTCAGTTATTCATCTATCCTACAATATCAACTTAAATGTGTATAAACAACTGTATACAACACGCTCGGCGGAAGCTGTCCATAGTTTGTCCTATTGGAGATAAACCAGTGTGTCTGAGGCCAGCCAATTTTTGAAATTTAGATTCTCTTGGATGCAATTTGGTGTACTTTCAGAACAAAATTTACGATCGAACCGAAATTTACCGTTAAAATCTTGTATGTTATGGAGCCATTTTTATTTTTTAAGAGAGTGAGGTTGCCCAAAACTTTGTCCGGCCAAAGCTGCAACAACCAGATGGGTTGCGTCGAGTCTGTAACAGATTCATTTTAGACCAAACGTGGGTTTTTTGACGCAAACGGTAATACAATTCTTTTCTGATAAATTTCTACCTCTGGTATCCCTGTGGTATCTGCATTCCACTGTATCTGCATTTTTAGTTTGTAAAGTCAAAAAAGACAAAAGCAAATATTTACAACAATGTGTCGGCTTCTTTATTTACACAACAAAGCTCTTAAAATATCACATTAAATATATTTGAATTTATCTGTAAACCTAACAATAACAATGTCTAAATCTTCTCTGTATTCCTGTAATTTAAGATGCAAGAGACATTTGATTTACAAATATTTTACAAATAAGTTACTAAAGAATCAAATAGATAATCGAATTCACAAACAGTATCTCAAAACTGCACCCAAATTTACAAATGCTAATTGTAACAGGCCTATTAGAGACCAGACCAGATTGCCTGGAATTCCATCATTCTTTATGATGACATTGAATTGATTACCAATAAGTATCTTCTAAATATCAAACGCAATGATGAATATTGCAAAAGTTAAACGAAGCATGATTTGAGCGATCAATTGAAACAGCCTCAAATCCCCTCTTCTAAGACCTCACGAGTTTTAATCAAATCATTTTTGCCTCGAAATTGACCACGTTTGCAAATCAATGCATAATTTGTAAAATCATAAGTTGAGGAAATTTCAATATATCGATTCCATTGTCTTAAGACGCAATTTATTTCTCAACAATTGTTAAAATCCCAAGGAATTGTCTCAAATCCTGCAAAAACCTCTTAATTTAAAATAATCTAGCAGAGATAATGAGAAAGTTTCTATTTTTACATTTACCAATTCTGAGAAGTTTAATCACCTCTACTTTACTGTTAAGATGGTCTTAAAATTCAAGACATATTCCAAGCATCTAAGTAAATTATTCAAATAGCCGAGCTTTTTCATGTACTATCAATCAACTGTTTCAGATGCTTCAAGATCAATGGAATTAAATGCATTCCTTGTCTGGCCATATTTTATTGCTTGCAATGGAAAGTCAACTTAGCCAACCTTAGTTTATGTAAGAAGTCATCTAAGTTGTATAAAGATATCTTAGTCTGAAAGCTTACTCTGCGGGTGACTTATCTACATATTTCCTATTTATAGAAGTTTTCATAAATTGGCTCTGGTTATGATAAGTGCTCAAAAGTCAGTTTCCACTATAAAAGTGCTCAACAGCAGAGTTCAAAATTATCTGAAGTTAAACTCAGTGACCCTTGGTATTCAATTATGATATCTTGCATTGATAAACTAATCTCACAACATGAATCTGCATCAAAAACAATCTATAGCCTATCTAATCAAATCTGACTCAATTAACAAAAATAGCAAACCCAGATTAATATTAGCTAGATTTTAATTTGCATGAGAATGTTTTCAATTTTGTCTGGCGTGTGTGGTGTGCATTACCTATACAAATAATAATTTAATCCTAATGAATTTAAGGAAACATTAATTCCGCCTCAGAATCTCACGAGGTGACCTTAGAAATGAATGAATGATCCAAGCAGGACCAATTCATTCACAGCAACAAAATTCAAATTAACATCACAGTACTTGAAAAACTGCAAATAATCTACTATATACATATATTTGTTTAAAAAAATAAACTATACATTAAGTCCTAAGCGGCGCATAACCGTCTCATACACTGTCCATGACATAGCTGCCATTAAAGTTCTGCGTAAGCATCTTGGGAGCATACCTCGAAAGAGTCCATGAAAGCCACTTTTTTCACATACTACAATTATACAGTCTAATGTACTTTTATACCTGAAGGGGTATAGTTGTAGTTGAGTCTTTATTACATCAGCTGGTTGGGTAATGGCCGAAGCAAGAATACCTGCTGAGATTCCACACAGAAAATGGAAGTTTGCATTCAGTTCTTGAGTAGGCGAGGCTAGAAAGGAAATACTATAGATAAGAACAGGATTGCACTTTAGCCTATAATATTGCAAAGGTAAAATTTGAAAAGGTAACTTGAACTAGGTGGTGTAGGCAAGTGGTTAGAGCACTTGATTTTTAATCCTTGAAGCAACCTTTGAAGATCCGAATTCATGAGCAGTTGGAGTCAAGAACTACAAGGCATCAGCCTACTCAGCTGTCTATCCTTCCAGAGTTGGTAAATGAGTTCCCAGGATATTCCTTCTACAATGTTATTTCTGGAGGGCACAAGCTGCAGGTCAACATCAGCTGTATGCTACCACAACTCTGATCTGCATTAACAAATAAATATGCGGCAGGCTTGCTTGCTTGCTTGAAAATATAATGAGAATAGAAATCCAATGCCATCATTCCCTTCAAAGTAACCAAGCCATTTACATATCTAAGTTGCAGACCAGGAAATTTCTACCAACTTTTGCCAATTGTTTCAATAGGGTTGGGGATAATCAACTGTTCATCACTCTAAATTTTTCCAATGTATTGAAGACAAATATGCAACAATTTCTATATGAGTTGCTTTACTAATTAACTTTATTTTTATCAAATTCAACTGATTAATGATATCTTAATAATCAAAATATTTTTACCATTCTTTGCTAATTCTTTAGCCTTGCTATAAAACATAAGGTACATCCCCGAGAATGGAGCATCTCTGGCAACGGTTGCTGCACATCCACTAAATAGTCCTCTTATTCCTTCTGACCTCCAAATTGAGACTAAAGCACTGCTGACACTTCTGTAATTAAACTGACCACTCTGTAAAATAAAATTCATACATTAAATAACATTCTTCCTCCAAGAATTTACTAAATCAGAAATAAGAAAACAACATTAAAGTTCATTTGGTTTTACTTGCCATTACCAGGCTCTTCAATAGGTGTTCTCAAACATGGCAAATTGTAATTTTTACTTCTTTACTTAGTCAATATGGACTGACGTAAGTTGAAAAAGAATTTTCTACACCTTAGAACTCGACCCAGTCTCCTGTTTGTGCTGTTAATCAATCAGTGGCCGTGGTAGGGGGGACTTGGGGGAATGTATTCCCCAGTTTTCCGAAAGTCAGCATAATTGCCAAAGAAAAATGGCATCAAACTAGTTTGGTACCTTTAGAGGGAAAAGTTACGCCAAAATCCCCCCACTTCTTCCGAAGTTTCCAGAGCTGGCACCGCCGCTGTAGTCAATGTGAGGTGCTGTTTTTGGTCTAAAAAATTCAGGCCAAACCGTGTTGAGCCAAAGTAAAAAAATTAAAATTACCTCATAACGTGTCTTCACTACAGCGACTGGAAGTAAACTGATACCGGCTACAGTTCTTGCAGAGAATCCTAGAAGAATATTCTGCCAGGGTTTTGGGTCGCCATTTCTAAAAAAAGAATCTTATTTATTGCAAATTTGTTTAAAAATATTTTTTTAATCACATATTTTTAATCATAAAAACATAAAATAACATTTTGTTTAGATTCATTTTCTAAAATTGTTTTTATTTGCAACCAAAGCAAGCTGCTTTTAGGACTCAGCATTTGACAAGGTATTATTTGACATAAATTAAACTGATAACTCACTTGAATAATATTGCACGCAGATTGTGTAACGAACAGAAGTAAAGCCCGACTCCAGGAACAGTCTTTGAAATCGTCTAGAATAATAATCAATACAATAATTGGTTATGAATAATTAGTAAATATTTACTATGCTGCAAAATCCAGATCTACTGAAAAACAAGAATATGCTGAAAGACTTAACAGTCTTCTTGCCCAAATCTTTTGCTAAAGGAGCTTACTATTGAAAAACAATTATCTGGCATCTTTCTTCTCCAGCCCAAAGAATAACCACATTAAGTTTACAGGAATTATCTAAGCTACATGGGTAAACTTTTGTTATTAAATTGTAAAACATAAACAGCTTACAAAATCATTTATGGTAAAAAAGTACCGAAAATGACAAGAAAGGGCCATTAGATTTTTTGAATTGAAAACTGTTACCTATAAACAAGTTGTTTATAAAAAAACCATGTAGCAGGATGAACAAGAAAAGGATTTGAAACAATTTCAAGAGATTACAGAAAGTCCTTGATTCTAACTAAAATCAAATGAAAATTTAACATATCAAGACACAAAAGCAACATAATGAAAAATAACAATGCGTAAAACATGCAACAACAAGCAAACTTACAGGTGTAACACCCCTCCATAGTCCAGTAATGCTATCTGCTCTTACCACTGTGTAGATTGTTGATATCATACCGTTGCTACTAAAAAGAGGAGAATATTTCATTATCCCATCACTCATCAATTTCACCAGAAATAAAGCAAGATTATCACAGAGTAACTTTAATTGCAGGTTTCATTCCATTCCTAAGACATAGTTGGTAATTCACTTGACAAAAAAAGAGAATGCAAATTTGAAATGAAAATTTATTGGAAAAAACAGCACCTACTGCTTGTATTTGAGAGAGTAATATCAGAGAAACATTTTCTGGTCCCCACCCAGTACTTTCATTGCGCCCTTTGTAAAAGGAAATATGCAACACCAAAATTGCCTTAAAAGATCTTTCTTTTGCCTTTTGACAATTTACAGCCGATTAATATTGAAACATTACGGCCATGTTCATAGAAAGAAGTTATTCAATATTCAACAGTAATTGATTCATATAATATCAAAAATGGGTTTTACAAAGCCCTCCACAATTTTTTTGGGAATAGTGGTGAAAAAACATTCTCCGTTCTAGCATATCACTTGATCATGGGAAAAGGGATTCATCTGTGATGGGCTCCAGGTTAAGAGCTTATGCTCTTTGCTTGCTTGAAATATCCAATGAAAGCACATATTTCTTGCACATTATTTTCTTCAATAAGTTCAAGGAACTCTCTCTCACAAACATCATCAACTACTAAACCTGGATGATGTCATTTTCCTTGCTAACAAGCGTCACTAAAGCAATTATTATGCAAAAGTAAAATGCTGTCATAAAATAAAATTAAAGATTATTATGTTACAACCAATGAGGTATAGGAAGCACTAGAGGGCAATCTCAAGGTGATGGTCATTGCCTAAAATTGATGTCAACGTTTTGTATATGGCAAACAATTCTTGTGCTTGATTTACATGAAAATCATTGGAAGATATTCTATCTTAATCTTCGTTTTTAAAATAATCAAATGAATTTTGAAATGAAACTTTTTATGTATTGAACATCATGAATGAGAGTTTTGCCTTGTGAAATCTCTCGTGTTTTATACCTCTTTGGTACTGACCAGTAGGTGCTTACTTAGAAAAAATATTTGGTGAAATTTTCTTTTGTTTCGCATACCCATAGACAGCTGTTGACTGGATCCTTGTCTTTATCAAATCTAATGGTTGAAATAAGAGGCAGGAACATGCTCCGCTAAAAGATCCAGCAACAAAACTTTTGACAACTGAGGATTCCTTGAAAAGTAAAAATCATAGGTTAGTAAAATAAAACAAAAACTACGATATCATGACAAGGTAAAAATGCAGGGATAGCGAAAATTCTTAGAAATGAATTGGCTGGCCAGGTTGGAAAGTTTGTTTGATTTTATCTAGGCTCAGCTGCAAGTGAGCTGAAAATAAGGTATGAGAAATTTCGAAAATTGTTTTATAATATAATTTTTAATTGTGTTTACATCAAATTTTAAATTGCTCTAGAAAAAATTTTTCACCTGCCAATTGTGAGCTGCAAATACAAGCAAATTAAAACTTTCCAACCTAGTGAGCTGAGCAGGGGAGAGGAGGGAAGATGAAATTGGGTGAAGAATCAATGAAAAATACACGAAAGCGTTGCGTTTTAGAAGAGTTGGTTAATTCATTAGTGGTAGAATTTAGGCAAATTTTCTCATGGGCTGTGGAGCATGTTGCAGGGGGGGGGGTAGGTAGAGGCGGGCTAAACAAAAAAATAATGTGACCACACCCATCCTTACTACTCCCATTTCACTTTCTTTTGGGAATTATTAAGAACTCATGCCTCCCATTCTCTACAGCTCTACAGCCCCGTGCGTGAATGACTTTTGACTTTCAGTTGTGTGTGGCCACCCTTGTATTCATGAAGAAAAATAAAGTGACCAAAGTAACAAAAAAATAAAAAAAATGAAAGACTGACCATTGGGAAATGGCTGTTATTTCTTTCAGAACACGTCATGATCAATTTCTCCCGAAAGGAAAAACATGAAATGGGCAAGAGAGAAAAGATAAGTTCAAAAGTCCAATTTTCATTTTCTAAAGATTCCCGCATGCGCAGTAGAAGCTAGTTCAAGTGTCAAAGTTCGCCATATTTTTTTCACAGCAACTTTTTTAAGTGGGCCTAAATTGTTTTGAGAATTCCAAACCTGGCTTAGCGTATCATTTGATCGCAATATAGACCTCAGTTTCATGAATATTACAGGAGAGTAACTTAGTTGTAACAGTTATGCCTGGATTTTACAAAGCAACGCCTCGCAAACTCTAAAAATGTCGGATGAATGTTTCCACAGCTGGTCTTTGTCGAGAGGAAGGGAGGGAAAATAGATTTGAAGAAAACTCACATACTTGATCGAAGAATTCTTTCTATCTAAAAATCTAAACCTGAAACTTGGGTCTCGGGTATCAGCCTTTTCGCATCGCACAGACCAAGAAGAGACTCTAGTGTTCGGGACATGACGAACGATAACACGTAAGTAAAGCGATATGAGTCACACAAATTCACTCCAGCTCAAAGAATTTAAAACCTTCTTGTTTGTCTTACCTTCTTTGCCATCCTTTAAAATTTTTCGATAGTTTACTGCAGATGTCACCTCTTCTTGAACAACGATGTGATAGAAACCTTTAAAAGACGAATCCACAGCATTTTAGATCCATTGACTTCGCGATAATTACACAACAACTTTCCGAGATCGACGAAGCAGACGTTCTCGGCTTTACTAGACCAACACATCCAGACCTTGACGTAGAACAATAGATGGGACTGCCATATACGGGTAGCTGAATGCCATATTTGCATAGTCACGTGATAGACCTTTCCCAATTTGGCTATATGAAGAATGAATGTTTCTAATATGGTCCGTCACGTGGTGGCTGACGACATATCACAAACTTTTGTTTTCTTTTCAAATGTTGGCCAGCTGCCTAAACAGGTTTGACCAGACCTGAAAAACCAGATCAATCAAACAAGCAAAGCGGGATCAGGCAGGGTGGCCATATCAGCACAGCTCATCCCAAATTCTGTGATTTTGGCCATGGGGGTACCTGTCTAGAAATTTGTCCCACTTTTCTAATTCGTAGGTTTGAATTTTCACCAAATTCTACTTGCCCGGTTCGAATATTCAGGAGCTATTTTTCAGGGATAAGCTAAATTTCCTCTTTTTTCTGATATTTGAGAACTCTATCCTATCAAATCCAAAAAATCATTTTGCTATCTGAAAGATTTGGCCTCGATGTTGGTACTCTTTTAAAGAGTTGAACGGAATAAACAACGCTTCATCGATTAATCTGTTGCATTGCTTTTGTAAATATGATATAAATCGTATGACCCTTTTTACCTTATTTTTGAATGAAGCAGTGTCAGGGTAGTGAATGAACTCTATTGCGCATGCCCAAGCCCTTAATCTATGTCATGTGTCATGGCAACAGAATTCATTTGGCATCCATTTGAAGTTTGTTTGGCATAATCTTTTCTGTGACATCTGGCAATCCTGAATCAGGCTGCGTAGTAGTGTAGTGTAGTGGTAGGTTTCCAAGTGCAACAGGGAAATAGTAAACAAATCTGCAGCCTACGCAGCAATGAAAATCAATTTGACTGACAAACAAAAACAAATCACTACAAGATTATCATCAGATAAAATTTATGCCCCTCCTCTTCTTCTGTCTTCGCCTCAAAATATCGAAAACGAATACTAAAACTTCATTCATTTTTGGAAATTCGAAACCAATGTTTTTCCATTCTTGAAATGTGCTCTGAATGAAAACAATAACACAAGAGGTAAATACGCGGCTTCAAACAATAGGAAAGAAAACGAGAAAGACCATAATCTCCATACATTACAGTCAACATTATAAGAGGTGAAATAAAGTAACGTGAAGACAATGTTATGTCTAGAACAGTAGATCAAGGTCATCAACTGACCGAAGTACGAAAGTACGATTCATTTTCCATAATCCACAATCCACAAAATGTCCCTTGGTTGTTTTGTTATGTTGATCTATTTGTTTTCTATAGAACGAAAAAATGTGCATTGTACTAAGACTGGTTGCCTCGTATGTTAATGATGTCTGTGAACTGCAAAAACATCTTCCTCTGTTGATATGGAGACAAAATAAATGAAAAAGGGTTGAAAATAAAATGGAATAAAAACGAGATCACAAAGGCAATAGGGTCAAAACAACAATTTGTTATTCTTTTTATCGTTCCCTTTGAATTTTAATTGTTCGCCTCCCTTTATTTAATGTCGGTTTTACGTACTATTTACGTTTATTTCTTTGTAGTTGAACTTGGAATTTTGCCATAGTTTTAATTTGCTTTAGGACCTTAAGGACCTTTACTTCCCCTAAAGCCTTAAAAAGACTTATGATCATTATAGTTCGTTCTTCACTTTGATAAAAGCCTTGAAAACGAAATATACTATGTGCGAATACTTTCAGGAGGTGAGTTTGAACGCATGCGTGGAACAACTTGAATAGTTTTCGAAAGATTTTAGGAGTTGTGTTCTCCTAAACATACAACAACAACAAATCATAACATTGCCAAAGCCAGATAGCCACCAACTGCCCAAGCTTCGAGACAGCTCTACGGCTTTTTTCTTGATTCAATTTACTAAGTATTTGCACATCAAAGCTTAGAAACTAGAGTTTTTTTAAGGATCGGGCCACGCCACTGCGTGGAGCTCAACGGAAAATTGTTTCATTTAGTTAGATAGAATAAGTATAAACGAGCTCCACGAAATGTAGAACCGCTCTGTCTATCCCCAGAACGATTCCCACTTTCTCTTCAGATTACAGCGGTATTTATCTAAAATACTACCACGCTTACAATGAATCATTCCACGTAAACACACGTTAATTTGTAATAAAAATTACAATCATATTTTCACAACACCATGCGTTCATAAACAGTTCAGTTAATGACTGCATTACTTTTACGCAAAATCACAGTTAATTAGCAATCATACCCGTTCTACAATAATCAAAATGTCGTAGAATAATAACAACAAGTTCAACAATATTTAAAAGATAAATCTCTTTATTTCATGAATCGACCGTAGCCCAACCTTCATGTTTGTTCGATATACAAAACCAATGACAACACCAGTTTCCTCGTGTTCTAAACCCATTATTTCTTATCACGCAATACTCGCATTTGCCTTCATTCAGAACTCAAAACAAGAAAGATTAACTAACCTAAATGCACAGTCAAGCCCATTCTCCTTAACTGTTATCCTCGTGCAGCTCCATAGCCAATACTGCATCAATATTTCACGTTTCAATAAAATTCATATCAAAACTCTATCATTCAGTAATCTCACTAAATGACAGTATAGGTATCCTTGTACCTATAACATTTTGTTAGTCATCATCACTAACAATATAACATAATTCTTCGATTCATCAATTCAACATAAGTAGGCTCAATCACCCACATTGATAAATACTCAAATAAGGCCTCATCACAGTTGGGTTAGATGAATACTATTATTCAACATCAATAGCCCTAGAAGCTGCTTTGTGTTTACTTGCATCAATTTCTTACAGGATTGAATATTGCAATGAAAAATACTCAAGAAAGCAGAGGGCATAATGGCCAGACACGCACTGGTTGTGAATGGAACCAAGTTTTAAAAAATGGGTACCCTTGCAGAGGAGGAAAATATGTCCCAAAAGACAAGGAGTTGACCTCAATAGCAAAGAAAGATCTCCTGGATGGAAAGATCTCCTAAAAAGGTTTGACCTATCAACAATTTCGTGAATATTTGTTCCGGAAATTTCTCTTCCACTGAAACGACTCATAGACTAACACTGTATCTTATTGTAAAATTTATTCCTCAAGTCTTTTGGTTTTTTCTTGTCTGCCTGCACTTTTTTCACTGCTGATAAGTTTCTTTTAGTGGATATCATAATTTGATATGATTACAGTGTTTTCCTTTGTTGGTGTGAAGGGTTGGTGTCAGGAAGGGCATCCTGCCATAACACTTTGCTCCATACCCAAAATCCATTGACTGGTCAGCCAATGCTAGCAGGGAAAAGGGGCTGGTATATGAATTCTGTTAGTATGCAATTTCTTTTTACTATATTAAGCAATGCAAGTTTCCTTTGAAAGTACAATGGTGAATATAATGGCTATTGTTCTAGTTACCAGACTATCTATTCTCCTATGATGCAAAAGCATATTCTTCCCACTGATCGTAAAATAAAGACTGGATCGAGCTTCTGTTGTTGTAAAAATGACGTCATTAGCGGCCATATTGGAGAGATTGATTGGATGCATTAAAATTCACACAGAGATCAACTTGGTCTGTTAATTGCTTTGATGACTGTTTAGATTTTGTAAATGAGTAATTGCGTAGCTATTCATCAAAAACAATGAAGTGACAAAGCCTCTTGGCCATATTGAATGGATCAGCTCCAAGCTGTAGCAACTGGCTTCATACACTCGACAGTTGAATGCTCGGTCTGTTGAATGCTCGATCCAGTCTTTATTTTGATATGAGTGATTCTGTCTCTAGACTATACCAAGATCCACCCAACTGCCATCCTGCTATAGTTATCTGTTATCTGATACGAAAACATTAAAGGTACCAATGCAATCGTCACTCCTGCAAGTACATGCTCTCTGATGCAGTACTAAATAATCACAGATAATCTTTTGCGCTCACTACAACACGAAACTCCATTCATGCTTCTTGGAGTCAATACTTCCAGGAGTGAAGGCTAGTTATATTTTGTTTTATAAATATGAAATTGTCGGTGTCTTTCTATATTGGATGTAAGCAGATCCCGATGTTAAAATATTATGGGTCACCTAATCCTCGCATATTGCGTTGTTGTTAAGAGAATTTGAACTCCTAATCCGCAAAGAGCTGATTCGATACAGCCTGTTTTACTGACTTTTGATTTCATTTTTGCTTTAAGTTTGCGAAAATGCACAAAATGAATCAATCTTTGACACTGCTGTGACTGAAAACTGCATTTCTGCTACATTAAAACTTAATGTCCGGCCACAAAACCAACTTAGGTGGTCGTAAGTCTTCTTGTAAATCGAAATCCACCTCGGTTCTTAATTGCTGCGTTTTTGCATTTGTCACGAAATTACGCAACACAGCTTAGGAGTTCTGTTCTTGCTAATGAAGTGACGTGTGCACGCTACGCTCATCGCAGATGCAGCGAACGCTCTCGATTTCTTTACCACGTATGCGGAAAGTCCCAGCAAAGCCTGGCTGTAATCTCGCTTTTGTTTTCGTCTTAGATCTGGACTTAGATGTCTGAAATATCGATTTTTCCTGTGTTGGGGATTATCACCGAGAAGACACTTCAGGATGAAACGTTTGATGCAAAAGTGGTTTTATTGGTGGTGTTAAAAGGAGGGTAAGAGAAATTACGTCATACTTTTATGAAATAAAGAACCTTGTATAAGACATTGACTTGACCGTTACTTAAGCCTACAACAATACAACGCTTCTTATCTCATGATTGTTTGTGTTTCTTGATTGATTTTATCGTACTTATATTCGATATCTAGCAATAGCCTAATTGATTACCTAGCATTTTTCTAGGTGTGCAATGCTACCAACTGTGCTGGAGAACCTTGGTTTTAATCCCAAAGACTTAGATATGATGCCTAATGCCTTTCATTCAGTGGCGTAGCCGACGGTGGTTACCTTTAGGGCGAACCACTAAGGGCCCCCACGGATATTGGGCCCAGAAGGGGCCACCAACTGAAAAACTTACTGGCAAGAGGCCCCAGACCTCCTACTTCACTAAGGGCCCCACACACCTTAGCTACGCCACTGCTCTCATTTAAGCTAGAGTCAGAAAACATTCCGGTCAGACAGTTATCGACCGGAGGTAAAAAGTGAAACATTTAGGAAGAACTCCAACATATTTCAATTAAGTGGTATAAAAGTGTATTGTGTTGGATTGGTAAAAATTCTAGCTGTATTTAAGTCTTTTATATTATGGCTTATAGGTAAGAATCAGTTTTATCCATATGCTTATAGAAATTACAACTTAACCTTCTTGATGTATAACCAAACATACGCGAGGAAGAACCTTGCTTACTGGAGGTTTTACCTGGAAGAAGGTTGAATAATTTTCAGGTTTCTCTGCTTAGCATACTGAGTCTATTGCTAGATTGACTACAAGTGTTTCTCGGTATAGGAATAGGACTGGCGTCCGAGCCCTATATGAAAAGGATTTTACACATGGGAGGAATTCCACATCTAATTTAGTTCGTTGCGCATGCGTTTACGTAGAAAGGCCCATTTATTTAGAAAAGAAAAAACATGAAATTGAAATTATTTGGTTGAACCCTCATTAACGTACAGATCAACTCATACAGAAATCCACTCTGTAGAGAGGGGTTAGGATTGACATTTTCTTGTTTAATGTTACGGCAAACACATAGAGTGGATCCGGGAATTAGAGGCTGAAAATGTGGAATTCCTCCCCTGTGTCAAATGAAAAGATATCAGTGAAAAAGAGCCTTCGACAGTGGCTGACTAGCTTATGACTTACTTTTCTACATATTCAATTCGCTCATTTGAATAATATGTTATTCCGAATGAGTTTTCAATGCAACGTATAATGTACGGTAATAAAAACTTTTCATTCAACCTCAACAAATGTTTACTTGAGTTGATCATGAATTACATCCATACAACTGACTGATTCGGTTGAAATTAATGTTTGATTACAAAATAAGCAATAAACAACCAAGTCAAATATTTCTGTTTTTGTATTCATGTTTGTATACCTAACTATTCATTTTTGTATCATAAGTGTATTTTATTATTTGATATTTCATTTCGGAAGGTAGTCTTGATATTCTGCTCCTGCTGATATTCTCTTGCAATGTAGGGTAATTATGTCTGTCTCTTATGTTGTAAAATGTTGTATCAACTAGAAAAAAACTTACTTTTCTTAGAGTGAATTAACACATCTGTTAAGGGCTGTTGACATAAACACACTGACCCCATCTTTCAGCTTTCGGTCTGTTTAGTGGAAAGATCCAGTCCTCATCAGCTGGAAGGATGGATGAAATTGAACATGTATAAACACATGCTGTTTTCACCTTCTATTGTGATTTCACATAAACTACTCAAAATTCCAGCTTTCACCACTTCCCAGCAATATGAGAAAATATAGTTCTTCCCAGGTGAGATCCACCTCTCAACAAATGAGATATTACTCGACTGGTTTCAAACATTAGATTAGAGTTAAAATTTCTGTACGTAATGGAGGCATTGATTATTGATTAACTTGGTATCTTGATAGGTAATGGAGGCATACCTTGTCCATATATGATCGAGTAGCTTAAAAGTTTTTTCTTTGTGGTTAAGATTAGTAGAAGAGAGGAGAAGAATTAGTAGAAGAGAGAAGAAGAAATGGTAGAAGAGAGAAGAAGTAGTAGAAGAGAGAAGAAGGAGTAGTAGAAGAGAGGAGAAGAAGTAGTAGAAGAGAGAAGAAGAAGTAGTAGAAGAGAGGAGAAGAATTAGTAGAAGAGAGAAGAAGAATTAGTAGAAGAGAGAAAAAGTAGTAGAAGAGAGAAGAATTAGTAGAAGAGAGAAGAAGAAGTAGTAAAAGAGAGGAGAAGAATTAGTAAAAGAGAGAAGAAGAGTTAGTAGAAGAGAGGAGAAGAATTGATAAAAGAGAGAAGAAGAAAAAGTAGAAGAGAGGAGAAGAGAGGAGAAGAATTAGTAGAAGAGAGGAGAAGAAGTTGTAGAAGAGAGGAGAAGAATTAGTAGAAGAGAGAGGAAGAAGTAGTAGAAGAGAGGAGAAGAATTAGTAGAAGAGAGAGGAAGAAGTAGTAGAAGTGAGGAGAAGATTTAGTAGAAGAGAGAGGAAGAAGTAGTACAAAGAGAAGAAGAATTGGTAGAAGAGAGGAGAAGAATTGGTAGAAGAGGGAAGAAGAAGTAGTAGAAGAGAGGAGAAGAATTGGTAGGGGAGAGAAGAAGAATTAGTAGAAGAGAGAAGAGAGATATCACTCGAATGGTTTCAAACATTGGATGAATTGTGAAATTGTTACCACTTCTGCGTACTTGCAAACAAATGTGATATGTTAACCGTTAAATCAACAGAATGCTAATGATTTCATTCTTTGATAAATGTATAGAGCAGATGTTTTAGGAGTGCTCAATGCATAGAGCGAGTTGAAGTCGACTGAATCAGATGATTGCTCAAAAAGATTTTCCTCAACTCTCTCTAATACTAAATCGAATTGCGTAATAGGTTCTTAATTTATAAACATTGTTGATTCAAGCTAATTACATACATAAAAATTCATATTTGCTAGAGTTTTCCAACCCTTCAGAGCCTTTCAGGGAAATGTTGAAACATATTGGTTCGTTATGTGTTAATCTTTAGCTGACTAAATAGGATAACAAGCTCCAGTAATTTATTTTGTTAGTAACCCAGTATTTCTAGACGATCTTAAGACTCTTATCTTTTAGCCAAGATTTGGATCTCCAGTTGCTTAATGATTTAATGGTTATTTGATTTCTTCCACCCATTTTCATTTATAGCTGGGAGAAAAAACAGGAAATTTATCTTATTTTGAATCCACATTTTACTTAACTCAGCATCATCTTTTTTCTTTCTTGCTTTTGGAAGTATATTTTCTGTAAGTGGATGGGTGTCTTTCTGTCAATTATCATTTCTGTACCGTCTGCGCTAAAAGACGCAATCTTCGAATGACTTAAAAGGTCCTGTATCAGATTTGGCGATATTTTTTTGAGAAGAGTTGAAAATAAATAGTTGAAAACTTGTTTTTGAGATTTTTCTTGATTCAATTACTTCGACGAAGAGCTTTTTAAGCACTTTATATAATGCTAGGCCTGCAGGCAGAAGTAAAAATCTCTAAAGGAAGCATTGCAGATGGAAGCAGAGATTCCCATTGTCTACTCCATCGATTAAGTGTTATCTTTATATATTTTCAGCTTTTTATTTCATATCCTTTTATCTATAGTCACAAATTTTTAGTAAGTATTGATAGTTATTTTTTCAGCTATAGGCTCTGTTCTTAAAAAAAAGAGTAACAACGAGTTCCTGTCTGTACAAAATAGGATGTAAATAAATTCCAAAGTACTTAATCAAAAATTAGTACGCAAATTGACATAATTTGCTTATGCATTCCACAAGTAACATAAAGGAGATTCTTTTTAATTGATAGAGTTTCCATCGTTTATGTTGATACGTCAAGATTGTAAAGTGCGTTTTAGAATGTCTAGACAGCCTTCTTTATTCCTAGCCGTATAGAAATCTGCAGACTTTGTTTTGGTTAGTGTTATTGTGTTTCTAAAATAGAGGCAAGGTGTTCAGTGGCTAGTACATTTATTCATTGTATGAAAAAGTATTTCAGATTTTTAAAACTGAAGATAATGAAATGGAGTCATTGATTGGAATTTCCGTATGTTATGGAGGCATACCTTGTCCTTATACAATCAAGTAGCTTAGAAGTTATTTTCTTGAGATTGGTAGAAGAGAGAAGAAGAATAATTACAAGAGTGAATGAGAATTTGTAGAAAAAAAAAGAAGAATTAGTAGAAGAGAGAAGAAGAATTGGCAGGAGACAGAAGAAGAATTAGTAGAAGGAAGGTGAAGAATTAGTAAAAGATAGAAGATTAGAGAAAAATTAGTAGAAGAGAGAAGAAGAATTAGTAGAAGAGAGAAGAAGAATTAGTTGAAGAGCGGAGAAGAATTAGAGAAGAATTAGTAGAAGAGAGAAGAAGAATTAGTAGAAGAGAGGAGAAGAATTAGTTGAAGAGAGGAGAAGAATTAGTAGCAGAGAGTAGAAGAATTAGTAAAAGATAGGAGAAGAATTAGTTGAAGAGAGGAGAAGAATTAGTAGCAGAGAGTAGAAGAATTAGTAAAAGATAGAAGAAGAATTGGCAGAAGAGAGAAGAAGAATTAGTAGAAGAGAGAAGAAGAATTAGTAGAAGAGAGTTGAGGAGAGTTGCTAGATCTTACTCTGCCCTCCATTAAATATGGAAACGTTTTTGAATTTTAGGCCTAAATCATGTCATTTTCATAGTAATACACAAATATAGATTTCACTTTGCCCCTCGCTGATCTCCCCATGCGAACTGAATTGCACATCAACTTTTTGATGAATTAGTGTAGAAACATTATTTAGAGCTTAAATATAGAATTAAGTTATAGAAAGACAGTTTTTATTGAAAATTCTAATTTGCTGGGATTCTCAAAACTTTTATTTGAAGACTGAGTTGTTCAAAAAAAAATAGCAATAAGTTGAGTTTTTCTTTTTATCAAAATAGTAGAAAAATTGCAAAAGCAAGTCAGTAACCTAAATAATGATAATATATCAAAATGGGACTCGTTCTCAATCAGTTCACGAAATTCCAAGCCGACCAAAACATACTTGCTACCAGCAAGATTATTAAGGTGAATTTGCAATGGAAAATAAAGGCATGTCATACAAATTAGCACCATGATAACTCCTTATTACCGCCAAAAGCTTGGAAAGAAAATTCAGTGATGCAAATAATATGAATAAGGGTTTCCTGTGATGTCTTTTATGCATAAAAAAGATCACAAATTATGCCATATGCTTTACAAAAATATTACTTGCCGTCTTGCCATCAAACGTCAACTTGGGGCTAGTCAACCACTCGATACAACTTGATATCAATTTCTTTGAAAATGTTGAAGTTCTTATATAAAAATAGCTTTCAATAAACTCGCCATGGACTAAAGAACAATTCCTAACAAAAATTGTTCAAGAATGGCATGCGACCTAAAACAGCTTATCGACAAACTTGAACAACAATTTTCAAGACTTTCGAAGCTGTTTCTTGCCTGCCAAGCTTCAAGAAAAAAATTTAAATTTTGAATTGACCGGGAAGGTTTTGAGACAATGAAAACAATTTCTGAATAAAAGAATGATTTCTCTGTCATTGGTTTGAATTTCAGAATTATTGGACGCTTGGTTAAGTAGAAACTCATTGTTACATTTCTGTCATCGCTTTGATTGACATTTGCTCCGCCATATTAGCCTCATAATCGTTTCCATACATATTGGAGGGCAGAGTATAGCGTGTCCCATTTTGGATGCACCTGTAGCGAAAGCATTAGGAAGATAAGAACGGTAGACTGCCACTGTACATCAAGAAGTGGAGGCATAAGATATCAGAGTTATTTTCGGCCTTTCAAAACTGCGTTTTCATCAGAATCTAACGTTTTCATCAGAATTTCAATTTTATGACATGGGATATACTTATATGACCAGGAAATCGCATATCAAGCTTTAAATAATTGGTTGTTATATGTGAGTAATAGTCTCATGAATGCTAATAGAGATCCCGTGAATGCGTTGATTATGAAATGGGGTTCTTTATTAGTTGCAGGCGTTGGATGTCATAAAATTTTACTAATCATTCATGTGTACTATCTGGGTCCGAACAATAACGTGCTGAAATCGATCCCGGACCCAGGGTAGACATGCCCTCAAAAAATATTTGGAAAATATACGTAAAAATGTTTGAAGAATATTCCGCTGTAGTTGGTTTAAGTAATTTATGTCACTGAATGTCAAATTATAGCCATAAACCTTTTATTTTATATTAACAAAGAGACACATGTTACAGAATATTGAGTTCGCTCGGTTTATAAGGTTTTTCCGTGGTTGAATGCCTTCAACCTCGGTTTGGTTGTGTTTGAACATTCATGGTTTTCCAGTTGCAAAGGATAAGTCCTTGGTTTGATTCCTTTAAATGATATTAATGAATGGTTCAATCAATAGATATTCTCTCGCTTAAAATACTTACTTTCTGAAAAGAAAAGTCGCCACTAATTTCTTATGTATAATATTTTCCATTTGTAAAATTTGGTAGAAAGAAGAGGCAAAGAAACGCAACTTTAATACCGCAGACTTAGGCCATTCTAGAATGCTGTATTAAAGATTTGTTTCTTTGACTTTTTTCTACCAACTTCAAGTAATCGTAATACTATATACAAAATATTTCATTTGTAATGTATTTCATAGAGAAGAATTATTTTTAGATTCATTAAGAAGGGAGCTTTTTAAAGAGTTGTAAATATGTTGGTAATTAATGTATCCTAAATTGTAATAAGTGTTTTTAGATAGAGGGCGTCTTGAAAATAAGCATTGACTGAACGGTTACCCTCTTTAATTAACTAGAAAATCATAAAGTTGATGACAAAGGGCTTGAAAATATTGCTACAGGGTTTTATCAGTCCATTTATCAAAACTCGCCTTGAGGTTTTTAACTTGCAAACAGAATTATGCAACATTTAACGATTCAGTCGTACTTCCCACCCAGTATATCACTGAAGTGTTCCCCTTATAAACGCTTGATTCATTCAGATTAATACATTTTAGCCTCATCTTGACCTTGATAAAACCCGATCTTATCTAAGACTCTAAAATCAGATCGCATTTTCTCATCTGTTCTTTATGCCTTAGTATCTTTTAAAAATCAAGTTTTGAGGTGGGTTCGCATTAATATTTCATGCCTTCTGCGTCGCTGCTTCAAATGCTGAAATGTTTTTATTCGCGCTCGTCTAAATCTCTTGTTTTTATTTAGTGCTTGAGTGCATGGTGCTTGATCTGTTAATGAAGCTGGGAATGGTTCAATAGCTTTCTTGGTTGGAGAAATTGGTAATCTATGCTGCTATCATCATTTCTTTCAGTTGGAGTGTTGGAGTTTATCGATAAAAAGCAGATTGAATGTACATGGTAAGTTTTTTGCGTTTTTCTCACTGATTTTCGAGATCATATAGAGCAGAGACAACGCCTTTTCACTGATTTTCAGATAATGTTGAATCAGAGTCCAGAAAAGTCTTCAACCCACCTCCGGGTAAACTTTCCGATAACCAAGGTTCTCTCACTTACGTTAGGTTATATTCTAGGAAGGCTAAGTTGTGATTTGCATGCAGAAACAGAAAACATTACCAATAGGCTAAAACAAGCATTAAAAGGACTTCAATGCAGATAAAAATTACCACTTCGCAATGCTATCTAACGGCACTCTCATACCATTTAATTGCAATTCATTTGAATCCTTCCTCGATTTCTCAGCCTTTCTTAGCCTCCCGGTCAATGACAGTGTGACGGTAATGTTTTCTGACTCTGTGTGGAATAGAGACAAGGATTTTCGATTCATATATATTTAGGATCATTCAAAAGCCATGACTATTGAATTTGAAAATACCAATTTTGAAATTCTTTAAAAATTTTAATTGCATAACCGTTTTTGGTAAGACTTGCGTTGCAAATTTGTTTATTAGAACAATTTTATAAGGAGACGAGCATCAAATTCAAGCAAAATCTAAGAACAAGCAAAGGGCAAGCTGAGGCTGGCCATTTTTAACCCAATATAAGAACTTCAAGAAATGTATATAAGACTGGGAAATAATGACAAAATAAGCAGATTGGCAGCACTCAGATATGTCAGATGGTCAAGACAGTCAAATTTGTAACAGTTTACACAACTGATAGCAAAGACAGGCTCCACGAAGGTTATAAAAGTAGCGTAGAACAATTTGAGAATATTTCAGGCTGAAAAAAGAGACACATTTAAGAACAGCCAGCTTCTAACTCATTTTACTGGTTCTTTTAAAGAAAGAGCACAACTGATAGCAAAGACAGGTTCCACGATAGTTATAAAAGTAAGAACAATTTGAGAACATTTCCGGCTGAAAAAAGAGGAATATCTATTATTAAGAGCAGCTAGCTTCAAACACATTTTAAGAGCTCTTATAGAAAGAAAAGAGTGTAAAGTGTTTTTTCAACTACAAGCGTTGTAGTTATGATGTCCCTACCAGCGGAGAATACAAATCACCATGTTGAAACGGTCAGGAAGAACGTAACGAAACGAAACGAAACGAAACGAAACGGTCACGAAGAACGTGACGAAACACGCTGTTTATTTGCATCAAGATATAAAAGCTAGCTTCACGTTTATACGTTTCTATGGCATCGGTTTTGGTTATTAAACATGATAATTTGAACAGTAACAGCTCATCAAATCGATAAGCACGCAATAAGTGGAGTGTAGAATGCCACAAGGATTGAGTATGGGTCCCTTGTTATTTTCATAAGTTATCTTTTTTAAATCCTTCGCACCTTAGTAGTATGTCATGGCTTCAGATTGATATTCTTCGATAGGAAGTTTGTAATAAATTGTTATACCAAATGCATCGACTTTGAATATTGATGGTGGAATAGCCGTCTGTTTCTAAACACTGCGACATCACTAGATTGAATTGCAGATTCAAAATTCGCTTCGTTGCTAAAAATAATAGAGGGTTTAAACAGCTAAGCATGCAACAGCAACAAGAACGAGTTTCGTATGATTTACCTTGATATTAAAATTCAACTGAGTATTTCCTAGGCAAGATGCCTGAAGAAACTTTAGTATATCCTATGTATACACTTTTATGCATTGTATTATTCGATGGTTTAAAAGAATAGGTTTGATACGTTTTCTTCCACTGAACAACTCCATACAGAGGCGTGACTAGGAGTATAACTTTCCTTGGATTTTGGATAAGACTATCCATTTTTGCGTTTCTTTTCTGCCTTGTGAACATACTTGACTCGATCTGCCTTATTTCAATCAGAAGGATTGCCCTGCAGATAATCTGCGCTCCTTTAAACAACGTTCTCTAAAAAAAACGTTTAGAAGACGTCTAGAGATCGCAATCGAGTTTCGGCTCTTTTCGTCAGATTGTGAAGCTCAGTTTAGGACATCTTGAGACATAATAAATTACTTCAAAAATCACTTGTTTTGCCAGCCACATGTCGAAAAAACAGAGGTTTTCACAACAAGATTCGTATTAATATTCAAGAAGATTTTTACATATTAAGCACTATGCTAATTTCTAAAGTCATTGGCAATTACATTCGTTTAGATTCTGAACAAAGTTTGCAATCCTATTTCGAGTTGAGTTCATTTTCCTCGTTTTTCCCTGTTTCTGTAATTAATCGAGTTTAATTATTCGATTTGCTTTAGAGAATTGAACGCTGTTTACAAAAGTAACTGTGACAACGACTTGATTGTTCCCTTAAAGCGAGTGTTGATGAATATCAGCTCGACTTTTGGATGTCAAATCGTCTGATACTCAGTTGCTAGCATAATCTACAGAAGGATGTGTCGTTGAATTTGTAATGGTTGTCTGAAAAATAGGATAGATTTTCATATTCTTTCTTTGACTTTGATATGACTCAGGCAGTTTGATTAAATCGATTGCACCGGTATGGTAGCTCAGTTGGTCAATCAATGGAGGTGCAAACTAACAGGTCGTGGGTTCGAATCCTACCTGATGGGTTAGAAGTTGTGGAAATGGTGAATTTCACAGCCCAGTGACCCGCCCGTACCGTTTATACATAGGTAGTTGTTTGAAGAACGTCGTTGAAAATGTAAGGCCCAAGCATTCGTTATAGGTTAGTCTTGTTCCCCCAAATGATTCTTCAACTAGACTCACAGGTCTTGGGTTCAAATCCTACGTCGTAGGGTAAGAGGTTGTGGAAATGGTGAATTTCAAAGCTCCAGTGAACCGCCCATACCGTTTATACATAGTTGTTTGAAGAACGTCGTTGAGGATGATAGGCCCAAGGCTTATATGTATATATACTTATGTGTTAGTCTCGTTCCCCAAAACGAATCTTTTACTAGAGACCATGAAATCAAATCAAATTCACATTCAAATCGAAATCAAATCCATTGAATTTCATACGAAGCTCGCGCTCTTATTCGCAATATTGACGTGCTCCTCTCAGTTAATTCTATAAGGTGTGTTATTGAAAATCCCGTCTGATTATTTCGTGTTCTTCAGAAAGTCGTTTGCCGACTGGAAGAATAACTGTGTCGATGATCCAATTGTTCTCTTTTGGCGGATATTAACGAGCGATGTTTCGGGGCTGGTATGTCAAACAAACAGCTGTTTCTCATTGATGATCCTCCAGGTCTCTTTTGTGATGGTCTCCTTCGAAATCTCCCTTAGTGGCCATGTCTGAAAGAATCTACCCCTTTAGGTCATTTTTATGATAAGAAGCTTCTTTATGGAAAAACTTGAGGGGCTACCACTAGTACTGTGCTTTGAGGGTGTTCAGGGTGTTCAGTGCTGCGAGCGCATCATCAGTACTGTGGATGTAATAGCTTAAGTGCTTGTTGTTATCCCCACAATACTGAATATCCTCCATTTTACTGATGATATCCCCCATATTGTTGATGATGTCCCCTTTCATAGACTGCACAAGCGTCAGCATTCCCAAGGGGGGTTAAAAAAGGAGGGATTGCTTTGAGAAGAGGCGTCTTAAAAATCCGTGCTGAAATGGGCGGAGAACATTATTTACACGCATTTTTTTATACAAGCAACTGCTTTACAAGCAAGCCAGTAAATCGACTAGACAAAAACTTAGGCAATGCTAGAACTGGATAGAGGAATGCTAAGCAATTTGAAAATTATGTTCTGATCCAATTTGCAATGAAATTACTGCAGCAGCTATAGAGAAGAAGATTACACGTTTTTTTATAAAGAACCTTTTATAAGGAACCTACATCTCGAGGGTCGAAAAACTTAAGGAACTTTTACTACTAAAGGTAAATCACCAAGGAGCTTTATAATTTTGCATAAAGTTGAATGAAAACATTAAAAAACAGATATGTTCTTCTGTGACTCTGAGTTTCGTGCTTACGCACTCTCTAGACAGACTATACGAATCTTTTACAAATCACTCTTCAGACAACTAACTTTTACGCTTTATAGGCCTAGCCTAAGCTTCTTTGTGCTATAACATGTTTCATGTTTCCTTATCACGAGTTTATTGCAAAATGTTGAATTTTAATGCTTTTCTTGCGTCGATACTTATTCCTTTCTACTAGTAAGTAAACGTTTAAAATTAAGGAACTACTAAGGAACTTTTAGAACCACAAAGTGGTCAAAAGAGGTCTCAAAATAAGGAACTTAAAGAACTAGGCCCTGAGTTAGGTTCTTTATAAAAAAAACGTGTACAGTGGATATTGGTACTTTTGTATGCAAGATACCATCGATAATTGTTGTACAACAACTTGTGAGACGGTGCTATAAAAACAAATCTTCAAGTATAAAAGCTGAGCAATTGCTAAGTAATTTCAAGGACTCAAATTTGCCTCAAGCTAAGCAATTTTTAGTACTTAGCTCGAGCTGAAACTGCTTATAAAAAGATACGTGTTATCATGGGAAAGGGCTTATTGGGGAGAAGGGCTGATTAGAAGGTGGAATATTTTTCAAATGTCCTTTAAAGGAATGATTGTTTGTTGATCGATGTGTATCCCATATGCAGCAGGTTAATGCTGGACCTCTGCTTGAACATAAATGTATTTTAATGCTTTTGTTTAACTTACCAACAATCTACTGTTTAGTCACCTGCTTGAAGAGATATTGATTGCACGCAACGTACACACGCACAATACTTGAATCCGTATTTTTAGCACTGGTCTGTTTGAACAATTTTAGCAACGCGTAGGATGGTTTATAAATAACTCTCTCGTAAGTAACCTGAATCCCTGGCTTGATGTGTTTTCTTCGGAAATTTGCAACTTGTGTACATGCAAGATTTGAAGTATGGAAAGCTATCTGAATTCAAGTTCTTATCCTCAAGCGTTTACAACTAAAGCTAAAATATACTAGAGTTTGAGTTTCATAAGGTTAGTGTATGGAAACAGCGTGTAAATTTTTATATTAATGTTGTGGAATTAACAAGTAGGTCAGTATCATGAAATTCAAAATTTGTTATTGATGTCGTGTCAAACTAAAGGCAGTTTATGATTCTATACAAAGTAGCACCACTTTATTAAACCAAAAGAAGCACTCTCACCATGTTTTTGAATTTATAGTTTTAAACAGGATAGATTATGGGGGCTGGTATGGGATTTTTTGGAATTTTTCATTCTCCATGTTTCGTGTCTTGAACTTGTGATTATTCGTGAATAGTTTTACCATGATTCTTGGTTACCTCAATTTTTCCAAATCTTGTTCTTTCGTGATTGATTCGTTATTCATCCATCTATTTTTTTTTCGTGAAACGTTTCTGGGACCCAAATACCATGGAGGATGATGTTGATGATTTTCCGTACATCCTATATCATCTTTTATTTAGCCTTAGTTCTTGTTTGTTTGGACCATGATAAAATCTATAAGATAGACCATTAGCAACTTCGGTACCAATACCACACAGGTAATTTTTTAAAGTACTGGACTAGTAGGCCAATTTGCCAGTGCACTTGCTGCAATGGCCACTGACCCAATGATAATGGCAAAAGGACCCTGTTCAAAATAACATCTACTCAGCATGAAACTATACTGTAAACCTGTTACAAGAGTCATTTCTACTGAAAACGAAATTCTCCCCAAAAGGCTTCAACTGATGCAGGTGACGAGTCGAATAATTCAAAGTGAGGAAACAAAGAAAATAGAATGCAATTAAATTCTTAGAGCCATTAGAGGCATCACAGAAGAGAAAGAATTGTTAAGTAATGACTTATTATGATTGTGGTGGTGAAACAACACAATCTAACCCCGAAAAAGCCTTGTTATCCGAAGCAAATGAGAGCTAGTGCAATATTTTCGAACTTCAATCCAGTGAAGATTTATAACAAAAATGGTTTCCTTGATACTCAAATAAACCTCCTAAAAATTAAAATACATGATAAACAGTGTTAATACAACATTTGTGCGAATACAACTATTTCGACTATAACCATTGAATGGGGCTGGAAAGCTTTGTTTTATATACAAAAATATACATCTTTTTCACATTTTTCAACAACCACAACAACACAAGCTTTGAAACGCTGTACTTTCTTAATTTAAGGGAGAAGTAGTTAGTAGTATACCATTTCTTTCTTGCCTAGTGGTACTTTATAGTTTGGTGAAAAAGGTTTTTGAAAATTCCAGAAAAAATTATTTTCACACCGTGGTTGGGTGTGGTCCTCAATATTGAAAATGTCGGGCCACGCCCAATATGGCTCCTGGTAGTTTTAGATACTCATCAACATGGAGAAACCGAATCTGAAATAAAATTTAGGGTTAGGCAGTTTGCTAGATTGTTGTTGTAATTTCCATGTCTATAACCTTAGTGCCACAAAAGAATGTTAAATTGAGCAATGTAATGAAGTGTGTTTTAATTTTTATATGGCTCTTGATGTTGCATGGTACATAGTGTTCTGGTTCATAAGAGTCATGGTTCAAATACTAATTTGAAGAAATTTTCAACTCTGTTGAGGTTTTTGACAAAAAGTGAAGTGTCAAAGCTAGAAAATCTCAGACATTTGCAAAACTCCTAACTCGTTAAAGATTGGAAGAGAGGGGACGTGTAGGGATGAAATAATATTACTTTTCTCCAAGTTAAGAATAGCAATCTTCAAAATAACTAAAAATGAATTATGATGTATGCATACAAAGCATGATGGGATTGAATTTCGGACAAATATTCTGCATGATATGACACGAGAGCAATAACAAAAAAATGATTTGAATACATGCGCACAAAACATGATGGGATCGACTTTCGGACCAACATGCCACATGACGTCATTTGAGAATAGTACTATCAGGTCAATACAAGGTATCTGTTTCACCCAAACATTGAGGTCATATTGTGAGGTCATGCGGAGGAGTTGCATACTTAAATGGGAAACGCAGTAAAATGAGTGATTCCTGGATCTGATAGAGGTTATCCGGAGACGTACTTTGGTGCTACACAGTTTCCATCTGTGCTGAATAAAACATGCACTAGGATTGAAGAAATTATTCTTGGTAATATTTGCCAAGTACTGATAAAATGAAGACATCGTTATCAAGGCGGATTTATTAAGCCCTGAAGAAACGTAATCGGTTTGCATAAAGGTTTGCGTAAGGTTAGCTTTTCGACTCTTCTCCAGACATCCTCTGTAAACGGTAGATAAGATAAGTTGATGGAAGTTGACGTAAGTTATTAGTGAAATACAAGAACTGTTTGGGCTTCATATGCAATGGCAAATATTGCAGGCTTTTTTCATAACGCTATCTCACATTGATCCGCTTAAAGCCAATAAGAGATTTCGTTGAACATTTGTTATTTAACGGTCAATATCAAAGGAGAATTCCTAGTGATTTTCTGGGAGAGGGGGTTGATTCATGTAAGATACCTGTGACCCCTGTGTCTGTTTAAACACGTAGCGTGATAAGCCGGGGGGGGGGGCGTTTTACCCCCTTTCAAAGCATATGAGATTTTTCAAGAACAAATGGATTTTCAAGGGATTTTTAAGGGATTTTCATTAGGACAATAGGATTTTCAGGAAAACAGTACGAGATTTTTGAGTAATGTAATTTACGAGTAATTTCCTCCTCGGAATGAGCTTGGCAAAAGTCGCCAAAACCAGTGCAATATTTGAGAAAAAGGCTTCATCACCTCAATCAGAGAGTTTATTATGCTATGTAGTCAGTTGATAGTCTTTATTCTAGAAAAGCCTTAGAGATCCTCTATTGTGTAGACAGAAAGAGTTCGTTTTCGCCTCAGGACTCTTAAAGTAATATCATTAGTTAGCTCGCTGTATCGTGTGTGTATATTGGTTTTCCTACACTATAACAATCATTCACCTTATTTCTGATTAGCCTATTTCGATACACATCTGATTGGCCTATTTCGAGCCACATCTGGTTATATAAATGTGCTAGGTTTTTATTTCGTTCTCTTTCTGGCGTATGTATTACTCTGTTGAGTGTCAGACATTAAGCTTAAGTAATCCGTGTTTTCGCTATGCTTCCGATTTTTATGGCTGTATAAAAGCCTTTACACTAAAATATGCTTATTAAATTATACCAGAGCAGGCTACTGCAATTGACATATGCCTCCACCGGGTCTCGAACCCGGTTTTGTGCGGACACAGGCGAGCGCGCTAACCACTGTCCTAAACCAGGACAGACCATGCCTTATGAATTATTGAACATGTATATGTTGTTATTGATAACATAAATACACAAGGCTTGGTCTAACACGGTAAATGAATTCTCACAAGTTAACTACCAGAATTGTAATATGCCTCCACTAGCCTCCCAATCATTACAAAACACCCAGTTTATATCTCTGAGGATTTCAATGCATTGAATGGATCCTTCCAATATGGCTGCTAATGACTTCATTTTGTCAACAACTAAAGCTCGACCCAGTCTTTACTTTGAGATGGATGATTTGAGCCCATTCAAGTATCCGAACAGTCAAATAATTGATGGCCTGGACAAAGCAAAGCTTACAATCATAGTTGCAAAGACTTTGTTAAGATTACGTCTCTCCTCTCTGAAAGTTAAACAATCAAAGACGAGTATTGCGTGAATTTATTCAAGAGACTTTTGTGAATGCACTTTTGGCGGTTAGCATGATATGCGGTCCTCCATTCTCAATATTATTGTGTGCTGGGTTTATTCAATGGGTTTTCAAATGCTAACTGAGTCTCTATGAACGGAGCTAAATCTCCCGTGTGAATTTGTTCTTGTTTTTTGCTCAGTTTGTCGTAAGAATAGACTAGGTAGTTGAGAATTCTAGTAGGTGTATTTATTTCGTTAAAGTTAAACTAGATTTGGCACAGCATTGATGCATCGCAGTGCGTATTTCAAGATGAGTAGGTATGATAGCTTCATGATTCTAAGTGTATTTAATTTGTAAAAGTTGAACTAAATTTTGCAAAGCCCGAGGATGCGTTGGAGTGGTTATTTTAGAAATGAGTAGTTAATGTCTTTATGATTCTAGTTGGATTTATCAAAAATGTTAACTTGCTATGTTGATGATGCAAACATGTCTTCACTTTAGATTTCAGCCCAGTCTGGGTTGTTAAGTAAATCTTGACTCATGCTGTGTAGACAGAAAGAGTTTCTATTTCTTTCGTGAAAGTTTAACTCAATTTGTTAAAATGTCAGATGCCTCACAGTGCTTATTGTTAGCTGGATGCAGTGATTAAACAATATAAGAAACTGGATGCCTGGAGTTTTAATTTAAGCTTTTGAGATATTTGTCCTGCGGTGTCTATGCATTGCTTGCTGTGATAATTTCATTAAGGAAATCTCGTAATATCAAGAAATTAAAGCTTTTCTTCTGGCGGTCATCGGAGTTGTGTGTTAGAAAGAGAATTGAAATGAAACGGACGGACAATAAAAATTTGAAACGTTCAAGGAAGCATAACATTACACATTATCTGATAGCATTTATAAAAAATCTCCCGACTTTAAATCTGTGAAAAAAACTGTTAAGTTCTGTTAAAATCAACAGTGGGGGAATAATCAATTTTAAAAATTCAAGATATCAGTTGATACGACAGCAGCAGAAGTTTCATGTTTATTATGAAGTTTTGTAAAAGTTTGTACGGATCAGATCAAAAACTTTTTCCGATGAAACGTCTTAGACATATAACCCTTACTAAACTAAACCCTTACTCAACTAAAGAAAAATAAGTATTGATTCCTAACGGAAATCTTAACTCTTAATGAACCATTACTGAATAGAAACCGAGTCATTAATGATAAACCATTACAATTACTGGGCCCTTAATAACGTTTCGGAACCATTATTGCGTACGCAGAAAAAGGATTCTTCCTTGATTCAAAATTCCATTTGATACGATAGCAGCAGAAGTTTCGTGTTATCATTATTCTGTACCCTGGTTTTATTTATTAGAAAGTCGTAGCTCTTCGACTTGACTCGTAAATGCGACCAACTTCTCAGTTTCGTTGATTAACTATCTTGTCGGTTTTGAAGTAAGCCGAGGATTTTTTGTCAGCAACTGTTATGATTTTTCCAATGTCATATTTTTCACAACAGTTTTCGTTGTTTTCTCTTACTGCAGGTTGTTGTAACTGAGGTTTTATCCTACCACGCTGTTGAAGTCCCAAGATAATCCAGTACAGGATCCGAAGGTAAGATCAACTATAACGTTTTGTATTGCGCAATTATAAGCATACATGTAGCAGCTGTGGAAGTGGCAAGGTTTCACCTAACCTGATGCATCTAAGTTGCAAATTGAAAGATATTTTTGCTGATTCGTCAGGTCCCCGTCCTAGATATATGTTGGTAAGTGTTTTTGAAACTAGCTACATGTTAGGTCCTCATCCTAGATATATTTTGGTAAGCGCTGTTAGAAACTAGCTATATATTAGGTCCTCATCCAAGATATATTTTGGTAAGTGCTTTTGAAACTAGCTACATGTTAGATCCTCATCCTAGATATATTTTGGTAAGTGCTTTTGAAACTAGCTATATATTAGGTCCTCATCCAAGATATATTTTGGTAAGTGCTTTTGAAACTAGCTACATGTTAGGTCCTCATCCTAGATATATTTTGGTAAGTGCTTTTGAAGCTAGCTACATGTTAGGTCCTCATCCAAGATATATTTTGGTAAGTGCTTTTGAAGCTAGCTACATATTAGGTCCTCATCCAAGATATATTTTGGTAAGTGCTTTTGAAGCTAGCTACATGTTAGGTCCTCATCCTAGATATATCTTGGTAAGTGCTTTTGAAGCTAGCTACATATTAGGTCCTCATCCAAGATATATTTTGGTAAGTGCTTTTGAAGCTAGCTATATGTTAGGTCCTCATCCTAGATATATCTTGGTAAGTGCTTTTGAAGCTAGCTACATATTAGGTCCTCATCCAAGATATATTTTGGTAAGTGCTTTTGAAGCTAGCTACATGTTAGGTCCTCATCCTAGATATATCTTGGTAAGTGCTTTTGAAGCTAGCTACATGTTAGGTCCTCATCCTAGATATATCTTGGTAAGTGCTTTTGAAGCTAGCTACATGTTAGGTCCTCATCCTAGATATATCTTGGTAAGTGCTTTTGAAACTAGCTACATGTTAGGTCCTCATCCTAGATATATCTTGGTAAGTGCTTTTGAAGCTAGCTACATGTTAGGTCCTCATCCTAGATATATCTTGGTAAGTGCTTTTGAAGCTAGCTACATGTTAGGTCCTCATCCTAGATATATTTTGGTAAGTGCTTTTGAAGCTAGCTATATGTTAGGTCCTCATCCTAGATATATCTTGGTAAGTGCTTTTGAAGCTAGCTACATGTTAGGTCCTCATCCTAGATATATTTTGGTAAGTGCTTTTGAAGCTAGCTACATGTTAGGTCCTCATCCTAGATATATCTTGGTAAGTGCTTTTGAAGCTAGCTACATGTTAGGTCCTCATCCAAGATATATTTTGGTAAGTGCTTTTGAAGCTAGCTACATGTTAGGTCCTCATCCTAGATATATCTTGGTAAGTGCTTTTGAAGCTAGCTACATGTTAGATCCTAATCCTAGATATATTTTGGTAAGTGCTTTTGAAGCTAGCTATATGTTGGTAAAAGCTACATGCTAGTATGCCATGTCCTCGGTAAATGCTGGTGAATGTTTTATTTATAAGTGGTAGAGGGTCGACGCAAATTTAGAATCCATAGACAGTCGAAAGCAATTTGGATGCATCTCTGAGCGTGCGTAAATAAGATATTGCATACTTTGAAAATATTTCTGAACTCACTCAACGATAAATAATTCTTCCAAGGAGCCTACACTATCCCCTCTCTAGTGAGTGGATCTGTGCTTTTGTGTATTCACAACTTTGCATCGAAAAATATGTCTCATGTCAGGATAATATCACAACAAGGAATTGATATCTCTTTTTGATGCAGTGTCTAAACCTCCATTTCCGTGCAATGATGGCCAGTTTTATTGTCAAATAACGATTATATGCAATGCTTGAAGGTAGAAATATGCAGCGGTATATGTAATAAGGGATAGGATAATTTTGCTTAATAAAATCAATTTAGGTGGATAGACTTGTATGTTACTCGGTTTATCACGCTGATGAGTTCTTTTTGTCATCAAAAAAAAAGGTTACCGTCATGGTTTATAGTTTCGTCAGCCTTAGTTGAAAAAAGTGTTTTTTGAAGATAGGCTGTCATTGTATCTTTAAATGAAAATGATAAAATCAGCAATATATACAATAACATTAGCAAAATCTTTTCGGAAGAAACAACATTTTCAGTGACGTACTACTCTGTTTCTGACGTACTACTCTGATGAGTGTTGGACGAACAGCTGAGTGATTGTAGTTATCATGTTTTGCAAAGCATCCAATCTTCCTCACTATTCTAAAACTTTTACCAATCAAAGACTGTTCTGACATACTTCTCTCGTGTCAGACGAGAACTGTTTCATTGCTGTTATCATGTTTTGCTCTTCATCCGATATTTCTAATTTTTCTAAAGTTTGTAAAAGTTTGTACGGATCAGATCAAAAACTTTTTCCGTTGAAACGTCTTATATATGACTTTATAAACCTTACTAAACTAAACCCTCACTCAACTAATACAGAACAATTACTGAATCCTGACTGAACTCTTAACTATTAATATTTGGGATAATAGTCACCACTTATCATGACAAGCATTTGATATTTAGTAGGTTCGATATATAGCCCTACTAAATATCAAAGGCTTGTCATTATAGGTGGTGACGATCATATCAAATATTGTTTCAGAAACAGCCTTGATAAGTCTAAATGCACTTGCAACGTTGCCCTACCAAATATCCAAGGCTTGTCGTGATAAGTGCTGACTATCATGTCTCATGTCAAATATTGTGTCAGAAACGGCTATGATAAGACCAAATGTATATTTACTATTATCTCTTAAAGAATCATTACTGGACCGAAACCGAGTCATAAATGATATATCATCGAGATTACTGAACTTTTAATGAAGTTTCGGGATCCTGTTGTGTACGGAGAAAGAAGAATTCTTCCTCTATGAAAATTTCAAGATTAAAAGCCTAAAACATATTTCATAAAGCCCTGAATATCAATTTGGACTTTGACTGACATCAATGTATGTCAGAATAAAAAATCCTCGGATGGATGGACGAAGCCGGATTTCTATCTTTAATTTCCACGTTTATGGATCCTTCTTAATTCGAGTTTCTGACCCAGAGCTGTAAGCATAGCTCTGCAATTAGTTATCTAATCAGTTATTCTCGAAATCGATAATAATTTTGCAGATGTATTCATGCTGTGGTTGCTGCAAATGTAGAGATAACCAACGTCATCAGCACATTTTTCAGCAAACTCCCTAATAATCGTTGCTGGCTAATCTGGCAAATGTGTTTAAAACTCCTCTGTTTGAAATGCAATCCCTAACCAGCATATCTGAAATTCAAACTTTACATAACCACACATTATCTTCTTTAGCAATGTTTTTTGAGGCTAATTGCTGGAGACAATGTTTATGAATGTTGATAGCGAGAGACCGAGGTTGCTAATGATATTGTTGAATTGGAAATAGTCTCCAGCACCGTTGCCTTCTTATCTTTGGAAGGGAACGCTGTTCATATATACACTAGCCTATTGAAAGTATTGTCCTGTCCTGTCCTTCCTCTCGATGTGACCACACCTCGTGATTCCTTTTGCCTTTTTGCCTGGAATTACAGAGAGCTGGCTAATTCTCTCCTCACACTTTGTCACAGGTCTGAAGGTGGTTTCGAACCCGGGACCCTTTGAACAAGGGTCAAGTGATCTGACCACTCGGCCAATCCCCGCCACTTAAGTAAACTTAAGGGCCCAAGAAACGCAGTGAAACATGATAACTAGTGTTGAGAAGGCTTTTCTCTGACATCGGGGTAGTACGTCAGAAAGAGAATGAAAATCGAGCCTAGCGATTAAAAAGTATTGAGTACAAGACTGTGGCTGTTCCTGGAATCCTTGAGATGATAAAACTGAATATAGCCATTAAGTCCCAGCTGTGTTTTGTAAGTTTATACTCATTTGTTAATAATTTTTTATCAAATCGAAATAAAACATTTTAATCCTGGTTTTGAAAACTCAAAATTCGATGCAAAGCAACTCTGGTAACAGAGATCCTCTCTTTGTCGAATGCTCTTAAGTCTCACAGGCTCCACTTATTATAGTGACATCGATTAATCCTGTACACAACTCTACATTTTGTAATTGGATTGAATGTGATTAAGTATTTACAAACATTTATCACATTAGGCCCACTTACAAATCAATGCAGATAAATCAACAAGATACATTTTTCACCAGATTAACATTAACCAACTAAGGAGGCATTTCTTGTGCTTATATTGCACACTAACGAAAAAACGAAGATATGGGGTGATATCTTCCTGTGCAACAACTGCAATAGTTTGGAGATTTTAACTAGAAAAATGTATACAGTGTTGTAGGTATGTATGAGCTTACCAACTTGGTACACTAAAAAACAGAGTTTCTAAAAATTAGATGCTAAACAGTTTTTGAAATAATGTGCCCAGCTTCCTCCCCTTAGATGGCATATACTTTCAAAAATTGATTTGTGATTTAGATTTTAAGACAACATCGATGGTTGATAGTTGATAGGCTGTCTATGATAATAAGCTTACTATTTTCGTAAGGTATTGGTTTATCTGCAAAACATCAAGGGCCCACTGAATAGATAGAATTATTGAACATTGCAATGATAGTTAATTTGCAAATATGCTTACTATCTTCTTAAGGTATTTGTTTATTTGTAAAGCACCAAGGGCCCAATGAATAGGTAAACTAATTTAGGCAATGCATTTATAGTTGATAGGCAGTAAGTTTACTATCTTCGCAAGGTATTGGTTAATGATCATGTGCAGAGCATAAAGAGCCCATTGAACAGGTAGACTAATCGTAACAGTGCCTTTATAGTTGATAGGTAATACGTCTATTGTCTTCGAAAGGTATTGGTTTATTTGTTAAGCACAAAGGACCCACTAAGGTATTAGTTCATGCAGAGTGCAAAGAGCTTATATAATAGGTAGACTAATCAAAGTAGCATTTTGATAATTGATAGGCATATGATATGTGTAACGTATTGGTTTATGTGCATGTGTAAAGCACAAAGGACCCACTGAACAGGTAGATTTTTGAGCAGTGCGACCCTGGTCCTTCTTATCGATGTGACCACACCTTGTGGCTCCTTTTGCTTTTTTGCATGGAGTTACAGAGAGCTAGCTAATTCTTTCCTCACACTCTTTAGGTCACAGTACTTAAGATGGATACGAACCGACATCACTTTGAACAGGGGCTATGCGACCTGACCAGCTTTTCCCAAGAGAATTAAGGGATATTACGCAACTCCGAATGATAAATCCCACTCGAACGACTTAACGATATAACAAGAAATACTACAAGGTTGTACAAGGTTGTCCTGCCTGGGTTTTCAGTGGTTGTCAATAAAGTATGTTGTAAAAGGTATGTTGATGGTCATTTAGTAATCTAGACTTAGTCAATCCGCAAAAGGATTTCTTCTTTGATGGTCCCGTCTCATGAAAATGTTTTAAAAGAAAACTACTCACACCGTTTGATTGGGTTTTCTGGTGTTTGCGCATAAGACTTGGCATTAATTTTTCTTTTCTTGAAAACTGAATTCTCAGACGGCTAAAATATGGGAATCACTTGATCCTGGTGATCAATACTTGTGAATGTTTATATTGGAAAGGAAATCAAATATTGTTTGGATAATAACATGTATAACATGCAGATATTTGTTCAGAAGACAAAAGACACAAAGCAACCCGCTTGAAATTCGCTGCATCAATAAGCCCATGGCTAACCGTTGTTATTGTTGCCTAGTGACTGGTTGTAGTAGCTTGTGCGCAGACTCAGACCTAGACAAAAATGATAAGAGTCTGTGAAATATATAAAGTAAATTTAAGCAAGTTTGAGGAGGTAATTTAGGGTGATATATTATGCAAGTTTTAGAGTCGGATTCATTGGAGCGCAGGTTACCCATATTTTGCAGAGCAATAACACTCCAGGTTTATTTTCACAGGTTTCTTATAAAATCGCCGTAAGATATATCATTCACGCTTATTCGACATACCAATATATTTTTCATTTTATTTCATAAATTCAATCACGTACCTAGAGGTCTTATAACTTATTTTGATAAACAAACATTTACTACAAAATTTGTAATAAGATCATCAACATTCATCTCATCAACATAACTAATATTCAGTAGGGGAACAGCGTTAGAAAAACGGTAGGGTCATATGTGGTCGGTTTTGTGTACTGAATTATCTAATACGCATGTTCTTTAAAAGAAAATATATATTCCAAGACCAAGGGCTGCTGAAGGGCCTACCAAAGTAGTAAAAAATGCCTTAGGAGATTTTATGGATAATATAACAGGGCAGGGTTTATTTAAAGCTAATACAATACCCATGATAAAGTGGTCACTTTACTTTTAGAGAAAACTTTAACTCCTATGAAATCATATAGCCAGAACAATCGGAAACATAGTGAAGCAAAAACACGCATTGCGTGGGTAAATCATATCAAAAATTTGGATCAAATTTCCTCGACGGTCTCTTTCAACTAGTTTTTTCCTACATCCAATTTCCTATCTGAATAAATATTAAAACATTTAAGATTGTAACACCTGCTAATGACTCGGATTCTTTAATTAGAAAAGCGTTCTGGTATCGTAAAACTTCCGAGTTTGATTTTAACTTTCAAACGAGGCCATTGCTGAGCAATAACAGTACTCATAACAATGAAGATGATGATGATGATTTTTTGTTATAGTTATGGTAATAATGACAGTTGTTCAGGTGATGATAATGATAACAATGGTGAACAAAAAACGCTTGTTAAAAAGAGTATCAGGCAACGTCAGACAGCAATTGAGAATGTGAGGCCCAAAACATGGTTGTGCATTTCCTTAAAACTGCATAAAAACCTCAAAAAAGGCACTAGATCTGAAAGCTTGGTTTATTTCAGTGTTCTCGACAACATTCAAATGCATTGAAAATCTTTTATATCCTTCTATACCTTATCTTTTATATCTAATTATCTTCTTGCTTGAATTAATATTTTGTCTTTGGACAATAATTATTTTTGATACAATGTAAACATGTATCACAATTGCAGTAGATAAATGCAAAACATGCTGAAGATTCCTCTTGATAGGATGAAACCAGTACCAAATTGATTCGTTTTTCTGCATATTTATCTTCTTTTATGTATTTTTGATACCTTATACTGACAGACCTGTCCTCGGGGCCGTCTTGAGGTTGATATAGTATTTTATAGTATCAAGGATCTCTTCAATGGGTGTATTGATACTGTGACCTTAAATTGACATCGGAACACCCCTCAGACCATTCCATTGAAGATTGAGCTGCCTTTTTGTGATATGTGGTTTCAACTCGTTGTACAGGACCGACCATGAATGTTCTTAAATTTTTTCAATTTCTACACTGAACTAGTTGGAATACTTTCGATTCTATTTCATTCCGTCTAAGCTGGAATAATCTGCAGAAAAGTGATCTGACAGGTAGCTCTTTGAGTCTTGCGATTGTCTTTTTTGTTTGTACTTCATTATCTGAAAGAAGAACAGTCGACGTATTTTATTAAAGCGGATTCTCCATTGAAGTGATTCTGTCATTCTCTCCGCGTTTTGTGTTTGACTTAGTCATTTTTCAAGCCCTTTATTCCTCTCTGTCGAGAATTAACCATGGATGCGTGCCGAGCGTGTTTCGCTTTATCCGTCCGCCGAGTTTCTCTGTCGTCTTCGAAATCTTGTCTTGAAAATATCATCTGCATTAACACTATATAATGAAAGACTTGACAATTGCTTGGATTTCAATAAAGTTGGTATGATTTTTATAGTTCTGTGCATTTCTCTGCACTGATTTTTATTTGAAGTGTCTTATGTATCAGATATTCTCAGTAAATGATGTGAGTAAGAAATTTGTCTTACCTACAGTATTTTGCGAATCAATATCCAAGTATATACTATGAAATGGGAGACTTGAAAATTGCTCGGATTTCGTGTAAATTGGTATGATTGGTATTTTTCTGTGCATTTCTCTGCACTGATTTGGATTTGAAGTGTTTTATGTATCAGATATTCTCAGTAAATAATTTGAGTCAGACATTTGTTATAGCTGCAATTGCAATTTGCAAATCAATATCCAAGTATATACTAAGAAATAGAAGAATTTGCAAAAATTGTTTGGATTTCATGAAAGTTGGCACGATTGGTATAGTTCTGTGCATTTTTTTTGATTGCTTTTAATTTGAAAAGTCCTATCAGATATTTCTCTGTTGATCAAGTGAGTCAGACATGTTTGTTTAAGCTGCAATATTTTACAATCTGCAAATCCAATACACTCTTTTTTATAAGAACACTAGATTTAAATCTCAGCGTACCTGTTTCCTCAGCCTCTTATAAAAAAAGAGTGTATGAAGTGATCTTCACTGATCCATCACCACTAACTTTTTTAAAAGCATTTGTTTAGAATGTGTTCCCTAGGGGTTGCTAAGCAAGAGTTTTAGGTTGTTGCATTTAGCTTGGGTATGGGCTCAAATAGATCTGGAGATAGCAGAAATTTCAAAACTACTTTTTTCTTCCGTTTGTACACTATTCTTTAAAGAAATTCCAGCTCAAGGTCAGTACTAAAAATTGCTTAGCTTGAGGGCGGATTTGAGTATTCAAAATTGCATAGCAATTGCTTAGCTTTTTAACTTACAAATTGTTTCTTAAAATCTTACAAGTTGTTGTGCAACTGATTTCAATAGTGTCATAGATACAAAAGTGTGCCAGGGTACTAATATCCACTGTAACCTACTGCTCTATAGCTGCTGCACGATTTTCGTTGCTAATTGGATCAGAACTGAAACTTTCAAATTGCTTAGCATTCCACAATCCAGTACAAGTATTGCTAAGGTTTTTGTCTTTTCGCGTACTGCCTTGCTTATAAAGTAGTTGCTTATAAGAAAAATACGTGTAATGCATCGTAAACTACTGAGATTATGTTTTTAAGAATTGCTCTGATGATAAAAACGACATCAAGTCCAAAATCTTGCATTTGATTTACACTCTGGTATGGGGTCAAAACAACATATGCCACGTTTAGGGGTCTTAACGTAAGGCTGCTTATGGAATCAGGAGATGCTTACATGTAATACTTAATCCCACCTCTCAATTTCATCAGACTTATTTCACAAAAACACATGTTTTCATACTTTATTGTTCTTTTACTTATTTCATCCCACCTTCAAGCTTTCATCTCACCTTCCAGCGTTTATATAAGGAGATTTCATCCCACTCTCAAAGAGTGGGGTACAAAAAGATGATGCAAAATACAAAGGTTTGTATTGGAAAGTGAGATTTCACTTCTCAACTCGAGGGCTGGAAGGTTGTATTGCTTTCTCCATATAAACAGGCCCTAATGTAATACCACGCATAGAAGTTGAAAATAAAAAATAACTAGCAACGTTGAATTAGCGTTGAGTGCTTTTGTAGGAAACGCTACTCCATATCTAAGAAAAATAAACTACTGTATGACATGGTCTGTGACCTTTATCGTGAAGCATATGCAAGAGTGATCCTATCACAATGGAATTAGTAGCTTTATGTTTGCCTTTGAATTTTAGTTCTTATTCCTTCTTTGTCAAGAGACATCAACTTATTGGCTTTGAGAAAATATGCTTTTTAACCTAAAATGATAAAGGGAAGACAATTAAAGGGACATCATCGTCATTATCGTCATCATCGTCATTATCGTCATCATCGTCATCATCGTCATCATCGTCATCATCGTCATCATCATCATCATCAACATTCTGGCAGACACCTTGTGTCCTAGATGTGTTCCATGTAAATAGCTGGTGAATCAAGGACATAAACCCCCTTTTTCTAGCTAAGGCACAGTCTTTGTGTACTGAACTATCTTTATGGTCATACACTTTGAAATATATTCTGAGATCTGGGCTGCCGAGATTGGGACATGTCCCAGTGCTTAGGCCAATACACTAACCATTGCCATACTCCTGACAAAACATCAGAATTATGGTAGACTGTCTGAGAGAATGTATTCATACATGTGCGGATATAATCGTTGAATGTCCAGGCTATCTCAGGTATAATTCCGCCCCAAAAGCTATAAAAGCTATTATATCCTAATAGATAAAGATATACATTAATTCATAAGGCATGGTCTAACACGGGTAATTGATTTATACCAGAGCAGGCTACTGCAATAGACATATGCCTCCACCAGTGTTTAGCGCGCTCGCCTGTGTCCGCAAAAACACGGGTTCTAGACCCGATGGAGGAATATGTCAATTGCAGTAGCCTGCTCTAATAAATAAAGTGTAGTCTCCGTAGAGAAAAGTTGATATCTGACTTTCATTAGGACCTGACAGTTATATTTGCAAAATATTCAGCGTAGGTTCAGTATTAGAGTACTAGAAAAGTTTGTGTTTACACAGCTTTAAATGAACATGGATTTTCTTACGATGCTTTCATTGCTTGTGCGTAGTCCTTAGAAACCTGTCCAGACTCCTTTTGAAAGATAAGAGTCATGCGTATCTGCTGCTATCGTTCTGACGTCAGTCTTATCTTATTACGAAATTATTTAGTCCTGGTGAATTCCGAAGCAAGCTCTTAATGCTAATAAGCTTTCTTGGTAGTTGGTAAAAGCTCTGAGATTTGGCTCGAGAATAATTTAGTTTTCAATAGAATGACGTTAGGACGAACAAAAGCATCCCACACGCTTTTTTAGGAAACCTTTAAAGAAACTCTTGGCTGAGATTTTGTCAGAATTGGTTGTCATCTTGTAAACAACTTTTTTGAGACTTAATTAAGTGGGAAGAAACTTGTGCAAAAGTTTGATCCACTAAACCTCTAGAACTTTGAAATTCGCTAAAGTTTTTCTAAGAAAAGTTGCAATGTGAGTATTTTATGGTTCATACTCGGGAAAAATTTATTGCAGTCATTAAATCCAATGTTGCTTGTTTTGCAAGAGTCTTTTTCCAAAACGTCCGTGTTACTTCAACTAGCGGAAAATTTTTCCTTGCAAATCTTTCTTCATCTTTTTCGTTTTTACCATTCTATCTTTCATCTTTTGAGATAAAATCTTTCCTATTCCAAAGTATTTGAGACAAACACATGTCAAGCTCAGTATTGTAAACCGTCTTTGGATGGTACAAAACTTCAGCATAGCAAGAAATATCGGAAACATAGCGAAACAAACAAATAGATTACTTAAGCTTTTCGTCTAACACTCAACAGAGTAATACGTTAGAAAGAGAACGAAACAGAAACCTAACTGATTTATATACCCAGATGTGGATCGAAATAGGCCAATCAGAAAAGAGGTGAATGATTGGTATGGTGTGGAAAACCAATCAACACCCACGATACAGTGAGCTGACCAATAAGATTACTGATTATTACTCTGTTGAGTGTCAGATGAAAAACTTAAGTGATCTATGTGTTCGTTTCGCTGTTTCTGATATTTCTGGCTATACTATTGTAAACCGCTGCCTGAAAAAGCGTTTTGAGTAAGCGTCTGAGAAGAATATATGAAGAGTAGTTTGTGAAATTTGAAAAATCACTTCAGAATCAAAAACAGGCGGGCCAAAATCAAAGACAAGTATTTTTGGTAAAAAAAGCTTGTATTAGTAACCATCACAATTGATGTAAAATCCTAAGAAAAATATTGACAATATTTCAGCAAACATTTCTCATCATTTGCATCAATTATTCAATATAAATCATGAAGCAGTCTCCAGATTGTTCGAGTAAAATGCACTCTATAAACAGTCCTATGCATGTTAAGAGAAACTCCGCCAGTGGTCGTTTTTTAAGTTAAAAAGACCATTGAGATGGACAGCCACTAAAGTGAGCAGTCATTGTGAGCAGTCATAGCGAACCAATCCTCGTGCACATGTGACATGTGGTAGTACAGACAAGCATAACGCGGCTCGACATCAATAATGTCGAATGGGAATAGAATACTTCACATGTTACAGTTTAGTATTTTCTCACGTTCTTCGATATCTCTTTTATTAGAAGTTTTTGTTGACTGTGGAAACTCAATAAATGAAAGCCTATCTCCACTAAAGGGATTGATCTTAGTAAACCGAAGTGAGCCGGTGTATTTATAGATGTGCGTTGGCAAATAAAAAACACTCCCTAAGGCAAATAAAAAAATATTCCCCAATTTTTGCTCACTAAGCTATTAAACTACGTGAATAGCTCACTCCCAATCCCCTACCATTGTTGTTGTTGATGTTGTTATGTTGTTATGGCTAATTTATGTTGTTGTGATGGTATTTCTAGCGTTTCTGCTAATTTTGGCCTAATTTGGTTTGTATAAGCTAGGATAGCCTTGTGATGCATTGGTGAAACGTAGTAAGTATGTAACATAGGTAAAACATAGTAAGTAAAACACAGGTAAAACATAGTAAGTAAAACACAGGTAAAACGTAGTAAGTATGTAACATAGGTAAAACATAGTTAGTATGTACCTAAGGTAAAATTTAGCAAGTAAAACATAGGTAAAACATAGTAAGTATGCAGCACAGGTAAAACGTAGAAAATAAAACGTAGGTAAAACATAGTAAGTATTTAAAACAGGTAAAACTTAGTAAGTAAAACATTGGTAAAACATAGTAAGTATATAACATAGGTAAAACGTAGAAAATAAAACGTAGGTAAAACATAGTAAGTATTTAAAACAGGTAAAACGTAGTACGTAAAACATAGATGAAGCATAGTAAGTATGTAACATAGGTAAAACATAGTAAGTAAAACATATGTACCATGGCAAATAAATGGAAAAGAAACGATTTGTGCACGGTCACAGTTGAAAAAGTAGTCAATGACAAAAGCAGAAGACTTCCTAACCAGTCCATTAATACAATTCTGATCTGTAACCTAAAACATGATGAGGTAGTTTGCCAGCTCTCTTTGAAATCAGACAGAAAAGCAAAAGGAATTACAAGGTCACATGATTGAAAGGAGAGTCCAATGTCGCACTTCTCGACTAGTATACTTATCGATTGGGCCTTTTGTGCTCTGACCATAGACCAATACATTAGAAAGATTGGAACAATGACCAAAACCTATTAACCAACCATCAGGCTACATTCAACCTACCAATCAACTAGCCTTGCATTTGTTGTTATCTAAATACGTTTTATTATTGCGGAGAGTGACTTAAACTTTCAGTTTAGACAATATCGTTGGACTTTGTCCTGTAGGAAACCGTTCAAAACCTCATCTGACGTATTCCATATGAATAGCAAACTTCAGTTTGAGAACCTGTACCTTGTATGGTCGATCTTTCGATAATGACATCTTATATAAACTTATTTGCGTTCACATTTTTATCATTTCGAAACGAACTTCACATCATTCATACTTTGTTTTTATATGGCAAAGATTTCACGTCAATAAACTGATTGAAGAACTTTGCAAAAACAAACAACCATTGTGATTAAATTTTAATTGCAAATTGTTTCAATTTTTTGAGCAGTGGTGGGTGGATCAGGAAAGACCAAAGTTTATTTTCCAAAATTCAATTTAATCTGTTAAGAAAGACATGTTTGCTGATAATTGAGTCCAGTTACATATTTTCTTAGCAGCTTTTGATTTATAACGTTCAGTTCATTGAAGCCTTTGATTCGTCGTTGCAGGCTCTGTGATGTGTGGAGGGTCTATTTGGTGTTGTTCAAATGAATGGTAAACGGACGTTGAATGAGGAAGACTTCGCCGAATGTTATCCAGCTTCCTAAAATTTGTGAGTATTTTTCAAAGATAAATTTATGAATTGCAATATTTGATTCTACACTCTTATTTATCAGAGCAGTTGATTAATTTTATTGGAACCCGAGCCTATAATGTTACCTTGAGATTTGCAGAAACAGAACCCTGCGAAGATTAACACAACCAATAGCAAAAACAGAATTCCTAAGCATCATAGAAATGGGAACAATTTGAGAGTGTTTCATTTTCAGAAAGATGAAATTTGAGGAATGCCAGATTAAAGCGAAATTTACTGGTTCTTACAGAAAGAAAGAAGTATGATTTATCAAATATGATAAACACCACAAGATACGAAACAAGAAAAGTGATCTGGTCTATTAGAATGATGATGTGCAATGAAAGGTAAGTAAAAAGACGAGAAAGAACAATGTGTAGAATATAATTTGCAAAATCTCTTCGCTGAAACACCATCTTCAGTGCTAGTAAATCAATGATTTTACTTGCACTGAAGATAGTGTTTTTATCGAAAAGACTGGAACTCTGTTATTCAAAGTTTCTTGCTTTTGCAATCATTATTCTCTATGATGATTACGTAGATATGAAACTTTTATGTAGCAGAGAGACAGTCTTCTTCTTCGTTTCTTATGTATCATCACTCTGTTCTTACATACTTCCAGGGGCGCAGTGGGAGCTATATTGCAGGGGGGGCAAACCTGAAAATTTTCCGACAAAAACAGCATTTTTCCGACGGATTTTTTGGTAACTTTTTGAAAATTTTAATTTTTCGGCAATAAGTCATTCTCTTCGTGTTTTCCGACACGGTCAGTTACTCAGACAATTATAACTTGCTAGTATTATAATTTTCCAAAATTTCCGACAAACCCACGTGTTTTCCCATTTTTCCGACAAAATTTTTGCCAGGGGGGGCGGCCGCCCCCCCTGCCCCCCCAGCCACTGCGCCCCTGCATACTTCGAACATTGTGATGCAGATATAGGCAATGCAACGCTATAGGTATACAGACTATACAACTATCATATAGCTGGTCTGTCTTATGATTACGAAAGCATGAAACTTTGAGTAACAGAAAGCCCATCTCCTCTCTTGTTTTTTTTTATTTATCATTACTACTGTACTTCCGTACATCGAGCATTGTGATTTTAATGGTACAGAGAGGTAAAAAAAGCTATGATGGATGCACAGAACATTACTTCTACCAGTAGAAGTACAAGGTGGATTTTACAAGCTCGATACAAGTTGGGAATTTTCTTAATAGAAGGATAAATCAAAGACTAAGTGTTCTTGGAATGTTCTAGATTCTTACTGTTATCAAGAGGATGGTTGCGTAGGGCTCCCAAGTTGACTGGTCACTATCACGTGATTGACCTACTGGACACATTTACAGAAATACGAATTTTTCATGTAACTATATAGAACTCAAAATGGGGGCACGCAAAGTTGTTGTTGTTGAAACTGTTGTTGACGTTGGCTTAGGCCATTCGTGTTTTATCTCGTAGCAAATCTAGACAAACTATTTTCTCTTATTTATTGACTGCCTCAAAGCCCGGTATTGAATTCAGAGTGTTCCTAAGCTAGTCCTCTTGGAACCTTACACTGAAAAAAAAAATCGTGTAGACAAAATGCGCGTAGTTCCAGGTGTTTTTCTCGTTCGAATCAACAGTTTCACTCACGATAAGCAGGTCATTGATTCTAATACAGTGATGAACAAAGATCAAATTTACGTCATGGAGCCTGAATACGCTTTCGTATTTCAGCACAAAAACAAGGATATGACGATAGATTAAGATGTAATGCAGCGGGAAACGATATAGACACATTTTAACTACGTAGCAAAAGTGTTTATCAATTCCAACCTGACTTAGTTATTCTAGTTTCACATACGCGCATTTTATTTTATAAGCAATTGCTTTATAAGCAAATCAGTACTCGACAAGACAAAAACTTAAGCAATTCCAGTACTGGATAGAGAAATGCTAAGCAATTTGAAAATTTAAGCTCTGTTTCTATTGGAAATGAAAGTCTTGCAGCAGCTATTGAGAAGTAGGTCATAGTGGATATTAGTACTCCGGCACACTTTTGTATGCAAGATGCCATTGACAATTGTGGTACATAAACTTCTGAGATAGTATTCTAATAAACAAATCTTGAAGTATAAAAAGCTAAGCAATTGCTGAGCTATTTTGAGTACTCAAATTTGCCCAATAACTAAGTAATTTTGAGTTTTGAGCTCGAGCTGAAATTGCTTATAAAAAATGCATGTACTCTATTGGCCGATGCATGGTTTTGAGTGACCTTATCAAATAAATCAGGGCCTTTAAAAGGCTCGGACCGCTGATTTAAGATATATACTGGATTGTCTGCTGATTACAAACGATGAAAAAAGAGCCAAATTACTTCAGTCTATAAAAATTCTAAAAGATCAATAAAAATGAACGTTAAAATAAACCATATAACATCAAACAAAACCAAACTCAAAACGAATGAAAGATAAATGAATAGAAAATAAACCATAATTCAGAAATAAATCATTGCTTCACACATTTCGATATAATCTTCATCAGTATAACTTTTTAGAATTTATGATGGTTTTAAGATTTTCAAAAATGACTCTATTTAAAGCAATGTGTGAGAAAATACGATTTTCAAGACAAGAAGATAAAACAAAACACTTTCTTAGTTACAGACTATCTCTCCCTTGCGACCAAGGAGGAACTTAGCCCGGGGCGTGGTCCATCGCATAAGAGCCTCCTGGCGGAAATGGCTGCGAAATACAATGTATTAAAAGCGTTTGATCTTAACCCATGATTCTTGACAACGATTCTTCTCACCAAAACATCTGCAGCACTTCATAAAGCGTGGTCATTTCATCTAGTTACAAACCGTAACATCTACAACCTTTGTATTCGAGTCCTCCAGCCTTCCTCATTTACGTTGGCGGATTCTAATGTAAGAAATAAAGCGAGCTTCTATCCTTTTTACTCTCAAGAAAAAGCAGTTCAGTAAACACGATAGAAACAAACGTGAGTGAGTCTCTGATCAATGTCTAGCTTATCAAAGGCCAAGCCTCGTTTCCAGCAAGTGCATGGTAGCATACACTACACCACTGCATACAGTAGTAGAAGGTCCTTACTCACTCTACCTATTTGTGCTACAGAAGTAGCTATTTTTCAGATTTAGAGGCACTTTACCCTTCTTGGGTAACCTTTCTAGTATCAGGAAAATTTCCAGCTCAGATTTAATCATAAAAAAACAGGTCTTATCATAATTTTCGATACGCATTTTTGTCAGTGAGATAAAGCTCATCTTACAAATCTTGGGGCCTCATTAGACACTTACTATTGTAGAACATTGATCCATCCAAAGTTAATCAAAGAAGAAAAATACATCTCTCCTAGCATTTGGATAGAAACATTACTAATTGTCAGAGCCCTGTTTAAAAAGTTTTGGGCCTCAATAAACAAATACCCTACTTTACTGACCAAAAACTTTCAAAGATAATTTCTCTCTCTGAGTTAAAAAGATTGACTGAAGTAAGTTTATGAAATTCAATGTCGTCCACCTGAAGATGCCTAATTTCATAAGTGATGCATGTGAATATATTTCAATCCAAGCTGATGTCTATTTAAGACTTTCACATCGCGTACCTGCTTCCCGAGCAGTCGCCTTTGCTGTTAAGGGCTTTTTTGTTATGCAAACAAAGCAGCAAGTTCAGAACCACCTGGTCCTAGTTGTTATTCCAATTCGTAGAAAGCAAGCTCGATTCTACGACCATAGAAGACCGGGCGATTCATCAATGTTGTCAGTTCATCTATTGAAACCTTCCTGTCATGATTATGTCGATCGATGCTCAGATTTTAGGAGGAGCCCTTCAGAATGAAAAGCAATCAGAAATTCAATCGAATACGACCTGCAGTTTTTCTAGGTTCATTACTGAAATGTATAGGGTAGCAACCATGCTGTGACAGCTCGATTACACGCACGGAGTACAGATAAGTTGTATTGGAGTTTACGAGTAAGTATGGCGCTTGTGATATGATATTGACTGATTTCTTATCTTCTGTAAATAAATGTTAGAAATATGTTAGGATCGTGTAATCGTAAGAATTTAGCATAAAATCACTAGAATGAAAATTCAAAATAAGGTTGCCATGAAAATCAACACAGTATAGCTTCATTTTTAAAAACATTAAAGATACTGAATGTGATTCAACTAGTTTACTTGGCATTTTCAGTTCGCAATTAAAAAGTTAACTTCTAGTGTATTAACATTTGATAAAGTGTGGTTATTTTGGAACTGACCAGAAGTTATACCAACTGACTGGTAACTCTAGAAATCGAGATTTACAATCAACTATTAGAAATCGATTTCGAACCACGAGAATTTGATGTTTTTTCTTATTTACTTTATGATATATTCTTTTTATTTATCAGTTGATGTTATCTTCCTATTCTTGGCCTTAAATTTGAACTGTGATGGAATATACCATACTCTAAAGAAGATTATCGATATTTTTGAATTCGTCATTTAAAATCTAAATCTTTGGAAGTTTTGATAGCGTTCTCTTCATGATGTTATATTTTGATTTTGATCATACTTTTGGCGGCTGTTATTGTCTAGAAATGTTACAATACTTAAATTTTATACTTAAATGCAATATATATTTTCTAAAATAAAATGTTTATCATCAAATGATCGAATTATCATAGGTCTTACGATTCATTGAAAATATATGATCTGAAGTTGGTGATAGGTATTGTCAGTAAATATCTTGATATCGTTTTTTGTACATCTATTTCCAACACGAAATTATTTCAGCAGGTATTCATTTAAGATTAGGAATCTAATCTTTACCTTCTTTATCTCTACTTGTAATTTATATACTAATTGATAGAAAAGAGACAAGAAACTACTCATTAATCTCGAAAAGCCTGTTTCGTGGTTTCCCACTCATCAGGAGATGTGCTAATAAATATATTCCTATTTACATCTTATTTATATATGCTAAGGGTGATTAAGTTATAAATCACTATAGTTATATACACTATAGTGTTTCACTATAGCTATATACACTATAGTGTTTAACGAATTAATTTATACTTTTCATTCATAAGGGTTGGATATTTAATCTTAAAGTAAAGAATATCATATAAACATTCACTTCAATAAAAGTTTTGCCTTTTACATATTTATCTTTACTTAAAACAAATTTCATCAAAGAAATTAATTTAATGCTTAAAGTTTTATATTTATGTAGACGATATACTAACAAGATAACAAGATATGTATCGAATATTTCATCTCTAAGCTAAGTTTAATATAGTACAATACCCTTTCATAAATATTTTGCTTTTTAAAAATGTATCCTTTTTTATCTTTCCTTATAATACAGTTTATATATACGATACTTAAAACGTTTATTTATGTGACAGATATTCTTTCAAGGTATTGGTCGAATATTGTATCTAAAAATTATATTGTATAAAGCCAGTGTATTGTTTTTCAGAAAATAGTGCCCAATGCATGATAGTAGAGCATAGATAAACACTTATTGGCAGAAAAGAAACAGGAAACTACGCGTTCATCTCGACAAGCCTGTTTTGTGATTTCTCACTCATCAGGAGATGTAATAACAGTATCTATCATAATCAGATGTACTAAAGAATACTAAACATGTACTTTTATGAACGTTTACTTTTCATAAACATACCCTTATTTTGCTTCTCTATCGTTATTTACACTACAGTTTACTAAATAGAAATACAGTAAACCTCATAAATTCCTAGATAAAACCTTGAACTGTATTTATCCTTATCTATTAATTCCATGCAGTGAAACAGGCAAATTATGGGTTACAGAGATTTCAGGCAGGCCAGGAGAGCTTAGATTTTTGAGCTCATGAAAGTAAAAATAGACTTCAAAATAATTATAAAAGTAAGAAACATTCTGAAACAAATGATACAGGCCAATACCTGCAAGGTACGATTTGCTCGATGTTGAAGTAGGTAGGCCTACTGTATACAGGACCCTTCATATACAGCCATTGTATTGGTTTTCAGAAAAAAGTGCTCAATACATGGTAGTAGAGCATAGATAAACACTAATAAAGGCAGAAAAGATACAGGAAACTACACTTTCATCTCGACAAGCCTGTTTCGTGATTTCTCACTCATCCGAAGAATACATCTTAGTACATCTCTTGATGAGTGAGAAATCACGAAACAGGCTTGTCGAGAGATGAACGTGTAGTTTCCTGAACCCTTAAGTGGGCACCAATAATTTTAAGATGCCTCAACCAAGTTTGAACCTGAAACCTTGACCAAAATAAACCAAGGCACTAATCATTTTTAGGCTTAGGGGGGTGCTCAGTTGTGTGGATAATATGAGTATTGTGCAAGGATATCTTGAGTGTACCATACGCAGAATTATAACGGGTAGTCTACCCATACTACTGAACGTCCTCTAAAATTCTGCACACATGTGTTATGGGGCGATTATTTCATTTTCACTCGATGTTTAATCAGGTAGACATGCATAAATTTGAATAGCAGGTCATTAAACAAACCAAAGAGACATGAAAGTTCGTTCAATTTGTGTTTAATGCCAAAGCCGTACTTTTGTAATTGGCATAGAATCACCCGAGCAACCAACAGCAGCGTGAATTAGATTACAATAAGAACGAGAGCTCTATCAGCCATTTATTGTTCTTTTATCAAGGTGAATGCCATAGTGATTTTATTTCCTATTGTGTGCGTTGGTAGTTGTGATGTGCTATTATTGAGAGATGTTGATGGCATTCTCCTTCGCAGAGGCAGTGAGTGGAAAGATGCATTTGATTGGGTACTGTTCCCAGGGCACCCAGGGAACCTCATCGATTGGGCACTGTTTGGGGTAGGATCTGATTTTTGAACTTATTTGCCACAGTACACCTTACTTCAGAAGTTGAGAAGCCTATCCTTAGCTACTTCTTGTTGCCTGATAACTCTCTGTGGTAATGTTGATTCCATGATAATGATGGTGATGATGATGATGAAGATGATGATAATAATGGTGATGATGATGATGATGTTGATGATGATGATGATGATGATGATGATGATGATGATGATGAGGATGATGAAGATGATGATGGATGATGATGATGATGATGATGAAGATGATAGTGATGATGATGATGATGATGATGATGATGATGATGATTATGATGATGATGATGATGATGATGATGATGATGATGATGATGATGATGATGATGATGATGATGATGATAATGAAGATGATGATGTGCTGATGATGATATGATGATGATGATGATGAAGATGATTCTGAACATATTATGACAGATATAGCGATGATGATATAGATATCGATGATTATGATGATGATTATGACAGTAGTAGCGCTGAAGGTATCAATCATGAAGATGATTATTATGGCAGTGGTACCATCAGGAGTAGCGTTGAAGGTATCAATCTTGATGATGATGGTTATGATCTTGGTAGCGTTGATGATATCGATTATAATGATGATGAGCGATGACCGTTGTAATCACGCCATAAATAGCTCTTTACTTGTTTTTCACAAAACTGCGCAGGCTTCGGCATTAATGCTTGTAGATCAGTGCAAATTGGGCTTCTGCGGTAAAAATGTCTTCGTTTGGGAGAATTTTGCTTAAATATTCGTTTTGTTAAGAGTACTCTAGTAATCGGATTTTCAAACAAGCATCTTCTTTCAAGTTGCGGCGCACTAGTTCTGCAGAATCGAACTCAAAATAAATCTGATTCATTTGTAGGTCACCAAAAACTGTCGCTTTCAAAGCTTGAGTGATCGAGAAGAACCTAGCAGAGACCTTTGTCAAGTTTTGTGAGTATTTCATGAATTTTCTTTTATTCTAAAGGGAAGAAAATTTCGTTAATTTTCTATAACTCGAAGGGAAGAAGCTTTTTGCGTTTTTCATCTAGAGTTGTGAGAGATTGATCTTAATTTTAACTTAAAAAAATACAAATTTGCAAATGACTATTTTTGCAAACTATGCCAAATTTTGAATTCGCGAAAGTGTTTTCCACTGAAAGTTGTAGCCTACTAAAGATATCTTGATATCTAGAAATTTTTACGTTTTTTATTGCGGTTCTGACCTCCCAACCTAGATTCCCTCTCAGTCCTTGTAATTACATTTATTTTTTTCAAATACTGAGTGTTGATTGAAATTATATTTTCCTTTGAATTTACTTTCGTATGAAAAAGTCATTTGAGCTTTTTCTTCATGGGTGTTTACGAAAACACAAAAGGTTATTCTTGCAAAATATCCCAATTTGATTTTTATGCAAAGGTTTATTCCAAATATTTTGCATTTTTGGGAAACTTTCCTCCCGTGAAAATTTTCCCCGTAAAGTAGCTAATCTATGCGAGCAAAACCATTTAGGAATAAGCAAGGACTTTAAACTTCGTCTCGTATCAAAGCACTGATATCCAAAGCAAGAAAAGATCTACTGAAATATCTCCCCAAATGTAGACCCTAACACTATTCTAGCGATTTATATAAAATCTATATAGGCTGATAGGTGGAACCCAGTTTAAAGGCATAGTGCAGAACGTGCCGACAAGATTTAGAATTAGATTTGCAGCTGCAGGTATTACCATCTATAGTCAGTCGCTCACTAGTAATGCTGAGTACTTCAAAAGATGTATGCGATATAACAACCCTTAGTACTATGATAACCCTGATGGCTATAATATATCAACCCTGAGTGCTATAACAACCCTGATTACTAAAACAACCATGAGTGTTACAATATTATAACCCTGAGTGCTATAACAACCCTTAGTAATATGATAACCCTGAGTACTATAATATAACAATCCGGAGTACTTTAACAACCCTGATTACTAAAACAACCATGAGTGTTACAATATTATAACCCTGAGTGCTATAACAACCCTTAGTACTATGATAACCCTTATGGCTATAATATAACAACCCTGAGCGCTATAACAACCCTGATTACTAAAACAATCCTGATTGCTATGATGTAATAACCCTGAGCGCTATAACAACCCTGATTACTAAAACAACCATGAGTGTTACAATATTATAACCCTGAGTGCTATAACAACCCTTAGTACTATGATAACCCTGATGGCTATAATATAACAACCCTGAGTGCTATAACAACCCTGATTACTAAAACAACCATGAGTGTTACAATATTATAACCCTGAGTGCTATAACAACCCTTAGTACTATGATAACCCTTATGGCTATAATATAACAACCTTGAGTGCTATGACAACCCTGATTACTAAAACAACCATGAGTGTTACAATATTATAACCCTGAGTGCTATAACAACCCTTAGTACTATGATAACCCTGATGGCTATAATATAACAACCCTGAGTGCTATAACAACCCTGATTACTAAAACAACCATGAGTGTTACAATATTATAACCCTGAGTGCTATAACAACCCTTAGTACTATGATAACCCTTATGGCTATAATATAACAACCTTGAGTGCTATGACAACCCTGAGTACTATAATAACCCTGAGTGGTATAATAACCTTGAGTGCTATGAACAACCCTTTGTACTTTGAAATAACAACCCTGAGTGGTATGATAACCCTAATTGCTTTGATATAACAACCCCGAGTGCTATGATAACCCTGATGGCTATGATATAACAAACTTGAGTGCTATAACAATCCTGAGTAGTATAATAACCCTGAGTGGTATAATAACCTTGAGTGCTATAATATGATAACCCTGAGTGCTATAATATAATAACCCTGAGTGCTATAATAGCCCTGAGTACTTCAATAGAATAACCCTGAGTGGTATTATCACCCTGAATGCTATGATATGATAACCCTGAGTACTATAATATAACAATCCGGAGTACTTTAACAACCCTGAGTGCTATAACATAATAATCCTGAGTTGTATAATTACCCTAAGTGCTATAACAAACCCGAAATGCTATAACCACCCCATGAGCATTATAATAATTCTGAGTGCTATAATAACCGTGAGTACTATAAAAATCCTTTGCACTACGAAAAAACAACCCGGAGTGCTATGATATGATAACCCTGAGTGCAATAACAATCCTGGTGGCTATAATATAATAACCCTTTGTACTATAACAAACCTGTTTGCTATATAAATGCTGATTGCTGTAATATAACAACTTTGAGAGCCATAACGAACCCGGAATACTATAACCACCCCATGAGTACTATAAAAACCCTGGGTGCTATGATATAATAACCCTGGGTATTATAATAACCCTGAGTGCTATATACATGCTGATTGCTAAAATATAACAACCCTGATTGCTATGATTTGGTAACCCCGAGTACTATAATAACCCTGAGTGCTATATATATATGCTGATTGCTATGATATAACAACCCTGAGTGCTATGATTTGATAACCCTGAGTTTTATAACAACCCTGAGTGTAAAAATCTGAATGCTTATTTTTTGATTATTTGATTTTTGATGTGATTGGTATTTCCATGTCTTTGCTTCGTGGGTGATAAAACCGTACGCATGTCACTTTGCATATGTGGAGGTGTGTGTTGTTGTGATTAGGAATCTGTCTTTGGCAGCTGGGTTTGCTCCTTCAAGACTCGGTAGAAACTTTTCTTCTAGGCTAACAAGTACATTTTGATTGAAATAAGTTCCGAGAATGGAAGTGACACGGGTATAGGATGCCCAGTTCATCCTGCCCTGGTCTTTTTCATTCTCACAAATAATTTCGATTGATTTTCCAAATCCTCTTTATTCTCAAGTATACTACTATGCATGTGAAAAATTCGCTAAAGCTTAGGCAAGAAGTATATTATTGTACTACTTAGAGGAGAAACAGGAAAGAGACTGGCTCTCTGTTACTTAAAGTTTCAAGCTTACACAATCATCAGAGAGACCAATAATTGTACTACTTATAGAGCCCCCTTCTCTCTGTGGGAGCTCTGTGGGAACTCTCTCATATATATCATTCATATGTATCAAATATTGAGGAAGACTTTGATATCGAAAACATTGAAGCTTTTAGCAGTTGTGATTTTATATTTTACTTTTCTATCATTTTAGATGGTGGTTTTTGTTTTATCTATATATATCATATTTATTGTGAGTCAAAAGAACTTTTTCATACCGCAAAATTCACAGAAATGGTCGAAGAAATGATCGTCTATTGACTCATAAAGTATCTCTTCGTTGAACCCTGACTTTTATTGATCTGCAAACACGGTTAAGGCTCTGTTATTCCACATTCCTGGTAATGAAATATCTCTTTTTCCTAAACATATTGTTTATTTAGTTCCTGTAGTTTTAATGTGTTCTATTTTGTTTTTGCCGCCAAACTTCTATAAAGTAAGGCCTGCATATGGCCTATTAATTATTATCATTATTATCGTTAGCATTATTATTATCATTATTGCTGTATGAAGGTTAAGAATAAATCTTTAAAAAGGAACCAAACTTTTAGTTTTCCCGTGACACTCGGTAAACTTTTCAGATAAGCCCTTCTATCACCAGCACGTGGGGGGTCTTTAAATGCTGCATTATTTATGAATCAGACTATGCATTCTGATAGCCTATTACTTTTATGTTGCATGCGATTACTTATATCCCAGTGAGCTATAAAAACAGGCTTTATACGCTGAAATTTAGACAATAACCATCTTCCAGACTCACAACATGAATCCAGAGAAAGAAGAGAGGAAGACTCGTCTGGAGCTCCAGATCATCGACAAACCCACGGAGTTCAAGCCGGCGGAGTTCGAGCAGGACAGCAACAACGCTTCTGTTTCCGGCAATTCTGTGCACGAAGATGAGATGAATGTCATCGATGATTTCTTTCAAGAGAAAGCCTTTGGTTGCCTCAGGAGGCGGGCTCGACCGAGAATCTGGGCAATCAATGTTCTGTTGTGGCCGTATCCTTTCTTACATCTATTGGTTCATTTACCTTACAATCTCCTTTTCATTTCTTTTAGATTTTAAGGGACTTTGAGTCCAGTTTTGAAGAGCTCTTAAGCAGAATCGAGGGTACTAATATTTTCTATCCAAAATTCCTTGAAAAATCAAAGCCAAAAAATCAGAGACTTTTAGATTTGAACAGTCTTTATTTGGTGCAGATCTTGAAGATGGCGATGAAAATCAAAATCGGAAACTTATCAACTACTGAAGCTTTCCGTCTGATTCTCATCAGAGTAGGATACACTAGAAAGGGAACGAAAATGAAACCTAACGAATCATTATACCTAAAGGATTCTATGTTCAAAGTTGGCCAATCAAAAAGTCAATCATCAACATAGTCCTGTAGGAAGAAAAATAAACTGTCATTAAAATAGCCATAGTGGGTAAACGAACTCTTTCTGTCTACACAATATGGAATCCCTGGTTTTGTTGCAAACAGACTCCGAAGTTCTCTAGTCAGATGTTGATATTGCTCTGCTAATAATGCGAAAACAGTCATGACTATAGTTTTGGGCACATTTGGATTTGGTTTCTGAATCATACCATTTTAGCAGTAACAAATCAGCTGTCAGCTATCAGTATTTTACATGTTTTACCAAAAATATATGTATGCATTTAGAAGAGAAGTAAGAAAGGAGATTGCCTCTCTGTACTTAAAGTTTCAAGCTCAAGCAATCATCAGACAGACTATTATAACAATTGCAGCTTGTATACCTATATCATTATATCAGTGGTCTTTAACTGCACCACAGTGCTCGATGTACAGAAGTACAGAGCCATGATAGATAAGGAACAAGAAAAGAGAGTGGCTGTCTGTTACTTAGAGTTTCATGTTTAAGCAATCATCAGACAGCCTATAAGCTGTATGCATTTGCTTACTATATTATATCATTATACATACTATAAACATGCATGTATGTATTTATCCTTAACAGCCTATTCAGATACTTCGAGACGGTGACAATGTTGGTAATTCTGACGAACGGTGTTACACTAGGAATGTACGACCCATACGATGATAAATGCCAATCAGAGAGATGCAGCACATTAGAAGTCATAGAAACTATCATCTACTCGTTCTTCCTCTTCGAAATGTTGGTTAAGATGCTGGCCATGGGTCTTCGAGGTCCACTTGGTTATTTTAGGGATTCTTGGAACAAATTAGATTTTTTTATAGTTTTAGCAAGGTAAGTCAAACATTTGATAATTCCTAGTTTTTAACAACATGGGCCGGTTGGCTTGTGAAGTAGCTTTGTTATAGAAATCGAAACCGAACCTAAGTCGAGAAAGAATTTAGAGAAACGAAAATGAACTCCTCGTCTTCTTGTGCAGCTGAAGTCAAGCTTTGTCAAGTGAGGCAGCATCTGGATGGGAGACCTTCGAGGTATTGCCTAAACAACATACTCTACCATCCTGCAGAAGTGACGTCAAACAGGGCTCCTATACCCCTGCTGGGGATAAGGTCTCTGACCTTTTTCAACTTACTCTCACAAACTTGAATCCTTTATTTTCGTGCAGTAAAATCATATAAAAAGTAGGATATCAAAAATAATTTTCTCGGGTTTCAACTTGATTTCTTTGCTTCTCCAGAACCTAGAAACATCATGAAAGCAGTTTCTAGCAGTGCGAGCTTAGGAAATTGTTAATAATTCATTTTTGGGATGATAAGATCATGATGAAATTTGTGTTAGGGTCTCTTCAAAGATTGAATATTCATCTGTGGCTACTTCTTGGTAGGGTACTACGATGTATATTTAGTAGGAAGCTGCTTTACCTACTTTATCTATACTACAATGCAACTATGATGATAACCAGGGGGGCATTTGATTTCTTAATCCCACACTTATTTCACTTTTATGCTCATTGTACTTTTACTTTTGTTAGTTATCTGCATCGAGGAACTGTCAACAATAATGAGCAACATGGTTAGCTTGTTTGCCAATAGCCCAGTTTCTTGAAAAATGAATTAGAAAAACTAACATGAATTCCTAGTTAACAATGAAGCTATTATGATAACCAGGGGGGCATGTTTGGTCTCTTGATCATTTGCTCATGCTCATTGTACTTGTGCTTCTAATTTGATCAATTGTTAGTTCCGCGGAACTGGCACCACTTACACCACCCCTCTACATGATAAGTAGAAATACCCGTTTTGCTTCTCACACCCGATCAACATATCAATTTAGTCCCTTCATATTTCATATCGTTTGAGATTTTTTTAATTTTTTGTTCTTTTTCAGCACTTTTGAGTATTTATATGGAGATGGTGAATATCTTAGTTCAATTAGAGCAGCTAGGGTCCTGAGACCTCTTCGAGCAATAAACAAAGTTCCAAGTAAGTGAAAAACCTATTATAAACTTATCAACTTTCAATTTTTTTAATATACCTGTTGTATTCAGTTTATTTTCTAAATTATATGTGCCTGTGTCGTGAATGGAATAGTTCTTCGAACAGAAATGCAGCTACCTTATGATTCCTCGTGTTCTTTTTGCTTGGAATTACAGAGAGCTGGCAAAGTACCTCCTTGCACTTTATGTGACAAGTATGAAGGTGGTTTCGAACTCGGCACCCTTTGAACCAGCCATGCCTGTCAATGCTATGCGATTCAAGAACGAACAATGAGAGACACATTTCTGTTCAGGGTACATTGGCAACACTCATTGTCATGGATGAGTGTTACTTTCCATACCCAAAAAGAGGAGCTTTTTAGAGAGGGAGCATAATTAATTGGGGGCATAGGCTAAAAATATGTTTATGGTATGTTTAATCTTTTCTTTCTAGGCATACGAATTCTTGTTGCTCTGTTACTAGACACATTACCGATGCTTGGAAACGTCTTAGCAATTTGTACTCTTATTTTTGTTGTTTTTGGTATAATTGGGGTGCAACTTTGGCAAGGAGTGCTTCGAAATAGATGTGCGTTGCAGCTACCTCCAAATGTTACTAACGGGTATGTAGAAAACTTGTTATGCCTTTTCTTCATATGCACTGTTTTCATTTCATTTTTCCACCATTGAGTTGATTTGTAGTTATGATGATGCAAAAAGGATTTTCAGCATGCATTTAGGATAGCGTAAGCTAGAAGTCTTTTCCGAAATTTTCAAATTGATATCGAATTAATTTTGGCTCAGATGCAAGCAAAGTGATTATCAAATATAGGGATCTATTTGTTTATTTATATATATTTTGAAGGTGTAAAAGTCAACCTTGGCCATAAAGCTTTAAACCACTGTTAATGAGAAAGGAGAATAGATTTTAGTGTTAATCAATAACTGCCCAATTAGTAATTGTCTTGACATTAGACGACGGAAAATATATGCCCATCAGATCATGGCTTAAGAATACCGTAAAATCATGCAATTGTATATTATCATTTGTTAGTATTATATTGTAAGTTATGAGGCCTTTTTATGGGTGATTGATTGATTCTATTCTTAATCATGCTGTATTGTCAGAGTCTAATGGCTTTAAATGGAATTTATAGTTTTCACTATTGATACCTGATTTCTTTTCCAATATCAAATGCCATTCAAGTCTGAAAATATTATGTCAAAGAATGACTAAACTGTTATTATTTGATAAGAAACAACACGAATCATATCTTTCTTAAAGAGAGATGAGAAAGTCAAAAGCTGACACGGACCATTTTAAGAATAAATATATTTTACTCAACAACTCTGATGCCTGTCGTTTTATCATGTGGCAAAGAAAAAGATTGGCTTGTGGACCTTCTTCTAGCCTATGTATGCCCACCTGTCTATAGGGCCATGCATATTCACTTGAAATAATGATCTTTCATTGCTGAAATCTATCATCATACTAAATTAGTAATATTCGCTATTGGCACCTAGCTCATTTCCGAACATGATGTCAAAAATGACTCTCTAGTGTGTTAATTTGATATGAAATTACCCAAATCCTGTCTCTCTGAAAGGGAAGCAGGGAGATTAAAACCTGGCATGGACCATGTTAAGAATAGACATATTGTATTCAACCACTCCAATGCCTGTGGTAAAAAAAGTGGCTTCTATGGCTTCCTCGAGCCTATTTATAACTGGTTCTGTCCGTATGGCTATGTCTTTTCACCTAAGTTATGAATATTTATTATAGATGTATCATGGAGGAAATTATTTAATCCAGGACAATCTATATTCCTTGAATAAAGAAAATATTTCATGTAGTACTTCACAGGGATTAGCCATGTTTTGTGGATATGTTAATATAACTGATCTTAAAAAGACCCACTGTCAACCAACAAAGCAGCCCCTGTATTTTATGGAGCCTTCCTTGTTTAATAACATCGCGCCTACGCAGTTACATGTTTTTCTGTGTCAGAAATTAAAAATTGCGCAGCTACGTAGCTTTCAGCAACGCAACAACGAGAGGTTGCCTTAGTTTAGGCCCAGTAGTGTTTGCAATATGCATGCTGCAAAAACGAGGACGTCCACCGGCTCCATCACACCAGTTAAGATTAAAAGAGCCAGTTTACAACCAGTGGCAAAGTCTTAAAACTATTTTCAAGAATAAATCGAGTTTTTGTTAAATCGCGATCACAAAATTTTTTCTTCTGTCGCAGCTCGCTTAAAAAACAAAATGGCGACCGAATCCTTTAACATTCAAAGAAGGCCACTGTTTGTAAACACTAAATTGACAACACTGGCTTTGTTGGTTGACAGTGGGTCTTTGAGATAAAAACTGGATCGAGCATTCTTTCGTTTCTAGAGCCAAATGTTCCAAGTCAATTGCTTTGGCTTGAACTTGGCTTCCCAATATGGCAGCCAAAAAATTATATTGACTTGATTCTTTGTTAAACAAAAGCTGCACGATTATTCAGGCCCATGCTGATTATTCATAACATTCCAACAATCATCGAAGAAAAACGCACTCTCCAGTCTAATCTCAATGTATTGAATTGGACCTCCCAATATGGCAGCCAATTGACTTCATTTCAGCACGACTGATACTCGATCCAGTCTTTCTTTTGAGATCAGTGGTCCATTATTACCACCATTATTACCATTATTATTATCATTATTATTATAGAAATCTATCATCATACTACTACAACGTGAATGAGCATAGCCTGATGTGCTCACTACCGGGAGACAGTGGCATGGCACACTGCACCAGTGAGTTCATTCCAAACTACGCAATATCCAGACATCAGACTTGCTCTCAGAGCTACAGACCAAATGCAACTATATCGAACACTTCGTGCATTAACTGGAACATGTATTACACGCAGTGTGAGCAAGTTGGGGATAACCCATATCATGGTGCGATATCATTTGATCATGCTGGCCTAGCTTTTGTTGCCATCTTTCAGGTCAGTATAATCATTGTTTATGGAAAGAAATGGTTTGAAAGCCTTTGGTTGTTTGTTTTCGTTCGCTTTTTTCAACTGTGACAGTGCACAAGCCTTTTGTCTTAACATTGTTGAGCAACTGGACCCAGATGTTTCTTTTCTACTACTTGTACGATATATTCTTGTCTATTATTAATGATATAAGGATATTTCAGCAAATAATCTAACATGCAATACTTTTTAGTTCATCATAAATCAGTTGCTAATGAATTCAACCAAACTTTGTGCACGGTCGAGACCATTTCATCATTAAAACTCAAACAAAAGAAATGAATAAAAGGCTTCCCAACTATTCAAATCTAATGAATTTGGTTTAATAGAGTAAAGTTCAGTGAAATACAATAGATAGAATACAGCAAGTTCCCACATTTAAGAAATTGAAATTTTCAGGTCGTACATTTTCTGATATGAAAGGAGTTAGTTAATGATGAAATGTAGGTTACTCAAGGAGATGGCATAAGAATATCAATACTTAAGGTGACTAATTAAAAAATTCTTCAAAAGTTTCGATAAAATATTCATCAGTAAACTTTTTCACTTACTATATTTTATAAACTTAGGAAACTGTGCTGTTGTATGATACTACTGAACGTGGATACTCATTAGAGGTCCTTATGATATCAATGAAGGCAAAAATCATCATAAAGAAGAAAAAAGTATTCAGACTGACGAGCTTCAGTCTCTTCTATGTTCATCTCTTATATGCAGGGACTTACTGTATAAAATATAAGCTCATTTAATCCACTGATCAGAAAATAAAGACTGGATCGAGCCTTTATTGTTTGAAAAATCATCGGTAGCCATATTGGTAGGATCAATTTGAATGGGTTTGATATTATAGAAATATCAACTGGGAAGTATTAATTGCTTTGATAACTTTTAGAATGATGTAAACAATAAGTACGAGACTGAATACAATAAAAGTCCTGTAAACAAGAATCTATATATATAGGAACCTGCTAAAGACTAGTTTTGCAGGAAGGATATCCAAACAATCAAATAACTTCCGAAATGAAAAAAAGAGTAATGGGCACATTTATAATTCATATTCTTGAAGAACATCAGAGAGGCCGACGAGGATAGCCTCAATTATCTCTAGCAGTTATTGCTGCGTTTTCAATGTAGAAGACAATATGATGTCATCCTCATAGGACAGACGAATGGCTGTGTTGTTGAAAGTAGAGAACTGTATAGCTTTTGAGAAACGCCACTTCGAAATAAACAAAAACGGTGATTTCATTTTGAACCAGGACTGAATTACTGTGCTATTGAAACTAGAGAACTGTATAGCTCTTCGGTTACATAACTTCGAAATAAACACCGACAGTGATATTATTTTTGACCAGGGGTGAATTACTGTGCTGTTGAAATTAGCGAACTGTATAGCTCTTCAGTCAAATCACTTCGAAATAAGCAAAAACTGATGTATTCTCAAACTTCATGGGAATAACTGTGTTGTTGAAATTAAGAACTGGCTACCTATAAAGTCTGCTTTGTAAGTCATTGCAGTTTGATGTAAACAAAGATTGAGATATTACTTTGAACCATAAGAGAAAACTGGGTTGTTAAAATTAGAGAGCTGATGCTTCAGCAGTGCTGATCACTACACTTGAAAAAAAACTACAGTTTACTGACGACAAATACTATGATTTGATTTTAGAACCATTAAGGAATGGAATCTTTCTTGCAATTTTTATGTTCTTCCGTAAAATTATCATCAAAGCTTGGAGAAAAATCTGAACGGTACAATCGTGCCTTTTTGCAAGAAGATTCAAAGCTAGGAAAAGAATCACTTCCAGAATGCATTTGTGATCTTCCAGCATGCTGAGCACTTTGTTTTCTTGAAAACCGATCATATGCAACCGTACATGGTATGCCCAAATACGAGTAGCTACACAGCCAATGTTGTGATAACCGGGAGGGTACATTTGATCTCTAGATCACATACTCCTTGCCAATCTCATAATTAGTGCGTTTATATCACTGTTCATAGCTTGAATCCCTACTTGATTCTCACGTTTTTCACTCCATAGACTGATTGGTCACTCTACTGACCGGAGTTGTCTATACAACAACAACAACAACGTAGGAGAGGGACTGTTATCCAGTTTATTTCACAGCTTGGTATTACGAAACGCTGATGATCATTCTTTCTCTACAGGTTATAACGCTGGAAGGCTGGTCTCAGATAATGTATTTTTTACAAGACACTTACAGTCCGTGGGTGTGGGTCTACTTTGTGGCATTGATTGTGGTAAGACTCCATACACGTTTATCAAACAAAACTTTGTGTCTATCTGATTTTGCTAGAAAGCTGTATTAATAACAAATGCTGGTTTTATATTTCACCCTGAAAATGCTCTTCAATGTTGTCATAAGTGGATAACGTGTGGTTCGGGATGAATTCAAAACATACCTATTTGACATGGAGTCTTTTATAAAGCTTCCTGGTACATCACTTTTCTCGATTCTACTCGATATGATGTGGATCAAAAACTCAAAAATGTACATTACTTTTCAGAAGTGCGCGAAACATATATTAACCATCAATCGACGTTATGAACTTTTATGCTTAAGTAACATTACAGATAAAAAGGTATTAAGTAATTGAATTAATCGGTGAGAATGACGACTTGAGCAGGATTCGAACCAAAGACCACTGATTTGGTAATCTGATAACCGGTTCTCAGCTTTAGCATCAATAGAGTTAACTAGTGAGAATGAAAAATTACAGGAACAGGATTCGAACCCACGGCCACTGATTTGGTAATCTGATAACCGGTTCTCAGCTTAAGCATCAATAGAATTTACTAGTGAGAATGAAAAATTACAGGAGCAGGATTCGAACCCAATACCACTGATTTGGTAATCTGATAACCGGTTCTCAGCTTTAGCATCAATAGAATTTACTAGTGAGAAACCGGTTCGCAGCTTAAGCATCAATAAAATTTACTAGTGAGAATTAAAAATTACAGAAGCAGGATTCGAACCCAATACCACTGATTTGGTAATCTGATAACCGGTTCTCAGCTTTAGCATCAATAGAATTTACTAGTGAGAATGAAAAATTACAGGAGCAGGATTCGAACCCAATACCATTGATTTGGTAATCTGATAACCTGTTCTCAGCTTTAGCATCAATAGAATTTACTAGTGAGAATGAACAATTACAGGAGCAGGATTCGAACCCACGGCCACTGATTTGGTAATCTGATAACCGGTTCGCTGCTTTAGCATCAATAGAATTTACTAGTGAGAATGAAAAATTACAGGAGCAGGATTCGAACCCAATACCACTGATTTGGTAATCTGATAACCGGTTCTCAGCTTTAGCATCAATAGAATTTACTAGTGAGAAACCGGTTCGCAGCTTTAGCATCAATAGAATTTACTAGTGAGAATGAAAAATTACAGAAGCAGGATTCGAACCCAATACCACTGATTTGGTAATCTGATAACCGGTTCTCAGCTTTAGCATCAATAGAATTTACTAGTGAGAAACCGGTTCGCAGCTTTAGCATCAATAGAATTTACTAGTGAGAATGAAAAATTACAGGAGCAGGATTCGTACCCAATACCACTGATTTGGTAATCTGATAACCGGTTCTCAGCTTTAGCATCAATAGAGTTAACTAGTGAAAGTGAAAAATTACCCAAGTATTACTCGAGCCCTTGTTTATATAGTGCTCTGACAACTGAGTCTCAAGTATCAAGAAATGTCGAACCCCCTTTTTGACTGCCCCATTGCAATCGATTTGTGGGTTGAAAAATCTGAACGTTTTTTGTGCTCTGTTTTGTCTTATTACTCTGTCGAGTTTGTTTGTTGCCGATTTTCCGGTTATTCTTAAGTTCTTAACCGATTAGGGACAGTTAGTGCATCTGTTAATAATTGATGTGGAGGGATTTCGGTGTAAACCACTTTCAAGGATACAGGTTGAGCACAAAAGCTGGTAATATAAAATATTAACATATTTTCAAAGGTTCTTATCATCTCACATCTAGAATGTTTACCTCAAGGGAAATACATGGATTGAAATTGCAATTTTTTTGCCTGGTTTGCGTCGGAGGATTTCTTTAAACCTGATTGTCATGGATTAAGAAGTCAGTTTGACTGTGAGCTTTTGTTGAAAGTGCAAGCCTTAAAATCCAAACAAGGAAGTTGTCATGTATCCAACAGAGTCACAGTAGTATACACTGCATCATTTCATATAGAAGTATCGGGATCTAGTTTGCTTGTTGCAACCACTTGGTTGGCGTGAATTGCTAAGTGGTTGGATCACTTGACCCTTGTTCAAATTTGCCGGTTCTCTGTAATTCCAGGCAAAAGGACAAAATGAATCACAAGGGGTGGTCACATCGAGAGGAAGAATCAGGGTCGCACTGCTCGATTAGTCGATTAATTGGCCCTTTGTGCTTAGCACATCAACCAATAACTTACAAAGATAGTAAGCGTATTTGCCTATCAACCTTGAAATGAAAATCTGGCTAACACTTAAGACTGGTTTCCATATAGATTTAAGGTACAGACACTAGTCTCGTTTACAGTAAGTAGAGCAGCTTTAGTAAAATTGTATATCATTAGTTCTTTCGTTTTGAAAAATACAATACACATGTAATTTTTTCTATACGACACAATAGATATTTGAAAACACAGAGCTTCAGGGAATACCAAATAAACGAAATAGCCTGAAGAGATCTCGTGGAATATCTGATAGGATAGGGTTTAGATAAAAATAATGCATGACCCATCATTTGTTTGGGCTGAATCCTTCCACCGGCAGCATCCAGTTTCGAACGGGGAACGGTCCCTAGAAATACAAGGTACGATTCAAGGTACCTTGTAAGGTACTATACTCCCTGAATGTTAGGTACACCAGTATCAATGCATTTCATGGTTCTCTTTTTAGATTGGTGCTTATTTCATGACAAACCTCTGCTTGGTGGTGATAGCAACACAATTCTCAGAAACGAGGCAGCGTGAGTCTGCGCTCATCGAACAAGCTAATAAAAGGGCACGACTATTAAAATCATACAGTACCTTATCTGGATCTTTTAGTGGGGATCAAGACCAAGGCTGTTATAATGCAATATTAGGCCTACTTGTCACTGCCTACAAGGACATTCGCAAGTCATTGCGCAGAAGATTCGCAGGTACGCGTTGTTGTAAGATCGAAGAACGAAAAAAGAAGAAAAGAAGGCGGAAAATTGTCAAGAAGAAATCGAAACAAAGCGTGACAAGTACGATACACTTACATCATCATCATCATCATCATTTCCACCACCATCATCACATATGTGCAGATGATCATCAGCACTGCTCGCCCGCATGCGCAGATTACTCGCCTAGTATACTAGACACAGCCGGGAGTAGTCTGCCAGCACCTACTATACTTGCTATTGAGAATGTTAAAAGTGAGCCGAAAGCTTCTGTGCCTAGTGTAGGCCCACTGGCTATTCAGAGCACTGCTTTGTTAATGCCAGACACAACTGTAGTTATTTGTAGGTCACGGCCTTCTTCGACCAGGTCATTGCAGCCTACTCACACTGTATCATTTATATCTACATCAGTCAATGAGAAATCAGGCTTTGCTGATGATGTCCCAATCAACGCTGGCGCAGCAACAGTGTCCTCACCACGTGACTTCTCCACTGGAAAATCAAGATCCGCGCAAAGTAATTGTCCGAAAGTTGAGCAATATGAGACGGGGGTTAATCCCGAGAAGTATGAGCAGTTTTATAAAACGGAGAGTATCCATGACGACGAAGATGATGACGACGAAGAGTCGGAGGAAGAAGAGGAAGAAGAAATCCCAGGATGCCTTGCGCGGTTTAGAGGAAAACTGAAAGATCTATGTGAAAGTGACACGTTTAAGATTGTAATAATGGCATCCATTCTACTCAATACAGTAACTATGGGAATCGAACACCACGGACAGGTAAAATCATATTGATATCTCGAAGGTTATATTTTTTTTGTTTTGCTCTTTGTCAGTTTTAAATTCATCAGGAAGCTTCGAGATTTTAGAAATCTATACTTTACCTCTTACAGAATTCTTCTTTTTTCCATGACATTTCAAGTTTTTCAATGCGATCAATTCAGAAATGCTTGAACACGTCTAGGATATTTGCAATTTTACATTAACTCGATATAAAATTTCTTATTTCAGCCGCAAAAACTGACAGATACGTTGGATATTTTCAATTACATATTTACAGCCATATTTGCAATCGAATTCATTATCAAGCTAGCGGCTTATGGGTTGTACGGATACCTAAAAGATTCTTTCAATTTATTCGATGGAACTATTGTTATCATCAGGTGAGAGTTTCTTTTGGGATTCCCTTTGACATAAATTAACATTAGTCAAAGTTCAAATTACTTTTGAGTATATTATGTGATCATGTTGAAGGCTCTCATTTTGATTACATTATAATACAAAGATATTTTTGACAGTCATAGAGATTATGTTACTCAATACTTCTTCCACAGCCTACTACTTAATCTGCATTCACTAGGTATTAGATCGTTGTTTTATCAGATTTTATATTTCTATTGCCGTAGATAACTCAGTGGTTAGAGTGCTGACGCACACAGTCATAGATCGTAGGTTCGAGTCCTACTAGAGTTATGTCTATTCACACAAACTATATAGATTGATTTTCCAAATCAGTGAGTCGGTTTACCATGAAAGTGCTCGATAGAAAGAGTAGAGCTATATACACTTAGAAGAAAAAGACTCAAAAGACAAAACTTTCCATCTCGACAAGCCTGTTTCGTGGTTACCTACTCAACACCCTGTACATCTCCTGATGAGTGGGTAACCACAAAATAGGCTTGCCGAGATGAAGAGTTTTGTCTTTTGAGTCTTTTTCTTCTTAGTGTAGATTGATTTTCCAAATCCTGCTTCTTCTCAAACTATCAAGCAGTTTCAGGGCTATCCTATTGCTCTTTTTCACCAAAAATCCTTTCTCATTAACATTTCTTTCCATTATAGCACTGTTGAGATCTTCGCAGACAGTGAAAGCGGCGTGTCAGTTCTCCGAACGTTTCGTCTGATGAGAATCTTCAAGCTCATTCGGTTTCTACCGTCCTTGCAGAAACAAGTAACAGTGATGGTGAAAACATTGGACAGTGTCATGACTTTCCTGGCACTTCTCATCGTCTTCATATTCACTGTTTCTATTCTTGGAATGCATTTGTTTGGAGCAAAAGTCATCTTCAACGGTGTGCCCGTTCGTCATAATTTCGATTCTTTGTTATGGGCTCTCATGACTACGTTTCAGGTATGCTATTAGCTTCGAATCAAGTCTGTTTGAATAAGAGACCATGCGAATATTGTGTTAATGTTAATGTTAATCATTGTAAGCTCTTTAATGAAGCATTTCAAAAAGTGAATCACTTCAATACTAAGCAATTGAACAAATCTAAGCTCATTTAGAAATATTAATTGTTGCAAGCTCTTTAACAAATTCTGAAGCCTTTGGTCGGTAGGGTCTACTAGGGTAAAATGGGTAATTCCGGGTAAAATGAGTAGTTTTATAACCTTGTATAAATAACTCAATGTTGCTCATTTTGGTGTTTATGCTAGTATTGATAGGCTTTAAAGGACCCCAGATTACTAATAAAAGCTGAATAGAAAATGAGATGTTGCTAACTTAGGTTATGCATACAAGGTTATGCACCTACTCATTTTACCCTGTGTTACCCATTTTACCTTACTAGACCCTACAAAACTTCAAAAAAGATTTTTCTGGCTATCTATTAATTGAAGCACTATTACACTGAAGCACTTTAAAACTAAGCAATTTAACAAAACCTAAAAGCACAATAAGAACTGTAGGAAAACATATACTATAGCTGTGTAACTGACACTCACCAGAGAAGTGCGTCATAAATTATAGCAACCTGAAAAATTGTATACATTTACTCTTTTGAGTGTCAGACGAAAGGCTTAATAAGTATATAAGTAATTATCTGATTTTGTTTGTCTCGTTGCTTCATTTTGTTCTTATTTTCCTCGCTATCCTTAGATTTGTTTTCTCAATTATTCTAACTAGACATTGTTATCAGAATCACTAATAGCAGTTTTAAGCGTTGCTAATTTATTACATCTATCGCTTATTTATGTATCAAATAAGCTATCAAACAGTGCAATTGCTTATTTGATGAAAAGATCTTTGATGCAACCGATGATCGGAGCAATCAAAAACAAGGTGATTAGTCATCTGAGTTTGATATCTGCTTGTAGCGAAGTAAGGGACATACGACGATTATCTCTCATAAAGAACATTTTAGAGGTTTTTGAATTTTTGTCTTTTTTATTCCATCAAATAATTTAAAAAAAACAACAAAAGACAAATCGTGTATATGTTCCAATCATAACGGGAAAAGACTTAGGTCAGTGAGTCCCCACTATGAATTGCACTTACAATGGTTCATATTAAATATTTAATCGAAGAAACCGTAAACACTTAAAGCTGCGTGTACACTTGCAATTTTTTTTTACATAGCTTTGATTTATAAAATCAATATCCTTTTCTCACACGTCTTAACTCATCCTTCTAGGTGCTTACTCAAGAAGAATGGAACATAGTAATGTACGATGCAATGAGAGCTACAACACAATGGGCATCACTTTACTTCATCATCCTGATGACCCTTGGCAATTACATCTTATTCAATCTGCTGGTGGCTATCTTGGTGGAAGGGTTCTCCAATGATCCGGTAAGTGGGGTGTTTACTATTTTCTTTGAGGCAGTGAAATTGGAGAGATTTCACTGACACTCCCAATGATCTGGTAAATTAGGTTTTTACTATTTTTGAAGGGAAAGTGAAATTGGGGCAGGAGGGGCATTTGCCCCCCCCAGTAATCCTAAAAGTAAATTGTTCACAGCACGGTCCTTAGTCTTCCTATTGTTCTCAAACAATGGTTGCCCCCCCAATAATTTTTCTCAAGCTACGGTGTTGAATGGGGGAGATTTTTTTGACTCTCTATTGATGTGGTAAAAAGGGATTTGCTATTTTAAAGGGACAATGAACTACGAGAGATTTGTATCATTCTGCAATGACCCAGTTAATTTAAAAAGGTTTTTACTATTTTCTATGGGGCAGTTAAGTGAGAGAGATTTTTATGAAAGCTGTTTTTGGATTTCTGTTCTCGTTGTTCATTTTTGAGTTATCTTTAATTTTGATTCGTATTCTTGTGACATCATTTTGTTTCCAAAAGTCAATGCATTGTATATGAAAAATCTTAATTCTGACATTAGAAAACCAACGAAATTTTTATTCTGTAAACCCGGTTGACAAAAGGATATTCTGTTTCAATATACGATAGAGTTTATTAGCGATGACGTCACAAAAATCTATTTTCAGAATTTTGGAGGTTTGGGTCCATAATCTGAAAAAGCTTCAAAAATAATATCTAATGGATACAAAATCACCTCTGTATGTTGAATGTTGACTGAGATATAACCATTTGAAAAATTGACTCTCAATGTAGGAAATCCCCGTATTCTTTGGCTGGTTCTAAACTTTATGAAGCTTGCTACTTTTTTTGAAATAAACTTACAGATGCATTTTCATTTGATAAATTCTGATTCTTCATTGTTTTCCTTGAAATTGTGCAAGCAAAATTGGGTCATAAGTTCATAACAAGCTTTGTAAAAACTCATTAATAAAGAATATATCAAAAAATAAGGAATGTCAGTTCATATCCCCTTGAATAAAATTTACGTAATAAGTAACATATGCTGCTGATTCAAGTCGATTTTGTTGTTGCCACTAAGTTGTGAGGAAATGGAAGAAAATCATCCCAGTTTTGGTTTGTATACAGAGTGTTGATCTATTATTAAGTTTTTGAGCTGTGTGCAAAATAGATTATATCAGAGTCAAAGAAACGTAGATTGATATGTTCAAGTAAAGCAATATATTTATAAACTACGGTGGCAAAAAACCTTCTTGTGAGACTTTACTGTCTTTCAATCTAGCTATTCTTCTAAGACTCTCAGAATATTTCGGACTTAGCACTTCTCCAACTAGAAATTCGACTTGAACTCTGTAACTAGGAATAGCACCTTCCTTATTCCAAGACATCTAACCTTATCGTGGTAAACTCGGTCAAAATTACGTTACATTAACAGTCTAACCAAACCGTGAATACCGTATGCGTTGCTTTCTAGAAACTACGCGATTTGATAAAGCCAAAATCCAAACAAAAGATCATTGAGAGTAACAAGGTACTGATGTTTATTTACGCACATTTTTCCATTTTTCTCAAACGCTGATTAAATTAGTCAGTCATAAAAACATTAAAAACGCCAATGTCAACACGGCGGTAAATCTAGCTGCATAAATTTCAAACAAATTAAATTTAAAATTGTAGTCAACTCGCGTAGGGTTAGAATTCATAAGCCCGGTTTTTATTTTATCTTCTGGAACGTCTCTATTGCCTGATTTCTTGACATGATTGAAGTTAATTTTTATGAAAAAATACTCGTACAAGTTAAGACTAGGGATAATGGATAATTCCTGCAGGCTCGCTCCTTTGAGATACTCTTAAAAGACCAACTTTTTGTAAACTACCAGAAATTTTTAAAGGAATACTAAAGCATTGCAGAGGCAATGAAACCTTAGGAACTTATTTCTGGGTTTGTTAATAAGAAATGTCCCTAACTTTTGGTATAATCTTAGAAATAACAGTCCTTCTCTTCGTAGCTTCTCCTGTTTTAGGTGCCATTTATGATTTTTCCGGGTATTTGGTTACATTTTTTTGATGATGATTAAGATTTATAGTTAGTTCTTTAGAAGATTTATTGATGGATACTTAAGATATCGAGGCTGATTTAGAGACGACCAGGATGATAACATAAAAACGAGGCTCTACGTGATTCACTGACTTGCGTTAGCTCTACCCCTCTAAACTAACAGGTAACAGTACCACCTTAATCATATATTGCGGTGTAGGCTCCTTTTTATTACCATAAAGAGTAACTCAATTAAGGTCATATAGAATCTAGCTATTAATTTTCTGTATTAAAACTAACTCTTTTCTACAAGGGACAGAATGGGACCAAGGCAGGCATTGATTTTTTAGCAAATCTCTATTGGATAGGTATTGCAGGGTAAAACTGGATTTCATTGGTGTTTATTGTCAACTGTCTTGATTGGAGTTTTTTCTATCCACTTGGTAACTAAGGGTTAGCTGAAAAAGGGACAATCCAAAATAACACTCATAACAGTAGTACATCTGAAAGAGAACGAAAATGAAACCTAACGAATTATTATACCCAGAGATAGAAAGTTTTTGAAATCAATTTCGATCCACCTCTGAGTGTATTAATTTGTTAGGTTTCATCTTCGTTCTTTTTCTGATATATTACTCCAATGAATGTTAGACACAAAGCTTCAGTATATCATGGGCCCATTCTAGCAAAATTGAAATGCCCAGGAGTATTGTTTGTAGATTGATCTAAAATATGTTCATTAGTCACGATGCTGATATCAAATATATTTTTGTAAAATATGAAAATAAAGTGCCTTGAATTAATTGCACCTGAAAATTATAATAATCTAATAGTGACTCCAGCCATAATATCTAAACTGAAATAGTCACAATCATCCAAAATACGATAAAGCAAAAACATTTTCCTACAGTTACTACTAGTACTGCATATCATTAAATAACAGTTTGTTTAAATAATAAAATGGTAACTTCTCTCTTTGACAACATTACGCGAATTGATAAAATCATGCTGAATTTTGTTTCAAATTAGTGCAAGAGTTTCAAATTAAAACCATCCAAACAACTCAAGAATATTTCTAAATGCCTCTGGTTAAAACCCATCAACACAAAGCTAATAGTATATTGATATTCATAGATTGATAAGTACCTTTTATATTCATGTAATTTTGTACATGCTTCTGAAAAGGATTTAATCCAAAATAAGAATTAATGTCTCTACTGTGGATAAACCTGGTACTGGATACACCGGAAGAATACTGCAACAACTAATTGTCCTTATTTAGGCCAGTGCTTACCATAGTTTGATAAGGTTAGGGTAGTTGGGTATTTGGCATCGTTGTAAATTACTTTTAATACCTTCAAGGCAATATTCGATTCAAAGTTGCATATCAAACTTTCCTACTTCTCTTTTGACTCATTCGATAGTATGCCGATATCACAGTTTAGAAAATAACATCAGCTAGCCGGGGCTAGTTTCCAAACAAACACAACCTTAATAATTCTTGCATTATCAAGATCACAATCATAATAACCGCAATATGATGATGGTAGCCAAAATTATATATATAGTAATAGTAACATGATAATAGCAATATGGTAATAGTGACAAAATTATATATATAGTGATAGTAATATGATAATAGCAATATGGTAATAGCACCAAAATGATATATATCAAAATAGCATCATGATAATAGCAATAGCAATAGCGATAACGACTAATATTGATATTTGCATTGATCATATATTGCCACACTGCATACAGGAGCGTCGTTATACAAAGTTTATTAAAGTTGTAAAAAATAGTCTAAAAAGTTTTGAGTGCTAACGAATAAAACGAAACAAATCCTGGTAAAAAGAATTGGGTATATAAAAGAGAACGATGACCAGGAAATTCAAATATATTGACAACAATTAATTTGTGTAACTAAACTTGACCGTTTCATCTGGTAGGGAACTGAAGAAGACTTGACCCTCAAAGATGACAAGAAGAGTGACAACAACTCCAATGAGCTCTACCGGAAATCGGCCTACGAGAAAGACGCTTATCATGATGATTACACCAAATGTGACGCTCGATGTCCCATGCATCGCTCTCTCATCAAAAGCATGTCGAACACAGGGCAGGCATCGTGTCAACACCAAATGCCCTTTGATGTGAAAACCAAAGGGAATTCTTGGCCTAATCTGTTATCGAAGTGCCGGGATGAGACTTGTGACTACAAAAGAGATATGCCAGTCAGATGTGATTCAGATAACACCCTGAAAGGATCAAGTCCCCGACGACGTCTGTGAGTAAAACTGTTTATGTAGTTTATTCCACTGATCTCAATATAAAGACATGATCGAGCATTCTTTGGTTTCTGGACTTGAATGTTTAAAGCCAATTGCTTCGGCTATCATTTGGCTTCCCAATATGGCTGCCAAAGAAATTAAATTGACTTGATTGTTTGTTAACAATAGCTGCACGATTTTTCCGTCTCGAGTTGATCATTCATAACATTCCAATAATCATCAAAGAAAAAGGCACGCCCCAGTGGAATCTCGATTTATTGAATTGGGCATCCCAATATGGCCGCCAAGGACTTCATTTTAGAACATCCGATGCTCGATCCAGTCTTTATTTTGAGATCAGTGGTTTATTCCTCATATGAAACTGGTTGAGCTAGTACTGTAACTTCAAAGCTTGTTATTTGCAAAACCATAGCAGATGGTTCTGTCAAAGTTTCAGGGATAATACTTCATACCTATATTCAGTTAATGACAGAAACAGAATTTTTTAACTCATTTCGTTATTTCAAAAAGCATCTTCATATTGATAATACTTTGGTTAGTAGTATTATCATTTTTGAAAATATTATCTTAAAAGATTCAAGCCCTAGACTTAAATTTTGTTTCTGTCAATGCCTTTAGGTTTGAATACTTAATGAAGGTGATAAAGTTTGAGGGCATAATTTCTGCCATGCTTGATGAAATCGTGTCACAAATATTTTCAAGTTCCCAAACCCCGCTTCTGGCAGGTATGTTTCCTATATGAACAACCCCTCAGTGAAACTTAGCATTCTTTGAGGTGACGCTTCATTATGCTGGTAGAGTGGAGTGAGGTATTTTTCCCATACAAACGCAGATTGAGAATTCAATGGTATTTATAGGAGGATGAGGTATCGTTTGCCAGCCCTAGGCCTGACAGGTGATGCATTTCCCATGTAATGTAAAAGGCCCGACGAAACAAAAAAGAGCTTTTGGGTCGGCTTACTGAAATCCTCTCTTGTGGAGAATGCAATTGAATTATCTCGCGGAAATTTTAGGAACTCTCTTGGTTTCCAATTACTTGAAAGAATACATTGCCTACTGCACCTGTCAGAATTATCGATGATGAGCATTATTTCACAATAGTGGAGTGATTCAATCTCATAGGCTTTCGGATAATCTTGAGCCTAATACTGGGCGTGGGACGATTTTGGCAGATGTTTTTGAAATTAGAGACACTTTCTACAGCTGTCCCTAACTTCCAAGGATGATAACATTGATATGGTTCATAGCCTTTGAGTGATTTGCAAACCTTTGCATATCTTTTCAATTGGATCATAAAATACGCGCAGGATACACGATAAGACGAATAAACTTGATGTTTCTTGCAAAAAATACACTAAATCTTAGTTTCATAATTACGGCGAAATTTCCTAGAAAGTTTCTCAACATCGCAACATAACTTTCCTTATCAAAAAGTCCTTTCTTATCGGTAAGGTAACATAAAACTAATACAGGTTATATTAAGTCTTCTACCGAAGTTTTTTAAGTTTTAAGATATAACCCTAAGATTAGTCAGGTAGCTATTCCGAGCTAAATACCAACTTAAAACTTTTTAACAGACTAAATACAGTACCCTGTATAGCCCATCAGAAATAGTGCCAAATAGCTCAAGCTACTTAAACGTCTTTATTTCAGTGAGGGAAGACCGCTCTTGCAAACAACCGAAGATTCATTTGCAGTTAACATAGATAAAGATGAAGAAAATGAAACAAAATCTGAAAATTCAATTTCCAAGGTAACATTCATCCAACCCTTCAGACTAGTTATCGTTTTTGCAGAACTTGAGAATATCTCGGAAAAGTCAGAGATATAGCAAAACATGATAATTGATAAAGCTTTTCTCTGAAACTCATCAGAGCTGTACAAAAGGAAGATAAATGAAAAGATGCTTATCTAATTATTACACTATCTTCTGACTTAACGATGAGTATCAGACGTAAAGCTAACCCCAGGTAAGATGGATAGTTTTGTAATATTTCATAAATTGAATAATTCTACTTTTTTCACTCGTTTTTGAGTTTTGCTGGGCTGTTTCCAAATATATTTTCTTGATCTTGATTTTCATATGTCAAAAGTAAGGAAGGGATTTTAGCTAGACCCCGCTATATTTTTTACATTTCTGATTTCTGACACTATTTTAAAACTTCAGACAAACCTTGGATTTCTTGAATAACACTGAACTAAATGTATGGCATATTTCTAAATCAAATGTCATATTTTGTTTTGTTTAACGATGATGAATTTTGTTTTACAGACAAGAAGATTCTCAGCTTGGTTTACGAAATTATTCTGTAATTGTTGTGAGACGAGGAAAGAATATGCTCTCTATGTGTTTTCACCCTCGAATAGGTAAATGAACATTTACTCTTTCGTATACACGCTGATGAATATAGATCCTTATTCTTGACAGTATCCCCAACAGTACTGAGCGTCTTCCATTGTACTGAAAAACCTCCACAGTAGTGAGCATCTTCCAATGTACTTGTAATGTCCCCCCAAAGTGCTGAACATCCTCCACTGTACTAAACATCTTCCTAGGTACTGATGATGACCCTCAAAGGTACTGACCATCCTCTACAGTGCTGAAAATCCTTCAGAATGCTGAGTATCCTCCACAGTACTTAAAATCCTCAGAAATACCCAACATCCTCGAATGTGCTGAACATCCTCAACAGTATTATACATCCTCCAATTTACTGAATATCCTCCAAAGTTCTGTACATCCTCCACAGTTCTGTACATCCTCCACAGGACTGAGCTCCCTCCACAATACTGAACATCCTCCACAGTACTGAACATTCTTCACAATACTGAGTATCCTCCACAGTACTTGAAATCCTCAAAAATAATAAATATCCTCCAATGTACTGAGCATCCCCCACAGTACCCAACATCCTCCAATGTGCTGAACATCCTCCACAGTATTATACATCCTCCAATTTACTGAATATCCTTCACAGTTCTGTACATCCTCAACAGTACTGAACATCCTTAACAATACTGAACATTCTCCACAATACTGGACATCCTCCACAGTACTGAATATCCTTCACAATACTGAACACCCTCCACAGTTCTGTACATCCTCCACTGTACTGGACATCATCCACACTACTTGACATCCTTCACAGTTCTGTACATCCTCCACAGTTCTGTACATCCTCCACAGTTCTATACATCCTCCACAGTTCTGTACATCCTCCACAGTACTGAACATCCTTCACAATACTGAACACCCTCCACAGTTCTGTACATCCTCCACTGTACTGAACATCCTCCACAATACTACAACGAGGTTCCCAAGGGTGGTTATGAGCACTCAGAGTCATGTTAGGGCTTTCAATCCTTGGTTCGACCTCTTCTGGTTCCCTATACAAACTATTTCTTATTCTTTAACCATAGCCACATATATCATACAAATTTATTTCAATTATCTTATTTTTAGATTTCGAGTGTTCAATTCAAGTTTAATTGCAAACAAATGGTTTGATAGAATAATTCTATTCTTCATTTTCTTCAACTGTATTGTTTTGGCAATGGAGAGTCCCGGGCTGGACCCGAATAGTGTTGTGAGTTCTGTCAAATTTTAATCATACCTCATAATTATAATAATTTCCTTTAATTGATTTTGCAAGTTGGCCATGATTATAGCTTGACATTTTTCTATGACGAAGTCAATGTGTTTTAGCTTGAAATGTTGATAAGAATCTGAGGCCAAAATAACAGAATCACGACACCTTTAGGCCTTTCAAAATTGTGAGTAACTCTGATTAAAGCGTAGGTTTTGAAAGGCCTAAGAATCATAACACGGCACTTCCTTACATCAAGCACTGCGAAGGAGCTATAGACCACGCAATGCGTTAAGTATAGATACTATAATGATCATTAAGTCTGTCTGATGATTGTGTAAGCATGAAACTTTGAATTACATGGCCAGTCTCCTTTGCTGTTTCTTATCTATCATCCGTCTGTACTTCTGCACATCGAACACTTTAATGAAGGTATAGATAAGGAAATTACATAAGTATGCAGATTATGATGATCATTATAATCTGTCTGATCATTGCAATAGTATGAAACTTTGAATTATAATGTGATTATAATATTCTGCAGGAAAGAAAGTTTATCGACACAACAAACAACATTTTTACAGGAGTATTTATTCTGGAAATGCTGATCAAGGTCAGTGTAATTATCTTTTTCATCTTAGTAATTATCATGATTAATAGAAAATAATATTATGTTGCTTGCCTATTCTGGATACATACTGTGCTCTATGCCTTAGGCAGAGCGGGATACACAGATGTTGACTTTCAGAGAAAGCACATTGTTGTCTACCTCTGTAGTACGGTTATTAATAATTCTTTGAAATGAAAATGTCTCCGGTAGGGCTCGAACCTACGACCTTCCATTGATTCTCTGAATCCTGCTTCTTCTGATGTTTTCAAAAGATGTGATCCCATTTTTTCATATTCTCTCTCATAAATTAATGCCTAGTATGTACATTTTACAGGTATTTGCCAAAGGATTTGCAATTGGTCAAGACGCTTACCTAAACAGTGGTTGGAACGTGATGGATTTCTTCCTGGTAGTTATTTCTGTCACCGACCTACTCGTGACCAGATTCAGTGATACTAAAAGCAGCATTCTTGGCGTCTTGAAGGTTTTTCGTGCTTTGAGGACGCTAAGACCTCTAAGGTGATAATTCTTTATTTGTTTTTTTTCATTGGGAAATCAAATCTATTTAATCTTTTTATTCCTACTCCTTAAGGCTCAAGAACAATAAAAAAGTGTAGTAGAAACCCCTGCACCTGAATTATATGATTTTGATGAGCCATATTTGAAAAACTGTCTTAACGGGCAACATATCTCACTGCAGTAAGCTAAGGATACTTTTTAATTTGTAGTAATATGTGCAATGGGACTGACGAAGATTGTGATATCAAAAATTTTAAAGAATGTTATAATTGCATTTTTATATTCTTTTCATTTCTGTAATTTTAGATGGTGGTTTTTGTTTTATATGCAATTGGAATAATGCTCAATATTTCCAGGCAGTCCTAAGACTAATCTGTGGTTTTTTTCAGAGTAATCAGCCGAGCTCCTGGCCTAAAACTAGTCGTTGAAACATTGCTGTCTTCGTTGAAACCGATTGGCAATCTGCTCGTTATTGCTGGAGTCTTTTTCACGATATTTGGAATTCTTGGTGTACAGGTACATTTTATAGATACATTGATTTCATCCAGCAACATGCATGGATCAAAAATTGTTAGTCTTAACCCGTCTCTAAACTAGACCCTTTTTTGGAATATTGCAAAAATTAAGTGTTGCTTACACCTCAGTTTATCATATAGCCTGGCTATTCCTGTTTACATTAGCATCAAGGGTGCTAAAGCATGCACTAAATCAATACCTGTACTTAGTATAAGGTCCTACAGTGCATACTGCATCAATTTGTGGAACAAAAGTTTTTCAATTTGGAAATCACTGTTAGATAAACAACCCCTGATTTTAGGATAGTTCAATAAAAAGAGTTGACTACGTGTGGTACTTTGTAGATGTACAATAAAAGTACAAAAATTAGTTGATAACGGGTATAATCCCGAAACTTTGTAAAAAATTTGATACTTTATCATTTCTGTACTAAAATTTTTAGTTTTGTCGTTTTATTGGACACCCCGATTTTAGGCCTTAGGCCCTATGCATGCTCGCTCAGAATCTGCATCGTCAAGAAATTCTAATGCCAAGCAACTAGTTAAATGGTAACAATAATGCATCTACTTAATTGAGACATGACATGATAGGTACAAGTAGAGATTTCGATGTCCCGGTAATCTAAATAAGTATTTGAAGTATTCAATGTTCAAACGAGTTTAGTTTAGCAAACATCGATCTTATAGCACATATCTTGCTTAATTTTTGTTTTATTTAGACTTGACACTCTTATTCAATGTAAAATAGCTTATCAAAACTCATTTTTCCAGCTCTTCAAAGGCAGTTTCTACTATTGTCTGAATCCGACTGCTCCTGGAGAAACTAAAGCTGAATGTTTGTTGAGAGGGGGTTCGTGGAGAAATCGAGAATACAACTTCGATAATCTACTCAAGGTTCGTAAAAAGTTTCAATTTTTAAGGATCATTTTAAAATCTTTATTGTTGGTCACACTCTGAAGATAGCAAAATTTGGAAAGGCCTTGTATGGGTAGTGTCTTTGCATCCATTAACTACCAAACCAAATTGTTAGAGTTAGACACACTCTTGTGAAGACAAAGGTTTGAAAGATCTCAATTTCTAAGGATAATTTAAAAATCTTTATTGTAAGTCACACTTTTAAGATAACGCTAGTTGGAAAGGCCTCAGTGTGCGTGTATGGGTAGTGTCTTTGCATCTATTTTCTGCTTTTGAAAGCAACCGAACCAAATCGTTAGCCACACTATTGTCAAGACAAAGGTTTGAAAGATCTCAGCATAAGAATAAGTTTTGTTTGGTTTTTTTGTGACTTGTGCTTTTTACCGTACTCCATGCCACTTGCCACACAGTTTGAGTCTAAAAACTATGTATATAAAGCCCCAATCTTTTTCAATGTAGATTATATTTCATGATTTTTTTGAATTTGTTTTCAGGCTATGCTGACGTTATTTGTATTTTCGACAAAGGACGGTTGGGTGGCACTAATGTACCACGGTATTGATGCCGTTGGCGTGGATAAGCAGGTACATTTCATATTTACTTTGCAGGCAGGCCCGTAGTAAGAAGGGGGGGGGTTAGGGGGGCATTTGCCCGCCAGTAATTCAAAAATTTAATTGTTCACAGAATGGTGTCTAGTCTCCCTATTGTTCTCAAACAATGGTTGCCCCCCCCAAATAACTTTTCCAGAGCTACAGTGCTACACTTGAAGGTAGATACTTTCATTTTGCCTGCTGAGGTTTTTGAATTCAAAATATCAAATGTTTGACGATGGGCCAGGAAAAGTTTGCTGTTCTTATAACTGTTATTATAACTGTTATTATAACTGTTGCTGTTCTTATAACAAGAGACTAAGGGGTGTCATGGAGAATTCAATCGATTTTACAAATTTACAAGCGAGAGATTAGACCTAGGAGAAAGAGCTACTTGGCTGAGAATTTTTTGAGCTCTTTCTCAAAGTATCATACCTTTTTTGCTACAGTCAATAAGGAACGACAATCCTCGGGCGTTTCTATACTTCTTTTCCTTTTAACTCATTACCATTGCATCATCATATACATCGAAATATTTTTCATTTATGAAAATTAACCGGGTAGGACTAGAGCCCAATACCTTTGTGTGCCTCATCTCAAGATTATCACACATTTTTTGTTGCAGCCAATGAAGAACCACAATCCTTGGGCATTTCTATACTTCTTTTCCTTTTAATTCATTACATGCATTATAATTTTATTGAAATGAATTCTATGAAAATAAATTACTTTGGTAGGATTCGAACCCAATACCTTCGAGAACTCTTTCTCAAGATTCTCACACATTTATTTTTGCAGCCAATAAATAATCACGATCTTGGTGCATTCTTTTACTTCTTCTCCTTTCTATTGACTGTCATTCATCATCATATGTATTGAAATATTCTTATGAATGAAAATTAACCGGGTAAGATTCAAACCCACGACCTTTGAGAGCTCTTTCTCAAGATGATCACACATTTTTTGTTACAGCCAATTAAAAACAACAATCCTTGGGCATTCTTATAATTATTCTCCTTTTAATCATTACCATTGCATCAACATATACATAGATATATTTTTTAAGAATGAAAATGAACCGGGTAGGAACGAACCCAATACCTTTGTGTGCCTCATCTCAAGATTATCACACATTTTTGTTGCAGCCAATGAAGAACCACAATCCTTGGGCATTTCTTTACTTCTTCTCCTTTTAACTCATTTCCATTGCATCAACAAATATACATCGAAATAGTTTTTTATGAATGAAACGTAACCGGGTAAGATTCGAGCCCAATACCTCTGAGTGCCTCATCTCAAGATTATCACACATTTTTTGTAGCCAATAAAGAACCACAATCCTTGGGCATTCCTGTACTTCTTCTCCTTTTAACTCATTACCATTGCATCATCATATATATTGAAATATTCTTATGAATGAAAATTAACCGGGTAGGATTCGAACCCAATACCTCTGAGTGCCTCATCTAAAGATTATCACACATTTTTTGTAGCCAATAAAGAACCACAATCCTTGGGCATTCCTGTACTTCTTCTCCTTCCTTCTCATCGCTGGGTTCGTGGTGATAAATATGGTTGTTGGGGTCATCATTGACAACTTCCATCGATGCAGAATCGAAATCGAGGCTATTGATGGCATCCAGAAGCATTTTCAGACAGAGGAAGAACACATCCTTGATGGTATGTCGATGATTTATTTTGTGTATCTCATTGTAGTCTGCGTTTAGAATTTTCATTCTCAAATATCCAAACACGAGTCCTTGCTGCAGGAAAACATAGACTCGTTTAGCAACTCTGTTCACAAATTTCAAGACTTGTGTTTCGATATTGTACTTTTTTGTGGTCTGAAAATGGTGCCTCAAATTGGCAAAAACAAAGATGTAATAAATTCTTATTGCATGTGACACTGCTTTGTAGGTAAGGTCTTGCTATTTATAGTGAGTCATTGCCATAAATCAAAATACCTCCCCAATAGTGTCCATTTTGTTTTGCAACAGCTTAGTGTTCCTCTTTGCTGCAAAGTTATAGGAATTCATATCACTGTGAGAATGCCTTGTTCAGCAGACATGCATGCAATATTACAGATTGTTGTTTGGATCATGCTATGCATTAATTGTTTTGATGCTTGAAATTTCTTTTGCCCTTTCTTGCAAAACTGTTTTTCCAATTTCCTACTGTTTATTTCACCTCACATGTTTCCTTTGTCAATTTTCCTTTTCCGTTTGATCCTTTTTCGTTAATTTTATCAGCTTCCCACGCAAAACACATCTTTTATTGTTTTGTTTTATTTTCATTTGAAATTTCATTTGTGTTCTTCTTCTAATCCAACATATTCAATTCATACTCTTCAAATCAATTTCATAAACTCAAAGTTAAAATCATTTTACTAACAATGATAATCCTAACAATCTAAATATCCTATTTTCAATAATTTTCTGATAATCTCATTCTAAAGTTATTTTGTAAGAATTAAAATATTCATTATAAATTATGTACTTATCATCGTTTACGATGTAGTTGATGATAGCTGCTTGGGTGCAAAATTTTTGCATATCAGACTTTCATTTACCTGGCTTTGAAATATTTCAATAGAACTGCTGAAAGCATTGATAATCTAATTAAAGGTAGATTTCTTCTGTCTTTACCTGTTCCTAGTGGCCCTTACGCTCGGCAAAGCTGCCTCTCCCTTAACTGTTAATAAATGATTCTACAAAAGATGGAAAATCGTATTAGACGCAATAATGATAGGAAGAAACCCTCGAGAAACGCATTAGATACAAAATAGGAGTAAAATATTGAACACAGCTATAGCAGATTTAGGTCGTAAATGCTAGTGACGTGACGTAAGCAAGTCTCGAACCTACAACCTCAGACAACCTCAGACACTGTACGCCGGTGCTCTCACTACTGAGCTATCGAGTCAAATCGGATGTTTTAATAGTTGAATTTAGATGGGATACTCAAACAATATGCAATTTTTTCATTCAAGCAACCTTTATCAGCTACAGTGTAAATGATTTTAATAACAATAAATAATTTAATCCAGTGGTATTGTTGTCTCTCTTACGGCAGGTATTGGCGGAGAATCTGGTTCATCTTCTGAGCCAAATCTCTTGAGGTCTTCTAACGCTTCCTTATATAAAACAGACACTGAGGACAAGCAGGAGACCAGTAGCTTGTCTGATGATGAGAACAGTACGTAGTGTGTGTTATTATCGAGTTACACGCATACACATTTTACATTCACCCTTTTTAACTCATTTTCTAAATGCATTTTGGTTACCTTCTCGATGAATAGAATTTGGAGTGATACATGTTGACGAGAGGGGGAACTGAACTACCTGGAAGTTCAGATTTTGTAGCCTAATGCTGCTTTCCCAATTGAGTTATCTCGCGAAGTACTTGCTAGATTGATATTCAGTACGGGTTAATGAGATTATCCTTTGCACAATTATCTATTCTAAATACTTTTGAAACAAAGCCCTTGAATTGCAGAATCACAAACAAACTTGCCCTCACTATTCTTATCTCTATGCTTTTACTCCCCTTCTCAATTCACTCCAGTGTGATGCAGCCTCGTTGCTTTGCTGTATTCAAAGCGTTCCTCGACCTTTCACTCATCAATGCAGGAGATAGACTGGATCCTATCTTTATTTCACACTTCTCCTTTCTCTTCTTTCTTCTACTTTACTCTTGATGTTGTCTCCCTACAGCTCGAGCGATTCACATCTTAGCGTCATAATGTTCTCAGAGACAACATTGTCTTGGAAACTACATTGACTTATATTTATGCCTTTACACTTTTGAACCTGACCTATCAATCTATTGAACTATGGTAATGAGTTGTACTCATCAAAAGAGTACCCTTGACCTATTGACCTATCAACCTGTTGAACCATCAATCTGGACATATTGAACTGTGTTGATAAAGTTTTGTCATGAAAAGAGTATCCTTAATTCATTGTTAATATATTCACCTTTGTTGACCTGTGCTGATCAATGGTACTCAACTAATGACTTAACTCTTGGCCTATTGACCCATTAACAAATTCCAATGAATTTTACTCATTTAAAGAGTATTCTTGACCTATTGACCTATTGATTTGTGTTGATGAACTGTACTCATTTATAGAGTATCCTTGACCTATAACCAATTGACCTATTAACCTATTGAACTATCAATCTGGATATATTGAATTTTGTTGAAAAAGTGTTGTCATGAAAAGAGTATCCTTAATTCATTGTTAATATATTCACCTTTGTTGACCTATGCTGATCAATGGTACTCAACTAATGACTTTACTCTTCTTGACCTATTGACCCATTGGCCTATTCCAATGAATTTTACTCATCTAAAGAGTATTCTTGACCTATTGACCTATTGATCTGTGTTGATGAACTGTACTCATTTAAAGAGTATCCTTGACCTATTGACCTATTGACCTATTAACCTATTGAACTTTCAATCTTGACATATTGAACTGTGTTGATAAAGTGTAGTCATGAAAAGAGTATCCTTAATTCATTGTTAATATATTCAACTTTGTTGACCTGTCCTGATCAATGGTACTCAACTAATGACTTAACTCTTGACCTATTGACCCATTGACCTGTTCCAATGAATATTATTCATCTAAACAATATTCTTGATCTATTAACCTATTGATCCGTGTTGATAAACTGAACTCATCTAAAGAGTATCCTTGACCTGACCTTTTGACATATTAATCTTCTGACCTTCCCCTTAACTATGCCGTTCTCTGTAAAATCTTCTTTAAACAACTGTCTTTCATGCACTTCTTTTTGAAATATTTCACCTATCTTTTCTCAAACGCATCCTTCCTCAATATCTATCTATTTTTAATGATATTGATGAGATTCAATTAATGTTGAAAACATTCATTGAGATGGAATTTATGCCTGACTTGATTTTCCTTCATAAAACAAACAATTCATTTCTAAAACTTCCCTTTCTGTTTAAAAACTAATTCAGTTCAGTGATATTTTCTTTCGATCGTCTTAATTTGGATCTCGATTATTTGTGCTAAATTATTTCTATGTTCTAATTTTGTTTCTCTTCTACATTTTTTGCTTTCTCTTCTGTTCATTCTTTCGTTTTAGATTTATAATCGTGCTGTCTATACATTTCAAATTTTGATGTTTTCTTTTCATATTGATTTGTTTATGCTCATATCTTTCATACTTTGCTTCTACTTTCAATGTTTCGTTTTTTCCTGCTAATTGTTTTTCTTTTTTGTTTCCTTTCGATATACTTTCTACTTCACTTTTGATGTTTTGATGTTTCATTTTAGCTTCTTTGTTTATGCTCATATCTCTCCTACTTTGCTTTTATTCTCGAAATTTTGTTTTTCTTACTAATTCTGTTAATGTTTTTTTCATTTTTTTCGACATAAATTTTACTTTCTACTTTACTTTTGATTATTTCATCTTCACTCATTTTGAGTTAAGAAAAATCACCCCTCTAGCTCCTTTTGGTTTTCTTCAACTCTCGTTTTAACCTTGTTGTTTTTTACGTTAATTACCAAGGTTAGTATAACTTCTTTAAATCTAAAACATTGAAATTTCAAATCCTGTGAATCAACTGTAACAATAGAAAATATTTCCGTACTTGATGGGTTTTTACCTTGTCACACAAAGTTAAGTCAGTCTAATTTAATAATTCTTTCATAAAAGTTGCCCAATTTCGATCCACATCTGGTTATAATGATTTTTTAGGTTTTGTTTATGTCAACTTTCTGACGTACTACTCTGGTGAGTGTCAGATGCAAAGCTTTAGTAATCAGATCATATTTCCTATTTTCCTCAACATCTTCATAAAAGTTCTTAAATGTAACATGCAAATTTTTCCAATAATTGATTTTTCATGAGAGGATAAAGAAATTAGTTATATCTTGGATGATATCATTAAACTACATATAAATCATGTCGATTTATGAACTGAAAGCCTTTGTTTTTCAACTTTAGGCAGTATAAACGAATCACTGTTTGACAGTTTTCCATTATGGCGTCGGGTTCTCTACACCATTGTCACCCATTACAAGTTTGACATAATGATCGCAACGGTTATTGGACTGAATGTGTTTTTTATGGCCATCGAGTACTACAAAATGCCATATGTAAGTATGATGTTTTATGTCGTAAGTTGTTATTATATTCTTAAGCTACTACGTAAATGAAAAAATCTCTTCGGCTTGAAATAGAAGCCTGGTTCACATATCTCAAAAATAATCGTCATCTTAACTCTTTGATTTTATGTTTGACCTTGCAACCGTAACCAAACCCTTGAAATGATATGTTTGTTTATACTTATGACAACTTTTTGATTATTTCTGTAGTGTTGGCATCAATTTTCCTCTAAACATAAAACCAATACCAGTATCTATAATAACAAATAACCTAAATATCAAAAGACAACTGTTAAAAGCTTCAAAAATTTAGATATGAAAAACTTTGTTTCAAAGCCTTTAACATCTTAACATTTTTCTGTTAAATTTTATTCATAGACGTTCTTGTAAGGTCTCTTGTCAATTATAAAGAGCTAACGATTTCAAATTTGGAAGACCTTATTCATTTTTCTTTTTTCCAGGGTTTGATGCAGTTTTTGAAGATCTCAAATTTCATTTTCACTGGTGTCTTCATTTTGGAAGCAGTCATGAAGATGCTGGCGTTTGGAATAAGGACTTTTTTCTCTGAAAGGTAAATTTTCTTTGATGCGTAACTCGGTCATTGAGCAGCTGAATCTGCATTTTAAAAAATAGATACAATCCATTTCAATAAGAAAATAGCATACAGCTAACTGAACCAATCAAATTTTATCCAGAATGGATCTTCAAATACTATTGGTTGAGAGCTTCATCTATTCATTCATAGCATACCAAGGCTCCTTACATTTGCACCTGAAATGTTGTTATTTACTAATAAACTAAGCTATTGTTCATATAATGATAACAATTATAATAATGATAATAATAAATTCTTTATTTAAGGTTGGCGTAGCTGATAGCACAAGGCTGATTAATGCCAACCATAGTTAATAACAACCGAATGAATTAAAAATGAAGTTCAAGTTTTTCTATTAAAGCTATTCTCAATTGTACCCTAAATTGACAACATAAGTTTTGAATAATCTACAGCTACACTTGAGATTTTTTTACATTATTTTTAAAAATGTTTGTCGGACTGGGACTTCTTTAAATTTAGGTTAGTCTTTTCAAAGAAGCTTTATATTTTCTAATCCAAAGGCTGTAGTTTAAGTCATTCTGTTCTTTAAAGAAATGTCCCAATGAACCAAAGGATTCTTTGTAGTTGTACATCCATTTTTCATAGATTTATAGTACTGGACAAAAATTTGATTTTACAGATGGAATCAACTAGATGTTGTGATAGTCATCCTTTCTATCATTGGTATTGTGCTAGAAGAGCTAAATGAAAGTCTACCAATCAACCCTACCATTATTCGCATTATGAGGGTGCTCCGGATAACAAGAGGTAATTCTCAATCAAAATGAATAGACACTTCGTATAAGAAAATTTGCTTAAAGGACATACCGTAGTTACTCTATTATTCCCGTATTAGGTTTTTATTCTAGTTGGGATTTTTAGAGAGCTGGGTGTAATAGAGATGCAGGGTTATTTTTCCATGCTTTGATGCCAAGCTGTGGGTAATATTTCAACGAGAAATTATCCTCGATATGATTATGGCAAATTATATAAAAAGCTATACAACTCGGAGGAAAAAGACTTTAATATGTTTAGATGAAGTGAAATCATAGAAATGGCAGGGCCGGGTCCAGCACCAACAGAAAGGGGGGCGTAACACATATATCAAAGGATTATGTAAGGGAAATATGGTATTATTAAGTTAATTGCATTGGTTTTCTACCAAAGTAGGGTGGGGTACGCCCCTTACGCCCCACTTGAATCCTGGCCTGAATGAAGCTATGCTGGCTTTTTGTGTATTACCTCTTAAAATTTGACTCTATCTATGAACTTTTGTATTTCAGTTTTAAAGATCTTGAAATCTGCTGATGGAATCCAAAAATTGTTGAATTGTCTTTCCGAAGCTTTGCCACAGGTAAAATTATAAATCATCAAACCATCTTCTCTTGGGCAAACCAAAAATCATTTCAATTGGTCCCGCTTGTGATTCAAGCTTTAATTACCGACAAATTATTAAGCATCGTTACTAGACGTATTGTTTGATTTCTGATTGACTCTGTCTGGTTTAAATCCACTCAGTGATCAGATTGATAATGAATTCATAAATGATTCATGAATCCAATATTGCGTCGTTGTTCGCTTGAGGTAGAACCTCAGATTCCAAAATCCAATATTGCAACCATCTATGTGACAGCTACGCAAATTTCGAATCTTGAGATCGTCGATAGCATCATTATGAAAAAATATTATTAAATAATTCTTCCAGGGAGCCTATAATATCCCTTCCCTAATAAGTGGATCTGTACTTCTGTGCATTTGGTCCAACTTAACACTTACCTTTAAAGTATTTAATAGGTACAAATTCAGCACAAATATTTACTGCGCATGTCAATAGTGCTATAGATTGCCTCTGGTTCGGAAATCAACGACGACTACCTAGAATTCGTGTTGATTAATTCTTGTTTGCAGGCTTTCATCGTTATTTGCCAATTAAATTTCTTGTTTTCTTTTTATTTAGGTTGGCAACCTATCAATGTTGTTCATGTTGCTATTTTTCATTTTCTCATCTCTTGGCATGGAGCTTTTTGGAAAACTTGGTATGTTTCAACTTTGAATACTTTTTCATTGGGAAAAATCATAGTTTATCGAAATATATGGTTTAGAAACCTATTGTTGTATCTTTTTGTGCAAGTTTTTCATAATTGAGAGTGCACAGTCTTTTGTTTTGCTATTGTTTTAGTAAACACTTCTTTTGGTTCCATATCCAGAAATATTCGTTATTCAGAAAAGATTTATAATATTCAGCATCATATTCATGTAGGCAATATTTACATGTGACATTTTGACAGTAAAGAGAGAGAATAAGACATACGTTGTGCACGTTCAAGTACTGCTCAACATCAACTGTAAAACAAAGACGTAAAATAATAGTTTTCTAAACCATCTATTTCGATAAACTATGAAAAATGCTTCGCTTAATCATTTGGTGTACATTAATATAAGATTCCTGCATATAAGAAACTCAATTTAGCCAATCAGACTGGCCTGTTTCTGATTCAAAGAACTCATTTTATCTCCAAATATGCATCATCACCCGAGGAAACAGAAGAGAATGTCATGTAACTGATAACAATCAAGGTTGCTACCCTTTGAAAGTCACAAAAGTATTGATCACCGAAAGATAATCACAACAGAAGTACCGTTTATAGTGGCAGGATGCAGTTTCTTATATATTTATTGCTTTTGTGCGTGGACCTGTAATGATCTTGGTATAAATCAGGTTTATTAGGCTGAAGACAATGGAAAGCTGATTTTGGGTCTTAAATGTTTCTTTCCTAGGGATTTGGGGTGAAGATGAATTAGACTGACTTGAAATTCTTATCTGTTATTAGATTGCAGTCGAGATATATGCAAAGGATTGAACAGACATGCTCATTTTGAAAATTTTGGACGTGCCATGCTGACTCTATTCAGAATCTCGACTGGAGATAGTTGGAGTGGAATTATGAGGGTTTGTAAAGTTTTTGACTATTTTTATTGTTTTCTTTTCATGAATCTTCTTTTTGTTCATTTATAAGGGCACCGCATTGCCCATCACCTCATCGAATTGACAATATGATATTTTCTATACAGCCTTTTCTATTTTTAAGAACACAAGCCTCAAATTTTGCCGAAATTTCAAAACAAGCTAAAGCTGAACATTTTAGCTCAATATGAAAATTCAAAGAAATTGATTGAGACTGATTAATGATTATGATAAACATATTGACAGCTCACAGATATGTCATATGGTCAAGAGAGTCCAAATTTGCAACAATTCACTCGACTGATATCAAAAATAGGCTTCTGAAGAATTCCTTAAATGAGACAAATTTCAGAACATTTCAGGCACAAAATAGAGGAATATTTAAGAACAGCTAGCCTTGGACCATTTTTACTAGCACTTATAAAATGAAAAGAGTATATACTTCTAAGAATATTTGCCATTAGATTTTATGGATTTGATTTATTTTTAGGATACACTAAATCCCAAAATCTGCACTCAAGACTGCGGTATGCTGTACTGGGTGGCGCCTATCTATTTCGCGTTTTTCGTCCTATCCACACAATTCGTGCTCGTCAACGTCGTTGTCGCCGTTCTCATGAAGCAGCTGGAAGATTCTAAAGACGGAAGCCTAACAGTCGGGAGCAGAAGCATGTCAGACATGAGCGATAATTTCGAAGACGAGCATGACGACTATCAAATCGAAGACAATGCCAATTTCTCTATGGATGACGAGGGAAAAAGGGAAGCCCAAAATGGGGAAGGAGATAAAAAAGGGGTGGCAGAAGAGAAGAAACCACGTGAGGGTGATTATCTGCAGTATGATTGTGAGGATTTCGGCACAAATTTGGCATTCTCACCCGAATATCTCGAGCGTCGTGAGATTTTGGATCGAGACGAATTTTCAGACGAGGAGCATGAATTACCGAACATGAAATGTGGAAGTTTCGAGCGAGGTATCGACAATGCTGTTATCATGGTCTCTCCGGCGAAGAGTAGTCGAAAGAGTCACTCTCTATCAAAAATGTCACTTGATACTGATGGCTCGACTCACGAGGGTAATATACAGACTCGAAATAAAATTATAGAGCTGCCTGATACTCAGAACTGTGGCAGTATGCCAGAAATACCTCTGCGATTACCTTTCGATGTTGATAGGACGCTTAGTGATGCATCGGCATCAATGTCTTGTTTAGACACTATTAAACAAACAGACATTATTACGATGCAGCCAAAGCGTCGCAAAAGTGAAAATGACCACGCAGTTTATGCGACTCGGAAACGCTCGAGCTCTAAAGTTGCACCACAACCTGAGCCTTCTAGCACTTTAACACACAACAACGAGAAGCAAAACGCTGCTGAGAAGTTAACGGTTGGTACATTATCCGGCGAGACTCATGCGTCTAAGCCTGATAATAGCAGCCTGGTCAAGGAATCTACATTATAGAGTGACTGTGGTTTAAAGCGCTGGCTCCTTTAATCCAGGATGGCACGTGTGCGTCTTTTAGAATGGTGATGGTTACTCGTTCAATGGTGATGGTTATTGCGTACAATGAATACGTCACTCTAACGCTCTGAATTCCGCTCCGAAGTATGACTTGTAGACCGGATCTGTAACAGTAAGAGCCTGCATATAAGAATAAATATCTTAAGAAACTAAGGCCTAAATTGTACTTATTCACCCCCATTACATAAGAATCTATTCAACCTGAATTCCAAGGATTGGTAAATGTGATAAAATATGTTTTTCATGATAGTGGCCTTGCTGACAACACAGTTTGTTTAAAATAACTACAGTTTATATATGTATAAGTCTACAGTCTAATTTCTCAAGCAGACAGCTCTATAAAGCGTACACTTTCGACGGGCAGTTATTGTTTTTAGTCCCTGCCAAATCATATGGGAAATTATGTATGCCGTACTCTATTAAACAGACACTACCTTGATTAATCTATGGTTTTCAAGACTCTCTGTCCCCTGTTTTCAAAAAAAGTATCATATACAAAGAACCTTAATAGGATGATCACAAAATGTAAGGTTCTTATATGCAGGGTTTTACTGTTTAGCTTGGGATTTCGAAAATAGTTTTGAAAACTTGTTCGAAAAGTCTTCTGTCATGGATATAGCTACTCCGGAGAAAACACAATCTGATAACTGGTATTTCAGAGTTGTGGGAGGAGATCAAGAAGTGTGGATTTTAATCAGGATTCAGATCAACCTTTGATCGGTATCATTACAAAACTTTGATATAGCCAGAAAATCGGAAACATATCAGAAGCAACCATGATTTATTATAAGCTTTAGCTCGCTGTTATCTACCCCTCTTACGTATTTTCTAAAGTGTTAAGTGTTAAGAATAATCCAAGAATGAAGAAAGGAGGTAGCATCAACGAATATTCTGATAATCTTGCTTTATTTACAGGGGAAGGAATCAGCAGGAGTAGGCTATGCAGGATAAAAATGGGGGTACAAAACATTTATCAATCTTAAATCTAGACGTCGTGGGTTCGAGTCCTACCCGGCTCATTTTCATTCTCACAAATTATCTCGATTGATATTTAATCACTTATCAGAATTGGAAGTTGTTCAGTGGAGAAATACCAAAGCTTTTGGTGAATTAGGCTTCGATCTGGTTCTGATTTTCTGGTGACCGTATATCTTTTTATATATTAGCTGAAATAGCATTAAATCACGAATGACACCTTTAATCCCTGTAAAATCACGCATGGTTAGATTAGTCATTTTTAACGACAAGAGTGTGTAATATCAAACCCGGTCTCGCTTTCGGTTTTCTGCTTCTATGTGGGTAATTGTCCTAAACAAAAATCAAGCATTAAATCCCATACGTTAGAATAAGTTTTGCTTTTCCAGTTTTCATTCTTCAAATTTAAAAGCCTGATGCATTGATAAGGCATTAATATTTTTTCCGCAGCTTATGGGATTTCTTCATTTCTGAGGCCTTTTAATTGTCCAGGATCCTAAAAATTACTACTTCTGTGCTGGTTTAGCTATTTGACTGTGTTGACCACATCCTGAAATAGCCAAGATTAATTGTGACTTCTTCCTAGTCCGTACACAGACTCTAAAAAGTGGTTTGCTCTGCGCACAGTCCACCCTTCCCTGTTGTCGACAAACTTTGAAGTGTATTACCTACTTTGTGTAAAATACGCCAAATGTGCTCTTCCTAACCTAAGACAGTGGAAACTTAAGCCGAAAGCGAAACCGAACGGGGTCATGTTTTTAACTGAGTGAGATATTTATGAAATTGCTTTTTATGAGATTAGATTTTTATTTGTTTTATATTTTATTTGGTTTTGTTATAACGCTGGTAAGGTTATAAACTGAGGATTTTTTAATATGACGATATGCAAAAGAGATTATGAGAATACCAAGTTTACTTTTTGCCTTTTTTATTTCTTCATAAAAACTATGTTGGGGGATGAGGGGGGCCTGGGGTACATGACTTTACACTGGATGTGAAACTCTGTAAGCATACCCACTTACCGTAAATCCTGAAATAAACCCCCAGGGGCTAAATGAACATTTGGGTGGGGCTTATTCGAAGAGGGGTTATTCAGAAGTTTGTCTAAGTATGATATTAAAAATGACAAAATTGTCTTCATCAACTACATCAACTAATTGTATACCAAAAAAGAACAAAAAAGAGAAATATCAAACAAAATGTAATGATAACCACGAAACCCACGTTGCTTATTTTATTTTGTCTACAGGTGAACGTGGTAATACTTTATATTTATTTCCAGTATTGGCTTTCTCGAAATAACATACTATTCCGTAATCATACTTCCCTCGAATAAGGCCCCATGGGGTTCTATGATTCTAGATGGGGGCTCATTCAAAGGAGGGGGCTTGTTCAGAGGTAAGGGCTTATTCGAGAATTACCAATCTTTTGTGGAAATGATACCAACACTATGACTGAGACTGAAACGATGTAAAGATACCCAATAACCAAATTTTACGTTCATATTTCACAATCATGGCGAGAAGTTAGACCTATCTTTCTGAAGAAGCTATTTCTTAAATTTCGCACTAATTTTTATGGGATTCGACAATAATCTGTGGCTCCCCGACCCCCTCCTTACAATAATAGTCTCGCATGAGTGGTTCACTTGTGTTCTTTCTAGATGCCCTGTTTAGAGTGCAATCCCAGAATCCTTATTTGCAGCGTACAAATTTCACGTGGTGCCTTCGTTCCATCTCTCTCTTGGTCCTTGGCTTGCAGAAGCTCGACGTATGTATTTTTTGCCTTGGTTGCTCTCTAGTTTTGCTTACTTTCCTTCAAAAATTTAAACAAATAGTAAACTATGTTGCTCAAATATAACCTCTTCTCAACAACTAAGGTCTATTCTGACTTAAAGCTTGAGATTCAACCGCGATGGATTATGATTAAGTTACTGCCACACAGCTGTTACGAGCGGGAAGTGAAGTCCCGCGCGGCCTATTTTTTACCTTGTTGCATTATTTGCTAAATATCTCTCATATTACATAAGACATTCAAAAACAAATTATATCATTCGATTTCTGAATAAATTCTGAACAAATTTGTTGAAACCAATAGAACAATAAAGCTTTTGCCTTGTTTCCAATTTTTTTTTAATATCGATATCGCTGTTTGCGAGACAACATGCAACAGAATTTTTCGTGGAGTGAAAATTTTGAAACTCAACAAAACAATTTAAAACAACTTAAATTTGTTTAGAAAATCATTTAGAAATATTCTAAATAGCTTAGTTAATATTATTTTTAAGTTTTTTAGATTAATTAAACCTGATTTTATCAGTAAAATCGTTGAAAGAAACAAATATAAGGTTTTGAAATTTTCTCGGCGCTGTTTTTCTTGTCTGACGCTGCGAGCCACTGCGCAGGAAAATCCCGAAACCGCACGTGAATGGAATAGTTTTGGCCTAGGTAGTCAAACAAAAACTTAATTCCGGCAGGCCCCTGGAGGCTTTTTAGAGTAAAAAATACTTGGAATACACGTAATAAGAGTTGAATAATACTTACATCTTGGGGCACAAAGTTTTCAAATCAAGGAAAGGTCACGAAACTCATGCTGAAGTACTAAAAGCGGGGAGGGCACCGCAGGATCGCGATGGAAATTGTGTGCCCCTCCATTTTAGGACTGTCTCATATTCAAAGTGAGACATGCAAAAAGAATGGAAGAATTATCTCTTACCGAAGAGCGCGGAAACGTAAAAGTTTGGGCTCATGTTTGGGCCTAAATGGCCGCGAATGAAAAAAATTCCTCAAAACACAGCTTCGATTTAAATCTTTGATTAATTAAGTAGAACATTACAAACTGTTTTGTTTGTCTTGGTAAGTAGAGTAATATTTTCTGCATTGAATTAAGCAAATTCGGTTTAGCTGGTGTTAATTTGAGAGCAGAAATATTTATTTGAAAAAAATCGAAATTTTCGAAATTGATGCGTGCGGTCTGTTGTGGCCCGAAATTCGAAGGACTTGACTTCCGCGAATACAATGTGGCGTAACAGCTGTGGCCACTCTCAAGTAGAGAAAGTCTGAAATAGGACGGTTTTTGGAGGAGTTTACAACATCGAAGAAATAAGGCTAAAAATACCTAGAATCAAGAATGTTAATCCAGACCAGTCTTACCATTCAAGTGTTTTATCAATTTGGATTTAGGTATAGACATCAACGAAATGGCTAGGGGTCTTAGGCCCAATTCAAACTAACTGCACGTCTTTTGAAGAGAACACGTGGTGGAGTCGAAGCACGCATGGGTCGCTGGTCTTTTCTCACTAAAGTTATTAGGCTCGATGATGACACAGATGACGAGACTGAAATGTAATTTCAAAACAGGTTTTATTGCGTTTTGCAATGAAATTTGTTGGAAGCTACGTTTTTTGATGCTAATCGAGGCATTTGTCTGAGAGCTGCTTGTAAATTTAGGCCCTGGCCTTCACTTCTGTCTAAACAAGATTAAAGACTGTATTGTATAATTATTCTAATGCTTTATCCAACTTAAGATAAGTTACTGTTTTGGGATTTGGAAAATTCTAGATTCGACCCCTGATATTTAACCTAATTTGATTGTCTGATTTTAGTTAATTTCATAGGTTTTCTAGGTTTTTTTTGCATAATATATCTGCATAGGCCTATAACAGTTTTTAAATTTTTTTCAGGGTGGCTTGAGCTGATTGAAATTTCCTATCTGCTGTGTCTGGTTTACCCCGAAGTGCACCACTACGCAACTAAGGGTGAGAAATAAGTGAAGATAATTTTTTGTTCCACATTACCTTACTCAAGGACACAAGACATGCATTCCTTCATGTGTGATGATGACAACATTTGACTAGAGTCTCTGTAATTACTTTGCTGAGAAAACCCTTGGCTGTCTGAACACAATTTTCTGAGTTTTAACTTGTACTTGTGACCATTCTTGAATCTCTATTGTTATCTGGTGATACTACTAGTACTACTAGTGTGAGCTTAAAGAGCTGGAGTGAAGGAGACATGGAGTAATTGCTAAAGAATTGTTGAGGGCTGGGACTTAGCCACAAGATTTCCTTTGAAAAATCTTTGCTTCTTTTCCAGTCTGTATTAATATAATTCTCTTTAAATTATTTTCATTGATCAAACTTAATTTCTTTCAGGTGATGAAAAGTTAACCAGATCAGGTAAGGTTCATCACAGCTTGACAAACTTAATGTGATTTCTCTAAAGGGTTGGATGAACTTGAATGGAAAAATTGTCAATCTAAGTACAAAAGCAATATTATGATGAATTCATGAGTTCTGACACCTCTTGTCAGAGTGCCAACTCATTTGGTGCAATGAACGAATTTCAATTCTGAAAAATTGCTGTTTTTCTGTAAGTTAGGTGTTAAATATCATCTAGTTAGTTTATTTCACTTAAAACAGAAACATTTCTTGATTTTTAAATTAAAGATAGTTTTCCAGGTGATATTAGGTACTGTGAAAACTCTATTTACTAGTAGATCATATGCAAAGGCTAGAACACTACCAGAAATCTCACCCAAGGCTTGGTATTAGAATCTCTAAAAAATTCTCAAGATAAATCTTAGAATCCCCTTTGTTTGCAATCTGGTTTTGTTCTACTTTCCAGATTAGGTCTTAGGATCTATATTCTTGCTGCCTTGGCTTAGCTTGTGTGGTGCATCTTTTTTGACTGTGGCGTTTCCCCCTAATATCAAAATTAGTTGTAATACATATATAGCTTTTTTCTAAATAACAACAATATGATCTTGAAAAGCCAGTGTCAAAAGAAGTTGATGTATTTTTCAGGGGAAGAAGTAATAATTTCCCTGAAGGCTGCATTCAAAGGTTTACTTATCTCTATTTTATTCCCTTTTAGTTGAGTTTGCTGGATATTGAAAAAGAGAAGATGTTGAAGTTACAGAACAGTTTTGGTATGAATAGTGGAGTGATGTCATTCCTAAATCAGGTATACCACTTCATCATGTTCTTTGAAATGAATTTGTTGATTATTTAGATCTGACCAGAATTCCTTGGGAATGGACATATGGATATGATGACAGTTTTTTCCCCAGCATATCGACAATGATGATAATGTGCTGAATTTATTGCCAGTACTGTCTGATCAATATTTCTCAAGGTTGTTCTTGTTATATTTCATATTTAGCAGTCTTGAAATTAAAAAAGTGCTTTGTTTTCCCATATTTGGTAAGATGATACTGAATTCAGGATGGAATCCTTTTGTGTTTTGCTTGATATTATGCTTAGGAGCAAATAGAATAATGTTTGATCCATTGATTTAGTTAAACTCTTATCAATTGTGGATATCTCCATCGTAAACTATAAAGCTTGCACCATCATGAGTTCGTCAAATGGGTTCAATAAGGTGTCTAAGGTATACAGCTTTGGTATGGATCTGTGTTACTTCTTGCTTTACTTTTAATAGGCCATTATCTTTTGCCTTGTTCAAATTGAGCATGATACTAAGCTATCAAGGATTTCCCAGCTTGGAATGATAATTTATTTTTGTCATTTCTTTGACTTGAAATCTCCCTCAAATTTTTAGCAAATACCTTCAACAGGCACTGGATTTTTTGACCTCTATTTGGAGTAATGTCCAGGTAAATATTCTCTTTTTTGCTTTTCACATTGATGTTTCTGTTTGGTAAATATCCTACATATTCAAAGTATATGTATATGTTTGTCATAAAAGCCATGTTATGAACATCTGCAATTTGAGAAATTTGGACATGAAATTAACATCTCGAGGCTTAAGTGAGAAAGTATTTCAATGATAGACATCACTTCACCTAGTTGGGACTTCATGTCAGTTGCAAGAATAATCTTTCCTTAATCTTAATCATTCCTCGTATTGGCACAATTTGACTTAAAGCAATGATGAATGTGGGTATGCCAGTTCTGCTGCAGACTTCTGCTGTTGAGATTTTCCCACCGTTTTTCTGAGCTATATTTTTGATTAAGAGGATAATTAAAAAAGGCACATTAGTTAATGATTAATTGTTGTTATCATTGGTTTCATTGTTTGGTTTCATTGGTTTCAATTCTGTATTTCATCATCAAACTTTGGCATTACTGATTGGCAAGATGGGTTAGATACAGTGAGTTAATGTTTATTAACCTTTGATTTGTGATTTTTCAAACCTTAGTGTCTGTAGGGTCGTTGATAAAGTAAATTGTAATTACACTTCCTGAGATTGGAAAATACAGTGTTAACTCATTTGTAAGACGCTTTGTAAAGATAAGCTATTTTTGTAGGCATTTACAGAAAACTTAGATTTTTAAGTTTCATAGGTGGAGACTTATGTTGACATCAATGCATTTGCCTTAATCTCCTCTGAAGTCTGGTCATGGAAATTCAAAGATATTGCCCTTAAGGAAATAGGCCCCTGCTCAATCAATTTTTGGTTATAATACCCTGTATTTGTCGATTACATTTTGTCTTTGTCAAAGTCGATGATGAAAGATTTGCTACAGTTATCCCTGTCTTAGACAATCATGCTGAGTGCACACGTCAGCCTGAGACTTACAAAGACAATTTTTGATAATATCTCGATGAAGCAGGTCAAGAAAATAATGTCAATACTACCCAACATATTTGTATGTAATGTTAGATATTCTGTTGATTGAAACTCTTTAGATGGGCATTTCTTGCCTTTGCTTTTCTCCATTCATGATTTCAATTTACTATTGTTAATCATACATACTATTTTTAGGTGATTTGTGAATTGAAACATGTGGCTTTTTGACTGAAGAACACATCTGAACGGTAAGTTTTCTAAACCTGCCTAACTTAAAAAAAGTTTGCTATAGCATCCAGCTTTATATATCTTTTTTTTCAGAAAATATCTCGACTTTCATAAAGTGTGATGATGACAACATTTGACTAGAGTCTCTGTAAATTCTTTGCTGAGAAAACCCTTGGCTGTCTGAGCACATATGATTGCTTGAATTATTATTAGTTAAAGTTATGTATGCTTTGTGTGAAATGTTTGAAAAAAATGCAGAAAAGCAAAGTCATCCTTGAAAGTAATAATTGTTTATATTTGGAATGTATTATCCTTTATACAGAACTTCTGTATCCAGCAAGCAATTTGATTACCATCAATGGCAAAAGTTAGGGTTGCAATAAAAACGAAGAAAGTGTTGGGAAAGTATGGGCACAGGAGGACTCACAATGGACCATTATATCTACAACTGTGTTAATTCTTGAATTTCCATTCTTTTGCAGATTTTTCCTGGTTACAGCCTTAATGTAGGTAGACTTGTTCTCTCATTGGCTGGTTGCAATCACAGTATGGATTTAGGGTGGGTATTCATTCTACTTTTGTTTTAAATCTTAGTGTCTTGGTTATGGACATTACTATCAGTTTTTAAGTTATGCTAAGTCAAGAATCAATGAGCTTTCAACTATTTTTAGCTGCTGTCACTTATAGCTAGGCATACCTGAATCTTGTTTGCACACTAATGCAACATTCTTAATGCATTTAGAAAGTAATGACTATGTAATGCCAACAAATGTTAATGAAGTGGCTTGCAGTGACAAGAAACAGTAAATAATATCTTACTGTTTGGATCTTCTTCTACCTGCCCATATTAAATTATTTTGGCAGGGGATTTGTGTCTAATGAAGTGTCTTTGTGGAGATGTTAATTGGGTTGTTAACAATACAACATTAATGATGAGTTATTGAGTTCTGACACCTCTTGTCAGAGTGCCTATTGGTGCAATGAACGAATTTTAATTCTGAAATGCTGTGTTGAATTCTTGTTTTCTCTAGATTCAAAATATTACTATTGTAGAGATATCTTTATTCAGGAATGAAACACTGATTTCTCTTTTTTCATCTTAGATAATGCAGAGTGATACCCTCATGAGATTTCACTGGTAAAGGATGGAAGATTGAACTTAATGTACCAGTGGCAGAGAATTTATACTCTAGGTAAGCCAACACCATTTGCTTGTGTACAATTTTTTTATTTTCTATTAAGTTTGCCCATCCTTACAACCTACCACTTGTTCTATTTATCAGTTATCTTTGTTGAAATACGGATATGATGACAGTTTTTTCCCCAGCATATCGACAATGATGATAATGTGCTGAATTTATTGCCAGTACTGTCTGATCCATATGTTTCCTCAAAGTTGATTTGGATTGTAATTTAGAGAACATGATAGTCTCCCTGTAGCTTTCAGGTGTCTTGCTTGTCCAATCGATTTCCCAGTTATGTATTGTTGCAATGAAAACAAGTTTCTTACTGATGCATGTAGAGGAAGATATGGGGTTTCTCCTAATGATAGGGTGGATTAGGGTAGTATTATATTAATATGTAGGATGTTAATTTTCTTGATTTTCATTTTGTAGATGCAATAATGTTTGAGGCTTTTATATGGTTTTGCAATTCCTAATCAACAGAAAGATTTTCATGTTATTAAGGTGAGTTCTGAAATTTCTAATTAGAGATAATCATATTCATCACAACTTTTTTTAAAACATCATTCAAATTTTATATGTTGGACAATGCAACAATATGTATTAAGTCATGCAAATATTTTAATTATAAATATTAAAATACTTTTGAGTGTAGATTCTTTATAGATAAACCAAATGAAATTATTTATTCATACTGTTTGTTGGAAATGAGTCAAAGAATGCTTTGATAGCTATGATGAATGTGGGTATGCCAGTTCTGCTGCAGACTTTAGCTGTTGAGAATTTCCCACCATTTTTCTGAGCTTTATTCATGTCATGCTGGCTTCAGTCAGGTTGGCTATTAAAGAGAATTGATGGCAACCAATGACTAAATTGTTTTATTTTATTCTTATCTTTTTCCCTTGTAGACTAACAAATTACTCAAAGATTGGCCAAATAGCTCAATTCCCAGGTTATGGTTAGTTCATTTTGTTTTGGACCTTCAATTTAAGATTACTGTCGATTATTAATTGCTAAGTGGGAATAAGAAAAAATCTCATAGGTCTTCAATCAGTATGTTTATCCATCTGCTAGTTCCCCCCTTAGAGTTTGTTTTTGATACTTCTCAATCTAGTAATAGAATAGTTATTTCATCATGTATTATGAATAGTTTCTTATGAACTATAGCATGTAATGGGTTTATGTTGAAATGTCACCATATTTAGAAGTGATTTCTGGTGTTACTATATGGAAAACAGAGAGACGTAAATATTATTAAAGTATTAAGTCTTTGTCAAGTCAATGATGAAAGATTTGCTACAGTTATCCCTGTCTTAGACAACCATGCTGAGTGCACACGTCAGCCTGAGACTTGAAAAGGCACTATTCTATCAGTGTTTAATTGATAAGAAATAATAATTCCAAAACATGATAGGGGGGCACTTGAGTTGATACATAATGTTCGCATCCAAATTGGAAAGGTGCTAATTGTAGCAGTATTAAATGTCATTTTTCAATTGAGTTAATGAAGTAAACTTTGATAATTTATTTTCTGTTTGGTTGTTCTGTTGCTCATGCTGATGTTTTATTTTCAGGTTGTTCAAGCTTCTAAATTCACAATGCTGTGTAGAAAAATGAAGTTTCTATTCTGATAAGTAAAGGTATGATTCATCCTAAGTATCAATCAATCAGTGGGAAAACATTATCAGTATGAGTTCAAGAACTTGATTTTTCATAGAATTTTCCTTGAGTTAATGGTTGAGTTTTTTCTTTGAAAGAAACTTAAATCCTAAATTAATGTTCCTAATAAAACTGTTTCTCATGGATAAGTTTTGAGATTGCCAAATGATGATGAATCCCATATATTCGCAGTTTCCACCTGATGACATGAGTGTCTAAATGAGGGTTATTCTTCCTTGGATGTCTGATGGCAGTTCTTTTCAATGAAGTCATTCCTCTATTTCATTTCATTTATTCAATTGAAATTATGATCATGTTATAAATTCTCTCAACAGATTTCTTTGAAACTGATTCAGAATATCTGTGGCTTGTATTTACTTAATCTACAAGAGGTTAGTACACAAGTACTTAATCCTATGAAGATATTCTCTTGCATAGCCTTGGCAATACTTCATGGTGGCTTTTCTATGTTAAGGCCTTATATTTTGAAATAGGCCTTTATTCACACTCTATTTCTAGACATTGATAGGCGGGGGACATCTAGAATACGAATTGTGTGGACTATGTATCTATTCTACTTTTATGTCCCAATGCCAAATGATGATGAATCCCATATATTCGCAGTTTCCACCTGATGACATGAGTGTCTAAATGAGGGTCATTCTTCCTTGGATGTCTGATGGCAGTTCTTTTTGAACATGTTCCAATGTATACTGAACTTCCCATACCTAACAATATGCCTAGATAAATCAGGAGCATAGAGAAGGAAGCTCTAAATTGCTTAAGCTTTTTGTTTGACATTCCTACACTACCTATCATTCACCTCTTGCTTTTGCCTACTATGTTTCTGATTTCTGGGTTATATTAATATTTTGTACTGTCAAAGACCGTGTTATAATGAAATAGATAGCTCATTACCCTTAAGATAATTTTTTCTCCTTTTGCTTCTTAGAACGTGTGCTACATCAGTATACAGAGAAAGAGAATTAAGGTAAACAGGACATTCTGATTTAGTTGTATTCAACTACTCAAATGTGTGGAATTAACAATGTTGAGTTTGTTGGTGTAAAAGTAATATAAACTTTTGATGTTGTGTTTGATAAACCATGTTGAACAATTTGTTGATTAGAAGTTAAAATGTTACATTGATTGGTTTTTTTATATCTTGCTTCTGCCTGGACTTAGATTTTTAATATTTGATAAATTTCGCCTTAAACTGACTGTTCTTTGATACAGTAAACACCTGTATGTGATATACTAAGCTTAATAAACTTATTGTATGCTGTTTTATCTTTGAAAGTTAAAGAAACAAAGTAATTAAAGGCGTGGCTCAAATAGAAAGATGTAACAAAATGGACTTCGCTGGTAAATTTAAAAGTTAAATTAAAATGACAAAAATCAGAAACCTCAAAAGAAAAATAAGTTATTATAGATATTGTTGAATGAGATTAAAAAGTTACAAATTATATATTTTGTATTGGATTTTATTGTGTTCCTTGCATTAATTCCAAACTCTTAAATTTTTCAAATTTTGACTGTACTGGACATCTGAGGCTTCAGTTTTTACAAAGTTGTTGCAATGTAAAAGAATGTGCCTGTTAATATCAATTAGTTTCTGAAAAGGGCTTAAATTTAAGTTTTTGATGTTGCTCTAACAAGATAATTAAAGAATTTACTACGGTGATAGATTTCTTTGAGAATATGTTAACACTTTTACATTTATTGGCAGGTTATCCTGTTTTTCATGACTTGAATTGTAATACTTGAGCAGTGACCCCCTGGTTGTCACACTACAGGGACTTAAGATCTATATTATTCTGTAGTACCCTTATTACTGCTAGTGTGGAGTAAGGGTATTTTTTAACGTGGTTGGTGGTATTTGGTTATAACAGAATTATTTTTTTATAAAAAAATGCGGAAAGAGTGTCGAAATTTGTTTTCTTTTATATGATGAGAGAGAGGGGGTGGTAGATTTTGTAAATAATCGATTTATCTTGGTGTAGAAGAAATAAAATCTGGAGAGTAGATTATTGAGTGAATTCGTAAACTATGTATATTCCTAATTCAAACTGTGTGAGTGATTTGTCTTTTGAAGCTTAAAATCAATTTCAACACACCATAAGATTTAAAATCTGTTGTTCTCTGCCATTTTTACTAAGTTAATCAACGAATTTCGTACTATATCTCTAACAGATTAGATTACAAGTTGTGAATATATGTATAACGATTATTAGTCATTACCACATCTCCGTGGAGATTTGTCATTTTACATTCCTTGATTGAGTTGCCGTGAAGCGCAGAAATTACAGATATGTCCTCTTCCATTATTAATGAGGGCTCAATACTGTGCGAAATGTACCACGTGCTCTCTGGAGAAAACTATATAACAGTTGTCTCACTAAATGTCAGAACAGTGCATGGAAGAGGAGAGACGCGGGTTTTTCGTATCTGTTGGTTGGAGGGATGGAACTTTATCAGTTGATGCTAGTGGCAGTTTTGGGATTCATGATCTCCATCACTGGTAGGTATACTTTTTTATTAATAAATTGAACGAATGAATGAAACGTTACGTTACATTTTGTATTTCACAACGGGTGGTGACAATTGTAATATTTTGTAAATTTGGAGACACCCAATGTAGAATCTGTCTCGCGTTATAGTTCAATGGACATGCATAGCTGACACTAAAGTCCGACCCAACAGTAATCAGTGGATGGTCCAAGAAGCTGAAACTATCCGCTTAAAATTAATGGGCACAGTATTTCATCCGACCACTAGCAAATTCTGTCTGTAAGACTGGATTGTATCTGTTCCAATAGTGGTATACTTTCCATTTCATATTCACAGTAATGAAATAGGCTTTACTAAAACCATTGTGAACAATGAATATGTTGATTTGTAAGAAACCGTACTGTTCATCTGTAAATTATGAGTTTCTCTCCGTAACTCACTCTTCCTCTGATAGGATCTTAACAGGTTCCTTTATCTTGTGAATTTATCCCGGGAATAATTAGTCGGAGTTCCCGCCGGGCAGGCTGTATTTTCACACCATCTATCTATTTAGAGATAAGTATTGTCGGAAACAAAATTAAAGAAAGTTCTTCCAGGCTCATGTGGAGAAAGTAAATATGCTGAAAGAAGAATACCTCTAAGGAAACATGATATTGGTTAACTATAAATGTTTCGACTTTAAGTTAGCATTATCTCTAACTTGTTTTGGTTACATCTCCTTCTTGCTGAGAAGAAACGCACCTGCTAATGAACAGTTCTAACCTACCATTACGAAACTGAATGCTGCAGAACATGGTGGCTGTAAAGTTTCATATAGGATAGGTCAAGAGAAAAAGGTGTAGAATTTGAAATTTATATCTGGCAAGACAGCTACAGCATATGTTTGAAAGAATATATCTTCGCAATAAACATGAATTCCTAAAGCTGAATATCTAATCAATTAGGTGAGGTTCCTTTTACCTGAAGGAGCCATTCGGTTTGGTAATAGTGGATTGATAGGAAAATTTTTGGTACATACTGCTTATAATCTGAGTAAGTTAACATAAGATCGGAATCAAATCATTATATTTCTTTTGAACTGTAAAAGGAAATTCTAAAATTATAATTGGTGATAGCTTTTTCAATAAAAACTTAGTACGTAATTAGTTTGTCTTCTAGAGAACGTTTTAGACATGTAGAAATGTGCCGTTTTTTTAAAAAAAAAATTTCTTTAAAAAACCTTGGTGGGAAGTGCCAGGTCGAGTTGAGAGTAGAGGAAAATTTACGGTCCAGCGGACAACTTCTTGATTTCAAGTGGAATGCATTTTGGTCTCGAACCTAGGTCGTAAATCTGCATAAAGTCGTCATAATAACTCTCGGAACCACAGAATTCTATGAGATCGCAATATGCACAAATAAATGCAAAGGAATCGCTTACGCATGCGCTATGAGGCAACCGAGCGTTGGCTCGAAATCATATCTGATAATGAAATTTAAAACTGTCGTGCAAAGCATGGTGGAGATCTGTTGACGCTAGTAAATTAAAATTTACGCTGTTTTAAAGGTTGGTTGCAGGTGATATAGATTTCAAAGACGTATTTTGTACATGACCCAGGGCGTTGACTTCGCGGAATCTCTGTGAACATCTAATTAGATTTTACGTTTCAGTTTAGTGAATTCAGTAGGTATAGACCCGCAACCAAGAACATACATTGGTGGGAGTTGGCCTGGACAGGTGTTAAAATAAATTTTAGTAATGATGGTTAATGGTGGTTTGTAAGTCTTTGGACACTCCTTTAATGCCATAAATATAGTTGGTAGAAATCAGAAGCTTTTAGATCTAAAATTTGTAATTTTTGCCCTCACAATACCGTCCAAAGTTTTAAATCTTAGGCTAAGAGGTTTCTTAACTTCCTAATTTAACTCGAAATTCTCAATGTTATAGATTTTTGAAGTGTCACTCTTGTTTTGTTTTCAATGCGTTATGAGAATCGGAGGAGGCTGGAATAACAATGTCCTGGGTAGAGAAATTTCTTGCAATTAATAGGCAGGGGGACGTCTACTAGTGACTAGAGAGTAAGGGTTAAAAAAATGACATTTCCATATATGGCCACAGATTGGCGTACTAGATGTTGTTTATATAACAGCATTGCTTTGTATTGGACAAAAATCTACGCTGATTATTTCCACACCTAATCCCGCCCATGATTCCCTTAATCTGGGATCAGACTATGGAGGTAAACATTTTAAAGCTTCACTTACTCTCTCGTCTCTAATAGGTAGGGGGTTGGAATAATAGGGGGACTTGGAAAAATCTCAAAATTGGTAAGCAGAGGGGGCTAGAATAAGAATATTCTCGATGGAAAATTTTCAGGAAAGTACTAAAAACGGGACACCTGTGAGAGACGGAATGTAGCCGCAACGGTGAAACGTTTAACATGCAGTGCAAAACTTCGCTGATTTCACTCGGAATTCTCAAACTCATAATTTGTTAGTGCTTCTCTTGTTTTGCTTGCTACTCATTACCAGAATCAATTAGCGGGGGGTTGGAATAAGATTGTAGTGGATGGAAGATTTTCTGAAAATTAATAAGCGAGGGGAGAACGTCTATTAGAGACCAAATAGTATTGTCGCTATTTTGGTGATTTTTTGCCATGAATCGGCAGACCAAGCTCTGAAATGGTTGCCATTTATTTAACTAAGCCAAATGCTGTTCGATTGAATTTACCATCATCTCGTTTTGTTTCATAGACATTAAAAATTCTTAAGGTTATTTCTTTTCGCTTATTTACCTTTTATTAGGGCTCGACCAACAACTCCCTGACAGCAATTGTAGAAAATTAATTATTAAATAACCACGCCTTAAGGCAATTGATGCTATTGTTAATCTTGGAGATTTATTTCATGTTTAAGAACATTAAAATTACTACTATCAATTACAAGAAATTGCAAAGCTGCATGGCGTCTGACTGGGTGCGGATTTTGCTGCTCTAGAGAATAAGCTGACCAGCTTTTAATTTGGAATATTTAATTTGAAATAATAAGCGCCTTTAAAACCGGAAAATTGGATGCAATTTAACGGTGATAAACGCAGCTAGACTTGCTTCACGAGACCTCGTTTCCCTGAGTGCAAGGACTCGTGTACCAAGTCTAGAATCTAGCCTTATTCAATATCAATAAATCCCCGTGTCCGAATTCCAAGGAATCGAGGATCCCTTTGAAAGTATACTGCCAAGGGTACCCACTAGCCTTTCAGATACCGTATTTTATTGAATAGAAGCCGCGGCTTCTATTTAATTTACTCCTAAAATAATGCGGCATATATTTAAGGGCGGCTTCTATCGTAACGTTTTGATTGTAACGCCTTGAAGTAAAAGAGCACTTTCATTTTTGCTAAGTATATTCTTTAATACATGGCGCTTTTGAAGATAACACGTTTGCATACCGGTAAGTGCGAATAACCTAAAAAAACTACGTTTTAACGCACCTGTGTGTGTACCTACCTACTGTAAGGGTTTAAAAGTATCGAAGCGATGACGTAACACCTTCACCCTTGCCCTTTGTAATGCGGCTTCTATTCAAGAAAATACGGTACTGATGTTTTCTGGTGATGGTTTGAGAAATTTCCAATAAATGCATTAGCAGGTTTCCAGCACTGTTTACCTATCTTGTGTTATCCGTGGAGCATGGGATGTATTAAAAACTTCGGGGACCATCCCATGCTACTGTGCTAGTGAATCACCCAAACTTGTTTATTGTGAAACTAATTGAATCATGACATATTTTAAGAATTATTTTACTAATTATTTGGCTATTCTCGACTGTGTATAACTATGTTTTGATGTAGCTTATAGACTCAATACTAAATTTATTTTTAGCCATCAAATATAATGCATTTTTGGTGTATCTCTCAGCCAATGCCATTCTTTCGTTATTCCTAGTGTCATATTCAAGTTGCACTGGTCACGGAGTAGTTCTCGATGAATGCCATAAAGAATGCGTCTGCAAAGATGGTTACCTCACAAAATGCACAAGAATTCGAAAAGAATTTACTGAGATGACCATAGAAGAGCGCATTAGATTTATCAACGCATTTAAAGTGCTAGCCTCATCCCCAACATACAAGAAGAGATTCGAGAAGTTTGTGGTTATTCACAAAGATAAATTCTTCCTAGGCATTCACACAAGCCGATATTTTCTTCCTTGGCACAGGTGGTACCTTCTGGCATTTGAAAATCTTTTACGAGAAGTGGACTGCAGAGTAACTGTCCCTTATTGGGACTGGGCATTCTGGTCTAATGCTGCCTGGCAGGAGAATATTCATATTTGGAATGGGAAGGAGTACGGGCTAGGAGGTGATGGCGATCCAAAGCGAGGCTACTGCGTGCAAGATGGACCTTTCAGTGAACGTAAGTGGCTTGATTGTAAGAAAATTGATTGTGTATCAACTTCACTCTGAGAATGGTCGTTTGATTGTGAGGCTTAATATATTGATACTTCCTTGGTACTCCTTGCTGATGCGGCTATATCAGAGTGGCTTTAGCCAGTTTATTAATAACTAGCCAATCAAATTCATTTTCCACAGTCCTTTTCAATAATCATGTGATCAGATCAGTTCCGTAGATTGTGTGTTCTTTTGGACGATGGCCGACGAGGATTTGGAGCGAAACCTCTTTGAAATTAGTGTTGCATTTTCGTGCATCCAAATATGCCAAAGAAAAAGCATGTTAGCATCAAAGAATTCAAGTCTTATAGGGAAACCAATAATGGAGCAGAACTGCAGTGAAAACAAATCAAGTTAGAACAGAGAATAGGCCTGATGGGCAGATAGGCCTAAAGACTATCAAGTCGAGCAGTTAGTCATGTATAGACTAGTCTAGTCAAGTCACCTTTTATTTGATTGTGCAGGCTGTTGGTTTGTTGGTTCGTTTCGTTCCCCAAATACAAGTAAAGAATCTCCCAAGTCTGAGAAGTCGAGAGTGCGAAAGTCAGGGATTTCAATCTTTCTGCGTGCCATCTTGATCAAAACATGGAAACCTTCTGTCGCAATTTTCACGTGATCAGTTCATTGCGCAGCGTACTGCGCATAACATATTGAGTTGAATTGCTAATTATTTTTAGAAAAGCTTGATTTATCACCGCACATTCTCTTAAATACTTTCTTGATACTTCCTTCCATGGTACTTGATTGTTACTTTCTTGATACTTCTTTGGTACTTCCTTGGTAGCTCCTTGATACTCCCTTGGTATCTCCTTGATGGTTCCTTTGTACTTTCTTGATAATTCCTTGGTACTACTTTGATACTTCATTGATATTTCCTTGTTATTTTCTTGATACTTCAACGATAGTTCTTCGATTCTTTCTTGAGACTTCATTCAATCTCGATACTTCTTTGGTACTTCTTTGATTCTTCCTTGATAGTTCCTTGATAATTCCTCGGTACTTTTCTGGTACTTCAGTCGTTGAATGGTACAAAACTTCAAAATAGCCAGAAAAATCGGAAACAAAGCGAAGCAAAAAAATGGATTACCTAAGCTGTTAGAATTAGATAAATAAAGATAGAATTATCATGTTTTTCCTTTCTTGATAGTCTCTTGATATTCCCTTAGTACTTCCTTGATACTTCTTGATAGTTCCCTGATCGTTCCTTGATATTTCTTGAAAGTTCCTTTATACTTTTTGATACTTCTTGATATTTCTTTGATACTTCTTGATAGTTCATTGGTACTTTTTGATAGTTTCTTGATACTTCTTGATAGTTCATTGGTACTTTTTGATACTTTCTTGATACTTCTTGATAGTTCCTTGATACTTCTTGATATTTCCCTGATACTTCTCGATAGTTCCTTGGTACTTTTTGATAGTTTCTTGATACTTATGGATAGTTCCTTGATACCTTTTGATATTTCTTGATATTTCCTTGATACTTCTTGATAGTTCCTTGATACGTCTTGATAGTTACTTAATACTTGCTTAATACATCTTTATAGCCAGAAATATCGGAAACATAGTGAAACGAAAACATGGATTACTTAAGCTTTTCGTCTGACACTCAACAGAGTAATACGTCAGAAAGAGAACGAAACAGAAACCTAACTGATTTATATACCCAGATGTGGATCGAAATAGGCCAATCAGAAAAGAGGTTAAAAGAGGTAACTTTACCATCTTTGCGAACCATTAGTTATCACTTGCTGCTGTTTGAAAATTTCAGTTTAGGTTTCCCGCCGTACAAAATCCGATGTCAAAAGTCATTGGCTAGCTCGGACACGCTAATAAATGAAGTTGATTTGGTAATAGTGGACAGCTTTCGCATCCTTCCGCCATTTTCACGGCATTGAGCTGTTGGATCCTCGAAATCTATTGTCTTTTCAGCGATTTGATTGGACGAATTATTGGTGAACAAATACCCTGTTTGGCCAGAAAATGTTTCAAACTTGCTGTTCTTTGCTACTATCTTGATACTTTTTTGATCCTTTTTTGATACTATCTTGATATCACTGATAGTTCATTGATACTTGCTTGATAGTTTCGAAATAATTTCTTGATAGTTCCTAAATATTACCTTGATACTTAATTGATGATTAATTGATACCTGCTTGATAATTCATTGATACTTCATTGATACTTGCTTGATACTTGCTTGATAATACATTGATACTTCCTTGATAATACATTGATACTTGCTTTTATACTTGCTTGGTAATTCATTGATACTTGCTTGATACTTGCTGGATGATACATTGATACTTGCTTGATAATACATTGATACTTGCTTGATGATACATTGATACTTGCTTGATATTTGCTTGATAATACATTGATACTTCCTTGATGATACATTGATACTTGCTTTTATACTTGCTTGGTAATTCATTGATACTTGCTTCTTTATTCATCGATACTTGCTTGATACTTGCTTGATAATTCATTGACACTTACTTGATACTTGCTTGATAATACATTGATACTTCCTTGATAATACATTGATAATTGCTTGTTCTTGATAATTCATTGATACTTGCTTGATACTTGCTTGATAATACATTGATACTTGCTTTATAATTCATCGATATTTGCTTGATAATTCATTGATACTTGCTTGATACTTGCTTGATAATACATTGATACTTGCTTGTTACTTGCTTGATAATTCATTGATACTTGCTTGATACTTGCTTGATAATACATTGATACTTGCTTTATAATTCATCGATATTTGCTTGATAATTCATTGATACTTGCTTGATAATTCATTGATATTTGCTCGATAATACATTGATACTTGCTTGATAATTCATCGATACTTGCTTGATAATTCATCGATACTTGCTTGGTATTACAGGAGAATTCAAGACCCCTTCATTTGACAATCCAGTGCATGTTTTGAAAGCAGTATCTCTCGTTAAAGAGAAGTCAGTCAAATTGCCAAGAAGTGGAAATAGGAGTAGCTGTTTAAGAAGAAGTTTCAACGGGAAGCCAATTGGTGTACCAGCCATCAGAAAGCTCCTTACACAAAAAGCAAGCTCATTTTGGAGATTTGAAAGAGCTGTGAGACTGGTATTACACAACTCGATGCATTTGGAAATTGGTAAGCAACATTTCGAATAGGAAACTTTATTTTTCAGAAAGACTATGCAGCTTTACTTGTCCTAACGGCTGAGAAGATACTCCGCCGAGATTTGAGATAGCTACGTACCTTCCAAGAAGTAATATTTATCTTCATAATTTTGCCAAAGCTCTCGAATAATATACTCAGATTTATACCGAAATTTCAAAGCAATATTGATACTCAGACTTGAAGTCATGTGCTAAAGTTTGAAATGCCCCTCAACCTTATTTTTGACTTAACGTACGATAGAATCTGAATAAAAATGTTTTACAATTGGAAGTGAAAAGGCCCATAAGTCAAAAAATGAGTAGATGTGTTAATATTTTTCTTCGGGCCGCTATCCATTGATGTATAAGGTGATAGTTGAGTTGATAGTTGATAGGAAATATGTTTACTATTTTTGTATGGTATTGGTTTATGTGCTAAGCACAAAGGGCCCACTGAATAGGTAGACTAATCGAGCAGTGCGATCTGGTCCTTCCTCTCGATGTGACCACACTTCGTGATTCTTTTTTGCCTGGAATTACAGAGAGCTGGGTAATTCTCTCTTCACACTTTTTGACAGGTTTGAAGGTGGTTTCGAGCCCGGAACCCTTTGAACAAGGGCAAGTAATCTAACCGCTTGGGCATCCCTGCTGTGAAGAATATGTAGACACTGTGTTATTCACCAATGGATGTCAGTAAGCTGAGCATCCTCTGTTTCATTTCAGGAGGACACATGTGTTCTATGCATGCAAGTGTTGCACCCGAATTCTATCTACATCACGCATTTCTCGATAAAGTTTGGTACACGTGGCAACAACAAAGTAATGCCTGCATGAAAGCCAGGTTTTCAAACATGTCTCAACGGATGTTGCGACTTGAATGTCCGTATAGCCAGAAAGAGCTTCTAGATTCTAGCAGTCTGCCAGGGCAAGTTAGAGTGGCCTATACAGATTACTATTATTCTGCAAGAAAATCAGACATGAAAAATCACAGATTCACGAAGAAAGAGAAGCCAATCAAGATATTGAAAGGAAGGGAGATAAATAGCATTTTCGATAACAGTAAGGAAAAGAAAGCTAAGACAGGAAAATATTTTGATGATCACGATAAAACTGTTGATGAATCTAGCTTTGCTCCATTTAAAAAGTACCGTTTGGTGTATTAGAGAAACTCATTCAATTGTTCTCATTTAGCTAACGTTTTCTTTCGTTTTTTGGTATTTAAGAGTTAACAACGAAGGCAGCCCCATTTCTGCTCCCTAAAATAGTCCCTTCTAAGAGGGAATATTCCCCATATATCTCCATTTTCTCCCTTTGTTGAACAATAATTCATCCTTCTTATTTTTTATTATGCAAGGGTTTTTTTTATCTTTTGCTATACTGTCAAGTTTGCTATCTGTTTCCATACTATTTGCATCTAGTCACCATTGTATGTTTGTTGTTGATGCTGTAACGTATTCTGTGTGTCACGTGCCAGTCTTGTGATTTCTGCAAGATTTGTGGTATTAACTATTAATATTGTATGATAAAGTGGTCCACACAATCAAAAATTTGTTCTTGTACTGCTTCAAACACATGTTGGATTTGTTTTATTCAATATGAAATTTACAAGAGATAACGTACAAACATCTACATTACGAAGACGATACCACATGAGGAGCAAAAAGTCATGACTACCTCCGGGAAATAGATCTTAAATAATACAATACACTTATGATACGAAAATGAATAATTACGAAGAAGATGAGTCAAAAAAGTGGGCATTGTGGCCCATAGCTTAATGTCAACCGAATCGACCAGTCATTTGTATGTAATTTATGGTCAACTCAAGTATACATTTGTTGAGGTTAAATGAAAGGCTTTTATCACCATACACAGCTAGGGATACTAAGCTAGAACGGGCTAATTCTTTTGAAATTAGCTCGTTCTGGCTAATTTTAGCCCGTTTTGGCTAATAAAAAATTATTTTCTTGAAAATTTTGAAGCCTAAACGGGCTAAAACGTCGATTTCTTGGATTTCCAGGAACCGGGCTGCTATTTTGACGCGATATTTGGGTTCTACGCATCAAGAAACGGGGATTCATGTAAAAAAAATTGGGGGTTTCTCCGGCGGAAGTTTGAGAAAAATGCGACTTTAACTTTTGTGACGTTTTCTATTGTTCTTTTTGATGCGATGAAGTCTGCGTAATGACGCCCGTGCCGTGCAGGGAAGCTTCAGAAACAAGGCTTTTATGAGTGCAACTTTGATTTAAACATTTTTGTAGCTTACGTTGTATTGATGAACATCTTATTAGAAGACCTCATTATAGAAACGTACAAAGCTGGTGTTTAAGTCTGAATTATCTTTTTTTTTCATTTCGCCGCACGGCACGGGCGTCATTACGCAGACTTCATCGCATCAAAAAGAACAATAGAAAACGTCACAAAAGTTAAAGTCACATTTTTCTCAAACTTCCGCCGGAGAAACCCCCAAATTTTTTTACATGAATCCCCATTTCTTTATGCGTAGAACCCAAATATCGCGTCAAAATAGCGGCCCGTTTCCTGGAAATCCAAGAAATCGACGTTTTAGCCCGTTTTGGCTTCAAAATTTTCAAGAAAATAATTTTTTATTAGCCAAAACGGGCTAAAATTAGCCAGAACGAGCTAATTTCAAAAAAATTAGCCCGTTCTAGCTTAGTATCCCTAGCTGATACAGTAAAAGTTTCAATACAACCTCTTTAGAAAGATCAACATATCCAAATAGGTGTATTTGGATATATTGATGTTTCGTACGTGGTTTTATTGCATGTTGGATGAAGTTTTGTGTGACAATGTTTAATCGATTAACGGGCCTTTAGATGAGTGCTAAACGCTTACTGTCCATTAATTCGTGGAAAAGTAATTTGAGGTGATGCGGAATACATTTAGAAAACGACCTTGACCGTTATGTGCTTTAATTGCTGTTGTTAATCTATGAGTCATCTTATAAGCTCATTATTTCCAGTTTCAATATTATTTCAACATCTAATTCAATCATTCTGCTAATATTACATTTCCTGATATGTCGAGCGAGTCAAGAGATATCTTTATGATGTCCATGTTGTTAAATGAAATTGATGGGGATGAAATTTGAATTAACCAAGCTAAGCTCTCTTTCGTTTCCTGCTTATCTTATGCCGAAAAGGTTCATCTCTAAAGCTCAGTAGAGTTATTCAACGAAACAGTTACATTTCTCTAAGCCTTATTTCAGGAATTTTGTGAGGGGGGCCTCAAGGAATAATCGTTACAAATTGCAATAGTTAAAACAAATTTCAAATGATTCTAAGGCTTGGAAAGGATTTGCAACGATTTTGAAATTATACGAGCCTTGTTCCAACCGACAGGCGAAAAACCAAGCACTAAGGAGTCCTTTTCCAGGTCTGTGTACTGGATATGCTGAATATTCGAAGTATACAGTCGTTGTAGGGTTAGGGTTAGTGTTCTAGGAATAAGCTATATTCAATTGAAATAGATGCAACTACTGGGCAGTGTTCAAGATTTATTTGTATTCAAAAATAATAAAATGCTCACAATATTGACCTTCTATCTACTCAATATATGTCCATATACCCGACGAAATATTTTTTTGGGGGCTTCTATCATCCGTCATGATGGCCTATTAACAGGCCCGTAGGAGGCAAGGGGGCATTTGCCCCTCCCCCCCAATATCCTAAAACGCAATTTCTCACAGCATGGTCCCTAGTCTTCCTATTTTTCTCGAACAGTAGTTGTCCCTCCAACCGATAATCTTTTCCATTCTACGGTGCTGCCTACTAATAACAGTCATAGAGGTAGGAGTTTAGATACCAAAATCAAATAATGTTAACTTCGGTTTTATGATGATTTCAAGATATCTATTACTTGGGATTTTCTATTACTAAAAACGTGTCATTGCTCTTGTATTCGAGCACTCTTTAGTTCTGGAACACCTACAAAATGTCGAAACCGTACGTTGTTTTCATAAATATACGAGTTTCTGCACACAAAAAAGTGGATGGTGATAGATACCCTTGGAAGGTACATACAGTCCTTGGATCACATAGAAGCTTACTTTGTCATTACAATATGAGATTGTGCTGCACAGCATATAATTGCTGCCACTCACTCCAACCCAGAGGTTTCCTTGTACTCGGGAGTGAAGTTGAGCTGAGCTGAGTGAAAAAACTGCGCAGCGGCACTTGTGAGAAGAAAGGGAAGAAAATTAAAGAAATGTTCTCATTTCTTTACCTATCTTCACCGTATTTCCTTGTATGCTCCTGTGCAGTATCCCGACTGCCCAAGAACCTCCTTGTGAGAAGTGGAATCAAATTGTTTGCAGATGATACAAAGGTGTTGCAAGTATCAGAAGCCAGGATGATGCAGATGTATGACTGAATAATTCAGAGTGTTAAAGCGAGTGGTCAGGCAAATGGTTACTACGTTTTTATTTACTGAGACAGCTCCTCCTTTTAGTAATTTTCTCCAAACAATTTAGTTAGTTCCTTTTTGTATTTGCATGTTATATTACATTTCTGTATCATTGTATTTTGTCCTATCTAGTGTTATTCAATATATTTATTGTTATGTACTTTAAATTCTATGTAGTGGATTCAAATGATAATGAAGCTGAAGCCAGTAAGTGCAAAATGATGCATATTAGGTTCCACATTAGTGACAGAGAATACACAATGTTAAAACCTGACAAAGTGGAGAAAGAGCAGTGTTAGACGAACCCAAAGCAGAAAAAAGAAAAAAATGTTGGAGTATGGATAGTTTGGATTTTTAGTTGTTATCTGAAACAAATTCAACAAGTGTGGAACAACGGCAATAAATATTCCGAGAAGCATTGAAAGAGCTCTCAAATATTGAGATAAGCAATTGCTCACGATGCTTTCAAAAATATTGCAGTGTGAGGCCTTGTGTTTAGGCATGGAGCCAATACTACATCAAGAATATGAAACTGAATTCTTGAGTCAGTGCATCGTCGTGCAACCCGTTTACTGCCATCTATGAAACATTTTTTTCACTGGGTGAAAGGCTTTGAGCTTTGAATTTGTATTTTATGGAGTCACAAAGACTCATACGACAATCACGTAGCTGGGTATTTTTGTGTAGAGATGTAGGTTCATACATACAGTGGATTATGGCTGGGGCAGAATTTTCATTGTTAAGAGGGTTGTCAGAAAAATAATTGTGAAAGGGGGTACATTGCGTGCTTTAGGTACTCTTGCAATGATCAAAGGTCATTAGCTAAAGCAGCTGGAGGGTCTAGGGATAGATTCAGGGTAGAGCCTGGTAGGGGGTCCAGGGGTGAAGCCTCCGGAACATCCTAAAATTTGCCATTTTTCAGAGCCTAAAATTGCTTAGACCCAAATTTCTCAAAGCCACTTCTCTGTGTAGGGTGAAAGAACTTCATTTTATCGAATTGCTGTTAGGCAAATTTTTGCAAAATTGAGCAACATGAATTGAATTAGAAGCAACTTGAATTCCAGGGGGGGGGGCAAACTGCGGCTAGCACTTTCGTTTTTTTGGGGGGGGCAATGCCCCTCGTACCCCCAAGTAGCTACGTGGGTGTTATAGGAGATTTAGTTTAAACTTTCAAAATCCTTAAAGGAGCAATGAATTGAAAATCTTTATTACTCTAAACAAGCGACTTATTACGAAGATCAATAAAGCTGTTTTCAGTTTTGCGATATCTTTTTCCATTTTTGAGATATCTTATATTTTCATTTCGAGTTGGTGACGTCATTTTGTTTGCAAAATGCAATGAATTGTATTGGGAAATTGCTTTATTTCAACGTTGCAAAGCTAAAAAAAAATATTTGTATTCTAAAAATTATTAAGAAAGATCAGAATTGAGAATGTTTTGATATTGTTTGTACTAAAAATGCTTGTTTCACCAAAAAAAAACTTTTAGGCTCTTTTTTCATTAAAAAATTGTCAATTTTAATTGTTTCCACCGCTTTTTGCAAACAAAATTACGTCATCAAAAAAATACAAAAATATGGAATAACTCGGCAATAAAGCAAGATATCAAAAATCTGTAAATGGTTTTATTTCTCTTTCAAACAAGTCTTTTGATTGAAGGCATAAAAATTTCAGTTCATTGCTCCTTTAAAAGATTCGCAAGAGAGTTTCCTCTATAGCAGAGACCGGTCGTACTAAATGACATGTTGCAGAAGCCTCAGGCAGGATAGGCCTCTCCGAGATAATTGATGCACCCACTGACATATAATATGATAATAGGCTTGTTCAATGTTGTTTCTTTTTTGATTTAGTTGATTTTTGTTTGTCTTTAGTTTTAATCAGTTCACGATTAGCCTGTAAAGGATTTCGGATTACTTGGAAAAAAATTACCCATGGTGCTTAGCTTTGTTTACAGCCAAAAGAGGCGTCGCCCATGTGCATTTGTAAAAGAGCGTTCTGCTGTTTCTGGTACAGGCAGGCTGTTTTCGTTAAAAGGAAGATAAGAAGGTAAGATGCTATTCAATTTTTGATTGAATCCATTGTTTATGAGAAGAAGGTGTACAGTCCAGGTGATGAGCTTTCAAACTAGCGTTTCATTTCGTGAAGAATTCGAATTTTCCTGTCCAGGCCTTAGCCCTTAACTCTAGATACTTCCCTAAGGGCGTCGTTTTTTAAGGCCTACTGCCTGGTGATGATGGCGTTACAACAGCCTTATGTGCTCTAAAGCAGTTTGATCTCATTCCAGTTTTCTCACCTTACGCTTCTTGTATCTAAACTAGCAATTATTTTCAAACTCTGAAGTCACCTTCTACAAAATTAATTCTAGTGTATTTTTGGGTTAGTTTTTAATAAGGATAGGGTATATGGGGTTCTGTTACTAAGCTATAACAGCTTGGTGTCAATTCTGACTATTTCATAGCAATCCTAAAATCTTCTTGAAATATTTTGTGATGTAGGCCTGCAGTTGTCAGCTGTAAAAGTGTGTGCTTGGTTTGCCACAAATACCTTCAAGATGGCATCTCAGTCCCCTGCTGCATTAAAGCTAAATATTCTGGCATTTGTTGGTTCTGTCCGTGAGGGTAGAATGGCTGAGAGAATGGTATCTTATCTCAAAACCTTTTTCGCAGAACATAAGGATGGTCACACGTTTGAAGTTATTGGTACGTATGAACAATTTCTGCTATCTGCTGTCTAGAAATTCTATCAGGGCCGGATCCAGCACCCATAGAAAGAGGGGGCGTAACATATATATCACAGGATAATGTAAGGGGAAAAGGGTATTATCAAGCTAATTGTATCATTTTCTAGCAAAATAGGGTGGGCATACGCCCCTTACGCCCCCACTCCCTGGATCTGGGCCTGTGTAAGCTCTGGAATTTTTCTTTAATTGAAAGTAATTGTTGATTTGTCAATGAATTTTATACTGATGGATAGGCCCAAACTTCAGACTGTTGGTCAATAGATAAAGCTATAAGTCAACTAAAAATTGCTCTTTTGAGTTACAGTTCTAGGTCAGCAGTTGAACCCATTTTTTAATGTGGAGTCGTAACACAAACTGGAAGGCCTTAATTTTTTCGATATCATTGCACATTCAGGGGGTCCCTTTCATGATGTGGACATTTGCATGCAGTATGAATTTAACCCCTCTGTTAAGAACAGGGACTTTTTATGTAAGGGTTATTAGAATTCACATAGCTACTTGCTGATTTTTGCAACAACCTGAATTTGAGACCTGGTGGTGGCATATGTTACTTTGCCTGCTCTGATATAATTTGATATTAGTTGCATTTTGAAATATATTTCATCCTTCTTAGATCCTGAGCAATATGACCTGCCCGTTCTTAAGCAGCCACTTCACTTCTACAGAGATCCTACAAAGATTCCTGAAATCCTTCCTAAATTGAATAAAAAGATCCAAGAGGCAGATGCATATCTTGTCATTTCTGCTGAGTACAACCGTTCCATTCCACCAGCTTTGACCAACATCTTGGATCATTTCCCTCCTGCAAGGTACTGTAATTCTTTCTTGTATTAACCAGATGTTCCATTTGTTCAAATCTCCTTGTAGACTTTCTGTTTGTGCTGAGGAAGTTGGAAGATGTGATCAACTCTTATGACCTTTCCAAGTTTTTCCTTCTCACCAACCTCATATGCATAATCAGGTCTGGCAAAACCAGTATGGTTGTAACAGCGTTAGCCAGGATAAACTTTTGTCCCTCTTTTGGTCAAAAATAATTGTTCTGCAGGGCCTGGTAATGGCAATAGGAGCCAAAGTTATTGTTCATCAATTTATTATTTGAGGAGCAAGGCAGGTTTTGTTGATATGCTCATGCATCCAGAAGGGGTCTGATATTGCAAAAGCTTGTTTTTAGCGGTAATCTAAATTCTATAACATGTCACTAATCTATTTTTTTTAAATGGGTCTTTTACACTTGAAATGAAACATCAAAAAAGTAGAGAAAATGGAAACCAAGGCAGATTGTGCTTTTTATCCACATGTGAGAAAAATCATTTTTGAAATTTTATTGCAAATTATAAGGAATTTTTGACAATTTCATTCCAGCTATGCATTCAAGCCCTCTGGGATCATCTCTTACTCAATGGGTAGACAAGGTGGTCTAGCTGCTTGCATGGCTCTGAAACCATTCCTTGGAGAGCTTGGCTGTATACCCATCAAAAGCTTTGTCAACATTGCAGAGGTAAGTGTTGTTTTACATTATTTATTATCTAGTCTTTGATAGGTACAGTACTTGTGGATGGCGACGAAAAAGGGGAATCATATCAAAAATATTTTATTTACTAAAGCTTTGCGTCTGACCCTCATCAGAATTGTGCGCAAGAAACAAAGGGGTATCTCAGAGGGGCGTGACTTCAGGCACTGCGCTTCACATAGGCAAAAAGGGCCCGGCATTAGATCAAAATACAAATTGCCAAAATACTGTTTAGAAAATGGCAAATTCAGTGAAACCAAGAGCTTAAAGATATATTTGGTCCTAGGCCCTGCAGTTTGTAAGACCGCCAGTGGTCAGAAAGAGAACAAAAACTAAACCTAGCAAATTATTTTACCCAGAGACAAAAAAGCCCATCAGTAAAGAAGTGAATAATTTGTACATTAAATAACAACCATTGCATTGGACAGGTTTTGTTTCATAGATTTAAAGCAAGGTGTGCAAATATTATAAAGAGATGGGATACTAGCTTTGGCTCAGGCTATATGCCCCACTCTGAGGCTATAGACATTTACTTACTATAGTTACTGGCTTGTGTGTTCCCAGGTGTGTAAAGAGTTTAAAGAGAGCTGATATTTGCATTGATTTAGCCTAGTACATGACCCACTCTTGGTCTATAGGCATTGACTTTGCTGTAACTATAGTTATGGCTCTTGTGTTCATAGGTGCACAAAGAGTTTAAAGAGGATGGGACTACAGAGAATACCCATTACAAAAGCTCAATTGAAAAGTGTTACAATGAATTGGTTTGGCACGGAAGATCAATGAAGTACATGAGAGATGTTGCTGGTCTCCCTAATAAATAGTGAATTAGAATTTTGACAATTAGCTTCGAATTTTTATATTTATTAGATTAGTATTTAAGGGGTAATTATTTCAGAGTAACGAGAAAAATCTTAGATATAGCCAAACATAATATATGTAGGTTTTTGGTGTATGTGCCAGTAAAATTAAAGATATTCATACTTTGGAGCAAAGATCAAACATGCGTGCATTAGACCAAGGATTTCGTTATTTTGCTGCAATGCGTCTGCAATGGACAAATGATTCCTATTCTTTATAAAGTACAGGGAAACCTGGTTCCTTGGTTCTTTAGATTTCTCGCCGCATGTCTCTAGGTTCAAAGCTCGAAAGTCAATCTGGAATATACAAAAATTTACAGTGAAAATTGTTATGTATCATCGGCAGAGCGAGGGCAACAGTTCATTAGCTATCATTCCGTCCAAATCAAATCAAGAAATTCCATATTGTTTGAACTGAAAGGTTTTGTATGGGCCTTGTTGGCAATCGGAGATACAAAGACAATGCATACATACAAACATAGTTTAGAGGAAGGTGTTAATAAGAAAAGTTTAGAAAAAGAGCAAGATAAATCTGACCCTAATCGAGAATTCAGCATGCACTACTGCGAAAAGTCCAAACCTGCATCAAAGAAGAGGTAATATAAGATGGAAAATTGTAGCCACGCATTAGTTATGTTGCATATACTGCCTAATTGAAGACAAGAAGCTATACTGGATAAAGGACTTGCTTTCTAATGGTTTATATCATGAAAGAATGAGAGAGGTTATTGTTATTTGTTCCAGGTCTCGAGGAAGTTCAATAACTGTTTGTAGCTCTCTATGCAATCTCATTGGTTGTTTCACTGAAAATCTGTGATAATTGGTCATTCTCCACAATCACAATACCTTTAATCCATCGACCTCTCTTGTGTTGCTTGAAGCAAATTCTGGGTCTAACAAATTTGTTTCTGGCTCACTCACTCCTGTTTTTAATCGCCATATTATGATACTGGCAGTGTCACACGAAGAGCTTTTGTATATTATGATTGGCCATGTTTCTGATTTGTTGCACTTTTTCTTTAACCCACTCATTGCACCTTTGTGAATTTAATAATTTTGCATACACTATTTTCAACCTTTATAGATTTCGTAACAATTTCACTCTATTAGATTTAAACAAATGATTTTTGCAAATGGCAGATTTTTGAAAACTAACTAAGACTCATCGTGGTAATTTTTAACTCTGATGTTTCCCTGTGGGCCATCAAAGCTAAGGTGTTAGTTACCCCCTGGAAAGGTTTTGTCTGATGAGAAGCGCTAGGAAAGTGACTGAATTGCTTCTTATCGAGTTTCGGCCTCGCCTTCCACAAACCACAAGGCGGCACAACAAGAAACAGTTTGGTTTCACAATTGTGTCCATCGTTCAGCTGATAAGATCTTAACTAAATCACGACCTTGTGACTTTTCAGTCGGAGACAAATCATCATACGCCTAATTGCTAAATTCTCACGGCCCTGGCTCTGAAGTCTGTTTTAACAAATTACTAGGGGAACGATCCAGTATATTGATCACTTTTGGGAACGTCTATGCACTACTGTGAAGGAACACCATCATTAATCTGAGGGATACCACACTACTGATGGTATCCTTCCACAGTAGCTACTAAATATTCTCCATTGTACTGATAGTATTCCCCCACACGTCATACTCCGATAAGTGTCAGACGAAAAGCTTCAATAGTTATCATATTTTTCATGTTTCGCATATTTAGTGGGCCTGACTGGGTATAGTCTTGGGCGAAAATAAGATATCCTGAATGAATTCCACATCTTGATTATTGCTGTTTCATTCTGAAAGTGTTTGGTACTAGGTTGTGTTCTGTTAGAATGACATCTCAAGTATCAATGATGCTATGGTCTCCAGATTCGGAATTTGCGAAGCCTTTAAGTATAGTATATGCAGCCATCCAATGGTTGAATGACCAACGGGGTAGGCACGTGCATGGAAGGACTAGAGCGTTCCCTAACCTCAAATATTTTCATCTTGACCAAAAAACGTAATGCAACCAAGATTTGTACTTACCACCAGTGCTCAAAAGGCAACGAATCTATAAATTATGGCAGAAAAGGTTTTGATGGTATAAAAGTCTTAATCCTGATGTATGAGTTGCCATACAAAGTCAAGGCATGAGTTATATGTAATGTCAGTTTGCTGTAGGCAAAAAATGTAGTTAGGTGGCATCGACGAGAATGGGTTACTAAGAAAATACCAGTACCACTCACAAGTCAAGTTTGGAATAATTCTTCATGATATGAGATTACTCTTGATGATAAATCAGCAGCATCTTGACGCAGTAGTTTGTAGGAAATAACTGCTATGAATTAAAATCAACTGGTATTCCTTAGCTTGGTAGTTGTGCCAGGATTTCGACCAAGTGAAATATACGCATTTTTCATAAGCAACTACTTTATAAGCAAGTCAGTACTCGACAAGACAAAACCTTAAGCAATTCCAGTGCTGGATAGAGGAATGCTATGCAATTTGAAAATTTTAGTTTTGATCCAATTGGCAATGAAAATCGTTCAACAGCTGTAGAGAAGTAGGTTATAGTAGATACTAGTACACCAGCACACGTTTGTATGCAAGATACTATTGACATCTGTTGTACGAAAACTAGTGTGATAGTATTCTAAGAAATAAATCTTCAATTGTGAAAAGCTAAGCATTTGCTAAGCAATTTTGAGAACTCAAATTTGCCCTCTAGCTAAGCAATTTTTAGTACTGAGCTCGAGCTGAAATTGGTTATTTAAAAAATGCGTGTATTTTTGCCCAAATTCATTAAAAACAGTCCTCTAAGAAACATAACTGCAAAAAGTATCAGAACTTGAGAAAAAGGTTCCCAGAAATTCTTTTGGACTGGCAGAAAATTCTCAGCCCAATTTTTGTAAAAGATAAATTTAGCCAGTTCATAGATGTAAATTCAAAATATTTCCATATCAAAAACCGACTAGTTGTGCATCTTCAAGCAATCAGAGGTAATAAAAAATGTCCACTTCTTCAGCAATGAGGGTCCCACCTTAGTTAGGCCCTGTCAATCTTGCTTCTTTCTTTGGACCCCAGACGATTCCCCTTAACCCCTTCTAGATCATAAAAAATGTAATTTTCAGGGAACATCTTTGTAACGCATATAGATCTTTGATAGAAATTTGTCAGTTCCTAGATTCCCAGAAAGGAAAATACTTTTTGCATCTCTGCCAAGAAATCTTATTTCGTTCGATGCTCTGTTGACTAGGAGTGTTTGACTATCAAAAGATATCAACCATTTAGGAAACGGAGCAGGGGAGAGCAGGTTGGTCTAGCAGTCATACAAGGACTATTGACCTCTTCTTACTGGCCCTTAACTTCTATTGTTTAAGAACAATGGCAGCCTCCCCCCCCCACAATAATTCCTGAGCTGATAAACTTAAACGTATTTTGTTATGCTGACCATAGACTTAATGAAGGAGTGGCAAACGCCCACTGCATCAGTCCTATAAGCATATGCCCTCCACACTTCGTGGGGTAGCCAGTATGTGTTGTTATTGTGAGTGAGTGACATTTCCAAACCAATTTGCTATGAAACCACAGCCGACTTTACAGGGCTCTGTTACCACGCAAGTTTACTGACGAAGATTAACGAAGAATCAAAACATTATAAATCAGAATTGTTTTATTTGCGAGACTGACGTTGGATATGTTTTACATTACAAATTACTAAAATTTCTCTGACATCCAAAGCAATTTTAATCAGATTCTCTAGTAGTGTAGTGTAGAGCGCAAAGTAGTCAAAATATTTAACATGTGAACAATAAGCAACATTATTATTATTATGATTTTATTATCAGGGCTGGGTTTGTTCGTGTAGCTCCATCAGATATTTCATATATCATCTAAATACAGGTGTTCTTCAGTATATAGCCCAGTAAATGTTTATTGTATGTGTAGCCAAGAACGAATTTCATGGTAGTTTTTGATTAGGATGATAAATTTCATTCAGATTAGGGGTAAGGCTTAGTGGCCCCCCCCCATAGGTTGGCTATTCCCAGCGTGCTTACACAATGCTCTGAACCGGGGAAGAGATTGGTGCTCTTCGTTGTCTGGTGTATTTAACACCAGGCCTCCCCTAGAACAGTTGATGCATCTTTCACGTTTCAGTTTTTAAATCTCTCCTAAGAACCAACTATGATGAAGATCATCAGGAAATGTTCAACAAATTGAAAACATTGCTTGTAATTCAATCATTTTTTAGCCTTGCCTTTGAGTTGCCCCTCTAATTTTTCAGGTCTTTTCAGGTGTTCTGCACTTCTTGTCGGATGGACAGTCTCTTTAGTTATGAACGGTAGCAGAATGTAATTTAGTGGATGCTAAAGATGTTTCTTTCTTTCAATTTCCGCAGTTAATCTCCCCACCCATCGAAAACATCTCGAGCAGAACGATAAGTAACAAGTATGAGTAATGATGACGTTGGCCAGCAAAAGAAAAGACCTAACGCGGAAGCGAGGTTTGTGCCCAGGTCGCGGATGAGTAATGTCTGGGAGTGAGACAAACTGGTTAAAGCAGTGCACACCCTCAATCACTCTGGGTATTTGTTGGAAACTGATGATCTTGTTCATAACCACTGAAGTCCTTAAGGCACATTTTGTCATCTGCAAGTAAGAGCTAGAAAATAGGTGAGTTTTTATTTAACTTCTTACTTCACTCAACTTTATCTATCCTTGGCAAATTGTTTAATCATGGCATAGTTTATAGAAGGAAATAGTTCTGAAGCAATTTGTTTTATGTTTTTTCCACCATAAACAGTGCACAAGCCTTTTGTCTTATCATTGTTTTACCTAAATTGACATAGTTGAGTAACTGAATCCAGATGTTTCTTTTCTTCTAATTGTTCGATATATTCTTGTTAATGATTAATCAGATTAGGATATCTCAGTTAGTAATCCAATATGCAACACTTTGGTTCATCATAAATCAGTTTCTAACAAATTCAACCAAACTTTTTGAACGGTTAAAACCAGTTCAACATCAAAACTTAAACAAAAGAACTAAGCAAAAGGCTTCCTTACCACCCAAATCTGATGACTATGCTCAAGTACTTAACTTTTGACATGGTTTCAGTATATGATTGCTTCAATGCCAGTAATGATAGTGGAAATTCGAACACAGGTGCAAAGGAAGTCTTTCAACCACTGAACAATGAACACTCTCTTCTCACTTAAGGCTTAAAACCCCTTTTTGCGATACCACGACTGGACAACCCGGGTATGGATGCACTGGAAGTGTGCTTGTAGATGGCTTGCAGTAGAGTAAATCCTTCTTGCCCTGGGGCTACGAGATAAGCAAGGTTTTATCTGTGTAAATTAAAATCATGGGATTATTTCTTATAGATCGGGGATAATTGGTTAATTACATTAAAGGAATTCAAGAACTTCTGATTTCTATTACTCAAAAGCCTTGCATAAAAGAACGTGGGCTGGTCTTGTTCAAGTCCCGGGATATATGGTCAATAAGGGGATTTGTCAGAAGGAAACAAAGAAATCCACGCATAACATTGTGACTAGGAAGTTTTGCTTGAGATTTCTGAAACACTATCAAAAAATATTATTCTTATTTTAAAATACAATACAAGAGTCTACTTAGGGACTGTTAATTATCTGTACTGCTGGTTCTCACCGAAGAGAAATCGGTGGTGTAATCTATTTTCTTCTTTAAGAGTTGGGTAGAAAATGATTTTGTTCCTTTGAAGTATTCGGGCTGAAAATATTTGTAATTCATTTCTTCGGAATTGTGCAAATATTACTAGCAGACCCGGCAGGAGCTGTCCAAAATTGGCCCGGTTCAAGCTAAACTTTTAGGGCCTAGGAGCATACCCCCTGAAAATTTTGAAATTTAGTTTCTCAGAGATTTGGTGAATTTTAAAGAGTAATTTACGTATAAATGAACCAAAAGTTACCTCAATTATCTAATGTTTCAAAAAGCAATATTGTTTTTGACAAAAGGAGTATTCTGGCCCAAAAATTGATCCGGCCAACGCTGCACCAACCGGACCAGTTCCGCCGGGCCTGACTAGAAACCTAGGGACACACATGTCATGGTTGGTTAAGATTTTTGACTCTTGTTCTGGTTGGGCAATTACCTTTTTGATTCGGTGCAAAGGTTGGGTAAATGGAAAAAAATTATCAAAGTTTTATATCTCTTCAGTGCCAACCTTGGGCATAAAGGTTTGAGGCGTAGAGATTTTCAAGAATAAACGGCATCTTTCATTTCTGACATACAGTTTTTATTCTGCACAGAGTAGTTTGATGTACTCTGACCTGCGATCTATGAGAGCTAGTGGAACTGTAGCTATTAGTTGATTGAAGAATTTTTTAAAGGGGTAGTCTAAAGGTTTTAACAAAGTTTGGGCAAATAAGCGAAACAACAACAACAACAGTACCAATTTTGCTAGCAAAGCACCTTTAACGAAAAGAAAAGCATCACGGGAAAAAGGAAATAGGTTTGGATACCAACTTTAAGGTTTTTTAATCAACTTCAGTGGGTTGAAAGCAGTAGGTACGTTAGAGATGAAAATTATTTAAAGAATATCAGCGTTCATAGGAAAAACTTGTGCGAAATTTGTTCTAAAAGAAACGATTTTTCTAGCTTTTGTGTTTATCATAACGATTAGCAACACAATCTCTTTGGCTGAGGTAAAGGCTGAGGTGAAGGATCCATAAAGTCATAGAATTCCCCCAAAAGTACTGATTACATCCCTCCACATTACTGAATATCCTCCACAGTGGTCATGGTATCCTTTTTCGCAATACTGATGGTATCCCTCCACATTACTGAATATCATGAACAATACTGAATGTTATACCTCCACAGGCCAAATAGACCCCCTCCCCCCCAAACGTTACTGAACATCCTCCACTGTACTGAATATTCTCCATATGTACACCCTCCTCTGTACTGTACATGCGTTCCCTGTAGGGTGGTGATTTAATTTTGATCGCCCTTAGGCCTATCACTTTAGTGGTTGATTAGTTGATTTCTTAGTGATATTTCATTAAGATACGCCATACTTGAAAGAATGATATTTGTAATCACTGCGTGAGAAAAATACACCAATATAGATAAACCTAGGAAGACTTTGTGTTAGAGGTTTGTAGCGTTTCTTCATGATTAGTAACAACAATTCAAATCGCGTATAAACATTGATGTTTGACTATTCAAGAAAAACCACAGTTTTTAAACCGAGGTGAAACAAACTGACGTTGTTTAATTGCTCATGGGTTCGTCTCTTATTGAAAAATTGTATTGAAGCACAAAAAGTTTTGTGCAGAGTTCATGATCGGAAAATTAATATGAGATCAAATCGCGTATCTCTGCATATTTAAGGCTGATTATTCATGGAAAACCACAATTTTTAAAGCAGAGGTAAAGCAGCCCGATCGATTAACCTTCTTTCAATTAGAGTTTCCTCGTCTTTTGTGCCCCTTTGTCCGTCCCACTCAAGCCTTGGAGATACAACAAAGAGCGAAATCCTAAAGCCTAATTTTATATCTGCAGGGCCTAATGTTTAATAAGTAAACGTTTCTTCGAATGGAGTAATCTCTATTCTTAGAATGAAAGTGGAGTTTGATGTGTTTGAATAAGTAATTTCATAAGAACAAGGCTAGATATTGTTAATTGGGAACGGGTTATCGAAATCCTTGATACAATCTTGGGTAGAAGTTAATGAGATCGACGCCTACACTATATCATAGCCTTCAGCTACACCGTAAATTAGCAAACGTCATTGCTCCACAGCTTCGATAAAGAACCAGTCTTAGCTTTAATAGATGTTTTGTTTAATTACTTTTTACAGAAACCAACTTTACCATCAACCGACCAGATTCAATTGTGTATGATGTAATTCGTGAATTAGGCCAGGTTTCTTTGTCATCTAGAAACTTTTTTCACAACCACTCAGCATATCGATAGCCTCGTTCAGATAAACATCGTAAACTGACGTCACTGTGTGCAAATGAGAAGCCACTGTGTACAATTTGAAGAGGTATGAAACTCTCCTTTTTTGTAGTTTGCGAAGAAAGGAAAGGAAAGTTTGAAAATCGTTTTAAATTCATGATAATTCGTTATTTTGTTTCATCAAATTTCAATATAATCGACCTTAGTTAATATATCGACAAAGTTTACTTAACAAACCCCTTAACATAGCTAACCTCTCCAAAAAAGTATTCTAGCCCAGTAGGGAGGTCGGATACAGAAAAATACACCACTTTCACATTCATGTCAAGTAGATTCAAAATCTATCCCTAAACAGCTTTAGCTCTCTTTGATGTGCTTTAACACCTGCACCAGCATTCGATCATCCTTGTGATTTTGCTGAACCACGATGCTGACTACGATGCTTGCTAACATGTGCTGTCAAACTGCTAGGAGGGTTAGCCTCGTATCAGTAATCTTGACTGCCAAGAGAGGCTGGGGAAAACGTCCAGGGCTCGTAGGATAGCTGATAGTGGATACATAAAAAGATGACTTAAGGCATTGAGATGGTTTATAAGAGATATTTCAATATAAGCTTATTGTACTGAACCTCAAGGTTGAAAAAGTCAAAGATATAATTCGAGTCCATTTATGAAGAGCAACGCCCACTGGCAAAGCAAAAGACGCCTGACTAGACCCCAGAGGACGCCTGGCTGCACCCTAAAGGAAACGTTTAGTTGAAATCAGATAACATGATAATGTTGTACTCGACCCTCTAATTATGAGGACAATTGTGGCCTCCCTAAATGCAACTGTACATGAAAAGGTTGTATATTCCTAACTGTTTCCATTTCTATTTCGTTTCCGTAACCCGTCAAGCACTGCAGCCATAAATCTACCCTGGGAATGAGATCATAATTGTAAGCTATTAGTGTTTCAACGTGGCTGCTACCCACGGCTACATATTGAATTAGGCTTATAATTCTATTATATGATTTACCTGTCTAAAATGAAGAAAATCTTGCTCCAGTTATCTTTACTTGCCTCTGGGTTTGTAAAAGATCCTGTTATTAGTTTCAAACTCTCAGAAAAGTTAAGGGTTAGGAAAAGCAAAACAGCCGTTGCTAGGGTGTTACTAAGGAGGAAAGTCAAGATTTGTCTCTATTATAGTAGTGATTTTTTGAATGTTTTTGGATTTGTTGCAAAATACTTTGAAATAAATTCATAAGAGTAGAATCTTTAGGAGGTGTGTAAAGGGCATTACTTATCCTTGTAATGTATTTTTTCTTACTTGGGCCTCCCCTTTTTTAATTTTCGTTGTCTCTTTCTAAAGTGCTTCATTGTTTGTAGATTCTTAGACTGTTCATATGATCTTATTGAAATCTAAGTACAAATAGATCAAAACCCTTTTTTGTTATTTAATTTCTCATCTAAGGCTGAGCATCTAAACTTGTTGTCACGTTTTGGGAGATCGAGCATTTTGTGTTCATAAATAATTTGTGTCCTTTCAAGATGTCAACTCTGGAGAATCTGTTGTAATGTTTCTGAAAACAAAGAAGGGGAAAGATAGATATTTAGACAATGTTCTTTAGGCCTAAACACAGTCTCTTAGTCAGTCTTCAATTGCGTTCATGAATACTCCTTCTTACGAAATAAAACATTGAAACATGTAATGAGTACGACGAGACTACGTCTAGACAACAGTGTAATGTAAGTAGCGCCCCAAGGGCTCCTTATCCGATTAACCAGCCCAATAAACAAACGAGTAGCCGCAACGGAAACTTGGAGATTGAAGCCAGTGACCTCGATATCACACAATCTTAGAACTTGCAGGGATTATTGGAAGCCGGATCAATTACACGTCCTAGCCTCTTCGCGAAGGAAATCGTTTCTAACCAAGTGATAAAGCTGCACCAAATCATTCAGACTTTGTAGCTACCACGTGAAATGTCAAATTGCGCAATGCATGCTGGGATATTTAGACCTAAACTAGACGTAAGGTACCCGTAAAGGTGTACACGTTTTTTTCTTATGAGGAACCGTTTATAAGGAACCTAGAACTAGAATTTCTTGTAAAATTTAATGGGCTCTTTTGTTCTATTGTTTTTTATAACAATGGAGAACAATAGAAAATTTAAGGAACTTTTAGTACTAGGCCTTGAGGTAGGTTCCTTTTAGAATAAAAAGCGTGTAATTCGGTATGTATATAGGCATCATACCCTAATATTTCTTTTTACGTATGATTTAATTTTTTAGACTTCTTTGTGGGTGATAGAATTTATGAAATTAACAAAAATGAAAAAAAAGTTTTTTCATAAGCTACTCCCACTGTACTGTGCCCAATATTCAGATTGAAAATCTGTAAATTCAAGATGTCTCTGTCTCTATCTATCAAATCTTTGTGGCTAATTCATTAGACAAGATTGCTTACAATATTGAAAAAGTCAGCATGCGGTTCTGCGAAATTGTGAATAGAAGGTCTAATGCTTCTAATAAAATCTAGCACAGGCAAGCGAGCACTTAGCAAAGCTAGCTTTATCCAAGTTATCAAAGGGGATATTTTGCAGGCCTAGATGCATTTCTTTCATAAGGAACCAAAAGATATCTCCTTAAGCCCAACTGAAAGTTTCCTTGAAAGTTAGGGTTTTGAGTGCAGAAGATTCGTTTCGAGTTCTCTGCCTGGGGTTGAAGTTACTCTGTGAGATAATTTCCTTCTCAGTGGTCCTTCCTCCGTACGGTCTATACTTATCGATACTGGCGGGGATTTCCAAGTGGTTAGATCACCAAAGGGTCCCGGGTTCGAAACCACCTTCAGACCTGTCATAAAGTGTGAGGAAAGAATTAGCCAGCTCTCTGTAATTCCAGGCAAAAAGACAAAAGGAATCACGAGGTGTGGTCACATGGAGAGGAAGGACCAGGGTTGCACTGCTCGATTAGTCTACCTATTCAGTGGGCCCTTTATGCTTAGCACATAAACCCATACCTTGCGAAGATAGCTAGTGTATGTGCCTATCAACTATCAACTGTATCAAGATAAACTTTAACAAAATCGAATTTTGGAATTCTTTTCTCCGAGTTTGGCTGTAAGTGTTGTTTTAAATAATCAATTTGAATTTGAATGATAGTGTGAAATTTGATACACCATTCAGCACCATTGATAACAAAACATTTTACGACCACCCATGATTGTGTAAGGCCACCCATAACTAAAATATCCGATAATTCAAGATGAAGGCGACAACGATTTTCACCTGTGTTTCGCCACCTCGTTACGTACTTAGCATTGTGGTTACAGTATGTAGGTCCTAAAGAGGGGTGACCATTTAAGTTGATTTATTGTAGAATGAATCGCCATTTTGAACTGAACAGTATGTGAGAGTGCATCAAGACCTTGGGCTTCTTTGTAAAGGTATGTTCACTTGATTCATGGTACTGCAAGACTTTGAATCTTTCTTTTTATTTAGAAACCAAATGTCTGTTCAGAGAGTTTAAAAGTATATAGGTTGAAAGATATTAAAAGCTACATTGAGAAAGATTTAGAGTTCTACCTACTTTAAAACACGTTTTAGACAAACATAAAATTTGTAAGTTGCCAAGGACACCAAGACAAACCGAAGGGTTATCTAGCCTTTTCACATAAATTTAAGACTTTTCATATGACAACTATGGGGAGCATACTCCCAGCTATTGTTGTATACATATTCTTCTCAATAACCCATACCTCGCCATTGGCAATGATTGATAAGATGCAGGTTAGCCAAGCCCTCGATAGGCCTAAGTAAGAGTTGATTTTGTATCAGATTCTTCAAATTTTCTTGATGTCAAGGTTATTGGGTACTGTACTCTGTGCAACACATATATTGTATTTTTGAAATGCCCAAACGTATTTGCGTGCATTCTGTTTTCAATTCAGTTGGAAGATTTTGGAACATATGTATATACATAGTTTTGGCCTAAATGTGATTGGCATTTTAATCCATGATTTTTTTTAGGAAAGGTTAAATCACTTTCGAATTTTGACCTTCTAACTACTGGACCCTGATTTATTGTGTGAAAGATATCAACAAAATAAGATGAGCCATTTCCTTCGTGAATTTGGAAATTTAGGATGGACTATGTGCAATATGTAGATCACCCATATAAACGAGACCAACAGAAAAAATACTGGGGTTAATACTTATGCATGTTTTTGAATCAAATGCTTTCTATCAGAAATCAAGCAAAAACTTGTTTTTGCAGCTCAAATTGCTCTATTATTAGGTTCTCAGGTTCGTAAGAAGACCTCCAAGAAGTTCAAGATCCATGATATTCTTTAACACTCTGTCAACATTGACACTGGAAATAGTATTGGGTTTATACACTTAATCAAGCCTTTCCTGGCATGCTGGTCCAACTTGACCTTTTGACCTTATATGGCCCAAGTGTTAAGATGTTTGATCTGGTCAAATAAAAGCCGACTGAACATCCTGTTATAAATAGAGAAATGCTCTAAATTTAGAAGTTTTCACATTTCTAATTATTGCTCTAAAGTTCTTTTTATCACGAAATCCAAATCAATGAAAACTGAATCATCACAAACTCAATATGTGACCCTACGACCCAGAAAATGGTAAAGTTTTAATCTAGCCTGGGCCAATTTAACAGCAATATATTTTCATGAAAATAAATCGTTGAAATACATTAAATGAATTTTGAGAACATGAATTTATAGAACGTCAAATCGTTGGATTTCTTGTAATATTTTGGCTGTTTGGCTGTCATTGATCTTGATTGTTGCAAGTTTTATCTATCTTGGAATGTATATCTGAATTTTATATATACCTTTAAAGAATCAAATGTTTCCTAACTGTTGTCACTGATTCTTAATCTCGAACAAATTACAAACCAGCCTAGTTAGCAAAAATCTTTTATTCCCATGCCTCTTTCCGTGACGCCATTAAAGGCGTAGATGGAAAACCATTAATTTCCTTGTATGTTGAATTAATATTTTTATTAACGTTTATAAATAATCTTGATCGTAATCGCAAAAACCCAAAATAAAACGGTGAAATGATACAACAAGGAAAATAAACCCATGACTCTCTTTAGATAAATATTGTTTCAGGATTTCCAAAGATCAGACACAACAGCAAAGAATTTTGAAATGACATGAAGCTTTTTAAAATAATAAATCCAATTATTGTTTATGCATTAACTTCTCGTATTTAATCGCCCTGGGGAACGTTTGTGCAGGGTGTTCAGTGCTAGTTAAGTTGAAGATTTAATACCAATACTGTGGGGGATACAATTTGTTTTGTGCAGGGTGTTCAGTACAGCTGAGGGATACCTCATTTGATTTCATTTCCATTTCATTAAAAGGATTGCTACATTACGCTGAGCATCATCCACTACATGCAATACTACATACCGCTACAATAGAAAAAACAAGTAGCTACATATACCGTACAAATCATAATGAATTATCAAGATGCTTGCGTAGAAGAAAAGCGTTTCTCTGGAAAGCACGCAACTCTTTTAATACATTAACATCCTCAGCAGACAGCATAAAGATAAATTTCTCATCAATATTTAGTTAAGCGAAATTTGGAACTTTTGTGCTAAAAAATTCTAAAAGCTATTCAGAGGATCGAGATATGTAGCTAGGAGCTGCAATCCAATCGAAAATGTTTTTCACTTTCTACGCATTGCAGTGGGAGGATGCCGTCCGCACAATGGAGGGTCATCGACTATAACTGATGAGAATTATCATCACTGTGGAGGGATATCATCAGTACATTGGTCATTGGAGGGTATTCAGCATTTTGGAGGATAACATCGACACTGTGGAAGGATACCATCAGTATAGAGGTGGAATGTCTTCAGAACTGTCGGAGCTATTCTGTACAATGAAGGGATACCATTAGTACTGTGGAGGGATACCATCAGTATTGAGGAGGGATACCATCCGTATTGTGGAGGGATACCATCAGTACTGTTAAGGGATACCATCAGTAGTGTGGAGGGATACCATCAGCACTGTTTGTTGGGAGATATAATCAGTACTTTTCAGGATATTCAGCTAAACGGAGGGATACCATCAGTACTGTTAAGAGACCTGTTCAGAATATTCAGTACAACGGAGGGATGCCATTAGTACTGTGAAGGGATACCATTTGTACTGTGAAGGGATACCATCAGTAGTGTGAAAGGATACCATCAGTAGTGTTGGGAGATACAATCAGTACTGTTCAGGATATTCAGTACAGCGGAGGGATGCCATCAGTATTGTGGAGGGATACCATTTGTACTTTGGGGGGATAGTGAAGAGAGATACCATCACTGAGTACATTAAGAGAGTAAGAGTGGTCATTATTGAACTATAATTTTACAGTACCCTAAGGATTTCTTGCAAAGGTTTTTATAATTGTTAGCTGTGTAAAATCTTCTAATCAAAACTCGACCTCAAAGAGACCTAACCAAATCGAATCCTATTAAATGCACAACTATCAATTGGCTTACTGAGAAAGTTATTGAATTATGTGTGGATTGCCATGCGCATGCGTACTCGGGCAGATGACCTCATGTTTCTAAAGGGGGATTTGGGATGAGATTTGCAGGGCGGAAGGCTGCGGTCATAAAAGCCAATCGAATGGGTCATTTGTAAGAAATTACTCGCTTATCGATGATTGATTTTAGTTTGATAGGAGCCGAGGATAAACTAACTTCAAGTTCGCCGAACAAAATTCTTGCAGGGATCAGAAATTTTTGCGAGGATATTTTGCCCTGCTGAAGGGGGTTGAGTAGCAAGGGGGATGAAGTCAGTACCGTAGCTTAAAGAACAATTTTTGGGGTAACCATTATTCCATAAAAATAGAAACAATCGGCAGTTGCAAACAATTGCTGAGAACAATTGCTGAGAACGATTTTGGAAATTATTAGGGTAGCAAATATCCTCCTACCCCCTACTTCCTACGGGCCTGGGTGAAGTTGTCGGCCGGAGGGGAGGCACTTGAGATCTTTTTGGCAGGGACAGATGGTCAAAAATACACCCAAACTTATACTGAAACTCGAAAAATATATGTACCTGAATTTGTACCAGAATGTCGAAAAAATACACCCAAACTTGTAACGAAAGTCGAGTGAGTATATCCAAGCTTAGCGTCTAGCTATAAAAGAATGATAAAAATAGATTCCCGTACTAATCAACTCTTTTCTCTTTAAAGGAATAGATTATACCTCGCAGACTCGGGATAGTAGAGTCAGAGGAATGGGCAATCTGGTAGGACATTGCCTCCCTCCCTTCTCTGGTGTCCCTGAGCTAAGAGTTCTGACTCTCAATTAGAAAGTTTATTTGCTTCGTGAGGTTGACTGAATAATAAGCATGGATCAAATCTAAAATCTTCTTATTAAGATCCATGGATGTTTTGAAATATGGATTTCATAAGTCGAGCTTGTGATTTAACGCTAGAGTTTTTGATACAGTAACGTTATGTCGTCATAGCTGATCGGGTTTTAACCATAAGAAAGCCAACGAGTAATCTTATTTTGATTGCCATCTTGCCGGGGGTGACTCTGATTTTGTGAAGACTTACAGCACGGAAATTTCTTATAATATTTTGGTAATATTGTGTGATAACAATTTTTCCTTATGAACTTACAATCCAAAATGACGATTAGCTCTTGACTAAATCATAATACAGGACTAAAGAAATTCAGAATATTAAAGAAATCCAGAAAGATTCACGACTTTACAAATTTTAACTCACACCAACATGATACATACTTCAGATTTTTTATTTTAAATCAAGTAGCCTAATCACATAAGCACCTACTTTATGAATTAAGATGACAAATCATGATAACTAGAAAAGAGTTAGGTAAATAACGTCAGTAACATATATCATTGATTACAACTACAGAATTTGGAGGGACTCTGATGAGCCAAAACATTTGTCAGTATTCAATTAGTGTGATGCATCCATATAGTTGTTGATACATTTGTAAATGGAATGATTTAAACTCATACTGTTTTGATTCATTAGAAATAGAAAATTGGTCTTGGAATCTAGAAACTGAAACTTAGGCTTTACAGCTTGTATGGATGAACCCCAATGAAATCGTGCAAGCATTCTTAACTCTAAATAGGCCTACATGATGTTTTCCGCTATTCGTAAGTGTATCGAGCCATATTTTCAATAAATAAGCTCTATCAACTACATATACCTACATATAGACTACATATACATTCCTCTACAACTTCTGCTTGCTAAAATATTCCTCTAATCAAAACAATGTTTTTTCAGATCATAAAGTACAAAAGCTGGGAAAATTGTTACATTGAAAGAAAATAGAGAGGTAAGTTTTATATCAGGCTATTTTACCTCTTACTACTTATCATGAAACTTATAGCCACCAGGTAAGTTAATATGGAACAGAGCAAATTAAAGGTTGGAATCACAGATCAGATGTTCAAATTCGATTTTTCTCAATCATGAAATACAATCAATTGTGGATTAATCAATTTTAGATGTGAAGTAACACATGGTGTCAATCGTGAAACATCTTCTTCGTATTTAACGTATTTAATGCCACTAATAAATTTTAAAAACATAACAATTCGATTTTCAGTACCTTAGTAGTAGCTGATTCTTTTTCCATAGCAAAACCTTAATCGCATATGTATTGAAGCATTGTTCGCTATTCAATCTTGATTAATTGATAGTAAGTGACATATTCAACTATTGGTGCTTTAAATGTAGATTGATAATTCATTGTTTACTTTGCAAGTCATAAGGGTAGGGGATTCCCAATTAGTAAAATTTGTTCAATGTGTCTATTTTCTCTTCAAATTTTGCTTCAAACAAGAGCCTGGTTCTGAACAAATATATTTTCAAATATAATTAATTAATTATGCAAATTGATTTTCCAATATGGCGGATTATGCGAATATTCTGGTTTATACTTTGATACAATTTTTGATTGTTCTACTAGAACCTGTGAAGCTAATTTTTTATCAGCTTATTGACCAGCACTATAGCCTTGTATTTACCCTCAATAAAGCCTCTAGCTGCAATGAAAAAATATTGAGCCCATTTTTTCAAAATTGTCACAATTTTGAGCTGTACTTCCCAAGAAAAATTGAAAACTTATTGACATTCGCTGTAGGGTGTGACATATTGTTTAGGATAAATACAAAGAGCATATATTCAAGATACCTCACTGAAAATTGCAAACGTCTATCTTTTGAAATAGCTGAGAAATTTTGCAACGGAAATTATGCTTTCGTGCAAAAATGTCATTTTGAGAAAAATTAATTTTAAGTTTCAAAGTTAACAATACTGCCATAAAAAAACTATTTCAGTTAACTTAATGTCCACCGGGCTCATACAAATGTCACTAAAAGCAAAGCAATGGTTTCACATGGTTAGATCAGTCAAACTTGTACAAAGGGTCGTGGCCTCGAACTGACCTTTAGACCTGTCGCACCAAGTATTAGTAGAAAATCCCTTCTGTACCTTCCCAGAAATAGAAATTAAACTACGGTAGCACATCTTGAGGCGGGGATGCCCGAGTGGTTGGATCACTCGTCCTTTATTCAAAGGGTCCCAGGTTCGAAACCACCTTCAGACCTGTCACAAAGTGTGAGGAGAGGATTTGCCAGCTCTCTGTAACTCCAGGCTCAAAGGCAAAAGGAATAACGAGCTGTGGTCAAATCGAGAGGATGAACCAGGGTCGCACTTCTCGATTAGTCTACCTATTAAGTGGGCCCTTTGTGGTGCTTTGCATATACACCAATACCTTACAAAGATAGTGGGCGTATTTGCCTATCGATTGTCCCCAGTTACTTTTTCTTTGGATGAACTTCTAAAGTGATTTTCAGCAAATATTTAGGCTGGTATTCTGATAGAAATTAATAACTGCACTCATATGGTCCTTTCTGAACATTTTTCTTGCCCAGAAGAAGTATTAAACCAAGATTAAAAGAGCAGAAATAGATTAGCATGCAGTGCAGAGACAGACTTTCTTCGTTATCAAATCTAAATGAGACTCCGCACAAAACCTGTCTGAGCACTGCGACACCTTAAGTCAGACAAAACTTATCCTCTAAGATAGGCCCCAATCCGGATATCCTGCATACTGATAAACTATATTTATATTATTTGCAAATTAATAAGAAATGTAAATACAGGTTTTCATTGATCTTGTAAAGTTTTGTCTAAAGCTTGAATTTATAAATCCACAAGCTCTCTCCCTTTCGATTTAGGCGCCATTTTTCAATTGAGACACTCCCCGATCTTTTAAATGTATGCTGTTGTCTTTGCTGGCGAGTATCGTTTTGTTTATCCAATGTTAATAAACGAATTTAAAAAGATTTTGTTTTTATTACGGCGGAGTCAAATTCAATATTTGCTGATATTAATGCAGCATTTAATTTTAACCAGACGATCACACAATGAAGTCTGCAAACTAAAGACATTTTAAGAAAGCTCAGATAACTGCGAGAACAACTCTAGCCTGAAATGGTTGTTTCGAAAGCTAATCGTTCAAGAATTACCCTTCATGCAGCAAATAGATAAGCCCTTTAGCACATTATGAAGGAAATTGCTTTCTCTCAAAGAAAATTCATCCAATCACTCGTGTCCAGCCCACTTTTTAAAATCATGTCTCTATCTACATACTAAGGCCTACTCTACTTGGATCAGAATTCAATTTTCAAATTGTTTAGCCTTCCCTATCCAGTACTAGAATTGGTTAATTTTTTGTCTTGTCTAAGTACTGACTTGCTTATAAAGCAATTGCTTATAAAAATGCGTTTCAATGGTATATGGTATTGTAGTGGATGTTGCTCAACCTAACGTAGCAATTCTTTTTATTGAAATGAAATGAAATGTTTATCACTACGCACAAAAATTATGCCTACTTCAAGAATTGGTCTAACTGATATGATATCATGAAGCTTCAGGCCATCTCAATTTGCTACAAATAATTTATCGTCGAACTTGATTGACTAGCGTTGGCCCAATAATGCATCTAGGCGTACGGGCGTAGGCTTGATTAATTAACCTAATTACCAGTTAGCTTTCAAAAGAACACTCTATGAATTTTTCATCCCGAGCATTCCTAGTAAAATTTCGCGGCTTGATTCTTTTTAATCTTAAATAATAATATAAATTTATAGGCACAATGAAGTCAAATTGGACAAAGGCCAAGTCTATCATCTTGTTAAAAACCCTAATTGAATTAAAATAAACTCTTCTATCCAATTTCTCATCCTTTTCTCTAAGTTTGAGACTGGTTTAAATCAGTTTCCAATGAAACTTACTTAAGTCGTTTTAAAAGATGAACTGAAGGGGGCTATTTAGGGGTTTAGGGGATGTGGGAAAATATTTCAAATGGTGTAGGAAGCAAGGAACATCATGTAACGACTAATTCAATTAGAATGAATTCTTTTAGTCAAATTTCTCACCCTATTCTCCAAGTTTGAGACTTAATAAACTTCTCTCCAATGAAGTGTACTTAAATCCATTTTAAGTTAAATAGAAGGGGTTCAAATGGGTGTTTCAAGGGGATTTGGGAAATTCTTGGCATTGTATGGGGAGAAGGGAGCAATTTGCTTGAAATATTGAATTGAAATAAACTGGTATAGTTTAATTTTCAACCCATTCTGAGTTGAAAAGTTGGAGCATTTTTTAAACCAAAATTGTAGCATTGGCTGAAACAACCAAAGTTATTTAAGAAATATATATCTTTTCAATATCAGTAATACAAAGTGTTCACAAAAAGCACTTGGTAAATATGTGAAACAATTCAGAAGGTGAAACATATAAACTTTTGTTATTTGGAACGCGTTTTATCCGATTCATGCGGAATCTTCAGCCTTAGTGGTTCTTAAAATCATATATGCAGATGAAATATGTGATTTTAAACGATGAAGTAATTTCAGAAAATCACACCCAAAACAAAATGTTGGACCAGGCTTCTCTATCATTGTGCTCTATGATGGATTTTGCATAGAAGATGAATTCTTCATTTTCAATAATACAGTAAGGGGTTCAGAGAGGGTTTGATAAGGGTTAAGTAAGGGTTTAGTAAGGGTTTACATAGTGCTAAGAGCTAAGTTTTAGGTATTAGGGTTTAATAACGAATCAGTAAGGAATGTTTGTTAGAAATCCTCCCTCGAGGGCCTGAAATATTGAAGTGAAGGACAATTGCATAACATTGTACATGTGGACTGGGTAGAAGGGAATTTTATGCAGAACAGCCATTCTGCTAGAGAACGGTGATTACTAAAGTAATAATTTTTGCTTTTGAAACATTTTCTCTTTCGGCTAACCAAGAACTTTGTTACATAGGCCATAATTTGATACAGCCGGCCTTTTGAAACCGCTATTTCGTAAAAAGATTTCACGGTGATAGATGTTATTTTATAATACGCTCTCTGAAAACCGCATTGGTCGAAACAAAATCACTTTTCAAAGAAAGACTTGATAATTGACAAGATTAGGACAGTTTTAAAACGATTTATCCTCGAGGAAGACAATTGCTAACGGTCCGCTTGAAAGCCAGAGAAGTACAGTGGTTTGCAGATTGCACTTTTGAATTAGCAGATGAAATTAGGGATCTGAAGAGATTGGTCCTGTTTTGTAATTTCATCAAGCTTAAAAGTTTTGCGAGGATGAGCCTAAGCAGGTCACTGGTATCATTGAAAGCCTACGCTTTTTAATTTGAGTCTTGTTTTCAATTCAAATAAAGTCAAAACAACATTTAGATGCATTTAATCGCCTTTTAGAAGAGTTGCTACATTATGATTGTGTTATTATTGCGTAGAAGCGTGTTGGTTGCGCCTATCAGAATCATATAATGACACTATCTCATCCGAGTAACTTATTCCATTTCCATTGCCAAACTTTTAACTCGAATATTTGGTTGATGAGATGGAATTGCATATTATATCTGCTGCAGTAATGTTGAGTTGAAAGTAAGTCTGGGGGCTTCCTAGACTTACTTTATCACTGTTTCTTCCTGAAGTGAAGAAAGGCTCTTTTATCGTAATGACTATGCTGCTTGCTTCGGTCGTGAAATTAGCTCAGTCAGAGTTCAGAGACAGACAAATAATAATCTTTCTTGAACGTATATATATATATGCAATATAATTAGTTAAGTAAAGGATGAATATTACCTTCGTGGAGCTCAACGGAAGAATTGTGTCTTTTAGTTAGATAGAATATGCATAAAAGAGCTCCACGGGATGCAGAACCCCGCTAGGGGGGATACCTTAAGGGGGAAGTGATAGGGATGTGCAATTTTGAAAAAAAATTGGGGCCATAATTCCGGGTCGTTAATCGAAAAAAGAGACCCATAATTCTGTGTCATGGAATATGCGAAAGAAATAAAATTCATTTTAATTCATACCCATAACTCACCGACTATTGAGTGAGAATGTACAACCATAATTCCGGATTCGATTTCAAAAAGATACCCCTAAAAATGGCACATCCCCGCTATCATATCCTTGTTAAGATATCCCCCCGAGGTCTTTTCCAAGAACGACTCCTACTTTCTCTACAGATTACAGCGGTATTTATCTAAGATACTACCACGCGTACAGTTAATGATTTCACCTAAACACACGTTGATTTGTAATGAAAATCACAATTATATTTTCACAACACTATGCGTTCACAAACTGTCAAGTAAATGACTGCATTTCTCAGACGCAAAATCAAAATTAGTTAGCAATAATACCTGTTCAACAATAATCAAAATGTCGTAGAATAATAACAACAAGTTCATTAATATTCAAAAGATACACCCCTTCATTTCATGAATCGACCGTAGCCCAACCTTCATGTTTGTTTGATATACGAAACCAATGAAAACACCAGTTTCTTCGTTTCCCAAATCCATTATTTCTTATCACGCAATACTCTCATTTGCCTTCATTAAGAAATCAAAACAAAACAAGAAAGATTAACCAACACAAATGCACAGTCAAGCCATATTTCCTTAACTGTTATCCTCATGCAGCTCCATAGCCAATGCTGCATAAGTATTTCAAATTTCAATTATTTTCATTTGCAATTCTATAGTTCAATAATCTCATTAAACAATACACTAGGTATCCTTTGTACCTATACAACTTATGTTAGACCTCACCACAAACAATCTAATATAACTCTTCAATTCATCAATTCAACATGAGTAGGCCTAATCACTCAAATTGATAAATACTTGAATAAGGCATCATCACAGTAAGATTATCCTTATAAATAGGAATAAACATAGGGCCCAGAATAGAGCCCTGAAGTACATCGCACCTGTTGAAACGCCTAATGCAAAGACTTTTCAGAGGAAATTTTGAATACAAGATACAAAATGACTCAAAAACGCTATATTCAAACCTTCAATCTTTGGATTGTAGAGATTAAAGGTTGATCGTCAAAGTTCTTTGGAGAGCAGAAGGTATTAATGCGCTTCGCAAAACTTTAATATTTAGGCCCATTTTTTATCTGAAACTCTTAACTAAATTATGACAACGAAGCTTGATCATGATAGACCCATTCGAAAATTGATACTTATTGGGGAGATAAAATCTTTTTGAAACGTTCGTCTACCCCCGTTTTCCGTGAGATATCCCACAGGGATGCGAGGGCTGTAAACGTTTTAAGACTCAACCAGAAAGACAGAAGTTGGTGGACGACCACTTGCTACTCTAGCGGGCCTTAGACCCCGTTTACACTAGAACGGATCCAAATGGGTAGCTACGGATCCAATTTGGTACCGTGCCCATGTTTGCTAGCGTTTACACTGAAACGGATCCATTTCAAATCGCGTTCACACTGGAACCAGAGTCAATTGAAAAGAACTAGTTCTACCTGTGCTAGTTTGGGTACGGATCCATTTGGATCCGTACTAGTGTAAACGGGGTCTTAGAGGCGTATGCGTAGACTCAGCTGCGTAGACAAAATGTAGAAAAAACGCCAGACAATAAGGCCTTTTTGGAAAGGACGCCCCCTCGACAAATACATCTTGACACGGAAGAGAATTTTGCCTGAGCGCAAAGGATTTGGAGGGAGAGTTGCATTGAGGCGTTTTATTTAGCTCTTTGCAAATTATATAAGATAAATGCTGTTCATGTTATTCAAGTCTCATGTCCGTGGGCATTGTTTTGATGGGATTAAACAAGCACCCACGCCTTTATCTTGTAAAGGTTGTTTTTCACTTGTAAGCGTGCTGTGGATCGAGTTAGGTTCAACATAAGATGAGCTTAAACCACTACTGAAAGATAGGTTAAGCTTTTTTGGCAGTTTTCCAACACTGAACAATATAAAAGTTGAAATCCATCCCTTGTTTATTTCCGCATTAAAACTACTGTTGTTGCTTATCCTTATTTGTTGTTTTTATCTCCTTAATTTCAAAATAGACGGTATACTCGATTTTCACTTATAAAGTTTTCATTTGAGTTTGAATTTAGTGATCTGTAAGGTTTGAAATTAGAAATAAACAACAACAACTAACCGATCAGTGTGAAGATTTCAAGACTTTGCTATCAAGTGTGTGCGCCTGCCAGTAAAAGCTTTTTAGTGTGAACGTAACCTCAGCTCTTTGACTGCCCTAAACAACAAGCTGTTTCCTGTTGTAAGACAGGAAATACCAGGGTAGACACCAGGAACCTTGGCTCCATGAAGAGCCTGTAAATAAATATGTAGAAAATAGTGGTTCCCTTTTATAAAGATGTCTTTAAGGGCGCGTACGGCTGGTTTTTTGGTTTGGTAATTTCCGTGTTGCATGGTATTTAAGTAGCTGTAGACAGGCACGGAACGTTAAATCACTGTGAACAAGATTTGTTATACATTCTAGTTAGTGTGAAAACAAAGCAAATTTAGAAGAAATAAAAGTATTTCTAATATTCTTTTCTTGCTCTTTTTTAAATCTTAAGTAACTACCGATGTTTTCTGATGAGCAGAGATTTAGGCCCAGCAAACACCTCATAAGATCATCATAATTTGCAATGCTAGTTGAATTGAATTACAGTTTATCACATGATCTATCCATGTGCGCGTTTAACAAATTCTTTCGAACACTGATATCATAAACCTCTGTCGAAAACTTTCGATTTCGTCTTCCCAGGTTACGTTCCTTGCATACCTAGAAAGCTCGCTTTATTATGCTTATTGAAAAAACATGTTTTGATGGAGTTAATTTCGAGTAAGAAAGTAGCCTTATCTCTTCAAAGCAGCTAAAATGATTACGAAAAGAAAGCCAGAATAAAGAGAAAATATTATTAGTGGATATAGGAAATAGTTAAATTTTCATTACCGAGCTTAGCATAAATTATCATTCCTCATTTTAGCATGGTCTAACTACCGGCCTATTGCATATGAACTGTTGGCCACAGCGGCAGACCCCAGGGCCACGAAGTTTTTTCTAATAGCATTCCTTTGAATTCATTTTTTTATACCATAATTCTTAAAGGGATCTTGGTAAAGCACTGTAAGGATCTCTTCCTAAAAGCAAGCTTTTAATTGTTTCTGGATAGAGAAACGACAAGCCCCTAAATTTTTCAGTAAGTGACGTAGACATGTAAAAATAAATTATGCTAAATAGAACGAAAAATCCATCAACTACGTAAACCAATTAACACTTAGTCAAGTTGGTTAGGTCCCTCGTCTATCAGCTCGGGGATACTTGACCTTATTTGGGTGGAGAGGTGCTGCCCAAGAATCAAATTCATACCCATATTTAGATTTCGGCAAGTACCACCTAGGCGCTCTAATTCACTGCTGCAAGTAGCCTTCAAGTTTCTTTAATTATAAAGATCTTTATCAAAGTAAGCAATTAAACATCAATAACAAGGGATGATTTTATTGAATGAAGAAATAAGCGATTAAATTTTCAGGGATTAAAAACTCAATCGCTAAAAAAGCTAGCCAACAATGCGAATGGATGGTAGTGTCCAATTTTTGTAGATTTGCAATTCACACTGAAATATCATTCCATTTAATTGGTGCAACCAGTATTATCTGAAAAGTTACACGAACGAAAAAGAAGTGATTTGATCAAGTACTTTGTTGGATCTCCAGAAGTTATTAACCAATTTGATAATTAAATTTACCGAGATTCAAGTAACATTGTCAACATGGAATATGCTGAAATCCACTGTCTACTTAGCGGTTCACACTGCGTTGACACACGCTCACCTAGTTCAACTTTGTGGTCCTTTCGTTTTCCAATTTTCAAATATTACCAAGTTAACAACTAAAAACATTGACAATATAAATCCTAGCCAAGAGGGAAGGGTTTATGAAAAGAGGGGTCCAATTGTTCAGTATTGTAGAGGATGTTTAGTGTCGTTAGGGACATCATCAGTTATCAGTACTGAGGAGGTACAGTAGAATCCCGATAACTCGAACAAGCAAGGGACGATCAAAATAGTTCGAGTTAACGAATGTTCGAGTTATCGAGGCTCTTTATAATATGAATAAGGCTCAAGGTTAAGGGGACTGCCAAATCTGTTCGAGTTAGCGAGAGTTCTAGTTATCGCATGTTCGAGTTATCGGGATTCTACTGTATCCCCCAATGTACTGATGCTATCCCTCCCAGTACTGAACATCCTCCACAGTACTAAACATTATCCATGGTAATGATGAAATAAAATCAAAATTTCTAGATCTGAGTTGAAATATCTTGACTCTTTTAGCCAGGGTATCTGCCGCATAGAAACCAATCAATTTCCAATTTCTTTTCGAAACAGTCGCTTCCTTTCCTCAAAGATCAGATTGAGTCTTCAATGATATCAATAATCTAAACTAAACGAATTACCCTGGGCTTGCAGGGGTGTGGTAGATAACATCAATTATGTGAGATATCCGTAATTCAATACAGAGACCGTTAGGTTTTTCACCCAAGTCCTCTCAACCACGATAACAAACCACATTCGATATCGAAATACGTGAGACTTGTGTTGGTTGATTGTGGAAATTAAAATATTGACCGTGACTCCGTTAGCCTGATTTAAGGTGTACCGCTGATTCTCACGAGTCGAATACGGTTTGGGCTGTGTCCCTCTGTGGTATCTGCCGTATGCTGATTTATGGAGTAACGGGGGTTCAGCATAATGAACGATAACATTTTTTATGAGATAGGCAACCTGAAGCTCGTCTCAACCCCAGGCCTGGCAGCACCCAAGAATAAGGACATGGACGTTAAAAGTCCCAGTTTTGACCCCTTTTTTTTAAATTATCCCCATTTGTGGGAATCAAAAGTTCATCCAATAAGTTTCCCCATTTTTGGGTATCGATCAATTCTGGTCTAAAAAACCTCATTAAAATTTCTTATCTAAAATACTTATTTCTGCATTATCATTTCTTACCGCATACTACTTTCACTACTAGGCCTGGGTTAGTATCATGAGAAAAACCTGTGAAGCCTCTAAAGCCATTTTACTAGCATTGGACTCGCTATATTTCACCATTATTGGACTCGCTTTTACAAAGGTGATTTACACGCTTTTCCGAAAGGGGCCCAGGACCTTTCACCCCCTACCCTCCGTCTTGACGCTCCTAGATGTGAAACTTGAGATATGTTTGTCCATTTGTCACTGCTTGTGAATTATTATTTTGCATCGGTACATGTTACTCACAGCATGCCTCTAATCATAATCAGGCATATTAGATTAATCAAAATATTATTATTTATTTGTTTATTGCTTCAAAACCATCAGAACTACTCAGTTTCCGTTCCTTTGATATGACGAGAAATCGATATCTGCATTGTTTGCTTTTGATTATTAACAGCAGCCAACGCCTAAGCATGCCTATGATAAACAATTCTAAACTTGCCAATTTTTTAGCATAAAAGTTCCAAATTTTGCTAAACAAAATATTGATGAGAAAATTATCTTTATGTTGTCTGCTGAAGATCTTAGTTTGTTAAAAGAGTTGTTTGCTTTCCTGAGAAACGCTTTTCTTATACGTGAGCAGCTTGATAATTCGTTTTAATTTGTAGTGCGGTATTTGTAATTGTTTTTCTAGCATGTAGTGGTATGTAGTGTTGTAGTGGATGGTGCTCAGCGTAATGTAGCAATCCTTTTTAATTAAATGAAATGAAGTGAAATATAAAGCATTGCGTGGTCTCTTCATGCATTACAGTGCTCGATGTACGGAAGCACAGCTTGATAGATAAGAAACAAGAACAAAACTGGCTTTCTGTTACTTAAAGTTTCATGCTTTTGAAATCATCAGACAGCTATAATGGCTCCTCCACTATTGTGCACATATTATAGTATGTCTAGGATTGAGAAAGTCGAGCGAAAGTATGAAACTTTGAATAATATAGAGCCAATTTCTTTCTTATCTATCAAATTTTAATTTTAATTTGCTCATTATGCAGTAGAAGTGATGAATTGCATCTGATATGAAAGTCCGTTTCCTTGTGTTTTTTCACAGGGAGAGAATTCTCTGGCCATTCAAAGTTTCATCTAAGTGAAGACCAAGTGATGGTAAGTCTTAAACTTTTTAGGCCTCATAAGCTAGTTTGACTTATTAAATGGTATTCTCTTTTTCAATTGCAAGAGAAAGGATATTAGCGAAGTTGTTTATTGAGAAAATTGAAACAAATGTGATGTGATATGAATGTACCCCCTGTAAACAATCATCAAACAAATATTCATCCTTTGTTCCCTGTGTTGTCATCAGACAGGGATTTGTGGCCTAAGTTCTGAGATGCATGGCACGAGTGACCTTTCCTCTTGTATATATAGTCAAGCAGGCTAGACCTTTTACTTGTGAATCGCATTATTGAGTCTTCAGTAGTTTTGTTTTGTTTACAAGCTCGTTAGCTATTAACAACTTAAAGATGCGGTTTATAATGATTCGCTAATCTTTGTCACGTTTGCTGCACGGTCACGAAGGCTGCGCTTGCAAATGCTCAATCAATGCAACTGCAACGCTAGTGCATTAATGACTGTACATAGTGTGGTTGTAAAGGGGGTAATTAACTTGAGATATCGTCCTTACTTGCCTCCTTCTTTTAATTGATTGAACCTAATCGATTCCTGGTTTGTGTTTGCAATTAAAAATTGTACTGCAATGAGTTTAGGACATATAGTTAAACAACATCTTCATGATACAAATGATTTCAAACTGTAAATCAAATCACTAAGCAAATTGATAAGAAACAAATTGAAAAGTTTTGTTTGACATTAGAAAGGTGTTGGACTATTGTATTTTGATTCAAAGGAAATATAACAATGTTCTTTGGTAGCTTCTTGCAAGAAAATATATTTCTAGAAATCAATCGCATTTTAGATGATTTCTTAATCAAAGATTCCCTCAGCTGAACGCTAGATTCTCATTAACCAGCTGATAGTGAAGAAAATTTATTCTTGATTAGGGATTTTATTAATTTTGGGGAATGTGTGGTATGGGCTGGGCGTTGCATGGGCTCCAACTTATTCCGTGACTGAAGAGATTGTGGTAGGGTTTAGATAAATTAATTAATAAAATGCTTGATTAGTTGACAATAATGATGAAATATTTTAGTTGTATTTAGTAACTTTGGCACTAGATGCATATGTTTGCATGTCTTTGTTCGTCTTTGTCGCTGCTTAATTAGGCAGTTTTAGCAAGTTGGACGGGGACGGGATCAACAATGTCATGTATCAATATCATACCTAAAATTATTCTTTTGACCTTTTTTCTCTGCATGTTTTACGAAAGGGTTTCTCGAATTTTCTCCTCCAGTTAAAATATGCCATCAAGATATAGATTTTCTCTATACTAAACAATCAAAATGATAAAGTTTTACTTGTGCTTAACTAATTTAAAGAGAAGCACGTCCAAAATCAGATTTCGAGATCTTAATTTGAAAAGGAGTACATCAATATTTCTCATAGGAATAAAATACACACGAGAAGCAAGCATTATATTCATCATAAAACTCAGAAACAAAGGAAACTTTAGCTACGTTTTATCTAGTGTTGCCGTCCTAGTTGCCAAGAGTCCTAATTCACAACCATGTGACTGCTGATAAGGGACACATTATTCTCGTAAGTGTTGTTCTGTCAAACAAACCTTGAAGATCGTATAGGGGTTCTTGGGGACAAGAAGAATCCTAAACATTTTTTAGAGAATAGGGGATATTTTGTATTGATAAGAGGCCCTTTAACAAGTATCACGCAATGATTAAGGGAACACGCTAAAGTATCCACCGAGGTATCCACCAATAGCATAGAAACAGTGGCACTAGGACTCTCCCTATACGACCTGTAACCTTCTCGTATTAAAGCTCGTAAGCAAATCTCAAATGAGCTGAATTTATTCTAATACTTCTATTCTAATACTACTCGTTTCATAAAGTAGGCTTTATAGTTGCGCTTAATTAAGTCTTAAAATCTAATATTTAGGCACTCGACGCTACTAAGCCAAGTGAGACTAAGTCAATTCCTCAATAAGAAAGTATTACGATTTAAAGCCTTAAAATCTAAAGATTAAATCAGCCATGCTCGACACTTAGACTACTGTTTTATACATGTAACAGTATTAACATACATAACGATGATGATAACGAATGGTCAGAACAGCTCTTCCTTATTGCAATTAATAATTGGAGCCTTGCTCGGGTTAATCCGAAAAACCAATTTAAAATATAGAGTCGACTCTACTTAAGAGAACAAAACGAAATCTCTGAATTTGTTAAGAAAGTCTTTAACAAGATGAATGAGATTGACACATGATTTGTAAGATAGTGATTGTCGCGCATGCAACTGTGCCCAAACCCATCCCTGATTTCAATTTAGTACTGCTTGCTTAGCTAAAGATATCTTCAGTATTATTAGATCTTGAAGTTTTCTTTACTGATATTACTTTAGTCGTATTGTTGCTGTTGTAGTAGCTATTATAGCTTGAGTGGTGTTGTTGCTGTTGTGTATGTTGAATGACTTGAAGTGGAAAGATTGTGGTTTTGCGCATGCAACTGTGCCCAAACCCATCCCTGATTTCAATTTAGTACTGCTTGCTCAGCTAAAGACATCTTCAGTGCTTTTAGGCCTTGAAGGTTTCTTTACTGATATTGCTTTAGTCGTATTATTGCTGTTGTAGTGGTTATTTCAGCTTTGAGTGGTGTTGCTGCTGTTGTGTGTGTGTGAATGACTTAAAGTGGAAAGATTGTGCTTCTCGTGCTTGCAAGTGTGCCCTTACTTATCCCTGATTACAATTTAGTACTGCTTGCTTAGCTAAAGATATCTTCAGTACTATTAGATCTTGAAGTTTTCTTTACTGATATTGCTTTACTCGTATTGTTGCTGTTGTGGCGGTTATTTCAGCTTTGAATGGTGTTGTTGCTGTTGTGTGTGCGTGATTGACTTAAAATGCAAAGATTGTGGTTCTCGTGCTTGCAAGTGTGCCCTTACTTATCCCTGATTTCAATTTAGTACTGCTTGCTTAAGTAGAGATAGCTTCAGAGCTTTTATGTTTAGAAGGTTTCCTTGTTAATGTTACTAAAGTCGTGTTGTTTTAACGGTTATTCTAGTCTGGATTGATGTTGCTGCCTCTCTGTGTGTGAATGACTTATAGTGCTAAGATTGAGATTCTTGTGCATGTCATTGTGCCTTAACTATTCCTGATTTCAATTCAGTGCTGCTTGCTTTACTAGAAATATCTTATGAGATATAAGGTTTTGTAAGGTTTCCTTTCTATTTTTGTTTCGTAGAGGTAGCTAGTGGTTATTCTAGTTTTGAATGATGATGTTGCTGCTGTGTCTTTGTGAATGCATTATGGCACTAAAAGATCAAGTTTAGCTTCTAGAATAGACATTGGATCATAAGGGCTGCAGCTATAATACAGTGAGTTTTAACTAGCTACCTTTTTCGTTGATACATGCAGCATATAATTCAACTCTTGAGAAGAATATGCGTTTTAAGTATCACACAGAATCCGTACATTTCTGGCTGGTGTAGGTGCTAGCTTCTAAAGATTTCTATTTGCTCGGTTACCCTTTAATTAGAAATCGTAAGTCTTTTCTAGAGTGCACATTGTGCGTGACCTCTATTATTTTCATGCAGAACAAAAACTACTAGCTGGCACAAAAGATGAACAGCCAGATTTAAGACGAGTTGAAAACTAAGCCTGTGAGTTTCTTTAATAAACTCAACGAAGAGGTGAGCTCAGCACAAAGAAGCAGTGTCCAGCAGGGCCAACGCCCACTTTGAACAGTTTGGAAATAAAGTGTTCTCCATACTCATGCTGCGGGAAACAAAAAGGGAATTGGGGGTTTTCAGTAAAGGTTCTCTTAGCAATCACTGTTGAAGGTTTTCTTATTCTAAAGTCTATCTTCCTATGGTCTAATTTCGCTGATTTTACAGTGAACCTTCCCTGTTAAGAGTTTAATGACAGTTATGTTATAATGAGATAGCAAAAGTAGTTTTATCACAACTTTCAATCGATGAACTGAAATTGGGTGATCGTGTGCACTCATCTATGCCTAAGCCGCGCTTTGCAACAAAAAGGAAAGTTGCAGGGATTGAATAAGCTGAGAGATTTGCTACTTTTTGGATTTTTATGAAACCAAGTTTTAGTTAGAATGAATGAAGTGCTAGCACGGGGGTTCTGGTGATTTATCAACGAGATACTATTACCTTTTTTAAGTATGAAACTTTTTGTCTTATAAAATTACTTTTCACTAAATCAAGAAGCAGTTTCTTCCTGCCTTTATATTATATTATTCAACAATATAAATAGATAAATCGAAAAATGTAAGCCTGATTCGATTATTTGATGTACAGTTTGCAACCTAGAATAGAAGATTAAAAACAGCAATAACGGCACACAGAAATGCGCTCATGAATAGAACCAGAGGACCCCAAGGAACTTGTTTCAAACTTAAAAGGAAATACTTGTTTTGCAAAGATGATAATATTATATAAGACCATACATATTCAAAAGTAACCTGAAATATGAATCAATGAAAACGAATTGAGTCAGCTTTATTTAATATTATAGGGACATATTTTGATATTAGGACCTATATCTCCTTTTTATGACATTGAAGATGAACATCTATTTTCATTTAGATACAACTTGTCTTTTTACTTTTTTAAAATTCTAGCTATGACCAAAATAAAGGTTAGGACCAAGGTTGGGTTAGATGTGATAAATTTTGATATATGCAGTTCTATGTACGTTAATATTTAAATCAAGAGTATAACGTTCTGTTAGGATTAACCTCGATTCTCGATTCATTCTAGCGTTTCATCATCATGATGTCTTTGCTGCTGAATACAGGGCATTTGAACTCTGTAACTACTAGGCCAATAGGCCCTTTTCCCAGCCAAGTAAAAATGCCTAATTTAGGGCCTTTGGCCCACTACTTTAGGCCCTTTTCATGAATATTTTTAAAACACATACTGGAAATCTTTCAGTCAATCCTAGGGATTTCAGGGGGTCGAGAGCTCTGGTTGCAGAGATGCAAGCCTTCATATAGTATTGGCCCAGTATAGTAAAATTTCCTTAAAAAATGCCCTGGCTCAGTAGGCTAGGGGGCCCAGAGGATCAAACTTTTATAGACAATGAAGCAAAACTATACATTAAATTTTCCCAATACCATCGCGCAGACCTGACCTATAGTTAAGAAAATATGATCACTCCTGAAGTCCTGATTGGAATGAGATTTTATTGCCACCACTCATGCCAACAAACCTCCTAGCTTCACTCTATCACTACCGTGACGTGTATTATCTTGTTCAGTGTTTTTTCTTGGAAGGAAAAAATCACAGTTTCGCAGAGGAAAAAGCTGTCTCCAAGCTGCTTTTACAAATCCTTCTTTTGAAAGCAATCTTCAATCGACACTCTACTGTTTTTCTTGTTTTCGAGTTTTTGTTTGTTGCGAATGAAAAGATAATGTAAATTTCCTTGTCAATAACTTTATCCTCTATTTTGGTAAAGCAATAATATTTTTAAGGTTCCGCTTTTCAATTAGCGAGATTTTTTTCCACTTGATCAAAGGGAGCACTAGGGCAAAGGCTTGGGTTATGTTACGGATTTGAGAACGGGATAAATGAGCAAGCAGGATCAGAAGGGGGTACTTTTTAGAGAGATATGCTTGAAACCTTTTATTTTTGATCTAGCTTTGACGAATGACAATTAAATGTAAGTCTAAACTCGTTGTTAATTGTACTGGTACTGATGAAATTGTCCACCATCTTTGTTCCCTTTTCTCTCGGAGCTTTGTGAAACCTCAGATCCCTGTGCACATTATCCTGATGCGTAACGGGGGCTGCCTATATATTTTCAAAGACAGGTTTCACATCATCTCCCCAGCAAGCAATTGGTAACGCTCTTATATAGGTTTCAATGTTAATTTGATCTACCGTTGCGAACCGTGAACAGCTGAAAAATAAGGTGAAGAATCGGTATAAGGTTTATCACGGTTGCCTCGAGAGAACATTTCCCTTGAATCAATGTATCTGCATGTAAATCATTGAGGAACTCATTGGAAATACGATTTCTTCAATTATCTTTTCCTTTGGAGCGTGTCTAACGGCGGAACAGCTTAGCCATTGTTTTCCACACCAATCGAAAACGGATAATATTATCTGTCTCACACCACACAGTTTAATAAGCGGAAATATAGATCGGTTTATCTTTGTGAACAAGAAATTAGGCCTATTTGAGAGTCAGAACAGCGCTGTTGAAGGAAGACAAGCCAAAGAGATTCATGTGCGAAACGGATGACTCCATAGCGATTATAGTGTTCGCCATAGGTCTCTTTGCCTGTGTGTTTTGGGTAATCCTGGTCTGAAATCTAATCTTTCATCTAGCCCACTGATAATCTCGCTGCATACAAACTGCAAGTACCAGCGGAGACTTTTGTTAACCCCTGGTCGTTTGGCTGTTTGATCAGCCCTCATTCATTTCATCAAAAAGACGAAATGTCCCACCGACACTGTTGCAAATCCTTCTGTACATGGAGTGAGGGTAGAGGATTAGCTTCGGAAATGATTATTGTTTTTGGATAAAAACTGCGAGATGAGATATCCAGTCAACTGTAGCATAGCCATAGCTTTCCTTTCCAAAACTTGTATGTTTGGCTTTACTCTCCAAACGTGGCAAGTTTCCTCTCTGAATGTGCATTTATCCTAATGACGAGAATTTCTCAAAATATTTCGCAACCTATTCAAACAATTCAAGATCTTTACGAAATTTTCTGTTACGTATAGGAATAAAGTCGTCTAATCAAAAGTGTAATCAAAGTAACAAGGATTATAGCACGTCAAGAAATAATTTTGAGCCTGACTAATTTCATAAATGTGCTTTTCTACAACTTTTATATATGAGGGTGATATGTCCATTAGAATTTCATAATGAGTTTGCTCTGGTGCTGTGTAAACGTGAGAGTGCACCGATACGATTTGATCCGTTCCATTGTATAATTGCGAATGACACGCTACTATGATAATTAAACACCGTAATATATGTCACTATTACTGCGTTTTAAATTGTGTCATCTTTAGGCCGGCTCACCAAGTCTTTTACTGCCAATGCGAACTCATTCAAGATTTGAATCAAAGTTTCGATAGTTTTTACTACATCAAATAGATCATTGACCTATTCAGTAGCGCAGGATTGGTGATTTATTGCTTCCTTCACCGATCACTGAATCTCCGAATTTGGTTGTTTTAAAAAGGGCGTGATTGCAGAAAACAATTACATATACCACGTTTCATTTCATTTCATTTAATTTGATTTAATATTATTTATACAGGGTAAAAATTACAGTTAAAATACTGATTTCCAAACTGCCCTGTAAAAACTAAAGAAAATAAGTCCTACGGTATAATATCAAAGTAAATAAAACCGTAATTCAATTGAAGTAATAATTAAGATTAAAGGAGAAGAGAAAAAGAAGGATGCCAAAACACTGAGTATTAACCTAGATGTTGCTGTTGGCTTTATATGCGGGTTTAGATTGATGTAAGGTTTGTGCTGTTTTGACAACAGCACCAAGTTTATTCCATAGTTGTGCTCCTCAATATGAGAAACTCCGTTGACCTATGGAGGTTTTTAGGAGATTGAGCTCTATATTTCGAAGCTGTCAAACAATGTTATCGGACAACCTTTCGAGCAGAATTGTAAGATAATTGGGAGCTTCCTTATTAATTGAACGGTATTCCCTCCTGGCGCTTTCCGTTTCAATGAGCTCCCTGACTGTCTGTGACAGACCTGTCAACCTAAAAATTTTAAAACCTGGAGATTTTAGATTTTTCTTATAAAAAACAGGGAGATTTGGTCAAAAACAGGGAGATCATAGAAATTTGTTTAAAAAAATTTTTTTCGTTAAAAAAATTTGCTAAAAATTGTCGTTAGGACACCATTTTGAACCATACATAACAAACATGGACAGTTCAATTAGAATATTGAATGAAAAATCTTCCCTTAGATCCCTTAGTGCATGGATTTGAAAATAAACCGGTACATTTCGAGCATGATCCTTTAGAAAATTCAAATGAATCGCGCAAAAGCTATACGAGATGTTACAAAATCAAGAAGAAAATAGCAACCCGAGAGATATATTGGTTTCTGCTAGACGTCTTTAAAACCGGGAGAAAAATTATAAAAACCGGGAGACCGGGAGAAAGCAGTCAAAACCGGGAGTCTCCCGGCTAAACCGGGAGAGTTGGCAGGTCTGCTGTGATCTTAACTTCACCTTTCTGATATTGCGTGATCAAGTCGATAGCACCCTAATGTTCCATCACTTTTTGAAATATTACCTTTTTGAATCCGGAATTTTGATATTTTATTAACTGACAAAATAGTTCATCAAAATAGATTTGCTTAAGGAAATATACAAAAAAATACATAACCACCGCTATACTACCTATTACCTTTCAAATTGAATAAATGTTTTAGTTTAAATATTCCTAAATACAAATTGCGTTTAACTTTTATGTATTTAATTTTCAGTATTTATCTTCATGTAATTTTTGTTCTATGTAATGGCAACGAGGTAATAATAATAATAATGATATATCTTTTTTAATGTTTGTCGTTACGTAGTACAGAGACTAATATAAACTAACATAGAGTAACTAAAGTTACATCAAGTATGACCGCTCTCATGACAGGTAGACATGCTTTTTGCTCCTCGTTATATCGTCTTAGTTATGTAAAGTAAATTTGTATATGTAATTGTCAATTGTATTTTAAGTTTTTATTGGAATATAAAAAAAAATAGTTCATCTGTCTTTTAGAAGGGGGGAATTGAGCTGGCAGGCAAAATACTCGAGTCTAAACCTCTTGCCTTAATACCTTATTTGGTATTGTTTTATCACCCTTGGACGTCTCTGCAGTGGATGATCTTGAGGGTGTTCAATATTTTTGGAGGATATCCATTGTTGTGGGGGATATCATCAGCACTGGGTAGGGGGATATTCAGTATTGTGAAGGGATATCAGCAGTACCCTAGAGGATACCATCAATATTCTTGCATCATAAAAAGAGCTTTAGTGCTTTCAGCATCGTTTCCTAAATTAGTTACTTAACTCATTTCATTTAGCTTTCAATTTACTCAATACTTCTGGTCATCTTATCCCTTATTGCTTAGGTATTGACTTTTTGTTAATCGAAAATTCTAGCTCCCTATCAAAAGCCCGTGATTATCTAGCTAGGTCTTGGGGTAAAAAGGGGAATAATAGGATAACGTAAACTCTTAGAAAAATTTTTGTCTGAACATTATTAAGCAATATATCCAGAAATATCGGAAGCATAGCGAAACGAACACATTGATTACTTAAGCTTTTTGTCTGACACTCAACAGAGTAATACGTCAGAAAGAGAACGAAACAGAAACCTAACTGATTTATATACTCAGTAATCCATGTGTTCGTTTCGCCATATTTCCGATATTTCTGGCTATACTGAAGTTCTGTACCATCCAAAGCCTGTAATAATTAACAACTTCTTTAAAACCCTCGCACATCCCTACTTAGACTTCTACATGGTTTTCCCCTTCTCGTTTTATAAACTGTTCAAGCCAGCCAGAGACCTTAGAATTAATGGTAAGATTCTAGAAAAACTAGTTTCATGTGAAAAAGCGGTATCTCATAATAAATGTGTCATATAAGGGCTACACGATAAAAGTTTCAAACATTTGACTTTTTTGAACAAAACAACTTCCTTGCTTAGATAAAAGGGAAAAATCAACTTATCTGGGAGGGTCCTGTTGGAATCATAAATTTCAATGTGTAATTTGCCCACGAGTGGGTAGCTGCTTTGTCGTGGTTTCTCATTTGATTACTCAAATGTATGCGACCCCCGTCTGCGGCCTGAGAAAGAAATCGACGGGCCGTGTCAGATCAACCAATCAGAGACGAGATCAAGTGCTCGGCTGAAAGGCACAGAAGAATGGCTTCGTGATCACGTCAAAAACTAAAAGACAAACTTGATCAACTCGGATTTAAATATCACTTTCTCTGAGCATGGCCGAGACTATGACGTATGTTCAGATATAAGTAAACACAAATTTTCAGCAATCGTATGTGGTTATAGGAATTAAATATTAGTTTTTATTATTCGCGAAGAAACAAAGTTTAAATCGACTTATCAATTTTTTATGCAGAAGCTGTGGAGTGAAATGACTATGAACGCAGACGATTATCTTCATGATTCCAGTAATTCTGACGAAGTTGAAGCCTGTGAAAATGATGGCAAACTAGATTGTCATCGGATGGGCGCAGATTATAAATCTTGTATCAGCAATGCTGTTAATAATGTTTTAGAAGGTAATTTTTTACGTTTTAAGTTGTTTTTGTATAGGTTCAACATATACCTTCATTTTTCATGATATCTTTTTAAGAAATATTTTATCTAAGCTTACGTTTATTAACGTGATTTATCGAAAGAAATTTACTGAGCTTGATGACAATATTTTGTTCTTATGATATTTATTTGATTATTTTGAGCTTCCATCTTTCTGAAATGAGCTCTACTGAAAATCAAAACTTGACATTTCTATTGCTAAATTTGAGCTTCCACTATAATAGGAAAAGTTCAAGAGCGTATTATGGGAGCTATATTCTTCTTACTGTCTACGAATTATTAAATTAAAAAATTGATGTGCTTTCAGTTGCTTGGGTTATTCAGTTTTCAAACGGGAATTTAGTAGCTTTAGTAGACTTCCATTGATTTTTAGGGGATGACGGCAAAAGAAATCTTTGATTTTAAAATTAAAGTACTTTATCTTATCAGGTTCCAATTAGATAAATAAATATATTTAACAAGCTAAGGGTTATCTTACTAAAACAAATCTCCATGTATTGGGAAAATTAAATTATTTCATCCTTTAAAAAAATTAGGTTTGGAACTTTGATTTTAAACGATACACTTATACGCAGTCGATGCGCAGGGATAAGTACTTTCAAACGTGTTTCAGATATATTTTGTATAGGTTTTTATTCATACTTTGCTCAAAAAGCTGCAAATTATGGAAAATAGATTAAAAGCTTTTCTTATCAATTTACTTTTTACTTCCTTATCGCGCCATATAATTGAGAATAGTTGTTAATTTTTTCTTGTTACCAAATCAAAGAACTTCGAGTTAAAGACAAAGGTTCTTAAGACTACAGTAGAAAGTCAAATTGCTTCTTCCATAGGACTTTTTAATTTCATAATAGAATCATGATAAAATCGTATCGGATCCTATAAAACCAAAATAACTATTTAATGCTTTGTGCAAATTATTTACTTTCAATCTCTGTGTAGAACCTTGCAAATAGTGTCGGAGTCAAACTTTTTTCAAATTCAAACTAAAATAGGCAAACAAATAAAACTGGATACTTCGGAACATTCTAAAGCTATTTTAGGGAAAACTGGAAAAATTAGTGTATTTGTATCGAATATTGCAAAAATTACAAAAATTGACTTTTACAAAAATTTATAGCAATAACAAGATTTTCTTAACTTTTGGCTCAGAGGCTGCCCTTTAAACTTCAAATATCTTCAGCTTGCAAAACTACCGAACAATGTACCTCTGCAAATCAAAGCAGTGAACTTCTTTAAATGGTTGTGCCAGTTTCCAGGAAGCAAATTAACAAGTTTTAAGCAAGGATTAAGGTTTAGTGGGGTAGTACCTTACGGAGTGACTATCCTTACCATCAAATATTGTTGCATAACTTCTAGAGCTGAGTGTCAAGACCGAAGATGAGTGCTTCATTGAAATTCTCTTCTTCACTAACCAAATTAGTTATCAAGTAGCTTCCACTAGACCATTAGTAATCAAGTCTTTACCAGTCATCTAAAGTGCTCGATCGAACGTAGAACATAGTTAATAGGAATGCAACTACCAATCTTCGAAAATAGTGAAAGTTAAGAAAATCACCAGAAAGCCGAGGCTTGAATCTTAGTTGTTTTAAGTAAATTTCTTAGTTTGTACACTGGTTGGTAGTTATCCAACATATTCTGTCATTCATGTTCTTCTGATGGTCCATTAAGAGGTGTAGGTAGAACTTCTTGAATATACTCCAAGTGAAAAACACTTACTTTAATTTGCTATGGCACTGGCCCTATAAAAGAATTTACCTGAATAAGAGTAATAAAAAAATTCAGGCCTAACCTAAATGGAGATTGCTAGTTAGAAAACAGGTTGTTTTTATTCTTAAGAATATACAGTAAGACGTTTTGAAGGCTTATTTTGATTGTATAGGAGATATGAAGATTCCAAATGTACTTGCAAAAACGTGTGCAGCCTCTACATATATCGCTGATTAGGTAAAGGATTCAATAATATATCTAGAAAGCCAGATATCAAGAAATCGCCAATGTTTTGGAATTATACAGTGGTTTTGAGCAACGATTCATAGCTCAGTAACTGTTTTTATCGGATGAGAGCGGTCCAACACAAAACCGCTACAGTATTAAATGGGTGGCAGGGTTGATTCGTCATTTTTCATCACCTTGATGAAAGTTTGGCGACAGAAACTCGATCTTCGAAATGCTTCAGGTTGTAGAAGCTGCAACTTGTTGAAAGAAATTATACAGCCAGTGACCACCCTCGTTCCAAACCACATCCCATTTTCAATTTGTTTATCAAGAGAAATAAGGTGTACACTTTCACCAATGTCCGTCGAAGAGTCAAAGCCGAGTCAAAGGGGTTGAACTGATCAAACTTAAGCTGGTCAAGAGAGGGTCTTTAAAAGGGGAGGGGGGGGGGTACTGATCCTAATTCCAAGCACTAAAATAATCAAAAATCCCAATCCCAATGAGAAAGATGGAGAAATTCCCAATATTAACGTGTTTATCCGAGGGGCATTTCACTCCCTTTTAAAGCGTACGAGATTTTTTAAAGAACAAAAGGATTTCCAGTGATTTTCAAGGGATTTTCATAAGAACAATAGGATTTTCAGATAAAGTGTACTAGATTTTCAGGAAGTGATTTGCCCCTCGTGTTTATCAATCTCAATTCACTATTTCTTTCCAAATCCCAGTCCCAAGAAGTGCAATCTCATTTTCCCAGTTAGAAAAGGCCATTCTCAGTTCCCAATTAACTCCGTCTCAACCCTCTCAAGAGAACCATCTTTAAGATGCTTGAAGTCAATGAAGCCGTAGATAAAAGAAGGACATGGAACATCTAAATGCTATGAAATTCAATACAGTTGACAACTACACGATCTTTTTATAATCGGAATGATGTCCGATGATTTTCAATATTGGCTCAAAATTGCCAAGTAATATTAACAATGTAAGAATGCAATGGATTTTCTTCGAAGTAATGGACCTCATTTTGCCATGGTTCCTCCGGGAATCGAAGGAGTTATGCTTATAAGATGAATGTAGCAGTTTAATCTGTCTTCAATATTTGCCTGGTTGTTTCGATTTGATATTTGATATAGACTTAAGCTAACTGTCTTAAGTAAATTCAACAACGAAATCAAAGGAGAATGATTTAAGACTCTTTCATGTCGAGATTATGGTTGGCTTGTTGGAATCTTTTTATTAACTTTCTATTCGATCAGTAACCATTCAAGCTTCCTTTTGTTACCTGGACGTATGATTTTACACTTAAACTTTTTTATTAGCAACCTTAATCAGCTCTTTTGATAAAAGCAATACTAGCATATCCCTAGTTACAGTAAAAGATTCGAGCTTCATGTACTACTAATTTCAAGCATCAAAAATTGCAGCAATTAACGTAACTGACAGCAACACTCAGCTAGTAAAGCATCAAGGACAATTTTAAGATCGTTTTAGCCTGAAATACACGCTTTTTTATAAAGAGCCTAGCTCAGGGCCTAGTTCTTCAAGTTCCTTATTTTGAGACCTCTTTTGGCCACTTTGTAGTTCTAAAAGTTCCTTACTAGTTATCCTTATTAGATAGGAATAAGTATCGACGCAAGAAAAGCATTAAAATTCAACATTTTGCTTTAAACTCGTGATAAGAAAACATGAAACATATTATAACACAAAGAAGCTTTAGGCTAGGCCTATAAAACGTGAAAGTTAGCTACATAGTCAATAGAGAAGTTGCATATCTACACCGAATGAATTTATGCAAAATTATAAAGTTCCGTAGTGATTTGACCTTTAGTAGTAAAAGTTCCTTAAGTTTTTCGACCTTCGACATGTAGGTTCCTTATAAAAGGTTCTTTATAAAAAAAAGCGTGTAGAACAATATCAAAAGATAGCCAGGCTCAAAAAGATCTTACTGTTTCTTATAAAAAAAAGATAGTGCAGATTTCGTACCATATGTTGAGAAAAAAACGTGTAGTTCTGCATGTGAGAAATAAGATCTGCAGATGTGATATCACTTTAATTAAAAAGATAATGATAAATAGCTTGTGTGTGTCATTAGAAATTTATGTATCTGTAGTTTCGTAGTCTTAAAATTTTAGATCTCAGTGTTCCTTACTTTGAATTTTAACGAAATGGATGTCATAGATATCCCCGTTGCTATCGCCTTAGATATCCCCGCAGATATCCCTTACAATTTACTTGACGATATTCTCTTTTCATTCTCTATATTCAAGAACACAGTTAAACTTTCACTTTCGGATTTCTATTATCCTTTGCTGTAAGGTTACATGCAAGCAATGGTTAGGCAAAGCTTCTTGGTGGGGGGTATAGCTAGGCTTGAAGAGCTTGACGTTGGGACCATCCACAAGGTGATGAAGACCTCGAGGCTGTTCAGCTCTTTTGTTATGGGAGTGGTTTAACGAATGGGTGTAGAGTGATGTGGTTTAACAGTTTTTAACTCTGGTCTCCCAATGGTGACGTAATGTGTAACATCCCATTCATCAACTTCAAATAGAGTGATTTGTTTGTTGCTTTTGAACCATTGACACTATTAGGCCTAGTATTTTGTCTAGTTTATTGATTCAATGTTTTCTCGAGCTTTTAGGATAGCACTGAGGACGTATGTCCTGTGAAATTATGTTGCTATGGCCTTGCTAACGAGAAGTAGATGGACCAGGGTATGTAATATAAGAGATAACATTAGACAAAATAACCAGGGTGTTACAGCATAATGTTAGGGGGTTTTTCTCTAAACTCCTGTAACTATGATGTTGCTAAGGAGAGGTAGATGGACCAGAGTTAGCGTTTAAGCCATTTTAAACAAAAACCAGGGTGTTTCATGTGTACATTAGGGGGTTTCTCTGCAAACTCATGTTGCTATGCAGTTGCTAGGGAGAAGTAAATCTATATTACATCAATTGCAGAAAACATTGTAGCTTTGATAGTACTCCTCTAAAATTCTATGATTACTCCCCATAATCATATGTAGTGTTATTGCATCTTATATAGGAAAAGGGTGCGCGATGAATGAAATATTCTGCCTTAGATTTCGGCATTTCATCGCAGTCAGCTATTGTGTTATGACTTTATTTTCAAACTTTTTTATGCTTTTCTAAGCTGATTTACATTATGCGGTTTCTTACTACAACGCCAGGGTATCTCGAGTGTCAGTTTCTTGTGAGAGCGTTTTTCATCTCGTTATAATATTTAATGGCTTTCCAAACAAATCGATTTCAACAGTTTTTCTTACTTAAAATTATTCTCTTTTTCCCACGTGAAGTTTAAAAGCCAAGGTGATTGTGAATAGTGTCACGTCTGGTCTGGTCTTTTGATGAGGGTGTCTGGTACGCTCCCCTAGCAAAAGTTTGGAAACCTTTTGAATTTCAGGCCTAGCAGGAAAATCTTCAATAGCAAAACGCAATGTAATTTTGTGCTTCTCTTCGTCACTTTTTTAACTATTTGAGCACGATTGTAAATCTAATCATTGCCAACTCTACGAGGAATACGAAACTGAAACTTGTATATGAATTAGAACATCGAAAATATAAGTAATTTGCCAAAATTTTCAGGGTGGTAAAGATGCAAGGGAAATCTTATGGGAGGGTAGGGAAACTAGTAAAATAATAAAATAGACTTGGTTTCCTGATTTGTAATGGCAAAAAAGTATTTCTAATTCAAGTCAATAACTTATAGGATGATTAAAAATTACCCGCTACGCAATATTCCAATCGATGACAATCCTTTTATATGAGCTCTTCTTTGGAACATAAGCGTCAAATTCGCAAATACCAATTAACAAGCCAATGCTAGCTTTTTAGGACAGGAAAATAATTTTTATGGAATAATAATTGTTTTAAAGAACACCTCAGCTTAGAGACGGATGTGTGTTAAAGAGAAACCGGAGAAACCAGTCTCGAAAATACATTTTTACTGGCTCTTATAAAAAAGCTTGTATCATCATCAGCAAAAACAGTAGGAACAGAAATTGTTCTTGCAAATTTGTCTCCTTTGCTAGGTGAATTGGGGTAGGCCTATATGTATACGAGCTACAATAAGGGATCTTGGTTGTCTCTTTTCCCATTAGAAGGACAGAACTAAAGAATACTTTATATGATAGGCCTAGTAAAAAGATAAGATTTCTCTATGATAGATCACGTGGTATGCACTATCTCATTCGCTCCTGTGTGAGAAGCTTTCATTTTGGTCTGCCTCAACGTGTAATCTCGAGTTTCAGACAAAGGATCGAACCGCTATATTTGCTAATATTTTTTATGTCAAGCATCCGTTTGAAAATACGATTGTTTGAGCCAAGCCACTTTTGTTCATATTAATGGGATGGGTTTCTAGACAATCATGAAATCTCTCGATAGATGCAAATCTTTGCGGCTGTCACAATAACCCGGACCGTTATGTTTGAGTTGAGAGGATTTGTGTGATTGTCTCGTACTTGAGGCTGAGTCATGATTTACTTGTGTAGTCAAGCGCGATTCCTGAAGGCAGAGGAAGCTCTGCTTCTGAATTTATTCCCCTTGCCTTCCTTTCGCACACAGTTACTCATCTTCACAAGCACGTAGTTGAGTATTCCTTATTGTTGTTGGAAGTTATGGATTTATGAAAAGTCCAAGAAGTATTACGTAGTTGTGTGTCATTGTTTGTTGGTCCTCCAAGAGCATGCGCACTAGATGTTTCATGTTTATAAGTGGACTATTGCGCATGCTCTTGATGTTACTGCATCTTCGAAACATGCAACTCTTTTTGCAATCCGCAGTTTTGCTGATACTAAACTTAAACTCAAGAGACGAGAGATTATTACAATGATAAGAGCTATAAAAGAAATTATTTACTTTTCCCATGAAAACTCACTTACTACATACTTGTAACATTCTTTGCTTTGTCGAGAATTAACAAACAGACGTTTTCTTTTAAAAATATTTTCTTACTTCGTGGTCCATTCAAACTTCGATCATCAAAATAAAATAATCTCAGAAAAGATGATATGTCATTTTCAAGTTTTGCTTGCATGTCTTGTGCACCATTAATCAAAGTGCTCTGGATTTTGGTGGGACTTTTTGCTTAAATTCAATCTCAAGCAACTTTCAAAACTGATGATCCAAATAAGTTGAGCTACTTATGATTTAGGCTCTAGTTATTCATTGAGAGCGTGCAGTCTTTGAGAAAATATGCACTAGTTATGCTTTAAATGTTACCCCCTTGCTACACGATGTCAATGCAAATATGCTCCCCACGGTTTGAATGCACTCTTGTGGCCTCACCTCACCATGTCTCCAACCATGAAGCATTAAAAGTGAAATGCAGAAAAGCTGCAAACGGTTAGAATTTATTGCTTTTGTGTCATACTTTTTGATAAACAATAAACAATTTTTCAAAACAAAAGCATCCGAAATATCTTCGATTTCACGAGCAGAATTTCACAAGTAAGAAATTAACACAATATTGACAAATTAAAAGAATCTTGTCGAAATCATGTAAATAAACTAAAAATCCTAGTCTTCAGCTGTGTCACCTAAACCCTAAACGAGAAAGCTGTAAACCAATAAACCAATACCTTACGTAGAAGAACCGTTATGGATGGATATTTAGATAGATAGATAGATACGGATAGATAGATAGATAGATAGATAGATAGATAGATAGATAGATAGATAGATAGATAGATAGATAGATAGATAGATAGATAGATAGATAGATAGATAGATAGATAGATAGATAGATAGATAGATAGATAGATAGATAGATAGATAGATAGATAGATAGATAGATAGTTAGATAGTTAGATAGACAGATGTAGATAGTAAGCGTATTTTGCTATCAACTATTCACTTACTTTAAAACTTTGACTAACTATGGCTATTAACTATAGTGGAATCTCCTAACAACGAACTCTGAAGGGAACAAGAAAACTGTACGTTAAATCCAGAATTTGTTGTACTGAGAGAAATATTTCATAAGGCAATATCCAAGAGACCAGATATATAGTTCGTTACATCCGGATGCCACCGTGCAGATGTGTGATTTATATTAACCATCAATTAATTCAGTCTTTCTTCCACTTCTACAGGCTACGACTGGACACTCGTGCCGATGCCAGTACGATCATGCTCTTCGTCCAAGAACAAGCCTCATGTCAAACGGCCTATGAATGCTTTCATGGTCTGGGCCCAAGCTGCCAGGAGGAAGCTGGCTGACCAGTACCCTCATCTGCATAACGCAGAGCTGAGCAAGACATTAGGTAAGCTATGGAGGATGCTGAGTGATGGGGAGAAGAAACCGTTCATGGAAGAAGCAGAGAGATTGAGGCTCAAGCACAAGCAAGAGCATCCGGACTACAAGTACCAGCCACGCCGCAAAAAGAGTGGCAAGGGAGGAAGTGACAGCAGCGAGCCAGAAATAACTGCCAGTGACCTACTGCGTGTCATAAAAGGAGAGCATGTTGACCTGGGGATGAAGAGTAAGAGTCTGAGTAGCCTAGCCAGTGCCAGCAGCTTCGATACGAATCAGGATGATACGACTCCATGCATGACGCCAGAGCCAAACAGTCCTGTATTGAACTCCGACCTCCTTAGTCCCAATGTCCAAAGTCCAAAGGCAGCACCTTGGCATATGTCACCGCTGAGTCAAGAAGGGAGTGCTGGATCTCCACCTAACAGCCCAGTGTCAAGTAGTGGCTGCTGCCTGCTGCAAAATAGCGGGGAGTACATGACTACGCAACCGAAGCTAGAGCCAATAAGTCCCGGAGATAATCAGGTCAACGTCATCAAGTCAGAGCCATCTTGTAGCGTGGCAGTTGGAGATTTAACAGGAGAAATGATAGCCGTCTCGGACATTGATATTGGAGAGTTCGATCAATATCTGCAGTCTTCCATGATGAACAGTGCATCTCATTCGGAAATAAATAGGCCTAGTATGAACCCAAGTACGTCTTGGCGAGGAAACTGTGCCAGCTCTGGACAGCTTCATCATCCGACTGGTGGCATGCACAGAGCTGCTTCAACCAAGTCTGTTGCTGCATATCCGGATAATACACATTACAACACAACGCATTCTAGCAACTATCGTCAGCGTCCACCAAGATTTAGCCCATATGCTCCCCCAACAGCGTACCAAAAGAATAACAATACCTACGGCTATAATGACGCCCTGCCCATAAACCTGCCGCCAAATCTAGACAGTCATCGTTCTGACTCTTTCTCGACACAGCCTCACTCTCATAACCAATCGCCATATGCGCTACCCAACATGCGCACTGAAGCTTATATAAACAATAATTACTACCCAACCAATCCTGGTGCCTTCCCAGAGCACGAGAACATGTCGTATCCGAATCGCACTGAACTTCCACTCAACGAAATACCATATCATTACATAGAACCACAGCAGAGCAATCAATATCCGTGGTCACATTCATTATCATCTACCAGTTATGGACGACTTTGAAATAAATGAAGCTGCTGCTCAAGTTATCGTGTTGGGCAGACCGGTTGGACACCTGGTAAATTATTTTTTACCGCAGGGGTTTTTTATACGATTGTGTTCTCTAATTGAATGATGTAGGAAAACCCACAAATTGAGAACTAAACTTTTCAAGCTGCCTATTAGTCAGTATTTAAGTAGGTCGTAGGGTAAACTTGATGGTATACAAAAGGTTCAACGCTCATTTTGAAAATGACGGCTTCGATTTGTTTGTCAACAATTTTTAGTGCCATGTGATATTTAGGCCTAAGTTGCAATGGACCATTTGATTCCACCTTCTTTGGTTGTTGCCTATTTCCCAGTTTTTTCCATAAAATGTCCTCCCTATAAGTTACCTCAAAGCTCTGCTTTACGTAAAACGCAGAATACTTCCCTGAGTTGAAAAACTTATAATCAAACATAAAATTGAGCATCATGTTGCCATTTTGCAACGGTGGAAATGAGAGAGAATTAAACGACTGGTTATTTTATCTTTTACTATATTCTCGCCTTCTTTTGCTCACAAAACTTTATGATACCATCTGCTCTTTTTCACAACCCTGTCAACTTGATCTGAGCCAAATCAGGTTAATCATTTCATTAGGTTGTCCTAGTTTGGCCTACTTGTAAGACTCGGTGTAATTCCCAGCATCTGAAACTTTGGCCTTGATGACTTCTTGAGGTGAGAGAAGCGATAAAGTGAAGCTGGTTTGTAAAGACGTCATTGTGGTATTCATGTCTGTTTGGTTTCAAATCTTCATTATTGTCGTGCCCACTGTAATTTCAACATCTTTAACCTAATGTTGAGCACCATATTTTGTAACTGTTCTGTGTTGGCTTATCGTTCGCAGGAGAATGGATAATCAATCAAATCTATTACAATATCTAACCTTCCATTTTCTTGATAAATCTAGTGGGAAAGTTTTAGGAGTCATGGCATGTTTTCAAGTGTTTCATCCTTAATGTTTTGAGCCTATGTTCACCATAAACTTCTCCTTCATCTATCAGAGTTGATTCCAAAATGTATTGATGATTAGCGAGAGAAAGATAGAAATAAATGCGCTCTTTTGAGCTTTGGTATCATCATTTTCTGAAATCTTAACGCTACAACAATATTATAATTAAACCGATCATTTAGAACAAAACTAGATTACATTTCATACAGGAAATACACTTTTTGTTGTCCATAAAATAAAAACAACTTTCTCTTTTTTATCTTTGATGCATGTTTTGAAGAAGAGGTTAAGGTAACGATTGCAATTTTGATATCAACAACACACTCATTGAATAAAATTCCTCACTATTCGCACAAAATCATTATCAGATCCTATTTCTAATGGGAATTTCATTCTTCGTTTTACTTCCTACTATCCTACATGAAGACTACGGCTCATTTCTCTTCAGGTTTCTTTTTAATATTCTCCTCCACCAGCAGACATTTTGATAGGGCAAGTCATTTGCACGAAATTACCCATTAGTGCGAAGACATTTAATTAGGCCTGTGGTGGAGTTCATGTTCCTTATTAACTGTCATAAGATCACTCCTTAAAAACTCTTGACCACAAGTCAGTGATAGGGCTTCAAAGCGTCTGTTTCCTCAGGGTGTGTTGTCTGGAAAATGGCCGCCAGCCTTATTTCAAAAGCCTCTTTGTGTCGGGCCGTGCTGGCACTATCTCGGCCAAATTACAATATTGAATCACTGTATAGGATTTTCCCAAAGATAAGCAACGATGTCGCCAGTCAAGAACCAGGAGGCGTAACTACCCTACACATCATTGTGTAGGCCTTTATCTTAAGATTTAAGTCTGCAAATTTTCCCTTTCGAAACCCTGTCAATCCCCCAATCAGAAGCTCGGAAAGATGGATTCTTTTGTATTGGAAGTCTAGAAATAAAAAATGAAAAAACTGCCTGGATATATTTTACATACTGTACGATATCGAGACAACCGTGTGCATATGTTTTGAGCTTCAAAAGAGAAAGAGTTTTAACTCGTCCTCCAGTCGTCAAAGGCCCAGGCCAGACACTCAATAGCCTTTCTTTACAAGCGGCAAAAGTAAGAAATTCTGTCTGTTTGATTATCATTGGATTGAATTACACTGCTTGGAAAACCACCGACCGTTATGTTTGAGAGACGCACGTTCACGGCCCATGACCTTATCAGATTTCGAGAACCTCATCCGGAGACGGGGGTCTCATCTGAGTGTTACATCAGAGCTCTTTTTGCCTGGTATCGTCACTAGAACACACCCAAATTGAAACGAAACTAACCTACGCACAGATACTCACTCTTCTAGAAATGTTGTGTAGTACGCTCTTTTTTGTGTGAGAACCAATAAATTTGATTTGAAGCTGGCTGTTCTTAAGTTTTCTTCCATTTTCAGGCTGAAATGTTCTTAAATTGTTCATACTTTGACAATGCTTTGTAAGCCTGTTTTGCTGTCATTTGTGTGTCGAATATTGTTTACTTTCCTGTTCTGTCTGACACACAAGGGTGTCACTAATTGGCATGTTTTAAGTTTATTTCTTAGTCTCATGGTTATTTCTTATCATTTTAACTTCATCTAAAAATGACCAGCTTCAGCTTGTTCTTAGGTTGTCCTTAACTTTTGACAAAATTTTCGAGACTAATGTTCTTATGTAGTTTTTCATATCAAAAGAGTGTACATGCTTTGCTGAAAGTGCTTTGTTCTTGGCACGGGCTAAACGAAACCATAATGTAGAGGAGAGCAACGAGAATAGTCATTTGACTTGAAGTCGAGAGTCTTTAATGACGTCATAAACATTTATTGATGTCACTTTGGAGCTTTGAGTCACTAGGCCTAAATATCAAAAGTTAATTCGTTAATTCCTACGAAACTTGTGTTAAAAGTAATCAATTTACAGAGATATGTATTTATTAAGCTTTTAAATTGTATTGAGAGTTTTTTGTTGAGCAAATGGCAGCAAATAGTTAGCTTAATGAGCCAAAAATGAATTTTTGGTATTTATAATTCGCTGGGGTAATGATCCACATTGGTTGAAGAAAGAACTCTTTCAAAGTCAACAACAACAACATAAGTTTCGTATGCATCTTCTCGCTTTGAAATTCATATCAAATTTAAAAACAAAGATTGAAATGCTTGAAGCTAGAAGTGTTGCTGTTGACATTTGAAAGGGGAAGGTCTAATCATTTTTCATACGAAACAGCCTGATGGTCGATTTCCTGTACTGGTTTAGGGTGTCAACGTGAATATTAATCATCAGAGGCTAGTGCTGTGAAACTCCGAAAAATAAGTACGAAGTCACTCTTGATTAATTACCTAAATTTTATTGAGATTTGTAATTAATTTCAAGCTGTTTGCTGTAAATTTTGTATTTCAACTATTATTGTACAGATTAGAAGTATTTTTGCAATCTTGTTGCCTATTTAACAGGTCGGTTTGCGTTTTTGTATAAAAGATGTGGCATTATTGCTGGCAATGTTTTGCAAACATTTGATAACAAAGTTGTTATGTATTAGATTAATGTTAACCTTAATAGATGATAATGTTCATTCTCAAGATCAAGATTTTTTGTGTGTTAATTACTTTTGTCTTTGCTTTGCCTTTTCTGTCATGCTATGAATTTCATTGTTAATTTAATACTTCAACTCTAAGGTACTCAAGTACCCAAAATAATAAACTTGAGTTTAAACAAGTGTAATCAGAGACCGCCATGTAGCCTCGCTGTGGTTAACTTTTGGGGCACTAAGGGTTTTTAGGGAAATGAAAGATCTAGCCATAGGGAGAAAGGTCTTGAGTTAGACCTAGAGTTAGTGTTAGGGGTTTTTGAATTGGCTAAAGCTGTTTTGAACTCAGGGGAAGGGGGCTACCGCCACCGAATACATTTACAAAAAGGGTTTACTTTCAACTATTTTGACCAGGATTGCAGTTTTAGAAAGAGGCTTCGAAAAGGTTTTGATGCTTCCTAACGATTATCGGCCTTCAAAATAGGCCTAGTGAAGAAGAAGGACAGAAATTCGTGACAAAGAAGAGAGCAATGAATTGTATATATCTCATACAATTGAAATAGATATAACAACCGACACCAAGTAAGATTACTTATTTTCAAAGAACTACTCGAAATCATGGTGCCACGTCGCCGTCGTGCCACTCTAGGTGCTTGGCATTGTCAATCAAACAATTGTAAGGTCACTCAAATTGTGCCCAGTTTTCCAATTACTAGGCCTATTGTTATCCTATCATCGTTATTGTTTTATTACTAATGTTGTCATTGTAAAGCCCTAGGGATAGATGAAATTTTTATTTCTATATGCACTCTAAAGAATGTAAATTTTTTATTGTCAATCATTCGAGAGTAGGACTTGAACCCACGACCTCTAGATTTGTACTCTAGTGCAATACTACTGCGCACCTAGGCGTCAAGAAACCCTGGCCATTTCATTCGCACAAATTTCACCACTACTCACTGAATGCAGAGATGAATCTACCCGAGCTCTTAACATCTGCACTGGACCTGCTGAAGAGAGACAACTTTCTTACAGCAAGAGGACCATCACCGTCCCACCACTGGATAGGGTTGATGGAGTAAACTTGAGAAGAAGCAGGATTTGGAAAATAAATCAAGAGAATTTGTGAGAATAAAAATGACTCCAGTAATACTCAAACCCACAGCCTCCAGATCAGTAATCGAAACTTTAATGTAACTAGGAAGTTACGAATATATAAAAACACAAGTTCGGTTCGAAGTGAAACACCAAAAGCCTAACTATACAGACCAGAAAATGGCAACCTAAAAGACTTTAAAATCTCCTAACCACACTAAACACCAAACGCGCTACCTAACGGAAGGGGGAAAACTTAAATACCTAGGGGAAACAAAACTGAACATTACTAAATATGGCTACTAAACAGGAAACTAAACTACCAATAAAATGCATAAACATATGAAATAATTATCCAATCAAAAGTCAGTACTTAAACGGAAGTAAATCGTTTATTCTTCTCTCAATCATTCTTTCTTAGTTTTTCTATCAGGCATTCTTTCCACTGACAGCAACAACAGCAAACGTCAATAGGTTAATGTGACGTCAACAGATATATGTGTTTTATTGTTGGTATTTCCAACAATTTACACTGAAATTATGAACTGAACCCCCAAGGAATTAGATATTCTGACCCTTAAAACCTTCTGTCCCTATTGAATTTTTTTCTTTGGAGAAGATTTTGTTTATAATATTTTTAACCCTCAGATTTGTATTAATCCTCAAAGGTGTCCTTGGAAGATTATGAAATATGTGAATAAATTGTGATTTCTGGTTGCAATTTTCAGTCAAGATTGTAAATTTTACAATGCTCTAAAGCATGCTGACCTTAGAGTGGCTTTGGTGGGCTCCAGCTTTTGGGGCCTGCTCCGGTTATAGAACCCTTCCTTGGCGTTAGCTGTGGATTTGGGTTTTTTGCTTGGAGTCGGCTCCGTGGCCTTGGGGTCACTGTGATCACTCTGGGTCTCTTGCACATAACGCAACTTTTGGAATCATTTGATATACTGAAATATGGATTTCATAACAGAGGGGGTGCTCTCACCTCGATTAGTTCATCTACTGAGAGAGCTCCTCCTTAAAGGAATTCCCCACATACAGGTTTCATATGTCCTCTCCCTTAGATTAATTTAGGTGTTTGTATTGTTTTTTATTTGTCTTGTATTTAATGTATTTTATATTTAAACTTGTATGTTGTGAATTTTAAAATGAAAACTGAAACTGAAACTAAACTGAAACTAAACTGATCAATGAGACTTAAACCAGTAAAGAATATTATATAACCAGTAAGAAAGTCTTAATAAAGTTTATGTTTTGAAATTAGCTAATTAACAAAGTTTTATTACTTAGCTCCATTGAGGAGTCACAGTTGAGTTGTTATGACTGAGATTGTGCTAGAACTTATCACATGTGACATCGTTAGAATGTTTGCTATTGGATTGTTTAGTCTTTCTCTTCTCCTCTTGCAGTAACTTAACAGGAAGTAAAGCAGTGTGTCCAGGAAAGGGTTGATAGAGAACAGAAAATCACATGTGAGGTGAAAATACGATGGGTTGACGATGAATTCATTAAGGCTTACAGGATAAGCACAAATAATATAGACGACAGTAATAGCCACAGAGTATGTTAAAACTTCTTTTTCGGACTGGCGTCCCCTAAACGTATTTCCACTGGTGTAATTAACGATATTCCGTTTCTTCGTCTTGTAGCAAACAACGGAATAAGAAACCATCAATGCAATACCAAATATTATAGAAATGCTTGATAATACCTTAAATCCCACTTTGTGGAGGAAAAGTACAACAACAGCCAATATAATTGAAATGATCCACGTGACAGTCAACATAATGTAAAATCTTGTCTTTGTGACAATCTGCTTCACATTGAAAGGGTAAACAACTGTAATTACACGTTGCAGTGCGATGAAACCCACATGTGTGATTGATAACGTTAGAGACAAGGCAATGACAGCATACAATGGCTTTATCAGGCTTTCAAACAGTGCCAAATCTACCAAGGCAGAACCAAGCATGCAATACGCGATGCCTAAAAGGCAAATGGCTGAGGATGCCAATAAATCTGCTACATTCAAGCTGCGAAGAGTCAGACCAAATGGAGTTTTGTTTTGATTTTTATCACGACAAAACAAAATAAGTTGAGCAATATTTGCAGTTAGTCCAAGTGAACCTGTTGTTGTGAATATTGCTGCGTGACTTGTTACGTATGACATCTTGAGATGATACAGAAATGAGCGAGATTTTTCGCTTTTTGTTGCAATAGATTCGCATGCTTTTCGTAAATTCGGCTGTGGATATCTTGACCAGCTTGGTAAACCAAGTTTTTCAGTGATAATGCAAATACAATCTTTTTGCATGGTTTGGTTACTGCAAACAGAGCCTGACTGAAACGTCACAAAATACGCTGTAATTATAGTCACAAAAGAGATGGTCTAGCAACTAAGAGCGTATTTCGGTTTTATCTTTTTACTAGCGTCTACCGCAGGGCGCTGCGCGCCCTTGCGGTATCCACTTTCTCAGTGCTTTGCACTTCGCTACGTCCATTTCCTCAGCGCTTCGCGCCTCATATTCATAAAACCCGGTGTTTTTACCAAATTTGAAAGAACACTTCTATACCAACTAATATAACTTTCATGACAACAAATTCTTCTTTTGAGACAGTTGTCCTACCCATTTCTTCAGCGATTCGCGCCTTGTATTTATAAAGTCTGCTCGCCATTGCGGGTATCCACTTTCACAGTGTTTCGCACTTCGTAATGTCCATTTCCTCAGCGCTTCGCGCCTCGTATTCATAGATTTTGTGCTATTTGAACAATTACTTCTATGGCAACTAAGATAACTTTCATAACAACAAATACTACCATGGAGACAGAACATAAATTTGACGTCACATTAGATCAAACTTAAATGATTTTTGTATGTCTCTAACGAAAGTGAGAAAGAAATACAGCTACAGACTGTTGGTTGGTGTCAACTCAACCGATAAATATGATATGATATGATAATGAAATTTCACAAAGGATTCCCATAATACAACAATCTGTAAAAACATTAAGATAAATTTAATTATTATAACAATTTTAGATAAGTTGAAATAGTTCAATTAGTCGAAAGTTAATTAATCAGAGCATTGTTCATCTTCACATCAGCGTCAGCAATGTTGTCAAACCCAACACAGTACTTTCTGGAGCGCGAACCCCGTATACAAATGACAGCAGAGCGAATCAGGCTAAAAGCAAGCTTTCGTTTAATCCATGCTGCTGTGGTACTGAAAGTGAGGTTGTGCTTCTCGGATACGAGTTCACTAAGCCTTGAGAAGAATCGTTTTGTCTCCTGACTCATTCCACCGTTCGAAGAAAATACCAACGGGGTAAAGCTTCCGTGTTCTGAATCAAGGATACGGGAATTGTATTTCCTTTTCTTGATGTTCTCCATTGATTTCATCAACGAATTCAGGGACTGGTTTCGGTAGCTTTGTGCGAAAGGATAGAAAGCCCTTACGTCAACAAATGCACGCTGCTGCCTTTGCCAGAAACCCCTCATCGAGATGTCAGCTCGGAGCTCATCGTCACTTCCTGGTGAAGATTGGAGAACAGGTTCTTTGCAAACATCCTTGCAGACACTAGAAACCAGATTAGCTGTGATATTTACAAGTTCGTTGTGTCGTAGTGTGACGAATCCGCCTAGTTTGCACGAAAGAGCATGATCCACAGAGAATTTGTTATGGCAAACAAAAAATCCATATCGCAAATAAACGGCGGCCAAAAATTCTCTTTTCGTAAGGGAGAAATCCTCATCCTTCAATAGCAGTGACGATAACCATGTAGATGCACCATCAGAACAAGCTATATCGTTAGCTTTCAGCTCATGTTGATTCATATCTGCTCTGATGTTAAATAGAAGTCGAGATTCATATGAAGACTTTGTTAAAACAACATTTCGAGGCTGGTGGTGTATCATAACGTTCGCTTTGCTATTTTGGTTGGTGATGTTGTTGACAAGTGATTCGGTATTGCGCTTCGATGTCTCGTATTCAAGGCTTGAGATCTTTGTAACATTCATTATTCCCAAGCCTCCCAATTTTACTGGAAGTGATAATAGATCGCGTTCCAAGTCATTGCATGATCGACCTTCACATAGGGACGGAATCAGTTTGTTTCTAATGACGTTCTCAACTGGCTCAAGGAGATGTTCTATGTTGTTGATGGTACGAATTGCATAGTTGAACTTGTGTCTAAATCCAGCCGTAAACGCGCAGTAAGCTGACTGTGGGTAGAACTTTGCGATATCCGAGAGGAGAAGAATCTGCTTAACCCAAGAATCAACTAAATCAGATACATAAGTGTTCTTGTACTCGGGGCTGCCGATGACCGCACCGAGATGTCGTTTACCGTCCTTTGTGACATTGATGTTAGTGTCCTTAAATATCAATTTAGCGAGTTCGTATTTATCAGGTTTAACTATCAGCCAAGACTTGGTCGGTTTCGGAAAGTAGCCAATTCTTGGTCCAGCCGAAACCAGCTTTTGCCACCATTGAAGAAGAGACGCTAATATTCCACCACAAGTGAGATCATCAGCATAGGCAGCATGTTTAGCATTTTCAGTAGAAATGACGCGAATGAGAGGAACCAAACCCAAGGCGTAAATAGACATCGCTGATGGGTCACCTTGCGTTGTACCTTCTGACGATTTGATTTCTACACCTCCAGTGACGAAGAGTCTGGAGTTTTGGTGATAACAGTTGATAACGTAGGTAGCAATTACTGGACATACAATCTTGATATTGTGTATCATCACCCGACGGTTTATTCGGTTAAAGGCATTGTCAGCATCTACGAGCAATATTCCATCACAATCGTCCTCATCGAAAACAGATTTCAATGCATGAACAACCGCTTCACAGCCAGAACGTTGACCTGCACATAGTTGCAAATCTCCAGCACTCTCCATTATTTGCTGCTTAAAAGTTACCATCACTGCACGTCCAATAATGCGACGAAGAACCTCACCTATGCCAATAGGTCGAAGACCTGGACACTTATCTAATGGTATCAGTCTGCAAGCTAAGAAAGCTTCAAGAGAACCATTGTCACAAGCGAATCGGTCGAAACACAACTTTTTTGCGAAACTCGCCAATGCATCACATAGATCATGGCTATATGAACCATAGGAAGCAGATGTTAAAATTCTTTTCCATCCATCAGCATCTAAACATGAAGGTCCTGCAGCACCCTTGATTTGACAAGCAATTTTACGTATCAAGGCACCATCAATACTTTCATAAGCATACGATCCTATCTGTAGCTCTGGTCCTTCTAGAAGATAATCTTCGAAGCATTCTTCAGCAGGAGGATGTTTCTGATTCAGTAGCGTCAGATTCTCGTCAGTAAGAGGAAGTATTCCTTTCGACTCTGTCTCAGATAAAAGTTTAAGCGCTGCTTTTACTTTGCCAGATATCATAAAATTGTGAAACTGTTTGGACACCTCTTCGATGGATTTACTGCGTTGCTGCTGTTTAAGATTAGACTGAATGAATCGAGTTTCTTGTAGGAGTTGGTCAAATTCACCTTTCTTCCACATCTCAAAACGTCTCCTAAGGCAGTTTGAATGATCTTTGCTTTTTGAGTTCTTGCTTGGCTTTTGCAGCAAAAGAGATGGCATTAACATAAGGGCTTTTATGGAAATCAAATGAAGCGAGCTTTCATTAACCCATTCGTGTATCAAACGAGTGCATTCACTGATGTAATCCTTTCCAATCTTTCCGGAGGGTAATAGAAATAAGTTTCTTTTCCATTTCACTGATTCCTCGTATGCAAAATTGATAACTTGCATCAAATCATTTTTCGATAAATTTCCCCAGACCAGTTCGATTGATTCTTCAGCTTGATGAACAAGAGACGCCACATTTTCTTGCGTGATATTCGAATGATTGGGGATCGATTGATCGTTCGCGTCGACGGTTGGTTCCGAAGCTAATCCCGAATTTGAAGCGGCGATGAAATTTTCAATAATATTTCCATTTCCATGAGTTCTAGTTAATAAATCGTTATCCTGTGCTTTATTTCTGCAACTGCGAATATGTTGGCTTAATCCTCTTTTGTTTTTAAAATTTCGAGCGCACAAATTGCACGAATGGCTTTCTTCAACGTGCTGTAGATTGTGGTTGGAGGAGATCTGGTCAGTTCTTTCAAAAAATGCTGCACTAGCTTTTTCTGGGACTTCCGAGAGATCTTCAAGTTGTTCCTCATTCATAATAGCCAATAATAGCAAGCAAGACTTTAATAAAACCTATTTACTATAAATCTGAATAATCTTACTCCCAAACCTGCTGAGCGGGCTCTCCGGCGCTTTACACCAAGTGAAAAAATGAACGCTAAATTGAGCTGAAACACGTCCAGAGATCCAAAACAGCTTTACTAAACACTTCTGCTTCCAAATACTAACTTTCGGCAATACTACCATAGGATTTAGGAACAAAATTTATATCTATCAAGCCATTTTATTTCCGCGAGAAAAAACACGTCTGCTCATTGTTGCGTTCCATTTCCGTCTACAGACTACAGACTGTTGACTACAGGCTATTGACTACTGACTACAGGCTACAGACTGTTGGTTGATTTGACGTTACAATGGCTTCAAAGAAATTCATATCCTTACGCATTTTATCTCGACTACTCGTCACATTTTTGCTTTTCCTCTTCTATTTCTAAACGATTTGTAAAATATTTTCAGCTAAGGACACTCCCAGATAAATTCTGGTTTTAATGATACCTTTCAATTTGCTGTGCATGGAGTGGTTCTTGAGTTTTAAGCGGACATACATACATACATACATACATACAAACATACATACAAACAGTTCTGTTTTATATAGATAGATGCTTTAATCACAATAGTTTTGTTGTCTTCCCCTTTTAAGTGGCACTCTCAGTCTATTCTTCAAGCAAATGAGTCACACAGCTTAAGTTGACATAATTTTATATTTTCCTTTTATTAGCGTACAGTCTTGTCATGCTCTACAATATCACTGGCCAATACAACGAGAACGTGTTGATTTGGTTTCTGGACGACCTCTCTTATGACCATTCTGCAAAACAACCTTAAGGCTGAAACTAACGACAAACCATGGGAAAATAATTTTGCACATTTTGCATCAATCGTGCCCTCTTATATTCAAGGTGTTTTATAAAGCCTTTCAACTTTATTTATTCTTTGTTACTGTGCCTCTTTATCCATTGAATTCTGTCAGCACCGAGCTGCTTTAAGAGTTAACTCAATTTACTCCAGCATTTTGTGAAAGGGATGCTCCTTTGCAAACGATTTTCAACTACCCGAAAATTAAATAAGCCTAACCTCAAATCCTAAAGAATAAAATCACCTGAAATTTTTCGAAATTAAAACCCAAAAGAATAGAAGAAACTAAGATGCACATTACTGAAGTACACTTTGAGAAATACTGGAAATTGATGAGACCTAGAAAAATAGCTGAAATTCAGAAAAACCTAAGTAAGCTCAAACATTTTCCAGTACAAGAAAATGAAATTTGGTGAAATCTGGAGCCCAGAAAAGTAGGATTGTCATCCCTTTCAATATTTTGACGAGTAGCCTTCTGGGAACTCGGTGTATGTACAGAAAGGTGAATTTAGATTAGACTTTGTTGTTAATTCAGTTACCTCTGGGGTATAAGCTTAGAGGAGAAAGCTGTAATCTTTGCATAGCACTTAATGATGGGAGTATTACATTTTATTTGTGATGATAGGGGCTGTGCAGCGACTTCTCATTTGAATGTTTTCCACTGGTGCAGTGTTCGCTCTTTCTCCCCTCCTCTTGCAGTAGCTTAACATGAAGTAAAGCAGTGTGTCAAGCAAAGGGTTGATGGAGAACAGAAAATCGCATGTGAGGTGGAAATACGTTTGGTCCACAATGAATTCATTTATGCTTACTGGATAAGCACAAATAACATAGACGACAGTAATAGCCACAGAATACTTCAAAACTTCTTTTTCCGACTGGCGGCGTCTCCTTAGCATATTTCCACTGGTGTTATTAACGATATTCCGTTTCATCGTTTTGTAGCATAGAATAGTATATGCAATCATCAGTGCAATGCCAAATATTATGGAAATGCCTGATATTACCTTAAATCCGAGTTTGTGAAGGAAAATCACCACAACGGCCAATACAATTGAAATGATCCACGTGACAGTCAACAAAATATAACATCTTGTCTTTGTGACAATTTGCTTCACTTTGAAAGGGGAAGCCACTGCAATAACACGTTGCAGTGCGATGAAACCCACATGTGTGATTGATAACGTTAGAGACAAAGCAATGATGGCATACAATGGCTTTATCAAGCTTTGAAACAGTGCCAAATCTATCAATGCAGAGCCAAGCATGCAATACGCAATGCCTAAAAGGCAAATGGCTGAGGATGCCAATAAATCTGCTACATTCAAGCTGCGAAGAGTCAGACCAAATGGAGTTTTGTTTTGATTTTTATCACGACAAAACAAAATAAGTTGAGCAATATTTGCAGTTAGTCCAAGTGAACCTGTTGTTGTGAATATTGCTGCGTGACTTGTTACGTATGACATCTTGAGATGATACAGAAATGAGCGAGATTTTTCGCTTTTTGTTGCAATAGATTCGCATGCTTTTTGTAACCTCGGCTTTGGATATCTTGAGCAGCTTGCACAGTTTTTCAGTGATAATGCAAATACAATCTTTTTGCATGGTTTGGTTACTGCGAACAGAGCCTGACTAAAAGTTCACAAAGTACGCTGTAATTATAGTCACAAAAGAGATGGTCTAGCAACTAAGAGCGTATTTCGGTTTTGATATGCTTAAATCACAATAGTTTTGTTGTCTTCCCCTTTTAAGTGGCACTCTCAGTCTACTCTGCAAGCAAATTAGTCACACAGCTTAAGTTGGCGTAATTTTATATTTTCCTTTTATTAGCGTATAGTCTTGTCATGTTCTACAAGATCACTGGCTAATGCAACGAGAACGTGTTGATTTGGTTTCTGGAAAACCTTCCTTATGACCATTCTACAAAACAACCTTTAGAATGAAACTAATGACAAACCATGGGAGAATAATTTTGCACATTTTGCATCAATCGTGCCCCCTCATATTAAAGGTATTTTATTAAGCCTTTCAAATTTATTTCTTCTTTGTTACTTTGTCTCTTTATCCATTGATTTCTGTCAGTATCGACCTGCTGTAAGAGTTAACTCAATTTACTCAAGCATTTTGTGAAAGGGATGCTGATTTGCGAACCATATTCAACTACCCAAAAATTAAATATGCCTAACCTCAAATCCCAAAGAATAGAATCACCTGAAATACTTAACTAAAGCCAAAAGAATAAAATAAACTAACATGCACATTGCTAAAGTGCACTTTGAGAAATACTGGAAATTGATGAGACCTAGAAAAATAGCTGAAATTCAGAATATCCCAAGAAAGCTCAAATATTTTCTAGTACAAGAAAATGGAAATTGGTGAAATTTGGAGCCCATAAAAGGAGGATGGGCACCTCTTTCAATATTTTGACGAGTAGCCTTCTGGGAACTCGGTGTATATACATAAGGGTGCATGTAGATTAGACTTTGTTGTTAATTCAGTTACCTCTGAGGTGTAAGCTTAGAGGAGAAAGCTGTAATCTTTGCATAGCAGTTAGTGATGGGAGTATTACATTTTATTTGTGATGATAGGGGCTGTGCAGCGACTTCTCATTTGAATGTTTTCCACTGGTGCAGTGTTCGCTCTTTCTCCCCTCCTCTTGCAGTAGCTTAACATGAAGTAAAGCAGTGTGTCAAGCAAAGGGTTGATGGAGAACAGAAAATCGCATGTGAGGTGGAAATACGTTTGGTCCACAATGAATTCATTTATGCTTACTGGATAAGCACAAATAACATAGACGACAGTAATAGCCACAGAATACTTCAAAACTTCTTTTTCCGACTGGCGGCGTCTTCTTAGCATATTTTCACCGGTGTTATTAACGATATTCCGTTTCATCGTTTTGTAGCATAGAATAGTATATGCAATCATTAGTGCAATGCCAAATATTATGGAAATGCCTGATATTACTTTAAATCCAAGTTTGTGAAGGAAAATCACAACAACGGCCAATACAATTGAAATGATCCACGTGACAGCCAACAAAATGTAACATCTCGTCTTTGTGACAATCTGCTTCACTTTGAAAGGGGAAGCCACTGCAATGACACGTTGCAACGCGATGAAACCCACATGTGTGATTGATAACGTTAGAGACAAGGCAATGACGGCATACAATGGCTTTATCAGGCTTTCAAACAGTGCCAAATCTACCAAGGCAGAACCAAGCGTGCAGTACGCAATGCCTAGAAGGCAAACTGCGGATGAACCCAATAAATCTGTTAGATTCAAGCTGCGAAGAGTCAGACCAAATGGAGTTTTGTTTTGATTTTTATCACGACAAAACAAAATAAGTTGATCAATATTTGCAGCAAGTCCAAGTGAACCTGTTGTTGTGAATATTGCTGCGTGAGCAGTAACATGCGCCATCTTGAAATGAGAGAGATCGTTGAATACCTTGTACAGATTGGAAGCCAACTGTGTTTAAACTAACGAGCGTATGGTAATAAACTGACTGAGTAAGTGCCCCTTATTGCTCGCCTGCAATCAAAGTGATAATTAAGAGTTGATTCCAGCTGATCCCCTTATCTTGGAAAACAAAAGTTGTTATTGAAATATTTGATTAAAAGCGTCAGATGCAACAGGGAAAAATTTGAATCATGATTTGCTTTGCTTAAGAATGTATTCAAAAGAATAACATAATATTTTGAAACTAAACAAAAGCGATAAAGTTTTTAATATAAAAAGACAAAGTGCCTAAACTTTGATTCGTTTTTACAGCTGTTAAATTCACATTTATTAATAGTATAAAAGTTAATTTTAAGTCATTGTTTGGTCTGCACCACCAGGTCATGGTGTCTGGAGTTAATACTTCATTTCGCAGTCTTATCTGCTGCATCTCACTATCTTAACTGCTTATACGGAAGATAAATGGAAGAAGAGCTAAAATCCCATATTTGACCACTTTCTCCCCTTTATCTCGTTCTCTAAAGCCTTCTCCGAGCCTCTCTCAAAACCTCTTCTTGGATTGTAATACGTTTCCTCCTTTTAAATCCAGCCTTTTAAATAAATAGGGGAGAAAATATATTTCTCATTTCTTGATGATGGGAGAAGGATCTCTTCCGAGACGCTGGCCTAACTATTGGCTTTCTAACCATCTTTTTTCATTAACTAACCATTTTCTTCTATTATTGTCACGGTACATTAGAGGACCTTCTTTTATTATTGTCACGGTGCATTGTTGGACCTTCTTTTATTATTATCACGGTGCATTGTGGGATCTTCTTCTATCATTGTAACGTTGCATCGTGGATGTAGGAGGTAGAGGATCGCCCTTTGTCATATGATACGTTCTCATAAATATAAAGTATTTGTAGAGTTTTCTTATGATAAACGCCTGATAAATGTGGAGAGTTGCAAAAAAGTTGCATTGAAGATCTATATCAGCAGCCAAATCACAGTTGAGTTGTTATAACTGCAGCAGCTCTTAAACTCCTTGTTTGCATGATTGCTATCCCTGAAGATCTTTTGCTTTCTCTTTTCCTTCTGACGTAACTTGACAGGAAATAAAGCAACGGATCCAGCAAGGGGGTTGATGGACAACAAAGCATTACTTGTTATAAATACATACGCTGGGTAGGACGTCATAAATTGGATGAAGCTTTTAGGGTAGCTGCAGACAATATAGACGACAGTAATAGCCACAGAATACATCAATACTTCTTTCTCTGACTGTCGACGTCTTCTTTGCGTATTTTCATTGTTGTCGTACACAATGTTCCTTTTCAGTGTAATGTAGCAGATAATTGAGTAGATAACAATCAATGCAATACCAATCAATATAGCAATTGACGATAATATCATGAATCCCAGCTTCTCAAGGCCAATTGCAAATATTGCCAATGCAATGGAAATGATCCACATGAGAGCCAATATGATGTGACATCTCGACATTGTGATGATCTGCTTCACTTTGAAAGGAGAAGCCACTGCTATTGCACGTTGCACTGCGATGAAACCCACATGTGTGGCTGACGATGTGAGAGAAAAGACCATGAGGCAATACACTGCACCTATGAATCTTTTTACCAATGTCAAATCTATGATCTTATAGACAAGCATGAATTGAATTACGCCTAAGAGGCAAACGCCGATCGAAGCCAACAAGTCGGATATGCTGAGACTTAGAAGAGTGAAGCCAAATGAAGATTTCCTCTGCTCTTTATCACGACAAATGAGGATAATTTGAGCAATATTTGAAATGATTCCAAGACAGCCTGTGGTAGTTGATATTGATCCACCTACAGTAGAAGCTTCCATTGCTCAACACTGTTGAATTCCAGTCGAGACTCGGAAAGTTCTGCGATGAATACTGCCGTAAGGATTGAATAAGATTTTATGTTTTGTAAACCCGTCTTTATACGAAAAGATACTATTGGAAGCTCCTTAGCATGAATACTGCTACCAGACTTTCTTAGATATCAAAGTACACATCTTTTTTTAAAAGACGCGTTGGAAAGGAGTGAAAGTCCACAGAGCTAGATAAAAACGTTTTGGAGGCACACATTCTTCAAAAACAGTGTGAGCGATGAAGATTGTGCAGTACAACAATGTGATCTCAAATCTTAACGGGGGTAGACAGTACTCCGAACCTGCTATTCAACTAGATGAGAGGTTTTGCCATTAAGAACTTGAAAGATACAAAGAGGCATTCTCAAACATAAATCCCTCGGCTAAAAAGACAATTAAAAGACTTTTAACATGTCTCTGAAAAGGCTGCAGGAACTGAAGCTCCACCTAAGGTTCAATGAAGAAATTGATCATGGACTCTTAGACATATCATCAATGAGGCAAGGTGACTCAAACACGATTGAAGAACCTAGAAGTTGGTCCTGATAAAAATGGGGGATTTGACTATATTTTATGGAGATCCAGATGAATAACATAGGATTACCAGCTATTTCATGATAGCAATAGATCTTATTAATTGGTAAAACAAGCCTTGTACAATATAGTGCTTCATCTTATCATCCCGGAGCGCAGCTTCCAGAAATTTCAAGTGGAATTTTCAGCTCCAAATTAGAATTACTTTGATTCATTCTTTAGACGTTTGTTCCGTCACCAAAAATTTGAATTTCAATCCTGAGAGTGAAATGGGTACGAGTTTAAAGATATATAAAAGAAGAAGTAACAACCAGTCTCAACTAATATTTCATGCTTCTTATAAAAAGAAATGTAGAGAGCCATCTGCATAAACAAGCACAGCAATCGGAACCTTTCCTTTGTATCTCAAAAACATCATTCAAAAGTGAAGACTACCTGGTGAAAAAGTAGACATGATCTTCCTAGCTTCATCACTTCATCTCCCCCTAGTCCTCTACTTCGTGTAATCCTCTCCCATTTAAATCCAACCTCCATTTCATGTAAACAACATGGTTATCTAACCTACTTTCTTATTGCCCCTGCGTAAAAATGTTTTGCACTGATACAAGCTATGCAGCAGTGCAGCATAGAAGGAAAAAAAGACCTGGCTCTCTTATGACATGATTTTCATTATGATTCAAAGTTATGTCTACTGTTATACAGTTAGAAACGAAATAATTAGATAAAGAAGGTCTTCTTCATAACACTCCTCCTTTTAAGGGCCATTGCAATTAAACTAATTGCTCTTAAAAACAAATAGTATTGATCTTAAAAGTTTCATAGCCTTAGGTGCATCTTTCTGAAATGCCAATATCTTTTGTAGTTATTTCGACTGTCCCTTGTTCCTGTCGCTGTTTTAGCCTATATCCAGTGAATTTCTTTCCCTTGTAGGAAATCTCCAACGCTTCTTCGTCATACCGAGTACGCATTCTCAATGAATATTCGACGCAAACAACAGAGTTGGCTTTCACAGTGAGAGTGATCGTGTTTGTTTCTAATTTTGTTGTTGTTGTTTGCTTCGTTTTCGACTTCTCTACTGTTGCAGTGAAAGAGAGGCTCAGCCCTGCACCTGCAAGATAAGACATGGCAAGTATTACTAGGACTACAAGTGTTTTCAGCACTAGCATTGACGAGACATTTCCTTTAGAGAATCACGATAAGAGTGGGAAAGGAAATTATAAAGAATTGTGAAGAAAGGGGAGGGGGGCAATTAGGCTCCTGAGGAGTTACCATGTTAGACCAAATATAATATTACGCTGCCTATAACAGCATCAATGCGCTTGATGTACAAAGGTACATAATGATATAGATGAGAAACAAGAAAAGAGAATGGTTCTCTGTAAATCAAAGTTTCATGCTCTTGCAAATATCAGACAGACTGCATGAGACTTTGGAGACTTTGAGTTACAGAAAACCAGTTTCCTTTTTTATTTCTCATCTATTTGACCAACTCAAATTTTGCAAAAATACAATGTTTTATAGATATAATATTTTTCAAGCTGTTACCTTTAGCCCCAGCAGATCCTTTTCCAAATATCTTCTCGAACTTAGTGATCATTTTTGTTTTTATGATTTGTTTATCGATAGTTACAGTTTGGTCTTTGCTGTTGGCATTCTTGTACTCTTGATGTTCCACCTCAAGATCATCGTCACGTCCAAATGAATCGGGTTGGGTCGTTGTAGCTTTAATTGTTACTTCAGATTTCTATGATATTGACATATTATATGAATTCCCAGGAAGAATGATAACTCTTCAAGCAAATGATTTACGAAGAATGAAATATGTTTAGCTAAGGGCAAGAAATTCATTACTAGCCCACACTTATTTAAGTTGAATGTGGCATTCAAGGGGGACGATACAACGATTTTTACGGGCTGGTAACATGGAGAACAGAGATCCACATAAATTGTCGATATGAACTGAACTAAACTCGTTTGAGGTTTTAGCCATTTGTGGCTGCATTCACGGGGCTCCAGTCTATGTTCATCAAAGTTTAGCTGGTCATCTATAACGAAAGCTAGCCATTGTCAATCTAATGAACATTTCATCTCTTTCAAAGTATATGCATTCTGACTGAAATTATCGAGTCATGGCTATTTGCTAATGCCAGAAGTGACCTTTTTCCTGATTTAGTTTTTTATATAAATACAATTTATCAGTAGATAAAAATCTGCATTACGTAATTAAAACTATTACATTATAAAGACGATACATTCTCCTCTTTTCTGATTGCTCTATTTCAATCCACATCTGGGTATATAGATCTGTTAGGTTTCTATTTCGTAACACTCCCTGAAGTATAGTACTCTGTTGAGTGTCAGACTTAAAGTTTAAGAAATCTGTGTTCGTTTCGCTAGGTTTCCGATATTTCTGGCTATTTTAAAGACGATACCCTTAAAAGCAAAGATCGTGACTATCCCAGAGCCATTAGTCTTTCCATATTCTTGGCTATTTAGCTTATCCTAACTGGCACATTTTGTTGTATTACTTCATCTATTGCCATACGTCGCATTATTCATTTTATTATATAGTAGATTTAGTTTCGTAGAGTTTGAAGAGAATGCTAACATGACTCTAACAGCAGGGTAGAAAAGTGCAAAGGTGTCTTACCGCTGCTTTGAGATTGAGCTGAAACCATATTTCGTCACTTTTCTCCCGGTCAGCTCTATTATCAGCTTTGAGGCTGTACCCGCCAATTGAACCATATACAGTCAGCACCTTATTCTTTATCTTGTAAACTCCCCTCTGTACATCGTGCTCTTTGAATGAGAACTTATACGCATCTGTATTATGACTCTCTGCAACAGGACTCATCATGATCCTGTTGCTTTTCGTTTTAACTCCTTTGGTTTGTTCAGACACGTACAAATATCCGATTGGCAGCTTTCCTTCGTTGTCCAGTGCCACGATGTTGTAGTCACTTCCAGCTTTCTCCAGTTTGAAGAGCTTGAAGTCTCCTTCGGGTTTTTCATCGAGAGACATGTATTTACTGCATTTCTCTTTTAGTATCGGTGAGCTGGGTGATACCTTGGAAAAGAAATAGCAGTTGTGGCATTTAGATTAAGGATTTTAAGGAAATATGTTTGATCGAAATGATTTGTGAGAATGAAATTTGTCGCCCTTCAGCAGGTCCTATGTAGTTGTTAGAAAGCCCGGTTAGTTTCGTCTCTGCATTCGTTGAGCGGTGGTGCGATTTGCGTGAAAGAAATGGCCTGGGTTTCTCGAGGCCTCGATGGCGCAGCGGTAGCGCACTAGAGTACCAATCTAGAGGTTGTGGGATCGAGTCCTACTCGAGTCATTTTCATTCTCACAAATTTTCTCGATTGATTTTCAAAATTTTGCTTCTTCTCAAAAGATATTTTAAAGATACTCAGGATTTTCATGATGAAAAAATGTTGAGTAATGAGGGAAATGCCATGGCTAGAACATACGATCTCTCTTATATGCAATGCTTGCATATTGAATGCACATTGCATGCCCCCCCCCCCCCCCCTCTAATAGCTATTCAAACCTTTCTCTATCTGTCAGGCCTATGAATGCAAAAAATGAATAAACAGAAATAAGAGCTGAAAAAGGCACGCAAATTAATCTGTAGTCACATTATGATGAATATACACTAGCTCAGATATACTCATAAAACCTACTCCAACCGACGTACTTTCTAACTTAACTGAATTAAAAACTTCAATAAAAACCAAAGAATGTCAAAAGTCCTGCGCGTACACAACAAGAGATAAGTTCAAAACGGGTGTCTTGTTTAACTACGTAGATGAATTAATTATATTTTAGAGTTACATATAGTCCATCTTTTCCCACTGTCCTTCATAATTTACTTGTTTATTGGCTATAATGTGTTGTTAGAAATGTCCTTCACCTTCACATATCTCGATATTCTCGGGTTGTAGAGTAGAAACGGTTGCTTTTCTTTCTCAACTTCGACCGGGTCAAGACCTGTCCCCTCCAGGCTTGTATCAAAGATCAATTGCTTTTTATTCCCACTAACAGTATTTCCTTGTTGTTCTATGTTTTCTCTTCTACTTGGCTTTGAATCTTCCTTTTCTGAAAGAACAAGAAGATATTGTTAGAAGAACTGGCTATGCTGTAAATCGCTTTCTTAGGGACACAATGGATATTTTCACTCTGTAAATCTCCTCCAAAGTTACCAGACCATGACGTCCATGTCCCAAGCATGATTGATTTAACTGCTTTTCTAAAATAGTTAGAAATGTCTCAAACTCGTTAGAAAGGAGGCAAAGACCCTTCTGAAAAAACGAGAAGGTATTTACATGAATACTGACTCGATCGCAGTACAATACTTTACATTTTTTTGAATGAAAATTCAGGCAACGTTATATCAATGTGCTTAAAGGTCTGTTCTTATGAAGTAGGCCTAATAGCAGCGGATTTAGGCCACTGAAGACACAAAAAAGAAATACATAATAGGTAAAGTAAAGTTTAATGCATACCACAGTTAGGTCCATCTCTTCCATTCTCACAAACGCATTTTCCATTAATTTCATCTTCCCCCTCCGGAGTCTCCTTGGTATTCACACATCTTCCCTGGTTGTTGCAGTCTAGATCGGTGTCACATGCTCCTCCACCACCTTTCAAATATGGAATGATCAGTTTAGCCGAAGTTGCTATGGTATAGACATAGCAATATCGATAACTGCCTACAAATAGGCGTAAGAATCCTACAAATAGGCTTGAGAATCACACCCAATTAATAGTTTCTTTTACAGTTGAATAAAGCCGTAGGCATCAGTGTTTTGATACAATACGACCTTGAGAATTGAGAACGATACATCCATTGATTTTCCGAATCACTATTCGAGCTAATGGTAGCCTTTGAGGCGCATGTGCATCAAAGTTTTGATACAATATGATATACTTCTAACTAGCTGGGGGCCAGCCTTATCAATTCCTTTTGAAATACAATTTTGGAAACGATTTTAACTTATTTTTGCATCGTCCAAAATCTACTATATAAAAACGAAAGATTTTTTAAGTTTTCTTTAACAGTCCACGATCACCATTGATTTTGCAGTAAATTCCCAGAAGTGATTACACGAATAATGTTAAAACATTACCACTTGATTTATATTCAGTGGGTTTGATCTCTGCCTTCGCAACATTCCATAACAAAAATGCAACAACAACAGCTAGCAAAGATATGGACTTCAAAGTACCTAAAGAAAGAGGAAATTAGAATAATTCATCGTTCTATGCAATTTTCGATTGGAAAATATTTGCACTAAGCAATCAATTAGAATATTTAGCCTTATCAATTAAATTATGATGACTTCAAAGACAAAAAGTTTAAAAGGAAGGATCTATGGACACAATATTTTTCGTCTACCAGTATTTAGACTAACTTCGTCAGAAACGAGAACGACGACAGAAACCTGAAGAACTATTAGCATAAACGGATATTCTAGAAACACAAAGAGAGCTATATTAAAATTTGCTATTATAAATGATTTCAAATCATATATACTACATATTAGAATTTGGCAAAAGCTTTACAGTTAAAAACCATCCTTAGTGCTAGATCTTGAAATAAAAAAACGAGGAGATCAGTTATGCTACAAAATATACACTTTTAATGGTGTAACGAATTATGTAAACAAACTATCTCTTGCAAGATCAATTCTTTCTACCGTATGGTATTGGGAATTTATATATTCATTCTCATCATGCTTCTTTTATTTCCTTTTTTTGTGGTATTTCTAATTTTTATGTATTGAAGCATAAGTGATTTCCTCGTTTTATCATTCTAACTTCTAGCACTGAGGACGGTTTTTAACTGAAAATCTTTTGCTAAATTTTGATATATTGAATATGTGATTTTAATTTCAGGATTTTCCTATGTTAAAAAATGAACTCAGTTGGTTGTTGTTAGTTTAGGCTTTAGTTTAGTAAAGAGAGGTATCACTTTAGGATAATCAAGCAAATTAAAAAGGTATACATTACTCACCCATTTTAAGGCCTTGCTGTAACACTAATATTACTTCTTCAGAATTTATAAAGGAAATTTGTTCAGTTTGCTCGTCCGAAGTTATAAAATAAAATCAGTTACAGACGGTTAACTTAGACGGTTAGCACAGAAAACATTAAACGTACTTCTTATGATAATTTGATAGGTATTCCTATTCACAAATCACAGCATGTATTTTCCTGCGCATGCTCTGTGAAGCAAAGTTTACATGCTGCTGTAAATATTTAAAACCTCTACACAATCTAATTTATAAACGGGTCGTGGGTAACACCAGCAAGTTTTCTAATCAGTCCATTGACGTGTTTCAACGAGTTCAATCACGCGTGTGACAGAGTATCGATAACGCAGATAAGCAATTATGTTGATTGCCTGTTGTTAATCACCGAGCCCGAAATGAGTCTCCAGTTGAGAAAATCACACTAATTACAAAAAATATTGGCTCAATAAGAAAACGTTATTATGGGTAGGTAATGCATCCAGATGATGTAAAACTTGGTATATATGTTATCGTTGCTGAATACTGATCAACATTATGAGTATTTATGTGAAGATAAGAGACAAAGAAATGACAAGCATAAGATAAGAAAAGAAAAGAGAAAATTATGAATTATAAAGTTGATAATGTAGATATGTAATGTAATTCACAACATTGATCTAGTAATGTAGATTATAGGGGTGAGGGTATTGGGTGGTGGGGTTCATTACATATGAATGTAAAACATTTGTAACATGGGTAATAATGAAAACATTACAATGGGTATATAACAAATCGAGACGATAATGTAGAGCTTTATAGATCTATTATTGTTGCTGAATAGTGCTCAACATTAGGAGTATTTATATGAAGTTAAGAGACAAAGAAATAACAAGCATAAGATAAGATAATTATGAATTATAGAGTTGATAATGTAGATATGTAATGTAATTTACTAAATTGATCTAGTATTTTAAATTGTAGGGGTGAAGAAATAGGGTAGTGGGGTTCATTACATATGAATGTAAGATATTTTTGATAATAAGAAAAACGTTTTTAGGTGTAAGTTATGGGTCTATCCAGACTTGTTTCATTTCCTTTAATTCGTTGTTCCCTGAGGTGAACGAGATTAACCCTCTTCATTTCTTTTTAATGAAAAAACCACATGAGAGTTCAAATGTTTGTGTCGTCTTTTCCTTTAGGACCTTTAAAGACGATTTCTTTGCTCGCTGTTGTTGTTGCTGTTTTGCTATTGGATGCCACAAATGCAGAGCTCAAGCCAACAGAGTACAAATCAAGTGGTAAGGCTTTGTTTGCTAAGATAGTAGTTATCTAAAGTTATCTATCTTAACTCCCACTAACTTTGCATCTTTTATTGCCATTCCGTTCAAAAAATGTATTGCATAGATACATACGACGCTATATGAATAATTGCAGTGAAGTGTCTTCATCGGCAAGAAGAACGTTCTACATCTTAGAGGGTAGAGCGAAATACAATAGAAATAACACATAAAGAACACTACATTTAGTTGTTCACAGAGGATCATCAGACATCTACATACGACATTATACAACAGATAAACTTTTTAAAGAGAACTGCAAATACGTTTTAGGGGGATACATGCGGGAAGATGGACTAACTTTAAAATGAAATAGTTTATCTAAGTAGTCATGCAAGACACTCGTCTCAAACGTATCACGTTTTGTGACCACGCAGGAAAATTTACATGTTTTTAGTTGTTTTTAAAGTTGTGAACTGAGTAAGTTTGAAATGTACGTCACATGGTTATTTGACTATATTAGTTAAGGTTTTTACGAAGTGTTATGTATCATAATGTGACTATGGGTTATTTGTGTACCTTTTTCAGTTCTTTTTTCTACTTATTTATATGTGTCATTCATGGGCCTAACATAAACACCGATGATTGATCTTGATCATTTCATATTTGAAAGGTGGGGGAGGATCATGTGACACCGATCTAGACTGCAACAACCAGGGACGATGTGTGAATACCAAGGAGACTCCAGAGGGGGAAGATGAAATTAATGGAAAATGCGTTTGTGAAAATGGAAGAGATGGACCTAACTGTGGTACTGCATTATACGTCACTTAAGATCTATTTTGCACTTATTTTTTGTGACTTCATAAACCAGCTGATACTATATAACCCTCATAAGAATAGGCCCTTGAGTATGTAAACACGATGGTATGGTAGAAACTTAACAGACATGCTCGTCTGTCACTCTGAGTTTCATATTTACGCACTCGTCAGACAGACTATATATATCTATACATATTTCAACAGTTAACTGTTATTATGTCCTTCACCAAACTTCTCCATAAGTTTCTGTCTGCAACGAGTCCTTCGAGCTTTGAAATTATTTCGTCTGGTGATGTCTTATTTAGTTCAAGCTTGATATCTACTAAACTCAGGTCTTTTTCTATTATCTTTATCCACGTTAAACACGGTCTGCCTCTCTTCTTTTGTACCGGTTGCAGTGATTCGTAAAATGCAAGTCTAACTGGCGTTTTTTTATCAAGTCTCATCAAATGACCTAGCCAATTGAATCTCCTCTTTCTGGTGATAGTACTCCATTTCATTGTTCCTGTTTTTTCATACAATCTATCGTTCGAAATGACTTTTGGCCAAAATAGATTGTAGAAGGATAGACTATACCTACTATTCAATTGCTCTTTACTCACTTATACCGAGTACTAAAGCCAAAATAGGCACGCTCTGTCCAAGTTGAAAATAATAGGAGGTTACATTTATTTCCATTCAAAAAATCTAAAATAGTCCACTGTGATGGTAGTCAGTATTCATGTTGATATGTTCTTACTGCTATTCCAGAGAAGGAAGACGCAAAGCCAAGTAGAAGAGAAAACATAAAAAAGCATGAAGATGATGTCAGTGGAAAAAAGAGGCAGCTGATCTTTGATAATAGTCTGAAAGGGACAGGCCTTGATCCTGCTGAAGTTGAGAAAGAAAAGCAGCCATTTCTGCTCTACAATCCAAGAACATCGAGATATGTGAAGGTAAATAGAATTTCATGAATATCATTATTATTCTGATAATACGAGAGCCTAACTATCTAAGTTTATAAAATACTAATAGATAAATTCAAAAATAAATAATGCTTGTGTTAAAATTATTATTCTGATTTACTTTAACCTAGAAATACATCAACAAGAGCGAATATCGGGGGGACTGCTTTATTTTGACTAACAATAAGCTCTATTACATTCGTAGTGTGTCTAGGCTCTGGTTTGATGCTTTTAAACATGTAAAAAACAGTTTTGGTCGCCAAAACCTCCCTGCTTCTTCTCTCGTGGTCTTGTTTTTAGAGATCTCTTATTAACTCTTCTTAATGATAATCAATGTCTGGAATGATAGATGAAATTTATAAAGACGACTAAATTCTAAGGGTTTTTGACAAATTTGAATAATATAGATTGAGATATTATATTTGTGATATTGTGTGGATAAATTTTTGGATAGAATATCTGAGTTTGGTTAAATTCATCCCTTTGTAGTGTTGGCTGTACATAATTTTACTTACCATGTATTGTTGTTGTTGTTGTTGTTGTCATCTTCTTTAATATGATAATAATAATAATACTAGAAAAACAACACTGTTAAATCACTGTTTTCTATTAACTTATTACTGTTATTTTTGACGGTGATTCTTTTTATTTAATGATAATACTAATAATACATTTATAAAGCCCCCAAATCTATGGATACATATTCTGAGGCGCTGTACAACTTGCTTTCAAAGTAAAAAATAAGATCATATCGTGTTAAATTGCATAATATACAGGTCTAATACAAGAAGGAAATGTTAAAGAATAAAAGTTCACTCATTGATTTAAAGCAGTAATGAATAAATGTGAGATCTTCTTACTTTTCTTGAGATCTTCCTAATATGGAAAAAATCCTATGTATAGTTCTTGACTCTTTATTTTCTCCTTTAAGGTGTCAGACAGCTCCCCAATAATATCAGAAAGAAACAGTAAATACATGGTCACCGACGAGAAGCCTGAAGGAGACTCCAAACTCTTCAAGCTGGAAAAAGCTGGTAGTGACTACAACATTTTGGCACTGGACAATGATGGCACAAACACTGTCGGGTATTTGTATTTGTCTGACAAGACCAAAGGAGTACGCAAGAAAAGCAATAGGATCATGATGAGTCCAGCTTCAGAAAGTCATGACACAGACGCGTATAAGTTCTCATTCATAGAGCATGATGTCCAGAGGGGTGTTTACAAGATTAAGAGCAAGGGGCTGACCTTGTATGGTTCTGTCGGTGGACATAATCTCAAGGCTGATAATAGGGGCGAACGGGAGAAGAGCGAAGAAATATGGTTTCAGATCAATCTTAAAGCGGTAAATTGATTACCTTTGCTTGGTACAGAACTTGCAAATCATAACAACTATTATATGAAGGAAGTGCTACCAGCAATTATTTCTGCCATTTTTCCTAGCAATATATTTCGTATGATATATCCATTATCAACATAATTGCAGTAAAACTGTTACAAGCTTCTGATAGAAATGAGTTAAAATTCGAGAATATGTTTTGCCCATGCATTGCTAAAGTCTTGTTGAACACTCATCAGAGAAGTATGTCAGAAAGAGGACTAAAATGAAACCTAATGAATGATGATACCCAGAGGTGGATGGAGATTGGCCAATCAGAGAGGAGAGGAACAATTTTTATAGTGAGAAACCCAATCATGACCGGAAGTCCAGCGAGACGAACGATAAACTGGCGTTAAAAGAGTCCTAGTGGGAAAACAAACTCCTTCTGGAACTTTTTATGACAGGCGAACTATTAATCCGTTATCGAAAGAGGGTACTGTGGGATCTGGGAACAAGTCTTATGTCAACTAGTTTCTAGTTCCTAGGGACCGGGAGAGGGAATAAAACAAGAGAGTGGACTTTAGCACGGGTGTATATTATAGACTTTAACCTAGCAGCACTGTAGTTTATTATCTCAGAGATCTTACAGGTACTACTTTTCGTAAATGCAAAGAAAGCACTTATATTCATTAGGTTTCATTTTCTTTCTCGTTCTGACATACAACGGATAAGCGATTGGGCCGAGAATCTTGGTATTTCTGACATAATGTCGTCAAGAAACGTCCTTGATACTTTAGATTTGTCAGGTTTTTGGTTGAAGCATTTGATAAACGAAGCTCGCCTATTGGATTGTCCACGCATCCACAGAAATATATCATATATTATATAACTTAGTTCAAGCGGTCGTTGTTGTGATGTTCTTCTTCGTTAATTTAGTCCTAGTTAATCAGTGTTGCTGATACCTAGAGTAGGTTTTCCAGTATTTGATAACAATAATATATGAAAATAAAAGGAAGAAAAAAGAAAATTTTTGTACAAAATAAAATGACATTTTCTGGACAGTTTTCGATAAATATGGCATAGAATGTTGCACAAGTCTGACTGTAGCTTTAGAAAGCTCATTTAAGGAACTTCAATCCAGGTTCTTTGTATCAATCTCTTTATATCACAGAAATCTGGCATCACAGTGGAAGTGACTGCCACTCAGCCCGATTCATTTGCACGGGACGATGATCTTGAGGTGGAACATCAGGAATACAAGAATGCCAACAGTAAAGACCAAACTGTAACTATCGATAAACAAGTGACAAAGACAAAAATGATCACCAAATTTGAGAAGATATTTGGAAAAGGAACCGCTGGGGCTTCAGGTATGACCTAATCAAGATTTCATTGTTTTGTCAAGATTTCAAGTATTTTAGATTGAGTGGTTAGAGACTGAAATCATGAAAAATAACTTTGGAGATGAATATATTTTTCATGGAAAAAATCACATGCTTAAAATTATGACAATCAGGTACAGTTTAGTGCAGTTTACTACAGTTTAGTGCAGTTTAGTGCAATTTATTGGCGTTAGTGCAGTTTACTACAGTTTACTTCAGTTTACTGCAGTTTGGCGCAGTTTACTCCAGTTTACTGCAGTTTAATGCAGTTTAGTGCAGTTTACTACAATTTACTCCAGTTTACTGCAGTTTAGTGCAGCTGACTAAAGTTTAGTGCAGTCGACTAAAGTTTACTACGGTTAATTGCAGTTGACTAGAGCTTTTGCTGACAAATCAAGCCTTGAAACAACACCAGGACAGCACTTATCCGTTCTTTAAGTCAAAACTCACTGCTGAGGAATCAAAGATGATTTAAGCCAGAACTGTTATATTTCAACATCAATTTTCTTCTTTTAGTGTTTATATCATTTTACTTGTATTGAACAGACTAGATAGCCAGTTGTACATTATCTGATAGTATTGAGTTGTATTATACAAACATAGCTTTTTGTTGGGAAATACACATCCAATGAAGTCTAAGATTGTGATGTCTTCTTTTGCAGGTGCAGGGCTCACATTTGGCCTAACTGTCTCGCACGAGAGATCAACAACAGAACAAAAGACAACAACCAAAGATGAAAAGAAACAGATTGTTATTACGGTCAAAGCCAACTCTATTACCTGCGTCGAGTATGCTTTCAGAATGCGCACTAGATATGATGAGGAAGAGTTGGAAATCACTTACAATGGAAAGAAATTCACTGGATATAGACTGAAACAAGACGCAGAACAAGGGAAGGTCGTGATATCTCCAAAAGATATTGGCATTACAGAAAAATGCACCTAAGACTAGGAATTCAATGCAGTTATCATCAGGTATCATCAGACTTTAGTGGAGAGAGTTTTTTGCAGGGTAGGTAAAAAGATATTATGAAAATATTGATTGGAATCGATTCGGGAAAACAGCTTTGTTAAAAAATGCATGGCAAAAACGTCGATATAAAAGACATTTCAACTTTCAGGACCAACCAGTTGAAAAATAGAAACAGGACCCCAATCAAAAATCAAAGACATCAATCAGGAATTGAAGAAATCTAAGAAGTTTTTAATTCCTGATTGATGTTTCTAATTTGTGATTGATGTCTACAATTTCTGATTGATGTCTTTGATTCCCTGATTGATGTCTTTGATTCCTGATTGATGTCTTTGATTCCTGATTGATGTCTTTGATTCCTGATTGATGTCTTTGATTCCTGATTAATGTCTTTGATTTCTGATTGATGTCTTTAATTTCCGATCGATGTCTCTAATTCCTGATTGATGTCCTGTTTCTCTTTTTCAACTTGTTGGTCCTCAAAATTGAAATTTCCTTTTTTTTGTCGTTTTTGCCTAAAAATTTGAATCCCACTATGGTAATAACGAGAAAATGTTCTTCATCTCATTCAGTGAAAATTTTTTTACATGTTACAAGTACAACAACAAGTACATCACAATTGATTGAAAATATAGTCAGGTGTGGCATGTCTTCTTTCTCTTACACGTTTAGTAACGTGCACCATCAGAAACAAGACCTGTGCCTTGTGAGTTAGAAAACAATAGAACCCTTTCATGATGAAGCCGTTTCAAACAAAAAGTAATAATACCTATTTGAGGTGGAATAAGCACTAAGCTCTTTGATAAAACCATTTTCAGTGCTAGTAAAATCATAAATATCGAATTAATGATTTTACTATTATTTACTTAAAGTGGGGGAAATTGGGCGTTTTGAGTGGAGGGGCAAGCATGGTCAATTTTCCGAAAGCTGTGTGCCGGGGGTCTTTAGGCGCTGTAGACCCCTCCAGCGGGTCGAGAAACTCTAGAGATTGTGCCTTTTCTGAGGGCTTAAACTGGCTTAGAATTCTCTATGAAGTATAATATATTAGAATTCTCCATTTGTTATAACTATATAAATACAAACCATGTAGAGAAAGTAAAAATACAAACCATGAACAGTAAATGAATAAGATTCTTTATTTGATATTGACTAATGGGCTTGAAAGAGTAAAGAAATTAATTCGTCTCTTTAATATTAAATTGCTAAATCCCAGGTATCAAAATGTTTGGGCTGGATACTCAATTGAACTTCTAGGGCCAAAATTTCCGTCTTTTCAGAAATATTTTCGACTTAATTTGAATGTTGGGGCAATAGGCAACAATTTATGGCGGGGGTTGCTGAGTGGTTAGATCACTTGACCCTTGTTTAAAGGGTCCCGGGTTCTAGACCACCTTCAGACCTGTCACAAAGTGTGAGAAGAGAATTAGCCAGCTCTCTGTAATTCTAGGCAAAAAGGCAAAAGGAATCACGAGGTGTGGTCACATCAAGAGGAAGAACCAGGGTCGCACTGCTCGATTAGTTTACCTATTCAGTGGGCCCTTTGTGCTTAGCACATAAACCCATACCTTGCGAACATAGTAAGCGTATGTGCCCATCAACTATCAATAGCCCCAAAACTCCCATTATTTCCGCCATTGTTTACTTTGCGTTCTTTTTATATTAAAGTCAATAAAGATATTTAGATCGTAGATTCAATTCAGCTGCAAGGAAAGTAGCGTAGAAAATAAACAATTTTGCTATAAAACTGCTGAAATATAATTTCTAACATCAACAAGTGTGTTTGCTGAGAAGCATTGCTTGCTACTTGAAGATCGGAAAACATATGATTCCATGTTTGCTGTTGAGTTAGCCTAGCAGATGTTTCCACGAGAATAAATTAGGATATGAATCTACATGAGTTCCTTATTTTGGTCTATTCTGGAATACAAATGCATGAAAAGCCTGGGTCTCGATGATAGTCGATTGTTGGTTGTGCAGTACTAGTTTACCAAAAAGACGCAGGATTTCTAATCATATCTATCAGTTTTTGTGGAATCATTGGATCCAGATGGATGGCTAATTCCTATACAGTATTTGCTTTTTGTGTTTTGAATTGATAAAGATTGTAACCTGTTGTAGCTGATTTTTAAAATTTAATGACAAAAGTCTAGTTGCGTAACCTGGAAATCATCAGCATTAATTCTTTTGGAAGTGACTGGTCTTCATTGTTCGACTCGTTCTTCAACATCGTTGTAAGCTTTAAATCTGAACTTTTTAACTTTACAAGCTCACAGTCGATTTGTTGACTCTCTAACTCGTAGCGAGATTTGTGCTGGGGTTGTGGACAAGTATAAAACAACACTGGTGAAGCAGTATTTTAGAAAGCATTGCCTTTCCCAAGGCTTACTTTAAAGACTTATGCTTTCATATTGTTAAAAGGACCTTGTAATTCTGTCTTTCAGCAGAAGCTTACTTCAACTTAATTCGGAAAGATGAAATATGCGGCTTATTACAGAATCACCTGTTGTCTGCTACGGCAGCAAACTGACGTACAACCGTGAGATAGAAATCTTGCAGGATTCGTAAACAAATTTGATATGATAACGGTTTCTAATATTGCACGAACTGGATTCAACAATCTGTGAGAAACCACATAGTTTCTGTCACGCGATAAAACTGGTTCTTGAACTTAATTATTGAAGGATTAGATAAAGAGATTGGTGAAGTAAACGGCGTCCTGGCGTCCGTAATCCGCAGTTCAAGGAATCCTGCTGTTACGTCATGATCTCACTGGTTCCTAATCCCCTAAATCCCCCCAACTAACAATTGCTCCTTTAAAATTTATTTTGTAATTTTTTGTTAACATTATGCTTTTATTTTGTACATAAAACAAGTGGTAAAATCTTATGGAGTCAACAAAGAAGCTTGGAGATGTTATATATCGTGGAGAATGTTATGTTATTACAATTTTTAACTTCAATGTTTGTTATCATCGCACGAGGAGGCACAGTTCAGAATGATACGAGAAATGGGCCTAATGGGCCTAAAAAGGAAAGGCTGACTATTGGACTGATATTTCCCTACTCGTTTGGCAAAGATTCGTTGGATGGTAGTCCTGCGGATGGTGAAAAGTATGCAGCTGCATTCAAACTTGCTGTTGATAAAGTGAACAACGATTCAGAATTGTTACCAAACCATAACTTAACTTTTATTTTCAATAACACAGAACTTCACGAGTTGATTGCTATCAAAGCAATGTACCAACAATGCAAAACAAACCGTATATCTGCATTTGTTGGCCTTGGTTGGCATTGTTTATCACTAACTACCTTTGCAACAGCCCAAGAAGTTCCAGTCATTTCCCATGTGAGTAAAATTAATGAAACTTTATACTATTATTTGATACTAGTATTTGCTCTCTTTTCAGGTCTTCAACATTAAGTGGGGGGGGGGGGGTATTCGAAATCATTTTGACAAAATGTTTATACTTGCAAGGGGTCCTATTAAATGGGGGCTTGGAAGAGAGGGCTTGATGAGGAATGATTGTCTGTTTGGATTAGGAGCAAACTGGCTTGAAGACTCTTATGTTGGTGCTCATTGCCATGTTTGGGACTGGAGTCTGCATTGTTTTGGCATAAACAGCTAAGATACCAAGAAGAAACATGATTATGAACAAGCAGGATTTGGAAAATCAACTAAAATCACTTCTATGAATGAATATTTGAGCCGAACCAATAGAATCTAACTTTCTATGACAGGGCTCAAACCACTCGGCCATTGTGGCATTTGAGTAACTCAAGCCTTGTCAATCACAAGAATTTCACAATCCTATGTATCAATTTTCCAAATCTTGCTTCCTCTCGAGTTTACTTCTCAACCCTTTTTAACGGTTGCATTTAATTCATAGTCTGCTAATGCACATTATTACCCCAGGCATACCCGTAGTTTAGGTCCATCTATCATGTGCCTTTATTAAACTTTAAGAAATACTAGGTTAAACACACAACTTTATCAGAGAAATCTAAAATCAAGCCCAGATTGAGCATAGTTGTAAGTATCTGGTTGCCGCATATCATACTATCATACTATAGGCAAGGTCTACTGGAACGATCATTCTCAAGATTCCCAATGTATTTATTTTATGTAAAAGTTCAAGGCAAATTTCTTTCCATATTGTAAAATCCTTTTATAGAATTGGCTTTTCCTTCAAAATTAGCTTTCAAAATTGGCTAGCTTTGCTTCAACTGTCTATCTTGAAAGAACAGTATGCCAGAAATGAGATTTTGACATGCTTGCTGAACTAAAGAACAGCTAAGGAAAACTGCCTTCCCATTTTGCAGTCACTGTTATGGTTTTTAGCTACAATCAGTAAAGTTTAAAACATTGCATGTGGTAATCTTCTCATTAGATTATGTAATGGGGTTCCACACAGCTAACAAAACATTATTATCTTATTGTTAACATTTTAATCCAAACAGCCCTGTTGGAATGAAAATTGACCCCCTTTACACTTTTTACATATTCAATATGTCAACTGGATCCCAGCAATGATCTAACCAATTGATGTCAATATTTCTAAGGTTTGTAAAGACCAAGATGCTCTGATGCACCGCTCCAATATGCTATTCGCAAGAACTTATCCACTGGATGAGCAGCTCGTGCCCACAATTGTCCCCACCCTGAAGCAGTTCCAGTGGGACCGAATTGCACTCATCACACACAAAGAGCAGGCCTCGTTTCAGACAACAAACAGTGAACGGATCACAGAACAGCTCAAGCAGCAGGGCATTGAAGTTGCATTTCGTGATTTTGTTCCGGAATCATTCAATTTTGACCTGGATCCCAACCACAGACCATTATTGCGCTCCATGATGATCAAAATCAAGGCCAAAGCCAGAAGTAAGCTCCATATTGACCAATTCTTGTCATTCTTATTAGTTGCCAATTCTTATTGTTTTCTTGAGTACTCGCTCATTACTTACATCTTGCTGCTTCTGGTTTCTCTTAATGTAACAAAAAGCTACTTCATGTGTAAAAAACTTCTCTAAGTGATGGTAAATACATTTGGTCTTATCAAGGCTCTTTCTGACACAATATTTGCCATCATAGTCACAACTTATGCAGCTATCATTTTATTGCACTGACCCCCCTACCTCGGGATAGGCAGGGCCGATGCGGGGTCATTCACATGTTTCTCTTGTGAGAGGCGATAGTTCACGTTTGACCCCACCTGAAGCCCCGGCATGTTATTATATGAAGTTAACTGTGGCCTCTTTCTAATATTTTTGCTTGAGAGGTGTGCTGTGGCTAATGGCGAGTTGAGGTGAGTGAGGACGCTGTTTTGGATAGAAGGTAACGCTACTGCGCATGTGCAGTTCAAAAGCTGCGAGCAATGGGAAGAAGCGAATAGCCCCGCATCGGCCCCGCCTCTCCTGGGATGGGGGGGTCGGGGCAATAAAATGATAGCTGCATTATCATGACAAGCCTTTGATATTCTATGGGGCAACATTTTGGAAGAGATCTGTCTCCCATCATCAGGCAATGATGGGCAGTGTTCACACCTCTCGATCCGACCTTTGCTTAAATAGGGTAGAAACCACATTTCTCATTGCACGATGATGGGAGAGGGATCTCTCCCGAAACGTTGCCCCACTAAAAATCAAAGGCTTGTCATGATAAAAGGTGACTATCATGTCGAATATGATGCCTGGTACTAGAAAGTTAGTGCAATGTATTTATTAAGCATCCTCTTTCTAATCTTTATCTCATGATGCAAATTAAGTAATGCTGGGTGAAAATTTGTAAAATGCAAACCAGTCAATTTCTTTTTTACTCTAAAAGGATTGAATCACACTTATGGCATGTCTGCAAATCTCCAGAAAATTTAAATGATTATGAAGCCAATGTCTTAATGATTCAAAAATGGTTCTTACTTTTTTGCTTAGATGACCTGGACTTGCTAGACTTGTGTTTTATGGCACTTTTGAAGTTACTTAATTTTTTTGTGATTCTTTTCCTTTTTATCACCTGACATCTTGCGAGAACTCTCAAGAATATCCATACATGTCATTTTTTCATGTCACACCATTCCTTTAGCTGACACATTATTTTGTCCAGTGTAGTGTCAAAGAGCCCTGAAACGTTCGTCTCTGCATTTGGTGAGTGGTGGTGCAATTCGTGTGGTTTCTCATAGCCCCAGTTGCGCAGTGGTAGCGCTCTAGAGTTCGAATCTTGAAATCGTGGGTTTGAGTCCTACTCGGGTCATTTTCATTCTCACAAATTATCACAATTGACATTCTTTTTTGTAGTCCTGGTATTCTTATGCAATATTGCTGTTGCTAAAGAGGCATTAATCTATGCTCATCAGCTTGGAATGACGAACGGAACGTATGCCTTTATCTTGGTGGAGATGTCACCGGTCAAGTTCAACTCCAGAATCAATAATCCATTCCAGTGGGTCATACCTGAGGTTTCTAACGAATTCAGTAGCACCAAAGCTTTGAAACAGGCCTTCAAGACTGCTCTACTTTTGGGCCCAACTGTAAATCAGAGGAACAAAGAAGTGGCACGTTTTATTCATCAGTTAAAGGGACAGAGTAACAGCTTCCCATTTTACAGTGATTATTACGAGCGCAATGATAACAATGGTATTGTAAGTATGAGTTTTAGATCACATAATCTGTCTGATTCTTCGATATTTATTCATGCGACACTTGAACTTCAAATTGGAGCTTCCACGTAAAACTTGGAGACTCCCTTATTAGAGACTTCTATTACTTTATGACACATTCTTATTTCGAACCATAGGTGAGGGCATGAAAAAATTTGTTTCTTTCTGCGACCAAAAAATCACCTAAGTGCCAGTGGTGGAATGATATTCCTAATTAATACAAACATAGTATACAAAGCTTTGCGCCTTTGTTGCGTTGAAAAAAGTATAAAGCAATTTCAAAGCGGTTATATGGTCTGTGTTTTTACATGACTTGCCATTGGTTCTAAGATAACTTCACCAAGAATGAAGAATTCATAAAATGATGCTGCTTTGTTTTCAAATCCTTAGAATAAATGAACTTTAATGTCAGTATTTGTTGACTATACTTGGATTTCTCTACTGAGAACTCTAGAAGTTTTTAGCTTTATTGATAAGAAATCTAATGCATGATTAGTTCTCTCAGACCGAGTCTAGGCTAGCACTTTATTACAAACCATGATCCGATTAATGAATATTCTCTCATCATCTAGAACTGACGTCACAAGCAATAACATGATTGATAATGTTTACCCTAAACAAAGAAAAAACTCTTTCGCAGGCTGTAGCATCAAACAGCTGGATTGCTGATGCAAGCCACTAAGCTAGTTATTACGTCAAAGATACATCTCCAACGCTTGTTCTACTAAAGTTAATAATCTGGCTGAATTTTCAAAATCTCCCAGCAGCACAATTTTGAGATACATTTTGGGAAGTTTGCTGACGCCATTCCAAATTACCATTACTTAATAGTGGAATGAAAAACTGAGTGCATGACTGAGGAAAATACCCATGAGCTACCTATTGCACTTGTTAGATTTCGAATATGCAATCCAACGCTTAGATTTTGCATGTTTTTTTCAAAGCTCAGATTTTGCATATCTAATCGGGATATTCTTGAAAAGCCACTCTTTAGATTGTGAATATCAAAATTATAGAGAAAAGAAAAAAGCTCACCTTAATTCTTTTACTGTCTTTTGTATTCAGCAAAACAACTTTGCAAGTACATTAAGATGGTAAAAATATGGCTGTGATTGTTCACTCTTGTAGACTATCACATGCACATGTCCACACACATAGTCCTACAAAGTTATTTGAGATTGCGCTCAATTACCTTTGCATTAGTTTGGTCTATCAACATCTTTTTTCACATGCAACTTTATTTGAGATTTTGCTTATCTTCTTTGCATTTTTTTAGTCTATCAACATCTTTTTTCACGTGCAAATTTATTTGAGATTTTGCTTATCTTCTTTGCATTATTTTAGTCTATTAACATCCTTTTTCACGTGCAAATTTATTTGAGATTTTGTATATCTTTTTCGCTTTATTTTGGTACATTAACACCCTTCTTCCATATGGAGAGTTATTTGAGATTGCTCCTACTTACTTCGTTTTATTTTGGTCATAAAAATCATTTTTTCATATGCAAATCATTCGAGATTGCGCTTACTTACTTTGCTTTATTTTGGAATATTAACATCCCTTTTTCATATGCAGATACCGGCTCTTGGGTATTATCTGTACGATGCAGTGATCATCTACGCTTTGGCTGCCAATGTCACGCTCAGCAGAAATCAAGATGTGATGAATGGAAACACACTGTTTGAAAATATGCAAAATATTTCTTACCAAAGTAAGGCCATATTATTCTTCATATCAATTTAAGAATCAACTTACTTTGTAGATCTTACAACTTTTTATGAACGTTGAAATACGAAAGGTATTTTTAAACTTAAAGGGGGTGAATATGCATAAATAGGCAGGGTATACCCCATTTGTCAGTATTTCATGACTACTCATGCCCACATCTATTATAAGTGACAGGGTTATTATAAGTCACATATTATAAGTGACAGGATTTAGATCCTTCAACTCTTGTTCAACTCTTGTTCGTTGGCTCAAGCCAACCTTCAAACCTCTCATATGAAATGCGAGGAGAGAGTCGGCCAGCACTCTGTAATTCCAGCCAAAAAGAGCAAAGTATAATTCTATACTTGAAGTCAGTTGATACCGGATGGAATTTACTCCTCCGATTTGGCCATCATTAAACTTTATTGATTACATTGTTTTCAACAATAGATGCTCGATCGTCCAGTCTCATATTGCTAGTTCACATTATTCCAACATTAATCAAAGCAGGAAAAACGTGCCGATATATCAAATTGATCCCCCTATATGGCTGCCATTACTTCATTCTTTCAACAAAGATGCCCGACCCTTAATTTATTTAAAATGAAATGGAATCCTTGATATAGTCATAGATTGGTATATTTGATTGAGAATATTCCAACAATTATCAAAGCAGAAAATACGTGCCGATGTATCAAATTAATAGCCCCCAATATGGCTGCCATGACTCGATTCTTTCAACAAAAGATGCTCGGTCCTGAACTTATTTGAGATGTGATAGAAACATGAAATAGTCACGGAGTAGTGTTTAGTACCCATTTTCTAATGCCATCAATCTTAGCAAAAACTGTGATTTCGTTTAATTTCTCTCTTAGGTAGTCTCGGTCATAGAATGACGGTGGATAGGCTAGATGACAAAGGCATGTATGTGAAGTTTCACTATGAGCTATATACAACCACTTTCAATGGCAGTGCTCCTAGTAAGTATATTCTGCATATAATTTCCCCATGTATCTTCTCCTTCTTGTATCTAGTCATAAGCCATCAAACTTTTGTATTAAAGATAAAATAGACTCTCAAAAGACGCACCCAGCGATCAACGTTTTGCAGATTCGCATCATCAGAATTACTTTATTAACTTTAAGGAACTTATTTGATACACCAAGATTACAATGCATTACAATGATGAAACCTAAGGGGAGCCTATGTTGTGCGAAATCTATTGTGTGGATAAGTGTAAACTAATAAGATACTGTAGAAAAGGGGCTCCTTCTTGTCTCCTTATTGTATTGAGCAATTAAGCAATTGTAAATCCTACCCAATGGTAAAAATTTGTCTGAAAATCTTCAGAGTAGAACTTCAGAATTTTATTATGCTACAAGGGATCCCCCTCTTGAAATTCGATTCGTTCGAATTGAACACTTTTCATCCATCTGCGGGTATAACAATTCGTTGACCTTAATTTCTGCTGTCTTTCTGACGTTCCTGATTATTATTATCACAACTTTATTACCGTGTCAGTAATATCTAGCAATAATGCAAGTTGCGAAACTCAAGTACTGTGTATTGTATACTATGTATTGTGTACGGTGTACTGTTTATTGGGGACCTCAAGTAATGTGTATTGTATACTATGTATTGTGTACGATGTACTGTTCATTGGGGACCTGAAGCACTGTGTTGTGTACTGTGCTCTGAGACTAGTATAACTTATTCAAGATGATTATCATGAAACCTTTTTTATAGAAATGAAATACTTAGCAGACTTCCTACCAACTAGAGAACCCCACGAAAGCATGGTTTACAAGGAAATCGCTCCCATCACATGGCCATCTAAAATCAGCTCTCACGTGGACGACTACGAGGTAGAAAAGGCCAGGCAAAATCGTATGTTTATCACTTTCTATTTTACACCCCTTTTCTCTGAATAATGCCTTCTTCAAACGACACCCCTATCAAGCGAGCGGATCTGTTACCTATAGCTAATCTATTGTAGAGAATTTAGCTTGGTAAGAATGAACGAGTGAAAGTTTAATAAGCTCCGTTGTCATTAGCCTCACACCACAGAGGATATGAAAACACCTGTTACTTGAAAAGTTCTGCAAATTTCTCAGTTGGTAAAAGTCTCTTCTTTTGAAAGTTCCCGTTCCTGAGGCTAGATAAATCTATCGATAACCTTTCGTAGGAAATTTGATTTGTAAGAACGAAGGATTAGAAGTTGAGTTAGGCCCGTTGTCATTAGCCTCACACCACAGAGGATATGAAAACACCTGTTATTTGAAAAGTTCTGCAAATTTCTCAGTTGGTAAAAGTCTCTTCTTTTGAAAGTTCCCGTTCCTGAGGCTAGATAAATCTATCGATAACCTTTCGTAGGAAATTTGATTTGTAAGAATGAAGGAGAAGAAGTTGAGTTAGGCCCGTTGTCATTAGCCTCACACCACAGAGGATATGGAAACACCTGTTATTTGAAAAGTTCTGCAAATTTCTCAGTTGGGAAAAGTCTCTTCTTTTGAAAGTTCCCTTTACTGAGGTTAGATAAATCTATCGATAACCTTTTGTAGGAAATTTGATTTGTAAGAATGAAGGAGAAGAAGTTGAGTTAGGCCCGTTGTCATTAGCCTCACACCACAGAGGATATGGAAACACCTGTTATTTGAAAAGTTCTGCAAATTTCTCAGTTGGGAAAAGTCTCTCCTTTTGAAAGTTCCCGTTCCTGAGGCTAGATAAATCTATCGATAACCTTTTGTAGGAAATTTGATTTGTAAGAATGAAGGAGAAGAAGTTGAGTTAGGCCCATTGTCATTAGCCTCACACCACAGAGGATATGAAAACACCTGTTACTTGAAAAGTTCTGCAAATTTCTCAGTTGGTAAAAGTCTCTTCTTTTGAAAGTTCCCTTTACTGAGATTTGATAAATCTATCGATAACCTTTTGTAGGAAATTTGATTTGTAAGAATGAAAGAGTAGAAGTTTAGTTTAGTTGATCACAATGTTTCATTGAACATTTTCTACAACATCAGCTAACGATTTTAATTCCACTACGCACAAGACAACCCCTTAATTTTAAGATATATATTTGGTGGTTTCGAGTATATACCGTCCAGAACTCCATAACCCTAGCAAGAAGCTGCTATCTACAATTGAATGCCCCAGGGGGTACTCATGGAATTTTATGACAGGGGTGATCATGTAGGGCCATTTTCTCACCCAGATCTTCAAATATGTCGACCAAATTTCTGAAATACCCCAAATATATTAAACAAATGTAAGAGCACAAAAATGTTTTTTTACAGTTATCAAGCTTCCTGACCTCAAATATATTTCACGTTCTAAACTTCAGACCCCAAAGATGTACATTCGGTCCCGTCATAGGATTTGATAAGTACCCCCCTTCCTCGGTTATATGACACGGCCTATAATTACCCATTAACACGCCTTGTTGTTTTTCAGACGGGGAGACATTGATTATCTCAATAGCAGTATCCGTGTTTGTGGTCATGCTTGTTTTTATTCCGCTATTCAAGTACAGGTAAGTCTGGTTTATTTTCAGCTTTTTAATAGACCGGTTTATTCCGCTAAACAGTTTACGGATGCGATCTTAAGCGATGCAAATGGTTCTGCTTAACCGTATTCACTTAGGTCATGGTTGTCTTGCCAGTTTCATGCATCGAATTGGTCTAAATGATAACCCAAATTGTGTCTGTGGTAAAATTCAAACTCCCCAACATGTTTTGACTTGCCACATGATCAATATCCGAGGTGATATCATGACTGTTGATGATGACTTCATCAACTTGGCTCTCTAATAATTGTTTAGATATTTAGGTCTAAGTTTTTTCATCTATTTGTCATCCTATCATACGCATATATATACATATATCAAGATCTGGTATCCATCGATTGGAGATATATCATGGTCTTAAGACAACGCAATCGCTATAGAGATATATAAAACAGACCGACTTCCCAATGATGTAAGCTCTTTAGAAATACAACTATAGCTTCGACATGATGTTTAGCTAAACCTCAAAGCAAAAGCGTGTATTGCTTTAAGCAACACAGAGAACCTCTTTGATAAGTTTGATTGGTGCGATGGATGCTTTGGATTTGCCTACACATCATTTCGAGGCTACAGTTGTATTTCTTACGAACTTACGTCATTGAGAAACCAGCCTATTCATAGCAATAGACATACCACGTTGTAGTCAACGGTCATTACAGGACTTTGGAATAGCGAGAAAAGTTGCAATTACAGCAAAATATTTTGTAGTGAACTACTGATATAGGTTTTCGTCTTGTACTTTTTGGACCTCTCTGATTTGCAAGACATTGTAAGAGAGACTTCATGTTAGACTTACTAATCTATTCATTGGCCTTGAGTTACTCCCATCTGTACGTTTTCGAAGTTCCCTGATGAGGGAATGAACTAACTGAAGAACTATGGCATATTTGTAAATGCTTATACAATATTGCTTGCTTTTCTTAAAACCTAGAATATAATATTGAGAGTTAAAAGCACATCAAAATTTCATCGTTCTTAAATTGTTTGATGCTTTAAAAATATAGCATAAAATCGAGCCAGATATTTTTTCAAAGAATAAGAAGACTTTGGGTGCAGTAATCTGATACAAGGCCCCACCCCCCACCAGCACCCAAACTATTTTTAGGGAAGTTATCACTAAATTAAGGAATCTGAAGCAAAAAGCATGATTATGGACTAAGTCACTTAAATTTATTGATGATTTAGGGAGGAAATCCCTAAAATAGCTACAAGCAATCCTATTGTAGAATTAGAGACCATTTATGGATAATAAGTGGACGATTTAGGGACAAAAAAATCAAATAACTATTGAAACTCTTTACGTAAGACTAGGGACAAATTATGGACAATTTATGGATAATAAAGGGACGAATTATGGACGAAAAAGTGACCAAAGTATAGGGTTGAATTTCGCCATTGTCCTTAGAATTTGTGGACGATAATTTTTACTGTTTACATGAGTCTTAGTTTCCAGCATTGTGTTCAATTGCTGTTATGGCTTCAATATGATCAGTAGAAGTGATATAAACTGATTTTTTTAGGGATAATAAAAAATCATTTTTGAGAATGAGAATAACTCGAGTAGGACTCTAACCCATGACCTCTAGATTAGTACTCTAATGCGCTATCCCACTTTTAGTGCACAATCTATTTTGCTATGATTTCAATTCTCCTGCTAATCCGAAGCTCTGTAATAATCAATGACTTGTGCACCGTATGCTATGAATTGAATATAAAATGTTCATCGAATACTAGAATTTTGGATCTGCTCATTTTGTGCCTTATAGAATTCTCGGCCTGTTCTCTGTTTGATTTAAACTGAGTTTGACCTCTTCCATTGGCATAAGCCTCGCACCTGAAGAGTCTTTGATAAATTAAGGAGGCAGAACTAATTTCAAACTCAGCTCCAATCGTGTTGGAAATCTCCCTGAAACACGGTTCGTCGGTAAGTCAAAGATTAGTAAGAGAGGTCGAGCGTGCTTTTTTCAATAGTTCTTTCGAATTAGTAGAATGAGATATAGATTTCATTAGAAAAACAACAAAATTTGATCCGCATTCGTCTTACACATTTCAAATGAGTTGATTACGAATTACATCTGTTGAATTGAGCTATTCAGGGTGAAACTACATAATACTAGTGTTTTATAAACAAGTGACACCGGTAGTGAAGATAGTATAATATGAAAATTGCATAATAAGGGTAATTATCATAAATTAAGTGTCAGCCTAAAATGGTACAGCTGTTATCGAGTGTTTCCTTCCCTTGAGATGGTCGCAACGCTTTTTTGATGGGGTAAAAGAGCAGTTATCACCGTCAACAATTGAAAAGCTTTATTTAGAGCAAAGATTCCGATGATAGGGAGTTTCATTCAGTGACTACAAACGAAGGGGCTCATAAAACAGTTATACGGCCTTTTGAATTGAGTTTTCTGTTTAACTTGCAAAGAGTGAACTTTATTTCCATCTAGACCATTCCATGTGCTAGCCAACTACAATCCGGGATTAAACTCATGAGACAAACGTACGAAATAAGCATATTTGATTACCCTTGTTTGTGCGACATGATTAATTCGAAATGACTACCAACTGTACATTCCCTCGATTGTAAGTTCGATGCTGTAATCACAGAATCTCATGGACGAACGGATAGTGCACTCCTTTGAGCCATACCCACCCATCTCAGAACATTTACAGAGTTAAACATAAAATGATAAAATTCAAATTTTGGATTTTGTTTCTTAGAAATTATCGACTGGAAAGATCACTGACGAACAAGCTTTGGGAAATCGACTTAGATGAACTACACTTCCTCGGAGATGAAATGTTTACTGCCGTGTCTATGAATAGTCTGGCTAGTCAGGTATAGCAGTCTTTGATCGGTACAAAACATAAATTTAGCTAGGAAAATCGGAAGCATAGTGAAGTGAGAACATATATAGGGTCAGAATGAGAACGGAACAAAAATCTTTCGAATTATTATACCCAGATGTGGATCGAAATAGGCCCATCAGAAAAGAGGTGAATGATTGGTATGGTGTAGGAAAACCAATCAACACCCACGATACAGCGAGCTGACCAACGAGATTACTTCAAGAGTCCCAGGTGAAACGAAAGAGATAGAAAGTGATCCCAAATGGGTCCAGATAGCAGACCCAAATGGGTACGGATCCACAGGTCTAGTGTAAACGGGAGGCCTATTTGTGCTAGTTTGGTTATGGATCCATTTGGATACGCGCTAGTGTAAACAGGGTCTTAGACCTTGCTCTGCCAATTGTTGGAAAACAATTTTCAATGCAGGCTTGAGCACATTGTTTCAATGCTGTCGAGCAAATGTTTACCTATACCAGAGTCGTGTTTTAGAGTTATTTTAGTCTTAGAGGCGCAAGATGGTTGTTCTTGTTCTTGCACAGTCGTTTTATCCTAATGGATATTCACATCTAGGTATAATAATTTGTCAGGTTTTTGTTTCGTTCTTTTTCTGGCCCATTACTCTGTTGATTGTTTCCATTACTCTGTAATCCATGTTTTCACTTCGTTATGCTTCCGATTAATTTAGTCAGGTATGGGAGGTCCAGTGTCACTGGGGGCGGTTCGCAATAAATGATTGAAATATTCCCCTTTCCGACGCTATAAAATTTCTTTGCAAGGCTATTAAAACTAACGACTGCACTATCAAACCTTGATAATAGAAACGAGAGATTAAGACCTTTGGAATTTAATCGTGAAACCTGTGCATACGAATCTTCATCCTCAAAAATTTGAATCAAAGTCTCATTTGAAAGAAAAAATAATACATTTGATAATGGGTAGTTTTCATGCTAAGATACCAATGGCCTAGAAATGTTTATCTGCAGCCAACTCCTTTTAACTCTACACATGGTAGTTTGAAACCAACGCTGCACCGTCCATAATGTCTTGTTCCAAGCAACTGGTTAACTTCAAACGACCCGGCTAAGCATGCCAAATCTGCAAATGTACCCCCTCGCGCTAATGAGCTTTCAATTAATCAAATGGTACTAAACTTCATGTGGGTTCACGTTCCTCGGGTCCTATCTTATTTTCAACCTTTTGCATTACAGCTGAGTATTTCTGAACAGATGATTTACGAATGTGCTTTCCTCAATATCTTTCGCCTGGCATAACAACATATATACACCCACGCACTGATAAAGTTTACAATTGACGACATTATAACACCAGTAGTCACGTGGGTTCATGTTCCTCAGGTCCGGTCTTATTTTCCACCTTTTGCATAGGTCCTGTCTTGTTTTCCATCTTTTGCATTACACCTGAATATTTCGGACCAGATGATTTACGAATATGTTTTCCTCAATATCTTCTGCCTTGCATAACAACATGCATACACCCACGCACTTATAAAGTTTACAATTGACCTCATAATAACACCAGAAGTCATGTGGGTTCACCTTCCGCAGGTCCTGTTTTGTTTTCCATCCTTTGCAATATGCTCGAATATTAGGGAATATTAATAGTATATCTGCATACTCCATCCACGCACTAATTAAGTTATCAATTGACAAGATAATAGCTCCAGAAGTCATTTCTTTGTATTGGAATACAATATATTGATGAAAAATTAATCATACTGACGTCATCAGGAAGACTTCGTTAAGGAATTTCAACTGAATGGCGAAACTCATTTTGAATGATTATTGTTAAACGCGGCACAAGTCAAGTAAATTGATATGAAGCCAATTAAGGACAGCCTGGGCGATCTTTTGCTGGTCTTGACTTCCTGAATGTGTAACACCTCAAGACTTTTTCGCATCCAGCTATAAATTAGGAAGGCTAGAACAAAATGCAAACATTGCGAAACTTGTCAACTACTGAACCTGTACGTCTGACACTCATCAGATTGGCACGTCAGAAAAAGATTGATATTGGAACCTCACGAATGGTTAGACCCAGGTTAGGGGTCGATCCAAAGTGGCCAACCATCAAGGGGTCGATCCAAAGTGGCCAACCATCAAGAGGTCAATCCAAAGTGGCCAACCATCAAGGGGTGCCCCTGTATGTCAGTTTGCAGAGGAATGACGTGTTAAATCAGTGCTTGTAGGTTCGAACCCGATCAAGTAAATTTTCCTCCATACAAATGTTTCTCGATCGATTTTCAAAAATTGAATTTTTCTCAGATAACGAATTCACAACAATGATTTATCGGTTATCACTGAGTTTATTTATCAGAATCCTAAAATTACCAGATGATTTGTAGACTATCACTGAATTCATTTCCCCTTATCAGAATCCTATAATTATCATTGGACATCTACATATATGTTGATGTAATATTAGTTCATAAGGCATTGTCTAACACGGTAAGTTGAATTTTACCCAAGCCGACTACTGCAATTGAAATATGCCACTACCAGGTCTCGAACCCAGATTGCTGTGTCTAGAGTCAAGCACGCCAACCACTGTCTTAAACTAGCTCGTATATGCATATGTAACACGTTATTATCAATCGAGATAATTTGTGAGAATGAAAATGACCCGAGTAAGATTTGAACCCACGACCTCTAGATTCGTCTCGGGGGGGGGGGTATCTTAACAAGGATATGGTAGCGGGGATGTGCCATTTTTTAGAAGTACCTTTTTAAAATCAAATACGGAATTATAGGGGTATATTTTCACTTAATAGTCGGTTGCACCCAGAATTATGGGTATGAATTTTGAGAAAAAATAAAGATAAGAGAAATGTGGTGACTGTAGATCAGCCCGAAGAAGAATTTCCACTGATGTGTGGTATCAGACTTTAATTAAGAAATATTTGTCTTGTTCAGATACAATTTTGTGGTGCTATTGAAATTTTGTTTCTTTTATACATATCTCGTGACACAGAATAATGGGTCCCTTTTTTCAATTTACGACACGGAATTATGGCCCTGATTTTTTTCAAAATGGCACATCTCTATCCTTTAACCTCCTAAGATAACCCCCCTCCGAGAGACTCGTACTCGTGTTACATATGCATATACGATACATGTACAATACATTGGTCGATCGATTTTCCGAATCCTGCTTGTCGTCATGTCATTATCATTAATAATCTCTTACTTCTAGGCTTGCGATTCTCTAATTCCATCGCCACTTCCATACCCAGACGAATCGGGCCCAACTACAGTGAAAGCAAAGTACCAGTCTGCATATGTTGCTGTAAAGATCTTAAGTCTTCCGAGCGTCGAGTTAAGACGATCCAATTTATTGGAGTTGAAGCAGGTCAGCAGCCAATAGACCACTTTCACAATGTCGTCAATTCTTTTGAAATACATCTTGGAACATCATTATCCTTGATATCATGATGATCCAAATCCCAAAGGCGTGCATTGCTCTTAGCAACGTATAGAGTTGTATTGTAGTTGTACTGTTAGCGTAATGGTATGATGAAGGATTCTTGCTCAGCAGGGAATCACATCTCTTGCCTCACTTTCAAACATATTCTACGTCATTATGAAAGGGGTCTATTTAAACTTTTACCTTATCACACCTCCAGGTTAAAGGGAATTCGTGGATCAAAAGCTTTCTCGTGCTAAGAATAGATATAGCGTGTATAAAATCATTGAAATTCATTTGGCTCTTGAACACAAACAATGTGTAATCGTACATCGTATACCCAAGTTTACGAGTAGCTTTATAGCCAGTGTTGTGATATCAAAGAGGGTATACTTGTATTGTGATCACATACGTACTTTATGCTTGTTATTCTGGTAACTTCTATCTGTAACTTAAGCCATTTTCAACCTATTTACTTCTAACTCTCTCTGGTTCTTGAACGTCAGGAATGTTTAACGTTATATCTTGCTGCACAACCAGTATGGTAACTTTCAATTTTCAAATTCTCATATCTTAGCCATTATCCAGCTTAAGGGAATGATTTCATTGTTCATACAATGTATTATTGATGAACTCTCCGATTAGTGAATTTAGTCCTAGAAAATTTATAGGACTATATTTATGTTGATGGATTCCACTCAGTCATGCTTTTTTATGAATAATCAAGCTCTAGAGTCTTGTCACGAAATCGAATGAATTTCATAACTTTTATGCAAGTACTTAGGTTCCTTTTCAACTACACTGGAAAATATTTTAATCGTGATTGTAATTATTTTATAAAGTATTTTCAAATCGAGATTAATTGTGAGAATGAAAATAACCTGAGTGGACTCGAACCCACAACCTCTAAATTGGTACTCTAGTAGTGCGATTGCTACTCCAGCAGGCTAGAGTACGAATCTTGAGGTCATTTTTCATTCTCTCAATTCTTACAAATCCAGATTGATTTTAAAAATCCTGCTTCTGCTCATAGTGTTTTTAAATCTCTAAATTTTTCCATCACTCGTCTTATCAATCTCACACAGCAATCTCGATGATCTAAATTATTTTCCCCATAGATCAGAGAGCTACGACATGACAATCTGAATTTATTCATCGGTGCTCATATCAGGCCGGGAAGGATGTTGATCGTCACCCAGTTTGCAGCTAGGGGTAGCCTAGAGGTGAGATCTGAGTTTTATCCGGCAGGAAGTCTAACAAGTAGTTTTCATGCATTTTATGTCTGTTTTGGGATAGGGTGTGCCATTTTTGCTACAATGCACTCCTTTCCTCTCTACCTACCTTTCCTCTAATTCTTAATCAATGAGTATTAAGTCATATATAGCTTGAGTGAAATTTAAATGCTCAATGCCTTATTAGATGAGCTTGAAACAATAAATTCTATTCAATAAATAATATGTTTATTTACTATAAACGCTCTGCGAATGCATTGAGCACTTTCGTCAATCTATGAAGAACAAAGAAACAAATATTCAATAAATAATAATTCTTATGATAGACTTATAGGGCAACATCTAGGTAAAAAAGGGTAAAAGGGGTAAATTCTTCCTACAGCCAAATACTTGCTGAAAGTCTTGACTTCTATGACTTTTTAATGAATCATATCAGCACTCTGTCACATAAAATAGTTATCGTTGAAGGTCCTTTCAGATGTGTATTAAGACAGATCTTTTACATTAAAGGGGTACAGTACTGACATATTCGACTGTTAAGATAAGATAAGCACCCAAGTTTTTCAGTGCGTAGATTAGATTTGACTTTGTCTGATAAATATCTTTTCATCTGATTTGTTTTTAGGATGTTCTGGAAAACAATCGAATAAAATTGGACACGTTATTTCTGTTATCACTGATAGGTGACCTAGTTAAGGTGGGTTCTCAATCCATTCAAAACTCGAGTTTTTTGTTTAAAAGATATGACAGGTATTTCATGCTCCGGCTTTTCAAAGATACTGCCTGTGGTTATTTCAGATGGTTTTTCTCGCTGTGACATTGTTTGGTTCATAACTGGGATTGGTTCATAACTGGATTGTTTGGTTCATAACTGGGATTGGTTCATAGTTGGATTGTTCGGTTCATAACTGGGATTGGTTCATAACTGGGATTGGTTCATAACTGGGATTGGTTCATAACTGGATTGTTTGGTTCATAACTGGGATTGGTTCATAACTGGACTGTTTGGTTCATAACTGGGATTGTCCTTTGAACTGAGATGAATGTCCTAGGGCTCTCCTTTTGGATTACGAAGGCAACTGCAGTTGTTGTTTGATCACGTGACAGCTGCATACTAATTGCCTTAGAGCTTGGAAGTGTTCACTGCGATCTCGCTGAGTTCGTTTTTCTAAGCTCTCTCTTTTGTGGCTTTGATGTTGTAGAATTTTCTTATGTGACTCCTCGTCCCACCATGACCAAAATTTCATTTCAAGAGGTTTCTATTTTCATGTGCTAGTAAAACTGTGTGCATGCAGCCTCTGTAAATCTTCAGTTTTCCAATCAAAAATGTAAGAAGCATACAGCACCAGCCATATATTTTAGTTATTGTTTATAATGAAATATGAAATTGTGAAGAATTACTTTCAAAGCTACGGTGGGTGAAGAATAATATTCAATTTTTTTCCTTTATATTCATGTGTTTTTTCCATTATTTTCATTCTTGTCCTATCTCATGATTCTCCTTTCAGGGCATGTCCTACTTACATCACCGAACTGATATTCGCTCTCATGGCAATCTAAAGTCATCGAACTGTGTTATTGACCATCGTTGGGCTCTCAAAATCACTGACTTTGGTCTTAATACGTTAAAAGAGAAAGCTGATTTAACAAGAAGGGAAGCGGATTCAAGACGTAAGGCTTTAACGATATGAGTCATTTATTTAAAATTCAATATATAGCATTAAGTGTTTTGAGTTCATTTGGCCTTAATGTGCCAAGACCTAGAAGAGAAACAGAAACATACAAGGATCCTATAGAAATCAAAAACCATAAAAACGAATACTCGGAGCTGATGTGGACCTGCAGTTTGTGCGCCCAGAATGATAATTCAAGAATAATGAATATCCCAGGTACTGCGACCTCGGAAGGACGGACAGCTGAGTCGGCTGACGGCTTGTTGTTCACGAAGGATTGGTTATTCAGTACCTTAACCATTAAGCTACAGCACCGCTTTGATGAATATTCCCTCTTTTTCAAGGATTTCAAATCAAAACAGAATAATTAACATGCCGACCCATCCGTATAGATCACACTCTACCTCTTTATGACGTGTTTTAATGTTTTACAAAATATTCTACCATATTCCACCACTAAGTCTCGAACCCGTGTTGTTGCGTAATTAGGCGAGCGCGCAAATCACGGCCCTAAACCAGGACAACAAGATAGCTCAGTAGCTTTGAGGTGTTCACAACTCCAGGCTTATTTTTCATGTATCGGGTTAAATCCTTCTTCAGAAACATGTTGTATTAGCGTTAATTCATAGTACATTGTCTGATTTTTATGGTGATATAGCTGATGGAGTATCATAAGATTAATTGACATTTGTCTGTATTTTAGGCCTGTTATGGTGTGCCCCCGAGCTTCTTCGCATGGGGGATCCTCCCTTTAGGGGAACACAAAAAGGAGATGTGTATAGTTTTGCAATTATATTACAAGAGTGTCATACCAGGAATGGTCCATGGAGTGAGATAGAACTTAGCACTGAAGGTATGTCTATTTGATTTTACACAACTCTGCTATCTTAATTCTAAACTGCAGTTGTTTTGTTTTCTCTTTATTCTAGCATGCTCTTATTTCTAGCTATTCAGCTTATCCTAATGCAGGGCTACTGATCTACCCTCAGTCTAGGAATTAGATTCCTTGCTAACGTTTCTTCAAACCTTGAAAGTCATCTATCAAGATGTTTAACTAAGGTGACCAAGGCAGACTTTAACTCCCCAAGGCAAGCTGTTTTGTTGGCTAGGGTATTTACCAACAAATATGACACAGAGGAGGAATTCCACATTTTTCAGACTCTGATTCACAAATCTATGTGTTTGCCATAACTTTAAACAAGATATTAGCAAAACTAATCCAAACTGTCAAACAGCGTGAATCTATGTGTGAGTTGATCCGAAAATTTCATTTGGTTCAACCTAATAAATGTTTATCGATGTTCTAGCCTTTCTGACAAAATGGGCATTCTTTCTAGAACGCATGCGCGAATGAACTAAATTAGATGTGGAATTCCTCCCCTGTGTAACATCCCTTACCTACCCACTGCATTGGCTTTGTTGTAGTCTTGCTGTTTGACAGGTCTTAACCAAGTTTCTTCCAAATCTGCTCACATAAATTAGAAAATAACAATGATAACAATACAATAGCAATAACAATAATGAAGTATGTGTGCTGTATCAAAGTTGTGCTTCTTTCCTTCTTTTTTCTACCAAGTTTTAGTAATTCTATCTACATTATACAGAAAATTGCTATATATGTGAGCCAAGATATTCTCTATTGCATTAATTATTGAATATTCCAATGTTACTTATTTTGAAACTTAAAAATTCTAACAAGGTGCAGAAAAGAAACATACAAGCTATGATATACTCAGTTACTCAGCCCTAGCAATTCTGGCGGATAAAAAGTATTGGTGCTCAATAACAGTCGAGAAATGATAGCAATGACCTGTAGCAAAATATTCTCTAACCAGTACCCTATAACAACTATGCACGGCTATTTAATAATAAAACGTTACATTTGCATTTCTAGAAATTTTAGCTAGAGTGAAAACGGCTGAGAACCCACCGTTTCGTCCATGTGTATTATGCTCGATACCAAATGCTGCATCCTTGTCAGTGATAATGCAGAGGTGTTGGCGAGAGAACCCTACCAATAGGCCCTCATTTTCTGACCTTCGTAAAGATATCGACCTGTTAATGAAAGCCAACGGACTGTGAGTATACCGTCTGACCTTTTGATTATTGCCCAACTGTAAAATACATTTTCAATTGACATATGCCATCAACGGGTCTCGAACCTAAATTGTTACGATTAAAGAAAAGCGCGCTAACCACTGTCCTAAACGATGGCAATAAGGTAGCATAGTAACCTTGAGGTGTTTACTACTCTAGGCTTATCCACAGCGAGGCGTCTTTTAGACATGGTCTAACATATAAAATTAGATTTTATTGAATTAGACCATGCTTTATGAATTAATAATGATATAACATGGCTCTGGTGAAGGATTCAATCCGGAACACGAATAATTTCTCACTGTGGATAAGCCTTGAGTTGTAAACACCTCAAGGTTACTATGCTAACTTCTTGTCCTAGTTTAGGACAGCGATTAGCTCGCTCGCCTTTGGTCGCAACAATCAAGTTTCGAGACTCGGGGATGGTGAATGTAAATTACAGCCTGCTCCAGTAGAATTTAGTTTATTATCATACCATGCCTTATGAATTAATACTTGTATAAATAATATTTTTCTGTTATTGATATTGTACAAGGACTTAATCCTTAAATGATATATGTTTTAATAGATTCATGAATTATTATATTAATTGAGAATATAAAGGCATTATCCTCTGCAGAGAATTCTCCTATTAGAATCAAATCCCTTTCTGTGACTAATCCCCCAAATTACCCCCTTTTCATGTATTTGCAATTCTGCACATTTCATGTTGAATTTCTAAGTGGAGTTTCCATATGCCAAACAAAGCCTTACACCTCCGAACTTTATAATGTCATGCAACTCCTAGTAAGTTTTTAGCATCTTTTCTTCGCTTTAGAAAACGAAATATTCTGGACAATATGAACTACATGATGCAGCAATACGCACTTCAGTTAGAAGAGCTTGCAGAGCGAAAAGCAGGCCAGTTATCAGTGGAGAAAAAGCGAAGTGAGGCCTTACTAGAAAGAATGTTGCCTCGAGCAGTCACAAAACAACTGAAGCAAGGAAGAGAGGTGGAGGCTGAAAGATTTGAAGAAGTCACTATTTATTTTAGTGATATCGTTGGATTCACTTCGTTATGTGCTACAAGCTCACCAATGGAGGTAACCCGATAGATTTTTCTCCTGTCTATATGTTCGAATTTTTTTTTCCGCCAGACTTCTTTCGACAACGATTTCTTGCCTAAATGAACCAATAGATTATTGCTAAAATGAAATGATACAAAGGTAGGCTACTGTAGTTGACAAATGCTACCACCGGGGCTCGAACCCAGGTTGTTGTGGCAAAGGTTGGCCAGCTAACCACTGTCATAAAGCAGGACAATAACCCAGTAAAGTAATGTCATCCACAGGCTTATCCACAATGAGGCATTAATTCGTGTTTCGGATTTAATCCTTCTTCAGAGCCATGTTAAATTGTGTTACTTATCGACAATAAAAAACTGGCCTAACGGGAAAATATCAAACTTGAGATGAAATCAGCCTCAAATTTACCCATCACGTATTCTCCATTATTTGATTCTTTTTAAGGCAAATTAATTGATACATATGGAGCAAATGTGTACTGAATATACAGACCCTCAATTTCAAAGCCCACTATCGACATTGTTGGCATAGCGTAAACGTTAGGGAATCAATGCATGAAAGGGCATCTTTTTCATTTCATATTAGAATAGAGATAGCTTAATATCAATTATTAATACTCAATTATTTATACTATGCCGTAGGCGTGCAAAGTTTGCCGGTACTGAATCATATGTTTTATTTATTTTTCTTGATCAAAATATTTGCCAACTTTTTCAATATGGAAACCCCTCCTACTTTTCACAAAATTTATTAGTTGGATCTTTGACCTTTGAAGTCGAGCTGACATTTAGTATGAATAAAATAATGACTTTAGCATGGTCTTTTAAATGGGATAATATATCAGAGCCTATGTGATCTTTTTAATATACCTTTACATTTTATTAATTTCAGGTTGTTAAGCTGTTAAATCAACTGTACACGTTATTCGACAGCATCATCAAATATTATAATGTTTATAAGGTTTGTATGAGTTTCGAGCTTTTGTTAATTCCTAATCAATAGAATACTTTCACAATGACGTAACTTCTTTTGAAATACTCCTAGGAACATCACTATCCTCGATATCATGTTGATCAAATTCTCAAAGGCTTGCATTGCTCTTAGCAACGCATAGATTTGTTTTGTAGTTGTAATGTTAGCATAATGATGTGATAAAGGATCCTTGCTCAGCAGGGAATCACATCACTTGCCTCACTTTCAAACATATTCTACGTCATTGTGAAAGGGGTCTATTAATCATCATATTCTTGACTGGGAACAATTTGAGCTATTTTTCTGTGTCATGCTAAATTTTGGCTTTTTTCTGGGTCTTTCAAATTTCCAGCTATTTTTCCTTGTATTCTTTGGTAGTGTATATCTTTGGTAATTCCTTTTTTGCGGGTCGGAACTTTGAAACATTTCGGATAATCAATTATTCTGAATTCGAATTTTGAAGGATTTCGGATAATTCTTTTTCTTGGGTAGTTGAACAATGTCCTCAGACAAGCATCGCTGTCAAAGAAATATCCAACTCCCCTTGGAATTTATTGCAGTTCTTGTACCCTTTTTTGATCAAACTATCTGTCGTAATTGCTTCGTTGCCTCGAGTAGAGGAACTGGATGACTATATGTTTATTTCAGCAATGAATGGCATGATTATGCTATCTCGACTATTTATTTCTTTTTGTTTATTTAGGGCCTGTTTATTTGTTTCTCAAGAAACTGGGCTATTTGGCAAACCGGCCAACCCATGTTGCTTGAGCAAAGGGTAATTTTATGATCGGTGATACCGAATTACACCGTAAATTCCGGCTGGTTCACCTGGGTCGAAGACCGAATGGTCAACGTCCAATTAAAATATACAACAACTAAAATACTCAAAAACCAAAAGAAAGAGGGACAGGGCGGGAGGGAGAAGTCGCGACCTTCCTGATCGAGAGATTTTGTTTAATGAGGCTAATGCTGACCAACTTAGGAAACAGATATAGTCAACCAAAGAGAAATACCGTTGCGCCTGGATGGATTAGCACGAGTAGATGTTGTCTGACAATGACAAACAATGTTATTGTTGGCACCAACCCGGACATCAATTTGTAAATTGACTCTAGGGGATAAGGCTTCTTGAGACTAATAACCTGATTTAAAAGCACCTTGTTTTTTTAAATCTCATTTATATGTGCAAAATTACTTCACCTACCAGACCTGGGGCTGGCAGGCGAAATAAATTTCAAGCACTATTTATTTGGGAATTTCATGCCGGGTCTGAGAGGCGAGGTAAATCCATAGACGTCATTAATCGTCAACGCATCATTGATTTTCCATTGTTATGAGGTCGAATTTACTTCACCTCACCGGTAGTTTTGCGTTTATATAGAAAAACTTCACCTCACATCGGTGAAACTTCAGCTCCTGAGAGGCGAAACGTCACTATACCGGTAGTGTGGAGTGAAGTTTTATTTTTCATATAAACGCAAACTGAGATTCCAATGGTTTTCTATAGGAGGGTGAAATACCACTTGCCAGCCCAGGGTCTGGAAGGTGAAGTAATTTTTCCCATATAAACAAGCCCCTAGTCTTAGATTTTAATGCTTGAAAGCGTTTTAAGTTATGGATTCTTTGCAATAGGTAGAGACGATAGGAGACGCATACATGGTTGTGTCTGGGTTGCCTGAGCGGAATGGAAAGAACCACGCGAAGGAAGTAGCTTTAATGGCTTTACATTTCATGAAGGCAATCAAGACTATATCAATCGATCATAAAAATGGCTGCCAGCTCTCAATTAGAGCCGGCATTAATACAGGTAAACTTTAATCATATTCATTCATTTTTTGTATAGATGTTTGATTAATCCAGATAGCTTGTCAGAAAAAATGACCTGAGTAGGACTCGAACCTACGACCTCTAGTATGCTAATCTATGGTACTCTAGTGTGCAGTGACATAGAAAATATTTGTTTATTAACTATGATAAGGGCATTAGGGCTTTACAAATATCGATATAATTTGCGAGAATGAAAATGACCCGAGTAGTACTCGAACCCACGACCTCTGTATTCGTACTCTAGAACGCTACCACTGCGCGACCGGGGCTTCGAGAAACCCAGGCCGTTTCGTTCACACAAATTGCACCACCACTCACCTAATGCAGAGACGAACCTATCCGAGCTCTTTGACACTACACTGGACCTGCCGAAGGGTGACGACTTTCTCACACCAGGAGGACCATCGCAGTCCCACCACTGGATAGAGTTGCAGGAGTAAACTTGAGGAGAAGCAGGATTTGGAAAATCAATCGAGATAATCTGTGAGGAGAAAAATGAACCGAGTAAGACGAACTAGTTAGGTCATTTGTCCTACTCGGGTCATTTTCATTCTCACAAATTATCTCGATTTATTTTCAAAATCCTGCTTTTCCTCAACTTTACAAATATAGCCTTATTCGATAGCTCAGTTGGTAGGGTGCTGATGCGCATAATTAGTTGTCTTGAGTTCGAATCCTTCTCGAGTCAATTGCTTTTTGTCAATTTCTCATTTTCAAAAATTATGAAGTCTGAACACCTAAAATCTAGAAATTCGTTCTTTTAGGCCCAGTCGTGGCTGGTGTTGTCGGCATTGTCATGCCACGTTATTGTTTATTTGGAGACACAGTAAATACAGCTTCACGGATGGAGTCAACTGGTGAAGGTAGGCTCTTCTTTTCAGGTTTTTCACATTTCCCAATTATTGAGCGATTGAAAGGTGAACCTCCACTAGGCGAGAAAAGTCGCGCGATTTGATATTTTCCGCTGCGACTTTTTGCGAGAAGGCGATTCTGCAAAAATTAGGAATGGTTTCTACCTTAAAGCGCTCAAATTTTTGTGCCGTGTTTTTATCAGACATTAACTGCGGTTTGTGTTAAAGCGATAAAATTAGAATCGCTCGACTTTCTCCGGTTAGTGGAGATTCATCTGTAGTTCGATTCCTCGTAAAGTAACACTTTTAATTTCTAAGATTTATAGTGGTTGGTAAAAAAATGATATTAATGTTATACCTTCTCATCAAAAAGCTTGCTTGGCTAAGCGGGCTAAGCATAGGGCTTCCCATGTTCAGACCACAGTTGAATTCCCCGAGATTTCCAGAAAATTTGATCTCTAAGATTTATGATATTTGGTAGAGATGATACAAAATTAATACATGTATCCTCAGGAAAGCTTGTGTGGCCAAGTAGACTAAGCTGAAGGCTCTACATGTATGAACCACAGTTCGATACCTCTTAAGCTGAGATTTTTTATTTGTCTGCCTATTCCGCATGTTCTTCTTTAAACCGCGAATTTTCAGTGTCACAAATATCTCAATGGGAATCTGCTTTAATTAATTTTCAGCTAATTGGTGATTTATGCATTTCTCTTTCAGCTCTGCGAATCCAAATCAGTCAGTCTACGAAAGACATCCTGAAAAGTTTTGGTGGGTTTTTAACGGAAGAAAGAGGAGAAATCGAAGTCAAGGTAATGATTTGTCTCCTGCCGAATTCTTTCCGTTTCTTCCTAATTTCTGTGAATTTCCACAGGTTATTACCAGGAAATTGAAAAAAGCCTGATGGTAAGCCCATCGTTTTCTTGTCAAAATATTCCCAAAGTAAATTCTTCAGAATAGGCTCGTAATTAACTCAGGAGTGTTCAGGTAGCAATATAAGGCTAAAATAGCCGTAGAACAAGCATGCAATCAACTCTTCCTAAAATTGACCAAAATTGGGAAAAAGCTCGATGGTTAACAACGATTTTGGTCAAAAATAAATAGTTCCAAATAGGCTTTTAATCAACTCAGGAATGTTCAGGGAGCAATATTAGGCTATCATAGTCTTAGAAAAAGCACACAATCGGCAAAAATTGTTTCCTGAAACTCGACCAAAAATTGAGAAAAAGCCTTATGGTTAGCCCATGGTTTTTGGTCGAAATTGATCGAAAATAGATAAGTAGAAATACGCCTTTAATCGACTCAGGACTGTCCAGGGAGCATCATTAGCACTATATTAGCCTTAAAAAACGCATTTCATCACAAAGAAATTTTCTTCAAAAGCGACCGAAAATTGAAAAAAACCTGATGGTTAGCCCATGATCTTTGATCAAAAATCGCCCAAAATGAATTCATCTAGATATGCTTTTAATCCACTCAAGATTTTCTAGGAAAAAATATTTGGCTATGAAAGAATTGAAAAATGCATTAAATCACCAAAAATATTTCCCTTCAAAATTAGCTCAAAATTGAAAAAAGTCTGATGATTTTTGGTCAAATTTGGACCAAAATGAATAATTCCAAATAAAGCATTTCTGCATTTCTACAAAAGTCCCTCCACGTATACCGCAATTACCTCTGATGATTAAAGTGAATTTTTTGTATTCACAGGGAAAAGGTAAAGTAAATACGTTTTGGCTGGAAAGTGTTGAAGATAGCTGGAGTCACTTGATATCAAAGCACGAACGCCACCATTCCGAGCAGCTTTCAAAAGAACAAAATATGTTGTGCGGCTCGCCGAATGTTCGGCATAGGCTGCGGGGCAGACAAAATTCACAAGACTCGAACTGCCAGTCAGCAAACTCTTCTCCTCTGCTGGTGCGCAAATCTTCACGATACAGAAATAAGAAAGAAGCTGTGCCGGGATTGACTCCCCATGAAATCAACCCGCATGAACTAGCCAATAGGCTGCTACTGCGAACTGACTCGCGAAACAGTGCTGTCTTGAGTCAGGAGATGGTACTTGTCTGACGGGATCGCTGGCTGGTATGAACACTGTATCATGCTCACTGCATCCAGGTATAATAATGAATCATTTCAATTGGTGACGGGTAAATGAAAGGGAATGAAGCTGGCACCATTGATCAACGATCGCTCTCTGTGTATCAAAGACAAGGACGTAAGTGCTTCTGTCCCATTCGGGTCTTGAAAGGAATCGCTCCAAAGCGGTATCCAGAGTAAACCAACTAATTCATAAATAATCACGAATCATCACCCTAGCTACGTGTTGCTGCTGCTTTCAAGCGGGGATTTGAACTGGTTTTGACCGGTTAAAACTAGTTTTGATAGGGTACTGCACATATCGAGTGCAATTTTATCAAGACAGCATCAGATTTTCTAATCATTTTTTAGGTAGTTAACTTAGATTGAAGTGAGATGAACGAATTCCCGGGGATACCACTAAACTAGCTGGGCTCTCATTATGCTATGACACCTCTGCCTGTGGGAGATGACCAATTTCCAGAAGGTGAACTAAAGATTTAGAAACGGACGATTGAAGAATGGTTAAAGACATTCTTGGAGCGTTCTTGAATCTCTTCCATCTTCTTTATTGCTGCGACTAACTACTTTCTGAGGGTGAAGGTTCTATGTAACATTTGGTATTTCCAACAGATTATTTCTTCACAACATCGGGCCTACCTATAAATCAACTTTTGTCCCAGTCCAAGACTAGAATCGAATAAAATTGAAATGTTTTGAATTAGTCGTACCTTATTTCTTTGTTCCCAAATTTCTAGACTTGCTGGACACAATTTGTGAAACTCTGTTTTTAGTTTTTGTTGTGTCTACTACATAATTTCAGGGGTGTGTTTTTATGTTACATTTTGCCGAAGAAAGCAAAAGTTTCCGTTATTTCTTGACAGAGTGGAGTCCAATCCATATAACAGCACTAGAAGTATTCCTTCAGAGGTACATCTGAACCTACTTAACTCTACACCTTACTATTTGGTACTTAACACAACTAAATCCGCTTTACTTTACTTAAAAAATGAAATGAAATATTTTTACCCCCGGGAATTCGATCATCTTATCTTCATCAGTCCATTTTGTATGCAGGGACAAAACAGTTCATACTATAAACTCTAATCATAAAGTCACCTGCGGACCTAGATAGGAATTTTAATTTTTTGAAACATTTTATATGATCCTGAACCAAAGCCATAAGCATGAAAAATTACAGTGCTTTTACTGAAAAGGAAACTTTATTGTAAAGAGAAATGACAGTGCTAACACTTTTGATTTTAGAAGGAAGTTTCTTGTTTAAACAAAAGTAATACATCTCTTATCACAAAAGCTTGGATGGCCAAGCGGATTTAGCCAAGAGCTTTGCTTGTTTGGACCACAGTTCGATTCCTCGCAAAGTGAGACTTTTTATTTCCAAAATTTATGATTCTTGTCAAAGTTGATACAAAGGTAAAACCCCTCTCGTTAAGATAGCCTGGATGGCCAGGTGGATTTCTTTGCTCGAAACAATATACTCGGAACATCAATCGATTTTAGAAGGAAATACCCTTTAAAAGAGATATGACATTGCGTTAAATTTTTCATTTTAGAGCCTCACTCTGTTACTTAACACCACTAAATCCTCTTTACTACTTAGTTCGATAATCCAAAGAAACATTTGTACCCCAAGAAAGAAAATCTAGAAGAGAAATGACTGCGCTTTCACTTTTTCATTTTAGAAGGAAATCCACTATAACGGTAATACCTCTCTAAAGATGTTTAAACCGTAGATCGATTCCTGGTAAGGTAAGACTTTTGATTTCTGTGATTTATTATGGTCGGTAAGAGTAATATGAAAGTAATACCCTCTCATCATCAAAGCTTGGATGGCCAAGTGGATTAAGCCAAGAGCTTAGGATTGTTGGACTGTAGTTCGATTCCTAGCAAGGAATGATATTTATTTCCATGATTCAAAATTATTGTTAAAAATGATACAAAAGTAAAACCACTCTCAACATGGAGGCTTGGATGGCCGAATGGACTAAGCCAAGAGCTTTAAATGCTCGGCACAAAGATCGATTCCTCGCAAAGTATGACTTTTAATTTCTAAGATTTATAATGTTTGGTTAAAATGATACACAAGTAAGACCTTTCTCAACAAGAAAGCTTGGGTGGCCGAGTGGACTATGGAACGAGCTTTACATACTCGGACCGTAGTTCGATACCTGGTAAGGGAAGACTTTTAATTTATAAGATTTATGATGTTTGGTAAAAATGATACAAAAGTAATACCTCCCTCTACAAGAAAGCTTGGGTGGCCGAGTGGACTAAGGAACGGGCTGTAGATGCTCAGACCGTAGTTCGATTCCTGGTAAGGTAAGAATTTTAATTTCTAAGATTTATAATGTTTGGTTAAAGTGATATGGAATTAAGTTCTGTTCCAACAAGAAAGCTTGGGTGGCCAAGTGGACTAAGCCAGGGGTTCTAGATGCTCAGACCGTAGTTCGATTCCTGGTAAGGTAAGAATTTTGATTACTATACTCTCAATCAAGAATGATATCAACTTCAAACCTCTCCTGCCGGCGGCAGGGATGGCCGAGTGGATAAGTCACTCGAACAGCAATCGAAGAGTCGTGGGATCGAAACCAGCAGTCGGAAGGAAAGGTGAGTCTGGAAAAAGAGAGGAGGGGGGAGTCGGAAGTCGGAAGAAAAGGTGAGTCGGGAAATAGGGAGAAGAGGGGAGTAGGAGGAAAAGGTAAGTCAGGAAGAAGAGGGGAGTCGGAGGGAAAAGGAAGGAGAGGAAAGTTTTATAAACCGGTGCAAAGAGTTAATAACAATTTTTGCTCTTACTCACCTTTCTTCTAACTCCCCTCTCCTTCCTTTTTCCTCCGACTCCCCTGTTCTTCCCGACTCACCTTTTCTCCCTTTTCCCGACTCACCTTTTCTTCCGACTCCCCCCTCCTCTCTTTTTCCAGACTCACCTTTCCTTCCGACTGCTGGTTTCGATCCCACGACTCTTCGATTGCTGTTCGAGTGACTTATCCACTCGGCCATCCCTGCCGCCGGCAGGATAGGTTTGAAGTTGATATCATTCTTGATTGAGAGTATAGTAATCAAAATTCTTACCTTACCAGGAATCGAACTACGGTCTGAGCATCTAGAGCCCCTGGCTTAGTCCACTTGGCCACCCAAGCTTTCTTGTTGGAACAGAACTTAATTCCATATCACTTTAACCAAACATTATAAATCTTAGAAATTAAAATTCTTACCTTACCAGGAATCGAACTACGGTCTGAGCATCTACAGCCCCTGGCTTAGTCCACTTGGCCACCCAAGCTTTCTTGTTGGAACAGAACTTAATTTCATATCACTTTAACCAAAGATTATAAATCTTAGAAATTAAAATTCTTACCTTCCCAGGAATCGAACTGCGGTCCGAGCATCTACAGCCCGTTCCTTAGTCCACTCGGCCACCCAAGCTTTCTTGTAGAGGGAGGTATTACTTTTGTATCATTTTTACCAAACATCATAATTCTTAGAAATGAAAAGTCTTCCCTTACCAGGTATCGAACTACGGTCCGAGTATGTAAAGCTCGTTCCATAGTCCACTCGGCCACCCAAGCTTTCTTATTGAGAAAGGTCTTACTTGTGTATCATTTTAAACAAACAATATAAGTCTTAGAAATTAAAAGTCATACTTTGCGAGGATTCGAACTACAGTCCGACAATCTTAAGCTCTTGGCTGAATCTACTTGGCCATCCAATCTTTGATGATGAAAGGGGTATTATTTTCATATTATTCTTACCGACCATAATAAATCGTAGAAATTGAAAATCTTACCTTACCAGGAATCGATTTACGGTCTAAACATCTTAAGAGAGGTATTACCGTTAAAGTGGATTTCCTTCTAAAATGAAAAAGTGAAAGCACAGTCATTCCTATGCTAGAATTTCTTTCTTGGTGTACAAATGTTTCGTTTGATTATTTAACCAAGTAGTTGAGTTGGTTAAAAGGTGTTGAGGACCAAATAGTTAGGTTCTAAAAAGAAAAATTGAACGCACTATCATTTCTCTTCAAAATGATATTTCTTTCTAAAATCGATCTATGATCTGAGCATCCAAAGCCCTTGGCTTAATCCATTCGGCCATCCAAGCTTTCTTGATGATAGAAGTTTTTCTTCTGTATCTATCTTACCAAGAATAATAAATCTTGAAAATAAAAAGTCTTACTTTGCAAGGAATCGAACAACGGTTAGATCAGCAAGAGCCCTCGGCTTAGTCCACTCGGCCAGCTAAGCTTTGATGATGAAAGGGGTATTACTTTTGTATCATTTTCATCGACCATTATAAATCCTAGAAATCAAAATTCTTACATTACGAGGAATCTAACTACGTCCAAATATCTTTAGAGAGGTATTACTTTATAGTGGATTTCCTTCTAAAATGAAAAGGTGACAGCACAGTCATTTCTCTTCTAGATTTTCTTCCCGGAGGCCAAAAATTGTTTCGTTTCATTATTTAACTAGGTAGTTAAGTTAATTTAGTGGTGTTGAGTACCGAAGTAAGGTTTTTAAATTAAAAACTGAAAGTACTATCATTTCTCTTTCAAAAGAAATTTCCTTCTCAAATCTAACTGCATCCCGTACAGCTAAAGCCCTTTGCTAAGCTCACTCCGCCATAAAAGTTTTCTTGATGAGAGAGATATTACGTTTGTAAGGGGATAGCACAAATGGGGTCAGGCTTTTAATTAAGCCTGATGGTTAGCCCATGGTTTTGCTGAAAATTGCCTCAAAATAAATTCTTTCAAATAACCTTATAATCCACCCCAGCATTGGTCAGGGCACAATAATGGGCTAAAACAGCCGGAGAAAACACATAAAATCAAAAAATGTTCCTTCAAAATCAGCCAAAAATTGAAAAAAGGCTGATGGTTAGCCCATGGCTTTTGCTGAAAATTGCCCCAAAATAAATTCTTCCAAATAACCTTTTAATCCATCTAGCATTGTTCAGGGCATAATAATGGGCTTAAAAAGCCGGAGAAAACACATAAAATCATCAAAAACATTTTCCTTCAAAATCAGCCAAAAATTGAAAAAAAGCCTGATGGTTAGCCCATGGTTTTTGCTGAAAATTGCCCCAAAATAAATTCTTCCAAATAACCTTTTAATCCTCTCCAGCATTGGTCAGGGCACAATAATGGGCTAAAACAGCCGGAGAAAACACATAAAATCCAAAAATGTTCCTTCAAAATCAGCCAAAAATTGGAAAAAAGCCTGATGGTTAGCCCATTGTTTTTTGTTGAAAATTGCCCCAAAATAAAGTCTTCCAAATAACCTTACAATCCACTCAGCATTGTTCAGGGCACAATAATGGGCTAAAACAGCCGGAGAAAACACAAGAAATCACCAAAAAAATGTTCCTTCAAAATCAGCCAAAAATTGGAAAAAAGCCTGATGGTTAGCCTATGGTTTTTGCTGAAAATTGCCTCAAAAAAAAGTCTTCCAAAAAACCTTATAATCCACCCAACATTGTCCAGGGCACAATGATGGGCTAAAACAGCCGGAGAAAACACATAAAAATCATCAAAAAAATGCTACTCAAAAATCAGCCAAAAATTGGAAAAAAGCCTAATGGTTAGCCCATGGTTTTTGCTGAAAATTGCCCCAAAATAAATTCTTCCAAATAACCTTTTAATCCACTCAGCATTGTCCAGGGCATAATAATGGGCTAGAATAGCCCTAGAAAAGTTATAAAACCCCATAAAAATTTCCTTCACAATCTGCTAAAAATTGGGAGAAGGCCTGGTGGTTTTCGTCTAAATTGGCCCAAATTCATTAGCCCAAATAACCTTTTGATAATCCATCTATGCATTTTCTTGAGCTATCTAGACTTGGGTTTACTGTCTGAATCAATAAAAGGACATTTTGAATAATTCATCTTTCCCAATTTTGATGAAAAAGCAAGATTGATTATCATACAATCTATGTATCATTTTCTTACGAGGAAGATTTTATTATCGAATATTCATGAGCTTTCAACAGGTGTTTTTTTATATGTACATTATTATCATATAGCATGACTTAAAGCATGGTTTTTCCATATTGTTGCTGATTTGGGGGGAAAACTTTTTTCGTAATGGTACGCTTTTCTGGTGTTATTATACTACAGCCAAATATAAAAATGATATATAATAATAAATATCTAATACAGCTTCAGAATGAATTAAAAGGGTATTTTGAACAATTCATTTTTGGTCAATTTCGACCAAATGGACTAACCATCGTGATATATTTTTTTCAAAATTTTGGGAGAAAAAGTTGATTAATGAAAGATTTGTCAACGTGTTTCCCAGTAACATATGCAAGTTTTAGAATAAACATATCTTATGTAGAGCTAAAATTACTCTAGGGAGAATGCAGGTTCGAAAGGGAGGATGCAGGTTCGAAAGGCCTCAGTATGCTGTATCACAGTTGTGCCTGTTACCTGTTTTTCTACCCATCGTTTTTAAAAACATGCATTATATACATACCCTCCAAGGCTCAAAAAGATGAATTAGCCCCAACATGGATTACAGCATGCCAATACCATTAGTACCCTCAGCACATTTATTAAGAAGAGGTAAAGTGTCCTGACCACCGTTGACAGGTAAGGCCTTGCTCTCTTTATAGTTCCGCAGGAGCACCTTCTTGAGGACCATGGGTGAAGCATCAGGTGTCGTTCGCAATAGTCCATTGGGGTAGATCCCACCAGCAAGCTTGTTTTGCACCGTTGGAGTTTGCTTGAACATTGTCAATGAGAACGTGCTGCTGATCTTGGCGTTGTGGCAGCGCATGTTTTCGTCGTGTTCTGATATGCGACGCTTGTGAACCTCGTTAACGTCAATGAGCCAAAACGTATTGGTCTCTCCCTTGCCCTACGAGTATGAATCAAGACTTAAAGTCTATTCATTTAGAAAAAGGATAACTTGCGTTTAAGTCACACCCTTTACCCCAGACGATGATTATATTCTCCAACATTCTAAACTCTCCACTCTGCCTACTGCAAAACGAGCTGGTGGGTCAGAGTGCATTCATGCAAAGATAACCTATTTCTTTCCTGGGTTGACGAGATATCCCGATTTTTACTGCTGTAATGCTTTGAGATAGTTGTTTATCGTAGTTTATTGCAGGGAATCCGAGAGGATATACAACATGAAAATGAAATGAGACATTGAGAAAATCAGGTTTACCTTAACAAATATGGGTCCTCTGCTTTCCGTCTGGAATCCTCCAACTGCATCTAATGCGAGTTTTGTTGATTCACTGATGTGAATTTTTGATGCTAAAAAACAAAGTAAAGAAGGGAATGATTAAGAATTACGAAATCAACCTTTGGGATTGATTATTCATGATTCAAAAAGAAATATGCCATTGACAGGGGTGTAAATAAGTGAGCCATTTAGTCCTAGGGCCAAGAGCCATATTGAAACAAATGCATAATCACTACGAAAGGTTCTTGCTTTATACTCATTAGAGAAAGACGTCAAATACAGAAGGAAAATGAAACCATGCAAACTTCTATCTCCATAGGCAGATCTTTTGATTTATTAGAGCAATAATGGGTAGACCTGTTATGGCTGGTTGTTCGTGTTGCGGAATAGTATTTGGTGTTTTCTTTAAGCCACGTCTTACTTGGTCCTTTTTCAGGAGAAAAGTTAAAGAGGGAATACGGTTCGCAAACCATGCGTACATTTTGTCATGTCACCTCAAAGTTACTGGAGCAATTAAGAAATATCATAAAAAGTACCAACCAAATACAAAAAATACAAAAATATTGATATAGCCAGAAAAATTGGAAGCATAGCAAAAGCATGGCTTTTCCTTCAAAGCAAAAAAAGCTTTTTATCTGACACTCAAGAGAGAAATACGTCAGAAAGAGAACGAAACAAAAACCTAACAAGTTATTATACCCAGAAAAATCATTACGAGGTATAGAACCTTAAGGTGATTACCATCAGGAGAATGAAGGCTCAATATAACATAGGACCAGACATGGAGGAATGGAGTCTTATTTTGAAGTCTTATGTCTCTAATAAAGTAAAAAGGGAAAGCGTACTTTTTTCTTTTGAAACAACTAGAGCTTAATTCAAATTTTCTGTAAAACTTTAAAGTAACTTTTGAAGTATTTTTCTCCTTACCTGCACCAGTTGATTCCATTCTGGAGGCGGTATTGACAGTATCACCAAATAAACAATATCGAGGCATGGTCGTACCAACTACTCCTGCTACAACCGAACCTGAGGTGAAAGAAACAAAACAGATGTATTATGTATAATATTCAATTAAGTGCAAGAATAGATGACAGTGGACATATGGTAAGAAGGAAATTAATACATACATCAATACAACCATCAATGATAAACTCAGGGATTTTAGGTCGATGGATCCCATGTGCGTTTGACGAAATTCCCCATAATCTAAGTCATATGTGCAGACAATCAGCCAATCTTTCCATCAATTTCATGAGGAAATGAATCTTCTCCAACAAACTAGGCTTTATATTTTGGAAAACTTTCACTTTATTGAGTGCATATTTGAATTCGGATCTACAAGTTCACCAATAATTGATCAGTGGATTTATCTTTAAGTTTATCAACATTTTGAAAACCTTCATTCACATACAAGACTTTAATGAAAGCTGCAATTTCAATGATTGGTTTGTGTCAATGTTACATGCTTTTTGGGCCTTATCTTTTTGTAAGTCAGTAGAGCTGCTGAGGTTTGAAAATCAGAGATTATTCGAGGAACCATAAGAAAGGTTGTTGTGTCAGAAAGTGTTCATAGGGAAGTAAAATACGTATACTTTTGTTACAATGGAATTTTGATGGTATTGAGTAAAGTCTTACCGGAGTTAATTCCGATCCTGAGTTGCAATGCACGATCAGCACGGTGATGAATCTTGAATGTTTGGATTGCATCAGTAATATGGAGGGCCATGAGGGCGATCTCTGAGCCATGCTCTCTTTCGTTTCTGATTGGTAAGCCTGATACTACCATGTAAGCGTCACCAATAGTTTCAACCTACAAACACATGCAATTCAATATAGATTACATGAAATCATTCAATTTATTTAAAACCCGTAAATTGTTGCATATCCTTGAGATATTCATGAATTGAGCCCCTAGTTTCTGACGGTATAATTGTCCCATCATATTGCAGTTATCCTTGAAGTTAGATTCTGCCCATCATATTCAAGGATATAAATGAAGCTTTAAGCGTATTTTATTTGATATGATACATAATACTAAGTGGAATAATCCAAGCTTAGATTTTTGAACTTTTTATTTGTCTTTCATAAAATTTAGTATCTTACGTGATTTATTAGTGTAAACTTACTTTGTATACATCATATCCTTTGATGATGTTGTCAAACAAAGTGTACAAATCATTCAGTAGTCGTACAACCTGAAGAAATAAATGATTAATCGATCTTCTTTGAAATCACATTCGAACATCAGATTCAAAACTGTTCATCCTGGGAAAAACTCAAAATCAAAAGCACAATCTTCTAACTGGTCTGTCTTTGGAGAAACTCTGCAAAGTTCTGATGAGATTTCGGTTGGAACACACTTCCAGATCCAGCATATAATAAACCCTGGATAAATACAATCCGAGAGACCATTTTACAAATCGCTTTTCTGGGCGTCTTAAGTCGCATCTTAAGCAGGGTTCATCTTAATTGCTCAGCAAGGCTTTACAATTTTGCTTTGTTATTAATATCTCCTCTTAACAAACTCAGTGCCACAGCAGCTAGGTGACTGAAAACCCCGTGTAATAGCTTATTAGTGTTAGGATTTAGGTATTTCAAATATTGCTCATCATTAGAGTTAACTCTCACGGTTGAAAGAAATGAAAAAATAACCCCTCGAATGACTTTAAGTAGTTAGCGACTTTCACAGCCCATTATTTGAAACTTGAATTCAGTAAATGAAACAAGTAAGGACATTGAGTAATTATAGTCCAAGCAGTTAGAAACAATATCGTTGAGAATGACATTGATTGTAAAGCTTTCAATTTATTAAGACGACCCCTAAACACGCTGTCATTATCTGAGACACACGGTGTAGAAATATCAATCTGCTCAACAAACCTGCATAGGATTGCTCTCAGCACAAAGCTCAGTGAAACCAACAATATCACTGAAATATATTGAAACGTGCTTGAACTCTTCAGCTTCAACCTCTTTTCCCTGTTTCAGCTGTTTTGCAACCGAGGCAGGCAACATTCTTTCCAGTAAGGCTTCGATCTTTTTCTTTTCGTTCAACAGTTCTCCTGTTCTCTGCTCAACGAGATCTTCTAAGTGATCAGTGTACCTTTCCATCATGTAAACCATATTATCCACTATGTTTCTCTTCCTACAAATTCATTCAAATTTCAAAATCAGAAGATATAGAAGAAAAATTTGAATAAATATTGTTTGTGGGGTCTTCTTCTCAGTCAGTCTCTCTAGGGGAGAGGGAAGGGAATACTGTGATAGGTCAGCAAAATCATGAAGATTGTGAACGAACTTATGCAATAATGATGATATCTACGAGTAGAAGTCCATAAAAGCTGACTGTTTTAAATGCCTCAAAACTGTATTCGGAAGAAATAAACTTTTTTCACTTTAATTCAGCTTGTTTTCTACCTCAGCTCAAAGAGTCAGCACCCTGAACATTGTGAACTTGAATATCATCGGAGAGTGAGATTCATGAGCAGAGCAGAGTGTTCTATGCATTCTTAATGTATCAGGAATGAAAAAGAAAAAAATCAATTCACTCACATCCCACTGGCTTTCATCATTGCTTCAATGTCTTTTGAAATATCATGGAAAGATGGCCTAATGTCCGGGTTCTCGAGCCAGCACCTCTTCATCAGGTCCCTCAAGCCTGCTGCTTCATCCATGATTTCAGACACAGTTGGTCGGAAGGGGGGCAGCTCCCCAGCCTTAACCCTTATCACGATTTCTGATTAGGGAAAATTATGAAAAAATAATTATCAAAATAGGTTGAAATTTAAATCATTGAATGAGGATCAAGCTGAAAAATCCAAATAGAGAAGATCTGGTCACAAATTTACTACACTGTATGTAAAACTTTTGGATGGGCTATAGGTCAAAATAAACTATTAAGTGCCTGGCAACTTGGTTCAAATATGGCTGACAATTAGTTACCTTGATCAGTTTGGGAAAGTCTTGCTGCAGAATATGGACCTTTCCTTGTGTGACACTCTTGCAATATAATCCCAAAACTATAAAGATCACCCTTTTCTGTCCCTCTAGCAGGAGGACTGCTTGTTCGCAGCAGTTCTGGAGCACGCCAAAGAAGTGCTGAAATCGAAAAATACACCCCTCATTATTTCTCTTCAAGGGTTGATCGGTAAGATAGAAGGGATTAATTGAAGTAACGTCGAACAAAAACATCAGCTACAGTTTTGTGCATTTTTAGATCTGCTGCTTGGTGCTTGACTTTCTGGAGCGTAGTTTAGAAACCAGCATGCGGCGAGCTAAAGTCGAGGGCTTGTCTTCTGGCATTCTTTTTCAAATTGGAAACTTCTGTTGCGTAAATGGGTACGATTAAAGACACAAGGACATCTTATTATTACATGAAGTGATGCATACATGCTTCTGCGCCACTGTCATAAATAAAGTCTGGCATTAATAAGGCTAGCACGCTTAAGCAGGGATTCATTCACTCTGATACTGACATGGTTATCCAAAATGTTTTCAAAATAACACTGAAATGTGGCCTAACTCACGAATTCCATTTGCATACTCAGAGCTGGCAAGAAAGTCAAAAGGCGTAAATAATCAATTATAATGTCTGGTGGATGATGAGATTGTTTTCCAACAAAACACTTATTAACCCTACACTTTTACACCAAGGTTTTAATGCATTGGCTCTTTTCCAAAAGAGACATCTATTCAAGAGGTGTCCAATGTCAAATTTTGGGACAAATTATCAATCAAAACTTACAATGCCAATTTTCGTGCACATGTCTTTTCTCCAGTTTTCCCTTGAATCTATGCAACCCGAAATCCGTTATCTTCAACACCCATCGGCTATCGATGACGCAATTGGATGATTTCAAGTTGCCATGTGATTTCATCTCACTCATATGTAGGTAGTTCATACCCTGTTACCGATTCAAAACTCAATTCAACATCTTACATAATTACATATATCTATTATTCAACGTTTTATGCTAAGTTCAGCTATACTGGCTCATTCGACGCTTTATATTAAGTGCAACTATTCAGTCTTGATTCAAGCTTTACATCAAAAGCAATTATTTAGCATCGATTTAACACTTAACGCTAATTGCAACAGTTTAAACTTAAGTCTGTTAAGAGAGAGTATCTTTGAAATATTACCTTGACAATATCATAAATGAGAGAAAGAAGAAAATGCAATTCCAGTTTGATTGAGCTATCTTGAAGCACATCCTAAAATGAGAAAGAAAGATTTCAGAACACCTTTAGCCACTTTGCCAGCCCTTGTTCCTGTCACATTGGAATGGCAGCTTCGCTATTGTCTATAATACTTCTGCGTAAACAATGTTATGACATGGTTTCATTCATGCCGGTATGACGTCATACTGGGATGCTACATTGTGTAAACAGGACCTTTATCTTTATATGTTAACTACACAACAGAAGCTGCAATATTGAAGGGGTATTATAAGCATATTTTATTCATGCATACTATTAGGTAGTGTAGCCTCACCTTCAGACTGCCTCTCAATGCGTATTGGCTTACAATTAGCATTCTGTCGGACTCAACCGAGGCTCCAATGAACTGGTTGATGTTGTCATGGTGAATATCTCTCATCTGAAAAAAAGATATGTCAGCTGGGCCTATTTTCACTCAAGAGGGGAGTAATATTAATCTTGAGTTTCACAAAAGGACCCCTTGCACAGCTAAATTTACAAGAGTTGTGTAGCCCATTCGTATAACTAATTTCAACAACATGTGAATAAGTCATTGAATTTGTTAGCCGTATATAAATTGCTTCTGGTAATATTGAAAACATCAACCCTTTTACCTGAAAAAAGCTTAAGATTTGACCCATATGTAGAGAATCTTGGCTTGAGAAAAACTAAAGTGGCATGTCCAGTGCCAAAGTATATTGAAGTATCCCCAAAGGTTGTGGGTACAGTAGTGTGGACATTTACTAGCTGTGTAGCCAAAGATAATTCTAAATAAAGTAGGTAAGTTAGAAAAATAGGGTAATAAAATAGTAAAAGACTATGCATCAATCTCGAAATCAATGGGGTTTTCTAGTAAGCAGGCAGAGCATAATTTATTTAATTAATGGAAGGTCTATATTTCATAAATTTAGCATTTTCTGACAATATTGGCTTTTCAGCTTCAATTAACCATGGCCAAGAGCCTTGGAGGGCCAAAGGGGTAAGTTAAGCATTTATTATCAAGTTTCCTGTTTTAAGATTATAAAGTTTCTTTTTGAGTTATTTTTGATTCCTTATTGACTCTGATTATTACTAAATTAAGACCAAATCTAGAGAAAGTGATAGAAGATGAAAATACCTGTTTTAATTCCAGAAGTACTTCTCTGCTCAGCTCGACGGGTCTTCTGCGTATCTCCTTCACAGCGACATACGTGCCTTTGAAAATGGCAACCACCGTCCTCGACTCAAAGGGATGAGTGTCGCAGTCGTCATTTCTTGTCACTGACAGAATGCAATTATCACTATCCTAGATAAAGATAACATATTTTCAAATAAAATTTTACATATAAAAAGAGGTCTACACGCTTTTAAACGGGCGTCCAGGTACTCGTGAAAAGTCGCAATAGTACGCCTTAAAAAACTTTTCAAATTGCAAATATTTTCCTTGTATTAGATTTTAAAACATGTAATTTTAGTCTTAGCAACCAGAAGAAGAGGCACTCTTTGGGGATACTGGCCTTCTTTTCGTCATCATTATCATTATTGTTATCAACATTATTATATCTGATTTCCTTTGTCTGATGGTCACATGAATGAGTGAAACTCAGAGTCGCAACAGAGATATGTGTTTTTTCTGAAACTCTATCTCTGTGTATCATTATTATTTCTATTATCAATACTAGATCCTAACTGCCTCTTTTTAATTTTCAAAGGAAATAGCCTCTACGTCAAATGTTCTATCCCCTATTAATAAAGGTACCTACGTTAAGCCACCACTGCTTAGTAATTTCAGCCTTCCAAACAACAATGATGATTATGACAAATCATATGAATGGTCTGAATATGACTTGATGACTACCAGAATGATCAAAATACTTACTAGACTGTTAATTGATGTCTGACTTAAAGACAGTGTTGATCCACTGCTCGAGAATCGGTTAATGAAGGCGAGATCAGCCAAAGACACTTTCCAGAGCTTGCTTGTCAATTCTCGTTCCAAGCGATATTGCCTGTTTAAAGAAAATGTTTAATTGAGACAGAAATTGCTACGACAGACTCATTAATAGTGAAGGGATTGATTAATGATTTTCGATTAATGATTGATGATCTTTTAATTTGCAACTGCTTACAATAAACTAATATTTAGTCTTTGCAGAGTATGCATTTATTAGTAAAGATGACCAATGCAGCCCCTCAATGAGGTTGGGGGAAGGCAAGGCAGCAAGGATATTTATTTGTTAATGAAGGTCCGGTTTTGTTGCAGCTTTACAGCTGATGTGGACCTGCAGCTTGTGCCCCCAGAATTGATATTCTAGAACGAATATTCCGGGTACTCATTTACCAACCTCGGAAGGATGGACAGCTGAGTTGGCTGACAGCTTGTAGTTCGTGTTTCCGAACGTTCGTGGATTCGAACCCACCAAGGTTGCCCTTCAAAGATCAGAAATCCAGCGCCTTAACCACTAGGCTACACCACCGCAGCAACGAAACACAAACACAATCTCTGAGGGGATGTTGCAGTTTGGTGGTGCATTTGACTATGGTGGGGGATACTGTGATAGGGGGGATACAATGATAATTGAGGGAGGCATGGGAGGTGTCTTGGTGTATGGTGGAAGATGTTAGTTGCCGTGAAGATATATAAGAGTTTCGGTAAATATTATGATGATTAGGGGGGTCACTTGATTACTGTGGGAGGCAGCTTGATGTGTGTGTAACCCTACCGTAGCTAGGTAAGTTGATATAAAAAGGTGGAGCTTAGGCAGAGTGAGTGATGTGTCATGACAACTTTAAGGAAATATCTTGATGATAACTGCGGTATTATCAATGCTTTGAGGGATATGATGGTGTACAATAGCGATTTTTACGTACGATGGAGTTGTTATTGCAACTGTAGGGAATACCAGGTCATTTTGGGTGTAATATATTAGGCAAGTCTATCCGTTACCTATTTTGGGAGTAATGTATTACTGTGTCTACCCGTAACCTAATATAATTCAACTTTACCTGTATTTGAAGATTGGAAGAAGCAACAATATAACTCCAATAACAGTTATTGAGACGGATATTGCCACAACAGTGTGAACTAAAAAGAAAAATCATCAAATATTTTCTCATGCGAGAAAAAAGCTGAGATATTTAAGATTTATTATGACGACAACTTATCATTAACCTCCTCTCTCCAAAATAATTCATTTATCCTTGAACAGAACGAGATAGAAACTCATAGAAACTCACTAACTCAACAAAAGTATAAAAGCATCGAGTAAAATTGGATCTGCGTGTTATCCCAGGTGGGAATATCTGGTGTTTCAACACTCCAGGTGACTGACCAAAATCACTCAACATTCCCTAATTTTCGCATCATATGTCAGAAACATTCCAGTCTAGTCTAGACTGAATTATTCTATTAGTGGGGATGTGCGGATGTTATTCCAGGCGAATCTCCAGAACAATAGACATATGCCTCCATCGGGTCTCGAACCTGGGTTTTGCTGAAACAGGCGAGCGCGCTAACCACTGTCCTTAACTTCATTAACTGATTTGTCCTTGTTTAGGACAGTGGTTAGCGCGCTCGCCTGTGTCCTGAAATACCCAGCTTCGAGACCCGGTGGAGGCATATGTCAATTGTAGTACCCTGCTCTGGTATAATTTAACTACCCGTGTTAGACCATGCCTTATGAATTAATATCTCCAGAACAATAGAATAGTTCCACCCGAATCAGATGAAGCTGAAAACGGGAACAAATATACTTACGGTTTGATTCCTTTTCTTTCTCGTCTTTCTGACAATATTCCCCTTTAAAGCCACATTCAGGATGATCCTTCGGTAACTTTCCAGCAAACCATTTGATTGGTCTTTCGGATATATAAGAAAGACCTGAGTTTCCAGAGCTCACGTTCTTTTTGAATTGGCCAACTGGGCTGAAAACTAATGACATCAGATATATGACTAGAAGCTGCGAGTATTTTACCAGCAAATTTTGTTGTTGGTGTTAATGATGTATCTTTATTTATATTAGGCTGCTTTTCTTCAAATTCAGAAATTTTAAGCCTAAACAAAGAGTGAACAAAATCACATTCATCTTTACTTGATTTCAAGTTCCTGCGAACTTACAGTGAGTGATCTAAGAAGGAAGAATCATGTCTTGGAAAATTTCTGTTATTACTGTAGGCAGGAATATTTTAGTTTTGATCATTTTACTTTTTGCCTCTAGAGCCACGCAATAAAGTAGCACCTACGATAGGTTTTCAGCACAAAAACCAGAACTTAGAATCTGGATAGTATGTATGAACGGATTATGTTTGCACCACTTTGAAAGCCTCATCGTGATGGAACCTAGCATCAACAATGTTTTTGTTTTTGTTACTATTTAATAACACATTTTCACTGACATGTTTAACCAAACTTTATTTACACTAGGTTCTTTTACAGCCAATCAAAAGCAGTCGAATTATCTTATTGACCAATAAGAGTCTTCCATTTAAAACTTGGTATAGTTTAAGCAGGGTTTCAACTGCAAGTGTTAAAGTGGTATAAGGCTGTTACTCTAGCTCTCGGGAGGTACCTCAGAGGGTTAAGTGATAGGGATGTACCATTTTGAAAAAAAATTGGGGCCATGATTCCGGGTCGTAAATTGGAAAAAGAGTCCCATAATTCCGTGACACGGAATATGTAAAAAAAATAAAATTTCAATAGCACCAGATAATTGTATCTGAATAAGACAAAATATTTCTAAATAAAAGTCTCATACCACACATCAGTGTAAATGATGTGTCATTCTTCTTCTTCGGGTTGATCTACAATCACCACATTTCTCTTGTCTTTATTTTTTCTCAAAATTCATACCCATAATTCCGGGAATACAACATACTATTAAGTGAAAATGTACACCCATAATTCCGTATTGGATTTTTCAAAGGTACCCCTAAAAATGGCACATCCACGATACCATATCTTTGTTAAGATATCCCCCGAGCTCTAGCTCTACCCTAGCTACAGTTGATTTACCTACTTTGCATTGTTCTTCCAGGCATAGTGCACGAGACGCAAAAAACCAGGACTTTTGTAAAACATCGCAGACAGCGAAAGCCACTGAGCCACTCACCTTGTGTAAGTTTGACTCTTACATGCTCATTGCCATATCAACAATTGATTTAACTGGCCATACACAGTCTTCTTTAATATGAAAAACGCGTCAGTATTGTCAGTCCTTACCCCTTACCATGCTTACAGGAGACATCAATAAGGTATTAGAAATTCTTACATATTTCTCTTTTGCCTCTTGTCATTCTGAAGTCATGACCAAACAGTGTGAAGTATCCATGAGCATCGCCTTCTTCGTTTATCGTCATTTCGTTTCCATATATGCCTGAAATGAAATTAGGATTTAGAGAATGGGATAGAGCGATAGTTTATAAGTTAGTCAGTAAGTATTGCACGGATAAGAATATTTATTCCCAACTGATTGGACTATATCTGATGACCTCGAAAATTTTATAATATATTAACCAGAATCGTGTTTCTACTGTAAGATTCTCTTAGTCCAAAAAAGGTGCAGTCTTTGAATGAATGGTGGAAAATGCCTTTAGATGCAAAAAGAGCACCTTAGAAGTTACAACAACAACAACAGAATAATCTGTCATCCAGAGACAGAATGCACCTTCCTAGTCATGACCACACTGGCTGCGCAGCTACACGTAAATGTTAACAAATCATCTTCTGACCAATGTCTACTTGGTCATAGGGTCCAACTGCAGCAATTTCAGAGAGCCATTGTACATTGATAAGATGGAGTACCCTAGGTTAGGGGCACTTATCTTAGAGACCCTGTAACTAGGCACACAGTGTAAAAACGTCCCACAACACTGTTGGCATTAAAATTACGTTTTCTGGAGACTAATTATGTTAGCTAGACCGATGAAAAGAGGAGATGATAGCCAAAGATAATATGTATAATGTGATAACATACTTTGATACGTGAGGCCTTTCAAGTTTTTGACAATTGCCATACCATCTGTAACAGACTGGTTCTGGTTCAAGGTTTTATTCATGGCAAGGGCCATCACTTGTACGGCATCATACAAATATATGTTTTCAAAAGGAACCTGTAAAACGAACAAAGCGATGTTATAACGTGCAATTCACGACTTGCAAACGGAGTTCCACTAGAAATAATCAATACATCTATTGAGGATGAAGAGGGAATTCGGAAAAAAACAACTACTGAGACTTTGCGTCTGTCACTCATCAGAGAAGTAGCTCAGAAAAGTTAGAAAGAGAGGCGTACTACACTGACGAGTCTCTTTCTGATGTACTACTCTTATCATTATCAGATGCAAAGTTTCAGTAATCATCATGTTAAGCTGTGTTTCCGATTTTCCTTGCCATCCGAATCGTGCTCTGTACCGATTATCAAATCCCAATATCTCAATAACCTCTTAGTCTTTAAATGAGTCCCCCCATCGTAGAGGCACATCCCCTTGAATGTTTACTTTTAGATGAGCACCGTAAAATCTCCAAATTGGGAAAACGGTACCGTCGAAATTAGTCCCCCATCTGCAATCTATTACCACTTCCAATACTATGATAATTATCTCAGTAATGGCGCCATTGGATTTGCATGAGCAATCTCGTTCATTAAAACAATCAGATTTCGAAGCCAATCTAGATTCAAAGATAGCAATCACATTCAACGATATATTACTCTACGCCCTCCACTCCAATTACATTTCACAACAAAGAAGTGAATAAATTGCGGTCTACAGTAAACACCAGAAAGATAAAGCCAGCATTCTCTGATAGCGTTACTCCCACATCCACGTTCTTGCACGCCAAAAATTAACTAATCAAAGAATAAGTGAAACAACCTCAGAACTCCGAAACAGGCCTCTGAACAAACTACTGCCTACTATAAAAGACGGAATACCCTTGAAGAAGGAAAAGTGGAATTAAGGTATTAAATTGAATGATGGACAAATTAATGAGATTAAGGTAATAGAAGGAGCAAAATCGACAAGCTGATATGGATGATACGCCCACAGGCCCACTGTTCCCATCACCACACAATTAAACCACATGCATCTAGTTTTTAAATACAACAGCTTAACTTATATATCTCGCCAGCTTTAACCTTGTCCATTCCCTTAGCGAGGACGACCTCACAACCTGTCAAGCTCATGTACAGCATGTGGTAAACAACAGAACATCCAGATCCTTGGACCTTTGAACACCTAACATCTGGACCTTCAGAGCGAGAAACGTGGAATAAAAATCATGCAGTAGGATGCAGATGTTATAATGATAATATAATCAATGAGTTGATGAATAAATGGACGAAATTCATCCATTCCATGGCATTTTCTTAACACAAGAACACCTGCACCCTTGGACCTCGGGAAGCGTGGAACATTAACGAAATAGACAAATACAAAACCAGAACATTTAACCTTGAGAGCAGGAAATGCAGAGTAAAAGAAACCGTCAACAAGAACCGGAGAGAGAAAAAAAAACGAAAAGAACCCAAGTAAGATTAAACCAGTTATTCTACGGAGCTAACTGGGTAAACAATTTAATCGACTAGCTATACAGCCATATGAAAGCAAAAGTAGGTTTGTTGGTAATTGATTCGAGGGGCATATCACTCGAAAACACTCGTACACTTTTTGAAAAAATCACAGAAAAATCACATGAAAATCACAAAAATCAAAGAAAATCAAAGAAAATCACAAAAATCACAGAAAAATCACAAAAAAATCACCAGAATCACAAAAAATTCGCAGAGATTTTTGAAATCACAAAAACCTCGTACACTTTTTGTAAGTGACATCCCCCTCGAATCGATTTACAAGTGCAGGGAGCGTAAGTCTTTATGATAACTGATGACGAATAACCAGCAGTTTCTTTATGATCAACAGATGGGTGACCTATGATGCAATTTTCACAGAAATCTGAATAAAAGAGAAGCATGACGAGCAAAAGTGAGGGGATTTTGAGCCTTTGCAATTGAAAGATGGACGATGAGTTCAATCACACTTTCTGTCCACAGTCAAGAAGATTGCAATCCAGCCATCAATGCAACTCTCAAAACTGTAAATATATTAGCTTTCCACTAATAAATCAATGGAGAGGACAATCTAACGCTCGATCTAACCAACATATTGAAATTAAAAACACACGAGGAGAATCAAGTCAAAAATCTAACATTTGCAGGTCACGAGAATATGATAAATATGGTTTGTAAATTCATGCAGGAGAGAATTTGTTATCAGTTAGTTCTAACCAGCAACTTGTGATAGCAACACATGGGCAAACTCAAGTCAAAAATCTCACATTTGTAGGTCACAAGAATATGATAAATATGGTTTGTAAATCCATGTAGGAGAGAATTTGTTATCAGTTAGTTCTAACCAGCAACTTGTGATAGCAACACATGGGCAAACTCAAGTCAAAAATCTAACATTTGTAGGTCACGAGAGTATGATAAATATGGTTTGTAAATTCATGCCTGGGAGAGAATTTGTTATCAGTTATTTCTAACCAGCAACTTGTGATAGCAACACATGGGCAAATTCAAGTCAAAAATCTCACATTTGTGGGTCACGAGAATATGATAAATATTGTTTGTAAATTCATGCCTGGGAGGGAATTTGTTATCAGTTAGTTCTAACCAGAAACTTGTGATAGCAACACATGGGCAAACTCAAGTCAAAAATCTCACATTTGTAGGTCACGAGAATATGATAAATATGGTTTGTAACTTCATGTAGGAGAGAATTTGTTATCAGTTAGTTCTAACCAGCAACTTGTGATAGCAACACATGGGCAAACTCAAGTCAAAAATCTCACATTTGTGGGTCACGAGAATATGATAAATATTGTTTGTAAATTCATGCCTGGGAGAGAATTTGTTATCAGTTAGTTCTAACCAGCAACTTGTGATAGCAACACATGGGCAAACTCAAGTCAAAAATCTAACATTTGTAGGTCACGAGAATATGATAAATATGGTTTGTAAATTCATGCCTGGGAGAGAATTTGTTATCAGTTAGTTCTAACCAGCAACTTGTGATAGCAACACATGACCAAACTCAAGTCAAAAATCTAACATTTGTAGGTCACGAGAGTATGATAAATATGGTTTGTAAATTCATGCCTGGGAGAGAATTTGTTATCAGTTAGTTCTAACCAGCAACTTGTGATAGCAACACATGAGCAAACTCAAGTCAAAAATCTCACATTTTTAGGTCACGAGAGTATGATAAATATTGTTTGTAAATTCATGTAGGAGAGAATTTGTTATCAGTTAGTTCTAACCAGTAACTTGTGATAGCAACACATGGCCAAACTCAAGTCAAAAATCTCACATTTTTAGGTCACGAGAGTATGATAAATATGGTTTGTAAATTCATGCCTGGGAGAGAATTTGTTATCAGTTAGGTCTAACCAGCAACTTGTGATAGCAACACATGGGCAAACTCAAAGCAAAAATCTCACATTTGCAGGTCACGAGAATATGATAAATATGGTTAGTAAATTCATGCCTGGGAGAGAATTTGTTATCAGTTATTTCTAACCAGCAACTTGTGATAGCAACACAAGGGCAAATTCAAGTCAAAAATCTAACATATTTAGGTCACGAGAATATGATAAATATGGTTTGTAAATTCATGCAGGAGAGAATTTGTTATCAGTTAGTTCTAACCAGCAACTTGTGATAGCAACACATGGTCAAATTCAACTCAAAATTCTAACATTTGTAGGTCACGAGAATATGATAAATATGGTTTGTAAATTCATGTAGGAGAGAATTTGTTATCAGTTAGTTCTAACCAGCAACTTGTGATAGCAACACATGGGCAAATTCAACTCAAAATTCTAACATTTGTAGGTCACGAGAATATGATAAATATGGTTTGTAAATTCATGCCTGGGAGAGAATTTGTTATCAGTTAGTTCTAACCAGCAACTTGTTATAGCAACACATGGGCAAACTCAAGCCAAAAATCTCACATTTTTAGGTCACGAGACTATGATAAATATGGTTTGTAAATTCATGCCTGGGAGAGAATTTGTTATCAGTTAGTTCTAACCAGCAACTTGTGATAGCAACACATGGGCAAATTCAACTCAAAATTCTAACATTTGTAGGTCACGAGAATATGATAAATATGGTTTGTAAATTCATGCCTGGGAGAGAATTTGTTATCAGTTAGTTCTAACCAGCAACTTGTGATAGCAACACATGGGCAAACTCAAGGCAAAAATCTCACATTTGCAGGTCACGAGAATATGATAAATATGGTTTGTAAATTCATGTAGGAGAGAATTCGTTATCAGTTATTTCTAACCAGCAACTTGTGATAGCAACACATGGGCAAACTCAAGTCAAAAATCTCACATTTGTAGGTCACGAGAATATGATAAATATGGTTTGTAAATTCATGCTGGAGAGAATTTGTTATCAGTTACTTCTAACCAGCAACTTGTGATAGCAACACATGAGCAAACTCAAGTCAAAATCTCACATTTGTGTGTCACGGAAACACGAGAAATATGGTTTGTTGAAATCTATCGAAGACAAATTGGTTATCAAAATTATAGAAGACAGCCACGGGCTTCTTATAAGCCAGCTAAAGACCAGGGGATAATATGAATCTCATCACAGTTGACCCGCAAAGATATAACAATCTACAATTCCATAGATGCAATCAGGCGCGAAGCATTATTGTCAGTGTTGCTAGGCTCAGCCAGAATTTGAGAGTTTTCGAACAATTTAACAAACATTGTGCAGATGTATTTTCAGGACTGAAGAAATTTTCATCATCATCATCATCTGGTCCAACAGCTACGGTGAATGTCTTCCAACAAGCTCTATAAAGCACCAAGGCCTTTATTTCCTTCACAATTAGACGTATATCTTCCTGTGATGAAAACAGGCACGAAGCCTAGAAGGGGCATGGATCCGCCAGAATTTCAATGCATGCAATGAAAAAATATAGATACTCTCTTCGTCTGAGAAATTCACTATATATGTTTTCATACTCCAAGAACCCTAACTGTAGCCCAACTGTACATGATAGCCAGTATGGATCCTGTACATTATTGTATCAATCAACACCTTGAGTTGCCACTGCAGTAAATGATTTTGCTGGCAGACACTTCATTGCTTAAGTCATCAGGTCAATTCATATTGAAGCTAAGTCAGGGACCAAATCCCATAGAGGGGGTATGTTTTTTGTACAGAGATGACAGAGAAATTTAACGTATTCAACTTGGTTGGAAAGCACGGGATCCCTTAAATATTTTTGCCCCCTAAATTTGATAGGTTTGCTTAGTGACTGCTATGAAAGCGTTCAGGGTCTCCTGTGTTTAATCCGTATGACGTTTAAAAAAACAAGAGTTGGTGAGCAATTTCCCACATTTTTCACAAAATTCATCCAGGAGAGGTTTATTAGCTTTTTGCATAGTAAAAAACCTACCAAGAAATTCTTCAATCTTTGAGCTAAAATTCTGCAGTAGAATTTATGTAAAATTCCATACAACCCGTCAAATACCATGCGTTTTCGGCGCACAAAGTATTAAATAGGAATTACCTTTGTTCTGAATTTCTTATCGGTATATTTGTCGATATTGAAGGGTGGTCCGCTACTGGCCTTCTTCAGTGAAATGGTGTACTCTTCATATCTCTTTATGTTCTCGGAACGGCCAGGATTGAAGCCAAGAACAAGCATGTGTTTGAACGCTTCTTTCACCTCTTTTCGAGTTTCCGGGGGAGTGAAACGAGAAATGGACCACTTCCATGATTTCTGCAGACTGCCATGAAGAACCAGGGCTTCGAGATGCACAACAATAAACACGTAGCTGCCATTCGTCATGCCACTTCGTTTGGCGTACAAAAGACCTTCTCTCGCCACAGAATACTCGCAGAAGAATATCACGACTGTTGAAAATAAACAGAATGGAATAAGGCGGAGAAATAAAGCCGAATAAAGCAGAATTTCCACAAAATACATGACAGAAATATGTCTCTCAGCATGGCCTAGCTACCAAAACTCACGACTGGAGCGAGAATCACATCTCAGCTATGACAGATTTAGACCATTGCAATTATATCTTGAAATCCAATGACTTATAGTTCTCCAATAAAAGCAACGAAAAAATATCCCGCCCTGGTCTAAAACCTAATGGAGCCAACTAAAGCCTAAAGCATCGTGACGCGTCCAGTGTGAATTGAGCTTAACAAAACTCTACTGGACTATCTGAGAAAATCTGAACGTAGAACCTCTTGTTTCAATGACATAATAAATTTCTCAAGGAGGATCTTAAAGTAAATCGAACTCTTTTAATGGGCCACATAGACCCACACTAATAAAACAACAACCAATAATCCAAGAGACATACACCAAGAGGCATCACAGTATCAACTAAGTACAAAAATGTATACCTACTTCTCGCTTTCTTTTTGATATCTGCCATGATATCCTTAAAAATCTCAGCAGTTTTGTTATACTTGGCATCAGGTGGTACACTCGTTTTGTACGATACTTTAAATGACTTTTTCAGCATGTCTAGCATGGCATCGCTAGTTTCCTGGTACTGATTCGACCCGTTGGATGAAATAACAGCCACTGTGGACCAGTTGAATGTCCGTAATAAAGCACTCAAGGACGGAATCACGAATTTCGACAACGGGTAAGTTCTTGAGAACGTCGGGAATTCTTCTTTGTTTGACAGTGCAGGGCTTGAGCACATCTAGAAAAAAACATGAATTATTCGACTTGTAGAAGACTTCAACGTGGAAATTTTGTAGATGATTATTTGACTTATTATTGGATTTTCACTCAAACCACCAATCTTGCCTTCTAAAATACCAAGATTTCTCGTAACCACATCTTCTACCAAGTACAACGGTAAATCAAATCCATTATCTTTACACAACATTTTCGAGGAAGAGCTTCTGTCTGGCGTAAAACATGGTCCTGATGGCGTTAAAAGACCGCTGTAAAAGGGCCAGCGTTAAATAAAGGCCCCTCCGTAAAAAGAGCCGGAAAGACAGATATCAATCAGGAAATTTTGGTGGGCCAATTGGTCCAGTAGACCCCTGAGACTGACCCAGCAGTAGAAGATAAAATACTACTTCTGCTTCAGTGGCCTAGGTCGAAATGTGGCCCCATCTATCCATGTATCATCTTGGTAACAAGCGATCCCAAGAATCCATTATCGCTAAACTTTCCATTTCAGTATTTGTACTTCTAAAACTTTGTAGTTTTACCTAGTTCTTAAATTATTTGGAATGAAAAATAATTAGGAATAATTGTTTTTTTGATGACAATAATAATTTTCCAAATAAAAATGATAATTTGTGGGGCCTGGGAATACAATATTTTACGGGCAGACAATATGTCCGTTAATCTTCAAGTAAACCTCACAAACTTTTAAGCGCTCCTTCTCACCTCTGGGGAGGGGTTTCTTAGCAAGGATATGGTAGCGTGGATTTGCCATTTTTAGGGGTACCTTTTGAAAATCAAATAGGGAATTATGGGTGTACATTTTCACTCAATGGTCGGTTGTACCCGGAAATATGGGTTCGAGACTTTTGAGAAAAAGTAAAAACAAGAGAAATGTCGTGATCGTTGATCAACCCGAAGGAGAGGAGTAACACATACACACTGATGTGTGGTGTGATACTTTTATTTAGGAATATTTTGTCTTATTCAGAAACAATTATGTGGTTCTACTGAAATTTCGTTTCTTTTACATATTCCGTGACACAGAATTATTGATCCCCTTTTAAATTTACGACCCGGAACTATGGCCCCAGTTTTTTTTCGCAATGGCACATCCCTATCACTTAACCCCCTAAGGTACCCCCCTAGCTTCTCAGGCTTTCCTCAACAGCGAAAAACCTTGAAAAATCCCTGATATCAATTGATAAAGTGGAAGCAAAGCCCGCGTATTTGCAAGGTTGAAAGCAGTCAAAAGCCAACATCAGATAAGCTTGATTTGTTTGATTTAAACAAATTGTTGTTTTCGATATTCCTTCACAAGTATATAATTTCGAGGTTTGGAAAGACGTCACAAGATCATAACATATTTACATACTTTAGATATATACACTGAAAATAGTTTCTAAAAGAGGAAGATTTCATGAGGCTTAGCTTAATATCATTACGAAAAACGCATTTGCTGTACAGTTATGGAAACAAGAAATAAGTTCTACCAAAGAAATCTCACAACACACAAATAATTGACAAAATGCAAAGAACAGTCTCGATAGAGAACTTGAGGGTGGTGAGGAAAATCGTAAACACAGTGAAACGTGAACAACTACTTTAGCTTTGCATTTGACACTCATCAGAGAACTAGAAATCATCGTTAGAAAGAGAACTAGAAATAAACCTTACAAACTGAATGATAGACAAGCACTGAAAATCACACGCGAAATAATATTCTCTCATATTAATCGAATAATGTTTGATAATGTAAATAATCTATAAATAAGTCATATACCCCTAATTCCAACTCTACCCTAGTCCAGATTCCCTTCCATACCAATAAAGCAAAGGGTAGGCTACAAATAAAATCATGAATAAACATGTTTTGAAGAAAATTCTATTTCAAAGGCATTTCAATTAATTTCACAGTACATAAATCTTTTCTGTCTTTAGTTGTAAGGTATGCTATGCGCCTATCAGCCCTGAGGATATACAGCGAGATGAAAATTTCTTTATCATTATTGTTTTATTATCATTATTATTGAACAACACATCAGAATGTTGACATTTATAGAATTGGCAAGTTTTGGCCAAAACCATAAATGTTCAAAAAGATTCAATATCGCTGGTGTCCCATGCCTGTGATTTCACCTTCGATCTTGAATATCTCGGGTGTTGATAGTTATTGCTTTCGACTGATAGAAGTATTGATGGAGTTGGATACAAGTCTTCCGTGACTTTACGATGGTTCAAACACAGATTCAATTTCGTCACATCAGATTCCAAAACTCTCGGGTGTTGGGTTTTGTCACGTTGGTTTTCGAAGGACCGAAGTATTGATAGAGTTAGATACAAGTATAGGTGGGATTCGGTGTCCCCACAGACCATGGACCAGATTCAATTTTGCCACGTCAGATCTCTATATTTCATTGTCAGTGCTTGATTTGAAATTTGTTTGGCATCTTTCCAATAAGATAATGGTGCTTAAAACAAGACGAAACATATTTCTAAATATATAGCAAAAGCTCGTGTTCTTTAGAGTAAATAAGGTTAAAGTTTGGTTTATCTGAATACAAATCAAATTCACAACAGAAAAATGATTGGGACCCCAAAGTCAAAGGTTATTCACGGAGAGCTTTTCTGAAGTGAAAAATTAGCCTTGCATAACTTTGGTTATATTTTTCAATCATGTGTTTCAATAGCTTTGAAAATATCCATTGTTAGCAAGTCTGGCAAACAATAAAATCAGATAACCAAGGACGAAATCTCAGTAGAAACTGAACAAAATAGATTTGATAAGTCAAATGCTGGTAAAAGGCATAGATTAGACTAATCAAATATTCCTCATATCACATATGCACAAAGAGGCAAACAGGTAGGCAAGGAATTTAAATACTCAAAAGGACCTCTCCAGATTGCGAACAATATCCTCAATTACTTATTCAAAGTGATTCAAGAACAAAATAGGAAATATTGAAAAGAACTAAGATTAGCAAACTGTTTCAAACAATCATGAGACACATTGCACCAAAGATTTCATAATCTAAATGATTAGCAGAAAGTTTAAGCTTAGTTCAGTTCTATAGAATCTATACAATTTCTGGTATAAATCCTAATCTTACGTATTTGTATTTGTCATGGTTATTAATGTTCCACAATTGATGGTGAAGCAATTTCTCTTATGTGATTAACATGACAGTCAAACTTGACATGTAGCACTCATTCTGCTCTTTTTGAAAGAATTATCAAGATTAACCTTCCAATTAAATCCTCTGAAAACATTGTGAAGAGATAAAGCTTGACTTCCCTACTAGTTCTTACATCAATCTTGAAAACAGTGCAGTTTTAATCTGGAACAATTTAAAGCCATGGTGTAAAGACTAGCTACCTTTTCTTTAATTCAAGTATTTAAGCTGAGATCTCCTTGACCGGGTGTAGTTTTAGATTTTCCAACTTCATTAGAAATGATCAATATGCCATGTTTTTCGAAAAAACTTCCTGAAATAACTGGGAAAGAACACTCAAGTTCGTTAGTATACCGCCTTGTTAACAAAGACAAGTTCTAGCTAAAAACCCTAATTTAACAGGAGACATTTGCTGATTAGCACAAATTATGGTTCTTATCAATTAGAAAAACAGCTAAAGGAGCATGTAGTATAATCATTCTTATTGACTGTTTACATTGTTACAAATCACATTCTTGAAGACTGGGCATCTTTTAGAGGGGGCGTTTTGTTTGATATAGTTGGGCATGTTATAGAGGGGGTCGCTTAATTGACAGATAACAGTATGTATAAGACCATAACAAAGTGAGGAGTTTTTGCTTTGTAAATTCTCTCGAAAACCGTGTCTCACAGGTTTTTGCTTCGTAAATTCTCTCTAAAACCGTGTCTCACAGGTTTTTACTTTGTAAATTCTCTCTAAAACCGTGTCTCATAGGTTTTTGCTTCGTAAATTCTCTCTAAAACCGTGTCTCACAGGTTTTTGCTTCGTAAATTTTCTCTTAAACCGTGTCTCACAGGTTTTTGCTTTGTAAATTCTCTCTAAAACCGTGTCTCACAGGTTTTTGCTTTGTAAATTCTCTCTAAAACCGTGTCTCATAGGTTTTTGCTTTGTAAATTCTCTCTAAAACTGCATAAATCTATGAAAAAATTTTGGAAATAAACCAAGATTGTTTAAAAACTGATGTAAATAAAAAATAAGCAGATCAAAAGACCCCTTCAGTAGGATTTGAACTATCTTGCACATTCTTTGCCTGACCTCTTGTTCTCTAAACTTGAAAACTAACAACTCTTTGGCAATCAATTAACAACAATTCAATTTATATAGAAATATAAGGCATTTTTATTGTGCCCTTTATCACCTTGACTTGAAGGCGTATTCAAACTATCAAATAAATATAAAGAAATAAAAGGAACTTGTAACAAATATTGACAATCAGAAACTGGTGAAAATAAAAAGAAAAATGTTATATGAACTGGTAAACTAGAAGAAAATTTATAGTGCATTACTATAAACATTTTAACTGAAATTTCAGTTGACAAGTTGAGATTTTAGAAGTGTTCAATAGATAGATTATTATTTAGATTTTTTTGCATATGATATTCTATCGTCTTACCTTAAGGTTGATGTATCTTATATTCATAGTAATATTCATCACTGCAGTACTATCCAATTGAGAAATTTTTTGAAAGTCTATAAATCTTATAAACAATTTTTCCATAAAAATCAGTAAATTTTTGTTAAGGTACATATTTTTCCATTTTTCTATGGTTCCTAGGGTATAATTTTCTCTATTGTTTTCTCTACTGTTGTGTTAAGAAATCAAACCTCTATGTTCTTATAAAGTGTATACCTATTCTACACCGAGATTGTGATAGGTACCAGGTCAGAAACACCCCTCGCCCACCGAAGGGGTTAGAGACCTTGTAGAGGCAGGTGCAGGCATAACAGAATCGGGGTAGTCTGCTTTCATAGAATATATTTCCCCTGTTAAATGTTTTTATGAAGCTTGCTCTTCAAATGATTGACTTACATGTGAAACCAAAGGCACTTGCATTGCACTGGCAAACTTTGCCGCACTATCACACTCACATCCCAAACCAATAAAGCCATGAACTGGCAATCCCTTGCGATCCCTCGACTGGAACTGTTCGTACATTGCCAGAATGTTATACCTGTCCGTACACTTGGTGTCATTCCACGAGTAGATCAGCTTATAGCCAGGTAGTAAATACGGGTTGTCATTCACACTTTTTAGTGCCAGGGGAAAGGCTGCTGCGTAATATTTCGCTCCTCCTTTGTATTCACTACGCGAGCGAGAAAAAGTAAAAGGTAACAACAGTCCAAGATATATCTCTTTAAAGCTGTTAGATGTCGAGTTTTCATGACCGATTTGAGTTTGGTTCAACGATCGTCGATAAATAGATTTATGATGTCGTGATCGGTCAAAGTTTCTTGAGTGGGGTTGAACTTGATGATCTCCAAGGTATGCATAAGAAATCAGAACAGATAATAAAAACACTTGGTTTGGTAAATGAAACATGCTGTCAGTGCACGCAGCTCTCTTTCACCCCAGCCACGTCTGTTTACAACTGCGAAATATGTTCAGCTTTATCCTCTATAAAGGTTATTTCGAATGTTTTCTGACTAGGCCATTTTTGATTTAACTGTAAATGATATCTTTTTGTAAATAGAGACGCTCATTCCCAGCACATTATGTCTGATTGATGATAATTGAAAACAGACTTGGTTCTCTGTCTTTCCATGCTGGTTCTGTTTGCATTCGAAAGGAATAAGATATGATATTAACTGTTGCTGCACATTAGAATAGCAGAATTAACAAATTTCACAGCGAGCGGTCAAGCCAGGCAGGATTATGAAAACAATTCAAAACAACACTATCCGAAACCACGAGAACACTATATGAAAGTACGGACCTGGAAGCACTAAAGTACGGGCCAATGGTTAAGTAAAACACGGACCTCGTAGGGCTAAGGCACGGACCACGAGGGGTGACTGGAATGTTGGATCTTTCAGCTAATGGAGAGCAGAGCAAGAATGCTTTTGGGCGTCCGAATTGAGATGCGTTCGTAAATCATGAAAAGTTAGTCTTCTTTCCAATTGTGAAAATGATCTTTACTTTGAAATCTTAAATGAAAGAATGCAAATTGACCATGGAAAATCCCTTTTCTCTATTTGATTCACAGCACAAGATTTCAGTTAAAATTAAGTGTATCTAGGATTTGTGAAAATAAGATTTTGTAGTGCATGAATATCTAGAATTTTCGGGTGAAAACCTGAATCACAACCTATGACGGGTAACCCCTCTCAGATTGGTTGATAAGTGTTTCCTAGGAATTTTTTAGTGTCAGTTACACTCTTTTTTTATAAGAACAAATTTCATAAGAATAATGAGGCTCAAAATGAGTGAAATTTAAGAATATTTTAAGAATATTGCGAGGCTCAGATCTTATGGAAAAAATTTTAGCGAGTGTTTCTTTACTTCTGAATTGGTGTGCTTTTTATAGAAAATGGTTTTAAATACACTCATACAAATCTTGATGCAATTGTCGATAAGCTCTGCTTTACAGGAAATAAGGATATGTTACCGATCGAAAAATGTTTTGCGTTTTTGGCATTTATCGAGGCTCAGAAAAAATTAAGCATTCTTATTAAAAAGAGTGTAGTGAAAGCAGGACAGGTTGCACTACATCTTGGTAACGATATTCATTTTAATCTTTGTTTTTCTCAACTTCTCTTCGTTTCTTTTTATAAGCAACTATGCTAAATCCTGGTACGATAGTTTCTCAGTTTCCAGTCCAAATATGGAACGAGATGTTTCTTAACAAGTTTCATACCCCTAAAACCTAATTTCCTTGACTTCGTGTTGATACTAAAAACTCTGACCTCACAAATTCTCTCCAAAGTCGATTTTTCCAGCAAATGACCCAACTGAGATAAGATACGTTGTAATCCTGAGTCAATGAAGGGCATTGGTCGTTTTTCAACGCCTTTTTTGTAAAGACAACATAAAGAATTTCTTAACTACTTTCATTCATACAAAATCTCATACAGTAACAAACCTGCAACTAAGAACCTACATTTTTAGGAGTTAGCCTAAACAGGTTCTTAAATAAATCGTAGACAATAGTTACACACTCCTTTTTATAAGAACAATTTTACAAGAACACTAGCCTCAGATTTTGCTTCAGATTTTGCCAAATCTTAGAAACAAGCTAAAAACAAACCGAGGCTGACCATTTCAAGGTCAATATAAGAATATACGAAATAACCATGAGACTGACAAATAATTACAAAACAAGCAGATTGACGGCACACAGATAAGTCAGATAATCAAGAGAGTAAACATTTGAACCAATTAACACAACTTGTAGTGAAAACAAGCCTCCAAATTTTCATAAAGTAAGAACAATTTAAGAACATTTCATGCTGAAAATGGAGGAATATTTAAGAACAGCCAACTTCAAATAAAATTTACTGGTTCTTATAAAAAAAGAGTGTAGTAATGGTAGAAAATGGTTGATCATCATTTATAATTATAGGTATTTAAACTGTCCTTTACTACCAATTTTACTATTGGTAAAAATTAACAACCTGTAAACCTAAAACTTGTAGTTTATAATCCTTTAAATACAATCAAAACTTTAAAATCTTAGGCCGACAGGTTCTTAATTTCCAGGTGCTTAGTTGCGGTTTTTCACTATACCAAAGTTGCCTGGTTTTCAAAAATCTAGCCTTACGACTTCTTATGAAAAGTTGCTTATAAAAAACGAGTATCATTCATTTCATTTTGTTCTATCGTATCGCTAATATGTGCTTATTAGAGTGAGTTTGAGCTTGCACCACAAACGTCGGTGATTGTCAGTTTGAAAATAAGAGTGCAGTGAATACAATAGGACATCGTAGTTCTATGTGTGGCGATTACAGCGCATGCTACTATGCCCCTGCTGAAAATAAGGCTGTTGCTCAGCCAACGTTCAACAGGAACTCAATCGTCGAAATTTAAAACACTATGGACGCAGATGGCCCCTTTTTAAGCGGTGCGTGTTTCAAAGCAACTAAAACTCGGTTTCCTTCTAGTTCACCACGTTGCAGTGCTCCTTAAGATGAGGAGGAAGCTTGAGTGCTCGTGTATACAGTAAAGCGAGAAGAAATCTCAAAGTTCTCTGAACTCAGTCACAGCATACTCTGTTAATAACAGATCAAGCACAGTATTTCCTCTTTCCTTACAACATACAATCTAAAATCTAATAGTGCTTTATGAATAATAGATGAAGAGAGGTTTTTCCTCTTAGATTCAAAGCTCCTAATCCACCTTTGTATTGTTATGGCTGAAAGGCAGGACAGCGCTTTATCTGAGGGTATGAAGTGGGGCACACCAACCCCCCCTTTCGCATAACATTAATATGGGTACGCTCAACTACCTCAATTATATCATACACCGTTCTCCCTACATGTCAAGCTAACGCTAGATGGACGTATCACGCTCCCCCCCCCCCCCTCCCAGCCACAATGAATTTGTGGGTGGGTAATCACGGTTAATAACAATAGAAACAGTTGGTGTTCTACAACAGGGAAATAGAATTTCAGGACTTTTGGGAGCCCTTGGCTTCGTGCTTGCGTCCCCTTTCTAAAAAAGACTGGATCTTGTCCTGACATGCTACACGTTTTCTTCATAAGAATAATTTTATGAGAGCACGAGCCTCAGATTTTACCAAATCTTAAGAACAATTTAAGAACAAACCGAGGCTGACAATTTCAAGGTCAATATAAGAATTATACGAAATAACCAGGAGACTGACAAATCATTACAAAACAAGCAGATTGACAGCACACTGATATATGAGATGGTCAAGAGAGTCCACATTTGAACCAATTAACACAACTGATAGCGAAAACAGGCTTTAAAATCATTATACACTCTTTTCTTTTATAAGAACCAGTAAATTTGATTTGAAGCTGGCTGTTCTAAAATATTCCTCTATTTTCATCCTAAATGTTCTTAAATTGCTCTACTTTATAATGATTTCTTCTTAAATTGTTCCTAAGTTTGGCAAAATCTGAGGCTTGTGTTCTTATAAAATTGTTCTTATAAGTAAGAACAATTTAAGAACATTTCAGGATGAAAATAGAGGAGCATTTAAGAACTGCTGGCTTTAAATCAAATTTACTGGTTCTTATTAAAAAGAGTGTAAGTGTTCTAGAACAAAGAGATATAATATTAGGCTTTTTGGGAGCCCTTGGCTTCGTGCTTTCGTCCCCTTTCTAAAAAAGATTGGATCTGATCCTGACATGCTATCAAAAGCGAGAAACATTTTCTGAAGATAAGGGCTGTGAGAGAAATGTAATTTCAATAACTTCAGATGTTTTCTTGTAGGATGCTGGTTTATAAGAAACCAAGCACTACAGCAACAAAACTTAGATTTGTTGAGATCAATCGAAATACATTTGACCGTGTGAGATTGGAGCCTATCATCTCTGATCAACAACACATATCAAAGACGCCGGCACTCAATCAATTGAGAGACGGGTTCTTTAACAACTTATGCAGGACCTGCGGCCATTCCCACACTAGGACAGGCGAGGGTAGGATATACATCGCAGTCCCAGCAGCAACACTGGACATTTCTTGTTAGGCGAAACGCGAATTCAGCAGGTACATTTAAACAGCCAACTTCCTAGTTATATCGCCTGCAACGGTCACAGATGTTCATAGCCGTGCTAATCAATTGTAAGAGAGCTTTTCGATCACAAATGACCCTCACAGCACTCTCTCAGCATGGAGACGGTCGTTTCCCCGTGCCGGTGTCATATGCGTTTGTACATGGGCTGGGGCGCAGTGCTTCGCTTGTTTCAAAACTGCTATCGTCAACAACGGCGGCTGAAACGCCATGAAAGCTGCGAGATATTGAGTGCGTTTAAATAGATCATTAGCTGATGTTATATGACACAAACAATATTCCTGTTTGAAATAAGTTGTAACAAAAAAAACAAAAATAAAAACAAATCTAATATTGAATGATATAAACAACTTTGTGTTAAATTTCAACTGGAAACAAATGATATGATTGGTGCTTTAAGGAATAGATTTTTAAAGAGTTTTGATTGGAAACTTCTATATTAACTATCATGAAGATGAATCGTGAAAACGCCTAGTAAGTTGATTAGTTATGACCACAACTTCTTGCCAAGGAATTAAAGAAACTAGGAAAATGGACTTTTTAAAAACAATACAAATTTGTATTTTTAGAACATAAAGTAGCTAGAAACTATGCGTTTAAAGAAAAAAAAGACATATCTCTAACTATAAAAAAATGACGGTTAAACTGTCTCAATAGCATAGCATTGTAACTTTAACTTATCTAAGATTATTCCCAGTAAATCTCAAAGAATAATATGTCTTGCAATTTAAGGCCCATGCACAAACGCCTGATGAAACTTGTAGCTATGCATATGTGCATGGGCCTAAGATTGTAAGTAAATATATCTGTCTGAGATATCCTTAAATAGATCTTGACAAAATTTGAATTTTACTCAAATGGTAATGACTCATTTTTACAATTACATTGATATTTATAGAGATACATAATCATTTTGTTCCCTTTCCCATACACATACGCAGGATGGAACTTGCAGCTATGCGTATGTACATCGGCCTAAAATTCCAAGAAAAGATGTCTGTCCAAGATATCCTTCAATAGATCTTGAAACAATTTGACATTCACTCAAATGGAAATGAAACATTTTTACATTTTTGCATTTATATTCATAGAGATGTAAAATCATTTTTCTTCCCTTTCCCATACACAAAATGCATCATAGAACTTACAGCTATGCGTATGTGCATGGGCCTTAAATTCCAGGCCCGTAGAAAACGGGGGGGGGGGGTCTGTCAGAAATACCCTTCAATAGATCTTGAAAAAGTTTAATCATTGCTCAAATAGCAATTCCACACTTTTACTATTTCAATATTTTGAATATCCTTTTCTCATACTTGTATATAATACGATCATGCGATTTTTGCTGTTTCTTACCAACAACTTGTTCCATTCCGCAATTATCATATAGCTGGACTAAACTATTTCAAAACTCACTAATAGGCCCCTTTACTTAAAGTATTTGATAAAAAACTCGTTATGGATACCTAAGACTTAGACCCCGTTTACTCTAGCGCGGATCCAAATGGATCCGTACCCAAACTAGCACAGATAGGCCTCCCGTTTAAACTAGACCTGTGGATCCGTACCCATTTGGGTCTGCTATCTGGACTCATTTGGGATCGCTTTCCAAGGTGTACTCATTTGGACCCGTGCTCGTTTAGGTCTAGTGTAAACGGTTGGAACCGTTCCCTAACGGGCACGGATCGAAAGCGAGGCAAATTTCGCTTTGTTTTGGTAATAGATTCGGGTCAAAGTTCTGAAAAAAGGGCTGGACCTAGCTGAGGATCCATTCCGGAGTAAACGCGATCTGAAATGGATCCGTTCCAGTATAAACGCTAGCAAATATGGACACGGGTCCAAATTGGATCCATACCCATTTGGATCCGTTCTAGTGTAAACGGGGTCTTAAGCTCTTTTAACACCCAATGTCTGAATGGCGAGCAACCTAACAAACTCCAATACCATTCCTAAAATAACTCCTGTAACATGTTGTTGAAACGTTTTTCAGAAGAACCAGAACATTTTGACTGAGGCTCGGGTGTTCTTATTTTTCAATTGCTCTGAATAATAGGTTGGTGTTTTCTCCAATGCTCATGATTTAAAATCGAGCCTCAGTTTTTTTAGAAAGGTTGTTCTTCTTAGAGCTGCTCCTTTTGGTTTTTTATTTAGTGTGGTTCAGTTTAGTTTTATTTAGTTTTAGTTTGATTTCTATTGATAGCTCCTAAATCTCTGGACTAAACTCGACAACAAGATTCAAGTAACTGAGATTGTCCTCCCTTGAATAGTACGTAGCTTTTTGTTTTGTTACATGAATATTTTTGATAAAGCACAGTTGTGTTTCAGAAGCGCTTTAACCCATACCACAAACGCTAGAGATAGATGAGGATGACATAGCCGCTTTGCATGTCATTTAGGTCGAATAGGAGAAACGAAGCTTTTCAATTTAATTCATTCAAAATGTGGTTTGAAAGGAACTGCAAATGAGCAATTGAGCAACACTTGCGTTTCGCACCTGCTAGCCGAGAATCTACAGAATGGTTGAATTGGCTATTTCATGCTTAATAGGTTTACGATTAAAGTTTCTACACTTGCACTCATGGCAATGATTTCAGTTTCATGTGAATAATTTCATCTTCATGACAATAATTTCATTTTCGTCGCTATAATTTCATTTTCGTTCCATCTCTGACGTCAAACACGAATGAGGGTCAGACGGAGCGCTTTAGAAGTTTATCGCCTCCAGTTTATCGCCTCCACCACGATATTCGCTACGATTCCGATTTCTCTCGCTTCTCGCGAAATGCTACAGAGACTACAAAAAACTTTGAGATTTAGAGATCAGTAATTTCTCTTTATAAAGGCGAACCTTTTTGTTGATGGTTTAAGGAAGATGCATAATAGTGGAAAAGTTGACGAAATGAAACTGTGAACTTAGAACGTGTTATTTTCAAAATCATAGCAGATGGTTCAGTGAAACATTTAGGGAAGATATTTCATACTTTTTGCCGGGTATTGGCAGAGACAGAACTTTCCCATGTTTTTTCGATCTATAAACACCTCAAAAGATAATACTTAAGTTGGCTATCTTGTTATTTTTGAAAAATATTACTTAAAAAAGATTAACACCCTTAACTTTATTTCTGTGATTAAATTCGGATTTAAATACTTTACGAAGCTGGAAAGTTTCTGCCACGCGCTTTATGAAATCGTGTCGCAAATGTTTTTCAAGTTTTTCAACAAACTTGCCACAATTTTGAATCTCTAGTAGCTGATATCAATTTCGTTTCCAGCATCGTATATATCAGGGCCTGATCTACAAGGGCCGGCCAGGGGCGTACGCCCACCCTATTTTGGTAGAAAAACAATGTAATTAGCTTGATAATACCCTATTTCTCTTACATTATCCTTTGATATGTGTATTACCCCCCCCCCCTTTCTATGGGTGCTGGATCCTGCCCTGAATATTACCTCAAATCATTATCAGATTCTATGAATCAAGGCTGTATGTGCAATCAAATTTTTTGATTTAGCTAGGAGTCATCTACGTTAATCTTATTTCAGACTACCAGTCATAAATTGCTGTCGAGGAACATCACTATACATTCATTTTCGACATGAATTCCATTTCAGTATCTGCATGGTTTTTAAGTTTTCAGGAAGAGTTTTTAAAAAAAAACCACAGACCTAATCCTATCAAAACTGCTTCTGACTGGTCTAAACCGGTCAAATCGCTGCTCCATGCGTTCACTGTTGAGTATTAAAAGGTTTGTAGCTCCCAAATGCTGTATGGGGATAACTCCTCGAGCAATATGTCTTGTTATCAAAATTGATTTTCCCTATTTCTAATTGCAAACCATCGCAGACAGGTGTTCTTTCACGTGCAGAGTTGAATTGCGGAATAAATTGAACTTAACTCTTTTATTTCATCGACTTAAACAATGATATAGGCTGAAAAAGAAGCGGAATTTGAAGCAAGATTTGAAAAATTAATCGAGACAATTTGTGTGCATATGAAGATGACCCAAGTAGGAGGACTCAAACTTACGACCTGTCCTTCTCAGGTCATTTTCATTCACACAAATCAACTCGATTGACTTTCCAAGTCCTGTTTCTTCTCAAATTTACTTCTGAACCCTTGCTAATAGTAGGCCTACGATGTTCCTCCTGCTGTTGAAGTTATTAGCAGGTCCTGCCTAATTTTTTAGAGCCCGGATAGATTTGTCTCTACATTCTGTGAGTGCTTCTGTAAATTGGGGGATGAATATGGATAAGGTTCCCATTTGCACAGAAGTAGGGCACTATGATACTAATCTAAAGGTCGTGTCGTGGGTTCCAGGGAATAGGTGGTCAATCAGGTCAAACAGGTTCCTTGCTTATCCAATAATAAACAGGCGGAAAGAGATTCAGACACCTTCGCAATAAGAATTAAAACAGATCTATACTAATGCCATAATGGACCAGCGACTTAAGATGAAGATTAGGTAAAATCTTAACTAAATAAATGCAGGTGGGAGATGGAAACTAGTTTGGCTTGAAACTCTTTTTTTCCTATCAGAGAGTTGGCAGCCTTTTTTGAGATGATAACATCAAGTAATACATATTCTGCTAGGAGAAAATGAAGGGTGGTGTCATAAAAGTTTGGTGAATAGAAATGTACCTTTCATTGCGAGTTCTAAACGAGTGGAGGGGGACGGGGTAACTCATACAGGTGACCTAGTATATATGTGCTTTCTGGTAGTATAAAAATTGACCATAAACTCAGGCAAAATTTGCCATCCACCAGAGCAATATTTCAAAAAGCTAACCTGTAATCAGCTCGTTTTGTAATTATTTCTCAGTGTTATGGTTATTTCCAATTTTCATATTGAGCCAAAAATGATCAGCTTCGGTTTGTTCTTAGCTTGTTCTTAATTTGTGGCCAAATTTGAGGCTGGTGTTCTTATAAAATTTTTCTTATAAAAAAAAGAATGTATCTATAGATTCAGCCCTAAATTCAGTTTTGACTTTTTTCACACCTTGTATATATATTATATTTTTTTTCACACCTTGTATATATATCATATTTTTTCACACCTTGTATATATATTATATTTTTTCACACCTTGTATATATATTAAATTTTTTTCACACCTTGTATATGTATTAAATTTTTTTCACACCTTGTATTTATATTATATTTTTTTCACACCTTGCTTATGTATTATATTGTTTTCACACCTTGTCTACCTTGTATATCCAACCCAAAACCAGGGAAAACTTATGAACCATGACCCATAAACCGGGAAAATTATTATGAAAAACCCATTACCTGGGCCGGCACATGTATACCTCTGGTTGTCTATAAAAGTTACCCCTATTCGGTCTTGACTTGATATTACGGTCAAACCTCTGAAACCGGACATCTTCAAATAGCTGTCACCTCCAAGTAACAGCCACTAGCAAATAACGATCAAAACATGCATGATGGCGACGTGGTTCAACAATGACATTCAGCCCACAATACCAGCATGACCGTATCCAGTAAAACCTTTTCTTGGCTCGATTGGCTCAGAGAATATGCAAATATAGTTGTAAGTCATCCCATTTAGTTTGCCAGTCAAATTAACAGATTTACAGGCAGTGACTGTGAAAAGGAAAATGAACGTCCTGCGAACCTGGAAACAGGGGGGAATCCGATTAATTTATAAACTTCAGCTAGATTTAATGTCTGCGAAAGAAACTTTTTGAACAAAATGTCCCTTGCCTAGAGCTAAAATACCTTCCAATTCGCCGAAGAGAACGAAATTGAGAAACACAGCAGAAGAAGAATGAAAAAGCTTGAAATTTGAAAGGAACAAGAGAAAGACAACAATATATTTACTGTTCTTTAGAAAACTGTAAGTGTGCGGTACGGCAAGATACAGGGGCAGATCTAGGGCTATAGACAGACGGGGTCAAAATGGGGCTTGAGGGTAAATCTTGAAAACTATTAGATATTTGGTGAAATATATCTAAATCTATCTTATCGAGATTTGACAGGTGCATTTTCACCCTTTGCACCCCCATGGATTGGCCCCTGAGATGCACAAGCCACTGCATTCTTGCGCAATTTGAAAATTGCGAGTGTTTGAAGATACACCTACATTTTCAGACTCGTTTTGAAACCGTAAGCACTCAAACATGCAATCCCAGCAGACCTTGCGAGTGAGCAGGGAGTCGCAAGTGTATGAGCTCTGATTAAAGTAATTAATTAGCAAGTAAACAGAACAGGGATCAAAATAGAAAGGGCAGCTGTTTTTAGGTAGTAATGCGTGCACAGTCAACAGGGAGAAGCATAAAGACAAAGTGATGCGCAGATCAAAATAAAAAAATCAATACCTGACTTAAATTTCTCCTTTTTCTTCCGTCAAAATCCACCGAAACTGTTAAGAAAGTCATTCGTGGGTTGACTAATTTTAATTCTCGAAGCTGAAAGAGAAGTGCATGAATTAATTATAATTACCTGAACGATCAAAAGACGCTATCTGTAATTACATACAACATTCCGACATGTTTATTAGTGAAATCATACCGCCTGTTATCAAAACTGCATCGTCTACTTATTTCTTATCTTGTGTTGACTCGATTACTAGTACCAAAATCGATGTTGGCTTCATTACTGCAGACGATCAAACCGAAGTGTTTGAGGTTTTACGAAGCAAGGATTAACACGATAAATAGTTTGAACAAATAACGAACAGACTCGACAAAGAGAGCATACTGTAGATCCAATATTGATTTATACACTCGTGTCTTGAATCTGGACATCAAATTTACATTTCTACCAAAATGCATCATTAAGCTATATTTCGTTCTTCTTCCTGAATTGAAACGTTTTACATTCTCAAGCAAAGCCATGATTTATCATCAAACGTCATAAGTCTGAGAAACCATGATAATTAATTGTAGGCATTTTTTGTCACTAAAATGATATATTAACAAAAGACCTCTTTAAAATATAATTTATCAAGTTCATTGCCATCTTTCAATATTTTAACATTTTTGTACCTTTTTTTTCATAAATGAAGAAAAGTGAAAGAAAATCACCATTCAGATTGAAAAAGTATTTCTTTCTAGTTTATCTATGTTCACAAATGCCAGAATAGGATTTTTGAATATGAAAATAATTGTCATTTATAGACATGACGTCATATAACTTAATGACGACATAGATTTTAAATTTTAATTCCCTGAGCAAAAACTTTATACACCATTCAAAAGCCCTAATTGAAATAAAGCTAATGGTGCCTTAAGCTACTTTCTATGTGGTATGGTTGCAGAAATATAGGTATTCAAACATTTTTACACTTGACATTTTGTTGACAAAAGATGTGTAACGTGACTAACAGAAGTTTGCTAGTGACGAAAAGAATTTCGATGTGCTCTGATGATATTGAGGAAAATTTGAACAGGTTTCAATAAAATATTTCTCTTTTCTTTGAGGTAAAGCATTTTTCAATAGCCGCAGTCACATTATGCCCCCCCGGTTGTAATGGGGTTAATCTAATTAAAAGTTACATAACTGCCACTAAAAAAGAAGTTTTCTCCCGATAAGACTCCTCAGATAATCCATTCCCTGTATCACTGAAGCAACAATCATCTCAGGTTGTTTATAAGTTTTTAATCACACACGACTCAGTACTGATTATGCAGTTTGCATGCATTCAACTCTCAATAAAGAGGTTTGTTGGGTTTATTCTAATTATATTTCATATTTTCTTACCTATGTGAATTTAATCTATGTCCATTGATCTCTTATCTATTAATATAATTCATGAATTCAGCTCAGACATTAAGTTATTACCCGTCAACAATACTGATAGTTTCACTACATTTTCTGATAATTAGTATCCCCCTGAGTACTGAACAACCTCCGCAATACTGATGGTGTCACTTCATATTTCTGATGGTTTCCCCCTGAATACTGAACACCCTCCACAATACTGATGATGTCACTTCATATTTCTGATGGTATCCCCCTGAGTACTGAACACCCTCCACAATACTGATGGTGTCACTTCATATTTCTGTTGGTATCCCATGAGTACTGAACACCCTCCACAATACTGATGGTGTCACTCCATATTTCTGATGGTATCACCCTGAGTACTGAACACCCTCCACAATACTGATGGTATCACTTCATATTTCTGATGGTATTCCCCTGAGTACTGAACACCCTCCACAATACTGATGGTGTCACTCCATATTTCTGATGGTATCCCCCTGAGTACTGAACACCCTCCACAATACTGATGGTATCACTTCATATTTTTTTATGGTATTCACCTGAGTACTGAACACCCTCCACAATACTGATGGTATCACTTCATATTTCTGATGGTGTTCCCCTGAGAACTGAACACCCTCCACAATACTGATGGTGTCACTTCACATTTCTGATGGTATCCCCCTGAGTACTGAACACCCTCCACAATACTGATGGTGTAACTTCATATTTCTGATGGTGTTCCCCTGAGAACTGAACACCCTCCACAATACTGATGGTATCACTTCATATTTTTTTATGGTATTCACCTGAGTACTGAACACCCTCCACAATACTGATGGTATCACTTGATATTTCTGATGGTGTTCCCCTGAGAACTGAACACCCTCCACAATACTAATGGTGTCACTTCATATTTCTGATGGTATTCCCCTGAGTACTGAACACCCTCCACAATACTGATGGTGTCACTTCATATTTCTGATGGTGTTCCCCTGAGAACTGAGCACCCTCCACAATACTGATGGTGTCACTTCATATTTCTGATGGTATTCCCCTGAGTACTGAACACCCTCCACAATACTGATGGTGTCACTTCATATTTCTGATGGTATTCCCCTGAGTATTGAACACCCTCCACAATACTGATGGTGTCACTTCATATTTCTGATGGTATCCCCCTGAGTACTGAACACCCTCCACAATACTGATGGTGTAACTTCATATTTCTGATGGTGTTCCCCTGAGAACTGAACACCCTCCACAATACTGATGGTGTCACTTCACATTTCTGATGGTATCCCCCTGAGTACTGAACACCCTCCACAATACTGATGGTGTAACTTCATATTTCTGATGGTGTTCCCCTGAGAACTGAACACCCTCCACAATACTGATGGTGTAACTTCATATTTCTGATGGTGTTCCCCTGAGTACTGAACACCCTCCACAATACTGATGGTGTAACTTCATATTTCTGATGGTGTTCCCCTGAGTACTGAACACCCTCCACAATACTGATGGTGTCACTCCATATTTCTGATGGTATTCCCCTGAGTATTGAACACCCTCCACAATACTGATGGTGTCACTCCATATTTCTGATGGTATCCCCCTGAGTACTGAACACCCTTCACAATACTGATGGTATCACTTCATTTTCTGATGGTGTCCCCCTGAGTTATGACCACCCTCCATAATACTGATGGTGTCACTTCATTTTCTGATGGTGTCCCCCTGAGTTATGACCACCCTCCATAATACTGATGGTGTCACTCCATATTTCTGATGATATCCCCCTGAATACTGAACACCCTCCATAATACTGATGGTGTCACTGAGTATGACGTTGGTAAGCTTTCTCGTGAGAGAGTAGTCCGATCCCTGCTTTGCAGAGCCCAACACATTGGTAGCACTTCAGTTGTGGGTTTGCGGGGGTTTCAACAGTGTTGGTATTGCTACTGTTCGCCCTTTTGCAGCTGCGTTCTGTTGACTGGGCTTTGAGGCGTTCATCCACTGTGGAAGCTGTTCTGGACACAAGCCCCCTCCAAAGAGGACGATTCTGTGCTAAATTTTCCCAGTTGGTGATGCCATTCCCTAGGGGACGTTCGATGCAGTCACGGAAACGGAGCTTTGGGCGACCAACTCCTCGCTTGCCTTGTTTCAGCTCGCCATACAAGACAGCCTTAGGCAGTCTTTCTTGTTCCATGCGCACAACCTGGCCGGTCCATCGCAGCTGGGACTTGGTGAGCATTGCCTCAACACTTGGCATTCCGGCTCTCTGGCGGATTTCGACGTCTGAGACTCGGTCCCTCCAGCTGATGTTCATCAGTTTCCTGAGCTGTGACATTTGCACCCGTTGTAGTCGACGTATATGCCGGCGGTAGAGAATGTACGTCTCAGCAGAATAGAGAAGGCAGCTCAGTACAACGGCTCGGTAAACCTTACATTTGGTGATGAGCCGGATTCCAGGACGTTTCCATACTTTGGTCTGAAGTTTCCCGAATGCTGCAGCGGCAGAGCTGACTCTCCTTTCAACCTCTTTCTCAAAGCTGTTGTCATCACTCACGGTGCTGCCCAGGTAAGTAAAATGCTGTACGACTTTGAGATGCTTATCGTTCAATAAGATGTTTGGTTCTGGTGCTTGAGAGTTGGGGGCACGTTGAAGCATCACCTCAGTTTTTTTCGCATTGATTGTGAGTCCAAGACTGCTCGCAGCTGCATTGAAATCATTGAGCATAGATTGCAGTTCAGACTCAAAATGTGCGACAAATGCAGAGTCATCCGCATACAGCAGCTCTCTCGCACAAACTGTTCTTGTTTTTGATGAGGCTTTCAATTGGCGTGGGTTGAACAGTCGACCATCAGAGCGAGATGTGATCAGGACACCACCATGATCCGGACAGAGTTCCAGCACTGCAGCAAGGTACAGGGAGAATAGAGATGGTGCAAGCACACACCCTTGTTTAACGCCTTGGTGCACAGAGAACTGAGAAGTTCTTCTCAGTTCTTCTCTTCTATAATCTAGACATGTCATTATTATCGGAAAATAGGACATTTTGGACCACTACACTCTTTTTTTTATAAGAATATTTGGAATTTTCTTGAGTCTCAACTTTTTCTATTGTTTATTCTTAAATTTCCATTGTTCTTTGGCAATTTTAAGCCTCAATATTCTTATAAAATTTATCCTTATAAAGAAAAAGGAGTGTATAAAATCATTGTTCTTTGATAAATCAGTTTCAAAAAATAGAATAACCCTTGTTAGGCAGGGAATTCCTCTACACCATCGACCGCATTGCCTAACCTTTGTTTTCTCGACTGATTATGAAATTATATGGTATAACGAATAATTTAAGCCCTTACAACATTTTCAAAAATTTTCACGTGACCAATGATGTCAAAAAAGTTACGTTTTCAAAATTGAAAATCATCCTAACTCCTCGAGTATACGTCCCATTTCAATATAAAAACCAGATTCGAGTTCGCTTGAATGAGAGCTTTCGAATGATGTATACACATATGCATTTCGATGATGTCAGCTATTTTCAACGATGACGTCATCATTTTCAAAATGGCGGTCCTCCAGTACATTTTCAGATAAGAGCTCTGATATCTTCGAAAGCTTTTTTGATTCGTTTTGTGGCAATGTTTTGCTATCTTATTGTTTGTCAGGACTCAACTTAACGTTTAAAAAGAATATTAATTCTAGCTTCGGACAAAAATAACGGGGCCCCTCAGATTTATTAACTGTCACAAATATAAAATTTGCCATTGCCCAAAAGGCGGTGTTCTCTCATCATTGGGGCCCCAAGTTTGGGATTTCAAATGCACTGGCCAAAGGTGCACTTCCATAGCAACCGAAATAGTTGGGGGTTAGAGAAAAATTGTTTAAGATATTTTCTCCACCAACCAGTGCACGGAGACAGATAATCCCCGACATGAAATGAAAAAACGTGGTACAAATTTTAAGGTTGTGGGTGGGTGGGTGAAAGAAATTGCACAGCCAAACGAAACGTCAAACTTCACCACGCCTTTGCTGCTTGCTGCGTCCAAATAAAAATACCTCGAGACAGAATTCTGGTTTAAATAGCAGCGAAACCAAATTTAAAGATTTCCAGACCTATTGTATCTGGAAAGCAAACATACAAAAGACTGAATGCGGAACTACATATTTCTATGCTTGAGCTGAAACATATTTTTTTCCAAACAATAAATGCGAGGTTGAAAAGTAAACAGACAATCTGCAGGGAATAGAATAGTATAATACATTAGAATAGAATAATACATAATGCGTGTAGCTATGCATCTAACAGCTAAAGCATTGCAAAACACAGAACACAGACTGATCGCTGACAAAAGTTTCTTATGTAAATCATAATGTGACTATGTATAAATCAACAAAGAAACAATCTGCTAAATAAGAGTGATACGTGTCGTACGCATATCACAGACATCGCAGACAAGCGATTCATAAAAAAACAGGGTGGGACAACTTACCAACAAACTTTTGCAGCAACTTCCGCGAATTAACTTGGATACAAAATTTCATTCTTATCCATATTAAAAATTTGTCTCAAGGAATCCATTCATCGCTAGAATACTCCGAGGAACTAAAGTCAGAAACTTCCCATTCGCTCCCCTGTTCGTCTGAAAGTCCAGTGCTATTTAAGTCCAAGTCTGACTGGTTTGTTGTTTCCTTGTCTTCGTTATTAGCACTATTTTCATTGATACGACGAGTCCGCTTTAGTAACTTTGTACATTTCTTGCGTTTCTTTGGAGCAGGAGGGTTTTCACTGTCACTTTCGACATCTGCCCCATCGCTTTCTGAAATTCAGCTCTTGTTTCTCCGTCTTGTGCGCAAAGAAGGAGGCAGTTGGGGGCACGTGAACCAAACAGGTTTCAGGGAAGACTCTTCAGAAGACCATTTCAAGCCACAACCTTCGAAAGAAAGATTTGCGACAGATGCTTCTGTGCTGCGCAGCCAATAGTAGGTTTGCCAGTGCGCTCTCAGAATGGCTTGCTTCAGCGAGTGTGGATCAGGAGGGAGGCTTAAGGAAGACATTTTAATTTTCATTTTATGATACAGTCTTACTCTTGTTTCCATATAGCTTTCCTTGTCTTTGCCAGAATACATCACCGTTTGAATAAACATTTGAACATCCTCTATATCGCTATCACTGACCACTTTTTCTTTTCCAAGGCTGTCAAGCAGAGCAAGGTATCGTGGGCTCTTGATAACTGTCTTCAGCAATTTTACCTTCCCTACGTTGTAGAAATAGGATGTAGTATCACACCAAGATAAAGCATGTAAAGCCGGTAGATGAAGGCAAAGATCTCTTCCGAAATGTGAACAAATATCTCCCATATCTGCAAATTGCCCGTCATCTTTTCTGAAGAACCATATACATTTTACATCGAGAAAAGCGAAAGCCCAAACCATCAATACGAGCACATTCGTATTTTTCGCTACAATGACATCATCCTGTTTAGACTCTGCAGCATGCAAAATTAGCCTCGTGTCGGCTTCTTCGTGATTACATTTCTCCATCTCTTGCACCCTTCCATCGCATATTTGAAATGTTGCATTATCTGTTGTAAAAACAAGTGGTATAGCACCAGTATAGCATCCGTCTTCCTTCAGAAATCGTGCAATCAGTCTAATCAAAGCGGTTTTGTTCTCATACCGGTACAGGAACTTGTGCCATTTAGAGCCTTGCAACATGTTTTGGTCATATCCTTCCAAATTAACTCTTGGCCCAGGCTCCCCACGTTTCTTTATGGTGTCGTTCTTCACACTTTTGTTAAGATAGGTGTCATTAACAATGTGTACTTCACTCGCATTGATCTCAGCTTTTGGAGTAACAAATTTGATTAGGCTGTTCATTCACGCTCGGTACGTTGGCTTTGGCTTGAGGGAGCGAACTGCTGCCATCCCATCTACTATCCAAACGGCAGACTTCGGAGGCATATCTTTGATGCATTGTGACTCTTCGAGTAAGAACCGTTGCAAAGTCGCTTTGTCCGACTGACGCAGAGTTGAATCAGCTGTAGCGATTGAAAGAGGAACAGTTGTAATGGGATGGGTAAATGCCTCTTCCAGACAAAGTGACTTTGGAACGGTTCTTACACGAAATGTCACAATGCATTAAAGATGCTTTATCCGAGTGTGCTACTACATCCTATTTCTACAACGTAGGGAAGGTAAAATTGCTGAAGACAGTTATCAAGAGCCCACGATACCTTGCTCTGCTTGACAGCCTTGGAAAAGAAAAAGTGGTCAGTGATAGCGATATAGAGGATGTTCAAATGTTTGTTCAAACGGTGATGTATTCTGGCAAAGACAAGGAAAGCTATGTGGAAACAAGAGTAAGACTGTATCATAAAATGAAAGTAAAGTCTTCCTTAAGCCTACCTCCTGATCCACACTCGCTGAAGCAAGCCATTCTGAGAGCGCACTAGCAAACCTACTGTTGTCTGCGCTGCACAGAAGCATTTGTCGCAAATCTTTCATTTAAAGGTTGTGGCTGGAAATGGTCTTCTGAAGAGTCTTCCCTGGAACCTGTTTGGTTCACGTGCCCCCAGCTGCCTCCTTCTTTGTGCTCAAGACGGAGAAACAAGAGCCGAATTTCAGAAAGCGATGGGGCAGATGTCGAAAGTTACAGGGAAAACCCTCCTGCTCCAAAGAAACGCAAGAAATGTACAAAGTTACTAAAGCGGACTCGTCGTATCAATGAAAATAGTGCTAATAACGAAGACAAGGAAACAACAAACCAGTCAGACTTGGACTTAAATAGCACTGGACTTTCAGACGAACAGGGGAGCGAATGGGAAGTTTCTGACTTTAGTTCCTCGGAGTATTCTAGCGATGAATGGATTCCTTGAGACAAATTTTTATATTCTTTTTAAACGTTAAGTTGAGTACTGACAAACAATTAGATAGCAAAACATTGCCACAAAACGAATCAAAAAAGCTTTCGAAGATATCAGAGCTCTTATCTGAAAATGTACTGGAGGACCGCCATTTTGAAAATGATGACGTCATCGTTGAAAATAGCTGACATCATCGAAATGCATATGTGTATACATCATTCGAAAGCTCTCATTCAAGCGAACTCGAATCTTGTTTTTATATTGAAATGGGACGTATACTCGAGGAGTTAGGATGATTTTTAATTTTGAAAACGTAACTTTTTTGACATCATTGGTCACGTGACTTTGGAAAATTTTTGAAAATGTTGTAAGGGCTTAAATTATTCGTTATACCATATAATTTCATAATCAGTCGAGAAAACAAAGGTTAGGCAATGCGGTCGATGGTTTAGAGGAATTCCCTGCCTATGTTGAAGATGAAGAAATTGTTCCAATGAACTTACTGTTGCAGAGGTTCTAAATGCGTATTAATGCTACAATAACAGACTCTTTATGTATAAGCGAGAACAGGGATATAATTTTAAATTCAGATCACATAGAATTCATATTCTAATCACCCTGACATAAAAAGAATAACACATGAACAATCCTTTTTTTCAACAACATTCAGAAATATACCTCCGCAGTTATTAAAGAAAAACACGGACATACTGAAATTTTGCAAAAAATATTTAATGACTGTATAGAAAATTCAGAGTTTTCAATTAAATTAAAACTTGCTGACGTCATGCCCTTATTCAAAAAAGAAGACAAAACACTGAAAAAACTACATGCCAGTTAGTGTTCTTCCGACTATTTCTAAAACTTTTGAAAAAATGATGGAAAGGGAAATTACTGATTCTATCAATCCAAAACACAATCACAATTATTATGTGGATTGTGCAAAAATTATAATAAGCAACATGCCCTGATTCGTATCATTGAAAAATTGAGAAATGCTATGGAAAAGGGGAATAAAGTTGGCGCTGTTATGATGGACCTGTGAAAAGCTTTCGATTGCATGAAGCATGATTTATTAATTGCAAAATTATCTGCTTATGGTTTTGATCGCAGTGCCTTAGAGCTTGTCAATGACTATTTGAAAAACAGATATCAAAGTGTTAAATTTAACGGAAAATTTAGTTCATGGAAAGATTCGAAATTGGGAGTTCCACAAGGGTCTGTGCTAAGGCCCCTGCTATTTGATATTTTCATTAAGGATTTTCTAACATGAATGAATCAGAAGTTAGCAATTATGCTGATGAAAGTTCCATTTTTGTTTGTGATAAGAATTTTGAAAATGTAATATCAAGATTAGAAACTGATCTTCCCTATCAAAATACATTAATTCTGAAAAATTTAAATGTCTCATGAAGACATTTGTAATGAGTCAGTTTCAATATTGTCCATTAGTTTGGATGTGCCATAGTCGAAAACCTGACCAGAGAATCAATAAAATCCATGAAAGGACACTTAGAATCGCGCACAAAGATTTCAGATTTTGAAGAACTTTTTCGAAAAGACAGCCTTGCCACAGTGCATGAAAAAAATCAACAGATCCTAGCAACAGAACTGTTAAAAACCAAAAATGTTTTGAACCCGCTTTTTATGAAAGATATCTTTATAGGGACCAATGCTTCCTATAATCTGAGATGTGGCAACGGTTTTCAGAGAGGCTCTAACAAAACAGTGAAAAAAGGTACCGAATGTTTATCCTTTAGAGAGGCTCGACTTTTGCAAAATGTACCCCCTTGACATAAGGAATTTTTCGTCATTATTGAAATTTAAATCAAAACCTGTACTGACCAAGACTGTGAATTTAACAATTAAATATAACAATTAAATATAACAATTAAATATAATAATGATAAAGTAGAATAAGAAGTTTGAGTCCACAGCACTTAAGGAAATGCGGTTTGAAGTAGTAGGCGGGAAGGGGGTCTATGTCGAAAAACTTGATAAATGATATCCAACGAAAGGCAAGAGAAGAGTTACTTGTCCCCCAACTAAGATACTTGCATGTTACCTTCATAAGAACCATCCAACGCCGAAGTAATTTGACGTGTGAGTGAACGGTTCTTAATATGAACTTCTGCACGTCTACTGGTCTCTACTGGTCTCTACTGAACTAAATTACAATATGATATCTGAAGGTTATATACAGAACGAAATTAAATCGATACATGAAATGACGTAGCTTATGATTGTTAGAGGATAGCAAATAAGGAAAGAATGTAGAATCCTAGGTTGGATTGCAAATCTGGAAGTATACAAGTAAAGTACGGTTAGATAAATTCAAAAGTATACCATGCTTTAAACGTTTCGATTAAATCTTCATCACAAATTATCTCGATTAAATCTTCATCAGTAACTATCGATAGTTTACTGATGAAGGTTAAATCGAAACAATTAAAGCATGGCTTATTTTGAATTTATCTATTGAAATTTTATAAACTTAGGTGATTGGGCTCTCGCATTATTATCAAGTAAAGTACAGAATATCATATGAGAGATTATATTCGGTCAGGCGTCTATCATATGAAAGATTTTTGTAGGTGGGTTTGAAGACGACGAAATGGAACACTACTGAAACCGGAGATGAGTTCATGACGCCTGGTTGTGGCTAGAAAGTTGGAAGATGATAAGAAAATAACAAAGTGAGTAAGTAAGGCTGTGACGTAGAGGGTTTCGGAAGCAAAAACGAGAGAGACTGTTCCTGTTCTGAGGGTAAATAAATGAACAGTCTTTGGATTGTAAAAAACTTCAATATAGCCAGAAATATCGGAAACATAGCGAAACGAGCACATAGATTACTTGAGCTAAGCTTTCGCTATGTTTCCGATATTTCTGGCTATATCAAATACACGTATTTCTTTTTATAAGCAATTGCTTTATAAGCAAGTCAGTACTCAACAAGACAAAAACTAAAGCAATTCCAGTACTGGATAGAGGAATGCTAAGCAATTTGACAATTTTGTTTCTGATCCAATTGGCAATTAAAATCGTTCAGCAGCTATAGAGAAGTAGGTTACAGTGGATATTGGTATCCCTGCACACTTTTGTATGCAAGATACCATTTATATTTGTTGTACAACAACTTGTGAGATAGTATTCTAAGAAACAAGTTTTTAAGTTAAAGAAACTAAGCAGTTGTTAAGCAACTTCGAGTGCTCAAGTTTGCCCTTCAGCTAAGTAATTTTCAGTACTGAGCTCGAGCTGAAATTGCTTATAAAAAAATGCGTGTAAATGAGTTAGAAAATTTAGGCCTTACAACTCATGGTAGAATGCCTAATTGCACCACCACTTCAACAAAGAAAGAAGTTATCAACGCAACAGGTAGAGCCAGCAAACCTTGTACACCCACTCAACATCAATAATTCATCTAAAGCTTTCTTTACGCAATTCGTATGAGAAAGTTATAATTCTTTGCAGCAAAAGTGTTTTGAAATTTACATTACATACGCCCACACGGGGCAAAGGGAACCAAATGTTGTCAAAATTTATGTAATAAAAATATCCAAAATTGATATTTTCAATACAAGACTTTCCAATACACAGTATGTGACTATCTTGAACCATAAGGTCTGATCCATATCTTTGATCGATATACACTCTTTTTTTTCTATAAGAACAATTTTACAAGAACACGAGCCTCAGATTTCACCAAATCTAAAGAACAATTTAAGAACAAACCGAAGCTGACTATTTCAAGGTCAATATAAGAATTATACGAAATAACCATGATACTGTAAAATGATTACAAAACAAGCAAATTGACAGCACACAGATATATCAGATGGTCATGAGAGACCACATTTGAACCAAGTAACATAACATGTAACAAAAACAGGCTTCCAATCTTTGATCAATATAGTTAGATCTGTATCATCAAATTTCAATACACGGTATAGTTTGTGACTATCGTAAACAGTACAATTTTATCCATATCTTTGATTGATATAGTTAGATCTATATCATCAAATTCAAATGCCTGATATAGTTTGAGACTATTTATACATGGTATAGTTTGATCCATATCTTTAATCAATATAGTTGGATCTATAGCATTGAAAATGTGAATACATGGTATAGTCTGGGACTGGGACTATTGTAAACAGTATAATTAGATCTATATCTTCAAATGGGAATTTACAGTATAGATTGAGACTATCATACATGGTATAGTTTGGTCCATATAGTTTGTGCCTAACAGTACACACAGAAGTTTTAAACAGCACAACATAACTGTGTAACTTATTGTCCTGGTTTGGGAAAGTGGTTAGTGCGCTAGCCTATGGTTGGAACAACCCGGTTCGAGACTCGCTGGGGACATATGTCAATTACGCTAGCCTTTTCTGCCAGGGCATTTTTTAAGGATTTTTGAGTGGTGGGGCATTTTTCAAAAGGGCCCACACCTACAGTGGCACAGCGAGTGTACATCACCTACGGTCATTGCCTTAAACAGGTGGGGGTCTGGGGGGCGCTGTAAGCCCCCCAGCGGGTCCAGGGGGCAAAGCCATTTCTGGGGCCTTAAAATCCCCTTAAAATTGCTAAATATCCTTTTTTTTGGTATGGTAATAGAAAAATAAACGAAAGTCCATAAATCCGACCCTCGTGTATTTGAATGAGATAAATGTTGCTCTTTGTCAAGTTTATTTTGAATGAGGTATTCTTATTATGCCGTAGCCTTGAAACGCTAGTGTGGACTGTTGGCCTGTTGGCAGTGGCGTAGCCAGGATCCAACAATTACGGGTGAGGCAAATAAATATGACACGTAAACACTACCAGAAGAAATGAGATAAATACCCTCGGTAATAAGGAAGTCTCTTAAAACTATCCTTAAAATCAGTTATAAACTTGAATAGAAACGTTTTATCTCTAAAGCAAGGGCCACAAAATGGCCGACATTTGGGGCAAAAACATCATTTTTCTCTTCAGTGGTGGGGGAGCTGGTAGGGCCTGGTGGGGCAATTCCCCCACCACTCAGTATGTTAAAAAATGCCCTGTTTTCTGGTAAAATCCGACTACCTGTGTAAGCCCATACTTGATTAATGGAAGATTCAGAAGATACACCAGCATTTTTTAGAGGATTACTACAAATCTCGAGTAATTCTCAATCTTTCAACGCAAGCTACATATTCGCTATATACGGCTAAATACAGTACGTTTGGTGGGTATGGTTAAATACCGCAAAGCTGGGCGAGAGCGAAACCGAGAATTTTGTGCTGGTTTGCTGGTTCGTGCAAGTTCTGGGTGGGCCAGTGAGCGACAGAGGGGGGAGTATGTACTTCCCCTTAGCCTACAGCCCATAGCAACCCTCCAGGCAGGATTCCCTGCTGTATTGAAAGGCATTATTTTGTTGCCACTTTTAAACCGAAAGGATTTGGATGTCGAGGAAAGTGGTGAAAGGTCAAGGCAAAAATTGCACTGTATCAACACAAATGTTTCAAGATACGCAGTTTTGAACAAAACTACATACAGTATGTAGGGTTTGGGAAGTGTCGTTAGGGGCAGAGTGTAGTTTTTAAGGCTTGCTGGTTCGTGCAAGTTCTAGGTGGGCCAGTGAGCGATAAAGGGGAGTATATGCTTCCCCCTGCACCTGCAGCCCCCAGATGATAGAATATGACAATTGCAGTAGCCTACCCTGAAGAAATATAATTACCCATCCTAAACCATGCCTCGTGGATTAATGTATGAAAAAATGGTCTGAAGAAGGGTTTAATCTGAAACACGAATTAACCCCCCAATGTTGGTAAGCCTGGAGTTGTGAAAACCTCAAGATTACTACACTAGATTATTGTCCTGGTTTAGGACAGTGGTTACCGCGCTAGCCGTCAGTCGCAACAACTCAGGTTCAAGAACCAGATAAAAATCGTAGCAGCCTACCCTGGAGAAATATAATTACCAGTGCTCGAACGTGCCCTATGAATTAATGTCAATACGCAAAAGTAGTTATCCACAATTGAATGCTTAACATTGAAAGTGTTAAACGACTTCCACTGCTGGAGCTACTAACTACGTCACTGGCATGTGGCTGAATCATTATTAGCATTTTATATTATTTCTTCTAATTCGTCCCTTATTTAGCTTCTTTCACTTCTTTTGTGATTAAATGAATGATTCATAAGTTTCGAAATTTTAAGCTAATTTTACCTGTTGCTTATTGAAAAAGCTCTCACCCACGTTTTTATATGCCAGTTCAGCTCTGGCCTAGCAAATCGGAGTATTCCGACTTACAATTTAACTTTAGTTGATGGGCAAACACAACTACTATCTCCGCAAGGTATATATATTTCAAGTACAAAGAGCCCATTAATTAGGTAGACTAATCGAGCAGTGTGAACCAGGTCCTTCCTCTGGAATTGACCACACCTCGTGATTCCTTTTGCCTTTTTGCCTGGATTTACAGAGAGCTGATAAATTCTCTCCACACTCTTTCTGATAGGTCTGAAGGTGGTTTCGAACCCAGAACCCTTTGAACAAGGGTTGAGTAATCTAACCAACCAGGCACTTCTCATCACAATCTTTATTCTTGATGGGAAATGACATAGCCATTTTGACAAGCTGCTACAAATAGGCCCAAGAAACGCCCAGGAGCCAATCATTTTCTCTGCCAAACAATAAAACTGCAGGCTTTAAAGTTTTTGAGTACAATTTATTTATTTATTCTATATTTCTTTAGAAAGCGACCCAGCACGGTTTCGATCCCGTGGAGGTCTGTTGTAAACGTGTTGGATCGGATCGAAGAGTATATTGTGGTAATGTAGAAACGAACGAGGCCCAGAGACAACAAGCTTCCTCTGTAATTTTTGCAACGACCTATCTACAATTTATCATTGAGTGTAATTTTTACGTGTTTCGCAAATCAAAGCATATATATTATAATATAACTCCATCTTCGACTATGATATGGTTGGTATAGTTTAAATTAGTTTTAAGTTGAAAAACACTTTGACAGCACTGTTGATGAAGAACAACTTGACTGTGCTTCGTATCTTTCGAGGGTTCCTTCTGTTAATAGCTTCTTGACTTTTTTGTTCCACATATAGTCTCCTACCAAAGTTTTATCATTTCTGAAATTCAGGCCCTTCATTAACAAAAGGTTTTCTTACAAAAAATGAGTGTTTTTGGAAACACTATACACCGGAAAGCACCAAACTATAAGCAAAGAATACATTGTCCTTCATCGAGGGTTAACTTGAGAAGGGTCGGCCAGAACAGTTGTGTCAACCGAATCCAGAAACTTTTGCTCGGATTCTCCATTTTAATTCTATGAAAAGAAATGTGAAGGAAGATGATTAAGGAAGAGTATATTGTTGGAAAGGATCGTGCATCTTAGTAAGTGCTAGTTCCTTTAAAAATCAACAATCTTGACAAATGAGTCATACACTTATCTAGATTAAAGATTATGTATGTACTTTCTTATTTATGAAGTTTTCGTAGGATTGTATGAAATTTGATTACTGTATTTGTCGTGACGTTAGACATTATCTTACTAAATTAAGTATATTTCTGAAACGCCTACATTTTCTGACTCATTCATTTCCTTTCGATAGAAAACTCAGCTCATATTGTTGCGCGAGAAGTCTTGACGTCATTCCGTCCGGCTACTTTGCTCTGCATGCTTCGCAAGGCCAAACCTGACCTTCTCTATTATTCCATTATCAGTCTAACCTTTCAAAATCCTAAAATCAACCACCATGTACGTAATTCCTCGTATCAATTTTCTATGGTTATAATGAGTAGTCTGTGACACCCAGTTCGAATGTTTTTATAGAACTGTCTAGAGCTCTTTGCAGTCTAGGCCACTCGCTGAGATAGGCCTGTGTTTTTTTAATGAAGAAGATAGCAGCTATTGTTGTGCCTATTTCATCTCGTATGCAAACACGACCTGTACAGCACACGACAGAGAAAAAAAGCAAGAAACAAAGACTTTTTCTAACAATCACCAGCCAGACATAACATTTTTGATAGCAGTGTCTATATTTACACGGTTATTATTCGTAGTTTGATTAAAAATCCACAGTAAGAAAACATTCGAAATTACTTATTAGAGTACAAAGCAGGATAGTATGGATTTGTAACAGTTGTAGCAAGACTTTGGTGCTCCTCAACTGTCTATGATTGTAATTGAACAGAGTAGGATACACTAACAGCATGTTGTATTTACACAGCCTAGTGTTTTTGTCATATGTTTTGGTTCCAACTGCGTTATTACATGCATCACTTGGAGATCGAGCTCATGCAGGAACTGCTAATCACTCAAGTCCTGACTCGAGATATCATCAATTCATTTATACACCGTCGCTTAAACAGCCTCAAGTCGGTCAAGAAAACTCAACATCAGACAACTTAGAAGAGATATATATTGTCCTGTTGTTACCTTTTACTTTCAATGTTGCTCGAAGTCATTACAAAGGAGCAGCGAAATATTACGCAGAAGCCTTTCTCCTGGCATTAAAAAGTGTGAATGACAATCCGTATTTACTACCTGGCTATAAGCTGATCTACTCGTGGAGTGACACCAAGTGTACGGAGAGGTATAGCACTCTGGCAATTTACGAACAGTTCCGGTCGAGGGATCGCAAGGGATTGCCAGTTCATGGCTTTATTGGTTTGGGATGCGAGTGTGAAAGTGCTGCAAAGTTTGCCAGCGCAATGCAAGTGCCTTTGGTTTCACATGTGAGTTATCATTTCTACTACAACTTTCTTTCTTTCCGCAAGACTTTTCAGAATACCTTCCAGATAAGAAAGTCCTTGAAACCAATCTTCTAAAAATAGTTTCTTGGCTACCATTTCTAAGATTCTTAATAAACTTGTATGCTTGTTTACTTATACAGTGATTTGCACCGCACTTGGGGAGTGGTCATTAAGTATGTGCTATACTGGGGCGGGAGTTACTTACAGAAGATTTATGAAAATTTCAAACCCCTCCTAACTTTTCATTGATATGTTTCGTACCCCTTCAAAATATTTGAAAGTAGTCTCATACCCCTCCTCAGCTCTAACTGATGAAAGCCTGGATGATTTGTGAAAAAATGATGCAGGAAAGTTGATTCAGCTCTCTGATTTAGAGAAGGATGCCAAACTTGTACCGAGATACCATCACAAAGCATTATTATGGCTTATTGATGAAAAATTATTTGATCCTGCTGCCCATACCTTTGTGCAAAGCCTTGCTGATGAAATGCAGGACAACCTAGAAAAAACTTCTCAGAGAAATAGGAAAAAGAAGGAGAATCCTTTGAAAGCCAAGCCACAAAGGTACATTTAAGCAACAACTTGGAACATTAAAGCAACTATTTGGAACATTGAAGCAACTATTTGGAACATTGAAGCAACTATTTGGAACATTGAATAACTATCATTGATTTCATACCCCTCTAAAAGTGTCAACATTTATTTCATACCCCACCTTAAAATACCAAAAAACCCCGCACCCCTCCTAAATACCCACCACCCCAGTAAAGTACATACTTAATGACCACCCCTTGATTCAAAATCTTCCGTCGAAGCCACGGCCCACAACCCACAAACTTTGCGTTAGTGATGACGACAGTTGCGAAAAATTATAATTAGCAAAAACAGGAACTGCCGGATGATTGCATAAGCTAGAAACTTAAAGTCACGAAAACACGTGTTGTCTTTGTTCGGATTCAATACTGCTCAGCCTATGGCATTTATCACTTATATTACACAACGTTACACTAAAGGATATACTATAATTAGCAAAAACTTAATTATTTTCTGGCTGGAAATGTTTCAAACTAAATAGCCTAATTGTGAGTGATGCTTTCAAAAATTGCTGCTTTTGACAATGTACACATCTTTTTGATCACCCTCAGAGGGTAACTTCGCTCCAAATATGGCGATGTCACGTGACTGTATTGAGCTTAATTAGAAAAACCTGTTCACCCAAGATAGCTAAAGGGAATAAACTTAAAGTCGACTAGATTCGAACAGGGTGGAGAGGGTACTGTAACCACAGTAGACCAAAAAAACTCGAGAGGAGACATTGGAAAACATTAGTAAAATTATGGTTCAAGTTATTATTTCTTAACCTGTGGGCCTATTTAATCTGAGACTGCGGGGAGCAGTGTGTTGCTATTTAGCAACCTTGATGTATTGTATTGTGTTATAATGAAATGAGTGTTCTATAAGTATCCCTCGATATTATCATATTAACATCCTCCATAAGGATACGGGCACTGATCTTGAGATAAAGACTGGATTTAGTATTATATTGTTCCTGTATTCAGATATTGAAGCAAATTGCTTGGGTTTGCGTTTGACCTCCCAATATGGCTGCCAAAGACATCATATTGCCTGTATTCTTTGCTGACAATAGCTGCACGATTATTCAGTCTCTTGCAGAGCATTCATGACATTCCAACAATCATCAATGCAAAAAGCAGTCCTTAGTGGAATCTCAATGTATTGAATTGGACCTACCAATATGGCTGCCAATGACTTCATTTCAGAACGACAGATGCTCAATCCAGTCTTTTTATTGGGATCAGTGGGATAGGGGCTAGCTCACTTGCGCATCTGACCACAGCAGAAGAGCTAGAAAGCTGACTTTCCGAGGATCTATTTTCAGGCGATGCATCGTTATTAAGCTTGGAGTATGCGCCAAGCAACACAGAGTGACGCGTGTAAACGCATATTTCGAATACGATCATGCAAAAGTTAAGTGATTGGAAAACATTCCAAACATCAAATTTTTTGTTGACGCTCAACTTGCATCGTCATTTTTTGTTGGAAAATTTCGTAATAAGTGAAAACGCATTGATGAAAACGTCCTGGGAAAGTTTTCAAGATAATGCTGCATCGCTGAAATAGCCCCTAGTCTCCTAAGGGGCCAGTTAGAGGTGACTAAGTCAGACAATAAATGAAATAATGCTCTACAAAATCTCAATGATAGAGTTTTATGCGAGTCGAATAATTCATCTTATTTTCTAGATGTGCCCAAGCCCTGCACTGTCAAACAAAAAAGAATTCCCGACGTTCTCAAGAACTTGGCCGTTGGCGAAATTCGTGCTTCCATCCTTGCGTGTTTTATTACGGACATTCAACTGGTCCACAGTAGCTGTTATTTCATCTACTGGCTCAAATACGTACCAAGAGACTGGCGATGCCATGCTAGAAATGCTGAAAAAGTCATTCAAAATATCATACAAAACGAGTGTACCATCTGAGGCCACTTATAATAAAACTGATGAGATTTTTAAGGATATCATGGCAGATATCAAAAAGAAAGCAAGAAGTAGGTGCATATTCTTGTACTTGGTTCCAAACAACCTATCTGATAATGCGATTTTCAGATCACACACTCGGGTTTTCATAGATAGAATTTAGATCCAGATTTATTTGGTTTACCAACAGACACTGCTGATTAAGATTAACCAGGTTGATCGAAAGATAAAGATCGTCTATCTTAATAATATGTGGGTTTTTACAACATGTCGCAGGTCTAGCGGAACCGGCCCGGTTGGTGCAGCGTTGGCCGGACCAACTTTTTGGTAAAAAACTCCTTTTTCAAAAATATAATAATGCTTCTTAAAACAATAGATTTTAACAGTAACTCTCGGTTAATTCTTAGGCAGATTACTTTCTAAACATGCATTAAATTGCATATCTGAGAACTTGAATTTCAAAATTTTCAGGGGGTTAGCCCTAAGCCCTGCAAGTTTAGCTTGAATCGGACCAGCCATGGACAGCTTCTGCCGGGCCTTGTACCAGCAAATGAGGCTGCAGTATGTTTGATGTTCCCATTAGGGAACTACTGCCTTCTACAAAGCTTCTAGACAGCTTCATTGCTTCTAGACAGCCCCCAAAATATGGTAGGACAGTGGTTTCGAACCATCGGCGTCAATAATCTTAAGCATGAAAGCAGCTTGTGAAGAGGTAGATTTCACTTTATCGTAATGCGAATCTTTTTCTTCCATAGTCGTGATATTCTTCTGCGAGTATTCTGTAGCGAAAGAAGGACTTGCGTACGCAAAACGTAGTGGCATGGGAAATGGGAGCTACGTGTTTATTTTGGTGCATCTTGATGCCATGAGCCTTCGTGACAAACTCGATCTCCCATTTAAGTGGTTCTACACACTTCACTCCGACGAGGAAACGAGGAATCATGTTGAGGAAATGTTCAAGCACACGCTTGTTCTTGGCTACAAAGTTGCTCACTTCGAAAACATGGAAGAATATGAAAATTATACGAGAGAGTTGAAAAAAGCGAACAACGGACCTCCGTTTTACAATTACAAATATAACACGTCAAGAGATTTGAGGACAAAGGTAATTCATTTTTTGCTACAAGTGAAATATCATTTCTATCAGTACTACACCACCGCCAAAATATATTGGGGCACCTAGGAACAAAATGGCGTCTCTTCCTTGATAATCCACTTAGGCCCAAATTAGACAGACTCCGAAATTCCTAAATATCATTTTGACTCTTTCCTGCCGGTAATGCAAAAATAACCTTCACTGCAGTGTTGAGCACACTGTAAAGGTTGAGAAGTAAGAAGCATAAAAGTTTCTTTGTAAAATTCAGATATTGTTGTCAAGAAACAATTTGAAGGATATTAGTTTCAGTGACTTTCCCCAATGTTTCCGATTCTCACCCCCATCTGGCATCTTGGAGTTTCTCTTCAAGGAAAGTTACTAAGTCATAAACTGAAGTCTTACTTTTCATATACTCCTGAGAAAATGAAATGTTGTAGAAATGGTTTTGTTTTTATTCAGGTTCCTTTGGAAAACATATATTTGTATGATGCCGTGCAAGTGATGGCCCTTGCCATGAATAAAACCTTGAACCAGAACAAGTCGGTTACGGATGGAATGGCGATTGTGGAAAACATCAAAGGCCTTACATATCAAAGTATGTCCTTCCGTTAGGAAATTTCATATCTTTTACCCAAATATCAAAACTGCTTCCTTGTGAGTGAGTGAGATTATGAAACTTACAGGTTTACTGAAGTCCTCAGATGGCTTTACTCGCAGTAAGAAAATGGTAGCCACTGATCTCAAAATAGAGACTGGATCGAGCATTTTGTTGTCTCTGGATTTGGATGTTGAAGCCAATTGTCTGGGCTTGCGTTTGGCCCCCAATATGGCTGCCGAAGAAATCATATTTTCTTGATTCTTTGTAAACAATAGCTGTATGAGTATTCAGTCTCTTGCTAAATGTTCATAAAATTCCAAAAATAATCAAAGGAACAAGTAGTTGTTAGTGGGATCTCAATGTATTGATTTGGACCTACCAATATGCCGCGAATGACTTCATTTCTGAACGATAGTTGCTCGATCCAGTCTTTTTTCGAGATCAATGATGGTGGCATTCACACACTATATCACTACATACAGTACACACCTTTTATTTTATAAGGAACCTACCTTAAAGCCTAATACTAAGAGTTCCTTAAATGTCCTATTGTTGTCTATTGTTACAGGAAACAATAGAAGAAAATAATCTATTATGTTTTACAAGAAACTTTAGTTCTAGGTTCCTTATAAACAGTTCCTTATAGGGAAAAAGCATGTTATACATCAGGCTCTAATGTGATTTCCGTCAGGAAAATGTACCAAATCAACAGTTAGAAAATATCAAGGCTCTTTAATCTTATTATGAATTCATTTTCCTTCTTACTTGCGTGGCTTGGTCAAATACTTAATCACCTACCTTTAAACCCTTTTTAACCCAATTCTCTAAACTTGTATCTTTTTAGGTATACATGGAAATGAAGTGACGATAAACGAAGACGGTGATGCTCATGGATACTTCACACTGTTTGGTCATGACTACAGAACGAGAGGAGGAAAAAGAGAAATATGTTAGTGTATTTCTAACTTTCTCAAATCTTCTTCTATTTTTAATTACACAAGAAGGGCTAAGTATCATGTTGGCAGAAATAACAGTCCACGATGAATAAAGAAACAACGATAACTAAAACTGTTTGTATCGAAACGTTTTGAATCTTGCAACATTCATCTACTAACTAATCACTTTCGGATGTCATTAGATTTTAGGCCAGTTGGAGAATTCGAGATGAAAAACAAGACTGGTCATTCCGATCTTGTATATAAATCCATAAACCCAATCAAATGGGCTGCAGGAGTGTTACCACTGGATCATCCCAAATGTGGCTTCAAGGGAGAGCTTTGTCCGAAAGTCGAGAGGGAAAAGAAATCAAACTGTAAGTTGGAATGTTACTACCTTATCCTCCTTTCTATAATGTTTGAACTAACCCTGATCAAATATATATGATTCCAAGTATAGCCCAGCAATCTGCCGTATATTATTTCAGGCCTTGTTCACACGTATCCGGATATTTTTGAAAACGCATATTCATTTATCCATTTTCGAAAAAATCTGCGTCCACACGATGAGCATTTTCAAACAAATCTCCGTCCACACAGATACAGAGGAATCACTAAGAAAAGGTTTTTGTTTGTTGAATTGATTGTGCAAAAGTAAGCTGGTGACGTCATCGTTTTCGAAAAGATACGTTTTCGCCGTCCACACGACAACATGAAAACATAGTTTTAAAAAATCTCCACCTTGGACATGGTTTTCAAAAGGCTCCGTTTTCATCACCGAAAACTCCAGCTACGTGTGGCCAAAGCGGATAGATAAATATGCGTGTTCAAAAATATTCGTATACGTTTGGACGGGACCTCAAGCTATCCGTTGATCGTTATGAGCCTGTGAGAACAATGCATTCTATAATTTGATATCTTCTAAACATTTGAGGATATCCTAAAATTCCTGGCCTCAATCCAACCTCTTAGTCAATCCTTAACCTCTTTGTTGAACACTGAAGCTTCTTACGTAATGAGATAATCAAAACTCCTACGCCAATTCTCCATGTACGTACAAGCTACAACTCCAACGCATACAAAATAAATAGACTAGAGCAGACACAAATAGACTTAAGCATGGAATTAATGATGTTTACTAAAGGGCTTTGACAGAGAATAAAAAATTTCGGTTCCAATGACTATTAGTCAAGACGAAGGCTCACCTCACCTATGTTTATATTTCTCGGCATATAATTTCATATTTGAAGGACTGATGAAATAAAAATCCCCTTCCTTTAATATCGTCTGTTATTATATCCAATTACAAATTGGCACGATTAAGCCAAAAACAAACAATACACTGTCTTTAGAATATGAGAAATCTGAACTAGTAACTGCAAAGCATCACTTTTGACAACGAGTCTTAAAGAATATCTTCTACAACATTGAGACACAGTTAGTACTATGTGATTGAGTTTACCCCATGCTTTGCTGAATTCGCATGTTGTTTTAATTAACTTTGAAGATGTTGCAAAGCTAATACTTTGCCTCTAGGCTTTTCTTGTTTTTTTCTAGTTTTGACAACTTTGTATTTTAATGTCAAATAATTCTATTCGCACTTCAGTTGCCCTACCTATCACATGATATTACCGATAACCTTTTTTGGTGTACCGGGTATCTTACTAATTACGAATCGTCTTTTTCCCATTGCTCTCGTCCTTATTTTATACTTTTGAAACTATTGTTGTTTGCTGATGTTGATGTTGATAAGCAAATACACTTACTATTTTGGTGAGCTATTGGTACCATTGATAGTTTATAGACAAACAGCTTCATATCTGCATAAGGTATTGGTTAATATGGAAAGCACAAATGGCCCTCTGAATAGGTAAACTAAACGAGCAGTGCAACCCTGGTCCTTCATCTCGATTTGACCAAACCGAGTGATTCTTTATTCTTTTTGCTTAAAAGGTACAAACATCTGGCAAATTCTCCTTAACACGCCTGAAGGTCGTTTTGAGCCCGGAACCCATTGATCCCGGGTCGAGTAATCTAACCACTCGGCAATCCCCGCCATAGTTTAATTCACCAGGCTAGGTAAATTTGTAGATAACTACCATCAAAGAAAAGTGTTTTGATCATTGTTTTCTTTTCAGTTCAAACAATCTTGGCAGCATCTGTCTCAGTAACAGTTATTGGAGTTATATTGTTGCTTCTTCCAATCTTCAAGTACAGGTAAAGTTGAAATTATATCAGGTTAAGAGTAGACAAACAAGGGTTGAATAGATAAACAATATATTGCACACAAAAACACCTTTGTATTCCCGTGATAACATCTAATCGTACGTAACCTCCACCAAGAGGCCTTCATAGAATTCATGCTACCCCCCCCCCCCCTCTACAATACTCATGGTAATACCCCCAGCGTGATCATAACATCCCCAATATATAACAAATCTTTATTGTACACCAAGATTCATATTTATAGTTGATGGGTAAGACGTATTACCCCCCCCCCTCAATAATAATTGTGATTACCCAAAATATACCGAACAAACATCTTTTATCGTACTCTAAGATTCATCCAAATAGTTTAATTATTACCCCCCCCCCTCCACAGTAATCATGGTATTACACCCAAAGTGAACATAACATCCCCAATATACATAACAAACATACACCAAGATTCATACATTTAGTTGACGTGCTACCCCCCCCCCCCCATAATTGTCATGGTATTGAATATCCCTCAACCACTGATACCAACCATCATTCCTAACATTTACCATTCGGCTTATTCAATATGATAATTGCCTGTTCATAAAAACGGTGTCCATCCTATAAAGCAATCATATTATTGTATTGTATTGTATTGTATTGTATTATATATTGTATAGTATTGTATTGTATTATTTGTTTAGTGTTAGTGTTGACATTTGTATACACTGATTTATACTAACATTAATTCATAAGGCATGGTCTAACACGGGTAATCAAATTATACCAGAGCAGGCTACTGCAATTGACATATGCCTCCACCGGGTCTCGAGATCCGGTAAAGGGATATGTCAATTGCAGTAGCCTGCTCTGATTTATACTAACTAACATGAGCAACTTCAAGGATTGCATAAATTTAGCTACATGCTGCAGAATGAACAGGCACATTTCTTCTCTGTCCAATTCGATGAATTGTCAGAGTAGGAAAGACCTGGAGGCTGGAGCCCTTTCATTAATCTTTTTAAGTTTGTCCTGACTTCCTTTGCTTCATAGCATCCATATTAATGAACAATACTATCCTCAACTGTACTGAATATCTTCCACGAAACTACAAGTTTCACCCCGTTGCAAATCATGTAATAGCTCATCATTTACTAAACTGCAAAGAAATGACATCCCTTGATTATGATAGCAAATAAGCTGCAGACAAAAGAACAGTATTTATTTCTTATCAGTCCATTAATCATTTTCTTTCAACAGGCAATATCGTCTAGAAAGAGAGTTAACAAGCAAACTTTGGAAAGTGTCTTTGGCTGACCTTGCTTTCGTGAATGAATACTCGAGCCAAAGCCGTGAATCGTCTCCGTTGACGAGCCACACATCAACATGCAGTGAAGTAAGTATAGGCTTATAATCAGTTCCTTCATATTCGGACCTTAAAATCATCAAATACATCAACCAGGGCTGGATCCAAGGGGGAGCGTAAGGGGCGTACGCCCCCCTATTTTGGTAGAAAAACAATTAGCTTGATAATACTCTATTTTCCTTACATTATCCTTTGATATGTGTGTTACGCCCCCCCCCCCCTTTCCATGAGTGCTGGATCCGGCCCTGACATCACCATCAACCTTGTTGCATGGTAGGCTTAAAGAGAATACATATGCCTATGTACGGATTTAGGGGACTGGTAGGATATCTGGAGTATAAAAAGCATCTTCTGCTGTTTATAACCAAGGATGAACTATTCCATTTTAAAGGCAGGCATTGTGTAAGCAGCCATCAGATATAAAATATCTACTAAGATTTACCCTAGTTATTGAAATTTGCCCCTTTTTATCAGCTCTTTGATGTTTTTATTGGTTAAACGGAAAAAATCACATTAGCTTCGTTTCTTGTTCAAGCAGGTCTTTAAATATGTGTTCTCAACACTGGTTGTTGCCTTCTTTGCTTGTTGAAGAGTCAATATTGGCTGAGAAATGTCATCAAAAACTAGCTTTTTACACCCCAGTACTCAACCTAGTTCTCCAAATGCGCAGCTCCAAAAGTCAGTTTATGTATGTGCTTATGTGCACTGCTGTGTGTGAGTCTACTGTTGCGAGTTTCTGTGTATGTATACGTATAGTACAAAATTAAACTCTTATTTTAGGAGTTGTGAGTTTAATCCATAGTGGATACTCGTTGACAACATGTCCTTTCTCGCTTTACACACTTTTTTCCTTTAAGGAACTGTTTATAAGGAACCTAGAACTAAAATTTCTTGTGAAATACCATGGATTCTTTTGTTCTATTCTTTTGGAAATTTGAGTACTAGGTTCCTTATAAAATAAAAAGTGTGTATACTATATATTGTGGATGGAACGTTGCTTATTGATCTTGTTTTTGTCTTTTTTCAATTGTTTGAATTGAAAAAAAGTGCGCAGCTAGCCGAAGTGATGTATTAGCGAGCATCAGGGAATACCCAGATTTTCAAATCACCGAAGAACTTCATAATGTTGCATATCTTCATCTGTTGTAGATATGTAACTTCTCTAATGACTATCATCAACTTTAACGTTATATAGGCCTGGCCTAAGCTTCTTTGTAGTATAACATGTTTTCTTATCACAAGTTTATTGCAAAATGTTGTTTTTAATGCTTTTCTTGAGTTGCCACTTATTACCCACTAAATGAACACTCAAAATTAAGGAACTATTAAAGAACTTTTAGAACTACAAAGTGTTCAAAAGAGGTATCAAAATAAGGAAATCAAAAAACTAGGCCCTGAGCTAGTTAAATGCCACGAATAAACGTATTTGAAAGAAATACGATAAAAAAGAAGATAAATTCTCAACACCATACGGTAGTAGGAATTTATCATCCAAGTAATTGTTTCGTAAATAATAATTTTCTTATGTTGTATATATGATTTTGAATTACTAATTCAAAAATAAACCATGCTTGTAAACGTTTCGATACAAATCTTCATCAGTAACAATCTTCACATACAGTTACTGATGAAGATTTGTATCGAAATGTTTACAAGCATGATTTATTTTTTAAATAGTCTTTTAGAATTTGATAAACTTAGATTATTAGGCCCTCGTTTTATTATGATTTTGAATTAATTTATAATGACAACTTTTAATACAGATGTTATTCCCTGTAAAACTTCAGTTGGCGTTATTTTATCTAGTATAGCGAGAATTGCATACTGTCAGTGACGATAAATGATGACTGCGACACTCATATCTTCGAGTCGAGGACTGTGGTTGCCATTTTCAAAGGCACGTATGTCGCTGTGAAGGAGATACGCAGAAGACCCGTCGAGCTGAGCAGAGAAGTACTTCTTGAATTAAAACAGGTATTTTCATCTTCAATCTCTTTATTTGGTTTTACTTTAGTTTTGCTTGGGACAGGGAGCAATGTGGGTGCAGCAGCAACGTGTGAAGTGGATACTAAACAACCTTTTCTAAGAATTCAAAGCCAGGGATCTCCTGGAAGGCAGTCGTTTTCAAAACAAAAAGGTACAATCCAGGGAGGGCGGATCCAGATGGTTGCCGTTGTTGCTGCTGCAACAGTCAGATTCCTTTATTATACACTACATACACTAAGAAGAAAGAGATAAGATTCAAAAGCCAAACCTCTCTATCTCTTTATTAAGTGGAATAGACAAAGCCCCAAATGTTGCTCCATTTTTCTGCAGCAGGCACGAAACAACCTGGATCCACCCCTGGTACAATCAAATATATGACCATACATAATGATGTAGTATATGATACCATGCCCAAGCTGGAACCCAGGAAACCAATCCAAACCTTAGTCATGCTAGATTAGTGGGATAAAACAAGCTATAGAACCTCATAGTATACTTGAGGAGAAGCAGGATTTGGAAAATCAATCGAGATGATTTGTGAGAATGAAAATGACCCGAGTAGGACTCGAACCCACGACCTCTAGATTCGTACTCTAGAGCCTGTGCAACCTGTGCTACGAAAAACCCAGGCCCTTTCATTCACATAAATTGTCTCGATGAACCTCATAGTACTTTATGTACTGAAGAAGTGAATACATTCTAATCTGCACTAGAAAGTAGGCCTGGTCCCTTCACGTTTTAGTCTTCTAATCATCTTCTCAGTTCTTATCTGTCCCAGTATAAAACCCTTGGGTGCTGACAAATGACTTGTATTTTCAGATGAGAGATATTCACCATGACAATATCAATCAATTCATGGGAGCTGCGATTGAATCCGACAGAACGTACATCGTTACCCAATACGCACTGCGAGGCAGTCTCAAGGTGAGGCTAAATGATGTTAAACTTGCTATTAATTACCACTTTCATGATATGCTGTGTAGGTATGTGGATATTTCCAACCATCTAAACATCCGAACGTACCAACAGACAAACATCCTCAGAGTGAATACTTGCATTGTATTGTATTGTATTGTATTATTTATTGAATGTTAGTGTTGACAATAGTGAGTATACACTAATTTATGCTAACATGAGGATTGCATACCTTAAGCTACATACTGCAGAATGTACAGGGACGTTTGTTCTCATAAATCCAAGTCTTGATCAGACCTTTGAATACTTTGGTATTTTTAGCCTTCTTAATTGAATCTGGTAATGAATTCCAGATTTTTGACCTTTGAAAATTCTGTTTTCTGATGCCGGGATTGATTGTTCTAATATTAGGAATGAGCCTTCAGACTAATTACACTTTTTTTTTATAAGAACCAGTAAAATTGATTTGGAGCTGGCTGTTCTTAGATATTCCTCTATTTTCAGCCTGAAATGTTCTTAAATTGTTCTTACTTTTACAATGGTTGAGAAGTCTTTTTTGCTATTAGTTGTGCTAATTGTTGCAAAGTTTGACTCTCTTGGTCATCTGACTAATGTCATATCATTATCTGTGTGCTGCTAATCTGCTTGTTTTGTAATTATTTCTCAGTATTCTGGTTATTTCGTAATATTTTCTTATTGAGCCAAAAATGGTCAGCTTCGGTTTGTTCTTAGTTTTTTCTTAAGTTTTGCCCAAATTTGATGCTGGTGTTCTTATAAAATTGTTCTTATGAAAATAAGAGTGTACAAGAACAACGTTTTAAGGGTATACTGCTAGCTATTATGTACAATTGGTTCTATTCATACTTGCTTTTAGTATCATCAATTCCAAATGTTTTAAGTTTGTGACACCGGATACTTCTATCTGCTATTAAGTCGTTTTAGGAGTTTTGAAAAGTGTTCCAAAAACTTTCTTTCTCGTTTCAGGATGTGCTTGAAGATAGCTCGATCAAGCTGGAGTTGCATTTTCTCCTTTCTCTCATTTATGACATTGTCAAGGTATTATTTAAAAGATACTATCTCTCCTAACAGAGTTAAATTAAGTTTACATTGTATCAATCGAGATAATTTGTGAGAATGAAAATGACCCGAGTAGGACTCGAACCCACGACCTCTAGACTCGTACTTTAGAGCGCTACCACTGCGAAACCGGGGCTACGAGAAACCCAGGCCCTTTCATTGCACACAAATGGCACCACCACTTTTTCATCCTCACAAATTATCTCGATTGATTTTCCAAATCCTGCTTCTCCTCTAGTTTAAACTGTATCTACATCTATAAGATTACTTTGCTAAGTCTTACAACATATACGCAAAGGAAGTTTACAAGCTAATACAAGCTAACAAAAAACAGATTAAGTAATTAGAGTTCTAAAATGTCAATGCCAGAGTACGTATTCAAGTACTTTATCGTTTTGGAAAAAAACTACTTTTGTATGATGCAGTCTTGCATATCAAAAATGGTCGACAGTTATGGCTACATTGTCTTTTGCTTGCTGTATTTTGAGACTGAATAGCTGAATTTAGCGTAAAGCGTTGAGTTGAATGATTTAGTAATTATGCAAGATGTTGAATTGAGTTTTGAATCGGTAACAGGGTATGAACTACCTACATATGAGTGAGATGAAGTCACATGGCAACTTGAAATCATCCAATTGCGTCATCGATAGCCGATGGGTGTTGAAGATAACGGATTTCGGGCTGCACAGATTCAAGGGAAAACTGGAGAAAAGACATGTGCACGAGAATTGGCATTGTAAGTTTTGATTGATAATTTGTCCCAAAATTTGACATTGGACACCTCTTGAATAGATGTCTCTTTTGAAAAAGAGCCAGTGCATTAAAACCTTGGTGTAAAAGTGTAGGGTTAATAAGTGTTTTGTTGGAAAACAATCTCATCAGCCACCATACATTATAATTGATTATTTAGGCATTTCGACTTTCTTGCCAGCTATGAGCATGCATTATGGAATTGGTGAATTAGGCCATATTTCAGTGTTATCTTTAAAACATATTGGATAACCATGTCAGAATCAGAGTGAATGAATCCCTGCTTAAACGTGCTAGCCTTACTAATGCCAGACTTTATTTATGACAGTGGCGCAGAAGCATGCACTGCATCATTCATGTAATAATAAGATTTCCTTGTGTCTTTAATCGTACCCATTTACGCAACAAAAGTTTCCAATTTGAAAAAGACAAGCCCTCGACTTTAGCTGAACGCATGCTGGTTTCTCAACTACGCTATCCAGAAATTCCAGCACCAAGCAGCAGATCTAAAAATGCACAAAACTGTAGCTAAAGATTTTGTTCGACGTTACTTCAATTAATCCCTTCTATCCCGCCGATCAACTCTTTGAAGATAAATTATGACGCTTGTATTTTTCGATTTCAGCCCTTCTTTGGCGTGCTCCAGAGCTGTTGCGAACAAGCAGTCCTCCAGCTAGAGGGACAGAAAAGGGTGATCTTTATAGTTTTGGGATTATATTGCAAGAGTGTCACACAAGAAAAGGTCCATATTCTGCAGCAAGACTTTCCCAGACTGATCAAGGTAACTGATTGTCAGCAGTATTTGAACCAAGTTGCCAGGCACTTTAAAGTTTATCTTGATCTGTAGGCCATTCAAGTTCTTTAATTTGTAATTTGTGATTTAATTTGTGATTAGATCTTCTCTATTTGGATTTTTTAGCTTTATCTTCATTCAACGATTTAACATTTCCACCTATTTTGATTATTGTCTCATTATTTTTCTCTAATTAGAAATCGTGATGAGGGTCAAGGGTGGGGAGCTGCCCCCCTTCCGACCAACTGTGTCTGAAATAATGGATGATGCAGCAAGCCTGAGGGACCTGATGAAAAGATGTCTGCTGGAGAATCCAGAAATCAGGCCATCCTTCCATAACATTTTGAGAGAGATTGAAGCAATGATGAAAGCCAGCGGAATGTGAGTCGCACTTATTATTTGTATCTGATTCATTCCTGACACAGTAAGAATACACCGTCTACTTTTGTCTAACTCTGCTTACAATGCTCATTTTTCCCATATTCAAGGTTGTTCACAAATTTCAGCGTGTTTTACCCTTTTAGCTCAGATGATAAACACGCTGCTGACCTTGGCACTAATGTAGACACGTGACTTGAGCCCAGGCCCTTTGTTTTGATTAGTTGATTTTAGTGTGGCCTAAAATTTGTGTTTCATTTCGGAGCAGACAGAAAACTTTACATCCTTGGTTATACCTATTTGTACAAAAATGATACCCTTGGTTAGTTGAATTCGCTCAAAATTGTAACGTTTGTGTCTGGGAGTTTAAAGGCTGCATTTATCTTTATACCAGCACCTTTTAAAAGGTGTGGGATAAAATCTTAATTTCTAAGGCTACAAGATATGATATTCCAATTTCATTGCCAAATATGATACAGTAAAAACCTGCAACTAAGAACCTACATTTTTAGGAGTTTGCCTTAATAGGTTCTTAAATGAATTTTAGGTAACAGCAGTAATAATGGTTTTTGATTGTTGTTTGTAGGTCTTTGTACAATCCTAACATTATTATTGTCAGTAAAAATCAATAAACTTTAAACCTAAATTTTGTGATTTGTTATCTTAAAATACGCTGAAAATGTGAAAATCTTAGGCTAAGAGGTTCTTTAATTTTAGGTTCTTAGTTGCAGATTTTACCTTTCTGTACCGTTTACTAGACCATTATTGCAAAAAGTAGCGAATGCTCTGGAAAAGTATAGATAACGGTAATAGATTCAGTAGTAGATTAAGCTGTTAGTTCAGCAGTGCGAGTAGAACGACAGAAATACATTCCCAGCCTCCTAGTCTCCTTTACAATGGAATAACCCATCCATGGATTTTCAAACGATGCTTTTCCTATATTGATGCTTTCTCATTGTAAAATTTTAATACATCTACAGGAAAAAATAATTTGGAATTTGAATGAATTTGTAGGAAGAGAAACATAGTGGATAATATGGTTTACATGATGGAAAGATACACTGATCACTTAGAAGATCTCGTTGAGCAGAGAACAGGAGAACTGTTGAACGAAAAGAAAAAGATCGAAGCCTTACTAAAAAGAATTTTGCCTGCCTCGGTTGCAAAACAGCTGAAACAGGGAAAAGAGGTTGAAGCTGAAGAGTTCAAGCACGTGTCAATTTATTTCAGTGATATTGTTGGTTTCACTGAGCTTTGTGCTGAGAGCAATCCTATGCAGGTTGGTTTAGCAGATTGATATTTCTACACCGGGTGTCTCAGATAATGACAGCTTGTTCAGGGGTCTTCTTATTAAATTGAAAGCTTTATAATTAATGTCACTCTCAACGATGTTGTTTCTAAGTGCTTGGACTATAATTGCTCAAAGTCCTTGCTTGTTTCATTTACTGAATTCAAGTTTAAAATAATGGGCCGTGAAAGTCGCCAACTACAATTGCTTAAAATCATTCGAAGGTTGCTTGTTTCATTTCTTTCCATTGCTTCTTAACCCTATCAGGCCTAGGGGGGGGGGCTGAATCAGCCCCCCTAGCAGTTTCCCTGCTGTGTAATTTTATAAATTGCATCTGTGACTTTCAAACTTTCTGACTTTTAGTTTTCTTCTTCCTAATAATTAAAGAGTGATATTTTGAAAAAATTGAATTCGTTCGAGGGGGTCAACACAGGTCATTTTGAAAAACAGTAAACATCAAAATTCAAACGCGTCCTTATAAAAGGTACACAAGACAAGGAAAATGCATATTTTTTATGCTCTTTCTGATGAACTACATGTTGTGCAAATCAAACATAAAAAATAGCAAAATAATACTGCACATGTGCAACTTTTTCCGAGAATCTTATGCTGACGTCAGCACTTTTATCTTACCCTTATGTTATAGGAAATATAGTCACAATTACATTTTCCGACACTGCATATGTATTCTACTCAACACAACTGCCTGTACAGGTAAAACAATTCAAATATATGAAACAAGAGCGATTCATTATTCTGGCGATAAGAGCGTGCTTAGACATGACGCTCAGAAATATACTGAATTCCATCAAAATTCTGTGCAATATCCATATAAATGATCTAAAAATACTTATAAGACCTGTGTGCATCCATATTGAAGTAAAAATTAAGTTTCAGATCCCTTTCAGAGAATTCATACAATCATATTAAAATTTCTCGACACAAAGAAAAATATGACGACGTCATCAAGTGATCACGTGATTTTTCTAAAAATAAATTTGTCAGTTTTTTGCATCTTGCTATGGACTATAGTCATGCAAAGTTTCAAGTCTACCGGGTGTGTAAGAAAGGAATTAAAGAGGGGGGCCGAATCAGCCCCCCTAGGCTTCCTACAGCTTCAAATACCCTAGGCTTGATAGGGTTAAAAGAAAAAAAACTTTGGTGAGAGTTAATGATGAGCAATATTTGAAATACCTAAGTGTTTTCCTACCAAAATTTCATCAGAACTTTACAGAGTTTCTCCAAAGACAGACCAATTAGAAGATTGTGCTTTTGATTTTGAGTTTTCCCCATGATGACCAGTTTTGAATGTGATGTTCGAATGTGATTTCAAAGAAGATTGATTATAATCATGTTATTTTTTCAGGTTGTACGACTGCTGAATGATTTGTACACTTTGTTTGACAACATCATCAAAGGATATGATGTATACAAAGTAAGTTTAGACTAATCAATCACGTAAGATACTTTATTTTGTGAAAAACCCAATAAAAAGTTCAAACTTCTAAGCTTGGATTATTTTGTATCTTTAAGTATTATGTATTGTGTCAAACACAAAACCCTTGAAGTCTTTAACTCAATAACTATCCATGAATATGAAGTTAGATATAATCTAGCTCAGAGGAAATCTGGAACAAGATGGGGCAATTATACCATCAGAAACTAGGTGCTTGATTCAGGAATAACTCAAGAATATGCAAACATCCGAGATGAATTGAATGATTTTATGTAATCTATATTGAATTGCATTTGTTTGCTTGTAGGTTGAAACTATTGGTGACGCTTACATGGTAGTATCAGGCTTACCAATCAGAAACAAAAGAGAGCATGGCTCAGAGATTGCCCTTATGGCCCTCCATATTACTGATGCAATCCAAACATTCAAGATTCATCATCGTGCTGATCGTGCATTGCAACTTAGGATCGGAATTAACTCCGGTAAGACTTTTCTTAGTGCTATCTTCAAAATTCAATTGTAACAAAAGTATAGATATTTCAATTCCATATGTTCCCTATGCGAACTTTCTGACACAACATCCTAAATTCTTATTTCCTTTCTCTTTAATTATCAAATTTTCTTTCACCTTAGGTTCGGTTGTAGCAGGAGTAGTTGGTACGACCATGCCTCGATATTGTTTGTTTGGTGACACTGTCAATACTGCCTCCAGAATGGAATCAACTGGTGCAGGTAAGGAGAATATGTATCTTAATGTTACCTTGCTAAAATATTGTCCAGATATGATCGTGTCAACATTAAACTTCATCTCATTTAAGATGAAGAATCTAACGTTTATTATGGTACAGTTTCAGCAAAATATGAAAGCTCCTAACTTGCTATCAATTCAGCATTACGGGGGAATGATCATTGAATATCAAATCACTTTTGAATAAAAACCTACATCACATCAATCTGATGCTTTAATTCGCAAGCTTCAATAGTTTTCATCCATCAATAGGTTTTGCGATTTCTCGATGCTCGTACGTGATTCTTGTAGTGTAAAGAAAACGATCGCACAGTCATTGGCAGAGGAAAAGGTTAACAACTGAGACATCGAGGAAAGATTTCAACATCCTAGAACTAAATAGTATGAAACCGCCATTCTAACAGCCTCATTAAGTGGTTTATCCTAGTTGTTTTGAATTATTTTTATGCTTATTCTGGCTAATGGTAAATATGAGTTTGCTCAGTCTCTGTATGCAAATTGCAACTTCATCTTTCTAGTGTATAACCTACACTAGGTGAGTAAGAATCTTCGTTGCTGGACATTTTACCCGAAAGAAAAAGAAACACTTTTCTGGAATCTGGATTCTTGGACCTAGGACTAAATTGCTGACTTATTTTCACCCCTGTCAATGGCCTATTTTTTTCGAATCATGAATAATCAATCATGGATGATTTTGTAATTCTTAGTTATTCCCTGCTCTACTTTGTTTTATAGCATCTAAGATTCACATCAGTGAGTCGACAAAACTCGCATTAGATGCAGTCGGAGGATTCCAGACAGAAAGTAGAGGACCCACATTTGTTAAGGTAAACCTGATTTTCTCAAAGTCTTTTTTCAATGTCATGTTATATATCCTCTCTAACTCTCTTCGATGGGCTTTATATACCTTACCACATTAAAATATTTCATATACCTTACTACATAAATATATTTCATATACCTTACCACATCGATATATTTCATGTAGCTTACTGCGTTAATATATTTTCCATACTTTACTACATTTATATATTTCATATAACTTACTACGTTGATTTATTTTATATACCTTACAACATTGATTTATTTCATATACCTTACAACATTGATTTATTTCATATACCTTAAATAAAACATTAATATATTTATATAACTTACTACGTTGATTTATTTCATATACCTTACAACATTGATTTATTTCATATACCTTATAACATTAATATATTTCATATAACTTACTACGTTGATTTATATCATATACCTTACTACATTGATATATTTCATATACCTTAGGTTGCGAGTTAACATGAATCAAATTTTCCAGAATTATAGTCAATCTTCTTAAATATTTTTTCCATCGAGCTTATTTGTGAGAATGAAAAATTCGATTGATTTTCCAAAAATCTGCATCTTCTTAAATTGTTTTCTCTTAAATTTTTTGTATACATGCTTTACATATTATTGTTATTTATCACTTTTAAGTTTTTATTTTGTCAATCTCCCTGTTGTCGATGTTATATCGAGTAGAGCATTGGATTGTTATAGTTTTGGGTGCTTTTCTCTCGACTCATATTTTATATACAAACTGCTTACACCCTAAAGGACAGAACACGCAAATAAGAACCAATTTAACGTAATTTTCCCCTAGACCAATCTTCCTTAAGACCTTAAGACATAAAATAACAAAAAAGTTACCTGCATGTGATTTATAATGTCAGCCTTTTTGTCGAGCCTTTCACGTCATTTTTCCTCTGGACCTCTCTTTCTTGATCTAAAGAAATAATATAGGTATCACATGATTTTTCAATCTCAGCAAACATGGGGTAGGGATAGCTGAGTGGTTAGATCACTTGACCCTTGTTCAAAGGGTCCTGGATTCGAAACCACCTTCAGACCTGTCAAAAAGTGTGAGGAAGAGATTTGCCAGCTCTCTGTAATACCAGGCAAAAAGGCAAAAGGACTCACGAGGTGTGGACACATCGAGAGGAAGGACCAGGGTCGCAGTGCTCGTTTAGTTCACCTTTTCAGTGGACCCTTTGTGCTTAGTACATAAACCAATGACTTACGAAGATAGTAAGCGTATTTGCCTATCAACTATCGACGCACTACTCAATTAGTCTACCTATTCAGTTGGCCCTTTGTGCTTAGCACATAAACTAATGACTTACGAAGATAGTAAACGAATTTGCCTATCAACTATCAACGCACTACTCAATTAGTCTACCTATTCAAATGGCCCTTTGTCCTTAGCACATAAACCAATGACTTACGAAGATAGTAAACGTATTTCCCTATCAACTATCAACGCACTACTCAATTAGTCTACCTATTCAGTGGGCTCTTTGTGCTTAGTATATAAACCAATGGCTTACGAAGATAGTAAGCGTATTTGCCTAGCCTATCAACTATCAACGCACTACTCAATTAGTCTACCTATTCAGTTAGCTCTTTGTGCTTTGCACATAAACTAATGACTTACGAAGATAGTAAGCGTATTTGCCTATCAACTATCAACGCACTACTCAATTAGTCTACCTATTTAGTGGGCCCTTTGTGCTTAGTACATAAATCAATGGCTTACGAAGATAGTAAGCGTATTTGCCTATCAACTATCAACGCACTACTCAATTAGTCTACCTATTCAGTTGGCCCTTTGTCCTTAGCACATAAACCATTACCTTACGAAGATAGGAAGCGTATTTGCCTATCAACTATCAACGCAATACTCAATTAGTCTATCTACTCAGTGGGCTCTTATTGCTTTGCACATAAACCAATAATTTACGGAGATGGTAAGCGTATTTGCTTATCAGCTATCAATTCACTGCTTCGATTAGTCTACCTATTCAGTTGACCCTTTGTGCTTAGCACATAAACCAATACCTTACGAAGATAGGAAGCGTATTTGCCTATCAACTATCAACTATGAAACTATAGAAATAATACATAAGTCACATTCATTCTCCTAACCTCTCTTTGGTGAACAATACAGACGATACACGTCACTTTCAAGCGATTCTTGTCTCAAATTTTATTCCTTGAACTCGAGGAACTAAAGGCTTCACATTCACGTAATGTAAAATCTTAATTCTGTGGCCTTGTATGCCCTGTTTGTATTCTTTTTTCAACGTTAATGAAGATGAAAACGTTGTTTACACTACTACGTTTTCAAATAAATATGCTCTGAATGCTATGAATGTTCACACTGCTCCAAGCAAAGAAGATGCTTCTTATACCATCTCATCTCATACAGATGAAAAAAAAATTTAATGAAACGGTCGTTGAATGCGCTTCAAATATCTACTTATTTAGTGTTCATAATAAAAGCCAAGCGTATTCAATAATCGAAAGTATGTGTATTTGTTTGCATATTCGAAAAGCACTATATTTGAAGAGTAGCAGTGTGAAGGAAAAACGGATAGGTTTGACTGCGTTTTCCTTCAAATAAACAGCATTTTGAACAGAGCCTATATTTTCATGATTTCCCTTGTTGTTTTTATAAAAGCATGAAACAGATAATTATGATGATGATTATGATGATTAATTTTCATTTTCTACACTTAGGGCAAAGGGGATACAAATACAATTTGGCTCATTGACGTTCATAATTCAATCTCAATTTCTACTCTTAGGGCAAAGGGGATACAAATACAACTTTGCTCATTCACGTTCATAATTAAATTTCAATTTCTACTCGTAGGGCAAAGGGGAAATAGACACATTTTGGCTGATTGACGTTCATGAAGTTCACAAACGCCGGATATCCAAACACGAGCAAAACATGCGCTGCCACAATGCCAGGATAGGTAGCACCTTTCCATTGACGATGTTCAAGGAGACGCCTGAAGAGCAAAGCAAGCTATCTGGCGGAATCCATTCAAATGGAGTAATGAGAACAACACCTGATGTTTCCCCCATGGTGCTCAAGAAGGCCTTCGTAAAGAACCATAAAGAGAGTAAGGCCATACCAATCAATGAGTATAATTTACCTCTTCTTAATCAGTGCGGTGGAGATACCAATGACATTGGCATGCTATAATGCACGATGCTATACAAATGTAATCGCAGGTGGAACACAGCAATATCACCTGTTTTTAATCATTTGGAAGATTTTTTATAGATGCATGTCTGAAACTTTAATTAGTAAAGTAGTTTTTAATACCATCTTTGATTTTCAGCAATTTCCTTATTGCGATCATCGACCTTAAGGAATCCATAAATGACTTCGTCTAGGTTTCGCTATGTTTCTGATTTGTCTTGCCACCCCAAACTTTTGTCCCATTCAAAACTTTTATATTGCTTTCTGTGAGAGGTCATCATACATATGTGCTGGAGATTTCAATCAATATCCAAGTTATACCCTAAGGTTAAGTTTATCAAACACTTTTCGATCTGGCCTGTGCGATAAAACCTCTTTTGTATACCACATTTAGGGTCTTGTCATATTTTAGACACTATATTTAGGGCTCCTTTAATAAGGCTAATAGCTTTATGGAGCAATAGACACGGATGATTCCTATTACACACTATTTTTTATAAAGAACCTAGCTCAGGGCCTAGTTCTTTAAGTTCCTTATTTTGAGACCTCTTTTGACCACTTTGTAGTTCTAAAAGTTTCTTCGTAGTTCCTTTATTCTAATTATTTACCTAGTAGATAGGAATAAAAATCGACACAAGAAAAGCATTAAAATTCAACAGTTTACAATAAAATCGTGATAAGGAAACATGAAACATATCATAACACAAAGAAGCTTAGGCTAGGTCTATAAAAAGTAAGGGTTAGTTACATAGTCATTAGAGAAGTTGTATATCTAAACCAAATGAATATGTGCAAAATTATAAAGTTCCTTAGTGATTTGACCTTAAGTAGTAACAGTTAGTTAAGTTTTTTGACCTTCGACATGTAGGTTCCATATAAAAGCTTCTTCATAAAAAAGGCGTGTACCTGCATTGCCCTACTGCTTATTCTCTGCTGGTACCAGGCACGTGCCCCCCCCCAAGTTTTTGCGATAAACAAACAGTGCCCTTTTTTGTTCACAAAATGCCCTTTTTGTTCGCGAAGTGCCTATTTAATCCAATACACTCTTCTTTATATAAGAAGCACTAACTTTTGGCCGAGGCTCAGATGTTTTTATTTTTTCTATTGTTCTAAACTATAAGCTATTATTATCTCTACTGTTCTCCATTTTATAAACTGTGTTCTTATAGAAATATTGTATTTTCTCAAAAATATTGAAATTCAGATTTGCTCTTATACAGGTGAAGCACTTCCGTTTGAGTGATCCCAGTTTTGAATTGACTTATATTGTTTATACTTTTAAGGACCAATATACCTAGAGCGGAAATTTAACTCCTATTAAGAATTGTCACCTATTGCTCATACCTTTAATGACCTAACATAACAAGGCCAAAAATTAATATGGTACTCAACATGGGTGGCACTTGGTTTTAACCAGCAAAGTTAGTGCGATAACTCTATGGCTGTTTAGATTCTGCCAACATGCCACGCGCTGATCGAACGCTGCTGAATGGTCAAGAAAATAACGTCTCTGTTTGCATCGCAAAAAAATACAAGCACCTGTAGTGAAGAAACGGAGGAAGAAACTGCTACAGAAACAATTACACAAGAACCCGTGATAAACCACTTTGAATTGCAAGAAACAGATGGCAGCAATAAAGGGGCTGAAATCGAGAGCTTCTCGATCTTTGGAGTCCAAGAACATAGAGATTGCAATGAAGACGTGAGTCATGAGAGTCTCATACAACAAGAGAGGCAAGATTTCAACAATGCTCCTCGGAGATCCAATATCACACCATTCACGTTCTCAGAACCGGTATCAATCGAAATACATGTTGTAGCAGTTGATGGATGGTCTTCAAATGCAAGTTTATGCGATGAAGAATCTGCAGAGTTTCAGGCAGTTGAAGGTTGCTCCAGTGCCTCTTTTAAGCAAAGCCAACTACTGGGGAAAATCTTAATTTGGGGTCCGAGCCAGTACACAGAAAATATTGCAGCATTGTTATAATATTTTTGAATAAAATATAAGTGACGTCACAGCAATCATAAACAACCATTGTCTGTTTGAAAAAACTTTTTAATAAAGCTTCTGGGCTGATATACTTCTTGGTCTGGTTGTCTGTCACGCCTCTCTTTCCGCTTCCAAAAATCAGCTACTGCATTTCTGGGATCAAAATAGGCTGTTCCTCTACCATTCAAGGAGATGGGCATAATACTGTTTATGGAACTTGGGCTAAGTGAAGCTCTGTTTGACGTCTTGATGTTGTTGTAGTGAGAGACTGTTCTTTCAGTCCCCATGCTATGTGGGGTTAAGGTTGAAAATGACGCTAAGAACGTTTTTAAAAGACCACAACTTACTTGAACCATTTTTCTTAATCTCAATGCGTAAAATGTGCCATCGTCTTCAATAGCATGGTCTTCAATTGCATCTATCTTGCTCCATGACATGCATGTGTCAGAGACGAAATCTTCTAAATTTTCTGGGCCCAATAGCTGACTGGCCAACTCTCTACTTGCTGTGATTAGCTCTGTTGATGATTTGGCATCTAAAATTTTCATCAGGCTTTTTAAAGTTCCATCATTTTCAAGGTTCATTCTCTCATCTAGAAAATTTATTGCTGATTGGACAATCTCTGTCCTCACTGGCATGTCATTCCTATGTGCTGTTGTGACATATTTGTTCATTATGTTTCGTTTCTGTCTTGAATTAGTTGGAGAAGAAACTTCTTCAATGTTTCCAAGATACTTCTCCTCTCTCCCACCTGGTATTGGCATTTCCTTCATTACCTTGAGATTCTCAACTGCAGCATCTCTTGCAGTAATAATATCCAACAAAATTAGGTGTGACTTTTGAAAAATTTTCTGGAGATTCTTAAATATTTTGCACAAATCAAACATCACAGTTGTCAACCAAAACTGCTGACCACCACGTTTCCATCTATCTAAGAAGCCTTGAGCCATTCTTTTTTCAATTTTTTCAGCCTGAATTTCACCAGAACACATCTTTGTCCACACTTGCTTTGCTGCTTGAAGATTATCCAGCACTGCCTTTAGCACATTCAAAGTGTGCTCAGCAAAACGCACTTCAAAGTGCTTTGGAAATGTCAGACATTTGGGATCTTCTTTGTGAAGGTACTTTACTCTGCGAGGTGACTGTCTAAAAAATTTGGAATCAGCAAGTACATTGGTCATCCACAATGAAAATTCAGGAACTTCAGACTGTACAGATTCCAAAGCCAAATCAGAGCGATTGCATATGCACCATGCAGTGAGCAATTCTTTTCCAGTGTAATCTTTTAGAAGTTACCAGAGTCCACCATTCTTACCAGTGTTGGCATTTTCACCATCTGTAGTTATTCCGACTAGTTTCTTTGTATCAACTCCCACACGCTTTAAACAAGTGATAAATGCATCAAGCAAGCCATCTGCACCCCCAAGGTCACTACTTGAAATACCCAGAAATATAGTTTTCACGGCAACTTCATTTTGTGGGACAAATCTTGTAGTAATGAATTTGGAATCCACTTGCTGTTTGTCCGAACTGCCATCAATTTGTACTGAATAGCAAATACATTCTTTCAACAAATCTGCTACTTTTTTCATTTCATGTTCACTGATAATCTCTCTCATTTCAGCATATGTCATAGGGTCTCTGTAATGATAGGAAGAGCCTGTTTGAGTGTAAGGAACAAACTCAGTGTCCCATCCATTATCTCTAAATATGTGTTACAAATTGTTGCTATGATCACCAGACAAAGATCTTGATGCCCAGCTCCATGCAGTGACCGTTTCTACTCTGCAGTCATTGTATACATTAACTGCAAGTTTTAGAAGTAATTGCAAAGTCTCAGCTTTACATTTGTTTACTATTCGAACCCAAGGATGTGCATCTGGCATATTCTTCCAAGCATCATCAAGCTTTTTGAGTCGTAATGCCTCTTCATGGGCAGCAGAACATAAATGGTCAACTATCAAACGAAGCCTGTCCTTTCCATCAACACAAATTCCTTGTGCCACAGGTATTCGACCATTAGTGGTGAACCTTTTGACATGCATTTCAAGCTGGTTACAAACAAGGCATTTCATGATGGGCCTTTGTCGTTTGTCTTTTCTTTCATATCTAACTTCAAGACAGCTTTCAGACAAAATAAGCCAGTTTAAGTCTAATTTCTTTCCCTTGTACCAGTGAGTTTCAGATTCATCTTGTTGCTTTGTATTTTCAGCTGTAACATTTGCAGTGTCACTCTTTGCCACTTTGCTGGGGGATGGTGAGGATTCATGTAAGCCTTCCTCTTCCTCTTCTTGTAATTCCGCTGTATTTTCAATCTCAACAGTGTCACGATTATCCTTCTTTCCAAACATTGACAAAAGCGATTTCTGACCCGGAGCTGAGGCACATTCTTTCAAAGCTATTTTCTTACTTTCTAGTCGTTTTTGGTGTCCGCTCTTATCTTTTTTCTTCATTTTGAAATTGCCAAGATTAGATCATCGAAAACGTTCACACAAGGCGCACGTGTATGCTGGCAGATTGAATTGAATTGATGAGCTCGCAATCGAGGTCAATAGTGAAACTGAGGCTCTTGAGGGCTGAAGCCATTGAACTATAAATAAAGTCTTATATTTATAATAGTTCAATGGCTGAGGCCAGTCAAAGCTTCGAGAGGAGAGACGGGGAGATTTGCTCCAGTTGCAGACTCTTCCACAAAATTGAAAAACCATTGGAAAGAAAACAGCAAATCATTATACATAATGTGACAAAGGGCCCCTGACTACTGGGGCATAATTAGAATTTTTGCTTCACTACTGGGCCAGATGAAGGGCCTACTTGGGCAGAAACCCCAGTAGTTACAATGTTAAAAGAGGCCCTGGGTTGCTCCTCCGATGCAAATGTAAGCAATGAAGAATTTGCAGATTTTCTTATCAGCGATCATTCAGAAGTAGCCCCAAACGAAGCTGAGGTTCAGGAAGGGCCCATCCTATCTGTCTGCACTGCCCGATGCTGTTCAAATGATGCTCCATTTGTACCTACAGAAGATGATTTGAAGAAAACATCACAAAAGCAGACGACGACCAGTGGCAAAGATGTAAAGATTCGCAAATGTACATTGTTAGTATTTGCAAAATACCCCTGGGCAAGCTATTGCTTAACAAAGGGCACAATTGCCTGTTTCTATTGCAGAAAAGCATCGAATATGGGACTTCTATCGTTCAGCTACCACAAGACCGAGAAAGCATTTTGTGACGGGGACTTTTGCAACTGGAAAAAATGCTTGGAAAAGTTGCACAAGCACGGATGTTCAGATTGCCATTCTGAATGTGTTGAGAAAGTGGAATTCCTTAGAATGCCTCACTCGAATGTTAGAGCTATTCTTGATAAGGAGATTAAATCAGAGCAGGCAATTCACAGAGATATGTTCTTATACCATCTTAGTAGCCTCCGGTATTTAACTCGCCAAGGTATGGCCATCCGAGGGAATGAGGAATTAGAAAGCAATCTTTATCAACTATTGAAGACAAGATCGGAGGATGTTCCAAATTTGAAAAAATGGTTGAGGAAGGTCAATACACAAGTCCTACTATTGTTAACGAATTGATTGAGATGATGGGTAATGATGTTCTCCGCTCTATCCTTGAAGATGTCAGAAGTAACTCTGGTTTATTTGGTTTGATAGCAGATGAATCACGAGACGTCAGTATTAAGGAGCAGCTTACATGTATGTAGCTTAGCACACATGAAGAATTTTTAGGAATGCATCGCATAAAGGAAACAGATGCTGAAACAATTACAAACTGTCTCAAAGATATTCTCCTGAGATGCAATCTTTTTCTTGATGACTGCAGGTGGCAAGCCTATGATGGTGCAGCAGCAATGAGTGGCCACTTAAGTGGAGTTGCTACAAGGATACAAACTGAGAATCCAGCAGCTCATCGAATTCACTGTGCTAACCATAGACTTGATCTAGCACTCAAAGGATGTGCCAGGGAAAGTGAAATTATCCGCGACACTCTTTCATTTGTCCAAGATCTTGCAGTTTTCATACGAAATTCACTGAAAAGAATGTCGATCTACGAAGACATTGCCAAAGATGTCAGTTCAGATGGATCAGTAGACTTGGCTTGCATCTATTGTGTCCAACACGGTGGACTGTAAGAACAAAGTCTGTTACTGCTATTCTTGACAACTATTCGGCCATTCAAGCAACCTTGCTCACCATAGCCAATGAAAGTTCGATCCGTGAGGTGTCAGACAAAGCATATGGATTGGCGGGAAAGATGGCGAAGTTCAAGACCTACTTTGGCCAGCGATTTGCCTTGAACCTGTTCAGCGTATGTGAGCAGCTTGCCAAGACACTGCAAACTAAAGGCATATCAGCTCAAACTGCAATGGTTGGAGTCACTGCACTCAAAGCAAACTTACAGCAGCAAAGAGAAGATTTTTCCTTCTTCTATCAGCAAACGGCCACTCAAGCGGCAGATTTCGATTTTGTCGAGGAACCCAAACTTCCAAGAAGGAGACAAGTTCCAAGGCGCTTGCAGATTCTTGAGGCTTCACAACACCACCATGAATCTACAGAGGCATATTACAGAGCAAGCTACTATGAGGCCATCGATGAATGTATTGCAGAGCTCAATCGGAGATTCGTTAAGGCTTCATATGCGCCACTACAGAATCTCGAAGAGGTCTTTTTAAATGCTGCCAACGGACAGCATTTTCAATTTAGCAAGCAAGTCTGTGAAACCTATAGTAAGCAAGTAGATTTCGAAGAAGCAGGAGCACAGCTGAAGTTCATGCCAACTATCGTACGACAGTATTGCCCTGGAGTGAAGAAAGTTACTTCAATGGAAACGATATTTTCAGCAATGTCAAACTGCTCAAACAATCAAATGTTGTTGTCAACAGTCATGAAGCTTGCACAGATTTATCTTTTGGCACCAATGAGTGCTGCATCCGCAGAACCAGCTTTTTCAGTGCAAAGGAGGGCAAAGCATTATAGCAGGAATAGAATGACACAGCAGAGGTATAACAATTTAATGATGCTGCACATTCACCAAGAGAGGACGGATGTAATTGATCTCATCAAAATTGCCAGGGACTTTGCCCAAAGGAGTGACAGGAGACGAAACTATTTCGGAAAGTTTTAAGCTGAACATTTAGTTACTGGACCGAACAGTGTTGATGTTGTTTATACATCTTTGATCAATATAGTTGGATCTATAGCATTAAAAATGTGAATACATGGTAAAGTCTGGGACTGGGACTATTGTAAACAGTATAGTTCAATCTATATCATCAAATGGGAATTTACAGTATAGATTCATACTATCATACATGGTATAGTTTGATCCATATAGTTTGTGCCTAACAGTACACACAGAAGTTTTAAACAGCACAACATAACTGTGTAACTTATTGTCCTGGTTTGGGAAAGTGGTTAGTGCGCTAGCCTATGGTTGGAACAACCCGGTTCGAGACTCGCTGGTGACATGTGTCAATTACACTAGCCTTTTCTGGTAAAATCCGATTACCTGTGTAAGCCCATACTTGATGAATGGAAGATTAAGAAGATACACCAGCATTTTTTAGAGCATTAACACAAATCTCGAGTAATTCTCAATCTTTCAACGCAAGCTACATATTCGCTATATACGGCTAAATACAGTACGTTAGGTGGGTATGGTTAAATACCGCAAAGCTGGGCGAGAGCGAAACCGAGAATTTTGTGCTGGTTTGCTGGTTCGTGCAAGTTCTGGGTGGGCCAGTGAGCGACAGAGGGGGGAGTATGTGCTTCCCCTTAGCCTACAGCCCATAGCAACCCTCCAGGCAGGATTCCCTGCTGTATTGAAAGGCATTATTTTGTTGCCACTTTTAAACCGAAAGGATTTGGATGTCGAGGAAAGTGGTGAAAGGTCAAGGCAAAAATTGCACTGTATCAACACAAATGTTTCAAGATACGCAGTTTTGAACAAAACTACATACAGTATGTAGGGTTTGGGAAGTGTCGTTAGGGGCAGAGTGTAGTTTTTAAGGCTTGCTGGTTCGTGCAAGTTCTAGGTGGGCCAGTGAGCGATAGAGGGGAGCATATGCTTCCCCCTGCACCTGCAGCCCCCAGATGATAGAATATGACAATTGCAGTAGCCTACCCTGGAGAAATATAATTACCCATCCTAAACCATGCCTCGTGGATTAATGTATGCAAAAATGGTCTGAAGAAGGGTTTAATCTGAAACACGAATTAACCCCCCAATGTTGGTAAGCCTGGAGTTGTGAAAACCTCAAGATTACTACACTAGATTATTGTCCTGGTTTAGGACAGTGGTTACTGCGCTAGCCTTCAGCCGCAACAACCCAGGTTCAAGAACCAGATAAAAATCGTAGCAGCCTACACTGGAGAAATATAATTATCAGAGCTAGACCGTGCCCTATGAATTAATGTCAATACGCAAAAGTAGTTATCCACAATTGAATGCTTAACATTGAAAGTGTTAAACGACTTCCACTGCTGGAGCTACTAACTACGTCACTGGCATGTGGCTGAATCATTATTAGCATTTTATATTATTTCTTCTAATTCGTCCCTTATTTAGCTTCTTTCACTTCTTTTGTGATTAAATGAATGATTCATAAGTTTCGAAATTTTAAGCTAATTTTACCTGTTGCTTATTGAAAAAGCTCTGACCCACGTTTTTATATGCCAGTTCAGCTCTGGCCTAGCGAATCGGAGTATTCTAGATTACAATTTATCTTCATATGATTGGCATATACACTTACTATCTTCGCAAGGTGTTTATGTGCAAAGCAAAAAAAGCCCACTGAATAAGTAAACTAATCGAGCAGTGCGACCCTGGTCCTACCTCTTGATTTGACCACATCTCGTGATTCCTTCATCCTTTTTGCCTTGTATTACAGAGAGCTGGTAAATTCTCTCCACACTCTTTCTGATAGGTCTCAAGGTGGTTTCGAACCCGGAACCCTTTGTACAAGGGTTGAGTAATCTAACCAACCGGGCACTTCTCGCCACAATCTTTATTCTTGATGGGAAATGACATAGCCATTTTGACAACCTGCTACAAATAGGCCCAAGAAACGCCCAGGAGCCAATTATTTTCTCTGCCAAACAATAAAACCGCAGGCTTTAAAGTTTTTGAGTACAATTTATTTATTTATTCTATATTTCTTTAGAAAGCGACCCAGCACGGTTTCGATCCCGTGGAGGTCTGTTGTAAATGTGTTGGATCGGATCCAAGAGTATATTGTGGTAATGAAGAAACGAGCGAGGCCCAGAGACAACAAGCTTCCTCTGTAATTTTTGCAACGATCTATCTACAATTTATCATTGAGTGTAATTTTTACGTGTTTCGCAAATCAAAGCATATATATTATAATATAACTCCATCTTCGACTATGATATGGTAGGTATAGTTTAAATTAGTTTCAAGTTGAAAAACACTTAGACTGTTGATGAAGAACAACTTTACTGTGCTTCGTATCTTTCGAGGGTTCCTTCTGTTAATAGCTTCTTGACTTTTTTGTTCCACATAAAGTCTCCTACCAAAGTTTTATCATTTCTGAAATTCAGGCCCTTCATTAACAAAAGGTTTTCTTACAAAAAATGAGTGTTTTCGAAAACACTATACACCGGAAAACACCAAACTATAAGCAAAGAATACATTGTCCTTCATCGAGGATTAACTTGAGATGGGTCGGCCAGAACAGTTGTGTCAACCGAATCCAGAAACTTTTGCTCGGATTCTCCATTTTAATTCTATGAAAACAAATGTGATGGAAGATGATTAAGGAAGAGTACATTGTTGGAAAGGATCGTGCATCTTAGTAAGTGCTAGTTCCTTTAAAAGTCAACAATCTTGACAAATGAGTCATACACTTATCTAGATTAAAGATAATGTATGTACTTTCTTATTTATGAAATTTTCGTAGGATTGTATGAAATTTGATTACTGTATTTGTCGTTATACTGTATTAGACATTATCTTACTAAATTAAGTATATTTCTGAAACGCCTACATTTTCTGACTCATTCATTTCCTTTCGATAGGAAACTCAGCTCATATTGTTGCGCGAGAAGTCTTGACGTCATTCCGTCCGGCTACTTTGCTCTGCATGCTTCGCCAGGCCAAACCTGACCTTCTCTATTATTCCATTATCAGTCTAACCTTTCAAAATCCCAAAATCAACCACCATGTACGTAATTCCTCGTATCAATTTTCTACGGTTATGATGAGTAGTCTGTAACACGCAGATAAAATGTTTTTATAGAACTGTCTAGAGCTCTTCGCAGTCTAGGCCACTCGCTGAGATAGGCCTGTGTTTTTTTAATGAAGAAGATAGCAGCTATTGTTGTGCCTATTTCATCTCGTATGCAAACACAACCTGTACAGCACACGACAGAGAAACAAAGCAAGAAACAAAGACTATTTCTAACAATCACCAGCCAGACATAACATTTTTGATAGCAGTGTCTATATTTACACGGTTATTATTCGTAGTTTGATTAAAAATCCACAGTAAGAAACATTCGAAATTACTTATTAGAGTACAAAGCAGGACAGTATGGATTTGTAACAGTTGTAGCAAGACTTTGGTGCTCTTCAGCTGTCTATGATTGTAATTGAACAGAGTAGGATACACTAACAGCATGTTGTATTTACACAGCCTAGTGTTTTTGTCATATGTTTTGGTTCCAACTGCGTTATTACATGTATCACTTGGAGATCGAGCTCATGCAGGAACTGCTAATCACTCAAGTCCTGGCTCGAGATATCATCAATTCATTTATACACCGTCGCTAAAACAGCCTCAAGTCGGGCAAGAAAACTCAACATCAGACAACTTAGAAGAGATATATATTGGCCTGTTGTTACCTTTTAATTTCAATGATTCTCGAAGTCATTACAAAGGAGCAGCGATGTATTACGCAGAAGCCTTTCCCCTGGCATTAAAAAGTGTGAATGACAACCCATATTTACTTCCTGGCTATAAGCTGATCTACTCGTGGAATAACACCAAGTGTAAGGACTTGTATAGCACTCTGGCAATGTACGGACAGTTCCGGTCGAGGGATCGCAAGGGATTGCCAGTTCATGGCTTTATTGGTTTGGGATGCGAGTGTGAAAGTGCTGCAAAGTTTGCCAGCGCAATGCAAGTGCCTTTGGTTTCACATGTAAGTTATCATTTCTACTACAACTTTCTTTCTTTCCGCATGACTTTTCAGAATACCTTCCAGATAAGAAAGTCCTTGAAACCAATCTTCTAAAAATAGTTTCTTGGCTACAATTTCTAAGATTCTTAATAAACCTGTATGCTTGTTTACTTATACAGTGATTTGCACCGCCATTGGGGAGTGGTCATTAAGTATGTGCTATACTGGGGCGGGAGTTACTTACAGAAGATTTATGAAAATTTCAAACCCCTCCTAACTTTTCATTGATATGTTTCGTACCCCTTCAAAATATTTGAAAGTAGTCTCATACCCCTCCTCAGCTCTAACTGATGAAAGCCTGGATGATTTGTGAAAAAATGATGCAGGAAAGTTGATTCAGCTCTCTGATTTAGAGAAGGATGCCAAACTTGTACCGAGATACCATCACAAAGCATTATTATGGCTTATTGATGAAAAATTATTTGATCCTGCTGCCCATACCTTTGTGCAAAGCCTTGCTGATGAAATGCAGGACAACCTAGAAAAAACTTCTCAGAGAAATAGGAAAAAGAAGGAGAATCCTTTGAAAGCCAAGCCACAAAAGTACATTTAAGCAACAACTTGGAACATTAAAGCAACTATTTGGAACATTGAAGCAACTATTTGGAACATTGAAGCAACTATTTGGAACATTGAATAACTATCATTGATTTCATACCCCTCCAAAAGTGTCAACATTTATTTCATACCCCACCTTAAAATACTCAAAAAACCCCGTACCCCTCCTAAATACCCACCACCCCCAGTAAAGGACATACTTAATGACCACTCCCTTGATTCAAAATCTTCCGTCGAAGCCACGGCCCACAACCCACACACTTTGCGTTAGTGATGACGACAGTTGCGAAAAATTATAATTAGCAAAAACAGGAACTGCCGGATGATTGCATAAGCTAGAAACTTAAAGTCACGAAAACACGTGTTGTCTTTGTTCGGATTCAATACTGCTCAGCCTATGGCATTTATCACTTATATTACACAACGTTACACTAAAGGATATACTATAATTAGCAAAAACTTAATTATTTTCTGGCTGGAAATGTTTCAAACTAAATAGCCTAATTTTGATTGATGCTTTCAAAAATTGCTGCTTTTGACAATGTACACATCTTTTTGATCACCCTCAGAGGGTAACTTCGCTCCAAATATGGCGATGTCACGTGACTGTATTGAGCTTAATTAGAAAAACCTGTTCACCCAAGATAGCTAAAGGGAATAAACTTAAAGTCGACTAGATTCGAACAGGATGGGGAGGGTACTGTAACCACAGTAAACCAAAAACCTCGAGAGGAGAAATTGGAAAACATTAGTAATATTATGGTTCAAGTTATTATTTCTTAACCTGTGGGCCTATTTAATCTGAGACTGCGGGGAGCAGTGTGTTGCTATTTAGCAAGCTTGATGTATTGTATTGTGTTGTGTTATAATGAAAAGAGTGTTCTATAAGTATATGTCTCGAAATTATCATATTAACATCCTCCATAAGGATACGGGCACTGATCTTGAGATAAAGACTGGATTTAGTATTATGTTGTTCCTGTATTCAGATATTGAAGCAAATTGCTTGGGCTTGCGTTTGACCTCCCAATATGGCTGCCAAAGACATCATATTGCCTGTATTCTTTGCTAACAATAGCTGCGCGATTTTTCAGTCTCTTGCAGAGCATTCATAGCATTCCAACAATCATCAATGGAAAAAGCAGCCCTTAGTGAAATCTCAATGTATTGAATTGGACCTACCAATATGGCCGCCAATAACTTCATTTCAGAACGACAGATGCTCAATTCAGTCTTTTTATTGGGATCAGTGGGATAGGGGTTAGCTCACTTGCGCATCAGACCATAGCAGAAGAGCTAGACAGCCGACTTGCAAAGGATCTATTTTCAGGCGATGCATCGTTATTAAGCTTGGAGTATGCGCCAAGCAACACAGAGTGACGCGTGTAAGCGCATATTTCGAATACGATCATGCAAAAGTTAAGTGATTGGAAAACATTCCAAACATCAAATTGTTTGTTGACGCTCAACCAACATCGTCATTTTTTGTTGTGAAATTTCGTAATAAGTGAAAACGCATTGATGAAAAAGTCCTGGGAAAGTTTTCAAGATAATGCTGTATCGCTGAAATAGCCCCTAGTCCCCTAGGGGGCGAGTTAGAGGTGACTTGGAAGTCAGAAAATAAATGAAATAATGCTCTACAAATCTTAATGACAGAGTTTTAAGCGAGTCGAATAATTCATCTTATTTTCTAGATGTGCTCAAGCCCTGCACTGTCAAACAAAAAAGAATTCCCGACGTTCTCAAGAACTTACCCGTTGGCGAAGTTCGTGCTTCCGTCCTTGCGTGTTTTATTACGGACATTCAACTGGTCCACAGTGGCTGTTATTTCATCTACTGGCTCAAATACGTACCAAGAGGCTGGCGATGCCATGCTAGAAATGCTGAAAAAGTCATTCAAAATATCATACAAAACGAGTGTACCATCTGAGGCCACTTATAATAAAACTGATGAGATTTTTAAGGATATCATGGCAGATATCAAAAAGAAAGCAAGAAGTAGGTGCATATTCTTGTACTTGGTTCCAAACAACCTATCTGATAATGCGATTTTCAGATCAGACACTCGGGTTTTCATAGATAGAATTTAGATCCAGATTAATTTGGTTTACCAACAGACACTGCTGATTAAGATTAACCAGGTTGATCGAAAGATAAAGATCGTCTATCTTTATAATATGTGGGTTTTTACAACATGTCGCAGGTCTAGCGGAACCGGCCCGGTTGGTGCAGCGTTGGCCGGACCAACTTTTTGGTAAAAAACTCCTTTTTCAAAAATATAATAATGCATCTTAAAACAATAGATTTTAACAGTAACTCTCGGTTAATTCTTAGGCAGATTACTTTCTAAACATGCATTAAATTGCATATCTGAGAACTTGAATTTCAAAATTTTCAGGGGGTTAGCCCTAAGCCCTGCAAGTTTAGCTTGAATCGGACCAGCCATGGACAGCTTCTGCCGGGCCTTGTACCAGCAAATGAGGCTGCAGTATGTTTGATGTTCCCATTAGGGAACTACTGCCTTCTACAAAGCTTCTAGACAGCTTCATTGCTTCTAGAGAGCCCCCGAAATATGGTAGGACAGTGGTTTCGAACCATCGGCGTCAATAATCTTAAGCACGAAAGCAGCTTGTGAAGAGGTAGATTTCACTTTATCGTAATGCGAATCTTTTTCTTCCATAGTCGTGATATTCTTCTGCGAGTATTCTGTAGCGAAAGAAGGACTTGCGTACGCAAAACGTAGTGGCATGGGAAATGGGAGCTACGTGTTTATTTTGGTGCATCTTGATGCCATGAGCCTTCGTGACAAACTCGATCTCCCATTTAAGTGGTTCTACACACTTCACTCCGACGAGGAAACGAGGAATCATGTTGAGGAAATGTTCAAGCACACGCTTGTTCTTGGCTACAAAGTTGCTCACTCCGAAAACATGGAAGAATATGAAAATTATACGAGAGAGTTGAAAAAAGCGAACAACGGACCTCCGTTTTACAATTACAAATATAACACGTCAAAAGATTTCAGGACAAAGGTAATTCATTTTTTGCTACAATATATTGGGGCACCTAGGAACAAAATGGCGTCTCTTCCTTGATAATCCACTTAGGCCCAAATTAGACAGACTCCGAAATTCCTAAATATCATTTTGACTCTTTCCTGCCGATAATGCAAAAATAACCTTCACTGCAGTGTTGAGCACACTGTAAAGGTTGAGAAGTAAGAAGCATAAAAGTTTTTTTGTAAAATTCAGATATTGTTGTCAAGAAACAATTTGAAGGATATTAGTTTCAGTGACTTCCCAATGTTTCCGATTCTCACCCCCATCTGGCATCTTGGAGTTTCTCTTCAAGGAAAGTTACTAAGTCATAAACTGAAGTCTTACTTTTCATATACTCCTGAGAAAATGAAATGTTGTAGAAATGGTTTTGTTTTTATTCAGGTTCCTTTGGAAAACATATATTTGTATGATGCCGTGCAAGTGATGGCCCTTGCCATGAATAAAACCTTGAACCAGAACAAGTCGGTTACGGATGGAATGGCGATTGTGGAAAACATCAAAGGCCTTGCATATCAAAGTATGTCATTCCGTTAGGAAATGTCATATCTTTTACCCAAATATCAAAACTGCTTCCTTGTGAGTGAGTGAGATTATGAAACTTACAGGTTTACTGAAGTCCTCAGATGGCTTTACTCGCAGTAAGAAAATGGTAGTCACTGATCTCAAATAGAGACTGGATCGAGCATTTTGTTGTCTCTGGATTTGGATGTTGAAGCCAATTGTCTGGGCTTGCGTTTGGCCCCCAATATGGCTGCCGAAGAAATCATATTTTCTTGATTCTTTGTAAACAATAGCTGTATGAGTATTCAGTCTCTTGCTAAATATTCATAAAATTCCAAAAATAATCAAAGGAACAAGTAGTTGTTAGTGGGATCTCAATGTATTGATTTGGACCTACCAATATGCCGCGAATGACTTCATTTCTGAACGATAGTTGCTCGATCCAGTCTTTTTTCGAGATCAATGATGGTGGCATTCACACACTATATCACTACATACAGTACACACTTTTTATTTTATAAGGAACCTACATTAAAGCCTAATACTAAGAGTTCCTTAAATGTCCTATTGTTGTCTATTGTTACAGGAAACAATAGAAGAAAATAATCTATTATGTTTTACAAGAAACTTTAGTTCTAGGTTCCTTATAAACAGTTCCTTATAGGGAAAAAGCATGTTATACATCAGGCTCTAATGTGATTTCCGTCAGGAAAATGTATCAAATCAACAGTTAAAAAATATCAAGGCTCTTTAATCTTATTATAAATTCATTTTCCTTCTTACTTGCGTGGCTTGGTCAAATACTTAATCACCTACCTTTAAACCCTTTTTAACCCAATTCTCTAAACTTGTATCTTTTTAGGTATACATGGAAATGAAGTGACGATAAACGAAGACGGTGATGCTCATGGATACTTCACACTGTTTGGTCATGACTACAGAACGAAAGGAGGAAAAAGAGAAATATGTTAGTGTATTTCTAACTTTCTCAAATCTTCTTCTATTTTTAATTACACAAGAAGGGCTAAGTATCATGTTGGCAGAAATAACAGTCCACGATGAATAAAGAAACAACGATAACTAAAACTGTTTGCATCGAAACGTTTTGAATCTTGCAACATTCATCTACTAACTAATCACTTTCGGATGTCATTAGATTTTAGGCCAGTTGGAGAATTCGAGATGAAAAACAAGACTGGTCATTCCGATCTTGTATATAAACCCATAAACCCAATCAAATGGGCTGCAGGAGTGTTACCACTGGATCATCCCAAATGTGGCTTCAAGGGAGAGCTTTGTCCGAAAGTCGAGAGGGAAAAGAAATCAAACTGTAAGTTGGAGTGTTACTACCTTATCCTCCTTTCTATAATGTTTGAACTAACCCTGATCAAATATATATGATTCCAAGTATAGCCCAGTAATCTGCCGTATATTATTTCAGGCCTTGTTCACACGTATCCGGATATTTTTGAAAACGCATATTCATTTATCCATTTTCGAAAAAATCTGCGTCAACACGATGAGCATTTTCAAACAAATCTCCGTCCACACAGATACAGAGGAATCACTAAGAAAAAGTTTTTGTTTGTTGAATTGATTGTGCAAAAGTAAGCTGGTGACGTCATCGTTTTCGAAAAGATACGTTTTCGCCGTCCACACGACAACATGAAAACATCAGTTTTAAAAAATCTCCACCTTGGACATGGTTTTCAAAAGGCTCCGTTTTCATCACCGAAAACTCCAGCTATGTGTGGCCAAAGCGGATAGATAAATCTGCGTTTTCAAAAATATTCGTATACGTTTGGACGGGACCTCAGGCTATTCGGTGATCGTTATGAGCCTGTGAAAACAATGCATTCTTTAATTTGATATCTTCTAAACATTTGAGGATATCCTAAAATTCCTGGCCTCAATCCAACCTCTTAGTCAATCCTTAACCTCTTTGTTGAACACTGAAGCTTCTTACGTCATGAGCTAACCAAAACTCCTACGCCAATTCTCCATGTACGTACAAGCTACAACTCCAACGCATACAAAATAAATAGACTAGATTAGAGACAAATAGACTTAAGCATGGAATTAATGATGTTTACTAAAGGGCTTTGACAGAGAATAAAAAATTTCGGTTCCAACGACTATTAGTCAAGACGAAGGCTCACCTCACCTATGTTTATATTTCTCGGCATATGATTTCATATTTGAAGGACTGATGAAATAAATCCCCTTCCTTTAATATCGTCTGTTATTACATCCAATCACAAATTGGCACGATTAAGCCAAAAAACACACAGTACACTGATTTTAGAATATGAGAAATCTGAACTAGTGACTATCAAGCACCACTGTTGACAACAAGTCTTAACAACTTCTCTGTTGACAACATAAAGACATAGTTTGAATTATGTTTTTGAGTTTACCCCATGCTTTGCTGACTTCGTATGTTGTTTTAATTAATTTTAAAGATGTTGCAAAGCATGAATACTTTGCCTCTTATACTTTGCCTCTAGCACTAATAATTTGCCTCTAGGCTTTTCTTGTTTTTTTCTAGTTTTGACAACTTTGTATTTTAATGTCAAATAATTCTATTGACACTTCAGTTGCCCTACCTATCACATGATATTACCAATAACCTTTTTTGGTGTACCGGGTATCTTACTAATTACGAATCGTCTTTCTCCCATTGCTCTCGTCCTTATTTTTATACTTTTGAAACTATTGTTGTTTGCTGATGTTCATGTTGATAAGCAAATACACTTACTATTTTGGTGAGCTATTGGTACCATTGATAGCTGATAGACAAACAGCTTCCTATCTGCATAAGGTATTGGTTAATATGGAAAGCACAAATGGCCCTCTGAATAGGTAAACTAAACGAGCAGTGCAACCCTGGTCCTTCATCTCAATTTGACCAAACCGAGTGATTCCTTATTCTTTTTGCTTAAAAGGTACAAACATCTGGCAAATTCTCCTTAACACGCCTGAAGGTCGTTTTGAGCCCGGAACCCATTGATCCCGGGTCGAGTAATCTAACCACTCGGCAATCCCCACCATAGTTTAATTCACCAGGCTAGGTAAATTTGTAGATAACTACCATCAAAGAAAAAGTGTTTTGATCATTGTTTTCTTTTCAGTTCAAACAATCTTGGCAGTATCTGTCTCAGTAACAGTTATTGGAGTTATATTGTTGCTTCTTCCAATCTTCAAGTACAGGTAAAGTTGAAATTATACCAGGTTAAGAGTAGACAAACAAAGGGTTGAATAGATAAATAATATATTGCACACCAAATCATCTTTGTATTCCCAACAGTTGTGATAACATCTAATCGTGCGTAACCCCCACCTCCACCAAGAGACCTTCATAGAATTCATGCCACCCCCCCCCTCAATACTCACGGTAATATCCCCAAAGTGATCATGACATCCCCAATATACATATAGTTGATTCATCCAAATAGTTGAATTATTACCCCCCCCCCCACTCCACACTAATCATGGTATTACACCAAAAGTGATCATAACATCCCCAATGTAAATAACAAATCTTTTATCGTACACCAAGATTCATACATATAGTTGATGGGTACCCCCTTCAATAATAATTGTGATTACCCAAAATGTACCTAACAAACATCTTTTATCGTACTCTAAGATTTATCCAAATAGTTGAATTATTACCCCCCCCCCTCCACAGTAACCATGGTATTACACCTAAAGTGAAAATGAAGACTGGATCGAGCATTCTTATTCCTTCGGCTATCATATGGTTTCCCAATATGGCTGCCAAAGAAATTACATTGACTTGATTGTTTGTTAACAATAGCTGCACGATTTTTCCGTTTCGAGTTGATCATTCATAACATTCCAATAACCATCAAAGAAAAAGGGACGCCCCAGTGGAATCTCGATTTATTGAATTGGGCATCCCAATATGGCCGCCAAGGACTTCATTTTAGAACATGCGATGCTCAATCCAGTCTTTATTTTGAGATCAGTGATTGAATATCCCTCAACCACTGATACCCACCACCATTCCTAACCTTTGCCATTCGGCTTATTCAATATGATAATTGCCTGTTCATTTAAACGGTGTCCATCCTATAAAGCAATCATATTATTGTATTGTATTGTATTGTATTGTATTGTATTATATATTGTATAGTATTGTATTGTATTATTCGTTTAGTGTTAGTGTTGACATTTGTATACACTGATTTATACTAACATTAATTCATAAGGCATGGTCTAACACGGGTAATCAAATTATACCAGAGCAGGCTACTGCAATTGACATATGCCTCCACCGGGTCTCGAGATCCGGTAGAGGCATATGTCAATTGCAGTAGCCTGCTCTGATTTATACTAACTAACATGAGCAACTTCAAGGATTGCATAAATTTAGCTACATGCTGCAGAATGAACAGGCACATTTCTTCTCTGTCCAATTCGATGAATTGTCAGAGTAGGCAAGACCTCATCCCTTTCATTAATCTTTTTAAGTTTGTCCTGACTTCCTTTGCTACATAGCATCCATATTAATGAACAATACTATCCTCAACTGTACTGAATATCTTCCACGAAACTACAAGTTTCACCCCGTTGCAAATCATGTAATAGCTCATCATTTACTAAACTGCAAAGAAATTACATCCATTGATTATGATAGCAAATAAGCTGCAGATAAAAGAACAGTATTTATTTCTTATCAGTCCATTAATCATTTTCTTTCAACAGGCAATATCGTCTAGAAAGAGAGTTAACAAGCAAACTTTGGAAAGTGTCTTTAGCTGACCTCGCTTTCGTGAATGAACATTCAAGCCCAAGCCGTGAATCGTCTCCGTTGACGAGCCACACATCAACAAGCAGTGAAGTAAGTATAGGCCTATATTTTGGAAGACAACTCCTTCTTCCAAATCATCTTGCTGATATTTTGACCATCACTCAAATCCCAAGTCATACATAATTTCTCCCTCAATTTATTATTGCTTGTTGACATGAGCTATGGTGTCAGTAAAATTTCCTAAATCTTTTGCTGTTTATAACCAAGGATGTGATAGCATTTGTGGACTGGGAAACAGGCTCAGATTATTAGGCTCTCGTATTATTATGATTTTGAATTATTTTATCATGAGAACTTTTAATTTAACTTCCAAAGCAAACGTTATAAAGATCTTATTCTCTGTAACACCTCGTTAATTTGGCGTTATTTTATCTAGTATAGCGAGAATTGCATACTGTCAGTGACGATAAATGATGACTGCGACACTAATATCTTCGAGTCGAGGACTGTGGTTGCCATTTTCAAAGGCACTTATGTCGCTGTGAAGGAGATACGCAGAAGACCCGTCGAGCTGAGCAGAGAAGTACTTCTGGAACTAAAACAGGTATTTTCATCTTCAATCTCTGTATTTGGTCTTACTCTAGTTTTGCTTGGGACAGGGAGCAATGTGGGTGCAGCAGCAACGTGTGAAGTGGATACTAAACAACCTTTTCTCAGAATTCAAAGCCAGGGATCTCATGGAAGGCAGTCGTTTTCAAAACAAAAAGATACAATCCAGGGAGGGGCGGATCCAGAAGGTTGCCGTTGTTGCTGCTGCAACAGTCAGATTTCTTTATTATACACTACCTACACTGAGAAGAAAGATATAAGATTCAAAAGCCAAACCTCTCTATCTCTTTATTAAGTGGAATAGACAAAGCCCCAAATGTTGCTCCATTTTTCTGCAGCAGGGACGAAACAACCTGGATCCACCCCTGGTACAATCAAATATATGACAATACATAATGATGTAGTATATGATACCATGCCCAAGCTGGAACCCAGGAAACCAATTCAAACCTTAGTCATGCTAGATTAGTGGGATAAGACAAGCTATAGAACCTCATAGTATACTTGAGGAGAAGCAGGATTTGGAAAATCAATCGAGATGATTTGTGAGAATGAAAATAACCCGAGTAGGACTCGAACCCACGATCTCTAGATTCGTACTCTAGAGCCTGTGCAACCTGTGCTACGAGAAACCCAGGCCCTTTCATTCACACAAATTATCTCGATGAACCTCACAGTACTTAATGTACTGAAGAAGTGAATACATTCTAATCTGCACTAGAAAGTAGGCCTGGTCCCCCCATGTTTTAGTCTTCTAATCATCTTCTCTGTTCTTATCTGTCCAAGTATAAAACCCTTGGGTGCTGACAGATGACCTATATTTTCAGATGAGAGATATTCACCATGACAATATCAATCAATTCATCGGAGCTGCGATTGAATCCGACAGAACGTACATCGTTACCCAATACGCACTGCGAGGCAGTCTCAAGGTGAGGCTAAATGATGTTAAACTTGCTATTAATTTAGACCAGGCGGAGAGAGGGGGTAGGGTCCCCCGACGGGGAAATTTACGGGACCTGGTTTAATAGGTCAATTTTGGGGCGCTGAGTTCAAAAATCGTTGGTATACAGGCGATGGGCGGGGCCTTCAGCCTCGTTTTCATGTTTTATTATCTCGTTTTCATGAAAATTCCTTTGATACACGCAAAAAGTATAAAATCGCAATAAGCCTGGATAATAGAGGATATATACAGCCATTCTAGGCTTTATCTAACAAATAGACGAAAAAAGTTAATGGGCGTGGCTTTTGGCCTCGTTTTCACGATTTACAGTCTTGCTTTAACAATAAGTATTTTGAACATTGTGAAAGCAAAAACATCACAATCCTTGATAAAAAGGGGCTATTACCTTAGGTTTGTGAACCATTGAACCTAAGGCATTGCAAACTTAAGGTATGACCTCTAACCTCGTTTTCATCATTTATAGGCTTCGTTTTGAAATAAAAAATTTAATCATAGATGGAACGAAAAACGAAAAATAAGTTAGATTCGGTTTACCAGGCTCAACACTTTACTAACTTTTGCTAACTAGAACAGGGCTATTTTGGCCTTGGGACCCCTTCATTATTACTCAGGGGCGTGGTGGCCCACTGGGACTGGGGAAATTTCCTTTAAGGCTCCTCTAAATTCTTCTGGTGGACCCCTTAATTCTAGTTTTTTATTCATTTTTGAAAATATTTCTGACATCCTTTAGCATCCAAGTTGGGCCCTGACCCTGGCGTAGTTAAACACTCTTCTTCCGCCTCTTGACGGTAGTGCTTGCGTTTAGCTCTAGGCTTAGTAAAAGATTATTATCTATCTTGTTTTCATTACTTTTATTATTCTGTTTAACACTGTTTACATGGCCTGATTCAATGGGGGCATAAGGGGCCTTCCCTCCCTTTTTTGCAGATCTTTGATTACTTTCTACTGAGTTTTGAGCTTGCTTATGGATTGAAGGTGTTGGGAATGGAATAGTCCTCTGTTACGTATAACATTAGTTGTTTTAATACTGCACAATAACATCATGGGAAAACTGTAAAAACTTTACTTTCATAACAAGTGCACCAACTTTACAGGAGGCAAATTTAATTTTTGTGATTACTTTTAGATCAAAATTCCCCTTAATTAAAAAGTATAGCATCTTTCACAAAGTGATCAATTTCTGTTAACCTACGCAGAAAAGTCTCTTTTGGAAATTTAAGATTCTAAGATATCTTAGGCTTTAATAAATGGCTTAATCTTAGGAGCTTCTGGGGGCTTTGCCCTCTTGACCTGATGGGAGCTTACAGCGCTCAAGACCCCCAGCTCTTTTAGGCAATTACCTTCTGTCTCTGCAAGAGTGCCTACGACATGAAACGTTCACAAAGTTGAAAAACTTATAAGCCTGGTGGGCCCCTAAAATCCAGAATTTCCCGGCCATTTTAAAATTCCCACCACTCCTCTGTTATCACTTGTGATTCAATTGCAGTAAAACAGAACGACTGAATACCTAAAGAGTTACTAAGTATCTAGAAGGAAAATCTTTAAAACATGGTTAGTCTTCATCTTCTTCATCACATCATCAGAATCTTCTTTAAATTAACTTTGCGCCACATCATTTCTGTTTCCATTTTCTCCATAATTAACAAGAATTTCGCAAATATCATCGGGGTAACGAATTGCGCTCCAAATCACTCCGCCTCTCTCAAGCCATCATTTGATTGGTGTCAAGAATTCAGGGTGAGGTTATACTCCATATACCCGCTTTATTCGCTAGATTCACTCGATCGTTACGTTTATACTCCGGTCACAGTCTATCAGACTACGTTAAAGCAACGCAATGTATATAGGTTCTTAACTATGTGTATATTGAAGCATAATTCTCCTGTCTTCCTTACTTGTACTCTACAATAGGTCTTCTAGGTCGATTAGTATTAGTTTTAAGCGATCCGTATCCCTGATTATCGATGCGACGTAATTTGCACGTATGATATGAAGCTTCACATTCAATTGACAAGGATGCAAGAGGCTCAAGTCTACTATTTTCTTCTCTGTTTCCAACTTTTTTGCTAAAAAATTGAATGTTCCAGCTCGTTTACGAATGAGATATTTCGGTTTCCATAAAACGTGTAAACGTGTATGGCGCAATCAGCTAGCGTCCCTCTTCAAGAAGCAATATTGGTTCGATCTCCTTCCAGGGATATTGTTATTCTTGCATTGCTTATGACTAATACTAATCGGCCTAGAAAACCCATTGTGGAGTATAAGTAAGGAGAACACGAGAATCATGCTTCAGTATATACATAATTTTAAACCTATGTAGCTACATTTTTTTGCGCTAACGTAGTCTGATAAGACTGTAAGCGGAGTATAAAACGTAACGAACGAGTGAATCTAGCGAATAAAGCGACTACATGGAGTATAACCTCAGTCTGAATTTTTGAAACCCATCAAGCTTGGATGAGAGAGGCGGGCTGATTTGGAGCGGAATCCGTTACGCCGATGATATTTGAAAGTTGCTGGTTAATTATAATGAAAATGAAGAGAGAAATGATGTGTTGCAAAGTGATTTTAAAGAAGATTCTGATGATGTGATAAAGAAGATGAAGACTAACCATGTTTTAAAAAGTTCATTTGTAGATACTTCATATCTTTCTAGCTATTCAGTTGTTGTATTTTACCAAAAATATAATACAAGCCATAAAAAGAGGTCCAGAGGCCAAAATATCCTTTATCCAGGTAAAGTTAGCAAAGTGATGAGCCTGGTAAACCGAATCTAACTTATCTTTCGTTTTTCGTTCCATCAATGATTAAATTGTTTATTTCAAAACGAAGCCTATAAATGATGAAAACGAGGTTAGAGGTCATACCTTAAGTTTGCGATGCCTTAGGTTCAATTGTTCACAAACCTAAGGTAATAGCCCCTTTTTATCAAGGATTGTGATGTTTTTGCTTTCACAATGTTCAAAATACTTATTGTTAAAGCAAGACTGTAAATCGTGAAAACGAGGCCAAAAGCCACGCCCATTAACTTTTTTCGTCTATTTGTTAGATAAAGCCTAGAATGGCTGTATATATCCTCTATTATCCAGGCTTATTGCGATTTTATACTTTTTGCGTGTATCAAAGGAATTTTCATGAAAACGAGACAATAAAACGTGAAAACAAGGCTGAAGGCCCCGCCCATCGCCTGTATACCAACGATTTTTGAACTCAGCGCCCCAAAATTGACCAAGTCCACCAGGTCCCGTAAATTTCCCCGTCGGGGGACCCTACCCCCTCTCTCCGCCTGGTCTAATTACCATTTTCATAATATGCTGTGTAGTAATGTGGATATTTCCATCCATCTAAACATCCGAGCGTACCAACAGACAAACATCCTTAGAGTGAATACTTGCGTTGTATTGTATTGTATTATTAATCTGATGTTAGTGTTGACAATAGTGAGTATACACTAATTTATACTAACATGAGTAACTTCAAGGATTGCATAAATTTAGCTACATACTGCAGAATGTACAGGCACATTTGTTCTCATAAAACCAAGTTTCGGTCAGACCTTTGAATTCTTTGGTATTTTCTGCCCTTTTAATTGAATCTGGTGATGATTTCCAGATTTTTGGCTCTTGAAAACTCTGTGATCTGATGCTATAATTGGTTGTTCTAATATTAGGAATGAGCCTTTACACTGATTACAAGAACAACGTTTTAACAGTATACTACTAGCCATTATGTAGAATTGGTTCTATTCATACTTGCTTTTAGTATCATCAATTCCAAACGTTTTAAGTTTGTGACACCGGATACTTCTATCTGCTATTAAGTCGTTTTAGGAGTTTTGAAAAGTGTTCCAAAAACTTTCCTTCTTACTTCAGGATGTGCTTGAAGATAGCTCGATCAAGCTGGAGTTGCATTTTCTCCTTTCTCTCATTTATGACATTGTCAAGGTAATATTAAAAATATACCATCTCTCCTAACAGTGTTCAATTAAGTTGACATTGTATCAATCGAGATAATTTGTGAGAATAAAAATGACCCGAGTAGGACTCGAACTCACGACCTCTAGATTCGTACATTAGAGTGCAACCACTGCGCACCGGGGCTACGAGAAACCCGGGCCATTTCATTCTCACAAATTATCTCGATTGATTTTCCAAATCCTGCTTCTCCTCTACTTTATATTGTGTCTACATCTATAAGATTATTTTGCCAAGCCTTACGACATTCGGGCAAAGGAAGTTTACAAGCTATTACAAGCTAAGAATAATTACAAACTAATGAAAAATCGGCTAAGTAATTAAAGTTCTAAAATGTCATTGCCAGAGTTCGTATTCAAGTCCTTTATCGTTTTTGAAAAAACTTTTTTTGTATGATTCAGCCTTACATATCAAAAATGATCGACAGTTATGGCTACATTGTCTTGTGCTTACTGTTTTTTGAGACTGAATAGCTGCTTTCGATATTATGCTTAAATTGAGGCTGAAAAGCTGAACTTAGTGTAAAGCGTTGAGTTGAATGATTTTGTAATTATGCAAGATGTTGAATTGAGTTTTGAATCGGTAACAGGGTATGAACTACCTACATATGAGTGAGATGAAATCACATGGCAACTTGAAATCATCCAATTGCGTCATCGATAGCCGATGGGTGTTGAAGATAACGGATTTCGGGTTGCATAGATTCAAGGGAAAACTGGAAAAAAGACATGTGCACGAAAATTGGCATTGTAAGTTTTGATTGATAATTTGTCTCAAAATTTGACATTGAACACATTTGAATAGATGTCTCTTTTGGTGTCTCTTTTGAAAAAGAATTAAAACCTTGGTGTAAAAGTGTAGGGTTAATAAGTGTTTTGTTGGAAAACAATCTCATCAGCTACCATACATTATAATTGATTATTTACGCCTTTTGACTTTCTTGCCAGCTTTGAGCATGCATTATGGATTTCGTGAATTAGGCCACATTTCAGTGTTATTTTGAAAACATTTTGGATAACCATGTCAGTATCAGAGTGAATGAATCCCTGCTTAAGCGTGCTAGCCTTACTAATGCCATACTTTATTTCTGACAGTGGCGCAGAAGCATGCATGCATCACTTCGTGTAATAATAAGATGTCCTTGTGTGTTTAATCGTACCCATTTACGCAACAGAAGTTTCAAATTTGAAAAGAATGCCAGAAGACAAGCTCTCGACTTTAGCTCACCGCATGCTGGTTTCTCAACTACGCTATCCAGAAATTCCAGCACCAAGCAACAGATCTGAAAATGCACAAAACTGTAGCTGATGTTTTTGTTCGACGTTATTTCTATTAATCTCTTCTATCTAACTGGTCAACTCTTCGAAGAAAAATTATGACGCTTGTTTTTTCGATTTCAGCCCTTCTTTGGCGTGCTCCAGAACTGCTGCGAACAAGCAGTCCTCCTGCTAGAGGGACAGAAAAGGGTGATCTTTATAGTTTTGGGATCATATTGCAAGAGTGCCACACAAGAAAAGGTCCATATTCTGCAGCAAGACTCTCCCAGACTGATCAAGGTAACTGATTGCCAGCAATATTTGAACCAAGTTGCCAGGCACTTAAAAGTTTATCTTGACCTGTAGGCCATTCAAGTTCTTTAATTTGTAATTTGTGATTTAATTTGTGATTAGATTTTCACTATTTGGATTTTTTAGCTTTATCTTCATTCAACGATTTAACATTTCCACCTATTTTGATTATTGTCTCATTATTTTTCTCTAATTAGAAATCGTGATGAGGGTCAAGGGTGGGGAGCTGCCCCCCTTCCGACCAACTGTGTCTGAAATCATGGATGATGCAGCAAGCTTGAGGGACCTAATGAAAAGGTGTCTGCTGGAGAATCCAGAAATCAGGCCATCCTTCCATATCATCTTAAGAGAGATTGAAGCAATGATGAAAGCCAGCGGAATGTGAGTCGCATTTACTTGTCTCTGATTCATTCCTGACACATTAAGAATGCTTATATAACCGTCTGCTTTTGTCAAACTCTGCTCACAAATCTCATCCATCTCATTTTTCTCATTCCTCACAATCTCAAGGGTGTTGACCCTTTTAGTTGAGATGATAAACACGTTGCTGACCTTTGTAGTAATGTAGACACGTGACTCGAGTCCAGACTCTTTGTAGACCTCATGTAGTTTATTGTAAAGGTTATTTTCAGGTGTGATATTTCTTCGATGCTACAAGTGATGAAATTCTCACTTTATTGCCAAATATGATGCGGTTGGCTAGAACAGAGTTGCAAAAAGTATACCCTTACCTCGACCATAGCTGAAAAAGGACATACTACAAGCTGCAGATTCAGCGGTAGATTCATCAATAGATTTATCAATAGATTCAGGAGAGTATTAAGCAGTACAAGTATAACAGTAGTGATGACGCATAGAAGAACACAGGGACTCGAGGGCGTAGTGTAATATATTTATTGGTGGCACCGTGCGGTCTGAGGTATAAAACTGAATGTACGGTCTTCGACTCTTGCTTTTCATTTACAAAGTTCTTACAAAGTTTAAAATGACTAAAGCAGTACATTAAGTCAACTTCACTATGGAAGAGACCGTCTTTGGAATTTCAAAATAATGCTTTTTCTATTTTGATGCTTACTCGTTGTAAAATTTAAATGAAACTGCTGGCAATAAACTTTGAAATTTGAATGAATTTGTAGGAAGAGAAACATAGTGGATAATATGGTTTACATGATGGAAAGATACACTGATCACTTGGAAGATCTCGTTGAGCAGAGAACAGGAGAACTGTTGAACGAAAAGAAAAAGATCGAAGCCTTACTGGAAAGAATGTTGCCTGCCTCGGTTGCAAAACAGCTGAAACAGGGAAAAGAGGTTGAAGCTGAAGAGTTCAAGCACGTGTCAATATATTTCAGTGATATTGTTGGTTTCACTGAGCTTTGTGCTGAGAGCAATCCTATGCAGGTTGGTTTAGCAGATTGATATTTCTACACCGGGTGTCTCAGATAATCACAGCTTGTTCAGGGGTCGTCTTAATAAATTGAGGTGTTGTTTCTAGCGTTGTTGTTACTAATTGCTTTAACAATGATTGCTCAATGTCATTGCTTGTTTCATTTTTCATTTACTGAATCCAAGTTTCAAATAATGGGTCGTCCAAATCGGTCGCTAACTACAATTGCTTGAAATCATTCAAAGGGTTGCTTTTTTCATTTTTTTCAATTGCCATTTAAAGGAAAGAAACTTTTGTAATGGTTTATTGTAATCATATATGATACTGGAAATTTGCTAAATTGTGTTCCTACAAAAGTTTGATTAGTACAGAGTTTCTCCGATGATGTTTTGGATGTGATGTTCGAACATGATTTGAAGAGGGTTAATTAATAATGTTACCTTTTCAGGTTGTACGACTGCTGAATGATTTGTACACTTTGTTTGACAACATCATCAAAGGATATGATGTATACAAAGTAAGTTTACACTAATCAATCATGTAAGATACTAAATTTTACGAAAGACCAATAAAAAGTTCAAACATTTAAGCTTGGATTATTTTATCTCACTTGGTATTATGTATCATATCAAATAAAATACGCTTAAAGCTTCATTTATATCTTTGAATATGATTGGCAGAATCCAACTTCAAGGATAACTGCAATAAGATGGGACAATTATGCCATCAGAAACTAGGGGCTCAATTCATGAATATCTCAAGGATATGCAAAAATTTAAGAGTTACAAAATGAATTGAATGATTTCATGTAATCTATATTGAATTGCATTTGTTTGCTCGTAGGTTGAAACTATTGGTGACGCTTACATGGTAGTATCAGGCTTACCAATCAGAAACGAAAGAGAGCATGGCTCAGAGATTGCCCTTATGGCCCTCCATATTACTGATGCAATCCAAACATTCAAGATTCATCACCGTGCTGATCGTGCATTGCAACTTAGGATCGGAATTAACTCCGGTAAGACATTAATCAGTACGACCATCAAAATTCCATTGTAACAAAAGTATACGTATTTTACTTCCCTATCCACACTTTCTGACACAACAACCTGAATTCTTATGGTTCCTCGGATAATCTCTTATTTTCAAACCTTAGCAGCTCTACTGACTTACGAAAAGATAAGGCCCAAAAAGCATGTAACATCGACAGAAACCAATCATTGCAATTGCAGCTCCCATTAAAGTCTTGTATGTGAATGAAGGTTTTCAAAATTTTGATAAACATAAAGATAAATCCACTGATCGATAATTGGTGAACTTGTAGATCCGAATTTAAATAAACATTCAATACGGTGAAAGTTTTCCAAAATATAAAGCCTAGTTTGTTGGAGAAGATTCATTTCTTCATGAAATTCATGGAAAGATTGGCTGATTGTCTGCACATGTGACTTAGATTATGGGTTATTTCGTCAAAGCAGGAAATCCGTCGACCTACAATCCCTGTGTTTATCACCGATGGTTGTATTGATGTATGTATTTATTTCCTTCTTACCATATGTCCACTGTCATCTATTCTTGCACTTCATTGAATATTATACATAATACATCTGTTGGTTTCTTTCACCTTAGGTTCGGTTGTAGCTGGAGTAGTTGGTACGACCATGCCTCGATATTGTTTATTTGGTGACACTGTCAATACCGCCTCCAGAATGGAATCAACTGGTGCAGGTAAGGAGAATATGTATCTTAATGTTACCTTGCTAAAATATGTTGAAGATATGAACGTGCTAACATTAAACTTCATCTCATTTAAGATGAAGAATCTAACGTTTATTATCGTACAGTTGCAACAAAATATGAAAGCTCCTAACTTGCTATCAATTCAGCATTACGGGGGAATGATCATTGAATATCAAATCATTTTTGACTAAAAACCTACATCACATCAATCTGACACTTTATTTTGCAAGCTTCAATAGTTATCATCCTTAAATAGGTTTTGTAATTTCTCGATGCTCGTACATGATTCTTGTAGTGTAAGGAAAACGATCGCACAGTCATTGACAGAAGATAAGGTTAACAACTGAGACATTGAGGAAGGACTCCAACATCCTGGAATTAAATAGTATGAAACCGCCATTCTAACAGCCTCATAAAGTGGTTTATCCTAGTTGTTTTAAATTATTATCATGCTTATTCTGGCTTATGGTAAATATGAGTTTGCTCTGTCTCTGTATGCAAATTACAACTTCATCTTTCTAGTGTATAACCTACACTAAGTGACGAAGAATCTTCGTTGCTGGAAATTTTACCCGAAAGAAAAGGAAATACTTTCCTGGAATCTGGATTCTTGGACCTAGGACTAAATGGCTCACTTATTTTCACCCCTTTCAATGGCATATTTCTTTTTGAATCATGAATAATCAATCCCAAAGGTTGATTTCGTAATTCTTAATCATTCCCTTCTCTACTTTGTCTTACAGCATCTAAAATTCACATCAGTGAATCGACAAAACTCGCATTAGATGCAGTTGGAGGATTCCAGACGGAAAGCAGAGGACCCATATTTGTTAAGGTAAACCTGATTTTCTCAATGTCTTTTTTCAATGTCATGTTACATATCGTCTCAAACTCTCTTCGATGGGCTGTATATACCTTACCACATTAATATATTTCATATACCTTACCACATTAATATATTTCATATACCTTACAACATTGATATATTTCATGTACCTTACTTCGTTAATATATTTTTAATCGAAATAATTTGTGAGAATGAAAATGACCCGAGTAGGACTCGAACACACGACCTCTAGATTTGATCTCTAGAACGCTGCCACTGCGCCACCAAATCCTGCTTCTCTTCAAGTTAATATATTTTCCATACTTTACTACTTTGATATATTTTCAAGTAGCATGTTATATATCCTCTCAAATACACTTCAATTAGCTGTAGGGACAATATGGTTACTTTTTGGTTTTTTAAACTTTACCGTGCATATCGACATTGAGGTATTTTTAAGTTGTGAGTTTACATGAAACAAAGTTTCGAGAATTATAGTTAATCTTCATAAATATTTTTTCCATCGAGCTAATTTGTGAGAATGATAAGTTCAATTGATTTTCCAAATTCTGCACCTTCTTAAATTGTTTTCTCTTAAATTTTTTGTATACATTCTTTCGCATATTATTGTTATTTATCACTTTAAAGTTTTTATTTTGTCAATCTCGCTGTTGTCGATGTTATATTGAGTATAGGATTGGATTGTTATAGCCGGGCCGGATCCAGCACCCACAGAAAGGGGGAGGGGCGTAACACATATGTATCAAAGGATTATGTAAGGGAAATAGGGTATTATCAAGCTGAATGTATTGTTTTTCTATCAAAATAGGGTGGGCGTACGCCCCTTACGCCTCCCCTTGAATCCGGGCCTGTTAAAGTTTTGGGTGTCACATCCTACAAGATAGCCGTGCTTTTCTCCCGACTCTTACATACAAATTGCTTACACCCTCAAGGACAGAACAAGCAAATAAGAACCAATTGAACATAATTTTCCCCTAGACCAATCATCCTCAAGAACTTAAGACATAAAAAAACAAAAAAAGTTACCTTCATACGATTTATGATGTCAGCCTTTTTGTTGAGCCATGGAAACAAGTGTAACTTTCACGTCATTTTCCCTCTGAACCTGTCTTTCTTGATCTAAGGAAAAAACATAGGTGTCACGTGATTTTTAAATCTCACTTCAACAAACATGGGATAGGGATTGCTAAGTGGTTAGATCACTTGACCCTTGATCGAAGGGTTCTGGGTTCGAAACCACCTTCAGACCTGTCATAAAGTGCGAGGAAGAAATTTGCCAGCTCTCTGCCATTCCAGGCAAAAAGGCAAATAGAAACACGAGGTGTTGTCACATCGAGAGGAAGGACCAGGGTCTCACTGCTCAATCAGTTTGCCTATTCAGTGGGCCCTTTGTGCTTAGCACATAAACCAATGACTTACGAAGATAGTAAGCGTATTTGTCTATCAACAATAAACTATGAAACTATAGAAATAATACATAATTCACATTCATTCTTCTAACCTCTCTTTGGTGAACAATACAAACGATAGACGTCACTTTCAAGCGATTCTTGCCTCAAATTTTATTTCTTGAACTCGAAGAACAAAAGGCTTCACATTCACGTAATGTTAAATCTGAATTCTATGGCCTTGTATGCCCTGTTTGTATTCGTTTTTCAACGTTGATGAAGATGAAAACGTTGTTTACACTGCTGCGTTTGCAAACAAATATGCACTGAATGTGATGAATGTTCACACTGCTCCAAGCAAAGAAGATGCTTCTTTTACCATCTCATCTCATACAGATGAAAAAAAATTTGAATGACACAGTCGTTGAATACGCTTCAAATATCTACGTATTTAGTGTTCATAATGAAAGCCAAGCGTATTCAGTACTCGAAAGTATGTGTATTTGTTTGCATATTCGAAAAGCACAATATTTGAAGCGTAGCAGTGTGAAGGAAAAACGGATAGGTTTAACTGCGTTTTCCTTCAAATAAACAGCATTTTGAACAGAGCCTATATTTTCATGATTTCCCTTGTTGTTTTTATAAAAGCATGACACAGATAATCATGATGATGATTATGATGATTAATTTTCATTTTCTACTCTTGGGCAAAGGGGATACAAATACAATTTGGCTAATTGACGTTCATAAATTCAATTTCAATTTCTACTCTTAGGGCAAAGGGGATACAAATACAATTTGGCTTATTGACGTTCATAAATTCAATTTCAATTTCTACTCGTAGGGCAAAGGGGAAATAGATACATTTTGGCTGATTGACGTTCATGAAGTTCACAAACGCCGGATATCCAAACACGAGCAAAACATGCGCTGCCACAATGCCAGGATAGGTAGCACCTTTCCATTGACAATGTTCAAGGAGACGCCAGAGGAGCAAAGCAAGCTATCTGGCGGAATCCATTCAAATGGAGTAATGAGAACAACGCCTGATGTTTCCCCCATGGTGCTCAAGAAGGCCTTCGTAAAGAACCATAAAGAGAGTAAGGCCATACCAGTCAATGAGGATAATTTACCTCTTCTTAATCAGTGCGGTGGAGATACCAATGACATTGGCATGCTATAGTGGACGATGCTATACAAATGTAATCGCAGGTGGAACACAGCAATATCACCTGTTTTTAATCATTTGGAAGATTGTTTATAGATGCATGTCTGAAACTTTAATTAGTAAAGTAGTTTTTAATACCATCTTTGATTTTCAGTAATTTCCTTATTGCGATCATCGACCTTAAGGAATCCATAAACGACTTCGTCTAGGTTTCGCTATGTTTCTGATTTGTCTTGCCACCCCAAACTTTTGTACCGTTCAAAACTGTTAAAATGCTTTCTGTGAGAGATTATCATACATATGTGGTGGAGATTTCAATCAATATCCGAGTTATACTTTATTTAATTCTAAGTTATACCCTAAGGCTATAACATTTCGATCTGGCCTGCGCGATAAAACCTCTTATATACCACATTTAGGGCCTTGATATACTTTAAACACTATATTTAGGGCTCGTTTAATAAGGCCAAAAGCTTTATGTAGAAATAGATACGGATGATTACTATTACACACTTTTTTCATAAAGAACCTAGCTCAGGGCCTAGTTCTTTAAGTTCCTTATTTTAAGACCCCTTTTGACCACTTTGTAGTTTTAATAGTTCCCTCGTAGTTCCTTAATTCTAAGTGTTTACTTAGTAGATAGGAATATAAATCGACGCAAGAAAAGCATTGAAAGTCAACATTTTACAATAAAATCGTGATAGGGAAACACAGGGCCGTCGGAAGCATTTCTCGATTGGGGGGGGGGGGGCTATTGGGGAGAAACAACAGATTTAAAGGTTTTTTGCCATATCAAATATCTTACTTTGGAGAATTATTGGGGGGGCTAAAGCCCCCCCAGCCCCCCGCTTCCGACGGGCCTGAAACATGAAACATATTATAACACAAAGAAGCTTAGGCTAGGCCTATAAAACGTAAAGGTTAGTTACATAGTCATTAGAGCAGTTGTATATTTAAACCAAATGAATATGTGCAAAATTATAAAGTTCCTTAGTGATTTGACCTTAAGTAGTAACAGTTCCTTAAGTTTTTTGACCTTCGATATGTAGGTTCCTTATAAAAGGTTCTTTTAATTGTCTTACTGCCTATTCTCTGCTGGTACCAGGCGTTCCTGCGTTCAGTAGAACCACGCATATCCGTCGTAAGTCAAACCTCTCAGTTAAGAAATTGGAAGTCAAAAAAAATCTATCACACCAACTGGATAAACTCGGCTCCTTCTCAACCTTAGCTTTTATGCTGTACAACAAAATCTCCAAGGCACTTAGTTTTTAATAGAGGCAAGGGGGTCAAAAGTTCGATTCCCTCCACCTATATTACCTCATTACTTGTTATATGTTGGTACCAGGCGTCCATGAATCCAGACAACACCTTAGACAACTCTTCAGACAACTCACTGTGTTCAGTAGAACTGCATTTATCCGTGGTATTAGCCAAACTTTACAAGTTGAGAAGAAAAACTCAAAAGAATCTATCACACTTATTAGATAAACTCGGCTCATTCTCAGCCTTATTTTGTGCGGTGTATAGCACAAATACTTCGGCATTTAATTTTGACCAAAGGATCGTCAGTTCGATTCCTACTACCTACTTTTTCTCACTGCTTGTTCTCTGCTGGTACCAGGCTTTCCTGTGTTCAGTAGAGCCACTAGGCAGATATAAGTGACTAAATTTTTGCCTAACCTCAACTTTTATTACGGATTCCCTACTAAATCGACCCTGCAGATTTCAAATCCAAGATGGATCACTTTCGATTTTGACCGGAAGTGTCTCAATTGGATGACGTTATAAAACAAAGAGTTTCTCCATTCTACCTGCGATTTCTCAGTTTACTTGCACCCATTTTCAAAAATACTTGCATATTTAGATTCAGCACAACGTGGGCTTTCGACCGATATACATTTTATTAATATTTACCGATGTTACTATTTTTAGAAATGACGTCATAATGACCTAAAACGATGTTTTGCTTTGATTTTACTAGTTTGTTTTCACCAAAATGGGTTTTTCTGATGCAGAAATGCATTCCTTCGTGTGTGGATGTCAAATATTCCTTTTTTGGGGCAATTTCTAGCTTTTTTCTTTTATTTTCAAAGGGGGACTTGTTGTATTTAAAAGACTGTCTCAGGCAACCTCCCCAACTGTTCCCTAATCATGAAGATGACGATAAATATGATCTAGAACTTTGCTTGAAGAGAGATATTGTGTGAGCTTTTTGACGGTTTCCCAGGACAAGCTGAAGAAACAGATTTGATTGGTTCATAGCAGCAGTAGCGGAGTTAAATACGAGAAAGTATCTTTTAGAGTACATGCCAGTTATTTAGAACCACCAGAATACTTGGTGTGCAAAGCCTTCCTTGACAACAATGCATCATACCAATAAGAAAAACTTGGCTCCTTCCCAGCCCTAAACTTAGAACCAAAAGACTTTTCTTTTCTTGTGCGGCAGTCGAGGCGATCTATGCGATCTATGCTGAGTGAAGGCAGGAAATCCATACTATTTTGACATAAAGGCGAACTCTGGGTGATCTATGATTTGTAACAACTGCCGCAAAGATCTAATCCAATTCAATGAAGCCAAGAAATCAGAATTCAATTCATTCAATTCAGTAAACGAGTGTTCGACAGGCGGGCGTGCTGAACGCGACGAACTTTTGGGAATAAATTGCAGGATATAAGAATATAAATCCTTGAAAGAAAAGGAATTCTCATTATTTCCACGAAGAAGAACACAAAACAAGCTATGATGGAAAATGAATTAGAGACATTTTGAAAAAAATCATTCTCGATTGAAGGGTCTCGCTAAAAAAATTATTTTTGCCAAAACTGACAACCGGCTGTGCGGCAACGGCGGCAGTCTAGATCCGCCCCGGTATAGCACAAACACTTGTTTTCTAACCATGGGGTCGTGAGTTCGATTCCTACTACCTGCTTTCTCTCACTGCTCATTTTCTAATAGTACCAGGCGTTTCTGTTTGCAGAAGAACCATACTTGTCCGTTGTGGGGTCAACAACTCTCGGTTGAGAAATGGAAAATCAAAAAGATTGATCACACCAACAAGATAAACTTGGCTTCTTCCTAGCCTTAGCTATTGTGCTGTAAGGCACTTGGTTTTTAACCAAGGGTTCATCAGTTCGATTCCTACTATCACCAGTACTGCTTTTTGAGATTGATGTACTCCAACAGTCAAAATAAAGACCTGCTCACAGTAGCTTCGCACAAACAGGTGCATAGATAACCATCATTCAATCATTCTAGCTTTTATTTGATCAACACTGCACTATTTTGCAGGAGATCTTAATTCATTTCCAAAATCATCAATTCCTTTTCGGCCTTGCACGGAGTAAATACTATTTAAGAACTGCTGCATTTGATTATCACGGAAATTCTACTCTTTTAGATTGCCATTTGTCCAGAATCTCCATGTTTGTAAATATACCTCCCCCGATGAAGAATAGTCTTAAGGAGTGTGTTCTTCAGGTCATGTCTAGTGCAATTCTAATGCTTTTTAGGGCGGTTTTGAATCATTTATGTGTTATAATAACAAATTCTTTTTTCATAATAAACCAGAGTTTCAAAGAGGTTGGACACTTAGCTGGCAGGTGAGCCGTAAGAAAGAGTTGATCCCACTCAACGTTATTGACCATAACAGTAACCTTACTATAATTCAAGCTCAGTGTAGAGGTCAACTGGCCTTGAAAACTATTGCACAATGGGACCTAAAACTATTATGGCATCAATATTGACAACAACAGGCTCACTTGGAGTGATTGCGAATATTGCGCAACTGATTCTGATTTGCCGTGATAAAAAACGGAGGAAATGTTCATTTGGCCTCACCCTTCTCAGCCTGAATATAGCAGATTTGCTGGCATCAATTGGACTTTGTCTCTTAGGTATCGCTTACCTTTTGTTTATTTTCATGATGGTGGACTTCGCCTTGTTCAAGACGCTGATGAAGACGGCCCATGTATCCCTGGCGTTTTCCCTCACATCATCAATCACCCACGTGGGTTTCATTGCAGTACAGCGTGCAATTGCAGTGGCTTTTCCTTTCAAAGTGAAGCAGATCATCACAATGTCGAGATGTCACATCATATTGGCTCTCATGTGGATCATTTCCGTCGCATTGGCCATCGGTGTATTTCACCTTGAAAAGTTGGGGTTCATGTCATTATCTGGCATTGCTCTCGGGACTGGTGTTGCGCTGATTGTCATCTACTCGATAGTATGCTGCAAAACGACGAAGAGAAATGCCGCTAACAACGCCAGTGGGAATAGGCCAAGAAGACGTCGCAATGCTGAGAGAGAAGTCTTGATGTATTCTGCAGCCATCACTGTCGTCTACATTGTTTGCAACTACCCCAAAGCTGTCAATCAATTCATCAGCTACCCAGCGTCGATGGTAATCACGAGTGATCTTCTGTTGTCCATCAACCCCTTGCTGGATCCACTGCTTTACTTCATGTCGAGTTACTGCAGGAGAAAAAGGGAAAATGAGAGATCTGCTTCGATAGCTAGTATGCAGATGAGCAGCTACAGAGCTTCTGCTGTTGTGGCAGTCATAGCAAATCAGATATGATTCGCGAAGTTAAATCTGCAATAAGATTAGTACTTTATCTATTTATGCAAAGTAAAGAGTCAATGATTTGTATAGTGCACAAACACCCAACAATCAGCAGTGGTCCATTGAGTTGAACAATGAGTTACGTAAAGAGACCTTGTGTGAAAACGAACTCCTTCTGTCAGCACAATATTGAATCCATGGTTTTGATGTAGACTGATAAAGATAAATTGAAGTGGAATTTTTACACAATATTCGAATACACCAAAACAGGACCCTTATTGATAGCAGTAACACCATTAATGCATAGGTCATCTTGTATGAAAATCTTGTATTATTTTTAACATTATTACTATTATGGTAATCATTAGTTAAGATAGTAATGGCAAGTCTGTTCCAACTCTGGGCAAAATTTGAGGCCAGTTATCTTATGATGTAACATCAGCGAATTCCAAAAAAAGAAAAAGTTATTCAGAGACCTCTTCATAAGTCCAAATCCAATTTCAATCTCAAAAAACTAGCTCATTTTATTTTTGATTCTGAAGAAAAAAAGAAAACTTGTAAGTAAAAGTTAGTTTAGGATTTTTATTTTGATTTATTACAGTATTTTAAGCTTACATCTTTATTGAAAAACATCTGTAGTCTAATTTTGTAAGTTAATAAACTATATTCAAAAACCACTCCGAAAAGAAACAATGTAGGTATGTAACATTGAAAAATAATAAACTAATAAGAAAACATTGTGAAACAACTCTAAACAAAACGTTTAACCAATAAAGCCTCATAGAAATGAATAACATTGAAATATCAAAATTTTATAAACAAATTAAAAATACTGTAAACCCTTCTTAGATAAATACTTAACAAAATTAGAATCGAGGACCTATAGATCAGCTCTTACAAGATTAATTATTAGTGCACATAAATTAAAAATAGAGACTGGTAGGTACTCAGGTAAGGCTAATCGAGTAGAACAAAGCATGAGAACAAAGTATGAAGACTTGTGAATACAGTTCAGACAGTGATAGGCCCATGGACGATGAAATTCTGTTATTGAGATGTTAGCTATTTGCTATAATGTAGTATATTTTGGCTTTTATTTCTAATTTTATTTTTAACTTCTTATTTTATTTCACCTTAATTTTCTTTTCTTTTATTGCTGTTTAATGTTACTGTTTGCAATATTCTATTCAATTCAATTCATGTAATTTAAATTTCATCTTGGCATGTAGTTTAACATAAGGGCACTTGGCTGGATAGCTCTTTTGAGTTCTCTTCAAGTGTCCAAAGCTTATTCATTATTATACTATCTTTATTATTGCTTAAACCCTGTAATTAAAAGGTTCAATTGATACATGAAATGAAATGAAATGAAATACATGAAATGAATTCAGTTTATTTTTGAATGTGAGAACAGTGCAAAACTAAGAGAGATATACCTAGGAAAGATTAACATAAAACATCAGCGAATATTCGTCATGTCAAAAAAGAGAAAATAGAGTTATTCAGAGACCGTCTCACAAGTCCAAACTCAATTGAAGATCTCAAAGAGCTAGCTCAGTTTATTTTTGATTCTGTACAAAAAAGAAAATTCCATAAGGTAAAAGTTAGTTAACCCTATTATGGCCGGGGGGGGCACAAAGTGCCCGCGGCAAATTAAAAATGCTTTATCTCCCAGAAAACTTGTAATATACTACTGGAACCTGTTCGACTTTTCCTCAAATTTATCAGAAAACCTGAAAAAATTTTTTTTGTTACTATCACACCTTTGCTGATCACATGACACCTCTTTTGTCAACAAGCGGTCAGGTGTTAAAATGTTTTAGGGCCTATATTTCTGCAACCATAACACATAGAGACTTGCTTGAAGCACCATTGGCTTTGTCTTGACAAGGGCTTTTGAATGATATATAATTTATTAGTATTTGCTGACGTAAGCAAAATTTAAAATCTATGACGTCATCAATGTTTATGACGTCATATCTATAAAAGACAATAATTTTTTTCATTTGAAATTCCTTTTTTGGCGTTCTTGAACAGAGATAAACTAGAAAAAATTCTATTTTTCAATCTGAATAGCTATTTTATCTTATTTTTCTTCATTGTAAAATTCATCGCCTTGAACATTTATGAAAAAAATGGTAAAAATATAAAAAAATATAAAATAATGTCGAAAAAATTCATAGATTATGATTTGAGAATGCTTTTTGTTCATAAATAGACCATTACAGAGGCAAAAATACAATAAGGATAGCTTCAATAACAAGCTAAATGCCTATAAGTAGTTATCATGGTTTTTCAGACTTATGACGTCACTGTGACGTCATTGGTAGCCATTATGGTTTTAAAGACACCATCAATCGATAGAGCAAGTAAAGTTCTATAGTTCCATCAAATTTCAAGCTTTTATCGCGTTCCTAACAAGAATTATAGGGGGCGGGCACAATGTGCCCCCCCCCGGTAGTACAAGGGTCCAAAAAGCCCGGTAGTAATAGGGTTAAGGTTTTTATTTTGATTGATAGATTATTTTAAGCTTACATCTTTATTGCAGTTACTTCTGTATTCATATTCTAATGTTGTATGAAAGACTTCTTTCTTAAATGTTATGTTGTTATTATAACTTATGATTAATACTTTAAAATGTATTCAGGCTTCATATCTTAATATGTATAAAGTGTATTTCATATAAGTTATTAGACTCTTTGTGGGTGATTGAAGTTATGAAACGAAATGAAAAATGAAATGTAAAAAGGTGTCTACCTCAAGAATGTTGGAACCGGGAGCACTGGACACACGTTCCCTTCAAGATTTTCTATACTCATTCATAGTTTGGATTTTTATTCATCATTTCTTTTTTTGTAAAGTAAAGGACCCCTCTTTATGATCCTACCGTAGATCACAATACATACAATCTTATTTACATATTACTTATTACTTATTTACACTCTTATTATATCATTTTTGCCAAAACTTAAGAAGAAGCTAAGAACAAATCGAGGCTGACCATTTTTGGCTCAATATGAAAATTTTATGAAATAACCATAAGACTGAGAAACAAGAAAAAATTACAAAACAAGCAGATTGGCAGCACACAGATAATGTCAGATGGTCAAGAGGGTCAAACTTTGCAACAATTAACACTACTGATAGCAAAAAAGGCTTCCCAACCATTCTTAAAGTAAGAAAAATTTAAGAACATTCCAGGCTGAAAATAGAGGAATATCTAAGAATAGCCAGCTTCAAATCAATTTTACTGGTTCTTATAATAAAAAAGAGTGTACCCGAGTGTACTTGCCAACCAAGCATAGAAGAAAGTACCCTGCTAGATGTGAAGTAACCTGGGAGTCGTGTCCCTTCTCATTTCAAAAGCCTCCTACACCCCTGGGGTACGTCATTGAAATTTCAACATCGTTGACCTGAGAAGCCTGGATCAGCTTTCATTTCAATTGAGCTTGAGCAACAGTCCAAATGGTGTCAGATGACTTAATGAATGACAAAAGAACAGCTGATATGTCTATTCAAATTCAGTTCTTTATTGGTTTTGTTCATTTTAAGTTCCTCGACAGGAACAATAATCCGAGAAAGTCTAGAGGTTGCTACGCTCTAATATCTGAAGAAAAGCAGCAACAGCCTATCAAGAAATATGTTTCGAGCAAAGATTTTTAGCCATAACTCTGCTTCAGTGAACGCTCTTGTTAAGAGGGTGTATGGCCTGGGAGAAGCTTGCGTTTGCAAATATGGATTCCCTGTTGAATATGGGACAAATATTCGAATGGCAACTACATTATCTGCTATCAACGTCGACAACAAAACGATCGCAAAAGATTTTAGCGCCATGCCTGGGCCAAAAACTTGGCCAGTTGTTGGTAATATGGAATATTTGAGAAAAGGCGATTCGTATCACTTGCTGCTGATGGAAAATGTCAAAAAATATGGCAATCTGTATAAAGACAAGGTCTTCGGCACCCAGGGTGTAGCCATTGCTGACCCGGATCTGGCTCAAAAAGTTTACAAGGCTGAAGGGAAAGTGCCCATTAGAGACTACAACCTCGTTTTGGGACTGATGTTGAAAGAGAAGGACGAGCTTGGCTTTGCAAAAGGCCTGGCAGCAATGTAAGTAGACAAATCTCGTTAGTAGGAAGAGGGGGAATTCAAACTCCTCCCAAGGCGTCTCCCCTCTCAATGTTTGGAAAGCCCTTTTATAAGATGGTGGGGGTGAAAAACAAACTCGTGGACAATAGGGACACTGCGGAGAAAAATTGAATTTTTGTAAGGAATCATCGATAAGCTATCCAGGATTTACCTATAAATTCATGGATACAAAAATTATGGTGAAAGTCGGGGCCTTTTCAACATACTGGGGCTAATAGCCTCTAAAGCCCTTTGGCATCGCTATTGTTCTGAACAATTGGCTGTGGTCGCTTTTTTCCAAAATAAAATAGGTTGCCCCTTGGGTGATGCCCCCTTAAAATAGGCACTGGCGATGGGATTTTTTCCCAGACTATTAGTCAAAAGGTTAACCAACCCTTCCTGAACCTTACTTAACCCTGACCGAGTTCTTAAATATTTTTGGAAATTGAGGAATTCCTCCCCTGTGCAAAAATAAAGACGAAAGGCCCAAACACTATCCCTTAAAACTGTGAAAAGTAATTTTTAGTTTGACCAACATCAATGTGTGTCAGGAAAAGGAATCTGATAAATCCTATGACAAATGCAAAACAAAGTCATCTGATATTTGAATCACAAAAGCAGATGTAAACGCTTGAAGAAACCTTTTCACTGTTTCTTTGCACTTTGATCCTACGACTTTTGTTCTAATACACAATAATCTGAGATTCCCACCGTCTCAACAAAATCATCATCACCAACGACATGTTCACGTTGAAATTCTTGAAACAAAATGCGGAGTTGCTCAATTTGAGAAATGATAAATTGCAGTTGCTCGGCAATGTTGTAAATATTCGCAAAGCCACCTCAATATCTGCAGTAAAATGCAACACATTAGAAAAAGACTTTACATCTATGCCTGGGCCTAAATCATGGCCTATTGTGGGTAATATTGACTACATTCGAAAGGGAGTCGATTCTTATCATTTATTGCAAATGGAATATACGAAGAGATACGGAGGTTTGTTCAAAGATACGATTTTTGGATACGAAATGGTATCTGTCACCGACTGCGACCTGGCTCAAAAAGTTTACAAAGCTGAGGGGAAAGGGCCTATCAGGGACTACACGATGGTCTTGAAAATGTACTTTGAAGCAAAAGATCATCTTGGATTTGCAAAAAGTCTTGCCCAAATGTAAGTTTTTGATCAAAACAAAGCAAGAGAACAACAACTTGGAAAATGGAAAAGACGGCAACATATTTTTCTACAAAGCTTTGCTCCCCGGGTCCTTGTTTCCCTGTGTGCACTCCGGTCAATAAAGATTATTACCTGAGTGACGTCAGCATATTAGAGAACGCAGGGAAACAAGGACTCGTGAAAAGAGTCGAAGCATCGTCTGGGGCTCGACTCATCAGAGAAGGTCTAACTAACAAAAGTCTAACGAGTGTTAATGCAACGAAGTGGATCGAAATCAGCTAATCAGATAGCGGAGGATTGATTGGTATAGCGTTAAAAGACCAATCATGATAGGCAGTCCAGTGGGAAAGCCATGGTTGCAACAATGAGATTACCGAAATGCTCCTAAAGGGAAAAAACTCCCTGGGATCCCTGTGGTTTTGATGTAGCACTAGAGAGCCTCTTATTACGACTTAAGTGGAAAATTTGCATTATTACAGTTGACATTCACTACAATGAGGGTTGATCATGCGTTCTGTGATGGTTTATCGTGTGTATTTTGCTTGCATTCGTTTATGCATAGTCAGTAGAGGGAATGGTATGGAAGCCTTTAGTTGTATGTTATTGTTAACCTTTTTCAACCTTGCCAATGCTCAAGCCTTCTATCTTATCATTTTTCGTTTACATTTCCATGGTTGAAGAACTGAATCCAAATCTTTATTTTATGCTTCTTGTCAAGTACTTTCTAGTTCAAAATAAATCATTAGAATATTTCATTAAATGATTCGATAAACAACCTTACTGTTAATTCATTCAACCATATTCTAATGAATTTTAAAAAACATTTGTGCAAGGTTGAGACAGGTCCAACATCCTGACTATAACAAAGAGATCCAACAAAAGGCTTCCAGACCATTTCCTCTGAAGATGATGGTTTATCGTCGTTATGTGCTGCTGATTCGGACTACTATGGTAGTGATTTGTACAACTACAGTAAGCAATCACTACTGTGCTTCATGCACTACCACAGGATACATGATAAAACCCCATAAGAATTATCAACAATTGTACTGTAGACAGAATCACCACCATAACAGTACAAAATTACCACTGCAGTAGTGATAATCCATCAAAGATGTGGTTACTTCCTAGCTTGGGAACATCGGTTTCCAAAATTCCTAGATAAAAAGTTTCCTTTTTTCCACTTTTCACTGTTGTTTCTAGCACACCATGGGTTGGTGAACAATTATTTGCATATGATAGTGATTTATTTAGGGTTCTTATATAGAGGCTCGGGATATTTGTTGTGAACTATTAATGTGGCATTACTGTTGCCAAAGGTGAAGTTTCGGGTCAGTTTCTCAGGTTAAAGTACCAAAAAACTTAATTCATAGACCCTGGAATCTTTTAAAAGAAATCTAAGGCTAAATTGGTCCACAAAAATTGTGGATTCCATTAAAAAGCCATTCGTACGAATTTCAAACTGAATGTAAAACCCAGTAATTATTGGCTTTTTCTCACTATACCCATCATTCACCTCCTTAATGATAGAACAATTTCGATCTACATCTGAGAATAATCTTTCGTTAGGTTTCATTTTCGTTCTTTTTCTGACGTATTGTATAAGATGATATACTGGAATGTAATATGTTGGTTCTATCTTCCAGTCAAGGCGAAGAATGGGCCAGCCTGCGGAGCATCCTAAACAGGCATCTACTGCAACCAATGAAACTGAAACATTACTACGGTGGTTTCAGTGAGGTAGCTATAGACACAGTGGAAACGATTCGCAAGTTGAGAGACGCAGATGGTATAGTGCACGATCCTTTGAAAGAAACTCTCGAAAGATGGGCCATGGAATGTGAGTATGATTTCCAGAAAATATTCACGAATCTCATTAGTCATCAATTCTTGGCGGTTACTCATTCCCAGGCCTCTTTGAAATTCAAGTCAAAAGGCCAAAAGGAATAGTTAATATTGTTGATTTTTGATGATAGGCAAATATATCTACTATCTTCGCAACGTATTGGTTTATGTGGAAAGCACGAAGAGCCCACAAAATAGGTAGACTGATCAAGTGCAACCCTTGTCCTTCCTCTCTATGTTACCACACCTCGTGATTCCTTTTACCTTTGTACCAGCGGTTACCGAAACTTTGTAACAGGTTTGAAGGTGGTTTCGAGCCAAGGACCCTTTGAACAAGAGTCGAGTGATCTAACCACTTGGCAATTCCTACCACTTCAATCACGAGGTTTGGTCACATCGAGAGGAACTATCAGAGTCGAACTACTCGATTTTAATGGGTCTATTATTTGTGATATTTGCTGTGCTTCGTGTATAAACCAACACAACTTACGAAAATAGTAATTGTATTTGCCTATCAACAATCAACAGTATATATTGCATTATATTCTAACAATTTGCTGTATTTCTTATCGTAATTCAGATGTAGCATTTTAACGAATATCGAATCTTTAGGTTTAATTTCGTTCTCTTTCTCACGTATTACTTTATAACGAATGACATGCAAAGCTTCAGTATCTATTACGTTTGGCTATGCTCTGATGTTTTTCGCCATCTTCAAGTTCTATACCGATCAAGGACTGCTTTTAATACCTGTATATCGATGATGTTATGATTCTAATAAAAAAATTCTAATTCTAGCAATCGGAACATTTACCTTTGGCCAGAGAGTAGGTCTGCTCAGTAATCCACCAGATCCAATAGCTGAGGTGACTCGTAACTCTATGACGTCAGTCCTTGCTACGAGCTACAAACTGTCGAAGGCGAGCTGGCTGAAGTACCTTTACCCTTCGGAGTTCAGACAGTTCAAGAAATTCATCGCCGAGGTGTACGACAGCAGCATGTACTTCGTCAATAATGTTTTCAAGCATGTGAAGGAATCCGCTGAAAAAGGAACACCCCTTGATAAGAATATTGGTAAGGAATGGTTGGCTTATTTCAAATACAATAAAGACCTGTATACCCATATAATAACCTTACATCGCTCTCACACCGGCAGTTAGGACCCCGTTTACACTAGCACGGATCTAAATGGATCCACACCGAAACTAGCCCAGATAGGCCTCTCGTTTACAGTAGACCTGCGGATCCGTACCCATTTGGGATCGTTTTCCAAGCGTAATCATTTGGATCCGTGCTCGTTTACAGGTCTAGTGTAAACAGTTTGAACCGTTCCCAAACAAGTACAGATCGAAGGCGAGGCAAGTTTATCGGTACTTTTCGCAATTAGATCAAGGTCAACGTGCTAAAAACGGGGCTAGACCTAACTTTAGATCCGTTTCAGTGTAAACGCGATCTGAAATGGATCCGTTCCAGTGTAAATGGTAGCAAATATGGGCATGGGTCCAAATTGGTCAAATCAAATCGGATTCGTTCTAGTGTAAACTACTGAGCAACTAAATACTGAGCCAGGTTCCTAAATGGAAGTGTCTGATTGGTCAGTTCGATAATTTGAATGCTGTTGATTAGCGATAAAGGAAGTAAGAGTCAATAAATCGGGGTTAACTATGCCAGTATGAATTACATTTTGAGATGACCTTATTTGGTTCTACCTATGTATATATGATACTATATTTGGGAATAAGGTGTATAGATCTTTAATAGGTTCTCATACAAGAATTAATCATCGAGAAAAGGAGGTTTTCAGCTAATACATTATCATCAAACAAAATGAAAATATGGATACGAGTGTACTCTTGCAAAAAAATGTTTAGTAATTGCGGAATGTGTATAGTTATCCAAACCATACTAAAATTTTAAATCATGGCAAAATATTGCGTCAAACTAACCAACCAGTAGTTTGATTTATTCTTTTTTTATGATAAGTGAAAAGAACTTTCATTAAATTTCAAACTGAATAGGTTCTTACGTAGCGGGGCTACATTGGTGCATTTTTGGCCTATTTCTTACAATTAGCTTGTTTTATATCCGTATTTTTCTGCACACCTATTCCATAATGATTAGATTTGAGATAAGGGATCTGATTTCCTATCGAGCATGAGGTGACCTAAAATCTTATTCAGTCAGAAAAGCAATGAAATATTTTTTATGCAGGCTCATCATTGGTTGCTCATCTATCGACAAGAGACAACATGACAGCAGTAGAATGTGCTACCCATGCTATCGATCTTTACAGTGCTGGTTTGGATACTGTGAGTGAAATGATACTTGATTCATATTCATATATTCATGCTATTTCCTTCATACCTTCACATAGGGGGTCGTGAAGGGGTAAATTGGGAACTGGGATTTGCCTTTTTTTAACAAGGAGAATGGGACTGAGCTTGTTGAGAGTGGGATTTGGAAATAAAAAAGTAGACACGTCAATATTGCGAATTTCTCTTTACTCCACATTAGGATAAGGATATTTGATTATCTCGATGCTGGGCATTAAATTATCAGTACCCAGTTCGTTCAGGACCCGCTATACCCGCAAGTTTTACATTTGTTACCCCTCAAATGGCTTCTTGAAAGATTTGGTTATCGGAAGAGAAGAGAAAAACTGTTACTTTTTGCCACTATCAGGGCTAATTCTTTTTATAACTCTGGTATACAGAAACCAACATCGACGATTTGCCCTGCACCAGGAGCCTCGTTTTTAGTGATAATAAAACTTCAAGAAGAGACCAGAAAGACAATGATAGAAATGGTTTGAAATGATTAAGAATGTAGGTTGTGAACGGGAACCTATCTTCGACTCAACCAACCTCGATTCCAGGGCATTTTCACTATCCATCAACAAATATCTTTACGAGCTGGGGCCTCACAGTGTAAGATCGCAAGATGCCCTGGGAACGAGGTTGAGCCTCAAGTACAGTAAGTTGCCTTGAATCGAGAGCAAGAACGGCTAACTTCCCTGGTAAATAATTGACCATATTTTCTATGACACCCACTTTTCATTTCAGACATCCTTGACCATGTTTTGGTTCATGTATGCGATTGGTAGAAACCAAGAGAAGCAAGAAAGACTTTCTGAAGAGATCAAGAGCGTCATTGGCGATAAAAACGATGTAACTGCTGAAGACTTGCAAAATATGCCTTACCTCCGAGCCTGTTTCAAAGAGACTGCGAGGTTTGCTATGAGAGTTTTATTTGAACAATCATTTGTGCTCTTTGCTATTTCAATTCTGTGTTACAACTCTCGGTTTGCCTACTACTCTACCTTATGCGCAAAAAGATGAACCGTTTGACAAGCCACAATAAATCTCAAAAAACATATTAAATATGTGAAATTATTGACAAATACACAAGCTAAGACGTTTTTAATTTTCCCATATATATTTTACGACACTGCTAGGGTATTGAAAAACGTTTCTCGACGTTTCTGAAATTCACAAAGCTTTCAGAAACAAAAAAAGAAGTTGCACTCGCAGGGAAGCCTCGTTTTTTTTCTTGGTCTGTAAAATAACGAAGGATGTTCATGTATATGATTTCGATATCAAACCACACGCTTTCTTTGGTGATGGGGCTGCTTGTAGCAACGTGACCAGAGATTTCCACCCTCGTAAGAGTTTTGGGCCAAATCGTGGAAGACTAAAAGTATCATGACACAAAAAGAAGGCACTTTGACTTGTGACGTGTCACAAAATAAATCTGTTACGTCGGGTGTACAACTGTACATACTGAGACCGAAGGGGTTAGAAAATATATTCGAATTAAAGTGACTTATCAAACGTGTCTTCTTTTTGGTGCATATTACATTATAGGCAAATTCTACATAAGACCTCTTTTAGACCTCACATACTGCCGATAAAAATCCTCATATGTTATGTTTGCATCTTTTTCCAGGCTTTATCCAATAGTGACTGGAGTACAGCGTGTATTAAAAGAGGACATTGTTCTGGATGGATTCAACATTCCTGCTAATGTAGGTTCTATTGCTACTTTTCACTTTATTTTACTGAGGGTCCTGAAGAGGGGTACTGATCCGAATTCCCAGCACTGAAATATTCCAAAATCCTAATCCCGATGAGGAAAATAGAGAAATTCTCAATATTGAAGTGTTTAACAATCCTAGTCCCAATTTCCTTTTTCATTCCCAAATCCCAGTCCCAAGAATGATGTAATTTTCCCAGTAAACAAACCCCATTTCCAAATTAACCCCTTCATGGCCATCTTTACTTGTACTAAACATGGAACAGCCTCAGCTATCTATCACCGTTTTCATCTAAAGTGAACTCCACACATCAAGAACCATAAGAGAACCAAAATCACCTTTAAATCCAATTTCATATGTTCTTTTGTCTAAGGGCCCTTTTCTGGCCATAAAAATAGGGGGTTTAGGACCACTCCTAACTCAACCCCTCTTAAACTCATCAGCAGAGCATTGTTCATTTTCATTACTCTTTTTCATTGCCTATTTTCATTGGTGCTTTTCATTTCAATATCTTTTGTATTTCATTGAAAAAAACCCAATTTTCTACTCTTTCATAAGTAGTGATTCTAATTTCAGGCTAATTTGTTTCTTATGACAAGAGAGCAATATCTAGCCTGCTAATTCTTGTAGGAGGGTCCTCTGAAATCCCTTAATAGCAGTAACCCCCCTCTGAGAGAAGGGAGAGTTACAATAGTGAATGTTAGAGTTTGAAGAAAAGTGGAGTCAGTGAAAGGGAAGGAGGTGAAGACAGGACAAGTATTTTTGAATCTGTTCAGGATTGGTAAGAAATAGGGAATATTATCAGAAAGCAAAGCTAGTTTCTTTTTTCTTTGAATATCTTTTTTTCAATCTGGAGCAAGCAAAGAGCAGTTGGAAAGGCCAGGCTGATATTCAAATGTGGCAGGTTCTTTAGTTACGGGGTTTACTGACTAAAACCAAGCTTTGTTTGTATTTCGTATTTTAGACAAGCATAACCATTCTCAACAGCTGCATGGGAAAAGACGAGAAAACGTTCAAAAATGTCGATTCATTTGTGCCAGAAAGATGGCTGAGGGGAGACGCGGACCATGAGAAGATCAATCCCTTCGCTTCACAGCCTTTCGGCTTTGGGCCACGTGCGTGCCTCGGTAAGTTAGAAATGCCTTTTTTACAGCTTAATAAAACCTTTCTACGAAATTCATGTCTGCAAAAATTGGAGGTCAAAAACAGCAGGCCCTAAATAGGCACAAGTTTCACCTAAATCATTCTATGCTTAAGGCCCTCATGTCTAACAACTCAGCCCAATGGAGAGCATAGATGAAAACATGGTTGGAGAGCTCACTCATTCATATTGATCTTTGTTTCCATTCTTTTGGTACAGAGCTTGTGGATGGCGAAGAAAATGCGAGCATAGCGAAACATAATAACAAAAAAAGCTATGCATCTGACACTCATCGCAGTAGTACGTCTGAAAGGGAACAAAAATGAAAACTAACGAATTATTATACACAGATATTGATTGAAATTGGCCAATCAGAGAGTAGGCGTATGAGCAGAAAATAGCCAGAATGTTCTGAAAACTACAGTGAGAACTGTCCTTGGATTATTGACTGAGCCAGGTCAACATTTTATTCGGGAATTTTTTAGTCTGTCTACATCAAAACCATGGAACCGATGTTGTGTCGACAAAAAGAGATCTACTAGGGCTCTTTCCGTAATCTTTATGTTCATCTCACTGAACTCTCGGTAATGATTGGTTGCTTTCTAACTGCATCACTCCATCTCACCGTTTGTCACCTTCTTTTTGATTGGCCAATTTCGACAGAGCGTCCTCGCTAAGGCAAAATTAAAAAACCAAACAACAATGGATTCTGGCTCAAATCTTAACAGAAATTCAATAGAATCCTTTTCAATGAAACAAATCTTAAATGTGCAAGTCTTGATCCCCCCCCCCCCCCCCCCATGGCGTGAATACAGGGACGAAGCTTGCAAAGGTTTGGAGTGGCAGCCAATCGTCCCAAAATCAATGAAAAACCAGCCTTAGTTGGAAGTTTGTTCCTTCGTTCTGACTTGCGTCCTCTTTGTCCCGGTATCAATTTATCTTCTTTAAGAAGATTCTTTGACAGGCTTTCTTCTCAATTTAGGTAAACGAGTGGCTGAAGCGGAAAATATGGTCTTTGCAACGTTGGTAAGCTGCTTTCAAATGTTGCTTGATTTTCTAGATCTGCTTTGAGCCAGTGTTCTCACTTGCAAAGAAAACAATGAAAAATGGCATGTGATAAAAGGCAGAACGAGAGTATGCATACTAATAAAAGATGGGCTACCTGTAAAGAAAGCAATGAAAATTAGAGCGATTTAGTGTACATAAATTTCAAACCATAAACAACTGTATCTTTTTCGTATGACTATGTAGTGATTTGACCAGAGATGGAACCCATAATTTCATCAAATTACTCATTCTTTGTGTTTCTTTTCAGCTTTTGAAGGAGTTCAGATTTCAGTACATAGGCGATGAATTGATTGGAAAATTCAACCTCTTTATCCAGCCAGAGAAACCAGGAAAGTTTGCTTTTTACGACAGACAATGACAAATTATGATTAATTGCAAGTTGTATAATGTAAAAAATTAGATTTTAGTCTGTAAATTTACACAAGTTTCTCAATCCATTTGAGTCCGTAGGAAACATAAAATTGTTCGCAGTCTTCAATAAAATATTGAAATTAACACTCATTACAGTCTGCTTAGAACGTTAAGTTTTGTTGTGCCTTAGCTTCCTTCGTTTGATGTATTCTATATTGTATCTGGACACCAAATCATTTTATTCAATTTAGTGACGTTTTCTAAAATTTTCAGTTGCAGCTATTCTAGTAGATTTATCAAATTAGACATACATGAAAAAACAGCACCAAGAAACTTCGTCACCGCAATGGAAAGACTTTCTTCAGGCCAAAGAATGCACCTTGAATAAATCACAGCCAAAATCTCTCATTAAAAAGAGTTGACTGCGTGTGGTACTTTTAGTTGTACAATAAAACGACAAAATTAAAAAATTTAATACCGAATGGATAAAGTATTAAATTTTTTACAACTTTTCGGGATTATACCCGTTATCAAGTGATTCTTTATGAATCGAGCCTAGAGTTTGGCTCGATTTGGCTCTTTGACAAACCATTTGGCTCAATTCATAACGAATCACTTGAAAACGAGTATAATCCCGAAACGTTGTAAAAAATTTAATACTTGATCAATTCGGTACTAAAAGTTTTAATTTTGTCGTTAAAATCTCTCATTATTTTCAATTGAAATAGTGGTTTAGAGCTCGATTCAGATCACAATCAGCATGCAACGCTATCCGCATTATTTCTTCATCGGATACTGCAGTTCCAATTATATTCCTCAGTCCTTCTATACAGGTGAATAGGTCAGCGGTTTCAATCTGCGCAGCATTTGCAGATAGAGATTCATTTGAGGAAGTTAGAGATTCGTTTGAAGAAGAGCTCGACCTCCGAAGTTGTTCATCTCCAGGTTCAGAGAGCTGGAAATGAAAACATTTGTATCTAAAAATCTTGGAGAATCTATACATAGTTGGTTTCTGTACACAAATAGCCATTCCAGCTTCAGGTTTTAAGCCAAACACTTATTCTATCTGATACTGATGGCCTCCCCCCATAGCACTGAACACCCTCTAATAGACAGATGATATCCTCCAACAGTACTCCACATCCTCCACAGTACTGAACGTCCTTCACACTACTGAACATCCCCCACAGTACTGAATATCCTCCATAATACTGAAAATCCTCAACAGTACTGAACATCCTCCACACTACTGAACATCCTCCACAGTACAGAACATCCTCCACATTTCTGTACATCCTCCACAATACTGAATATCCTCCACAGTCGTGAAAAACTTCCACAGCCCTGAAAAACATCCACAGTAATGGACATCCTCCACATTACAGAACATCCTCCACACACACTACTGAGCATGCTCCACAGTACTGAGCATCTTTCACAGTACAGAAATCCTCTACAGTGCTGAATATCCTCAACAATACTTAATATCCTCAACAGTGCTGAACATCCTCCACAACAACGAATATTCTCCACAGTGCTGAACATCCTACATAGATATTCACAATGTATGTCATACCGTATCAGACGAATCATCTGTGTCTTCGCTTTCGACTTGTCTGGAAACAACAAAATCAAAGTTAGTTTAGATCCAAGACTTCCCACTTAGAAAAATTTATAAGTTAACTTTTTTTTCATCAAATGAAGAAAAGGTATGAGATGAAACGAAGTTAATCGAGATAAAGTCGAAGGAACTTACTTTTTGTTTGATAACATTTGGTTGCAATCCAATAACAACTTTACTTTCGTTTGAAGATCCTCAGACAGTTGTTCAATATCCACTCCTTTTAAGGAATGGATTTTATTCTTGATGTATGTCAATGCAGATTCCTGAAATTGTTCAGAAATTCAAGTCTATCCTTGATAGATGAAAGGCAAATACGCTTAATAAACTCCCTAAGGTATTAGTTTGAGCGAAAGTGCAAATGGTCCACTAAAAAGGGTTTCAATTCGTTGGGTTTGATTTTTATTCGCTTTATGAGTGTTAGACGCAAAGGTTCAGTACTTATCATATTTTAGTATGTTTCCCATTTTCGTCACCATCCTCAAGTTCTGTACCGATCAAAGACTGAAAGGATATCCACGTCTATCAAAATAATCGATGAAAAAATATATTGATGAATATTTTTACCTTAAGTTTCCCAGCACTAACCAATTCTGCAAACGACAAAATCATTAAAACATTATTTTTGTTCAACTGCTCCGTCAGCAACTTTTCGCACTCACAAAACAGATCTTCTGCCTGGGAGAAGAAAAGAGAGAGAGATAGAGAACAGTAAAGAGAGAGAGGGAAAAAAGAGAGAGAAAAGTAAAAAGCGAATCATTACTTCAAAACATTTGGGAAGAAATGGTTGGCTTTAACTTGGTTTTAAAGTGTTTTAAAGTTAATTTAATAGTGTTCCCTCCCCTATTAGTAAAAATGGTAATTGTATTAGACACTGAAGTAAAGTTAATAATATTATTATTGTAAAAACACAACTTTTAAAAACTCCAAAATTCTAAATATCAAAATCTACCTCACTGCTTTACGACCTAGAACAGCCAATTATCTATCGTTAAAAATTTGGGAGTATTTTATATTCAGTGTTTTTACGTAGTAGGTTTTTAGGGGATTTCTATCTGTTTTTAAGTTGCATTATATTTTAGGTTTTTTTTTGTCGTGTGTAAATAGTTTGTAAGATCGATTCTATTTGCATGAAGTCCCTTAAAGCTTTTTAATGATAATTTTTGATTGTTCTTAGAATTTCATGTAAATCTTTATATTTTACTTTTCTTTTATTTTAGACTGTGGTTTTTGTTTCTATCATTATTATTATGGCTGGTAAAGTCTTCTTGATATGGGGAAAGTTAAGTCACATATCACACGCGGGTTTCGTTTTATGATTTCACGCATGAATGTAACCATTATAACGATATCACATGCATAAACGCATTCACGATATCACGCAGAAAACGTTCAAATACGAAATCACGTTAGGATATATACCAAGATTGAGAAATGTCACAGGTTCTTCTAATACAGCTTCTATACACTCAAACAGATTGAGACAATACTCCTTGAAATATAATAACTTACCTCGTATCTATCAGCCAGTGACGTCAAATCCATCAAAAACTCTTCAGTTAGATTTTCACACCTTTCTACGATGCCACTGTAGAGATACCCCAAGAACACCTTGAAGACCTCAGGAGAGCAGTCTCCGATGTGGAATTTCCTGCAAATATCAAAACTTTGTTTAAGTAACTCGAACAGTAGCGATAATCACATTTGATTTATGAATCCTAATTCAAAAAGAAATGTTTTGGATTGAGCATACGGCCTGTATATTGGTCTAGGATAGCCAATGTTGCCTATATGATAGCCTATATAGCCTATATAGCCTAAAAAGGACAGCCTTACCTATATAGGACCGCCTATATAACCTATACAGGACCACCTATATAACCTATATAGCACCACCTGTATAACCTATATAGGACCGCCTATATAACCTATATCAGGCCCACCTATATAACCTATATCAAGTCCACCTATATAACCTATATAGGACCACCTATATAACCTATATAGGATCATCTATATAACCTATATAGGACCGCCTAAATAACCTATATGGGACCACCTATATAACCAATATAGGACCACCTATATAACCTATATAGGTCCACCTTTATAACCTATATAGGACCACCTATATGACCTTTATAGGACCACCTATATAACCTATATAGGACCGCCTAAATAACCTATATAGGACCACCTATATAACCTATATAGGACCGCCTAAATAACCTATATGGGACCACCTATATAACCAATATAGGACCACCTATATAACCTATATAGGTCCACCTTTATAACCTATATAGGACCACCTATATGACCTTTATAGGACCACCTATACAACCTATATAGGACCGCCTAAATAACCTATATAGGACCACCTATATAACCTATATAGGACCACCTATATAACCAATATAGGACCGCCTAAATAACCTATATAGGATCACCTAAATAACCTATATAGGATCATCTATATAACCTATATAGGACCGCCTAAATAACCTATATATGACCACCTATATAACCTATGAAGGACCGCCTACATAACCTATATAGGACCACCTATATAACCTATATAGGACCACCTATATAACCTATACAGGACCACCTTTATAACCTATATAGGACCGCCTATATAACCTATATAGGACCGCCTAAATAACCTATATAGGACCACCTTTATAACCTATATAGGACCGCCTAAATAACCTATATAGGTCCACCTTTATAACCTATATAGGACCACTTATATAACCTATATAGGAGCGCCTAAATAACCTAAATAGGACCACCTATATAACCTATAGGACAGCATATATACAACCCAGGACAGCATATACAGCCTATTTAGGACAGTGTTTATAGCAAATAAAGGACAGTTTATATAGTCTATATAAGTCAGCTTATAAAGCATACCATTGGTCTAGGTTATTCCTATATACAGCCAATATGGGAGTAATATCAATGCAATCTAATGTTGATATGAGGTAATATGGGGTTTTTTGGAAATAAATTCAAGTCTGATACTAGAGATTGAAAATGGTGGTAGATTTTATCAAAACCTTAGAATTATTTGTGACAAGGTGTACTGATAAAACAGCCCCTAGAGAGGGACAGAAACTCTCACCTATCGATCGACTCCTTCATGCCACTGCGCAATGCTCGGCTGAACCATTTGCACCTGGAAGCCACGACAACTCGATGTGCCTTGAAGACTGTGTCCGGCTGGTTTTCCTCATTCGGACAAGAAACAAAGAATTCCACGTCAGAATAGTTGCCTGTGTCTAATAAGGTCAAGAGATGCGCAGGTAGATGATTGTCAGCTCCAACTGCAGCAGTTGTTGCCATTTGTTCCCTGAATCTCTAGAGTGAAAAACAGAATTTCTTGAGAGGGTGGGGATATGAAGGGGGCAAAGCATATGGGGTAGTATCCCTTCACAGTACCGAATAGTATCCTCCAACAGTACTGATGATGTATCAGCGCCCCCCCCCATAGTTCTGAAAAACCTCTAATGTAGTGATGGTATCCCCAAAATACTGATGATATCCCTCTACAGTACTGATGAACAATAGCCGTGAAAAACATCCACAGTACTGAATATCCTCCACAGTACAGAGCATCCTCCGCAGTACATAACATTCCCCACAGTGCTGAACAACCTCCACAGTACTGAACATCATCCACACTTATGGACATCATCCACATTGCTGAACATCTACCGCAGTACAGAAAATCCCCCACAGTGCTGAACAACCTCCACAGTACTGAACATCATTCACAGCAGTGAACATACTCCACAGTACTGAACATACTCTACAGCAGTGAACATACTCTACAGCAGTAAACATCCTCCACAGCAGTAAACATCCTCCACAGCAGTAAACATCCTCCACAGCAGTAAACATCCTCCACAGCAGTGAACATACTCCACAGCAGTGAACATACTCCACAGCACTGAACATACTCCAGAGCAGTGAACATTCTCCACAGCAGTGAACATCCTCCACAGCAGCGAACATACTCTACAGCAGTGAACATCCTCCACAGCATTGAACATCCTCCACAGCAGTGAACACCCTCCACAGTACTCAGCAGTACTGATCATCATCAACAATACTGTGCAGAGGTTCCCAGGTTGAAAATATGGACAAAGTAAACAAATCTTGTAACTTTGAAGCTCCTAAGAACAAAGTATCCTCAGACTATGAATAATTGCTCGACAATCTTACTGGAAAAGCAAGTATTCGGGAATATCGAAATCAGAATCAGAATCAGAATGTTCAGCATCAACGAGCTGATTTCAAAGTCCACAAAACATTGAAAAACAATGGATGAGAGGTCAGAATAACAGCGAGTCCTAAGGAAAAAGTACTGCCTTCAGGACATAGATAATTGCTCAAACACTGAACTGGAAAAGCAAGTGTACAGGAATATCAAAATCATAAAGATAGGCCGTTCTGAATCATAAGCATTAGGGAGCTGATTTCAAAGTGCAAAGAACAGTAAAAGCAAATGACAAAAGGTTACAATAACAGCATGGAGAAAGCACCTTGACAACATGAATAATTGCTCGACTATTTTACTGGAAAAGCAAGTGCACACATCAAGGAATGGTCTGCCATGACTTTTGTTACAGGCGGAACAGACTTTGAAGCGAATAACTAATCATCTAAACCGGATAAACACAGAAGACGGGAAATCACAAGCTCTAAATACAATCAAAGAAGAAACAAAATGAATTGTAGAACTTGTGACTTGGACTACCGAGAATTGGTTAACTATAGCAAATGGTTTTAATTAAACTCAGCCTATCAACCAGCTTAATGGAAGAAATCAGTTATTAGAAGCAAAGAGTGGAAGAATTTCTTTTCAATTTGACCGCACTACAGACAAGGAGTTTACTCACATCAATCTTAAGAGTCACGTCTTAGCACGCCGCGCCTTGTGATTTTAGTATTATCCACGATAAGCCTCGAAAAACTGCTCAGTATATTTAGCATTAATGAGAGTCGAATATTAAATCGCAATCCGCAGTTTCAATTGCTTTGCTCTCAAGCCGAAAACAACTTAATGGATATTTCTGTCTGACATGCGCAGATAAGCAGCCGGAGAACAATGCTGTCTTGGGCTTGTGTCTCCTAAACCAGCTGTAGCCTCTTACGCATGTGCGTTCATGTACAAATAAGGATAATAAACAGGGGATGATCCAGAGTACAGCCATTTGCTTTTGCATCATAAATCAGAATATTTCAGTTCTGGGACAATGGAAATGACACAGTTTAACGTGTGGAAAACACTGCTGTTTTAAGGTGTAGTTTATCCTTGTATATTTTCAAGTTTATTTAACATAGATGTTTTGCATATTGGTTTATTCAAAACTGACATGGAGAAAAGCTCCGTTTGTTGATAGATAAAAGCAGCACTGTTGGCTTGCCAAAGCAAAGCAGCTGTCGGTCAAATCAAGGTAGACAGAGGCCTAATAACACGATAGCGAATTCAAAATAGGTTGTAACTAGCGGAACGTATAGGCTTGATTCAAAATACAAATGCAGCTATCTTGTCTGCCTCCTTTAAGACTTTGAATAATTAAATTGGGAACCTAGATGTGATTTGATACAGTCTATACCACCATAATTACTCTTATGACCCATAACAGAAATTTGACTGAAGTTTGATGCAAAAGTTTGGTACACAACCCAAGATTTGCTGACCAGAAAAGAAACATAACGAATGCAAGCCAATAAATATTGTAGATGGATGGCCATGAAAGATTGTCTTGGGGGCAGTCATTTTCACTTTAGATAAGTCTTCAAAGCAAACGAAGCAGGAAACACACTGAGCCCCCTGACTACTTTATGTTGTAATGTAGTGTATGATACATTACATTACTACATATAGTAGTCAGAGAGGTTACACTATCGTGACCTTGCTTTAGTCAGACTAAATCTAAACAGAAACTCTCTCGTTCATGGAAGATATCCTTGTCCAATTCCTGGAAAACCCAAATATTCTATTTTGTATTTTATCCCTGACGTTTCAAACCTGGCTAGAAGATTAGAGGCGTTTGAAAAGGAATGGGGTTATACCAACCGTATTACCGTATGCTTCAGGAAATATAGGGACGTTTGAAAAGACATACCAAATATAATATTGTCTGAGACACACTAGCAATATTTTGTTTCGATGCCAGATACACCAAACTAGATACAGTTATTTTTTAATTTTTTTGCATCGACAGTTTTTCAGACATAACTATCTCATAGTTTCTGACATTTACCAAGCTTCGTTGAATAATTGAAATGGAACGTCAAATCGTATCAGCAAAAGCCCTTGTTGGTGGCTTACTTGAATAATTCATTCGTTATTTTGCAGACCAAAAACCAGACTGAAACTCAATTCATCTACTCGCTAAAGCTTCACAATTATTCAGAAACAGCGAGAAAGCTATGTTGAAAAATTTCAAAAACAAACTACTGTAAGAGGATAAAACAATGGGCCTAAATTTACGACAGCAAAAACTCAAAATGGAGGCTCTATAATCTTTGGGAAAGGCATGTTTCTTTATATTTTCTTGTTTTGGTCACGTCAGTATGTTTTCATCTTTTCATGGCACGGACGGTATACAACATTATCTATAAACAAAACATTTGGCATCTAAGGAATATCTTTCATTAGCAAAAAACGAGCCAAAAATCAAAAAACATACCTCCGTTTTGGATACATCTTCGCCTGCAAAGCATTCTGGGACGTCGTAATAGCATGAAAGAGGCTGAGGCAGAAAACCAAGCTCCCGTGACGTCTTGTAGAATGAGACACTTTCAAGGGCACTACCGAGGGTCTTGATTATTTTCGCCAAACTTTCTTGCTGGTTCCGTAGAATCTCCATTGATCTCGTCTGAAATTGAATAAATGCAGTTCCGTGAATTAGATTATTTTGCGGTGATTTCGACATGCATTGGAATATTCCCGGAGTATATTAAATTGGGACAGGAACATGATAATCATTTAGTTGGATTTTTCATGGAGAGATCTCTACACTTGAGTAGGTGCAATTTTTCGGTCAAGTCCCATACAAGTTATTCATAAAGATGGGTCTATAATATCCCCACGACTTCAAAATATATTTGAATTGTTTCATTCATAACCCGTAACCAACAGATTGGTGCTATAGTCTTTGAGCAGCATGCCTGGGTTCTAAAAAGCATTAAAATTCAGCATTTCGCAATAAACTCGTTATAAGGAAACATGAAACATATTATAAAACAAAGAAGCTTAGGCTAGGCCTATAAAACGTAAAAGTTAGTTACATAGTCATTAGAGAAGTTGCATATCTACACCAAATCAATATATGCAAAATTATAAAGTTCCTTAGTGATTTGACCTTTAGTAGTGAAAGTTCCTTATGTTTTTCGACCTTGTACATGTAGGTTCCTTATAGAAGGTTCTTTACAAAGAAAGCGTGTATATGCTTCCCGTACCTAACAGGCCTTACAAGCAGGACAATGAAAAAAATGACCGTCACCAATCAACAAATGAAGCTTCAAGTCCCGAATGAATCTCTGCAACACTAAATCAGCTAAGAAAGTCATGAAGGGGTAAATTGGGAACTGGGATTTACCTTTTTTATTGACTTGGAAAATGGGATTCGGCTTCTTGGGACTGGGATTGAAAATTAAATTAGGATTGGGATTGTTAAACAAGTCGATATTCGAAATTTCTCTATTTTCCTCATTGGGATTGGGGTTTTCGATTTTTTCCGTGCTGAGAATTGGCATCAGCAGCCCCCCTCAGAACCCTCAATAATCATATTCGAATCGTGGGATCAACATTACAACAGCTACATGTTACGTTTTACTCATCATCCGGAAACTAGTTTAACCGGACCTAAAAGACTGCGGGCTGCTAAAAGTCGATTGTTAGTATTACATGACCCAGGATAAAATCAAGATTTCAACTTTGGTTTTCCTACGCTAGCAGTCTTTAAATTTCATGACATTAAACAGCACAAGTCATCGGCGTGTGTGAAAAACCCAAGACTCTGTTTCGCCACTTAATGACAATCGCAAAGGTCTGAAGAAAGCACATGCACTGGCAGAAAGATTTATGGGGATGACCCAGTTAATACATAAAGCATGGACCATATCTTCTATTTCCATACACCTAAAATAGACCCAAGCCATACACTTTTGAATATCCGCTTAAACGAAAAGACCTGAGAAAGCCTCGTCTACCAGCTCCCACTTTTTTATAAGAACACAACCCCTTTTAAACTTCCAAGCATGCAAAGAAAGACTCATACTCTTCCTTCTACCCTCTCAACTGATTCCTGGCTCAGTCTAGCCTCCAACGTTGCATTAAAGATTTCCCAGCACTTCAAATCTAGTTAGGATATCTAGCAAGAATTTACTTAATAGTAAGCTTTATAATTTCTCTACACTCCTGCATATTGGGCACTTTAGTTAGGATAGGTACTCTTTACTTGAGATTAGATGTAATAAGATTTCATAAGTTTTCAAAAACAATTTGACAAGTTAGAAAATCTAACAAGAAAAGCAAAGTATATTTCTACGCAGTCTATAGCTATATCTCAAACCATTTCCAACTCAAGTGAAGTTGACATCGATTAAACAGGAACATCAACCCTTTTTTGGAGTTCATTTCTAATTTTGCAATTACCTTCGACCATCTTAGTATTTCGTACAGCAACAACGCTACCCTGTATTGCTGTAACAGGACTGTCGTCATGATAATGTATGTTAATTGTGCAATGTCTGTAATGTATGTTTCGTGTGGTAAGAATATTTATAATTAGTCAGTTTCTTATCTCGTACGAGTTGCACGGTTTCTCGCTTCTCTCCTGCATTTACGACTACTCGAAGTTACAGTGACAAATATCCCTGTAACAGCTGGTGAAGGACCCGACTTTGCTTATTGCGATACCCCTCTATAAACCCAGGATCTATATAATAATAATTTTACACAACAATAAAAGTTCAAGAAGCGGTATGCGAATTTCATTAAGTAGAAGCCATGTTGGAACAATATTGTTCAAAAAACCAAGTTAGAGCATTGGCTTTGAAATATATCTTATGGAGTGGGCTAGCACAGTTCTAATGTGTCCGAACCAGGTTTCGAACCCAGGACCTGGTCCAGCATAACATGCTAACTCAATTTCCTAAAGAGTGGCCTATAGTGGGTAAGTTTCTAGGTTCGAGACAAGGCTGGGGTGTCTTATAAATTTTGATATTTTTCCAAAACGTATACGCAAACAAAATGTAAGAATCTTTTTAAAGCTCAATAACAAGTCTTACGCCATCTGATACGATTTTGCGAATACCATATAAAAAGATCACAAAATAATCGTCCACTCAATCATTACATCGATTTTAAAGGATTTAGACACTTTGTTTTTGGGCAAACGCAAGTCACGACTCAGGACGATAGGCCAGAGGTGAGTTCCTGCTGGCCCCTCAATAACTCTAACACTAAAAGACTCGAAAACCAGTCTGATGGGGAACTAAGCCGATCACTTTATTTTTAAGATTCGGGATTTTGGTAGAAATCTATGAATAAACTGTGGTCACATTGAATTTGTAATCTAAATCCTCCTGATTTTCTATGAGGCTCTTTAAAGAACATTTCGTTTCTCTCAGGGCCAATGAGAGGGGGAGTAGGGGGGAAATTGTAACAGACTCACCAGATGTGATTAATGCTCAGTAATATTGAGTGTGCAGTAATAAGTATGGAGGGACTTCTGCAGTAAGGTGGATGTGGTGATTGTTCAGTAATGTGGAGGGACATCATCAATATTTTGGAGAGATATCTTGCATTAATGTCAAGGTCGTTCATTAACGTGGAGGAATATCGTCAAGTCTTGCCCCATGGCGTTTTCCCTTCCGATCAAGCAGTTAAATCTTTCCAAACTCTCCTTCACAGCTACAAAAAATTGCTAATGCCCCACAGCCGACATATAAGTGAGCGAGTACAGCTCTGAAGAGGTCACGATAGGTTTAGGAGGTGATTGAGATGCTGATAAATTATCAGACAGCCTGCTGAGCATAGAAGATATATTCCAAAGTGTTGAAAACGGTATAAAATGATACGAATGAAGCGCAAACACCGATGTCCTGGCCTGGGTCAGAAAGTCAAAAACCACTCACAGGAGAAAAATAGGAAAACAGAAAAAGTAATCCAGAGCTTAGGCCCTACAGGGATGCTGCAGGGCAGGGCTTGATTATGGGGGCAGAGCCAACAGAGCCACGGGGTAAATGGGGGAATAGAGTTTGGCCTTGCAATCGCCCAATCCAAGATTGAACGTTTCAAGGTGGTGAAAAGCATAACATTCTTAACCACACCCTTGTTATTTCCACTGAGAGTTGGAGCTAAAGATTTTGGGACATGTTTTGCCCACATGTTAATTTGTTCCACTTAACAAGCTTGGTTTCTGCTGAAGCTACGACTGAGCAGCTCCGCTGAGGAGGAGAACGACCCTTATGACCTGGGAAGGAATGTCTTCCAGGCAAGTGCGAGGCAATAAATCAATACACGCAGTCAAACAATACCCCGGGTGACAATAGAATTATCTTATTCGCGGCTGTTTGAAAAACAACACGTTTGATAGATTTATGTTCAGTTAATTAAACTGATGGTGATGGGTAATCAAAATCTAGCGTTCTGCATACCTTGTCGAAGGTGACCCAACTAAGGGGTATGGAAACTGTTGAGTTCAAAAACGAAATGATATTTGATTCAATCAATCTTTAGTCTGAGATCAGTGGGTTTAGCAAGTAGAGGCATGGGAAAAAAGTTAATATTTACGACTAAGAGAACCAAAAATATAGCCAGAAAAATCGGAACCATAATGAAACGAACACATAGATCCACATCTGAGTATATAAATCAGTTAGGTTTCTGTTTCGTTCTCTTTCTGACGTATTACTCTGTTGAGTGTGAGACGAAAAGCTTAAGTAGTTATCTATGTGTTCGTTTCATTATGGTTCCGATTTTTCTGGCTATACTGAAGTTCTGTACCATCCAAAGACAGAACCAAAAATCTTTTCATGAGAGCCAGAAGATAGGGCCGGAGGCTGTGACGCTCTTAACAATAGACTATTACTTTCTCTTTTGTTTCTAAAAAATAGCGTATCACTTTCTCTAATGTTCGCAACAATAGACCAATACTTTCTCTATTGTTCTAAACAATGAACTTTTACTTTCTTTATTGTTCTAGACAATAGACAATAATTTTCTTTTTTGTTCTAGACAATAGACTATTACTTTCTATTTTGTTCTAAACAATTACGATTACTTTCTCTCTTGTTCTAAAAAATAGACTATTACTTTCTCTATTGTTCGTGACAATAGACTGTTTCTTTCTCTATCGTTCTCTACTTGAAGAAGGATTTAATTCAAAACATTAATCGACGTCTCTACCGTGGATAGGCCTAGAGAACCCAAGATACACTAGAAGACGACTGCGCTAGCTTATTGTCCGGACTCACCTTTAGTGGGTAAGGTCTCACGTGCGAAACCTGTTGAAGGCATATCAGGTTTTTAGCAGCCCAGTTATGAGAATACATATCTCCGTGTTAAACCAGAAAAGAGCCAGAGAGTGTCCTTATACCAGGCCAGGAGGGAGGGAGTGTAAGCGGCGTACGCCCACCCTATTTTGATAGAAAAACAATACAGTTGGCTTGATAACACCCTATTTCCCTTACATTATCCTTTGATATAAGTGTTACGCCCCCCTTTCTGTTGGTGCTGGATCCGGCCCCGTATACTGAAATTAGTTGACGTCACGAGTAGATAGGGCAAAATTAGAATACGAAAGTTTGTGAGATGAAAACAGCTTAAAATGAAAGCGACCCTGAACCAATAGCTAAAACAATCAAGAAAGACAGAGCGGTTCTTTTTCAATTCAAACTTCGAGTCGTGTGCGTTTCCTGTGGATGAGGCTTTTCATATGTGGCCTAACCAAAGTCATCAAAAATAATTGTAACTATTTCTGCATGTGAGCCTCGATTATTTTTCAATGCTGCAAATCAAACAAACTGTCATTCAATTTGCTAGATATAACAAGTGACAAATATCTAAATTTTTCCCTAATTAATCATATTTCCATACTCAAACAAAAAGTTTGTAAATCGAAATTTCTGCCATCGCTACATTGTTCGTCGTACCCATGCGTACTTTACTACGAGTTTGAAAGACCGCGTGATTTGTAGCTTTGATGTCAAATTCCCAACTAACAAAGACGTTTTAGTCTGAAATCTCATTTGCAAAAGAGAATGAGAGTAAACTTGTATAACGCAATTAAAAGTGCTTTAGATGTTGCCTGTGAGAGCACTCGACCGTTGGATAGGGTTGCAATACGAAAGGGCATTTCTCTCAGTTCGAGAAGAGAGTGTGGGAGTTTCATATATTTTCGATATTTCTGAAGGTATTTTGGACTTAAAGATTTCTATGCAGTATTTCTAGACTTTTACAGCTTATAATTTTACGTTTTACCCCATTCTTGAGTTACATAAAGAGATGCATTGATAACATGAAATCATAAAGCACCGGGTCCATTTATTCTTGAGAAATCTCGTACGCTTTCAACCCCTTAAACGCCACTCCAACATGTGAAAACAGTTATAATTACTTTATTAAGTTCATAAAATGCTAAAGCATATTAAGGGTGTGTAACAAGGGGACTGTAAATAGTATTGGATACCTTAAAGTTAGAAATCCTAAAATTGTGACCAATTTTAATTTAATCGGGCTTGATTAGTAGCGAATAGCTTGAAGCATGGGAAAACTTTGGCCCAAAAACGTTTCCTAGAACAGAAAGGCGTGGTATACAGTGAATACCATGTCTAATACTGTATTATGAGAGGTGTTTCCAGTTGCTTGTAAGTGATAAAAAAACACATCGTGTTTATTTACCAATACAAATATGAAAATATATTCATAAATAAAACAGTCCAGCTGAAAGGATGCGTTAAGTATTGTTTGTGAATAACATTTGAAGGTGTCAAATAAATTTTTGATTACAAGTGCGAGGGCATTCCGATAATCATTAGCAACCAATGACTTTCAAGTAATGCACAGTCCAAACACCTGCAATGTCCTCATCTCTTTCCCTTCAAGTTTATTGTTCGACTGCATACTGATGGAGCTAGCTGGTGACTTTTTCTACTAACTGGTAGAAAATGAAATGATGTTTGCCTTTCCACTTATACCACGTTTTACAGCGATATCATTTTTTATCAACACCAGGGAAGTGGCCAGGGGAAGGGGGATCCCCTATTGAAGGCAATTCCATACATATTGTGAATCGTATTATTGGACTATTTTCCTATTGTACAACTATTCCTTACGGCATAGCGTTGTCTTATAATTCTCAAAGGATCCTGGGATAATATTTCCCAGGTGGCCTTGCGCTAGGGAGCAGATTTGTAGTATTATCAAAGATGGTAGAATTATTTGGAAAGTGATCCTCTTCCATTTGTTTTCGAGGAACCTTTTCTGTGGGTTATCATCCGTAAATATATGTCTAGGGTACTCGATGGCCTCTTTCTTTTATGTTTCTTGCTACATCCCTGAACAAGAAGGGAGTTTTTTCAGGGATGAGGATAAGGGGGAAAGGGCCAGTTTCCCAAAAACAGCTATTAGGAGTACACGTTTTTTATTTTATAAGGAACCTGCCAGAAGGCCTAGTACTAAAAGTTCCTTAAATTTTCTATTATTCTCCATTGATACAGGAAACAATAGAACAAACGAATCCAATGTATTTCAAAGCTCTAGGTTCCTTATACACATCCTTATAAGAAAAAAGCGTGTTTAGCGAGGTAGTTTCATACAAGCTGAAGTAAAGGTTTAGAAGTATACAGAATAACTAAAGAGCTATAGCTTTTCTCTTTCCCTTAATCATAGTGCATACTCAACAGCCCTGTTCTTTAAAACTTTGTAATTGTCCTGCGCACACTTTTTCACTCAAGTTTGGGATTTGAGTTAATAAGTTGCAGACAGTTTAGTGTGACATTTTAATCTAAAAAAGTTTAACCATGATTCTGATATCAGTCACTTTAAACGCGTATGCTAATCGCCTCTGAAACAGAGAGTTAGTTTTCACCAAGCTCAAGCCCTCGAAAAATCAACAGTAAAACCAATGGTTATTTGGTGCCTAAATTCTACATTGCCAGCCAATTTGTGGGTGCTTTCAAGCTAGCACGTTAAAAAGAGACTCACTCAATCACTCGCCTTGCAGTGGTGGTGCTATGTTTTCTCTGACAAGGGGCTAGCATTTCCAATGAAGAAGCTATTCTCCCATACCCAAACAATGAAGCCTATATCTACTATAGCTTGTCTTCCAACGAGAAAGCACAAGCCTCTTCTGATGGGGCAGCCCCCCTACCCTCTACAGTACAAAGATTTCCACCTGGCACCTAGATTCAATTCGTATCTACGTAGACTACAGCATCTAGCTAAGAAGGGATCTTTTTATGAAAAACAACCACCTAAGATATTGAAAGAAATGTTGTCTGGGAAACAGCGAGAAGACTTAGTTCACAACGGGAGTGGCGTAAGCGTCCTGGGTCAAACAAATCTCCAATTTATCGCTTTCCCATCGAGAAGGCTCCAATGACGCTACTCCAGGAGAGTCGGATAGCTTCCAGGGTTTAACGTGTCACCCACCTACTGCGCGTAAAACAAACCATCCTTTCACCATAATGCTGGGTAATACATGGATATTAGCTCAAAATACACCACTGTTATAAATCAACATATTTTCCTAACTATGTCGAGCAACAGAGTTGGCATACAGAGTTCAAGGGGGTTCTGATGAGTGTTTATCATACTGACAACAAACAACAAGATAACTCAACACGGCAGCAAGAAATACATTGCTGTTAAAGAGTATTGGGGCACTACGCTGAAGCTTAAGGGGTAACCTTTTTGCACTTAAGGGGTAACCTTATTGATAAGGTAATCCAAATATTGGTTAGGTTTAACCTGTTAGCCTGCAAAAAACCTGTCGTTGTTTTTAGTAGAAGCACGTCAATGCACCACATACAGTTGTACTTGAAGTGGTAGTTTCAATCTAAGGTGAAATATATTCCCATAGCTTTTAGGCCTTCGTTCATCTTCTTTCATTGCTCCGAAGTGAGCTAAAGAATTTTTTGAAATAGAAATGACGCCTGTTGGACAACGGGTTAGTTTCGAACACAATGGTCCACAAGATCTTGTACCAATCAAGTGGTTTATAGGTACCACTGTGGAGATTAGCCTTGCAGAATTTCACTTGGAAACGGCTGTCCACTAGAACCCCCCCCCCAAATGAAGCTCGATGATATTTTCGAAACCACATCATCCAGAAATAGCAAAAGAGCTAATTCATATTTCGCTACTCCACTGCAATCGAAGAAACACGGAAGCCCATTCGAGTGAGTGAGTTGCTATTAAAAATTTAAGTCTAGCATGACTGAAAGGGAAGCGAAAAAGTTGTCTATCTCAGTGACTTTGTGTGATTTCTCAAGTAAGAAAATGAAAAGGAATAATTTCGAGATATAGTATGTTCTGTATCAACGTACAGAATTTGCGTTTCTTCAATAGCCCATAAAATTATATTTTCTTCTTTGTATATATAGGTATATGTTTTGCAGTGAGAATCTAGCATCTTCTTTCACATAAAGAGTGAGTGCGTTCTTTCCTAGAGAATTGATTTCTGGCTAATAGTTTCAAAATCACATCGAGACCTTCGGAATAGCAAGAAAATCAGGATTGCGAAATGAAATAAACTAAAAAAGCTTTTCGTCTGACACTCATCTGTTTTAGTATCGAAATTTAAGCGTCAGCTTGGATATTAGATTTAGCATCGAAAAACTGGAGTAGTTTATTATGTTTCACAATGTATGCAATATTTCTTGCTTTTCTGAAGCTCTGTGGCCAACGAAAGACAGTTTGGGGAGGTTTCTAGATAAAATCTGACAACAATTCTTAAGATGCGAGGTTTCAAGTCAAATTTCTGATTTTCTTAAGTGTATGAAAAAACCTAAGCTTCATTATAAACTGCTTTCTAATAGAAATGTTTGTCAATGTGATGGTATTTGAGACTTTCTTGTAGATATATCGTGTATTGTGATCACATCACAGAAAGCATTAGCAAGAAAAGTCGAAAACATAGCAAAAATGACAACTACTAAAGCCTTTTCGTCTGACACTCATCGCAGTACATCAGAAAGAGAACGAAAATGAAACCAAGCCAATGGTTTACCCAGAGGCAAATAGAGAGGCCTGCACCAGGAGGGCTGCACATGGAAGGTTTAGAAGGTTTTCAGTCAGAAATGAGAATGAATATATAACTTATAGTCATCGAGGATCAATATGTACAAATAATAAATATATTAACACAATCTTGGTTAAGAATCTCAAATCGAAATATTTCCAGGCTTACCACAGAGTGAAAATATAACGGAATTACAGTCAGTGCTGACAGCAACAGTGCACGGGTTTGAACGCAGTTCTGGTGCAACTCATGCAATAACAGCGACTCATTGGAACATGTCTATGAGAGTGAGGGACCGAAGGGGGACAGTATCTCTGGTAGTTTTGTAACGAGTAATAACCAGGCATCGGATGCGTCGCGATCGGGCTCTGAATACCGTCCCATTTTGTGTCCTTTATTTTCTTCTCTTCTTTCGGCTCCGCGTCTTTCAAAATGTTCTCGATTGTGAATTCCTTACATCTTCTCGGAGCAGTGTTCTGCGTCAAAGACGACTGTTGAATGGACATTGATTTCAACTCACTCCTTGGGATTTTTTCAGGGATTTCATAAGTGAAACCAGAAGTTTTCTTCGATCGCAAAAGTTCGTTTTCAAGTTCTGGCAATCGCCTCTCAGGCTGAGCTTCGTTCTTCATTTTAGCAGCTTTGAGGTGCTTGGCAAGGAACCTCCTCTTACGGCGCAAGAAACTCCCGTCCTGAAACATCTCTGCACAGTCTGGATGCAGCGTCCAGTAGCTCCCCTTTCCGCCGTGCTCCGTACCCCTCAGCACCTTGATGAAGCAGTCATTGAACGATAAGTTGTGTCTCAAAGAGTTCTGCCACTTGGTGGAATTCTTCTGATAAAACGGGAAGTTGTCGGTGATGAACTTGTAAATCTGGCTGAGGGTCATCATTTTATTAGGAGTGCTGTGGATCGCCATCGCACACAACGCGACGTAAGAATAAGGCGGCTTTTCATCACCGTACGTGCTTTTTCGTGGTCGGGGCATTTCAGCAAAAATTCGACGCAGTTGGAATCGCTGTATTGTTTATGACGATATTGCAAGTAGATTTTCACTGAATTATCTAGATCCCTACGCCTTTAAACTGATACGAGTCGCGTAAACGAGCAAATGAGCTTCTCTCGCCAACTGTTCGAGAATATAATACCTTGATCACCCGTGAAGATGTTTGTTTAAAGCCGTTCTTTCACCAGACCTCCACTTCACTAGTCACGCGTGTGTCTAATTCGCGTCGCGGTGAGCAGCACCTCTATTTATAAGGACCCTAGCCTCTATTCCATGTCTGAATTCTAAGCTCTGTTGTCCTAGCAACAACAGCCTCCTGCTGTTTCTGATACCGGATTAAAAGTTCGTTCGGTCTTTGATGCTGTAGCGTGATTCAAGCGTTATTTCAGGTCTTTGATTTGCACATGATCACAGAAATGGTGTCTGGCCGTCGTTCGTTGAGACGGAAGGGTTTAATTTGCCAGCTCTGAGCGTTGCATTATAAACACAATGGCAGATAAAGCAGAACTCCAAATTGACAGGTTGTCAAGGTTGCGTGGTCTAAGTGAAAGAACTGTGCACGTGGTGAAGTACAATCTATGACTTTTTGTGCGAAGTTGTTCACCAATTTTTTTAAAGAAACTAATCTATAGAGCACTAATTCTAAAAAGTGTAGACTCAACTGTTGCAATATATTTTCGTATTTTTTCGTCATTTAGTGATTTTCAGCGAGTTATCACCCCATACCCTTTTCAAAAACTAGTTTAAAAGCCTTTTAGGCAAAGCCATACGTCGGTGAACTTTCCTTGTGTTTATCTAATAGCTTTTTAGACAGGAAACATCTTCAGTTTCAGCCGAGTAAATGTTATCAATATAAATACCTGTGCACGATTTTTTAACATAACTCGTCTAATGATCGTTAAAAAAGAAATTCTAGCATTTGAAATGGTTCGCTGTTAGCGAGTTTATGTTGATGAAGGCTAGCATAACTAAAACACGGATTCACTTCCAGCAGCGGCATTAACAGGCACAAAATAGCATGCTACGCTATATACAGTATAGCAGCAAGTTCCAAGTGTTTTACTGCGGATATTTACCCTACAAATCAAAGCTTTGGGAATGTCTGCAGCCCTATTGACAACCTCTTTATTTCAAGTTCGACATGTGGTGGTTTTGAACCCACAACCCACGCACGCCGTCCAATCACGCTGAATCTTTAACACCAAGCAACAGTCTAGCTGATTACAGGTGTAGAATACCAGGCTGGTTCCGAAACCTATCAACTTCAGTCAAGGAAGGGCAGATCCAGCTTTTTTTAGTGACTGTTGCAGAATGAATAAAATTACGGCGGTTCGGGCTTAATACCCTTTATATTTTACAAGAAAGCCTGATTTTCTTTATTTTCTTCATAATGGAAAATTCAAAATGATTCTATTTTTTAAGAATATTTTCTAGTTATATGTTATGCTATATAATATATGAAATATGAAATATGAATGTCGCAGCTGCATCTATTCCAACCGTCTCGATCAGCCCCTATCAGTACTGTATAGGAATTTGCATTCTCCATGATTCTTTTCAAGATGTCATCCGAGGGGGGAGTTGCTCTCGTCATACACTATCCTAATGTTCTAATGAAATCCCTTGAGCATCCCTGGAAATAATTCTGCTATTGAAGTCTCGTGCATGAAATAGTGAACTATTAGCCACTTTGATGTTGAGCATTCTTTTACGAAACAGAGGATCTGATGTAGAAAAAATTGCTTCTGGAGGTCTTTCAAGAAATATGAAGATTCATAGATATCTTATCGGTTTCAAAGATTTTGTGAGGTTTTTCAGGATTGTAAGATTTTCATGGATTTTTAGGGATTTCTAGATAAAGCGTAGGAGATTTCTTATCCCCTCTCTAATCTTTCCTACAAGAAGTGAATTCATTTAACGAATTAACATCAATTGAAACCTCGAGACACTTTGAACCGGCCCGTCTTTCCCTTCTCTCTCTTAACAAGCAGATTTACCATTGAAACGCAACCTGGATCCCTGTGCATTAGGGGCTCAATTTATCTCGCATGATAGATAGCTTGTGCTAATCTACTAATGTCGGATCTGCGGCGTGAAGCTAAAACAAGTTGCGGTGAAGGACTTCTGTCTAGGAGCAAGCGCCATCTTGCCTAGAGCCCATTCTTCTTTCATTATGGATCAGTGGCCTAAATCTGATTAATCCATCTAAAAAGCAAATGTTCTCGAAAGACTTTGCTTTCTACGTTTAAATCCAGCGATAATGAGTCTTAATGACTTTTCGTATTGTTTGCACAGCATTATTCGCTTGAAAGCACGGTACGCTGGCTTCCATACCTACTAAGTACATAGTCACAAGCCTAAAGCCCCAACTAAGCAATTAACATCGACGATTGATATTTCACATTTCAAAACACTGTTGTGAGAAACAGGTGTTGCCCTTATATTCACATTGCCAAGTGCGAATTAGAATCCGTCTCACTATGATATTCTGCTCGCTCTTAGCTGAAAACTTGCAACTGGGTTTTTCAAATAAACTTTTCCTGTCATGTTTGGCTGTGATGTACAATGGTGTGGAATGGAGAGTCCTTACAAATCAAAAGTCAAACTTTGAACTGTTCCCTTCAATGTCAAGGATCCGTCACTGAAGTCATTTTAATTCATTCTAACTTCAGCAAAACATTTATTTGTAATTCAATTTCTAGAATGCACACCATCATGAAAGGAATCAAGTGCGCATGCCCAGAGCCATCACATGTAGCGTAGCCGGCCCCAAAGAGTGGGGTAAACAATACAAGGGAGAAGGGGGATGTGGGAGCTGCTGTAACTCGGCAATCTCTGTTACTTTGAAATAGCCAAGAATCTAGTTATTGTTTTTTTATTCTGTGGAATAGTAAAACCCCAAAAAATTTTTCTACGGATTTCGAAGGAAAGGAAAATGGATCCTTTGAAAAAACTGGGATGAAAATGTCCCTGAAGTGCCATGCAGAGCGTAGGCATGCATTTACGTCATAACCATACGACCAGCAAACTGTGTTTACTGGCGCATGCTCAAAATTGAATAAGGGCCGTAGCTCGAGAAGTTGGTAAATACGTTGGCTAATGAAGTGGGCAAATAGGCGTGCATTGCAAACAATGTAGAGCAAATGGCAGGTTTGCTTGATTAATAAATGAGTTACTCGGCCGTTTCAAGTTACCCAGCCGTTTGAATTGCATGTAAATGTCATAACGAAACTAGATAGCTAATACGTAAACGCACATACATCTACTAGCTATACGTTTAATAGTGGGAGGGAGTTCATTGATTAAACGCATTGATTTTCCATTTGTATTCATTATCAAACATTAGCAACGTCTAATTAATTGGGCAGTATGTAATTAATTAGATTTCTCCAGTGAGTTTCCTCTCGGCAAATCTTTTCAAGCCCGGAAGGAATTTCGACTGAGGCCCCGTCTACAGGGTTGCAGATCACTTTTGATCCGGTACAAAATCAATGCAGCTTCTAAAGGAAAAGAAGTGATCCGGTACACTTTTGTTCCGCTATCCGCATCAATTTTTATCCTGCAACAAAGCGGACTTGTTTTGTATCGGATCACTACTGCCCTTCTTCAGGTAGACCAAGACACCAAGTGATCTGATACACTTTCGTTTGGAAATAACCCCTGAGCTCATTTAGAGCTTTAGAATGTTCATGGGGAGTACCCGCCAGACTCCATCCAGGGGCTATTGGCATACATGCATTTTTTATAAGCAAGTCAGTACTCCACATGACAAAAACTTAAAGGGCCACTCCAGCCAAAAAAAAATTTCTGAGATTTTTACGTAATATGGTAGTTAGTCGTGAGTTTGAAGCCATCGTAAAGTTTTTTTTGAAAAATATTATATTTTCTTGCTTTAATAGGCGTCCAAAGTTGAGTTTCACCGAAAAAAAACGAGCAAATTTTTTCGGTGAGGGGTGCCCTTGTGACGTCACAAAGGCACCCCCTTCGCCTTTCCGATCTATTGTAAAACTGTCGTCGAGAGATTCGGCTGTTTCGAGGAGAACGACCTTTTTCGCTTTGTGATTCGGTGTTTGGCAGAACTTGCACCAGGTTTGGATTTGCGAGTTGAAGAAGCAGTGGAAGCGATAAACAGATCAACTCAAATCAAATCAAATCAAATCAAATCAAATTTTTTCATTCAACAACAATTTACAAACTAATCTTAAGCATAACAATAATTAGTACAAAATACAATATATAATAATTAAAAGACAAATTATGCTTATAACATTCTAATAGATTTAATAAAAGTTGTCAAGGACACTGAGAAGAACCCTAAGGTTATCGAGCCCAGTGCCCTTTTATAGTAAAATTCAACATGACGGTATTTATAACAATATAAAACATTTGTAAATATTAGGATCAACATTAATTGGTAAACGATTTGAATTTAAACTGTAACAGAACAATAGATGTGAAGAAAGTCAGAATAAAAAAGAAATAAAAAAATAAAAATAATAATAATAAAAGTAAAAAAATGAAAAAACAGGGACACGGTTGATGAAATTAGAGGTAGTGTTGGAGATTTTATTAAAATCATTTCATTGTAAACAGTAGATGGAAGGAAATGATTTGAGTTCTGTACTAATTGATAAATTTTTGTCATTTTAACAATTTTGTAGTAACCACTTACGGAGAAATTTATTAAATAGTTTTTTACTAGACATTGAACGAATTTCAAGTGGAATTTGATTCCAAACTTTTATACCGGTAAAATTAATAAATTTTTTCCTTGCCTCTGTTGTCACCATAGGCAAGCAAAACTGTTTATTAGTTGCTTGACGAGTTTTATAGTTATGCCTTGCATTTGTTTTTTGAAATAAATCACATAAAACAGGAGTTATGCTGTTATTGTTGATGTCATACATAAACTTTGCAACTTCTAACTCATTCCTTCGTGTCCGTCAGTATCGCTGTAAAAGTTGCAGCATTTAGTAGTTTGAAGTTGAGCTATGCTGGTGTTCACAATTACTGCAATACTTTGGTTGCGAATGATTAAAAAGCTACAAGATTTGGCTTACAGTCGCGTTGTTTGATCGAGCCATTCACAGCAGAGACACATTCGTTATTTAGAGATGGGTGAGTAGGCCTAAGTTTGTCTAGTTTCATTCTGTTGACTTTAATGTAATTCCCCACTTAGAAATTACCCGAAAGTGAGGGCCAGGGGCGTGTGGAAAATGGAGGAGCATAAGAAAAAATGACACCTTTTAAAGGAAGCTTTTACATACTGGGGTCAAAATTGAGGGTTTAGACTTAAAAGCAGCTACCTTGGCTCTCATGGCCTCTATTCAACAAGAATTTAGCGAGAAATCAGATATCCAAAAAAGAAAAGTAGCAAAATTTCTGAGACATGTGACAGGGGCATAATTTCTGGCTTGAAAGTTGGGGGCTTGGTGCTTATGCCACTGCAGTAAGGGAGACCTTTCTATATTTTCATGAATTCAGCATTGTAATACTAAAGGGTGCCAACTGAAACCCCAACCTGTTTAATTGCCCCCTCCATTTTGTACTTCTGGGGGAAGGTAAATCTAATCTGTTTTTAAGCTGTTTCCCTCTTGCCATATTTTCCCTTGCTTATTTTCCTTTGCTTTGTTTGCATAGAAAATCTTGCACAATGAAGTCAATACACCTCAATTACAGGGGCGACGTGGGACCTCAATTTTAGGGTGGGCTTAACACAAAAAATTTCCAAAAAGGGGATCAAATGCTCAACAATTTCCGAAAAAGTGGAAAAATCGCAAAAATTTCCGCAAAATCTACAGATTTTGCTCTGATAGGAGGGGACATGGCCCCCTTTGCCCCCCGGCCACGACGCCCCTGCTCAATTACTTATTTATGGTTTTCTAAACTATTTAAAAACACCAGGAAACAATTAACAGATGCAATATTTATTGTAATGGTGCTCAATAGATAAAATATTTCAATTTCTTTTAGGGATAAAGTCAACAAAAAGAAAAACATGAATCCAGTGGCTAAAATCATCCAGAATTGTATCAACTCTAGTTCATATTTTTTTGAAGTACATCATGATATCAAAACTACTTTCTCTGGCATCATTATCTTGTAATAACTGTATGAAAACCTAAAAAGGAGAATTATAAGAGTTATATATTTATATATATATTTATATATATATATATATATCGGAAAGTAATATATCAACAATACATTTTTGCTTGGTTTAAAAGTTTGCTACACGTTTTTATTCAGAGGAACACAGGATGTTGAATCTACTTGTATTAGTAGGTGGGTTTCACATTAATACAAGAAATATGCGAGGAAGAGTGCAGAATTTGATGTTAAGTGCGTTTCTAAAAATAAGAAACTTTTAAGAAACTTTTAGTACTAGAAACTGGTGAAAAATTAAGAAACTTTTAGTAGTAGGACCCAAGCTAGGTTTCTTATAAAAAAAACAACGTGTATGCTACTAAACTATCAATTCAAAATAAAACTTTTATTATGGAAATAGATGGAAGCTGAACCCCTAGCTCTCTGCCTGCTGTATGTCCTGCCAGTTCATGTGGAAAATGATATTGCTTGTTTAAAGTCTATGCAAAATCTTTATTGTAGACTACATTTTTCAGTGAAATACACTTTACAAGAACTAACCATTGCACATCTCTGATTGTCATTGTCTTGCGTCTGTAAAAAAATCCTCAGTTTCTCTTTCCTTCTGATGTTCTGCTGCTTGCTGCTCCATGGCCTGTCACGCTTGGCCCCTGGCATTGGCCTAAACCATTCTACTCTATCCTCCCTTCTTGATCTCAAGTCCACAATAAGCCGTTTGCGATTTGTTTGTACCAGATGTTGAGAGTTGACTCAGCATAGTATGCAGACATTCCAATGTGAACATTGTTTGAAGATTGAAGACAACCTTCCCGAATTGGATGGTCTGTTCTCGCTGCAATTCTCATTTTGCATTTTTTGAGGTGATGAAATTTAGTAGCGGTCAGAGCTGTTCACTTTCGCACATGAAAAACGACAGGGGCGAGAGTTGACAACGAGAAATTTCTCGAGTGTCGAACATCCGTGTGACGTCAATCCGAAAAGCACCCGAAAACTTATTCAAAAACAATTCAATTCAATAAGAGTTATACAAATGCTTATTGCGAGAAAACGGTAAGAGATATACAAAAAATAATTGCGGATTCGTTCGTTTCAGGCCAGAATTGGTCTACTCATCAAATAAAAAAAGTGCACTGGAGTGGCTCTTTAAGCAATTCCAGTACTGGATAGAGGAATGCTAAGCAATTTGAAAATTATTGCTAAGATCCAATTGGTAATGAAAATCCTGCAGGAGCTAAAGGGAAGTAAGTTATAGTGGATATTAGTACTCCGGCACACTTTAGTATGCAAGTTACTATTGACATTTGTTTTACAAAAACTTCTGAGATAGTATTCTAAGAAACAAATCTTCATTAACAAGAAGCTAAGCAATTGCTAAGCAATTTTGAGTACTCAAATTTGCCCTTTAGCTAAGCAATTTTGAGTACTGAGCTCGAGCTGAAATTGCTTATAAGAAAAAATGCGTGTATTGGCCTCTTAAAACTCGCCTTCAGCCCCCAATTTGAAGATTCCTAGATACACCCCTGGGGATGATATTTTCGATGATTACTGTGTGTGCGAGAGATTTGGAATAAGTAGCTAGCTGCCCTTCTTTCAAGACTCCCAGAAAGTCGTTTCCTTTTGCAGAAATGAAATTACCCTAGACTAGAACCAGGTAAAAGCACAGTTTCTTATTTACCAGCAGCTTAATGACAATCAATTGCTTACTCAAGAGTGATCAACATGCCGTAGCCACAAGTAAAGCATGTGTGAGTGCAATCACGGGTCAAGTGAATCTTAAGTAAAATGTTTGCCCGTAGTTGGTTCACAAGCGTGTACAGGCAAACAACTAGAGAGAATAGGACAGGTCTAATGCGCAAACAAACCGATTCTCGGTTATTGAAAAAGGTTTTATTTGCAAACAAACCGCTTCTCGGTCATTGAGAAAACAAAAGATAATCGGAGGTTTATTTGCTTTTAGCACCAGTCAAAACACATTGCAATTGACTCTATTTAGAAAATTCATCGATTTCGTCATTTTGAATTAACACGAAGTAATTCGCTCATTTTGAAATGCAAGTAAACAACACAATCCTTTTTATAAGATAGCTTATAAGACTTGTCGAGTAGATGCGTCAAAAGATGATGATTTAAACTCGAATAGTTAGAAGATACTCATTTTTCATTAGCCATATGTGCAGGCTTTTTCTATAAACAACTTCATTCACGCCTAGTGCTAAAGTCAATTAACTCTTATAATAGAACAAACAATACCGAAGGCCCTAAAAATTAAGGCATGTTTCATCTTGCCTAAGACACACTTCAACATTTCCTATGGCTGGAAATTACTCCATCTCAGATATGGCAGACTCTTGGAACTTTTGCAATGAACGTATAGCTACTGTTACTCAAAGCAAACTATTTCATGTCATTGCCTTTTCTAGATTAGCTTACTTGATTTTCAGAGAGAGTTGTCTGGTTGCTCCGGTATGAAACATACATTTTAGGCCCTAACATAACACACCCTATAATCAACTAATCAATAAACTACACGATGTGTAAAAAGAGTCTGGGCTCAAGTCACGTGTCTAATTTACTGCAGATGTTAAATTGAATGACATACTGTGGCTAAAACTCGCTGAAAATCCTAAAAAATCTTGAATAAGGTTGTATCAAGTAAGTATTAGGTTGTATCAAGTAAGTATTAGGTTGTATCATGTAAGTATAATGTTGCATCAAGTAAGTATTAGGTTGTATCAAGTAAGTATAAGGTTGTATAAAGTTAGTATAAAGATGTATATCAAGTAAGTATAAGGTTGTATCAAGTAAGTATAAGGTTGTATTAAGAAAGTATAATGATGTACATCAAGTAAGTATAAGGTTGTATCAAGTAAGTATAAGGTTGAATCAAGTAAGTATTAGGCTGTATCAAGTAAGTATAAGGTTGTATCAAGTAAGTATAAGGCTGTATCAAGTAAGTATTAGGCTGTATCAAGTAAGTCTAATGATGTATCAAGTAAGTATAAGGCTGTATCAAGTAAGTATGACGTTGTATCAAGTAAGTATTAGGCTGTATCAAGTAAGTATAAGGTTGTACCAAGTAAGTATAAGGCTGTATCAAGTAAATATTAGGTTGTATCAAGTAAGTATAAGGTTGTATCAAGTAAGTATAATGTTGTATCAAGTAAGTATCAGGTTGTATCAAGTAAGTTTAATGATGTATCAAGTAAGTATCAGGTTGTATTAAGTAAATATAAGGTTGTATCAAGTAAGTATTAGGTTGTATCAAGTAAGTATTAGGTTGTATCAAGTAAGCATTAGGTTATATCAAGTAAGTATTAGGTTGTATCAAGTAAGTATTAGGTTGTATCAAGTAAGTATAAGGTTGTATCAAGTAAGTATAAGGTTGTATCAAGTAAGTATTGGGCTGTATCAAGTAAGTATAAGGTTGTATCAAGTAAGTATCAGGTTGTATCAAGTAAGTATAAGATTGTATCAAGTAAGTATTAGGCTGTATCAAGTAAGTATAATGATGTATCAAGTAAGTATAAGGTTGTATCAAGTAAGTATAAGGTTGTATCAAGTAAGTATTAGGCTGTATCAAGTAAGTATAAGGTTGTATCAATTAAGTATTAGGCTGTATCAAGTAAGTATTAGGCTGTATCAAGTAAGTATAACGCTATATCAATTAAGTATTAGGCTGTATCAAGTAAGCATTAGGTTATATCAAGTAAGTATTAGGTTGTATCAAGTAAGCATTAGGTTATATCAAGTAAGTATTAGGTTGTATCAAGTAAGCATTAGGTTATATCAAGTAAGTATTAGGTTGTATCAAGTAAGTATTAGGTTGTATCAAGTAAGTATTAGGTTGTATCAAGTAAGTATCAGGCTGTATCAAGTAAGTATAAGGTTGTATCAAGTAAGTATAAGGTTGTATCAAGTAAGTATAAGGTTGTATCAAGTAAGTATAAGGTTGTATCAAGTAAGTATAACGCTATATCAATTAAGTATAATGTAGTCCAGGCTACGATTTCGAAGATACTAGTTCATTTCATCTTGAGTTGGATGTTTTATCTAGTTTATGGTTTAGTTATTTTAAGGTTTAAGCTAAATTCTGGACTCTTATTTTGATATTTATTTTGTTATGCGGCTATGAGCCTTGGGGATATACGATGCAATATTAGTGGCTTTACTATTATTATTATAATTTTCATCATTATTAGTATGAAGATGAATAAAGGCATTATTGCCAGGACTCCCGAAAGGAGTGGGTTTAAACGGCTTCAGAGCCAGAGCTTGTAAAAAAGAGGTTAAAAAGAGCGTTTTCAATCGTGTCCTCTTGTCAGAGGTGCTTTATCTATCTTTGCCTTCAGGCCTCTAAATTCTCTCCACAAGCCTGTTAATTACTTACACAAGTCTCAGTAAGGCGAGATATGCGGCTCTTTTTCACGGACCCAGCCTAACCATACTGGCGTTGAATTAATATAAATGCAAAGCAGCTTAATAGATTAAAGCCTCGTTCCCATAAATCGCAGGCGATCGGCAATCATCGCAGACATTTGCGATTCTCCTTTGTTTTCTATTGTTCGTCGCAACCATCGCCAGAAACAAACGATTTATCATAATTAACGAACAAATGATTAATTAAAAACCAAACAGGCTTAAACAATCTTAATAATCTCCTTCTTAATATCGGCGAAAACAAGCTTCTTGGTTACCTGGGCTAGCCCACCACATACAAGATATCGTAAGCAACCTTCCCTCCTCAAAAACCATGTGTCAATGCCCCTCTTTTACATGAAATGATTCATATTTTTTTATCATTCTATTAGATAATGAAACTCTTGCGCTGAATCAAGAAGAAACCATTCTTTCTGTGGTGGTAGCTATTTACAGATCCGTCAAACCTCTGTGCCAATTTTTCCGAGGGGCATTCCACTCCCCTTCAAAGCGTACAAGATTTTTCAAGAACAAAAGGATTTCGAAAGATTTTAAAGGCATTTTTAGAATAAAAGGATTTCATTCATTCTTAGTGTGCGAGACGTGCGAGATTTTCAGGTGGTGATACTTGTTGCCCTAGTATTTTACAAGCGTGCCCAAAATCAATCTATTCATGGACCCATAATCAAAAAGTCATTATTGATAGACCCAAAATTGACCATAGATCTAAATTTTTGGGTAGAAGACAAACCCAAGTCATGGAGTGCAATGGGTCTTGCTTGGAAACCTTGTTCCACATACCAATACGTTCCTTGTATTCAATTTTAGCACATCAACAACAACAGGCGCCTCGTGACTCATCTGCCATCGCAAACTCTCTCTAATTCTAAGTGTTTAACGTTAATAGGATAATCAAACGACACAATGAGACCCATCCAATATCAATTAAGTCCTTAATCGATATATAATCACCAGACAATTTCTTTTCATTCATAGCATTCGGCTCTGTATCATTCTCAGGGATATCTCTGGCAATGATAGCAGTTATTATTAGCATTGTTCTTATCAGTGCTTTGGCGTTTCCAATAAAAAGAAGCAATGAGATTAAAATAATTCTTTACTAGAAAAGGACAGCAGGGGGCATGCATAGGCCAAAGGGTACGATCTTCGAGTTTACATTAGCCTATTTGCTTTATGGTGTGGTTAACACCGCTCACGATCTAGAATCGTTTAGGAAACGGTTAAATGGGAATTACGGTACAGCTAAGAGAGGGGGGAGGCGAAGGTTAAATCACTTTGAACATCCGCATGTAACTGTTAACAAGCTTCTTTGGTACTCGAAATTCTGGACATTCTGGGTTCAAAACAACCGTGGGTTCGAAACCACCATTGGACACTCAATTTTGTGGGTTGTCTAATGGACAGTCGGTTTCAAATATGTGCTTCTGCTGCACAATGGGAACATTAAAAATACTATGTACTATAATTTATAATGATGTGATGCATTCAACTTTCCCACTACTGGCAATAACGCCTCTTAGGACCTTCCACAGGCCACCACTTAAAGAGTAGTGTCCTTTACTCACTCAGAGTACAAGATCTTTACCGTTTGAAAAACCTCTAAGGTTGGTAAATAAATCATCGAGAAATTAAAATCGTGGACACGCACTTCAGATCTACATGAGCTTTAAAGTGTGAGTGGAGTTTTAAGTGTAAGAAGAATGAAGAGGCCTTTCTTCAAGCTAAGGAACGGATCTTGATAAGGGTGTACCTGATCTAGGTTTAAGAAGAATGAAGAGACATTTCTTCAAGCCGAAGAGCCGATGATTAGGGTGCACAGGATCTAGGTGCAAGTAGAACGGAGAGACAGTTTTTAAACCAAGGAACTGATCATCTTCTGTCTGTAGGAATCTCAATAAATGTTCTAAACTAGTGAGTTGAAAGAAAAATGAAAGATCAAAGACTGAAAATCAAGGCTCCCAGGATTCAAACGGATTGAAAGATATACCGAAGCAGGACAACAAATTAGCACTTTATTTTCTGGTTTACCCAATTTCAGGCTTATCCAAATTTAAGGTGCTAAATTAGATTTTGAATTAAATCCTTCTTCTGAACCATGTATCTAATTACATGAATTCACCAGGCATCGTCTATTGATATAACAGCTTTAACTTGGCCAACGAAACGCTCAAAAGTCCATTCTTTCCTCTGATACACAATAAAACTAGAGGCGTCAAAGTTTGAAAACATTCTAGATTTATTTCTAACTTGGCTGGAGCCAGCTTTTAGCCATCGCCATTCCCTTAAATACTTAAGTAAAAAATCAAATAAAATGAAAGTTGACTTACCAAAACTGAAATGATCAGCCTTAACCAAACTCTGCATTCTTTTTTGTGACCATTCCCCACGACATCATCAAGAAAAAGGCGCCCCTCCAATACCTATGATAAGAGAGTCAATAATTGAAAACATATGGAATTTATTAGTGATGACGTCACAAAAATCTATTTATAGACTTTTTTGCTAGTTCATAAAGTTTAGACAGGATTTCCTATTGAAAGTCAATTTTTAAATGGTCATATCTCAGTCAATATCTACATGCAGAGGTGATTTTGCATCCATACAATGTTATTTTTGAAGCTCTTCAGATTAAGGACAAACTTCAAAAATTCATAAAATAGATTTCTGTGACGTCATCACTCATAAACTCTATTCTAACACTTTATTCATTTAGCCTTAACTCAAAAATCAACCAACAATAAAAAGTTCCTCATTTCAAATCTTTCTTTGATCAGTACAGGACTTCAGGATGGTGAAAAAATGGGAAACGTAACGAAACATAATAACCACTGAAGCCTATAGGTCCAAAGCCTATGGTTGGTTTAAATTCGCTTCGCTGATATAAGTAAGAGCTATTGTATGTACCCACTTTAGTGAAGGTTGATAAAAATAGCCTGTCTGATACTAAACAAATTACTACGTCAAAAAGAGAGCCGCCAGTATACCACTTACCACTTCCAAAAACTTCTGAAGCCGTTTTGTTGCTCGAGATTTCCTTTTTGATTCGTTCCGTGACTTTAGCTTTTCACTAAGAAAAAAACATGGCAATTCAGTTTAAGGGATTTTGAATGATAGCAAATGAATGAGGGTCAGATTTGCGAGATTGCGATGGGCTCAATTTCATGTCACCAGCACCTTGGATTTCGTGATTGAAATCCATATGAATTGTTTCCAGACGTTATATGAAAATCCCACACTAAGTTCAAAAGTTGCACCTAACTAAAAGATCTATTTTTCCGAATGACAATCTTTCTTGAATCTCTATAAGTTACAGTTATAGAGATTGGATGGTATACGTGGCCAAAAAGAGAACAAAAATCTAATTTTGGAAGCGTAAATTCAAATATTAATTATCCGTTTTTAATTTATGAAAGATATTTTTTAGAAAACGCTGAGATGGATCATGCTAAAACAAATAAGAGAAAATCAAAGAAAGCGATGACAGATGCAGGTAAAGCTACGAGAAAAGGTGCAACCATTCTTCATTGCCTCACATTTACCCGGGCCTCGTTTTGAGTTTTGAAGCCTCCTATTAAAATGATAAGAAAGAAGTACAATAAAAATCTGTAAATATGGTAGAGTGGCTGCGTGACTCAACAAGCATATCAAATTCTTTTAACTAAATCAGTGACTAAGTGAGACACAGAGTTCTCTTACTTAAAGCTATCAAAATAATACCTTTCTTTGTATAATTTGTACAGGCCTGCTTGTAAACGCCCTGATGCTTTCTTGATTGTCATCAGTTCCTTGATGTGAAGCATCTGAAAAACAAAAAATTAGAACGTATTAGTGCAAATTGCATCATTGGTATTGTTCTGGTTGTGACAAGCTCTTGCAAAACATCACATCTCAGTTCTAGAACCCTGGATGCACTTTGCAAGTTAGATTTCCTGGGTTTTAGTCTTGCTTGGGTCTTGTTTTTCTAATCATTCCTTTTCTCTTTCTAATCATTTTATCAGATAGAATTTTCAAATCCTGCTTCTTCCCAAATTCACAAGTTTCTTCCGGATGAGGTTTCGTGAAGCAAAAAAGAATTCATTGGGTACAACTTACATTTTTCATTTTCCATAATCTTTTTGGTCCAGTTTGGTTTTTCCTGCTAGTCGCATTCCTTGCTTTCTGATCCTTCATGATCTTATCCACTATTTCAGACGCATCAGCTCTGATGCTCGAAATAAGTTGTAAGAAGCGTTCGGCCTAACGAAGACAAATAATTACACTAAGCAAATTAACAAATATGAAAACAATAGCTTCTAGATCTTACTAATGTAGCTTTCTGTTTTTACCTTTAGTTTATAATTTAACTAGTATTGAAGATGGTTTCAGTGGAAAGCTTTTGCTTATACTATATTGTATATATGTTTACTTATTTTACTTACCTATCATGGTGTATGATTATCATATCATCATCACAAATGAACAAGATTGAGGACTTACCTCTGGGAGTAAGTAGACAGCCAGGTCTGAGATATCTTCAGGCTGTGTTTTCATATAACCTTCCATACAATTAGATTGTATTTCCCTGACACGACAGGCGAAGCACACACATCTAAAATTCAAAATACAGTATAAGAAATGTAAGGTTTTAATGTATGTTAATGCATTATTGCACATATGTGTATAATTAGCATCATTAGCAAGCACAGACCGAGCTGTAAAAAAAACAAAAACCCCTCAAAATATCATATGAAACACCGCAAAGTCTCTTTTTCTCTTTTTCTTTAGGTTATTTCGTTTGCCAGGTATCGTTTTCTTGTAATTAAACGTTCGTATGAGCAATTCTTATATGTAATGGCCCTGGGATAGTCACGATCTTTACTTCCCATCTATCTATCCACCAATTAATGCAAACTTCAACAAGCTGAAGGTTATTGCATATAACAAAAATGAAAAAAAGAGAAAAAAAGGAATGAGATGATGTACCCCTATGAGTGGGAAATCTTTTAGACTGGGAATGCAGCACTTCTCTTTCTATTTAGGCATGGAAAGGATATGTTGGATCAATCAAATTTGGTGGGTATTCAACAGTATTGTAATGTGGATATTAATCATAATTTGTAATGTAGATTTTTGTATAATATAATGTAATTCTTTATCAATTGATATAAAAAAAATATGAAGCAACTAACATGATAAACAGGTGACAAAGAATGGCGCAACGCTACTTGGAGCTAGATTTGAACCTATATATGCGCACTATCAAAAATCTATCTATGGAGAACCCTACCACGTGATATCTGTCTCTACATTTCATTTGGCGGGTGGATGTGCAATTAGTGCAATAGAAGGAGAGCATAAAAAAAAGAGCTACTAGTCTCACATTTCCGCAATCCTAGTGAGGATCTTGTCCTTTTCTTCTTTAGACAATTTCTTTTTGAACTTGCTGAAATAATCACAGAACAGCAACCATTTTAAAGCAACTGAAAGATAAGTGCAGATCTTATAAAATTGTTTGATTTGATATACCATCTGAAAAGAAAACCTGTAACCAAGGTCTAAAGAAAACAGCAGCAAGATATCATAGAGAAATCAGACTTTGAATTCCAAGAACATTTTGTGGTATCCTGAGAGTTCGCTGTGCAAAAAGCATGATGGATTTATTGTTTATCTACGACTTAATCATTGGTAGTCGATAGCCCCTAAACTGCTAAGTATCTTTATAATGTATCAGTTTATACAGGTGGTCACTAAATAGGTAGACTAATTGAACAGTACAAACATGGTCCTTCTTCTTAATGTAACCACACTTTGTGATTCCTTGCGTCTATTTTCTATGTTATTAAAGAGTGCCTCTTTGAAGATCAGGCAGAGGTTTATATTAGATGAATGCACAAAAACTTACCATCGCATATCTCTTTAATCATCTCTTTGCAGACGTACAAACACTTTCCAGGTTCCTGCAGTAACATGTTTTTAGGCTCACAAGATGCAAGAGACCCAGAGACCAGTTTACACATGTTGTCCAAGTGGTTTTCTATTTCATCCACTAACGAATTGATACCTGAACGAAGAAACATGAACCAAAAGTTTTCTTGTTAAATCAAAAGGAAAAATGGTGAAAAAGAAAGACATTTCAATTTTGAGGACTAACCAGTTGAAAATGGCCCTATGATTATCATTCAAGCTTCGTTTTCTCGAATCAATATCAAGTGTTCTTTTATTATATTTCATAAAAACTTACAAAACTAGAAAGATAAAAAAACCCATTACGGATGGACAGCAAATCCGTGTTGAATAAAATTTGTATTAGGTTTACCTTATCAATTTCTTAATGTCTTCCAAATAATTTTGTCTTATATACCAATTTTGGCTCTTGGGATAGCAAGATAGCAAATAGCAAGCAAATTTATTTGTTAACACAGGTTTGGAGTAATGCAGCTTACAGCTAATGGGGACCTGCAGCTTGTGCCCCTAGAACTAATATTCTACACCGAATATCCTGTGTACTCATTTACCGACCTCTGAAGGATTGACAGTTGAGTTTGCTGGCGGCCTTGTAGTTCATGATTCCGACTGTTCCTGGATTCAAACCCACCAAGGTAACCCTTCATGGATTAGAAATCCAGAACCCCTGGGATAAAAAAGTTTTGCTTATAATAGGGTCCACCCTGTATGAAGAGTTTAGGCAGTTGCAGTGATGTGCACCTGTTAGTGGAAATCCTAAAAATGATATGTTTATAGCTAGGCTATGTTGTTGGTAGCAGCTTTGAAACTGTCTAGAGATGTTGTCAACTCCACAGCCCTAAGGCATAACATTCAAAGCTGAAACAATGTTCTACTTACGACTCTTAGCTCCAGTTTGTTGAAGAAACTCTTGAAGCTTGTCTTGGATGGCATTAAATTCTGGCTTACTTTTAACGAATTTCAATGCTTTCTTCGCTTTCTCCTCGTTGATGTCAGGTGGGGGAGTCCCGGCATAAATATAGTGTAGAAGAATCCTGATAACATCTTCGTTTCTTGAAAACATCAAAACAAAATTCTCTTCTTCCAAATTTGCCTCTTGTAGGACGCTGCTCAGGAGACACTTGTGACATTTGAACTAAGAACAAATAATTCTGGTTAAGTCTCAAGAACATGGGAGTAAGTAGACAGCCAGGTCTGAGATATCTTTAGGCTGTGTTTTCATATAACCTTCCATACAATTAGATTGTATATCCCTGACTGTACAAATGAAGTACAAAAGAAAGGATTGAATTAGTAGTTATTCACACATTTGTAAAGAAAATCTAGTTAAGATAACTTGTGTGAAAAAAAATGAGCAGAGTAGAATTAAAACCCACGACCACTAGGTTAATAATCTAGTGCAATACCAAAACGCCATCGGGTCACTCAAGCAACTAAATCCATATCAATCACACTAATTGCACCACTAATCACTGAATCTATAGTTGAGTCTATCCAGGTTCACTTCTTTAACAACTACACAGGGCCTGCCAAAGAGCGAAAAAAGTTCCCACACCAGGAGGACTATCGAGGTCTATCACAGGAAAGGGTTGAGTAGCAAATGAATAGGAAAATCAATCAAGATAATGTGTGAATGAATACTGAAACTACTTGCTCATTTTCATTCCACACAAATTTTATCAATAAAAACATCATTACAAATGATCATCATTAAAAACAGAAAAATAGTAAAAAAAAGAAAAACAAGAATATTTTTGAAAACTGGCATTAAACTCAACTGTCAGAACTTACATGTTTTCCATTTTTTGCAATAATGGTTGCGTCAGAGAACTCTCCACTCTCTAAAGCATCTAAGAATGGAGCCTGCCGATCATCTTGGGTCACATTTGCAGTCTATGACAGAAAAATACCATTCTATAATGCTTTGATGATAGTGATTCATGAAAACATATTTCGTTAAAACTAACTACATACGTTTCATACGCCCCAGGAGAAGCAAAGCTTATCGAGCCTGGGGCGTTTACAACAAAACAAAAAACATTATAAAATTTAACAACTACTCTACAAGGTTAAATACAATGAACATACATTAGTGGTTAGAAAAAAGCTATGAAATGTCAAGACAAGAAAACTGAATTGCTAGAGCAAATTTGTGATGTTGTGTATGATCTGGCCTACAAGTGTCAAGGCGAGATTTCTATTCAACAAGAAACAAATTCATTTTCAACAGGACCAAACAGAACTCCTTCTCCCTTGACAAAACTTCTTCCTCACTGGACCAAAACTTATTCTCACAGGCAAGAAACAAAGTTTTGCAGGACAACAAATCTTCGTCAAATTTGTACTAAGTACTATTAGATTGTTAGTCTAATGTATTTGCTTTTGTGTGATGAAATAACACACAAGCCCATGCACTTTCTTGACTTTTCTAGTTTAGCAGCAACAACAAAGAGCGGCATTTCATGTTACAACCAAGTATTTGAAATACTTACCCTTTTAAACGCAAGATGAAAAGTAAGAGGATCTGAGAGCTCCATAGTTTGCCCATCATCTAACAATTCCACCTAGTACAATGAAAAAAAAAACACATGGTTGATAAGGGAAAAATCTAGCTGATTTTGAACAGACCTTATCAGATGAAGATCTTGGAATTTCAGACTTAGTTAGGAAAGGTCTGATTCGCTACGTGGTACATCACAGGGTTAGGAACATAGTCAAAGATTAACCACTGTTTTGTGAAATTTAGGGATGTCTTCATTAAAAGTACCAATTAACCAGTTTTTAGTGGTTACCTACAACAACTATAACTGCTCAACATGGATTATAGAATTCGCTAACTTTTCCAAAAAGAACGGTTTTAAATGGTTCCTTGAATCATGAGTTATAAGTCTTTCTTTTGAGAGCACAAAAAAGTGGTTACCCTAGTAGTGGTTACCTCATCTCGCAACTTCAACAGCGTGTACCAGTTAACTCGAGTAAGTTAAGGTTGCCAGATTTTGCTAGCTTGCCTGAACTCTCTACTATCGTTGTGATATTAGCAGGAAAACGACATGAGCAGGACTCTAACCCATGACATCAGTATCAAGCGTAGTAGTACTACCAACTGAGCAATAAGGGCATCAGTTTTAACGAGCAACTCGAGCCATATCAACCAGACAGTATGCAACACCACTCACCAATTGTAGAGATAAGTCTCAGTTGGCAAAGCATTGATTGGCACAGCCCTTGGTTGTGCCATCCAAAAATTTGCCTGATATTTCTGAGAATGATGGAAGTTATTCCCGTAGAGAAATTTTCTAGTAGAAAGAGAGCCCTAGAAAGAGAACCCTAAAACATTCATTCAAAAAAACAATTTTACCTCAAACTTCAAGGAATTGCCATTTTCAGCCAGAAAAATGAACAGCACTTTTCCATAACTTTGAGCAGATAGCTAGTGAGTAATAATAAAAATTCAAACTTAAGCTGAAGGAACCAGGAAAAAAATATACCAATGCACATATGAAAACTTTTGGGTGAATAATTTCCATACCAGCCTAAACAATGTAAAAAAGGCTGGTCTAAAATTCTTATAATTTTATTCAATCTCTTATAGCTACATTGAGCAACATGGGGTCAAGAACTTTTTTGTGTGCCTGCGGCAAAAATAACTTAATAGAAAAAGTGCCCGCAGAGTGTCCTTTAAAATCTGAATGTCTATTGTAGGAAAATATATCCATGCATTCAAAATAACAAAACATATCAAAATATGACTGAAAGAAACTTATGTGCCTAGGGCTGCCAGTTGACTTAGTGGACCTTTGATAGTGCAAAAGCTTTTTTCAAGTAATATTTTCCAGAATTAAAGGATGAAAGAAACAAACCAGAAAGTTTTCAGACTGCATGAATGGGAACTTATCACTGTTGGGGTATGACTGCCACGTAACATCTCCATCTTTGTGTATGAACAAGTTGGCCCTAAACAACAACGCATAATAATCATAATCAATTAGAGGCAATTCTTAAAATTGCTATACTTGATAACAAGATGGAAAAATGTTTTTGACCAACCAGAGCATTTTTTGACTGAGAATTCATCCAATCAGATCGCTGAAAAGACAATGGATTTCGAAGATTCAACAGCTCAAGAGTTGCGAAAATGGCGGAACAGCGCGAAAGCTGTGGCAAAAATAGCGTTCAGGGCTCTCTATTTCTGCCGTAAACATGTAAACTATTTGGCACAATTCTGATATTTCTCAAATCTATGATAGTTTATCTAGATTTTTACCGCTTACCAGGTTAATATTTTACGTAATTGCTGAAAAAATCTATTCGACAACTCGCTCAAAAATAATCTTAGCATTGAATTGCAAGTATGGCATAATAGACTAATATTTCAACTAATAAACCATAACTAATTTTTCTGAAAAACTAACACTTACCTTGCCAGAGCCCTTACTTTTGTTTTAAAACAACTCCACCATCTTTACAAACCATTAGTTATTACTTGCAGCTGTTTGAAAATTTCAGTTTGAGTTTCCCGCCGAACAAAATTCGACGTCAAAAGTTATGGAAAAGCTCGGACACGTTGATGAATGAAATTGAGCAACAGCAAAAAACGGGGGTCGAGCAAATTGGTGAAATTATAATTTGAAAATTTAAAAAGACATGTATTTTGATCATTCTCTTTCTTATATTTATTTAGAATTGATTAACAAATTCAAAAAATAATATTTGATGCATAAATAGATTTCTAATTACCTACTATATTAAGATAAAAGCCATCGTGATAGGAAGATACGCACATTTTACCTATATTCTGAGGCCACCCCCGTTTCAGTTAGTGGTTTTTGAGGAACCTATCCGGGCTCTTTGATGGTCTCACTGGTGTGAGAAAGTCGTCGCCCTTCAGCAGGTCCAGTGTAGTGTCAAAGAGCCCGGTTAGGTTCCTCTCTACATTCGATGAGTGGTGTTGCAATTTGTGTGAATGAAATGGCCTGGGTTTCTCGTAGTCCCGGTTGCGCAGTGGTAGTGCTCTACAGTACGAATCTAGAGGTTGTAGGTTCGAGTCCTATTCGCGTAATTTTCATTCTCACAAATTATCTCCATTAAAATTGCTATGCTCATCTCTAAGGCCTATTGGTATAGTCTGTCTGACAAGTGCATAGGCACGAAACTCAGAGTCACAGAAGAACATGTCTGTTTATTGGGTGTAGATTCCACTCCAGGGCTGGATCCAAGGAGGGGTGTAAGGGGCATAGCGTACGCCACCCTATTTTGGTAGAAAAACAATGCAATTAGCTTGATAATACCCTATTCCCCTTACATTATCCTTTGATATATCTGTGTTACGCTTCCCCCTTACTATGGGTGCTGGATCTGGCCCTGCACTTTATAATCGTTCTATCCTTTAAATTGAGCAGTATAGGACAAGCATGCTTTCTGATTTCATTCGCCATACTTTGTAGATTTAGGTACCTTAGCTTATATTGGTTGATTTATCTATTGGATTAATTTTCTTCTATCGCAGCAAACATCAAAAGGTTCCATCATTAGAGGTTCTAGCCCCTTGTTAGGGGAATTCTAGTGCCACGGTACCCCTACATAAATCAAGGTTAAAGTATGATTCATTTATTGCAGTACTTACCCCACAATGGAGTAATTCTCGGCAGCATTTACATCTTCAAAATATCTGTGCTCTTTTACCTAATCAAAATAATTCGAAAAATACATTTATATCAATAGCAACATTTATGATGGTCTCCAGAAAAGAACAAAAATGGTGTTAGGGCACAGGGTCCCAAAGCCACCACAGTTTGTACAGGACTATAAAAACATGGATTCTCTCCCTCTCTTAAAAGGCCATTGCTCTATCAATTTTTCTTGGCATTGCATTCTACTTGAGCCCTTGTTTACATGCTGGTGTGTTTATTGTGGTGTGGTATTGTGTGGTGACAGTGATTTGAAGAACCAACAAACATTCTCACTCTACATCTTCACCAAGAAGTGCATGTTGCACCTGGAACCTGCAGGTGAGTGATGACTGAGGCCTGTATCTATGCAGCTTTTTTTCGCTATTTGTAGCAACCCTCGGATTATGGAACAATGATCCTAAATTTACGACACCAAAAGTGCAAAACCAAGCTTAACAATCTTTAGGATAAGTACATCAGTTTACTTTTACTTGTTTTCAACTCGTCAGCTTTTATTTTTTCGCGCGAAAATATTTTAAAAAATTTCACAGCCTCGTTTTGCGTTTGTGCTGTCGTGAAAATTTAGGCCCATTGTTTACAAATTTTATACCTACCCCCACAGTACTAAGTTAAGTACAAGTCTGGTTTACATTGGTTTAATGAGGAACTACCTAAAAAGATATGGGCCACAACCCCAGTACCGGATTCAGGGGGTGCTACAATGGGGGGAAGTTACCCCCTTCACCAATAAAAACATCTCTTACTTTCCAGAAGTTTTGCTGCCCATTCTCTTGATGTCACTAAACGTTCAGGCCTAAAAATTGCAACGACGTATCGAGGAGGGGGAGGTATCTGCCTGGCAACTTTTTCAGGTTTTAGCTTTCCTAATAAAATGGAAAACAATATGAACTATGAAGCTGGCAACCTGTGAAGGTAAAATAATGTCATAAGAAGCGCTATTTACCTCCCAGGAACCGTGCAGTTCTCGCTTTCTTAGCTTCATGTTGAATTTTTGTAGAACAAAATTCCACTTCTCTCAGTTAATCAGTTTCGGTTTCGGGATCTGTAATGAAGTGCTGCCACCCTGACCTTGCTGACTCTGCTTTCCCTGCAGCTAATATTTAATTTTCCCTACATACCTCAAAGTTCAGTTGTTTATTGAAAAAGTGTTCCAGGCTGAGATTTGGGTCAGAAATAATATTTTGCTTGCTTCGAAAAATACTTAAATACAAAAAGTATACAATAATTGCGAGTGAATTACACTGCGCACTAAAAAGACCCTGCAGCTTATTCAAAATTTGGTGCTAAGAATATGTAAGAAGAATATTCGTTAGGACTATGGACAGTGTTTGAGCTGGTATAACAGTTTGGGAATGAGTCTATAAGTCTTTGAGAGCAGCAAGAAGGAAGACGCAAAAGAAGACAAAAAATGAACCAAGAACAGAATTCTTCAAAAATTTACATATCTTTCAGGTCAGGTGATAAGTAAGACATTAGATACTATAATCTTCAGTTACTTTTAAAAATGCTAGAAGATAAAATAATGACTGCCTAAGGAAAACCACTAAAGCTAAAAGTCTTATAAATTTCAAGACCTTAAGGGGTCTTGGTTTTTACCAGAGTATCTGCTGATTTTCTTAAATTCTACTGAGCTATCCAGGGAGCAGCAATTGTAAAAACATGCTGGTTCTAAATAACAATACACTGTTTTTTTTATAAGAACCAGTAAAATTGAGTTGAAGTTGGCTGTTCTTGAATATTCCTCTATTTTCAGCCTAAAATGTTCTTAAATTGTCAAAAACAATGATTGGGAAGCCTTTTTGCTATCAGTAGTGTTAATTGTTGCAAAGTTTGACTCTCTTAAACCATCAGACATTATCTGTGTGCTGTACATCAGCTTGCCTAGTGATTATTTCTCAGTGTTATGGTTATTTCGTAAAATTTTCATATTGAGCCAAAAATGATCAGCCTCAGTTAGTTCTTAGCTTGTTCTTAAGTTTGGTAGAATTTGAGGCTGGTGTTCTTATAAAATTCATCTTATAGAAAAAAGAGTGTATATGTAGATATAAAAAGTTGGGCAATACCTGGCCATCTTGCAATTTGGAGGCCATTGGGTATCATTTTATTTGGGGTCTAATTATCATACTAAGTGAATAGCAATATCTCACAAGTATTTAATTGCATAATAAATAATAATCAAATAATATACTAATTCAATACAACTTATATAATCTAAAACATATAAATAAGCTACTTTAATTTTTTTATATATATTTCTACTCTCAAATTTTATGAACATTTATCTACTTGATTCTAATATGATCAAAAAGGTAAAACTTATCAAACCCATATTTGAATTTCCTAGTCCTGGGCACAGTGCTTCATCAAACTTAGCTTAGCCATCTTAGCTCCTTCGCTACATTTTTCCGGTTTTCAGTTTCAGCTCCGTGATTGGTTACTGTAATGAAGTGTTGCCACGCTGACCTGGCTGTTTCTGCTTTCCCTGCAGTTGATATTAAATTTTCCCTACACACAGCAGAAACGCGTTTCTTATGAGAGCACACTTTATAGAAATAGATTTCTTTTCAATATGCAACAAGCAGGGCCTGATCCAAGGGGGGGGGGGGGGCGTATTTTGGTCGAAAAACAATACAATTAGCTTGATAATACCCTCTTTCTCTTACATTATCCTTTGATATGTGTGTTACAGGCCTATTGATTATGGGTGCTGGATCCGCCCCTGACAAGTCAACAAGCAACAAGGGCCAGAATGACCATAACAGTAAGCAACTCTAGGACTCGATGAAATAAATTGAGCAAATATGTAGTTGAGCAACTATGCTGATCACAATATGTTTCACTGTCAAAAGAAGCATATTTTCATATATGGTGCAGGGAATTTTCTATACTCATTCTATATAAAGTTAATCATCAAATAAAGTTCCTTGGGGTAACAAAATTATGGCTCCTGAAGGGCAAAAAGAAGATGAATTTCGAAGCTTTTGGATTGCTGTTTAATTGCTTACTTTGTGCTAATTTCATAAAAGCAACCCTCTTCTTCTTTACCATTTTTTCATACCTTCTTTATCATTAAAGCCACTAACATCTCTAGAACATCATGATTTCTTTTAAGAGCTTCACAATAAGTATTTACAGCTGTATTTTGTGTGGAACTGCACGTTAAAAAAACTCTAATTTGATCCGCTCTAATGTATGAAAGAAGTGTAAATAAATATAGCGTGAAAAATGATTGAAAATACAGTACAGTACTACCCCTCCAGAAAGAAACTTGATATTTAGGAAACTGTAGCCTGGCTGATAGCAGTTTATCTATCCCAAGGCTCCCTTGGTTGGAGCCATAGAGTCATAGTAAATTCAGTGATTTTCATTAATTTATTGTCAATGAGTCTTAAGAGGAGAGGTAGTACGCTGATGATTTAAAATAGATGTGTCTTACTAACAAATCATTTCATAAAAAGTAAGCAACCTTTGGCTTATGCAATATCACGATTTATGACCCCTAAAAAAAGAATTGAGAAAATTAAGATTTGAGGGTAACAAGAATAAATGTTAAGATAGGGGAAGATGATAAGTTTTCTAACATTAATCGTAGTAGTACGTCAGAGAGAGCTGATCTGACGACAGGCTTTACGGAAAACAGAATCAAATTGCAGCAACTCTAAATTCCATTAATCCCAGACATTTCAAATAGAAGAGAATTCATTCCAGTTCGGAAATTCGGATCATAAAATAATACAGAGTTCAAGAGTTTTTGTCTAAATGATATTCTTGTTTCGGGGATTTTTGTTGAAAATGAAGGCCTGGTTGTGGAATTGTTCTAGGAAAATGATAAAAAATCGATATGGTGTTAGGAAGTTCCCTGACTGGGGTATATTGAAATCTTATTTAAAACCAGACAAGCTTGAGCAAGTGAGAAGCCATGAATGAGAACTATGAAAATTAAAAAACCCTACCTTCTTTGTTTCTTTCGTTTAGGTCCAGGCGTTGGTGGCAGATTATTCAGAAGAGAAAGCCAACTGACATGTTCTTTTATGTACTTTTGAAGATTCATGGAAAGCGGTAGTTGATCGATCGCCTCTGGTTTGTTTGCAATATGCTTGCTGATCTCCTTCACACATTGGTACTGTAGAGAAAACAACGTACTGTGACTGCATTCAAGTTTCATCCGTGTTCTTGCTGCGGTTGATGCTATGATGGGGTACAGAACTTTCCCTTGTAAACCATGAGCAGCTATCCCAAGTGGACGTCCATTCTTGAAAAAACATAGAGTGCCTCTCCACATGTCTAGGTGAACCCCAATAGTCGTCCCTCTCTCGAATTTGTCTGTGAAATCTTTGATTTTCCCACCATTTTGAAATGTACCAAAATAGCTCAAACCCCAGCTATTTGAGTCTCGGCCAAGCATGCTGCAGAATTGTGACTTATACTTATAAAGGTCGACTTCTTTTGTTCCTACTCCGATCATCTGAAATTCAAACAGGTAAAAAAAACTTAGCAAAACAAGAATTAACGTAATCGTGTTAGCATGAAAGCGTCGTAAAATTGTTGCAATATTTTCATAATTTCTCTCTAAAAGCACTGCAAAATGATTGCAATTTGTTTTAGAATTGTTGAAAATTGTCTCTCAATCTTATTTTTCAATAGCTAAAAGTTGTCTAAAATTGATGTTCCCGCAATGGGCGCAATCTTTACAAAATTGTTCCATAATAGGCTCAATTAGTCAACGCAAGGGCATCTGATTCAGATTTGGACTCATAAGATTAAGATTCTTACCATATCAGTGCCATAAACAGCACTGGCCATCTTTATTTCCCAATAATACTCCCAACCATCAGTGAGAGGGTGTGTCCCTCTTACAGCTGCTGTTCCACAACTGTAGTCAGGGTGAAAGTACGCCTCTTTGTTTTCGTTGCTCAGTATCACATCTTGTGATTTGTTGCTTTCGTCCCAAACCCAAGAACAGTCTGCAAGTTTGAAAAGAGCTGTAGGCAAAATGAATCCAAGGAGAGTAGCATGGGCAATTTTCAAAGGTCTCTTGGAAAGGTTATCATTTAAGACTTTACGAAAGGGGGTTGTTTTTACACTGTGCCTAGTTTTTCTTAATTTACAGCTTTATAATTGCTGGTTTGTCAACATTAATTGCCAGTTATGTTCTCTATCCCAAACCTTATTTGCAGCCCAGACTCAACAGGAAATTTCTTTGGCCTAGACTTCTTTGCTAGTGTGCATTTTGGTGATTTAGATATTAGTATAGAAATTTCTCATTATCTTTTACCATAACGGACTCAAGAGGGTATACATTTCCTCCCCCATTTCCCAAAAATCTGCAAAATTGTCAAAGGAAAAATGCCATAAAATCAGTTGGGTATATCTTTAGACAGAAAAACTACATAATTTTTTTATAAGGAACCTAGCTCAGGGCCTAGTTCTTAAAGTTCCTTATTTTTATACCTCTTTTGGCACTTTGTAGTTCTAAAGGTTCCTTAATAATTCCTTAATTTAAGTGTTCAGTTAGTGGATAGGAATCAGTAGCGACACAAGAAAAACATTAAAATTCTACATTTTGCAACAAACTTGTGATAAGAAAGCATGCTATAACACAATGAAGCCTAGACCAGGCCTACATAACATAAAAGTTAATAACAGTCATTAAAGAAGTTGTATATCTAAATAGATGAATATATGCAAATTATAAAGTTCCTTAGGCCTAGTGATTTGACATTTAGTAGTAGAAGTTCCCAGTTTTTCGACCTTCTACATTTTTCTTTCGAATTTTGCAGAGCTTGATGTCAGTGGATGGAAACTTCTAAGTAATTCCTAAGGGTAAGAGTCTACCCTCACTCAAAAAAACCTAGCGTCCTTGCGGTGCTTCTAAAAAGTCTTAAAGGCCTCAAAATGGTCTAGAGTCTTTGCGCCCAAAGTGGCCACCTTTCAAAACATTAGTAATAATAAAAACTCTCAAGAATTGTTCCAACCTCCACTTACATCAGAAATACTTTATGACAGGTCTAAATGGTGGTTTCGAGCCCGAGAACCTTCGAGAAAGGGTCAAGTGATCGAACTACTTGACCATACCCGCCACTAAATGTGTTCAAATTGGCCATTAGCTTTTTAGTATTATGTTACATGACCCCCTATTTTGCTTCTCCAGTCATCTCTGTATTCGGGAAAGAACGCTGTTGGAAAGCGAACCAATGAAATTGCAAATGCTTCCCATAGGTAGAGATGTACCGGATCAGAGTTTTTAGAATCCGGCCGGAACCGGATTTACCGGATTTTTTTATGGAATCCGGCCGGAAAATCCGGCCTTAACCGGATTTTTTGCCAATGTTTTTTCCAGTTCAAAAAGGCAAAAAGGTATTCTGCAGTAAAGTTTTTTAATCCAGCTTTTTGCACTGGTATGCTACTAAAAGTTTCTTTAATGTTTACAGGTTTAAAGTTTCCTAAAATGTTTTACTTTTACATAAAAAATCAACACAAACACACGAAAGTATACTACTTTCTTATAGCCTTAAATAGCTATCACTGAAGTTTCTTTTCTTAATTTTCATCTAAAACTACGAGTTTTACTTCAAGGAACTACTCGTTTTTTACTTCATAAGAAACTTGGCTCAAGCCCTAGTACTATAAGTTTCTAAAACTTCCTATTGTTTTTTGTTAAAGGAAACAAAGAACAAAATAATATATTGTTATCTACGAAAAATTCTAGTACTAGTTTCTTATAAACGAAGTTCTTATAAATAAAAACCGTGTATTTTCGGTATTTTCCTCAAATGAGGTGCTGAAAACTTTCTATGTGTGGTATGATGATGATTATTTTCGGAAGCCGGTCGGAAACATCTTCGAAGAGAAGTGATCAAGGTTTCTTCCAAGGAATGGGGAGAAGTTGCTTTTCTTGCATCATAATATTGGACGTTTTTAACACTTTGTAAATTGTCTTAGTTCTAAAAAAAGGTTGTAAAAAATCCGGCAACCAGCCAGATTTCGCGAAAAAATCCGGCCGGAACCGGATTTTTGAAAAATTGGCGATCCGGCGCCGGATTATCTGGTGTGCCGGAATTCCGGTACACCCCTACCCATAGGTGGCCAAATTGGAAACAATTCAACCAATTGAGACCCTCCAGAAAATTGTGCCCCCTGTTCAGTTCAGATGAAAATATCTTAAAATTCTTTTCTCATACACTCTTTTTTTTATAAGAATAAATTCTATAAGAATAATGAGCCTCAAAATCGGTGAAATTTAAGAATATTTTAAGAACATTGCGAGGCTCAGATCTTATGGAAAAACATTTTAGCGAGTGTTTTTTTACTTCTGAATGGGTGTGTTTTACAGGAAATGGTCTAAATACACTCTTCAAAATTTTGATGCGAGTATCGATGAGCTCTGTTTTACAGGAAATAAGGATATGGTTCTGTTAGCCACCATATTTGTAATACTGTAGGTGTGCTTTTTTGGCATTTATGACATAATTACAATTTATTGCTATATCCGTGTTTCTGCCGTAAGAATAATCTAAGAATATTCCGAGGCTCAGAAAAAAATTAAGTATTCTTATAAAAAAAAGAGTGTATTTCAAGTCAGAGCTCAAAGTCTTGTTCAAGTTCTTTTAAATTTTGTTTACAATTAGAAAGTGAAAGTACGAGACTGAAAGCGAAGCATGACTTTGAAAAGCAAACAATAGAATGAAGGAATGCTCACACTCAAAGTTAAGGTTAGGCTCTGCATGATTCTTGTTTATCGGATTATTTACGCGACAAAAAATGTAAATAATAAACAAAATTAAGGTTATGGAATCAGCAAATATTTTGGCGGGCTTTCTAGGAAATAACAAGACCCAAACCTATTTGGTTTTAAACTTCTCTGCAGACCGCTCAGATTTTCTCAAATAGGAGGGTGGACACTTTGGGCGCAAGGACACTAGCGTTAATAGGCCTCCTAATTGATGACCAAACAAGGTCGTCCATTATTACAAGTCCAAGTAGAGCTTATATAGGGCTTACCGCTTTCTTTTGGTTTCTGATTGCCTTTGCCTTCTTCATTCCCATCACTTTTATCCTGAGCAACGCCACTTTCTAAAATATGCATTATCAGCTCCTTCTGGCTGTCATCCAAATGTCGAGCTAGGCCCACGCGCGAATTTGAGTCACCATCGCTGCTGGAAATTCGCCGATTCTCGTCCCCTCTTCGCGGATGTTCCATTATTTCATTGCACAAAATTGAAAAGGAATGTGTAATAATAAAATGAGATGCTCATTTTGCCACAATAGCTGTGAAGCAAGTTTGAAAATGCTCAGTTATTCTCAAGATGAGCAGCTGGAGAAACCAACAGTGTTTACAAGCAGAGAAAAGACGCCATGTTGTAGGATGAAAACGAGGCTGCTGGTACTTTGCTTGTTACTATTCGGAAAAAATGTTGCGGACAGAGAGAAACATCGGACATCAGAGGATGTAATACAGTGCGATAACAAAATTCAATTAGAATGGTTAGGAAACAGAAGAAATTTTGATGTACTGACGGTGTTTTCACATAAACGAAATTTCCTTATAAAGGGAAATGACAGGGCTTTCACTTCCACTTTGAAAGAGAAAGACTTGTCTTGTCCTAAGAGCGAGCTTAAAGCGAAATTGTTAATAGAAAATGAACATATTTTCTCAATAGAAGCCTTGGGCTATGGTTTGTCTTTTTTTCTTTTATTTTCGAAGTGATTTCTCACTTACTTACTGTTACAGACCTACAGCCTTCTCAAAAATATGTTCAAGAATGCATCTTAAGAATTGGTTTTTATGTTGGTGAACATGTCTTGAGTTTATCTCAAATAGTTTTCTTCTAATGTAACGAATAATTCATCATATAAGATATGGAGATATTGCCCGAATAAAACAAAGTCATTTCAACTTATCACAACAATTAACATGGGTTTTTTCTTCCCCAATGTCTTAATACTTTTAATGCTTTATCAATACTGTAATCATCGGTTTTGTTAAATACTTGTCTTGTCTTTACTTGCCTTAACTTGCAATTGCTTGTCTTGTGAAATAGTCCACTCTAGGTTGTTTCAAAGTAACTCATGAAAACCAATGCAATTGACTGCACAAAGTTATTTGTAACATTATTATTATCTCTATAGCGATTGCGTTGTCAACGCCGCATCACAGTGCTGGATGCACGAACGTACAGAGCGATATATGTTCTTGTTTCTCTCCTAACATTATTATTATTAAAAGCATCATATCAACTCAAATAGTTTTTGAGATGGCAAAACAGTCTAACTTAAATAATCAGTCTGTTGTTTCTTATACACATTGACCTTATAAACGAAAAAACTTGCACCCATTTTATTTCTATAAAGATTATGATGAGTTTTGAATAAAATCTAATAAACTTCGTGCAATAATTCGTGAATAACAATTAATTACGTTACAGTGCTTATTGTGTTTTCTACTAGAGCCTAAACTGAACTTTAAATAAATGTAATTTGTCTCTCCAATATGTATAAATACCAATGAGAGTCAAAAACTGTCATTTTTCATAGAGGTGGTTTTAAGAAATGACGCAGCAACAATCTCCATTTTGCTCATTGTCAGCAAAACTACCTGGGTACAAAGAAGCCGCATTCATAGTCTTTATGACGTCATCAAGCCCCAAATAAAATGCATTGTTCACGTTAAACCCCAGCTTAGCGGACGTGATAATGTTTCTCACAATATTTCCGTTTACTTCCTCGTTCATCTCATCAACAAACTTCTCCACATAGGCTTCAGTAACCCCATCGACCATGTCTTTGTGCTCCATTTTGTCCCCTTTTGTCCCTACAATCACAAATGGGACAGGGTAGTCCCTGACATCCTTATTAGCCACGTAAATTTTCTTCATGATATCGAATGACTTTTTATTTCCAACTTCGTACAGAAACATGATGATGGAGGCTTCTTTCACGCACAACTCTCTCATGGCTGGGAATTCGAAGGCGTCGATATCGATGATTTCCGTGTGGATTTGATACTCTTTATATTTCAAGTCGTACGGATATCTGTCTTCCACAGTAGCAACATGATTTTCCCCAAACTGCCCGTGCATAAAACGCTTGGCCAGACAAGTTTTTCCAATGTTTTTCGCTCCCAGTAAGAGAATGCTTCTCGGCTTCCGCTTTGCCCCAGGTTTGGCACTTTTCCTTAAAAAACGACTCCCCGGCTTTGACTTGGTAGAACCCTCTTTAACCATGATGAAAACTTCTGAGAATCTGTGCGAGTCTCTCCTTTAATTGCTTCAAGTGTCTCAACCTTGTGACCTGCTATGAATTTTTATCCAGATCTCGAAAAACGTCTTTCTCCTGAAATTCCACTTCCTTTCTCAGTTCAATTTGACGAACTTACACAGTTCAAGCTGTGATCTGTCAACTCTCTAGCTCAAGTTTTTATTTCAAAACAAAACTGTACCAACCCAAAACCTGGCCTATTTCTTTAATAACGTAAATAACGAAACTTTAACGTCTTTATTTCCGCATTTCATCTGTCTTAAACATCAAATTTCTTCTGTGTCTAAACTGACTTTCCCTTCTTTTGAGACCAACAATGCAATGTCTTTGCCAGTATCCAATTTCTATTCTTTGGGTTAGATATTTAGAGAAAAGAACAAAACGAAACAAAGTAAATATTTCGAAGCTGGCATGAAAATGAAATTAGGATCATGCATGTAATTTGCTCTTTATTATATTGATGGGTTAAGGTTATGGTCTGAATTTTCACTTCCGTTTTCGTCTTCTCGTCTCACAAAATATGCACCGGGGGGTACTAAACTTTTTTCAAAAAGACCTCTAGAATATTTTGAGGCTGACTGTTCAAATAAATACTTTTTCCAATATGCAAGCAACAAGTCAATAAGTAACCTGGGCTGGAATGACCAAAAGGGACCGTCCTAGTAGTCCTGTTTCTTGTTAAGATCAGCACTTTATTTGAGATGGGAGTTGATAGCTGTACTATGGTTTGTGTGGGTAATATTAGCAGAGCTGGGCCTTCTCCTTAAGTTAAGCTATTTATTGAACAAATAGTACACAAAGCTATTACAGAGTTCGAGGTTAATCATTAAAGAGCTTGTGTTTAAATGCTTATTGTATGCTAAGTTGCTTTTTGTTTAAGTAGACAACTCTTAGTCACGCTTACAGCTCCCTTTTATCTTTAATTCAGTTACAAGAAACGGGGGTGGATAGAAAGGGTCTTACTTGTTAGTGTGATGGACTCATTTTCTTAAGTAACTGTGAGACCAACACTTAATGAGAGCAATTGAAATTTAGATCATTATCATAATTATCATACAGAAAAATACATTTAAAATGTTATAATCAAGATTGGGTATATTAATCCTTTAGGTTTTTGTCTCTTTCTCTTTCTGAGGTATTACTCTGTTGAATGTCAGACGAAAAACTCAAGTAACCCATGTTTTCACTTCGCTATGCTTCCGATTTTTCTAGCTATTTATATCAAGATTTCTTGAAAATGTATTCTGTTGCTGAAATAGGGTTATTCAGGGCTCTCTGCAACTAGATTATATCTCTGAGATCATTCGGATCTTCAATACTCTTTAGTTTTTCTATTTTCTAATTTAATGTGGCGTTGGCAATTAAAAAGCAGTTTGCTATAAAGTTCATCAACATATGATTGCATGGAAACTCAACAATTTTGTGTTGTTTGAAAGAGCCTATTGTCAGCAGAGAACATCAGAACTATAAAATAACATCATAAACTATTTCAAATCAATCAAACACATTAAAAACACACCACATATAACTAATCAGGAATTGACATTACTTCCATTTTTACCAAACAACCTAGAAGGTGTTCTAAAAGTTTTTCAGAGAATCCAACGAGGAAGTAAATTTTTTGAACAGTGGTACCTTTGGCATTGACGAAAATGCTGATGATGATCTGGTTGAGTCTTCTTTTGATGATGACATCAGATACTAGCATTTCGTAAAAAGTTCCTTCTATGAATTTTCTGATCATGACGTCATCCATGAATCTATCGTGCTCCCAGATGCTGCCTTTCAAGCCACCTGGGAAATAAGATATTTAATCTAAACATCATCTCAATAGCAGGGGTAACGTTAACAGGGCCGAACCTAAGGGGGGGGGCGTAAGGGGAGTACGCCCCTCTATTTTGGTAGAAAAACAATACAATTAGCTTGGTAATACTCTCTTTCTCTTCCATTATCCTTTGATATATCTGTTACGCCCCCCCCCCTTTCTGTGGATGCCGGATCAGGCCCTGGTTAATATGCAGCATTGCTCATACAATAGTATTGCATGTGCTGTGCAGTATCAAATATCAAATAAAAAAGTGCAGTTTTAATTCCGAAAATTCATCTAGTTCATGTGTGATAAATCAACAGTAAAAAAACAATAATGTCTCTATACTGATCAAGAAGTATCTCCTGAACCATCAATTAAAAATTAATCCTATTGATGAAATGATATAATTATCAACAATACGAAAACTATTTAGCAGACAAACTCTTTGAAACGACGGAAGAAATTTCCCTAGAAACATAAACTAATAAATCACCCAGTTTTTGACATAAAAATAACATCATTAATAAATTGGACACTTAGAAGACAAACAAATAACAGAGGCCCGGCGGGAGCTTTCCATAGTTGGTCCGGTTTCAGATAAAACAGTATGTCTGAAGCGTACCCCAGAAAAACTAGATTCTCTCAGATGGTGCATTTTTGCATCAGAATTTACGTAAAAATGAACTGATATTTACGGTAAAAATGTAATTTACATAAAAAGAGTGACACCCAAAAATTGGTCCAGCCAAAGCCGCACCAACCGGACTGGTTCCCCCAGGCCTTTAACATCTTTCCAATCATGAAGATACTTTTTAGCAGAAAACTCTTCAGCATGATGGAAAAGCAGACAAACAAAACACTATTATAAATGAGTATTTTCAACAGCTTCATCTGCCAAAACCATTCTGTTCCCTAGAGAAAAACGGATAAAAAACTTAACACACCTGTATGTTTTGAGTCCCAACTTTTAATGACACCAACTCTGTGAGCCGGAACATCATTTTTTGAGAGAAATTTGCTCTTCCCTTTCCTCGCTGAAGTTGCTGCGCATCTGAAGTTTGAAAGTTTAACTTCATTCATCAAAAACGTTCTCCTGTTCAGATTTCTCAGAAATGGGCTTGTGATTGACATGATTCTAAAAAGATAAACTTGAATTTTAGTAGTGATTATGTACAGAAATTTAGGAGGGAGAAAAATTGGAATCAAAGCAATAATGGAAAAACATAATAAACTTTTGGTCAGTGCTAATTGGATGGGACCTCAAAAAGAAAAAGCAAGTGAAAACCAAATAAATTTTAAAACCACAGTCCAAAGTGGTCAAAATAAAAAGTCTGCAAGTAGGTAATAATGGAAAATCAACCATCTAAGGATTTTAAGCTTGAATAGTCCATATTTTTCCATTTTCCCTTTGTGTGAGGTCAAACTACTGGTAGGTGGGGCTAGTATCAGTAGCTCAGTTTGTAGAGTTGTTGACGGGCAAACTTTTCACATTGGCGAATTTTGATCCAGCTTTACGTATAAAAATTTGTGGCATATGTTTCTTTCTTATTCTCCATTGGACGTGTGATGTAGCGATCAAAGGATGGGTCAGCTCTAGAAAGATGTAGATTTAACAGCATTTATCATGTGTCTAAGAAGTTATTGTGCATGGTTTTCTAATCCAAAGACCACTAAGACAACTGAAGAAGGGACTATGTGTATACCAGTGAACACATTTTGTTTCTTTCTTAAATTTTGGATTCAGGATAACTTATAAACATTGTGCAACAACTTCCTAGTAAAGTGATCAATGTTGATATGTCTGCCATGCTCCAGATCTTTGCAAGAAAATGGCCACCTTATTCAACATACTAGATAATAAGACATTTACTACAACACACCTCCCAAGACTTTGCACTTTCATGGTTGATCTTTGCACAATCCTCTCGCTACAATGCACATTTATAAATAGAAGTTACAAAGAGCCCCTTCAAATGAGAGTTTTCATGCTGGTACGAGTTCGTTTCAATACTGCTAATTCGGCCCCTGTTGACAAGAACATTTTCAGGCAGTACAAGTTGATATGGTGCACGTAAGGCAGTTCATGCATTTGTTGGGAATTTATTTCATGGTAAAATGAAAAAAATTCTGTTTATAGGGAAAATTTTTTACAAAACTCACACATTTTCATGTTGGTGGAAATTTCATGCTGCCAAGCACGAAAGACCGAAAGAAACTCGTAATGGCAAGATTATCATTCCCACTCACTCATGTTTACAGACAACTAAATTCACAGGTCTCCCACCAGAGGCGGAAACAAAATTCGTGCTGGCACACGAGTTTTGCCGCTACCAAAACCTTTGCAGGGGAAGGGCTCTGATGTGGGCTTAGGTTAAAATATGACTGACTAACTATATTTGGGATTGATACCTGCGACTGATTTTTTAATCAGGCAGGGGATAAGTGTAAGTTTCTTGTAGAATGAAATGAAATCATTCTGGGGAGGTGTGTAACGGCCTGTTCTTTTTTTGTTTAAACATAACGCCTACTTTAGAATAAACGTTTATTGTCCCAGAATACTAATACTTACATAATATGAATAGTAGAGATCTTTCCTCACGCTTTGAATAAGTTTATTAGATTTTCAATGCATACAAATCCATGTATCAATCTTCAAATCACGTTCTGTTTAAGCTTCCTTTACCTCTTGACCATGATAAATATCGATAACTAGGCCTGTAGGCCAGCAGCAGCAACAACATTAAGGTTAGTTTACTATGCACCAAAACCTATCTCCTGGATTTGAGTTTTCCTTAGTTTTTTTATGGCCTTTTTAGTTGTTTCTTAAGATCAGGGCTACTTAAAGGGTTAGAGTTAGATTTTAGTGCTAATGTTAGTGAAAGGGGGAAGTAAGGGGTTAAGAAATTTGGGTGGTAGGTTTTGGTACATAGTATATATAACCAACTTGATCGAAAAGGGACCTGGGTTTGGTTTGGGTGCATGGTGATATTTAGAAGGTAAGATAAAACGTGTGCCGTCAAATTGTTTGGTTTTGCCTCCCCCCAATCAAAATTATGCCCCACGGCCCCTGTTAGGCATATTAGGCATGAAGGATTGGCCTAGATTTTAGAGTGGTCCTAACTCAAGTCTGCACCATAGCACAATGCACAGCCGAGTTACATAACACTGACATGAGTTATTGTTAGGTAGAGACGAGACTAACATGACTTCCGCTTCTTGATTGCGAAAAGACAGTGGTCATGGGATACGTTGATTATGCACCAATGGAAATTAAAATTTTTATTTACAATCATACACCAGTAGGCCCAAGGCCTGGGCCACTAAGTCGACTTAGCTCCTTGCAAACAAACCGAAGTTGAGTGACTCTGAAGTCTTTTTCCTTCATTTAATCAAAGTTATGGTAAGTAATACAGGCATTTTTTTATAAGCAATTTCAGCTCGAGCTCAGTACTGAAAATTGCTTAGCTAGATGGTACATTTCATTTGAGAATTCAAAATTGCTTAGCAATTGCTTAGCTTTTTTTACTTAAAAATTGGTTTCTTGGGGTACTATCTCACAGGTTGTTGTACAATGAATGTTGGTGGTACCTTGCATACAAGAGTGTACTCGAGTTACTAATATCCACTATAATAACCTACTTCCCTATAGCTGCTTCACAATTTTCATTGCCAGTTGGATCAGAACTAAAATTTTTGAATTGCTTGGCATTCTTCTATCCAGTGCTAGAATTGCTTAACTTTTTGTCTTATTGAGTACTGACTTGCTTTTAACGCAATTACTTATAAAAAGTAGGTGTATCTGATTAGCACAATTTTCCCAGCTCTGATTTTACTAAAACTAACAGTAAACTTCAGTTTTGAAAACTGAATATTATTAAAATGTGTCTTGAAGTTTAAAACACGTAAGAGTAGGCATTGCTTTCAACTGCTACTAATATTCATATACAGTATTACTGAGAGTGCAAACCTAATTTTGCTGATGCTAAATTTTTTTCTTAAAGTTCTTTAGATCGGATCCACCTTCCAATTCAGTCCTGTCAGATAAAGTGGAAGTAGAGAATTTGCAAGCTCTTTGTTATCCCAGGCAAAAAAGGCAAAAGGAATCCTTAGGTATGGTAAGATAAAAGGGAAGGACCAAAGTTGCACTTCTTGATCTATTCAATGGGCCCTTTGTTATTCGAGCATTAACCAATACACCTTACATAGATGTAAGTGTATTTGCTTACCAACAGCTATCAACATATGTGGTGGAACTGCATTTGTTAGCTTGGTTAGCTCTGCATTACAAGATCCGCAGAATAGCAGAATATTATGCAGAATCAGACCTGCCAACCTCCCAAGCTTTAAAACCTGGATATTTGAAATTTTTCTTTATTAAAACCTGGAGATTTCGCTAAAAACCTGGAGATTTCGCGCCGCGAACATTTTCACCAAAAATAGCAAGATTTATCGATACACTCATTGCTGTTACTCTAAAACTGTATCCTGTATACTATAACTTAAACAGTTTTCACACACATTTTTTGTTATAGTCTAAAGTTGCTTTGCTTTTTAGAATAAAATCTAAACATCTTGAAAATCGCTGCATTGATAAATTGAAAATAAATTTTTTGAAAAACTGTGTGAAATGAACAAAAATTCGTGTGAACGTGAGATTGAGGCCAAAACCGTGAGACACACGGCAAAACCGTGAGAGTTGGCAGGTCTGCAGAATCGTCTATTGTTAGGATTCATACCAAAAATATTGTCATGTATTCCAGGATGACAACATTGATGTGGCCATTAAAAGGAGGTTAACTCTTGATGAGGCAATATCCAGCATTGGAACAGGCACAACGCAGTACATACTTCTATTCCTGGTAGCAGGCGGTTACTTAGCAATGAGCTCAGAGCTTCTCCTATCCGTGTTTAGCGTTGACGCCATACACTCATTGTGGTCAATTGACCACAAAACTTTTTCCTGGCTGCCATTCTGCACATCAACTGTTGCTGTGGTTGGCGGTCTGCTGGTTGGCAGTTTGAGCGATAAGAAAGGAAGGAGGGTGTTGTTCGTTGTTTGGATTGGCTTGTCTGCAGCATTTTCACTTGCTTCTGCATTTGCCCCAAATTTCATCACATTTATCATCTTGAGGTAAGCAATTAATTTATTGAAATATGAGCATTGATAGTGACATTACCAAAAAGCTTCTGCCCAAGTCATTTAAGGTCATGTGACCTGTACAAAAGAAATTGATCATCAAAATGTCTTTGTAGTCGTGTGATGTATTGTATGATGTAGATTTGTTTGTATTCTGTAGCTATAGAAATGGTATTCTGTATAGAAAAATGGTCAAAAGTTTGCTGAATTCATTTTCAATCCAATTCATTATTCTACTTTCAGATCTTGTGTGTCTCTTAGCAATTGTGGAGTGGGAGTAGACTTTGTTCTATTTTCCGAGTTCCTCCCCAAGAAAACACGCGGGGAATTCATGGCTTTGGTCACCTTGAGCGGAACATTTGGTGTTGCCTACACAGCAGGAATGGCCTGGCTTCTCATCCCTAACAATAAATGGCATCTATTTGTTATCACCTGTTCCATTCCCTTCTGTGCCATGTTCTTTCTACGGTTATTCATCAACTTTGAATCTCCAATGTTTTTGATATCGAAAGGCAGAAAGGAGAAAGCAATGCAAGTTTTGAATCGTATTGCCACTCTGAACAATCGCGCGGATGTTTTAACCGGAGTTGAAATCATCATCCAGCCAGAAACAAAACCACTCAGCGTTCTGTATTTATTCTCACAAGGTTATGCTATGCACACACTGAAAATAGGCATGCTATGGCTGCTGCAGGCGGCAGGATATTGGGGTGTTACCTTGTTCTTCCCAGTTTATCTTGAGCAATTCGGCATCAACCAATACTTCTGTATGTTCATAAATGTTTGTGCGGTGATTATCGGTCTCTGCCTACTCAGGATATTAATTGACAAACCTTGGTTTGGCCGAATCCGTACTTTACGCATATACATTTGCGGCACTATCATATCACTGCTACTGGGTACTCTTCTTCAAGATGAGGTTAGTATTTCAGTGCTAGCGGTGTTTACCTATTTCTTCATGGCACCTATGGCAGCAATTCTCCAGATTTACACCGCAGAGACGTACCCAACGCTGCTCCGCAACACTGCCATGTCATGGGCCTTAGTAATGAGCTGTGTTCCCGGGATGACAACTGCGTTCATAGGTGCAGAGCTTCTTGCATCCTCTAAGAAATGGCTTTATCCGCTAGTCTGGGGCTCTGTGTATATACTGCAGTTCGTGGTTGCAATGACGTTGAATAAAGATAGGACTGCGGTGGCGTTAGTGGAAACAGCGCAGGAGCACTCGAACATCAAGACCCAATCTAACATCAAGACAGAAACGGGAGCTGTTAATTGAAAAACTCGAATTTCGACAACAATATCAAGTAAATATATTAAAAAGAGAAAATATATTATACATATTTTTTATAAATGATTTTTCTTACGTTTTCTGTTTTCCTAGTAGCAATTATACTTTTTTCCAAGTTTTTATTTTAATTAATTCTATAGTTTTCAAAGTCTTTTTTGTAATCGTTTCACTTTTTGTCACGTTTTTAAACTGCACTCAATGATACCAAAGCCTTCTTCGCTTCCCTGAATAAGAAAGATGAAATTTAAGATAAGAAAATTTGTAACAATATCTCTTCGCATTGTATTGTTACATCTACATCTACGTACATAATCAGTAAAGCCCAAACAGCATTACACTGATGAGGGCAGTTGGATTGTACGCAAGATTCAACACGAATGTGTCATGGTCATTGGAAGGACCTGATTCAAAAGGAATTGGACGTAAAAGAGAATTGTTACCATAATTAAAGGGTCCCTGTTGAGTCCTTCTGATTGCCATCCAAAAACCACACCTAAGATAATGGGAGTAAGAAGGAGACTCCGTCATTTGGCATTTAAGGTTCTTTACCAGCTGCCAGTGAAGGAGGTTTGGTGGGTTGATTTCTTTTGGGTTCGGTTCAACGTTTTCAAGCCTTCAGGAGAGATTTAAAGGACCCAAATTCTCTCAAGTTTGTATTCAGATAAAAGTAGAAATGATTTTGATACTTACATTGCAAGGGGCCCATCACCTTTTTCTCGTTCTTGTAAACTTTTCATAATCCTCTGGTCATTCCATTTCAAAACATTGAAAGCACGAACAACCTGAAATATTGAAATCCTGGAAGTTTAATTACGAAAAAAGGTGTTTCCAAAACCAATGTCTCGTCTACTGGTAACTGGTCCTGAATAGCCGTGTATCATCAACAGTTTGTGCAGAGGAGGAAAGTGGGACGATACTAAGAAATTTTTAGAGAAGGCTCCTAGACTCTACACACTGTATTTGTTAACGGCATTTTGCTGTTTTCATGCTGCCGAAGAGCCTGACTTCTAGGATGTCTTTAAAAAGGGTGAATATGATTTATGGCAAGATAGAATTGATACAATAGAAAGATGAAAACAATTATAAAAACATGAAATGAAATATTTCAATTTACCTGAACCCGTACGTAAATGCTTGAATCCAACTCAAGCAAATCTAACAATGTTTTCAGTTCCTTTTCGCTTTTCATTCGTAGAGTTGACTAAAATATATAAATAGTTTAGTTAATTGACGGGGATGGCCGAGTGATTAAATCACTCAAACCATTTTCTAAGGTTCATGGACTCGAGCCTACCTTCGCAACTTACATATAAATGCGAGGAGTGACTTTGCAAGCACTCTAAAATTCCTGGCAAAAGGGATCAAGAGGTGTGATCACATCGAGTGGAAAAAACAAGAGTTTACAAGTGGCCTGCTCGATATCCCAAATATTCAGTGGTTGTGCTTAAACTAATATATCACCATAAGCGTATTTCAATCAACTATCGATAAAGTAACCGTTTCCTTGTTGCTATTTATAATGATCCCCTTACTATCACTGAACATAACGAGCAAGCAACTAGGATGACCCCTGATGCATTTCAATAATTTTCAGAAACTTTAAATTGCTTACCAACATGAGAATAGCATTGGATCTAACCGATTCATCAAGGTCGTCTAGGCGTCTAAAAAAGTAATAAGAAATTTAACTGACATTCCAAAAACATCTAATAGCTCATTTACGTATTTACCCTTAACATTCTGCCAATAGTACTGCCAAAATTTTTGCAAGTAGTTTCTGAAAATCACTAAAAAGTGAAACCAACATATAAGAACCATTTCTTTGGAGAATCTCTCATTGAAATTTCAGCATTTTTGAGGATTTTCATGAAATATTTCAAGCAACTTCCCTGGTGAAATATCAAATATAGCGTGAAGTAAAGAGTGCTAAAAATGCATTATCATGACACTTAACACCACCCACCCCAATAAATATCTGTTAAAATATCTCCAATAATTAACGACTTCACTTACTTGAATACAAGAAACATCGCTTTAGGCCTCATGCCAAATGCATTTATTACGTCAGCAACTTTATAGCGAAGATCCTACAAAAACGAAAGTATGTTCTGTAAAGCTTATTTTACACAAGGCGTGATACTATTCTCACTGAGGAGATCACCCCAGATTACAAAGGGAAGAGATTCCCTAACTCCCAGGAGACCAAGTATAAAAGCACAAGCATGCCAGGTTTTATTCTTTTAGCAACGAGCTGTCCGGCAAGGTACTTCACGATCCCTTCGCACCCAATATCTTTCCGGATTGGAAGGAGAGGCGGCAAATCCAGTGAAAATAGGGACCTATCTACTGAATCATAGTGAGCAATCTTTCAGAAAGTGAAGGGTAAAATATCAATAACTACCGCATTTGGGTGATTCCATAATAACTGTTCCAGAATATCAAAGACTTTATCTGGGTCATCTGATGTGGCATCTGCAACACCTGAATCAAAATACTAAAATTATCAAAATAAAATTTCATTCAGTATCATAAAATATAATAAAACTGCCAAATACTATTTAATACCCTTCTCTGTAGTTTTACTGCAATAGCTGACATCATTACATTATAGTCATCACTATTTTAGATTTCATGGCTCAGCTAGAAACCGTGGATGGACATTAGACACAGGTTCTGTTCAGAGCTTGTTACCCTCCTGGAGGAAAATATGTAGCATGATGTTCATCTTCGTTTAACCTTGTACCCCGATGTACCCCCACCCAATTCAGCCCTCTCTCTAAAAAATCCCCATTATCAAAGCATGTACTTATCAAAACACCCCTCAATAAAGCCCTTCTCAAAATAACGATGAGTAAACCGATTCAAGCGGGCATATCTAGTTACGTTATGATATTATATTTGGTCCAGAGAAAGTTGCCCTTATAAACTTTTCAAAATAGAATCAAGAAATTTAATGAAAAATCCAAACATTTTCAATGGATTGAATCTTATGATTTAAGGACGATTGAAGAAATCTACAACACCAGATTAAAAGTTATTTGAAGGAAAGTCTTACCTATGTACAAAAGTAAATCCGCTGCTTCGACTCGGTGCTGAAAATAAAAGTGTATTTCTACAATTTGCAATATGCCCCGCTAATTAATGGCGAAGTTTGAAAAAAATGCTGAATATCCATACATATGTAGAATGAGCAGGAACAACTGCCTGTCGAAGGTGAGATTCGTCGAAGGAGATGGGTCGGGCATATCATGAGAAAACCCACAAGTAACAGCTACTTTAATGAAATCCACAGGGGAAGCGCAGAAGGGGACGGCCGAAAAATACATGCATGGGGAAGAGATCTGGAAGTAGGGAAGAACTGGAGAGATTAGCCTAGGACAGAAGACTATAGAGGGATATCGTTAATGGGCTATGCCCTGCAAGGAGTGACGGGCCTAAGTAAGTAAAGTGTAAATCTCGTAATTACGATAAACGGGAGCCATTCTTACCTTCCAGTTGTTTGCATTGCCTAGTTGATGTAACAAGGCATCGACTATAAATGGCTCTTTACAATTCATTTGACGGACAAGAGATCTCAAGGCCTAAGAAATAAAACAATAATATATATCAAAAACAAAGCAAGAAAGTAAACAAATACACCGAGACCAGTCAAAGCTTCGTTGGCACTGTATTCGGATGATAGTCCCTACGTCATGACAAGCTTTTGATATTTAGTTTGGAAACGTTTCAGTAGAGATCAATCTCCCATCATAGGGAAAGAGAAATGCATTTTCTTTCTAGTATAAAGCAAAATATTCTAATATGATAAATCCTAGAAAAAGCACCCACAACGTCAATCTATCGAAAATTTTCGAACCTTTCCAAGACGCATGTTTTAGTCCAACAAAAGTCTAAATCTCCGCAATTTAAAGAGGCAAGAAAATGAAAATTAATTTCCAGTTCAGTAGGGAGTGCTGGTCAAGATAATAAGTATATTTACAATAGAACTATAGATAGGCCAAAAGGTTGTATATTAACAATATCTACATTTGAGAAGAAGCAGGATTTTCAAAATCAGTCGAACTGATCAGTGAGAAGGAGAATGACCCTAGTAGGATTCGAACCCACGACCTACAATCTTGAGTACAAATCTTTGGTCGTGGGTTCGAGTCCTACTCAAGTCATTTTCATTCTCATAAATTATCTCGATTGAATTTCTACATTCAACACTTGAGAATAGTCCGCAAATTATCGTTCTCACCTGAGATCTGATCTTGAAAGACGGATCATCTAATTTAGAAGTCAAAAACATTTTTGCTTCTGAGTCTCGTACGCACAAATGTCCGAGTGTTAACGAGGCACGGAATGCTATGTCGTCATCTTTATAATTCACCATTTCTTTCAAGAGAGTGATACATTTTCTAATTTCAGGATCTTTCTATGAAAGAGAACAAACAATTAAGTGATCTTGCATCGAATATTTTGAAATAGGTGATAACTGGAAATAGAAATTTCGTTTAAGTTGAGGATGCAGTGCTTTGCACCTATCAATCAGCAGTTTAGTTTCATAGATTCTAGATGGCACTTGATGGCGTAGCTTTAAAACCTTAATTACTTCGAACTTAAAATCTACTTTCCGTACACCTGTCTTATTTAACCCTTATTTAACCCTGTCTGAACCCTTTGCTATTAACCCTTAATAAGCCCTCACTTAAACCCCTACTGTGTTTCAGAAAATGATGAATTTCTTCCCTATGCAACAATCAACAAATTTTTAACGATAATTTGTAGACAATGTAATAACTTACCTTATTAAGAAAATACGAGTTTTTAGCCGCATGTATTGCATCGAGAATATCAATTTGTAAATCTTTGTTGCCTATCAATAAACAAAGATTAGCTTTTAAAAGGTTTGAATCTTATTTTTAAGTATGAATGAATATAATTTTCTAAACTGGGTAGTCGTACAATTAAGAATATTGGTATAGATAGTTGTCCACTTGTGGATATTAGAAAAGACACAGGAGACTGACGAGTAATCACGATTTAACAATTTCTTACCTTTAAGGAGTCCTTTAAGAAGTATAGTCACGGCTGCAACGTCCCAAGATCCTGGGTGAAAAAATAACTTAGTATGCAACTTTAGGAAAGATAATAAACTTGAGAGGAAGAAATGATTTTGAAAATTAATCGAGATGATTGGTGTGAAGTAACATAGCTCGAAACGGAGTCGAACCTACGACAGTGGAGAATTGATTGATCTAATCATATGATTGTCCCCATCAATAAATAACTTACGAAGAAGAACTTACCAAGAAGAATAAGACATTTGCTGGCTTCAAACAAAATAGCTTCGTTCGTTTCTTCTTTAACCTAAAAAAATGAATGGAGGCAATTAATCATGCCAATAACATTGTAATGAAAAATTGTTTTAGAGGTTTTTTGAATAATCGTTTATATCAAAGTTTTCTAATTGCTCTAGTCATTTATCAAAATTCTTCCTCTTGCCAAAATTTTCTTTAAATTTGTTTGTTCAGTGCACATAAGAGACCATTATCAAAATAAATTCTTAATAATGCTACCCCTCCTGTCACTAGAATTAGGGATATTATTTCAATTAATGATAAATCTACACTTTTATTTACGTGTTTCTAGATTTTCTTGCTACATTTATTTCTTGAACTGACAAACGATTCTTACTTACTTTGCTGCGAATCGCGTCTATGACAGGCTGATCAGAACAACCAAGTTTTGATAAACACTAGAAAAGAAGGAGAGTAGCGAAATTAATTAAAGAGATATGATAACGATACTTACTGTTAAAGGCATTATACAAGTAGAAAAAGTAGCAGTGGTTTAGCGGTACAGTAGAGTGCTCACAACTGCGTTGGGAATATCTCACGTTATTCTGCTAAACGTAAAGGCTAAAGATCTATGTAACAGAACGCTGAATTATAGCTTAGCTCTTTGCACATCTTTCAAGTATTATCTAAAGATTAGTTACTGAACGAGTTTTTCTCTTGTTTAATTTTGTCTGGTCCAGCCCGTACTATAGAATGATAAATACATGAGAACATTTCTGACTGATAATGTAGATACTTAGCTAGATAATTCTTGAAAATACAAATTTCTCTCTGGTAAATAAAAAGATATTTAGAAAGAGATTTCAAAGAAAGGGGTTATTTACTGTTCGGGCTGGAATTCAAAATAGAAATTTACATTTGTTGATATATCTTACTCTTATAGTATCCAAAACGGTTTCTTTGTTTTTTGAGCCAATTCCTGCGTCGCCCAGTAAATCCTTCAAACGAAAACGAAATATCAGATAAAACTAAATTAGAGATTTTGGAATGAAAATATTCTTAAAGATATCAACCAAATTATAGATACAATCTTACAAAGAATATGCCAGTAACTTTCTACTCTGATATTAATAAAATTGCTTCAAGTTATTTAAAAGGCTTATTCCTTACCATAACTCTTTCCCATTTCAAGTCTTCTACACTTTGTCTTGCATTTGTGTTTAATCGAAATCTTGCTAATGCTAGAAATAAAAGTGACTTAATAGATAGTATTAAGTAATAGATTTTATCTTTATGATATTGCTTGATCTATATCTGCATCACAGTACTTGATGTATGGAAGTACAGAGTGATAATAGATGAAAAACAAGAAAGGAGACTGACTCTCTGTTCTCTGTTACTTAAGGTTTCATGCTTTTCAATCATATATGGTGATCATTATAGTCTATAAACCTATAGCATTGCTTTGTCTATACCTTCATCAAACTGCTCTATGTGCAAAAGGTACAGAGTTGTAATAGATGAAAAATAAGAAAGGAGACTGGCTTCCTGTTGCTTAGAGCTTTATGGTTTACAATAATCTATGATGATCATTATAGTCTGTAAACCTATAGCATTGTATGAAATGTTCCTGCATCACAGTGCTTTTTGTAAAAAAGGTACAGCGTGATAATAGATGAAAAATAAGAAAGGAGACTGTTTTGCAGATATATAGAAATGATTCAAGCTGGTTAGTCAAAATTACCGTTGATCTTGTTTGCAGCCTTTTTTAAAGATATCCGACGCTCAGTTCCCCTTGAAAATCAAGACATTAAAAGTGTTATTATCTATCATTTTGTTCTCTCTAGTTGCTTCTGATAAACAAATGCTCAATCTTTCTGTGTAGGATAAAATAGGAATCTTGCGATTCTGAAAAGTCTGAAAATTATGATGCAGAAGGGGATGAGTCATCCAAAAAGTCACCAATCCATTTTCAGGTAAATGAATGATTCTCAAATAGTTCCTATCAATTAGCCCAGCAACACACCTCTTTTCAGAAGTTTTTGGAATAAAATGAACCCTTCAAAAACCTTAAAGTATTCCTAATACCCCTCCCTTATAATAGAGCAGAGGCCACAGAGCAATATAGAGAGTGTTGAGGCTAAAGTCCCCCTAAAATATCCAAAAGATAAAATAATGGGCGTGGGTGGTAACGATGGTAGTGGATCAAAAAAAATCTCTAACTGCTGAGAATTGAAAAGTACCACAAGAAATTTCAACTTAAGTGAAAAATGGGACAATTCTGTTGAGTTGTCAGTGATAAATATAACACTGTAGTGGAGCCGTACTTTGCTGCTGATTCTTTGTTTCCCTTCTTCTTACTGATGGTTGGAACCTGAAACAAATTATTCGATATTAATCAATATAATATTCATATATAATAATCAATAATCGATATAAATTTGATACAAAATTAAACAAATCTTTGAGACAATCAACATAAGTATTCAATTTTATGTCATTATGTAAAGTCACTCACGTCCTTCAGTCGTTCTTTTGGACCTCTTATGTAAGAAACGTGTTTTGTAAAGTTGACTTTTGTTGGGTCACACCACACCTCTGGTTGTCTTGGGTACTGTTTGGCTGCATTCTTGAAAAGGAAAACTTGAACATTTAATTATCCAGTAGTAATATACAGTATGTTGCAGTGTGTTTCCTTCGCAATCAAAAAATCTTGATTTCGAGTCAGGATTTGTTTATTTGTCATTCAAATGTAGCAAAAGTGTATCCTGTTATTACGCATTAGGATTGCAAATTTTCAGCCTCTGGCCAAAAACCAAAATGGCAGCACAACAAGGTGGGGAGGGGCTCAAATCTAAGCAACAATCTGGAGTTTGTAAATCCTATAAGATCTTGGTTGAGACTCGAACCCATGTACCATCTATTACGTTGAACAAAGTGGATAAACCGTTTTTACGACAAGAAAAACCGAAAAAACTTTAGGTCGTAAAGATTCATTTCGTTTTCATTGATTCTTGAGGAAACACATGTGAAAAGAGTTTCTTTTCATGCCAACAACTAAAACAAGCAAGTTCAAACGGTGATTCGTTTTGATTGGGAATCAGGATTAAAATCAGTCAGGAAGAATGAAATTATATAGAATCGAACCTTGCTCTGGTCAAATGTTGATTATTTTGATTGCGAAAGGAACACACTGACAATACGAAACGTAGTCAGTGCTAACACCATTACTCTGGGTTGGTTGGTCTTAAGGTTGTACACAAATCATCGTTGCAAATTTATTCAAGAGATATGTAGAGATGAGTTTTTCTATCTAACTGGAGTAGGGAGGTCCTATTCTGGCTAAATTCCTCCATATACGCTAATATAAAGCAATCACAAAGCAGCTTTAAACATACTATATGCTTAAAACTAATTTCAAAAGACATTGTAGGGCAAACATCAAACACGATCAAATCAACAGGATGAATCATAAGCATACCTTTTTCACAACAGGAAGAACAACTGAAACTGGTCGGGAGAATAGCCTTGTACATCTTTCCCCATAAAATCCTAATCCTGGGCTTTTTAGAGGGGGGAGATCTTGAGTCATCCTCGAACTCTCATCTCGAGACACTTCAGTTTTGAAAGTCTAGAAAGCAGATAAAATCAACGAAGCTTATCTTAAAAAGAACCGTCTTTGATGAGAACAGAAGTTCTTACAGCTATGTCACACTAGGACCTCTTGCATCGATAGTTGTGTAGTGGTTGTATATTCACAGCCAGCTCGTCAAACGTTAACTCACTCAATCACAGATGATGTGAGCATGCGCATTAAATATCTAAAATTATAAACACATTTACCTGGATTTTAGGAATTTCTTTCTGGCCTAAAAAGAAAACAAATGAAATTTCTAGAACCTTTCTCAATAAAAAGCATATCAACCTTGAAAAGCAAAATAGCAATCAGGTCACTATGAATTTCAATCAAATTTCATATTTCAAATAAGTGGATGCAGTAGGTCCTAATTTCATCGCCAAGCCACAGAAAAAGATGGGGACAGTAGGTGAGCAGCTATGAACCAGCTGCTTGGGGCTGATAAACTTCAAACTGACCGGTTTTCTATTTAGTAGGACTGGATTTGATAAATACACTGGGAGCGTCACATACTAACTACAATTTGTAGCAATGTCGTGAATGCTGCCTACCTAGTAGAAACAAGGCCTGGCTGTAGTCAAGCTAGCGAGTCAATTAGAAACTCACTCACTCAAAATAGTGCTAGGGTCTAGATAAAATAACATCTTTGACATTTGGCAGTCGGGTATGATAGCTTAGTAGAAATATGTCAACATAGAGGTTGGAGCATGACCCCCTCTCCCATTACAATGGTTCATTTAGATTCAATCTGTTAAAACAGTATGAAAAAAATATATTGTTTTCTAAGATAATTGAAGATCAATAAGTTTATCAAAAGCCAATAATTCAAAAAAATAAACAGCTGTAGATACAAACCCTTTAGTAAGAAAGTATCTGTAGGTGGGGTGGATTTTCGATCGCTTTCAGAACTCACTGAGTTAACAGCCGCATCCTCAATTGATTGGAACAACATTTTCAACTTGTTTTGCAACTTCTCAAGTGATTTTTTCTAAAACAACAAAATGGATAATTAATGCTGCATATTTTAGGGTGGGCAAACCGTAAAATGACTTTATGATTTAGAAGAAAACATCAAATTTAAGAGGAGAACTTACATCAAACTCCGTCTCTTCGATGTTGGTGATCTTCCAGGGAGCTGAATCAACCGGAAAATCACCTTGAAAACGAAAAATCTTGAAATCATGACTCACCCCATCTGATAATATTTAAGATAGAAACAACAAATTTTGAAAAATGATACCTTGTCAATCATATATAGTTGAAAGTGCTTGGGTATAGAAATTATCGCTTTGCTTTCTTGAACTTACCATAAGTAATGCTGGAGCAAAATATTTTGAGTATGTTGTTTCACAACTCTATCCATTTTGGCTAATTTTGATTTTATGGTCTGATGGCCTTATTTGTAGAGTAATTCAGGGCGAAACGGGTCAGGGGGTAAAATGGATCATTCTGTTTAAAATGTTGCAGAACACAGCTCCACGAAGAAAGACCATCATGCCTCCTTTAGACTGTTGAATAACAAACAACGTTGAGTAACTCTATTTTGCTTCCTCAGCATAGCCTGCGGTAGTTCTGAAGCATTTTATACAGAATGACCCATTTTATTCTCTAACTGGTTTTGCCCCAAATTACTCAAATAAAAGACAAGAGTCATATAGATACCAATATCAATTAGAAATTGGTTGGATCCATGAATAGGGCCGAGTAGGACCAAATGGTGAAGATATTTGGTATACTGATTTATTCATAGTACTTGAAAGGAATAACGAGAGTGATATCTATATGATTCCTGTGTTTTATTATGAAGCTTAACAAATCCCTTTGTGGCCTCGTCAAGAACAAAAGTAAAAAGGGTATTTCTTATCTTTGATGTTATTACAAGATACTAAATGGTTTTTTGGACAGTTCTTCTTCAGGTGAGGGAAAATTTAAGATTATATATTGACCAGAAGAGATCTTATGTGTCATTATAGGAAATCTTATTTCATCAGGGAAAAGACAAAGCTAATATTGTCTCCTTACATGGCAGTAAAGGGTTTTAAATTTGAATTGGCCTTAAATTTCGCTTTCCAATCTTTTTTCATTAAAGATTCAACTAACAGTTTAAAGAAGGGATTACGATTATACCTCGCTTCAGAAATGAATCCGGATATGAAAAAGCAAGCGCATGCCATGACAAGGGGTCTAGTTTCTGCATGAGATTTACCCACTCAAACCGATGATGATCCGATTCCCAGTATTCCTTCACTTTATCGACCGATATCTTCTTACTAGCGGTCTTTGACAAATTACGAATACTCAAGTTGCTTGAAGACACCCTCTGCTTGTCATGACAATCATCAGGATGATTAATCTCCGGGTTTGAAGCTTTCTCGCTTGTTTCACTCTCATCGTCGGATGATACATCAAAATCGAGCAAGAGTTTTTCTGATAAAACCCTCTCAATGTCACATTCAATTTGCTCTTTTGTTTTCATTTTCAATTCTTCATCTTTCAAAGTTGAGTCATTTCGTCGCCAAATAAGTCTTTCTTTCTGATCTTCTGAGAGATTTTCCATGAAATGAGGCGATATATCGTCTTCTGTGATTACAAGTTGATTGTTTTTCTGAAATAATTTAGATTAGAAGTTGTTATAAAACAAAATGAATATGGTTAAAGCCCCTGAAATATTGTTGAGATGATCATCGTGAAACATTAGTGACTACATGTATGAATAGATTAATTCGAAAATAAACCATGCTTTTAAAAGTTTCGATAAAATCTTCATCAGTATTTTAGATAGTTTAATGATGAAGATTTTATCGAAACGTTTAAAAGCATGGTTTATATTTTAATTAATCTATTAGAATTTTTAACTTTAGGTATTTGGGCTCTCGTATTATAACATGTTTAAATAGATACCTTGCTGCCTCTAGGCTTATATTCAATATGGCAGAGAGCTCTGCTTGTGAATAAGAGCTGCTGAAGTCGTGATTCCAGCCAGTTCATTCTTTTCTCAGCCTTTTCAATCTGAAACAAAAAGTACAGAAGGCATTATATATTTCAATGCTTTATGTTCATATGAAATTAAGATTTAAAAATAAGAGACAGAAGCTTCATATCTACAACTCTTTAAAAATCATTAAAAATCTAAAGAGTTGTAAATATGAAGCTTCTGTCTCTATATTATTAAACTGATAGCTCAGTCCAAGATTTTTACAAATTAAGATTTACTGTTTGAAGAGGAACTTACTCAGTAAATTAAAATCAGTCAAAAGAAAGAGGGATTTCAATCACATTTAAAACCAATATTTTACTTACATTGATGCCCATCTGTACACATTTTTCATAATCAAGCTGAGCATATGCCAATTCATCCCTCACTTTTGTCATTACCTACCAAAAATAAATGCGAATTTAATGGGTTTACTTTGACAGGGTCTTTTGTCCATTCTGGAAATGCATCATCTCTTTGAAATATATTTTTGATTTCATTAACAGTGAATTTGTCTGTAAATTTTTCTGTTAATTGGATACTCAGAACTTCATCTATCTTTTTGAAAACAAGGTCTAAATTACTGTTTCGAACAAGCACACTCAAGCTTATAATGGCTTGTTAGAATTTAAATTCATATTTTACACTTGTCTTGCACCACAGAAAGGTTTTCTCTTTGAATTTTGGGAAAATTATAAAATTAATCCAGAATTGCATCATAGTCCTCCCCTTAGCGGCACGATAACTCTCTCACCTGTAGCAAAATGAGAACTTGCTGACTCTTTGACTTCAGGAGATTGACATGTCTTCTTATATTCTGCAACTCAGCCTACAACAAGATCAAAAAGTATAAACCATCAAAAAATGACCCATGGAAAACTCCAACAATTCTCATATCACATTTATGAAAGCAGACATTTTCTAAAAATACCATACCACTCACATACAGCATCCTCCACGGGGTGGTACTGGGATTCATGGAAGAGGAAGACCCATGCATCAATGTTGGAATGACCTAACAAGGTGGGCTAATTAAATCTATACGGGAATCTAGGATGTAGCAGGTGATTGACAATCTTTGCGAACCGTGTCCCTGACTGCATCAAAAGACCATTAAGTCTATATGATCATATGATGATAACGAGATCATACCTTTACTAAATTCTTATTTCCCATCTTGATAAGTAAGCCATTTATTCGTTCTTGCAAATGTTTCACAAAAGTCATCTAAAAATAGAAATTCATTATCATTAACAACTATGCTATAGTATACTGTAACACAGGGGAGGCGGATCATTTCTGATATAGGGAGGGGGGCTTATAATAAAAAAATTGACTGCTCACATTTTTACAACGCTCAGTGCATAACAATTTTGGGAATTATGAAAGGGCAAAAGCCTCCACAAACTCTATGGCTCTGCAGCCCCTGCTGCAGCAAAAGTGTTATAATTCATAACAAACATTATGACAATTTTTCATACAGATATGGGGAGCATCCTGAATAAATTTTGGATGTTTGAAGAGGTCATTTCAAAAACTTCTCAAAAGAGCCATGTTGCTTGCTGGGCTCTTAGAACTATTGAAGATTAATTTGAATACCTGAAAATGGATTGGTGACTTTTTGGATGGCTCATCCCCTTCTGCATCATCATTCTGAGACATTTTGAAATTGCCAAAATCCTATCTTATCCTACAACGGAAAGATCGATGGAGCATTAGATCAAATCATCAACTTGCTTCCTTGACTTGTCACCAAGTGAGCAATGTAAACAACATCGACCTCTTTTGCGTATTCTGAAACGAGACAAGAAAGTAGAGACTCAAAAATTAAAATGGAGGATGGAAGTGACAAAAGCAAGGCAAAAAGGAAAAAGGTTTTTGAGCACGAAAAAGGTAATATATTCGTGTTGAATCTTGTTTATGCTCGTTTAATAATAAAATATGATTTCTTGAATATGTCTGCCTTGTCGCACAACATCCAACATTGCAGGCTACAGCCCAAATACACAACAAAATTAAGGGGGCCTAAATAGATTTAAAATGAATTGAACCTCTTTGGTGGCTTGGTCTTGGGACACTGATCCTTCACCCTCTAGTCTCAAGAACTACCCCTATCTATAATTATTTCCTTTTTATACCCATAATGCAGCACTAGACATCAAAGAACCAAAATAAAATCACCTTCATACAGTTAATTAGTTCACTCATATCACTGTTTTCATTGCAAATATCTTTTACAGGAATGAGGAGAAAGAAAAGAGCTCCACCAAAACCTATCAAAAAAGAAAATACAATCCTGGTCCACAGAAAAACAGAGTTCAAAGCACAGTTGGAAAAATGCCAGCGACTTTTAGACAAAGGGTCAGTATCTTCAATCATAAGAAATAGCCTAGCTTGTACTCGCTGACCAAGAGAGGGGATTTTTAGCATTGGTTGGTCTATGCAAGACTCCTGAAAATTTTAAAAGACCATGTATATTCAATGATATAAATCATTTCATTATTGCTACGGAATAAGATAATAATTGGCCATCTCCCCTGAGCTATAGATCTGCAAGAACAAAACTCTGAAGATTTTCAAGTCACCTAGTTGTGCCTTTTTCATTTCCCGTCAAGTTATTTCTTCCCATTTTAAAATAGCCCCCCTTCTTAGACAAGCATCTGTTGGAAGATAGAGTTACAACTGTTACAGTAGTAGAAGACTTTTAATCTTTTATGCCCAAGAATAACTTGCATTAGCAATTTCCAGTTAACTGTAATGTTTTGTGTTTATATTTTATTTTCCTTTCTAAAAAAGAATGGAAGAGTTAGAGATTCATGGTTTGGGGGCAGCAATTAACCAAGCTATCAACATTGCTTTGCAACTGGAAGTAAGAGGAAAAGGATCTTTAAAAGTGAGTTTCATTATTATTAACCTCGTTATCTTCAGTATCACTGGGGTTAATTTCTATACATAATTCAATGCATTTTCTAACAAATCCTGCAAATTTTCTTAAAGCTACAAAGCATGCTTCTTACCTAATCTATCATATTTCAGCTGAAAACAACAACAGCAACAGTGAATTTGATTGATGATTACGAGGCAATTGCTGATGTGAGTATCAAAATGTCTCACATTTTATGAGTTTATCTAAAATTTCCGTAACTGAGTTTTAAGCATCAAACCAGACTAAGTGCCAAAATTTGATACTGAAGGAACTAGCTATACACTAAAATCAAGCAATTCATCTCTGGTTGGAGGCCTGGTATGATCGAAGTGCTTACAAAATATTTTCTTTGCATTTAATTGAATTGCAGAGAATCTCAACAAAAAAATCTTTCATTGTTTTGTTGTTCTAAACTAAATATTAGCATAATTGTTGGAATCAGCCAACTTGATAGATATTCGTTATATATCATGCATTTTTGACCCATGCAGCAGACTCATTGCCTATCAATTATCAATGCACTGCTTAGAATAGTCTACCTATTCAGTGGGCCCTTTGTGTTTTGCACATAAACCAATACCTTACAAAGATAGTAAGTGTATTTGCCTAACAACAATGTAGTAGACTCATTGCATAGAGAGTTTTTCAATTTTTTGAATCGTAACTGAAACTACAATAAGTTATAGATGTAGAACCCCTATCTGTTTATTGTAGAATTGACTTAGACATTCAAGGATACCATCTAAAGAAAATCATGTTATCATACCTTAGTCCACTAATTCTTTCTCTCACCACAAAGTTTATTGTCATTTTAGGAGATAGACCCACATTCAAAGACAAGATCATGCTCTGCTGTAAAAATTACAATATCAAGAAACTCTTCAGAAAAAATTGATGCTAAAAAAGACAAAGTGACATGATATGAAGAAAATCTTGAAAAATAAATAAAATTCTTCAAAAGAAATCTATAAAGGACAACAGGACCTCTTTGGTATTTTCTATTCAACAATTTTGGGCAATAATGTGCTACAATATTTTGAAGATTTTCTATTGTAACATATTTATTCATATGTGTATAATGACTTCCACTAATGAGTGTCGTTTTAAAATATATTTGAAGTTTAAATGAAATCTTGTACTTTTATAGTTCTTCTTACTGCATTGGTATATCCTTCATTGAACTTAAACCAAACGTTTTTGTTGATTATGGATGCTTTCCTCTCTAGCGTTAGTTCTTCAGCTAAAATGAAAAAAGAAATAAGATGTTGTATAGATAATATTTATCCTGTATATCAATTGAAAGCTATTGACAAACATATTAACTATTCTTAACTAACAATTTGATGATTGAATGTCATAGATATAATAAAGGTAAAATATAAAGGCGGGCCTTTCTGAAATTTTCAGTTGAATAATAGTTATTTCTATGATAGCTCTTCAACATTTTTAACCAGGTACAAGATCTGGAATGCCTAAGAAAACTCTAAAACATGGCAACATTGTCTAAATTTTGTTTAATGTTTTTGATTTTCAAGAAGTGTTCCATGAACTTGCCCGGGGTTTCCCCCAGGTTAAACTAACCTTGGTTAGTTTTTGAGTTGTGTGAACGCAACTGACCTGGGTTCAACCTGGGTTAATCTCAGCCACCTCTGGAGATGAATTTGCCCTGGGTCAAAGCTGGGTTAGTTTTGCTGGAGAATCGTGTGAACGCAAACATGGGCAAACCTTGTCATACATGTATGCGATTTAAAAAACATGCTATTTTCAACTCGAGTTGTGCATGTGTATTTCAATAGAGCAAGAACTAACCCAGATTTTGACCCAGTTTGTCAGTCTTCAGTGTGAGAAAAGCCAAATCTAACCAGAGGCAAACCTGGGATAATTTGTGTAGTATGAACGGTGCTTTGGTCATGGAGAAATTTAGAACTTACCTGTTTTTTCGACTGGTTTGATAACTCTTCCAAAAAAATCAAGAACAGGCTGCAAGGAAAATTTGAAGAATATAAAAAAGATAGCATGGCAACCGAAGGAAGGCATCAGATTGATAAAAATGAAGGCCTCAAACAGTGAATTTGTGAGCTGGATTCGCAAAAAGCAAGGAAAAAATTGTTGAACCACATGGTATTGAAGTAGTTGCAGGTAAATGAGAACAACAGTGGGAAACATTTGCCTGTTGCCTCCCATAATGCTGAAGGAAATATGGTAAGATAGAACAGATACTAAAGAAACGTTCTTGTGTTCATTCTTAAATTCTTAAAGAATGTGAAATCAATCCTTCCAATCAAACTCATGACTCCAACTGAACAAGTAGAGTCTATCAAAGCCAGCCTTGGTCAAAACAGGAAGGGTAGGGTTTTGTACTAACATGATCATAAGCAGGCCAGTACAAAGAGAGGAACTGGACAAACTTACTTTTGCTTTGGCAGCTTTGACTTTGACTGGTTGCAATGCTTTTACTACTCGGGTGGTTTTCTCATTCTTCTCATCAGTTTTCTTGCCAGTTTTCCTGAAGATAACAACAATGAATGCAAATTGAAATAAGAACAATTTCATGAGCAAATGTTTTTGGAATCTTTCTATGTTATGATTATAATTTCACACATTTTGATGCAATACAATTTTTCGTAATTTTGGGTAAATCAAAACATTGGACGTTTTTTCATTAATTGATATCAAATTTGTAGAATTAGATATCTATTTTGGAATTTGTGCAATCGCATTTAGCACAGATTTTGCTTTATGAGGCATGAGATTGTTGTTTTTGTTGCAGCATAGTTTTTACTGATGCATATACACAAAAACCAAAAAATAACTCTGATATTTGAAAAACTGTGAACTTTACTTTTCAGGGTTCTTCTCCTGTGCTGTCTGCTCGACCTTTCGCATCTTTTCTAAATCAATCTAAAAATATCACACGTCAGGAAAAATTAGTCAATGATATAAATGAAGTCAATTTCAATCTAACAAAGTTTGACATATTCTTTTTCTAATATATAGAAAGGCCACTAGAATATCAAAACTGTAAAGTTTTGATGTTAAAACCAAGTTTATTTATGAGTGCATCATTTATTACAATGAAAGCTGATAACTTGAATAAAATTTATTGGAAGATAAAGCATTATCTGTAGGTGTTTGGCCTAACTAGGAAATTCAAGAAAGACACCAGTATTATGGGATACAATATCTTGACACAGAAGAAAACACATTATACTTACATTAAACTAGTAATTCACTACATAAAGGGGTTTATTGAGTTGATTAATAATGATGGGTCATTCAATATGTTAAGCTACTTTCGTGTATTGACGCAAATGTAGCCTTCCTGCAAAGCAATATTGGATGGATATGCTATTCCAGGTACCTTAGTAAGCTTCTAGAAAACGCAATACATAGGATAATGTATGGTGAATTCAATGGATGAGCATTCTGTATTCAGCCCTGAAACTAAAATTGCAGTGCTTTAGTGAAGGGCGACCATATAAAATCACACTTACTTCACGTTGGATAAGTTGTTTTGCGGCATAAGTCATTCGTTTGTGCTGAGATAAACCTGGGAATGCGATCATTTCTTCAAGATTTCTGAAAAGTAAGATATGAAAAAAAAGTTTTAAAAAAGACAAGTAAAAGTAAATGCTTTAACGGAAAACAATTCCTGGATCTCCCTTAATAGCTCAATGGTTGGTTAATTCAAAAAATATGAAAGGAGGCTCAATGCTTTGTTATAGTCAAAAAACAACAAGAAAAACAACAAGAAAAAAGAGAAAGAAAAGGAAATAAACATACGGTTGCAGTGTATATGTATATTGGCCTTCAAAACTCCTCTCTTGTTGGTATGTGAGGTTATAGGATATCATGATTGAGACGAGGCTCAGCAATTGTTGCTTTTCTGTCTGGCTGTACAACTGAACATTGACCTACAAAAAAAGATATGGATCTCAATGAAAATTTTGCACCGAGTAAACTATGGATGTAAAACTTAAAAAAAAATCAGCAAGACTGAAAAACAGAGTCAACTAATACTTAAACCATAAATGCACCAAAAGAAAAGAAGACAAGTCTGATAAACCACTAAGAGTATAATAATGTCTGAAACACACTTCAACATATATGTCGGATCGATGCTGGGTATACCACGTATACCAACTTGGATTCTTTTAAAGATAACTAATGAATAAGGTTTGACCACTTATGAATCCAGCACAGCATTACAGCGTTCCATCATCTAGTGCAGTATGAAAATAACCTATACTACAAGACAAGAAAAAAATCAAACCATTCCATCTGAAGTATGACTTAAAACTCACAGACACAGGTCTTAGGACAGGAGTTCGTTGAGGTATTGAAATACACCAAAACAATTGGTTTTCAGAATAGTAAAGAGATATCCAAATTACAGTGGAACCCAGCCTTAGGGCCATCACCAGCCACAAGCAGGCACTTAGTTATTATTACAGCCATATGTTTCAGTCTGTAAAATAAAAAATTTTGTGTAAAAGACCCTGCTAATGCGGTAACCTCATTATTCCGTTTAATTAAAGAATATCAAGCCATTCATTAAAAAAAATGATATAAACTCACAGGTCTTAAAACAGGATGTATTAGTTCGTAGAGGTATGGAAATACATCTGAGATGGTTAAGTGGTCGTTGATGATTCTTCTGACGTTAGGCCGCACTTCATTTACGATTCCTTCCACCAACTGTTTTGATTTCATTGATCTCGTATTGAACTGAAAAATATTCAGTAAGTCAAATAAAAATCTCAGTACGACTTCCTCTATATTTGTGTGAAGAAAGGCTGGGGACATGAGCAAGAGGAGTGAATCCCCAGTGCTCTAATATGCCACAAAATGCCACCTACTATACACACCTTTATCTGAAAGGGTAAAATCATGGTTTCAAAATAGTGAGGATAAAATACAAATATCTTGGAGTATCAGATTGATAGATGTAATTTATATCTAAATCACAAACAAATAAGCTTGGTAGCTTTCAGTACATCAATGTGTGGTTTCTAAAGGCTATCATCGAATCAAAATTGCATTCTTGCCAGTAAAATACCCTGCAGGGACCTTCATAGCAGCAATTGTATTGCTGACAAAGAAACCCTATTTAAATAACAATACCATTATCATTATTATTGTCAAAATTAATTGCAGAAAGGAATAAATGCGAACTGAGGGTCCATAGTCCTAGTGGGAAAAACAACTCCTTCTGTCTACAAAATATGGAATCCATGGTTTTACGTAGATAAAGAGATTCCCAAATTCCTAAATCAAATGTTGATTTTCTTCCAGTGAAGATGTGAAACCATTCACACTGTGATTTTGAGCACGTCCTAGGTTGTTAAACAAATTTTGACCTATAGCAGAGCTGTGTTGAGTTGAGGTCTTTAATCGAGATAATTTCTGAGAATGAAGTTGATTGCTTTTCAAAATCCTGGTTCTTTTCAAGTTGAGATCTTTAAGTATCTTCTAGACAATTTTCAGAGTAACGCTGAAGATGATGGAAAAATTGATTTACTTGTTGTCAAATGAAGACCTCCTAAACATCAAGCAATTAGCTAACTTTATTAAACAGGCTTTTGAGTTAGGTACAATCACGATATCGTGACAATGGCTCACCTTAATATCTTCTATTCTTTAGTCTTAGCTTATGTTGAGATCATTGGTTTTATGTTATTTGTATTAGCAAGATAGTTTTAGTTTATCGTTAACCATGAAGCGTGTCATTATTATAAATTGAAGTTGAAATTAGTCATTAACATTAAAAACATTTGCCATTTTTTAAAAATTAAAAACACATATTCATTGATAAAAATTATGATATGCAAAAGGTTTTCGGAGTATGTCCATTTTCAGTGCTATATACATTTTTTTTTTAATTAGTCTTTCTTGTTGCAGAATAGTTTTAACATATGCTAGCAGGTTAAACTCATTGAACATATTTAAGTAATGGGAAAAGAAGAAGAATAGAGCCCTCACCTCTACCATGCTGTTATTGAAGTTGATTTTAGGTGTTGCTGTTGCTGCCAGTGACATGTGAAAAGCAACGGGTAAAAAGGGGAAGAATTTCATCAGAGTGAAAGTTTGCCTCGACCGAATTCTGGTCTCGAGGTGGTCTGCAAACTCGAGCCAATGAGAGCAGCTGACGACCTGAGAATGGGAACATTCATAACCATTAAATACATTGTTAAAGACTAAATATGGTAACAGCTAAATGCAACTACAAAGGGTCGAACAGGAATGTTATATGCCAAGTGGTTTCAAGTGGAGGAAACAACCGAACATTATCTAAACTGCCAAAAACGAAGGGAGATAACTGGAATACGAGTAAACATGGAAGATGACGGATTGAATATGGAAAAACTCCACCAAGCAGCGCTCTATGTAACGTGGACAAAAGAGGAACTAAAGGATCGTCGAAAATGGGACATCACGTCATGACTTGTGTTCAGTTGACAGTCTTCACTGGAGAAGACTTTTTGAAATAGCTGCAAAAAAACTGCATAATTGTGGCGGGTGACACGGAAAAGAATAGAAAGTTTCAAAATCACAGTACGAAAAATATTTCATCGAATTCTATTTTGAAAATTGTAAACTGTAGCTGATGAATTAGACTATTTTCCAGTTTTTCGTTGATACTGAATGATAAGATTGGTAGAAAATGTAGCATTTATCATAGCTATTACCGTGGCAAAATGGAAAGGGCTTCCCCAACAAACAAATGCTCAAAGAAAATTAGCTGATGTCTTTTTCCACATTTCTTATTCAATATATATATCATATCAAAATCAAGCAACAATATCTTCCAAGTAAATGCTGAATAAATGACTTACAGTTTCCAGATGTGGATCTTTTGATTTGATATTCAAGTAATTATCAAAGAGTCCTACAAAAAGATAATAGATTGAAATACTTAGGGTAGCCTTCCCAAAAGTCTATTTTTGCCAAAGTCGTGCTGTGATGGAAAATATTAAAGCAAAGAAGGAAATTGTTCTGCAAAGGGCCAGGCGGAGGAGCCAAAAAAGACGGAATGGAAAAATATTTTTCTCTTCAGTCACAGTGGATCTTTCGCATGCTCCTTTAGGAATATCAAACTTTTGGTGATGTGAACTTAGAATTAATATTCCTCGATACTTCAAAAATGGGGCTCAAGCTTTCAATGCAATAAAAACTCACCTAATGGCTGAGTAAATACACTGGGTCTTATCAAGGTTTTTTCTGTTAAAATATTTGATATGATAGTCCCAACTTATTATGAAAAGCCTTTGATATTTAGTAGGACAACGTTTCGGAAGAGATCCGTCTTCCAAAATCGGTAATAATAGGAGACGCATCTCTCCCAAAACGTTGCCCTACTAAATATCAAAGGCATGTCATGATAAGTGGTGACTATTATGTCAAATATTGTGTCAAGTAACGGCGGGTTAGCTGAATATTAAGCAAAAAATGAGGTAATGAAATTAAAGACTCGGTAGTACTAAAAATGTTACCTTGTATCATTTTTTCATATTCAGAATTTGAAGAAGCCAGATGTAGTATGTTGTGAAATCTCACTGAATTGCTTGACTGAGATTTCGAAGCAATTTCGTTCTCAAGATGGGCCAGGGCTAGATTACTAGAGCCCAGTCCATCTTTATTTGCTTGATGGAGGAATCCCAGAGGTTTTCTACTAGGCTTGGGCAGTTGAAAAATGTTTTTCCAAACGAATAAGAGTCCTTTCTGGAAATCTTTCTGACCAATTGTTACATTTTGTAAATGTTGCGCTTTCAAAGCTCCATGCTTCTTGCAGATAAACTGGAATTAAAAATATTTCATCAAACATATGAGCTCACTTTCAATAATTGCAGTGAAATGTCTTCATCGGCAAGAAGAATGCTCTACACCTTAGACGGTAGAGCAAGATATAATATTAGTATCACACAAAGAACACTTACTACATGTTGTCAATCCATTTAGCAACAAGATACATGTAGTGTTCTTTGTGTGTTATTTCTATTGTATTCATCTCGATTTCATTATTTCAAGCTAATAACAATGAATTCAAATAGATAGAATCAGGCTGGGTGATTGCAGAAAATTTGACTACAAATTCTTAGGGACATGCATAGTTTAGCTGGATTATATGCAACACCTTGAATTTCTAACCACTATGCATTTATTTAAAGCAAGGGTCTACCTGTATGATCCACTCTTGCCTAGTTATCTCATCTGGCCAGTAAATATTTTATGGCTGAGACATAGTCTCTTTTTGTATAGCAGGTTAAACAAAAACTCACTCTATCGCACCTCTGCTAGAGAACAGATTTGAAACTAATCAAAATATCATTCTCGAATACTCGGATTTACAGCAAGTAACGTGAAAAGATAAATAGAAATTAGATGTAAAAACCAAAAAACGTAGAATTAATATAGAAATTGGAATATACAAACTAGAAATTGCAAACAATGATAATTCTGAATAGATAGAATAGATATAATGTTACCTGCAATGTATTAACACAAGAGCGAATATCATTTTCTGATTTATCACAAAGTGCAAGCAGGCACGCCATGTCTGCCCTTAACTTTTCCTTCCGTGATATCTGAATAGAAAACGCAATGATTCAGTTCATAATATTCTTAATAACGTGATATTCCCACATATGAACAATTTTACAAACCCGGGGTTTGTATCTTAAACAATAATCGTTATTTCCTTCCGATTGGTACAATTATTGCAGTTGTTTGCTTTTTCCTATTAGAATATTTTGATGGAAAAAGTTAAAGTAAAAGAGAGCCAAGGAAGGCATAAAAATAATATACAATTTACTGTCCTGCAGCAATATGATAGCAGATGAACTTACTTCCAGTAATCTCTGTGCCAGTCTTCCTGGTGATATTTGTGGTACTGTCAGTGTCAAAGCAATTTGTCTCAATTGTCTTAGAGCTGGAACGTATCTAGAAATAAATTTAGTACATTAAGTACATATCATAAATCATCCCTGAATTGATATTTGAGGATAATTTGAAAAATCATTCGAATAGATCGGTGAGAATGAAAAAATGACCCAAGATGGATTCGAACCAAAGACCAGAGATTTGGCACCTCAGTGCTCTACTAACTGAGGTATCGGGAAGTTTACTTCAAATAGACTAGTAACCCAAATCACATCAATCTCACAAATTGTACCACCACTCACTTCAAATAGACTAGTAACCCAAATCACATCAATCTCACAAATTACACCACCACTCACTTCAAATAGACTAGTAACCCAAATCACATCAATCTCACAAATTACACCACCACTCACTTCAAATAGACTGGTAACCCAAAACACATCAATCTCACAAATTGAATTACCACTCACCAAATGAAGAGACGAACCTATCCACATGTAGGCACAAACCTATCCATTTAAAATCTTACTTCTTTTCAAATGAACAAGTCCTGATTGCCAAAAGTACATATAACCATTGAATGAATTTTTGAGGAAAAATTCAAAATTTTAGTTGAAAAACTTACTGATCGTTGCAAATGCAAATGATTGGTCTTGTTAGACTCAGTGGCTTCTTTTTCTTCTTTTTAGAAATTTCTTAACAAATGAAAAAATCAAATTTGAGAATATAACTATTTTGATGGGTATATGAAGTAGATCCTCAACTAGGCTTAATCCAAAATAATTCTCGAGTTTTCGATAACAGTAGGTATCTATAAAGTATGTGATCAAGAGACCCAATCATTGTTATCACCTCACTGGCAGTTCAACAACTAGTAGACTTGGGCATACGATGTACGGTTGCACATTGTTAGTGTTCAAGAACCAAAGGGTGCTCGAATCGCTACAAGAGTAATGAGTGAAGAGTAAACGGTAGAACATGGCTCAAGATAAACATGGAATGCTCAAGAAGTTGAAATAACAATGAGCAAAACATAAGTATGTGATCTAGAGACCCAATGTGACCTCCCGGTTATCACCACACTGGCTGTCAAGCAACTCGCAAACTAGGGCATACGATGCTGCATATTGTTTGTGTTCAAAAACTAAAGAGTGCTAAAATTACATTTTACTCGTTTTTATTGTAACTTCTTGAGCACTCTTTGGGTATCTTGAGCATGATTCTACCATTTATAAAATGAATATATACCTTCGGTTTCTTTAGCGGCTTGCAGAAGTATATTGATGGCTTGCTAGAAAATTATAAATGAATTTATCTTATATCTAATCTCAATTAAGAGTTCTTCAAAAGGGAATAGGGGATCTCGATGAAACAAGTGAAATAATAATTAGAATAAGAATAGAAGGTTCAATAAATTGAAAAATCTTTACCACAGGAGCTCCATCAATCTCATCGATGATGAGACAGTTAGGCCGGTTATCGCTTCCCATACAAGATTTCATCTGTGTAGTGGCTTCTAACTTGTTCTTAAAGATTTCGACTGATCGGTCATCACTGAAAAATGATTTACACGAAATGGGGGTTAGGTTATTGAAATGAAATGCTTGTGGATCAATCAATAAACCTAGCTGGAAATAATTGCAAAGTTAGGTCCTTGTCAATCGATATACATTATTCTTCTGGAGTTTTTCCTGTTACTCTGAAAAAGTTTTCATTGATCAGGTTTTTTTTGCTGTTTGCTGGTCAAGTCTCTAGACACAATGAACTTTAAGGTTCACAGATATTCTGGATGCCTGAAGAACCCGAAGAAGAGTACACCCAAACATCAAACTTAAGGACGTTCTGAAAGCTGACACTGGGCTCGACTCAAACGAAATGAGAGCAGTTATGGCACATAGTCAGTTCTGGAAGACAAAGTACGTCATGTCAGCGATTTGAATCGGATGAACCTAGTAGTATCTAGTAGTAGTTCATTGATATCCTTTTCAAAATCATGCAGTTCCTTAGAGCTCTCATACGGCCTTATTCTATAATAATTAATGCTTTGTGTTATGAATCTTGGTGGAATGTTACTGTCAGTGAGAACAATTACTGCCGATTCTCTTTCACCATCTAGCCTTATTTGCGGGTATCATTAAGTTTTTTCAAATGATTAAGGGAACCAAGGCATTGGTTTTGATTGGAATATTTGAAAGCAAAAGTCAACAGCGTCATTCAATCCATAAGTTGGAGTTAATTTGACAAGGCTAACCTCGCATTCATTTCCACTGGATTGTATCCAGCATGCTTTGCCACAATATGGGCAAGAGTTGTTTTTCCAAGTCCAGGATTTCCCGAGAGGAGGGCAATCTGAAAATAGAAAGGAAAATATAAATAACTAAAATGAGATTTAACGAAGTTTGAATATAAATATAAATGGAGTAAAGTAATATGATTAGTTATATTCAGCTTACCTTGTAAATAGGCCTGCCAGATGCATCGCTGTCCTATTAATAGGAAAATATCATTACAAATCACAATAACATAAAAAAAGTCCTGATGGAAAAGCACAAAATAAAATTGATCAACGATAAAATGTAAAATCATGTAAAATAAAAAGTGAATTTTTGGTCAATTACCAATTCCTCCTCATAATCCCAAGTTTGTTTTCTTTTTCCAAATTTCTTTTGTTCATTTGGCACAACTTTATCGTTTTTAATCATCTTTTTCAGTTTCAACTTTGATTTGCCAAAAACAAACACATCCCAGAGCTTGAGCCACTTGAGTAACACTCTATTCGTACCCTAGAAAAGTTATTTGAATATGATAATAAAAATCAAAACAAGATTTTAAACTTTCTGTCAAAATAAAATCTGGGAAATTTAGAAAAGTTCCAGAAAAACGTCAAAGATTGTCTGGTTTCATTCTTACGTCATCACTTAAGAGCTCTGTGAATCTCCGTGGGGTGTATTTTTCCACCCATAAGGCTTCTTCTGGTTCTGTTTTTCCAGTTCCATTCTCCGTCAATTCTGTTATTTCTTCACTGTCCTCATTAAGCCTAAAAACAACATCAAATAAAACATACTTTGGTCGAACATTGCAGATTGTTAATGTTGCAGCAATCACATCTAATAAAATTGAGGCAGCATTCAGAGACTGCCCTGATGTAAGCACAAAAGTATGAAATAAAACAATGTTATCAAAAAAGCTAAACAACGATCAGAACTATCTAATGAACAAAAAGGTTAATTGAACATCAACTTACTCGTTGAGAAGATCACTCATTTCTTTGGCTTTATTCATCAATTCTTCATGGCGCTAAAACGAGACGAATTAATTTTTAACGACAGATAAAACAGCAATAATAGCACTCAATTAGAAGAATGAAATCAAACGAAGAAGGCGAATCAATATTATTTTTCAATGCATCGCAAATCCAGGAATATTTTGTAAAGTGTAAAGGTTATCGACAAATCTATTATTGACTTAGATCATTATTTTTTTAATCACATTCACAAATGGAAACTGAGAGGTTGATGTAAACCATGGGCCAGTTACTGTTTCACTTTCGGCCTTAAAACCTGTATACAAAAAATTAAAATCCTACCTTTTCATCAATAATTTGTTTTATTTCAGCAAATGGAACTGGAAGAAGATTTAGCTTGTTGACTTTAAGATTCAAACCATCATCAATCTGCAATAATATTATGTAGGGATAATATAGAGGTTGTCAATGGTTGTCATAAAAGGTTTGAAAAGACATTAACAATTAAAGGCCAACAAAGGCGAATAAAAGAGTGGATAGACGTCACAAGTAAATGAAAAGGGAAGCAGATAATATATAAAGATTATACCTTAATATAGGGGTTAATATACATATCATGTAAAAGTCATATGGGTCAAAATAAGTGTCTATATATACCATAACAGTCAATAAATATCAAATTTAAGTCAAGGGTCAATAGAAGTGTCATTATATGGCATATAAAGGTAATGGGTCAAAATGAGAGTCAATACATTACCTATTACATCAAGTGATATCAAATTAGTTTTAGACAGTTTCAAATCAAAATAGTTAGAAAATGAAAAAACGAAGGAAGCATATCAGGAAAAATACAGAATTTACCTCTTTGGTGCTTTTTAACTTGAGATAAACTTGCCTCCCTTCTGTATCAGTAGTAGTAATCGAATCCATCCCGTAAGGAGGGCGTCTATAGACACGGTTCTTTTCTTTTTGAACCACTTTTTTGACATTATTTTGAGAATGTGTTTTGATTATCTGAAATGGCAACTCTCTTGCTAGCTCTGTTTCTTCTTCTTCAAAATCTTCATCTTCTGATTGTATTTTTTGTCGTTTGTTCCTTGGTGATTGATCTGTGAAAAAAAACGACTATCTTTGATGATACATGATGGCCCATACATACATACATACACACATATCATTATTGATACGGTAGGTCTGTTTGAGTCAACCAGGAAAGGTTGGTGTAGACCTGCCACTAAAGAAAATATACTTAAAAAAAATGAACATTAAATATAGGAAAAAGTAGAAAAATGTCTTACAACAATATTAGCTTAAAATTTGTCCATAATAAAAAAACATAAATCCTTCCTTCTTAGTATTAAATAAAGTCTTCGTCCCTGGCAGTTATGAAACACGATCCTTTCTGAAACTGTATTTTTCTAATTGATACTTAGCTGTCTTTAATCTTGCCTAAAATGCACTCTGGCTTGGGGCTTCTTTAATTTCAGAGGGAAGAGCATTCCATACCATGGGACCTCTGAACCTCAGGCTAAAGTTTTCAGAACCAGCAATTTGCTAGATATTTACTAATTTCTATCCATGGCTGGGTGTAGCTAATTGTTAGTAATTGATTAATGTTTCAAAGCCTTGATAGTAGTGATAAGTATGAAAAATCAACTACAGTAGAATCCCGATAGCTCGAACATGCAACAACTCGAACTCTCGCTAACTCAAACAGATTTGGAATTCCCCCTGAACCTTCAACACTACTTATATATGAATATACCCTGATAACTCGAACATTCGCTTACTTGAACAATTTTTTGTACCCGCTGCGGCTATTTTCTCTCGATAACTCGAAATCTTTGTGCCAAAGTACTAACAACAACAATGACAACAATATTTTAATCACAAACTCTTCATTGAATCAAGCTGTTGTTTTAAAATAGAGACAAAGCTCTGAAGTCAATTGACTATAAGGCTGCATAGGGCAATTAAACTCTTTCCATCCCCCTGTTTGCACCTCTTTTGAATGGCTTTGGCAATGCACTTACCTTCTGAATGACTTCGAAGAAAGTAGACTATTGTTTTAGAAAAATGGCCAGTATCTCCTTTTTTCAAGTGTCCCACAATATCTGCACCTTTCAGGACACAAACAGCATACTTATCTAGAGGGTTTTCAGATTTAGAACGGACATTCAGATATTCATTTTGTTTTGACGTCCAAATCTCCTTATAAACATGGTGTCATGTGATGTGTGTCTCGACAGTTACAGTAGTTGTGATGTAGATGAGCAGTTCATTTTGTAGAACAATCCTTTTCAATGAAAAACTTTCAAGTTGCATTATCGCTCGCGATTTTTTTGCGATTAAGATATTGTTGTTGTTGTTGTTGTTGTTCTCTTCATAAAATCCTGATAACTCGAATTATAGGCTGATTTTCTAAAAAGTTCGAGTTATAGAAAGCCTCGATAACTCGAACATTCTATAACTCAAACTATTTTGATTGTCCCTTGCATGTTTGAGTTATCGGGATTCTACTGTATGTGGATTTTGATAGGCAAATACACTTACTATCTTCATAAGGTATTGGTTTATGTGCAAGGCACAAAGGGTCCACTGAATAGTTTGACTCATTGAGCAGTGTTATATTTACTTTGTGAGGTGGATAATCTACATAAGGTAGATAATGCTTTTATTAGTAAATAAGGTGGTTTCAGCTTGAATTTGCAGAACTACTGGAAAAATTGCTTTCAGATTGCTTAATCTCTCTTTGATCTAGTACTACATATGGTTGATTTTCCATGCCAAACGCTGAGTTGCTTATATCACTTGCTCATAAAGAACTGCCTGTACACCAGTATAAATTGCTTACAGAACTCATTATCCAGTTTCTTCCTTGCCATTGGAGGGGATACGAAAGTGTCTTCAAAAGACAAGGCTTGATCAATGAGATTATCTTCATCCCTTAATCGTGATCTTTGCTGAAATCTTTCTTGGTTGATTTTGCTTTCATTTTCTTCAGTTTTTGGCAGTTTTACTTTTTGTGAATGCACTTCATCTGAAATAAGAAAAAAAATTATATGAAAGGTTTTTATAGTTTAAGGTCAAGTCCAGCAATGGTGCAGTGCCAGAGATGGGGTTGTCTTTTTACCCCACTTTTCTTGAAGTTACCAAATTCTAAGCTATCCAAAGGCCTAAGATATGGTAGAGCCTCAAAAACCCAATGCTGGCTTTTTTCGTCTTCCCACTTCTTTGGGGGTTAGTACTGTCTTGAGATCTGCTATGCATAAGTAGGGAAGGTTATGGCACTTTCTGCCCAGATCTTGTCGGGGAAGATTTTAGCAAAATTCGTCTATGTTCTGTCCTATTGTTCTATTGTTTTCTAATATTAATCTCCAGTGCAATTTTATATTGTTCTGTCCAATCTTTCTATTGTTTTCTATTAATCTCTAGTGCGCAATCTCAATAGCGAAAATTGAACTTGTGAATTCCAAACCAAGTCCAACTGAGCGCCCACACTTCAAGAATGTCTGACATTTTTATTGTATACTTCCAAAAACAAAGTCCCCCCCCCGAACCCAGCTTTATATGCATTTAACCTTAAATTTTGAAAATTGTCATATCTCATCAGTTCGTTACAGTGTAAAATAGATTGACTTGCCTTCAAGATCATTCAAAACATCAAGATCGTCGGCATACTTGTCTTCATATTGAGAATATTCATCATGCAAATCCGCGTAATCGAAGTCCTCCATTTTCGGGCCTAAATTTCTCTCCGCTATTTTATCATGTTCTAGCAAACGTAAATGAGTCACAACGCCAGTTTTCACAACAGTTATAGATTCCAATCATGTTTCTCTATCATGTTCATGACCTATTATTATTATTTCCTAAATTATTGCTGATTTTTGTTTTATTGCCGTCTGCCTAAAACATATTTATTTTTGTGCTGTATTTTCCCGCCTTTACAAGGTGTATTCGAGCGTGTAGAGTTTACATACACCGCAAGAATTGAATTGAATTGTAGTTCGAGAATTAGGGATGGGGTTTCTTTGCATTTTGCACATGCTTGTTAAATTCTTCCACGATGGCGCACTTCACGAGAATGAGCTCTTCAGGTTGGGTGTGGGGGCAGGGGTAGGGGCTGGTTAAAGGCAATGTAGTAATCAACGGACTGGAATAAATCTGGTAATCACCGGATCGGGTTAGGGTTAGGGTTAGGGTTAGGGTTAGGGTTAGGGTTAGGGTTAGGGTTAGGGTTAGGGTTAGGGTTAGGGTTAGGGTTAGGGTTAGGGTTAGGGTTAGGGTTAGGGTTAGGGTTAGGGTTAGGGTTAGGGTTAGGGTTAGGGTTAGGGTTAGGGTTAGGGTTAGGGTTAGGGTTAGGGTTAGGGTTAGGGTTAGGGTTAGGGTTAGGGTTAGGGTTAGGGTTAGGGTTAGGGTTAGGGTTAGGGTTAGGGTTAGGGTTAGGGTTAGGGTTAGGGTTAGGGTTAGGGTTAGGGTTAGGGTTAGGGTTAGGGTTAGGGTTAGGGTTAGGGTTAGGGTTAGGGTTAGGGTTAGGGTTAGGGTTAGGGTTAGGGTTAGGGTTAGGGTTAGGGTTAGGGTTAGGGTTAGGGTTAGGGTTAGGGTTAGGGTTAGGGTTAGGGTTAGGGTTAGGGTTAGGGTTAGGGTTAGGGTTAGGGTTAGGGTTAGGGTTAGGGTTAGGGTTAGGGTTAGGGTTAGGGTTAGGGTTAGGGTTAGGGTTAGGGTTAGGGTTAGGGTTAGGGTTAGGGTTAGGGTTAGGGTTAGGGTTAGGGCTGTAATCACCGGACTGGAATAAATGGGTTAATCACCGGACCAGGATGCAATTTCTTTGGTTAGGGTTTGGTTGGTATTAACCGGACTGGAATCGATAGGGGAATCACCGGACCAGAACAAACCTTATCCTAAGAGCCTCTCTTTGGAAAATACGATTACGAGATTGATGAGCTTATGACGTAGTATGATTAGTGTGCCGCTGACCACTGGGGTTGACGCTGTCCCAAAACGCTTCTTCTCTCTCACTTATTCTTATAGAGATTATTTCTTGCCTTGCCTCTTTAGTTGGGAGCTGGCATTGAAGAAAGCAAAGTCTCATAAACAACTGAGAAAGGAAGATGTTGCGACTTGTGCAGCAGCGTTTGGTAAGCTTCTTCCCTTAAATTCTCAACTTTCTTCGTCACAGCTTGACAAGAATTCCAGATGTTAAACACAGAAAATCTTCAACATTGTTGAACTCTGATCCGACGGGTAAATGGAAAAACTAGGCCTAGCCTACCTGGATGGAGACTTTCTGCTCTGTCTGGTATCTGATTAGGAGACCTTAAACCACTTTACACTAATGTATTAGAAGACTGGTTTATTTCACTTTATATTGCATTTCATAGCTTAGAAAATTAATGAAAATTGTGAAAGAGAGAGAAGCAAAACTCTGTTGGGCATAAGACATCCAAACACACACAGGGTGTGCAAGATTTCACAAGAGGAGAAATATTTGTAGAAAGAAATTTTCATAAATGAACCAAATTTAGATTGTTTGGAAATGATAATGTTTGGAAAAACTTTGTTGAGTAAATAAGAAAATTACCTGGAAAAAACATTTCCTGTAAGAAAAAGATAAGGGGCGTGATTTCCAAAAGTGACCGTTGCTATCTGATAACAGTAAAAATAAGCATAAAATAGCATTGGAATAAGGCAAGAATGTATGATGTATATAAAAGTACAAAATTGATTGACAAAGGATAGAGATTATAGAAGTCTTTAATCTGTTCTCTATCTCAAAGGGGCTTGATAATGACTAATGATAAAATAGTATCTGTATTACTTTAAGAAGTTTAGATTTTGTTGTCCCTGTCTTCCTGATTTTGATGTGCTAGTTCCCTTTCTGATCATTAGCTCCTCTCCAATTCTTCAAGAGGCACCTTTCTTTGCTTTTCATATATAAAGCTCCACTACACAGCTCATCTTTATAGCCCTTGAATCATGCATATAACTTGCGAAAAAAGTTTCTTGTTACCCGTGTGTAAATTACTAGTGTTGTGTAACTTTAATTAATGTTTCTGGTATAACATTGTAAATAGCTTTAACTAATCTTGTCCTTTCAGGCTGCTACAGGAGAAATTGGACAATGTGTTCGAGCTCTCTCCACATCTCATTACCTGGCTAACAAGGTGGGTTGTTTTTACGGTTCTAGTTGCTCTTGAAAATGTTGCAATTCATGTGAAGATGTATCAAAGTTTAACATGTACTGCATGTGACCAAAAACTTATAATATCAACATTTGTTTTCAGGTTCCAATGAGCCGCTTTGATCCAAACAATCCTGTCAATTATGAACAGATGGACAAGAATTTGAAGATTGTCAGAGACAGGTATTTGATATCCCTTATATTACCACAGACCTTGTCTTTTGAGGCGCCGTCTTCATTTCTTAAGGAGTGTGATCTGGCTCGCACCTGTACCAATTTAAAAAGATGAGGCCTGTTACCAAGATGGTCTGATGATGGTACTTTGATCATCTTCAGTTTGGAAAACTGTCATAGTAATGATGTATCAATTGAAAGTCACTGAACCATCTGCGACTCTACAATACTATTATACTAGTATACCTCATTTTTTGATTATGGATTATACCATATTAAGCTGATAGCAGCTAATTGATTGTAATTGTGATACAAAGGAGAACCCTGAAAAAAATCTTGGAAAACACTCTGTCACTCGCTTTTTAACACATTCTATAATTCTACATTATTTTAGTATTGAAACTAAGGATGCTTCCAATTGTTCTCACCATCATAAAATGCAATATGTAAGTTCAAACCCAAGCATCAGCAGCTCAGCTAAAACTTATCTTGAAACACATATTTTCTTTTTAGACTTCAAAGGCCACTGACCATGTCTGAAAAAGTCCTTTACAGCCATCTCGATGACCCCATCAATCAGGTATTCCAGCATCTTTGCTGTACTCTGATTTCATGTCTTAGTAAGACTAGAAACTAAATTTTTGTTGCTTGTCTTAAGACCAAATATTTTGGTTATCTCAAAAGAAAGCTAAGGGCTTTCTTAGTTAATTAACTTATTTAAAATAGGATATTTTGATTAAGGATTGTGAAAATTTAGGAAGCAATGCTTCAAATGAATTATTATTTACCAAAGGACCAATCATTATTTATTTGTTAAAAATAAGATAGCTTACAATCACTTGATCAATTAGCAATCAATCCTGATGGGCCTGTATCAAACTAATTTACTCTATATGATTATTTGAACTATTCCGTCACAGGATATTGAAAGGGGAACATCATATCTAAAACTCAGGCCAGATCGTGTTGCTATGCAAGATGCAACTGCACAAATGGCAATGTTACAATTCATCTCAAGTGGGCTACCCAAGGTTATTAATTACATTTTATATTATTCTACATTATACATTCTATGATCATCATCTTCATAATTCTCTTGCATACTTACTGTCTTTAGTGTCCATATCTAAAAGTTTGCTTTAGTGATTGTCAACTTTTTTATCCAGCATCAAAAGGATACCATGTTTAGGAATTTTAGATCTATTACGATCTTTTCAATTCTTGTTTATTTATCACGATGATATTTTTCGATAAGTTTTGAAAAGAATTTCCTTTCGCAATGAGCTATTTCAATTCATCAAATATTTCGGCATATTCTTTATGCATATCAAAGTTCATATTTCTTTCTGTTGAATGCCATGTAAGTTAATCATATTTGACTTACAGGTTGCTGTGCCATCTACAATTCATTGTGATCATCTTATTGAAGCCCAACTTGGTGGTGAAAAGGATTTGAAAAGAGCCATTGTAAGTATCTAATAATTGGAGTAATTAACAATTTCATTAACCCATCAAGCTAATCACACATTAATACGTAAGTTGTAGATTGACAAAGCTTTTACTCAAAAAACTTGCTTTACTTTTTTGTGAGACTTTGGTATTTATATCTACAAACTTTATCTTAGGCATGTGAAACCTAGTCTGTTCAAAAGTGAATGTATGAGATAGAATACTAATAGCTACATACACTCGATATGATATGACGTAACATAACATGACGTTTCCTGATGTAAGGGGCACATAACATCAGTTAGTCTCTCTAGAGGCCTGGACCCTATATCTAATATTGTTTGGTTGTATGTACCAATCATTGTATTTACAAAGTCCTTTCTTTATTCCAGGACATAAATGAAGAAGTTTACAATTTCCTTGCAACTGCAGGTGCGAAATATGGAGTTGGGTTTTGGAAGCCAGGATCCGGAATCATTCACCAGGTTAGTATTCTTCATTTGATTCTTTTACTAAATAAACTTATCTTAGCTGTTTGTTTGGAAGTGAAAATTAAAATCATAGTCACTGTTTAGGCTGCTTTTTCCTACAATGATGTCTGTATGTAATGTGTAGACGGTAGAGAGAGCACAGGACTAATACCAAGGCCTTCTAGATTCGGATCTCTGGTGTTATATCTTACTATCTTTCATGGACTAGTGTCCCTTCACGGTATCAATCAGACCCATCATGGTTGGAATAAAGTGAGGTTAAAAGGTTTGTTTCTTTTTTCTGAATTTTAGAGAACTGTTGATGATGATAATTATGATCATGATGATGATGAGCTTTAAAACTGATATTTAATCAATGACTCAAAGAAATATAACTTGTGCAAATATTTGATTTCAGATTGTGCTGGAAAACTATGCTTTCCCTGGAGTACTCCTGATTGGTACAGACAGTCATACCCCTAACGGTGGTGGTTTGGGAGGTATCTGTATTGGTGTTGGTGGTGCCGATGCAGTTGATGTTATGGCTGGACTTCCATGGGAACTGAAATGTCCAAAGGTAACCATTTCCATTACTCTTCATTGTTGAATAATTATATTGTTATATATCTATTTAGACTCATAGATTATGATATGTAGTAGGAAAAACCTATGATATGACTGAACTTCTAGGGATTTGTGTACCTTTCCTCAGTCACCTTCTAAATTCTCATTTTAGTCTTTCAAAATTCTAACTAATCTTCACTAGTTTTGAATAAACACCCTGCCCACTATAATTATATTATTCATATTCCTAGGTGATTGGAGTGAAATTAACTGGAAAGCTCAGTGGATGGACCTCTCCAAAAGGTGAGTAAAGCAGTTTGTTTATGTAAGACATATGTTTGCATTTCTTATTTTCATCATGTAGATTGCAAATTTGAATTCATTACTTTTTGATTTTTGTCTTAAACTCTCTTTCTTCTGTGTTTCAGATGTCATCCTGAAAGTAGCTGGTATTCTAACCGTAAAAGGTGGAACAGGCGCGATTGTGGAATACTTTGGACCTGGCCTGGAATCTGTCTCATGCACCGGTAATTGAATTCAATCAGTTTAATGAGTACAAAACTTTACAACTATTTTTTGGCTATTTTGTTGCACGCATATTGAAGCAATTGTTAAATGATGGCTCTATGAGGTAGCTATAATATATGTTGATGAAAATTATGTCCGCCTCTCTTTTGATATTAGGTGATAAAAACAGTTAAATATCTTATCTAAAGATGTGGGTGAAAGATCTGAATATGGATTTGATTCCTCCTGTGTACCTGAATAGCTTGACCTTTTGTTTTCTCACCGGGGTTACATTTTTGTTTTATATCATTTATATCAACTAGATAATCAAGGCTTATTATTTTAGACTCAGAGCTAGACTCTGGAAACATATCTTTCTAATTTCAAGCTTACAATCAAACTGATTTTGATACACTAAACATTTGTCTTTTTAAGATTTAACATATATGTCCTATCGTGATTTCGTTATCAGGTATGGGAACAATTTGCAATATGGGTGCTGAGATTGGTGCAACTACATCCGTCTTTCCCTTTGGTCCAAGTATGGAAAGATTCCTGGCTGCAACTAACAGAACAGGTAAGAAAAGGATTATTAAGCTATGTATTTGAAATCACCAAATAATCATTATCTTGATAGCCTGTGGTTGGGAATAAGTCCCTTAACAAATCTGTTGCCTGATTAGGATTTTTACAGTTTTGTGAAAGGAATGGGTATCAAAAATTAAGGGATGATGACAATGTGATACCTTTGTCATATCAAAATCTTTATCTTCTAGCAATATCTGACCTAACAAAGAAATATCAAAACCTCCTGAATGCTGATGAGTCTGCTGAATATGATGAACTTATTGAAATCAATCTCAGCGAGGTTTGAAAATTAATTTTTAACTGTAGCTCAACTCTTCAAAAATAGCTGAATGCAGATTCCCAGTTATAAAACTAAAATGATTGCCTTTCATGAGAGTGAGGGAATTCAAGTTAAACAATCGATTATGTTTAAACTCTGGGGTAACTCATCATATTTTATGATGGGGACTAGATCATGGCAGGAAGTTTTATCAAAACCCCAAATATGTTGACTAAACTATTCCAGTACTCCATTAATGTTAACCAAATCTTTAAAGAGACAAAAGGTAGGTTGGCCTGAGGAGTGATGGATTTAGAATATATGATTCTTGATAACCCTCGTAATCTATCTCAGATAACCTAGTTTGATGACTGACATCTACACACCTTACTGCAGGGTCTCACAAACGATTCATTTTCCAACTTGAGAAAAAACATAAAAATGAATATCTTGTAAGGGTGGTTATAAACTTTGAAATAAAGGTATATATATGACAATTGTAGTTTCTGGTGTTATTGTTGAAGAGTATTATGATAGTTATGTAGGATGCACCACAACCTTTCATGAACATGCATTAGAATCTGATCTATGAATTTCCTTGTGTTTGATGACAGTGAAATCTATGTTTTGTTATGTTTGATCTACTTATATACTTTACAAGAGTACAGTCGTATTTTCTTGTGTTTCTCTGAAACGTTTTACTAAATGCGGTCCTATTGTGGTAATATATAATACTATAAGTTATTTATGTCTTCCTTTCAGCTTGAGCCTCATGTCAATGGACCTTTCACACCTGATCTTGCCAGTCCGATTTCCAAGCTTGGTGAGAATGCAAAAGCCAATGGGTGGCCCACAGAAATCAAAGTTGGTCAGTCTCTTTAATTTCTATTGTATCATTTTTTTCCATATTTACTTTTGACTTGATAGTAAAAAACTTCAAATATGCAGAGCTTGGTAGAAAATTCCCAATCTGTCTCAGTGGCTCATAGTACATACTGTAAGCCCTCCAGGCAAAAACATGCACTGAAGAACCTGCAAATTTAAGAACCTGGAGACTGATTTTGTAGGAACAATTCATATAGAATATCATATACTTTCGTATTCAAATTAAATAAGACAAATAATTCCTTGTATTTTTGACCTAGTTGTTAAATCTTTCATCTTTTAGGGTTGATCGGCAGTTGTACAAACAGTAGCTACGAAGACATGACTCGATCTGCCAGCGTTGCAAAGCAGGCATTGAGTCATGGCATCAAACTTCGGTAACAACCTATTTCAATGATTAGCTTATCATGCTATTATGATTCCATGTCTTTCTCTGAGTACGATTTATTCACATCAATTGCAACAAAATAGTATTTTACTTATAGTCACATTTTAGAGGAAAACACCATGTTTAAAAGCGGACTCGTTCCAAGACATACTTTGTTTCAAACAACTTTGACGCCTGTTGTCTATGAATTTTGTAGCAAAGAAAAAAATGAACTTGTTGATGTTTCTTGAGCCTATTTTTAACAGTTTGTCGATACAGCTATATTTATTGCTTTTAAATGAGTTCTTTCTTATTTCCCTCAGATCCCTGTACACTGTCACACCGGGCTCAGAGCAGATCCGATCAACAATTGAACGTGACGGAATTGCTGAGACTTTAAGAGAAGCTGGTGGCACTGTTCTGGCAAATGCATGTGGACCATGTATTGGTCAGTGGGACAGACAAGATGTGCCAAAGAACGAGAAAAATACTATTGTGACATCATACAATAGGAATTTCACTGGAAGAAATGATGCAAATGTTAATACGCATGCGTTTGTTGCATCCCCAGAGGTAATTAATGAGATTCTTATAATTCAATGATAACTTAGTTGATATTGTTCTGGACATATAAGATTCAAATTCAGCCTATGCCTTATCATTGATGAATTGTTGTATTAGGGTCTTCACAATTTCATGATCAAACTTGTTATGGTTCCATTTCAGATGGTTACTGCTCTTTCTATTGCTGGAGACTTGACGTTTAATCCTGAAACAGACTCGCTGACTGGAGCTGATGGTAAAATTTCAATTTTCTATCCCCTCTTCTTGTTTTGCATCTATATTTGCCTTTCCCCTGTATGCTGTATTATACTTAGGTAAAAATGAAGCTAGCATTGATCCCCGCAATAAGAGGTTTATTTTTCCTTCATTTCCAGGGGAGAAGTTTAAGTTGAAAAGCCCCTATGGTGACGAGTTACCCGAAAATGTAAGTTATTCTTCATCTAATTGATTTTCTTGTCATTTTTGTTCATTTTCTTGTTGGTATTATTAATAATGTACATAATTTCAGTCTTGCAAACTAACTTGATACATTTTAGCCATATTATATAAAAGAGCACTTCTTGGATGTGGTTAGTTTATGGAAGGCTATGTATTTTTAGGAAAGAAGTGGTTAGTTGATGGATGGCTTAAATCACATTTCTCTATTCTTATCTGGTTGTTAAACTGATTCAGGATAGATTTATGCATGGAAAAATTGATCAGACATAACATATTGATTCATAACCAGTCTTCATATCATCCAAGTTCTAAACTAAATATTAATTGAAAATATCATTGACTTTTAGGGATTTGATCCTGGTATGGATACTTATCAGGTAAGTGACAAAATTATTCTTTCAAGAACACAGATTAAAATTCCAAATATTGAATTTTAATTATTTGTTTATTGCTTTACTCATACTGTATATGTCTTTATTTAGAAAAATTTGCAGGAATTTCCCAATAAGTTTTGATGCAGTAAAATATCTCTAACCGATGGTCTTGCTCATTTAATAAAACACAGCTCTTGAGAAGGACAGTTTCTATATGTAATATTATTTATATTGGAATTATTTTATTGATATAATATTTCCCTATTCAACAAAAAAGAGCATGGTGAATTAAATCTACTTCATTTTCCTCTGTAAAATATATTTTGTTCTGCAATTCAAGCAGATCCTGGATTTAGTTTTCAGCATACAAAATTATACATAACGGAGGTAAGCATATTTGCCTATCAACAAGAAATAAAACAACTAAAACAACACCAAGAAAAAACATTAACTATATATGTTTATCAAAATAATAACTTGAGTAAGATCTCTACTTGAGAAATATTGATTGAAGACTATTTATGTCAGAGGGTCCTCTCTTTTCTTGACTAGTCTTTATAGTAAAGTATATTATGGAGGATGCAAGGCTATTTGTAAATATTTTATTTCATAGCACCCCCCTGCTGATGGATCTTCATGCTCAGTCGATGTCAACCCTGAAAGCAAGCGACTGCAACTGCTTGAACCTTTCAAAGCATGGCATGGAGGGGATTACGAAGATTTGAAGGTCCTAATTAAGGTATGTTACACTCTTCTTGGCCCGGGAAGTACTTGATCTTCCACTTGTTAGAAGTTCAGTAATCAAACCTTGCTCACACTTGTAAATGTAAGTACTATAAAATCCAAACCGAAATCTACCCTGATTGAATTCAGATCAAAATGGTTCGAAAATGGCAAGAATCTTGCATTTGCATTTTGGTAGAGACTGGCGTCATTAGATTACTCCCTGAAAATTCATTTTCTTACTTGCCTTTCTTCCTATGGTCTATGACCATGCAATTGCAACGTTTTCTCTACTCTTTGCTCTTGTTAGCTCTTTTGTGCTCTTTTGGTAAACAGTGCATTTTATACCACCTCTGCAGGTTGGATCAGAAGATGACACGATGGATTTTTCCTCATAATTTCCTGATTGAAAAAACTTTGCATGTTTCTTTTACATTTCTGTTTCTGTTACATTAATTTTTTTTAGGTTAAAGGAAAGTGCACAACAGACCATATAAGGTACCAACAAAACTTTTTTGAATATCTGACTATTGAACATCGCATTAATTTGGAAAAATACATATTATGATTTTACAATTGCTTCCCTGATTTGCTTCTATCTGATTTCTTGATTGCCTGTAGCCTTGAAGTTATCTGACTAACTGTGGTGCCATATGCTGATTTTTTACCAAGAAATGATTCAATCTTGAATTATGGCGTTTATTCTTCTATTGGTGATAAAGTAATCAGAATTGTGCATCAGCAAATACGCATCTAAGGTATTGGTTTACGTGCAAAGCACAAAGGGCCCACTGGATAGGTAGACTAACCACTTGGCCATCCTTGCCAGTTGAATAGTTAAATCTCCTACAACAATTTTCGCAATATCCTACAGTGACATAGACTAACAAAATATGGTTAATTTGAAGTAGTTATCTTCAACTCCTAGGCTTGAATGATTTTTTCATTCTGAAACATAGCAGATGGAATGTTTATTTTTTCCCATCCCAAACCATTTGGATTTATAATTCATTTTTTCACTACAGTATGGCCGGACCATGGTTGAAGTACAGGGGTCATTTGGATAACATCTCAAATAATATGTTCATTGGGTGAGTGTAGTTTCTATGCCTAACTTTCCCCCCAATCTCATTGCATTTGCACATTTCTCTTTTCTCATTGCCCCTACTAAATACCGATGGCTTGTCATGATAAGTGGTGACTATCATGTCTAATATGCAATAGACCACTTTCACAATGATGTCAATTCTTTTGAAATTCTTCTAGGAATATCACTATCCTGGATACCATATGGATCGAAATCTTAAAGGCATACATTGCTATTAGCTCTTGTTTTGTAGTTGTACTTTTAGCATAATGATATGATGAAGGATCCTTGCTCAGCAGGGAATCACATCTCTTGCCTCACTTTCAAACATATTCTACGTCATTGTGAAAGGGGTCTATAAAAGCCACTGATTATCTTGTTTTATTTTTGAACAGAGCAATCAACTCAGAAAATGACAAAGCAAATAGCATTAGAAATCAGCTGACTGGAGAGTTTGGAACTGTGCCAGATACTGCAAGGCATTACAAGGTATTTTTGAATGTCTTTTGAGATTATCATATGAAGCCCCATATCTATTGTGATATTTGATTTCCCTATATCTTCATAAGTCCTCATGTATGATATGTAAGTATCATCCACTGCAAAGCCATCTTCTATTGGCTTCCACTTTCATAATGTCTAGGAGAGTTTGTTTTTAATAGGTCACTTTTCATGGAAGCATACTACCGCTGATAAATAAAATGGTTTACCTGCATAGATCTTGCAGATCCATGATTTGTGTTCAATGTAATCCTCAACTAAGGCTGAATGAACTTGATATAGTATTTTACTATTATTCTTTATCTTAGGCAAATGGCGTCGGCTGGGTGACTGTTGGAGATGAAAATTATGGAGAGGGAAGCAGTAGGGAACATGCTGCTTTGGAACCAAGACATCTTGGTGGATTAGCAATTATCGTCAAGAGTTTTGCTCGTATTCATGGTGAGTTTTCGGAACTTTTCAATTACATTACGGGCCAAAATTAGTCACCCAGCTTTCAACAGCAAAACAAGAACAGATTAACCTTCTCTCCATATTTTCATACTGAAAGGATTAATTAATTTGGGTTTTCTATTCAAATTTCTCTGTTTACTTTTGCTAATTAATTGTTTCTATTTTTGATTTGCAGAAACAAATCTAAAGAAACAAGGTAAATATTCCATTTGATACTTAACTACTTTTGTTTCATTTGCATAATAGATAATAAACTTATTTTACTGTGAATGAAGCATCTAGGTTTGCAATGAAATGCATACCACATAAAGTCCTCCCCTCTGACTGCCTAAGGGAAACCCCATCCAATCTGTTTTATTTCAGTAAGAAGAGTGTGGAACATGAAAAATTCTACAAAATGTCAATTAGAATCATCGCAGGTGCCATTCTTATGACAACAAGGATCTGATGAATGATCTTAGTGTAAAAGTTTGTTTGAGCAGAGGGGGACAGAAAGATTGTGCTTGCAACGGTTTAAGTTTAAATGAGGATAAAGGATATTTTTGTCATGATTTCAAATTTATAATTCCCAATCTTCTTCAGGCATGCTTCCTTTGACGTTTGAGGATGCAGCAGATTATGATAAGATACAACCAGATGACCGTGTCTCTATTTTGGGTCTTGCTGGTATTGCTCCAGGAAAGGTTTGTAATACTTGTCTATTAAATCCTGTTTACTTTTACTCATGTAAACCTTACAATAAGTTGGGAGAGTTGCCATGAAAAAATATACAAAGCAATAACAAGCTACGGCTGAAAATTCAAAATATTCAAGCGACTGTGATGGCTAGATAAAGATTCCAGTTCCTTAGTGAAAAATAAGTCTAACAAAAATATCTTGATTTTCTGTGATGTTATGAATCGTTTTCCTCATTTTCAGCCTTTGGTTTGTCAACTAAAACACGCGGATGGCAATATTGAAAAATTCAACCTTCTACACACGATGAATGAGGGACAGATTGAATGGTTTAAGGCTGGGAGTGCCCTCAACAGAATGGCTCAAATGAAAAGCTCATGAGATGCAAAAACGGAAAAATCTGTCATTTTGAAAGTGGCGAGAATTGTAATTGTAAAGAAATTTAAGTTGGAAAAGATTGGTCCCGTTTTAACTGTATGTTCGAATGATGTTGTGAATAAATGAAACCTCTGTATTTTTTTCTTAAATGAATTTTGACATGACAATTTCCTAACATTGACATTGAGACAATTGAAAACTCGGTAATTTAAGTGATTATGAAACCATTTATGATTTACTATTGGCAATGTGTGGTATACAAGAATGCAGTTTTCTAGCTACTGTAACAGATTATTTGATTTTTTTTCATTTCTTAATGTGAGTTTTGACTTATACAATGGATGTATGGTTCTCTGAACACAGGAATATCTGGTACCAGCAGAGAATAAGCAGTGAGATAATGCAGGTGGTAGGAATCGAACTCACGACCCCTTGGTTAGAAACCAAGTGATATATCAAATAATTATCATACCAACTAGGTAAATTCGGCTCCTTCCAAGTCTTCGCTTTTGTGCTGTATAACACAATCACTAAGGCACTTGGTTCTTACTTAACCAAGGGGTGGTGAGTTCGATTCCTACCACCTGCATTATATACCATAATAAAATCATTCTTTAACTTTGCTAGATTGAATATTCCTACTCTATAGCCATCACGAAACCAACATAACAAATTGCGACTGGATATTTTATTTGGTTAAACACTGATGAGTTTGTGACAATTTGAGAGGAGACCAATGCCTCCAGGGGAAGAAGATTAGGTCCCTTTAGCAAAACCTATCAACTGCCCAGTTTCATTTCATCTCTGCTATATTCAACATATACTCTCATTTTTCTATCAAAACTATGCTAAATCCTTGTGCCAAAGTTTCCTAGTATACTCTATGATCGGGTAGGACAGGTTTCTCAGCCAGTTTCTTTGCAACATCACATTATTTTCCTTATCCTTACCAAGTGCTAAGTCACTACATATAACTACATCTTGCAGAGTCATTTCATAAAAACATCATTGTTCTTATAAAAACTGTTTATAAGAAAGTGGCACTGGAACTTCTAATTTAAATAATTTATGTAAAATTATTTTGTTCTGTTGTTTTCTTTATAGTCCAGCAGCTACGGGGTCAAAAGTAGGTGTACACTGGAAATTTTTGGGGGCAATTTAATTTTTGGTTTTAAACATACCTTACACCTTGGTGATGATGATTGCACAGGTTGGAGTTCTTCAAATTACTTCAGTGGCTCATCCAAGCAAATGTTAGTCAGAGCTGATTTAGGCCTATTTTAGGGCAAGACCGCCATTTTGTTTCATGTTAAATGTCGATATTTCTGATGATATAGCGTTTAAGATGGTGCAAGATACATCATTAGCTTTCTCTTGATGAGAGCTCTCGAATGATATATAATTTATCCATATTTGCTGACGTAAGCAAAATCTAATGTGTATGACGTCATCAATATTGATGACGTCATATCTAAAAAAATCAATTTATTTGTTTGCTCAAAAGGGCTTATCTAACACTCTAAAGGTAGATTAGCTGTAAAAAGTAAATTTTTTCATCGAAAATGTAGTTTACCCCTATAAATTCATTTATAAAGGGGGCACATACCCCTCTCATACTAAGAGTCTAAAAAACCTGGTAGTATTAGGGTTGAACTTACGCTCGGACCACACTGCTGTGCCTGCAAATATCTTGTTTGAAAATTAAAAATGAGGAGAAATTAAAGGCATACACCACAGAGGCGTTTTTCCAGAGAAATGGAAGGCATGATTGATTTTTATAAGATTTCTTAAGAATTTGAATCGCACTTATTCTCTGCATGTTTTTCAGCATGTTTTTCTGAACATTGGAAATTAATTTTGAATTTGACGTTGAGCTATTGAGATAATCCAGGAGTTGGTCTGCAACCTATAAAGTGTGGAATTACTTTCAGATGTAAACGAGGCCAGATACAAAACATTTTGCCCCTCTAAAGGAAAGATACCTGAACCCCAAAAGCTTCCATCAACAAGTGATGAGCTCCTGCAGCATTGCAAATGTATCTTCTTCGTCACCTGTACCATCAAGCTCGCATTAGAAGAGAGCCCTAGAATTCCATGGTCACAAGGTTATAGTTGGGAAATCACCGCTGATGGTGGATTGAAAGTAGTATGAAGGATGCAAAGCCAGCACCAGATTCCATTCGAGGATTTGAGATTGTGTTGCTTCTAACTGCATAAAAAATAAGCGCCGCACCGAGAACTGTTTTTGGGTTTCCCACGAACTCAAATGAAAAGAAGATTTTGATAAAGACAGATACGAAGAAGCAGCTGAGGAAGATTGAGATTCGGGGGAATGATAAAGATATCCTAAGGAGAATATTTAGTTTGTGCTTTCGGTTCGTAAGAAACACTGATGAAAACAACGCGTTTCTGAAGCGCTGACATGCACTGCAGTGATTAGATGTACACACTACATACTTTGTTGTTTTGTTTTCATTAGGCCTTCTAAGGGACGTTTGAGTTTTTATCCAAGAGAATAAGTGCGATTCCAATTCTGCAGAAATCTCATAAAAACCAACCTCCCATCCAAGAGTTCCCTTAAAAACTGCAGTAGAATCCCGATAACTCGATCATTTTCATTTCATTTCATTTCATATATTTATTTAAAGTTGGTATTTACATAGTTTACAATTATGATAATTAAAAACTAATTTACACCAACTATCTACACTAAAATAAATCCAAAATTACAAATAAAATCATCAAATTATTATTTACCAATTGAGCAAAGGCAATTGGTTCCATCCCAGTTCTTAATTTCCTTTATAAAGCCTCAGCGGATTCTAAATTTTTTACAACATCATTTAGGGTGTTCCAAAGCATAGCTCCTCTAAATCGCAGGGAGTCTATCCCATATTTAAGTGTTTCAGACCTCTGAGGAAGTTCACATAAAACCTTTTTGCGTAAATTATATGTTATTGATTTTGTTTGGAAGTTCTCCCAGAGGTATGACGGGTTTAAGTGATGGAGCTTTTTATATACTTCTACCAGGAGTTTCTGTAGATTCTTTACATGAATTGTGACATCATAATGCCTGGATAGAAGTTCTTCAAAGCAGGATTCAAATTCCTGGTATAAAACCCTTGGAGCACGTTCGATTGATGCTTTTGTTGGCTGTTTTGCTACAAAACATCCAGATCAGAGGGCAATAGTTGGAATTCAACTGTTTTAATTTACTTATATGTGCTGTAATGCGATGCAACCCTAACCCTCTGATCACGACCGCTTAGGTAGCTATAGATTAATTTCAGGCTTTTTCTGCCGATTCCGTACGATTCCAGCTTTGCTATCAATAGGTCATGTGGTAGGCAGTCATAAGCCCTAGAGAGATCCATTAGAACATGCAATAACTCGAACTCTCGCTAACTCGGATAGATTTGGCATTCCCCCTAAAACTTCAACCCTACTTACATATGAATATACCCCCGATAACTCAAACAATTTTTTATACCCGCTGCAGCTATTTTCTCTCGATAACTCGAAATTTTTGTGCCAAAGTACTAACAACAACAATGACAACGATATCTTAATCACAAACTCTTCATTGAATCAAGCACTTTTTTAAAATAGAAACAAAGTTCTTATTACAGTGACTGCAAGGCTGCATGCGACAATTAAACCCTTTCCATTCCCCTGATTTCACTTCTTTCCAGTGACTTTTGCAACGCACTTAGCTTCCGAATGACTTCGAAGAAAGTAGAACATTGTTTTAGAAAAACGGCCAGTATCTCCTTTTTTCAAGTGTCTCACAAAATCTGTATCTTTCAGGACACAAACAGCATACTTATCTAGAGGGTTTTCAGGTTCAGATATTAATTTTGCTTTGACGCCCAAATCTCCTTACACATGGTGTCCTGTGATTTGTGTTTCGACAGTTACAGTAGTTGTGATGTAGATTGGCAGTTCATTTTGTACAGCAATAGTTTTCAATGAAAAACTTTCAAGTTCAAGTTGCATTATCGCTCTGTTTCGCTATCAAGATATTATTGTTGTTGTTGTTTTTCTCTTCATAAAATCTCGATAACTCGAATTATAGGCTGATTTTCTAAAAAGTTTGAGTTATCAAGAGCCTCGATAACTCGAACATTCGATAACTCGAACTATTTTGTATTACCTATCACGCCCCTGTGGTATATGCTTTAAATTCCTCCTCCCTCCCATTTTCAAATTTCCGAACAAGATATTTGAAAGCACAGCAGTGCGGGTCGAGGTTAAGTTTAACCCTAATACTACCAAGTTTTTGTACTCTAGTATTTGGGGGTACATTCTGTTTTTTTATAAGAACAATTTTATAAGAGCACCAGCCTCAAATTTGGCCAAAACTTATGAAAGAGCTAAGAACAAACCGAAGCTGACTATTTTTGGCTCAATATGGAAGTTTTATGAAATAACCACAAGACTGAGTAATAATTACAAAACAAGTAGATTGCCAGCACACATATAATCTCAGATGGTCAATAGAATCAAACTTTTAAACAATTAACACTACTGATAGCAAAAAAGGCTTCCCAACCATTGTAAAAGTAAGAAAAATGTAATAACATTTCAGCCAGTTCTTATATAAAAAAGAGTGTCTATGCCCCCTCTATGAATGAATCTATGGGTGTAAATTACATTTCAGATAGAAATAATATACTTTTTTGCAGCTTATCTACCCTTGGAGTGTTAGAAAAGCCCTTTTGAGCAAACAAGTAAATGGATTTTTAGATATGACGTCATCAACATGGATGACGTCATACACATTAGATTTTGCTTACGTCAGCAAATATGGATAAATTATATATCATTCGAGAGCTCTCATCAAGAGAAAGCTAATGATGTCTCTTGCACCACTGTAAACGCTATATCATCAGAAATATCGACATTTAACATGAAACAAAATGGCGGTCTTGGCCTAAAATAGGCCTAAAACTGCTCTGACTAAAATTTGCTCGGATGAGCCACTGAAGTAATTTGAAGAACTCCAACCTGTTCAATCATCATCAGCAAGGTGTAAGGTATGTTTAAAACCAAAAATTAAATTGCCCGCAAAAATTTCCAGTGTGATTCCCCGTAGCGTCTTGACTATTAGCGAGCTTACGATATGACTACGCAGGCGACTGCTACGGTAAGATTTGAGGAAAATGACGTATGTGCGCATGTGCGAGGGGAATCACCACCAAATCTGCGTAGCGTCCATTATTTCACTACGCGTTGTGGTAGATTTCAACGTACTCTCGACTACGCAGGTAAGCAATAACATTTTTATGATATTTACCCAGCTTATTTCATCAAAACTTTTTCGTTTAACTATTCTGACAACAATATTTAATATTTTTGAAAGGTTCAGCGTATTGCAAGCAATTTATCTTTGTTTTATTTTCAGTTTTCCTCAAGAATAACCAACGATATGGAAAGCGAAGCTCCTATCAAAAAACGTAGGGAAAATACGACGTGTGTCAACAATTATTTTGATTCTGTTGTGCATTTTAAACAGAAGAGAAACATTTGAGATATCAAGGATATGAAGATGGGCGAATTAACACTGTTTCTAGTATTTGGTTTGTTGTTAAATGATGTATTTACTTTCGATTTGGGTTACACACCCTACAGCTAGGCCACTATCTGAGCTGAGTTTTACATTTCACTCCTATTTCTCTTTTTTGTTTTAAAAGAATTGACATTATCTGTGTTAAAATGTAAACAATATGGTAGGCCAACGTCGGGGTTGGCCATCTTAGTTTCGTGAATTGTGAAGGCAAGTTAAATTTTGGCGCCAATTCGTACGTAGTTAGCCTGCGTACACCAAATCGTAAGTCAGATACTGCGCACAACCGTACGGCAGTGACTACACAAGCTTCTACGTAGCCGTAGTCACCTACGTAGTCAAATCGTAAGCTCTTTATTAACATTAGAAAACAAAATAAGATTCAAGAAAATCCTGGTCCTGATCTAGGACTTTCTTATCAAAAAAACTTGTGTCCAAAATTTTTTCAAAAGATTATTCAAGAACTTTAAGTGTCTTGAGTTTGGGAAAGACAGAATGACCCAACAGTTTCTTATATTAGGTTTTCCAGAGAAAATCTACATCTACATCTACATCTACATATTAATCAGTAAAACCAATAAGGCATCACACTGATGGAGATCATCGCACTTCCCATGCACTCCTATCGTCATAAGCCAGTGAGAAGATTGAAACTCTATGGGAAGTTGACCAGGGATGGGTATGGTAAATATGAATATGAATATATTAAATATGAATATGAATATGAAAATATATTGCAGTTATAGGTTAGGTGAGATAAAATATAAGAGCCTTTTGCATTTGACCCACTCACAAAAAATATCAATTACTCTAAATCATTATCTACGGACTAAAACCTGTTCGAAAGAGAATAAAAAACTGAAAGATAAAAAGCAACGAATTCAAAAACTCACCCAGTCTTTACTTTGTCATCAGAAAAGAGGCCTAATATACCACTCAATCCATGAAAAAGGAGGAGGGGTATATCAAAATCAAACCACCAACTAACCAAAGATATTCGTGTCAAAACTGCCAGTCCTGTTTAATTCCTGAGATTCATCATTTGAAAGCTACATGGTAGTATTCAGTCCAATGTTTTGAAAACAAGCCAGCACGAGACAGGTTAGCATCCATTTCTCTCTTCATTTACCTACGTCGTATGCGAATTCTGCATTTGCATTGCAAGCTTTTGCTTAGTTCATAGATACCATCATCACAATGGGCTTCAAGTTCCCACCAGAAATCATGCATCTGCATTGCAAGGCTGCACAAGGTGAAAGAAGTTGGCCTGGAATGTTGCTTGATTCAAGAACAATTTGTATTCCCAAGAGGAAGCAAATTGAAATTCTACAATATTTCTTGGAAGAGGCAGAACGACAACGAGGTCTTCCTTCTGGCAACCTTTCTCTGGCATGGTTGCCAGATATGAAATTCATAAATACATGTATGCAATTTATGAAAAAATATGCAAAACTAGGGAAAAACACTTTCTCGCTGGAAATTGGTCAAAAATTGGAAAAAAGCATGGGATGAAAAAATAAGAAAGGTTTACGATTAAACGAAACTTTCGTCTAGCACATCAATCATTTTTTTCAAAATTCAAAATAAATTAACCAAAAAACAAGGGGAAAACATTCACTAAATTGAGAATTCACTACAAATTATTTAATTTTTCTAAAACAATTCTATTGAACAAGAAAGTTTTCCACCAACAAATTACAGTACTAATTCATACGTTTCAACAGGTTTCTATTCAAATTGGAGTATTTATCTAACATGAAGGTGATTTATTGAATATGCAGCATTATGATTTACTAAAAAGGACAAAATATGGGTAGAATGTAAACCAGTGGCGTGACGGAGGCAGCCGGGCCCCTGGGAATTAAGTACGATGAGGCTCTTAAAAGGTATGTGGGATAACCCAAAAGCACAGTGCAGTCAAAACGACACAATGAGAAATATTTTGGAGCCACCATTAGCCCCTTTTTGCTTGGGACCCGTTTTTGACCTAAGGTGCCCTAATCTGCATTACGCCATTGGTGTAAACATTGGTTTCTGTTTTATTTCAGTCTTTTATCAAAGGGAAAATACATTTATTTCAATAGGGGAGAGCGTATTTACATAACGAACAATAGTCTTGGGTTCAAGCCCACTTTCAGGCCTGTTACATTAGTAAGGAGACCATTTGTAAACGGCCTAAATCTTTCATGAGCCTGTCGAATTCTATGAAACCACGCATAATTGTATTAATACATGCAAACTTGCATAATTGCACTATTAACCATGCATAATTGCTTAATTATACACAATTATATACGCATAATTGCACTATTCGCTATTCATCAACATGCAATAAAGTAAATGCGAAAGAAAATAACTTGATAAATAGAAATAAAAACGGATGATACGGAATTCAAAATATTACAAATGAATTATCGTTATTACTAATGGTTCTTTTTTGACGATGTCGTTATATGATTTGTTAAAATAAAGAGAATTTGGAAATCACCTAAAACATGGAATCGAGCTGCGTGGTGAAGTCAGCAATCATATTGTCTATATCCGCCATTATTGAATCTGTGGCTTCCAACCTGAAAAATCAAATATCGTGGTCAAATTAGAATCATATTCCATTGTGTGATTGTCACTGTTGTTATTGGTTTATTTATAGGTTGTAATGTCTTAATATAAGGCATTTTTAGAATCAGAACGGAGACAGGGGCAAGAACGTCGTTTATTATTATTATACTTAAAATTATTCCCTTAACGTTTCCTCTCCAGTCACAATATGCCATCAAGATATAGAATATCTCTAACTTGACCAGCACAGTGATAAAAGTTAACTTCCAGCAGCTGGGTTTAAAGAGTAGCACGTCACAAATCAGATTTCGAGTTCTTCATCTGAAAAGGATGGGAATGAAATTCGAGTTCTTCATCTCTGATGGGAATAAAATACGCACTAGAAGCAAGCATTACATTTATGCTAGAACCCAGCAACAAAGGACACTTGGTTCCATCTAGTGTTTCCGTCCTGCTGCACAAACTCCCTATTAGACACAAATTAGGATGTCGTATCATCGTGTGGCTAAATCCCAAAGAGTGCATTTCTCCCAAACTTACAAAATGTCTTCTTTGTGTTGCTAAAAGAAATGCACCCTTTCGGATTTGATTTGATTTGAAGTCAACTGTAAAGTTTGTAATTTGAAATTCTGACTTACTCTTGAACAATATTTGTTTCCTTTTTAACTTCTTTTTCCTCTTCCTCTGCTGCTTTCTCTTCCATTACTGGTGCTGAAAATCACACATTATTTAACGTGAATTTGAAACAGCAATAACAATAAATTAAAGAATGTTGATTTATAGCTCAACAAAGCACAGTCACAATTGGGGTAGACTACAAACTAAAACAGCAAGCATTGTATTATCGATGCAACATGAATGTATGAATTCAAAGAAGGATTATTTTTACCTGGGATAGGCCTAGGCACACCATGTTTGCTTCCTTTGAAGACTCCGCGTATTTTCTCATCTAATGGACCTAAAATGTAATTTGAAATGGATGGTTAAAAAACTACAAATAAGTGCATTCTATTTCTGAAATCACAATATGAGCATTAGCAAAAGAAAATGAGTATATGTATTAAGTGCATAAGCATAAGAATATGAGCATAAGCATATGAGAATTAGCATATGAGTATTAGCATAAGAAAATGAGCATAAGTATTGTGAAGCAGAGGGCAAAAAAGGTTAACGGTGAAATCATGAAATTAAATAGGCTAAAATGGTAACACTTATAAAAGTGCGTAATTTTATTTCTAAAATATTGAACCCCTTATTACCAAGAAGTAGAGTACTTGTTTGAGTATCGTAGAAACTTTGAATTAATTCATTTAAAGGTGATTTAATTGATAATGCCAAACTAAATTGTACATTAATTGGTAATCACACGGGTTCACGAACCGGGCTGACGTCAGATTACACAAGAACACAGGGATCCTAGAGGCTCATACATTAAGACTAAACTAGAAATCAGCAGTGATGACGTCACAATTCATTCAATGATTGATGTCACAATGAAAGCCTCTTATCTCTCAGATAAATTCAGCTCATGATGAAATAAGGAAAAGTTAGTTAATTGAAAGCTTTGCATTTTGGTTAAAATGGGGAGCGGTAAGTCAAAACAAAGTAAAAAGGTTATTCGGGATGGAAAACAAAACCTGAAGATCGGAAAACACAAAAACATACGACCAAATACTGAAACTGGTAAGTGAGAACTTTCAATTCTATGATTCCCAGCTTACCCCTTTTCCAACCAAAGGGGCTTTTAGGTCCCATGCTAGCGTCTAACGCCCCCAGAGTCAGCAAAATAGCCAAATGAAAGTGCTATCAGAACGAGGGTTTCAAGATGGCTTCCATCGGTTTTCTCTTACAGTTTGACAGTAGTAATGCGAAGGTTTGAAAACTTTTGCAGTGCCTGATTTGTCATTTTTCTTTTTAGGAATCTATTAGGCCAGGTGTTAAGATAGGCTACTCAAAACGGTAACAGGAATGATACTCTAAGTCTGAGTCAGGTTTTGCTTCTTTCTGTAGATCTTTGAAATACGAGGGGTCTGTTTTGGGGGGACTTTTACTTTTAAGGGTTGTGCTTCTAAACTTTTTATTGATTTGCAGATGAACAAGAAATCAATGGCTTTGAATATTGCTTGATGATTGCGAATATTCGAGACGTGATTGTGAAATACTTGAACATGGTTGACAGAAGTATGTTGGCACAAGTGAGCTCGTCCCTCAACACATCATGCTGTTATTGTGCTTTTGAACCACAGGAACTCGACTTCACAGGTTAGCATTGCAATGTCTTAAATCATGTGTTATTTCATAGTATTGTATTGTAAGGTATTAGGATATTTGAACAAAATATTGAATTTAATGTAGTCTTGTAGATATAGGTATGTTGGCAGGAAAAAGTATTTTGATAAGAAAACGAAGAGCCAAGAGCCAGAAGTTTATCGTCGCAGTCTTGGCTCTTCGTTTTCTTATTAATGTAGTCTATAAGGTAGAATATAAGGCGTAAGGTAGTAGAGTAAAAGGTAGTAGAGTAAAAGGTATTAGAGGAGAGTAGACAAGAGTAAAGTGTAGTAAGATAGTAAGGTAGTTGAGTAAAGTAGAGTATAAGATAGTAAAGAAGTAGAGTATAATATAGAGTATAAGGTATTTCATTGATGGCTCCGCACCCTTACTTTATTCCAGGTGAAGGAAGGCTGAAGAATAACAACTTTCTAAACTACGTGGGCATTCTAGAGAAAAGCCAGCTACGCAGAATGACCTCACTTAATTTAATTGGCACGAAAGTGAAGTGCAAAGGCATCGAAAAAATCTTGCCGAAACTACGATCAATAGAAGTCCTTGAGCTTGGCGAAGGGCAAGTATCGAAAAATCTCATCAAAATTGCTTCAATATTCTGCAGCCAGCTCATAGAATTCAAGCTTTTCCAAACAACATTTGTCAACATCCACACCATTGCATTCATAGCGGAGCATTTACTGTTTTTAGAGCATCTCTACATGCCATTTTCGAAAAATTTGGATGATCGATGCTTGAAGCTGATTGCAAGGAATATGAAGAGATTGAGGAGAATAAGCATCAGAGGATGCCCGAACGTGTCGGATGAAGGCCTGGAGAGACTGATAGTCGGCTGCAGGCGGTTGCGTTTTCTTGACGTGTCCAACACTAACATGATGGCCTACACGACTTGCGCTAAAATCGGGCGGACTGGCCTAAAACTAGGGATGCTTGTCGCAACAGATACCCGCATGTCAGAATGTGGATGTCAGCTGATAAGTATGAAGTTAGAGCAAAGAGAGAGAAATCGAGGGAGAATATTCTCAGTTTATGAGCCTTGCAGATTGAATAGATGGAATAAAGATGAGAGGCTGAGAAGAGCTCAACTGGAAAAGAAACAACGGAGAAAAGTAAAGAAGCAAAATCGAGAGTAAATTTTCATTATTGTAATTATAGTATCTCTATATGGTTTTGATTAAATTTTGTTTCATATCAAACAGGTAGTTTTTATATCACAGGGATATTCTGTATCGTTCGATTATTTCTCTAGGAAATAGGCTTTAGGGTTTATAGGGTTGCAGATTTCGCCAATTTTGGCATCCGTCTCTGGATTTCTTCCAAAAATCATGCAATTTTCAAGATTTTGAAGTTAGACTCTGTAAAAGATTTGCTATCTTTGAGCTCATCTTCGAGAAAAAGAAGTTTTTTTAAACTCACATAATGAGATTGATGGCAAAACATTAAATCGCAACTATATCGTTGAATCTCGCAAAGTCATCCACCTCTTGGCTATTACATTGATCAGATGAAAACCTCAACCAGGTCCTTTCATCATAAATCAATAAAAGTGAGGTACTTTAGTCCTCAGCAAGGTTCTATGCTGAAGTTTTAATGGCATATTCCAACATGGTCGATGATGGAAGACAGAAGGCAAATTGTTTCCCTTGATAACCTGCATATATAAATACACTGCTTGAAGATCAAAAAATCATTAACATACCTGACATAGTCCTTGACCTGTCAACAGCGCTAAACTCGTTTCCATTCGGTTCATTAGGCTCATTCGCCCTTTCCTTCACACTATCCCTTCTAGGGGGTGCTGGAGGGGGCATCTTTTTTACAGAGGGACTTTGAGCAGTTTGTTCTGAATTGACTGGTGTAGGTTGAGGTTTAGGCTCGATGTTTGTCTTGGAAGCGAGGTTGGGTTTCGGTTTCGGTTTCGGGAGCGGTCGAGGGGATGTCAGTGGTTTGGCGCTTAGTGATAGAGACTTCTGACGATCTGAAAAGGTTGTTGTTGCTGTTGTTGCTATAGGTGTTCTCGCCATGGTTGTTGTCACAACTTGTGTTGTAGTTGGATTTTGTTGCCAAAAATCTGAAAGAGATTGATAGGGCAATGTAAGCAAGCAAAGATGAGGGTGTTAAGAATATCAAAGCAATAGAAAACATTCGAGTACTCTCGAGTAAGGCATAGACAGATAATCTGTAGTAAACATGGAGTTTTCACTTCTCTAATGGAAGAAAAAAAGGAAAATTGGGGTGGGGGCTGGAAAATGTCCATAAATAACTCCAAAATTATTCTCTTTAAATAGTAATCGCAGTAGGCTTTTAGTGTATCCAGTTTTACGCTTATCCACAGTAGAGGCATTTATTCAGATAAAACCCTTCTTCCATGTATATAAAACATTAATTCAGAAGGCTTGGTCTAACACCGGGAAATGTGTTCTCACAACAGGGCTACCACAATTCTGATATGCCTCCACCAGGTCTCAAACCCAAGCCCTTACTAACCAAAGGCGAACGCGCTAATCACTCTCCTTAATCACTGTCCTAATCTAGGAGTAGGATCGTGGTGCGCACAGTAGAATACGCAGTAACATAAAAAAGATAGCAGTAACATACCACGTGATTTTGCAGCTGTGACGTCATTAGTTTCTTCAGAAACGAACTGAGAGGCAGGTTTAGTGGGAATGGTAGTGGTGGGCAGGATCACAGATTTGGCAGGGGACTCGGCTGCGTGATACTCGGACGCAGTCCTCACTTGTCCACGATTCTGGCCTGGTTTCGGTTTCGGTTTGGGTCTCGGAGCATTAGGCGCAGTCATCGATCGGTCTCTGGCAATGGGCTGAATCTGCTCTGGCACTGTGGCTGGTTTAGTTACAGATTGCACGAAATTAACAGGGGCTCTAGGGGGAATTGGTTGCTGGGGGTCATGTGACGAAGAAACTGATTCCGTACCAGAGGGTGGGGGTAGATTGTCACGATTGGACAAGAAAGATTTATCAAAGGAATCAATAGGAGGGGGAGGGGGAGCTCTGGGGATTTCTGGCTGCGACATCTGCATGGAATAGCTAATATTTGTGGTTGTTGGAGATGACACAGCATAATTGTTTATTCGGATGTCATCAGCTTCATTTCTGGTAGATTTTTGTTGTTGTTGCTGTGGTTGTTGTTGCTGCAACAAGCGTGTATCAGGGGCTGGATGATTGGCTGAAAAAACCACTTCAATAAGAGCAGAAAATCAGATGCCTCATTTGAGAAAAAAATTTGTTTACAGAACCACTAGATACTAAAAACTGTTCACAATATTTCATATGTTTAGTGGTAAACCTAAAGTTTTTTGCATGACGATATTAACACAGCTTAAGTTTGATGTTTTTGAAACTTTGAGTAACGAATCCAAAACCATACCTTGGACGACTTTGTCTAAATCAGCCGTGAGTTCGATGTCTGATAACTTCTGAACAGCAAGCAGTAGTTTCTTCTGATGTCCTTTCTTTCTGATTTCAATCATCTCAAGATCGGACAAGTCGAGATCTTTGATGAAATCCATGTCATCAAATCCACCTTCTATGAAATTCTCTTCGTAGTTCTTCAAATTCAATAAGCCGAGCCACGCACCAATATCGTCCTGCATGAAAGATCAATGTTTTAATGTTGGGTTGAAAACGAAAGCGAAAAATGTCTACAATAAAACGTATTAAGTACATGATATATCATGGTGCTTGTGTGAATCTACCCAAATGTAAGCATTCTAAATAGCAAGAACATCAGACAAATAACAGAACATGATACAGTGAGTCTCCGCATATAAGAAAACCACACTATCAATCAGGCAGTCAATCTTTTGTACAAAAGTAATTATTTCCTCATCCAATTGGGATCATTAACTTGAGAGTAAACTTGTTATTATAATTCTATCGTAACAAACTAAACTTTAAATTTTTTCAGCTTTTGTAGCCCAAAAATCTAATTACGACCCCAAAGAAAATTCTGCTTTTTTTAAAATCAGTCCATCTGTCACTGGTTACTTTTAGTTTTGTGGCAGCAGAGAAACTTAAGTAAAATATTTTCACGCCTTAATAATTTGGTTACCAACAATACACGTCTTAACTGTAATTGACTTGGATAGGTTTTATTCACAATATAAATGAGAAACTCACGGGTTTATAACTTGGCAGTTTATTGGAGGGTCCCAGCTTTGCTATCTCTGATAACAGCTTTTTTTTATGCCCAGCTTTGGTGATATTTACTGCAGATAAATCCTGAAAGATAATTTTGAAAAAGTTAAGCAAACACTACAAAATCAAAATCAGTACATTACTCTACTGCACTAGCGAAAATTTATGCAGTTTGGTGACTCAATAAAGTTCATATTTAGTTGGTAAAATCACGTCACAAAAATTTATATCGACTCCTCACTATTGAATTCTTGAAAAATTTGCCCGATACATAAAAGCTTACTCCCCTCAGAAGATTTTCAAGAACTAGCCTTTGATAGGAAGAGAAGAGAAAGGAAGGGAATAGCTCAGTTTACAAGATAGAGTAGACAGACATACGATCTCGGTACTCTATTCGGATACATAACGTAATCGTGCAAACAAGGGTAAGGTATGAAAATAAAACGATTGCTCTTTGAAATAGAATACACTGGAGCCAAGGACCAGAGAAAAGATAAGACTAGCTCCTTCAAAAAATTCTACTTTCTCAAATCTTTTCCTTGGAAAATGAATTATTCTCAACAGCTGAGAGATGGTGGTCTTATGAAGCTAAATTATCACAAGTTTAATCACAATTTTAGAAGTAAATAAACCCCAATATGTTCAACACAAGAAGTGGGAGATGATAGAATAAAATTATACCTCGGGCGTAATGCCTCGCACATTGATCATGTCGTATCCTTCTGTTTGGAAATTGTTGAAATATTGAGGAAGTTTCAGGTCAATCAACCATGATAATAACTCTTTCTCGTCCTACGAAAAATATTTACAAGTCAACATTTAAGTTTTGAGAATGGAGATCAAGGCCACTGCGACCATTATGCTGCTATCCCTACCTAAATTAAGGGTGAATTTGTAATGTTATAATTCTTTAACCAGTTTTTGACCGAGTCATTGAAAAGTAGCTTTCAATCAACAATCTTTTTCGTTTCCTTCATCTTTCTTGTTTGTAAATAGGTCTTTCACTGTTGCAAAAATGCTTTCTTGCTTAAGACCTCTGACAAGATGGCGTGATCAGAAATAGCATTGATAAGAAGGGATCTTATTGTGACAGATATCAATAAACAATGAATTGTGGGTATGAAAATTCAGATCATTTGATTGGTTAGAAAAATCTAATGAATGGTTTGTTTGAAACAATAGAGATGCTGTCTCTTCCCCCCTAATTATAATGTCAAGCCAAAAACCAAAGAGGGACAGTATAGATGGCAAACAACAGCTTTTCTAAGAAAGGTAAAATGCGTTACAGTTGAAAATGTTAAGTTGCGGTGAAAAAAAGAGAAAACAATGATTTGTAATAGCGAATATTTAATGAGCAGTTAAGTTGAAATAAAGAACGAACAATGAAGGGGGAATTCGTAAACATATCTAGTAGTTACTCACCTCATGTAATTCCCCAAGGTTCATTTGGCATAAGAAGGGCGAGTTACTAGAAATATCTGAAAACATAAACATAAGTCAATATTTACATTTTTACCAAAACATAACATAGGCTATATTGTAATGAACAATAGCTTCCAAAAATGTCACATTGCGAAGACAAGTATAACACTTGGTTAATAGTCGAGCGGCTTAAGGCAGATGGATTTTAGGGCCTGAGTAAGAGGCGAGCTGGCCTTCTAAACGGGTTTTTGGCTTAGTAAAGGATCCTTTGAGGTCAATACTAAATTAATTATTTATCAATATTTCATGAAAACAATCCAATACGGCAAATAAACTGGCATGTTTGTATATAGGCCACTGGTTCGGTAAACGGGCCGGCTCGCAATTGCTATTACTTAGAGAGGTAAGCCAGCTTAGCTCCTAACCTGAATATCGAAAAAACCACAAGTTTTGGACAAAGAAGTTTGCCAAGACAAGTTTGCAAAGGTAATACTAATCAAACTTTCATCTCATTTGCAGCTTAAGCCCACTAACATATAATTAGGCCCTTAGTGAAAAAGTCTGCAGTCTTTAGCTTTATGGTTAAAACATTTTATGCACATTTTCTGTTGATGAAAATACAAAATAATCACCCAACATACTTAATAGAAGCAGAGTTTACTGATGAAGATTATATCGAAACGTTTAGAAAGCATGGAATATTTTTGAATTACTCTTAACAGAAGCATATGTTTGAGTATGAAAACACACTTACCCGATGGACTTAATGGTTGAGATGGTGCAAAGTCTTCGCTACTTCTACGGTTCATCTTTGGCGGTACTGAGGGAAAAAGTGGAAATAAAACCAAATTGTATTTTGATGCCAAGAGTTCACTTTCGGCAAGACAAGTTTCACCACTAACCTCTTCACCACTAACAGATTCTGATCCAAGAAACGACAATAATAGAAAGTGAAGATAAATTTGAAATTGTGCTGAATGATGTTTTTGAATCGAGTTATATGACAGAGACGGTCATCAACAGTTATACATTGTGCAGAATAGCTGGTATTTCAAATCAGATAGGAGAGATTGAGGATTATAATATTCTTACGCTTTCAAAGTGATACAAATAAAAGTGTAGGAAAAGATTCATTGGGTTTTGAATATAAGGAGTTCCTTCTCTTGCTACCCAATTAAAATGTATTGCATATACTTACATGGCACAGGCCTGGAGAGAGGCATTCTTCGTGGCTTTTCAGATACAGTCGAAGCTCTTATCATTCGATCATCCATTTCCGAGGGTCTGCAATTCTCATAAGAGCTCGTATTGCTTCTCTGAAGCGGAGAACCGACCCCCGGCACGTTAAAATTTTGATAATCCCCATACGCAGCTACTCGATCTTGAGTTGGAGGCTGGGGTGGTGGTGGGGGGAAAGGTGGCATCATTTCCTCTTTTCTGAAACTTGGATGTTTCTCAAATGGATTTTGAGCGTGAACCGGAACAATCTTCGGCTTCACATTTTCATAATTGTCCTGCGGCCGATATATCGCCCGACTTTCAATCTTCTTGGGAGGGAGTGGAAATTCATTATCATGATAACTGAAAGACTGGCTTTTCAAAGGTAAGAGTGGGGGCGACGGAAACGGCTCATCTTCTATAGGAGAATTCTGTCGCATATCTTCATAGCCAGTTGCACGTAATTGTGATTTCAAATTTGATATTTCCTCTGGGGTTCTGGAGTGGCTGGAAAAAAGGAATTCTAAGATTAAACTCTTGAGAAACCCTTTTTGTGTTTGAAATATAAACAGAAAAAAGTAGTTTGACCAGTATTATTAGTCGTTATGTTTCACAGATTCTATAGAATCATACTATTCCTGCCAGCTTTGTAGTTTCGTAATGAAAAATTTATCAATTTTCATGCCTCAATGGATTCATAAGCGAACCAAAACGATATAAAATGTTTTCCCAAATTATGGTGTACATTGTAAAAAAACCAAATTAGGAAAGATTTTTACTCTGTCTCAAATTACCCTGGCGTGTCCCAAATTCCCCATGTCCCAAATTACCCTGGTTTACCCTAAGGCCTTAAAACCACAGAAATTAAATATCAAGTATTTCACAACATAAGTGAAGTCCTCCCGATTAGATGAATATCGAAAAAGATCACCTTGAAAAACTCTCTTCAGCAAAGTTCATTCTCTCGTAATTCCCAACATATCCTGCTTGCTCATTCTGCCCTCTATCAGGGATAGGAACAGTATTAGACACGACTGAATATTCCTGGTTAACTGATCTGTCTGCTACGTAGACTTCTGAGTAGTTAGGTTGAATGGGAGGGCTAGTGGGACTCAGCATTGGCGCATCTCCACCAGGTTTGACTACAATATCAGCGTAATTACCCCCACTGGGGGTCGAATCACGCAGGGGAAGGTTTCCTTGATTTAATTGCTGCAAAGAAAAAAATTGTTAAGGCTTTAAGAGAATTAAAGAAATTTTTCACCTGTCTACAAGTCTTCCAAAAAGTTATTAGAATATGAAGCTCATAGTCTAAGAATATTTCTACTATAGAAGAATTTCACCACAATAAGATCACAAAACCAACCCGTTGATAAAATACGACATCTTAAGAAACCAGTACTGTCATAGGCTCTTTTATGCTAATTTGAATATGATCCTCATATATTAGTCATATTTCTTTTGCAGGAGAATTATATTTGAATGAAGATGAATGAAATGAAAGATTAATCACCTTTAGAGCACCAATGAATCATTGTAAAAGAAGATCATACCTGAGAGAGTTCCATAACAACATTTCTAGTATTCACCGAGCTCTGTGGAGGAACTGGATCGTAGACATTATCAACAGGTTTAATAGGCGGTGGAAGTCGATCATAGGAAGTATTTGTGATTGGTTCGGCACTAGCCTGACTATCGAGGCCTGAGTCTAGTGAAGATTCAATCGAGTCTGGAGATTCTTCATGTGTTTCTTCATATGATATCGTTTTCTTTGCTCGGGGAGGAGCACTTCCCTTCTTGAAGCTATTCAGGCGAGGAATGTTCGGTGGTTTCTTTTTCTCTTGAGTCTGACCTGATGAAAAGAAGATTTAATAATGTTAGGGTGTTTTGAATCGAGTTGAGGGCACGTTTTGGCACCTATCGATGAATCTTTCGACATTGCTTGATTTTCCTTCGAGATTTTTAGGACATCTGAGTACACAAAAAATAAGGTAAATATGTATAAATCTATGGGGATCATTTTTGTTAATTATCTTGCCTAGCCTCTTTTTGAATGACCGATTTTTATCAACCTCTGGACATACGTACGTAAAACTCTGACTACTTTCAGAAGCAAACCTTTATTAGTTTTGACATTTTTCGATTAACAGATAACACTTTAATAGATTAGAGGCACTTTAAAGACATATGAATCGATGTTTTGAAACACAAATAACTACTTTTAATTGTCCACAAAGCCAAATTATCGATTTGCTCCTCCGCAGAGGCATTTTGTCAATGCGCCCAAATTTCAACCCCCGTTTTCACCCACTAGACCCCAGCAGATCACCGTTCACCATCACATTTCTGAACCCCCAGATGTATGGCTACTTGAAAATAGCCATCATATTTTCTTCGCTTTAAGGTGGTACCTACCCCAAAATTAACCTGGTCTAGTAGTGGATGTTCAGTATGTATGGAAGTTTTTGCCTACTTTCCGATTTTTCTCACCATTCTGAAGATACATCAAGTTGCAACATAAGAAATGACAATACCTGCAGCTAATGTAAGTACTTCAAATGAACCAATTGGAACCACTCCCACGGGCTGATGAGATTCTGAAAGAAATGATATTCAACAGTATTAAAAGGAAATCAAAAAATCGTTTTTCAAAATTTGTAAGAGATTTTGGATCGATCGAGTAAAACGTCCATAAATCAGACACGTCCATAAGGCAAAAGCTTTTGTAGACTCCCTGCCAAGCAAGTCCTGTATGAAATAAGTCCTGAAGGTCCCAGTAAATACGCGACTATTGCTGATGTTAAAGAATACTAATAATCACCTGTCATTCGCCGTGATGGACTGGTTGGAGTTTGTGTCAAATCTTTATCTGTTGGAAAATTAAATCAGTTTAATGTACAGTTCTAAAACTAGGGCATATGCACGAAGAACTGATACAAGCAGCAAAAATTATTTTCCACCACTGTTTGTAACTCACAGAATGGAGCAGTAATATAAAGCCCTATGGAATCTTAAAAATAGACAATGTTGCAATTTAAGGGAAAGACTTTTAATAGAACTTTGGATTTTGGATACCAATTGAGAGCTGTCATCTTAGCAATAAATGCAAAAGGTCTCTTAGTTTATTTGAAAAGTTCGTGGAATGAACTTGAATGTAATTTGTAGGAGATTGCTTACTTGATGAGCTAGATATGGACGAATCTGATGAAGATGATATTGAGCCGAGTGACTGAGTGTTTCTTCGTTTTGATATGATGGTCACTGCTTTCGCAGGAAAGAAACCAACTTTCTCTTCCTACAAACAATCATGGAAAAATGTTACAATCAATTTATCAATTTAAGTTGCTATTATGTAATTATAGGACATTTTGAAAAATGCATATTGCGAGTAGATGCTGTGTAACTTCACCTTTACTCAGGTGGACACCTGTAATTGGGTGGATGCTCCTATTTGGGTGGATGTCCCTATACCGGCTGGAATATTAACATGCACGGGTGGGTTATTCAAATGAATCTTAGATTTCATAAAATGTCCTTACTTGACCCTGAATAACACTGCCTTTCCATCTTCCATCCTCATTTTGTTCCAAAACCTGAGAAAAATATAAATATTCTAAAATTGAATATAATTCAAATGGTTAAAAAGGTCACAGTCAAAGCATTTTAACTTCCTATAACTTTAAAAAGGGCGTCTACAAGAACGAAAATCAAAAAACTATTCACTCAATTTTGTTCGAAGTATCTTTGTAAAGGGTCTGTAATTCCAGGCTAAAAGCCAATATAACAACCTATCAACTTGACTTTAAACGTCAGCCATCGCTCTTTTTGTTTCTGCTTTTAGGGCCACCCAAAAAGTCTGGGACCGGAAATTACGTACAAGAAAAGAGGTTGGAAGTTCTAGCCCTTCTTGGGAAATTTTGATTCTTCCACAAATAATCTCAACTGATTTTTAAAATACTGCTTCTCCCCAAATCTAAAGATTTGTGAAAAAAGTGCTGAAAAAGTCACAAGAGCACATATTTCGCTCGTTGCTTTTGTGACTTCTTCGGTACTTCTTGTGTATCTTGAGCCACAATCTTCCAACTTTTCTTTTTGCTGATTTCTCATAGCAATTCGACCCTTAAACATTAACAATGTGTAACCGTACAACGTATGCCCAAGTTTACAAGTTGCTGGACGACTAGTGTAGTGATAAACAGGAGAACACATTGTGTCTCTAGATCGCATACTCATATTTGTTACTGAAAATATACTGAATTCTAGAAGTGTGTGCAAATAGTCAAAGGGATATTACCGCAACAGTATCTCCAGTCTGAAACTGTAAACTCGTAGGATCATAAATATTGACATTATCCGTTACAGCTCTCGCGTACACCACCCGTTCCCCTGCAGCCTCTGAAATTTAACAAATACAACATTTAACTATTCAATAAAAATGGCGATTAAAAGTTCCCAAAATCTTAAAGAAAAAATTTATCTTACTATCTAGTACATACTGATGAGCGCCCAATTTCCTAAGTTTCCTAAACACTAATTCAATATAAAACCTGGTTTAAAGGTCTTGATATAATCTTCATTAGCAAAGTTTTCTGACAAAGATTGAAGCATGGTTTTTATTTTTGAATTAGTCTAGTACAGACTAGTAAAGGAAAAAGTGTTCAATACAACAACTCTTTGATTATTCCTTTATTCTGTTCAAAATAACAGACGTGGAGACTTCTTATTCACAATAAAGGACATGTAAGCCTTTAAACATCTATAGCGAAACTTCCTTTACCTACCTCTCAACAATTGCTTAATTTCAATTCCAGCACGTGACGTCGTGAATTGGTTTACCATGTCCAATGGCGTCATGTTTTTCTTGTTTTTCGCAAACACATCTGCCCCAGCCTGTAAACAAATAGTCATGAAATGGTAAACAAAACATGTTTACTTCAAAAGTATTTGAACAAGGAAGTACATCTTTTGATAGGGAGTCGGTAAGACGAATCCTGCATTTCTTAAATAATTCATTTAGCTATTACTAAATTCATTTTTTCTTAATCATTCATGAGGAAGAGATGAATTCAATGAATATTGGTTCATTTACCTCTAGAAGTGATTTCGTGACGTCAACTTTGCCGTAAAGAGCAGCCAGATGTAGAGCAGTTCCCTGACTACTTTCTTCGTTTACATCAGCCCCACTTTCGATCAGCAATCTATCGTGTAAAAGAGGTTATTACAAGTTGAAATTGGCAAAGGGTTTTTAAGCAACCTTGACATATTGGGATTCTCTGTAGCCTCCTTTAAGGTTTATAAGAATTTTGATCTAGTAGGATTGTTTTCTGACACATAATTACACATTTAGTATTTTAGAATTATTTTTGGATATTGAATATTTCATTTTTGGGCCTATACTTTAAGGCTCTCGGTCAACATTGACGCTTAGTATCCAGAGCAATAGGTTTTTGCTTTTCAAACAAATAGTATAGAGTGATTTTATGTGTAGTGTTGTTCATGGAAATTAGTGAATTAATTCAACCATAAACAATGATAAAAGAAATGTCTCTGACATTGACTGTCTCTGACATTTACTGCATTGGCCTTCAGATGAAATTAAATAAGAAAGGTGGATAACTTGAGGGAAGTAAGCATTCATGTTGACTCAGTCTTCAAAGCAAATACATTCCTACCTGATGACGTCATTGTGTCCACCTTTCGACGCCAAGTGTAATGGTTTCTTGTAGCGGACATCAAGATGTCGATCTCTTAACATGTGTACAACCTCACCACGCATGAGCAGTAATCTTGCAGCCTAGATTCAAGAGTCACCATTAGAAAAACAACAATGCTGCAATTATATCATAATTAACGCACAACAGTGGTATCGCCCTAGAGTAAAAATCTAGAGGTCGTGGGTTCGAGTCCTACTTGGGTCATTTTCATTCTCACAAATTATCTTGACTGATTTTCCAAATCCTGCTTCTCCTTAAGAATAAAGGGCAATTGCTTGTTTTTAAAAGAATAGATTGGTTACTATTCATAAAGTATGCATGCTTTAGATATCCCAATGTTTACCCAAAACCCTCCATTTTTACGCTGTTCACTTTGAACTGATACCCTTTTTGTAAGCGCACAACCGCGGACTGATATATGCAATCATCCTTCTGACATGAACAAAATTTCTTTAGTATAGTGAGGACAATCGGAAACAGAGCAAAACCTAAAAAACAACTAGAGCTTTGCATCTGACACTCATCAGAGTAGTAACTACTACTCCCAGGCTGCATTGCGGTCCTGCGCGCTTATGGCGTAATTAAGAGAAAGGTCTATTGCATGATTACATCAGTTAAAATCTAAAGATTTTCGTAAAAGAATTCATATTCTTATAAGTGGGTTCTTGTAGCCGCGCAGTTGTGTGAAATTCCAAGGAATTCAAATCAACTCAAATGATAATCAGGTTTCTGGCAATGAAATGAGGGCTCATACGTCAGTAATTAAACTTAAGATTGAAATTCGAGTGTGAGAAGTTACCGACAAATAAATCTACTTAAGAGGATGAATAATAAATCTGGACTGAATCACATCTGCTTCAAACAGTAACATAAAATATGGAATGATTGTGGCAAAAGTTTACCGCAGCGTGACCGAATTGGCAAGCTAAATCCAATGGAGATTCCAGTTCGTTATTCCGGATTGTTGGGTCCGCATTGTACTTCAAAAGAACCTCAACCTAAAGAGAAACAACAAACATAATGGGCTACGTAGCAGCTTTAGTTTAACCATCTCCTATTGGATTAGTCCAAGAATCTCCTTGGTTATTGTTCAAGATCCCATTGTTGACATTAAGGCCTAATTGGTTTGGAATACCACTTCCCTAGACTTGTACTGTAATACTTTGATTAACCCTATGTGATTTAAACTTATTCAATACTTGAAGCTAAGGTGAAGGCAATTATCCAAGAGGGTTCTTAGTCGAGGGGAAAGTTTAGTAAGAACTCACAAAAATTGGTAACAGGATTTGTTTTTAAAGCTTTTAACGGTTTTTTTTAAAGAACATAGCTCGGGGCCTAGTTCTTTAAGTTCCTTATTTCGACCTCTTTCGACCATTTTGTAGTTCTAAACGTTCTTTAGTAGTTCCTTAATTTTAAGTTCCTTAAGATTTTCGACCTTCGATATGTAGGTTCATTATAAAAGGTTCTCCAAAAAAAAGCGTGTATAGAAACAACTGCCTTTCCAAATATTCTTTCACGAAAATTCTAGTTTTAAAGAATTCTTGCTCTTCGAAAATCCAAAATTTTGTCACTGGCAGCATTCTGCTTTCAATATCAGATAATTGGGATTTTTCTTAATATTTAGAATAAACAGGTCTCACTCTAGGCTTTGTCTCTATTCATTTAGAAGATGGCGTCTAATTGTCAAGTTATGAATTATGAACAACATTAAGGAATACAACCTGAATTAAGAACATATCTTCAATAAAATTAAAAGAAAAACTTCACTTAGTAAACTTACCACATTAGCATATCCATGCTGCGAGGCTAAAAGTAAGGGGGTTTCACCACCAAATGAAGGCAAATTAACAAGTGCCCGATTATCCAGTAATGCCTTTACTATTTGGTCTTTACCTGCCCAAGAGGCCATGTGAAGTGGGCACATACCTGTGAGAAGATAAAAGTAAGTTTAATCGTAAAGATAAGTTGCTCTGGTTCTGGTCTTACAACAAAAAATTCTACTTTGTTTAAAAATCAATAACACAGGCCAAGGAAGATATTATTCATGGTGCTATCTAGAACAGTCTTTGATCGGTACAAAACTTCAATATAGCCAGAAGCATAGCATAGCTAATGAATATGGTGCTATCTATAGATAACTAAAACATAGATAACTAAAACATATAGATAACTAAAACATATAGATAACTAAAACTTAAACATTGATAACTAAGGAATAATGGTGCTAACTATGGCAAAATATCTTGATTTCGAAATAGAGCTATCGAGCAAATTAAGAACATTAACTGTCTGCTCATGTCGAGAATTATTTGCGAAAATTTAAGACAACTATAACAAGGAGCTTACCCTTCTTGTCACGTGAATTAGGGTCAGCCTCCATGTCAATAAGGGCAAGGACAACTTCAACATTATCAAGTAAGGCCGCATGATGAAGAGCTGTGAACCTAAAAGAAGAATAAATCTATTAAGAAGGTTCTGTGAAAGACATGCTTCGTCTTCCCAAAGTTGGATACTTAATTTGTTTTTTAAGAACCAGTCGTAGGAAGGGGGGAAGTTGAAATTTCAACTCGGGTCGATATCGATCTGCTTCATCTCTGAATACAATTTTTTTTTAAAAGGACCAGTAAATTTGATTTGAAGCTGGCTGTTCTTACATATTCTTAAACTTTTAGCCCGAATTGTTCTTAAATTGTTCTTAATTTTGTAATGCGTTAAAGCCTACTTTTTCTATAAGCTGTGTTAATCATTCAAATTGCTACTTTTCTGGCCCATCTGACGTACCAGTAGGCTGCCAATTTGCTTGCCTATCTTTATCTATCAGTGTTATGGTTATTTCTATTAATTCATAAATTGAGTAAAAACAGCCAGATTCAGCTTGTTCTTAGCTTGTTCTTAACATTTGGCAGAATTTGAGGCTCGTGCTCCTATAAAATTGTTTTCATAAAAAAAGAGTGTAATAGTAGGGGGATGATACTACGAAGGGAATACTGCCCAAGCTTTTGAGGGAAAGAGATAATTTAGAAGAAGGGAGAAACAAAAAACATTAACAACAAAAGGAGAGACTAATGTTTAATGAGGGAAAGGAGAAATTGCTAAATTTCAAAGGGGAGATCTACACTCCTGTTCCACTCCTCCTGTAATGGGTAATCGTAGTCTACAAAGAGGAACTCGTAATAACAGACTGGTGTAGTACGTTTATACCGTACTACCCTTATGAAGGGGTTTCTGTTGTTGTTGTTGCTGATAGTCCTGGGTCAGATTTTTGACCACATGTAATGCCAGCTTCCTTAAAGTGTGCGGGAAAAATCGATGGAAAAACGAAAATCCCAATCATGCTATATTCGAAACAATGTTATTTATTCACAGTTTTAACATTGACAGGACGTGATTTCCATTTCATTAATCTCTTCCCTTATCCTCGTGGGGTGGGGAAGTTCGTGTGATGTGCTCTTAAACTGCTTATCTTCACGGATATTTCCACTAAATATTACTCACGAAAAAGACTCGAAGATCATTAACAGCATGTGTTTTTTTGGCGAAAATTCGGCGATTTATTCGTTATGTATCCATCAGTAACCGTGAAATGCGCAGTTCGTTGTACCACAGAAAAACTGGGCCAAATTTCACGACACAGCCTGTAACTCTATTAGTCTAGTCGGTTGAGTGTATTAAATTTATAAGTTTATGATTTTGAGCCTCAATATTCTTATAAAATTTATTCTTATAAAGAAAACCACGATCTAAAATAACTGAATACGAATATTTATGTGTATGAATTTGATTATCAAATGAAGAAAGTTTATACGAATGGTCAAATAAGTCGATTCAATAACACCTTCAGACAGATGAAAATCCTATTTGCAACACATCTGGGTTTATTTATATCCAGTTCTCAAATCCTCTTAATTTTTGGAAAACAATCCACTCCATAACATTCTTATTCAAGAAACTCAGTTTATTTTTGAGACTCAGGTTATGATTAGCTCTAAAATCTGAGTTTTTATTTGTTTATGTATTGGAATCGACTTATGGAACCCAGTGAAGGTATTCAACTTGAAATATTTACTTTAAAATTGCAGGGTACCCCTTATAATTAGCAGATTTAGGAGTGGCCTAGGGAGATTTTCTACCCTGTCTATTCCAGAACCCCTGTTTATTGGGATTTGGGAAATGGTCCCCTCATCCTGCTCATTCTTGACCCCCTCTATTGTGGATTCGATATCAACTTTCTTTGCAGAATTCGTAAATCATAAGCCCTAGATAAAACGTCACCACATCACATGAAATCATATAATTTTCAAAAAACTCAGCTAGCTAGATCTTCAACCTTAAAAATAACAAAACCAAAACAAGATGAATTAATTACATTATGAAAAAAGAACAGCTCAATAAAGACAATGAAGGCATTAATATGTTATTAGATTTTCAGCGTCAATCTGAAATTTAATAAACGTTAGTCAATGCTGTTAAGCAAAGAATGAAACTCATTGTGTTTCCCAGCACTGACTGGTTTTTCGCACAGATGGTCTTATCTGTTGAACCTTTTCAACCTAACAATTTCATTCAAATGTTAAGGAAATCTTTACACACAGTTACTACTTAGACGTAACAAGCTCTTGCCAAGATATGAAATTTAATCTTGAATTGAATACTCAAAAACAATGATTTCCACCCACTGAGCGAAAAATATCTACTGTATGGCCATTGCATACAGTGGTCATGATGTTAATTGAATGTGACGTAGCTAAAGTAGAAATAATTTTCTATTGTTTTGTTTACTAGTTTCCCAAATACAATCTGTAATGAAGATGAGTGGACTATTTTCAAGTGACTGCAGACCACTTATAAAGAAATAATTGGTCTACAATTTCCTATAAGGAACCTACTTTACGTCTCTGGACAACAGGAAAATACACGCTTTTTATTTCAAAAGGAACCTACCTCAAGAACTAGTACTAAAAGTTCCTTAAATTTTCTATTGTTCTCCATTGTTACAAGAAACAATAGAACAGAAAAATCAATTGTATTTTACAAGAAATTGCAGTTCTAGGTTCGTTATAAACAGTTTCTAATAAGAAAAAAAGGGTGTATTGCAGGTGGATAGAAATTGTTGATTGCGATTATTGATTATTGCGATTCAAATCATGAACCTCAGGAAAGTTACCATTGCTTTACTTTACCAGAATCATTAAGACAGCCTTGATCTGGTTAAATTCAGTCCCCCTATAAGCTACAACCACAAATGACCTGTGAAACATGATTATATGTTTAAAGAGATCAGAAGTTTACAAATTGAATAAACCATTCTTAAAACATCCTTGTTTAGGTTTATCTCCTTGTAACCCTGTGTTTTGTAAATTAGGTTTTTAACTAAGTCCCCAATCATTGTTAGCATAGTTTACAGATGAAGATTTCATCAAAAAATTTTAAGAAGGGTCAATTTTGAAGTCTCTTACTACTTTATAAACTTAAGGAATTTGGCTCTTGTATCATCAAAATTGAATAAGAAAGTGTTAGAAGTGAAAATTTTGAATCCTGAGATAAAAATTTTTTAAGACCTGGGTGTGACAGCATTAAGCTTCTAACCTTGATATAGGCCTGCAGTCGCCAAATGTCTGAACTGTAAAAAGCTTTTTAATCATGGTCAATTCAAATTAAAAGTAAATTAATAATGAAACCTCTTACCCATCTTCATCGGGAGAGTTAATGTGAATTTTCTTCACCACCGATTTCTCTGCAAAGATAAATTAAAATAGTTAAGATAATGTTGAGATAAAGGCAATGGATGCAGCATTTCACAAATTGTTTATGATAGACATCTATGAAAAGAGGCTCCAAGCTTTTATCTTCTATAGATATCAATAAGAAAACTAACAATAAGATAAATTTTTGAGAGAGATTGTAATGCAAAAAGCTTCATTGCAATTTGTGGTTTTTAACAGCTGTATAGAGAGGGATTTTTGAGAGTGGTTAGGTTGTGCGGGATTGTGATCCCTATCCGAGATAGTGAGAAATGGATAAAGAGACATGACAACTAGAAGCATAGGTGACTGCATTGACTAGCAAGCCTGCAACAAGTAGAGTTTGGAGATTATTTGTTTAATGAAAACTTATCTTAGGACCTAAACATTCTACTTTCAAGCAAATTATCATATGAATAAGAACTTAGATAAGGTAATCTCAAATTTTTAAGGTTCTTATATGCGTGTTTTCACTTTAGCGTTTTTGCCCTCCCTTGGTTTTTTAGATATAACAAAACTTCACATGTCCTCACCAATTAAAAGATTAGTGAAGATTTTTTATGTTTTCAAGGACATCTGAAATTGCGTCCCTAACTCTAACTTAACTCTATTAGACCTGCCAACTTTGTCATTATAAGAACTGGGAGATTTTGATCTTTTCTTCTTTCTATTGTTTTTCATTGATGGTGTCTTTGATCTATAAAGGACCAACCGCGAGTCTCCCAGTTTAATTGGGAGAGTTAGAAGGTTTGCTCTGTTCTAAACCAGGCAAAATTTGTTACTCTTTAGAGGAGAGGGAGTTCCAATCCTCCATATTTACAATTTCCCCTGACTTATAGGATAACAAAACTTTACAAATATTTATAGCTATCTTTGTTGATTGAGCTATTGCAAGAGAGTTTTCCATGAGTGTTCTAGGTAAACTATTGAACGAAATTATATGGGAAAACAGCCACCCTAAATCCTTTGCCCTTTCGACCCTAATCCATTATTTGACACTTGAAACTAATTTTCAGACTGTCTCAGGTGAGAGAAAATCATTATTGCAAGTTCTTGATTGTTTGGAGAGTCAACAACTGCTTTTATTTAAAGTTAAACTTTCTTCTGAAAAAACATAAGAGCATCATTAAATGTAAATCTCAAATCCCATGATAATCTTTAAATCAATTCAACAATAGAAGCTTTGTTGACTTTTCATTCTCTGCTCAAAACAAAGAGACTTTTTGTTACATTTAAGTTAATCTTATTCTCTGTGCTTTGAGATTTTCAACTGTAAACAGTAGGAGATGAAAAGCTTCTGTTTCAAAAGCAAATTACCTTTTCTGTTTTGATGACTAAATTTCCTGTACTCAACGAAATTCACAAAGAGTTTTCCGATGAAAAGTTACCTTTATTATCAAGTAAAATTCACAATCTACGAGTCTCGAGGAAAAAAGCGTTTCTTCTTTGGGTATCTAAATAAGAAACATGCTTTTCTAAAAGTAAACTTAGCAGTGCTGTCATTCTACCTGTTCCCTATTTTTGAAGAGATTTTCACAGACTTAACACTACTATTATTCTTCTCAAAAAGGTGTTTAGAATAACTTCTAGCCAGACCTTCATGTAGGTGAACTATCTTGTGTTTATCTTATATAAGTTTTGAAGGAAGCAAAAAATACTGACATGTGTTTCAGCCTCCTGTTTCTTATAAAGGTCATTCTTATACAAAAACTAGTTTTTACTTCAGAAGCCCTAGCTTTTAACAGTTTTTTGAGGTACTAAACTATTTAGAACTTTGATTTACTAAACCATTGCTTCAACCCTGATGCCACAATGATGGGGCAAATGCTGTCCTTGAACTTTTTCTACCCTTGGTATGAAAGATGGGTTTAAACTCCCACTTAACTGCAATAACCTACATTGTCTGATAATAATTTAACCAGTCTAAAACAGCATCTTTGCTCTGAAAATGCATCTAGCACTGTTAATCATCTATCAATTTTTGTCATTTGATACATTTATTTGGTCAATCACATGCAGGATCATCCATCCACACACAAAAAAGAAGCAATGGAAAAAACATATGTGGGTAGTGACATGATATACCACACAAATAATACCTTCGATGGCTTCAGGTTTCATTTTTGCTTTCAATTTTTGCCCTATTTTTTATTTCTACTCTAATTTTTATTGTTTGGTTATTAATTTGCTCAGACGAATCTTAACTTTATGACATTCACTGTCCTGGTTTGGGACAGTGGTTAACACTCCCCCTTTGGTCGCAACAATCAGGTTTTAACACCCAAAGGTGGCATATGTCAATTCAAAGTAGCCTCCTCTGGTAGAATTTAAATTCCTGAGTTAGACTACGTATGCCATATGAATTGAATGCTAATATATGGCTCTGAAGAAGGATTTAATCCTAAAAACAAATTAATTCCACACTGTAGATAAGCCAAGAGTTGAACACACCTCAAGGTTACTGTGCTAACTTATTGTCCTGGTTTGGGACAGTAGTTAGCACGCTTGTCTTTGGTTGCAACAACCAGGGTTTGACACCCAGTGCAGTGGTGATCAAAACTGAAGTAGTCTGCTCTGGTAAAATTTTATTTCCCATGTTGTCAGACCATGCCTTATGAATTAGTGTTAATAACTATAATATTCATGTACCCTGTGTGCCAAAGATCGAATAATATTTGAGGGGCTAAATAAAATCTGGTATAAGTCAATAGCAAAGTTTAATCGATATTAATTTCAGAAACAAATTCGAATTTCAACAAGTTCATCAGAGCTTTGTTGGTTTTTGTATGCAGCTTTTATTCAAGGACGACCTTTTAACATGGAGGAAGCTTAAAATTGAAGACTCGGATAGATAGTTAGTAATGGAATCATACTAAATAGAAATAGGAAAATCAATGGAAAATTTCAAAATTTCTGTAAAATCAAATTTCGGTAACCAAATGAGATTTTAGGAAAATCTAGACATCCCACTAGACAACCAGCAGACTTACCTGTAGCCAGGCTTTGATAGATTTTCAAAAGGAGTGAAAAGGTCTACACAAATCTATTTTGAAAAGGATCTATTCAAAAGACAGACAAATTACACAGAAAGTAGCAGTGCACGAGACACAAAATACAGGAACCTCTCACGAATACTTACTTCCTTTTGGCCCAGATTTGTATTTGAGTAAGAGCTTCCTAATGGCTGAGACATCTCCACTCTTTACTGCATGTAAAAACTCACTTTCCTTTCCCATCTCGAATGAAGTTAGCGTGAAAAAGTTTCATGCAAGAGTTGTCTGCCTAAGTCATTGATATTACATCACTGTAGCTTTGTTTGCCACCGCCAGACATGTCAATAAGGAAAACAAAATCATAGTGAATCTTTATTTACTTCTCCTTCACTGCTCTCTGTTGGTGGCAGTCACATCACACGACAGGGCACATCAACAGAGCCACTGTTTTGCACGAGGAATACAACAGACGAGCTTCTCGTTGACACAGAACAGTTATCTTGGCTTTTATGATCTCTTTTTATCCTGTTTTCAATAAACCAGGGAAACCGCGTCCTGCCAATTCAAAAACGCATGCTGAGCGACTTTCAAAATAAATCGCTCCTAAGCCCTTCACACCAACAACAAAAACGGGCCTAAAAATGTCCTCGACCTGATATGAGCTTAGCTAGCCAAATTTCCACTTATTCAGCTAAATATAAGAAATTCGTGATGCAGACAGAGCTTTTCTTTTTATATCATGAATGCTCGTGCAATTAATAGGCAGCTGTGGTGAGTTTTTCTTTACAATTCATAGAATTCCATACATAATTGAAGATTTTAATTGTCGGACTGCTGACATGCAAAAACTCCCAAACACTTCACGCTTCATTGCACATGGGTCATGCTAATTGAGGATTTTTGATTGACACCTTGGTCGCCTTGTCATAGCTCCTTCGCAGCAATGAAAAAAGTGGATAGGGAGGCTAAAAACTATAAAAAGTGTAGTACTTTGTATGTAGATGTACAACAAAACGACAAAATTAAAAATTTTAGTACCGAAATGATAAAGTATCAAATTTTTCAACTTAAGTATCATATTCAATATTTTATCATTTCTTTACAAAACTTTTTGATTTTGTCGCTTTGTTGTAGACTAAAAACTAGTTTGAGATGCTGTATATTTTCACGATTTCCTCCCAGTAAGGCTTAACTGAGTGGCATCAGGTGTTGATTGTAAATAATTTATTCTTGACAGAATTGATGAAAGTCTTGCCCATAATATCCATATTTCAAAATGAAGTTCAAGAGACGTAGCAAAATCTCTGAAAGGGGGAACGTTGACAAATTTTAGCAGCATCTAAAGTTAGCTCCCATTAATAGTACTACTCTGATTAGTGTCAGGCAAAAAGCTTGAAATACTATGTTTTACATATATTTATTTTTTGCTGGAATGATTACTTTCGGTGAAAATTGGTTATTTTACACTATACCAATCATTCATCTTTAAAATTGGCCAGTTTCAATCAACCTCACTGGGTAAAATAATTCTTTATGTTTAGGTTTCATTTTCGTTTTCTTTCTGACGTACTAATAATAATAATAAAAAAATAATAATGATAATAATAATAATGAATGCCATAACGCACTACTTCTACAAGCTTGTCATCAAAAACAAAACAAGAAAAACACTAAAATACGAGAAAGTTTAACATGTTTAACAACAAGAATTTGGAATATCAGAGTTCTGACTGTGTTGCCTTATATAGGTACACAGAGCAGTTATTGTGGAACTTTCTTTATTTGAAAGGAGGTATGTCAACAGAAATTCAGGGTCCAACGATGGTGGCTTTGCGATTTTGAGAAGTATTTCTCTTTGATGAACGTAGGCAGGACAGACACATAAAAATGACTTTCGTCCTCAATTTCATCAAAGTTGCATTTAAGCCCTTCTCGGTGTGCAACTTCTAAACCCTTATGTCTCCCTTTCTCTATCAGAGGGTTGTACTACTCTGATGGGTGTCAGACGCAGGCTTTTGTAATTGATATGTTTTCGATTTTTCTCATCTTCCTGATAACAATTACTACACTTATTAATAATTACTGCAACAGGACAATCAACAAGGCAGTGCAACAAAAAATCTGGTTTGAAGAGGAGATAGGCCATCTTCATGAAAACTGTTCGGAAATAATTAGGATGCTACCTGCACATAAATGAATTGATATAGTAAAACAAATGAAATAAATCTTAGTTCATAAATATCTCTGTCGGGCTACTTACATTTTAAATGAGTGTTAAAATGCGCAATGAAAGCTCCAGATTCTCATTATTGATACTGAAACTAATTAGATTTATATGGAAGCGTTTTACAGTTTGTATACATCTGGCTGTATTTCGGGCAATTAGAAATTTATTTCTTCCAAACCTGAAAGAGAAGGACATTTATTAAAAGGCGATTAAATCTTAGCTATCATTACAACCCCTGTGTTCAGTATTGTAGGGGTGCTGAGATTCTCTGAAGAATGCCACTGAACAAAGTCATTAGAGTAAGGGGTAATCTCAGTTCAGTTCAGTTCATTTAATTTTAAAATTCCACATCATACAATAATTAATATACAATATAAATTAAGATAAAGAAAGTAATAGTTAAACAATACAAACTTCAAGTACATAATAAGAAAATGGGTAAATTCAAAAAACTATTGTATGAGGGGAATTTCTTAAGGAGGAACTCTCTCAATAGCTAAACTAATCGAGGAGAGAGCACCCCCTGTTTGTAAAAGCCTAGTTCAATTTATATAATATCAGATGGAAGTTTAAGATTGAATTCAATTGTACAGATCAGATTTTATTTGACTTGATACTTTGTAGATAATAAGTGCAATTTCAGTTTGGAACGAAAGTTCATGCTAGAGGGGGATAACTTAATCAAATGGGGGATGTCATTTCACTCTAGGAACCAAAACAACAGGCATTGTATTCTCATTGCATCAGCCAGCCATCTTGTAGAGCATGACAAGAGTGCACACTTAACAAAAGAAAACAATGCCATATTACATCAAGTTATGTGACTAATTTGCCAGCAGAGCAAAAAGAGAGTGCAGACAAACTAAAGGAGATAGTGAAAAATAGAATGATTTCAGCATAGCGAAACAAAATAGAAGACTCTATTAGTTTCTATGATGCTATCTCTCTCTAATGTATATGAGTGACAATGCCAACATTTCTGAGAATGAGCACCCCCCACTCCACGATACTCGGATGTACTTCGCACACTTGTGAATATACCGCTTCCTTTTAAACACCCCTATATTACTGAAATTTACCATACAATTGCACTTTCCCCACTCTTGTCCACAAACGTTGTAGAGGGTGATTGTTATTCATAAACATTATTTATACACGATAAAGACCTTGCATCGACTCATTGCATTATTCTAGTGTATTACAAACAGTTAGAATTCATTTCATTTCATCGATTGATAAACTCAATTAGAAGAAACTGCAAATGCAAAAATATAGAGAAGAGAACGACTTCCTACCGAATTTCTTTGGATCTTTGTAAGACCATGAAATGCAATAATGACGTAACAGATCGTGTAGTAAATTCACTTCATCCAAAAACTCGAGCTTCTCAACGCTGAAAAATTATAAAAAAACGAATCTAGAATTAAAAATACGTAGAAAATGGCCCGAATAGGACTCGTCTCCATGACCTCTAGATTGGTATTCTAGTGCGCTAATCTACTGAGCATAATTCGTCTGACATCCGTATGCACAGTGGATTAGCGCAATGGTGTGCCAATCTAGAAGTCGTGGGTTCGAGTCCTACTCGGGTCATTTTCATTCTCACAAATTATCTCGATTGATTTTCAAAATCCTGCTTCATCTCAAACACGTAGTCAAATGTATCGAAGTGATATATTTCAAAATTTGGTTAGCTAGCTATATATGTTGTGCTTTTTAAAGAATGGCAGACGCCTTAGCCAATCAAATACCTTCTGCCGACCATTTCAAAACATTAACAAAAGCCTGGTTCCTTGAAAATGTATACTACTGCTCTTTTTGCCATCAATAACTTGTCATAAGAGTGGTCATACTTAATGTGACTTCATGTTACTTTATGTTAGTTTGAATCAGTCCCTAAACTGTGTTAGCACAAGCATTGACAATTTATATCATTTTCATCTATCAAATACAAGCAAATATGGTGCCGTGTGAGAATATGATCTTTTCTGCAGCCACGACTGGAAGGAACAGTTTCCACTGACTGGTGGCAATATGAAAACCAAGCTTTAATGCAAGCAATAACAGACGTATACATACTTTGTCACATCTTCTTTGGGTAATTTCTTATAAACCTCCATCATGTCGATTGCTTTGGCTCCTTCCCAGCCAGCAGCAACGAAGGATTGTATCTGTAAATAAATAAATCAACACTTGCAAAGCTAATTCAATAAATAATGAATGAAAACGAAATGACGTACGACAGTTAGAAAATAGCTAATGTAATACGAATTATGATCACTGATTGGCTGCCTTACTTGACTTTCTACCGTTGGTTGTCCTCTTGCTCCCAATAAAGCACAGTGTCGTCCCTGCAAGAAATCAATAAAAAACTTTGCTGCAATCGTTTTCAACATTGATTGAGGAAAATAATCAAACACAGCATTTTGTAGACTAATTATCAGGGATGGCACTAGAACTGAACTTATAGGGGACCTAAACCTGATGCTAACAAAAATTAATAATAAAATGGCCGTGCTCTTATCGTCTAGAACAGCATTAAACGATGAAAAACTCTCGAAAAATGACAACAAATGGTGATCAGAAACCATGTTGCTGACATAGGGATAGCATCTGAACAGAGCCAAGCCCCTGTTGGCAACACCCCTACTTATCATGTAAATGAAATTACCTGTAGGTTTTCAAGCATGACTTTACCAAATCGATCATCTAAATTAACCTGCAAAAGCAAGGAAACCAAAAGTGTTGTTTAACAAAACATTTGACCAATCAATCAGTCAATCAATCAAACATACAACTACTTCAATACTTCAATTACTTCAATTTATATGTTGTACCTAAAGTAGAATTTCGTTTTGTTTTTTGAGACATGTGAACCGGCGGCCTTTCGGTCTAAAAACATGGCCAAATGTTGATTCAATGATATATTTCGAGTTTGTTTAATCAACCATACAACCGGTCAATAAACAATATGAATTTGTCGATCAATATAGAGAATCAAAGCATAAATTGATGAATACATATATAATGATATGACTCACCAACTAAAACCACTAGATTTCTTATGCTACTGAAATGCCGCATATCAATGTGATTTATTTTCAAAGAGCACAAACTCAAGTGAATCAATATCAGAAGAGAACTAATTCTCTTATTTCATCTAGACCGAATGAACATGATTTTATATTTGGCTAGTATGCGGGACAATGACATAAATTTTATGTTTATATAATGATAATAATGATGATGAAAATAATAGTGATATTTATATTGCACCATATTTCAACTAGATATTTCATCAACATATTTCAGCTAAAGCTATAGCAGATACTCAAAATAATAAATCAATTTACGTTATCTACTAAACTGTCTTTTAGATAAAAACTCGTTTCTTATATATCCATACACTAACTCGAGAAGAGACTGCCTATCCTGGATATAGATAGGTCTCGATATACTTGAGTATAGAGCAATTATAAAGCAGAATGAACACATTAAAAAACAGACATGTCCTTCTGTTACTCTGAGTTTTGTGCTTATGCACTCGTCTGACAGACTATACCAATATACCAATAACTATACCAAAACTGGTAAAGTCTGTCTCAGAGTAACAGAAGGACATGTCCATTTTTTAATGTGTTCATTCTGCTTTATATCCATTCACTAAAAACCTACAAACAGTATCAAGCACCAACAATAACAACGTACCGGTTGATAGTTGATAAACATGGCCGTTTCAAATTGCTTTGCGATCCATTCCAATATGGCTTCTGTAAATTTTGGTTCGAGATAGATCAGGACGCATTCTGCTATGAAAATCGTAGGAATACTGCAACGAAAACAAATTCATCGGAGTGAGTAAGAAAATTGAGATATTGCATTACTAAGGTGCACTGTTAAAATCAAAACAATAGAATACGATAAGACATGATATTTTCAAGGTGTTTCAAAAACCATAATGACCTTGAATCACCTTTAATCACAAGACAAGAACTCGCTTTGGGAAACTGTAAAACAGACGAATACAAAAGAAAAGACAGGAAAATCAAATCATAAAAAATTGTAGCCATGATCAATCTTCAAACAGCAAAGATCTTGGAAAAATTCAGCTTTTGATAGCAAAAGGGTTGCTCTCTCCAGAAGAATTGCAATGAAACACATGTTTCAAAAATAAAGCATACAAAAAGAGTAGGTTTATAGAAGATCCTGCCCGAGGAGAAAAGCAATCAAAACAGCTTGGGAGAAAAGAAAATATTCGTATTTCTATGCGATTTACGTGCGTGCTACAAAATGTGATAATGCAAAATAGGATGTTCTGTTTTCTTATTGAAGTGAACATAAAGAGATGGAATACCTTGTGTTTAATCCAGCGCTGATTAACTTATCTTCAAGTTGATGAATTTGCGTTATGTCAGCAGCAATAAGATGATACAGGCTTGACGATGCTTCGTCATTTTCTGCAATCGAAATTTGAAATAAACATTATTCCAACAACATTATGGCAACTAGAGAGAGGTGTAGGGTGTTATTCGTAAACTTGGATCATGATCATTTTGCAATGAAGATTGCTCTATCATTTTCTACTTAATTGAATATGATGTATAAGAATATACAATAACATAGTTCAACAGACCAATCACAAGTCCACCCTCTGGGAATGCATCATGCAGCTGTCTTCTTGACCTGAAATGAAAACTTACATTTCAGTCATTGGAATCAAAATGAAACGTGTTCTCTCAAGGTGTTATTTTGATAAGGAAGAAGCAGAAGTCCTTTTTTCATGAATAAGAACATAGTCATAAGAGGAAAATAGTCTAGAAACTAGGAAAGTCTTTTGTTTAATCTTTTTGTGCGAAAAATCTTACTAATTTTTATTGTCTCCTTTTGTTAGTGTGCACTCTTGTTCTGCTCTAGTAACAAATTAGTCACATGACGTGATGTAATCTTGCATTGTTTTGTTTTGTTAGTGTACACTCTCATCATGTTCTACAAGATTGCTGGCTACTGCAATGAAAACACAATGCTTTTTCTTCTAGTTTCTAGATTACGTCTCTTATGGCTATGATAGAAGGAGGAGAGAAAGAAGTTGTGTTCCCTTTTAAATGAAGAAGAGGAAAATGAAGATGTTTCTTTTTGTGACATTAAGAAGAAGAAGAGAGAAGGCTAATAAGAGGTCTTCCTTTTATGAAGGAGGAAAAGAAGAAGAAAAATAAGGTATTTCTCTTCATGAAGAGGAGGAAATAGTTTTTTTCTTTTTATGAATAAGTAGGAGGAGAAAAAGAAGTTGTGTTCTTTTTTATATGAAAAAGTAGAACAAGAAGATATTTCTTCTCATGAAGGAGTTTAAGAAGAAGAAGAAGAAGGAGGAAGATAAAGGAGTGCCTTCCTTTTATGAAGAAGAAAAAGAAGATGAAAAATAAGGTTTTTCTCTTCATGAAGAGGAGGAAATACTTTTTTCTTTTTACGAAAAAGGAGGAGAAAAAGAAGTTGTGTTCCTTTTTATTTGAAGAAGAAGAATGAGAAGATGTTTCTTTTCATGAAGGAGGTTAAGAAGAAGAAGATGAAGGAAGGTAAAGAAGAGGCTTTCCTTTTATGAAGAAGAAAAAGAGAGACAAGGTGTTCCTCTTGATGGAGAAGAAGGGGAATGGCTGTTTCTTTTAAGAAGATGAAGAGGAGAGAAAAAAGAGGGAGAAGAAAAAAGATGTGGTTCTTTGTTTTTTGTGGAAGAAGAGGATTTGTAGCAATACTCACTTGATTGCCATACACTTTCTTGCTGTTACTGGTTTCAAATCAACTTCAAAAAATCCTTGAGTTGGGTACATTTTGTCAGCCTAAGAAAGAAGTAGGATGAAATTTTCATTCTCTGCAAATTAATTGTAATCCTAATATGAAACTCTTCATAAGAGACTTTACTACAACTATAAGCTGATGAATTGCTAAGGAACATGAACAGTAGGCTTGTGTAGACACTTGATTTTTGAATTGCATGTCCTGATTGCATCATGAAAAATAACAAGAGTTCTATACTTACAGAAAGGCTAGTCAAGAAAGGGCTGATAAAGTAGAGTAGTACAACATTCCTTATGAAGAGCATCACATTAACAAGATTTTTGTCAATATTATATTTACATCTATTCTGGACAATATTAGACTAAGTTTTATTTTAGATCTTAGGACTTCAGTAATATTGTACTTACATGCAGTTGCCAAAACATGGTATCAAATCCAGCTCCAATGTTCACAATTTGACAATTTCGACCAGTAAGTTCTAGAAACTGGCTCAAAAGCATTTTTATTCCTTCCACTCTTGCATAATAACCTGAAAAGTGACATATTTGCATTGTTTTAAGATGCTGTTGGCTAAAATCATACTTTGATGAATAAGACCTGGGAAAGGACAAATACTAGAAATTTGTTTTGGGAAACAAAGCGTTTGTGGTTACAACAAATCTTTGACATTTTAGACCTCCCTCACATGAGAAAACTCAAACCGGTCTGAGTTTCAGAACGGTCTGAAATTTGGCTGTGGCTGCTAATTTGCCTCCCCCTCACATGAACATTTCAGACCGGTTCGAGTTTGGCTAATTTTCTTTGCACATGCGCATTACATAGAAATTTACCTAAAAAAAACAAACATGGCGCCAATCGATTCTCACTTGTTGCTGATCCAGGTACTGAAATCTATCTTACTCGTTTTCAATCAAATATGGCTGAATTCAAGAGATGCAGTGTGTTGCTTAATAAATAAAAGTGGGAGATGCAATGACATTTTCAAATGTATAAAGCCAACATACCTTTTCTTCACTCCAGGATTCGTCATGCTTCCCTTTTTCACAAATCATGCACATAAGTTGGCGCCAAATTGCCAATATCCATCCCAGAGTGCCATTCACTGTTGTTTTGAAAACTCATTTCGCCCCGAAATGAAAAAATTTTCTGCTCACATGAAAATTTCAGGTCGACCTGAAAACTCAGACCGACCTGAGAAACCGAAACGAAACTCAGGTCGACCTGAGTTTCATTTCGCCTGCTTCATGTGAGCACTCCAAGGGCTCAGCAGTCTGTTTCTTGAGCAAAATGCTGTGCGAGTTGTCAATCGCACGCATTATTTTTGTGATGCGTGTGTTTCACACTAGTAGGTAAATCGCCAAAGATAACAAATTAAACCAAAACTGAAATAATCTTCAATATGCCAAATATATTTAGTAACATTAACGCCTTGAAGCAAATGTCTCCATAAATCTTTATTATATCTCTTGTTAAAATGTATGAACACAACAGAAAATAAATCATCAACAAGAATGCAAAAACACAAAAATAAAAGTCGCTCTATAATGTTTTGCTCTTCCTAGGACCTGGTTACGCATCGCTCTCATCGTTCTCACTGCTCTCCCTCTCGTCTTGATCAGAATCATCACTAGAATCTTCATCGGTATCTTCCTCTGCAGTCAGATAATCTTCAATTTTCTTTTTCTTTGCTAAAGGCTCTTGAATATCGACCAATCTTTTTTTCCTGCGTTTCTCAAGGTACAATTCCACACTTTCTAATATTTCTTCTCTCTCGTCATTGCTTCAGTTTTTGCCATTGGCACATATAAACAACAGCTGTTCTATGCGAATGTGTTTCATCCGCAGCCTCCTGTCTGAGAGAAGCAGTCGCAGGGTGCTGAATGCCCGTTAAACTGTCGAGTTGGACCCACTCATTGCAATGATAATCTCTGCACAGACGCACAGATTTGGATATTATAGATTTGGATATATAGAATAGCGGCAGTGGTTCCTCTGTGGCTGGCCTTGACGTAATTTTTAAACGAACGCAATTCTGCAAGGATCTTTCTCTTTTTTGAAACCTGCAGCTGCTAATGTAGTCTCAAAATGGTTTACAAATGAGATTATCATATTGTTTCCGAAATCCTTGCTGTCATCCCAACATTCAGGGTTGAGAAACCTCATTTCCATGTACACATCTGTGTCAAAATCTTTGAAATGTTCTTCCAAAAGTGATTTAAGTAGCCTACTGAGTTTCTTATAAATGAGTTTCTTATAAAAAAATACGTGTAAATCCCAAAATAAATTCTAAGAAAATTTTATTTTTGTACTCGCCTACTTTTTGAAGAGATCTAACACTCAAATAAAGTTTCAAATTTTCCAGTAAATTCTCAGAAAGAACATTCTGCAAATTTAAAAAAAAAACAGTGTGTACATTTATTTAATTAAAACATTTGTTAATTGAAATAAATAATACTGCTTTTGCTATTCTTCAAATAGCAGTTTGATTGAATTCAAGCAGAAACCATTCTCAAACGAGTTTGCTAAATGGCGAGGGTAAGCAAGGGTGAGAGAGGGTAGGCGAGGGTAGGCAAGGGTAAGCGAGGGTAAGAGAGGAAAGGCGAGCGTATAACATATTAGCAAACTCAGAGAGCGGAGAGTGTGAAGGGTTGCAAGAAAGTAGGGAAATTGGAGAGAAAACCCTCAAATCGAGTTAAACGATATATTTTTCAAATCTCGATTAAACAAACCAACAAAGTTTCAAGAATAATAATAACGAACAAAACAAGCAATTGGGAAAAAATAGATTGGTAGGCCTCTATTATACTAAAGACATCACAATTTTAAAGTTTTAAAAAGAGTGTACCTTGTCGGCCCTTTTTACGCCGGCCCTAATTTAACGCCGGCCCTTTTTACGCCGGCCCTAATTCCGCCACCCCAAGAATCTGCTTTAACGCCATTTAGGGCCGCGTTTTACGCCGGACAAAGACCAAGGAAAGGAAAAATTTAAAACTATACTTTACAGACGTGTTTTATCCTTTGAAAAAGATAAGAAAGTAGCTACTATCATGAAAAATTAGTCAATTACGATCGTCTCTTTCTCGGTGCATTCTGTATCTACCTCTTCGTCCGACTGCACTTCGATGGCGTCAGGCGTCTTCTTTCACCTCATATTCACACTGCTCCTCCCTAGTCTCATCTCTCAAATCATTGAAATGTATGAACACTTAAAGGAATCTAAAGGGCTCATTCTTTCCGGCTTTAGAAAGGCACAGATTACTGAGGCAGTTACCCAAGCCTCAAACCTATCCCATTTGTGCGAAAACCCATTTCAGGACTTAGACATATGATTTAGTATCTCTTAAACTAAAGAACACTTACTTTGCTAATCTACAATAGTTTACTTTTTGTTTTGTTGCTGTTTCTCTTCTAATTTTGGTTAAATATACATTACTATATCCAAATAAAGCCTAAAATAAGGTGCATGTCAGCAAGAAATATAATAAAAAATTAACGCCGCTTTTTGAGAATATTTGTAAATTTTTGGCCCTTTTAACGCCGGCCCTTTTTACGCCGGCCCTTTTTCCGCCGCAGGACGAAAATTAACGCCATTTAGGGCCGGCGTAAAAAGGGCCGATAAGGTATACGGTACTGTAAAGCTCAGGGGTCACGATGCAATTTTTGTTCGCGCAGGCAATGCAATCTGCTTCATTGTATGCGGAGATGAAAATTGCAGCGTGAGGAATACAGCATTTTCATGCAATGCAGCAGATTGTCATCCAATTGAGTTGCGCAACACCTTGTAGCTATGCACCGAAAGGGCACCGAACCCAAACCCTTGGCAACAAAATTTGAAAAATAATGGGATCTTCACCAATCACATTTTTGCTAGGTACCTGCAAATAAGAAACCCGGCTTTTTATCTCGCTTTGAGGGTTTTTAACTCAATTTGAGGGTTTTCTCTCCAATTTCCCTACCTTCTTGCAACCCTTCACACTCAACCCCACCCTTCAACCCTTCACACTCTCCGCTCTCTGAGTTTGCTAATATATTATACCCTCGCCTACCCTCTCTTACTCTTGCTTACCCTCGCCTACCCTCTATTACTCTCGCTTACCCTCCCCTACCCTCGCTTATCCTCGCCTACCCTCGCTTACCCTGGCCATTTAGCAAACTCTTCTCAAACTCATACCCAGTGTAAACAAACCCTTGGCCATTGATTTTTAAAAGCCACAGACGAGCTGAAATTCTTTAACCACAGTGTAATTATGGGATTATCCCATTCAAAAGAAGTGTCATCTGACAATTTGGGTCATAAACCTACCAGAGATAGATTTATCAACATGACCATAGTTAATTCATTAAAAATATTTCAGAAAATCTACGAAAAGTACAATTTCATGGGAGCGATTTTTCGCTCTCATTATTCACCTCATGCGTGTGTTGATGCGTGCGCGTGCGATCGCACGCATTAAAAGAAACAGACTGGCTCAGACCGCAGACCGAAACGAGTTTCAAACCAATCTGAAACTCAGACCGGTCTGAGTTTGCTCATGTGAGGGGGGTCTTAGAGGTGGGAATTAAGGCCTAGCCTATAACCCTGAGTTGTAATTGAAACATCTGATTTTTAAAAACCTATTCGTACAATGCTTCCTAAATTGAGGATATTGAAGTATAATGGCTAAAAAGATGGAGATGTCACCTTGTGGTAAAAGCATCATAATTGATGAAATCATTTCTGCAAAAACACAAAAAATCTGAATCTAAAAGACACAATACCTCTACTGATTTCTGGAGCTTTTCTGTCAGGCATCAGTCTGACAAAGTATTGGATGTAGTCATCCTTCCAATAACCTTTTTGAACTGCAAATCTAAAGATTGGAAAGGAGTTAAATCCATGAATCAATTACTCCATAAATTGATTCTATAGAAGAAATTCAGTAGATTAAGAGCTGTTCTCCATCCATTAAGATAAGGAAAAATGGAAATGTACAAACATAAAGGAATGGGATTCATAAGTTTTCAGGCTGGCAACAATATTCAAACAAATTCATTTTCTATAAACATGTATGTTGTTATTCAGCAGGTTGTTAGATTTTTGGGCCCCTCTAAGCTGCAGACTGGCCTTTGGCCCTCGAACCGATGGCCAGTGAACCTCTCTCCAATCCAGCAAGTGACCAATTTCCTACAAGAAAGACCAATTACGCAAGAATACCGCAAACAGGACTAGAGACAAGGGTAAGTTACATTATATATAGTCATAGACTTTTGGCACACGTGGTAGAAAATATTAAAAAAACCATATCCCAATCCTTTTTTACTCCAAGATTTTAGCTTGAAAAGAGAGATTTAAACAATTTTAACGTTGATCCATTATCAACCATGATAAAAGAGAGGGCGTAGCCTTTTATTTGGGTACATGTCTTTGAGATGAAGTTCCTCTCTTTTGGTGTCTGGGAAGTGTGCATCCTTCCTAGAATTGACATTGTCTAGCATGATATGACACGCACCACACACTGTCTACTAAAGATAGGGCAACCTAATCAATACATGAACTAGTATTAAGAAAATGTTTTGGGGTGAAAACATCATACGATGCACGACCTCAACGAAGTACAACTTCTAAACGAAACGAAGGAAAAGCTTTACTTTTTGCAGCTTGAGGCATCGTCGTTAGTTGCTATAACACCATCGTCGTACGACATTTTGCTTTGTTCTTTAGAAAAACTTCAACTCATGTTGTTATTGAGCACCTTCTGCATAAACAACAACAAGCAAGCGTACTTCATCAACAACAACAACAAAAGCGAAAAATTACTGCTTAGCCTCGTTTTAAAACGTCTAAACTACAGGGCTTCCATAGCATAGCAAGTAAAAATTAGGAAAGTCTTTCGCTTTTGGAATTGCTTCTTTTGAAGAAAATCTTGGAAAAAATTCCAGTTTCCTTCTTAACGAGTTTTTTAAGTAATTTTCTGCTAAACAAAAACCAGAAATACCATAATACGATCTCCACGAGAGCCTCGAAATTTGATAATTTGAGCACCTGGTGGAAATGTGCGAGAACGAGATAAAATGAAAAGAGCTCCCAAGATGACGACATACTTGACCAGTCATTACTGTAGAAATTCGTGATCATGTGCAAGTTTCAAGTCGCAGAAGTATGCGAGATTTCCTTTCACAATAATCACATTGGATAATCAGCATCAGAGTAGTTTCAGGAACAAAATGCTTGACGATTTGGAGGGATAGGAAAACTGTGAAATGATGGACAATCGAAGCCACCATCACGGTCACGTTGAAAGTACGACGTCAACAAGCAGCAGTAGACCAGGGAATGTTTCGGAGGACGATTTCATGTGTATCTGTTGTTATGAAATTCTTCTGGATCCGACAACCCTGCCGTGTGGTCATACCTTCTGCAGATATTGCTTGGCAAACTGGTGGCACACTTCAAACAAGTCCGAGTGCCTTCAGTGCCGGAAACCATTCAGTGAATTTCCCAGTGTCAATTTCACTTTGAGGTCAGCACAGCACCTTTCCATTACTAGAGATTTAGGTATTAAGAGTTTCGGCAAAGAGGGGCATGTAGGAAGAGTAACTCAAACATTCTTTATTGCCTGGAAAGCTTGCAAGGTGCATTGTGCGAGCCAAAGGGCATCGTTGAGCCAAGGGGTATCGTTCAAACCTTTTACAATTACGTCTACATCTCTCTACATCTAGCTTGTTAATCAATTAGAGCCCATAATGGGCATTACACTGATGAGGTTCAGATCACTAAACTTGCAAACAAGTTTAAACGCAAAACTGGAACTGCAAAATGAAACAGGAACTGTTAAATATATCTACTCTACTCTATAGAGTGGTAAATTGAAAGACCTGAATATTATTGCATCTCTATAAATCAGAACGTCCTCATCATCAGAATGTCATTTCTATAGAAATTCTACTCAAAACAACCTTGGCCTTGACATGATGTGTAGCTAGTTCCCAAGGCATGCATTTCTTCTAGCAGCAAATGGAATTACTTTTTGAGTTTAAAAGCAATGCATGCCTTGGGATTTAGCTATCATGTTTAGGCTAAGGTTGTTTCAAGATGAATTTCTAGAGAAATATTGTAATTTTTAAAGGAGTCTGTTCTGCACCTAGCTATTGTTCTATAACAAAATATCTATTGTTTTACTCCAGATTTGTGCAAAAAATATTTTGCACATAGTGATACTTTTCAGTCTGGAAAACGAGGAATCCAGGCTCTAAATAAAATGATTTGAACTAGTCAGTTACAAGGGGATCGCACCCCAAATCTTACTTCATAGCTGACTCCGGCAATGGAACAGATCTTTGAAATTGTATGCAAACAAGTAAAAGTGCATCACCAATGAAAAGAGAATTAAGTTGAATTCTGGACAAAAAATCTCCCTTTCCCTATTATTTTAATTGATTTTATTAAGATTTGCATTTTCCTTTATTCCAGGAACACAATTGAAAGACTTTTTCCGAATAATATCAAAGAAAGAAGGAAAGCTCAAAGTCTCATTCCAAATTATGCAAACATTCTTAAGTCCATTGAAGACCGCAACGAAAGATTGAGACTCGACAACAGTGGGGGCAGAAGGGCTGGGAACATCAATTGTTACTATGTCTTACTTGTCTTGGGTCTTGTACTTGTGGTAAGATTCATTTTGATGTTTTTCGCTAACTTCTAATCAACTATCATTTATAGTTAGGGTCTGAATGATATGTAAAGTATCATTAGGTATCTGTATCTCAACTCTAAAATTTGTTGCTGAATTATATGAATTTGAATTTGTTACTTGAGTTGAAATTTGAACGTTGAAGGACTGAAAATTTCTAAACCATCATTTTAAAACTTTTTCCAGGTCATCACCCTAGCAGTAAAAGGTTTAACATTCATTACCTCAACTAGTTTCAAACCAAAAACGATAATTGATTGGACACCAACCGAAGTTGCTGATTGGGTCGGGGACCATGGCGTCTGGACAAAAGGGGTCTACGAAGAGAGATTTCTGAAAGCCAGGATTGATGGAAAAATTTTGGTGGGATTGAAAGATGCTGACTTGATGGAACCACCAATCAGTATGCATCTGTCTGCGCATCGCAGAGCTCTTTTGAATTCAATCAAGTTTGTCTATTTCCAACATTTCACAATACCTGATGATTTCTGGAAATTTAAGGTTTGTAATCTTTTTGATTAGTATCCTTCTAATGTGCCAGAAAATATAAATCACATTTTCTTGTGGGTTAGTGTGATAATCATTATGAAGATGATCTATTCTTTTGTTATGTTTTCATTCCCATCCTGGAGGGGCCATTATAGAAATAAGGTCCCATCAACCTTAGTAATGCTATCCCTGCCACCTAGAGAGGGGTTGTTTTTTGATAATTCTTTAATGATTTGAGATAACTGTTTAACCTCATTCATTTATCAATTAGATTATTCTAAAGGTATTTTGATTTTCTTTATAACTTTTGTCAAACTTACTGTATCTTATGAATTTCACAAAACCAGGATCAAACTTGATCAAACATTTCAAACATGCCAGGTTGGTTTTTGGTTTTGTTTGGTTGTGTTTCCATGGTTACCAACATAGCAATGAGACTACTGTAGTTGCCTATTTACATAAAAAGCCAGTAGTTTTAAATGTGTCTTTTACTGGCACCTTGTACCCAAGTAAAGAGTTTTCTTGAAATGTTCTATCAAAAATCAACTGAACATGGCCATTTCTGATGTGACTGATGTATTGTGACTCGCGTGACCAAACTTGAGGGGGTTTTTTTCCGAAAAGTACTGGGGTGATCAATTCAAATTTAAGGGTCAGCATGTACATTTTTATGAAGATCAAATTTTGCTTTAATGATGAAAAAAAAATAAAGGGTTTACAAATGAGAATACTTTTACGATGAAAAATGTGACTCGTGTGACCTTTCAGGGAGGGTCTTTTCGGTATGGCATTTCATCAATATTTGTTTGATGACAAAGATCTTTTTAATCAAATGAGATTCTCTGCTCTAATATCAAATGAATAATACAAAAACAATGACAAAATCTTGCTTAGTAAAAATTTCAGAGCTATTTTTGCAAAATGGTATAGAGTTCTGTCAATGGCGCTTATCAATAGTAGAAACATTGTAGCCATGACCACGCTCATTTTCGGCCATTTTAGAGGAAAAAAATTTTACATTCACATATTCAAGGTATTCTACTATCCACAAAACAATGTCTCCTCTTTGAATACCAAAGTTAATTTTTTTGCCAAGATGTGTCATTTCTATGGAATGGCTGGTAAATAGAATTTCATTGTGGAAAAAATATACTTACTTGCTTTCACCATGCTGATGGAGCCCATTGTATGAAAATCAATACCAGAACTTCAGTCAATAACATTAGTTAATTGAAATGATTTTTGTTTTTGTAGTACCACAACCCTGGCCAGACTTTGTTCCTCCTGTTTGGTATGAAGCGATGCCCACGAACATTAATCCTCTATCTTTACTTCTTTGAGTACGAACACATCTTTCTGCCTTTTCTAAATCGCACCATTAAGCCTGTTGAAGAACATTCTACTAACCTTGATGCACACACGGTAAGAGTTTCGTTTATCATAGAACAGTCAAATCATTCACACAAGTCAAATGCTAGATCGTTCCAAAGCGAGTTTCAACCATTTGGTCTTCATCTCTCCACCCAGCTAGTGTAGTGTAATATGATAAAACAGATATATTATACTCCATCAAAACACAAGCCAAAACTATGTTAACTAAATGTATGTTTAGACCTCCAGGTCTTAGTCGCTTGACACAAAATGGCATTTTCGACTTCTATTTTGTCCAAAAAGGAAAACATAGAAAATTAGATTAGAATCAAATAGTCTTTAGAGACTCAAAACAATACACAGTGTTCCTTTCTAGAAAATTTCTGCCTTTTGACTAAGGTAACCATCTTTTTTTGCTCTATTCTAGCTTTAAATTCCCTCTAACTGAAATTTTCGAATGTTAGATTGTTCATGGATTAACCTTTGTCTCTAGATTCACAATTATATAATCTGTGTGTCTATTTATTTGCAGAATATAACACCAACATGGGAGCAGTTACGAAAGTTCTTCATCACCTTACTAGTCTTACCATATTACCTAATTGGTGTTTTTGCTGCAGAATATACCAGCATCAATTACTGGATTTCTAGAGTCGCGATTATCTACACTATTTTCATGACTGGATGTGAACTCACTCAAATTGGATGGCTTGTTAGAAGGGTAGGATACAAGTAAGTTGGAGATGTTTAGTAACTTGAGATAAGGGACAATTTTCTGAAGTTTTCATTCAATTATTAAGCTGCTCCTCGCTTCTATACATACGTTATTGGTGTTAGTTTATCTTGGTCCCATATTCTGCCTGATTTAAAACCTAAATTTCAAATATAGGATGAACAAAATATAAATTATGGATCAAAATCACAGATCCACTCCAGGGAGGAGATTGTGTCGTGTTCCAAAAGAGTTCTGAGATATAGTCTGATAGAGATATAATGTTATCATAATCTTCATTTTCTTCGAAATTATTGTTCATAAGCTTGAGTAACTCAGTGATCTAGCGTTACATCTTTCAGACTAATTCTACCATTTGGATTAATACTATGTTGCTATCTGAGCATCCCTTAAAGTATGTGTCGTCTTAAAGGACCTTGAGATCATATTTGCCAGATTTGCTAGGGTTTAACTTTGCTTAAATTCTAGATGGTAGAATTGATTGGAAAGTGGCCATTTGTAATTCTCTCATCCAGGAAAAAACCAATCATATTTTATCACCAATCTCAAAATAAAGACTGGTTCGAGCATCTGTCGTGCTGAAATTGAATCAATTGGCAGCCATATTGGGAGGTCCAATTCAATACATTGATATTACACTGGGGAGAGCTTTTTTTTGATGATTGTTGGAATGTTATGAGTAATCGTCACGGGAATGAATAATCGTGCAGCGTTTATTTAACAAAGAATCAAGTCAATATAATTTCTTTGGCTGCCATATTGGGACGCCAAGTGCAACCCGAAGCAATGGCTTCAAAAATTTGGCTCCAGAAAAAAAAGAATGCTCGATCCAGTCTTTATGTTGAGATCATCGTATTTGATCTTTGCATTGTTGATTAATGAGCGAGCTTGATTCTGAATGCACCTAAGAGCAGTTATCTTAATGTTCAGTGTATGTACGCTTAGAAGAAAGAGACTCAAAAGACAAAACTCTCCATCTCGATAAGCCCGTTTCATGGTTACCCACTCATCAGGAGATGTTCACAGTTCTTGTATGTATATTTCAGAACCAAAGTTGATGAGTTTTCACTTTCATTTTCACAGAACGCTGCCAAAAATGTTTCTAAAGCAAGCAGCAATAACAACGGGTCTGAGTCTGGTAATTAAGATGGTAACTCCATTCATCCCTACATTCCTCTACGATATCCTGGTTTCATGGATGCTTTGCATCAGTCCTTTCGAGGCATTCAACCGATTCTTCAGACAATTCGGTCAGTTGATCAACTGGAACAACCCACAACAGCCAGAAGCAAGACCAGAGGAAAATAGAGACAATCGAGCTTGGCATTTCAATTTTCAGATTGGAAGGAGGTGATGGAACAGGATTCAAATAGCAACCCTTACAAATGAAATATTTTAACACTAATACAGACCTAAAATGGCTTTTAAATTCCAATAATCCAGTATTTTAATGTAAAGACTCTGCTATAATCGGAAAACTTTTTCAGATTTTTAAAACTTTCTTACCAAGAATCTGCTTTCTTATATAGTATTTTCTTATAACTAAAAGTGGTTTGATGATGTCATAAATTGATAATATTGATATCCAAGCCTGTATTCTGGGGACAAATTTTCATATCAGAATAGATGATGTCACAGTTCTAAGAACACTGTGCATATTGGGAGTATATAGGGGAAAAATCTTCACGTCAAAAGATTTTTATTGTTTTCTTACAATAAGAACGATCTAGGCTTGAATTTCATTTCCCAATATGCTCCCAGATTACATTATACCCTGGGATCTTTGATATGGTCTATCAGTGGGGGATTTGGTTTTGCTCGGTTTCATATTGCATTGACAACAACTTAAAATATTAATAATAATAAGAATAACAAAGATTGAAATGAGACAAGTCAGTATTATTTCATGATTATTGCGTATACATAAAACTAAGAGTGCGTCTATTAAAAAAATCCAATAATTGACAACTAACAATCGTTAAAACGAGATAAAAATGACGAGAGTAATATCTTACAAGCCAGAAGTTTAAATCACAATATCTGAATATTACTTACAGGTCCAAAAATGTTAAATTTGCTCAAATATCAATATCCTGGCATACAGTAGATGAAGGAGAGAAAATACCACAATGACACCCATTTGAGTCCTGCAACGTTCATAGTATTGTTTGTGCTTTCATTTGGGGTTGTATCATGGCATATTTTGCTACAAAGATCGATGAGCCCTTACTTTTACATCATACTCAAACAACATCATAAGATTATTCAAAGGAGCTGTTCACAAGATAGGCAAGCTACTGCTTTGAGATCAAAAGTGAAATCAAAACACAAAACCAATTATATTTTGAGTTTGGAAGAAGTTGCACTAAGAATCTAAATACCCAGCTAAGCCCACCACATAAGCAGCACCTGGAATTTTCTCTCTATTGAAATATAAAAAAAGTCCACTGGATAGGTCCCATAGGTTCTTATCTATAACACGAGAAGCTTTTATTTTCATCCTAATATCCATCTGCATCAAAAACAGGGGTAATTCCATTTAGCTCGGTCTTACCATAACAATTTGATTGATCAAAAAGAACCCATCTGGAGTACTATAAAATGCTTTTCTGGATGATTGTAAGTTGTAGAGCACTTAGCTATTTCCTGGAACCACCCCTGCTTGAAATACTAAGATTCCTGAATTTCGCTGAGACACGCACACTGCGCACAACGGAACTGTTCAACTTTCTTTCTGTGATGCAAAACCTTTCTTGCTTCATGTGAATGTACATAAAAGCCAGATTGGAATACGCTGCTTCTCAAGCCATCTACACTAGAGTCATAGAAGTATTAGAAGGTCCATCGAACTCATCGCTCTGTCGATTTGGCACTCGCCTCTGTTCCATATCGTGAGGCGACGTGACACTTCGGTCTTGCTGTCGCTGTGGTCGCCAATTTCTCGGCCCTCGGTTGTAACCGACATAAGATCGAGAGTCATCGCTGCTGAAGTTGTCTTGCACCGGGGTGTATGCAGGCGGTGACTTGGCCTCGCTATCGTAATCTCCGTTGTCTTCATAAGGAGGTGGAGGTCTTGTGTAGTAACCGACAGCTCTATCCAGCTCTGCTGCCATCTTCTTCTTAGCTTTCACGGGAGTTCTATCCAATTCTTCCCGGCTGCCCCTGCGGATGCTCGGCTCCTCGGCTTCGGTCGCACGTAAGAAGCTGTTCTTTCTCCGCACAGCTCTGTCATCTTCCCTTTCACCTTCATACGGTGGTGGGAAGCGGCTATCAGAATCAGATTCTGAATCCTGCACATTCAGTGACGGCTCAGAGCGAGCAGCTGCCCTGTCAATACCACGCTTGCCAGGGCGACGACTCCTGGGTTGATCTGTCACCTTGGGTGTGAACGAGCTGATGCTTGGCTCCGGCTCTTGGTTAAGATACGGATCTGACTGCGCGAGCTTTTTCTTCTCAGACAAATCATAACGCCCAGGCCTGACCCTACGACGGTCAATCCGGTCAAGACCTTCCTCTGAAGCTGAGCGATACGGCTTCGACCCAAGAGAATCAAACGAGCCTGCTGCAGCCGAGTTTTTCTTATTTTTATCATGATACTCGGCTAAGATGGCCTTCCTGGTTTTCTTATCAAGAGAACTACGCCAATTGCGGTAAAATGGATCGTTTGCGTAATGGCTTGCGATAGATGCTTCGGCAGCCTTACCTCGGGTGAACTTATGGTCCTCTTCAGTTTCGTTGCCGGATTTGTCGGCATCGTTGTCAGAAACATCCGAATGCTTTGAGATGCTGCTGCTCTGCGATGCCTCGTCGATTGCTTTTATTATTTTCCTAAATTTATAAATAATGCAAAAATGTTAATGAAAGATGAATATCACATGCTGCATGTAAACGAAAGAGATATTGCAGAAATATTGAGGATTCTTTCCAGAGCTGTAGACGACGATAACAACCAGTTTTGTTCACATTACTGTGGATAGCAATAAAAATCGGAAACGTTGCGAAAAATAATAACTACTATTATATATTGTGTATATTTATATTATATATAATTTATATTGTGTTCATCAGTGTATAGATAATAATACGATGAAATAAAACGGTTTAGTACCAAAAATAGCATAAATTTGACTTTCACAACGCTTCGATAATATACTAAATGTCAAGCAAATCTTGAAACGTCGTGAAAATTTCATATATGCTATTATTGGTAATAAACTGTTTAATTCATCGTAATATCATATTATCCATAAATTACCACGAGCAGCAAACACATCTTATTTAACTACTCATCATAGTAGTTGTTCAGAAAGAGTACAAGGTAAAATTTTAGGTATTGTCTTTGTTACTAAGCAATCGAAGTGCCTCAAGCCAAATGTTATATCGAGCGAAAAAATATTTGTGTACAAAACGTGAATAAACTCGTATAAAGGTGGATAGTTGATATTTTGAATAAATGATACGTACTTTTCATGCAAAGCACGTGACTTCTTCGATGTCTTTGATGCAACTGATCGTGCATCGGCGTCACTGTCTGTGTTGATCAACCTCTGGGCACTTCCTCGGTTCCGAACCATCGCCATCTCGAAACTACTTAGGCCCTGTTTGTTATTCGATGCAGCTTCGCTCGTCTTGACAGAATCTGAAAGAATATAGGTTGCAATAGTTCATCGTTGGTCGCAAATGATCATGGAAACTAGCCGCTTGATTTTAGAAATTCTAGAAGGCGTAGGATTTAAACCAACATACATTGAAATTAAGGGTTTCTGTAGTGCAAATGGGTGCAGGCAACCATTCTACATACTATGGCCTTATACTACTACTATACACTACTATAAATAAAGCTGTAAAACATGCTACCATCTCACGCTGAAAACTTCCTGTGTCAAGCAGCTAACTCGTCGCTAAAGTCAGTGAATAAACTGTCTCAAAAATATGAGGCAGTTCGTGTAGCTTCCTCTAATAACACCTAAATCCACAACTAAGACAGGAAGACATGTACATTTATGCACAAGAAGAGCTCTTATAAAGCTTCCACACTGACAGTTAAACCAGCTTGAACTATACTAGGTTTCTGAATAGAAGACCCTGATTGGTCGATACGATAATTTGAATGCTCTTGATTGGCTATGAAGGAACATAGAGCAAATAAAGCTGGGTTAACCATGTCAGTGTGAATGTGGTGTATCATCTCACGGGGCTATGAGAATAATTACGTCTAATAACACCAAAATTATAGCAAATAATGATGAAAATTTTCATAATCCAGCAATTCCTTTTTTACTTCTCTGTCATGATCTTTAATTAACCAACCTCTTTCTCGCGTCCTTGTCTGTCGACCATTGCGTGGCTTTTCATCCTGAAGACGAGAGCGACTTTCTCTGCCGCGCGTCAAATCGTTGAGCAGCATTCTATAATTCAAATCCCGCTCGTCGTCCTCATCTCGATCAAACCGCTCATCTTTCCCATATCCGTCAGGTCTATGCTTCTCCTGTGATGCTGGACCACGGCTAAAACCATTCATATTGTCGACATCGTCGTCAAAGCTAATCTCCCAAGGCCCTGTAGGTTCTCGATTTCGTAAATCGCCATCATCATCATGATAACCAGAACGAGACCTTTCATTGACTCGCTTTGGATTCCTATGATCATCTCGAAAACGAGTCTCGTCATTCAGGCTTCTACTTGACACTCTGTGGTTGTTTGCACTTCTGACGAATACGTCATCGTCGTATTGGTCTCGGTTTGAATAAAATGACTTTGTTCGTTGAAAGCGGCCTCGAGGCGAGACCTCACGCTCATCTATTGGTGGATCGAAGGAACCTAGATGCTGAGACCTTCGGGATCCTGTGGGTATCATGTCGTCTTCAACGGCTCCTTCGTGATACGACTTAGGCCTCTCTCGAGAGCGACTGCCAGTTCGTCTATCTTCTTCTCTATTTCTGTTGGACTCCCTGTAATCTCTTCTGTTACCACGGGACTGTAACCGTTCTTCACTGTTACCGCGGTATTGCAGGCGTTCTTCACTGTTACCGCGGGGCTGCCTACGTTCTTCACTATTACCGCGGTAATGCAGGCGTTCTTCACTATTTCCTCGCGACTGCAGGCGTTCTTCGCTGTTTCCGCGGGAATTCAAGCGTTCTTTACTGTTTCCTCGGGAATTTCTGCCTTTTCTTTCTCCGTATTCACGCGGATACGGATAAGAATCTTCATTCCTAGTACTAGCAGTTGGGCTCTTTTTACGAGGTGATCGGCTTTCGCGTTTCTCCCGGGAGAGATTCAAACGTCTGTCATCCCTTTCATCATCAGAGTCTTTGTTCTTAACACGTTCGTCCGAGCTTAAATCATGCGCGGGACTGCCGTAAGAAAATCGCGATTCCTTCACAGGGGATTCCCGTGGGCTGCGTTTTCTTAGCATTCCCGTAGAATCTTGTCCCTCTGGTGCTCTGCGTTTGAAAGTGTCCATTTCTTCCGGTACTTTTGGGACAGCAAAGGCAAGAGGCTGCAAATCCAATTTCTCCAATTTATGCTTCGGTTCCTGACGCTGTTCTGGCTTTGACCTCAGTTTCGCTTTCCTGACGTCACTATCCTCACTTTTACCATACGCAGAGAGTATTGTCTCCTTAACGTCCGAGCTCAGGTACTGCTTCAAGTCACGTGATTGTTGTTGCAGTTGTTGCTGCTTGGTAAGCCTGGTAGGTCCCGTATGATCTACAACAGACAGTGCGATAACACGTGATTTTCTTGGCGAAATATGAAAACATGCAACTCAGTGCGAGGAAAAGCAGAGGAAACATGCACATCAACTAGTTAATTGTTAGTTTTAAGTTATATTTTGCTTTAGCCAAGATAAATTACGTATTATCGCACGCGATCTGTTGAGTCAAGTGTTCTGCCGATAGAAATTAGCAACAGTATAAATTCCTTGCCAATCAAGACAAATCTGAGAAGCCAATATCATCTCAAGAGTTTGGAAACGAAGATTCTATGCACGAAATTATCTGGTATACAACAGCAGGTTAAAAGTTGCCCTATTCACACCGAAAAATGCACAGAAGAAATCAGCTACAAAAAAATGAGTGATCCCCAAAATCAAAGCAGTAAAACTAATGAATGATTCAAGAATGATTCAAATAACGATCTACTGAACAGCCGAATACCTCAAAGAACTACTTTCAAATGTTACAGTTGTATTTTGTTAACACTGCCTAAAAGGCAAACATATTTTCAATTCCACCACTATGGCTTCTAGATAGATATATATTGAGAAGAAAAGAGTCCAGGAACTAAACTCAGCAACTCGACAAGCCTGTTTTTTAGTTACCCAGTCATCAGGAGATGTACAAATAAAGTATCCAAGAATGATAATACCCCAAGATATATATATATATATATAAAAGAGATCTGTGTGATGATTGCGAGAGCATGAAAGAGAGCCAGTCTCCTTTCGTGTTTCTCATCTATATGAAACAGATATAGTTAGGCATTCACATGATAAATGAATACGACATTTATATGATGGATGGATGATGTCAGAGAGAGGACACACGATGGTACAGCAGAAACATATCGACAACAGATGCGTGATCATATTTTCATTACTTACAAACAAATTAAATAAACTAATTGAAAGAAGATATTGGGCTTTGTTAATGGGTAAATAACAATCAAACAGAATCACGTAAATCTTACAAGTAAACAAGAGTAAGCAATCAGTATTCAAGATAATTAGTGTGATGTACATAACCCAAGAATAATAAAAATAATAATAAAAATATAATTTATTCTAAGTTTGCGGCTACATAGCAAACAATGCTAGTTCAAGCTAACTATATACAAAGAGTTTATTTACAAGAAAACTAAAAGCATATAAGATTATAAAAACAAACCTTAGCAAAATGTAGCAAAGGTTTGGTATAAATGTTTTGCAGAGCTTGCAGGGGCATTGTCTGTTGTCCATTTTTTGATGCGACCATTAAAGATTTCTCGAAGGCGAGACCCAAGAAGCAGTACTCGAACCAAAAAACTATGACCTTGTGCGCCAGTGCTCTGACCACTGAGTTATCAGGCACAATGTTATCGTCATACCGAAGAATAACCCATTCAATGTGCAAATTTTATTTCTTCTTTCCAGAATTGTCCAATTTAAGGAACCTCAGAAAAACTCATATCATTTCTCACAAAATTGGTCCCTTTTTCCTCGTGTAAGCTAATGAAAAAAGTGTTCATAAAACGTAGAAAAATGAAAAACTGTTTTCTTACCGTAATTCGTCTTTTTGGATCTTCGTTTGACACAAATGAAGAGAACGAGCAAGGCAATGATTAAAATTGCAACGACAATCAGCAGGATAATAAACCACAACTCAGCATGAAAGGGTTTCGAAGCTATTCTTCCACCTGAAAAAAGAGCATAAGATATTTGGGATGGCAAGGAAATTCAGACGAAAGTTATATTTTACAAACTTAAGTGGCTATCATTTGTATCTTTATATGTTTCCGATTTAGTAGCCATCCTGAAAATCTGTAACGATCACAGACTATTGGCTGTCTCTCAACATAAACGTTCACCTTCTTTCAGATTCTAATTGGCTAATTTCGATACACTTCTGGATATAATCATACTTATTTCATCGTCATCGAACTAACTATCATGGCTTGTGTTCAATGAAGAAGCTGAAATAAGAAAACCAAGCACTGGGATAAACTGATAACAACAGAAGATTTCATAAAGAATCAATCTTACCAGTTAAAACTGAAGAAGTGACGTCACTAGGTTCCGATGCACCAAAAGCATTCTCTGCAATTACTTTGAACGAATAACGGGTTTCTGGCGTCAGGTCAGTGACTTTGTACTGGATTCTGGAATCATTTCTTATCCATCGGTCGTGATTGACAACCCATCCAGTTTTCCATGAAGTTTCAGCTACGATAACAAATCGATTCGGTCAACTGTGATTGTCTTTCAAATATAATTAAATTGAATTCTCGAACAAATGAATGACGAACTAATGAATCAAATTCAGCCCTCTAAATGCATATCAATAATCGACACTTATATATTCACGGATTTGATAAGGAAAACATTGTTAAAATACTGGAAGCCACGAGCATATTTTCACATATTTCCAGTCGAGACGCAGAGTTTAGTCCCTTTTCTCCTTTCTCCACAATATATATTACGCTCTTCATTCATGCATAGAGCACTATTTTAAGGAAGCCGAGATACAGACTTTATATTTAGATATGTATTTTCAAGCAACAAGGGTTATCATAAGCGTAACATTTTGCAAAATGGGTAGTTCTAACTTGATTTTAGACAACTCTAAATGAGCAATTTAGCAGTTCTAAGATTCTATGTTAGATATCTCATGTTAAGTTTCCTACTATTCGAGCTCACTAGGCTGAGAACTTCAGTGTGTGGCCATGCCTAAATGATTTATCAAATAAAAAGTATTTTCTGTTTTACCAATCCGCATTTTCGTTTTTCAGAAAGTGTCAAAAAAGCATTTAATGTGTTTTAACTGATTTTAGGTATTCTATTCTCAATATTTTTCTAGGGGAGCATATCGAAACGTTTTGTAGATCGCTAATCGGAGTATTCGGGGCTGCACATTTTTCTGGGCAGCTCTAAATTTATCTTAGGATGACCCCTTAATTCTGGAGCACACAAAATGAATCAAGAAACGAGAAATAAACAAGACACTTACATGATTTGACGTACTGGATGTTATACTTGATGATTGGCATGTTGCCAGTTGTTCCTTCTTTCCATTCCAAAACCATCGCAGTTGACTCCACGTGTAATATCATGGGTCTTCCTGGCTTCCCTGGTAAACCTATAGAAACCAATCAAACAATGCTAATACTATAACACATAATAATACATATTATAATCTGTGGTTTGGGTCAAAATTCATCCACCGTATCCCTGCGTGTCATAACAGGCGACTAAAAGATTTGGTGTCAGGAAGGGTATCCGGCCATAAAACTTTGCTCCATAACCAAAACAAATCCGTGGACCGGTCAACCCTTACTAGCAGGGAAAATGGCCAAAATATAAATTCTGTTTCTGTGTGTATGATAATAATGAATAATAATACTATAATGATAAAATAATACATTGCTATAATACAATCTAATTAGTTACTGACTTGATTCCTAAACTTAGAAATGCTGTGCCTGATCCCATTTAAAGCTTGTGTGTCATAATAACTTTATCATAAACTTGCTTTGTTCATACTCTGCCTTTTTTATCTCATATGATCATTTAGAAATTCACCGTTCTCGTGGTCATGAACTTCCAATAATAATGCAGCCTAAAGTTTAACTTGAAACTTTCTTTGTAAACAAACCTTGCTCAGCATTGTTCGTAGATATATAAATCGTAGCAAATTCTCCATATCCACTTCTGGTTCCGGCTTTTATTTGTATCTTATATTTCCTTGACGAGAGGAGGTTCTGGATTCTGACTGTGGCAGCATACCCAGGCAGGCGTATCGTTTTGATGTTGGAGGATCCGGTCAGTGCGTAATCAATTTCGTATCCTGTTATGTAGCCGTTGGAGAAGCATGGAGGAAACCACTGCACGTCGATTGCAGTTTTGTAGCTTTTGCTCCACTTGATGATTGGTGCACTAGGAGCTGTAATGGAGAAAGACATTTATCAGTGAAATTGAATCTCTAATTTCAACTGTGATGGTGACGCCCGAGATCCATTTCTCTACTTGGGGGTTGGGTGTGATGGAGTTATTCATAAAATTGTTTATGGTGCAATATATCGAATTGCAGAAAATCTTTTGCTCTTCTGAAATAAATATTATATAGAATCTTGGTAGTCATTCCATACAAGATTTTCCATATACTAATGCGGAATGTAAATGTATTTTAGTACTTATGCTAAGGACCTGATTGTAAGGAAGTGAGCTGGCTCGGCAAATAGGCTGGCTCGTTTGACGAGATTAAATTGGGATTGGTATTACATGTGAAAAACTTGTCTCAGCAAACGGGCCAGCTTCATTATCTAAATCTTGTGTTTTATTCTATTTCAGCATAGCATGCGGTCGGCTCGCTTATCCTTCTAATAACAAGAATAATTTTGCGTGAAAATATATAATGTGAGGAAAGCCGGTCCTTTTTCGGGACCACTTCATCTCAAGGCCGTCCCTTGCCGAGTTGGCTCGTTTTCATGTTTAAGCAATTAACAATTTATATTATATTGACATAAGGCAAGCTGGCCTGTTGTCGAGCAAGCCCGCTCACCGGCCAAGCTCACCTCATATATAGAATCAGGTCTGAAATTCTCAGATCAATATAGAAAACATAAAGTGGAATCAATCATCCTAGATAAGTCTACTCACCACCTTCTGGAGTAGTGACATCAACAGTATAACTTCTCGGCCCATCGCCAGCCTTATTATAGGCGCGAACCGAGATTCGGTACTTAGCAAACGTTGCAACCTTATTTCGTATCATCGCTTCCTCAATGTATGGTCCAACAGTTTTTGTTTGGACTTTGTAATCTGGAGCGGGGCAGATCGACACTGCGCGGCGTTTCCTCCTCCTGTTGTTGCCAATTCTCTGGTACTCAATCTGAGGGGATGAGAGATGAGAAATTAGTCATAACAAACCATGGAAGTCAAATACTAGTGCGACTCCAGGTACAGCAAGTCCCCATATGTAAGAAAATCAAATTATCAAATCAGGCTGTCCTCTTATACAAAATGATGATATTTCTATAAATGTTTAAAGGAAACAGATGGGAATGCAATATAATTGTCAACATTCAAAATGGCTACTCTTTGGAAGTCCCTACAGTGTAGAAAACAGCATGAAAATATTTTAATAGAGAAAATACTCTCTAAGGTGGCAGGCTGCATTTTCGTAAATGTTCATTTCTTATATGCGAAGACCTACTTAGCTATCACGCCTGGGGACCCTCTCCTCAGTAGTAATGCCATTAGGATCGAACAACGCGTGCCCTCAAGTATACTTCAATAAACCATTTCTCACCAAGAGGAACTGTCTTGCGCCTTTAAAACCTTAAAAGACTCAAACAGGACTCGGCTATAGACCTACTACAAGAGTAGCAGGATACTTGTTACGTTGGCAGAGCATAACTACATGGACTCAATGTGTAATAAGTCCAAATCTGCTATAGGTATACATTTGCTCCACCACCCACGATGTGCTCAAAACTACAATGAGGATTGTTTTCGCATTAACGGTAGAGCAAAGTTGACATTTCACTTTTAAGAATTTTAAAGTCTGACAGCAAAACCTAGATTCCATATTGTGAAGACAGAAAGAGTTCATTGTCCCACTTCAGTTGAAAAACTGAATGGAAAAAGAAAAGTTAATTTAAGATGACCTTGTATCCAAGAAGATTTCCTCGAATGGTGTAAAACGGAGGTTTCATCCATTGGACTTTGATTGTAGTTGGACCTTCAGCACTTAATCGTATGTTTGAAGGAGCTCCGGTCGGGCCTAAAATACAACCAAATACAATAATGTTAATAGTTGATAGACAAATACACTTACTATCTTCGTTACGGTATTGGTTTATATGGAAAGCACAAAGCACCCACTGAATAGGTTAACTAATCGAAGCAGTGCATTGATAGTTGATAGGCAAATACACTTAATATCTTCGTTGAAGCATTGGTTTATGTGCAAAGCACAAAGGACCCACTACATTGGTAAACTAATCGAGCAGTGCAACCCTGGTCCTCCCTCTCGATGTGACCACACCTCATGATTCCTTTTGCCTTTTTGCCTGGAATTACAGAGAGCTGACAAATTCTCTCCTTACACTTTGTGACAGGTCTGAATGTGGTTTAGAACCCGGAAACCTTTGTACAAGGGTCGAGTGATCTAACAACTCGGGCAAACCCCCTAATTGGTTAGTGTAAAATAAAATTTCAAAAACAACAGCCTGAATAGGGCTAACATTTTTTACAGGCTTGATTGATTTGCGTTTTAGGGAAGAGCAAGAAACATAAAGATGGTTTTCATAAAATTCAAACACTCCAAAATATCAAAAACATTTGCTCACGTGATTCTCCAGTAATTCCAGTCCTCTTAGTCCAAGGTCCAGTTCCATTCTTGTTCTTGGCTGCCATGGCAATTTCGTAAACAGTATACACTTCAAGGTTGTCTATTTGTTTGGAAAGCGGAGTCTTCGGAAGAGTCAGTCTTCTCTCGTAAGTGGCAGCCCCCTGTTTCTTGTAGTTCAACAGGAAATAGACTGGAAAACCATTCAACGCTTCGTAGCTTGGTGCCTAAAATTAGTGATTTCTATCAACAAATCTTAAAATCCCAAAGAAAAGTATCAAAAGCACTAATTTTGCTGGCTTCAAAGGCCTAATCCATTTTGAGTTTTATTGTTGTTAAGGGGATGGCTAAGTGCTCGGGTCATTCAACATTTTCCCGAAATGGTCAGGCGTTCAAGCCCATCTTCAAAGATATCTTGCACAATATTTTTTATAAAAGTTTTTAGAGAGATAGAGAGGGAAACACTCCTTTGAAAAAACTAACAACTTTCTCTAAAATTGAGAGTGAGGATGAAGGACAAATTTCACTTTGTAGTAAAAAAGTAGAATCTTATAGTTATAAGAGGAGAAGGGTGGATGAGCCCATCGTTCGCATGAATAACAAAAACACAAGGGTCAAAATAGGGCTTGCACCAAATTAAAGCAAATTCATAGCCGCTTTTTTAAATAGCTATCATAATAACATTTATTTCGTTAATGAAAATAATTGATAAATATGGAAATGATGAGCAGTGACAAAAAGAAAAATGATAGCAAAAGTGTGGTTCTTACCCGCCATTCGACTCGCAAAGATGTGGCTGAAACCGGTGTAATCCGAATGTTTGTGGGAGCTCCAGATGGCGCTGTGAAAATACAAAATCGAATCCATAAAATAAATGATAGGATTGGGTCAAAAAACATTTTGTTTGTCAATGTCAATGATTTATTTCAAATCAATTTAAAACCATATTTCATATTAAGAAGTTCACTTGGCTTATTGCGCATATGTAGAGCCATCTTGCATATAAGGGTCAAGACTAATAGGTTTCTCAAAACAATTTCATTTTTATAGCTACTCAATGGCCTTATTCTGTGAGCAAAGTAGCTTTGTATTAAAAAATCATTGTCAAAATAAAAAAGAATATTTCGATCGATTCTATCCCGCCATCTAGACTAATTTGCATAAACAGTACGTCATTAAATATTTTCAAATAAATACAACACAAAATATGATTTTGTCTTTATAGACCTTGCTGCTTTATCCCTTTAGATGAAAATGTTTAGGTTGGTGAGAACTATACCCTCTTAAGTTTTCGATTTTGTGCAACCTACTTGAAGTAGGTAAAGTCACGTTAAACGAATGATGTTGATGAAGATGATGATTTTTATGTATGTTTGAAGAATTCGTTCACCAATACCATAGTTTATAGACGTAAAAGGTTAGAAAACCCATTATTTTACGTCTTTGTTTCACATATGATGTTGAACAATACATGAAAGTGCACAATGTGTGCCTTATCCTCTCTCCTTATCGTTAAAATTGAATGTGCACATTGCCCACATAAAAATGGTGCTGAATAATATAAAAAATTTATTGATTGCAAATATTTTGGCATCAAGAACTAAAAAAGGCACTTTTATCTATTTGCTTAACCATGACCTTGTTGGTTGTAACAACGGCAAAACAATACTCTGTGCACTCGCAATTATGTGAAACTTGCACAAAAAGATACAACAATAGGTTTCTAGACCATATCCCGTTATAAACTATACCAATACAAAAACTTACCACTTGGGTGTGTCATAATAGGGTCAGTAGCTTTGCTCCATGCGCTATCTCCAAGATCATTGGTAGCTTTAATGCGGAAACTGTACGAGCTTGCAGGCAATAACTGCAGTACTTTTAGCTGCCTTAGATGAGCGTCAATGTCCACTCGATTAGTTACGTTAGACCTGCAAAAAATCATCAGATAATTCTTACTATTTCTTTAGGGTAGTTATGATAATGCTGTTTGATGGTTCATGTTATAGCGTGAATCACTCACTAGTAGTTTTCCCAACGAGCAGCCATTATGGATTATGGAATTTATGTAAAGTGCACGAATCAGGCAAGAATGGTATTATGGGTAACAATTCAGTTGATTGATGATGTGGCAGTCAACAGGACTGCTGGACTGGACGTTTTTGTGTTCTAGTGATTTTGTACAAGTAATTACGGCTTGCTGTATTATTTATTGTGGTTGTGTTTCTTATATCAATCAACTATGAGAAGTGAATCTTAAATATGTGTCTTGTTTTTTTGGATTCACCTTGAGATTTAATAGTTCATAACTTTAACATAAGGAGATAAGCAGGATACTTGCCCTCACGGGTGGAAAAATATGTTACTTTCTATAGCATATTGAAAATATGTAACGAAAAGTAAAAATAAGGTGGAAACTGTGATTATTAATATACTTATCAATGCAGTAGCAAGTCAGCTGCAGTAGTTAGTTGATATACACAAGAACATTGGATTCATGGTTTGATACGAATTGACCAGGCTATATGTTGAAAGTCGTGTAAACAACAACATGGCTATATGTTGAAAGTCGGTCAAGAGCAAAGTATTGGATTGCAATGCTCCAATCTATTATCTGAACTCGGAGGAAAATCGAGTCACATTGAAATACGGAGTTCTTTGTTGTCGGAAACCTAGATTATTTCTGGGACCATTGGTGCCGTGGTCCACTATATTTCCACCCCTGCTTGCCCTTCCCAGCAGCCACTGCCTCAGGCACATTATCGGCAAAGATATATTTTAATAACAGCTAATCAAGGGTACAGCTCTAACAAACAGGTAAGAAGTTCGAATTTAAGCAAGTTAAACAACAGACAAAAATTAAAATGCATTTACCTGTAGACGACCCATCCATCTGGTTGACGATTAAACTGCAGACTGTATGATCTAATGGGGCTTTCCCCATCATAGGGGGCAACCCACCTCACAATAACCGCTCTAGTCTCAATATCAGATAATGGTATTGGCAACATCACTGGACTTTCTGGCACCTCTGTTTGAGCAATGAAAAATTAAATTACTTAGAATAAGTAACATACATTTATAAGGCATGATAGACATGGGTAATCAAATCATACCAGAGCAGGCTATTGTAATTTACACATGCCACCACCGAGTCTCAAGCCTGAACTGTTGCAGCCATAGGCGAGCGCGCTAGCCCCTGTCCTAAACCAGGACAAAAAATTAGAATATACAAGTCGTACATTGCAAATCAAAAGTAAATTAGATCTTGCAACTGTAAAACTCGGCAAACAGGATGGAAAAAATACGGAAACCTACAGACTGATTTTTGAGAAAAATTCAATTAGAAATTGATCTTCTTTCCATATTTGAAATCCCATCAAAGTACAAGGATATGGTTATCTGCATCAATTAGGGGTCGATGGGATTTTGCTTACAATATTTCGTGTAAGAAGATCAAAATCACAGATCTGGATATTAAGAGATTACAGTGCGAGATCCCCTTTGATTAAATATACATAGGCATAAAAGGGGTTATTGTGGCCTAAAATATCATGGCATTGTACAGTGTATCTCGTGCAAAATTTAGACGCGTAATTGCAGTATCATTGACATAAAAAATCAATTAGAGAAAAAAACAAAAACAAAAAGTTTGATTACGAATTGGGCCTGGTAGGACCGAATCTTGAAATCAAAGACTCCATCTGCTTTGCAGTGCGTCGAAGGATTAAAAACTTGCGTAATCTTTTGGTTCGTTTTCTCAAACATGAAGTTGACCAACTCCTTTATGGCCTCATCAAGAATTATTAGCAACAGAACAAAAACATGTCTTACGTCTGTTTGGTGTTGTCTTCACAATTTCTTCAGCTGGGGTACCACGTCCTTTCTTCGTTCTGGCATACACCCTGAATAAATAATAACGATTTCCAGCCAGACCTTGAACATCAGCAGTCAACACGTTCGGGCCATATCGAGGCTGGATGACGTCTTTCCAATTATCACTGGTCCCCTGGAACTTATATGCGACTTCGTACCGCTCAATTGCGCCGTTAGGATGAAGTGGTGGGAGCCATTTGACGGTGACAAAGTCTAGACGCACGATCGGGAAGCGGACTTGATACGGTTTTCCAGCAACTGTTCAGAAAACAATTATTAGAATGTATCATCTGCCATGGAAATTTAAAAGCTGGGTAAGTAAAGAAGTTGGTTGACCGCAATTGGAGCTCTTTCATATTCTACTTTGTTTTGAAATAAGGGTTGTTGTGACTCAACCCTGATGGTTTGATAACCACTCTCCCTAAGACCGAGTTTCCATGCCGAGTGAAAAGCAGGGAAACATTGGGTACCATTCGGCACGACTCAGCTAGGGAATGAGTGATGAGGCACTCTACCACTAGGCCACTAGTACCTTGGAAGTTTAGAAAATAAATAAACATGAATCTTACAGGTTCAGCCAGTGGGTTAAGCAACCATTGAACTTTCGGTAGTTGCAGGGATACAATACACTACATCCCTGGAAATAAAAATAAAACTAAAAGATACATTAAAAAAGTTTCTTACTTCCTTCTGGAGTAATAACTTCGACGAAAGCACTCTTGCCTCCATCTCCACTCTTAGTATAAGCCAGCATCCGGATCTGATACGTTTCATAACCGGCCAGTCCGGTAAGAAGTGTCGTCCGGGTCTTTTCATCACTGACTTGTTTGGTAAATACCACTGATGGCATTGATTTTATGTTGTAGAAAACCTGATGGAAACATAAAAATAACGATTTAAAAATCGATTTAGTTCTACTTGATTTAATGAATGCAGAAAGGGAGAGAAATCAAAAACTTCCTGAATTATATCAAGCACGAATCCACGGAAGAACAGTACTGCAAAAAACAAACTAACTAAATGAATTTCGTGGATGAATAAAATAAAATGAAAAATGAAGAGAAAAAATCAAGTGACCAGGAATCTAAATTACTGTAACAGGTCTTTGACTTCAGACTCAAATGAAATTCATACAAGTAGTAGTTTGATGTAGTAGGAAAACCCTAAAGTGAAGGGACTCCTAGTAAAGAATATATGCATAAGAGTATTAGCAAAAATCATCAAAAAAGCCTACTTTATAGCCGAGGATTCTTCCATTGCGGAGGTTCAAAGGAACGGCTGTCCAGGTGACATTCACAACAGAGCTACTTATCGCAGTAGCAAAAATCTTCTCAGGACCACCATCAGGAACTAAAATAAAACAAATCAATTAAATTATCCAAGCCCACTGATCTAAAAATTAAAACTGGATCGATTATTTTTTTGTTTCTGGAGCAAGATGTTTGAATTGCTTCAGATAAGGTTTGGCCCGCCAATGTAGCTGCTAAGGTAATTATATTGACTTTATTCTTTGTTAACAATTGCTGCACGGTTATTCAGTCTCAAGCTGATCATTTATAACATTCTAACAATCATCAAAGGAAAATTCGCCCCAGTGGAACTTCAATGTATTAAATTGGACCTTCCAATATGGCCGCCAATGACTCCATTTCACAATGGCAGATGCTCGATCCAGTCTTTATTCTAAGATAAGTGTTCAAGCCAAGGAGACGTATAAGTGTTTGACGCAATAAAGCTATACAAAAAATATGATAAGTTTTCAAGAAGATGAAAGCTTCATTATTTGCTCAATCCAACTGTTTGGAATTCAAGGGACTTGAGATTCTATTCTATTAGAAGCCAACTAGGCCAACATGATTTTTGGTTTGGTTAGAAAGATATTTATTAGCTGAGATAAACAGACAAGCAAGTTCATTCCAGCTTTGTAATTCAAATCAAAGAATATTATATATACAATGATTTGCAAGAGTAGCGAGGTATTTTTCAGAATATTTGTATGTATAACCAAACAAATAGAAAATACAGCAGCTACAAGAACCCCACCAACAGGAACAAAAAGCCATAACTTACCATCTTCTGCTGTCCTGGCCAATACCCACATGCCAGGGGGTCCTTCACCCACAGCGTTGTATACAGTGACCGAAACGTTGTAGTAAGTCCACTTAGCTAAGCCTCTGGCGATATATGATGTCAGTTGGCTGTCAGGATGGTTTCGTATGATGGAGTCTTTGTTTTTCCTGCCAACCGATATCAGGACGATCTTGTAGGAAATCGAAGCACTTCCCCAGGAATATTTTGGTGGAGGCTGTGAAACGAATAGAGAAATTCATAATAGGAAAATAAAAGGTGTTAATGAGCATCAGAATAGTAAAGAGAGTATGCACAAATATTCTCAAAATTGTTACATATCATACCTAACTGGATATTTGCAGAAAAACGTCTAAACACAGAACGTTCAATTGCAACAACAATTTATAAATGCTCACTATTTAAAATCAAGATTTTGCAGTTGTTTTCAGCGATTGTGATAACGTTCGCAACTAATAGGAAACGATTCTGCAATAATTTTTAGCAAATGCGGAACCATAATATTTGGAACGAACCAGTGCGAAATAATTGTCTAACGTTTCTAAACGTTTAAAACTCCAAAAGAATCCTTTTAGCATTCATTTATTTCATTGATTTTATGCAAGATATTTAAAGCAATAATGAACAGATAACTCTTCCTGATTTCCTTGGAAAATCAAAACAGGAAATACTATTCGCAATAAACTTACCACCCAATCGATGGATAACTCTTGTCTTGCCTTTGCACTGACTCTCAACCGAGTAGGCGCAGCTTGAGGGACTATAAAGTAATAAACAAACTGTAGCTTGATATCAAAATAAATTACAAGTCTTTCATTGCAGGAGTCTAGGATGGGATGGCCTTTACTGCAGATTGAGAGTAGTTGAGTTGTAATGAGACGAAATTATTCTTAAAACTATAATCATCACACCAAATAATAGAAAAGTGAAATCCAGTAGAATTTTGAAGACCCGTCAGTACGATAAAACATACGCAGAGTATCATCCAACATGTGTTGGATCTACAATGCCCGCCAAAAGTAGTTGGAACACCCTTGATTTTTTTACCAAATAGCTACATTTTTAGCTTTCCTAGCCTTTTATTTCCAATCAAACCCCCCTTCCCCCCTCAAAACAATGTTGTTTACAAAAGGAACTTTATGAGACCACACCAAACACTAGCTGAATGTTATTGGGCTAGTTTTTGTTATCAGAAACAACATTGTAAAGGGGGAGGGAATGGGGTAAAATGTAGGAAACTGTAAAAATTATGCAAGTGTTCCAAAACTTTTGGCGGGGATTGTAGTTAAAGAACAAATGTTCTAACTTGTGAACCATTTCCTCAAAACAACCTTGAATACTGACAATGTTTGATGATTTTGTAGCATGCAACAAAAATCTAATGATTTTCAACGATGCTCAATAAACTGACCTGACTCAGCAGTGGTAATATCCTCCGACACATTACTCGTAGGCCCTCTTCCGACCACATTGAACGGAGTGACGCGAAACCTATACACAGTGTTAGTAGTGAGGTTGCGAATCCTTGCTGGTATGTCTTGAGTTCGAGTCAAGTTGACGACCAACGTCCACTCTCTTTGCTCTACTGGCAGCTGATAAAAGTTACTCTGGTTATTGGAGTGAATGAGGTAGTATGTGATGAGCGTTCCTCCAATGTTACCCATCAGCCAGTTCAATGTGATGGAAGTTCCGTTGTTTTCAACAAGCATCGGTTTTGTCGGTTTGCCAGGAAGGGCTGTAAGTGAAAGTTGTAACTCGTTATAGGTTTAACAATAAGTATACATGTAACAGGTTATATCACAAGTCACACTCTTAGGAGGACATAAGTCCAATGGCCCCAGTGTGGTATATTAAAGTTGTGTTTCTTTATCTCCTTTTTTCTACCCATTCTTAGTAATTTCATCTATATAATACAACAGGTTAAACATTCAAAAGGGACTTAAACGACATCATAATTTGTCGAGCAGGAAAGAATTCCCAAATGTTAAGTTGAAGTACGCAGAAAACTATAATTGGGCCCGAGGAAACAACATAGCTAAAAGAAGTATAACCGAAGAACTGGTGAAACAAGAAAATACTTCACAGAGACCCAACATATTAGAGGCCTATCATTTCTTCTGTGTGGGCTAATTTTTATGCGCGACGGGCTCCTTTATTTGCGAAAAAAGAAAGTTTTAAACCCATTATAACAACCAGTATGATAACAGAGCATTTACTAAGTTGTTAATTCATGGGTTTTGAGAGGAGATGATTTAATTTTGCCATATTTATATCAATTACTGCAATATCATATGTAAGATAGGACTTCAAGTAATAGGACTTCAAGCAGTTTCAGATCCCTGGGACGTTGCTCCCTTGTTACCCTATCTGAGAACGTATGTGTGAAGATAACAATTCTTTGAGCAAGATCTGAAATTTGTATCACAAAAAAGTGAACATGGTAAAGAAGACCCTATTGTCAAGAATTGTTCTCATTGTAGAGAAATTATTTTAGGCTACCCACTTTAAATATATCATATCTTATCATTATTACCACACAGAAAGATGTACGGAAAAATACAAAGTTAAAAGTTCATTTAAAAGAAAGAACATTCAATATCAAACTTAATAGAAAAGAAAACTGGAATTACTTGGAGCAGTTTTCCTCGTTTGAGCATCGACATAAACCCGTTTTCCTTTGCCTGCTTTGGTGTAAGCCAAAACATAGAACTCGTATCTCGTGTTGAGTTGCAGTCCTTTGTAGATGGCGCCATTAGAATAAGCCGGCTCTCTCTCTGGTCGGTCAATATATGGAGTTATCATTCCATACATACGATGTCTGCGAATTTATAAAACAATTACTCGAAGGAATTATGATTATGTCAAAAAGAATATTTGTATTCAGAAAATTGCGCTAAGTCTAAAATTGAGAATTCCATTTCATTCGTGAAATACTTGAGTCTAAACAATTAAACCGGCCGCTAGGGGCTGGAGATAGTAGATTATACTGAACACACGCACATGGTAGTGTGAGTTAACCTGGCCCGCTATGAATGAACAGTTAGTGACAGCACTTCAAAAGCTGAACTCAAACTATTGACTTTTGTAAAAAAAATATCAGAGGCATAGCAAAAAAATGGACTACAATCGAAAATACTGATTTGTTTGAAAAAGAAACAGATAGCTTACCCAACTTGATAACCTAGAAGAACTCCATTCGTCTGATAAGGCCTGTCCCACCTTAACGTGATGGCATGCGCAAATGTTCCAGTTACCATGAAGTTTCTCGGAGAGCCAGGACCTGGTAGAAATACGCAGTTTAATCAGTTATCTCGTTAGAAACATCGCTTCTTTCAGTTTTGAAAAAATTCAAGTTTCGAATAAGGAGCCATAATAGGAACCAATTGATGTTTCTAATCGATTCACGTCAATTCAATTTCATTAATGGCATTTAACCCTAATACAAGGTTACAAAATATTGTATACGAAACGACTCAAGAAAAGTTGACTGTTTTCTGAATCTTTATTATCGGAAAGTGGTTTATGTTAAAAGGATCACTTACTGCCCTCGTGCATTCTGAAGAACACCGCATCACTCTTTGGACTTGGCCCAGAAGCAGTTACAACTGCGACTCTTAATGCGTAGTGCAGACTTGCTTTCAGTCCATCAAGGATAAAAGACTGGTTGTATCTTGTTGCCCTGTTGTATGGAGCGTCATAGGCCTTGGCATCTAGAGGCTTTCCCGGTTCATACGCGTATCCCTAAAATCAAATCAAAATGTTCACCTTTTATCAAAACCGTATACTGATGTAATAACCCCAAACTCTACAAAACACGTGCTCAGGAAAACACTTGTTTCTTCTATAAGGAACCCCTTTTAAGAAACCGTAGGGCCATATCTCCAAATCTTATGTAACTTTGGTAGGAAACTTTGCGTAAATTTTAATAGTTAAGAGGCTTCCTTATGTTTCCTTCATATTACAGATGAGAAAAAACATAACTAGGGCACTTCATAGTTCAGAACTATTACAAATTTTTGCAAAGAATTGGAGTACAACAGAGCTGAACGTCACAACAAATAGAGTGGCAGTAAATTGAACACAGAAGTAGAATATCAGAAATAGTGAAACTACAATGAAATGAAATAAAGTGAAGATGTAAAATATCAAAAATAAATTACCCTGCTGTAGATAAGTTCTCCATTCCAGTAAATCTGTGCTGGTGATTTATAATTGACTTCGATTGCAGTTGAATTGACCACATTGATTGCCACGTCAGTTGGGCCTTTGCTCGGAACTGAAAAATGATTCCAAATCAGTCAGATAAAATAAACTATTCCATGAACTGCGTGCTCTTGAAGCTCTTGGCATCAATCAGGCCATGTCATCTGGTATTTAAAACTATGATCAACAGACTGAATATGCTCTTTACAAAGTCAAATTTCAATCCAGTGTAGCTCCGAGCCTATATTAGATAGAGCAACCAAATTTGGCACATACGTAGCCAAGATCACGAGTAATATGGACCTAAAAGTATCATGAGATACCGCATGTAGTTTTAAATTTATTGGCACAAATGTAAAATTTTGTCACAAATTTTGGTACAAATCATTTGGGACAAAACTGGCATAGGCACAAATAAGATTGAATTGCTAAAGGCTGTTTCACCCCATGTTGGTATTGAACGGCTGTGGTACTTCTGCGATATCTTGTACCACTTTGGAAAGAAGAACCATAGAAATTAGGTAAGAAACGATTATGATAACATAAACAATACCTCCAGGTTTCGTCTCAGTGAAAATGATTGAGCTCTCCAAGCCAACCCCAGCATCGTTAAAAGCGGCCACTTTGATCTCATACCGAGTGAAGTAAAGCAGGTTATCAAGCACATAAGTAATGGTGGTTGCACCAATAAGCCCAGGAGGTGCGACTTTTTTATTGAATGCAGAATTGATGTAGCCACGACCTCTGTAGTACACGTTGTATCCTTTCAGCACGCCATTGTGGGATTTAAGCGGAGGAGCCTGTAAAATGAATATTGCTACGTTTCAATAAGAAAAATGAGTTATACTGCACTAACCCTCCACTTAGAAGCTGACTTATAGGAAACTTCAGGCTATAGTACCCCTCCCTCTCTCTCTTTCACTGCGCATTCGCCTTACAACTGTAATCATTGCTCACCTTGTGCGAAACTACAAATTAAATTACTAAAGTCTTTCCATACGTTACGATTGTGCGCGAGGCGTCTTAAGATGTTCAGGTGTTCTATTGTTTTAAACTGTCTTATTTGTAACTGTTGATGGTATTTTGCTGCTTCTGTGATGTAATTGTCGAGCAATACAAGCAGTGTAATTCTTTTCTCTCAGTGAATTTCTTTCCTTTAGATGGACTTTGAACGTAGTAGTTCATTCACTGTTGATATTAGCATCCTATACTTGTAGATAAGATTATTCAGCTTCGAGAACTAAATTGTTTTAGAAAATAATATTGATTTGAAAGAAAGGGTATTTCATGCAAAGTCAGTGGCTGTCTTGCTTAATGTATTTCAAATTCCTCACCTATTTCTTCTCAACCTATAAGAAACCAGGCAGGCTCGTAATGTACCCAAAATTGTTGATATGATGTGGCTTTTGACACCAGGTTAAGTGCAAATGACATGCCGAGTCATCAGCTTGTTGGGCAAACTACAACTGATTAAAAAATTTTTTGATTTCTTTTCCATAACAGAAAATGAAAAATAACCATTGTATATATTTTCCACACTTACCGTCCATTTGAGAGTGATTTTGGTTTGTTGGCTTGAAACTGTGTGCAGGTTCGTTGGAGGTTGAGACGGAGCTGTATCGTAAAAGATTTAACTTGAATTAAATGTCGAATAAATTTATAAGTTACAATCCAACAGTTGCAACATAAACTTTTACTAAAAAATTGAGCATAAAAAATACCGCTGAAGGGTACGTTATAGAAAAAGTTTATCTTACTCTTTTAATGCTACCCCTTTGCAAGCTTAGTCATAGTTGTAGCTTTTCACTGCTGCTTTTTACAGTGGCGGCAACAAATTTGTTATTTAGGCCCTCGAGGGAGGAATTACATAAGCTTTCAAGATTGCTTAAGAGTAGTGCCTATCATTTGCAAACCATCTTAAAATGTTCATATCAGTCAATCAGTAAGGGACAATCTATTATGAAGTTAGGGTTTAATTAGAGTTAGCGGCTGACTGAGGGTTAATGATTTTCATAATTTTGGGCGAAATTCATTCGATAAGGAAGATGACAGTAAAACAAAGAAACACAGAATGTGACACCATTCGTACCTAATATTTTCATTGGAATCCAAGCACTCTCCCCACTCCACCATCCACGGCCGATGTTATTCCTCCCAGCCACCCTAAACGAGTACTCCATTCCAGCCTGAAGATTACTGATAACAACGGATGTCAATTTAGTGTACATCAAAAACATGAACTTGTTTGTGGTCTTGTTCTTTATGTGAAGCTCGTAGTTGGTTAGGGGGATACCCCCATCGTATTCTGGCGCAAACCATGTTAGTCGAAGGGAATAGGTGGCAATTTCTGTGGCGACGGGAGTTGAGGGGGATAATGGTAAGGCTGAAAAAGAGAACATTCAAATTTATAGACAGGAGTGACAATGTGAGTTACACCTAGCTGGCATAATAGCAAAATACCCAAAACAAGTATTTTATAGGACACTTTGCATCACTTACAGCCCCTTCATATAAGAGTTTTCATGGCAGCAATAAACTTGTGCTCGTACCAATTCCATTTCGGCCTCTGGCCAAACACCTGTTTATTTAGTTGACTGTTCACATTAGTGAGGCGAAATGAAACCCAGACGGTTTTGGATGGTTTTGCATGCCGGCATTAAAATGTGCAAGTTTCTTTAAATTTTCCGTTTGAACAGAATTTTTGTCATTTTAGGGCAAAAAAATTTGTAACGGATAGGCAAACATAGCCTCCTTGCACATTATCAATTCTTGCCCTCCAGAAAAATGTTAATGAGAAAAGGAGGCAAATTAGCACAACTGTAATCAACTCGTACCGACACAAGTTTTAAACCAGCAAAAAAACTTTCATGAAAAATAGAAATTAAATAATGACTCAGGATGGAGATACTTACAAACAATTTTAAGCACAGTGCTGACACTTGCATTCCCTCCATTGGAGTAAACATTGCATGCAAAAGTTGCAGCATCTTTCTGTTGGGTGCTAAGAATCTGCAGTGACCCATCAAGAAGAACAGAATACCTCGGGTCAGTCAACTTGACTGTGTTTTTGCGCCAATCACGTGTGACATTTACAGTTGGGTCATGTGATACTTCACATGGCAAAATGACAGTGACGGATCTTGCAGCGATGGTTGTTTTGTTAGGTCCTTTTGTGACTATTGTAGGATCTGAAAATGTAAGGTTGAAGATTTTTCAAACAGTTTGTTTATTTAACCTTAAGAAAATTGTTAAGCGTTCTTAGGACCATAATTTATTGAAGATCCCTTTCATTGCTACAACTGGGCTATGGGTCGAGTAATTTACCTTACGATACAGGTAAAGGTTTTACCAGTTAACAGTACGCTAATGTTCCCATTTCAACAAATATAGTTTATCTGTTATTGCATTTTGTATGGCAGGCACATAAACATAATGTATGATTTACAAATTGTGAGAAAGAGGGAAATGACACTGTAAATGCCTCAACAGAAAAGCAAGATGTGTGAAATGCACTAGCGGTCTCAATAATTACACTTTTTATGCAGTCAGTGCGAGAGGGACTTCCACTCGCCTAGTTGCTGCCACTGAACTAAAGCTATAACTTTTATTGAACTACTCCAATTTCAATTAGATGGAAGGATTCTGAAGATGATTCATTTCTGTAAATATTTTGAATGAATCTTATCATGGCACATACATCTTATTATGATTCAGGAAATGACTAAAAATATACCCACCAACAATTCCAACATAACCAGTTTTTCTAAAGTCTCCTGCTCCATTTTTCGCAATACAAGTAAATGTTGCACTGTCTGATTTCTGTGCGTTGATGATTCTCAGCGAGCCTTTTGATGTCACAGAGATGCGAGTCAGGGCCTGAGAAAAAAAAGATTGTACTTTAGAGATATGAAAGTTTCAATAGCCTTAGAATTTCACAGGGACTGGGTGATTTTCTTACTCCAAACAAATTGAAATGTTGTAATTGAAGGAACAATGTTGTGCCACAGCTGACCACAGCCAATATGCCTCATTCAAGGCAGTGTGCCTACATTGCAATGTGTTAGCATCCCATCAAGATGCACCAAAATTGAAAAATCCAATATTGCCGGGGATGTAACTGATCAAAACAAAGAATCCCCAAGGGGAACCAAAACCATGCCTTACCTGAATGAAAGAACCTGAACAGAAGAATTCAATTTGAGCAGCTAAACTCAGATATGACATAAGGTTCTGTATAAAACATTGACATCACATATCATGGCTTATCCAGATTGGAGTTTTAGGGTCTCAGAACAAGAACTCAAAACATTTTGTACAAAACATTCGAACAGGTCATCGTTTGTGAAGATTCAAGTGCAAAATAAGTGACTGAGAATCAACCTTAACCTTTTGACATGATTGAATCTACAATTTTAGCATTTGACATGTGCTTACTAATTTAGGTCACTTAATCTGAGGATTTTATATCTGTTAAATGGGCTCTTTGTTATCAACACTTTTTGAGGATTTAAAGGATTACCTCCCAACAGTTACTTCAAGGGAAAAGTGAATATAATTGCAATTACTTTGAACTTCGTATTTGGTATTGAAAATATTTCATCCGTTTCCCTTGAAAGAATTTTCATCGATTCCCTATTGCTTTCTGAATATTACTCCAACCCTAACCTTGAAATTTTGCCGATCGATTGAAAAAGTTATATTAAAACAGATTTATTGTAAGCAATTGTAATTCAAGTAAGGGTTAGCTATAGAGGAAATCAAAACATTAAGTTATCACACAACATACCGCAGGAATAGCTTGGTTATTTCTGAGCCATTTTATAGTTGGCTTCGGAGCACCAGTTGCCACACAAGGGACTACAGCAGTCGCACCCACATGAAAGTACTGCTCTGGCATTGGACCTTGTTCTATGATTGCAGTTTTATCTGAAAAATATTTTAAGACATTTATCATTATTCTTTTTAGGCTAAAGTTATTGCAATAAAACAAAAAAGCTTCATGAAGCTCATAAAATAGTGCAAACAAATAGCAAAACTGTGGTGCAAATGGTAAACTGGAGCTAAATATCCTCAAAACCACTTTTCATTAAACTTGGAATTAAGGAGTCGTCTAGTGAGAAGTTGTTTGATTACATTACCCAAGAAAATATTGAAATGGGGTAAATGAGGGAACAATGTTGTGCTACATCCCACCACAGCCCAAAATATTTTGTCATCAAAAACCTCTTTAGTGTAAACCTCTTTTGTACGTTAATCATAAACCATAAACTCACTAAACTGGACTTCATAATGGACACACCTAGTTGTTTATTGAAAAAATACAGCACTGATTAAATTAATTCAGTTTACAAATTCCTTGTTAGTACTCAACTATATAAAACACAAAAAATGACTCACTGAGGACATTCAGCCTGATGGTGCCAATCAATTGACCAGCATTATTTTGACTGACACATTGATACACCCCTCCATCAGCCCAGGTAAGCTTACTAATATGCAGACCACGATCTGGCCTCAGTTGATATTTCGCGTTGGATGAGTAAATGCGTCTTGAGTTGTGGTACCATGTTGAAGAAAAGGACGGGTATGCAGTTGCATTGCACCATAATATTGTTGAGTTGTCACTTTGGGCATTCACCACGGTTTTCTGGGTGATGTATTTTGGAGGAACTAGGAGAGAAAGTAAAATTATTTTGTTAATATGATTCTATTGAATATACCAACTGCAAATCAACAAAAAACAGTAAATTTAAATCAAATTTTGCTATATTCAGACCAGTACGTCAAACAAAAACCCACTTACTACTTCAAATGCAACACAGGAGAAAAACAATAAAAAACATATGTAGTAAAAGCATCAAGAAAACATGTTTAGAGTGATTACCTATAACACGCAAATTTCCAGATCCAGTGGCTCGCTGACTCAAATAAGTTGCTTCACAAGAATACTGTCCCTCGTCATTCCGAATAGGCCCGTTAATTGTTAGTCTTTTTCTCGTTGTGTCAAGTCGGTACTTCTGGTTGGCATACAAAAATGCTCCATTTTTCTTCCAGACTATTGTTGTGTCACTAAAAATGGCAATTTATAGAATGTTATTACATTTGTGTTGAAATAGAAGAACCAAGAAAGTTTCAAGGAGATGATATTGAAGTTAGTTTACCTTCTATTTGGGAAACATTCCAACGAAATCACAACATCAACACCTTGAAGAGCTGTAGTGTCTTTGGGACCTCTTATCAATGACGGTCCAGGGTATGGTGTTAGTGCCGCTAAAAGGAAAAAATAAATTTTCAGCAAAGAAGAAGATTGCAATCTAAATAATTTGTGTGAATTAAAGTGACCAAAAAGATCAAGAGACAATATCTAAATTCAAGAGTGCTCACTCAAAGGGGGTATCTACTTTTCAGAATATTCAGTGATTAAACAAATACTAAAAGGGAAACAATTATTCGGAGATAAAAGTTGAGGATTTTAACCTTCCTTTAACGCCTAGCGGCCTGTAAATACCTGGAGACAAAAGGTTGAGACTTGAAATTAACAAGGCACTGTCTCACAGCTAATCATCATAAATTCTAGAATCACTTTGCACAATAAAGTCTAGAAATATGAAAGAGGGCTTCTTACCACCTAGTGTAAGCAAAACACGTTTCACAATTTGTTTTGCATTTGGTTTCCCAGCTTGAGACATGACGGTGTTCTCGGCTTCGCAAGAATAAGTTCCGAAATCAGTCCCCTTGAGGTCAGCAATGTATAACGTTCCTTCTTTCGAAACACTGATCCTATTATCTTCTGTGATGCCTATTCCATCCTTTTTCCATGTGTATTTAGGCTTTGGTTGGCATTGCAAGGTAGGTAGAAGCAGAACTAAACTACTTCCTGCTGCTTGTAGTTTATTTTCTGTGCTTATGTACAGGATGTCGAAATCTGAAAGAAGGCGGATTTTGAATTCTCATTTTCGAAGTGTAAATTACTCTGAGAAATTGGACAAGATTTTGAGGAATTTCTAAAGATCTTTGAAGATGATTGTGGTTTTAAGGCATTTTTCATTTTCTTTCTCCTCCTGATGTGCTACTCTAATGAAAGTCAGATGAGTAGCATGAGATGGGGTGATCATATGGTTGAAAATTCAGGGGCTTGCTTATGGAACAATCTAAAAACACCTCTCAAATCAACATTAAACAAAAAATATTCCTCTGCAAAGTAAAGGAAAACTTCCTTGCAGCCTATTTCATATAAGTTGATATTAGAAATAGCTGAAATTTTTATCATTATATTAGTTTATAGAATTTTACGTATTTTCAACATTTGTAGCTTTGTATTCTTGTTACTGTTATACTTAATTTCTTTCATTTTTAATTTAACGGCCCAAGCATCATAAGCATTGCTTTTCTTCAGTCGTTTAGTATACATATTTTGAAACCTTTTATTAGGGTTGTATGCTTAAGTTGAATTAAATTGAATCAGATGATAAAAGTTTACCAAAGTTTCCATGCAAGGTTAAAAATTTTGATCAAAGAATTCATCAAAGAGATTTTATTAATGATAATCAATTGTGACAAAGTTTTAAAACTTACATGCCACAGTTAGCTTTGCTCTTTTAGAGATGACGGACCCAACATAATTTTGTCCCACACACTGGTACCACCCAGCATCTGTAACTCTTGCGTTGGAAATCCTCAGTGTCCCACTGGGCAAAATTGATTTAGTGCCATCAAATATAACATGTGCACCATCTTTCATCCAGGACACAATTTTTGGTACTGGGAGCCCAGTTGCCATACAGTGCATCTCGGCATTGAAATTCCTGACAACATTTGTGTCTGCTGGTTCAGTGATAAACGTTGGTATGGTTGTAGCCAGGGATAAAAATATTTCTAAAAAGAAATTTTAGGCATTAGGCCATCAGATTTTTGAAAAGTCAGAAATTACAATAATACCCCCTCCCCCTACAAATTCTAAAAGGATTAACTACTGCCAACGTATCTCTCTTTCACACATGCATATTTTATAGTTGCCAATCAATTGTCACAGGTGTGATTCCCTTGGTCTATATTCTGTATAATTGGAGTTTGATTACGTATACATCTTTAGCGCTATGAATGCTTTTCTTCTCAATCCTCATTCTCATTCAAGTCTAGTCTCTCAAAAACGTGCCTAGATGAGTGTAGATGTACAACAATTCTGAATGAAAGTGGACAAATGAATAAGGAAGTTTTCCATCTGAATACCTTATGTTGATTCATGGATAAGGATTAAGTTACAACAGGCCTTGACAGAAGTTTTCCAGAATGTTGGAATAAGGGTGGGTGTGTCAGGCAAGCTATTTGTCTGTTTCGGAGTGTCATGCACCAAGTGTGTGGGTGTGTCTGTACACAACCTAATTTATTCTGTTTGGCCACTGTTCACTTCTTACCTGAACCCTAGGGTTATCAACAGACCTAACAACTTCCTCAGTATCAAAATGGGGAGTTATTTGATTTGATCTTTTCAACCTGATATTGCTTTTCATTGGTGGTGCCATTGATCTGTAAAGGAATATCCCAGTTATGTTGGGAGAGTTGGCAGGTCTGTACCAAGAAGGCAGTTGCTTTCAAATCTAGACTTTTGTAGCACAAATTGGAGGAAAATAGCGCTAGGACCTAGTATAAGAAACAAATTAGAAGTATGATACAGCGCTCAAGGAGGAAATGGAAGATTAATCCTTTTGTTCATGACTAGCTGATGGTAGACCAGTCTTCCCAAGACTTTTTCAATTCAGACACACCAGCGATGGAGTGGTAAGACAGTGAGCAATGGATTGCAAAATGGTTGAGTGTCAACAAAAGTCCAGATGAAAATTATTTGCCAACAATTACGTCAGTAAATCAAGGCATCCATAGGAAGAAGATAGTTGATAGGTAAATACCATCCCTTTTAGGTATTGGTTCATGCACAAAGCACCTACTGCATTCTTGTTGATGCTACCTCACCTTGTGCGCAAAGACCCCTTAATGCATCATTGTTTTGAAAAGCTAACTGCTCTCACAGTTGTCTGCCCTGATGGAGCATCAACCATCAACTTGATTATAGGAAGGAGTAAAGCGACTTGGGGTGGTCTCTACAATATTACAGCATCAGTCATTCGTCAGCATCCCTTTATCATAATTAAAACGATTTCAGTGTTGTGTGTGGCCGAAGGCATTAGCTTGATTAGCGAAATAGCTTAATAAAAATCATAAATTCACAAATCAACCAAAAAAGCCGACCACAGTTTACAAACTCGGCCTGACTCACCTGCCAATAAAATTGAGATAGAAAGTAAAATCAAAGAAACTCTCGCCATGATAGTTCCACTTGTGTGTAAAATCAACTCTTCAGATTTGTCTTCGGAAATTCAGTCATAAATGCGATATCATCTCGTAAAGTTAGATAAGTTTGGATTTAAAATCATCGAGTTCCTTGATGTGCAGAATGTGAGTTTTAACGACCACACCACGCAAATTAGGCCTAAGGATGGCGCGCTCTTCTCGGCTACGTAAATTCGTTACTTGACAGCGAAATTAACTGCCACAAACCCAAAACAGATTATCAAAACAATTGATTAGCATTATGTAAGACTTCCAGCTCTCGATAAGTCGTTTTCCGTTAGCTGATAACGTAATTTTGAAGCGAATAAAGCCGAGGCTTTTACAACTTCCAAAACTGTAATCACAGTGCGCACTAATCGCAGTTGCTATTCCTTGTACAATTGTTTCGTAGTTTCTTGCCCAGCAAACCGTGAAGTTCAGTGCATAACACAATTTGAAGTCTTTTGTGAATTATTGCTTTTGATTTTCATGTTTTTGTTTTCTTCTTTGTGGGAAAAGAATAGAAGGCCTTTCGCCCTGATCCTTCGCTCCTCTTGATATTCAAATGCAAGCCAAACTTTAAACGACAAAAGCTATTAGTTGAAATACGCTACTTAGCGTCTTACTACTTTCTTCCGTAGATTTGAAAAGGGGTCTGGCTCTAGCAGAGGGATTACCAAAATACTGTAGACCCCGCCCCATAAAAGAAGTTGTTAGAAAAGGGGGAATATGAAAATTAGGGAGTTGGTGATATCTTACTCAAAAAAAGAAATCCCTATCATAGATCTATCCCTGACATCTAAAATCGAATAATTAAGTCTAAAGGTTACTCCTAAAAATATATAAAAAACGTTGAAACCATATTGAAAGTTTTACAGAAAAAATAAAAATACTTAAAAGTCCTTTTTTGATACCCTAAAGAAAAATGAAATAGATTTCTTAAAATGAAATTAAGATAGAAACGCGTAGAAGAAGAAATTATGAAATGAAAATATCAAAAATTGTATGGTTTTGAAACACAGTTCTGTAATATTGTTACTGCTCTTTGACAAGTTCCCCCTTACACCGCGTACAGCTATCAAAGAAGTTTTGAGTTCAGTGCGTCACACAATTTGAAGTTTTTTGTGAATTATTGCTCCTACACAAAAAGCCCGAAGTATGAAGTTTTTGTTAATATTTGGCTGTATAAAGTTTGCTTCTTCCCATACTTAATTCTAGTGTGCAGAGATAACTAATTTGTACAGTGATACTTGTAACAGTGTGCAGTAATAATATCCTTCAATTGTAGAGGATCATCTCTTTGCCACTATGTACACTTGTATTTTTCAGACCTACATATCCAAACGTTCCTTTCAAGAAATTTAAGACAACATGATTTGAAAATCCAACTGATTGATGGTATTTGTGTTACTGGGAAGATGTTAGATATTTTGATTTTTGATAAGATATGTAATTTACATTCTTCTTCAAGTTTTTCACTTTGTTAAGAGACCGATGTGAAGGGTGCAATCAACACAAATTATACCTTAGGATACCGAATGGCAATACCCAAGCTTGCAATATGTATGAAAATGTGCAATTCATAAAGTTTAGAACCAGTTGAAAAATACAGGGATTTGCTATTGAAATTCAATTTTTGAAATGCAAATATCTAAGTCAATATTCAACTTACGACAGAGGTGGAATTTTGAATCCATACGATGTTATTTTCGATGCCCTTTCAGATTATGGACATGATTTTAAAATCCCACTTATTAATGGTGTTGGTGTTGCGAGGAAGCGGTGTTACTTATTTTGATTTAAGTTAAGATATGTGATTTATTTTCTTCTTCAAGTTTGTTATTTTGTTATACATAACTAACTGTGGTTGGTGTCAAGAGACCGTTATGGAGGGTGCAGTCAACATAAATTACCCAAGGATACCAATAGGTAGAACTTGAGCTTGCAAGATGTATCAAAATTTTTAGTCTTAGATATTCCTTACTATAAGGTAGCTTCTTTCGTTGGCTATTGAAAAAGAATTAATATTTGCATCTACATCCAACCCCATATCCGTAAACTCAAAAACAAAACTGCCAAACATCCTTCTACCATATTTTGGTTGTTGGTATCTTTCATCGGCTATCATAAACATCATCCTTCGTGATTCATGACATTGACATCTGATTGGTCATGTCAAACAAAAGGCTCTACTCTTTTGTGATGTAACAAAACATTCTTTTTGAGCTCCTCCGCAATAATATCGGAAATTACTGACAGCGTGTCAACATCAAAGCAATAAAGCAATGGACAACCAATAGCAAAACAAATTTGAGAGGTAGGAAGAAACAAACAAACAAGCAAACAAAACAAACACATTACAACTCTAATATTCATCAGGAGCGAATTCTATTAAGTACACGTCATGAACAACGATAACAAAGTAATACAAAAGAACAGAGAACAAATCGAAATGACTGCAATACAGCCAGAAAGATGGCGTTCATTCGAAAGGGGACTTATTTAGAATAAGCAAATGAGGACAAGTTCAGCTTCGTTTTGAAAGCTTAAAAAAGAACTTCTGCACCAAGGCCCAACGAAGTGGCTTTTTGCGAGGACGATAAGAACGATTTAAAAAAGAGACCGAAATTCAGCAATAGAATTCATTATATGAGATATTACAAAATTCAATGTATATTTTTGGACAAATAATTGATTAATTACAAATACTGTAAACGAAAATGTACATAACTTTGCTTCCTTTGAGAAAATGAAAAAAACATTTAATATTGAGGTAAAAACATTGCAACACATATTTCAAGGCAAAGAAAATATTGTTAATTTTTGAACCGTAGAATTTCTCACTTGAAATACAGTCTCTTCGACAAGGACAGTTAAATACTGCGCAGCAGTCAGCAATATCTTGGTCCTTCCTTTTCAAGTGCTTAGTATTTTTACCTCATTTTATCCCTATATACCAATAAATATATAATTAACAATGTGCAATGCCTAGAGCCTGCTATAAGATCCCATACAAATTTCTATAATTGTGTGAAGGCTTGAATTATTGAGTCAGAAATAAACGTATTGGTTTATATGTAACTCATTTATCTTTTAAGGTACTGACTAGTGGGCTACTTGGACCAGTAGGCCACTGGGCTTTCCCCAGCAGTGGAAGAAAAATTCTTCTTTTGCCTCAGTGGTGTTTGTAAGTCATAATGGGGCCCTCTCAGTATTTGTACTTGTAGAAATTTATTATTCTACTTAGTTCATAAATTTTTGAAAAAAATAATCAAAATTAGGGGGCCCCTTTCAATGTTTCCCCACCAGTAAAATAAAATTGAAACATCCCCTGGTGAAACTTATACTTATCACCCAGCTTTTGCATAAATCGTAAACACACATCTCGAGCCCCACCTAGAACTTAGTCCCAAGTAATTTATATCAATGTTGGGCATATTCAAGAGTTCCCGAGGGCCAAAGATATATCTCGTAAATTTGCATAGTTTTTCGATATGAAATGACTTGTTTTCTCTTTCATATGCTACCCTCGTATCATCCTTCCTACCTGTTTATTCCAGACTCAAAAATTCTTATTCTTTCTACAAAAATTATTATTCTGATGTTTTCACGACATGCTAACAACCAAGAAGTATTTTTCCAGCGTTTTCAAGAATCTTTCTGTTTTTCCTCAAATACAGTCTGGTATCCCACAACATGTTGATCAGTTTTCTATCATCATTTTCATCCAACTCCACATCTGAGGTTAAATTCGGGTTTATTCTGAAATAATTCACACCTATCATTTCACACCAACTTTTCGCTCTTTCTACCACGTGGTCATCAGAGTTTGTCACCTGAAAATGATAAATATCATATACTAAGAAAGTACCCTGTTTGGTTAGGAACATAGAGAATATATGAAATTGAGAATCTCTTAAGTAACCTGACAGTGGCCAGTGATGGAGTGCTCAACACTGTGTTGGAAGGTCATAGGTCCAATTCCCTGAAGATTCATATCAAAGGCTTTACAAATGGAAGTCGATGCTTAACACACCGCATATAGACACGCATCGAGGGTAAGTGGCTCTTGTGGTGGGAACAAGACTCATCTATTTTCGATCACTTATATAACAAGATATGACCCCCCTTATGTTACCCTTAGGGCATAGATACAGGTCTTGGTCATTAAGAAAAGCTGTCACCAACGAAAGATATATATGGCCCTATACCAATAATTTCAGATTGTTAGCAAAGCTAAAAAAAGATACCTTTTTGACAAAAAGATAAAAATTTGAGATCACAATGTTGTTACAGTACAGTTTTCAAGGGTGATAAAAGTTCCAATTGAAAGGGAAATGTTTACCTGATCAATAAGAAGTTCACCAAAACATCGAGCACTGAGGATTACTTCCGTTGTCTCCCAGATTGAAGATGGCGTGAAAAGATCTATTCCTTGGTGCACTTCAAGAGGGGCACGACCAGTACCTGTCGTAAATTAGAATAAATCAGTTTTTTATTCCTTATATTAATCAAATATAAAACTAGAGAATTGTAGCAGTCAAGATTTGTACTCTAATACTACACCCTGGGGCCTGCGAGCAACTTGAGCCATACCAATCACACAAATTTCACCACCACTCGCCATAGATCACTTTCACAATCACCCCAATTCTTTTCAAACATTGCTAGGAACATCAATATCCTCGATATCATGTGGATCCTAATCTCAAAGCGTGCATTGCTCTAACCTCAGTTTTGCAAGACTATTCTGAGCTCTGACTGAAAGGTTGAATATTTGGAAAGGATCGGGCTATCAATAACAAATTTAATCATACAGGAATCCCTACCCAGAGAAATCACGATACCAAGATCATCATTGGTTCCTTTGACTGTGACGTCAGCAGTTGTGATAACATTATTCTCTGCCGGAACGTAGTCTTCGTTATTTTTCGTGTTTCGATTGAATTTCTTGAATTTATGAATTTCAGTGAGTACGTCAAGTGTTGGGTTGTTTGCGATTATTCCTCCGTCGATGTATCGGTCCATTGTCCGGAAGTAGGTGGGGGCAGCCCCAGAGCAACGGGCTGAACGCCAAATTTCTTGTTCTGAAAAGAGAGAAACATTTCAGCATTGAGTGAGAACATTAATGAAACAATCATGTAAATAATAGCAAATTAGAGAAAGATAATAACGAGGTGGGTAGAGGAGAAAAGAGCCTATTTGAGGGTTTTGAACGGGGGATAAAGATCCCGATTCCAAGCATGAAATGATCAAAAGTTCTAATTCAATGGGGACATAGATAAATTCCTAATATCAACGTGTTTAAAATCCCAATTTACTTTTTCCATTCCCAAATCCCAGTCCCAAGAATTCCTATTTTCCCAGTTGATAAAAAGGAAAATCCCAGTTCCCAATTTACCCCACCATGAGCCTCTTATATGCACCTTAAAGTTTGCTTCTTATGAGTAAAGATAGGGGTGTGAAGTTATTTACACGATGTTGTTATATTTGTTTACCATCGGGTTTCTTTGGCCTGGCAAATCGGGTATCTCTCAGCAAGAAATGCTCGTCATAAGGTGCTGTGTAGTTTCTGAATAGGTGAACAACTGCTGGCTTTCTGTCTGACATTACGGCTGGCACTATCAACCTGAAGGCAGAAAATATGAATCAGTACAAAAAAAACAAGAACACGAAAAAAATGTATGAACATCCTTGCTGTTATAGAAAAGGATAGTCTACAAATCATCTTTGCTAGTTCGTTACAAATATTTTGGAACTCAACAGATCCAAACTTTTGCAATATCGTAGCAAATTACTCCATGATCGTCGAAATTTGTAATATTTTGTAAAAAGCAGCAAAATAGTCTCATGCAAATACACATGCAAATGTTTCATGCAAATGCAAATATACAAATGCACTGGGTAGCACATGGTTTATAGATATCCTCTAAAATCTTTAACATGGATTGTTAGATTAGAGTCATTCGAAATTCCCTTTCCTAAGCAAAGAAAGGGTGGTGTACAATTTTCAATAATGTTCTCAGCTTGATTTCATTTCAAAACAACATCGCTTTCTCAGATGAAAGAGGTTCTGATGATTGTTCTTTTGATTTATTTCATTTCGTTTATTTGAAAAAACTAACCAAGCTACAAAATATTTATAGTCTCGATAAGTTTGAGATGGATTTCCAAGTTTTCACACTTACAGAACATTTAACACTTAGTAAATCTTACAAAAGTAAAGTGATAGTCATTCAAAATTAGGATGGTTTCCACCATGATTTTCGTCACCAAGCTGAAGTTCTGCACCGATCAAAGTCTGTTAACATTAACCCAGCTCTATTACCTTGGATATTCTATCGAACTCATCTTCCTGTCTTCACTAAACTCGTCGATAAGAAACTTTTCCAAAGGTTCTGACGGAAAGGGTCTCCTTCCCTGAAATACACTTTGCTTCATTTTCAAATAGGCCAGTTGACAATGCTCGATTGATTTACCTTGAATAACAAACGAATATTCTGAAACTGGTTAATCTTTACAAGTTTTCATTAAGTTGATATTTGAGATTCGAGGTAAAACTAAGGAGTCGTCTGGGGTATATAAAAATCTTACTAATTAACCCAATTTTTTAAGCATGTCATGTACTTACGCCAAAATAGATTCATTGTGGAAATTTACCCTGGAACACTATCATTTTCAGCGTATATCCTAAAATCTTCGACGGGGACTTAACAATGCACCCTGGACTGTTCATCTTTGAAGAGACTTTTTTCTTATTGAATCTTATCATGGGTGATTATATGAATGATAAAGGACAAAACTCAGATTTGCCTTCTTTTGGGAATTGAGTCAAAAACTGGTTATCATGAAGGATCCGAGATTGATACCTGGTTGTTGCATATCATTATTGTGATTTTCCATTTTACAGAATATATAAGAACTTATGGGAATATATGAGAACTTTAGAGAGTATCCATGATCAATGAAGTTCTCTATTAGGCTAAATCATGGCTGATAGGCAATTACTGTCCTAATCTGACCTGTATGATTTTCTCTCCAAATCACAAATCCCCTGAGGAAATTGAAAATCTGCCATTATGCTTACCATCTGCAATAGCCAACGCAAGATACGATCCTGTACTAGTTCCTGAAACCCAGTCGAACATCTCTCTTACTGGTTGCCCTGTGACCTCTTCCAAACCAAACAAAAGCTCAGTCAGCACCAGACCTCTAATTCCTCCACCGTCCATGCATAATACAGCCTCTTTTCCGGTCCGTTTTTTCAAAATAGAGCCATATTTACTGTTGCCATGTAATAGGCCAGAATGGATTTTATGGAAGAACGACTCTTTTCCGAACGTTCTTTTTTCTTTCTGTTCATTCTGATAGTGTCCTGGAAAATCAAAAAATGCAATTAGAAGATAGTGTCTAGATATTTGTAATTATTCGAAGGTATTGCTAAAAATTGTTGCATTTCTTTTCTGTAACCATAACCATAACTAGGGCTTGATTATAGATAAATCATATCAAAATAGCCAGGAAAATCGGGAGCATAGCGAAACGAAAACATAGATTACTTAGCTTTTCGTCTGACACTCAACAGAGTAATATGTACGTCAGAAAGAGAACGAAACAGAAACCTAACTCAATTCAATTCAATTCAATATTATTCGCAAATTACATCTTAATACAGTATACCAAAAATATGTAATCTACACGACCCAAGAAAAGCAAAGCTTATCTAGCTTGGGCCGTAAATTAAAATTTAAAGCTATTACAAGAAAAAAATAAAACATTACAATTCTAAAACTAGTACAAAGTATAATTCAACAGTAACAATAAATGCGTCATAAAAACTAGGTAATTGAGGTGTTTTGAAGAGTGTTAGATGATGAAAGTTGTTGATACAAAGGTAAGAAGGATTGAAGGAATTCAATAACAAGTTAATGAAGATAATGTAAGTTGAGAAGATAATGTAAGTTAATTTTAGACTCAGATTAAATTCATATTGTCAAATTAATATCTAGAAATGAAATATCTTTTAAGACGTTTTGTAAAAGTTGAAGTTTTATTTTATTTTGTTTTAACTGATTATATACTCAGATGTGGATCGAAATAGGCCAATCAGATAAATCATATCAATTCTCGAGCCATACTTTTTTGGATATATAGTCACCAATCACGTGGTCCTATACCCACTTTCCTTACCTCTATGACTCTGTCCGAAGTTTTTCAACGCATCTCTAAGATCCTTGATAGCAACAGAGTCTGGCATATCATTGGCTAATTCTAACGGAGTCATTCCACTTTTGTCTTTCAACTCGTGATCAACACCAAACAAAAGTAAAGCTTTCACCACGTCCAAATCTTCTCCCTGTCAAACGAAGAAAGGGAAATATGAAAATGAGGCTATATCAAACCTTTCATATTCATAGTTTAGCAAAATACAAGGCCAGGTGTAAACTTGGACCAGCAACAAGTATGCAGTGTGAGTTTGCAGGGTCCTAATTGAAATTTTGATTTTGGAGCTGAAAAGATTTCTAATGGCAGAATTAAGCAATCTCTTCCTTATATACTACTTTCAGTGACTATTTTTCAAGAAGACTCATCTTTCTTTTAAGAAAGTTTGATGAAGGTAAATAGCAATGTTTGAGGAGCATATGCAAGGGGTCTAGCTAATATGGAGGTATTATGTATTTCGTAAACCAATGGAATTTGAAAATCATTCCCAAAGACCATCTGATTGGCTATTTATTCACTTACCTCTACGGCGTAATGAAGAGCATTCCTACCATCACTGCAGACAGCATTGACATCAACTCCATTAGATATCAACGTGACAATACAGTCCAATCGCTTCTTCTTTGCCATTACATGTAATGCTGTCTTGCCATCAGCCGCTCTTACATCCAGCTCGGTTTCGTACTTGAGTAAAACATCAACCATCTACACCGTGAAAATTTTGTTTATTTTTCATAATAACAAGAAAAATCAGAAACATAACTAAACATGATAACTACCACAGTTTTCCCTCTGACACTCATTGGAGTTGAATCAGTACGTCAAAAAGAGAAGGAAAATAAAACTTAACATAGTATTGTACCCAAAGGTGGATCGAAATGGGTCAATCTGAGAAAAGGTAAACGAATGGTAAAGTGCAGAAACCGGCCTAAAAGCTAGTAGAGTATACAACAAAATATTCTGACAAAAACCAATACAATATACCTTGGAAGATCTAGCCCAGTGAAGTGGTTTTGCTTCATACTTTTTATCCCTATCATGAGCACACTCAGCATCATGTTTTAGAAGTATTTCTGCACATCTATGGCTCCCACTCTTCAGTGCAAGGTGGATCGCAAAGAGGTCTCCACAAGGCATTCTGCAGTTGGCCCCATTCTCTAATAAAATCTTCAACACCTTTTCTTGTGATAAACGAATGGCGACGTGGACGGGGGATTCGCTGTAGTTGTTGAGAGAGTCAAGGCTTGATTTCAATTGATCACCTTGAAAAAAAGGAAGGTATCTCAATAGAAAATTACGCAAAACATGGCGGTTCTAATTTCACTCAAAACATGATCGAAATATGTCCCCTGACAATGCATACCTACCAAAACTGCAGCTTGACTACAACTATGAAAGATTGATGACGTTGCAATTTTAGTAGCTAGGTGTAACTAAGAGGCATATTCCTGCAATCCATTGCCTGAAATGGGACACCACAATTCTTACAGATAATAATGATATGAAAATAATAAAGTGAGACAGGAACAACGCAAGACGACACACACAGAAAAAAGGTAGCTGGATTAAATACTATATATAGAAAAGTATTGTCACTATTTCGTCCTGGCATACATGGCTTCTTCGGGACTAAATTTAGTGCAAAAATTTAGTGCCAGGGCGAAATATTGACAATACTTTTATATTTATAATATTTAATCCATCTACGCTTTTTCTTGCGTTGTTACTGTCTCGCTTTATTTTACTTACTTCGCCGCAAGCATCGAAAGGATCCGGCACAAAGCCTAGTATTGTGGACTTTCTCCGTTCAAATACTAATAATATACGAATTCTTATACAGGATAAAAACATTTCAACGGATCATTGCTTGTATCGATGTGTGTTTTGTTAGAAATGATTAATCAAAATGAAACTAATAGGAGCCGAAATTTAAGAATAGTTTCAATTGTTCTTTGAGCTCACTATAGTTCTCAATTCAACTAAAATAGTCTTTGAGACTTGTTCTCATATTCAGTAGCTTTGCAATCTTTCTGATCTTTAGAGGCAGTTAACTGTAAAATTTTGCTGCTGTGTAATAAAAGAATTTGCGAGCATATTCAGTCCTGATTTTTGGCATCTCTAAACTGTAATTTGCATTTTCTTGTCTCTTTTTAATGATTTTGTATTGTAAAATGATCTTTACATAAGTCACAGATGTCTTTGTCAATGTATTTCCAAACAAGTTTGCAAGCATGAATCTTAAATGCATTCATTACTGATGGGAGTCCTTCATTACTTTTTTCACCATTTCACCAGACAATCTGGAAGAGTCATCTACAGGGTCATTTAGGGGATTTTTATTCCCTGTTCCCTATGAAAATTGTGATTTATTCCCATACATTTGTGGATATTTCTACATGTTTCCTTTAAGAATTTATTCAAAATGTCCCTTCTTCCCTGACCCACTTTAGGGGCCTTAAGAAGAATCAGAATTATATTAGAAGGAGTGAAGAGAGGCATTACAATGATTCCAAATATTTTAAAAGATGGTAGTAATTATAATCATAATTATCATCTTACCGGCGGCATTTGTGATATTACTAGCAACTGCAACAACTCTCTCCACAAGATCAGGATGGTTTTCAACAAGATAGTGAAGAGGAGTATTCCCAAACATATCTTTAGAGACCAAAGGCTTTTTCTCAATCAACTTTGCTATTGTTTTATCCTTTCCATCCTGAGATTGAAGGTTTATAGAAGAATTAGAGAAAAATAGTTACCCTAAACAAAGTGATTACGTGTGATGCAGGTAGAAACAAAAAACAGGGCAGAATCCAGAACCTACAGAAAGGGGAACCCTAACACATATATCAAAGGATAATGTAAGGGAAATAGGGTATTATCAAGCTAATATTATTGTTTTTCTACAAAAATAGGCTGGACGGATGCAGAGTGGTCCAAAGAACCATTTCTGACTTGGAATCAAGGTTGGCTTATGACGAGTTGCTTTTATCACAGCTTTTCACCAAAATATTCTAGTCTGAAGGTATTGGTAGAAACAGATGGTTTAAATGTAGAGTTTGAACATCCTTTAATGATGCTTTATTAAAAGTAACCATATCATTAATTCCTAGGTTTGCAGATGAAATCACTTCGATGAAAATTTGAAGAACTATTTGGCTGAAAAAGCCCAGGCAAAAGCTGTCAATAGTTGGTCCAGTTTGAAATGAATCAGTGGGTTCAGGAGCAAAACTCAGAAAAGTTCGAAATCTAGATTCTCTTAGATGTAATTTGGTGCATTTTCAGAACAGAATTCAAGTACAAATGAAACAAAATTTACCCTGAAATCTATATGTTTTTGAAGAAATACTGTTCTTTTAAAAAGAGAATGACTATACCATGAAATTTAGTCTAGCCAAAGGCGCACCAATTGCATTGGTTGGGGCAGGTCTGCTATAATTCTAAAAATAGTGTGTACCAACTTAACTAATTTGCTATTAGGATCCATCTACGGTTAAACATCATATGTCTGACCTTGCAAGCCAATTGAAGAAGGGTGGCTATTTCTTCTTCTGATAAATGATGCTCCATTTCTTTCATGAATTCTTCGCAATCAAAACAATCGATGAGCTCAAGCTCTGCTGCGACGTGAGCAGCTGTCCAATTTGGATGTTCTCGGAAACATTCAATTATACTTTTCAATTTTTCTGTATCAAATACACTCCTAATGTATTTGATAAACGGTCCAATGTGATCTGCAAGCTGCCTGGAATGTAATGATAAATGAATAGTTGATAAGGTAGTTTACATTCCCTCAATTAAAATTGAATGATAATTTAGGGGTAGAATTGGGCTGGTGGCATCTTGAGTTTAGTCAAATTTGGGGTACCATGGTGAGGGTGTTTTTTTGGGGGGAAGGGGCGTGTGTCTAATCCAAACTCCTCACAAATTGATATTGCGATTATCTTATTCAAGAAAATGATCTTAAGTCCTTTGGATGCACACATACGCAATCTCTTCAGCTCCCTAATGATGCACTAAAGCAGCAGAGGCTGGTGGTGACTAGGAGAGGAATCCAAATCCAGGGCAAGGAAGATACGATCCATGCCAAAATTTTTGGAACACTTGAATGATTTTCAAATTTTTTTTTACATTTTGCCGCTGCCCTCCCCTTTGGAATGTTTTTTCTTATAACAAATACTAGCACAATAGCAATCAATAAGAGTTTGATGTAGTCCTCATTAAGTTGCTTCTGAAAACAACATCGTTTTGAGAGGGAGGGGTCTTATTGCAAATTAAATGTTTGGAAAGCTAAAAAATTACTCATTTGTTAAGAATATAAGGGTGTTCCAATTATTTTTGGCAGGGACGACATCACTGTAGCTGCATAATTTTTAATGAAAATATTATTTTGAACAAAAAAGCTATACTCACATGAATCTTTCTTGGGCTTCACGAAAATCCTCAAACAACATCAAGGAGAAGCAGAAGTCTGAAATCATGGGGTTGTAAAGTATCACTTCGAACAATGAGTTATCTTTTGAAAAGAGCAACAAAATATGGCCTAAGTTTTCAACCTCCACTGCACGGCCTATAGGGGCTGATAAGTCATAGTTACTCAAAGATTTCACCTCAATTTTACTTGCGCTTGATCCGATACCCATTTTTGAAAGAAATTAAATGCAAATTAACGAATTTTCTGCTTGCAAGGGGCTTTTAAAAACTTCAAAATACCTCCTCGAAAGGGTGTTTCCTCAAAAATAACAAAGTTAAAACTCATAATGTCTCCAAATGTTTTACTAAATTCTGTAGCCTCGTTTTCGTTTTCATAGACTTCCGGTTTTTTGGCTTTCCGCTTTCAGTTTCCGGTATCGTAGATGGAATTGTGGAAAAGAATTAAGGATACAATTGAACTTTTACATTGTTGGACTTGAACAAGTACCGTTTCTTAAGTAAGATTAAACCGTAAGTATCCAAAATGTGCTTCACTGATTGAATAAATAGATATGCCCTGGAATTGATGTTACGGTGTCTTCAAATCAATTTACAATCCACAAGAAGTTTTGGATAAAATCATTCTGAATTCAATTTCAGAAAATATTTCATTTAAAATTCAAACAGTTAAGAATTCTTAATTACAACATCAGTTCTGATTTACATCACTATACAGGTATACACAACGTACTTAAATACGCTTTTAGATCAACCCTTTAAAATATTTTTAAAACATTTCTCATATTAACAATATAATAAAACCAATAAATAAATGAATAGCTATAGCTACAATTCAAAAGATAAGTAAGTATTGAATGCATTAATGCAAATACAAAATATTTTGAGCCATTAGCATTTGGAGTTAAACGTTTTAGACATTTCTCAAAGGTGCAAGATCATATTATCTTAGGTCTCCAAACTACTGTCTATCACATACGGTAAGTTTTGATATTCCAGTCCTTTTCTAGTCCTCACTAGAAAATGATACATCTAGCACTTATATCTTTAATTATTTTCATTATCATTTTAGTAAAAAAATCAAACCGGGAAATAATTTGAACAACAACTAAATAGTTCTTCACATTGCTAAGTTCCATCGGAATCCGGTGCGTCACTTTTATCCGGTTCGCCGTGCATTCGGAATCTGTAAATGCATGTATATTCTTTGTTCCCATAATTGCTTCCGATCCGGAGCTCAACGTACTCAACTGCTGTGTCTGGAACAGTCTGAAATTGGACGGAAATATTTGTTTAGATTTCATACAACAATTTGATTAAGAATCATTACACAACTCGAGAGACCAATAGTATGCAACTAATCTATTTTATAAAAAAACCCCAAAATGCTACTTTTAGAATGGAGTACTGCGATGATTTGTTAGAATAACTAAACTAATTCATATTTTGCTCTCAGTTTTTCATTGTATTGAAAATTGTTTATTCAGGGCTGTATTTGGGGAAATATTTCAAAACAGGAGACTGAACACAGTAAAAAAACCGACATGTCCTTCTGTAACTCAGTCATTTCGGAATCAAAAATACCTGTTTTATAACTGCTCTATACTCATGTATATCGAGCACTATAGCCAGGAAAGGCACTCTCTTCTCGAGTTAGATAAAACAGGAGAAATCTCACAAGGCTGATTCAAAGGACTTTTTATTCACCGGAAAATCTCACCTGAATTGGAAATGTCTGTCTGGGTTTTCCATGCTGACTGTAAATATAAGTTCCAAGCAACGTTCTATCTGTTCCATACTGATCCGACCAACTCTGCAAGGAATACATATTACCAGTTTACATAAAAACAATTACACAGCTCCCTACTAGCAGCATCCAAGGGGGCAATATATTTGATGCATTTTGCATCGGAGATTGAAAAATTTCCAACGAACATGCAACAATTCGCAAACATATCATAACTTTAAAATGGTTTGAAAGAACAAAAACATAGCGAAGGGATTTCATAATCAAAACTGTGAAATTTCACCCGTTACAATCATATAATTGTAAGCAACGAGTGCAACATTGCCAAAAGTGATGTTCGAGGATTTGGAAATTCTAGGGTTTCCAGAAAATTGACGAAATATTTCTGTGCTACCTTCAGATCCTTTGTACTACCTCTTGGGGTTCCAAGAGATTCAAAGATATTGCAAGGGTTTTTTCGAATATTGAAGGGGTTTTTAGAAGTTTCCTTGAGATTCTAAGGGTATCAGGAGGATCCTATGGGAATATCAAGGGGGTTCTCGGAGAGTATCAGGAGGATCCTTAGGAAATATTAGTGGAATCTTAAGGGAATACCAGGGATATTCTTGAAGAATATCAGAAGAATAGCTACAAGGCGAATATCAGAGAGATATCGGGAGAATATCAGGAGAATCCTAAGGGAATATCAGGGGGCACTTCGAGAATATCAGGAGAATACAGGATGAATAGCAGGGGGATTCTCGGAGATTCTTGAAATCAAAAAGTCTATGAGTTTTCTGACTGTGCCACGCCTTTTTATTCTAAGCTCGTATGATTAGAAAATCATAAGAAATAAACTCACAAAGACTGAAAAGTTCTTGGGTGTACTATTGAGCGTGTCATCGCTGATTCTGGCGAGTGAATGGTGCAGATGTTCCATGGTGACCATTGATGGTATTATGCGAGCTGCAAGCTGAAGGAGGGGTGAAGATTAATACAAGTAAATAGCGAATATAAAGACAAAGATAACCGAACGCGAAATATCATTTTATGAAATTGACCTTGTAAATCAATGGTGGATTGCTTTACAGATATTCTTTATTTGAAGCTTTGTATTTCACAATACTATCTACAAGCCATTCATCTTTGCTGATTGGTTTGAAGAAAGGATGTTTCGAAAAATATGCTTTTGTGAAGTTTTCATGTTATCAATTGTCCCGTTTATCAGAAATGCCAGTGCCAATTATCACCTTGTAAGTCTTTACCTTGCTTGGTTTATCTTTGGAGGCTCTTGAAATTTGACGAAAATAGGATCATTTAGTTTTTAGTAGACGGATGTTTTGTTGAAGTTACAACATGAATCTTAACAATTATATTCGTATCTTCTACATTCTTCTTCAATGATAGAAGGGGCCTGGGCAAAAACTTATCCATAGAACAGTCACTACACCTGACCGAGCACCTGTAGCTATCACATGTGATCTTGACATTCCTTTCTGATAAGTTCTTGTTTCATTACCCTTGTGGCGTTTCACACTTAAGATTCAGAAAGAAAATTTTTTGACTATAAACATTTCAGGGAAGTCTAAAGTCGAAGAGTCAAATATTCTAGAGATACTTTGCAAACTAACCTTGATGACGACATATCCCCTCTCACCTTCGAGAGGCCAGCAATTTCCTGGGAGAGTTTCCGGCTTGATCAACTCCCGAGGCGTCCTTGTATCTTGCCATACAACCAGACCGAACACCTTGACGATCGGCCATCCGTAAGAATAAGTCGAAGAGTGGTACGGAACATGAATCCGGGCACCTAAGAGAAGAGCAAAATCAGATCGAAAATTGCAAATATGCAAATTCATGAAGAAATAATGTTAGATATAGGTAGCTACTATACTATCACAAGCGACCAAAGTATGATAGGAAACTGTGTAAACTATCTATATGCGTAACTGTGTCATAAAAAGGAGATTATTGGCCTTGCGAACTTTCAACACTTAAAACTGATAAACTTTAACAAATCTAATCGCAACAGCAAATGATTCGAAATTTGAACTCTAAAGGCAACATTTTTGTAAAATGCTTTTCTAACATTGCACGTACTCGAAGATACTTTCCCACAGTACTGAACATCTCCAACAGAACTCAAAGACGCCTTCCTGCGTGCACTGAACATACCCTAAAGTTACTCAAAGATGCGTTCCCACGGTATTGAACATCTCTCACGATACTCAAAGATACCTTCCCACGGTACTAAATATGCCTTTCGAAGATCCTCAAAAATACCTCCCCAAAGTACTGAGCTTCCCCCACGTTACTTAAAGATGCCTTCCCACGACACTGAAAATCCCCCACAGTACTCAAAGATCCCTTCGAATGTTACTGAACAACCCCCACGGTACTTAAAATGAACATCCTCCACTGTATTTAATCATGCCTTCCCATGGCACTTAATATCCCCCAAAGACACACAATATGCCTTCCCACGTTTCTGAACATCTCCCAAGGTACTCAAAGATGCCCTCCTGCATGTACTGAACATCCCCCATGGTTCTGCTCATAGGTTACACGGGGGAATGTATTACCTGCAGACTCGAGTGCGTAATCAGGAATGCCAATTTTATCAGCATCATATCGCTCTAAAGCAATTTCAATCAAAGAATGCATTTCACTCAAATCAACTGGGTATTCCTGTCGAAAAAAGGTGTCTCATTAGCAAGTAAATAAACCCACAGATTAAATTTAGACCTATACAGAAGCTCTTTCTCGTTATCTACAAGCATTAGCACTGATGTCTTGTTATCTATAAAGTAAAGAACCTAAAAATAACAAGAACTTGACATAAAAAAGTCTCTAGTTTCAACCTGTGAATATATCCCAAGAAACCCTACAGCAATTTCGTATCTTATGGAATTTTCATGGATCAATCTTACACGATTTTGATGGAGATTGCAAATTATTTAAAAAAAATTCTTCAAATTGATTCAAGAAAATTAACGATAACATCTTGAAAGTGCTTACAATCGCTAAAATGATTAGAAGTATCAACTCGAACGGAACTCTGAAACTGGATTAATTTATCATGACATCGAAACAAACTAACACAAGTCAATCATCCCTAGCTCAGATTGGATGGATTAACGTAGCGGTCAGAAGGAATTATAATTAATTTTCAAGAGAGAACTTTAATTCATTTGAATCTACCTTGTCAGAAAACTTGCTGAAATCCACGCTATCTATAAAAAAAGAAACGAAAAGATCAGTCATTAATCGGTACAAAACTTCAATAAAGCCAGAAAAATAGGAAACATAGCCAAACGAACACATGGATTACTTTAGATTTTAGTTTGGCACTCAACAGAGTAATACGTAAGAAAAAGAACGAAACAAAAATCTGAAGAATTATTATACCCATAGCTTCCCTATGCTTCTCATTTTTCTGACTATATTAAATAGAAGGATGTGAAATTAGTAAATCTCCTCATCATATGCTTGTTTGCAGCAAGGATGCGGTAGTATGGACTACTAGATGACCCCTTAAATTTTAGCCTAAAGGCATGGTAGTTTAGAACAAACCACGATCTCCAGAATATCTAACACAAAGCAGCTAATATACAAGGGCACAGCACAGTATCTGTGTATCAACTAATAATCATCTTATTCATTTTACGATGAATATAAAAAACTTTGCGTAATACTTTTATTAAGAATTTGGAATGAATTCTAAATTGAATCAAATACTGTATAGATATGTGGATAGATACTGTATAGATATTGTATAGATACTTGGATAGATACAATATAGATATTGTATAGATACGGGGATAGATACTGTATAGATATTGTATAGATACGTGGATAGATACTATATTGATATTGTATAGAGACTTGGATAGATACGATATAGATATTGTATAGATGCTTGGATAGATACGTTGATAGTTATTGTATAGATACTGTATAGATATTGTATAGACAAGTGGATATATACTATATAGATATTGTATAGATACTTAGATAGATACTTTATAGATATGCTATAGATACGTGGATAGATACTATATAGATATTGTACAGATACGGTATATATAGATATGGATTAATATCATACCTTTCATTGAAGATTGTGACTGCTTGAGAATAGCCAGCTGCTTTTGGATTTCAATTGTCTAAAAAAGCAAAGAACTTTCAAGTAATTCAAGTCTCACAAAAGAAGAATTGTTGGTTGCCTCTCCGTGCGAGCTTTGCAAATGAAAAGGGTCTGAGTCTCATGAGCCAGGATATTTCAAAAAACCCTACAAACAGGATGAACAGGTTTCATTCCTAGAATGGGCGTTGTCTATAAACAGGAACTAAACAATCAAAGTAGAGGCCAGAACACGGAATTTGAAAGCAATTGTACTATTTTGACTCTAAAATCTTACCACATACTCTTGCTATCAAGAAAATATTTACATCTATCAAATTAACCAAACCCCTCTCCCACCTCCCCCTTGCTATATCTCAGGGCAGGGGTGAATAAGGTAAGAGCTGGAATGAAAACAAGCGATACCTTTGAACTGAGGGAGTTGTGTTTTCCTTCCATCTGCTCATACTGGTGTTTGCTCTGTCTTTCTAATTGCTTGAAAAGCTTTCCACTCTCTGTTATCAACTCAAACGCCCTGAAATATGCAATGAGAAGTTTATCAACTGTATACCTTCAAGGGACCTACTCAGAGTCAAGCAGTCATTGAATATGATGATAAGAGTCAAATGTATACGATATTTCAGAATCATATTAACTTCTAAAACATAGGAAATCAGTGAGAGAGCAAAAATTAAAACCTCTTACATTGCTAACTTCTTGCGCAGCTCATCGTACGATCTCAGACAAACATCCGCATCTCCACTCAAGTTTAAACCCTTTAATAACATGATAAGAAAATTTAATATCAATTCATCAGGGTTTTCTACTCGGAAGAGGCTTATAAAGTTGACTGTCAAGAAGGAATAAAGGCTCATATTCATATATTTCATCAGGGTTTTCTACTCGGAAGAGGCTTATAAAAGTGACTGTCAAGAAGGAATAAAGGCTCATATTCATAGATTGGTCAGAATAAAGCTGTTTTAGTTAAATTCGGTCTTACCAAGGCTGTTAAGTATTAATGCAGTTTCAATCTATTGGGGCCAAGTTCAAAAGAAGTTAGAATAGAGAGTTGTCGAGGGTTCGATTAAAGACCCATAGGAACTTAGAAGGGCTCAAATGGGCTAAGAATTGTTTTGGTAGTTATGCGCATTTCTAAGATCCAGGCTCTTAGTACACCTTTTCTAAGTCGATGCATTAGGATTATTTGAAGTCCTCCTCCTAACTCTCTGTAGCCTAGATAGGCTACATAAAATCTTGAAAAACTTCAGAGATGTTTGGCTTAGTAGGGAGATATTGAATTATTGTTGATATGCACGGTTAGCTCAGGCAATATAATAAACCATGTGTATGAACTGTATATTTTAAAATGTCTTAAGCTGTATGGTATTACCTGCATCGGATCTGGGTTTTCTTTCATCCAGAGAAATGCTGAGAAAAGAAGGTGAATTTATCACGAGAAATAAAACAAATCAAGGTCACAAACATATTGGTATTCAAGATCATCACCATGAACAAAATTTGTGCCAATAATAATATAATGAAGTCATTGCAAATAGATAAGTAGAAACCTTGTATAACGACAGCAATAGTCAGCAGTAACAGCAATGTTTTCTTCCAAGAATTCAAATTCCTAAAACAAATTTCAATGACTTAGGGAAAATGATAAAATTGTTCAGAAAGAGAAGGGAACTGTGGCGTTCCGTGAGCTCAAAGACAGGGTATTCTGTGGATAATTTTTTCTGACCACACCCAAAAATTCTAAGACGGACTGGGCCACGCCCTAATAAGATTAAACGGATATCAAATTAGTTGATTTTCACTGCTTTACTTTAGCTTAAATGTTACAAAATTAGGAGTAGTAAATTCATGCAAATAAAACTTCATTTAAAACATAATATCACTATAAAATCACACTAAAAGTAGGATCGATATCCCAAACACAAACCCATACACATCAGATTGACACTGTAAGGACCTTCTAAACAGAAGAAATGATATTCTGATAAAACTACAAATTAGTAACTATCACCTATAGAATGGATGCTTCAACAAAGAGTGAGAAGATTGTAGGCCTCTTAGAGTGGTGTGGCCTTATAGGCCCATGCAGCTTACAACAACAAGAGTAAGATATAAATTATTCTTTACTTAACTTCGAGCTAGTTGCTTTCTGTCTTTCGCAACTGCAGCATTAAGGTTCTAAAAGTTTCCCTTCTTTCTTGCTTAGACTATTTGACAAATCTGTTTCTTCCCTTTATTCGATTTGTTTATGTCGTAAAACGCGCCTCGTGAACTTGAAGGTATTTACCAACACAGTGTGAGTGTTAAATAACAAAGGAAAGGAGATTGCGTGTACGGGTCTTATTGCGCCAATTTCAAAAACGAAATTCGACCTGATGGACGCAGGATCTTAATGTGCGTCTTTTGCTAGTACAAACCTATAGGACTTGCCGCTTCAGTGATTTCGCCGACATGGATTTTGATTGGCTAAAGGTACTTCAAGGTTCCCTTCGGGGAACTTAGGTCAAAAGCTTAGAAAAGTATCTGCCCGCTCTAAAAGCAGGTTCCAAGAGTGAGGTCAACAAATATTCCACTGAGGCCGCAATATCAACCGCAATACATTGTCAAACAGACATACAGACAATTACCAACAATCAAAAAGCCGCCTACTGGCCGTAACCTAAAGCCCTTTGTTGGCAGAGTAACTGTACAACACGAGAAGACGAGATGGGTTTGCGAGCGCATGAGGAAAACTTATTTGATGGCAATAACTTCATAAATTTTAGGAATATGGTTTTTAACAGAATGAAAAGCAATAAATGTTTTATTACATCTATAAAACTAAATGATCTGCATAAGAAATTTAAAGCATAAAAGCATAAAAATCATTTTTTGTGTGGAAATGCTAGGGTATTCTCTGAATACCCTGAATACCCGGGCGGAACGCCACTGGCAAGGGAACCCTTTGAAATTGCTTTGCAACTTATTTGCTTATTCATGGGGGGGGGGGAGATTATTTGAAGATGCCAGTTTCATCATTAACTGTATATTCTTTTATTCTAATCTGGACATTAAGAACCAGATTGATTGAATGGAAACAGTAAAATTAACAAAAATCAACAAAGGAACTTACCAAATAAGTTGTTGAGAATTCTTTTCAATTGCTAAAAATCAATAAGGTATATTGATCAGCTTTATTATCAAATAAATACTATTTGGAGGAAGCAAAGGATGGGGTCTAATTATGGAAAAAATATCAACAAACGAGATAATTTGAGAGAATGAAAATGACCCGAGTAGGACTCGAACCCACGATCTCTAGATTTGATCCCTAGAACGCTACCACTGCGCCACCGGTACCACTGCGCCAAAGTGGTAGCGTTCTAGAAATCAAATCTAGAGGTTGTGGTTTCGAGTCCTACTCGGGTCCTTTTCATTCTCACAAATTATCTCGATTGATTTTTCAAATCCTGCTTCTCTTCAAATATCAACAAACAACAATACAGATATGGACTTAGAAAAGAAATATAAATTTCATATATAAAGCAATAATCTTTCCTGAGACTTTCGCTGTGTATATCACTCTACCCTTGGTATAAAGCACTTTTTATCCAACAACGACAAATGAAACGTAAACAATAATGCGATAAAATCAGAAAAAACTAGTCTTTTTGGTAAAAACTCCATCTTCAGTGCTAGCAAAATATGAATGCCATTTCGAAGATACTAAATTGTTTCTAGGAGATATTTACATGCTTACGTATCCAAAGATAATCCCGACATGATGATGATGAGTAAACCTATACAAAATCACATCAAACAAATTTTTTCCATTCTCAAAATTCTGAAATATGTTTTATACTTGCCATTCTCAATGTTAGAATCTGCATTTTCTTGCACAGGAGAGTTTGGAATATCATCTAAACAAAATGGATGAAAAGAGAAAAGGATTTAACCAAAGAACCTAGTACAGTGCATCCTCGATTATCCGAACAGGTTGAACTCACATTTTTGTTGGGCCGTTCGGATACGCAAAAAATTCGGATAATCGAGGAAGAACATTTTACCTACTAAACTTGCTATAAAGGTTATTATCATCGTCCTGAACAGTCACATGATGCTCAAGAAAGGACCAACAACAAAACTAAGGCAACAGTTTTTTGTAAATTTCAACAACGATTTGTAATAACGTGTTATCGAAGCTCCTGGATTTTCCTGTTTGATATCCTTTTAGCGGTTTGGTTAAATGTAGACACGAATGTAAAAATAAATGTGTTATTTTTGTGCTTCCGTTGGATATGACTTTTATATTGGGCAACAGTTTGAGCAGACAACGGATATTTCGATTGGTTTCTCAAGAACTGGTGTGCAAAAAAATTTTAATGAAAACTTTTGGCGTTCGGATAATCGAGGTTCGGATAACCGAGGATGTACTGTAATCAGAAATAATGAAAATTAACACTAAACAATCGTATCGAAAAGCTTGATTGGAATCGGTCCAAGTTCTTGAGGTGTACATGAATGTTAAAGTATCTAAAAACCAGTACATCATCAAAATTTCACCTACCTAACAAATCAGCAGAATCGTCTAAACCTAAAAATCAAGAATGAGAACCGTTTTTATAAATTTCACAAGACTACTAAGATGTAAAAACAAAAGATTTCCTTTATGGCTAGGGGCAAATTTAGGGGTACAGTTGGGAGCAGTTACCCCCCCCCCCCCCCACTCTGATAAATACAACTCTCAGCACCCACTTTTCAGAAGCTTGGCACCCATTCGAAAAGCCGATTCTTACTGGTCAAAAAATAGCATCTATTAGCATCCCCATTAAGCTCTTGCCCCACTTCAGATTTTTTCAGGAACCCTTTCTGTTTTTGGTACAGGGTATATATTCAAGAATAGGAACCATAACAAGTTTAGTGGCAAAATAATATATTTGTACCAAGAAACCCAGCTTTTGATGGGCTATGTGAATTCTAGTATCAATAGCTAAGATTTAAGTTGTTTTTTAAGTTAGTAAATTATTGAAAATCTATTTCAAAGCTTTTTCATGATTAGATTAGTTGCATAGAGAACAGTTTAAAACTCCCTTACGTAGAGTTCAAATAAGCAAAATGGACTCCGTCTTACCATGCAGGTGTTTTGGTGTGTTTTTCAATTGAACAGTTGGAGATTTTGCCGTTCCCATGTCACGCTCAATAAGTGAGGATTCATCTTTCCTTTTCTTCCCTGCACTGACCGGAACAATCTTTTTTGGACTGACCGGAACAGTCTTCCTTGGACTGCCCGGAACAGTCTTTCTTGGACTGCCCGGAACAGTACTTTTTGCACTGGCTGGAACAGTCTTTTTACCAGTCCTCATTGTTCTTGGTGTGGATCTCAAGATTGAAGACGTCAGCCTGAGTAAAATTAGTTATTGAAATACATTCAATGTTTAACTTCTTGAAAGAAAAAGATATAATATTCAACAATAATTGAATTTGGTGGATCCCGATGGTGTACGACATTAATTGGTATTATAGGAGGAATCATATATTATAGGAAAAATCATTATATTGCATGACTACAAAATGGGATGTGGATTACTTTAGGGTATGGTCATTTATACCAAAACATTATATCTAGAGTCAAATACAGAGGTTAGGTAATTGCTTCAAAAGTCAAACATTTTGTGGTACACCCTAAACCCCTGATGAAAATTATTTATGTAATCAAAATTTAATGTTTAATGTAATTATTTTGTAATGTATTTATTATTGTATTTGAGATTAATTGATAAAACAGTGAAAACTGAAATTGGCAACGCCCATTATCAGCTTTTCAAAGATGAATCTTTGAAAATGGTCAAATTGGTGTGATTTCGGAAGTGCAATGATATTGGTTTATCTAATCAATGTTTAAAAAAGTATTTTGAAATTATAAGTTTCAGTTTTTCTTTCATTCATGTAGAGAAATAAGACACATTAATATCCCTGATGTATCCCTGATGTATATGTCTTAAAACTTTGTGGTTGCCGCCCACTTTGCTCACCCCGACATTTTCTGAAGTTTTGAGTGCAAACGATGGTTTCTTTGCTGCACAAAGAAAGCTTTAGACGACAAGACCAACTGCAAAATTTAGGCCCACACTCGACAAGTCGTCACAGCTTCAAAATGGCCACAGCAACTCCAAAATTTCTCAGCAGATAAAATCTATCTTTACCAGATAGCTATTCTGCAATAAACATGCCATGAAGTTCATAAATTCGACATATTTAACGTAAAACTTTAGCATAGAACCTTTCATTCTGTTGATTATTTCGTTTATTTTCCTGTTCCACTGATTTTCGCGTTCGTAATTTCCCGCGCAATGCATCATGCTCCAGCCTCGCAATGACGATCCAGCCTCGTTATGATACACTTTTGCTTTTGCTATAACTACTACATTGTGGGGGTACTGCAAAGGAAAAATAAAAGGGAGAATTAACAAAACCTTATTAGGGAAAGGAAGAAATTAGAAGAAACTATAATGATTCCGTTACGAAAAGAAGAAACAGTACCTTTCGCAAGGGGAAGGAGAAAAGGCAGAATTTGGAAAAAAGATATTTTTCATGATTCTTTTATCTATAGGGATCGAAAAATATGACAAAAATCGTCCTATCCAAAACTGATAGCTGATAGGCAAATACACTTACTATCATCCTAAGGTATTGGTTTTTGCTCAAAGCACAAAGGGCCGGCACAATGAGTACGTAAACTAATCGAGCAGTGTGACCCTGGTCCTTCCTCTCGATTTGACCACACCTCGTGATTCCTTATGCTTTTTAGACTGGAATTACAGAGAAATTCTCTCCTCACACTTTGTGATAGGTCTGTAGGTGTTTCGATCCCAGGACCCTTTGAACTCGGCCATCCCGCCACAGAACTGAATCAAGTCGAGTCAAGAGACTCCTTAAGGTCGAGGCAATCTGGGTTTTCTAGAGGACAATTATGATTGAGTTACAGTAAATGGAGGCCCCCCCATAGTACTCCTGGATAACGTATTCACGCGTCAATTTTTCGTTTATCACGCTATCACGGACCTTAAAACAGAATTTTCACGATCTTTTCCATCTAATTATGCAAGAAAATTTTTTTTAACGACCAGAACGCGTCACGCAATCCCGCACTAGAAAACTCCTTTTCACGGAATAACGACCTCATTTTTAACAAATCACGTTGCACGAAGGATTCTTTGATCACGGATTCACGAACCGAAAATATCTAAATCACGAAATCACGCGCGAAAATATGCCAAATAACGCTTCACGTACAAATATGGGGGGGCCTCTAAATGTAAAACTGCTGATGCTGTAGCTGGACACTTTACGTTCAAAATCAAACGACCCTGTGCTAAGAAAAGAAACACCAAAGCTAATCAACTTCCATTTAATCACAAATCTTTTGAACCTATTAGTTAAATCCTTCCTTAGATAATCCTGTTTTTACAAACAAAGACTTTTTCCAACCTTTAAATGCAAAAACAATCTAATTTCAAAGCGGTTTGAAAATCCTCGGAGAGAAATTGCCTGCAACAAGATAACCGTCAAGGCTAGACAAAGAAATAGAGAGCAAATTATTACAAAATTAAAACTATGAAGAATGCAAAAAGAAAGGCTCCAAACGTTTCGCACAGTGAGCGAGTTAGGCCTCAGTTTGTTTATAATGTAGTCTTAAGTCCTTGAAGCTTGACATATTAGCTTATTAAGCTAATAAACAAAGGGCTAGCGCCTAGACAGGAACATCAAACAACTCATATTTGAACTATTTTGCGGGCTTCTACGGATAAACCAAGTTGACTTGCTTAAAAATAACATATCAATGATACATTTTGTGAATTTTCGTAGGTAATATGGGAGTAGAATGTTTGTAATTGACAGCAGATGTCGGATGTTTAAATTGACATGGTCGGAGTATTAAACGCCCTTTTGAACGGTTTGTATTGACTCGCTGTTTAATATCTACATCCACATTTAAAAGAGGATATCACATGGTTGTCGTGTAGTCAAGCTGAGGTGGTAAAATGGCTGTTTGGAGTGAATCTTGATGAATCTAAACTGTAGACGAACCTGAATAAAGACATATGGCTTTTATGATTTATTGCAAGAAAACAAACATGGCACTTTACTATCTCACGTTTGCATTTGTTTGTTTTGGTATCACGCAGCAGAGTATTGCGGAGAAACTGGACGGAGAAAATATCATTGGAGCGATCATACCGATTCACACGTCTGGGCCAACTTGTGCCAATATCAGCACTCAAAGTATCGCCGTTGCGGAGGCCATGAAGCTTGCAATTGATACGATAAACAACAAAAAGTCGATTTTGGGCAGCGCATCGTTCACTCGTACCATCGGTTATGATTTGCGCGATTCTTGCGGCGACATCGAAAAGGCGAAGGATATAGCTTATGATTTCAACAGAGTTTATCGCGCTTACAAGAGAAGTAAACAAGGCGATAAACCTGTTTCCACAGTGCTTGCGAGGTTCGACAGGGATGAAAGCTCGATAATGGAGCTGATTGCTTTCGAGGAATTACCGCAGTTGAGTTACGCCAGGGATAACAATAAGTTGCGACCTGCAAAAAATACGAGGAATGACAAATTTTTGTTCTCCATGCATCCAGGCGACTATTATAAACTCAAAGCAGCAGTGGCGGTTATAAAATCGCTGAAAATCGAGTTTGTTTCGTTGGTTGTTTCAAACGCAAAACAGGCTAGAGCTGGTATGAGTGTTATCACGAAGGAGTTTAATAGTAACATCGATAGTTGTCACTCTGATGAATATGTAGTTGATTCAGTAGGCTCTGTAAAGAATGTTGTTTCCAAGTTGAAGCAAAACTCTATTGCCAAGGTTGTTGTCTTGCAGTTGGGACGTGAAGAAAGTTTGATGATGTTCAAAGAAGCACAAGAGCAAAACTTAACTGGAATAATCTGGTTTAGTACGGTTCCGTGGAAGGATAATATGGAGGATTTGAAACCATACGATCAGGTGATTGAAGGCATGATAGTCATCGACAATGAAGTCCAGGAAGCTACCGGTTTTAAGTTGCATTTGTCGAGTTTGAAGCGACCTTATGACAACAGTTTGCAGAAGTTGTTTCTCGAATTGGGCGGGCCTAAAGAATGCCTGGGGAACGGCACCAATTTGTTAGCCAATACTGAACAGTTATGTGATGTATTTGAGAAGAAAATGATGCAGGAGATCTTGAAATACAAAGCAGATGCCGCTTATACCATCGATGCAGTTTACGCGTTTGCTCACGCAATTCAAAATAAAGCAAAAGGGAAAAAGTTTGTTGACGATAACGCGGCTTTGATGTCTGTTGATTTCATATCCCCATTGACTTCAAATATCGTTAAATTCAATCAAGATGGTGTCGTGATTGACTCGATTTCCGTCATCTACAACATGCAAAGGAGTCTGACTGATCCATTGAAGATGGAGCTCATCAAATGTGGCACATACGATAACAGACAAAGCACCAAACTGGCACTAAACAAAAAAGTGCTGAGATGGAGCAATGGCACTGACTCGGTACCAGTCTCTAAATGTAGCCCTGATTGTCTGCAAGGAAGTCGGAGGATTGCTCCGAAAACCGGTCCACTCTGTTGCTGGACTTGTGAACCATGCTCTAACGGAACAGCCAGCGGAAGAAATAACTCCGCTTCCTGTAAAAAATGTGGCAAGCTGCAAGTTGCAAATCCAGGCCAGACGGCATGCGTGAATTTCAAGACAGTCTCATTCAACTGGTTTGAGCCGTTTGGAGAATTCATGATATTTTTCATCACTGCTGGGGCCTGTGTGGTGTTCTTTACCCTGGGCATTTTCAGTCAAAACCGAGAATGCGACGTGGTAAAGTCGGCTGACTACACTATGATGGTCTTCATGCTGATTGGCTTATTCCTGTGCTTTTTCACACCAGTCCCACTACTGCTGACTCCTACCCCGGGAACATGCATTACTTACGTCATCATGTTCAATTTCGGACTCACCATCCCATTGGCTACCCTCTTTACCAAGTCAGCCGCGGTTCGACATTATTTCTTCGACGAGAATATGGATTTGAAGCATGGTATACTCGGCTCTAAGCCTCATTTCATCGTCGTTGGTGCGGTAAGTCAATTTTCGTCCACCTCCAATAGAGAGTAGGGGGGGCAATTTCTAAATATGAGCTGATACATGTGGTGGCGATCTATATGGTAGGCCCATAACAAAAGAGAGAAATTCCCTAATATCAAAGCTACATTTGATAAAAGGACCCCATACGTTACGTTATCAGGTAGGCACTCCAGAGAGCTTGGCCGTATTTGAGCTACGACCAAATAACCAGGGTATACATATTCCAGGAATTCTGCCAAGATTTATATATTCATCATCACCACGCCTATCTTTATTCAAAAATTTCTCAGAGTCGGATTGGTACAAAGAATTCGTACATAGATATATATATATTCTTTATTTGTACATCTCCTGATGAGTGGCTAATCACGAAGCAGGCTGGTCGAGATACTGAGTGTTCCTTGACTCTTTTCTTCTCAATATAGATATATACATACATACATAGAAGTCAGTAATCCAATTTAAAGAGACAGTACTTGATACATTTATGGTAGAGCAGTGAAAACACTCATTTGCAGAAAAGAGACAAGAAATTACTCCTCCATCTCTACAAGCCTGTTTCTTGATTGTTCATTCAACAGCAGATGAACTAAGTCTTCTCTCTTTTTTGCTAACAAGTTTACATACATACACACAGAAAAATGAGCTATTTCATATCAGGTTGCCTTAAAGCAGCTGTAAAGCTGATGTTGCCCTTCAATACCGAAAGCCTAGACTCTATTTTCAACTCAAGCTATTACACAACATGTACGTTATAATCTAACGTTAGCCATGATATAACTTTTACTAAAATATGCATTTCAGGTATTAGCAGTTCAAACCATCATATTGGCAATTGGTGTCCGCCTGGCACCTTCTAACATCACATACCACGAAACAAAACAGTGGGACGTTAAATACGCAGAATGCTCCTACGTGAAAAACGGCGTCTTCTGGGTCTCTTTCAGCTACAACGTCATTTTGAGCCTCGTCCTCACACTTCTGTCTTACAAGACCGTGAAAATGACGGAGGATTTCAAAGAATTGAAGTTCGTCAGCATTACAACATGCTGCTTCTACTTCATGGCCTGTGTATTCATCGCGAGCATCTACAGCGTCTTTGGCAAGCACGTGGTGGAGGCTGCCAGCATTCTGATCGTCATCTTCGGATTCATGTTCCTGATCACCTACTTCCTACCCAAGCTGCGACTCATCTTGTACCATCAGCCAAAGAAGGAGCTTGGACCAGATGGCAAGCCACTGATTGCGGAGGAGGACCAGGCGAAGGAGGATAAGATATCGCCCCATATTTCAGGTATTGCTGCGTATGGTAAAGTGAGGGTTTTAGCGGTTAAGGTCAAGACAAAGGATGAAGATAAAGAACCGATTGCCTCAGGTTAGTTCATGTTTTGCTTACAAGACTGCTATTCCTACTCACGTCACTTCCTTGAATCCTCGTTTTCATCTAGCGTCGCTAAAGAGAGAATCAATCCCATAAGGGGACCATAGGAACAGATGTAACGCGGGGAGAACAAATCCCACCTATTAGAAGTAGGTTTACTGTTCTGGTTTTTATTTTAAGGGTCTGATGCACATGTTGAGTGATAGAAGAACGAAAAGAAACAATGAGAAAAGAGTAAACAAGAAATGAAGCAATAAGCAATTACATTAAGAAAGATAATTCATATTTATGTTACTGCTCATCTGTTCTTAATCATTTTTACGCATAAGGCTTTTAAATGTACACCAAACAAAGGGTTTGAACATTCAAATACTATTCAACAAAGCATGGCTTATCATGGCTATACTGCTTTATTAACGCAAGTATAGAGCAATTTTATAGTAGAATCTACTCTCAATAAACAGACGTGTTGTTCTGTGACAATAAGCTTCGTGCTTTTGTAATCATCAGACAGACTAGTGTCGAATCAGCTGCTGTCTGTCTGACGAGTGCGCATACAAGTAACTCGGAGTCCCAGAATAACGTGTCTGTTAATTGAGCGTAGATTCTACCATTTAGATACAATAATTTTGTTTGAACCAAAATAGATCATCAATCATTTTGATTTTCAATCAACAATATCCGATTCTTTTTGCAGGTTCAAATGCATGAATTTTTATTCTGGCAAGAAGAATCTCGTGACTTGGGCCCAAATTTGCAACATGTGCCATGCACACCATGTGGTCCACATGATGGAGAAGACTTTCTTCAAATTTACAAAGACAATTAGTAGACTTTTAGACATTTTTGAATACTACCATTCATTTACCTTACCCTAACCTTTACCATTACCTTTTCATGCAATCAACGTATAATTTAAGCTTATGTATTGCGTTAATGTATTATGTTAACTTGTAAACCACTCACATTTTGTCACATTGAAAACCAGAGTGTTCACAAACTCCGCGTAGCTAAATTCGGATTTGCTTTTCTGAGCTTTCTACCATTCTCTGGGGGCAGAGATTCGGAAAAGCACATTTTTGGAAATTTATAGTAGACTGTCAGTCGAGATTTATAACATTTTACTACCGGAATGGGTCCTGCAGCAGAGTTTTAGTCCAGCAGCAAGATTTTAGATCCCCGGGGGCCCCTAATCAAGTTGATTAGTTTAGTTATATCATTCTTTATATTTAATTTTGCACATTTTTGGCGTATTACGATTGAAATAAAGTGAAGTTGATTTAACGTAGTGAAGGTACTCACTGAAATTCTTTATAGCTAAATAGAGAAATTAATTCACTTCACTCATTTTTATTCTGATTTATTGTTGAGTTAAGATTCGATCACAAATTTTGCATTCCCATAATTCATTGCGTGGAACGGGATTCGTTTGGAACCGTCTATTATGAGCAGAGGTATACAACAATCATTGATTTCTACGCCTGGTGGGACAAGCCCAGCTCTCAGTTGTGAAAAATTTGAGTCGGAGATACTGAAACTTTCAGGAAAGTCAATCACACCCCATGGAACTTATGTGCAATGTACCGGAGGATATTCAGTACACCAGAGGATATTCATATTCATGCTATCCCTCCGTTGTACTGCACTACGTCCGTTAGACTGATACCAGCCATCCACAGTGTAGTGAATACTATCCCTTAATCTACTACACAACCTCCGGTGCATTGATGCTATCCCACTATGTACTGAATACCGCACAGATGTTTCATGGGGTGGTTCATACACTTCTCAAAGTGATTCGTTCTATGCACAGTCTAGAATAAATATACTAATGAAATGAGAGAGTTCCTGTACAAGGTGCTAGCTTGGCTGGGCCATTTTTCAAACAGAGGCGAGGTAGCATGCTGACCGCACTTTTGCAGACGGAATCAGACTACATCACTAGACATGTCCTGTCAGTTAAGGTGGTTCGATTATGTCTAATTGCCCCCATATGTATTGACGTAGTGTTTATGCTACCGTGCCCATGGTAGAATCAAGGCCAAGCTCTAGTCACGCTAGCAGCTTATACAGAATCTACCTCAACACACTCGGACATTGCATGATGCTATATTTAGTAACAGTCACACACTTGATCTATTAACCTTATCCTATTCTTTCAAGAAGAAGATTGAAATATTTCAGTTAATGGCTACGTTCACAGTTTGAGAATACAACTTTATAAGTCACAGCTGCTTCGTCAACTACTTGAACATAATTTTCATGAAACATTTCATTTACAAATTAAAACAAAAGATTTATCATGCATGAAAGTTAATGGTAATCTTAACGAAAGAAGATTAGGCTTCTGTGACATAATAAAGCAACTCTTGAAATTGAATTAGGGAAACGAACGATCGACATTTGGTAGCAGAAAAGCGAGGTTATCGGGGTCGTAGGCAGATGATGACCAAACGATTGGATAGAGCTAAGATTGTTATTTAACAAGAAGAAAGTCTTAACTGGTGAAATTAGGAGATATTTGATATAAATGATGAAATGCATTGAGGAATATTAGGTTCAGCAAACACAACATGAAATATTGATGAGCTTATCAACAAAAATAATGGATTTATAATATATAATCGGGATAAGCCTGATATGCTAGTACATCGTTTAATATTTTCAAATAGAATTAGCCAGCTAACCCGCATTTGCTTCTTGATTTGCGTGCGATAGTCGACGAGGTTTCTGCTGCCTGTTTGGCCACTTGTTAAGTTAGAGACTTGTTTGGGAAGATTTGGCATGGCAGTGGTGTCTTAGGTACGTATATTGGTGAAGTTTTTGAGTCTTCTTATCGTGAAATGCAAGTTTTGTTAGTATGTTTCGTGCGGAAAACAGAAATCGTCTTTTAAGTTATTTTAGTGTCACCCATATCCAATTAAGGTCGTCTAAGTTTATAATTAATTAGAAACTCTAGAGAAAAAACGGAAACATAGCAATTTCTACATAATAATCCATCCACCTTCTGGTACAATAAGTCGTGAGATTTTCATTTTCTTTCTCCGATGAGAGTCATACGAAACATTTTACAAGGTATCATGTTGCGCTATCATTCATACATTGAGGTTTCGTAAAAGCATGTATTTGAATCATAACGAGTGTAAGCCCCGGCCAAATATACGGAGTATTTCATTGACCATTTCATTGAACATTGGCTCGACTTTTGCGCTGTTCAGAAAGTCGAGAGCCAACTTGAAGCCAACTTGGCTGTTTGGCAGGGTCTTTACTCGGTCAAGTTTGATCCCGATTGAACATTTGTATAATCACTGAACACCTCCGTTTGCTTTTAACGTTGTTCAGTAATATTAAGAGCGTTTTGCAAGCAATGCCACGTTTGTTCAATAGACATATGTGCAGTGAGTCTGAAGACTGGACATGATTGAACAGACTGAACAAGTTGGTCAAACGCTCTCGACTTTCTGTACTGCAGTAAAGTCGACCAATGTTCCGTTGAATATCCGCTGTGTTTGGCAAAGGCTTTAGCAGTACTAAATTGAGCGTTCAATGCAAATGTTCAATACGTTTGGCCATCCTACGATTGAACAAGATTCAGCATTACCCGTCGAATAAGGTTCAATGAAATGTTCAGTGTGTTTGGTGACCCACTTCTATAAAAACTGACCAATGTTCAATACAATGTTCAGTATGTGCGGCCAACCAACTTCTCCAAAAGTCCACCAATGGTCAAAGCAATGTTCAGGGTGTTCGGCCAGGGCTTTAGCAGTGCTAAATAAATTGAATGTTCAATGTAAATGTTCAATCCGTTTGGCCACCCCAAGATTGAATAAGATTCAGCTCTATAAAAGTCGAGTAATTTTCAATGAATGTTTTATTCATTTTAGATTCATAAATTGGAGAGGCTGAATCACACTTAAGTTTTCTTCACAATGTCACCAAAAGAAGTGACAATCTGCCTCGTTCTTGCACTAGCTTCGTTTGCAGTTGCTGACCGAAAAGAAGGAGATTACATCATCGGTGCCTCGTTACCAATCCGCAAAGTTGTCAACGGAACATGCAGTCAAATAAACTACGAAGGCCTCGCAGTATCAGAAGCCATCCGCTTCGCAATTACAGAGATAAACAGTGACCATAAACTACTCGGTGTTCTAACAGTGGATCGCAAGCTCGGCTATGACATTAGAGATAACTGTGACTCGGTGGAAAAGGAAAAAGACATAGCCTATTCGTTCAATGACGTGAAAAGAGCGCACCGAAAAATCCCGGTAGCAAAAAAACCGGTTTCTGTGGTTATCGGTAGATTCCGGAAAGAGTCCGTCCCAGTAATGCGGTTACTGAAGTTTGAGAAGATTCCGCAGATCAGTTACGACGCCGCTAACTTCAATTTGCAACAAGTCGGAACGAACAACGAGGATGCGAAGGAGCTGGTGTCGACGTTTCCAGAAGACGAGACGAAGGCTGAAGTAATGAGCAGCATCATCGACGCATCCAAGTTCGAGTTTACGCGCGTCATGGCGATAAACAACGCAGAAGGTAAGGCATGGATGAAGCATTTCGGAAGCAAAATGAGCAAGTCGAAGCGGTGTTTTTCCAGCAACAATCTGTTTAGTACTGAAGATGACATCAAGCAAGCCGTGCGAAGCATTGCTGAAAACAAACTCATCAAAGTTGTGGCTTTTTACGGCAGCAAAAGTGAAGAATTAGTCGCCATCAAAGAAGCAGAGAAGCTCAACTTGACGGATGTCGTTTTTCTCAGTTCGAACTCGTGGGACGCAAGCATGGAGGAAGCTAGGCCCTACGCAACTCAGGTAGAAGGCATGGTGTCAGTAGTCGCCACTAAACCAAACGTCAAAGGATTCGAGACTTACATCGAAGATGACAAGAAGCCCCTCTTGAATGACAGTATTCTGCTTGAGAATGTACTGCAGAAAGTGGGCGCCCCCAGAGGCTGCGGGCAAAACAGCGCCGCTCTTTCAGCAGGTGATGTAAAGAAATGCAAGCAGGCTAAAGTCACGCTGAGAAAAGAACTGATAAAAAACAAGCAAGCAATTGCCTATGCTATAGACGCTGTTTACTTATTTGCGAACGCTTTGCAAGATATGCTGACAGGCAAAAATAAGACCTCTCTTCTAGACGCCATGAAGAAGGTGGACTTTGAATCGCCGATGACCAAGAATAAAGTAAAAGTGGACGCTGATGGTAACGTTATCGCACAGTCTTTCATTCTGATGAACTTCCACGGGAACATGTCGAGCACACTGACGAGTGCTGTTACAGGTCAGTGGAAGAGAGACAACGAGCCGAAGTTGTTCATCGACAAGGATGTTTTGAAATGGAAGGATGGCAAGAAGAAAAACCCAGTTTCCAAATGTTCACGTGATTGTCTCAAAGGTGAAGGTATCAAATATCCAATGAAAGCACCGCTTTGCTGTTGGTCATGTGTTCAGTGCCCGAATTTCACGTTCAGCAACACAACGAACTCCAAATGCTCAAAATGCCCTGTTCTTTACACGCCCAACCCTGCCAAATCAAAATGCATCGAATTTAAACAAATTCACCTGAGCATCTCGAACCCACTGGCTGAGTTCGCCATGTTTCTAGTCGTCATTGGGATTCTGTTCACCTTCTTCTCCATGTACATCTTGAACCAAAACAAGGACTGCAAGATCATGAAAATGGCTGACAACGAAACAATACAGACCCATCTTTTAGGCGTGCTTATCATCCTGATTTCCTCAGTACCGTTGCTCGCCACGCCATCGGTAAACATGTGTATCATATATGGCTGCGTTTTCAATGCAGGCCTTACCATCGCCCTAGCAGCACTCATCAGTAAAACATGGCTCATCCGGTCCAGCTTTTATCACGAAGACGGCACATTCAAGCCGACAGCATTCAGCACAAGACCAGGCTTTTGCGTTGGGCTAATAATCATCATACTCCACGCAATACTACTTGGCGTTGGCACGTACATGGAGAAAGTGTACATCGCATACGACAACACCAAGGATTGGGATGTCATGTACCTCGAGTGCTCGTTGTTCCGCGAATACGTCTTCTGGTTCTCATACGGGTTCAACATCGGCCTGAGCATTTTGATAAACTTCTTCAATTGTGGTGTCCCGGATGTCGAGGCTCGGTTTGGCGAGTACAATTGGCTGTGTCTGACCACGTGTGTCTACTACGCTGTAGCCTTTGTGTACGTGCTTATTTTCTTCGCCTTCAAATTGGTGGTCAGAGTGGAAGTCTGCATAATCGTCACTGTGCTACATGCGTTCGTCTTTTTGGTGGCTTACGTCCTTCCGAAGCTGCACATGGTTCTGTTTATGCCCGAGGAGAAGATGAAGGAGTTGGGAGGGCCAGACAGGCAGGAGAAAGCTCCATTGATATTTGTAGACGAGGACGACGAGGCCTTAATGCAGATGGTGGCACATGCCGGAGGAGGGGACGTTTTCAAGAGGAGCCCCATCATCGTGAAGGTGCAGCCGGATAGCGAAGGAGAGGCATGAGGTGAGATATAGTCGATTTTTTACTCATAACCCCAACTGTCATTAATGAATCCCTTGCAAAACGACACAACAGTTTATTTACACAATATTGCTTAAAACGAGGGGAGCTGGAGAGCCGTGGGTCTGCATTCCCCTTTTGTGCATAGATCCAGCCGTAGATCCTCATTCTCCTAAAGAGAGCCGTAGGTCTGCATTCCCCTTTTGAAAATAAGTCTATATATGGATTGATAAGACAAGGACAAATCATGCTTTGGCCCAACACAATTTGAAAAATATCTTCAGCCCGTCTTTCTCAGATGATCTGGGAATATATTTTTCCTCTTCTGATTCCTTATACACTAAGACCCAAAACTTATTAATTATTCATTTTGTGTAGGTTAGTCTCCATCACCCCAGAAGGTTACGATGTAATGATATCCTCCCTTTGGCATTGTTTCTGCACTATATGCTTGTAAATGTAATTTTTCATTCATTTATAAAAAACCATGCTTTCAGACGTTTCGATATAAATCTTCTTCAGTAACTTTTGAACAAATTGTGAGTAGAAATCACTTTTCATCGGTTACTATCAAGGAGTGGTTGCTTAAAGTGGTCGACGGCTACCCCATTTGTCAGATCTTTTAGCTATAACAACCTGGCTAGATATCTCAATAAATGAATATAGGCCCCTTATTCATCCCTATAAAAATCATTCTAATCAACTTGCATTTTTTTCAGTATTTCTCCGTTCTTCACGATAATCGGGGACAACATGATTGTCAATTGTTTGGCAGACAATTCGTGGTGTGTGAAGCGTGGACAGACAGCGTGACTTTAGAGCATTATCCATCCCAGCGAGATGACGTCATTTGTCAGCAAGCCCTTCGTTTGGCTCCCAGTACGAAAGAAAGAGGCAAATATGAAGGAGGAGAAGGGAATTGGGATTTTTACAAAGAACCATCTACTGTAGAGAGTTTGTTAGTTTATGAATGATGATAGAATTAGTCGGAAAACGAAAGTGGTTTACTTTTAAGATAAGTTTGCAGTTTTTAGGTAGACTTACTACGTGATTCCTTGCATTTGTTCAACGTTTTCTGTCTGGTTTTATAATACCACTCATAGGGTCTGAAACTATCACAGCAATTCAATTCAATGCAGAAAACTCATGTCGTAAGTCTAGATTTAAGGGGGGGGATTGAAAAGCATATTCGAATCCTCATTAATGATTTATAACTTGCTGAGCAGTGGGTTGTTGATCATTTTCAAGCTTCAATCACATCTGTTATTTCCATACAATTGCAAGTTAATCGAACTGAGCCCTTCTAGACTCTTTATACTTTGATTGCATGGATATAACAACGTCGATTCTGAAGATTGAAAATAGTTCAATGTGCAAAAGACAAAGCTAGGGTGACGAGGTTCAATGTTCAACAAAAACAACAGAGATTCAGCCACTACTGAACCAAACATATTGTGAAACTGAGATGGCTGGGACTTTCATAGACAAAGTGTATGTTTACTCGTAATTCAAATACCTGGAAGCTATGTTGAAACAAACTAAGGATTGTTAAATTAATGGAAATGAAATTTTGTGAAAAATTTATAAAAATGATAAAAATATTTTATAATCTTAAAGTTTATCTTTTTTGTGCCTTTGAATGCCTTTAAAACCCCCCAGGGAGAAATGGGTGTAATGGTAATTGGGGCCAAAAACTGCCTAGGAATAAATTTTAAAAGAGCCAGGCAGTGATTGGAAATGGAATTCATTCTGGCCCAAAAATATGGAGTGGGTGGGTCGTAAAAGTCAATGTAAAGCCTGCAACTGCTGAAGTTAATGTCAATAAAACGTTGCTTTATTTCTTTTTATCCTCATCAAATTTAGGTCTTTTCTATAAGAAATGTTTAAGTCAAGCCTAATTTGATTGTTAAAGATTTTCTGATATTTTACAACAACTTTCTGCACCCATTTCAAAAAATAACCTAATACATCTTTGGTGGAGATTTCTATTGTTTATCTCAAATTTCTGACTTCGGTTTCATGATAAGATTCTTTGGATGGTACAAAACTTCAAAATAGCCAGAAATATTGGAAACATAGCGAAACGAACACATGGATTACTTAAACTTTATGATGACAATCAACAGAGTAATACGTCAGATAGAGAATGAAACAACCATCTTGTGCCTAAAACCAAAAGATCTCTCAGACATGACTCTGCTATAGGTTAACATTTGCTCAACAACTCAGAGTGTGCTAAAGCCTACAGTGAGAATTGTTTTCGAATAATTGGCAGAGAGCAAGATCTACAGTACATATCACTTAGGTATTTTGGAATCAGTCTACATAAAAACCAGGGATTCCCTATTGTGTAGACAGATAGAGTTCGTTTTCGCCTTAGGACTCTTGAAATAATCTTATTGGTCAGCTCACTGTATCGTGGGTGTTGATTGGTTTTCCTACACCATACCAATCATTCACCACTTTTCTGATTAGCCTATTCCGATCCACATCTGGGTATATAAATCAGTTAGGTTTCTGTTTCGTTCTCTTTCTGACGTATTACTCTGTTGAGAGTCAGATGAAAAGCTTAAGTAATCTATGTGTTCGTTTCGCTATGTTTCCGATATTTCTGGCTATTTCTAAGTTAGATATGTTAAGTAACTTGAGATAATGGATGATTTCCTAAAGTTTTCATTCAATCGTTGAGCTGCTCCATGCTTCATAGTAATCCATATGGTCGTTTTGCTTTGTTTCTGATATCTTTGCCTATTTTGAAAAGATTCTTCTTATAAAAAACAATGTGTGAATGAAATATCGTAAAAAATCATCATGTTTGTGCATGTGAAATAAGCTAGCAAAAACAACATTAAAGTATTCACTAATGATTGGTTTCACAAATCTCTGAGTTGTTTGGCATGTTTATCTAAGGTCAGTTTATGTATTAGTTCTTAAATGTCATACCAGAGTGATGCAGATTTTCAAGAATTAGGGCCAGTTTTAAGAAACATTGAGGAGTGGTTATGAAGTAACTTCACGCAACGGTTTGTCAAGATATTCCACCAATGCTTCGGCCTAAAAATGAGAAAAACAATTGCGCAACGTTCATAACTCTTATACAACAAGGGGCTGCATATCAATAGTTTTGGCACCACATAAGTCTTTACAAAAATGTTAGACATTTGCTGAATCTTTTATATATGAAATGTGTGAAACACTGATGAATCATCAAAATATTAATAAACCATAGATTCTAGTTTGTTTGATCGGGCATAGGAATAAAACAAGAGCTGAATTCTCTAGGGAAATACATACTGCAGAAGTTGTTTTGTTTGTTTGGTAGTTACAAGGTATATTGCAGTTACGAGGTATATGCAAAAGCTTAACTGAGCAAACTCTATGTTGATGGCAATTTCTCTGAAGATTTGACATGCCATTGGCAAAGTTAACAGCCCAAAGCCCGTACACTTAAGTGAAATATCTGGCCAGTATTTAAGATAGGTACACACAAACCACAAACCTTTGTCTTTAGTAAACCTAGACCAACATCAGGTTTTGAGTACATGCAGAGAAGGGAATTTGCAACTCTGGTAACTGTAACAGTGCCTTCCTGAAACATGGAAAGTTTTTTAAGTAAAAAACAAAAAAAAAGAGATGTATCAATCAGTATGAAGAACTTATTAAAAGTTGTTGAAAAACAAATAATTTTGCAAATCAGACAAGAAAACTTACAAAATCTTTTCTGAGGCCCAAGGTACAAATTCAATAAAGTGGTCTCAATGTTTGCATTTTACTCCTCTTGGTTTCTTTGTTTACTGAACAATAGGCATCGAATTAATTGTCAAATTGGGGGTACCCTTTATTGTGGTCCTATTTAGCATTTCAAAAGAATCTTACTTTCCTGTCTAAAAATGAAAGCATTGAAACTGATCTATTGCACTATTGAAGATGGAAAAACTTTAATCAAAATGAATAATAATGAAGAGATACTTACTTCGCAATTTAAAAACATGAACTTGAGGCCTTCATTGTGAAATGCAAGTTTGCCAGATTTTTCATATGCGGACCAGATATTTGATGCAACTGCAGCAGTGACCTTGGCATCTTTATCTTCACTGCCAGCATAAGCCAATAATGAGCCTTTCTGATTCAATAACCTGCAACAAAGCTTTGATAAGTTTATATTATCAAAAAAATTTACCCGAAGTGATTCCATTGTTAATTCTATTTTTCATTTTCCGTATCTTTTGGCAATGTGACCTTACTGCATCCGACAGACCAAGAAGTTGACTCTCATCCTCTCCGTCCAAGCCTCTATTTTCACAGTTCGATCGTAATGCTGCCGTGAATTACCTTCACCCATATAAGCTCACAATGGTCACATTGTCAAATGATTATTATATATTTTTTTCCTTTATTGGTTTATTATTGAAAAATTTAACCGCTAATTACGAACATCTGTACGTAATACCTTTTAAGGTCAATGTAAATTAATTGTAGATAGATAGATAGTTGATGGCACAATGATTGCAGGAGGGTAGCACTTTTATGCACAGGATGGCAATTCTCTGTGGGATCTCTTGTTTGCAATGAGAAAACTTACTTTTCTATCTATCAATTACCTGCCAATCTCCTTTGTGCATATCATATGCCATATTTTCCATACTGGAATAATGTTACAATAATGTTACTGTTAAAAAGAAACAAATCAGGGTCATTCTAAAATACCCCACCAATTTTACAAACTGTGCATTTCTGACTATGTCTTTGCATGTTGCAACAAATTCAGTAAGTACCAAAACAGGGTGGAAAACTTGCTCTTGCTCGCAACTATGCTTGCATTCTTTTTTTTTAGATGTTTTGTCGCACCTTTTCTATTGTTTCATGCAGAAGCTTATGGTTCTCATAATTTTGCTTGCTGCTACTGGTAGGCAAAACTCAACAAATTTTCCAATCTAAGTATCAAAGGATAAGTTACTAATGACAGGCAATGATGATTAGGCACATGCGCTTACTATCTTCACAAGGTATGAGTTTAGTGGTAAGCACTAAGGGCCCACTGAATATGTAAACTAATCGAGCAGTGCAACCCTGACCCTTTCACTCGATGTGACCACACCTCGTGATTCCTTTTGCCTGGAATTACAGAGAGCTGGCTATTTCTCTCCTCTCACACTTAATGACAGGTCTGAAGGTAGCTTTCGAACCCGGAACCCTTTTCGCACAAGGGTCTCAAGGGATCGAACCACTCGGCCTTCCCCGCCACGCAAAGCAAGCTTGGGTGGAAGATAAGAATGGTTGCACTGAAGCATTTTCATTTGTTTATCCTTTAACCCCATCCTAATGTGTCGCAACAACCCTGACCCTGACCCTAAACTTTATCTCTAATCCTTAAAGCCAAACCCTAGACCCTTATGACGATTCAATTCAATTCTCGTGTGTAAATAATAAACTATGATGCACGGGCAATTAAGAATTTGATTTCCTCTTATTTTTCATTTTAGACCTTCGTTGTTGAAAATTATACTCACATAGTACTAATGACACCACCAGTATTTGCTTGTCCTAAAAATTCAACTAAAGCCTTGGGTTTTAGCATCTTGGAGCAGGAAACTTTATCAACTAACTGCAATCAATCCCGTTAAAATAAAATCTCTGAATCTTGTGGAAGTCATGTGTTTTCCGCCTCGTTTTCAAATATCGATGACGTCATGTCAAAACATCATGCACCATGTGCATCCCATCAAGCATTGCAGGATTTAAAGTTACAGTCAAAGAAGGCAAGAAAGCAAGGTTTGCCAAGATTAAGAAGACCTCCAAACCTGCTACTGTCTATTTTGGTTTTTAACCGACCTAAAGTCCAAGATGACAGCTCAAGAACAGATGAAAAAGATGCTGGACGAGCTAATGGGCACCAAGAGAGATGGTAAGATAGAATTCTCCGGCAGTTCTTGCTCTTTTTAACTGAGGGTGTTGAAAGGGCTCTTAAAAAAGTAAACAATGATTTTGGCCTAAAGTAAGACTAAACTTAACCTCTTTTCAACACAGAACCTTAAAGTTTTTTTGACAAACAATAAGTAATTATTGCATCTAAAGTAGGTTGGAAATATGCCAAAAATCTGAGAAATTGACAATTGTTATCCTCTAGCAGAAATCTCCATAGAACATTCGGGGAAACTAGACTTTTGAAGACTTGAGACGAAACAACCCAAATGTAATAAAAAATTGAATTTTTTTGTTCCTAGAAATACAAAAATTGGCGTACATAGATGTTAGATATAGATAGAAAAAAATGGGTAGTAATGGACATAAATATTGAAAGATTAGATTACCCCACCCCCCTGTGGAAAACTCGGATTTATTACGTTAAAGGTTTATGTTCTATTGTTCTAAATGTTGCTCACACCAAAGATTTTTAGCCTAGCATACATGTTTTCCATCATGGCGCAACACACCCCCTTAGGTAGGACAATTTTATTGCATCTTTGCAAAAATTTCAAGGCTTCTACTAAATAATGGGGGGCTCAGACCACCCCTTTCCCCATCACCAGGCATTTTACATAGCCCTGTTGAATATTCTCATAAACATTATGTATTCTGGGTTTTGTAATTTGTAGGATAAGTTGTTTTATATTTGTCTGAGCCATTTCATCTGATTATTTTGCTCAGAATTGTTAACAAAACAAGACATGCTTGAGTTGAGTATATTGAATGTAGCGATAGGTCAATAACAAACGATATGGATACGTAAGTATTGATGGTATGTGAAAACTCAGATATTTTCAACATTCCCACTCTTGTGCATTATGCTGCATCATTCATGTTATTACTGATTTTTAACCCTACTTCGTTGATGGGTCTGAGATGCTCTTGTACGGATTTGAAGGAGAATGAATATTATGGAATGATATGGAAAAAAACAACATTATGACCAGGGCAGGGGTCAAATACTTTTGGTGTGCCTGCAGCCAAAATTGCTTGATGAGACTGTGCCTTTGAAGTGTACCTACAAGATTTCGATTTTCTTATTTATAAAAATGTATGGCATCTTTGCTGTAACAAAACATCAAAATAGGCCATTATGAAATATTGGAGGGTATGAGTCGCGATGGCCCCCTTAAAATGTTATATTTGGCAAAATATGCTAGATACCTTGTAAAGCAATATATATACTAAGAAGGCTAGACTCTAAACGCCAGAATCTTCATAACAACAAGTCTCTTGGCTTCTTGCTCTTCAGGAATTAAATTTTAGATCTATTGAGCTAGACATGGAATCCTTTATTTTAAATTTTGTAAATCTGAAGACTTTTCAAGCAAAAGCTACGAAAAGTTTTTATTTTTGATTTTGGCAGAGTTTGTATTTTTTATAAGATTGTATATAACATGGGTCTTGATTTGAACTATTCTTCTTGCCGCTCTCCATACTTCATCTTTCAAATTATAGGCCGTTATCTCAAGAACGATATCGTGCATTTCCGCTGCACAAAGAGCGGTGCTAACTGGTTTCAACTGAAACAAGTAGATTTTGACATGCCGAATCCAAATTTTTTTGTTCACATTCTCGGAAACCCGCAGTTTTTCGAAAAATCCCGGCCAAAGTTACGAAATTTTGACTTGGCGGTACCTTTGATGTGACATTGATTTGCATCGATACGAGACCACATAGAAATGGTGGAAAACCGCGGGAAAACCAAAACAAGCAATATGCAGGCAAAGGAGCTTCGACTGCACAGCTTGTTACGGCAGAGCACTAGCAAAATGATGGTAGAAAGCCGACAACGAATGTTATGGTGCTGTCCGTGAGTTAATGCGAATATCTGGCTCTAGCTCTTCAAACTGTAGAGGTAGATCCAGAGTTTCTCTACAGTACAGTAAGTAAGTAAGAACTCTCTAGTAGGCCCAGAGTTTCTCCGAGTTTCTTAAATTGCCGCCCATTTTCCTGTTATCCTGTCATTAGTTTCTTATAAACCAGCTTTTACATAAAAAATTTAAACATTTAATAGTTAGCAACTTGTTGATGCATAATTGAACAGCTAGTGCCATGGAAAATATTTAGTTTACATCCACACCAAAACTTGTGTTAAGAAACAAAGGATTGGCATTAATAAATATGTATAATGCAGGCCTTGCACATTGCCTTAGAATTCTCCAAAACTCTGAAGACAAGTTTACTGTCGTTTCTTACGAATCCATGTTTTAAAACATTATAGTCCTTCATAAGACTCAAGAAATCTTACCAGAATGTCCAACCATTCTTAAGAACTCTTGAGAATTCTTATGGAGGAAAACCATGTGTGCAAGGCCTGCACTTTATCATATGCTTTGTTTCAATGAAAAACTGAGAACAAACCTGCAATCCAGCATCTCTGAACTGCCTTGCTATTGCACTTAGAAATGACATTGTGGCGTGGAAATCTCCCAATCTCACCACAAATCTGTTTAGGAAAACTTCTTCTTTCCATCTGATCTGTTGGACCTTAGCATATATTGCTTCATCAAAGACAAGAACAACACATTGCAGGAAAAGCTGATCAGCAATTTTTAGGCTTCTCTGCAGGACAGTGTAGATTGTTGCATAATCACTAGGTGAACCATCAATTATTGGCAAATACCTTATTTTTGAGATTGGTGGAATTGCTGAACTCATGAGCTGAACATTAAAGCCAGACCAGTCAGGAAGCAACCTTTGATTTGATTGGTGTAATTTCATCAGCATGTATGCTAAATCTATTCTTTTTGGAAGTTCTTGCTCTGTAGATATGTCTTCTATGCTAATATTCTCAGCCATCTCTAACAGCTGTGGTGACCTCTTTTTCCCTAGTGAGTATGGGATCAACTGTGTTGATGTGGGTCCTAGTGACCTACTTCCCTTCTTCCTCCTTTCATTACTATCTTTGGCCATTGGAACATCTTGTGATGATTCCTCTTTCTGAATGATTATTCCTCCAACAATATGAGTTTGCACTCTTGCCTCTTCATTAAAATCATCATTATCAAAAACTAAGCATGTGAATTTGTTAGGAGCTATGTCCTTTGGAATCACAGTCTCAGATTTCATTGACAATTTGGCTAGATCAGTTTCATGTGTAAGTGTGGCTCCATGACTTGTGCAATGTCCAAATCCATTTAGAATTTTTGCAAGTTTGGAAGATCTTGTCAGCTGCCTGGTAGCCATGCTTAGAGCAAGTGACTTGGGGGTTTGGCATCTTCCCTCTGATGCTATGTATATGATATCTTGGCAAATTGACAAGGTCTTCCTTGAGTGAGAGTCACTTAGCTTGACAAAACAGGATAAGTCTGGTTCATCTGAAAAACCCAAGATCCAGCTCATGAAGTTAAAAAGAGGCACAGGTACCATTCTGGATGCACTCTGTTCTGTTAAATCAACAGATGTGGGTGGCCATGGAGTATTTAGATCAGCTACACCTTTTATACAATTCCGCAAGGCTAACCCAACGACATAAAATTCGTTAAGTGCTACAGCTTGAGATGAACATGGCACTTCATAATCCATCTCTTCATCATCAGAATCATCATCAATGTTGCTATTGTCCCAGATTTGGGTTTGTTCCTCAGCCACATCCCCAGCCGAGAGCTCTTCCACATATACAAACTCGCTTTGGTTTCTGATCTTTGGTTGATGGAACACTAGTTGTGGGTAATCCCTTTTAAGCCTTTCCTTCAAACGAAATGCACGGAAATGTGAGGCATCAATACCTTCAACTTCTGCTACTTTTTTCAGAAACATTTGATTTAAAAGTTTCATTCTTATGATTTCTTTTTTCTGAAGTAACCTAGGTTTGACAATGTTGCAACAAAAATTTTCATAGCTCTCTTTGTATACTTCATCATTTGCGGTAGTTTTAGGTTCCTCGCGAGTAAATGGTCTACAGTAATTCAAATGGCAATTTCTGTGGTAGCGCACTTCTATTGCTACACAATCTCTGTCCCTTATGTGCACTAATATGTTTTCGTCTCCTTTTCTCTCAGCTGCATACCTCAACAAGCCTCCATCAACTGTTTCAGCCAAGACCAATCTGTTTAGCTTTCTCTTTTTGGTCGCCTGAACAAGAGAGAATAAAATCATAAATCTGTGAAATCTCTCTAAACTGTTTTGAAAGCTTACAAAAAAGTAAGATATCTATTTGCTTTTGTTTAAATTGGGGAATGGGAAAATGGAAGCAATGCTTATCCCCAATACCTTGGAACTGTGTCTCAACTGAAAAGCAGATTAATTTTCTCTCTTGAAAAGTGAACTGAAAAATAGAAACTTTTAGGGCCATCTCATGTTATGTATCTATTCTCTACTTTTGACAACAGTTTCTCACAAAAATCGCAATTTGCACCTACCTTATCAGTAATATAGACGTCTTTCTTCTTGCATATAATACAATGCTCCGGAAGAACATGCTTGCTCCTTGGTCTTTGTTCGGTATAAGGCCTATGTTGGGTTTCAATCCTTTCATAAAGTCGTGCTGATTTGCGACAAGATGATTCTTCTGGTGAATTAAGGCTATGAGACGAATTTTGATCGTGGCATTCTGGGGTAACTTTATTTGATTCTGCATCTTTCCTGCTCTTCTGAATTCTTTTCTCTGCCCTCGCGATTTGTTGCTTATCACAAAACCGTATGTAACATTCCTTGTGGTAGTAGAACTCCTCGTCGTTGGTAATATTTTCAGGCCACGATTCAACAGTACTGGCGATTCTAGAAGCAATGACTTGCTGATTTCCATCGAGATCAATCCATTGGCGACAGAATTCTCTTATTTTCGTAGCGGTGTAAGCTGTAGACTTTTGTAAATCGCCTGTTTTCTTGGGAATATGAATAAGACACTGCTTCCCGCTACTTTCTTGCGCCATTTTCCCTCTCCCGGGGTTTTGCGCCATTTATATCTAGTCTCGTATCGATGCAAATCAATGTCACATCAAAGGTACCGCCAAGTCAAAATTTCGTAACTTTGGCCGGGATTTTTCGAAAAACTGCGGGTTTCCGAGAATGTGAACAAAAAAATTTGGATTCAGCATGTCAAAATCTACTTGTTTCAGTTGAAACCAGTTAGCACCGCTCTTTGTGCAGCGGAATCATTTTTCGAGCGACGATAGCAGTTCTCAGGTAACGGCCTATTACCTTGAATTATTGTTTGATCAAACATTGGAATTTTGCATTTTATCAACTCATTTCAAACATCACAATGTACAGCCTGGGAGGAGAAACTTGCTTTTCATGGTTAAAGAATATTTTTTGTTCATGCTGGTGACAATATTGGAAAAGACGTAACTTGGAAATCTAAAAGAAATTTGCTGATTTCGCAAAGTGAGAAATCGCTATTGTGAGTACCCTTGCGATATATTCCAAGTCGTTTAGTTTGCCTCGACTTTTAAATTCAATTAGTAAAGCTTGAAGCTTTTAATAGCGAGTTCAAGCCGTTTTAAGCTGTCAAATGATTCTGACTTTTGATACTAGATTGAGGCACTTAACAGGATTTTTCACACTCCTGTGATTTTTCTTTATGAAAGTACTGAAATAACAAGATTCAAGGAATCTTGATTTCAAAGGAGAGATTAAAAATGTTATCTGAGATGTTTTGTTTTCTAGGTGGAAGTCTTGAGGATGGAGCAAAGTTTACAGACCCTGGAATCTGTAAAAGTTTCCTCATGGGTCTCTGTCCATATGACCTCTTTCACAATACGGTAACTAAGGTTATTATTATTTTTTTTATCTTTACCCCTTTTATAGACTTACGCTGATATTTGCGATGTGCGTTACATTTTCATAAGAAACCTTCCAGCAAAGCCTTTAAAACAACTGATAAATATTTTCTGCTCAGTGCTGCACAGAGCATGGCCCAAGCTTTCTATAGAGGCATTGTACCATCCCCAAACACATTTTTTTATTTTTGTTCCAAATTCCTACATTATCTAGTCGAAAATGCTGTGTGCCATCCCTGAGATGCCCCATCCCGTACAGGAAAATACTCCACCCTTGAAAGAATATCTGCCAGTTAAACACACAAGAGCTTCCATTCAGTTTGGGCATGGGTTGTTGAATGTTGGTTTATTTCAAAGTTTGATTATTTTGATTTTAGAAACTGGACCTTGGCCCTTGTCACAAATATCATTCTTCAGCATTGAAGGCAGATTTCGAGCAAGCATCCAAAGACCGAGATTATGGCTATGATATAGATGTAAGTTTTTACTTCTTCTGTTTTACCATAAATGCTAAAGGCTTCACTGTCTTTTTATTCCCCCCTTTAATAAGCTGCCTTTCTATTAAGCTGCTTTATTCTGCAAGAAATTTTACATTATTATTCTTCGATTATAGCCAGAAATATCGGAAACATGATGAAACGAACACATAGATTACTTAAGCTTTTCGACTGACACTCAACAGAGTAATACGTCATAAAGAGAACAAAATAGAAACCTAACTGATTTATATTCCCAGATGTGGATCAAAATAGGCCAATCAGAAAAGAGGTGTGGATTGCGTACCATGCCTATTTCGATCCACATCTGGGTATATAAATCAGTTAGGTTTCTGTTTCGTTCTCTTTCTGACGTATTACTCTGTTGAGTGTCAGACAAAAAGCTTGAGTAATCTATGTGTTTGTTTCATTATGTTTCTAATATTTCTGGCTATACTGAAGATCTGTACCATCCAAAGACTGTTCTTTTCTTTGATAGCAGGAAGAGAAAAATGTTTTCATGTTCTGATTAAGCCTCTGCTCTAGAATTCCAGAGATTAGACAAATCCTAGGGCCTGAATAGAGCTTTTTCGTTATGTGAAATATCAACCCTTGAATCTTCCAATTAGGGTCTGCATTTGCCTTTTCAAACGTTAGATTGAGCTGATTACACATTTTCTTTAAGCAGACCTAATTGGTTTATTCCAAAAGTTAAAATTCAGAAATCACTTTGTGAATGAACTGTACATGTAAATCATCAAGAATGTATTTTCGAAAGTAGTTTTAATAGTTAATACTCATTTCCCAGAAAGTTTAATAAACATAATGTTCTAATTTGTTTTTATTCCATCTATTCTCAGCAATTAGACTACCTGACATCGTTTGTGGGAGATTGCGACAAAAAGGTTGAAGTGAATAAGAAGAGATTAGAAGACAATCAAAATGATGAAAATGATGTATCCACTGAGGTCAGTCATTTGAAATGACATTTTTAGATCTATGTTTCTTTGATCGTCTGTTTCTTCCTTAGTTTCTTTTCTTAATAATAGATTCCAGGGGCAGTGTGCAGCATCTCAAAAGTGTTATTACCATTTTTGCCACGCCTTTTTTGGGTGTGGTCTTCTTTAGATATTTAAAGAAGACTACGCCCTAAAAAGGCGTGGCAAAAATGGTATTTTGAAAATTAACTGAGATATAACCATTTGAAAAATTGACTTTCAATAGGAAATCTCTGTATTTTTCGGCCTGTTCATAAACCTATGAACCGGCCGAAAAATACAGGGATTTCCTATAGAAAGTCAATCTTTCAAATGGTTATATCTCAGTTAATATTCAACATACAGAGGTGATTTTACATCCATTTGATGTTATTTTGGAAGCTTTTTCAGATTATGGATCCTAAATTCCAAAATTCTAAAAATAGATTTTTTGTGACGTCATCACTTTAGAACCCTATTGATATAGGGTTAAAACAGCAATATCGTCTTTCACCAGTTCTTCCTCTTAAGCAGATATCATTCACAGGCTTTTTCTCAGAGCATGAATCACGCTGAAACCGGAACTTCTAAGAATCACAAATTTCTTTTTGGGGACAGAAAAAATAAAAAACTCCTGGAAATTAAACTTTTGCTCTGGAAAAAAATGGTATTAGACTAATAACGTTAATAAATACCACTGCGCGCCGCCCCTGCTAGATTCAATGGGTTTCGAACCACCATGCAAAGAATTCAGCAGCAAAGAGGTGTCAATATCAGGCAGCAATTTTCAGATTAAAGATTTCTGTAGCACAAATAGATGTAATAAACACACAAATAGCTCATACCAGAAATTTATTGATGTAGTGTATGCTTTTGTGCCCTGCTTGACAGAGAATCTCATTAGATCATCAACGTTTTGTACAAAGCAAAGACCGTTCATTTATGTATATAGGGCTGAATCTTGAAAATTTTGAAACTAAAACTGATTTGCAGTGGGTCCAAGAAATTACACTTGTGTGATCTTTTTTTTTGTTTTCTGTAACATGAAGTTGACCAATCCTTTATGGCCTCATCAAGAATTATGAGCAATAGACCATTCATTAACATTCAGTAGAAAATTCCACTAGAGAATGAAATGGTTTGGTTTTGTTTTTTAGGCAACATCTGTACATGTACTCAATGAAAAGATTGGAAAAATGCTTGCTGAAAGTGAAACGCTAGGTATGTGTGATCTATTGATTTCGTTTTTTTGTAATCATGGCCTAAACTTGTTAGACAAGTCTCAGTTGTTGCATATAAGTTATGATGATAATGATGTGAGATGTTATAATGCTGATGATAATTGCAATTTTAGGAGCTGACGGTAAGGTTGAAGAATCCCTTGCTTTGATGAAAGAAGTTGATGAACTGAAAGTACAGAAAAGAAGAGCTGAGGTATCACTTTGAGATTTTTTGAGTCTTAATAGATGATAGGTTAATGCACTTACTCTTTCCGTAAGGTAATAGTTTATGCGCAAAGTGCTCAGGGGGTGCACTGAATAGATGAACTAATCAAGCAGTGTGACCCTTGTCCTTTTCTCTTGATGTGACCACACCTCATGATTCCTTTTACCTTTTTGCCTTTAATTACAGATGGCTGGCAAATTCTCTCATCATACGTTATGTTACAGGTCTGATTGGTGTTTTTGAACCCACGATCCTTTGGCAAAGGGTTGAGTGATCCAACCACTTGGACATACCTACCACTGACATTTTTGATTGATGGCATGATATTTGCTCAGAGATGATCTGTTTGATATGAATTGTTTGTTTTGTGATATAGTTTGCTTTAATCCATGCACCACAACTAGTGTGAAATAGTGTTTGAAGTAGTGTTAGTTTCTAAATGATGTGTTAATAATTTATTTATTGATTGTAGGACATTTACAGAAACTCATTGCCAGTTACTGCCACACAACAGCAGAAACTACGAGTATGTGAGATATGTGGAGCTTATCTTAGTTTATATGACAATGATAGAAGGTATGATGTATTGAATCTTTACATTTCTTGGATTACCATTCATTTCTATATATAGATATTGAATATCAGAAGAAAAAGTGACTATGAAAAAATGAAAGACGTTTGATTGGTTTTGTAAGATTAGCCTCAAAGAAAAGCTTGAGTTCTGTGTTGCAAGGAAAATTGGAAACATGGCAAAATTTAATAACTACTTTTAGATTGACTATATCAAAGACTTACATTTTTAGTTAACCATATAGAGCATAGATCTAGTGTTAGTATTTGCTTCTCCGAATTTAATTCTTCTTAAAAGAAACATGCTTCGTAAATTGACTGAAGAATTTGTGAAGAAATTTTTAGGAGTGGAAGCTGAACTCTCTGTTTTATTTTTCTGGAATAGTTCTCGATTTACTTCTAGGTAATTGGTTAGTTTTATGCTTTCAGGCTTGCTGATCATTTCGGAGGAAAGTTGCACATGGGGTTTATAAGAATACGTGAAAGATTAGAGGAGTTACAGGTAAAAATCTATAGAAATATAATTTTTGAGGAGAAGCAGGATTTGGAAAATCAATCATGATAATTTGTGAGAATGAAAATGATCCAAGTAGGACTGAAACCCACAACCTCTAGATGAGTACTCTATAGCACTACCACTGCGTGACTGGGGCTTAAAGAAACTCAGGCCATTTCATTCACAAAAATTGTACCACCACTCACCGAATGCAGAGACAAACTTATCTGGGATCTTTGACACTACACTGGACCAGGACCATCACAGTCTAAACTCTGGATAGAGTTCCAAGAGTAAACTTGATTCTCACAAATTATCTCGATTAAATATTATTTTCATAAAAAGTGAAAGAGAACCAATATATATTGAATATAGGACAGATAATAATATGATAAGAGGTGACTATCATTTTAAATGTTGGTTAATTAGGTCGTACTTGAAGTAAGATGTCAAAATATTTATGTACCTAGTTAAAGAAATAAGCTCTGAAGCACAGGAACCGTGACATTAAAACTTACAGCAAGACAGGAACAGTGCAAGACGACACACAGAAAAAACGTAGATGGATTAAATATTATATATGTAAGAATATTGTCAATATTTCGCCCTGGCATACAGGGCTTCTTCAGGACTAAATCTGAATGAAAACTTACCCTCAGCTGTGCAACCCTATAGTGTTTAAGAGCTCTGTATGTGAATAATTTAACTATTGTTGTAATTTTATTTTCTCTACCTACACAGGAGTCTGTAACTGCAAAGAGAGAGGCGCGTGAAAAAGAGCGCGAGTTAAGGAAGAAAGAAAGATTACAAGAAGAGGAAAAGGAAAGGGAAAAGTTGGCTGAGAGGAGTCGGGAGAAAGAAAGAGAACGAAGGTTTGTGGTTTCCACATCATCATGTTAGTTCAATTTCTTCTTACTAGAAGCTCTGGTTCCAAAATCAGTTGAAAAATATATGAAACATGCCAATTACAGTAGCTAACTTTGAGAAACCACTTTTAAAGGAAGTAGCTGATGGTTTAAAAGTACTCTGTAATCCTTATTAGTTTTTCTACTAGATTCCGTTGTTATTATTCTACTTTCTTGAGAAACTCTCTCCATGACGCCTCTGGCTTTGGACACGCAAAGGGTATTTTCCACAAAAGGAAAACATAATATGCTGTTGATGCAAAAATTGTTTTGCACAATATTTTCCAAATGCTTAGAGAATATGGGCCTGAGAATTTTCTGGAAACTTTGCTGGAGGTCAAGTTGCTAAGAACCTTATCGTTAATTGTTTATTTATAAAGTTAATTGTTTTTTTCAGGCGAAGAAGTCGTAGCAGAAGTCGAGAAGGCAGCCGTAGGAGAGACCGGAGTAGGGACAGGCGAAGAGACCGCAGCAGGGACAGACGAAGAGACAGTAGTAGGGACAGAAGAAGAGACAGGAGTAGGGATAGAAGACGGAGGGATGAGGACCGCCATAGAGACCGGAGAAGTGACAGCAGGCGTGATAGTTACGGGGACAGATACAGAAGCAGAGACCGAAGTAGGAGTGGGGATAGAAGGAGGGGCAGACGCGACAGTAGAGAGAGAAGCAGGTACAGAAGTAGGGAAAGGAGCAGTGAAGGGGATCGGTATCGAAGCTCGGACAGAAGCAGGAATCGAAGCCGAGAGAGAAGTAGACTTGAGAGTCAAGACAGGAGTCGAGATGGAGGTGTACCTGATGGTCAAGATAGAGGTAAACCTGATGGTCATGATGAAGGTAGGCATGAAAGCCGTGAAAGAAGCACACCTGGCAGCAGTGAGAAAATAACCAATGATGAGCAGGGTGGTGTGCCAGAAAATCCCGAAGCATTTCAAGATCAGAATCAGATGGAGACGAAGGAAAGTGAAGAAAATTCTTATGAGGAGAAAGCTGAAGGACTAGAAAATGCAACTGAGGCTGCTATGATTTCTGAGGAAAAGCCTGTCGTTGAAAATGAACAAATAGTAAATAACATGGAGGATTAAGAGGTTTTTAATTACTAAGATCAGGAGCGGACAATTTTGATAGGGCGTTATTACGTTATTCATTCGCGTAAGCAAGTGTTCGTAGGTCCGAGTCCTAGAACCTGTAATATCCCGTTGTTATTGCTTTGTATTTGACAGCCCTGTTGATAAGTGATTTAAGAACGAAATAAAAAGAAACATGATAATAGGGATAGAGAGAAGATAAGTTTTCAAAACATTCTAGGTTCCGAAAGACGAGTTTTCTATTTCTCTCCCCTAATTTTTCTAGTGATTCTAAAGTCCGCTATTATTAACTCTAGACCCAATAGATTCTCTTACTGCAGTTGTAGAGAAGAAAATGTTTGTCACCCCTGCTTGCTATCAAGTATCTTAAAAGGTGCTTTAAATTTCCGCTAACTGACTGTATGATAATTATGTTGTTTTAGTAATACCTAGTGACAAAAATATGACTTTCTGTTTGAATTGTTTGTATCTTTCTCTCTTGGCACTTCTTTCAGTGATTGTTAACGCAAAAATGAGGCCGGTGTAGACTTTCATTCATTTCATATACTCGTACATCAATTTTACCCCTGAGAAGAATATGTTTCTAATATTTGTTGATTGTTTTTAAAATACATAGGCCAAAAACATTGTGGCAGTGAATAACTTGAGAGATTGCAACAAATTATTTCTGCGATTTCATTTCCTTTTGTTAACAATATATTTCGGATAATATATCAGGTAAAAATTAAAATAATTTCAGTAAAACCGTTAAAATGAGTTTAAATTCCAAATGTCAATTTAATTCTATACTACAATGAAATACTATAGACACTATACCTAGTTACTAAAAGTCAATTACCAGGAACAATTACAAAAGATTTAAAAATAAGATTCAAAATATAATAGCATTTGCCACATTTTATTCTTGTTTTAAAAATATTTTGTAATCGTTCCTGTTAGCTTTTAGTAGCTAGGCATAGTGTCAATTGTATTTCATTGTAGTATACAAATAAATTGACTTTTAAAGTGAGTGCGTAAGCACGAAACTCGGAGTCACAGAAGAACATGTTTGTTTTTTAATGTGTCCATTCTACTTTATGATTGCTCTATACTCAGGTATATCGAGCACTATAGCCAGGATAGGCACTCTCTTCTCGAGTTATATGTAAATTGACTTTTAGAATTTTAACTAGTTTTTATGAGAAACTTTTAACGGTTTTACAGTAATTATTCTAATATTTTACCTGATAATGGATAAATTATCCGAAATATATTGTTAACGAAAGGAAATGAAATTGCAGAAATCATTTTTGGTTGCACTCTCTCTAAATGCATATACGTCTATTCATTTGAAATACCCCTGCAAAGCTTGTTCGTAGTGGTTCTAGGAAAGACATATCTCAAGGAACATAACCCTCGAAGATTTAACAAAACATGAAACAAAACTTCCGATAGATAAATGTACTTTCCTATTCACAAATAAATATAATAATTTCATTATTTAAATATAACATTTCAACAAATGAGATATGCTCATTTATTAAAAGTGTTTCCCAAACTGCCGGTGCTGAGGTCAACTTCGATAGGAAAGACGTTTGCATTTTGGAGGTGGCTTTCACATTCTTTGTGGAATGTCGTCATCGCTTGTAAGAATCTTTGTAATTGGAAAACAATATCTTGCACTGAAAATAAAGCAGAGAAATGATAGATACCAATATTTAAAAGGAAAAGAAGATTGGCTGTGGAAGTCGGAGGAGCGGCTTGCAAGGGTCTATGGCATCTTGAACCAAAATCAAACAGAGGTGTTGGAAGTTTTTTGATAACAGCTCGTAGATTTTAGAAAAAGAAATTCCCACATAATTTTCGTTTGGCCATATCTATTTCAAAACTTTTAAGTCTATTTATGAACAATCTAACTACATTTAATAGAGATATTGGGTAATGATATATCCTTGCTGAATTTAAACTTCACTTAAATAAAACCTACCATGTTTGTTATCCAGTAACTCTAGTTTGACAAGAACATCTGATCTCAATCTTGCAAATCCTTCTCTTGCCAACTGCCGACATCGAAGAACAACGCTACAAAAATAAAGCAAATAACATACAACTGCTAGCCAGCATATTTTACTTAAAAAGCAGGTTTTCAAGACTAACAATAGAGGAGTAATTAACAAACAAGCAACAGCTGAGCAATTTCTTATATTTTGATATCCTTTCATGGACACACCATTATATGCATTTGGGTGTCTCCTTTTGAACATGCCCTTATTTTGGAGCATTCCTCTATAACTACAGCCACAAATCCATTACTTTGCTCCGTTTTTTTTGTCTTTTGAGTTCTCTGCTGGTACTTGACAGGTGCATCGATCCCATAGTCAGAAATGGATTTGTTCTATGTATGGCCCAATCACCAACTGTAAAGAGCCTCATTCTGCCGGTAGTTGGGACTTGTAACACCAATGCCCAATTTCCTGAGCGTAGGGGTGAATATCAATAAAACATTTATATTCATTCATTCATTCTTACCGATAATCGTAATTTCCAGTTTCGACACGATAGAGTGACTCGTGCAATGCCTGAAAATAAAACCAAGTACATTGATTAAATATTTTGACACTGAAAACATTTTCAGCTATAATATTTCCTAGTTCACATTAGCATTAAAACCTAATGAAAAATGATTTTGTAAATAAGGGAATTACTTACAGCATAACCATATTCTTCGTCATCCATTTCTTTAACCTTGAGACAGTAAGACTGAAATGAACAGAAAACTTTTTAGTACCACCACTAATGAAAACAGAGGCATCCATCGCAGTTAACAAGAAGTTAAAAGAATGAATATCATACCAACAACCAGGAAGGGAGTTCATGAAATTAGAGTGTTCCAATTTGGTACAGTGTGAAATAAAAGCCACGTTTTAAATATCATTGCTTTATTTCAAAACACATTTTACATTAAGTAGTCTGGCTAGAAGCCATGGTAGTTTACACAAGGTTGTTAATACAGAAGTTTATGCCCTACAAAGATAGTGAGCAGGTTTTACTATTCAAGAAACATAATGAAAAATCTCTTACCAAATATTCAAATTTTGCATCCGCATACTTCTTTATTGTCAGTTTTGTATCTGGTATTGCCTGCAAATAAAGCAAAGTAAGACCTTTAACAGACAAAATCATATATTTCACACATGCCTACTCTAGTGAAGTGGTAGAATGCTCGTAACTTTGATGAAACTGCTGGAAACTGCTTTCATTTGGTTTCTAACCCAGCAGAAGCAAAGGAATAAGTTTCCAATAAGGTTTGAATAAGGAATAAGTGCATAAAAAATATTTATTCTACAAACAGCAATGTTGCAGATAATCGGATTAAATCCAAGTTAACTGTTTCTTTAAATCCTTGCAGCTAAACTAATTACATGATTTCATGTAACCTGTCAAAGGTTATGTTGGTGCATACAATAGAAAGCATGGTGGAATAACAAGGAGACGTAAAAACCCTATTTTTATTAGACAAATAATATTTGAATTCAAAATAAACATCAAAGTGCACTGACCTTGACAAGGTACGTGTTCAAATCACTCAGCATCGGTTTCACAGTCTTTAGGAACAACATTCCAGATTTATTAAAGTTCCTACAAATGGAATAAACACACAAGTTACAAGAATCAAAAATAAAAAAGATTTAAAGTAAAAAATTAAAAATGGCTGCTCTGAGGAGTCCTTTGCTGTCTTTGACACTACTTCTATCGTTGTTAGGTAAATTAAAAAATAAACTATGCTTGTGTAAACGTTTCGATATACATCTTCATCAGTAACTCTTTAATATTTTGCTTTGGGGTCAAATTCACTTTCTTCGCTGTCCTTAAAAAACCATTTAAGTCACATACGTCTTTTAAATATGTCAAGATCTGCCTTTAGATGACCTTTGTCGATATCTCTGGGAGTGGGTGAAAACTTCAGCCCCCTCGAAACTTAACTTCGAAGCTTAACTTCTCCTTCCGAGAGGACCTTACGCGAAAGATTCACAACATTCCCAGAGACAAAGACTCCAGTCAGCCTTCCGTCGTCATCATTTGATAGTAGCTCTTCTTCAATTACCTCCGCAACTTGCCTTCGTTCTGCCACCTCCGAATCGTCTCCCAAATCCTCCTCCAAGTCTTCCGTCGAAAATAAAAGGTCGTCACAGTGGTTCCGTGTCTTAAGCAAATTAAAAACATCAGTGTCAAATGTTAAATTGTTCTCGTCGCACAACATCTTGGCCTTCTTGAATCGTCTTGTCTCCAAGTCCATATAATGTTTGTAAATGTCACTTTTAATTCTTGCCATGCTTCCTTTCTTGATAATAGTTCTGAGTCCTGATAGTGTGTCGTAATATTGCTGCAGCGTTTCGTAGTGTTTGTCCCGGTAGTTTAATACGATAAGCGAGAGAAAGGACATTTCGGCTTCTCGAATGATCCCTGACCAAGAGGACTGAAAGTCTTTGGAAACAACGCCGTGAACGTATGGGATCTTCTTAACACGAAGACCGCGTGGAACGATGTTGATGAATCGGCAAAACTCGGGAAACTAGGGGTTGGTTTAAAAGGCTGGCTACCCAATTGGGCACCCAATTTGGGTAGTATTTGGGTACTAATTTGGGTAGGCGAAATCTTGTTTCTCACTGCGAAGGAGATTCCAAACTACTAAATTAATAAGAAACAGACCACAGACTTTGCCCAGGGGACTTCGTACTTTGTTCTTAAGGTGTAATCGCCGCTTTTAAGTTTTTTGATTTTAAGTGACTTTTGCGCATGCGCACTTTGTAGAAATCTTCGTGATTGCAAAAAGTACCCATTTTCCCCGGAGTAGGTCCCACTTTGTTCTTCAGTCAGTAGAGTGCCACCAGTACATTAGATGGTCCAAATCAAAGGAAGCAGGAGCTATCTTCTTTCAACCTTTTGCTAAGGTGCAGAGAGTCGCGGACCACGTATTAACAGCACTTTGTATTGTTTTTGTTACTGTTATATGTACTGATACCTACTGTTATAATGAAATGACATTCGTTCTGGTAATAACTGCTTATTTAAATGCTTTATTAATATTATTTATGTTACTGTTGCAATGATGAAAATTGAAATAACATTCATTATGTGTTATTTTTTGGCTTGGATTCCACTTTCAGCATTGAACCTAGCCTGTAAAGAAATCCCGCTTCGGTATATCCTGTACACTCTCAGGCCCTGGGGCAGAGCCCCAAGATTGGCGCCTATGCGTTCGCCTGAGAAACTTGTTGGGACACCTTGTACCAAACATTGTGAACACTGCATATGAAATTTTTTGGCAATTTTTGGTGCACTCCATACCAAGGGGTCCTCTGGACTCTCATTCTCTCCTTACACTTTCGTGTATGGAAAAATAGTTTCGGTCACCAGATACAATCATTGAGGGGCATGCCCATAGCAAGCATTGATTTGTTATTTTTGGGACACTTGATACCAAAAACTGTTTGGTAATCTTTGGCCCACTTGATACCAATGGTAAAATCATACCCTAAATTTCTCCATTTCGGGTCACCCGATATCACAATTTTGAGGGACACCCGGTACCAAACATTGCAGATCATTATATTTTTAAATTTTCAATTTCATTTCATATTTTCAGCAAATTTAACAAACGTTTTGAATTGGGGGGTTGTAACCCCTGTCCTTTTTTGCAAGGAAGCTAATTTGCCCTGTTTTTATCAGGCTAGTAATTATGAATTCACCATTGCAAGAGAAATTTAAGGATCCTAAGCCATTTTAAAGCCTAAAAAAGGCAAAATCTCCAGGTCTTCCGGGGGCTACGCCCCCTTGACCCCTTCAAGGGCACTACCCTGCTCTTTTTTGTCCCTAAAACCCCTGCCCTCCAAAATTCCTAGTTGCGCCCCTGATAGACAATGATAGCATCTTCCCAAATTAGTACCCAAATTAGTACCCAAATACTACCCAAATTGGGTGCCCAATCGGGTAGCCAGCCTTTTAAACCAACCCGTAAACTAGAGTAAACAAGAGCAGGGTACTGCAATCGACATATGTCACCACCGGGTCTCAAACACAGTTGTTGCCACCAAATAAGAGCGTGCTAACCAATTTATTTAACCAGGACAATAAGTTAGCTCAGTAACATTGAGGTGTAGACAACTCCAGGCTTATCCCCTTCGATGGCATATGCCAATTGCAGCAGCCTGCTTTGGTAAAATTTCATAGAATATTGATAGCTGAAAGACACAACAAACCTATGACAGTCAGCAAATGTTGCAAATGCTTCACTAGAATTCGATTGAAGCTCTCTAACACCAATTGATGCAAATATATCACCAAGTTCTATAAATGAAGACAAGATGGTTAGTCTGAAAAATCTACCAATAATATAAAAAAATTAACAAAATATTATTCACAGACAACCAACCATTGGCAGTGATTTTGCAATTGACACAAGAAAAATGAAAATTGAAATATGTAAATATAGCATTATTGATTACCTTTATGAAGGACAGACATGTGAAAGAAGCTCTGAAGCAAGCGTTTTGCATGCTCAAAGAGACCTGAAAGAATAAACTGGTCTTAAACTTCTTTGAAGTGTTGTACAATACATATGTGCTCTACCAGCTACAAACACCTATAACTTTCTTCAGCATCAAGAACCAACATAAGTTGGTAATAAATCTCAAGTATTTTCCAATGTATTAGATGTTCCCAACTAGAGATTTCCGATTTTTCTGGCAATATTCAAGGAAATGCATGCATCATATACAGAGGATACTCGCCTTTGTAGACCTGAGCATTCTGTTCCAATTCTTCCAGTTTCTTAACCAAGCCATCTAGAAGTAAACAGACAGCGAGTTTTCAATTTTTGCCTTTTCATATCAGTGTACAGGTTATTCATCATATTTATGAATAGCCAGAAATATCAGAAACATAATAAAACAGACACATAGATTACTTAAGCTTTTTGTCTGACACTCAACAGAGTTATACGTCAGAAAGAGAACGAAACAAAAACATAACAGATTTCAATACCCAAATGTGGATCGAAATAGGCCAATACAGTGTGCTTACCGATAAGATAACTTAAACAGTCCTGAGGCAAACAAACTCTTTCTGTCTACACAATAGGGGATCCCTGGTTTTTATTTAGATAGATTCTAAACTACCTAAGTGAAATGTAGATCTTGCTCTGCCAATTATTCGAAAAACAATTCTCTCTGTAGGCTGGAGCACATTCTAGGTTGTTAAATAAATGTTGACCTACAGCAGAGTCATGTTTTTGAATTCTTTTAATTTTAGAGGAGCAGGATGGTTGTTCTTGTTTTGGCACAGTCTTTGGGTGTATGCCCGATACGTACACAAATCATTCACCGCTTTTCTAATTGGCCTATTTCGATCCACATCTGGGTATATAAATATGTTAGGTTTCTGTTTCATTCTCTTTCTGACGTATTACACTTTTGAGTGTCAGACGAAAAGCTAAAGTAATCTATGATGTGTTCGTTTCGCAATGTTTCCAATATTCCTGGCTATTCTTAAGTTTTGTACCCTTCAAAGACTGTTAATTATATTTGCATAAGATATCTAACTCGAGAAAAGAGTTCCTATCCTGTTTATAGTGCTCGATATACCTACATTAAAAACAGCTTGTTCTTCTGTGACTCTCAGTTTCGTGCTTGCGCACTCATCAGACAGACTATACAAAAATATTTGTGCTTGCCCACTCATCAGGCAGACTAAACATTTTTCTTTTTTGTATTGTCTGTCTGATGAGTGCGCAAGCACGAAACTCAGAGTCACAGAAGAACATGTCTGTTTTTTAATGCGTTCATTCTACTTTATTTGTATACGATATATGATTCTGAAGAGACACAAGTTTAATATAGCCTTACCATTACAAAGAATTGCTCTGCTTAATCCAAGCGCATCCGCAGTTGTTGAGCTCATGTGTTCCACCATCTTGTGTTTTGCTTTCTTCATTACTAGAAAGAATGTCAGCACATCATATAAAACAATCATAAGTAGCAGGAATTCTTGTTGGAATCAAAAAGTTAATTAATTCATAGAATCAATGTAATTTGTGAGATTTGAAAAGACCAAGTTGGGGCTCAAACCTATGATTTATAACAGAATTGAGCCCAACTGGAGTCATTTTCATTTCCATTATCTTGATTGGTTTTTCAAACCCTGCTTCTTCTCAAGAAGATGCAAAAATTGAGAATGATTAAAAAGAAAGATTTCAGAATTGGGAAGCCTACCTATGTCAAGTGTTTTTCCTTCTTTCGGGTCCGCGTGAAGTTTCACATATTGAATAGTAACTTCTTCCTACATGATAAAGAAATATTTCATAATTTCATCATTTGTGATCAGACATAACATAAAGTTGAATATGAAAATTGCACTATGCAATGCTATATTGTGCTACCAACTTGACAAAAAATAAAATCTAAATGCCTGAGTTCTCCAGCCATGCAAAGGGAAACTTGGGCAGTATGCCCCTTGTGTCTTGGAAATTGATTAGAACCCTCCTATCCAGCCATGGTGAAATTATATCCCTTCATCAACACTTCCTTATTCAACAAGTACATCAACAAACAAAGGAGAAAACCTTAAATTTAATTTTCAGATATTGATACCTTTATTGCTTGTATAGCTCTAGCCACATCCACCTTCGTTTTGCCCCTCATTGATTTCCCATTCACCCCAATTATTTCATCCCCAGCTTGTAGCGTCCCCTCTCTTGCAGCAGGCGTATTATCAAAGACTTGCACCACATAGAGGCAAGGGCATAATGGTGCACCTCCACCAATGCTGATACCGATTAAATTCTGTTTGTCTTTCTTCAATGCTACAGTTCCTTGCTTACCAGAAAGGCTTCTGAAATAAAAAATGGAAAATGATGGTTAATAATTTCCATGTTAGTCTTTGATAAAAATTTCCCAAACGACAACCATTGACAGCCAAAATGGAGAATGGTCAAGTGGTTAGATCAATCAACCCTTGATACCTTCATCAAAATGCCACGGGTTTGAAACCAACTTCAGACCGGTCTTATAAAGTGTGAAGAAAGAATTTTCTACCCCCTTTATCTCCGGGCAAAAAGGCAAAAGGAGTCACAAGGTGTGGTCAAATGAAGAGGAAGGACTAGGGTTGCATTGCCTCCAGTAAGGAATGTTTGATTTTTGTGCGCCGGACGGACATTTACACGTTAGGTTGTGTGCTCCGGTAGCTCAGTTATATCTATGACCGCTGCCCTTATATCAACATAAAATCTGGTTTTTGTGCGCCGATTTGTGCGCCATGAACTAATGCTGTGCGCCGGACACGCACCTTTCATTCCATACTGGCATTGCCTGGATTAGTCTACCTATCCAGTGAGCCTTTTGTGCTAGCATATGAACCTATGCCTTACCAAGATAGTGCGCATTTTTACTTATCAACTATCTATTCACTGCTTTACTTGTCCTACCTGTAGGTCCTTTACACATAAACCGATTCCTTTTGACGATAGTTAGCCTATTGTCTATCAACTTTAAATTTACATTACACCCAACAGGCCCACCGAATAGATAGACTAATTGAAGTAGTAATTGATAGTTGATACCAACTATCAACTATCAACTACTACTTCAATTAGTCTACCTATTCGGTGGGCCTGTTGTGCGTAAACCAATACCTTGAGACATGTTTGCCTTTGCATATATAATGCCTTTGCCTATTTCAAGACCCTGGCTAGCTTCAATTTTATTATCATATCTCGAGTCAAGAAAGGTAAAATCTCCTTATAGCAAGGGATTCATCTAGTGTTGATCAGTACAGAACGTTAGGATACACATATTTCAACTTATAAGTTAATAAAGACCTAAACTCTTGAGTGACGTAACAAACATTTGTTTAGCCACAAATTCAAAAAATTTCAAAGTGGCCTAGACAGGCCTCTAGTCGAAAAACACTTCCCTTCCCTGCCCTACCCGCTGCCAATCACTCGCTACTTTTCATTTCATATTTACCTCGGATCTATCTCATAGACATATTCCATTTCTTCGATAAGATGTGCAGCGATTCTTTAATTTATCAACGGTATTTACAGCTACAAGTTTTTAAAATTAAGAATTTTTATTTGATCAAAAATCACCGCAAGTGAACATGGAACGCCATTATTATGATCAAATTCGCTACCTGTGCTTTGTTATCCAGTGACGTGTTACTTACAAAGCGAGAATTGAATTGAATTGGGTTTAGGGTTAAAAGGGGTTACGGTTGGGGGTTGGGGTTTCTTTGCATATCGCATATGCGTAGTCGATGTCGCTTGACCCTCCCACAATGGCAGACATTTCGAGAATGATCGCTTCATATTGAATGTAGGGGTATGGGGTAATATATCGCAAGACATCATCGCAACATGGCGGGAGGTCGTGAACTCAGAAACGCGAAGATAACCGATTACTTTAATTCTGTAAATAATAGCAAGACCAAGCACTGCTTCCTGAAATGCAAGTTTGGGAGAGGTGATGAATCTGAGGATGACATGACGCTGTGCGACGGCTGCACACAGTGGTTCCACCATGCCTGTGTCGACAGCCAAGAAACCAACCAAAATGTTAGGCCTAGGCCTAGGCCATCGTCACAGGATGGGGAAACCGCTGTGTGGTTCTGCCCTAAATGCAGGATGGTCTTTACAGAAGTTAACATTATGAAAAGAGAGTTAACTAAACTGAAAAGTCTTGTAAACTCCATAAAACAAAGCAACAGGCAAAGTGAACATCGAACATCAAACTTGTCAAATAACACCTCTTCCTCCTCTACAGCAGCTGGCCCTTCCATGGAAGCAACACGACAATTAATGAATGAAAATGCCGAACTTAAAGAAGAAAATCAAACTCTGAAAAATCGGTTGGATTTGACAAATGCATTACTCAATCAACTACTTGAGCAGGAGTCAAATAAGTCACAACAGTTGATGAATTCTCACGCAGACAAAATCACCCCAACCGAGGGCAAAAATGATGATATGACTTGGCATGTCCAAAGAAATAAAAAGAATAAAAAGAATAATCGAAATAACAATACTGGGACATCCAAACTAAATAAAGCCAAAGCAACCTCTAATAACAACAGCCAGAACACGAATGATGACCAAAACAGATTAAGTGCATCCCCAAACCAAAACAGGAATGGATACAATGGGAACAAAACCTCCTCAGCAACACAAGCCAAAAAGATACTTTTGCTTGGAGATTCGCACGTCAGAAGACTTGATGCAGATAAGCTAAAAAAGCACTCGATAACCTCAGCTGGTATTGGGGGCTTGCTTAGTGGTCAGCTTCATTCTCGACATAAGCAGACCATCAACAGCGAACTCCCATCTGCCACCGAGGTTGTTCTACACATTGGCAGCAATGATATTTCGAAAAACATCCCTACATCCATAATACTAAATAACATCGACACCGCTGTCCAAAAGCTCAAAGATATCAACGCCGAAATCAAAATTGCAGTCTCATCTATATTTCTCCAAACCTATGACACTGCCAAGAATATAAAAATCGTTGAAGCAAATCAAGAAATCCGAAACCTTTGTTTGTCACATGGATGGGACTTTCTGGACAATGGCAAGATCGCTTTCAAACACTTAGACTCACAAGGAATGCACCTAAACGCTGTAGGTAACCGTATCTTTGCTAGTAACTTGATTAATTACGCTAAATCTGATTAACAAGATACACAATTTAGGGGAGGTGCTAAGCAAAATAATGGTGGGACAGTCGGGTGTCATCAACATCTTGGTTTTAAAAAGGGCATGGCCATTGCATCCCTAAACATCAATGGTCTTCGTAGTCACCTTGACGAAGTTAAACTACTTCTAAATGATAGGGGGATTCACATCTTAGTCCTAAATGAAACCAAACTTGATGACTCAGTCGCTAAACAGTTGACTGAAATATCTGGCTTCCAGCAAAAACGGCTTGATAGGTCTTGTCATGGTGGTGGTGTAATGGTGTATGTAAAAGAATCTATCAAAATGATTCTCAGGGAGGATATACCCTCTTATGGGCTTGAAATTCTTTGTATTGAGATATCCCCTCCTAAATGTAAACCATTCCTGATTTTTGGTTGGTACAGGCCACCCAGTGATCCTATCGAAAGCTTCTCTAAATTAGAAAAAGTCCTTTCCCATGTAGATAAGGAAAATAAGGAAATAATTCTACTTGGTGACACAAACTGTGATTTTTCTGAATTAGAACCTGGTCAGGAATTTGACAATAATTCTAAACATCTGTCCAATGTTTATGAACTATTTAGTCTTAAACAGATCATTAAAGAGCCAACCAGAGTTACTCTTAATACCTCAAAAATAATTGATCACATTGCATGCACATCTACTCAAAACATTTTAAAGTCTGGAGTGCTTCCAATTTCTATGAGTGATCATTTTATGGTTTACTGCATCCGAAAATTTAATGGAGGTGTTGAAAAAAGCCATAAAATAATTAAAACTCGAAAAATGAAAAATTTTAATGAAGAAGAATTCCTGGCAGAGGTCGCCAGCATGCAATGGGTTCAAATGCTTCCTGACACTGATGATATCAATTTACTTGTGAACAGCTGGTCTAATCTTTTTTCTTCAATCATTGATAAGCATGCTCCAATAGCAGAAATGCGTGTCTCAGAAAGATACTGTCCCTGGATCAATAAGGATCTAAAAGACCTTATGAAGTCTAGGGATAAGCTTAAAAAAGCTGCTGTCAAAAATAAGTCTGATATTTTGATGAACTGCTATAGGCAGGTCCGTAATAAGGTTAACAAACTTAACACTAGCCTCAAAAAGCAACACTATGCTAACAGAATTACTGCTTGTAAAGGTAACATGCAAGATACATGGAAAATAATCAATGAACTGATAAACAAAAGGTCAAAATCCAGTAACATAAATGAACTTAAGGATACTGGTTCTGAAAGTGTTGTTCACAAGAAGGACATCCCTGATACTATGAACAGTTACTTCTGTTCAATTGGTAAGGATCTTGCAAAAGATATTGACCCTGTACCAAACCCACTTTTGTCAGGTGACTACCAAATCAACAATGAAAGAAAGGTTTTTCATTTTAAGACCATTGATGTCAAAGAGATAAGGGCTGCAGTTGCCAAAATTAAGACAACTAAAGGTTCTGGGAATGATAATATCTCCAGCTACTTCTTGAAACTTGCAATGCCACTTATTGAAGATTCTCTAGCTTTTTTGTTTAATACGTCGATCGAAACAAGTCTGTTTCCAGATTTGTGGAAAGTAGCTAGGGTCACTCCAATTTTCAAAGCTGGAGATAGGGCAAATAAATCGAACTACCGTCCAATCTCTGTCCTTCCTGTTATCTCAAGACTTTTCGAAAAGCTCATCTACAATCAACTGTACCAATTTCTCAATGAAAATGGGCTCCTGGCTCCTGAGCAATCAGGTTTCAGGGCCCTTCACTCTACAGTTTCAAGCTTGCTTAAAAATACTGACGATTGGTACAGTGGAATTGATCTTGGAAAACTTGTGGGCATTGTTTATGTTGACCTTAAAAAAGCGTTTGATACTGTTGATCACGAAATACTCTGCAGCAAACTCAAACACTATGGCATAAAGTATCGTGAACTTCAATGGTTTCAGTCCTATCTATCATATCGAAAGCAATTTTGTAGGGTCAATGGTGCCTGCTCTAAGACAGAGGGTATCAACATAGGAGTACCCCAGGGCTCCTGTCTTGGCCCTCTACTCTTTCTCATTTATATTAACGACATTACACAAGTTGTTCAAGAATCTGTTCTCTCCATGTATGCTGATGACACCTGTCTGTGTTACCAATCAAAAGATTTGAGTAATCTTAATGAGACCATTAACAGTGACCTCGACAAACTTGATAAATGGTTGAAGGGTAACAAATTATCCCTTAATGTCACTAAAACAAATTCTATGTTGATTACCACTAAGAATAAGCATAGAATTTTAAGACGTGATGATCAAGGGTTAAATTTGCAAATTGGCACTACAGAAATTGGTGTCATTGAGCAGGCAAAATATCTTGGTGTACAAATTGATAATTCCCTAAGCTGGAATGAACAAATCAAAAATATTTCCTCCAAAGTTTCCAAGGCACTTGGTATTTTGAAGTACGCTAAAAAATATCTTCCCCAAAAAACTTTGGAGACTCTCTACACAAGTATTGTTGAGCCCCACTTCCGGTACTGCTGTTCGGTTTGGGGATGTGCTGGTTTGACACTAATTAACCAGTTGCAAAAACTCCAAAACCGTGCTGCCCGTATTGTCACTGGCAGTGGCTATGAAACCCCAAGCGCTCAGCTAATCCAAAGTCTTGGATGGAAAAACATTGCTCAATTAATAGATAATGAGCTAAGGATCATGGTATACAAATCTCTTCATGATAGGGCTCCACAATACCTGAGTGACTTGTTCAGCAGAAATTCGCAGGCTCTGCCTTGTACACTACGTAACTCTAAAACTGATATGAGAGTACCTTTAAAAACAACAACCACTGGGCAAAAAAGCTTCTCTTTCCGTGGTGCCAAATCTTGGAATAGTTTGACAGCAACATCCAAATTAGCACCTTCCCTAAATATATTCAAAGATACGATTTAGGGGTTGGTTTTTCTTTTTTTAGGTTTTATTACTTTTTTATCACTTGTACATTATTTTATCAGTAATTAGGATTTTAGAAATAGGTAGGGTTTTAATGATATTTTAAATAAATATAGTATAATAGTGTTTTTAGCAATCATTGTAATTTAGGATTAGAACTTTTCTAACTTTTATAATTTTTGTAAAATTTTTATTTTGGAGGGGCCCCTTAGTAAACCAGCACTCTTGCTGAAGGGCTACCCTTCCGTTAGTTTTTAAAATCAAATGAAATGAAATGAAATGGGTAGGGGCAGGGTTAGGCTGGTAGTCACCGGACTGGAATGAGTAGGGTAATCACCGGACCAGAATATCAATAGGGTTAGGGTTAGGGTTAGGGTTAGGGTTAGGGTTAGGGTTAGGGTTAGGGTTAGGGTTAGGGTTAGGGTTAGGGTTAGGGTTAGGGTTAGGGTTAGGGTTAGGGTTAGGGTTAGGGTTAGGGTTAGGGTTAGGGTTAGGGTTAGGGTTAGGGTTAGGGTTAGGGTTAGGGTTAGGGTTAGGGTTAGGGTTAGGGTTAGGGTTAGGGTTAGGGTTAGGGTTAGGGTTAGGGTTAGGGTTAGGGTTAGGGTTAGGGTTAGGGTTAGGGTTAGGGTTAGGGTTAGGGTTAGGGTTAGGGTTAGGGTTGGTAATCACCGGACTGGAATGAATTGGGTAATCACCGGACCGTATGTTATTTTTATTGTTTACCCCTTAGCCCTAATAACAATTCAATTCAATTTTAGTTGAGTAATTGAATGGAGCATGCAACGGGGAATGCAATGGAGGAATGAATTTGTTTAGTCTAAAGGTATCTTGGCAATTTAGATTCTATATATCTTTAGAACATCTATCTTGTATAGACTATATGAAATTACTATTGCGTAGAGTAACCAAATAACATGCACTCACAGACAAACATGCATGCTTGTTCGTTTTTTAAAATATATGATATAAGATAAATATAAGATGACAGTAAAATAGCAACTGCCTAGGCTAATCGAAGCTTTATAGATTGTTTTTTACAGGTACAGTACATCCTCGATTATCCGAACAGGTTGAAATCAATTTTTGCTGGTCCATTCGGATACGCGAAGAATTCGGATAATCGAGGAAGACAATTTCATTCCTACCCATTAATCTTGCTGAGCAACTCATTATTACCACCCCCAAAGCATCTTAAAGTGCTCAAATTAAATACCAATTGAAAAGATTAGGGAAATAGACAAACGTATGCCTCAGCTGAGAATGATAGTGAAAGGTTATTTGTGGTAATTCTTGTACCAATTTACCAAATTGAAAACTGATGTGTGACATTGATGTTTCTTTGATTTTAACATCTAAATTTATGTGAAAAGTAAAACAGACAACAGATTATTTATTAAGGTTAATCGAAAATTAGTTTGGAAACAACTAGTATATCGGCGTTCGGATCATCGAGGTTCGGATAATTGAGGTTCGGATAATTGAGGATGTACACTCTTGTTTTTTTATAAGAACCAGTAAATTTTGGCCAAGGCTCAGATGTTCTTATTTTTTCTATTTTTCTAAACAATAGGCTTTTGTTTTCTCCATTGTTCTCTAATAGAAATCGAGGCTCAGTGTTCTTATAAAGTGTGTTCTTATAAAGAAAAAAGAGTGTACTGTAACCATGAAATTAGTTACTACAGGGCCGGATGCAGCACCCACAGAAAGGGGTGGTAACACTTATATCAGAGAATAACTTAAGGGAAATATTATCAAGCTAACTGTAACTGTATTGTTTTTCCACCTAAATAGGGCTGGCGTATGACCCTCATGCCCCCCTTGGATCCGGGCCTGTAATAGGAATTTTTAGGCATTAGCCTGATTGGAGTATTTCAAATTCTCTTCATTCAGATACTGCTGGCTAGATTTTTGGGCAACACTTTTTGGGTTCAGTCCAACGACGATCAACCAACAAAGGTTGCAGATTTTTTGCCCGTCCAAAATTGTGACATCAAGTCTCAAAGTATTAGAAATTTGATTATTGGTAATTTGTTCTACAGCTCCCCAAATGATAACATAAAATGGAAGCAAGTGATTCAGATAACAACCCCAGCTTTAGTGAAGCTCATACTGCCACAGCTGATAATGAACAAAACAATGGAAAACTTACAAGTTATGGGATTGAAATCAGCAGGAAAAAGATCAAAAGTGCTGCTGTACTAGAGAAGGATCTAGCTCTAAGTGACCTTGGGGTTAGCGCTTATGAGCAAGAGGATTTTGAAGAAGGAGTTCTGAGACAAGTGGATGAGGCTATTGAAGAGAAGCAGATTCAAATTGAAAGAGAAAAGTTGGAAAAGGATCTCAAGAATATCAAGGATGAGTTAAAGTGAGTTAAACATTCATTTGCATTAGTTTTTAACATGTCTTTCTATTAGTATTCTCTCCCTATTGTTTGTGCCATTATAACAATGAGAGTAATTCTTAGCACAAGGTAACAAATCCGAAAAAAATTGGCACAAAATGGTAGAAAAGAATGATCGCTAATTCTATGATTTAATAGCCTGATACATAAAACAGTTGATCAATTGCTACTACCATATATAAGAGACTGGGCTCTTATGACAGACTTTTGAAGGTTGGAATTATTTTATTTTTAGTTCTGTTTTCTTTAATTTTGTTTTGTCTATTTCTAGATTACTCCATCCAAAGTTTACAAACACAGAATTGTATCAAGCTAAAAATCAATTAGCTGTTTCTTTTAATTTGAATGTTTCATCTTAGAACCACCGGAGAAGAGCTGGAGAAAGTTGAGAAAACCATTTCTGCTTTGGGAGGGAATGCAGCTGCCGATTTCTATGTGAGAAAAAGTCTTGAATCCATCAAAGTTCATAGAGATATCAAGGTAATAGTGTTATTGAATATGAAAAAGTTATGAAATCGGCAGTCTCAATTTAAAAGCTATAAAATATTTATAAGAATTGCAAAACAAGCACTTACAGCAAATTACCTAGATGCAATTGCAAAAATAAAAAAAAACTTCAGCATCTACAATCAAACTGTTCTTTGCAAAATCAAAAACTGCTAAGGCCTAATCAAAACAATAAAACTTGTTTCTGTTTGATGTCATTAATAACATTAGGAGAAAAATATTGATGTGCGCTGCAAATTATTCTAAAAATATGTGTTATGAGCTACATATCTTGGTCCTGAAGAAGTCCTGGGCAAAATATTGACAATACTTTTTTACATAAGATATTTAATCCATCTACGTTTTTTCTGTTTATATCGTCTTGCGCTGTTCCTGTCTCGCTATATTTTACTTACTTTGCCGCACGCATCAAAAAGGATCCGGCACAAAGCCTTGTATTGTGGACTTCCTTCGTTTAAATTCTACAAATCTATGTCAAATATGCTCGCTGCATGGGAAACTTATACTAAAGGATCAAAAAATGCTTATAATGCTTTGAAATGTTAATCTTAGTTTACTGGTAAAGTTGATCCACTTCTTTTTTACATTTTAGATCAGCCAATTGCAAAAGCTGCTTGCTAGAGAGGCATCTATTTTGAAAAGCATTGAAAGTCTTTCTGAGAAACAAGATACTACTCAAGGTAAAGTTTCTTAGTATAATATTAATTATTGCATACATCGGAAGTCTAGTGAAACGAACAATAATTTTTCTCAAATGAGCACTAGCAGGAGAATGAACTCCTTCTGTCTTCACAATAGGGATCCATGGTTTTGATGTTGACAGATTCCAAAATTCTCAATATAAATTGTTGACCTGTGGCAGACTAGTATTAGTGATTTTAAAGTTATAGAGGAGTTGTGATGGTTTTACTTGTTGTGGAACTGCAAGTGAATGAGTTTCTGTTTGATATGCTTGCTGTCTGACAAAGACTGGGCCTTGTTTATAGCACTAGCACAGTAGCGTACATTACATTACTTCATAATCATTATGAAGTTTGAGTGTGCTTATTGCACCTAATTGTTCAGTTTGGAAGTTTCCAAATTGAAACATTTCTCCCCATTAGACAACCCTTGACACATGTTGGTTTAGAACGTAAACCACCCAGAATCTCCAGCATCTGTTTTATAGGTGTGTGCCAAAGTACTCAATTGTTGTTGTTTTATATTTGACGCTGCTTGTTGTTGCATCAACAGTCTTGATTCTTCTCTCCTGGGTTAAGTAGATTTGGCCTATGCCAGAGTCAAGTTTTAGCGTTTAGAGGATAAAGATGGTTGTTTTTCATGAGGAACGTTGAATGAGTTAGTGAGTGAGTGAGTTGCGAGTTTCTATTTAACGGTCTGTCTGACCAAGGCTTACTCTTGTTTCCAGCAGTGGCTACTACTTGAGTATTATGAGGTGTAAAACTCTATAGTCTATTGCACCCATTTGTGAACAACGGAAGTTTCCAAGTCGAAAATTTCTACTTATCAGACAACCCCTCAATTCTAAGTTTGATAAATGATGGTTAAGAACCCATTTCGTACCGAATCTCTAGCTCCAAGCATCTGGATTTTAGGTGTGTGCCAAAGCACCCACTGTTGTTGTTTGATATCTATTGTTGCTTGTAATTGCCTCATTACTCTTGGTACTTCCTTGGGTTATTGTTGACAATATTATTGTATTCAAAATAGGTGTTGCTACATCAACAGTTACCAAACGTGATGTACTTGGAGAATTAAACTTTGGCATCAAAACATTTGAAGCAGATGATGAACAAGAACCCAACCAACCTTCATCCTCTAGGGAGGAGCAAGATTGGCAAACAAATATTAACTTGCAACATATCAACGAAGAAGACAAATATGACAGGATTAAAGCAAAGAGACGAAAGATTGACATCCGTGAAGAGTTTAGCGACGGTTATTCTTCAGAAGAATATATTCCTTTTCCTGACGAAGAGAGTGACGAGTTGACAGATGACGGGGAAGCAGATGAATTCATTAAGAAGGATGTATGCATTAGATAGATTTCTGTTGGTCTATGATCTTTATATATAAATCGAGATAATTTGTGACAATAAAAATGGCTCAAGTAGGACTCGAACCCAAGGCCTCTAGATTCATACTCTAGAAGATTCGTACTCTAGAATTTCTCAAAGCCCCGGTGCGCAGTGGTAGCCCTCTAGAGTACGAATCTAGAGGTTGTGGGTTCGAGTCCTACTCGATTCATTTTCATTCTCACAAATTATCTCGATTTATTTTCCAAATCCTGCCTCTCCTCATCTTTATACAAATGAAAATTCTTAAGAACAGACCAAAGATATGCAATAATTGCACCTAATAAATGGCATGATCCTAAATGTTGGGTTGATAATTGTGTTTAGCTTTGGATCAGAAAACTATTTTTGTGCTATCTTGTGTGTTGAGTATCCATGATCATTGCCCAGGTATTTATGGTTTTTGTTTATTTCAACAGAAAAGAAGTCGTCTCACTGAAGCAAGGGGAAAACGAGGCAAAAAGAAACTGGGGACACATCATAAAGAACTTGTTTCAAATCTAAAGCGAAATAAAAAACAAACTTTCAAAAAAGTTGTTGATGATGGAGATATAAAAGCATATAATGAACGAATAAGAATGCTGAGATTGAGGGAGAGGCTGAAGGATGTACATGGTATAGAGGCTGACGATAAAGAGGCTGGAAGTGAAGATGAACTTAATGATAAGGAAGTAATATCGTTGAAAAGAGGTTTTTCGCTACCTGTCAAGATATGGAGAAAACTATACAAGTAAGCAAGAGAGCAGATACTACTTTAAGCTCTGAGATTTTGGTATTTCTAAGGCCTCGATCCTACACATATTATCAGCAGAAAACTTTCTAGCAGGATTAGAAAACATTGAATAAAATCAGAAAATGTTCTATCAAGATAAAAAAACTTCGTGATGAATGCTATAAAATTTTGAATTTCAAGACAGAACGGAGCCTCTGTGGTTTGTTTCTTTTAGATCTATTAAGGTTATTGATCTGAGAAGCTACAAAGTACTATTTGAATCCAGAACAGCGGACCAGGATTGATTGCAAGCTTGGCAATGTGTTCTTTTAATAAGCATGGTGAGGAAAATTGACATATTCCCTTTGAAACAAATTTTCTGCTTAAATGTATTATTTTTCGATACACTTTTAGGTATCAACGAACTGGGGTAAAATGGCTTTGGGAACTTCATTGTCAAGATGTCGGTGGAATTGTTGGTGATGAAATGGGGTTGGGGAAGACCATCCAGGTCATTGCGTTCCTAACTGGACTCAAGAGATTAAAAACCAGCAAAGGGTAAGGTGTTGGAAATCGTTTGATTGTACGTTTTATGATAACCTGTCAAAGTGGTGGATCAGTAATTTGACTAGAACTCTATAGTCTCATTGCTCTGCCAGTGATTTCTGATTCACTACTGTACTCCACTGTGTTTAAGACAAAAAGCTTTTGGTAGTTTATTTTACTTTGCGTTGTTTCTGTTTTTTTCTCTCTCCGATTTCCAACTAAATCTTATCCTCCTGTAATTAAAGCTTATGTAAACGTATCTATTTGCAGATGTGGGCCAAGTTTGATAGCGTGTCCTGCTACAGTTCTACAGCAATGGGTGAAAGAGTTCCACAAATGGTCGCCTGAGTTCAGAGTCGCAATTCTACATGAAACTGGATCATATAGTGGTAGAAAGGTTTGTCATGTCGTTCCCGTGTTATAGGAAAATGAGTTTTAATGGGAAGAGCAGAGTGGTTGGGTTCTGATCCTTGTTAAAAGGATCTTGGTTTCAAATCCATATTCAGACCTTTCACATAAAGTGCGTAGAGAGAATTTGCCAGCTCATTGTAGCTAATTCTAGGGAAAAAGGTAAAATGAATCACGAAATGTGGTCACAAGGCATGGAAAGGAAAATTTTTGTTTGTTTGATACCTAACTAACTAAGATAGTAAGCGTATATGCCATCAAACTGTCAAAGCACACCATCGTGTTCTCAGGTAATTGATATAACCTTTTGATCAGCATATATCATCAAGGGAAGTATCGAAGTACCCGGATGCTTTTCTGGCAGGTAAATGCTATTATTTCATGCTAGTAACTATTTTCTTCCAGGCAGCCTTGATCAAGCACATTGTGGATGACAAAGGCGTCCTAGTGACCTCGTATTCAAACTTGCGTATTCACGAGGACGAGCTTCTTCGATACAACTGGGATTACGTCATATTAGATGAAGGACATAAAATCCGGAATCCTGATGCCAGAATAACTTTGACTTGTAAACAGGTACGGGGACAATTATATTTTCTATTTTATATGTGATATCGTCTACTCATTCGAGTAAGACGAAAGAAACTCAAGTATTCAAGTTGTTACTTCAACTTTCGTACTTTAATCAATCCCCTGACAACTCTGTAACTTTCAATTCTAGATATTTCTATTTTGTTGGGTAAGATTGCAGACCCATTTTTTTTCACTTGAAATGCTGAACTCACTTTTTAGGATTTAACTAGTCTGAGTATAGCTACCATTGTGTTAGTTGCCAGTTGTCAAGATACGTTTTGATCAATCAGACTGGTGACGAGCCAAAGAAAACTTTTGGCGTAAAAAGTCTTTTTCTAAAATAATGGATTCTGTTTAAAGTAGCTTTCTGTTTTCAGACATTATATTTTGGGTTTAGAAGAACGTGCCCTAATAATTTTGAATTTTTTTCATCTTGACCATCAACTCTTTAACTTTCCTACTTTACGTTCCTTTATAGTTTTCTACTCCGCACCGGCTCATTCTGTCTGGCTCGCCGTTACAGAATAACCTCAAAGAACTTTGGTCTTTATTCGATTTTATATTTCCTGGAAAACTAGGAACACTTCCTGTTTTTATGGCTGAGTTTTCAGTGCCGATCACTATTGGTGGATATGCAAATGCTACTGATGTGCAAGTAAGATTTTGAATTTTCTTTTTATATTTAGTAGCCCAAAATAGACCCTGCAGGGAAAGGGTACTCTTGAATAAAGTATAGAAACAAAGGCCCTAGTCATTCTAAAAGAGGGACAGTGCAAAATATTAATGAAGTGAGATATATCATTTCCCCACGATTAGACATCGTGCAAGGATTTTGTTTTGATCTTTGGGTGAATGATTTTTCTTGCTAATTGTGGACTTACGGTAATAATTGGATTAAACTTACTTATTCAAAACGTAATGCCAGGGCAGACTAACTTTATGTGACGACCCGGGCTAATTTTGCTAAGAACTGTTCCATGCTCAATTCTTTTTGCTACAAATTAATTTGTTGTACTTTCACCAACCAGCCCTTCTAACGACTTAAAACGACCGGCTCTTCAGGCAACTGCTTTATATAGCTTGAGCATCCTGCCCGTCTCTGTGTGATGCTAAGAAGGAGGCCTTACTTCCAATCGGAATGATTTTTAATTTTTCAGGTTCAAACTGCTTACAAATGTGCGTGTATTTTGCGGGACACAATCAGTCCCTATTTACTGCGAAGAATGAAGAAAGATGTCAACATGAGCATCAAATTACCCTCAAAAAATGAACAGGTATTATCACTGGCTCTATTTCCAATATGTTCCTGACTGCTTTTCAAACCGCATGTGCCATAGAAATATAGATACGGTTGATAAGTCACTATTAACTGTATATTGTCTGAAGCTCACTGAAGGTATCTCATACCCGAAATAGAAATTGATTGAGGTAGTTTGTGAGTATAAAAATGACCCAAGTAGGACTCGAACCCACGACCTCTGGATTGTTGAGGTAGACAAGATTTTGATGCTTAAATATCTCAGAGTAACCGTTTTCAACTTTTTGGCTCGAAATTTTTATTTTGGATTTCCTTGATAGCTTTAGCTCAATTCACACAGCACTGTAGCTTACCGACGAAACTCTGGCAAATCTAACGAGGCTATAGTGGTCAAACTTGAATAATACTGCTAACGCATTGTCAATTTTAGGTTTTATTTTGCCGATTGACTGATGAGCAAAGAGGACTTTACAAGAAATACATCAATTCAAGAGATGTTGGTTCAATCTTAGCAGGAAGCATGAAGGTAGGTTTATGATGGAATTGCCAGAAAAATCAGTAAATACAAAACATGATGAAATTCTAAAGATTTTCTCTGACACTCATCTGTCTGAGACTTGCACTCATCCGATAAACACTCCTAAAAGACAAAGGAAACAAAATCCTGAAATGGTATAAAACTTTCTGATCTTTTGATAAGTAAAGCTTTGCTTTGCTTGAAGATCATGACCTTCTGCCAATCCTCTTACATTTCTCATAAGATCAAATTTAGTCACATAAAGTTTTCTATGTAGTCTAAACCTGATTGTGTGCAATAAAGAAATTTTAATTGAAGTGAATGGGATAAGAGCTGTGATTTTGAAATCTAATTGAAGTGAATGGGATAAGAGCTGTGATTTTGAAATTTAATTGAAGTGGATGGGATAAGAGCTCTGATCTTGAAATTTAATTGAAGTGGATGAGTTGATAATCCCTTGCGTTTCAGGTGTTTCCTGGGTTGATAATGCTACGCAAGATTTGCAACCACCCGGATCTTTCGTCTGCTGCCGGCTCTCTTGATTGGATGAAAGCAAAAGAGGATTTGAAATCAACCAATCGTCTTTGCGGTAGTTATTTGGGAGAAAATGACTTTGATCAGGGATATGGGCATTGGAAGAGATCCGGTAAAATGATTGTTGTCGAGTCACTGCTGAAACTTTGGAAGCAGCAAAATCACAGAGTTTTGTTGTTTTCACAAACCAAACAGGTTGGTATAACTCCCAAAATATTACTTGTTGGTTAATGACAATAGCAGAGCCTAATATTCCAAGTTCATAAAATGTATAGAGGTAGTACTAGAATAAACAATCGAGATAATTTGTGAGAATGAAAATGACCCCAGTAGGACTCGAACACACGACCTCTAGATTCGGTTCGAGTCCTTCTCGGGTTAAAAGGACAATACGAGAGCCTAATTTTCCAAGTTCACAAAATGTAGCTATAGAGGTATACTAAAATAATCAATCGAGATAATTTGTGAGAATGAAAATTACTCCAGTAGGAATCGAACCCACGACCTCTAGATTGGGTTCGAGTCCTTCTCGGTTAATTTTCATTCTCACAAATTATCTCGATCGATTTTCCAAATCCTGCTTCTCACCAAGTTGAAATAAACAACTTAAAACGTTTCTATATAATTTTCATCAGTCGTTAAATATTATTTTGGTATTACTTTGGATATGAGTTGTTGTACAATTTTAATTCTAAAACTTTTCTACCTAAAAGGCTTCAAAACTTAGAGAACGTTAGTGTAAATGATTTTTTCCATATTCGAAATTGTATCCATATAGTTTATTGTAAATGGTTTCCCCGAAGGAGTAGTGTATTAAGCCATAAGATAGAAATGACACCAAAAAAAACAAGCTTAGATAAGAGTTAATCCATTTGATTCAAGGTTCATTTCAATCAACCCATATTTCATTCATTTTTCGCTTTAAACCTTTAATTCCTCTAAACCCTTAATGCCCACCCGAGTTCTCTTGGGGAGCTTAGAAAGACCACCCATACGTCTTAAAGGCTAGTTTCCACTTGAAAATCAAAATGAAAGGCACATGATTTTAAAGAAAAAACTTTGCTCTGAAAACAAACAGTCTATCAGCAGTTCTCATTGTATCCTAGAGGACCAAACGCTCAGTTTGGAAAACGAGGATTCTCGTGCTTTTCAAAGTAAGAGTATAGCACACAGGGTACTTTCGCTGTTGTATTTCTGGTCAATGTCCCATTGTGTGTATTTGAATTTCATATCTTATTTTGGGTTTCGCATGTAGATGCTGGATATAATGGAACTATTTGTAAAACAACGAGAATATACTTACGTTCGAATGGATGGATCAACTTCTATTGGCTCCAGGCAGCCCTCAGTTGATAGATTCAACCAGGTAATCAGAAAGTAATTCAGTAATCACCCCTGATGATGATTGGTTGTCTCTCACTACAAATCTCATTCACCTCTTTTTTGATTGGCCAATCTCGATCAGCCTCTGGGTAAAACTATTCATTAGGCTTCATTTTCATTCTGTTTCTGGCGCACCACTCCGATGAGTGGTTTTAGCACATTCTTGGTTGTCGAGGAAATGTTAACATATGACGTAGTCACTACCTTTTATAGCAAACAAGCAGTGTCTTAGTCACTCTTCTCTTTGATCTGTCAACTTTCTTTTTTATTTATCCCGGTTGGTATCAAATATATTAGAGTTTGTCAAGGAAAATTAATGCCATTCTTGTAGAAAAGCTTCTCTCTAGATAATCAAGTGTGTCTCTTCATGGCTATATGCTAGGGGGGTGACTGAATATTTTCAATAAAAACCTGTAATAGAGTAACTCAAAAATTAACTATATGATATGTGAGAAAATGACCGTACTAGAATCAGTACTACCCTATGTGAGAGTCTATCAAGTGAACTAGCCCCAATACCCCCTTCCGCTATTACCCTGGAGATACCCATAAACTGCTCAATTAAAAATACTAAAAATCTATTTTATCCACCATAGGACAAATCCATTTTTGTCTTCCTGCTAACGACACGTGTAGGAGGCCTGGGTGTGAATCTAATCGGAGCTGATCGAATTGTGATCTTTGATCCGGATTGGAATCCGAGTACGGATACGCAAGCCAGGGAGCGATCTTGGAGGATCGGACAGGATAAACACGTGACTATTTACAGACTTCTGACCACTGGGACTATTGAAGAGAAAATCTACCACAGGTAGGATGTAGGTTCAAACTACTCTAACATATTTTAAGATGAATCACCACTAGGTTTGGAAAAGTTAAAGAACTCTTGCGAAATCGACGTCTGATCAAATCCCATCGGAAGAAATTGAGCCCTTCAAAATAGAGAGAATTTACTGTTATTATAAAGAAGAATGAACGCGTTAAAAAACAGACATGTTCTTCTGTTACTCCGAGTTTCGTGCTTACGCATTCATCAGACAGACTATACTATTATTATAATTTATTTTTTAAAGAAGCTAGCTATAAACCAACAATGTTTTAGTTCAAAAACTACACCAAAAAGCTGCCTTCGGTTCTTTATCCAGAATTATTCCTTGTTTATTAAAATGTTTATGATTTTCACCATATTTATGTAGGCAATGCTTTAATGCACAACTTTCACACTCAAGATCATACGTTATGCACTTTCAGGTACTATTCAACATCAAATATGAAACAAAGACGTGCAACAATAGATTTGCTAACAATTTACTTTTGTAAACTATGATAAGATTGATAGCTATGCTAAGCTAATACAACTCTCAGACCAACTACGCAACTGAAAATAGTAAAATGAGCTTGAACAATTGAAGATGTTTGAAGTGAGCAGTGCAGTTGAACAAGCTTCGTAACAAATGAACTTAATTTATCATTTATGTTACCCTACCGAACAAAACTTTGGGCAAGGATATTTTCAGCAGAACTAACATTTTCTATTCTGAATTTTAAGAGAGCCATGGTTATTTCCTGTTCTGATACTAGATGATATTATTTCCTTTTTTCAGGCAAATTTTCAAGCAGTTTCTCACAAATCGAGTGTTGAAAAACCCGGCACAGCGAAGATTTTTCAAATCCAACGATCTGTACGAGCTTTTCACGCTCGGTGACGAAAAACCCCAGCAGGCAACGGAGACTGGTGCACTTTTCGCTGGAACGGGATCGGAGGTAAACTTACGACCGAGAAAACCGACCGATGTGGCGAAAGAGAAGGCGAAAGCTCTGGCTGCTAGTGCGAAAATCGCCGAATTGAAACGAAAAAAAATGCGAGAGAAGGCGAAGAGAATAAGTGCAAGCATTACTAAACGACAGACGAATGCACAAAGTGAAAATGAAGCGTCTATGAATGATAGTGACAAGCGTTTAGGCCTTATGGATGACGTAAATTATCAGAGTGTGATTTTGCGTGGATCTCGTATTGATGATGAGACTGGAACATACTTGCCAGCTGTGATGAAAAAAGGTAAGACCTTGTTCATGACTTTACAATGTTTTATTAAGATGTTTGTCTAGGTAAGAATAATGCTTTCCTAAAAAATTTTCTCTTGGCATCATACTTAAAGAAAAATAGTGCGATTAATTTTTTTAAAATCAAAATGATTTATATCATATGAAAGAAACTAACCTTCTTCAAATATTCACGCTAATAGACTTTCTGCATTTATGAAACTGATGGACAAAATATGTATGCAATTTGTATTACTTACTAAAAACCAATGACCCTACCTGGAACGTGGTGAACTGGCATACATTGCAAGTGCATAATTTCCTTATCCAACAGATATTAAAGTCGAGTCGAACGAAGAACCGTCCATTAACAAAACGTCAAGCACATCTACTTCACGATCGGGATTGACATCAGAAAATCTATCCAATGCTGACAAATCAAAGAGACGGAAGAAACGAAAAAGAAAAACGGAGAAGTTGGAGGGTACGGAAATCAATTATTTGGACAAACATGATATTTTCAAAGACGAAGAGGAAGAAAGTTCCAAATCGGATAAGAAAATGAATAAAAAGCACGACGAAGATATACTGCATGCTTTATTCGAAAACACGGGTGAGAATTACTTTATTTATTTCACTTTCAATGTTTTGTATGCTTTTCCACAATTTCTGACTTGTGAAGGGTTATACGGCAGAAAAACCCACGAAAAATCGAGAAACCTAGCTTCCTATCAAGAAATACTGTTATGTTTACAGGGAGGATGAGCATGTTAGGGCAAATTTCGATGGACGAAATGAAATGGATGAAATCATTTTCTTCAATAACAATTGTCTTTGTAATCGAAACTGAAACTTTTATTTGGAAATTATTCTGAAATGGCCGAAGGAAGATGATGGTTGAGCGTTGGGTTACCTGTTTGGGTGGTTTTCCATGGCTTATGGTTCCGCTTTGTCACCCCCCTGTCACAAAATACCTGTACCCACGTCTCATTCATCTTGAATATTAACTGTCCTATTTTTTATATGTGAGTTTCGCTCAATTCTAAATGAAATTGTATTTGGGTCGAGTTTAAACTTTCAAATCTGAATTCGAATCACCTTTAAACTCGTAGGTGTGCACAGTGCCTTGAAACACGATGTTATTGTAGAATCCGGGAACCCTGACTACGTTCTTGTTGAAAAAGAGGCTGAGCGTGTTGCTAAGCAAGCGTCTGAAGCACTTCGCAAATCGCGCGCATTATGCCGAAACGTCAGTGTTGGTGTTCCTACGTGGACGGGCTCTCATGGTTCAGCTGGCATTCCAACTGGTAAGAAGCCTCGCTTTGGTATTAAGAAACCTAAACTGACGGGGCCTACTGAGGCAGGCAAACGAGATGCGCAGAAGGGGATGTTTGATGGCGCGCATATGCTCGAGAGCACCGATACAGACAATAATGACATGTCATCTGCAAGTCTACTCAAACGAATGCGGGCCAGAAATGCGCTTCAAGGTTCGAGCACAAGCACAGAGATCGACTCGAACCTCTACCGTATTAATCCTCAGAATACTGACTCTAAAGAAACCGAGCTCGTTGAGGAAATACGTCAGTTCGTTGCCTTGGAAGCGAGGAATGTTGGGATGGCAACAACGCAAGAAATTCTGGAAAGGTTCAAGCCGAAAATTGCGGATAAGAATAACGCTCTTTTTAAGGAAATGCTGAAGCAAATTTGTGATTTCCAGAAGGTGAATGGGGTGGGCACATGGTTCCTCAAAGAGACGTTTAAGTAGCTGCTACTTAGAAAATTTATATCAGTTTAATATATATAATTCAAAAATAGATTAGATTTTATTGTCAGAGTAGATTTTATTTTCTACAACGAAGATTATATTGTATAATTTGTCAATTTTTTACTATCCGGTAATGTTCTGTTTTTTTCTAAATATGATATATCTATTCAAATGCAAATTGAAATCCTATTCTTATCTGCAGATATTTCGTCAACCTTTTAAACCCATAGAGACGTTCACTCGCATGTTGTCCTATAGATAAACCTCCTCAGTCTTCAATTCTTGGCTCATCTAAGACTTTCAATTAAATCATTCTTCTCGTATTTTTTTGCTATCTAAACACTTCTCCATTTCCTCCATATTTCAGAGGTGAAATCTTCGATTGTAACTTGTGTTTTTATTTTAACTTCTTGAAACTTTCCTGGTTTACCTGATTGGCAAACGCGAAATTCCTTATTACAGGAAGCACGCCTACGAAAGCATTACTATTTTATTTGCTTCAACAGTATCCTTTTACCAACGACCTTCGATTGACGTCATTGCTTTTGAATCATCAGCCCACGTATCCTGGCAACCAGCCTCGCCTTTATTGAAATTTAAACGATGACGAACTGTTTTGCTTTTGATATCTGGAGATTTGTTTTGTAGATCCGCCCTGCCCAACTACTCGTCTGTTATTAGTTATTAGCCTGCTTACAGATAATTATTCGTAGAGGGAGAGCTACCCAAAAGGGGTTGAAGTGGCTGGAGGCTGTAACACAGATACCCCCGTATCTTGATCTTGAAACACCCTAATGGTTTGATAGTCCCCCCTGTCAGAAGTGCTGGCTTGCTTTTCATACTGTTATCAATTGTCACGAGGCTATTTTCTTTTCAATAACTCCATCCAGACATTATAGCTAAGGAGGCATGGTGGTAGACTTCGGCTTTCTAAAACCCGCTGCTTCTGCTCTTTGGCCCTCAAGGGCTGTTTTCCAGTCTGCTTTCTTTTGTTCTCTTTGTAACCATGCAGGACATAAGGGAATTACTTATTTTTCGGGTTCCTGAGAACTTTTGATATACTTACAGTATAAACTTACTTGCTTAATGATTGATTCATTAAGATTAGCAGTTTCACCATCAACTGCAGGAAAGTTCATTCCAGGCTTCAAGGAAATACTTTATAATAACACTAAAAATCTGAATGTAGCTTTAGGTACAATAGCTATAGTCTGGATTCACCCCTGATGCCCCCCGTCCGCTGCAAAAAGGTAGAGATTGCTTTCAATGACAATATGAATATATAGACTCAAATACCCGTCTGTTATTTGGAGATGTCTGTTGTTTGAAAGTGTCTTGTGGGTAGGATGGAACGCGGGATTGAGGTTAGTTTTGAAAACACCCCATACAACGCGTGTGCTGCAGCAAAGGGGGTGTTTCTGAGTAACAAGGATGTAGGGTAGTGTGGAGATTATCTCAATGATTATGAAAGCAAACTATGATATCATAGCCTGTCTGATGATTGCGAAAGCATGAAACTTTGAGTTACAGAGAGCTTTCTTGGTCTTCTATATTGCTCTGTACCTTTGTACGTCGAGCACTAAGATGCAGTTTTAAACAATACAATTGCTTTAGAGATAGAAGCAAGCCATGTTCCTTTGTAAGATTTTAAAAATATCTTTTGGATATTGTCATTATGAAATTGTCACTAAGGACTTCTTTCTCAAGAACAGCAGAAACTCGATCCAGTCTTTATTTTGTATGTACAAAAGTCTCCTGGGGCCACGGGTTAAAGATCAAAAGGCTAAGGGCCGCAAAAGACTTAATGAACAATGCAAAGCAAGAAAGTGCAAACGTCAAGTGTCACACAAAACCGGAGGAGCGGAAGGAGAGCTAGGAAGTGAGCCCTTTCTTTGAAGTCTGGATTAATGAATAAATTTTTCGTGTTTACACTCGCAATATTACCAACTAAAAGATGGAAAACGAACTAGACGATCTTCACCAATTATCTGGAGCTATTTTCTCGGTAAGGTTTCATTAGTGGTTTACCAAAAATTAATTTTGGTTTTTTTAAATCTTATTTTAAATCTTAAGGGCCTATAAAAACTCATCTTTTTGCTAGTTCCGGTATCTTTTTATCTATCCCCTTTCCCTATTCGGTCCGTTTTTATTTCGTTGTTTATGATATAATGAAATATTAAGACGTCTTATAAAATCGTGTAACCACTCCTTTCTGTTACGTACTTGGCGGCCGCTAAAATTAACAATGTTTTAATAACATTCAGCGTCATAACATTGTCATAGATTGTTATATAAAAATTTCAGTCCATTCATTGATTTTATTATTATTGTTTAACTAGTTTCTGATTTCAATCTCTTTAGAGCAAATATAATGAATAATAACTGTACATATGAAAGTAATGAAAATTTTTTGCTTTATTTTGCTCTGAGCCGTCGCCCTTGTCTATAAGATATTGCCAAGCCTTTGAAATTTGCTAGGCCTACTGAATATTCAGTTCTTCATCGACTTAGCTGTCTGGTTTTTATTTCAGAACATATCATGTATCACCCCACATCTCCGCACGCTGGTTGCGAACGCCAAAGTCTACCAAAAGTCTTACCAAGGTACGTCGTGATTGCCCCTCCCATTGACTATTTCTTCATTCCCTGAAGTATTTTTCTTCTTTAATTTCATTATCATTATCACCATGCTTTAATTCACTAAATTGTTAAATGAACATAAAATCAAATAATGAGAAAAGTAAAATGATTAGTAAAATCAAATCCCTAATAGAATGGTTTGAACATACAAGGCCGGATGCAAGGGGGCGTAAGGGGCGTACGCCCACCCTATTTTGGTAGAAAAATAATTCAATCAGCTTGTTTGAACCCTATTTCCCTTACCTTATCCTTTGATATATGTTTTACGCCCCCCTTTCTCTAGGTGCTGGATCTGCCCTGACATACACTCTTTTTTTATAAGAATAAATTTTATAAGAATAATGAGGCTCAAAATCGGTGAAATTTAAGAATATTTTAAGAATATTGCGAGGCTCAGATCTCAGGGGGGAAAATTTTAGCGAGAGTCAACGAGCTCTGTTTTACAGGAAATAAGGATATTGTTCTGTTACTTAAGCCTCCATATTTGTAATACTGTAGGTGTGCGTTTTTTGGCATTTATGACAATGATAACAATTTATTGCTATATCCGTGTTTTCTGCCGTAAGAATAATTTAAGAATATTCCGAGGCTCAAAATGGCAAAAAATTAAGAATATTTAGGCTCAGAAAAAAATTAAGTATTCTTATAAAAAAAAGAGTGTAGGTAATATAGGTAGTTGGAACAAGGTAAAATAACCACGAAAAAGTAGCGAGGCACATCCAGAGTCTTATGAAATGTTGGGTTCCTATCCTATCATCCTATTTCTCAACTCGTAACTTCTCATAAGTAAATTTCTTATCAAAACGGTATGGACTACCCTGAGCTTGATGCATCCTACTTCAGTGATCAAGATACTGGTTTGAATTCTAAATTGGAAATGACTAAAATGCAGAACAAAGAACGAAACGGGAGACGGGATTTGGGGGATTTAAGACTTTAATGTGAACAGAAGGTCGTTTATATGCGGAAAAGTCTTTATTGAAATAAGAAACCAAAGGAATTCTGAAGAAGCACATTGATCCTTCTCATTGGTATTTCATAAGAGAACTTAAATTAATTGTGAAATAGTTTTAATCTCCCTACAGTTCAGAGAAAACTAATTCAACGTTGATGCAAAATGTTTTGAAATACCACCATGTCCAGAATATGGGGTTTGCCTCGTTTTGGTTTGCCTAGTTTTGGTTTGACTTTGTTAGCTATCTCTATGGATGGTCACTAATGTAAAAATTTAACACGTTGCTTGTTTTTCATTTTCTTGATTTTCAAAGAAATTTTAATGTGGCAACTGACTATGTTGGCCTACACGCATTTTTTTTTATAAGTAATTGCTTTATATGCAAGTCAGTACTGGGCAAGCCAAAAAGCTAAGCAATTTTCAGTACTGGATTGAAGACTGCTAAGCAATTTGAAAATTCTGGTGGATTTTGGGAATGGAGCTTTGGGCAGATGGCTAAATAACTTTACAAAGAGCTAATATCTTGAATAAAGATATTATATTTGGTTGAGTTGGTGTTCATGAATAAAAAGTGCTAACAACATCAATCATTAACTTGTTTCAACATCTTCAATTGATTGTGCCTTCTGACATGTATGTGGCCCTATATTTACATTTTTCTTATCTATTTCCAAGAAAACACGAACAAAAAGTTAAGCAATTGCTAAGCAATTTTGAGTACTCAAATTGGTATTCAAGCAAAGCAATTTTGAGTACTGAGCCAAAGCTGAAATTGCTTATAAAAAAAATGCTTGTATATGGATGAAAAGATAAACAATTTGAATACAGAATTACTCTTCAATCAGATCAGGTCGGCTTGAAAAGAGCTAACTTTCTGGGGAAAAGCACATTGTACATACCAGCCCCTCAGTGAAGTTCCAAGAGGGCCTGCTTCGTCTTAGGGTGTGTTCTTATATCGTTTCCACACAGGCGGTACCCCATTTCAAAACATTTCAAAGCAGCTCTTTTTAGATAGTTAACTTGAGGAGAAGCAGGATTTGGAAAATCAATCGAGATAATTTGTGAGAATGAGCGATTTTTACTTCCTGCATCTCTATCCAGTGATGGGGACTGTGATGGTCCCTGTGGTGTGAGTAAGGCGTCGCCCTTCGGCAGGTCCAGTGTAGTATCAAAGAGCTCGGATAGGTTCGTCTCTGCATTTGGTGAGTGGTGGTGCAATTTGTGTGAATGAAATGGCCTGGGTTTCTTGCAGACCCGTTTGCGCAGTGGTAGCGCTCTAGAGTACGAATCTAGAGGTCGTGGGTTCGAGTCCTACTCGGGTCATTTCCACTCTCACAAATCATCTCGATTTTAGATAGTAAGATAATCAGGAAAATTGTGAGAATCGAAAGTCTGATCTTTGTTTTGTAGAATGAACTCAATAGAAGATCTCGGGCTACGTCAGCAGTGGGCATTTAAGAATTGTTCGATCTGGGTCAAGTTTAATCTGACTGGTCCTAATTCAAAACATTCAGAAATTTCTGCCTTCTGTTTTTCACAATTCTCTGTACTCTTAAAGAATATTCCCATCTCTATTTGATTATTATTTGACTTGTCTTAACAAACATTGGCTAAGATAGAGAAAGAAAAGTAGCAAGTTATTTATATAAACCTCTTTTATGTAGAATAATTGTCAGTTTAATTGTTGAATTTTCAATTCAAATCCATATTTTATTTCAGCAACCATTGTGACGGCAAATCAGTTTATCGAATCGATCAACGCTTTAGCTGAGATGGCTGTTAGTGCGAAAGGAGCTACACGATTCATAGGTTTGAAATTCAAACTCCATTCTGTTCTCTTTGTCTTGTTATACTCCCCCCTCTTGTTTCAATTGCATTTCATCAGCATCTTGTTATTCTTTTGTTTTTCCTTTATCATCTCTGCCTTCTTCTATTTCTGATACTCAGAAATAAATTAGTGGTTTAACGTGGAGCAAAATATATTCATTTGATAGGGCTATCACAATCACAATATGCCAACCAGGTCTCAAACCCTGGACCTCTTCCAATATAGGCCAATTTGGTAACAACTAACCTATGGTCAAACAGGTTGTTATTCTTTTTTATATCACTCATTCTTGCTCTTATATTTCTAATTCTCCTTTTCTTCTTCTCAATATTTCATACGTGTTCTTTCCCCTACTTTTTTCTTTCTGTTTCTTACAGCTGTTATTCTTCTTCTCTTTCGTACACCACTTCCTCAACCATTACTTTACCTTTTTTCTCCTGAAACCTTTCTCCTTCACCTTATAATTGCTCCTTCTTCACTTGGTGTTCTTCAATCTACTCCTTTGACAACTATTAATTTACCCCTCTTCTCTTTGTTCCATCTTTGCTTGGTCTTCTTCAATCTACATCTACTTTTATCATTCTTCTTGTCTTTCGTACACTAATTTGTCTTCTATTGATTTTTACCCCTCTCCTCTTTGTGTTTTTCTTCTTTACCTTCTTTAGGTACCTTTTTCACTTAGTGTTCTTCTATCTTCTACTTCCATGATTTTCCTGCTCTCTTGTACACTACTTCGTCTACTTTTAATTTACATCTCTTCTCCTGATATATTTCTCGTTTGTCTTCTTTTTGTTCCTACTTCACTGAGTGTTCTTCAATCTACTCCTACTTCTTATCATCCTACTTCTCTTCTTTTACTTTAACTCTCTTCTCTTTTTGTTTTACTTCTTTGGCTTCTTTTAGTCCCTTCTTCACTTGATGTTCTCCAATCTACTTCTTTCATTCTTCTCTTTCGTACAATACTCCGTCTACTATTGCTTTACATCTCTTCTCCTGATATCTTTCTCCTTTGCCTTCTTTTAGTCCCTTCTTCACTTGAAGTTCTTCAATCTACTTCTTTCATTCTTCTCTTTCGTACAATACTCCGTCTACTATTGCTTTACATCTCTTCTCCTGATATCTTTCTCCTTTGCCTTCATTTAGTCCCTTCTTCACTTGATGTTCTTCAATCTACTTCTATCATTCTTCTCTTTCGTACAATACTCCGTCTACTATTGCTTTACATCTCTTCTCCTGATATCTTTCTCCTTTGCCTTCTTTTAGTCCCTTCTTCACTTGATGTTCTTCAATCTACTTCTTTCATTCTTCTCTTTCGTACAATACTCCGTCTACTATTGCTTTACATCTCTTCTCCTGATATCTTTCTCCTTTGCCTTCTTTTAGTCCCTTCTTCACTTGATGTTCTCCAATCTACTTCTTTCATTCTTCTCTTTCGTACAATACTCCGTCTACTATTGCTTTACATCTCTTCTCCTGATATCTTTCTCCTTTGCCTTCTTTTAGTCCCTTCTTCACTTGAAGTTCTTCAATCTACTTCTTTCATTCTTCTCTTTCGTACAATACTCCGTCTACTATTGCTTTACATCTCTTCTCCTGATATCTTTCTCCTTTGCCTTCTTTTAGTCCCTTCTTCACTTGATGTTCTTCAATCTACTTCTATCATTCTTCTCTTTCGTACAATACTCCGTCAACTATTGCTTTACATCTCTTCTCCTGATATCTTTCTCCTTTGCCTTCTTTTAGTCCCTTCTTCACTTGAAGTTCTTCAATCTACTTCTATCATTCTTCTCTTTCGCACAATACTCCGTCTACTATTGCTTTACATCTCTTCTCCTGATATCTTTCTCCTTTGCCTTCTTTTAGTCCCTTCTTCACTTGAAGTTCTTCAATCTACTTCTTTCATTCTTCTCTTTCGTACAATACTCCGTCTACTATTGCTTTACATCTCTTCTCCTGATATCTTTCTCCTTTGCCTTCTTTTAGTCCCTTCTTCACTTGATGTTCTTCAATCTACTTCTATCATTCTTCTCTTTGGTACACTACTCCGTCAACTATTGCTTTAGATCTCTTCTCCTGATATCTTTCTCCTTTGCCTTCTTTTAGTCCCTTCTTCACTTGATGTTCTTCAATCTACTTCTATCATTCTTCTCTTTGGTACACTACTCCGTCAACTATTGCTTTAGATCTCTTCTCCTGATATCTTTCTCCTTTGCCTTCTTTTAGTCCCTTCTTCACTTGATGTTCTTCAATCTACTTCTATCATTCTTCTCTTTCGTACAATACTCCGTCAACTATTGCTTTACATCTCTTCTCCTGATATCTTTCTCCTTTGCCTTCTTTTAGTCCCTTCTTCACTTGATGTTCTCCAATCTACTTCTTTCATTCTTCTCTTTCGTACAATACTCCGTCTACTATTGCTTTACATCTCTTCTCCTGATATCTTTCTCCTTTGCCTTCTTTTAGTCCCTTCTTCACTTGATGTTCTTCAATCTACTTCTATCATTCTTCTCTTTGGTACACTACTCCGTCAACTATTGCTTTAGATCTCTTCTCCTGATATCTTTCTCCTTTGCCTTCTTTTAGTCCCTTCTTCACTTGATGTTCTTCAATCTACTTCTATCATTCTTCTCTTTGGTACACTACTCCGTCAACTATTGCTTTAGATCTCTTCTCCTGATATCTTTCTCCTTTGCCTTCTTTTAGTCCCTTCTTCACTTGATGTTCTTCAATCTACTTCTATCATTCTTCTCTTTCGTACAATACTCCGTCAACTATTGCTTTACATCTCTTCTCCTGATATCTTTCTCCTTTGCCTTCTTTTAGTCCCTTCTTCACTTGATGTTCTTCAATCTACTTCTATCATTCTTCTCTTTCGTACAATACTCCGTCAACTATTGCTTTACATCTCTTCTCCTGATATCTTTCTCCTTTGCCTTCTTTTAGTCCCTTCTTCACTTGATGTTCTTCAATCTACTTCTTTCATTCTTCTCTTTCGTACAATACTCCGTCAACTATTGCTTTACATCTCTTCTCCTGATATCTTTCTCCTTTGCCTTCTTTTAGTCCCTTCTTCACTTGATGTTCTCCAATCTACTTCTTTCATTCTTCTCTTTCGTACAATACTCCGTCTACTATTGCTTTACATCTCTTCTCCTGATATCTTTCTCCTTTGCCTTCTTTTAGTCCCTTCTTCACTTGAAGTTCTTCAATCTACTTCTATCATTCTTCTCTTTCGTACAATACTCCGTCAACTATTGCTTTACATCTCTTCTCCTGATATCTTTCTCCTTTGCCTTCTTTTAGTCCCTTCTTCACTTGATGTTCTTCAATCTACTTCTTTCATTCTTCTCTTTCGTACAATACTCCGTCTACTATTGCTTTACATCTCTTCTCCTGATATCTTTCTCCTTTGCCTTCTTTTAGTCCCTTCTTCACTTGATGTTCTTCAATCTGCTTCCATCATTCTTCTCTTTCGTACACTACTCCGTCTTCTATTGCTTTACATCTCTTCTCCTGATATCTTTCTCCTTTGCCTTCTTTTAGTCCCGTCTTCACTTGAAGTTCTTAAATCTACTTCTATCATTCTTCTCTTTGGTACACTACTCCGTCTACTATTGCTTTACATCTCTTCTCCTGATATCTTTCTCCTTTGCCTTCTTTTAGTCCCTTCTTCACTTGATGTTCTTCAATCTGCTTCCATCATTCTTCTCTTTCGTACACTACTCCGTATACTATTGCTTTACATCTCTTCTCCTGATATCTTTTTCCTTTGCCTTCTTTTAGTCCCTTCTTCACTTGATGTTCTTCAATCTACTTCTATCATTCTTCTCTTTCGTACACTACTCCGTCTACTATTGCTTTAGATCTCTTCTCCTGATATCTTTCTCCTTTGCCTTCTTTTAGTCCCTTCTTCACTTGATGTTCTTCAATCTACTTCTATCATTCTTCTCTTTGGTACACTACTCCGTCAACTATTGCTTTACATCTCTTCTCCTGATATCTTTCTCCTTTGCCTTCTTTTAGTCCCTTCTTCACTTGATGTTCTTCAATCTACTTCTATCATTCTTCTCTTTCGTACAATACTCCGTCAACTATTGCTTTACACCTCTTCTCCTGATATCTTTCTCCTTTGCCTTCTTTTAGTCCCTTCTTCACTTGATGTTCTTCAATCTACTTCTATCATTCTTCTCTTTCGTACAATACTCCGTCAACTATTGCTTTACATCTCTTCTCCTGATATCTTTCTCCTTTGCCTTCTTTTAGTCCCTTCTTCACTTGATGTTCTTCAATCTACTTCTTTCATTCTTCTCTTTGGTACACTACTCCGTCAACTATTGCTTTAGATCTCTTCTCCTGATATCTTTCTCCTTTGCCTTCTTTTAGTCCCTTCTTCACTTGATGTTCTTCAATCTACTTCTATCATTCTTCTCTTTCGTACAATACTCCGTCAACTATTGCTTTACATCTCTTCTCCTGATATCTTTCTCCTTTGCCTTCTTTTAGTCCCTTCTTCACTTGATGTTCTTCAATCTACTTCTATCATTCTTCTCTTTCGTACAATACTCCGTCAACTATTGCTTTACATCTCTTCTCCTGATATCTTTCTCCTTTGCCTTCTTTTAGTCCCTTCTTCACTTGAAGTTCTTCAATCTACTTCTTTCATTCTTCTCTTTCGTACAATACTCCGTCAACTATTGCTTTACATCTCTTCTCCTGATATCTTTCTCCTTTGCCTTCTTTTAGTCCCTTCTTCACTTGAAGTTCTTCAATCTACTTCTTTCATTCTTCTCTTTCGTACAATACTCCGTCAACTATTGCTTTACATCTCTTCTCCTGATATCTTTCTCCTTTGCCTTCTTTTAGTCCCTTCTTCACTTGATGTTCTTCAATCTACTTCTTTCATTCTTCTCTTTCGTACAATACTCCGTCTACTATTGCTTTACATCTCTTCTCCTGATATCTTTCTCCTTTGCCTTCTTTTAGTCCCTTCTTCACTTGATGTTCTTCAATCTACTTCTATCATTCTTCTCTTTCGTACAATACTCCGTCTACTATTGCTTTACATCTCTTCTCCTGATATCTTTCTCCTTTGCCTTCTTTTAGTCCCTTCTTCACTTGATGTTCTTCAATCTACTTCTATCATTCTTCTCTTTGGTACACTACTCCGTCTACTATTGCTTTACATCTCTTCTCCTGATATCTTTCTTCTTTGCCTTCTTTTAGTCCCTTCTCCACTTGATGTTCTTCAATCTACTTCTATCATTCTTCTCTTTGGTACACTACTCCGTCTACTATTGCTTTACATCTCTTCTCCTGATATCTTTCTCCTTTGCCTTCTTTTAGTCCCTTCTTCACTTGATGTTCTTCAATCTACTTCTATCATTCTTCTCTTTCGTACAATACTCCGTCTACTATTGCTTTACATCTCTTCTCCTGATATCTTTCTCCTTTGCCTTCTTTTAGTCCCTTCTTCACTTGATGTTCTTCAATCTACTTCTATCATTCTTCTCTTTGGTACACTACTCCGTCTACTATTGCTTTACATCTCTTCTCCTGATATCTTTCTCCTTTGCCTTCTTTTAGTCCCTTCTTCACTTGATGTTCTTCAATTTTCCCTTCCTTTCCCTTCACCTCCTACTTTGAGTGAATTTTTGTCTTTTTCCCTTTGCCTTCTTTAAGAACTTATATCAGCCATCTTTCTCTTTGTTTCAGGTGAAACTCTGAGTGACATAAAAAACATGTTTGGCGAGATCGAAGCAATGAAGAACGACTTGGTATTTTACTTAAATCTTGATTATTCTTTATCATTTGATGGAAATCTATGATGCCCAGAAGTATTTTAGATACAAATATTTTACAGGGAGCTAGACAAAAAATTTCCATCAAGATTGTAAGAGGATTTCTATTTCATCATAACTATGAAAATAGCTCGAGGGAATATTAGCTCAAGATGAACCTAGGATGGACATTAATTTCTACAAAGAGATCAACAAAGTCTCCAGAAGGCGTATGTTTAGCTGTGCAAGAGGTATTTTGCCAACCCCTTCCGAATACCTTTATTTACCCCACTGCTTAGAAGAATGAAAGTCAGATTTTTCGTTGCAGCAGTTAAGTCTTCTATCTTCATGGCTGAATCCTGGTTTTTTCATTCATTCGAGAAAACGAAGTCAAATAAACTGAAAACTGATATATTTTCTCTTTTGCAGATGAAAATGTTTATCAGTGAAGTTATAATCCCCCTAGAGAGCAAAGCTGAGCAAGAGATCAACATGTCTAAAGTAAATCATTCTTTTTGTAAAATTTACTCGATAAAATGACGCTGCTCAATGATTGATGATGGTAGTGTTTAGGGTAAGATTGATTACCTGGTTAAAATGAGTGAGTTGGTCGTGGTGATTAGAGGCAACCCTAAGACCCTTCTTTTGTTCAATGCTATCAAATAGGCATGGACTCAACTCCTACCCCTAGCTTGAGTCACTTATTGTCAGTCCAGCTCTTCTTGCTAAGTGCTGAGCAGACTGGCATTGAGTTTGAAGACCTTTTTATTCATTAGAGTCTTAAAGTGCCTCTTCACCTTTTTCTTTTCTTTGCGCAATGTGATAGAGCTCGATGCGCTGATTCTGAAGCAAAAAAAAATTTTACGATCAGAGTTGTGGTTGCTTAGTTATGATCTCTCAAAGTCGTGAAATTCGGGGTTTTTCGTAAAAAACGATGTTACATATAGGCGTTGGCCGAGGGCGGGGCGTGACGTCATAGTAGGAACCCAAGTTTTTTTCCCCATACTGAAGCCTTATAATAAAAAAATAGTTTAAAAATAGTAAAAATAGAGATATATGCATGAAAATTTGTTTACATGGACAGTATGATGCGTGCAAGACGATAGGGTACTTTTCATTCTCAATTGTTCCCCCATTCTATTTTTAGAATGGGGTGCAATGCTCTATTGTTCTATATCTCTAAAGTTCTCAATGCAATTAACTTTGCTCAGCTTATCAACACAACAATGAAACTTTGTTCTTACACGCAATGCGATGCGCAGAAAAAGATGAACTGTCAGCCTTCTTCAAGCTGTGCCCCTATTGCTATTTTAAGAATGGGGTACTAGTTCCCAGGTCCCTGAAGTAATGATTCTATAACTATGCTTAGCAATGAGATAGAGCAATGAAACTTGGTATTTATACGCAATGCGATGCGCAGAAAAAGATGAACTGTGAGCCTTCTTCAAGCTGTGCCCCCTATTGCTATTTTTAGAATGGGGTACTAGTTCCCAGGTCCCTAAGTAATGATTATATAACTATGCTTAGCAATGAGATAGAGCAATGAAACTTGGTACTTATACACAATGCGATGCCCAGAAAAAGATGAACTGTGAGCCTTCTTCAAGCTGTGCCCCCTATTGCTATTCTCAGAATGGGGTACTAGTTCCCAGGTCCCTGAAGTAATGACTCTGTAACTTTGCTTAGCAATGAGATACAGCAATGAAACTTGGTATCTATGCGCAACAAAATGCCCAGAAAAAGATGAACTCTCAGCCCTCTTCAAGCTATGCCCCCTATTGCTATTTTTAGAATGGGGTACTAGTTCCCAGGTCCCTGAAGTAATGACTATAACTTTGCTTAGCAATGAGATACAGCAATGAAACTTGGTATTCATAAGCAATAGGAAACAACTGAATAGTTATAGATTGTCCAAAGAATAAAAAATACTAAGTAAAAATAAAGTCCACGAATACATTTATTACTGCATTGAAATAATACATTTAATCTGAGTCAATTGCTGCTTCCTTGATATAACCAGTCTGTTTGCCTGCTTCAACTGGAAGTGCTATTCAAATTGCTGTATATGCACAGGCAGATAGTGGGATTCTTTTATTCCTTCCCTAGTATCCATGCATCAGGCGGATGAATTCACGATAGGATACACTTTGTAGAAATCTATAATGATAGATTGATATTTGATAAACTAGTGCAGTGAATTTAAAATACATATTGCTTGTCCTAGAGAAAAACAAGGTAAAAGTTTATTTGGAAAATCAAAAAATGGTAACAAGTTAGCAAAAGATTCCTGAAACTTATAGAAGACAGGCCCGGCGCAGGGGCTCTTCAGAGTTGGTCCGGTTCAAGCTAAACCTCTTTTGCCCGGGGACATACCCCTTGAATATTCCGAAAGCTACCGTAAAAATCTAATGTCTAAAAACCAATATCGTTTTTGACAAAAGGGATGTTTTGGCCGAAAAGTTGGTCGAGCCAACACTGCACCAACCGGACCGATTCTGCCAGGCTTGAAGAGGCAGATGAACATAAATTTTATGGTTGGCACTAGCCTGAAAACAATTCTCATGGCGTTTTAAACAAAAAACATATAGAAAGGTTGCAGAGAAGATAGGTGGTTCTAAAAAGTGCTTCTTAACTCCAGTTTGATCACTGAAGCTCCTTCAGAGACGTAGGAACCGGGGGGCACTGGGGGCACGTGCCCCCCAAGATTTTGCAAAAAAAGAAAAAGTGCCCTTTTTACCATAGGTATTTTGCCCCATTTTCGCAAATTTAAGGTATTTGAAAGTGCCCTTCTAGCGGCAAAAGTACCCTTAAAGTGTCGTGCCCCCCAAGTTTGAAATGCTTCCTACGTCCCTGAGCTCCTTCAAGAGCTTCGAATTCTAATTTGTATACCTGCCTTGAAATTTCTTATCTCTACCTACTTAGTTGATGAATTGTTTATTGGTGAAGAAATTAATTATATCAGAAACAGAGAAAAAAGACTGGCCTATTAAAAGGCCTTAGCCTACTTACCAAGTCGCCACAGGCTCTATCTCCTCAAATCGCCTGCTCAATTCCTTGTCTTTTTCTAACTCTTTCTCCACTTCCCTTTCGTAATTGACGATGGACTGCTCGTCTGCGATGAGGTCGAACTGATGTAGGCCATCATCATCGGCACTACTACTGCTTTCAACGGCGCTCTTGGTTGAATTATTTGCGCGAAGAAACTCCCTTCCTTCTTCCTACGCTTCTACAGCATATTCTGAGTTGCTCGAATCCTAAAAGTTGTTTTCTTCAGAGGAAGACATCGCGAAAAAGATAGGCCTAGCAGTTGACAGACCTGATAATCGTCGAAAGAGAGTGTAAACATTGCGGGGCAGCGCCTGCGTGACAGTTGATCATGTGATTGTGGTCGGCATGCGCCTTACCACTATGACATCAGAGATTCGCTCGTTCCCAGACTGCTCGTTTAACACCACGATGGGGCACAAAACTGCCCCTAGCTCAACAAATACACCTCTGATTGCAAAAATTTTTTCATTCTCGAAATCAGTGCATTTAGATCTATCGAATGACGTGAAGTCAAAAAAAAGGTGAAGAGGCACTTTAACATTGAGAAGAATGAGCTAATTGTGCTCTTTTCATTAATTTGTAGCTTTATGTTTTGCATAGTACTTTATATCAATCTTGATAAGTCTAATTCAAGCTGTTAGATGTGTCGATTTAAAATAAATGATGAAAAAAGAATATTTAGATACAATTAACTGTCAAAAAATGCTCAGAAAAATCCTTAAGCTCAAACTTATGCTGCTTGGAAATAAACTTTAAAGTATGATAGAAATTCTATATTATTATTAATTTTATTGCAGATGGCCCTGAAACAGTACTTGCAGGATAACAAGATACAAACTGAGGTATGGGTTTAAAATCATCTGAATACTTAACTCAACCATTATTTTTCAACTCAACCATTATCTTCGGTTTCATCCCCAAATAAACCGTAGGGATAACATTTGCCAGCTCTTTGTAATTTTAGGCAAAAGGAATCAAGAGTAAATATAAAAAATATATGTTGACTGTGCGATAGAAGAAGTGAAACTCAAAATGCAGACACGTGCTTCTGCGACAAAACGACAATATTAAAAAGTTTAGTACCGAAATGATAAGGTATTAAAATTTTACAACGTTTCGGGATTATACCCGTTATCAAGTGATTCGTTATGAATCGAGCAAAGCAAAGAAAAGACAAGATTCGAAAGATAGAAGAGAATGTGAGATGCGATGTGACGTAGTTGGATAATAGAAGAGGAAGGACAAGAGGGAGAAAAGCCAATTGCAAATATGTGCATTGTTTGTTAAGTCCATTAGGGTAAAGAGCTTTTAAATTTAAGATTAATCGTTTCTGCACTCATGAGACTGACTATACCAATGAAAAACCCAAAATACAGCAGTACTTATTTACAATAGGTTATAAATTTAAGACAAAAGTCAAATTTAAGTTGACTATGATTTAACTTTATTTATCAGGTCGTAAATAAAGCGACGCATGAAATTGTGAAATTACGAAAAAAGAGCCAAAGAAAAAAGTCAAGGCCAGGAAAATATGAAGCCAGAGAAGAAGAGGTTGGTTTCGTATTTTTGCTTTTGTGTTAGATCTATTTGTTTTTTTATAGCTTATTCTCGTGTTTTTTTCATTTGTTTGACTAATCTTTTTTTTGGTTTGCCAGTTTTTGAAGGTTTGTTTCATATTCTACTTATTTTTCTGTTTGTTTTGGTTTTTTCCGTATTTTTGCATCTCCGTCTGCATATTTTTGTTGGTCATTTTCTCTATCTCGTTTATTTGTTTATTCTTGCCTTCCCAATTGATCAAAACTTTTTGTAGAAATCTTTATTTCTTATCACCGGGTCTCATTTTTCCAGTCATCAATTTCAAATGACAAAATCTTATTTTTAGATGTTAAACGATCTTCTGAATTCAGAGAAGAAGCTTTTAAACTTGCGACAACAAGGCCTACGGAGAGTAAGTATTTTATTGATTCCAATGTTTATGCTAGAAGTATACAATGTGCCATAAATTACATGAAGTTGTATCATCAACAATAGGAATAGGAAAAGGTTTAATAGCCTTGCACAGATCTTGGTGAGAATGTACTTTATACTAGACTTGGTTACTACGCCAGGACTTTTCAGGAAGGAGATTGCTCCAGAGTGGCTAATTACTTTAGACCCTTGGTTTAAAAACTCTACTGATGTTTTTACCAGTGTGCTGACGAGAGCTGAGAGTGATCGGTCTAGTCAGAAGAGAAGGCCTCCTAGTCTATACAGATGTTGTTACGTACATCAGAAATAGTATTGAATTGACCTAGCAGCAGCAACAGTGAATTAATGAAAACATTGATAAGCCTAAAACATTAAAAGTGCTAGTGAAAAGCTACTGCTTATAGGCAAGGTCTCTTCACGGATATAACATTATCATTGTTGATAGATTGCATATTACTTAACTTATTTTCATTTTTACTTCTCTTCTAATTTGATCACAATACTATCGCTTCATAATCAGTAAGAGATCAAAAAATGAGGGGATGGGAACAATTCTCAAACAATGTAAGGTAAAAATAAGAGCACATGATATCTGAGATTATACTTTAGGGACTAGTGTACAAAGAAACTGCATCATACTTTGTTACTCATCAATTTTCACAATATATTGTTCACCAGGCCAAAAATATATTGGGAAATATTAATTTCTAGAAATGCAAAAAATCCTGAATAATTTGTTTCTGATCTTCTGCTTTTAGGCTCTGATCGGAGAAAGAAGAATATTTTGTTTTATCGGAGAAAGATTATGTACTTATGGGAGAGGCCTATCAGTTTACAATGGCAGGGTACGTTTTAAGTTTTATTATCACTCAAGGCCTAACTATAGCGAAAATCACTTGAAATATAGATACCTTTTATTAACATCCATTTTAGCAAGGGTAACTGTTGAAAAGACAACGAGATATATTAGGTAGTTGAAAATAGAGGCTCATCATTTTAATGTCTTCCTCCAAAAATTTCATTTGACTATCAACGATCTAGATGCTATGGGTTTGTTGTTACCTGGGCTATAGCGGTTGACTAATTGTAAAGGGAAAATTGACATGATCTCAGACAGTGGCGTGGGATAGAGTTAGGAGTTGTAAAATCTCCCTGAGGAGCTAAATAGACCTTCAGGGACCTAAACGTTTTCTGGGGGCTTATCTTGGGAAGGATGAGATATCCCTTCAAAATATATGAATATGGAACAAGATAAGGTTTATTCAATGAGTTTTATGGTGTTGCTCAGAGCAGCCAAGACTAATTTATCGATTTGGCTTTTCAATTCTTTTCTCTAAATGTAGCTTTAATCCAAATTATTGGCTTGTGGAAAATAAAATATTTGATCGATATCTGATAGATTTCCTCAATGTTGGACCAACTGACGTCAGAGTGGGATAAAGTAATTAGCAGACCAAGTGAATTGCCAACTGAAAGTGAAGAAGTCATATCGGTATGTTGAGTAATCAAATTATTCTTATTCCAGTAAATACACCGTTTGCATGCAACTAATGAGGATCTTTCAATTGGTCATAAGCAGAAATTGACAGTAAAACAAGTCGAGATCCGGATGAATCGTGGTTAACGAGACATGATTTCTGGCCTTCAATTTTTTCATCAATCACTGCATATATTTTGCAGAAATCAAATAAATGAATTTTTTCTGTAAACTCTTGCCTAGGATTTCTCTGAGTTAAGAAAAACCATTGAAAGTAAGTTAAGGAATTCTAGGGGGGTACTGTGGAAAAAGAGGAAGGATCATAACCTCCTTGGCCCTCCTTTCATTACAGGCTTTGTCTCAAGTACTACATAAGATTTTTTGTATCAACTTACCAGTTTCTAATGGTTGTTCGTATTTCTAAATTCTGATTATGAAATTTCACTGCTTTTTTCATACAGCATCCATCAACTTACAACACTGCAACAATCAAAAGAAAAAACAAATATACCACGATCGACTACAGAATGGCTAATCAGCAACCTAATGCCAGCAAGAGCCAAGAAGAAACAGCCGATGCCCCACCAGAGCACCCCTCATCTGCTCCTACCCCTGTCCCTGTTTTAGCCAACGGCGATGCCAAAGCAACAGTTCCGGTTTCTAATCAAGTTGAACCAAGTCTTGGAAAAGAAGAAGTAGTTGGAAGTGGACCACAAGTGGTGATTAAAAAAGCATTGACAAGTGACGCCAGGTTTTCAATGGTCGAAGGCAGTCCTTCTCTGAGAGTTAGGCAAGTTGCAGCCAATGGAAAGTAAGTAGATTTACCACATTATAATTTGCAGTGGTCTGACGTGATTTAGACAATGAATATTTTGATGGTTTCATTGTTCTTAAAGACTTTACTCTAAGCCTTTTCTCTTCTTCATCACCAGGAAGCAACTAATAGCACTCTATGATCATGCAGCCAAAGATCCATCTCAGCTTTCATTCACAACGGTAACTTTTATGTCTATTAGATGAAATCATATTTACACGAAATTTATCAATCATTCTATCAATCAATTTACAAGTATGCCCGTCCCTAGGAGACCAATATTTCAATGAAATTCACTCAATTACTCGACCCTGCTTTTGTCATATTCATTTCCTAGTAATCATTATTCGAAATGATGTATGTGGATGGAAATGACTCGAGTAGGACTTTAACCCAAGACCTCTTTAAGTCTCTATTTAGAGGTTGCATCTAGAGGTCGTGGGTTCGAGTCCTACTCGAGTCATTTTCATTCACACAAATTATCTCAATTGATTTTCCAAATATTCTCAAGCTCTCCAATCATTATTCTTCAGAAAAGCCTTAAAATTTAATCTTTAGTCACAATGTTATTAAAAACTTACAAAACTGGTAAAAACTCGCGTCTTTTGTCTAATGAGGGTTGATTTTCTATTTCAGGGAGACATATTGAAACCAATCAGTGAAGAAACTTCGGGTTGGCAGTATGGAGAGAATACCAAGACAGCCAAGTTAGAAAATATTTTTCATAAATTTTGATTTTCATCTCTGTTTTATTCCTAGCAGTGGTCCAGTACAAGACACAGGGTTGTTCACAAGGGTGACAACGAAACCTATACATTAAAAGAAGGTCTTCTGCTTCGGTTTTTATGCTTAACATTTGAAGTTCTCATGTGTGTGATAAGTGATTAGGCCTTCAAAGGCTAGAATAAAACACTGAAAAATAAACGTCTAATTGGTAGGGTTTTGTGCTTACGATTTTTGCGTTGAAAATACTTTTATTTATTGCTTCACTTTTGAACCTTTATTTTGTAGAACTGGTTGGTATCCCGCTGCATATGCTGAAATTATTTCTTCCACATCAAGGTGAGCTTAGCAATCTAACTTTTCTTCAACATTAGTTTAATGCTGGTATGGCTCAAACCTTTATATAGAGCTATCGAACATCTTTTCGCCCTTGTATAACCGTTGACCCTAAATAATCGTTGAACAACCTAACCTTGAAAAATAGGCGAAATCCAGTGAAACATGATGGTACTGGAAAATGCTACAGGATCCAGTTCTTCTCACTATCTATTATCCCAATTTGATATGTGTGACTGCAAATGCATAAAGTTTTAGAATTTGATGTTCGTGAAAATATATGTATTACATCTCAAAATAGGCAGATAAATCGGAAACATAGCGAAACGAACACTTAGATTACTTAAGCTTTTCGTCTGACACTCAACAGAGTAATACGTCAGAAAGAGAACAAAAGAGAAACCCTAACTGATTTATATACCCAGATATGTTTTCTGATTGGCCTTTTTTGATCCATATGTGGGTATATACATCAGTTAGGTTTCTGTTTCGTTCTCTTTCTGATGTATTACTCTATTGAGTGTCAGACGAAAAGGTTAAGGAATTTGTTTGTTTCGCAATGTTTCCAGCTATTTTGAAATTTTGTACCATCCAAAGACTGATGACATCTGCATAATTAACACGGGGATTCATTCGTCATGATGGTTAGTGAAAATAAGACCCTGATTTTTCTCTTTCTCATTTTTCTGATTAAAGCTTTATTACATAGATGATATCTTGAAGTTATGTACCGACCAAAGGCTATCTAACGATAAGCTCTATTTATTTCCAAACCAAGCGTATTTATCATAAGACGAAATAGATGGACATGAAAATCATAAACTTGAACTTTCTCATGCATTGAACAATAATATTTATCGCCATGACTTTATTTTTATTTCAAATTGTTTCTCATTTGAAATATTTTGTTTTTAGGAACCCCGAAGTTCAAAATACCCCAGGAGAAAAGGCAAAGTCACCCCCAAAGGAAGGAAAGACAAGACGAGTTTCTACGCCTGCGCAGTCCGGGTCTCCATACATTCCAGCCCCTGATTACGAAACTGACGAATCTGATGGTCGTACACCGAATACTAAAAATCAAAATGGTGTCTCACCTCTGAATTCAAGTATGGATATTTCATGATTTTTAGAGCTTACATACATTGACAAAGACACATCTAATATTTTGGCTTGATTTTTCAGAATTCTTGTTTTTCTAAAAGCTCTCTGTTTTCGGAGTTAGGCCGTTTTTTAGGCTTAGCAGAACACCCCCTTAAACTCATCATCTCTCAAATATCCAAAGAAAGGCTCAGCAAAGAACATCGCCGTGAGACAGACAACGAGGTTTTAATATGCATGAAATCCTGTGTCACTACTGACGGCTCTATAGTTGTTCAGTTGATCGATCAGGTTGTTACGCAACGTTTTATGAATTCGTTATGTAATGTTAAAAGGCTGGGAACCACCCGACGGCAAACAGCAAAACAACTGTGCGTTTCACATCAGGCCGTTTTTTGAGTGAGTTGTTTTCTTCATCCGAAATTCTCTCTTCAATTGCAGATGGCTTCAAAAGAGCAGCTGTACTCTAGGCTTCACATGCCTCGTATTAGTAACCGAAAAAGAGGCAGCTATTTCTAGCAAGTGTTCAGCAATTGTTAAGATGTGTAAAAACAACTTTTTATGTCGAAGTCTCTTTTTAAACCCCTCTAAATCCGTAGTTTTGCATCAAAATAGAAATTTACGTCCTAAATCTTATACAAACCTATTGAATAGTGTTTGGTACAGAACTTCAGTATGGCCAGAAATATCGGAAACATAGCGAACGAACACATAGATTACTTAAGCTTTTCGTCTGACACTCAACATAGCAATACGTCAGAAAGAAAACGAAACAGAAACCTATTGGCAATCCTAGAAATCAAGACCTAATTCTATGCTGATTTCACAAAATCGAGACTCGTTTTGGTACAGTACTAGCCCACCACTAAGAAACTGAATATTGCTAAATCGGGCTGCCTGGTTTTTTATAGGCTGAGAAGAAATAGGTGAAGATCTGAAAATATATTCAGCAGGACAGCCACCGAATTTCCATGAAATGTCGAATCTTTTCAATCAAGATTATTTTTTAAAGCAGCATGAATTCTCAAGCTGAAAAATCTGATCTTAAAGTATAGATGCTCTACCATCTGTCAAGCTGGAGTTTCCTATTAATCTGTTTCTAATGGTGAGCTAGTACTGTAATACTTCTCCACCCACGTAGGCAGAACCCCTTTCCCTTCTGGCCAGAACCATGAAGCTCAACATCTAGAATGACTCTTTTGTTTACAGGTTTGTACTCTATCCCTCCTACAGCATCACCACCTACTATTAAAATCGATGGCATCGCAGAAACCAACAACAAAAAGAATGCAACTCCAAGTCCGTTGATGCCTCTTGCTGCCATGACGAAAAGCAATGAAGAACCAGACCCTGAAGACCCGGATGTTTCTCCTGCGATGCCATTTCCTCCCCCGCCTCCTGATTTCGACATGGAAGAAAACAACGACATTGACAATGTCGACAGAATTGGGGCTCTCGTGTACGTCTGTTGTTTTTATCACATTTTAACCAGTTATTTAATTATTTCATAAGGTAGATGACTTCTGATTGAAGAAAAACTTTTTAGATTGCACATACCACCTCAATTCATAGGATCTGATTGTGTTTGAGGTAATGTTAATGTTTTTGAAAAAAACTGAACTTTTTTCTAGAGACTCAAAATATTGACAAGTTTTATCTAAAGCTTGAAAATATTTGTGACACGATTTCCTCAAGTATGGTAGAAATTATGTCCTTAAACTTTCCACATTTGAAGGGTTTTCAAATCTGAAGATATTGACAGAAACAAAATTGAATTTTAGGGTTTTAATCTTTTTTAGAGAATATTTTTGGAAAGTAGAAATATTACTAAACAAAGTATCATATTTGGAGATATGTTTTGAAAGGATGGAATAGTTCAGCATATTGATATTTCTGCCAGTACCTGGCGAAAGGTATAAAACATCTTCCCTGAAAATTGGACAGAACCATCTAATCGGTTATCTTCTCGGATTAGATATTAAGAAAACAGAATTAACAATTAATTTACCTTATTTATATCGACAGTGCCGAAAGTCCATTCGCAAGTGTCAAGTTGAAGAAGACAGTTACCAATGACAGATCTCATCCCAGAATTTCAACCTGAAATAATTCAAATTCGTAATTTTCCAGGTTGGTGATGCTAGCGTTCTATTCTTCCTTTCATTTGTCATTAGTTAATGGTAGATGCTGTCGATTTAAACATAGAGAGGTAACCATACCCAACTGGGGAAATCTGAGGGTATTTCACAATTGCTAGATACTTACTAACTCTAGGTAAATAGTCGAGTGTTAACTCTGATAATTTTCATTAAGTTTGATTAATCTACTGTGGTCGAAGCTGACTAGAAAATGTCTCTTTCATTCGTCAATATCTTTCAGATAGGGATGGGTGTGACTCCTAACTTTGGCCTAAGAACCACTTACCTTACTGCAACTCTTGTTCAATCTCTTTGTGCTGCTTAGTACAAAGCAGAGAGACACAAAGTACTATTTTCAAGTCTAGATCCCTTTCTCTGGTACAACTCAGCCAGGGATTGAGCCTAGGACCATGCTAAACAGTGGCGAATACTCAACCACCCCACCACTAGTAAGCTTCTGGTATTACTATAATAGGTGCTAGTAAGCTACTGCTTATGTTATGGTAGGTGGTAGTGTATGAAGTTGGTCCCATTTGGTTACAGCAGTCTTCAATTTGAAAAGGACTGAACTAGGCAACCCATTATAATGAATATACTCGAAAAGAGTTTATGATTTTCTGACTAAAATTGAAGTAGCTGTCTTTGTTATTTAATCAACTCTTTGTTTTTTTTTCTTGTTATTGTTCTTTATTCCTTTGCCAAACAGTGTTTTCACACTTTAACTTTTTAGCTTTGATTCTTCAAACCCCTCTGACATATAGGTAGCTAAGACAGAATATCTAAAAACCTTCATATTTATGCTGTTCTGTTCATTTTCTAGATTTTATACAGCAGAGACTATTGAAGTGAACTCGAGGTATATTTTTCTATAAATTAGACGAATTTTGCAAATGATTGTTGCAGGTATTTATGAATATTATTAATTTTGTTCACGTTAGTTTTCACTTGAATTTATGTTCTCTACGAATTCTTCAACAAAAGTTTTCAACACATTTTTGCTAGAATTTCCTTTCAAAAATAAAAAAAACTCGAGCTAGTTGTGTCTGTGTGGTCTTACTGACCAACTAAAAAAATAACTTGAACTTCTCTTTCATCTGTTTTCCATTCGGTGAATTTGCTTAGAAATCTGAATGTTTTCAACTTTTGCCATCGAACATTTCACGAAAATCATGGATCTGGTTTTCTGTAATGTATTATTTTCGAAAAGGAGACTGTATGGTGAAGCTCCTCCCTTGAAAAAGGCACTCTTTCAAATAAGCGCCCCTTTATCTCAGATTAGTAAGAAGGTCAATGTATCATGAAAATGTAATCATGAAATAACGAAGGAAAATTCATTAGCTGACGAATTCGTTGAAGGATTTAAGAATTCATGCGAGTGCAAAAACTAGTCTTTATTTGATCCATTAACAAATCTTGAACTTTGCAAGAAGAGTTAGGAATCCATTTAAACCATTTCATTTCATTTTCATTTTTATGATAATGACTTGTCTGAAAGATTTTGACGTCATCGTAGATATTCTTCTGCCTAAGAAACCTAGCAACTGAACAAGAAATTTCTTGTTTTTGATTCATCTAAAAATATCCTTTATGATGGTATAGTATTTTTTGTTCTTACAATTTTCAAGGATTTGTACTTTGTATATATTCAAAGCACTACCACTCTATTACTAAAGCATACAGATTAGTTACCTACAAAATCTCTGTATAGGATTAATTTACACCTATAGTAAACATAGTATCATAGTAGCAAGTATTAGGACGGTTGAATTAAAAGCGACGAAGTTACAGAACCTCATCCTAATACGTTTGTCCCATTCTCAACTCGTGTTGCTTTAATATCTAGCTTGTTTTATAGATGACTTTATGATATATTAAGAGAGAGAGCGTGTGAGATACCATATACTAGTATAGAATTAAAATTATATTTGTACAATATTAATGATTTAGGGTGGTAGTATTGATAACTTTACAGTGAAATTATTTAATAAGATTCTGTTCCATTTGAGGCTCAATGATGATTTTGAAGAAAGTATTTATTCGAGTTTTTTTTATTAGCTCTTCCTTCCAAACTTTACTTTCTCCCAAGTCTTCTTTACTTAGTTCCATGAAAACTAATCAGTCTTAGGCAAGACTGAGCTTTCTCCAAACCAACCTGTAAACCAGTCAGGCGTTATATGACTTTGTCATTTTGAGATTTATTCAGATTGTTGGATCAGCCTACTCTGTCCATGTTTTCTTAAAGTATTCCACGTTTGAAATCAAAATGTTTGGAACTGCAATGGCAAACAAAATCGTTGACGCCCTGAATTTACGAGTTAGCACACTGGTTCCGTATCTGTCTTTGGAGGTGCGGAGGAGGAAGTTCCTCTGTGGAGGTGCGGAGGAGGAAGATCCTGCATAGAGAGCGATCGAAGACAGTAAACGACTTCTAGTGAGGAAGATATTATTATTTCAAAGTGAAGGAAAGAAAGACTATTTTATTGGAAATTATTTTCCTCGGTAAACGCCATCTCATGTCATAAAGGAGGTCAGTATTTTTTATGTTGCTGCATTACGGCGCCCTTGAAATTCGTCTGTATGTTTTGGTCCTCCCGTCCAAGTTGCTTTGAAATTTTACTAATCAGTGGGAGGAGTCGTTTTTTCTTATGGCCAACAAAGAAATGCAACCAATACTTTTTGGTTTTAGTACGAAGCATGGTCATTCAACGGTCTCAAAGGTGTAAATGTCAAAATCAGTCAAATGATCCAGATTTCTTCTAGAATTGGTGAAGTTTTCTTACTGTGTTTGTTTTGCTCCTTCGCCTTTTGAAATTTTAAAATGATCTTATTGAGAAGAAAGATAAGTCGTTCACATCTTGTGATTTTGTCCAAACTTTAAGCAAAAATAATTTCAATATTTATTCCAAAGTCTTCCAAAGATTAATCAAGCTAAAGCCATCAGAACATTGTTAACAAATTAGCTTTAATCGAAGAATGTTTAAGAACTTCCAGGCTGTAATTTTTAACTGGTCATTCTAAAACTTATATAATACTTTACGCACAGGCTGGTCCTTTATGTTAGCCAAAACCGAAATAAGATCTGGGATAGCCATCACATGCATTTTTAAGTTTTGACGTACTCGAGTGATAAGACAACAAGGAAATATTTGAGTCGAAGCTGTGCGTAAAAATGTCTGCCCCTACTCGAACCAATCACTCAACTCTAGTATCGATCAACACATGACCTGATTTTGTCGTTGCTCTTACTAAGAGCAGAAACGTTAAAAGTCGTTTTGTTTCTACAGACCAACTACCATCAAGACATCATGGCAGCAGTCCAAGACGATATTTTAGATGTTTTAGTTGTTGGTGGCGGTTGGTCTGGCCTGCTCGCTTGCAAATACGCCAAAGAACACAATTTGACGGTAAGAGTGCTCGAAAAACGTGACAAAATCGGCGGAGTGTGGTGTTACACTGAAGACGTAGGCACCCCAACAGTCATGAAAACAACGAGTTGCTCCTCTTCCTCATCAGTAACAGAAATGAGTGATTTTCCAATGCCGGAGGAGATTGGCGAGTTTCCCAAACACGAGGACATTTTTGACTACTTGCTGGATTATTGTGAATATTTCCAACTGGAGAGAAACGTCATTTTCAACTGTCCGGTGAAGAGAGCTGAAAAGTTTGGGACAATTTGGAATGTCGAGACAGAAAGTGGAGTTTTGTATCGCTCTAGAAATTTGGCAGTTTGCACAGGTGAGTAAAGACATTTTTCTGACATTGGTCCTCTTTCGTTTTCCTCTCCTTGTTTCATTATTCGTTTTCATGTCCATCTTTTGATGAAAATATCGATTTTTGAAGCCCCTGTCCTTTAGCTTCCTATTATCCCCTTTTTTAGAAGACAATATCTTAGTGTAAGGTTTGGTTTGGAATCCACGCAAATCCCTTCTCCCTAGTAGTTTCGTGAAAATCTACATGATAAACGATCGTACATCGATCCCTTTTTTTATATGGGGGACATAAATGAAAAAACTGCTTGGCTCCAAATAGAGAGAAGGAAATTTCCAAGTTAGAATGCTTTATCTTCTTTTCAATTTCCATAGAAAACTATTTCCTTTTTCTCGATTTCAGGAGTCCATCAAAAACCCGATCTGTCTCTCAAGAAAACCCTTCTCAAAGATTACACCGGAGAAATTCACCATTCTAGCGAATTCAAAGATTTTCACGAAGCCCACCAAGGCAAACGCATTTTAGTCATTGGTGGGGGTGAAACAGCAAGTGACATCATAGAGACCTGGTACCCACATTGCAAATCTATTGTTTGGTCCATACCACGTGGTCAGCACTTCTTCCGGAAGTATGCAAAGATTCTGCCGAACCGGAAGCCACAAGCATTGGACAAGGCATCATCACGTGTCATGAAGGCAATTGCACCGTATACCAAAAGTAAACCAGGTAGGCGTGACTTTCATGAGAATATCACTTTCGTCGAAATTTCAATTTTCCCTGGAAGCTTACACTGGTTTCTGTAAATCCCAAATAGCCCAAAAACCAAACAGTTTCCTGAGATTCAGTCTCTTCTTTCTCACCCTCAATGGAGTATTTGACAGTTAGAAAATAGCTATCATGGCCGACGGGCATTTTACTCCCTTTCAAAGCATACGAGATTTTTTCTAGAACAAGAGGATTTCCTGTAATTTTCAAGGGATTTTCATGAGAACAATAAGATTTTCAGGAACAGTGTAAGAGATTTTTAATGAGTTATTCGCCCCTCAATCATGACTTTTAGTTGAAATATGAATGAGAAAATACAGGTCAGTAAACCCGAAAAGTCACGCTCTTATTGTAGCAACTAAGCTGGCCTTTCTAATCTTTTATAAAAAAAAAATTTTCTTGACCTTCTCACCCCTTGAAACTTTTACTAATTTCATGTAACAACGAATTAGATTTTGATGATTTACAGGTCTGGCTTGGGTGTGCAAATGGACAACCAATGGCTCATTACTCGCCTATCAGGGCCACGGCATCCCAGAGTTCCGCAACAGCGCTGCCTTCTTTCACTCGTTCATCAACAAACATGGGCATGTCTTGGATCTCATCGACTATCGGCACCTCACCCCAAAAGGGGCAATCTCCTTCATCGACAACAACCGAATAACATTCGAAGATGGTGAGACAATTGAATTTGATGCTGCGATCATGTGCAGCGGATACATCAACGAATTTCCTTTCATGCCTCGAGACATCCAAGAAATACCCTTACATGACAACTACAAATTCGTATTTAATACCACTGATACCTCACTAGCGTACATTGGGTTCGTACGGCCGATCGTTGGTTCGATCCCCAGTATCAGCGAGATGCAAGCACAATGGGTAATGAAAGTTTGGGCGAAGAAGATTCCGATTGCAGATGAAGCATCCCGGATTCAGGTGGTCGTAGGCGATAAATCATTTTGGGCCGATTACTTCAAAGCCACGTCACAACGGATACAGACTTTAGTTGATGGTTACACGTATCTCGATGACGTGGCTAGATTAAGCCACGTGTACCCTGATTACCTTGCACTATTCAAACGCAACCCCACGGGGTTCTTTACTGCTGTATTTGCCCCTTATAATGGCTGCTCTTACCGCCTAAATGAGCCAGATAAGGAGTCTGAAGCATTAGTTACTCTGAAGAGACACAGCAGAAATACAATTTCTCCAGCACATCTGCTGCTTATTTTGCTGCTGAGAATTCTGTGGTTTGATTGGTTTTTGGACAAGCTCTCTGTGATTAAGTTCCACATCCAGAGAAATAGGTTTTGGAGGAAGATAAGGAACTCTTACATTGTGAAAATCCTTGACTATATGTGGACCACTCCTAAGAGATATTTGTTCGATAATAAAACACGATGAATTGCTATTTGCGAGAAAATTTGCAAAATTCAATAGATCTTTTTCCTGTCAATACTGTCATCTTGGAATGAGGAAAAATTCCCCCGTGGCTTTCCGAGATTCATTTGCGAGTTCTAAGGAAACAAAATGCATTTAGGGATTTCCAGGTGGCAAATTTGCATCAATTAAAGATGGTAGCCTTAATAGGTCTTATGTATTATCCGTTGTTTATTGGGCCTACTTGTGTGACCTGAAATGTCTTTGTTCTCTTCTGTTGAGCTTTGTAATTTCTAGAAATTGCCAGGCACCTGTGTCTGTAATAACTATTCTTAGTGCTTAAACTATCACTGCAGAAATCTCCGAAATAACCTCATCTAATCTCGTTTATTTGGCATAGATTCAAGATATTCTTATTGTGCTTTAGACAGTATTAGATTCACGGTGACTCATCAAACGTCTTTACTTTTCCCAGGGCCTGCGATATTTCGAAATACTTTTACGTCCTGCTTCCAGGAAGTAGGAATCTATGGGAGATCAATAAATCGAGTATAGATTTGATAGGATTTCAAAAAGACGTCTCTGCTAGGATTTGGACTGACTTAACACGCCCATCTCACTAGTGTTCTTCGCCATTCACAACGATCTCTGTTCGAGCTCAGGTCAAATGGCTCACGTTGTCAAATCACTTAATCTTAAATCAGATACTCGTTTTTATCAGTTTGATTCAATAAAGATAAGTGAATTTACGAAAGTTGATTTTTCGAATTTTCTATTGAAAAACAAGAACTGAGATATTTACGTCAGTTAAGAAAGCAAGATACTGCGAGGAATTGTCTGCCTATCCTGTGACACTGATAACTACTTTTACAAGGTGAGTTGTCGTCAATGTCGTGTGACACGTCTATATGCCTAAATAAGGAAACTTGCCTATATAAGGGAATGTTTCTTTATAAGGAAATGCTTTAATTGTTAATGATCAATAGCATTGGTGATTGGTATCTGTCTGATGAATGTATAATCACAAAACTTGGAGTCACAGAAGAGCATGGTTATTTCTCTCTGTATTAATTCTGCCTCAGCATCCCCTTATAAATACGAAATAATGTTTGAGCTGCGAGAGACGTAGCTCAAAGGTCTTAAAGGGAGTTATTGAGTGCTTTCTTTTGAGCATTTACTTGTAATTGATAACCAATGGAAATGATAACAACATGAAATGATATAGACTTTTCTTCAAAAGAGGAGGATCCTCAACTCTCCCGGGCTCCTCCCTGACTATGTCCCTGTCAACTGCACGTCAAAGTTGTGGGGTGTAGCAAATCAAAATGTGCCCTTAACAGAACTGTATCTTTGATTGTTCGTCCTTTAACCAGTCATTGATGTATGAGTGATTAAAGGACGAGTGTGCAACTTTACATTATTTGAAAACGAGCTTTCCCATTCTGAGATAATGCCTCTGAATGAACTTATTGTTTCACCACATTTCCAATTTTCTCGTTATCCTAAAGTTCTGTATCGATTAAGGACAAGGCAGATGTATGTTGTCGTACACAAGCCTGTGAAGGCCTTTTACGAAGTATATTTCTACTTTATTTTCCAGTGATAATTCATAGATGAAGATAAAAGCAGCAAATACGCATTCCTCCTTTAGTAGCTCCAATGTAATACCGAAGAATTCCCACTCGGGGACCTCGAATAGCTCGGGAGGTAGAAATTGCTTAATTCCACCTAAACCTATTACGGTTTCAAAGAATTTTGTTGTTGTATTCATTGCATATATGATGTGTATCACAATAATATTTACTCCTTTGCTAACAGCTGTAAGCTGATAAGATCTGATACGGGTATCAAGTTGGTTATGCCGATTTCTTAGAGAAAGAAGGTATTGGAGAGACTGCAGAGAAAGGGACCAGATTTTGAAATAAATCATTGCTCTGCCGTTGGTAAGTTAACTCTTTATATGTATGTATTACTATCAAGAAGCACTGCATAGTTCCTATTTCAGTATAGTCGTGTCCACACTTTATAAACCTCTAGACAAGATAATGCCTTAGGTTAAATACCTGATCTCTCTCGTGTGACTATGTTTTTGCTAGGTGTTCCTGCAATATGACTATGTTTTTGCTAGGTGTTCCTGCAATATGACTATGTTTTTACTAGGTGTTCCTGCAATAGAATAGTCTATAATGATTTCAGCCTAATCGTTCTACTATTTGACTATGCTTAGCTGCGTGTTGCTGTAATATAATAGTACAGTGCATCCTCGATTATCCGAACAGGTTGAACTCAAATTTTTGTTGGGCCGTTCGGATACGCGAAAAATTCGGATAATCGAGGAAGAACATTTTACCTACTAAACTTGTTAAAGGTTATTATCATCGTCCTGAACAGTCACAGGATGTTCAAACTGAAGGCAAATAGAAAAGCTTGGCAAACGGAAAGACCAACAACAAAACTAAGGCAACAGTTTTTTGTAAATTTCGACAACGATTTGTAATAATAACAACGATGACAACGATTTGTATAAGTGACAATATTAATTAACAAAGAAGTTATTCTTTTTGAAAAAATTTTGAATATGACTTTTATATTGGGCAACAGTTCGAGCAGACAATGGATATTTCGATTGTTTTCTCAAGAACTGGTTTGCAAAAAATTTTTTAATGAAAACTTTTGGCGTTCGGATAATCGAGGTTCGGATAATCGAGGTTCGGATAACCGAGGATGTACTGTACATGTGTCTATAATGATTTCAGCCATGTTGGATTTAACCGAAGACCAAAAGATGCAAGTGAAAGAATGCTGGGGTGAATTGATGAAAAGGATGGATGGCTTAGAGGCTGGCATGTACATGTTTATGAGGTTAGTCCATTCCAAGGAGGCAAACTAATCACCACATTATGGTATCGCTGTTAGATCATATCATAGTAAGCTACAATGACATTGCTTTTCTTGTACTTCGTTAACATCATAAAGTTTCTCATAGGGTTTGATCATAGATTTAAATTTATACCAACATTTTCAGGTTTTTCTAGCTAGCTAGATCTGTCACTGCAACATTATTTCAGATTCTCATTTGCATTTGAAATGTATACCACTTCTTTCAGGTTGTTTGAGATAGATCAGGCACTACAACATTATTTCAGAATCACAATGGAAATGTAAACCACTTCTTTCATGTTGTTTGAGCCAGATGCATCACTGTCACATTATTTCAGATTCTCATTTGAAATGTATACCACTTCTTTCAGGTTGTTTGAGCTAGACCCGGCACTACAACATTATTTCAGATTCTCGAAAGACACGAGAAACCTTCAGTTGAAGTTACATGTTCGTGCTGTCATGGCAACTATGGATCGATGCATCAAAAATATGGACAACTGGAAAAACTCGGAGGAAAATTTCAAACAGCTAGGGACAATGCATGCGTCACTTGGAGTTGAAAAAGACCAGTTACAGGTAAGGGAATACTTCGTCAATTATTTGAATTGGTGTCTCCACCAAGCACAAAAAGGAAAATCTCGAGAATAACTGGGTCATTTTTTACGTGTTGTAAATTGTTCTAATTTGGAGAAGCTCATTTTTCTAATAGCTTGAATTTACGTTCTGCTCTACTAGTGAACCAATCAAATGCTGTAATTTTCCATTGTCTTATTCATTTGTGTGCACTCTTACTTGCTCTGCTGATCAAATGATCCAACTGACTTTCCAAGTCTCCTTTTGTTAATTTTCCAAAGTTTATCATAATTTGTTACGTTTCTGTTTCGTTCTCTTTTTGACGTATTACTCTGTTGAGTGTCAGACGAAAAGCTTAGGTGATCTATGTGTTCGTTTCGCTATGTTTCCGATTTCTCTGGCTATATTGAAGTTCTGTACCGATCGATCAAAGATGGATCAAATCTGGGGTGGTTCGTTTTTACCTAAAATGTAATAATAATAATAATACATCATGTTTAAAGTGGGTAGCCTTTGATAACCGGTGAAACCAGTTCTTTACAAAAGGGCCCACTGACAACAAAAAGTTAAAAAGAACATAAAAATTGAAAATGACTGAAGTGTACCTGTAAAACTCTTAAATAAACGAATGAAAGTTCTTTAACCAGTAACTATGTTCAGTTTTTATCTCGATAATAGTGTTCTATACTAATTTTAAATCTTAAAAAGCTATCTAAAGAAGTCAATTCATATGGTAACGTATTCCATAAACTTGCTGCCCTTGTCGTGAACAGTTTGGCCTCTGACTTAGTGTTTCTTTTCTCAATAAAAATTTTCTTTGACAACGCAGATCTTGTTGTTCTCGAATGAATTTCTCTTGCTAATTTGATTCGTTTTTGCAGATATACTGGACTGATCTTGTTCACGCTCTTAAACATCATCTTCAGAATATTCTTCTCCAGTCTGGTATTCAGATTGCAATACTTATCATTCTTTCCTTCTAACAGTCGTAATGAGCGGTTATAGACACTTGCAACTTTTTTCAAACATGCATTTGAAGCAGAACTCCAAACCTCACTACAGTAATCTATGCGGGGTAAAATAAGAGCATTAAACAAAAGTTTTTTAGTGTCATTCGTCAAATATGGTTGAGCTCTTTCTGCCAAACTGTAGCTCTTTCAATGTAACCCAAATGTAACAATTCAGAGAATATTGTTTTCTAGAAACTGGTTGAGCCCTTCCTTCTGATGATGGAAACTGGCTTGAAAGAATACCTGACTGACTCCAGGAGAGAAGCTTGCTTCGTTTTCATTCAGAAAGTGGCAGAAATGATCTACAAGAACATGTAAACAGATATTAGCAAACATTGACAAGATAAACTCGAATTTGAATTATACAGAGGAGCAACCCGAGAGGCAAATCACATAAAAGAGTCTCGTTCGCTTTTGATCAACAGTCTTCCAAATTCTTTAAAACTCCATTAAGTCTCGCGAATCTTGTAAATTTTGTCCTGAAAAATCTGAATGAATTTTGGACATTCCCTGGAGATAATTGAAAATCTTTAAAAAGCTTTTAACCCCTTCAGTCACAGGGTGGGGAAAACGCATGCAAAAAAATTGAAACTCAGTCCTATTGCAGATTTTCCTTAGATAAGATGGAAAAGTTGTGTTTTTTATTTCTAAGTAATCAAATATGTAAATGAGTAGATGTGTACAATTGTACACACTGTGACACAAGTGACTAAAAAGTTCCAATACGAAATTTTGTTAATACAATAAGGCTATCCAACAATCTCCATAAATCTTTAAAATTCTCGTACACTTTTCTCAAAGTAATTTGCCTCTGGGAGGAACAATACATACATACATATTTTTGATTTTTACTCTGTTTTTTCAATCATCACTCTACTCGTAGCTCTCAGTGATTACCTTGATTCCTATTGATTGCTGTGATTAAAATTAGCTGTTAACAATAGCTGTAATCATTATTCCTAATTCCTGATTCCTTAATCGTTTCGCCTCGGAGTGAGATAAGCCTCTAAATGGTGATCAGAAGTTGCATTGCAAATGGCCGAAATGGCCTAGGCACAAAACTGCATCCTGTTTTGGAGAATGCCGTAATTTACCTGAATTCGTTAGTGATCAAAGCTTCAATATGTAAAAAGATTACCTATGAACAACATCTCTGATGCATTATCTGGCCATTTTTCGGTCAAACATGAGCAGAGGTATGCCTGTTGTGTGTATCGATATAAATATCGTCACCCCAACTCACTGTTGACTAGAATCAAACTTATGGGATAATTTAGGGTAAGTTTTCCACTTCTCTATAAAGCCTCTACCTATAAAGCAGGAATGGTTGTATTTTTTGATTGATCGACCAATGCAAAAGTAACATGCTGAATTTTTTTGTGATCAGTAGCGGTTTTGGGTGTCATTGCCTGGTTGGATGCTTGGTGGATGTCGCATCATAAGATTCTGTTAGACTAGAGTCATCATTTGGCCAACAAGGGCAAAAAGTCTTCAGTTTTTATGCAGATCCAGTGTCTCCCAGGGCCGCAAGTATAGCAGTGAGCCTTTGGAAAATGTTAGAGGCCCTGATGCAGGTAGACGAGACGCGATAAGAAAGGCCATGATGAATAAAGCTAATAGTTCAAGATCTTCTAGAACTACTGTGAGGGCTTTTTAGAGAGGCCTCATTCACAGAATAAATCTGAATCTGAATCTGTTACATTTAGAACCAGGGGGAGGGGTCAACATCTTAGGGGCAAAAATCCGCTAACTGATCACAAAAGAAATTATGTACCTTCCATTGATTAAGGCATATATCTATTTTATCTTCGCTTAGTGTCATATTACGTATTTGAAACATTTTCACAATAATTTCACATTGGCACAGGGGCATTTAGAATTAGGGGTTGTCTAACATAAATACCATTTTTTACTAATGTTTTTGTCTAACTAAGAGCAAAATTTTGCCATAATGAGGCTTGTTTTTGAAAAGTTTTCAAAAGTTTGGGTGGGGCTTAACCCCCTGTCTCCCAAGTCGATGGACTTGCAGCTGTATTCTGTGTTGCTTGAGCAGGTGCTTATCAAGCTGCATGACCACCTTGTCAAAAGCTGAAAAGTGCTGCTCAACTGTTCTAGCAGGTTGAAGATCAAAAATATCCTAGGTCTTTGACCTCAACTTCAGAGAAGGACTTTAGGACGTAGTGTCAGAAAAGGTATCGCGTGCGAAGTCTGTAATTTACCAACTCACTAACTCCCATTGTTTAGGGAGGTGATTGTTTTGCATATATTAGAAAATCTACACTATCACCTCCCAAAACAATAGATGTTAACAAAAGAAGTTGGTAAGTCGGGGAGTTAGTGAGTTTGTATATTTCAGACACATGTATAGTGTGTCAACTTGCAATTCACTATACTTGCTCTTCTGAATGAAGCAAGTTTAAAACAAAAAGTATAACATGCTCTGATTTATTCCACCACTAAACTTTTTGCCTGGAAAGGATGATAAAATCAGCCCGGTAGGTTTGCAACTGAACCGAAATGTCCTGATAGATTTTTGATTAGTTATGGTTATTTCACTATAATCGTAGCAAGTCAAAATCCCAGGTTGGCCATTGAACCAATTGCTCTTTATGGTTTGGAGACATGGACAATTTGCAAGAAATTGAAGAGGATATTGGGTGGGATTTACTTCCGGCTTTGAATGAAAGCCTAAAGCATCTTCTGGAAGCATTGATTAATCTGACAAATGTTTGGCAATCTTCTTTGGGCTTCTTCCAAGATTTTTAATCCTGAAGAAGCCCTGTATGCCAGGGCGAAATATTGACAACATTTATATATATATAATATTTAATCTATCTGCATTTTCTCTGCGTGTGTCGTTTTGCGTTGTTCCTGTATCGCTTTATTTTACCTACTGCGCCGCAAGCATCGAAAGGATCCTGCACAAAGCCTAGTATTGTGGACTTTCTTTGTTTAAATTTTCTTCCCTTGTCAGGTTTAGGAGAAATTTAGTTTCCTAGATTTCTAGAAAGTGCACTGAATACAAGGCTAAATACATGCTTTCTTCCTTATGTAAGAAACCATCTCTACTAATGGAGAGTTTCTGAAATTTTCTATGATTCTCTAGTGTGAAACAAAACTATAGATCAAAAGTATCTTTTGTTCTTTTCTGTAAATTTCACTAGTAAGTTTGTTATAGAATAGATAACATTTACCAAGCAATGGACCACCAAGAGGTAGGAAACTTTTGTTCCCTGGTTGTCATCTCAATGAATGAGGGTATCAGAACTGGTGACTTAGCAGAACATACAAAGAGTTTTGAAGTTTGGGGTAATATTGTTGATTCCATGCCCTTGATTGCTGTCCACTAATGATGATGATGATGAGTGCTGTAATCAAGGAGAGTGATTAAATGTTTGGCATTTTACCAATGAAAAACTCTGATTCTTCCAAAATATATTTTGTCTATCATTTGAAGGCAATTACTCTAGTGTCATAATTGATCGATCCCAAAGGATTCATTAATTGAAGCCTTGATTGTACTTTGGATGCGATTGTTTCTCATTAATAGTGAAACATGGATGTTTAAATATAGGCTCTCTCTCACTCACTCGAAATTACAGGAATTATCTTACGAAATAGTCATGAGTGTTTTTCCTTTCTTCTGAGGACAAAACAAAATTTACAATGGACCGTCTCATGCATAATTTATGCATCTAGATGCACCTGCATGCATTCGTTGAATAATTAATGATAATCATGCAAAGTCTGAAAGCGGGCAAAGCGGGGTGTTAACAGTGAGCCTGGCTTCTGATCATTATCTTGAAGTAACAACCTAAATCTCTCTGTTCATTTGCTGATCTCGAAAACGCTTCGTATATGTCAGTCAGTTCAGTTATGCCTTTAAAGTTTGAACTTATTTAGTTTAGTTACTTCTAATTACGTTCCAAGTTTGGTCTAATTTAGTTTAGTTACTTTTAATTACGTTTAATGTTTGGTCTAATTTAGTTTAGTTACTTCTAATTACGTTTCAAAGTTTGGTCTTATTTAGTTTAGTTAAATTATAGTGTTATATAACATGGTGGATTAAGTGAAGTTTCATATAGAGTGTCATACGGTGCAGTGTGTCAAGAATCCAGAGTGACGTTATACTCATTAGTTCTCAGACTCTTTAGGTTAGTCAATCTCTATTAGTTACCTCCATTAGTGAAATGTAAAGTAGGGTATTGTACTGGACTATGTTGTAATTAATTTCAGTGCAGTGCAATTTTATCTAATTCATAGACTACTCTGTAAATGTGGAAGATTATCGTCGTTCAAATAGAACTTCAGTGCTTGGTTTTCGAGACCCATGGGAATGTGGTTAAAGAGATCTAAAGGCCCCTTAATTTGACGCTATCCATACCGTACTTCCGGTACCAGGCATTTTCCGCTCTGATTTTGGGCCCTTATCGATCATAGAGTGTGGTGTGGTCAGTGCCATAGCCTCCTTCCCCTAACATAACCCAGTAGTTGTTACGATCTTTAAATGTTAATACAGAGGAAAAGATAGACGCATCATTTAGGTTTACATTTCCTGGTTGCAAAATAGCAAAAAGTAAGCGAATAAAGGCTTTTCATTTTTAAATGATTTTAATTTTGATAGGCTATTCTACTTACGGAAGGGAAAAGGGGAAATGTCTGAACTGTAAAAGCTTTAAAATTCTTTACTCATTGCGATGCGCTTTGGGGTCAGTTTGTCTACTGTTATTGTCATCGATTCGGAATTTTCATAGCTTGTTTCAGGCTCTACCATATGAACTACTGAGGCAATCCATTTAATCGATCAACCCTAGTCAAATCAATCGCAATCGTCTCGAACCTAGGATCTTGTCTACCATAGACTATCACACTAGCTACTGCCATAATCAAAACATTTGAATTAGCGTTCGAGTTTCCTGTGCTTTCCAGCTCCAGGTTCGTGTTTCGAATAAAAACCTTCTTCAGAGCCATGCATGATTACACGAATCCACAATGCTTGGTTTAACATGAGAAAATATATTATAAGAAGTGGGCTGCCATTATGGTGTATGCTCTAAACAGGTCTCTTTCCAGAAATCTCTACTATCCAGAACCCGGAATCTTGCCCGGGATTGGCATTACTATACCTTATGTTTTACTATCCCTTACTTTTCTAATTACTATCCTTCATTTCACTTTACTCCATTTTTCTGTCTGGTTTGAATTTTGCCCATTCTCGATGCAACCAAAAATAGGCAATGGAATTTTCCAATATAGAACCCCCCCTCCTGCGCTCCTGCTCTGCGCATCCACGCACTACTGCATTGTCAAGACCTACACCTGTTTCGCAATCTTCGGCACGCCTTTGATATGAAAATATCTCTGTTATTTCTAAATTAACCGGTGCCTCGCTTGTCTCGTGCTTACAAAACAAATTCGCAAAAACACGCGTAGTTCAATCAATCCTAAACATCCTTCAATCGTCTGTGTTATGGTTAGCAAATCACAGAGCAGAGATTTGTCGACATGGATATGTCTTAATCAGTGAATGTATTTGATTCTGATTCGGAATCAAATTTCATGATTGAATGTTTTGATTCCTGGAGTATAAGCGAGTGGTTGGAGATGACCCGATTAGGATTCGAACCCATGACTCTGCGCCTCGAACGCTCTACCTACTGAGCTACCCGGGGAATTAATTTATTCGATAAACACGAGCCATATCAATCACACAAATTGCGCACCACTCACCAAATGTAAAAACGAACTTATGCACATTCTTTGACAACGATACCAGATCTGCTGAAAGGCTACGGCTTTCCCACACCACGGGACCTTGTGTACCAAAACTGGAAAGACGACCTTCGTGAAGGCGGGAAAAATCAGAAATACAATGAAACATAATAAAGCTTTGCGTCTCACACTCATCACAGTAGTGCGTCAGAAAGAGAACGAAAATGATAATAACCTAACGGATTCTTATTCTTAACGGAGGTGGGTCGAAATTGGCAAATCTTAGTTGAATGGTTGGTATTGTGAGAAAGCAAGAGGAGTTCCTTGAAACTGTGAATGACGGACAAAGGAAAATCGCGTTCCTGTTGCAGTTGCAGTGTTGGTTTCCTGAACTCTCTGTTTATTGCACATCTGCATAATCAGAATATCATAATGAGCCTTCTGAATAATTAGCAAATCATAATGAACCCTCCGAATAATAAGCATATCATAATGAACCTTCCAAATAATTTGCATATCATAATTAGTTTTCTGAATAATAAGCTTATTATAATGAGCCTTCTGAATTATTGGCATATCATCATGAGCCTTCTGAATAATTGGCATATCATACAGAGCTTTCTGAATAATTAGCATATCATAATGAACCTTCTGAATAATTAGCATATCATAATGAGCTTTCTGAATAATTAGCATATCATAATGAGCCTTCTGAATAATTAGCATATCATAATGTGCCTTCTGAATAATTAGCATATCATAATGATGAGCTTTCTGAATAATTAGCATATCATAATGAGCCTTTTGAATAATTAGCAAATCGTAATGAACCTTCTGAATAATTAGCATATCATAAAGAGCTTTCTAAATAATTAGCATATCATAATGTGCCTTCTGAATAATTAGCATATCATCATGATGAGCTTTCTGAATAATTAGCATATCATAATGAGCCTTCTGAGTAGTTGAAATATCATAATGAACCATCTAAATAATTAGCGTATCATAAAGAGCTTTCTGAATAATTAGCATATCATAATGAGCCTTCTGAATAATTAGCATATCATAATGAGCCTTCGGAATAATTAGCATATCATAATGAGCCTTCTGAGTAGTTGAAATATCATAATGAACCTTCTAAATAATTAGCATATCATGACGAACCTTCTGAATAATTTGAATATCATCATGAGCCTTCTGAATAATTAGCATATCATAATGAGCCTTGTTCGAGCACTTGCAACATTTCCTGCAACACGAGGGAAGAAATTACGTAATAGGTATTGTTGTTGTTTGGCCACCCAGGTTGCGTCGTGCAACATTTAACAACTGATGGGAGAAGAACACATGGTCCGTCTCCAACGTAGTCGAATGATATTCATATTTTTCTCTTGTTGATTAACCTTTTAATATTATTCATATGTATTATGCAGATGGCGTAAGCAGAAAACCTTAACCTATTTTTCTGAATATGTTTTAAATGCAACTTTGTCAAAGTCACATTTTTAGCGTTTGTGTTTCGTTAGGTTGACAAATTCTGAAGTTATGGTCGCTAATTCTACATTTTTTAAACGATTTCTCTCTCTTGAGGCGAGAACCCAATTTGGTTTTTCATGGATGGTGAGAAAAATCGGAGACATAGCGAAACATGATAACTATTTAACCATTGCGTCTGACACTCACTGGAGTAATATTAGTATTAGTGCGTCAGAAAGAGAAAGAAAATTAGGCTTAACGAATTATTATGGGTAGGAGTGGTTTGGCCTCTCAGTGCTTTCTCATGCTTTATTCATTATCCGAAAGTGTATTTGTTAATGATGCGAATGTTTACGTCTGCCGATTCGACTGCGATTACCAGTATTTTGAAAGATATTCAGATGAAGTATTATTTACAGTCCCTAGTTATACGATCCCTCTCAAGACTGCGTTCACACTGCATAAGCTTGTACTAAATAAAAGTAAGCCCGAAAATATTCATCTTGAAATCTCATTAGATACGAAATTACAAAATGTTTATTTACAATTAACGATATTTCCTACTTAACCTAGTACGTAATTCAATAGATATTTTGTAATTTTGTAATTCGTATCTAATGAGAATTGAAGATGAATATTTTCGCCCTTTTTAGCCAGAACTGTCAGCTGTTGCTGCTGCGTTCAGGTTTCAAAGCTCTGCAAATCCTTCTGCCATCAAAATATGAAGAGAGTTTATAACATAAGAATCAACTTGCATTGCCTTTCTTGTCTTTGACATTAGAGGAGATGGAAACGTCTGCCAAATTTATGAATGAAACAACTCGTTTGAGTTAGGAGTTGTACGTTTTTTCTTGCTTCGAACCTCTGACAGTAATCAATTCAGATTCCAATTCATGATCAGGGAAAAAAGGGAGTATTTCAGGGAAAATTGGGTCATTTGAGAAAATTTATGCACGATTTATTGCAGAAGTGTAAATATAAAAGGATATATAACAAATAGGAAAAGTAGACAACCAAGTATTTTTCTTGTCCGCACATTTTATTTTCAAAACATTTAGAGGATGAGCTTACAATTATGTAAAATAAACTGAATAAAATAAAATTCATAATTGATAGTAGATAGTAGTAGTAAATAGCAGATAGTAGTAGTATATAGTAGATAGTAGTAGTATATAGTAGATAGTAGCAGTATATAGTATTTAGATAGTAGCAATATATAGTAAATAGAAGTAGTATATAGTAGATAGTAGCAGTATATAGTAGATAGTAGTAGTATATAGTAGATAGTAGTAGTATATAGTAGATAGTAGCAGTATATAGTACTTAGATAGTAGCAGTATATAGTACTTAGATAGTAGCAGTATATAGTACTTAGATAGTAGCAGTATATAGTAAATAGAAGTAGTATATAGTAGATAGTAGCAGTATATAGTAGATAGTAGTAATATGTAGTATATAGTAGTAGTATATTGTAGATGGTAGCGGTATATAGCAGATAGTAGTAGTAAATAATATGTAGTAATACGGTGAGGCATTATTTCGTGTTTCTGTGTCCGCAAAAACCCGCGTTCAAGACCCGGTGGAGGCATATGTCAATTGCAGTAGCCTGCTCTGGTATAATTTAATCACTCGTGTTACACCATGCCTTATGATTTAATGTAGATAGTAGCAGTATATAGTAGATAGTAGTAATATATAGTAGATAGTAGTAATATATAGTATATAGTAGCAGTATTAAGTAGATAGTAGCAGTATTAAGTAGATAGTAGCAGTATATAGTAGATAGTAGCAGTATATAGTAGATAGTAGTAATATAGAGTAGATAGTAGCAGTATTAAGTAGATAGTAGCAGTATATAGTAGATAGTAGCAGTATGTAGTAGATAGTAGTAATATAGAGTAGATAGTAGTAGTATATAGTAGATGGTAGTAATATATAGCAGATAGTAGTAGTAAATAATATGTAGTAGTACGGTGAGGCATTATTTCGTGTTTCTGTGTCCACAAAAACCCGGGTTCAAGACCTGGTGGAGGCATATGTCAATTGCAGTTGCCTGCTCTGGTATAATTTGATTACCCGTGTTAGACCATGCCCTATGATTTAATGTAGATAGTAGCAGTATATAATAGATAGTTGTAGTACATATTAGATAGTAATGATATGTGTTGGTGAATTTGAGCCTAGATGGTTGATTTAATCATTGTTAACAAGTAATTCCATTTTTTCAAGATTAAATTGTTTCTTCTTCATTTTGCGCAAAAGTTTTCTACGAAAGAAATCCCTTGCGCGTGACTTCCTGTGACAAATGATCACATGGTCATGGCAAAAACAACACCCTGCTAATAGCGTAAGACGCTATTAATTCACAGTGCCCGGCCACTAAAGAGATCTCATTTTCCAACCTGTGCAGATGCAGGAGTACGAAATCCCACTCCAACAAACCTGTTCCGTATTTCAAACCTGTTCCGTACTTCAAACCTGTCCAACGAGATCCTGTTTCGTATTCCATGCACTGATCAACTCGTTAGAGAGGGGATAGTATAGGCTGCAGGCCCGTAGGAAGCGGGGGGGCAGGGGGGGCATTTGCCCCCCCAATAATCCTAAAATTCAATTGTTCACAGCATGGTCCCTGGTCTTCCTTTTGTTCTCTAACAATGGTTGCCCCCCCAATAATTCTACCCAAGCTACAGCGCTGATAGGCTGTGCAGGAATCTCAGATCCGTTCCTGTTTTACACGAACCATAATCAGGGGCGGAGCCAGGAAAAATCTGAAGAAGGTAGATGCTTTATGGGGGCGCTACTAAATGCTATCTTTTGACAAAAATATAAAAATCAGCTATTTAAATGGGTGCCAAACTTCTGGAAAGTGGGCGCTGGGAGTTGTTTTTATCAACGAGGTGAGGGCAACTGCCCCCAACTGCGCCCCCTAAATCCACCACTGAACATAATGACATAATGCTATGCATGCCTGCGTACCATGTCATGACCTACAGCTACTTGCGTACGAATAAATACTACTTGCATACGAATAAATACTACTCCTCGCTGACGAGTGGTCATTGATCTGATTTGATCGTACGAGTGGATCCTATTTTGTAAACTCGGTAATGCAAGATCTGTATGTTTTGTGTACACTCTTTTTATATAAAAAGAATTTTATAAGAACACGAGCCTCAAATTTTGCCAAATCTTGAGAACAAGCTAAGAACAAACGAAAGCTGACAATTTCAAGGTCAATATGAGAATTATACGAAATAACCACGAGACTGACAAATAATTAACAAACAAGCAAATTGACAGTTAACACAAATGATAGCGAAAACAGGCTTCCACATCAATATGAAGTAAGAACAATTTAAGAACATTTCAGGCTGAAAATAGAGGGATATTTAGGAACAGCCAGCTTCAAATCAGATTTACTGGTTCTAAGAGTGTACTGTTTTTATCATTTCATTCTCAAGGTATTCTGGTGCTGACAGAGTGGCTTCTTCAGCTGTTGAAATGATGATTGTCTTTATCAAACGTCTTTGGCGTGACATGATGGTGGAATGAAGAAAGGATCGCATCGACTTTCTCCCAGAGACGAAAAGGAAAATGATTAAGGTGATTTTCTACTTTTTGCAACATCCTTTCCATTAGGGATAAAAAGAAAGCCGATGTTCCTTACTTTATGAAATATCAAAAGACGATTCAGAAATAAAACATGCTTTAAACGTTACAAAACAATCTTCGTCAGCAAACGTAGCTAAGGCTAGCAGAGTTAACTTATGGAGCCTGTATCCAAACGATTAAACTAGGGTTTGGTCAGAGTACTAATGGTATCCCTCCACAGTGCTGAATGGTTTTCCTCCAACGTACTGATTGTATCCCCATGACAATACTAAACATCCTCCGCAGTACTGATGATATTCCCCAAAGTACTGAACATCCTCATTCGTGCTAAACATACCCCGCAGCACTAAACACCCTCCACTGTACTGAACATCCTCCATTGTACTGAAAATCCTCCGCAGTAGTAAAAGTCCTCCTCAGCACTGAACACCGTCCACTCTCCTGAACATCTTCCATTGTACTGAACAACCTCCACGGTAGTGGACATCCTACACAGTACTGGATATCCTTCCTTAAGGGAAAAGAAGATAGGAAATATAGCGTATGGAAATACTATAAATATGCTTTTTTTATCAGCAGGTATAAGCGAGTATTGGAGCATGATTTCTCTGAGATAGGATTAATTTAGATTTAAGACAACCAAGGAACTTAAACTTCGTACGAAGCTTACTATGTCTTAAAGGAATAGAAGATATAAAATCTAGCGTAAAGAAGCCCTATAACTTATGTTTTTTCTTTGTTAGCAAGTATGAGCGAGTATTTGAATGATTTCTCTGAGATAGGATTAATTTAGATTTAAGACAACCAAGGAACTTAAACTTCGTACTAAGCTTAGCATGTCTTAAAGGAATAGAAGATATAAAATCTAGCGCATAGAAGCCCTATAACTTATGTTTTTTCTTTGTTAGCGCATGTGAGCGAGTATTTGAGCATGATTTCTCTGAGATAAGATTAATCAAACTTAAGACAACCAAGAAACTTAAACTTCGTACTAAGCTTAGCATTTCTTAAAGGAATAGAAGAAATAAAATCTAGCGCATAGAAGCCCTATAACTTATTTTTGTTCTTTGTTAGCACATGTGAGCGAGTATTTGAGCATGATTTCTCTGAGATAAGATTAATTAAACTTAAGACAACCAAGGAACTTAAACTTCGTACTAAGCTTAGCATTTCTTAAAGGAATAGAAGATATAAAACCTAGCGTAAAGAAGCCCTATAACTTATGTTTGTTCTTTGGTAGCACATGTGAGCGAGTATTCGAGAATGATTTCTCTGAGATAAGATTAATTAAACTTAAGACAACCTAGAAACTTAAGCAGACACCGTTAAGAGCTTAAACTACGAACTGAGCTTCAAATGTTTTAAGGGGTATAGATAAGCCTAGCGTAAAGAAGTACTATACACGTGTTTGTTCTTTGTTAGCAAGTATGAGCGAGTATTTGAGCATGATTTCTGTGAAAGAGAATTGATTAAACGTTAAACTGACTGAACAGCGCAGGTCTTTCTCTCGCTATTGTTTTCCACGCTCATAATTGCTTTGTTAGCGTAAACACAGGCCAGCCTGTGATTGGTCGAATCAGTCGCAGGTGCTTAAACAAGGTTTCAGCTGCCGTGCCGATTATCATAAACACGGCCGAGTATTTCGCTTAGTGCTTCCACTCGATGCAGCTGTCTCTCACCTACATCAGTTGCCGTTCTCTCCTAGGGTTTCTCTTCGAACTTTACCCTACGCTACCTACTTTTTTGCCCACTTTCTAAAGTTTTGCAAGGAAATTTGATTAGTTTCAGTAAAGTAATGTAGTATAGTCTAAATCAAAGTAAAGTAGTATAGTCTAAATTACGGGACTTAATTGAGGGAGATAAACTTTGGGGCATAGGTGGAAAAGACTATGATCCTTGATACAACTTGACGAAAGCGAGGAAAATCAGAAACTTAGCGAAACACATTAATTACTAACGCTTTTCGTATTACACTCATCCGAGCAGCACGTCAGAAAGATAGTAAATTTCATATTGATTTTCATTGTTGAGGCATCGATCTTCGTATTCTCAGTCACACTGGGGTATTTATGGTCAATTTTGGTATAAATTGGGAGATATTACGCATAATCATTGGTGAAATTGGCTACAAGTTATCGATAATAAATTATGCACCTTTGAAAATGCAGTCGAATTCGGGCAATGATTTGGAGCTGCATCAGGATGTTTCTATTTATATGAAGTACTTGAGAAAATATCGACAATATTGAGAACCCGACTTGTAGTTCACGGTTATTGCCTGAAGTCTCCTTTACTTCTTTACTCCCTGCTATTTTCTCAAAAACCTACAAAATTCTGATTTGAAGTTGTAGCTCTAGGGACCCAAGAAAGTGATTGTATATCAATGAAAACTGAATCTTTATCTGACGAGAATACAATTCTCGGACACCAGGGTTGTCTTGTATTTTGCCTGTTGCAGAGAAGTGCAGAAAGAATGCTTTTACAACAGATGACCACGAAACATTATGGATCTTTCCGTTGTTTAGAGGTGTCTGTATATTAACCTAGTTGTAAAGAATACTCCTGATGCGTAACTCTTTTTGCTATCCTTCTTACGCACTACTCGAATTAATGTCAGGTGAAAAACTTTAGTAGTTATTGTGTTTTGCTATGTTTCCGTTTTTCTTCACCATCCTCAGGTTCTGTATAATCAAAGACCCCTACCTCTACCTCAAAGTTAGTTTTGCCTCAATTTTTAAATTATCTTTCCCTTAACCTTTCTTTTCCTTACAAATTAGAACGGCCGAAACCCGAAAAATTCTCCCTTCTAAATAATCCCCTACCTACGCATTCCCCCTACGCGTGGGAGCACAGATTTTGCTTGCTTATAGAGCCAGTGGCCTTGACTGCCGCTATTCATTCACGATCAGGATTTTCGTGTCAGTAGGTCCGATTTTCCACAATTTTTACCATTTCTAATTATTGTATAACCGAGCACAGAAAGAAAGCTAGATTCAATATACAAAGGCATATTTAGTCCCAGCTATCGCGATATAGCCGAAATACGCCGCTTCAACTCGCACCATGGCTTCGTCACTATGTTCTCGATCATCCCTCGGCCAGCCACCGGCTAAGGATCCCAATACGGACTGTGCCCTCAGCATCAGTAAAAAGGCAAGGAAGATGGAGGACAGCGATGTTCCCAAAGGCATGATGCAGACCGTCAACCCACCCTCGGGACTAGAGGCTACTGGCCCCCTTCCGAATGAGATATTCGAGCTGCTGAACGAGTTCTGGCGCCCCAATGATCTGCTGCCCCCAGATCAACATGTGATGAACGGGAAACGAAGAAATGCAGAGAGCCCTAGTGCCGAGGAACACATCGAGGATGATAAAGGTTTGTGAGGCTCCGAAGTTGCCAAGAGTTTTATCTGCTGTCCTCTTTCCTACGATCTCGCATTTAGTGCTCAGATTTCTTTACATGTTTGAGAATTAATTTTCTTGTTCCCTCTAACGTAGTATATATGGGTTTAGCTAGTCATTATGCTTCTTTGCTAGAATGCCGTTAGTGTCACATTCAAAACCCTGTATCCCATGAATAGGCTGTCCAGTTTCTTATGATAAATTAAAATTCCCTGGTAGGATGTGCTTAATTTCCCAATTGGACAGTGTAAAGCTGTTGACATGAGGCAGCTATTCTTACAAAGACTTAAATATCGTAATTATAAAAGGGATTGTAAAAGAGAACCGAGTAATGAAGCTGACGGGCTAGAGTGTTTCCACCTCAAATACTTACTGTGCAGCGTGTAATCCTTACTCTTATCTCCCTCTTTAACCTCGCCTTTGTTTCCATGTTATATTTTTACGGAGTGATGTTTTGATCCCTCCTTTGATACTACTTAACAGTCATAGAGTTGTTCAGCCTTTAAGCACATCCCGCCAAGCGTTTGTATTTGTCTTGTATGTTGCTCTGCATTTCCTTGAGACTGCATCTTAAGATATGATTCATCGTGACTCACCCATCATGGCTACAACTAGTCATGGCGTTTTATCAAGTGTATATCTTAAAGACTAAAGACAGAATGTATTGCTCTTCTTGCATGCCTTCATATTGCGTTTCTATTAAGGAGCATTTAGTTTATACCTTCATACTTATTTAACGTCACTGCGATGGTGTCAACACTGCTGAGGATATCCTTAAGGTCTTTCCGTTACACCTTGCTTTCTCGATGGTTATTTATATCGCATTTTGTACTCATCAATCACACATTATAGCGACTGAGACTTAAACATATACAGAACTTAGAACGTATCCAGCTATATATCTGTTGATGCTTATTTTGCTTTTGGCCATAACCACTTGCGCTTTGAAAAATTAATGGTGTCAAATCGGATTTCGCTCTAATTCCAGCTATACATCTTCGGACTCCGTTTTGCTTTTGGTCAATACAACTCGTGCTTTGAAAAATTAATGGTCTAGTTTTAGATCTCGTTCTAATTCTGACTACGCAGTCGTCGTGTTTCAATGGTGAAAGACCGAGCTCAGTGCAATGAGAAATACTGTCGTCCACAACTTAATATTGACAAGCCATTTCTTTATATTATTCAGTTTAAGTATTTTCATTCCACACTTCTAATCTCAGCTATAGATAAGTAATTGACTATCAATACAATACAAAGTTGTTTATACTCTCCATTATTCCAATTTCGCTTTTAGTCAATGTGATCTGTGATTTCTTTGTAATATTCGCACTCAGATTCTTAATTTGCACCGGATTTTTTAAAAATATTTTAGCCACTATTTCTTTATTCATTAGTAATGTGTTTAAGCTATTTTCGTATGAAAAATTCTCTATGACAACTTTTTATTTATGAAGTAATATTTCATATACTCTCAAGAAAGACTATTTTTATGTGAACAGCATGATGATAAAAAGTGGTTAGCTTCATTTCCTACGCAACTCTGTCTGTATCTACGAAGCAAATGTCTTTACATTATCGAAAAAGAGTGCTTTAGCTTCTTCTACTGTAGCAGTTGCATAACTTTCAATCTATCTAGGTCAAAAAAGCAACTATGTTTATTATTATATGGCGTAATACAAACACAACAACTACAGATTTGCTATGATTCTTACTGCTACAGTTCTTGCAACGACATCTCGTCTGAAGAACGTAGCAACACACTTATCGCCGTTTTGCTAGGAATATTTGATGCTGCTCTTGCGCAATTATGCCAAGCAAATCTCGGTCGGCATTTTTGTCTTCTGCTGTATCGAATTGCAACAATGTGGCAGAGAATCTTGATAAATTGTATTCAATCAATTAGAAATTGCCGAGGTATTTGAGTTGAACCGCTTCTAGTTCGTGTTGACAATGGCATTGTTAGAAACTGCTTCTTCTAATATCCCTTCATGTAGCCAAGAATAAGTTTGCTCTCATGGGTAGGCCTTAGAAATGAAAGCAGATGGGAAAAAGTAGTTGCAACTATGTTTATATCATAAATACAAATGTAAAGTAGAAATTTGTTATCAATGCCTTACAAAAACAAACCCTTCTACTTCCCTTTCCTCATTTATCGGATAATCTTTTAGATTGTTTCAGGACTCATATGAAAGTGACTCAAAGTAAATAATGGAAGGAGCTCTCCCCCATCCCCCTATTCTCCAGCTTTTTATCAATTTGCCGTCCTGTTTCAGTGCCATTTGCTTATCAATAACAAAGACTTTATCTAGAGTTGTGAACAAGAGTTAACAAGCTGCACTCTCGAATGTTAAGAATTCGCACCCAATACCCCCACCACCCTAGTTTTCTATCAATTAGATGCTCTGATTCATTACCATGCTTACTAATGTAAGGTGAACTAATGTAATGTAAGATTTGCTTACTAATATAAGGTTCGTAAGCAAGAATTGTTAATGAGCTAAACACTTGAATGTTGATAATCCATGAATACCTCATTCCCTAATTTTCTATTAATTAGATGCTCTGATTCGGTGCCAGTTGCTAACCAGTAGAAGAGATTCTGTTGAGGTTTATAAGCCAGAGTTGTTCATATGCTGGAGTTGAATCTTTACATTGTAATCGCCATATTGCACATTATCATCTCCATCATCTGCTCAAAGTCTGCTTTCATTCCGGTTGAACACATGTCTGTAATGAAGCTCCGCTTGTCGCTAGGGCCTACACAGCCTCGCGGAGATTGAGCAATTTCAACAAAACATTCACCTCTAGTCGTGGAGCTATTAACATCGCTGAAAATAGGGAACTGCTGCGCCCTATATCCTTCAAAATAATTGTTTACACGTTTACAATAAAACTCGATTGATCGATAGGATCCTGAGATGGACCTTCTAGAATATATCGGCACATAGGCAAAGAAAATTTAGGAGGGCTGCCCGACAAAAAGTCTGTTGTTTCTTGCTTACACGTGCGCTATAAAACTCGCCTGATCGATATAGCAGGAAAGCAGCTACAGTAAGAGGGATTTGATTGGTTGTTTAGGTTTAAAGACTACAATACACATGTTCTTTAAAGCATGATAGATATTCAAAACACAGTGCTTTAGGGATACCAAATTAGTGAAAGAGACCATTTTGTGGATTATCCACTCGGAGAAGGTTTAATCTAAGGTGCTACATGACGTAGAGTGAACCTTAATAGAGAATTTGGCGCGAGATTTCCTCAGGCTTTATATGCTCACTTTGCAAACAACAGGGGAACTAGGCAAACGAGACATGCCATTGGATGTTTCTCGAAATGCTGCAAGAAAGTTGCAAGCGTTTACCGACCAGCATAAAAAGAAACATTAACTAATACGATATCTTTTAGCAAAAGTTGTATGAAATGTTGTACTCGCTTGAATTTTGCATTTTATTGATTTTATTGTATAACCCACCATTGAAGAAGAATGCGCAATTGGAACTTCATATTTTTGTCAGCATGATTTTTCAATTGTCAGGTTTATTTATCTATTTGTCGACGCGCAGTTTTTGTCTTTAATTTCTGCAGCTGCAATCACACTTCGGCGTGCTTTATATTCTCTGGCGATTTATTTATGAATTTTCATTAGTTTACTTTTGAATTTGACGAAAATGCTTTGTGTTCAAAATTAGAATGTTTTCTTCGCCGGGTAGTAATGCTAGTCTGACGAATCTTCCACCTCAAAGTCAAAAAATTGAAGTCGAAATATTGATTACGTTTTGTAGAAGTATTATGAGAAGCTACCATGAATCGGATATTGCCTTGAATACATTAAGAGCAGTTTTTATCGAAGTTAAACATACTAACTTGAATATGGTTAATTATCAGTATAGTTTCCCAATGACAGTTTTAGGATTAAGATTAGTTATTTCAGGAATAGCTATCGCTGTTTTTGAAAATTACGGAGCCTTACAGAACAGAAGAAATAAGTTTCATTGTCATCTCCCAATAATCTGCATAGCGAAGAATAAATCAATAAAGTAGGCCAACAAGGGCTTTACGGTTTTCTGATGCATGCCATAAATCCTAAATTGTATCGAATTCTTTAGTTATACGTCAAAAGCAACCTCAATGAGCCCTGAGAAGTTATGAATATTATCCCTTCACTGTAACGTGGTGTTATTAAATATCATTGTCGTTGTTACCATATCATCTTTTCTATCCCTAATGTACAGCCAAGAGATTGTATAGCTTCTGTACTATAGTGAATAAGTATTATCATTATCATTTATCTATTGGTTTGAAATTGCTGAAGTTATATACTTACAGTCAAAAGCATTCTCAATGAACTCCAAGCAGTTACGACTATTACCCCTTTATTGCATTGTGGTGTGTTTTATTTGTATTGTCGTTGTTACCATTTTATCTTTTAAATTATTTCTCTTATTTATATAGCAAATAGCGTGTGTGTGGTGTGTACCAGCCTTTTTAAATTTGGGGAGTCACACAAGTAGTGGATATGCTCGATTATTATAGATATCATCATTATTATTGTATATCTTCGGTATTAGTTTAGACTGCTATTGCTATCATTTGTATTATTATAAAAGCTAGACTTGCTTAGGAATAATATTAGCTAAACTATAAAGCAGAATGTACCCATTAAAAACAGATATGTCCTTCTGTTACTCTGAGTTTCGTGCTCACGCACTCGTCAGACAGAAGGACAAGTCTGTTTTTTAATGTGTTCATTTTGCTTTATAATTGCTCTATACTCATGTATATCGAGCACTGTAGCTAGGATTGGCACTCTATTCTCGAGTTAGATATTAGCTGAACTATCCTTGCAATACATGAACATCTATTTCATTAAACATGAAACGTTCTTATAACTTTCTCCGCAGAAGTCGAAGACGACCTGACATCAATAGCCGAGCAGGAACAAGAACAAGACCGCAGCACGTCGAAACGGCGTTACAGTCGCCTCTCTGACGGCTACGAACGCTTGAAGACCGTTTTGCCGTCCGTCAAAGATAAGCGAAGGGTGTCAAAGGTAGGTTTATGTGTTTTGAGGTATCTGATTCTCGAAGGAAGCAAGTGCAGATAAATCGTCCAAAATACAGTGGACGTCTCATGCAAGATGATATCACACCCCCTTTTCTAGCCTGTCCATCGCATATAAAAGAATATGCCAACCCATTCCAACCCCTTTGAGTATAAACACCGCTTATGAGATGATATGATTCTAATGTAAGTTGATGCACTGCCATTCTACCACGTTTAGGCATCATCTTCAACTCCCTTGTAGCATCCGCCAAATGTTGGTTCCAGCGCATCGCTCGCATGAAGATTTACCGTCCTTTCTAGAAAGTTCCTTGAAAATCTTTTTGATCGTGCAATCAGTTTTTTGTGAATCTTAGTAGCCAAAATTCGAATCCCAAGCTCTCCACTACCGCGTGTAGAAATTGCTAGATTTTGTAACAATTTCTTGACGATAATTTAATGGAAGGCAATTAGATACATTTAATAGAAATTCGAAGCAAAGTTTTATCAGGCTACCAAAAGCAAACAAATATATTTCTAATTTGATCAACTCAAAGTTTTACAAACACAACTGCGCATATGTGGAAACAATAAGCGTAACTGGACAAATTAAGTCAAGGGTTTTTATCGCTAAGCTAATAAATCTGTATGGTGACTAGTGACCGTGTTATTCGATCGTGATGGTGTGATCTCAGCGCATGGCATCATGGTCCGCTCGCTTGATTTCGCAGGGTTTCGTTGAGATAGGTGTCCACACAGATCCAATGTGGACTATTTCGCGATTCTGCGGCAGTGATTTGTGGGTTTACTTCTCTTTAACTCAGAATTAAATGTAATGAGATGAGTGTTTTTTACTTTAACACATAATCACATAAACATAAGCACAGATGACATAAACACATGTCTATCTTTCAAAAGGGTATGCCAGAAATATCGGAAACATAGCGAAACGAACACATAGATTACTTGAGCTTTTCGTCTGACACTCAACAGATTAATACGTCAGAAAGAGAAGGAAACAGAAGCCTAACTGATTTATATTACAAAGATATGCCTTTATTCTAGGAAAAGGGAGGGTAATACGGCCTATTTCATCACTACATACACTGCATAGGGACTAGCACATGAGATCATAGGCTACCCTATACCACCATTTATGATTGAGTTTTTTTAACCTGGCCAAGTCTGGGTTTTGCTTCCAGTAGAGCTAACGCGCAATACATCAATATTAGGTAGTATATGAGTTCCTCGTGTATCAAATAGCTTCGATTTGTGTTACAGAAGTTTTCAATTTTAAAAAACGACTGTCCACTTGATATAGCTAATACTGTGGGTTCTTGTCTAACCGCTTGGCTAGTGGTGTGCTTTCCAACCGTGTTGAAGGCCTAACATGTGCTTACTAATTATGCTAATTATGCATATTTGACGCGAATACATTAACATTAAAATATTAACACACTACCCCCTCGGTTTTGATAACGACCTTGTGATTTTGAGCACTCCCTGGCAGCAACAGCTGCTTTATACAACACATCAACATTGCCATAGGAAGAACAGCAGGAAATCTCACACCCAGATTCTTATCGAAAAAGGCCAGTTGAAAATGCTAAAATGATCCCCATTGTTGCTGTTAAATGCTAATCAGCGAAGATGATTGTAAAATAAACATGAAACACCGAGTAACAGCATAGCTTGTCATCTTTATTTGAAGAAATCTATTCTATTTGGCTCTACCAATGCGGTATTCAGCACTTTTATTGAATTCAAGACATCTAAATGAATTATTACTCGTTAATTAAGAAACCATTTTTAAGAAGCCGTAGGGATATTTTTTCAAAACTGAAGAAACCTTGGCCGGAGACTTGATATCTTAGTCATGACATTGAAATGCTGAGATTTGAGTCAGTGAAAAGGTTTGACAGCATACATACATGAGTTTTTGAGCCGTTACGAAACTCTAGTGCACTGACTAACATACTAGTTTGACGAACTAAAACTTTCCCTTAGTGCATTCTCGCATTCAATGTTTTACCAACGTTGATGCAACTTTTGACTCGATTGTTCAATCAACAATTTTGCGCCATCAGATACATAAACGAAGCATTGCAATTCAGTACCGTCGAGCGGGGAGGGTAATAAGGGTAGTTAAAAGGGGGTCGTGGTTCTGAGGGGCCTGTAAAGTCTAAGTCATCAATGTTTATTCATTATAAGCTCGCTTTCAGTGGAATTTAGGCCCATATAATCAGTCCTTGCTAAGAGGCACTGTGGCAAATCAACCTTCCAGCAGTTGTTAAAAATCAAGGTGCAGAGAGAATGCAATAATGGCAGATGTCTTCAGATCTTGCGGTTTTAAACGTGGGATTTTGGTGCATTCGAAAATGAAATTTAAAATACTCATCATTATTATGATTATTGTGGATATGACCGCAATCAGCTGGCCAAGTGAATTAAGATTGCGAAAATAAAACTTTTTAATTAAGAGAACTCTGTTTGTGTTTTCTTGACCTGCTTGAATGTATTGATGATTGAGAGAGGACAGGTTATAGCAAAAGGTTGTTACGTCAAAAGTTATGTGATATCAATAAGCTCTGCTGGCCTAGCTGCTTCTAGGTAGATTTCAGGTCTCTGAATACCCACCCATACTGAAACACGCTGAAGAGCTTAGACGCACTTAATCTCTTGCATCCCTTATTCAAGAATCCTTTGTTGAAATCATTCTGACACAATCTTCAACCCGATATTTCAAAAATTAGTTTCTAAGATGCGTGACACAGTGGGGGTATCAACTACACATGTGCATAGCTCGATCTACTATTTAACCTGCTTTTATCAATATAAACTCATCATTAACTAAGTTTAAGTCATGGCTTGTGATTTTTTCTTATCGAATTGTTTTTGTTGGCTCTAACTTGTATGTATAGTTATGGTCATAGTGCCAAAGAGTTCGTTGTAACAGTCTTTGATCGGTACCTACTCGGTAACTTCAGAATAGTAGCTCAAAAATGGAAACATGACAAACATGATATATCATAATAATAACTACTAAAGCTTTTTATTTGACACTCATCAGAGTAGTGCGTCAGAAAGAGAAGTGAAATTAAACCTAATGAGTTGTTTTGTGCAGAGTTGAATTGGTGAATAGTTTAACAACTCGTTAGGTTTCATTTTAGATTTTTCTTGCGTTTCCACGGTGTAATAAGTCAAGTATTAGCACTTTTATTTTTAGTATGTTTGTTTTCGGCTTTTATTCAATAAATTATGCTTTATGCGTGGGCTTAGATAGTAAGAAAGGCTTATCCCTGGGCTTAGGTAGTATAGGGGGACTTAGTCTGGGGTTAGGTAGTAAAGAGGGGCTTATCCATGGGCTTGGGTAGCAAGACGAGGATTATCTTTAGACTGAGGTAGTTAAGGGGGGTTTATCCTCCAAGGAACGTCTCCAGTCTACTTTAAGTTGATAGGCTTTATTCTATTATCTGCCTAGCGACCTCTTATTATCTTTTACATCGGCCAAGAAGGAGACTCACTGAATCAAATATCGATAAATAGCAAATTACACGTATCTGAGAACCCCTACTATCGAATGACCGAAAAGTTCTGCAAAACAATTTTGTTCCACCAGGGCACTGTCTCCTTTTTCCTCATGCGACCTGGAATTGCAGTCGATTGGTGCAGAACTTCAAGATAATTTGAGGACACGCACACCGTTGTGAAAAAACTCGAAACTTAGCAGAAAATAACTACTTCTGAGGCTTTCAGTCTTGGAATAATCCTTTGGGTGAAACTTCTAGCATTTATCTAGGAAAGAAGACCTCGATTTTATCATGAGCCTGTCACGACTGCACACGTATAGATGGGTTTTATGAATGTTGGATGTTAACAATGTGATTAGCATTGCGAAATCTTGCACCTCCAAAAAGCAAACAAATTAATGCAAATATCTGGGCAGGTGCTTCTCTGATTACTGAGGCTTGGACCACGTGGCCAATTGTTCGAAAACTGTGTTTAAATACAAATTAGTTTGATTATTTTATTCAAGATTCCATAACGAGTTATTCTTTTGAATAATCCTGGTTTTTGTCAATCAATTAAGGGATGACCTCCCAGTAACAGGGGCGTGTAAGGGGCTAATGAAATGAAACAGCTAAGTGATAGTTCACTTTATATTCTATCAAACTCGTTCCATAAAGTGTTTTGGATAACAAATGCAAAATGCTTTACACTAATATGCAAAATTTGAATCGTCTCCTTACCGCTACAAACTGTTTGAAAATCATTGGGAATAGTTTGCAAACCGTTTGCATATCGTCACAAATTGTTTCGTAATATGTTGCGAACTTGTGTCACAAAATAAAAGGATATGAAATATTTCATGTAATGGCGTAAGTGATTTGATCGTTTCCCTTTCGTTGCAAACCGTTTGAAAATCGTTGCGACTGGCTTGCAAATCGTTTGATATCGTCTATTTCATAATCTCTGTGAATTCGTTTCACGAAAATTTCGAGGTATACAGATGTAAAATGATTTACCTAGATGTGTAAGAATCAAAATCTAGTGTATACAAACAAAATAATGTATAAACAATTCTGCTATGTTCCAAATGTTTCTTGCCAACCTGAAGTTCCGTACGGATTAAAGGCTGTTCAACTATAGCTACGTACGTACGTACGAAAGGAAAAGTCGCGTTGCATAGGCTCCGTGGGAGGTCTAGGGCGAGTCTACGTGAACCGTTGATTGTAGGTCTCCTTATTGAATGGACGAACAACTTGAGTATAAATATCGCAGCATTTCATCCTTCCGCTCTTCGATATTTTTAGAGTTTGTGCAATAAATAATGTGATCTACCCCTTGCTATTAAATTGCACAGTTATCTAAGCGGCATCTCGGGAGAATCCTGAACTGTGCTAATTAAATGCAACCGCATTCTTTTCTTGTTTATATGGCTTCGAGCCTAATTTCATTCCTAATCTCGCGTTTAAGTAGCTCGATGGAAATCACAGAAGTAATTTCTTATCCCGCCATTTTGTTTATTATTTCGCCACTTTGTGCATCTTACTAACAATAATTTGTGTAAATCAGTCTTTTCAATAATTCGAAATTTTGTATTAAACTATTTAAAAAACCAACATGATGTTTTTGTTAGTTTTCGAGAACTTAAATTATCCTGAATTACTCCAAGGCTGAATTTAAAGAGCAGATGTTTAGCGCGCGCAGGTGTTTGTGCCGTCCTTTGTTGCTTGCGGTTCCTTTGTCCACGCGCGGTGATTTAGGCAGATTTAATATCAAGAGCTCAGTTGAATATGGGATTTGAAGGGGCTCCGTTAGTCTCGTGCATAATACGATATGCTAACACATTTTGCATGAATTTTAAACGCACGTCCCCTAAGAAACCTTAGAGAAAATACTCCAATATTTTCAATTAGTAACCGAACTTAACACATATTTAGTAAATACATTCGGTCTTGTCCAGACTTATTTTACGTGATATTCGACCCGATAGTTACTGAACATGACAAGCCTTTGATATTAAGAAGAGCATCATCATACATTGCAATGTACCAAGGCTGTTGCTTACACAATACTAAACACGATATTCACCACTTATCATGACAAGCCTTTGATATTTAGGAGGGCAATATTATACATTAAACTAATAGAGGTTGTTTCTGACACAATATTAGACATTATAGTCACCACTTATCATGACAAGCCTTTGATATTTAGCAAGGGAACGTTAATACATTCGGTCTTATCAAGGCTGCTTCTGAGTCAATATTTAACACGATAGTCACCACTTATCATGACAAGCCTTTGATATTTAGTAGAATATCGTTGTAGTACCTTTGGTCGTTATCAAGCCTGTTTCTGAAACAATATAAGGAATATGACAGTCATTACTTATAACGACAGGCATTTGATATTTAGTTAGGCATCCCATATATTCCAATTTATCAAGGTTGTTTCTGAGAATCGAAAATTCTAATTGCTTGTTAAAAGTGAATCTTAAATGTTTCCCGTGAGTATAGTGTTTTAGAGTTGTCAGGGAAAAAGTCTGGGTTAGAAATAGGGGTTTTACAAAGGTACAGTGGCCTGATCTGTCAACCAGCTGTTTTATGCGAGAGATTCACAACGGCGTGGGTTTCTAAACCACGGTTGCAACAAACGTAGAATCGAGGGGGTGGCTAAGTGGGCGGTTGTTTTTCAAGTTGAAGACTTCACCAGCACAGATAAGCCTAAGACCTCATAATACTATATAGAGGGATGAAATACCTGCTACCATCCCCCTGCTGGAATCAAGGCCCTGTTTTAGTCAGTATTGTTCAGTAGTTCCTTAGGGGTTTATGAGTATTTGGTAAGCGTTTAGAAAGCGTTCAGTAGTGAGCAGAAAGTCCACATTATCGTTAAATAAGCGTTCAGTAACGATTCCTTAGCGTTAGTTTGCAATCAGCAAGGGTTGATAGTGTTAAGTAAGCGTTCAGAAAGGGTTAAGTAGTGTTAGGCGAGCGTTCACTAGGACATAAAATGTTGAGTAAACGTTTAGTTGTGTTATGTATGCGTTCAGTAAAGGTTCTGTTATTGTTAAGTAAGAGTTCAGTAAAGGTTTATAAGTAGTTAGCAGGCGTTCAGTAAGGGTTTGTTAGTAGTTAGTAAGCTTTCAGTAACGATTCCATAGCGTTAGTTAGCAATCAGTAATGGTTGATTTGTTTAGTAAGCGTAAAGTAAGGGTTCAGTGATATTTCAAAAGCGCACATCAAGGATTAAGTAGAGTTAAGCGAGCGTTCACTAAGATATAGTATGTCGAGTAAGTGCTCAGCGTTGTTAAGTATATGCGTTCAGTAAAGGTTCTGTTAGTGTCAAGTAAGCGTTCAGTGATTATGCTGGCTAGAAATTCAGGTGTGCCGTCGGCTAACTCCAAACATGCGATTACTTAACTGCTTTGATAGGCTTGAGATGACTTTATCTTATCCATCAATCTCTTTGTCTGGTCTATTTGTAGTTAAGTACGATCATCACAATGCACTTTTGCGTATTCCAACATTATCCCTCGATTTGAGTAGTGTTATCTTTTGTTCTCATTGTTCATAATCACCAGGCGTCTCAGATGGCCCGGCAGGAGACTCGTATGTGGAGTGGAGATTTCGTTTTCGTTACTGAACCCTTTGTGTGAACGTGCCTTGATATCCCTGGATAATGTCTAAAGTGCGTTTTAAGGCAAGGGCTAGAGAAGTTTAATGTTGATCAAGATCCCCTGTTCTGCTTTTTTGCTTTCACTGCAGCTCTGGATCAGTGGATGTCTTGATTGGTTTCAATGCCTGCATCATTCTTCTTTACCATACACTATGGTATTCTCTGTTTATCTCCACCCTCTGATGCCACTTTGACTCCCATTTTGCCCCCCCCCCCCTACCTTCATCAATGCGCTGCTGCTACCAAGGTTGACCTGAGTATTACTGGAAACAAAGACTTCAGAGTGGGCTGAAGAGATTTACCAGATATTGCAAACTGTAGTTCAACTTGAAACAACTGAAAAATAATTTAGAAACATAATTTTAAAAAACTTTGGGCTGTATAAAGGTTATTGGTATAAGAATTTGTCTTCGGATTCTATGCTGGTTGGTATTGCATGATGTTGCGATTTTTACATTTAAAGGGTAGCCTGAGTATGTAACGAGTGAATTTTACGAGATATTTCATCAACACCCTGTTCCTTGATACCAGCTGTGCCTGTTCAACTCATCTCTGTTGTTGATGGGCCTAACGCTAGCTTTGAAGTTGCTTTGAAGTCTGAATTAGCAAAATCGGCACCTTAAGAGCAGAGATTTATATTTTCTGTGTGGTAGAACTCCATACCTACTCAACTCGTTTTTTCGTGCATTGATTCTCGATCCAGGAGACTGAGCAGGGAACAAACCAAAATAGTGCGAGCAAACTTTTTCGCCTCGGTATCCCCTTCGTTTCTTTGTTTCTCTGTTTCTGCATAAAAGATATCTGGTGCAACCTGAAATTGCTAGGAATGTGTCCACTAAGCAAGATTTGGACGATTCCGGAAAAGATCGCAATGCATGATAGGAATAAACCCCCAAGCAACACCTAGTAACCTAAAAAGATACTAAAAAGACCCTCTCGGAGTTGTATACATGGTTTGACTTACAGAGTTGTAATTTTCATTGTCCACAAGTCTAGATACAGACAGCCTCGTTCCTTAATCCCTAGATGTTTCGAATGCGTCTTAAGCCTTTTAATCAGCGTATGCTCTGTTACTGGCGGTATAAGTTATATTGACTCCTCCTTCCCAGTTACTTATATCACTGTCAACACTTTACCAATGTTCTAAGGAGGATAACACTGTTTATGACCTTAACAAGAAAATATACCGCATTTTACAAAAAACTTATAAAATCCTGTATTAAAGCGAATAGTCATTTGTTACTGGCTTTTTAAATTATATTGACTCCTCCTTTTCAGTAACTTATATTACTGTCAACACTTAAGTAATGTGTTAAGGAGGATAGTACTGTTTATGACCTTTTCAGCAAAATGTACCGCATGTGCATAAAACTTTTAATCTCTGGTGGGACGCATAAAATCCTGTAATAAAGCGAATAGACATAGCTTTGTTATTGACTATACAAGTTATATTGACCTCTCCAATGTCTTAAGGAAGATAGCACTGTTCGACCTTGTCAATTAGATTTATTGCATGTGCCAAAAACTATATTCTTTGGAGGGATGCATAAAATCCTGGGGAATAGACAAAGTTGTATCAACAAGCTGCAATAAAAAGGCTCAAGTAACGCCCACAAGTCAATTGTCTTTTCCGAGAAGCAAATCACTCAGATATAAGTTTACGAGATGTTTTAAATTAGAACTTTAATATTGCATCCAATAGAAAGTTTGTAGCCAGGGAAAGCAATGTGATTTATAATCGGTAGCTATAAAGTTGTTCACTTTTCTACAGGCAAGAATTCTCGACGAAGCCATAAACTACATTCAAAGATTGGAGAGTATAACCAACGTTCTAAAGCGAGAACATGGCAAGTTTTACTTTTCATTTTCTTCGATATCTCATAGAAAAATGTATTTCTCACAATTTACCTTTTTCTTGTTAAGGCTACAATCTTTAATTGAGAAACATTAACCCCCTGGCTATCCCAGACTCCTTTGAAAATTCTAAGGAAACGCAATGCGTCTAGGAATTTCCAGGGGGTAAATTTTCATGATGATGGTAGGCTTAGCAGGGAAACGTTCAATAGGGCTACCACAATGATGATTTCCCTTCTTCAGATCTCGAATCTGGTGCTTTACCCCCCAACGGTCAGATTACTAACCACTATCCTCATAAATCACGACAATAAGTTTACGCGGTAGCCAGCTGGTGTTTTCAGCCCTTGGCCTATCCACAGTAGAGGCATCAATTAGCATCTATACTCTCTTTAAACAGTGCTTATCTAAGTTTGATTTGGTCCATGCTTTGAATATGAAAGCTGGTCCTGTGATCTAGAGAGTATGATCCTTATATTCATTCATTTTTCGAATTCGAGTATCTTTGCACTGTGATTAATGTTGATGAATATTGTTGTTGCTGGGTATTTTTCAAACAAATCGGTATTTAGTAGGCATGCTCACAAAAGCGGCATACTTATATCCACCGATAGGTCATTTGCCCATAAACATCTCCCCGATACCTCATTCAACTGACCATTTCGAACATGCCAAGAAATATGCATTTCCAACATGAATGTTTAACCCCTCTTTGCAGAGTAACAAGCATTAGTGGCCTATTCCTGTTGATCGAAACCTTCTCGACTCAAATTATTTAATCTCATTTCATATTTCACAGAAAAACGGCTACAAATGCTGAACGGCGGAGCGAATGGTTTTTTCAGCGAGTACAGTGTCCAGCCACCTTACATGAGGTAATTCATTAATTTACATCCTTCTTTTCTAGTTCATCTTTTCCCATTGATGATCTTCTTTACAAATCTGCGTTCGTTCAGGATCTATGAATTAAACCTAGAGTTTAAGAACGAGTCGTAACTTAGATAAAATGATCCATGTTTCTTTCATAGTTGATATAATCCATGGACCATAACTAAGATGAAATGATCCATGGTCCGTTCTTAGATGAAATGATCCATGGACCATAACTTAGATGAAATGATCCATGGACCATAACTTAGATGAAATGATCCATGGACCATAACTTAGATAAAATGATCCATGGACCATAACTTAGATAAAATGATCCATGGTGCGTTCTTAGATGAAATGATCCATGGTCCGTTCTTAGATGAAATGATCCATGGACCATAACTTAGATGAAATGATCCATGGACCATAACTTAGATGAAATCATCCATGGACCATAACTTAGATAGAATGATCCATGGTGCGTTCTTAGATGAAATCATCCATGGACCATAACTTAGATGAAATGATCCATGGTCCGTTCTTAGATGAAATGATCCATTGACCATAACTTAGATGAAATGATTCATGGACCATAACTTAGATAAAATGATCCATGGTCCGTTCTTAGATGAAATGATCCATGGACCATAACTTAGATGAAATGATCCATGGACCATAACTTAGATGAAATCATCCATGGACCATAACTTAGATAGAATGATCCATGGTGCGTTCTTAGATGAAATCATCCATGGACCATAACTTAGATGAAATGATCCATGGTCCGTTCTTAGATGAAATGATCCATTGACCATAACTTAGATGAAATGATTCATGGACCATAACTTAGATAAAATGATCCATGGACCATAACTTAGATGAAATGATCCATGGACCATAACTTAGATGAAATGATCCATGGACCATAACTTAGATAAAATGATCCATGGTCCGTTCTTAGATGAAATGATCCATGGACCATAACTTAGATGAAATGATCCATGGACCATAACTTAGATAAGATGATCCATGGACCATAACTTAGATGAAATGATCCATGGTCCGTTCTTAGATGAAATGATCCATGGACCATAACTTAGATGAAATGATTCATGGACCATAACTTAGATAAAATGATCCATGGTCCGTTCTTAGATGAAATGATCCATGGACCATAACTTAGATGAAATGATCCATGGACCATAACTTAGATGAAATGATCCATGGACCATAACTTAGATAAAATGATCCATGGTCCGTTCTTAGATGAAATGATCCATGGACCATAACTTAGATGAAATGATCCATGGACCATAACTTAGATGAAATGATCCATGGACCATAACTTAGATAAAATGATCCATGGTCCGTTCTTAGATGAAATTATCCATGGACCATAACTTAGATAAAATGATCCATGGTCCGTTCTTAGATGATATAATCCATGGAACATAACTAAGATGAAATGATCCATGGTCCGTTCTTAGATGAAATGATCCATGGACCATAACTTAGATGAAATGATTCATGGACCATAACTTAGATAAAATGATCCATGGTCCGTTCTTAGATGAAATGATTCATGGACCATAACTTAGATAAAATGATCCATGGTCCGTTCTTAGATGAAATGATCCATGGACCATAACTTAGATGAAATGATCCATGGACCATAACTTAGATAAAATGATCCATGGTCCGTTCTTAGATAAAATAATCCATGGACCATAATTTAGATGAAATGATCCATGGACCATAACTTAGATAAGATGATCCATGGACCATAACTTAGATGAAATGATCCATGGTCCGTTCTTAGATGAAATGATCCATGGACCATAACTTAGATGAAATGATTCATGGACCATAACTTAGATAAAATGATCCATGGTCCGTTCTTAGATGAAATGATCCATGGACCATAACTTAGATGAAATGATCCATGGACCATAACTTAGATGAAATGATCCATGGACCATAACTTAGATAAAATGATCCATGGTCCGTTCTTAGATGAAATGATCCATGGACCATAACTTAGATGAAATGATCCATGGACCATAACTTAGATGAAATGATCCATGGACCATAACTTAGATAAAATGATCCATGGTCCGTTCTTAGATGAAATTATCCATGGACCATAACTTAGATAAAATGATCCATGGTGCGTTCTTAGATGAAATCATCCATGGACCATAACTTAGATAAAATAATCCATGGACCATAATTTAGATGAAATGATCCATGGACCATAACTTAGATAAAATAATCCATGGACCATAACTTAGATGGAATGATGCATGGACCATAACTAAGATGAAATGATCCATGGACCATAACTTAGATGAAATGATCTATGGTCCGTTCTTAGATGAAATGATCCATGGACCATAACTTAGATAAAATGATCCATGGTGCGTTCTTAGATGAAATCATGGTCCGTTCGTGGATTTTGGGTTGAGATAGTTTTTAGGTTCTGATAAGTAAACCATTAATGTACAGCGTGTGTTTCTGGAGACTACGATCTGATGTCTAATGATCTAATAACAAACGAACAGCAGAAAAAACACAATTTTAGCAAACAGCAGCAACAGCAACGTTGCCGGTAATTCAATTCAAACAAAGGATAACCGATTACAGGGACTTCGTAATGATATATGAGTGTGCTGTCGCCATCACAGTTGAGGGGAATGAATTTCGAACTATCAGGAATATTGGACTCGCTCGGTTCAAAATTTGTATTCGTGACTAAACGGAGGCGAAAGAAAGGCATTAGTGATTATTGTGGTGATTGTAATCTAGCTTTGTACTCTGTTCTCTCTGAACAATAAGCAAACCTACTAAGGCACCTGCGCCCCGAGGAATCGATTCATTATTTGCAAATTAATTTGAAGATTTCTGCCTTGTCTTTCTAACAATCGAATCATGACTGCGATAACATCGTTGTAGAGCGATCAGTTCTAGACGCCTTTTCATCAGTTCTAGCTCATCTGCTCTAGCTCTGTTTTTGATCGTTCTTCGGGCCTTTTGTTGCCATCTGCGAAGTTTTTCAAGCCTAGCACCTTACGTGAAGGGCGAACTTGTTTGCAAGAAATATCCAGAAACGTCCTAAATCTTAGTTCTCATCTGCCATTTCAAACTAGCCTCCTTTTCAAAATATTTATTTACATCACTAACCTGGCTTTCAACGTAGATTAGTTACTAGTCTATTGATATATGACGGTCAGACGCTCTGCCGACTAGGACTCTCCATTTTTTCGAGCAATGCGAGCCATATATATCATAAAGATACTGGATGCGATAGGAGGAAAGTCTGTAAGAGTGAATATCGTTCCTACTGATTTATGATCTTTAATGGAGAATGAAACATTTTGATAAAGGAATCATTAATCTTCACTGAGTTTTACCTTTGCTATCTGGGAAATATTTACAATATAGTTTCGCTATTCGTTAACACTTTAAATCTTTAATAAGGAGTCGAATGCATGAAATCATTAATCATTTAACTGGAAGTGAGTTGGTTTGTGGAGGTTGTGAACATTTGTTCAATAATTGAAACGAGTAGGAGGTATCAAAATCGCAGCCAGTGACCCACGAGGAGTTTTGCCTGCTTGTGTTATAGCTGCTTCTATGGTGTTTATCGTCGTTAAACGCTTTGGTGTGAGAGGCGTTTAATTTCCGTTCTTGGCTGTAGGTTGCCCTTCTGACGTCTTGTTAATGTATGGATGTTGCAATATGTAAAGGAGGGTGTTATTTACATCTCTTGAGGTTTCACTTGATTAGCATTTTGGCTTCCGGATGAAATAGCAACCTGAGAGTTTTAAATTTTTTGTTCTTGATTAAAATAGAATAAAATCACATTCCGACAAATTATGATTATTTGCATGCCTGTAAATAATAATTATTTTTCAAAATGTATTTTTATTTTATTTCATGAATTTATCGGGCAACATACAATTACAATTTGATGTTCTTGAATTGTGTTGTTTCTAGTGATCGTTCTAGTGATCGGCCTGGGAGATGTTCATAATGATAATTATATCAAAAAATATGATCTATCTATTAAGGACTTGCTTTGCATTAGCTAGGTTCATAACAAATCAATGCTGATTTAAGCCTACTTTCCAAAAAAGTAGTAATAATGATAATCAGGAATTAGATATTTGACCTTGCAACTTTTCACAATGACTTGTGAATTTGCAATATTCATGATCCCCACCGTTCTCCTATTCAATTTGCTGATGCATACACAAACATAGACCGATGTCTGGTTCACATGGAAGTCCTTGTAAAATAACATCATAATAACAATGATAATGCGAAATGATAGGTTCAAACTTGACCTTGTAACTTGTGACAGTAACTTGTGAATTTGCAATATTCATGATCCCCACCGTTCTCCTATTCAATTTGCTCATGCATACACAAACATAGACCGATGTCTGGTTCACATGGAAGTCCTTGTAAAATAACATCATAATAACAATGATAATGCGAAATGATAGGTTCAAACTTGACCTTGTAACTTGTGATAGTAACTTGTGAATTTGCAATATTCATGATCCCCACCGTTCTCCTATTCAATTTGCTCATGCATACACAAACATAGACCGATGTCTGGTTCACATGGAAGTCCTTGTAAAATAACATCATAATAACAATGATAATGCGAAATGATAGGTTCAAACTTGACCTTGTAACTTGTGACAGTAACTTGTGAATTTGCAATATTCATGATCCCCACCTTTCTCCTATTCAATTTGCTCATGCATACACAAACATAGACCGATGTCTGGTTCACATGGAAGTCCTTGTAAAAGAACATCATAATAACAATGATAATGCGAAATGATAGGTTCAAACTTGACCTTGTAACTTGTGACAATGACTTGTGAATTTGCAATATTCATGATCCCCACCGTTCTCCTATTCAATTTGCTGATGCATTCACAAAACTAGACCGATGTGTGCTTCACATGGAAGTCCTTGTAAAATAACGTCATAATAACAATGATAATCTGAAATGATAGGTTCAAACTTGACCTTGTAACTTTTGACAATGACTTGTGAAATTTGCGATATGCATGATCCCCACAGTTCTCCTATTCAATTTGCTGATGCATACACAAAACTAGACCGATGTGTAGTTCACATGGAAGGGCTTACGAAATAACGTCATAATAACAATGATAATCTGAAATGATAGGCTCAAACTTGACCTTGTAATTTTTAACAATGACTTGTGAAATTTGCAATATGTATGATCCCTCAGTTCTCCTATTCAATTTGCTCATGCATACACAAACATAGACCGATGTCTGGTTCACATTGAAGTCCTTGCAAAATAACGTCATAATAACAATGATAATCTGAAATGATAGGTTCAAACTTGACCTTGTAACTTTTAACAATGACTTGTGAAATTTGCGATATGTATGATCCCTAAGCTCTCCTATTTAATTTGCTGATGCATTCACAAAACTAGACCGATGTGTAGTTCACATGGAAGGTCTTGCGAAATAACGTCATAATAACAATGATAATCTGAAATAATAGGTTCAAACTTGACCTTGTAACTTTTAACAATGACTTGTGAAATTTGCGATATGTATGATCCCTAAGCTCTCCTATTCAATTTGCTGATGCATACACAAAACTAGACCGATGTTTAGTTCACATGGAAGGGCTTGCGAAATAACGTCATAATAACAATGATAATCTGAAGTGATAGGCTCAAACTTGACCTTGTAACTTTTAACAATGACATGTGAAATTTGCGATATGTATGATCCCTAAGCTCTCCTATTCAATTTGCTCATGTATATACAAAACTAGACCGATGTGTAGTTCACATGGAAGGCCGTGTGAAATAACGTCCTAATGATAATGATAATCAGAAACAGAATTTCCCTTGACCTTGTAACTTCTGACAGTAACTTGTGAAATTTGCGATATGTATGATCCCTCAGTTTTCCTATTCAATTTGCTCATGCATACACAAACATAGACCGATGTGTAGTTCACACTGAAGGCCTTGCAAAATAGCGTCATAATAACAATGATAATCTGAAATGATAGGTTCAAACTTGACCTTGTAACTTCTGACAGTAACTTGTGAATTTGCAATATTCATGATCCCCACCGTTCTCCTATTCAATTTGCTCATGCATTCACCAAACTAGACCGATGTGTAGTTCACATGGAAGCTCTTGCAAAATAACGTCATAATGATAATGATAATCAGAAACAGAATTTCCTTTGACCTTGTAACTTGTGACAATGACTTGTGAAATTTGCGATATGCATGACTCCCGCTGTTCCTCTATTCTTTTCGCTCATGCATACACAAAGCTAGCACGCTTCCTATTCTCTAGCTCGTTTCATCTGCTGGAAACAGGTGATGCTACTCTGCTCCGTCCTTTCTTTCGCCGTTTTAAAACCCTTTAGCTAAGGCTCTTTGTTTTATCTCTCTGTATAGAATAGGTCTTTATATCCTCCTGTCAATTATGGTCTTGAACGTCGTTAGATGTAATCCCTCTTATATTGAGAAGGGCCAAGGTTGCAAAATTCAAGTCGTTTTCTCATTAAAGCTATAGCTCTATATTGTGTAGACGGAAGAAGTTTGTTTTCCTATTAGGGCTCTTCTAGTAGGTTGATGGGCAAATACGCGAACTATCTCCGTAAGGTATTGGTTTATGTGCAATGCACAAAGGGCCCACTAAAAATAGGAAGACTAATCAAGCAGTGCGACCCTGGTCCTTCCTCTCGATATGACAATACATCCTTTTCCCTTTTTACCTGGAAATACAGAGAGCTTGCAAATACTCTTCTCACACTTTATGTGAGAGGTCTGAAGGTGGTTTCGAACCCGGGATTCTTTGATCAAGGGTCGAGTGAGCTAACCACATAAGGTCTCTTTGGATATATCTTTTTCGAGTTAAAGCTACCATCTTGAATTAATTCAAATTTGCCCCCTGGAAAACCTTTAATGCATTGCGTTTTCCCAGGACTCGCAAAGAAATCCAGGGGGTAGACTTTCCTCAATTTATGATAGCTGCCTTAACAGAAAAAGGTCCATTGCCAGTGATGAATGGTCTTTCTTCTGCCACACAACAATCTTTCACCTCTTATTGGCCAAATTTGACCCCTCTCTTGGTTATATATATAGATCACTTGCACCATTGAAATTCATCTTGATACAGCCTTAGGCTCGACATGATGTGTTGGTAAATCCATTAGCGTGCAGTGCTACTTGTGACGAATGTAATAGCTTTGTAAAGTTTGAAAGCAATACACGCTTTGGGATTTAGATACGCATCATATCGAAGCAAAATAAGGTTGCATGAAGATGAATTTCTAGGGAAGTGTAGCATGTTCAGGGCTTCGACGTTCGATAGAGAAAATGTTAAAAAAAGATTGGCAAACCGTAGCAGGTGTTCCTCTTCAAAAGGAACGCGTATCTATTTTGGGATAGCAAGAAAATGCGGAATCAAAGCCAAACTGGAAAACCTTACCAAAGCTTTTAGACGATAAATTTTAATAGTTATTATGTTTCGTGATTGTGTGTTTTTTATATTGGTCAAACAAGGAGTTTTGCAGTAGCAGTTATCATGTTTCTGATTTTTCTGGCTATCCTAATTGATTTTATCTATTGCTGCTAGATTTACTAGGCCTTGATGCTTTCCTTGTCCTATAATGCTCTCCTAGTTCGTCCTAGTTGATGAAACAGATTTTATTCCTCTTTGCAAAAACATGTTTATATAATGGAGTAAATCAAATCTCTTAACGCTTGGCTAAATATTATTACGCCTGCGACTATGATATGACTAGCTATTTCTACAGAAATCACTTATCTCAATACGAAGAATCTCTCTTTCATTTCAACGCTTTTGTATTGTCATTACGGATAGACTATACGTATAATGTCTTGTTGTCCTTCTAAACAAGTCGCTTCCAAACGAGGAAGCCGGCCGCTTAGCATTAAGAGGAAATCATAGCTTGTTATTTCAAGCGGAGTAAAACAAGCAGAAATCTCGGCACGGGGCATGAAAATATCTTCCACAACATCTGTTAGGATTAAACCGTGTGGGAAACTTCAGTTGTGCATTGCTTCGCTGTCATTGTTTTTGCACGTCTGTTGTTAAGGATTGTACGCTCGCTTATCAAAGGGATGTGTAAGCGCAGACGAATCGTTTTAGCTTAGGTCATTTGGCTGTGAAGCTCGGGGCTTGCCATGAATATTTCAACGTGTTGAAAATCGTGAGCCTTGCCTTCTGGGTGTCCTACTGTTTTGCAATAGCGAATTAGTGTGTTCATGTCGTAATGATTATTTTTAGGACAGAATGCATAGGACAGTGGATCCCTAATATGCTGGGAAAAGTCCTTGGTTGGAGACTCGCCTAAGGTAGATTGTAATTGAGGTGGCCCAGTTGTGAGAAAATGATTGTTTTTAGAATATATTGATTTTAGCCTAGTTTAGAAGAAAGTGGATTTGGGAAATCGCTCTAAAACATCTATTGTCCAAGTCCTGGGTTCGAGACCCGCCTGAGGTACATGGTTATTGAGGTGGCCCAGTTTTTAGAAAATTATTGTTTTTGAATAGATTGATTTAAGCCTACTTTAGAAGAAAAGAGGTTTGGAAAATCGATCTAAAACATGGATTGCCCATTCGTTTCACTTTTGTTTACAATGCTTAATATGTATTGAAATAGGAAAAGTTATCATTATATGTTTGCTAACATCATGTTTCCGGTGATATTGTTTGTAATCAAATTGGTTACCCAAATATACATTTTCAATCTGAAACAGCCTTTGATCGGAAGATAACCACGAAAACATCAGAACATAACAAAACAGAATTGTTTCTAAAACTCCTCACCTCGCCAAAATGATACAAAATCAAGAGAGCGTACTTGGAGAATGAATCGTAGGTAGAACTTTAGCTAGATATTTTAGGTACTGAATGAAGTTAGTGTAAAACCTGTAAAACAGGACATCCTGGATGGGTACTAGATCATAGCCTAGATGTTCACATGATCTCGCCTTTGTCTTTTTCGTAACCTATATATGTACTTCGAGATCTAAGTAATGTTGTTTGAAAGTTTGCCTTCAGGAAGTAATTCCAAATCATATGTGCAACATATCAAAATCAGCAAATGCTTTTGGCGAAAAACATTCTCAGTTATCATCTAGTACCGAAGTTTGCTTTTGTAATTGATTTGGTTCAGTTTGTTCGATTAAATTTATTGCCTTGGTAGCTCAGTTGGTAGATCAATTGAGGCACGGCCTAAGAGGTCGTGATCTAGAATCCTACTATTATTATTGACATTCACACAAACTATGTCAATCGGAAAGCTTTTGCTAAGTTTTGATATGGTGTTAATATGATTTTAAAGTATAGTTTGAAACATTTAGAAGGAAAAAACTAAATTAGTTTTGCTTCAGATAAAGTCGACTGTTGATTCCGGTGTCCCTGCACCTGCTATTGTGATGTTGCGACTGATTCGAAGCGCCGAGGTCCGACTGTTTACTCAGCTTATAAGGGCTCTCGAGCTGAGGATAACTGTGTTATCTCAGATGGAGTTTCTACGTATTCACCTGTCCTCAATAATTCAATCATTGCAATTACCGCAAGTTGTGTTTGAGTTCCTTTGTTTTTCGAGATGTTTTCTGAAACAGCATGCAACCGACGTGTTGTTGGCCCTTGGTGTTTATTATGATGACGACAATGAGATGATGATGATGATGTTGATGACCAAAACACTTCCTTGGAGACATGAATATTATTGATTTTGATATTGATGTTTCTGTTGACTTTATGATGATAGTGATTGTGGTAGTGATTGCGATGGTTATGGTGATGATGATGGTGATGTTGATGTTGATGGTGATGGTGATGTTAATTGTCCTTGTGGTGTTTCAGTTGACTTTTATGATGATATTGATGATGATGATGATGATGATGATGATGATGGTGTTGATGATGATGGTGTTGATGTTTGCATTGATGCAGATGATGATGGTGATGGTGATGCAGATGATGGTGAACTATTATGGAATGGTAATATTGATGGTGATGATGATGATGTTGATGTTGATAGTGATGGTGATTGATGTTTATGTCGATGCTAATGGCCCTTTCGATATTTCTGTTGACGTTACTTTTGACATTGTTGTTGAGTATGATGCTGACATTGATGAATGTTTTTGTTGACATATATATTGAAATGAATAGGGATGATGATGTGGATGACTGCTATTATGATGGTTATGTAGATATTGGTGTTTACATCGTTGCTGCATTATTGATGTTTATAATCACTGTTTTGACGATGATGATGTTGATGATGGCATTGATGCAGATGATGATGTTGATGATGGCATTGATGCAGATGATGATGATGATGTTGGCATTGATGCAGATGATGATGATGATGTTGGCATTGATGCAGATGCTGACTTTGGTGTTTGTGGGCATGTTGATATTGTTTTCGTCGTTGATGATTATAGTGATGTTGACATTGATGACCATGTTGACATTATTGTTCTTAATGATGTTGATATTGACTGCTATGACAATGGTCATGGTGATGTTTATGTTATTGGCCATATTGATATTGTTGTTGAAATCGATGGTATGGTTATGTTTATGTTAATGACTGCTATGGTGATGACCATGTTGACATTATTGTTCTTAATGATGTTGATATTGACTGCTATGACAATGGTCATGGTGATGTTTATGTTATTGGCCATATTGATATTGTTGTTGAAATCGATGGTATGGTTATGTTTATGTTAATGACTGCTATGGTGATGACCATGTTGACATTATTGTTCTTAATGATGTTGATATTGACTGCTATGACAATGGTCATGGTGATGTTTATGTTATTGGCCATATTGATATTGTTGTTGAAATCGATGGTATGGTTATGTTTATGTTAATGACTGCTATGGTGATGACCATGTTGACATTATTGTTCTTAATGATGTTGATATTGACTGCTATGACAATGGTCATGGTGATGTTTATGTTATTGGCCATATTGATATTGTTGTTGAAATCGATGGTATGGTTATGTTTATGTTAATGACTGCTATGGTGATGACCATGTTGACATTATTGTTCTTAATGATGTTGATATTGACTGCTATGACAATGGTCATGGTGATGTTTATGTTATTGGCCATATTGATATTGTTGTTGAAATCGATGGTATGGTTATGTTTATGTTAATGACTGCTATGGTGATGACCATGTTGACATTATTGTTCTTAATGATGTTGATATTGACTGCTATGACAATGGTCATGGTGATGTTTATGTTATTGGCCATATTGATATTGTTGTTGAAATCGATGGTATGGTTATGTTTATGTTAATGACTGCTATGGTGATGATCATATTGACATCGTTGTTCTCATTGATGTTGATATTGACTGCTATGACAATGGTCATGGTGATGTTTATGTTATTGGCCATATTGATATTGTTGTTGAAATCGATGGTATGGTTATGTTTATGTTAATGACTGCTATGGTGATGACCATGTTGACATTATTGTTCTTAATGATGTTGATATTGACTGCTATGACAATGGTCATGGTGATGTTTATGTTATTGGCCATATTGATATCGTTGTTGAAATCGATGGTATGGTTATGTTTATGTTAATGACTGCTATGGTGATGATCATATTGACATCGTTGTTCTCATTGATGTTGATATTGACTGCTATGACAATGGTCATGGTGATGTTTATGTTATTGGCCATATTGATTTTGCTGTTGACATCGATGGTTCATGTTGATGACTGCTGTGACGATAGCGATGTTGATATTGTTGTTGTTGACATGGATAGTGATTTTACTGTTATGACAATATTGATAGTGGTGATAATACATCGATTTAAGACCATTTTCTGAAACTAAGAAGATACAAAACAACCCATAGATAAATCAGGGCAGCGGTGAAATTTCATGTTTGAATTCTTAATGAATACTGATTGACTTTGTGGTAATACTGCAGGTGAAGAAGATTTCCCTTAATCTTCTTTTTAATCTCTTCTTAGTTGTCTTGACCTACCAACCATCTCTGTGTTCGTCTGGTTTTCTTGCCTAGTCCTGTCTTAACATCATAACAACATACTGAGATGCTCAGCTGCTTACGAAACATGACGTAACAGGCCGCAACTGGTCGTAGTGGGTCACAGCATATTGTACCGTGTCGTAACGTAGTGCGTCGTTACGTAGGTCGTAGCGTATTAGTATATATCACAACGGATAGTAGTTTGGGTCGTAATATGCTGTACACCTAGCAGGTCGTAGTTGGTCATCCTACTGCATTGTAACTTGTCGTAATAGATCGTAGTTGGCTTATAACATGTAGTAACGTACCGTAACATGTCGTAACGTGTCGTAACGTGTCGTAGCGTGTCTTAACAGCTCTACTTAAGCAAGTATGGTTCCTTTGTAGCACAATTTTACGAACAATATCAGGTAAGAGGCCAATTTTGGATGAATGTAATGATAATAGATAGAGCCTCTAATTTCAATACCTCTTGGGAAAATATACCCTAATATCCCAATGCTTTTGAATCTTCCATTATCAAGTCGACCTAATACGTTTCTTGACCTTTTTGAGTCACACAAAATCCCCTACTAGTATATTTTTTGAAATATGACCTTGTAATTTCTTATGAAGAATTTCAGATAGCAAATGAATATGCCTTTTACCCCCCTAGAAGTCTCCTTTGGAGCAGCACCATTATCATCAATAGAATCCCCGCCATTCTCTTTCGCCCTCTTAATGAAATTTCTCGAGAATAAACAAAATTTAAAAAGAATCTCATGATTCCGATTCTCGCGCAAATCAATGTTTTCCAAGCGGCTATTTACCGAGGCTTTAATTGATTAAATATATTGAGTACTCTGCAAAGAGAGCAAAAGCTAATTTCTACTCAGCTGGACGGTTTTCATCAATATTTGCTTCCCAGAAAACACCTGAGGTATCCGAGTGGGTGAATTTCTGTTCAACGTGCTGGCCTGGAGGCTTTGCTTCCTGCAGGGGCATGGTTACATTCACTACATCAACACATATGGTATATGTTGAATTCCTGTTTAATTTAGGCAAGGCTTTGCTTCCTGCAGGGGCACAGCATAAACTACATCACTACATATTTCTGTTGAACGTGCTAGCAAGCATGACTAAGGCAAGGCTTTGCTTCCTGCAGGGGCATGGTAACATTCAATACATCAACACATATGGTATATGAGTTAGTGGTTTAATTCCTGCTTAATTTGGTAGCCTGACTAAGGCAAGGCTTTGCCTCCAGCAGGAACACAGCATATACTACATCACTTCATATATTAGTATATGAGTGAGTAAGTTAATTTCTGTTCAACTTGCTTGCCTGGAGGCTTTGCTTCCTGCAGGGGCATGGTTACATTCCCTACATCAACACATATGGTATATGAGTGAGTGGTTGAATTCCTGTTTGAATTTAGGCAAGGCTTTGCTTCCAGCAGGGGATCAGCATATACTACATTACTACATATATTAGTATATGACTGAGTAAGTTAATTTCTGTTCAACGTGCTGGCAAGCATGACTAAGGCAAGGCTTTGCTTCTAGCAGGGGATCAGCATATACTACATTACTACATATATTAGTATATGACTGAGTAAGTTAATTTCTGTTCAACGTGCTGGCAAGCATGACTAAGGCAAGGCTTTGCTTCCTGCAGGGGCACAGCATATACTACATCACTACATATATTAGTATATGAGTGAGTAAGTGAGTTATTAATGAACGAGCTGGCCAGCATGACTAAGGCAAGGCTTTGCTTCTAGCAGGAGAACAGCATATACTACATCACTACATATATTAGTATATGACTGAGTAAGTTAATTTCTGTTGAACGAGCTGGTAAGCTTGACTAAGGCAAGGCTTTGCCTCCAGCAGGAGAACAGCATATACTACATCACTACATATATTAGTATATGAGTGAGTAAGTGTGTTTCTTTTTAACATGCTGCAAGCTAGCCTGAGTAAACCCAAGACTTTGCTTTTTTCAAAGCGCAGAAGCAGAGAGAAGAGACACTGAAGGTCTTATTCATTAGTGAAGGTATCTAGCTTTGTGAGTATTTGTCGTATCATTGAAGTAATAGATTGATAGTGACATAGTTATGACACACATTGCCTTAACAAAATCATTAAAGCATGATTGGATTTTTATATCTCTACTTTAACAAGAACATAAAACACCGACTAGTGAAGGAAGATATGGCAAGAGAGAAGAGACACTGAAGGTCTTATTTATAATGTATCTAACTTTATGAGAATTTGTCAAAGCATAAAAGCAACCAATTGATAGTGAGTAATGACACAAATTGCCTGAAATAAAATCATTAAATCATGATTGGATTTTTATATCTCTACTCTAACAAGAACTTAGAGCAGCAGCCAGCCAGTTCAGTCGGCTAGGGAAAGGGACGCCGATGCCTAATTGAACTATTTGAAAAGCAGAGAGCGGAGCGTCGTGATTAATTTAATAAGCTGAGATGTGTTTGCGTTTGTCATGTCGCACGCAGGAAAACATGATGATCGCAAAGATCCTGAGATTATTTGCTTTCTCCTCTCTTAATCAAATTCGGTCTTCCAACCACCTGCCTCACATCCGCACAAAGTGTGCTTCACATTTAAACACGTTTGCACTTTACAGCTGTTCGTCTGGTTTTAAGTGCAGCCTCTTTTCCATTCGAGCCACCACAACAACATTTATTGTTGTTCACCTGTTAGGCTCATTCAAGAAACTAGAATGTGATCTGTGTGATATAAGCAACAACTGATCATCACGCAACTGCATTAGGAACGACGTGGTGTAAGACAAGGCTGCCCCCTAAGCCCCATTATTTTTATTTATAATTCACCCCTTTGAAGATAATGACTCGTTTAATAAGAGAGGATCTGATTGGTTCTTTCGTTCTAGATGACTAAATGAACCAATCAGATCCTCTGATGAAAAAAGTTTTTTCTCTCCTTTGGAGAAAGTAGATATGCAAAACACAGTGATACATATGGTAATACCAAATGAACAAATAGCCTCTTAGGAGATATCTTGGACTATCCAATAGCAGAGGGTTTAGATATAGGTGGTACATAACCAAATGCAAAGATTACATTGAAGTGTACCAATTTGATACAAGTTCTTGTTTCGAAAAAACAATTTGCGGGCTATTTAGGATTGGCTTTGAATGATATGTTGTCCGTAAAGGCTGTCCCATGAGCCCTATTATTTTTATTTATTGCGAAAATGTGTTAACTTAAGAGTCGTGCCAATGCAGCGTCACAAATCTTCAATAAAAATGTTGGCTAACTAGGATCAGCTACAAAACATGCTGATTAACTGTTGCCATAACAAACAATTGATGCGAAATAAGATAATACCCTTCGAGGACTCATTTCTATGAGATACTATAGAGGTAGTGAAGCCGCATTCTCAATGTCGAATCTAGTGTATGAAGTGCGGTTTGATTTCTCGTTGTCAAGTAGTTTTCTTGAGAAGAAGCGGGGTTTAGGAAATCGATAGAGATATTTTAAGTGAGTGAAACGAATGTTCCTAGGCTGTGAGTTCGTATCCTACTCGGTTTATTTCTCATTCATTCAAATTATCTATATTGAGTAGTAGCAGCATCTCAGAAAGCTTGAGATGAACTTCCACATCATCAGATGACGTAGTTACGCCTTCATCAGCCCCAGAAAAATAAACTTTGCTTTTCTAGGTCGAATCTTGGATCACTCAGGAAAATCAGATTCTTCCTTATAGCCTCGATAAAATAACTGTTTTATAAAATAACCTTTTAAAACTAATTTAAAACGAATCACAAGCATTCGCCATTGTATTTGTCTGTCTTTTTGAATTAACGTTTGTGATAAATGTTTTGAAGTTCTGAGCATGACTCGCTCTATTATCAAAAGCAGCTGCTGGGCTGTGATCTGGGCGGAGCGTAAGTTGTGAATTATTCAGCGAGTATCGCGAAAAGCATCTGCCCTTGTTTGGTAATTACGCGATTACTTACTCGCTCAACACAAAACTAATCAATGATGGGTCTAAGCAAATTCTCATCGACTCTGAGGCTTCCTTAACTAAGTTGAGCAACAACAACAACAATAGTATCGAGCAGCAACAACAACAATGCTTTCAAACAACAACAACAACATCAACTGTATGTAGGTATGGATTACTTACTCGCTCAACACTAAACTAATCAATGATGGGTCTGAGCAAATTCTCATCGACTCTGAGGCTCAATGATGTCGCTTAACTAAGTTGAGCAACAACAACAACTTTAGTATCGAGCAGCAACAACAACAATGATTTCAAACAACAAAAACAACCTCAACTGTATGTAGGTATGGATTACTTACTCGCTCAACACAAAACTAATCAATGATGGGTCTGAGCAAATTCTCATCGACTCTGAGGCTTCCTTAACTAAGTTGAGCAACAACAACAACAATAGTATCGAGCAGCAACAACAACTATGCTTTCAAACAACAACAACAACAACATCAACTGTATGTAGGTATGGATTACTTACTCGCTCAACACTAAACTAATCAATGATGGGTCTGAGCAAATTCTGATCGACTCTGAGGCTCGATGATGTTCCTTAACTAAGTTGAGCAACAACAACAACTATAGTATCGAGCAGCAACAACAACAATGCTTTCAAACAACAACAACAACCTCAACTGTATGTGGGTATGGATTACTTACTCGCTCAACACAAAACTAATCAATGATGAGTCTGAGCAAATTCTCATTGACTCTGAGGCTCGATGATGTTCCTTAACTAAGTTGAGCAACAACAACAACTATAGTATCGAACAGCAACCACAACAATAATTGTTTGTAGCTATAGATTACTATCGATAATATTAATGGTAAGAGATCAAATCTAATGATAAATACTAATGATAATGATAGTATGATAATAATGATTTGTTTAATCGCTAGAAAGCAAAAATATCCACAGCAACAATTCAAATAGCAATTCAATTCAATCTTCCGTGTGTATAACAGGGGCGTAGCCAGGAGCTCTGAAAGGGGGGGAGCCGTTGAGCACTTTGAGCATTCACTTGTGGATAACAACCCATAAAAATTGATAACAACACACAATATGTATAGACTTTTCTTCAAAGGGGGGGAGCCGCGGCTCCCCCAGCTCCCCCCTCTGGCTACGTCCCTGGTATAACTTTAACTTACGTAATCAGAGAACTGCGATCTCTAATTTAAAGGCATGCGTGTATGTAAATATGTGAGCTTGCTGCATTTAAAACCATCACAGTGCTTCTCTGGTTTAAATGTGTTTTTGCCCTTATTCTGCATAATCCCTCATCTTAGCTGATAAGTATGAGCAAGTCCAAGATCCATGACTTCGTCAAGGGGTCGACATTTAGTACTAACATATGAAAATCTCAGCGGTTGATGATCTCTTAGCGAATGTCCAGGTGGCAGTCTTCTCACAAGGATGAACATTTTTCAATTATCTTTCCAAGCACAATTTCCAGATGTTTGTTATCTTGGCCTACGCCTCCTGGAGCATAAGACTTTATTGATCTTGTTTTTTGCTACTTTGTAAATTATACATCGGAAAAACTTCTTCAGAAGGATCGGAAACCTAATCCACTAAAGCTATTTTTGACATGATGATGTAGAAGCTCGTTAGGTTTTCGCTCTCTACAAGAATTACAAGACAAAAAGCTTTAGAATGTTATTTTGTTCAACTATGTTTTTCTTGTTAAATTAAGGGCTCGCTTTGTTTCTTCTCTGAATAAATTGAATCCTTTCCCCTTTTCATATGTATTTTTGGAGAGTTCATAGAAATTATTATCAAAGTGCCGTTTCGTTTACTCTTTTTAACAATGTTTTCTTTTCGTTCGTAGATCGATATTCCCCAAGCAAATGTATCACCAAGGCATGGCTACCAAAATGACACCCTACACCAAGATGAACGGAGCCGTCCCCTCGCCATCAAAAGTCACCCCGAGGCTTAAACAATCATATCAGTACTCAGGCTCTGCGCCTGCGCAAAGCCTCGGCACGTCCTCTATGTCTCCAGATTATAGTTACCAGTCCCTCAGTGCATACAGCAACAACAACAACAATTCTATTTACACAAGTGACCCGAGTCAGATGATGAGCGAAGAGGCCTCGCCCATTGCTAATACGTCACCATACAACAACAGCGCATGCTCACTCAGTCCTGGCACACCGACTTCGTACCAAAACGGAACCGTCAATAATTCGTGGCCGTACCATCAGGCCTCCATGAATAACTTCTCGGAGACTTCATCTTCGCAGTTGCTGAGCCACGGGCAGAGTAGGCCGGGTTCTTCTGCGTACGGGTCCGGATCGGGGAACACGTATGCCACTCTGACTAATGGGATGTGGAATGGCATGGGACTCGGGGACTCCTCGCAAGTTGTGCCTCACGGCGAACACTCGATGAAGGTTGGGTAAAATGGATCATATCAGGGTAAGTTCCATTAACCCTTGTGTTTCATCCAAACAAATAACTTGATATTATGAATACAGGCCATGAGCACATTTGATGATGCCTCTATACAACGTGAAACAGTGAGTGCAAGCCTAGGTACTGCAGACATAATGCACGGTTTAAGAGTTGGCATGCATCGATTTCGGAAGTCAAGAACGTAATTTCTAAGTGAAGGAGATAGAAGGAGATAGAAGGAGGTATAAGGAGTTTCCATTCCTAGATTCAAACCATGGGAAAACATCAAAATACCCTTCTACATGCTTTTGTTTACTTTAAACATCTCTTTTTCCGTATAATTACTGTATAGGAGGAAAATTCTAAAATCGGGAATTTGAGCTTATCTATTATGCTCTTTAGAACGAAAACACTCGTTAATTGTATCCCATAGATGGAAAAAGCCAAATAGATCCCCCCTTCTGAAACTGCCCCCCTTCCGGAAACATATCTTTCAAGAAACTCTCGTGAGCTCCCAGGTATTTGGTAGGAGCTTTCAGTGGTCTACTAGGCCTTTAAATATCTTAACTCGTGGAACTTCATGCAATGCATCATAGGAATTTGCTTCTTAGCAACACAGCTACTGCGAACAACTTCTACAGATTTAGGCCGTTGCAATTCTCAATAGCTATGCGTTGCCGAGGGGGATGTTCCCATCATTCATTCTCATTGCACAGAATTAGGATTCCCTCCTTTGCAGAATCATCATTAGACTAGCGTAGGATAAAGCGATCTTTTTCAGAATGCGATAAGATGGTGATAACAGAAGAAGAGATATGGGAGATAGGAGATAGAATGTCAGCATGAATATTTCATCACTCGGTTCTTGTCGGTTCCTACTGTCCATGTACAGAAACAAAGGTCGCTTCCCAGTTTGAATATATTTAAAAGAAATAAGATTAAGTTTCGACCGCCGTCCCCAAAATTCAATAAAACTATATCCATTATTGATTAGTTGTAACTACGATTCAATAATAGTATTAGCATCCTAGTTGTTGATTATTATTATTATTACAGATGACCTCCATTTTGAACCCTCTGCAATGATTTCATCGATTATGCCCCCTTCTATTCACCCTTGTTTATAAGACTGATTCCAAAAAGAACGCCGAGCCTCAAATTATGCCAAAACTTAGGAGTAAGGTTAGGCTGGCCATTTTTTGCTCAATTTGAACATTTTAAGAAATAGTCATTGATTGAATGCAAATCAGTAGAATCATTCTCTCAACGACAACATATCTCAGTTGTTGCTTGATGAGAATCACGAGATGGAAATTTGACTAAACACGTGACATTGAACGCGAGGCAAATCACATTAATTGCTCACTGTGAACCCAGCGAGCTTTATTGGTTCTGATCAATTACGGCCTTCTCGAATTTTCCTTTGACTTGACAGTGCTCGACACTGCAATAAAATGGAATGATTTCCTCATTCGGCCACCTTGTAGAGTGCTGTTGACTGCTGTTCAGCTTTGACTGGGGGTCTTCTGTTTCATCTGCGTCGAGAAAAACGCTTTCAGCGTTATTACAGCGTTGAAAACGTTTAGAGAATATTTAATGATTTCAATCAGACTTTGAGGCCTTATGTTTCACTCACCTTGGGAATAAAATGTTCTACCTGCATTTGATAAACTTTTGGAAGCATAAGGTTAAAGAAATGCGTTGAATAGCATTTCAGCGTTATTAGGGCGTTAAAGAATCTTTAAGATTATGATTAACGAACTAAGATATTTTTTCATGTTCCATACCCATGTTGGAAATAAAAGGTTTTGCCAGCGTTATCCAAACAAAACGCATTTAATAGAATTTCAGCGTTTTAGAGCGTAGAAAAAGCTAACGATATCTAACGACTTTGATAAACTTTCAGATGTTAGATTCTATTTTTAAGGTATAAGAGCGTTGAAAAATTGTCCAGGCAATGTTTGTACATGGTACAACACATAACTTCAACGTTTATACAACGCTGTAGTTCAAAGTGCTCACAACACCGGACTTCGATCATACAACGTTCTACTTGAAAGTATTCACAACACTGGTCTTCAACGTTCATAGAAAGTTTTACTTGAAAGTGTTCCCATCACTTAACTTGGTCAACGTTACACAGCATTTTTACTTCAAAGGGTTCACAACACTGGATTTAAACGTTGATACAACGTTTTTCCGAAAGATGTTCAGAATACTGGACTTGAACTTTGATACAACGTTTTACCTAATTGTGTTCACAAAATTGGGCTTAAACGCTCATGAAACGTTTTACTTCAAAGTGTGTACAACACTGTCCTTCAACTTTCATACAACGTTTTACTTGGAAGTCTACGCAACTCTGAATCTTAACGTTCATACAGAAATTTACTTCAAACGGTTAACAACACGAGAAATAAACGTTATAAAGCGTTCGAATAAGCGTTGAAACAACTCAAAGTAACAATTTTGACCACCACTAACCCCCTGTTAAAAACGGGCAGCTGTTTTTCTTCGATCACTTGGAAAGTCGGCGAGCTTTGAATCAATTTAATAGCGCCTCTTCTTTCAAATCGACAGTGCTGGCAAGCCGTAAGACGCTGAATAGCGCTATAATAGAGCGGAGCACCTGCGTACCGAAGACGGAGTTTCAGACAGGCTTACTAGCCTTCCCTGATAAGCATTGGTTAAAATGTTGTAAGCGAACAGTTAAAAAAGGCGATAGACGATAATATTGTTATACGAGGGTAGAAAACACGATGCCTCTGTTTCCCTCTGTGTGTTTCTACTCGTGTGAAAGCAGTTTTGTTATCGTTCAATGCTTGTCAGTCGATAAAGAGGGCATTTACTGCCATGCTGAAAGAGAGCTCCCAGCTGTCTGGGAAGGTTGTTAGGTCGAAGCACTTTCAATGCTTGCAGTTTCAGTTTCAACTTCTCTCGGCAAATTACTTGGGAAATCTCCTTCTGCCTACTTTTTCAGCATTTCGTGTTTCTCGTAGGAGAAATACTCTCTTCTCTCTTCTCTTTGAGAATCTAGAGGTCGTGGGTTCGAGTCCTACTCGGGTGATTTTCATTCTCACAAATTATCTGAACACTCTTCTCCCTTAAACTAAGTTATTGATAAATGCAACTATTTCGAACAGCATAAGACTGGGTGCAGCTGGACTTTTTTAGTGGCCTAGCAGTAAGGATAGTATTCAATCCCACTAGCTGAACTAAATGTCCCAACTTTAAGATATTTTACCGATAAACTATGTTTTCAAAGCATTTTTTAATTAGGAATCAAAGTTTTTTGGTGATGGTTTCGAAAGCAAAAGGTCCATGCCAGTGGGCCTAATATTTCCTGACCTAATCTTTACAATTATCTTTCCAGGTTGGTGTTTTGGCTGTTATGACAATGCTACGCCATCTTCGATGCTTACTCGCCATAAAAAGAATGGTAACCCGAAGACCATGACGCCATCTTCCACGAGCCTCTGAATCAGATTTTTTGCGAAAACGAGACTTGAACTTCTATACAACAAAAAGAGGATAAAGCTGGCCTGATTGGTGTCGTCTGAAGTCCAACTTGGTTCAAGTTTTCAATGCCAAGTACTTAGGCATCAAATTAACTTACAAAGGCTTGTCCTCTTTGAAAGTTATGATTTTGTCCGAAAAATTCTTGAATGACTCAATTTAAGCACCTTTGCCACTCAATTTCGTTCAGATGCATAAATTTGGCAGAAATTTTTGATTAAAAATCTATTCAAGCCGCTTAATGCTGTGACTTGCCGGTACAATAAATGCTGCAGCAAAAGTAAGGGGAAAATAACAATTCTTAGGCACTTCAGACTGGAGGAATACTCGGGTTGATAACAGCGTGGTGAATACATTATTTCATTGTAAAACTCCGAATTGCCTTCTTCTAAAAAACCATTTGAAATATTTCGACAAATATTTTCTTTCAAGGGGCACACTTGCAAATATTGCGCTTTCCAGGAAAGATTGGAAGCTGTGTCCAACCTTGTGTTCCCCTTGTGATCCTTGGTGACACACCTCAATCCAAAGTCAAGTCAAATATAATAAGCTCTAAAAACGGCACACTTGACAGGACTATGAATCTCCGTTCTCTCCTTCAAAAGTTTGCAATTTCCCCTTCTTTTCTTTGTGAAAAAATACATTTTCTCCGTTTCGTAACACAAAATTAGTTTCTTCCTCTCCTCATAACAAAAATTGCAGTTCCTCCCTCGATCTGAAGTTTACCTCTCACCCGTAAAAGTTAGGCAGTTCCCTCTTGTCCCTTGGCAGCACCTGTCCCTGTAGGAAACCAGTAGCATTTTGGCACAAAGAACGAACAGTATCTTGGACTTCAGACGACATCCATCCGGGCAAGCCTAACAACTCCCAGCTTACGGCTGATGCAGACAGAAATTGATATACAGAATATATGATACTGATATATATAAATATTCCAAATGTTAAATAGTTGTTTTGACGTTATTTATAACATCCGGGTGTAAATATAACTGTTATTACTAATTGTATAAAGAGTTGCACAAACTATTAGGCCATTCAGATAGAATGTAAATTTATCATTCCATTATTAAAGATGGCTGCTGCAAAATGGCGCCTTTTTATTGTTCTCATAGAAACTGTGTAAACATTATACTAATTATGAGCGATTGACGTTTGTTCAAAGTCGTGTTCATCTTTTGTATTATTCTACTCTTGAGTTTAACTCGATTCTTACGGTGTGAGCCGAAAGCACGTAATATTTAAGTATGGGTTATTTTGATGTGCTGTGGTCCTTCGACAGTATTCAATATCCTTCACAGAAATGATTGTTTCCCCACAGAACCGATTTATCCTTCAACAGTACTGCACATCCTCAACTATACTGGATGGTATTCCCCACAGTACTGATTTTATCCCCCACAGCACTGCACATCCTCAACAGTACTGAATGGTATCCCCCACAGTACTGATTATACCCCTTCACAGTACTGAAGTTATCCCCTCACAGTACTGGACATTCTCAAAAGTACTGGATGGTATCCCCCAAAATACTGATGGTATCCCTTCACAGTACTGATGTTTACCTTCAACAGCATTGCACATCCTCAACAGTACTGAATGGTATCCCCCACAGTACTGATTATACCCCTTCACAGTACTGAAGTTATCCCCTCACAGTACTGGACATTCTCAAAAGTACTGGATGGTATCCCCCAAAATACTGATGGTATCCCTTCACAGTACTGATGTTTACCTTCAAAAGCACTGCACATCCTCAACAGTACTGAATGGTATCCCCCACAGTACTGATTATACCCCTTCACAGTACTGAAGTTATCCCCTCACAGTACTGGACATTCTCAAAAGTACTGGATGGTATCCCCCAAAATACTGATGGTATCCCTTCACAGTACTGATGTTTACCTTCAACAGTACTGGACATTCTCAAAAGTACTGGATGGTATCCCCCACAGTACTGATTATATCCCCCACAGTACTGATGTTATCCCTTCACAATAGTGATGGTATCCCTTAACAGCATTGCACATCCTCAAGAGTACTGGATGGTATCCCCCACAGTACTGATTATATCCCCCACAGTACTGGTTTTATCCCCCACAGTACTGATGTTATCCTTCTACAGCACTGCTTATCCTCAAAAGTACTGGGTCGTATCCCCCAAGGTACTGATGGTATCCATTCAAAGCACTGCACATCCTTAATCGCACCGTATGGTATCTCCTACAGTACTGATTATATCCCTTCACAGTACTGGACATTCTCAACAGTATACTGTATGGTATCCCTTCACAGTACTGATGTTATACCTCCACAGCACTGGACATCCTCAATAGCACTGTATGGTATCCCCTACAGCACTGATTATATCCCTTCACAGTACTGGACATTCTCAACAGTACCTGATGGTATCCCTCACAGTACTGATTGTGTCTATCAACATGTTCTCTTTTGTTTGCTTGCAATTTTGCACTGTTCTTCAAGTTCAGTGGTAGGAGAATAAAATGGCTATTGTTTCGGTATCAATCCAGACCATCTCTCTCTCTTATGACTATGCTAAAACTTACCTGCGTCACAGAGTCAACATTGGAAAGAGAGAAATGTTTCTAGGCATGGTTTAGGGTAGGTGACGCAGGTAAACCCGTTTCGCTATTGTATTTGGTAATCTTGATGAATCAGTGGTGAGAGGACTGACGTCAGAGATCGGAGATTCGATTTCTGCTCCTCCATGTTTTTCACACGAATTTTCTCGATCAATTTTCCAAACTCCGCTTCTTTTAACGATCAAAAACTGTTCTCCACAGTTAATTGCTGATTTCGGAAGAATGAAAATTGGCACGGGGGCTCAAAAAGCAACTCCATTAGAGTGAATATAATTTTGTTGACTGCTTCCATTTTACAGGTGTTCAAATGTTTAAATTAGTGCCCAAAAACAGACCACCAATGTGGAAAAACAAAACACTGGGGATATCATTATCATAAATTTGTTTAAAGTTTGTTTTTTACAATAGCTAAATCTAATTGATACCAAATTAATAAAAAATGAAAGCTAAGATCACAATTTTCAAGGTGTACAAAATTCTGAAGCCGTACCATATTTACATTTCAGGGCATGTCCGAAACAATAGTACTGCAATGAAATTGAGCAAAAAGGATTGAATATAGCGCAGATTTGGCACATAAGTTTTGCAAAGTCTACACATTAAGAACTAGAATTAATCATGAGGTATGCAACTGATATATGGAATGTATTAATGAATCCTTTAAACTCCAACTTATGGCAAAAGCCAGAAATCATTTCTCTCCAACATCAGTTATGTAAGCCGTCGTTGCTGTCGAGTAAAAATGCTCACCACACTAAATTCCAGTATCCAACATTTATGACAAAAATTACGTCAGAACTGACCATCAAAGGGAGGCAGATTTACGCGTGTCCCGCGTGCTCTCGCGTTAAGGCCCGTGCCTTCTCCATCTTGGATTCTTTTCTTACTCGTGGATTTCAGATTCAAAATGGCTCACTTCTCTCCGCCGATGATTCAGGACAATGTGGATGGTTGGGGACCATGTGCCGTGCCTGATCAGTTCAGAGATATTCCCTATCAACCCTTTTCCAAAGGTGATCGAATTGGAAAGGTAATTTCTCTGTGTTTTAGTTATTTCGCCAACCTAAATGACTTATGATTTTAGGCCCGAATCAAAAATTAAAAAAAAATTTCACTGGTTGGTGGTGATGTAGGCCCGAACCTGGTATCCCGAAATAGATGACATCACATCAGATAACTGCTGTTTGGCTTTATCAAAATTTATTGATTTAAAACTGAAACTTTTTTATCTATTTTCTTAGTAGACCAAATTATATATGTCCTGATTAACTTCCTTAGTTAGTAGTTGGTATTACAAACTACACTCTTTTTTTTACACCAGCATTAAATTTGACCGAGGCTGACCTTTTTTGGCTCAATATGAAAATTTTATGAAATAACCATAAGACTGAGAAATAATTACAAAACAAGCAGATTGATTGGCACACAACAGATGATGTCAGATGGTTAAGAGAGACAAACTTTGCAACAATTAACACTACTGATAGCAAAAAAGGCTTCCTAACCATTGTAAAAGTAATAACAATTTAAGAATATTTCAGGCTGAAAATAGAGGAATATTTAAGAACAGCCAGCTTCAAATCAATTTTACTGGTTCTTTAAAAAAAAGAGTGTAGTACAAGTACCTACTTAACCCTAACTTAGCAAATTGAAGTCCATTAAAATGATATAAGGGCATCTTGTTTCTATAGAGGTCATTCTTTCCACAACTTTGCTTGTCTTAAACCTTTGAAAAGCTCTCTCCTCTCTTATCCTAATTGTCAATATGGATAGGTAGTTGAAGCCTTTCATTTTACTAATCTTAAAATGGTTGTCCGGATTGATAAAATAGCTCAGCCTAATTGACTAAAAAATTTGGCTGAGTCATTCCGCACATTAGGCAAACCGTCTTTGTTGTTGGAAAAGGAGGCTTGGCAAAACGACCAGCTTCCTTTTCATTCTAACCTTTAATAGACATCAAATTTAAAAATACAAACTTATGTCTCAAACTTAAGCTAAAAGTCAGAATTCAAATGCAAGGCCTTTTTGTGAAAAATGTACCACAGGAGCAGGGCTGCCAAGAGCAAGGCAGGGCCTCGAAGCAATTATTAGATACGGGCCCTTTGTCTTGTCTTATTGGTTGGCTGGTTAAGGGGTGCATAGGAAAACCATGCAATGACCCAATCATTGTCAAATACAACTGGGGGTCTGGGGTGAGGTCGAGAGCCTCCTTGCAGGTCCAGGTCAGAGCCCCGTTTGGGGGCCAGGGGGAAAAGCCCCTAGAAGCTGCTGCAATTTCTGAGGTCCCAAAATGGCTAAGAATCCTTTAATTTCTCTTTCTAACTACAAATGTATCTATAAGACGCTCCGGTGCTTTCTCTAAAATGATTGCAACTTTGCAATAAAATAGGGCATTATTCTTAACACAGAAGAAAATTTTAGGTTGATGTGGGTTAATGAACTTTTGAGACATTTATCTATTGATTCACTTTTCCAGCCTTTTTTTAGGTTTATGTAGGCATTTATTTAATCCCTGAATTATATTTTCTCAGGTGAATTCCCTCTTGATGCTTTAGCCAAGTCGTTCAATCTTTCTTATGTGGCATCGGAATGTTCATGAAGCTTTTGATGAGCTCAAGCTTACAAAAACAATGTTCTACTAAATAGAGACTGTAACTGGCAATATGCAAGATATCTACAGGGTAGCATATATGTTGGTAATATCTCACCAAGCTGGAATTGAATGATTGTGTTGAAGAGGCAAATGGACTGAATGATTGGCGATTGTAATAAATTCTGATATGACTGGAGAAGTGTAACAGACAAAAAGAAAATTTATTTTTCTCAGGCCCTTTGATTGGCCCAGCTCTGTGTTATCAAGACAACATATAATCAAAAACTTAAAGCTTCATTTCTACGGGCCCTGGTACACTTTCCCTGGCTATTCCCCCTCTCGGCGGTCCTGCCTATTGTGCTATATATAACTATGTGATTCTAGGAAAGAAGAGACCTAGATAAAAGTGAGTTAAGAACTCTACTGATTACATTTAATATCAAGGATTTTTAAAAGGGGAAACCCAATTTTGTGAGGGTGGTGAAACGTCCTGGTTACTGATTTTTGGAGGTTGTAGGCAAGAGCAATAGCCTTCATAAAACCAAAAGGCCTGTCAAATGCTAACCTAATATGCAACTCTTAGGTTAGTCAGGATAAGTTTTTAATACTATGTTTCCTCCCTGCCTTCAATATTGGCTTATAATACATTAAGTGGCACACTTGTTTATAAAATGATGATTGCAGTGTCTAACAAAGATGCAACATAATCCCTAGCCTGAGTAACTGGTTCCTGACTTTTTTTATTTATCATCTAGTTGATTAATTATTTGATTGAATCTTTTTCTAGGTTTCAGACTGGACTGGTTCGGCATACCAGGACCGTAAATACTCAAGTAAGGTTCAGTTTAAATCATGAGTTTACAGAGGTGCTTATATGCATACTTTATAGACCAAAGTGATTGCCCCTTTGAATAAGTGACCGCTGAGATCAGATCATAAGCAAAGCTGTTTTTAAACTTGGCTGTAATTGCATCTTTTAACTTTTCAAATAATTTGTTTTTTGTTTCATTTTGATTTTAATACAGCCTAAACATAAAAAATTTATATTGAACATTTATGTTTTCTCAAGCACAATCCTTTTCGCCATTGATTTGCATTGTTGTTTTGGTCAAGATAAACTGGTACAGCTAGCCCGCATTTAATTTCTTGATTCAAGATCCTAGTCTTTTATAGTAGTACAGTACATCCTCGATTATCCGAACCTCGATTATCCGAATGCCAAAACTTTTCAGTAAAAAAACCAATCGAAATATTCGTTGTCTGCTCAAACTGTTGCCCAAAATAAAAGTCATATCTTACGGAAGCACAAAAATAACACATTTATTCTTTGTTATCGTTGTTATTATTACAAATCATTGTTGAAATTTACAAAAAATATTTGCCTTAGTTTTGTTGTTGGTCTTTCCGTTTGCCAAGCTTTTCAATTTGCATTCAGTTTAAGCATTCTGTGACTGTTCAGGACGATGATAATAACCTTTATAGCAAGTTTAGTAGGTAAAATGTTCTTCCTCGATTATCCGAATTTTTTGCGTATCCGAACTGCCCACCAAAAATTTGAGTTCAACCTGTTCGGATAATTGAGGATGTACTGTATGACGATCCAGTCTATTAGAATTTAAACTATGGAGGACTATTGCAGAAATTTTTCACTCTCGGTAAATTGAGTTTTATCCTTATCATCCTATTAAATATTTTCATTCTTTTCAGACAAGTATGCCTCTCAGTTTGGTGCAGGCACGCAGTATGCCTATTATCATGAAGGAGATGAGTCAAGTTTCCAGTTGGTTGATACATCTAAACCACATAAAACTGCTTACCAAAGGAACAAGCAAAGATTCAATAATGTTTGTTGTGTTGATATTTCAAATTCTATTCTCTCTGACTTCAGCAATTTGTTGTTGGACAAAAGGTCTCTTTAAGAATCTTTGTCTGTCATACTGTAACTGTAACCATCAATGACGTTATAACGTTATAATGTTATGTCATGTCATGTCATGTAAATAGATACGTTATAATTCAGTTCAAAACTAGCAAGTTCAAAAACAGCTTATCAGAGAGATAGGAAAAAGCTAGTCTTTTTGGAATAGAGCAATTAATAGCTTCTAAATCTCTAATTCAAATGCTTTAATTTTATTTCAATTGATGGCCTTAAGCAATTTAATTTCTTAAATGCTAAAATCTCGCATACGGAGATTGCAAAACATGAATTATCCTTTAGGCCTTTTGTTTATTGCCTATAAAGAGCCAACATTTTGTTGCTAGGCCTCCCATTACACATCTAGGAGTAGTATAGTTTTTCTCCTAATTAGTTGGGAGTTTATTCAAGAAAACTGGGTTATCTTCTGTAAGAAACTGAATAGAAACAGAAGAATAGCAATAAACATTGACATTTCCCTTCTATCCTCCTAATATTATCTTGTCACACATTACTTGTGATTGCCTCCTCACAGGCGTAGTTAAACCAGCCTACCCAGCCCTTTTCCGGACTTTGTAGTACAAAGCTATATTTTTCTTCAATTTTCCTATTGAGATGTAACTTATTGGATTGGCTTGTATATTTCAGGCTAAATTGAAGAGGGAGAGAGAAAGGCAACAAAGGAAAGAGGCCATTATGATGGGACAGACACAAAACAAGGGCAAGATGAGAGGAAAGTTCCAAAAGAATTGGCACAGAGGAAGATACAATGACCGACAAGTATGTATTTGAATTGTGTTGGATTTTTGTATTCTATGTAGCTTTAGTGTACTATCATGAAGAATCTATGATATCAAAAAGGCCTCAAATCCTGAATTTAATTATAAGTTCTTTGGAGAAAATCTGCTTGAAAACCAATGTTTGAATTGAAAAATTGTTTGACTGTGAATGTACTGTAACTATTACAGACTGTTCCATTACTGCAGCCCAGGGTTGAGATCATTTTGTTAGTATATGTTTGACCCAGTTGTTATATCTGCTGTATGTTTTGATTTCCTAGAACACTCAGAAGAACAGGAATGCTTCGGTGGCTGTCAGAGAAGAATGGAAAGTTCTGGAAGATATGGACTTCCCCAGATTGTCAAAACTGAAATTGCCAGACGTTGGAGAACCAACAGATATGTAAGAGTTTCTCATCTGTTTTTAGATCATTATAACATTACATTTTTATCTAACTTCTTGTGTCCTGCCCTATTGTGACTAAATAGGTTTCAAAGATGGATAAAATTGGATAAAATGGTTTGTTTCTTTCTCCCATCAATGTCATGTATCAGTTCTTTAAAAAAATTTGCAATTTCAATTATGATCATAAAATGTTTTAACACATGTGCGTTTCATACATTATGAAGACACTGCAAGAAACAGTAGCAATCTAGATTCTCCATTCGTACCACATTGTACCAGAATCGAAACAAAATCCTTGCAGATCTTTTCATCAGAACTTGTTCTCAGTCTATTTATAAGGGAAAGATTTACTAGACTCAAATGGGAAACTGGTTTGGCTAGCCTTCTTTAGTTGCTTGCAAAAATGCCAGAGAAAGGAAGGACAAGGGTTACATTGCTTCTATCACTCTAGCTATTCAGTTGGCCCTTGAGAAACTTTGCAATCAATAGCTTTCCAGATTGTGTTTTGCCAATCAACTATCGACTATCAATTTGCCTATCAACTATCAATTTGCCCATCAACTATAGACTATCTCATCTGTGTTTTAGAGGGAAAATTTGATAGCTATGATATGATTACTAACCCGAGGTTGTCACTATTGCTGAGCAAACTCCTATTTTGGAATTTTTAATTCCATTTCTCTTATCTTCTTTATTAGGTATTGTGCAGGAACAGTTGAGTATTATGACAAAACTAATGACAGAATCACCACAAGAAGTGAGAGGCCTTTGGAAGGAAATAATAGAATCTTCCACAAAGTCACCACCACCGATGACCCCATCATTAGAAAGGTGAGCCATCTCTTCCCAATTTCAACCATCTATCTTTCTACTCTATATAAAATATCAAAGTTTTTGTTTTGCTCTGGTGTATATATTGACACATTTACTCTTTTTGAAGTTCTTTTAACTCTTGCAACATCAATACTTGAACCAAACTTTTCCATAAAGCCTATTGCATATATTTTGTATTCACCTTGTAAAGCTGTATTAAACTTTTGATCATCTTTCATGATTCAGTTGACTGGCAAAGGCAATGTGTTTGCAACAGATGCTATCATCAGTACGTTGATGACGTGTACAAGATCAGTGCACTCATGGGATGTTGTTGTGCAGGTTAGTTAGTCCTCTCTATTTATTATTCTAGTTTAGGAACGCAGTCAACCCTTCTTCAGATGGAAATCTGGGGGAAATTGCCAAATGGTATTATGAAAGTTCCCCGTTTTGGGTGAAGGCAGCTATGCTTGCTTCAATATGATTTACACCAAAAATACCTTACTGAATTCCTGCAATAAAAATGTTAAGGCCATTGATTATCTACATCTATTCAAGACTTCCCTGAATATTTGCAGGTTTCATCATAATAAGTGTCTGCGTGGATCCAATATGAGTTCATGCATGATCTTGAAAGAAGTGATCCAAGAGTTTCAGAATGTATTGTGAAAGGAAAAAATAAACAGCTAGCTAAATAAAAAACGGTTTTCCTTTTTCCTTTGCCAATCCAATTTATAGACATCTGGTTCTTCTTTGCATCAAAAATGTCCAGTTTATGTTTAGTGTGCTGCAGATTGCTGATTGGCTGCAGGTTTCATTAGTCAGTTTTGCAATTTCAGACTGTTTGCCTAAAATGCAAGGAGAGATTTTGCCAGCTCTCTGTAATTCTATGCAAAAGAAGGTTTGTTTACATCAGAGAAAGAACTAATGACATACTGGTCAGCTAGACTACCTACAGTGGCCCTTTTTGCCTTGCGCATAAACCAATACCTTTGGAAGATAGTAAGTGTATTTGCCAACAAACTATCAACTAAACCTACACAACCTTGCAACTTAGAAAACCTGTTTATAAAATGTACAGAATATGAATTCGGCAAGGTTCAGCCAGAGGTATCGCCAGATAATCTAATTGAATTCATTTTACCTTCATAGAGAGTTGGAAATAAATTATTCTTTGACAAAAGAGATGACTCAGAATTTGGTAAGTTTTTTAACGAACCACCTTACAGCTTGAAAACCTTAGACTCTGACAAGACACATCAGCATCTGCCTGTCAGACAGACCCTTGTGGGTTTACTGCTATTTATAGGATTAGTCCTAGATATTGCACCAAAAACCTATCACTTTGATGGCCTATGATGAATCTTCAATTGTGTCAACTACAAATACCCTATTTGTTAGTTTATTATAAAAGAATGAGTATAATACCGTCAACATTATAGTCTGTCTGATGATTGCGTAAGCATGAAACTTGAGTAACAGAAAGCAAGTCTCCTTTCTTCCTTCTCTTCTAATGCCTCAATATTCATTCAGTTTATAGATAAAGTTTGAGATAGTGATAGTGAGAGTATTATAGTGAGTACTGTATTCTTTTAAATCTGAGGCAAAAGGATAACTGCAACTTTGAGAATAAAAATGATTTCATCTTTTGCAGATTTGCTGACCGTGTACGAGACTGCCTGGGACCCACCCCCAGAGGAAGGCATCAACTCGGCCAGCAATCTTGCTCTGGAAGCCACTTTCATCAACCAGAATTTCTCACAGCAATGCTTGAAAAGTGGAGAAAAGTTTTCATTTGATAATAAAAACCCATTTGTCGAAGATGAGAAAGAGCCAGTGGCATCCGTGGCTTACAGGTAACAGTTTTTATTCACGCTTTTTTACCTATCTGTTAACAAGGGCAATGACCCCCATCCCTCGCCAGTGTCCTTATCCAGCCGTGTATGACTTCGCGAACTGAATAGTCTGTGTGATTTCATTGCACATTTAACTGTCAATGAAATAGGAAGATGGAATGAAATCACTACATAGTGGGCTTTTAATCGGTTTGATTTTCTGTCTCTTTCTGACGTACTATTTTGATCAGTGTCAAACAAAGAGCTTAAGTAGTTATTATGTCTCTCTATGTTTCAAATCTTGCTCACTATCCTGTAGCTCTGTGCCCATCAAAGACTGTTCTACTTTAAAAGGAATTTTCATTGATTATTGATTTTGTTATCTTCGAATTTGTTTCAAAATATCATTACAACCAAACAACAGCCCCCATCCCAAGCCCCCAAGTTCCAAAGTTGCGGAATATAGTCTGCTTTACCCTGCAAGGTTAAGTATGCCAGCCTATGTATAAGAAGGATCGTTCTTTGTCTGCTAATTACGCACAGGTGCGGAGGATTTCGTGGTTTTCTAAACTCCTCCTTCTTAATATTTTCAACTTCGCCTCGAACGAAGATTATGGAGGACCATCCCTTTTGTTCATTAAATTCAATAAACCATTGCCATGGAAAATTGATACTCTTAAAACTAACTACAATTACCTATTTCATCCATTTATTCCTTTTTGTCAGTTATGATCTTCAGTATGATTAATTTCATTACGATTCTTGATTATTCTGTTTGTTTTAATTGGTTCATGATTAAATTCCACGTGATTTCAACCACTAACTGTTTATCTGACTGGAACAATGTCAGTCGATCCCTGGATTCGAAGCTTAAAATCTAACGTGAACGTCAACTATAATCATCATCATAATCATCGTGTGTTGGTAACATTTGCCGAGTTCGCAAGCACATTTTGTGCGCTGGTTGGGGTATGCTGCACATCTAAGGGCCTATTATGGATAACGTCACCCTGACATTTCTTATGCTATCCCTGCCATTCTAGTGAGGGCGATGTTTTGATTTTTATCGTTTTAGATTTTTAATCCATTTGATTCCTAATTCTTAAATGCAACTCGCAAAAGATTTTCTTTTGGAAAAACCAATGAGAAAACTGCCTCGGGCTAGCGGCTGACTTGAAATTATTGTTAATTCATTCTCTACAAAAGATTGTTAGTTCTTTCTCGGTTTGAAGAGAACCCGCTCGGGTTCCTGGAACTAAACTGAAAAACCAAACTTAGTTACTTGAATATCTCTACGGGATCTCAGCTGTGAAATTTTTTAAGAATTATTTAATCGCTAGTTATAGAATTGGTAAAGTGGATTAAAATTGCTAAAAATCAATTAAAAATTTAAGATTTGGTTTTGTTTTCTCTCGTTGCTGCTGATACGTTGAATTCTCTTAGCTTTGTACAGGCTTCGTGTCACGCACCGTCAAGTTTCCATTGATCTATCACGTGGTTTTGACCATTGAATTATCACGTGGTTTTTGCTATGCATCTGTCAGCTAGACTTGCTCCACGATACCTTGTTTCCCTGCGTTCTCTGATATGCGGACGTCACTTTGGCAATAAAGGTGACCGCGGTGCACACATGGAAACAAGGACTCGTGGAGCATGTCTGTCTGTCAGCCTCAAAGAGAACACTTGTTTCGTTTTCAGTATGACCATCTGCACAAAAGTTAAGAATCTAGCGAGAAAATCGGAAAAATAATAACTATCGTACATAAGTACCCAGGGTGTCTACAAGATTCAGTATTCATTTTGTATATAGTTTGGTTCATTTTATATCACTGGTCATTGCAGATTTCCCAACACAGTACCCCACTTGTTTTGTTATAACCGCATATGAACGTCTATATTTCTAAGAACTGTTACCCTAACCTTTCAAGATATTGGAAATCTTTTTTGAAATATTCTTAGTTGCTAATTGCACTGATTCAGCGTGTAACGTTTCCTGCTCTCAACCATGCTACTGATAAACCATATCATGCATTCTTTTGCTGCACCGATGCTATTTGTTCTCCTCAAATCCCCTAATGGTAGATTCTTGATCATGGCTTCTGTATACACAATCTATCTCCAAACACTCATAAGTTGCTTCACCATCCTGGAGCCAATCTATCTTCACACACATGGGTCGCTCAACCCTAAACCCTAAACTTAAACCTACAATTTGTTGATGTCAGTAATCTATATCCACACACACAAATTAGTTGCTCTAACTCTTAACCCCAACCTTGATCCAATCTAAGCCTACAATCCATCGATTTCAATAACCTATATTCAAATGCATACCAATGTAAAAAATCGTAGAGAGTGTGTATATAGAGGCCATGATCTGGTATTTGCCCAGCAAAGTCCAGAAAAGTTTTCAGCCTTCCCTAGGGTAAAATTTCGAGTAACCAATGTTCTTCCTGACTTAGCCTGGTTATATGCTAGGAAGGTTAAGTTGTTATTTGCATGCAGAGATATGTAAACATCATTTTTACCAAATAATCCTAAAAGCATAATAAAACTTCAATGATGTTAGAATTTTCCACTATCAAACGGCACATTCATACCATTGAAGCTGGATATGTCGGAATCCTTCCTTAATTTCCCAATATTTTCTCAACTTTTCTCCGGTCAATGACCTTGCCACCGTAATATTTTCCTGATTCTGTTGCCCAGCATCATCCACTGAGCAAAAACCCCAATTTCTTTGTCCCGAACAAGCAATTTCTTTAAATACTCTATTTTAGTTACTTGAATAACTTGACTGTAGATAAATTTTGATAAGTTTTTAATGACACCCATCTAGATGGAGAACACAATGTCAATTCTACAATCCTCTCCACCTTACATGATCCTCAATGCTGTTACTGCTTGTGATTAAATTAAACCCTGAAATTTCAGGTTGACCTTGAATCATAGCTCAGAATTTATCCAATTTATTTTGAATTGATTTTATTTCTATTTTTAATAATAACTATATTGCTATTATAGGTACCGAAAATATGAACTTGGAGATGGGATAAACCTGATCGTGCGTTGTGAACATGATGCAGTTTTGCAAGGACAATCTGGTGAAAATATTTTCATCAATATCAAAACCTTGAATGAATGGGACTCAAAGGTACGTCTACTTACTCACTTATCCTTACCGTGCTGATATGAGTTTAAAATCAGCTCATATGGATTAATGTTGATTTACAATGTTCATCTCACGCCATGGGAAGATAGCTTGAACTAAGAAACGTGTCTGGCCTTGTTCCTTTTGAGAAGTCTTGCTCAAGATGGGTTCGACCAGACAAGTTTAGTTTTATCTTTTCATGGTATTAGATGAATATCATTAATTAGAGTAATATAAGTTGATTTAAGCTGATTTCATTCTCTCGATGCTTCTACAGATGCTGCACATTTATTTCTATCTTGTATGTTTGTGATTGATTTCTGCACTGACCAAGTATTTTAAGATGTGAAAATCTGTCCATCTGCTTTAGATTGCACGGAAGGGAATGATGTTATTATGGGTTAAGATGTACCAAGAGCATTTCAGATGGGACATGATTTCTTGACCCGTATATGAGCAATTAAAGCCCTAAAAAGACAGAAAGTAGCTCCTTCCTCACTATAGTAGGGACCACGAATCTGGAATTCCATCATAGATACAATTCAAACAGCTTGTGTTGTGACTATATAGAAAAATATTTTACAGGAAACAGCCTTGATAAATTATGATGTTTAACTAGATATCAAAGGCTTTTCATGATAAGTAGTGACAATTCATGATAATTCAAAGCTTTGAATAAAACTCGGTATTTTGCAATGTTAAAGTATCAAGTGCTCTTACATTTGATGATCTTTTAATGAAAGTAAATTCTCTCCCAGGCCAGTGGAATTGCGTGGAGAGCCAAGCTCGACTCACAAGGTGGTTCAGTGTTGGCAACAGAATTAAAGAACAACAGTTGCAAACTTGCCAAGTGGACTTGCTCCGCCATCTTAGCTGGATCTGAATATCTCAAACTCGGGTAAGTGTACAACCGGCACCGAGATTGAAGCCCACAAATAATCATGATTTTTTAGTTACCGTACAAGCTTTATTAAACCCCTGTCTCTCTTTTAAATCCTCTTTTCATATAAGAAAAAACTACTGTGTAAAATATGTTGGATTAGCTTTACAATACTTGAGGGTGAAGAATTTCTTCCCCAAATCCAGAATTCCTTCTCCGAAAGTATCTGCTCTAATAAGCCCCCCTCTAATATGCTCCTGTCAAAAGCCTAAAAAATTCAATAAGCCTCTAGGGGCTTAATACACCTTTTCCTTACTTCAAACTTGAAATTTTATTGTTTGAATTTGATTGAAATGATATAATCAGTTAATTTCAACTCTCAGGTGTATTTCCATTTGTCATTAAACCAACAAATACACTTTTCACAGATATGTATCGAGAATAACTGCTGTAGATTCATCCAAGCATGCCATCCTCGGCACTCAGCAGTTCAAGCCGAAAGAATTTGCCGATCAAATTGCTCTGAACATGGACAATGGATGGGGAATTCTCAGAGTGATTGTCGATACGTGCATGAAACTACCAGAAGGAAAATATCTGATTCTCAAAGATCCAAACAAGGTAGGTTGATGCTTCTCACGCATTTTTACGTGGTCCTCAATAGTGTAGGGCTCAGGTGTAGGACTCACAATTGAAAGATATTGGGTTGATTCTAAGTCCTTTTGAAACAAGGATGACATCCTTGGGCAAGATGTGAACACACAAATTGTGCCTCTCTCCACGCAGGATTATAAATGGGTACAAGGCAAGTAGTTATGAGCGCCATGTTTGGCTGCACCATGATATGTAAAAAATGATTGGGGTTACTTAGTCAAGTCGGTTGAGTAGTTCCTGGAACTTTATATAAGAGTATAACATTACCTCTAATGTTTATTGTGTAAGCTTTAAAGGAATAACGTGATAATAGGGTAAAGCTATTTATCAAATATGAAATATTATTGACCTTGTGTTACAGGGGCTAGGTGACTTGGCAATAATAGAATTTACTCCATATTGCAGTATTTTTTGATTAAGAATATTTTGTACCCTATCAACAAAACTTTACAGAAATTCCTTTACACAACACTGAACAGGAAGCTACCCAAAAACTTTTTGCTGAGCTTTAAGCGTAGATTTGAGTCTGAAGTTAGAGATAGGCGAAGGCCTGTTGAAAGATCTGCCCGGATGATGCAAGAAGGCCCCTTCTACACTCCTCCTGGTGATCTCCAACATGAACGACTTTCGAATGGACGCAACTTTGTACCGACTGCCCCTCTCCGCATGCCTTTTTATTGGCCATATCCATCACACTCGATACCTATAAATTTTCCTAATCAACAACCTCATCTTTATCCTAACCTAGGTCAATTTTAAGTAATCCACTATTAATGTAATTGAAAGGTAATAAATACCTAAAGTAACTGTAATAGGTTCATCAAGTTTATCTGAACTGCCTTTTCACGCAGTTTCAAATTATGAAATTAATGTTCTGTTTAATTCACATAAAAGAAAATTAAACGATTTGATAGGTAATAGTGATTTATCAAATTATCTTAATCAAATTAACGACCTTCATGATGATGATAAGTATTATACAATTGATAAGATTAATGCAATTAAAACATTAGATAAAGTTGATACATCTATACTCCACCTAAACATAAGAAGTTTAAATAAGCACTCAACTGAACTGCTAGCCTTCTTAACTGAACTGAACTTAGGTCTTGACTGTATATGCCTAACAGAAGTAAATAAAACAAATCTTGACTCATACAGTACCTTATTACCAGGCTATAGCTTCAACTACGTTGCCCCGAATTCAAGTAATGTAGGTGGAGTGTGTATTTACGTAAAAGAGGAGGTAGGTTTTGAGATATTAACCTCACTTGAATTTTCATGTAAAGATCCCTGTGAAAACTTGTGGGTCAAACTAACTAAAAACAGAAGGCAAACAATCATTGGAACAATATATAGACATCCCAATGGCAACATAGATGACTTCAATTCAAAACTTGAAATCGCTCTACAAAATATAGAAAACATACACCACGACAAGTGCATCATTGTAGGAGACATTAATATAGACTTGATAAAGTATAATCAGCAGGGAAAATCTAAAACAAAAGAATATCTGGACCTCTTGCTAACCCAAGGATATCTTCCGGGGACAATCCTCCCATCAAGAGTTACAGATCACACTGCAACCCTGATTGATCACATCTTTTATAAAGAAAAGAAGGAAAGCGAAAAGATTACTTCAGGTAACATTTTTACTGATATAACAGACCATTTTGCAAACTTCATTTTCATATTCAATAAAAAACCTCTGAAACAGGACAAAACTAGGAAACTAACTCGTATATTTGGCGAAAAAAATAAGAATGTATTTCTAGATACTCTACGTAAGAAAAATTGGGATGACCTTTATATGGAGAAGGATGCAAATAAATGTGCATCATTGTTCCATAACTTTGTGCAAAGAACATATAATGAGGCTTTCCCAACCAAACTTGTGTCAAAAAGAAAGCTCAAAGACAAACCATGGATTACTGCAGCCCTTAAAAAGTGCATTGTTAAGAAAAATGCTCTTTTTTCAACTTTTACTAGAAACAGAACATCTGAAAACAAAATGAAATATTCAAAGTACCGTAATATTTTACTCTCGTGCTTACGTTCATCTAAAAATGCTTATTTTCGTGAACTATTCGACAAAAAATCTACAAGAATAACAAAAATGTGGTCCACGTTAGGAAGCTTTTTAAACCCTAATAAGCATAAAATACAAAATGCTTTGAAAAATATAGTTTATGAAGGAAAATTATACGACAGCAGCCAAGGTATAGCTGAAATCTTAAACACACATTTCTGCAATATTGGTGAAAAAGTCTCTCAAAAGATACAGTCTTCCAAAAACACCTTTAGTGATTATTTGAAACAACCTGTTGATCAAACATTTTACTTGGCACCAGTAGACGAACTCGAGGTTTCCAATATCATTCAGGATATGAAAACTAAAAAATCACCAGGAGACGATGACATAAGACCAGCAATTATCAAATTGTCCTGTTCTCTTCTGGTGAAACCAATTACTTATATCTACAATGTCTCCTTCTCTTCTGGAGTGATGCCTGATATCTGGAAAATTGCTAAAGTCATTCCAATATTCAAAAAAGGAGATAAGACAATTCCAGATAATTATAGACCGATTTCATTACTATCCTGCTTCGAGAAAATAATGGAAAAATTACTTGCAAAAAGAATCCATTCTTTTATTAGTAAACATAAAATTCTCTACAAACTTCAATTTGGCTTTAGAGAAGGACACTCGACATTACATGCCTTGCTTGAGCTTATTGAAAAAGTATATTCCAATTTGGATGAAAGAAATTGTGGCATAGGTATATTTTTAGACTTGTCTAAAGCTTTCGATACAATAGATCATTCTATACTTCTCCACAAACTTTCTTACTATGGTTTTAGAGGGATAATACACAAATGGTTTTCCAGCTACCTAGCCAATCGAAGACAGTATACTGTGGTTAACGGTATAAAGTCCCAATCAAAGCCTATAGCAAAGGGGGTACCACAAGGGTCTGTTCTTGGCCCTATCCTCTTTACACTCTTTGTAAATGATATGAAAACTGCAACCAGTTTAGAGCCACGTCTTTTTGCAGATGACACTAATCTTTTCAATTTCGGAAAAAGCACTGAAATGCTTATAAACGAAACTAACATCGAACTTGAAAAAATAAGCGATTGGCTCAAAGCAAATAAGCTACTAGTAAATACTGACAAGACAAATTACAGTATTTTCCATTCTGGTTCGAAAAATAACCCACAAACAAATCCTCCAGTAAAGCTAACTGATGAACTAAAGCAGTACGATCATGTCAAATACCTTGGTTTGATAATTGATCAAGACCTTAGTTGGAAAAACCACATACATAAGATAAAAAGTGAAATAGTCAAATATACATCTATATTTTCTAAAATACGCTACTCCTTACCAAAAGATTGCTTAACTGCAGCATACGACTCATTAGTATTATCAAAAATTAGCTATGGACTTGAAGCATATGGAGTGGCTCCTCAGAAATATTTGAAAGAGCTACAAGTCATACAAAATAGGATTCTCAGATTACTAAGCTTCAAAGAGAATCGATATAGCACAAATGCGCTACATAAAGAATTGAATTTCTTAAAAATAAATGATCTCTATGAATTAAAAATTCTTAAATTTATGCATCAAATAAACCGTAGTCAAGAAAAGCTGCCTGTTGTTTTTCAAAACTATTTCCTAAAAAATGAAAGCTTTCACGTCTACAACACCCGTAAAATCAAAGATTACAAAATACATCGTACTAATAAAAGATGGGGCGAGAGAATGCTACTAAACAAAGGTGCTCGACTCTGGAATGAGCTACCTGAATCTCTAAAAGACGTTAATAAAACTTCAACTTTTACAAGACGTCTTAAAAGATATTTCATTTCTAGACATTAATTTGACAATATAAATTTAATCTGAGTCTAAAATTAACTTACATTATCTTCTTAACTTACATTATCTTCATTAAAACTTATTATTGAATTCCTTCAATCTTTCTTACCTTTGTATCAACAACTTTCATCATCTAACACTCTTCAAAACACCTCAATTACCTAGTTTTTATGATGCATTTATTGTTACTGTTGAATTATACTTTGTACTAGTTTTAGAATTGTAATGTTTTATTTTTCTTGTAATAGCTTTAAATTTTAATTTACGGCCCAAGCTAGATAAGCTTTGCTTTTCTTGGGTCGTGTAGATTACATATTTTGGTATACTGTATTAAGATGTAATTTGCGAATAATATTGAATTGAATTGAATTGAATAGAGAATGGACTCTTTCCCTTAGAATGTTGGGCATACCCATATTTCACACGATAGTTTCAATGCAGCCTAGTTTTGCAAAAAAATCCAATAAGATTCACGATGGTACGTTGAGTCTCAAGTTTGAGATAGAGAAGATAATCTTTCCCTTAAGATGTTAGGCCCATATTTCACAAGATAGTATTTAATACAGCCCATGGTAGGCAACCAGCGTTCACGCTCACGCCTTTAACTCGTTTTTGTTTCGCACATCGGGGTCATTTGTCATAAGTACATCGTCTATGTAATCAAATGTCATTTTCTGTCTTGATTTTCTGTCCTCAGTTGAAAAATTAGTTCTTTGGAGCACATCAAGACATTTCTCTCGTAGAATCCTCTCGCTGATTTTCTCCACATAGTCTTTGAACTCGGCCGTGTGTTTTTCTGTGTTATCCCCGTTGAACTTGTAAGGATGCAAGAAATGTATGTTGTAATCATACTCCTTCCACGCTGTCGTTGACTTCTGTTTCCATGTTCCTCCCCATCCATATTTCTTCTGCAAGTATTTACCGTTCAGCCATATTACATTTGACAAGTCATCTAACGAGTAAATCGACATTGGCACCGCGATTTCTAAAAACATTCTCCGTCTGAAGAATTCATTCCCTATCAACGCGTAGTTGTTCGCCAGACGTCCGGGAATGTAAAAAATATCGGACAGCGCTGCGATGCATATTCTCCTCCGGTCCGTATTATGTTCGTACATCTCCAGCATTCCAGTTTCATTCAATATACTTCCATTCTCCATAGCTATGTACATTTTTGAGCAACGTGCCCCCCGGCCCCAACTCTCAAACCATGCATCTGGTTTCGATCCAATCTTGTGTCCTTTGCTCAAATCCAGGGGGTCGTCACCGAACCATATTCTGCTTTTATTCAACTCCAGAAAGTTCCACCAGTTAAAGAGCATATCGTCGTTAATGAGTAAATATCCTTCATGGTCTGGATTCTGCAAAATAGCCTCCACCAAGCATTGATATCCGTAAAAACCATACTCCAGCCTATGTTGCTTTATTAGAACTATGTTATATTTCCCTGACCGGTCCAGCTCTGGTCCGCAGAATATATATCGAGAGAATATAGGCTTGTAATACTCCTCGAGAATAGGGATGTTGCTGTAATGTGGATGATTAAAGTTGATAGCCAGTAAGATTTTGCCGAAAGATGGACTCGGGCTGTTCAGTGTTTTATTGCAAGTTGTTTCGTTTTGCATTGTTTCTTGTGTGTTGTCAACTCTGTAGGCTGGTTTGAATTTAGGCTGGTTCATGTTGGTTGTCTTCTGTATCCAGGCTGTGAAAATAAGCATTTGGTTGTTTATTAACAGCGAATCGATAAAAGACTTTGGTACGAATTCAAATAGTATTCAAGGGGCACTCTGTGCCAATAAATGAACACCTGATCATGTCAGGATAGTTAAGAAGTCTGAAACTTTGCTAAATTGTTCTGTTTTTATCGCTCCTTTCAAGTTTCTAAATTTTCTAATAGAATTTTATATACAATTCAGGTAGATTTTTAGTCTAGTGGCGAAACATTTGGGTAAACATTTAGTTGAATTTTTAGTCTTTGATCGGTGATAGATATTTTAGATATTCTAATATGCTAATTTCGACTCTGTGGGTATGACAATTCGTTAGATTTCATCTTCGTGCTAATTTTTACGTACTACTCTGAAGAGTGTCAGACGAGAAGTTTTATATTTCACTATGTTCCCGATATTTCAATCCTCAAGTTCAGTACTGATCAAAGATTGTTCGGTGAAGACACCTCAAAATGCCCAAAAGAATAGGAAACACTAAAACATATTTTGTATAGTAAGATTTGACACTGATAACACAAATAAGATCTATAGAATATGACGGGATACGAAAAGTAAAATTACTTACCTAAGGCCAACAAACTCAGGAATATTGAGATTAGAAATACGATTTTCATTAACAGCTCCATGTCAAAGTTTTTTGTCAATTGATGAAATTTGCATTCATAAAAAGTCAATTTATAAAGATAACACGTTAAGTAATCAATTCTCAAATCCCAGATATGATATATATTTCAATTAAAAAACTCCAATTAAATTCAAACGTAGTATGATTTTTCTAGCTTGTAGTAGAGTGATTTCATGTGCGTTTGTATTCGAATATGTTTGGATGGTGGGATCAGCTAATGACGGGTGGCAGATCATTACTTAGCAGGTCCAAAAGCATAATATTGTTCTGACAGATCATGCTGGCATTATCGCCATTGTCGAGGATCATTGTTGCACACCACTAGAGCTAGGCCACATGTTGGTTGGTGCAGGTCACCTGCAGTTTTCTCGCGTGTCTTAAGTCCTCCCGCGTGTCTTGGGTTGATCGATTCTAGTTTTAACTGGATCAGGGCGTCTCAATTGAACTGCAATTACCGCCAAAAGTATTCGGAACACTATCGTTTTTCTTAACAAATAACTACTTTTTTTAGCGTTCTTAGCATTTTATTTCCAATCCAGACCTCTCCCCCTTAAAATAATGTCGTTTTCAAAAGGAACTTCATAAGAATAAACCAAACACTAACTGGATGTTATTAGGCTAATTTTTTTATCATAAACAACATTGTTCAGGGTGGGGGGAGGTAGAATGTAGGAAACTGATAAAATCATTCAAGTGTTCCAAGACTTTTGGTGGGTATTATAGCCCAATTAGCGGATTTTAGCGTTCTTCAACCAGTAATAATGTAATATAAACAAATCATTTCACCATATAACTCAAGGCAATTTCGCTTGTCAATCAATGGATAGGTATAAATCAACAATTACGATTTTTTCTTTCAATTTTCGTTTATAAAAGACTTGACCATTATCTACCTGTAGAGCTTCAAATGGTTTACAATTTCTGATTTGTGACTAAACTATTACCGTGAAGTTGTACTGATTCGCATATCTATCTCCTCGCATTGGAGAGGCCTCAAATCAGGGAAGCTCAACTGAGCACTCATAAACCCTCGACCTTTTTACCCACGACAAGGCCTGGCCTGAACCTGGCCTATGAGCGATGAAGTGTAAATTCTTGCTCAGATATTGAATTATCTTTATTTGATTCTAGGGTATCATTCGTCTTTATGACATCCCAGACAACACATTTGAAAGTGACGATGGTTCATCTGACAGTGACGATTCTGATGGAGATGAAGGTATTTGATACTTTAATTTTTTATCCCTTATATTACCATTACCATTAGTTGTATTGATCCCCAGCCAATCCAGCGGAAATCCCTTGTGCAGTATTAAGGAGGATGCTCAGTCCAATACTGTGGGGGAGATATCATCAGTACTTTGGGGGATACCATCAGTATATTAAGGGTGTTTGGTTTTGGGTAGGGATATTCATTCAGCATGGTGCAGGGAAACCATCATTGCTGTACAAAGGATGCTGAAACTTGTGGGATAGGCTCCATTTGATTTGATTTTTCTGTGATTATTGACAAATCTTAATCAAATCTTGACATTTACTGGTTATAAGGATCACCAATTGTTAATTTTATGATCTGACTGTTTGGAACGATTTCCTATGTACTCAAAGAAGACTGAAGGTGGTGAACGACTTAAGGGTTGGAAAATGTTTCAATTCATTTCAGCAAAACTAAATCTAAAAAAAATTACGAGTAAAATATTTGCTTTTTTTATTCAGGAGATGATGAAAATGAAGAGAAAAGCAAAGAGAAATAACCGATGAAATTAAAAAGTAATTTTCTTTTTTCTATGTAAAAGAAAGTTGTGAATTACTAAATAGAGTAATTTTTGAAAATCTACTCTTCGTGATACATCATGCAGCATTTTTGCTCATAAGAGTCTGTTATTTTAGAACACATTTTATTCTATCAAAGTTTAGCAACAACAGACAAAAGTTTACAAATTTAAACGAAGCCAAAACAAAGGAAAACCTTAATTAATTAGTTATTCCGACTTTAGTTCGACTCCTCTGAGAGTAAGACTTTTGATCTCCAAACTCTGAATAAAGAAAATGCTTTCACTTTTCAAGATAAAGACAGTGCTATCTCTAAGAAGGAAATCTTCTTGCAGAAGGAAATTTAACTCTCGAAGGAAAAGGAAGGAAATGAATTTTGTTTACACAACAGCCTAGGCTCCCTTACTGGATCTAAATTTTGATTGGAAAGATTATTTTTCCAGCAAATTTAAACCAAATTTGTTTGGTAAAACTAATATAAAGTAATACATTTCTTTAGATGTTTGAACTTCGAAGATTTAAAATATTTGGTAAAAATGATAGACCGATTTCACTAAGCCCGCGGGCTTTAGTTTCTCAAACCGTTGTTCAATTTCTTGTAAGGTAAGACTTTTGTTTTCCAAGATTTAGCATGTTTGGTAAAAATGATATGAAAGGAATACCTCTCTCATCAAGATAGCTTGGATGTGCAATAATTAGTTATTATAACTTGTTTCGAGTCCTCGTAAGGGATGACTTTTCATTTTCTAACATTTATAATGTTTGGTAAAAATGATGCATTTGTAATGTCTCTATTATCGTGAAAGCTTGGGTGGCTAAGTGGACTAAGCTAAGGGCTTTAGTTGTTGGGACTGTTGTTCAATTCGTGGTGAAGTAAGACTTTTGATTTCTTAGATTTAATGTTTGTTAAAAATCATATAAAAGTTAAACCTCACTAATCAAGAAAGTTCGGATGGCCGAGTGTACTAAGCCTAGGGCTCAAGTACTTCCGATTTTAGTTCGACTGCTCGTTATGTGAGTCTTTTGATTTCCAAATTCTGAATAAAGATAATCCTTCCACTTTTTAAGATAAAGACAGTGTTATCACCTAGAAGGAAATCTTACCCTCTTGAAGAAAAAGAAGGAAAATAAATTTGTTTATAATACTGTCCAATATGGCTCCCCCACTCGATCTAAAGATTATATTTGGAAACTTAATTTATTTTAGCGAATTCGAACCAAATTGGTTTGGTTAAACAGGTACAAAAGTAACACGTTCTTGTCGACAAAGCCATGGGCTCTAGATCCTCGGACCGTAGTTCGATACCTGGTATGGTAAGACTTTAAATTTCTAAGATTTATAATGTTTGGTTAAAACGATATGAAAGTAATTCCTGTCTCACTAAGAAAGCTTGGGTGGCCAAGTGGATTGAGCGAACGGCTCCAGATGTTGAGGCCAAAGTTCGATTCCAAGAAAGGGAAGACTTTTGATTTCTAAGATTTATAATGTTTGGTTAAAATGATACAAAAGTAATTCATTCCTTATTAAGAAAGCTTGGGTGGCCGAGTGGTTTAAGCAATGGCACTCATTGCAATGGCCTTCGTCGCTTGAACCATAGTTCGAGTCCGCTCAAGGTAACAGTTTTGATTTCTAAACTCTCAATCAAAAATGATATCAACTTCAAACTTCTTCTGTCGGCAGCATGTATGGCCGAGTGGATAAGTCACTCGAACTGTAAACGAAGAGTCGTGGGATCGAAACCAGCAGTCGGAGGCAAAGGTGAGTTGGAGGAGAATGATGAAATAGAAAGCCGAAAGAAATGTGAGTAGAGGGGAGTTGAAGGAAAAGGTCGTTTGCAAGAACAATTCTATTTACCTCTTTCAATAGATTTTTAAAACTTTCTTCTTCCAACTGCTCTATCCTTATTGTTCTTCCCCGACTCTTCTTTCTTCCAACTCCCCTCTTCCCCCGACTCCCCTTTCCTTCCTTTTCCGACTCCCCTCGTTTTCCTTTTCTTCCTACTCACCTTTCTTCCGACTGCTGGTTTCGATCCCACGACTCCTCGTTCACTGTTCGAGTGACTAATCCACTCGGCCATCCCTGCCGCCGGCAGGAGAGGTTTGAAGTTGATATCATTCTTGATTGAGAGTTTAATTATCAAAATTCTTACCTTACCAGGAATGGAACTACGGTCTGAGCATTTACAGTCCTCGGCTTAGTCCACTTGGCCACCGGAGCTCTCTTAGTGGAACAGGAAATATTTTCATATCATTTTAACCAAATATTATAAATCCTAGAAATCAAAATTCTTACCCTACGAGGTATCGAACTAAGGTCTGAACATCGGTAATCCTCAGCTTAGTCCACATGGCCACCCAAGTTTTCTTGGTGAGACAGGAATTACTTTCATATCATTTTAACCAAACATTACAAATATTAGAAATTAAAAGTCCTACCTTAGGCGAAATCGAACTATGACCAGAACATCTAAAGCTCTTGGCTTAATCCACTTGGCTATCCAAGCTTTGATGATGAAAGGGGTATTACTTTCATATTATTCTTACCGACCATAATAAATCACAGAAATAAAAAGTCTTACCTTACGAGGAATCGATCTAAGGGTTAAACATCTTAAGAGAGGTATTACCGTTATAGTGGATTTCCTTCTAAAATGAAAAAATGAAAGCGCAGTCATTTCTAGATTTCCTTCCTTGCGGCAAAAATGTTTCGTTTTATTATTTTACTAAGTAGTTGAGTGGATTTAATGGTGTTAAGTACCAAATGTCATTTCTCTTAAAAAGGATATTTCCTTTCCTTTCCTTTCCTTCCTAAAACCAAACTTCTGTCCATACAGTTAAAGTCCTTGGCTCACTCCAATTGGCCATCCAAGCATTCTTGATGAGGGAGGAATTGCTTTAGTATCATTTTTACCAAAAATTATAAATCTTAGAGTACAGAAGTCACACCATACGAGGAGTCGAACTGAGGTCTGAACACCTGAAATCCTTAGCTTAGTTCACTCGGCCACCCAACATTCCTCGTGAGAAAGGAACTACTTTCATATCATTTTTACCAAACATTCTAGATTTCTAAATATTAGAAATGAAAAGCAAGTGACACCATATGATGATGGCTCAAACTATGGACCAGTCATTCAGAGCCATTTGCTTGGTCAGCACAGATATCCAAATTTTCTTGATGAGAGAAATATTACTTTTAGGATCATTTTTACCAAAAAGTTAGAAATCTTAGAAATCAAAAGTCGTAACCAACGATACACCAAACTACGGTCAACTTCTACAGCCTCTCTAAGGCTATTTTAGCCTAAAATGTCTCCCTGTAAAGTCCCGAGTGGATTAAAAGCCTGTTTGGAACCATTTATATTTGCACAAACTTTGACCAAAACCATGGGCTAACCATCAGGCTTTTTTCAAATTCTTGGCTGTTTTCGAAGGAAAACTTTTTTAATCATTTCAGGCGTTTTCTAAGGTCATTATAGCCTTAAATTTTACCCTAGACAAACTTGAGTGGATTAAAAGTCTCTTTGGAACCATTTATTTTGGACGGATTTTGACTAAAAACCATGGACTAACCATCAGGCATTTTTCAAATGTTTGGCTGATTTTACAGGAAACCTTTTGGGTTATTTATAAGGCTATAGTAGCCTGATATTGCCTCCTGAACGGTCGTGGATGGATTAAAAGCCCATTTGGAACTACTTATGTTGGGCCAATTCCAACTAAAAGACCATGGGCTAACTATCAGGCTTTTTTCCAATTTTTGGCTGATTTTGAAGGAACATTTTTTTGGTGACTTTATGTGTTTTCTTCGGCTGTTTTAGCCCATTATTGTGCCCTGAACAATACTGGGTGGATTATAAGGTTAATCGGAAGACTTTATTTTGGGGAAATTTTCAGCAAAAACCATGGGCTAACCATCAGGCTTTTTTCCAATTTTTGGCTGATTTTGGAGGAAAATGTTTTTGGTGATTTTATGCGTTTTCTCCGGCTGTTTTAGCCCATTATTGTGCCCTGAACAATGCTGAGTGGATTATAAGGTTACTCGGAAGAATTTATTTTGGGGAAATTTTCAGCAAAAACCATGGGCTAACCATCAGGCTTTTTTCCAATTTTTGGCTGATTTTGGAGGAAATTTTTCTTATGATTTTATGTGTTTTCTCCGGCTATTTTAGCATAATATTGCTACCTGAACAATGCTTAGGTATATCTTCATAAATATAATCGTAATAATAAAAGTGAGTCGTTACCATTAGAGTGAAGGTGAAACTATTCAAAATGAATTCAAGGAAACTCTAGGAGATGGCTAGACTTTTTGGAAAATTATGGATGGTTTTTTTGGTATGCTCGTGCTATTATGGCCATATAATTGTCCCTAATACTGCTAATAAGGTATAATATTACCCCCTGAATCGATTATAAGCCTTTTATGAACAACCTCTCTTGTTAATTTCGACAAAAAACCATTTTACATCCTTCTAATTTTGGCAAATTTTAGGGGAAATGTTTCTGGCCACTCTTAACATTTTCTGGTGCTTTTACGGCCTAATATTGCTCCCAAAATTGCTTTTACGGCCTGATATTGCTCCCTAAAAGAATTAAAAGCCTATTTGAAACAACTAATTTTTGATGAATTTCAAGCAAAAACGATTTGCTGAAAATTCCATGGAAATAAAAGTACTCACAACCTTCTATTGACAGATTAGATAAAAATATAGGGCAACATATTTCCCGAACAAAGGAAAATGGATGAAACAGTATTGGTAAAAAATGGGCTAAAATCTTCAAAACAGGATAACCAATCAGAGAACAACATTTTTGGGCATAATTTTATGGAAAAGCTTTTGATATGATAAACATGCGTCCTAGTATAAGAAAAACAGAAAACTATATCAAACAAAAATCTGAAGTTTTTATGTACACTCAATGGTTTTACGTGAGGGCTTTTCGTAGTTGAATCATTTGCTTCGTCAGTTTTCTGAGTGTGACCTTGCCCAGCCAGAAGAAACTTTCATTTTTCTTTGTGCCCCCTGGTCCTGCGAGAAGAAACTGACAATGGCACTGACCTTGCTCCTTCGAAGTTGCTACCAGCACCGAAATGTCAAATCTAAAGGCTTGTTTGCACTCTTCCAGCATCTAAATCTTTATTGCCAAACCTAAACGAAAATATATGTCCATCTTATATTCACCCCTGTACATGAAAAAACCCGCAATTAAGAACCTACGTTTGGGGGAGCTTAGCCTAAAAGGGTTCTTAACTAAATGGTAGTTAATAACCGTAATTAACGGTGGTTATTTGTTGTGTATAGGGTTTTCAAATACTCCTTAACTTTTATTATTATTATTGGTGAAACTTAATAATCTTTAAACAAGAAATTTGGCATTTATACACTATAAAAACAGTCGAAATATTGAAATCTTAGGCTAACAGGTTCTTAGTTGCAGCTTTTTACTGTATGATAAATGGAAAGTATGGTCACGAAATGCAGTCAAAATAAAAGATTTTCTCACAAGTTGAAGAACTGTCATTTCAAATAACCATAGCGTTTATGACGTCAGATTCTCGACCCTAAAGTTAGGCAGTCCTTCCCCGGAGGAGTAAAAAATGGCCTCTTTCATGAAAAGAAAGATTGACAGAAATCTTATGTTTACAGAAAGTAGCATTAAAAAAAAGTTTCAAATAACAAAAAGAACAGCACAGATTGATTTCTCATGAGGAAATATTTAATATTGACTGCTGTAATACGTGACCATACTTTTCCTTCAATGTCTTTAATCAAATTTACTAAGATGTGGCTAAACAGTTCAAAACGACATTCAAAATTTTAGGATATCAAAATTGCTCAAAGCTGATGTATAATTGTATGATCAAAGTGTTAGAATGGTAAAACCGTAAAGATAGAGCCCTGACCTTAACCCTAACCTTAAGAGTAACAGCAAACACTGGATCTAAACTTTACGGAACGGCTTTTATAAAGTTGACATTTAAATGAAATGAAAGGTTATGGCATAAGCTTTCCAAATATGCTATAATATTTTGTGCGACCTCCATGTAGCGGGAGATAGAGCTTAAAACTTACTGAAACCCAAGCAATGAACAGCAACAGGTAAACCCAAAACAAGAACCCTAACAGTAAAAGTAACCCTAACCCAGGGTGCATTTCATGTACTTAGGCTCGAAGATCTTCGATGTACAACGCACCTTGGAACAATAGATTCTGTTGTTTTTTCGGCGTATAACACAAAATCTTCGGCACCCTTGATACCCTAACCCTAACAGGATCCCTTAGCCAATAAAGTAAAAAAACAGTAACCCTAACCGTAATTACGGGCAAGTCGTTGTCACATGAGGTCTCTATTACACTTTATTTAAAAGCAAGAGAGCTAAGGAAAAATAAAATATTACTTTAATGAATTTACCTTAACTGTGCTGTCTACGGCTCCTGAAAACAATCTACCCCTGGATACCACTAATGCTGTAACGCTACCTTGATGCCGAATCAATGTCTGCACACAGTTCATATTATCTAAACTCCAAACCTAAAAACAATTATCAAGGTATCAAAGCTCTTGTTGAACACCAATATGGCAGGAGTGAAATTTAATCACAGTACTTGAGAGTAATGTGTCTATATGAGTGCTGCAGTTAATACGAATTTTCAAAGAATGCTGACAGTGCTAATGAAGAGGGGATTTTGAATGACAGACTACTACTGATGACATGAAATCGTGATCATTTACGGCTTGACAATTAAAATCCAAACTTTAATCAATTAATCATCACATTCGAGAAAGTGATTAAATGAAAATTTGATGTTTCTATGTTTGCCCCCAGTAAAGCAGTAGTACTTATAAGGGCACAATGATACACTATATATTCTAGTTTTAAACAAGCATAAAGAAATTCTTCATCTATCTCCACTTTTTAGCTGATCCGAATCTTCTTAGTATTATCTGTTCAAATATGTACTTAACATATCTTTTCTATCAAATGTGGCATCAGTATACAAAGGCCAAGGAAATAGGAAAAAAACATTTTCAAAGGCTTTGTTTTCAAAGCCTACCGAAAGGATTTCCTTGGCACCCGCCCCAGAGGAAGACCTCCAAAGCGCTGGAAAGATCAAATTAAGGAAGACACAAAGCAACCCATCTTAACCGCAGAAAGAATGGCCAAAGATCGTGCCAAGTGGAATTCGAATGTGGCCAAGTTTATGCAAGGATCCATCGGATTGTGCAGATAAGTAAGTAAGTAAGTCAAGTTTTCGAAGGCACTTACACGCAATGAACGATCGTAAGAAGCACTGATAATTTTAGTCGTGTCAACCAACTGCATCACGACGAGATCATAAACCGTCCCAACATGACCTAAGAAATGAATTATTTGATCATTAATTTCAGTTGACAAATAGAAGAGGCATTCATTCTTTGACGATACATAAAATAGCACCATAATCTGAGGACATCCTATTTTGAGATTAGCAGGTCCAATACAAACAAATATGGGACTGACAGTCACTTTCAAAGTAAGCTCAATAGTGAGCTCGGTTTCCGAGGATCGGATGAGTTTTGATTCTGTGAAAGGCTTTCAACAAACCTTTGAAAATGATGATGGATGGGTGAATCCTTGCAGGCTTTGGACAAAATTTGTATCCGACCTGAACCAAGTTATCATAACTGATGCATATGCAGTTTGAGTTTTTCTCAATTACCTACATTCTTGGATTGATACTCGGCAGTTACCTTTGAATATCAATTATTTCAATATAGCCTATAAAACCTAACGATCAAATCTATTGAGAGAGCTCCTCCCTTACGTGATTCCCTTTAGACAATTTATTTAGTTCCTTTTTGTATTGTGTATTTATAATTTTGTGTATTAGAATTTGTCTGTAATATGTATATTAATTTGTGTGTTGAGAGATATAAATTGTATGTTGGGAACTTGAATAAGGAGACTGAAATTATTACTGATTTTATTGAAACTTTAGTTAGGTGGTTTGAATTAGCTGATATACTTACAAGCTTTAGTGTATACCAACTTTAAAGAAAGAAGGTATCTAGCTTTCCACTATTTTTACTGATAAGAATGCCGTATGGTCTCGATTTACCAAATAGCTATCAGAGCATCCATAACATAGAAAAATTAACGCAAACTAGGCAATACCTGATAACGTTTCCAGTTGTTTATATGAGTTCACGTCCCAAACCTAAAATCAAAAACACTTCTTAAGCCCTAGCCAAAAACACTGAATGATTGGGTGATTGGTAACGTCTTATAGAAACAAATGCATGATAAATTTTTATTTTGTCATTTATCTCGACTCTCGGTCTCTTCCCGGACGTCGCAGATTCGAAGACATCAGCCGAGAATGACAAAGCCCCTTCCAAACCCAAGACCTCTCTTTAGCATGGAGATGTTGTGAATATTGTCAATGAATATTGCAAGTCTGGCAGATGATTGCGAAAGGAACACAGCTCCGAATAACAGTGAACTATTCTTCTTTCTATATTTACTCTATGTCGAATGATGGAAGTTAGAGTTCTATCATAATATTCGTAAAAGAATACATGTAAGTATGTGATCATGAGACCAAAGTGCCCTCCCGGTTATCACTACACCGGCTGTGTAGACACTCTTACACTGGGGCAATGGTTGGTGTTCAAGAACAAAAGAATGTTTTGCCACGAGCAAAATGCCAAAAGTAAAAGGCTGAAAAGGTACAGAAAGAGTGCTCAAGAAAATACAGTAAATAATTTAGCATTCCAAATATGAAATTTATTTTGGAGTGTTTTCTTCTAAGCCTGCCAAGTCCAAGGCCATGAGAAAAACCATGTAACATAGCTGGCGAGTTAGAAATAAAAAACTTCCCCAAAAAAAGTATAATGGATGTGATGAGCAACTTACATGAATGCAGTTCTCGTACGTTCCACAAGCAATATGTTGCTTAGTAACTGCGATCGAATAAACACTGCCACCTTTGGTTTCCAAGGATCGTGTGCAGTCCAGAGATTGAAGATCCCAGACCTCAAGGAGAAAAGACAATTTTTGGTAAGACGAGTGCAATAAACCAGAAAAGCTATAAAGCAAAAAATATATTCGGTTGTAGAAGTGTTTTCAATAGCACTAATCTTACCCAGAGCAACATTGAAAAGAAATTGTAAAGTGATATCCTGTGGACAGACACTGACATTTTCAAAAGCGTATATACCTCTGAAAGTAGTTTGCTCTGTGCATAGGCTAAAGAGACACTGGACAAGGTCTTTCGAAGTGAAACTGTTTATCTAAAACTGCCTCAAATTTCCCTTCGATTTGAAAAAAACAACATGACTATGGATCCCAGACTGAGTAGAGAAAAGGAATTTTCACTAAGGCCTGACTAAATTGCTTGATTTGCTATCACATATCTTGACTTGAATTATCAATAAAGCCAGAAAAATCGGAAGCATAGTTAAATGAATACATGGATTACTTAAGCTTTATGTCTGACACTCAACAGAGTAATACGCCAGAAAGAGAACGAAACAAAAACCTAACTGATTTATGTACCGAGATGTGGATCGAAATAGGCCAATCAGAAAAGAGGTGAATGAACTGTATCGTTGGTGTTGATTGGTTTTCTACACCATACCAATCATTCACCTCTTTCTGATTGGCCTATTTCGATCCACATCTGGGTACATAAATCAGTTAGGTTTTTGTTTCGTTCTCTTTCTGGCGTATTACTCTGTTGAGTGTCAGACGAAAAGCTATCTATGTTTTCACTTAACTATGCTTCCAATTCTTCGGGCTATATTGAAGTTTCGTACTAATAAAAGTCTTGAATAATCATAAATTAGTGACGAGTGAGTTGAGTTTATGTTTAAGAAGCTAGTCTGAATAAAGATTCCATCTATTATAATGATACACTTCAAAAACTCAAAAACTTACGAGAGTTTAATAATTAGTCCTACAAAAGATTCTATCTATTATAAGAAGATGGTATAAATGTCGTTTTAAACTCAAAAACTTACGAGAATGGTTTGATAAGATCCACTGTAAAGATATCTGTCTGTGGTGAACAGTGCGCGAACCCAGTGGTTTAGGCCCGTCAATTCCTTTATGATTTTTAGAGTTAGCAAATCCCAAACCTGAAGATCACAAAATAATTTTTAGGGTTACGGTAAGGAAATTAATTTTGAAGGAGACTAATCAATATGGATTAAGAAAATGAAGGAAAATAAGGAGGGGTTCGACTAAACGTTATCGACACTTATCCACCACTGCAGAGCTTGCTGCAAATCTATCAGATATTTCAGAATCTGAAGGCTGGTTGGCTGAACAAATTTCAAGCAAGAAATTTTTTTAAATACATCACGCAATACAACTTTGAAATTCATTCTTTCAAAACCCAAAATATTTTTACGAAGAACTACAAAATGCGTAATTTCTACATTTTTGAAACATTTGCTTACAATTACATAGAGTCGAAAATATTCTTCTTTCAGTTTGTTTGTCTAAACTTTCCCAACAAAAAGACACCATATTAGGGAATAGATGAACTGACTGTCACGGAAGTAGGAAACCGACCGTCAGAGGGAGAATAAACAATATGAAAATATTTCTCTCACCTTAATACTTTTGAGTGATCCGCTAAACAACATGTTATTACCAGCAGCTAAAGTACAAATGGGATTCTCACTGGCCGTGAAGTTTTCAATCAAATCGAGAGATTCAATATCGTAGGCCTAGAAAGTAGTATGATTGATAAGTTAGATTGATAGATAATAATAATATAGAACTTAATAGTTGATCGAAAGAGTCGTCGATTTGTCTATTCACTCCTGATTTAGAAGATGTGTGGGGCTCTGGCTCATCCTCTACTTCAACTATATAAAGATGTTGAAGTGTGAGATACCTCGAGGGGCTAATCACTGATTAAAATCATGCACGCTTTCAAAAAGTAATGAAATTAATCACAAAATAATGAAATTAATCACAAAATAATCAAATTAATCAAAAGAATAATACAATTAATCATGAATTAATCATATTAATCACAGAAAGAAGGCAGTGATTAATAATCACGTACACTGTATGGGGAGTGATTTGGCCCTCGAGGTAGCTTACCAAAGCGATAAGGGGGGCAGCTTGTAATAACTTGCTGATTGGTTTTGACAGCTTGCCATTAGCGACTGAAGTAAAGCTCCATCGATATCGTTCAGTTAAACATCTACATGGATGACCTTTAGGGTTTCAACTAAACAACACACTCAAGAAAGACAAATAAAGGGCCCATGCCTGAAACGGCTTTCAAAGTAGGCTTTTTATAAGTTTGATAGCTGAAAATAACAGCCTTACATGAATAAACGAGCAACAAGAATAGCTTAAGAATTGTACTCGTTGAATGAATTATTTTACCCAAGCAGAAAGATTCTAAGTTCCAGTCTATCGGACTGGCTCAGCTCATATCAACAGGGCCTAAGACTCAAACAAAAGACACCCATTAAATCATAATAAAGTTGAAAAGAAAAACTTATTAAGATGAACTCACGCTAATCGTACAATCAGCTGATCCGCTATAAAGTCTTCCTCTACAAGAATAAACAAATTATTAACTGATCTACTTCGTACAATGTAAGTCTAGCTTTACAATTGAGGCACTTTTAAAGTCACTTTCATTGTGTATGATTGGAACGTGGTGATGGGCTTGATATGACATAAATTTACTCTTGAAATGGGGTTCGTTAAAGAAGGGGAAGAATCGAGAGGGACACTGAAAGAATTAGGGGGAAGGCAACGAAAAATAGTTAGCCATTAGAAAATGTTCAAGTTATGTTTACCTGCAAGCACACAAGGCGAGGATCATTCCTGAATGATCAGCCAGGGTTTTTATGCATTTGTAATTTGACCTTGTATCCCAAACCTAAGAAAAAGTATTCTGAAATCAGCTTGATCTGAATAATAAAGCAAACAACTGTAAAAGGGTGGTAGTGGTAGGATAAAGGCCAGACGTAAAAAGGACTGACTATGATAAGATACCCAAAGGCTTATCTCAGAATATTTCATGTAGCCGATACACACAAGGTTGTAGTCATTTCAATTTCATACTTATTGTTATTTCTTGGAAATCTATTTTCAACATCTTAAACTTAATCAAACCTTTATGTACAGGAATCAAACAGAAGAATGACCTTACATAACTGTTTGATGATCTTTACTGTGCACCAAAACCTATTTCTTGAATTTCAGTTTTCCTTTGGAATTGCTATTTATGTCTTTATTCTCTCTATTTTAAAGATCAAGGCTATTTAAAGAGATAGTGTCAGATTTTGGGGTAAACGTCAGTTTACGAGGGGGGGAGGGGGTTCGAGGGTCAACTAATTTCGGTGATAGATTCAAATGCATAGTATAGATAAACCAACCTTACACGACGCTACACAACATACATTGCCTGGGCCGCTGTGATAATAACATCAATAAGAATAATATTTACAGCAATAAAAACTTTCATTTAGTATGTATAAAACAGATAACTATACCTTTATTGTGTTATCTGATGACCCGCTAAACAGATAATACCCAAATACAGCCAAAGACCAGACAGGACCCTTTGAAAAGAAACAAATCAATCGAGAAAACTAAAAACATGAAAACCACGAAAATAAAATAGATACGTATTATATAACTAGCGTGAATTCAGAGGTAAAAGGAAAAATTACAGTGTCCGAAAATATTACAAATTCCTTTAGCCTCTAGATTTTTTTTCTTTCCTCTAGATTAGACTTTTTTTCAAAACTTTCCACTCTGAAGGAACTGATGATGTTGTTAAAAATAGGTTTAGGATGCAAAGGAAGGGCTGGGTAATTGCATTCCCACATCCTTCACAATGTTGGGATGTTGTCTAGCCCAGGAGTTTCGATTGTTTCAGGGAGGAAATGAGTAAAAGAAAAATGGTTTTTTGGTTCTTCCAAGCAATTTGGGCATGCATTGCAAGTTTGAGCCTTGGGTGGTAATCTCACATAGCTACAAACCGGCTAGCTCCCCACAATCGTTATTCTTTATGTACCATCTATTATTTCTCTTTTTCTTTCCTTATTTCTTATCATTTAATACATAAGTTTTTATTTTCAATCGAGGTTCACCAAGTTGCAGATAGCACAGAGAAGTTTTTCCACACGTTTCATATTCAATAGTTGATGATTATTCCAATCCATTTGAAATTCCAGGACAAACCTGATGGCCAACGAAAGTCCCCTTGCATTTTAAAGTTGGCTGAACGTCAAATTGTCCAATATTAAAGACTCTGGCATCCATACTTGAAAGTTCTTGCTGTGAAAATAAAATTATAATTAACTCAATTTTCATAAGAAACGAATCTCAACTATCATGCTGTAGTTGATAACATTTTGTCGTAGTTCTTTCGGAACGAAAAGTTTCTTGGTAAGTTTCTCAATCCCAAAACAAAATGGTCCTAAATTTCACTAAAATCTAGTCTCAACTTATAAGATGTCACCAGCCAAAACCCCGCCCAATATATTACAGAAGAACCGCAGTTTAACCTTTCTTGCCCAACAGTTCACAAAGTAAAAGAGAACCAAGAAGAAGATATTGTTTACACTCTTTCCTTGGCATCAGATTTCTTCATTTTATTTGGAAGGAATGAAAGGAAAGGCAGGCATCTCTTTAGCTTTAAGAAAGCTTTTGTAAAATCGACCTTCAATACTTTCGATTGACTTTCAATTTGAAAAGTTACAGTGAAAAGTACCAACCTCGATATGATTGAGACTCCGCCTCGCATCCATAAAATCAGATGAGAGTTTGGTTTGACTTTCATCGAGTAGGTCTACAAAGAAAATAAGCTTGAAAGGTGATGTGATACAAGATTCAGAAGAAAAAAATTCAAAACAAATAACTGAGAGGTACTGAAGATAAAATCGAAAATAGGGCAAAAAATTATAACTACTTAACCCTTTCGTCTAACAGTCAACGGAATAGTAAATCAGAAAGAGAAGCAAAATAAACCCTATTCTATCTTAAAATTGTTTCAATTCCTTGCACAATCCTAAATTGGCCTTAGAGAGCAGTAAACTCAGTACACTTATAAGGTGTGTTATTGTTTATCAATTTTGACGACCCAGTTGTATTGAAAATCAATGAATCGATGACTGTCGGAATTAAAACATGCATTATCATTAAGAAAAAACAGTTTTGTGCCATATTAGAGAGCAATGAATTGTCTTAAATCTAATGGAGAGATCAGAAACCGTTTCCCACAACACAATGCAAATAACCCGATAACTAGATGTAGACGATTGACCTTTAGATAAGTAATTGACAACAAAATTTTAAATAGGAATTTCTATCAGTACCTCTTGACTCTTAAGTTTAGGGAAAAATGAGGTAAGGACGTACCAATTCGTATTTCGACCGTTTTTTCCATTCGGTCCATTCTTTCCGTTATCTTCGCTAACATCGACTTCAGGAAGCTTATTTCCTACAAAATCAAAAATAATCCTCCTGTTAACGAACGGAATTTCTTACCTTGAGAAGAGGAGGAGGGAGAAATTTCTTACGAAACTCCTGCGGGGATAGTTAAGAATGGCAAGAGAAATTGGAAACAAAGCGAAACATGATTACTTCTAAAGCTTTTCATCTGACACTCGTCGAAATAGTGCATCAGAGAGCCTAACTGTACAACAACTCGTTAAGTTTCATCTTCATTCTTTGTCCGGCGTACTTTTTCCGATGAGTATAAAACGAAAAGTTTTAGTGGTTATTAAGTTTGGCTATGTTTGCAATTTTTCTTGCCACCCACAAGCTCTGTACCCATCAAAGACAGAAATATTTCACATTTATTTTTTCGATAGTGCCTATTTGAAGGCTTTTGAAGGGGAGGAAACTTAGTGAGATTTTGTCCTTCTCAATAGAAAAAATCCCACAGGACATCACAAATAAAAAGAAAAACAGTGTCAAGAACGCAGAATACTTTAGGATACATACATCATCTTCGTCAATACTATATCATCATCGGCCATCACTCGAAGAGCAAGCATGGCATTAGTAAGATTTCTTGTAGAAGTAGTCCAACTCTTTCTTTCTACCATAGCGATACTTCTTAGGTTAGAAGCAGTTGCATAGATGATGCTATTTCTGCTTATTGCCCAATAGATATCAAAGTCTATGTTGCTACCCCTAGTTTTCAAATGAGTATATTAATCAGTAGAAAGATATATAAACACAAAGTCAAAAGGGAAATATCATTACTTGGTCTTTTTCATGAATGAGAGCAGAAGATTGCTGCAGTTTTTCTTCAGTTCGCTGAAGGAAATCCTGAAAATGAATAAGAAAAGATTAGCAATCAAAGATTCACAAAAGTGACTTAGAGCTGATCGTTTTCTGTCTTAATCTGTCATAATTAACCAGAAATGCTTTTTCCCATGTATTGGTACAAATTTGTTTTTACAAATCTATCAATCATATGGAGCTTCATTTCTTAACAAGCAGTGACAAGAATTTTTAATGGATTATTTACAGTAACCCCAGTGGAGATTTGCATATATTCCACTACTTAAGGTGCAATAAAGGGAAAACAATAAAAAGATACCTTGATAGCTTCGTATTTACATTCTTTCAAATGAGCTTCAAGCTCGTAGTCGGTGCCTTTAAATTCACAACTGAAAAAATGAATTCATTTGATATACCTTTCAGAATTTAGGTTAGTTTTCGATCTCAAGAAACCATATACCATACTATTGGGAAGTTTCAATATGATTAAACTCATCATAATATATTCCACTGGAGACAAATTTAAGCGTTCAATAAAATTCATAATCTGTATAAATCAAAACCATTCAAGATTGTGTAGGCAAACAAGTTCGTATTCCTACGCGCACTCAATCTATTTCTCACTCTAGACTACCAGTGATTTACATAGCGACTAAGGCTTAGACAAAGATTGATTGCAATTCAAGCTCACAAAAGTTCATATGTATCAAAAGCATTAGACACTGATAGGAAAGCGTGATTGAAAATAGAATCGATAAGGTATGATCTTTTTGCTGTCAAGACGACTTCTAATCAGACAGATATCAATCACGAAAACTGTAAGTGAATGCCCTATTTAACAGAGTCGAATCCCTTTACGAATATCAAACTGAGTTATGATGTACAAACTTGTAAGAGGAGTGTGGACAGCTCAGATGCTGACAACTTCGCAGATGCTCCTCAAGATCCTGAAATATTAACAATATTGATCAATTGAACCACGTTAACGAAATAACTTGAGAAGCTTGATAGTAAATTAATATCTCAAGAGTTTGATGACGCTCTTATAGACTAAGAATGGCAAGGAAAAAAGGATGCATAGTGAAACAATATCTATTGAAGTTTTGTTTCTGACACTCATCAGAGTATTACAGCAGAAAGAGAGCAAACAGAAAACTTAAGGCTGAAAGAAATCATTGGGTATCACTTGCTATCTCTTTCTCACGCACTTTAGCAGCATTTAGAGTTTGCTTTTTGATCATCAAGCCAACAAAATCACAATTATTAAACTACGAAATTGGAGAGAATTAAATGTCTCACCATTTTCAACATGGTTGGACAGAATGAGCTGTTAGGACAATGAATTGGGGCGTATTGGCATTCTTCTTCGTGCTCTCTGAAAAGAACAAACGTTTTTCAAGAAAATTTCATAATTACAGTTTATGAAATTCATCAATCGTTTGAGCAACTCTCTCTAGCCCAGTACTTGGATGACAACAATGCAAGACCATTAACTTTATATCCAAATTTTTGAACTGTCTCATAGCCAGTGTTGTGATAACTAGTAACTATAACTAAAGTAATAGCTGGGAAGGCCATTTGGTTTCTGAGTCACAAATATTTCTGTTAACTTCGTGAATATTCTTTGGTCTAGATTGAACTAAATAAATCTAAATTAGAATACTTGAAAATTGACTTTTTTATGAAATGAATGAGAAAATGAAAAAATACCTTCTCGCACAATATTTGATTTCCATAGGACAGCCTAAAAATAAAAAGGGAAATCACGCTTTAAAGGATCAAACATCTTGAAAGAAGGAAGTGCCAAAGATGACGAAGTAGAAGGATTAAATCTCTCATTTTTTCTATTGAAAATACTGTGTTATTAGTCGCTGAATATTTCATTTCACCTAAATCTAATCACACCGTTGCAATTTTCTACTTTTTACCAGCATAATGCTTTTATAATCTAATTCAGGAAATAAAAATTTCAAAATGGCAGTGTTAAAAGCAAGACAATTAATGTTTGGTCAACATGACTGGTTTACAATATTGCAACACGTTGGAATATCTCATTTTAACCAATTTTCAAATTAATTTGCAATGATAATTAATTCACATCCCTTTCAATGGCCAATATATGAAAGGCAATCAATGCAAACACCCCCTTGTCCTATCATACCTTGTGGATCGACCTCGTATTTTCCAGGTATTCCATTGGGTAATGATCGGCAACCATATTTACAATGAATGAATAGTTCACCAATCTGCTCGTCTACCTGAAATATCAAACATTTCCAGTTCATCTAGGTATTCTTTAAACAAATCATTTCCTATGAACTTTTTTAAGTAACTGCTGAAACTACTTAGAGATACTATTACACAGATCTAGAAAAGTAGTGCAGTGTTATTTTTCACTTTAATGAGAATTAAAAGGTAATGGGCAGGAATGATAAGATGAAGGATTACAGCAATAATAATAGCAGCCAAATTAGCCAATGAAATCTAGAAACATCAAAGTTAAAATTGTTTACCCCTGTCCTAGATAAAAGGTAGACAATCTACTAAATGGCTTACCGCAAGATTTGCCACAACAACGGAAAGTTTGGCTCCATCGACAGGACACAAATCTAGAGGAAACCAATCTCATCAGAATGCAAGCATCAAAAAAGTTAAACAGCACTGTTGCATCCACTAGAGGACCAAATTTTCCTAATTTTTCTTCTAGTTGGTCCAAATGGGACACAAACATGGGAGGAGTTTGCTACAATGCTACAATGCTACAATGCCCCTGTCATAGACAAGGGTAAGCCTTAGTAAATAGAAACTCACTTACTCACTCAAACACACGCATCATAAAGACCAGTGGAAGATATGAAAAGATGAATCCTTTAATACCTGTGCCCTTTGTTGATACACAATGCCTGCAAAAAGTGTGCTAAAAAGAGAGAATAACACTCAGTATAGTTAAATATATTGTTTCCAAACTTCTTAGTAGTTACAGAGATTTGAATGAGTTTCGGGATCATTGAACCACCTTTGATAATTGAACAGTCTTTGATTGGTACAGAACTTTAGGATGGCAAGAAAAATTAGAAACATTATAAAACATCCATCTCCGGGGAGCATCATTATATACAAGGTTTCACTTATGTTCTATTTCAGATATACTAGAAATTTTTCTTGCCATTCTTTTTCATTTATTGTCTTTGATATTCTTTAAGACATTAAATGTTCTAAAATACTTTAGCTCCTTTAATGATATGTGTCTTATCAGACTTGCAGCTAATATGAGCCCAGAAGAAGTTTTGCTTAACACATTTTAACTAAGGACTTGTAGAAAACTGAACTTAGTGAGCTGAACTTTAGATTTAGGCAATGAGTATTGAAAATAGCTGATTATGTAGCCAATGTAATAGCCTGTGAACAGACTCCAACCTCAACAAAGGATTTCAAAAGACTTCCAAGTAGCTAAACAGGTCCCAATTGAAATACGAAGCAAGTTAACTTACCCCACAAGACGTAATGACAGGATCCTTGAACACATTTCCGCATAGTTTGCACACCAATTTCTTGGAAACAGGCTCAACAAATAGGGTGATTTCCTGGAAATTTAAATCAAGATATCTAGTTAGCTTGGCACAATCAATAATAGACATTTCTGCAACAGATGGTGGATCTGTATTCATATGCAATACATGATATGAATATCTTCCAAGGAGGGCTCCAACCTCCTCCACAATTTTCCTGAAGGAGCTAGAAGCTCGACCCCCAAAGCCCCCCATAAGGGTACGCATATTAGGATTATAATTCATGAATCTGAATACCTCTTCTTCTTCAGTTGTACTTCCATGTGACTGGCTCCTGGATCTTGGTGGTTTACTTGAAGTACTGGGCAGTGCTCTGCTTCCTTTTTCTTTTGGCTAAAAACAATCAAATTCAGAAAGGTATATGATGGGACATCTACGTAATTAGAATAGTTCAGATCATATTGGAAATTTTCATTATGTCCTTTCCCCAACAGACCACTCTTACAATCATTTTTGCTTGCTTCTTCGTTCTTTTTTTTCTTTCTTTTTTTATATCAATAGATAAAAAATTACATTATACAATACAGAATCTACATTACAAAGACGATACCCTGGGAAGCAAAGATTGTGACTATCCCAGGGCCATTACATATAAGAAATGATACGAAATAACCTAAAAAAAGAGAAAAAGAGACTATGCGATGTTTATGGAATTTTAATTTACTGAGACCCACCCTGATTTGGGTAAGATACGATAAGCCTATTGGGTCATGAATACCAATTACAGATTTTGCATGAGGTTGAATTATCGACAAAAGCTTTTTTTTAAAGATGGCAACAGACGGTGCAAGCCTGATTTCTGAATCGAGCTTGTTCCATTCAGATATGCAGTTTGGATAAAAGCATTATTGAAATTGATCTGTTCTTGCCTTCATCGGTCTAATGACACCAGGGTTGCGAAGAGAGTAAGTGGAATGATGAGGTTGTGGGATTGGCTCTTTTGTATATAGGGGTGTGAGATTATTCATAATCTTATAGAATAAGGTAAGGCGCGTACTCCATCTTCGGGAGCTTAGCGACTCCCGGCCAAGCTCAGTGTACAGCTTTTCGCGTGATGTTCCCTTCCAAGTTCCTGTTACAGCACGGGCAGCCGAATACTGTACAGATTCTAATTTCTCCATCAAATTTGATAACCTGATGTTTTGACTGAATTCACATACTTTAGCTGGGATGTGATAGATAACATCCCCGTAGTCCAGATGCGGTCGCACGAAAAGCTTCTTCGTTCTTCATAGGTTTCAAAAGCATTCAATGCATTGGTAGAGCATTTATATCAAATAAACAAAGAAAAACTCTTTTACTTTGCTACTGGCAGTTTTGTGTCCTACTTTCAGACAAAATCTAAGGTAACTCTGATCTGTTGCTTGAGGATTGACTTAAAGTAAGACATGAAACCGCAGTAGCAAAGTAAAAGAATTTCTCTTAGTTTATTTACAATAAAATTCTTTGGAAATACTTACAGGAACATCCTTAATATCATATAGTTCAAAATCTCAAGGCATGTTTTGCTCTTAGCAACACATGGAATGGTTTTGTTGTTGTATCTTTAGCATAATAATGAGACGAGAAATCCTTTCACAACAAGGAATCACATCTTTTGCCTTGCATTCAAAAACATATGTGTCATTGTGAAACAGATCTATTGAAATATTGCCCTAATTCAAATTAAAGGTCAAGGATATCCACAGTGTCGAAGATTTCTATTGTGGTATTCTACTATAGACTATTTTGCTATCAAATAAAACGGATGGATGACTGAATTCTTACTGAAATTTGAAAAATAGCAGAGAAATTTTGGAAATCACCTTCAATACATGAAAATTTAGAAATTAATGATAGCACAAAAAGAAACAAAAAAGCGTTTTTCAGATTTACTTACAACTGGGTTTTCTTTACGACTGGCACTGGCTTCTGTTTGGATGACTTTATAACTGTTACTAGGGCTTACTGAGCTGGTGCTTTGACCAGAGTAATTCAGAATGCCAGTGTAAGAGCATGTACAGGCATTCTTGTTAGAAGAGTCGCTCATGCATACTTCCTCTTCACGGATTACATCAGGCATGGGTGTACTGCTTTCTCTAAAGTTACCACCTAAAAGCAATTCAAACACAATTTTAAAATAGAGACTAATACTCATGTGAAGGAGTTAGGAAGTTGTCTAGTTGAATCAATGGAAACCTTCAAAGGACATATACATTTTTATCTCTCTGCTCACCTGCGTTTTTAGAGGTAGAATATTCTAAAAACTAGTTAAAAGGGCATTGTATGGTATGATATTGATCAAGAGTGGGACAAACATTTTCAGGAAGTAACTGTCTGTAAGTAAGACCGTAGAAAATTTTCTCTCGATCGTTGCTATCCTTGCGTCAAAGGAAGCCAACAAATATTTGTGTAATCTTTGCAATCATATGGGAACCAGGCTTTAGTAAGACTGTGAACTTGCCTAACTTTTAGCAACGCTTTAGCAACAGTAAGGATCTCTTTGATCTAATCTATATGAAAATCAACGCAGTTTTCCTACACGTTGTAGAGGTTCCATTTTTTCGTTTGTTCAACAATTACCCAGCATAATATTCCCTTTTCTGTTTGACAGCCATTTTTTAGTTTTTTAGATGTTGTTCTACTTTATCTACCCTCTGGCTTCAAGTTCATTTGGTTCATAATCATTACTTTAGAAATTGTATCTTAGCCCAATCGTCTATCAAATAGACCGCTTTCACAATGACGTAGAATATGTTTGAAAATGAGGCAAGTGATGTGATTCCCTGCTGAGCAAGGATCCTTCATCCTATCATTATGCTAAATATACAACTACAAAACAAATCTATGCATTGCTAAGAGCAATGCACGCCTTTGGGATTTTGATCCCCTTGGTATCGAGGATAGTGATGTTCCTAGAAGAATTTCAAAAGAATAGATGTCATTGTGAAAGTGGTCTATTGTAGAAGGCCAAATTAAAATTGCGGATACCTTTTATCACAGTTGTGACAGGTGTAGGTCCAATACCAAAGGTGGTTTCCATTATCTGTAAAAGAAACCTTGCAATTATCTGAAATTAAAAAGGAAACAGAGAGTCTTATGTCAAAGGAGATTTTATTTGTGAGCTAATGCCAGTTAAGATACCTAACGACGATTGGAGTTTAGCGGGCTGCAACCACAGGGAAATAGGATTTCCAAAGAGCCTTCCCTATTACCTACCTAATGAGTGGATCTGTTTTCGATAGACTGTGTAACTGTGGAACGAGCTGGGGGTTGATAGGCTAGCCCTTCCCAGACTGTAAAGTTTTTTTATTGCACGGGGAACGCAGGTTTTAATGATTGCGGGGAATAATGCCATAGCAAAATATTTGTGCGCGGATTTTTGATGCTTTAAATGGTAACTGTGTTGTTTTGCTCGGCCGCCCATATAATCAACCAGTGATATTGAGTTGGAGGTGAATTTGAGGCAGCACTGAGCCCCCCACAAATCATTATCATATTTGTATTTTGTTATCATTTCCCATTCGCCTTTTGTTGTTTAGGCCGTATAAAATTACAGCTCAACTTGATTCGTGGTTCGCCCAAACAGCTAGACGGAAGACCCAAATTTGTCGAGTAGAAACCGACATTCACGGAGCTGAAGAACACTAATAGTATTTGCAAAATAAATTACGATTCTTACCTGTTTGTTTTACATTCATGAAATAATTATTTTCTCAATCTGGTATTCATTATTCTTGATCACATTTTCGCATTTTTTCGCGTTTGCTATTTATGCTCAAAACGTCAACAAGATAATGTTGAGCACGAAATCATTAGAAGTACGTTTTATGGTCCGGTTTTTATGGTAGATGTGCAAAGGAGTTTTGAAACGCTACACTTAGCCCTAATCCTAACTTTTACTCTAATCCTAAACCAGATCTGTAACGCAGAACCCTAGCCCTGACCCTAGCCCCTAAACCTTGTCCCAAACCCAAATGATAACTTCATCCCTATATTAATTAGAAAAACCGGAAAAACAGACCTACTTCTAATGGTTGGGATTTCGGAAAAGTCGTCAACCACAGGGAAACAAAGATGGAAAAGCCCAGTTAAAAAAGCTCAATGCAACTTCATGACGATAATTCTGCGGATTACCACCTTATTACACTTTTGTTATTGTTTGTTCTTTTCACATAGGTATACTTCTCTCTATGTATCTCCTTCTTAGTTAGTTCATCTGCTTGTTCTTATCATGTTAGCTAAGTTTGTTATGATATGTTTTCATGTTACTGTAATAAGTTGTTGCCATTCCTTCTAGTTAAGTAGGGCGTTTTTCTTACTAAATTAACCTACCTGACGGGCATAAGAGCAGGTTTTTCAAAGGAGATGCAGTCAAATGTGTAAATGACCAGTTATCGTTTCTCTGTTGTTTGTTGTCAAATTACTTACTCGAGACAAGCTTTTTACTACTGTTGATAGTTGTTTACAGGCAAATATGCTTCCTATTATGCGTTTTTGGCACATCCAGTAGCCTGCCTTTGGATGCTGATACAGAGTTCTAGTTCAAAGCGAAGAGAAACGTATAGATAATTCCGTTGGATTAGCAGCGCAACAGCATCGATTCATTTCTAAATAATTAATCTTAATAACTGTTTTACAATGGCTTACTTTTAATGTAACAAATACTGTATTATTCCAAATAAGAACTACAAATTTTACATCAAACGAGGATCACTAATTACAATTCTTGAATTAACTTCTCAACACAACTTTTGATTTGCATGTTTCATAGAATGCATGTGCGTCTATTAATCTAAATAACTTAACGAAACCAAATATTAACTCTTGGGCAATTAATAAGTCCTATCTTTAATTATGAACTAAATATATGGTATGTTAAGAATGCACTTAAATAATCTTAAATCATCGAGCATTTCAATAAAACTTTTAGTTTATCTCAAAAAGTTTTCAACAGCAATGTTAGAAGACTTCTATCATCATTTCTAGTTACAAGTTTGTATTTTCCCAATATCCCCATTCCTAGTTATACTTACATTGTCGTTCTGTTTTGTTAGTGAACGTAGTAGTTTGAATTTGTTTTTTTTACCAGACTTGTGTACAGGACCGCCGAGAGGGGGGGTAGCCGGGGCAAGTGCCCCGGGACCCGGGCCCCCTGGGGGGCCCGGAAAAATTAAGCTTCCATTTTTCTATTATATATTGTTTTGATAATCTTGAGCTAGGCCTGTAAAAGGGCCCGGGAAAATTTTTCCGTCCGTTAAACCTCTATTTCATTCATGTCCATTAAACCTCCCCAGTGATATGACAATTTATATAATTATCGACAGAAAGGGTCATTCATTGGCCTTGGGTCCTGAACTCGTGAGATTTCTTTTTTATAATTTGCTTATTTTGTTCGATTTTGCTGTCATGCTTGTGGGCAATGATTTGCTGTTACTCTGTGATGACGTACCTTTGGGTTTCGTTTTTAATAAGGTAATGCCTTAATTGTTTGTCAAAAGGGATGAATCAATAAAATGGTGCACTTGAATAAGTATTACATAACAAATAATCTATTACCGAATACCTTATGGACAAATAGCCTATTTTACAAATAAAAGCTTCACGATCGTCAATACCTTCAGATTAGATTTCCAAAACTAGTTGCGAGAACAGCACGGCAGAAAATCGAAGCGCAATGTCCTCTTACCAACATAAGTCCGGTGCTCAGAAACGAAGAGAAAAGGAGCAAAGAGATAAAGAAGCGAAGAAAGGTGCACTAACATTATTTGATGTCGGTGTTAAAAAACGAGCTAAACCTGAAACAGAAGATCCTGGCCCTGCCCTCGCACGCGAAGATCAAGCTAGTCCTCCACCCACAAGTTCAGCTTCACCAACACCCGATGAACCAATGTCGGAAGCATCTTTAGAAGGATCTACTTCTCTTGAAACAACCAAGCCATATCACTTTGGTTTCGACATAGGGATGTCTCCATCAGCTCCTACAACACAGGAAATAGAACAGATGATACGCAAAGGCCATCTTCCACATCCACAGCAGTTTCCCAATGATATCACCGGTAGAAAATTCCCAACGTCTGTGCTCAAATGTAAACAACCGAATGGTGAAGTGAGTTCCAGACGATGGCTCGTGTTCAGCCCTGCTAAGAGCGCTGTGTTCTGTTTACCATGCAGACTTTTCTCTAATTTAGTTGACCAAGGATCATCCCAGTCAATCTTGGCGTCAGCAAATGGATGGGGCACAGCCCAAAAATGGCGAAAACTTTTTGACCGGCTTCCTGAACATGAGCACAGTACAGCGCACAAAAAATACTACCTTGCCTGGCGTGAAACAGAGAGGCGTTTGGGAGAGTCTTCTGGCGTTGACATGCTCAATGATAAATTTATTCTGTCAGAGGCTCAAAAATGGAAGAAGATTCTTGCAAGAATCATTGACGTGGTAATCTTTCTTGGAGAAAGAGGACTGCCTTTTCGTGGATCTTCGCAGAGGATTGGCGACGTTCACAATGGGAATTTCTTGGGTCTCATTGAGCTCCTTTCTCACTACGACCCTCTTCTACAAGAGCATGTAACTAAGATCCAAGCATCCCAGGAAAGAGGAGAAAGGCTTCAAGCTCATTACCTTTCAGCTTCATCCCAGAACGAGTTTATCGGTCTCTGTGCAGAATATGTTCGCAGTCATGTCTTGGATGAAATTGAAGATGGGAAATACTTCTCGATAATGGTTGATGCAACACCAGACTCAAGTCATGTAGAACAAACTACATTCATCATCCGGTATTTGACACAAGAGGTTGAAGAATATTCCATAAAAGAGCGATTCTTGACATTCGTTGATTGCTGCCAGAAAACCGGTGCTCAAATAGCCAGGTTAATCTTGGATACTTTGAAGAAGTTTGGTATCCCAGTTGCACACTGTCGTGGTCAAGGATATGATAACGCAGCAAACATGTCCGGTAAATACAATGGAGCCCAGCAACACATCCTCGCTGAAAACCCCCTGTGCCTATATTCACCGTGTGCATGTCATTCGTTGAATCTATGTGGAGCAGACGCTGCAGCTTGCTGTAAAGAAGCAGTGACGTTTTTTGGAATGGTGCAAACCGTGTACAACCTATTTTCCAGCAGTCCACAGCGATGGTCTATTCTGCAAGAGAGCATTGGATCTTCATTGCATGGTCTTTCGGGTACAAGGTGGACGGATCGTGTGGCAAGTGTACGACCATTTGTGGCACATCTTCCAGGTATACGTTCAGCACTGGAGCAACTTCATACCCTGAATCTTACTCCTAAGACTGCCACTGAAGTTAACGGTGCCATAAAGTACTGCAGTTCGTTTGTCTGCATCCTGATGTCAGCAATATGGCTGAAGATTCTGGTTGCCATCGATCTGCGAAACCAGATCATACAAGCAAGGGAAGCCACAATTGACGTAGAGGTCTCCAATCTTAAATCGCTTGTGCAAGATCTTAAAGAACTGCGCGGTAATTGGGCTCTTATTTTGAATGAGTCGAAGTTGGTAGCGAATGAAATACAAGTCATCCCAAATCTTCCAGCCAAACGCAAGACAAAAAGGAGATCATTCTTTGATGAGGCTCAAGAAGAGGCTTCCTCACAAACCAATGCAGCAGAATCATCGGAAGAAACAACATTCAAACATGATGTTTTCTATGTTATTGTCGATGCTGTCATCACTGACCTCTCAACACGTTACGACGCTGCATACCTGTTAGATGATATGTTTGGTTTCCTGTGGAAATATCTTGCCTTGACAGAGCAGCAACTTTTGGAAGCATGTGCTAAAATTGCAACCAAATACAAAGATGATCTTTCACAAGAAGAGCTGAGAGAAGAAATGCTGCATCTGAAAGCAATCCATGCAGCTAACTTAGGAGACGAATGTTTAGGTCCATTCAGCCTCCTGAACAAACTCAGCAAATTCAAGCTTGGAGAGATATTTCCAAATGTTTGCATTGCCCTGCGTATATTTTGTACATTGCCGGTTACAGTCGCCTCAGCAGAACGCTCCTTCAGTAAGCTAAAGCTAATCAAAAACTTTTTGCGCAGTACCATGACACAAAACAGATTGAATGACTTGGCAATTCTGAGCATCGAGAGCGAACTCACACGAAAAATAGACTTCAGTGACATAATAGATGCCTTTGCATTAAAGAAAGCGAGGAAAGTGAATTTATAGATATTTACCTCGTGACTTTCATAGAATAGTATTTATCCATATTGATTTTGAAAAGAGTTATATTCTGTGTTTAAAATGAAATATCGTCTCATTTCATTGCAAAGCTGCATTCATTTTAGAAAGGGCAATTATGCTTCAAACATTTATGAGCAGGAAGAAATATCAAAGAATTCTAAGCCGTTTTAAAGTTTCAGAAATTCCCAAATCTCAGGAGCTTCCCGGGGGCTTCGCCCCCTGGACCCCTACCAGGGCTCTGTCCTGGACCCGCTGGGGGCTCGCAGCGCTCCCAGACCCCCAGCTGTATTTTGCAATGACCTTTGGTCATTGCATGTGCCTTCGGCACACAGATACTCCTCAGACATCAAGACATAAGGCCCGTATCTCATAAATGCCCCGGGGCCCGCCCTTGCTCTCGGCGGCCCTGCTTGTGTACAACAAACTCCCTTTTAGTTTTGAAGGAAGCACTTATGTATCAATAAGGTTTCCTCTTCTAGGAAGGGGTGTTATTATATGCTACGCTAGTAGAACAGCTTTTGGGATCTCCCCTATATGAAGAAGATTGGTCGATCACTTTCCCCTGAGGGATAATTTTTCTTAAGATCAAGGTCTCTTGAATTTTTAGTAAAAAAAGGCACTATGAGTCATCTTACATGAATTATACTTCTACCTTTCTTAATTGCGTAGATGATAAATAAACACGAGTTTCATTCTTGGACGAAACTGATTCAGAAAATACGCCTAGTTGGATGCTGTAGTGCTTTTGTTTCTGGAACAGTTAAACTATCACTGCTTACATTCCACTTGAAAGGGACAAAATTTCGGTCTCTCTATGCTGGGAACAACTACCACTTAGGTTAAACGGAGCTAAAACCTTTAGTCCTTTATTACCCTCAAAGAATAATTTCATGTCTCAACCTATCATTTCTAGGTCTACAAAAGCCTTAGATTATGAGAGTTAAACAATTATACTTATCTAGAAAAGCTATCGCGAAACAATAATCAAATTGTTTACTTTTGATCCATCATTTTCACCGTGAAGCCAACCAACACTGCAACGGCTATCGCAATTGCAGAGAAGATTTTCAGCAAATCAACAATCGGGCTTTGATTCACTTGAAGATCTTTGCTTGACGTATCTTGAACACTGCGATCTTTACTCGAAGTACCTTGAGAACTACGATCTTTACTTGAAGTATCTTGTGTGGCACTAACTCCCGCAGTTTTGACCCACTGCATGTAATCGGACCGGACCTGCTTCTTCTGTTGCTCGGGTACATTTTTGATATCAACCGAGTTATCGGTGGCATCTTTATCCTCAGAGTCCAAATTAACCTCTTCGTGGATTATTTCCTCCTCAAAACCGGCCAGTACGTCCATCTCTTTAAACAACGCCACGTTCAAGTTGTAGGCGAACCGCGATTCCTCCACGAGTCGGTCAGCGGTTTGTTTGTCAATGTCCAGGGCATCTAGTTTCCCTCGGTATTGGTCTTTGTATTTTGAATAGTTTGGGATTTTTTTGAATTCGTAGAAACTCACACCTTCTCCTTCTTGCGAAAGTCCATACGTTTTTATAGCCACTTTCTTCAACACCTGACCGCCTGATAGATCACCCACGTATCTACGAAATGAATCACTATGTTTTAAAACGGTCACTAATGGCTAAACAAGCAATCGTTAATTTTGTCGTATCAATTTCCAAACGATCAAACTTTGCTTCATATCAAAAAATTTTGTTTTTGCTTTCCTTTCCATGCAATTGCCACAATGTTTGTCAAATAATCTTTTGAGACTGGTCAAACAAGCTAGCTATATCAAACATTGAAGCGGAAACGTTTGTGAAAGTTTTAGGAACTTTCCAAAAAAATGTTTCATTAAGCGAATGTTTAAGAGGTGATAGAATCGACAAACATTCTGCTTTCTCGGGCAAGATTCAAATATTTCTGTTACTCAAGTTAAGTTTCTCATATCGTATGCTTTAGGCCTATCATCTCTCAAAGAATATTCATTTTGTATTTATGATATTTTCTGATAGACTTTCAGGATTTTGCAAACTTTTGTCATGGAATGCCGAGCTATTTCCAAGAAAATTATGAAACTAGTGTAGCATTTCTTTCAAAAAACTCGAAAAGAACTAGCAGTTAAATAAATACAAACCTTATATATACTAATTTTATAAATTGTAAACAGAGAATACTAATTTTATGAATTGTAAAAATATTTACTAATTGGCAGAAAAGAAACAAGAAACTACACGTTCATCTCTTCAGTATTGAGCACAATTAGGCCGTATGAGCACAATTTTCTGAAAATCGAAACACTGGCTTTACAAACCTAATATAGTGATGTGCCACCAGTAACAGAGGGTCATTCTGTCCAACCTCACGCAATCTTTCGACGTAATTTTGAGTTGCTTCAGACATGGTGATACAATCTTCCCAATCATCCCCGAAGTAATACTTCAAGTCTTCTTTCAGTGTGTCCAGTCTTGCCAAGTCATCAGGGCTGTGGATTTTACCAAATATTTCATGGCTCGCGTGTTTTTCTGCTTCTTCTTCCAGAGCTCTGTGAATGAAATAATGGAATGATAAGATGGCCTAAAAATACATTTACAAAGAACAATCAGGAGTAATATTACTGAATATTGATATGGTGTGGATGAAGTTGATTTTACTAAAACAATAGTTTGTGCATATTTCTTTATATTTGATCTATTTTCCCAAACATCAAAGATTAAATAACAGCAATCATAGTAACTTGAGTTAATTGGAAACCACATTCGATTGCTCCTATGACTTCGTGAGATGTCGTTAGTGTTACAGTGTCCTCGTGCTACAACTTAACATCCCAGTCGCCCAAAGTTAATCTAGTCGACCGTAGTGGGGCCTAAGGCTCCTCTGGTACCTTTCCAAATAAGGCTAGGCCAAAATTTTATCAATGACTCGAGAGCTTTAGCCTCAATCCAACTCTTGATGTGGAGAGCTAAGTGGACGGACATAGAGTAGCATCTCAACATAGTTTATAGAAGAAAATGGTTTAGAAACCTATTGTTGTATCTTTTTGTGCAAGTTTTTCAAAATTGAGAGTCTTATTATTATTATCATTATCACAAGATTTACAGATAAATTATGTTAAGGATTTACACTTAGATGTCTATCCCTTGAAAATGATACAATCATTATCATGTCAACTAAAGAGTTACTGTCGGTTTCCCTAATTGCCGTGTAACCGGTTAGTTGAGGCTCACCAGGTATTTGAGATAAAAAACTGTCCAAGCCTTTCTTGAAAACATCTAGTGATACCCCTTTCAAGTCCCTGAGGTGTTTAGGTAATAAGTCTACCAGCTTAGGGCCTTGGGTGCTGAATCTCTGTTTCAGTATTGTGCAAATTTTATTCTTTCCAATGATTCTTTTGATTTCATGCTTCCTTCCGTGTCGAATATTATTATATGAAACGATTTCAGAGTTAATGGGAACAAGCCCTTCAAGAATCTTCCAAACATAGAGTATACGCAGTACGCAGGGTATTGTTTTGCTATTGTTTTAGCCAATAAGATCACGATTGAATGAATAGGCAAAAACGCTTTTTTTAGTTCCCTATCCACAGATATTCGCTACTTAGAAAATATTGTGATATCAAGCAACATATTTATGTAGGCAATATTAACATGTATAATTTAAACAGTCAAGAGAGAGAATAAGGCATACATTGTGCACGTTCAGATGCTGCTCAACATCAGATGTGAAACAAAGACATATAACTATAGGTTTCCTAACCATCTATTTCTATAAACTATGATTTAAAGGTCTTTGGTCTAACTAGGCCAGAAATATCAAACTTTCGACACGAAGACCACATACTCGCCACAAGGCAATTGCAAGGTATAGTTGCCTATTCATAAATCCCGGCTGAAAAGGGGCGTTAGATTATTGAAAAGGGGGGCTTATTCAAATTAGTAGCGCGGCATTTAAATACTGTACGAAAAAAGTCGTTATCAAAATCTAATATTTTCAAACATTCGAAATCAAAATACCTGTATATGAAATAAAGTGCAGCAACGTATTGTTGGTAAATCTTTTGTTCAATTCTGCCTCTGAGCAAATCTTTTATGAAGTGACTTGTCGAAGCTTGTCTGTGATCTTTGGATAACTGGACCTTCAAATGGCTTGAAAGTTTCACATCTTCAGTTTTATCAGACGGTTTCTCGCTTGTCTTTGGTTTTTCTTTGCTCATGTCGGCATAGAGTTCTTCTTTCACCTTTCCAGAAAGAAAAGTCGAATGCGTTTAAAAAGCAATCGATATCCATGATAATAGTTAATGTTTGATTGAAGTTACTTAATAAACAAAAATAAGCAATCTCCCATGCAAAAGTAAAGATAATGAATTTTAATACTCCCCACTTACATAGTGGAAACGGGCTGACGTCTTGGGAAGCATAGCTTACAAATCGAATGCAAAACAATGCTAATTGCTTTAATACATTAAGTGAGATTTGGAATAATCGTGTCCGAATCGACAACACAATGACGCGAATTGCGGGATACAGGAACGAGCAGAAAGTGTCAACAGGATCTTAGCCACGCTCACGCACCTGTTGGATTAAAACCTGTTGTAGCCCGATTCAAACATTGGATCTTGTCATGTGATCACCAAGTGGGAATTTGATGGCTCAGACGGTTATCAGAGAAGAATTATAATTTCCGGCAAAACTGTATTAAACACGAGATCGTGGGAGAGGGAAATTAAGTTTTGCGCATTCGTGACTGAAAAGATCGAGCAAATTACTTTTTTCTTTGATTGGAAGGGAAACGGAAACGAACTCAAGGAGTTTGATTTCCCATTAAGATCTTCTTTTTACTTCATTTTGCCTGGACTAAAACTGTATTGCATCAAAAAGTACAATTAAAGGTGCCTATACTTCTAGATATGGCTTATTCCTGATTAAGTCAACACTTCCAAACATTTGTTATCATCATTATTATTACAATAAGCTGTCTCTTTCTTTTCGGATATTCAATTTGTCATTCCTTGTTATTGATTCTGATTCCCAACAAAATTTAATATTTCTTCAAATATACCTGCTGAAATCCAGTTAAAGTTTACCTTATCAAAAAATGAATTCAATTTAACCTTATGTTTGACAAATCACAAAAATACAGTGATATATAACTTCAATATTTTGACAACACTGGTCAACTTGTACAATGTTTAACAAACAGGAAAAACGTGTGGAAAGAGATAGACGGAATCAAATAACACAGCAAAAATATCTCCATCTATCAAAAATATCAAAAATATTAAGCAGAATACTGAGATAACAGATAATTTGCACTCCCATTAGAAGCTGGGTGTAAAGTCCGGCCTAATCTCTTTTCTAGTTTCTATAGTTGATAAAGGGAATGGTTAGCAAGTTTTCAGTTGTGCGTCTTTGTTAACTGTTCGCAACTTTTTAACCTATTTTGGGTCATTATTTTAATGTGAATTATCATTAGTATTAAATCAATAGTTAAGGGCCATCCAAATTCAAAATAACTTTTCAAGTTAATTAATCTAGAGGTTGCGGGTTGGAGTCCTACTCGGGTCATTTTCATTCTCACTAACTATGTTGAAGATCGATTTTTGTTATCCTACCTCTATGACAGCATCATGCACCAAATGTTCCCAGTGAAAATCTTTCAACTTCTCTACCAGTGGTTTGCCATCAGAACAAACTGTCTTGAACGGGCAGCCAGCTTTGGTTTTGAACACAGGACATTCTCCCATCTCCTCCTTCAGTTCGTTTGATACGGAGTGGATGACTTTCAAGACTTCTACAAGAGCTTTTTGATGGGCTGAGCCTGATAAAGAAATTGTAGATTATAATCATCATTATCATAATGATTATTAAAATGATTATAATAATGATGACTTGAATTATTACTTAGATCCCATGTCAGTTGCAGTGAATCAAGTTGTTCAACACATAATGCAAACTTGTATTGTATTTCAAATAGGGCATTTTTAATCTAGAATAAAGTGTTTCAGAAATGAATGAGATGGTAAATATGGTTGGACAGTGGTGTCTCTCCATGGCTTTATTTCATAGATATTAGGTTTAGTCTAGTCTCATTTTTTTCAATACAAAGAGGTCATGTCTACACATGAGCTATCAGTCCGATAGGTCTGGTTGGTGCTGCTTTGGCCGAAACCAAATTTTAGGCTAAGTCACTCTTTTTAATTGAGAAAACAATACTGCTCCATAACACATTAGATTTCTACGGTAAATTTTAGATCATTTCAACGTGAATTTTGTTCTGAAAATGCAAAAACATTGGATCTGAGACGGCCTTAATTTCAAAATTTATCTGGGGTATCCCTCAAACCCACTAAGTTATCTCGAACCAGACAAACAATGGACAGCTTCCCCCGGGCCTGGCTATGCAAACTTAAGTTCAGAGAATACAGTTTAGGTTTAGTTATGAAATATCGAGCAATCTCACAGTATTTTAGGAAAATTTCCAATGGCTTTCTAATCCCTCTGAGTATTTCCTGGTTTACTTGTACTACAGATCTTTAAAGAAATAATTTGAAAGGAATAAAATAAAAAACTGACCTTCTTTCATATCTGGGATATCAGAGAGCTGTTTGTAAACATCTTGAAGGGTTGCAGCATTTTTAAACATACATTCTTCCTTGAAAGCTGGGCACTTCTTTGCTTCTTCAACTAAAGATTTTAATTCTGGTTTGTCAAAAGGGCATTTGTCCATGAATGCCGGGCATTTGTCTTTCAAATCAGTGATCTCGGTGTCTAATTTTTCCATCTTGTTCTAGAGACTTTGAAAATTCTAAAATATCAAAAAATAAAAATTCATAATCAACGATTTCATACTAAATCAAAAGGAGGACAACATAATTTGTAAACCTGGGGACCATTTTGTGGCCTTTAGGGCCCCTTCTTAGGGCAAAAAGCAACTGTATAAAGCTCATCCAGCTAATACGGTCATTTTCCATAAGGACTAGTAAACTCATTTCAAACCTGACTGCTTCTAACATTGATATATGTTTAGCTTGTTATTAAGTATGGGGACCAATTTCAAGGCCTGTGTTCTTAATGGAAGATGTACATAAATCAAGTGGCAAAAAGCATAGTTTTCACTCAGCTGTGGATTTCATTCAGCTGTGGAGCTGGATGCATCAAAACATATCAGTTTCCTATCAAACCTAATGAAAAATAAAAACTCACAACATCTTTAATCTTATATATATTACTCTGATATCAAAATAACTTGGGTCAATCTCAAATTACTCAATTATGTAGTGATCTGTATCAATTTCAATCATAAATGAACAAACAAGGGTATCTTGATAAAAGTTAACAATACATTTACAGAAAACTCACCCAATGAAACAACAACAGAAAATTCCTCTGTGTTTTCAAAACCTAAAACTGCCAGACTAAACGTCTGTTAGCTGGTTGTAAAACAACAGAGACCTTGGAAGGACAGGTGGTAGCAGCTTAGCAAGGCTGAAACACATGAGATGCTCAAAACAATAGATAGGACTTTAAGACTTTGATGGGATTTTTTCCAGGATTCTAAGATAAAATCATTTTTGGATTGAAGTTGTTGAAATTTGAATAGGTTGAAATTTTAATCAACAATAATATAGTAAACATTGTTGATAGGCAAAAACACTTACTATCTTCATAAGGTATTGGTTTATGTGCTATAAGCACCAAGGGCCCACTAAATAGGTAGACTAATCAAGCAGTGCGACCCTGGTCCTTCCTCTCAATGTGACCACACCCCGTGGTTCCTTTTGCCTTTTTGCCTGGAATTACAGAGAGCTGGCTAATTCTTTCCTCAACACTTTATGTGACAGATCTGAAGGTGGTTTCTAACCCTAGCCCTTCGATCAAGGGTCGAGTGATGTAACCCCTCTGCCATCCCTCACCATGAATCATTGGCCTGTCTACAGGGACCTCATACAACCATTCATAGTTTAAGGGGAGGGGCAAAAACGGATAGTGTAGTTCAGTTGGAAAAGTGGTTGAGGTGGAATCCTCAGCCCAGATAATTTTTGTTCCCGCAAATTATTTCCAAGGCTGCCGAGAGAGGTGTAGCAAAATGAAGCTTATGAGTTTTTATTATGTGTTGTTTTCATATCACTAAGCTGGGCCCGTTAAAGGACCTGAGAGAATTGAATTTCTTTCTATCTGTTTCATATCTACAGTCATATCACAATTCATTCCATTAGACAATCATTAAGTCCATTTCTCTTTTGAATAAAATCATTTAATTAAATTCCCAACTTCACTATCCTCTTGATTTTGCAGATTGCCAGTAACAGTCTCCATAGTAGAACTTTATTTCTGTAAGATCAAGCTCATTTAAAGCTTCTTGCACATTACAATGCCAATGGCGGCCTAATGTAATGTGCAAAACATTGAACGACTTGGCTGTTCCAAGCATTGAGGGCAAACTCAACCAAAGAAATATAATTCAGTGAAGTAACTAATACCTTCAGATACACTAAAAAAGGCTAGAAAAGTGAATCAATAGATGATTGTCTCGAAAGTTCATTGAACCATATTGACAATAAATTTTCTTCCTTGTTTAGAACAAAACAGAAGCGCGTAAAACATTTACACATGTATGTAGAAAGGGAAATTTATGGATTCTTAGCCATTTTGAGACTTCAGATCAGAAATTGCAAGATCTCAGAAGCTTCCAGAGGCTTTACACCCCGGATTCCTACTAGGGCTCGATAAATAGCTTTTAAAGAACAACAAAACAATAACAGTGAACTAGGGTAAAAAACGACATGCCGTTAAAAGCTCTGTACAGTATATCAGAATCAACATGATGATAATGATGTGGTTCTCCTGCGAGAAGCTGCTATTCCGCTTGTAGCTCCCTAATTTCGACCTATGAAAAGGAAGATCTTTCCTTCATGGCAAACACCGTTTTAAGATGCATGTTTTCAATGCAAACGGTACTTTACCTACTTAGTTAGGCCCTTAATTAGCGATTTGTGGCCTACTAAAAGTTAAAAACAAAAATTTGAATTGTGTCCACCTGCTAATGAAATTGACTCACCAAACGAAGGCGTTTTCTTCTCACTTGGACTTGTTTCTCGTCTTCTCTACTCGTAAAGTTTTGCTTCAGGTTTCAAATGTCAGTTTATGGGACGAGTAGAGATACTATCTGACCTTCAAAGACTCTCTGTCTGACTGACTGGCATGTTGCTGAGCAATAACAGTATATATAAGAAAGCCAACTTCCTGTTTCCGGTTCACTTCATATCTTCGTCCATGTTCCCCTGAAATCCTGTTTCCGTTTCCAATTCTCTTACGTCCTGTCTTCGCTTCCCTTCTTTTATCTTCTCATCTAGGTGCGCTTTTGAGCTGTGCAACTTAAAACGCAACCATCCTTCTTCCGTTCTCTGCGTCATATAGCCCAATTTCCGGTTCCGATTTACGTCCTGTGCCCTATTTTCCGGTCCCCTTCACCTCCTGTTTTTGATTTCCGGTTCCTTTCAAATACCGTTTCCGGTTTCCTTTCTTTTAAAAATCCTGTTTCCGTTTTCCGGTTCTTTACAAATCCTGTTTCCTTTCTTTTTAAGCCTTTCTTTCAAAAGGAGACTACCACAAACAGTCGAAGTTTTGAATTTTCAAAATGGAGGAGAAAGCGAAGTTGTTAAAAGAACGATTTGAGCAAAGGCAACAAGCAAGAACAAAAGATTTGCAGAAGAAGAAAGCTGACATAGCAGCAAAGACGAATGAGAATGAAACTGTCGAAGTTTTTAACAAAACATTTCTTGAGGAAACCGATAAAATTGAGAAACTGATTGCTAGTCTGGGCGGAACTGAAACCGGCCTAAGCAAGTTAGTAATCCGTCTGCAATATTTGTTCGAACCTGATGCAATTGTAACTTGATCGTTCTCTTATTTTCTAATTTTGGTCTAAATTTAGGAGCTTTTGGCCTGGCAGTTGATTTATTTTAGTTCAGTGAAGTATTGTCTCTACCTTTCCTTTCTTATAGACCCCTTTCAATGTTTACATTTTACGCCCTTTGGTTTCTTTTGTTTACTGAACAATTGGCATTGAATTAAATGTAAAAAGGTGTAACTTTTTATTGTAGCACTATTTTGCATTTCAAAAGAATCTCATTTGCCTGTCCAAAAATGTAAACATTGGAAGAGGTCTATTGCATGCCAAAGTGCATTTCCATGTACTAAGGCCTCAATATCTGGCCTTAGAACAATAAAATCTTTCTTTTTTTGGCGTGGACATAACATAGAATTAACCCTAGTGAGTAGGATGTATCATGTTCTGTTCTGACCTTTTAATTAAACAAATGTTAATTCTAATACAAACATATTTACTTCCAGATCCGAAGTTAATGAAAAATTTGACGAGCTGAAGAAAAAAATCCAATATTTACAGAAGTATATCACAAACTCTGTCATGTTTCTTCCTTCATACGATGTCCGCCAAGCTCAACAAGATCTAGACAAACTAAACAGTGAAATTGATGAGAAACGCCAAAAACTGATTCCAAGAAAGAAATTCGCATTCAAACAACGAGCAAAAGGAAATGGAGATGAGGCATTGAGAAATGAAAATAGCACAAAAGAAAATGCCCCAGAAGTTAAAACGTCAAATGAAAATGAAGATGCATTTGGATTTCACGATCGCAATGATGCAGAATTGACACTTCTTCCGGAAGATTGCAGACAAAAGGATATTAAGTTGTCAAATTTAGCACAATGTACCGTAAAAATATACGGCTGTCCCTCGGCTCTGCATGTTAACAACTTAAAGAATTGTACAATTTTTTGTGGACCTGTAAGTAGGTCCATATTTGTTTCCAATTGCATTGAGAGCAAATTTTCACTAGCATGTCAGCAGTTGCGCATACACACCACGGTTAGGTCAGTTTTCAACATCCATGTCACTGGAAAAGCCATTATAGAAGATTGCTCTGAACTTGGGTTTGCTCCTTATAATTGGAAATATCCAACATTACCTGAAGATTTCTCTGCTTCCCGGTTGAATACATCGGTCAACAAGTGGGATGAAATTGATGATTTCAATTGGTTGAAGTTTGATGAGCACTCACCTAACTGGTATTCTGTTCCCGAAGAAAGTAGAACTTGTATCACAGAAGAATAGATACTCACTATATGCAGCAGAAAACATAAGTTTAATAGTTTCTCTAAAAATTCAATTATAATGTATAGAGTTATCTGATGATTCAATGACCATTAAATTTTCAGGCCAATACCAATTTCTCACTCTAGTGTAACTACTTCCTTCACTACTTCCTTTGTACTGATCCAGCTTTGGACTGCACCATGTCTTCATTAAACCTGCAACACCAAGGCCATGGCCAGCATTGTTGAAACTAGACCAGCAAAGACTTGGATGTTTGCTGAAAATTAAAAAATTATCTTTCAGTGAGAGATTCTATCGTATATTAGTGAATAGCAAGGATTGTGAGGTACTACTTTGTAAGAAAAACCAGGCTAAATATGGATTAAGGTTTTTGTTGAATCTTGCAAAACTACTTATTTGAGACAAACACAAGGCAAGTTTGACAACGTGGTGCTCTCGCCTGAAAACGCATTTTAGACACATTTTTAGAAGGGTGGGGCTGATAAGTTGGGGTTTAAAATCACTTCAAATATTACAAAATTACAAACAAGCTGTCTGAAATTAAAGTCAAGTGTTTTAAAAGCGTAAATTGACCCCAGAAAAAACGTAATTGATCATACCTGCTCCAGACTTGCAACCGTCACAGTCGGATGTTTTTTTAGGACACGAGGTCGTCCTCTTTAGCTTCCTTCCATATGCATCCGATGGACAATTGTTTCCTGCAGCAAGGCATGTTCTGTGTTGGGTGTAATTCTTGTTAAAAGCCACATTTTCATCACAGCATCCACCTTCTTTGCATGTGACGTTCCACGCAGACCAAACTGTAATTAAATAATTTATCTTAGCTATTTGAAAACTAATAAAGAATAAGCGTTTTCAAGACTAAATGCGAACTGTTTAAAACTTGATACATTTTCTCCTGAATAGCGTTCGTAAAATTAGCTCTAGTTATAAGTTACCCAATATTGTCAGAATATTTACACTAACCAGCGGACACTGATGTCGATGATGGCGCCAGGGTTGATTTGGACGGAGATGGGACGACTTTTGTAGAAGTTGCCACTAGTTGAATTCGAGTTGATGACGAAACCATGATTAATGTTGGCATAACCATGATCGACGTTGACACAAAAACGACGGGAGTAGTTGATGTTATCGAAACAACTGTTCTTCTACTTGGACTGGGAGTAAATCTTCTGGTGCTTAACGTTGTTGAACCCCACCACCAAGCAGCCTCTGTAGATATTGCCTGTAGTACTAGTAGGCAGATAACTGGTAAGCAGATAGTTGAAAGTTGAAGCTGCATTCGAGTTTTAGGAAAGTCACCCATTTCAAAACTGAAACGAATGGAAATAAATCAGAAATGGTTCGGAAAAATACATTAAGAATTTACTGAACGCTTTTTGAAAAATCGAACGATGCAAAGCGGTTTTTAAATAAGGAAAAAGTATTTTGTTGAATTGAGAAATACCTCTCGGTTAGTTAGCATGCCTAATGAATATGATTTCAAAGCTGGTAAAAACGTTTTCATAAAGCCTCCCATAAACTTTGTCAATAAATTCTTGCAGCTCATGAAATTCCATATGAAGGAAAGTTTTTACAAGGGATCAAACGTGCGATATTGAGTTATAGCCGAAAGTTACTAAGAGAAGACCCATCGCAATCTTTAGCTTCACATTTCACCAACAAGTCTCGTGATATCAAATATTAGCGTTTTTATTTTCTTGAAAAATCACACATAGCAAATAGCAACGCATTTTAAAAAAGAGAAACAAGTTAAAATGATTTTCAAAATAAGAAATTAAACTTACGTTATATTGAAAATCTGCAAACGACATAAAGTATTTCCAACTCAATATTTGCCTCTGAATCCAGAATAATTTTGGTGTCAGTCAAGTGTTGTTGCGCTTGATCTTTTGTAGCCATTACAGACGGAAGCTCTTTGCTATTGGCAGTCACCGTTGCAAAAATCAATATGGATATCTCAGGGAGTATATAATGTAACCTTATCATGTGTAATGTATCCGATACTTCTGCCGGATACGAATGGGTTTTTGTTCAACATGCTAGCCTGCTAGGACTTGTTTCCAGCAAGGCCATACAGAACATTTTAAAATATAAAGAGGCTCTGATGTCTTTATCGCACGCATTAGCATATCAGACGTATTGAAGTGTAGAATCCGCACCGTCCTGAATAAATCAATCATGGTTTAAAGCCGATCTCCCTTAGACGACTTTTGTGATAATCGTCACAGAAATTCGTGACAAAAAGGCGAATTTGATCTCCACTTTTCATACTTTCGTTTCGAATAATCGTTTCTCAAATTAATGCAAACCCTTAGGCAAATGATGAGCCTGGAGAAATCCTACAATGTCACTTGCCAAAATACTTTACGAATGAAATCGTACGACGAAAACTTGAAAAATTTCTTCTCTTTGTCATGCGCGTTTTTCGCTGTGATGATCTGAAAAAATCTACTGCACATGTGTCATCACGAATTTCCATGACGATCTTCCAAAAAATCGTCAAATGAGGATTGGCCTTTATATGCAAAGCAGGACGGGCCTACTGAATATGTAGACTAATCGAGTAGTGCGACCCTTGTTCTTTCCCTCAATGGGACCAAACCTCGTGATTCCTTTTCTCCCTTTCAGCTTTAAATTACAGAGAGCTGGATAATTATCTACACAAACTTGATGTGAAAGGTCTAAAGATGGGCTTGAGCCTACGGAAAAGGGCTGGCTGACATAACCCCTTGACCATCCCTGTCACTAAAGCCTTATTATTTGCGACGATACAATCAAGTATTGAACAAGCATTAAACAGATATATCCTATATTTCGAGATTATTCAGGGCTGTTTTGTCTGTTTTCAGTTGTTAAATAACTATCTATGAATCAGATATAGAAATGCAAAATGATTGAAAAAAAAATTCAGCTGAAAGTAAAAGCATGAATGTACTGTGCTAGAAATCTCTTGAAAAAAAACCTACCAGTGTTCCTTTAATACTACCATGTGCTTTATTAACAGCATCCTTGACCGAGGGGTATATCACTCGAAAAAATCTCGTACACTTTTTGAAAAAATCACAGGAAATCACAAAAATCACAGAAAAATCACACAAATAACAGAAAAATCACAAAAAATCACCAAAATCGCCAAAAGCTCACTGTGATTTTTGAAATCACAAAAATCTAGTTGCTACACTTTCTTGTGAGTGATATGTCCCTGGGCCTTGACAGCTCATGGTTCACTATGATATAAAAAGTACCTATTTACAACGAGGAGATATGTGAGACGAAGACCAGCATTCCGACCCTATTGTCACTACTTTCTTCAATCCAACTTAGGACTTTGTGCATACTCATGGTAAGTTCGAGTTTTCCATCATGATCAAGTGATTAAAGCCACAATACCAAAGCCATGGCCAGCATTGTTGAAACTAAACCAGCCAAGGCTTGGATGTTCGCTGAAAATTAAAAATTTTTCTTTCAATGAGAGATTAATATCTTATTTTAGTACTAGAAAAATCGGAAGCATAGTCAAGCTAAAACAAGGATTACTTAAGCTTTTCGTCTGACACTGAAAAGACTAATACGTCAGAAAGAGAACGAAACAAAAACATAACAAAGAATACAAATAGGCCAAACAGAAAAGAGGTGAATTATAGGTATAGTGTAGTATTCGTAAGGTTGTTGTTTCGCTCACTTTCAGGGGGGGGGGTCACCTTAGGGGGTTAAGTGATAGGGATGTGCTATTTTGAAAAAAATGGGGGCATTAATCTAAGCCGTAAATTGAAAAAAGGGACCCATAATTCCGTGTCATGGAATATGTAAAAGAAACAAAATTTCAGTAGCACCACATAATTGTACTTGAATAAGAAAAAATATTTCTAAAAAAAATTCTCGTACCATACATCAGAATAAACAATGTGTCATTATTCTTCTTCGGGTTAATCTACGATGATCACATTTCTCTTGTCTTGATTTTTGCTCAAAATTCATACCTATAATTTCGTATTTGAGTGAAAAGGTACCCCTAAAAATGCACATACCCGCTACCATATCCTTGTTAAGATACCCCCCCCCCCCGAGGACTATCACTCTGTTCAGTGTCAGACGAAAAAGCTCAAAGTAATCCGTGTTGGAATTTGGATCAAAACTTTTCCCGAATCTTGTCTTCTGTTTATTTCCAAAAATATTTTAGATAAACAAGACACAAGTTTACCAGACGTGAAGCCTTCGCCTAAAAACTCATTTTAATATCTGTTAGGCGCGCAGAGGTTAACAGCAGTTAATACTTCCGGGGGAAGGTGTTCTTCTATGTATTGTCCTGTCAGGTATCACGCTGTGCCATGTGCCATGATATAGCATGTTGTGCATTGCGGTTTCATATCGATCATAAACTCAGAAAACACAGGTTTGATTCGACAACGTTCAAATTTTTAAAGTTTTATATTAGTGGAATTGTTGCTTATTATATCATATCGATATTTTGGTTAGGAAGTTTCTGTTTTACAATCATTATTAATTTGGTCGATCTCGTTACGTGATGTTCCCGAGAATCGTGCTCTGTCTGACGCTTCAAGAATTTGCCTAAGAACCTGGCGTTCGTTTCGTCCTGTCTCAACTAGAGAGGACTAGTTTACTTGTGTCTTTTATTCGATTTCTTCATGATCTTACTACGAGTTCTGATCATTCAAGTGGATTTGACAGACTTCACCAACTATTCCTGATTACACCGTATCTTCTCAGCGATTAACCTTATTGAGTCGTCCGTCGTTCCAGTTTCTTCAAGTTGCCTAGCAGCAGGGGAGGAATTCAAAGCGGTTCTTTCGTTTTCAAAGGATTTATTGTTTATTTCGTGGAATTGGAGCAGCTTCGACTTTATGAGGAGAATTTGGATTTTCACCATCGTGGTTTTCTGGGTGAGAGAATTCCGATTTTATAATTTTGATTTTCATGGAGGGTTTTTAATTTCCGTGACCCTTGATTCTTAGGATCAGACTTAGCTGGCACTGTTTGATATAATTTGTCACGCTATTTGTTTGAAGCCAAAACTTCCACGTTGGAAGTCTTAATGCGTAGACTATTTGGTCAGTTGCAGCAATTGTCTGCCCGCCAATTATTCCTCTTCCATATGTTTTGGAAATGAAATTAGCTTCCCATCTAAGGCTACGGTCAACTTCTCTCAGTTGGTATTTTTCTCACTGACTTTATGCATGAGTTTATGAGATATGATAGAGGTGCATGGGTTAGTGCGCTGATCTTCATCAGCGTAATACCTTATTGGTTTTACTGATAGGTTTTACTGGTAGATTTAGATATAGTCTATTAGTCTGCACCCGGTTACTGTCCCCTCTTTATTAAAGTGACTCAACCACAGGGGGCCCAGTGTCCAGCAGTTGTCATCTCTGCATGTTTCATCAAGTGTTATCTCTGGGATTTAAGTATGAATCTTCTTATGGTGCGCAGTGGTTGCACAGTTGTAGTGCACTAGAGTAAGGATCTAGGGGTTGCAGGTTTGTGTAATATTTTGGGTAATTTTCATTCTCATAAATATCCCAATGGAATTATTTTATCTCAAACTCTCAGGTTTAGGCTACATATGCTAGCATATCTGAGACTATTAATTTATTTATGCATTTGGCAAGGGTTGCGCAAATTACAAAAAATTTGATGTTTGTCTAGCCAATAGGGTAGTTACTCATCAAATCTTAACAATGCCATCTATTCAGGTTAACATTCTAGATGAACAACATTTAGTTTGATACACTCAAATCACACACAAATAATTGCAAAACAAGCAAATTGACAGGAAAATTTCCTGGTTTTCTTAGGATAGCCTTCCTTCATCCGCTGATTGGTTGTACACATTCAGTGTCAGATTTACATAACTTTTGTCTTTCAGCTTTGAGTCGTTACGATATTAGTTTGAGCTTTTAATATTTTTGAGTGTAAAGCTTATTTTGTTTCCATGTTATATAGGTTTTGCTTCTATTCATGAAAGCATTTTGGTTACCAGTTTTTGCCAGAGGAGGCAAGTTTCTATTGATATTACATCCAAGGAGTTGATTCCCATTGGGCTTGCTACCCATTTTTCGGGGTGATTCATGGTCTTGTTATACGCATTGCTTCTAGCTGTGACAACATGGCGATGGTTATTGGTTTAGGCAAGGTACTTGTAAGATTAACATTTGGCTTTATAGTCAATGGAACAAATAATTTCAGCCGTATTACATTCATTTACATATACCGCTGTGTATGTTCCAGGTGTCTGCGATGAACAAGCTGAGGCGCTGTCACAATCAGATTTATAGGCATTCTAGTTCAAGTTCTGTGCCTACTATTGACTCCATCCTAGTTCAAGTTCCCAGACATCTACTTTGTGATTTGCTGCTGAGGGTTTCAATGTTGTGGTTATAGATTATCAACCTGTTTGTTTAACTAGGAACCTCTTTTGGTTTTGTGTAAAACACCTATATACTGGACTTTTGTAGTCTTTTCCAATTACCTTGTCATAAAGAATAATTTGCAATTATACTGTTAGTTTAGGGCCATTTGGCTTGGGCCGTTAATTTAGATATATTTTTATCCTAAGATTGGCAACTATACCGCTGGGTTTGGACCATTTGCCTTTGCCGTTGGTTTTGATATATCATGATCCAAAAACTGGCAGTTTTGCCGTTGGCCTTTGGCCATGGTTTCGTTGTATTGTTATCCAAAAACTGGCAGTTTGCCGCTGGCCTTTGGCCATGGTTTCGTTGTATTGTTATCCAAAAACTGGCAGTTTTGCCGCTGGCCTTTGGCCATGGTTTCGTTGTATTGTTATCCAAAAACTGGCAGTTTTGCTGCTGGCCTTTGGCCAAGGTTTCGTTGTATTGTTATAGATAGATAGATAGATAGATAGATAGGCAAATACACTTACTATCCTCGTAAGGTATTGGTTTTTGTGCTAAGCACAAAGGGCCCACTGAATAGGTAGACTAATCGAGCAGTGCGACCCTGGTCCTTCCTCTCGATGTGACCACACCTCATGATTCCTTTTGCCTGGAATTACAGAGAGCTGGCTAATTCTCTCCTCACACTTTGTGGCAGGTCTGAAGGTGGTTTCGAACCCGGGACCCTTTGATCAAGGGTCGAGTGATCTAACCGCTGGGCCATCCCTGCCACGTTATCCAAAAACTGGCAGTTTTGCCGCTGGCCTTTGGCCATGGTTTCGTTGTAATGTTATCCAAAAACTGGCAGTTTTGCCGCTGGCCTTTGGCCATGGTTTCGTTGTATTGTTATCCAAAAACTGGCAGTTTTGCCGCTGGCCTTTGGCCATGGTTTTGTTGTATTGTTATCCAAAAACTGGCAGTTTTGCCGCTGGCCTTTGGCCATGGTTTCGTTGTATTGTTATCCAAAAACTGGCAGTTTTGCCGCTGGCCTTTGGCCATGGTTTTGTTGTATTGTTATCCAAAAACTGGCAGTTTTGCCGCTGGCCTTTGGCCATGGTTTCGTTGTATTGTTATCCAAAAACTGGCAGTTTTGCCGCTGGCCTTTGGCCATGGTTTCGTTGTATTGTTATCCAAAAACTGGCAGTTTTGCCGCTGGCCTTTGGCCATGGTTTCGTTGTAATGTTATCCAAAAACTGGCAGTTTTGCCGCTGGCCTTTGGCCATGGTTTCGTTGTATTGTTATCCAAAAACTGGCAGTTTTGCCGCTGGCCTTTGGCCATGGTTTCGTTGTATTGTTATCCAAAAACTGGCAGTTTTGCCGCTGGCCTTTGGCCATGGTTTCGTTGTATTGTTATCCAAAAACTGGCAGTTTTGCCGCTGGCCTTTGGCCAAGGTTTCGTTGTATTGTTATCCAAAAACTGGCAGTTTTGCCGCTGGCCTTTGGCCATGGTTTCGTTGTAATGTTATCCAAAAACTGGCAGTTTTGCCGCTGGCCTTTGGCCATGGTTTCGTTGTATTGTTATCCAAAAACTGGCAGTTTTGCCGCTGGCCTTTGGCCATGGTTTCGTTGTATTGTTATCCAAAAACTGGCAGTTTTGCCGCTGGCCTTTGGCCATGGTTTCGTTGTATTGTTATCCAAAAACTGGCAGTTTTGCCGCTGGCCTTTGGCCAAGGTTTCGTTGTATTGTTATCCAAAAACTGGCAGTTTTGCCGCTGGCCTTTGGCCATGGTTTCGTTGTAATGTTATCCAAAAACTGGCAGTTTTGCCGCTGGCCTTTGGCCATGGTTTCGTTGTATTGTTATCCAAAAACTGGCAGTTTTGCCGCTGGCCTTTGGCCATGGTTTCGTTGTATTGTTATCCAAAAACTGGCAGTTTTGCCGCTGGCCTTTGGCCATGGTTTCGTTGTATTGTTATCCAAAAACTGGCAGTTTTGCCGCTGGCCTTTGGCCATGGTTTCGTTGTATTGTTATCCAAAAACTGGCAGTTTTGCCGCTGGCCTTTGGCCATGGTTTTGTTGTATTGTTATCCAAAAACTGGCAGTTTTGCCGCTGGCCTTTGGCCATGGTTTCGTTGTATTGTTATCCAAAAACTGGCAGTTTTGCCGCTGGCCTTTGGCCATGGTTTCGTTGTATTGTTATCCAAAAACTGGCAGTTTTGCCGCTGGCCTTTGGCTATGGTTTCGTTGTATTGTTATCCAAAAACTGGCAGTTTTGCCGCTGGCCTTTGGCCATGATTTCGTTGTAATGTTATCCAAAAACTGGCAGATTTGCCGCTGGCCTTTGGCCATGGTTTCGTTGTATTGTTATCCAAAAACTGGCAGTTTTGCCGCTGGCCTTTGGCCATGGTTTCGTTATGTTATTATCCAAAAACTGGCAGTTTTGCCACTGGCTTTGTGCCGTTGGCCTTTGGCCATGGTTTCATTGTATTGTTATTCAAAATTATCCTACTTATTCCTTTCCTTGCTTTTCTTTTCTCTCTTTCTATTTTTGGAGGCTGGGTTCTAAGGTTAGCTCTTAGGGTTACCTTTATGGTTGGTGATTGGTGGGTACACTTGCGTGTCCTCTGGCCGGAAATATTTTCCCTGTTTCAATCACCGCCCATACAGGTCATATTGATCAGGCAGAATTTAGGGCTGATGCATTTGCCGCCCAATTCCTGATACCTTACCCCGGTAGAGTATTAAATATCTGTTAGGCGCGCAGAGGTTAACAGCAGTTAATACTTCCGGGGGAAGGTGTTCTTCTATGTATTGTCCTGTCAGGTATCACGCTGTGCCATGTGCCATGATATAGCATGTTGTGCATTGCGGTTTCATATCGATCATAAACTCAGAAAACACAGGTTTGATTCGACAACGTTCAAATTTTTAAAGTTCCCACCCTCCTCCCTTTCACTCTTTCTTTTCAGTATTCTTCTCTTCTTTTCTCGCGGTGGTTCTTCCTCCGTGGGACAAGGTGCATTGGCCGGAAATATTTTCCCTGTTTCAATCACCGCCCATACAGGTCATATTGATCAGGCAGAATTTAGGGCTGATGCATTTGCCGCCCAATTCCTGATACCTTACCCCGGTAGAGTATTAAGACACATTTTTACAAGGGTGGGGCTGTGGGGCTGATATGTGGGATTGTAAATCACTTCATATATTAGAAACAAGCCGGCTGAAATTAAAGTTAGCGTAAAGTGGCCCCCCCCAAAAAACGGAATTGATCATACCTGCTCCAGACTTGCAACCGTCACAGTCGGATGTCTTTTTAGGACATGAAATGGACCTCGTTAGGTTCTTTCCATATGCATCAGATGGACAGCTGCTTCCTGCAGGAACGCATGTTCTGCGTTGGGTGTAGTTCTTGTTAAAAGCCACTTTTTCATCACAGCATCCACCCTCTTTACATGTGACGTTCCACTTAGACCAACCTTAAGGTAATTAGATACCAAATTTTACTCAGTTTCCGTTATTACACTCTAAAGATCCCTAAGCTGTTATGATTTCCACAATGCTGAATATTAAGCTTTTACGGAGAGAGCCAAAGATTTACTCAAGAAGAAACGTAAAAATCTAGAAGGGAAATGAAAACTGTTATTAAGTAAGCCTGTTTGGCTTTCACAAAGCTTCGGTAGTTATAGTCGCGCTTTGTTTCTCAATTTCCCTGTCATCCGTCTCACCAATTGAAATTCGTGTCATGTAGATGGAAATGTTAGCTACAGTAACATCGTTAAGTTTTCACTGATGTAGCAGAGTTGGGAAAAGCTTGATCTAAGGTATTGTTATTGTTTATACAAATATTGTAAAACACATTATAGCTTAATTTATATGACAATATATGACATTATAGCAATTTTCTAGCGTGAATCCGTTTTTTCATTAGGAAGGATGCCATCCATTTTCGAATGGTCTCAAATTTAATGTTGCAAATTTTGGACACCAAATAAAAATAAAGTTCTCACAAGTAAAAATCAATTGATTGACACATAAATAATGTCGTGTTAATTTTGGATGATGCAAAAAGATTACATAAGGTCAAAAATGTAGCCTGAATTTAGGGAATTTTCTCCTTTATGATGTCAGTGAATTTGGTCAACTAAGAAGTAACTCCTGAGTTTATGGACAAAATACCCGACACTTACTTGGTGCCACAGATGTCGATGATGGTGCCGGGGTTGACTGAGACCGAGCTGGGTTGATGCTTGTAGAATTTGTATTTGACGAGGTTCGTGTTGTTGTTGCAAAGGGTATTGTGCTACATAAAAATGTATTTGTTCCGCTGATCGATACTGTAAAACGGGAAGATGAGGGTTGCACAGCCCCCTTGGTTGAGGTTGATGTCAGGGATGATGTTGGCTGCATCAAATGCACGCAAGAGGAATTAAGTACAAAACTAGGCGAAGTCCCTGAACTCGGACTTGTAGCTCCCGCAGAAACTGCCAGTAGCAGGCAGATAGCTGAAAGTTTTAGTTGCATTGGAGTTTTTGATGTGCCACCCATTTCAATACTGAAACAAATGGTTATGAATCATAAATGGCTTTGACAAATACTCTAAACAATGACTGAACATGATCGAAGCAGTTCTCAATGTTAACCCTAAAATCGGGTAGAATATTCAGTCAAGACATGTTGAGATCAAATACTTTGAGGTGTACTTTGCCAGACCATGATAATAACATATCACATGAGTATGAAATCTTTACATACGTTCCGAGCCTGTGTATTAGTAGTTATCAACGTATTTTCATTTTGAGTAAAGTCACGATTACACGACCATATGTGTGATATATGCACGAATATGATAGTCCTAGACGGGCTATAATGAATTCTCTAAATAGTCGATTTCGAATATGTAAGTTGTTATCAACTACAAAAAAGGTAAATAATTTCATGCATATTCCATAGATTGTTCGCGTTTAAAAAGCTTCATTAATTAATGTTCTTGTGAAAAATACTTATTGAGTAATATAAGATTTGTTTCTATCACATAGTTTTATCAAGCAGTTCTAGAAAGTTCAGAAATAGCGATTCTTAATAGCAAAACATGAAATAAAAATCCTAAAGTATTTTGATTGGTACAAGACTTGAGGATGGCGAAGAAAGAACGAAGCTTTTCGTCAGACACTCTTCAGAGTAGCGCGTCAGAGAGAGAACGAAATCGAAACCTAACGAATAATTCTAGCAAGATTTGGATTTAAATTGACCAATCAGAAAGGAGGTGAATAATTGGTACATTGAGAAACAACCAATCACGACAAGGAGTCAAACGAGACAAACAATTAACGGTCAATAAACCATCAAACGCTCAAATATGACTCTGCCATAGGTCAACATTTACGCCACAACACAGAATATGCTAAAAACCAGTGAGAATTGTTTTGGCACAACGGCAGCTTTTTGCTTAGCAAATTTCAATCTGCATTTAGGTATAATTGTTCGTTAGGTTTCATTTTTGTTCTATTTCTTCTGTACTACTCTGATGAGTGTCAGACGCAAAGCTTCAGTAGTTTTTATGTTTTGCAATTTCTCCAATTGTCATCCCTATTCTAAAAAAGCTGAAAATATATGAAAAGAAAGGAAATACATTTACTTTTTATCAAGGCGATTTTTAACACGATATTTGACAAGATAATAGTCACCACTCATAATGAAAAACCTTTTATGTTTAGTACGACGACGTTATAAATACATCCGGTCTTATCAGGGCTGTCTCTGATATAATAGCCATTTGACATGATAAAAGTCACCATTCATCACGAAAAGCCTTTGATGTTTAGAAAGTAGGCCTTTGATGTATAGAAGGGAAGCCTTTGATATTTAGAAGGAAGCTTTTGATGTTTAGAAGAAAAGCGTTTCTCTACTATATATTTAAGGGGCTTGTCATGAAACGTTGTGACCATAATGTCAAATATTGTATTCGGAAACAACCCAAAAACACAATTTATTGAGAGGATTCAGCAATGAGAAACTCTGCCTGCAACTGCAATGTTTTTTTCAATATAAATTTTCTGCCAGTATGCTTGGCGTGATATAAAGTGCTTTGGAAACTTTTTTCTTTCTGAAGCTATATATATGATTTATCAGATCTAAAAATGAAGTTCAGTATATGGCGCGAACGATGCGAAAGTTTAGGCGTTGTCGAGACTCAAAGACAATAATCAAATTCGTTTTAGATTCAAATATGATGCGAATATGATCGCGTAATCTTCCTTAACATCGCATAAAAGCTAAAATTCATTATCAAAGAAAGAAATTACACTCACGCCACTCTGAAAGTCTTCAAACGAGAACAAATAGTTCCGGCTCCTTTGACGCTTCTGAATCGACGGAGATGTTTTCCTCTACTGACAGTCGACCTGGTGTCAAGGCTTTAGGTGTTTTCCTGTAGCCATGGCGACTGGTACAAATATTGAAATATTACACGAGGTAATAATAACTTCCCAGTTAACTTTGCGCTTTTCTGGAAAATCCAGCTGTGCCTGTAAAAACCTATTCCCTTCTCTTAACAACAATTTCTAGATATGCCTTTTTTCTTGGGAAATCCAGAGGAGGACAACACCGTTGGCAATTCGAATTTAATAAAATCTTCTATCGCAAGATTCTACATTTTCATTTGCAATCAATTTCATTGAGAACCTTAGAATAAACCAAATAGATTACGAAGAATTAACAGGACAAAGCCTTGAATGGAAATGTGTAACCGAACAGACGAATTCACAAGAATGTTTGAACGCTTATCCAAGCAGTGTTTTATCAACGCTCTTAGCAACTCAAATATCAGCCAATATTTTGAACCCTAGAGTGGACTGTTTCTCCAACGTTGAATTGATTGATCGAGTGTCTGTCCAAGTAGTAGACTTGGTTGGTTGATTAGAAGGCAGGGCAAGGCACAAAAAATTAGCCCCTTGAATTTGTTGTTGCTGAACAACAACATGCATGAATGGTTCTGGTCATAGTCAGAGCCAGCCAAAATGAACTTGATGATCAAGTGATTTTACTTATGGATTCTGTTTTGTTTATTCAATAGATTTTATTGCTACACTCATTTTTTATAAGAAACTCAGTACTGGGATTTCTAGTAAAGGACAATAGAATATTTTGTTCTATTGTTTTCTTTAACAATAGAAAACAATAGAAAATTTAAGAAACTTTCAGGGCTGAAAAATTTACAGGTTTCTTATAAAAATGAGTATAATTTGTTTGAATACATTCTTCTTGCTCAGACTAATATGCTTTCTTTCCTTATTTCACAGATCATCGTCAAATTATGGCAAATAATTTTCCGCTATCAAAAGGGCAACTGCTGGTTCAGGAAACGAAAGAGTTCACGTTCAACATCCAATGGTCCTGAATTCAAGTGAAGAGGACAGCGATGATGGTGATGAAGAACCCGATTCTGACTCCTCATATGAAGAAAGTGACGGCGAATCAGCGGATGGGAGTTCTTCAAGTTCTGATGGGGCTGTTGGAGAAGAACCAAAAAGAAATATCCCTTCCACACAGGGGACTGACCTGAATATTAGATGGCGTAAACGTGACCCACCAGAATTTGATACTACCTTTATAGGCGAGCCGTTCCCAGCACCTCCAAAAAACGATGTTCTTCCGATTGATTATTTCAAAATGTTTTTTGATGACAACATATTTCAACACATTGCTGATCAGACCAACCTTTATTCAGTCCAGCAAACTGGGAATTCGATCAAAACAACAAAGCAAGAAATTGAGCAGTATGTTGGTATTCTCATGATGATGTCCGTCATTAAACTTCCCCAAGTAAGAATGTATTGGGCAACAGAAACCCGGATAGCCTCTATTGCAGATACCATGCCGGTGAATAGATTCGAGAGACTACGAAGATTTCTGCATTTCAACGACAATGCACTGCATGTTCCAGCAGGTGAAAAGGATCACGACAAGCTTTTCAAGGTTCGACCTATATTAGAGTCATTGCTTCAAAACTGCAGAAAGATACCCCAAGAAGAAAAGCAATGTGTTGACGAGCAGATGTTGCCAACCAAGAGCAGAACATTTCTAAAGCAATATTGCCCCAAAAAACCAAACAAGTGCGGAATCAAAGTATGGGCCAGGTGTGGAGTGAGTGGGTTAGTTTATGATTTTGAGGTGTACACTGGAAAGTCTACTGAAAAAGAAGAAATGCCAGAATTATTAATGGGAGGAAATGTTGTTCGTAGACTTTGTGACAATCTACCATCAAATGTGAATCACAAAATTTACTTCGATAATTATTTCTCCTCCTTAAAACTATTGCCCTATTCGACAACAAAGAAGATATGGGCCATTGCAACCATAAGGCAAGACAGACTCAAAGGTGGTGGTAGATACTTAAAATCCCAGAAGGAATTGCAGAAGGCAGGCAGGGGCTCATCTGACTGGATAGTTGAAGCAAACAGTGGAATTGTCGTTATAAGATGGCTGGATAATTCAGCAGTCCAGTTGGTTTCCAACTATATGACATATGCTGATGGTCCTGTTGCTAAGCGCTGGAGCAAAAGGGAGAAGAAGTACATAGAGGTAGCACGACCGCTCATTGTTAATTCAAATGGATGGCTACTTTACAGACGACACTCGGAAAAGAAAGGCATCAGCAACAAACATCAGCCATCATTGCTGAAATTTAAAACCCAGATTGCTTACAGTCTGCTGCACTCCGGGAAGTGTTCTGCTGCTAAAAGAGGCCGGCCAAGTATCCAAGAGAATGACTTTGGGCATCGTAAACGAGGGAGACAGCCTGTCATTCCAACTCCTTCAGTTGATATCTGCAAAGACAAGGTTGGCCATTTTCCATGTTTCATGGAAAAACAGCAAAGATGTCATTATTGTAAAACTGGCTATGCTAGCATTCAGTGTTCAAAATGCAAGGTACACCTTTGCTTGGTGAAGAAAAGAAACTGCTTTACTGATTTTCATAACTGATAAACAAGGATTAACATTTTCGAGATACTATGGTCAAGATCCTAAAGATACTGTGTAACTTTTTTATAGCTCTGTTCTACTTTCTTTTTCAAAGTGAATAGTTTAGACATTGTCATGAATTAAAAGTTTTATGAAAATGATAGAGAAACTTATATTTGTCAAAGGTCATACTATAAATCAATAGGGAATTCAGATCCCTTTTCCTTTGTATTGGGACCTGACCAGTGTACTTCCAAACATGCCACAATGCAGTGGCGGACTGGCTCAGGATTCTTCACCGGCCATTACATACTCAAGGGAGCACTAATGGGTGTATCCCGAGTAAGGAGGGGTGGGGAACCAAGTTACATTTCTGCGCAAAAGAGGCCCCTTTTCAGCAAAAATATGGCCTTCTTTGTGCAATTTTCAGTGTGACCCACCTGCCGGCAGACCAGTGGCTCATTCCGCTACAGCCTCAATGCGCCCCATGTAACATACGTGCATTAATTTGTGATCTTTATGTACAATATGGCAATATATTTGTCTTATTTTCCTTCTTTGCACCATTCTTTACATACACAAGAACAAAATTGTGAAAATGGTGAAATTTTTGATCTCCCAAAATTTGCATGAATTTTATCCCTTTGATGCATGACGTTGTTGTGGAACAACAAATTAATATTACGTCATCGCAAAAGATTTTTAGGAAAATTTTATATTTTTGCAAACAGTGTCCAATAACAATAATATAATAGCTTTAAAAAACACATAAAATCACCAAATGAAAAATTTCCTTCAGAATAAGCCAACAATTTGAATAAGCCCCGTGGTTTTGCCCATGGTTTTTATTCAGATATTGACCCAAAATAAATGCTTCTAAACAGGGTTGTAATTTAAACAGACAATGGAGCCAGAAGATTAAATGCTCGCTGAAATGAAAGATTTAAAGTTGACATAATTCTTATTGAAGTTTGGAAGTCATAATTAGAACCATCAATGTTTGGTCAATTTTGACCACAACCCATGGACTTACTATCTGACTTTTCCCAATTCATGACTGACTTTGAGAGTAAATATTTTGGTGATTTAATGCTTTTAATGGTGGTACTATACTAAATTGCTCGTTTAGTGGTCTAAAAGCTTATCTTAAACCATTTATTTTTTGTCAAAGTAGTTCGTGAAGGAAGCCCAAATCAATGAAATATTTTTCTTTACGTGAGATGAATCAATCTGAATCCAGGCCGTATATTATACAACATGTATGCAGTGATGCTTTCAAATACTTCATAAAAAACACAAGAATGAGAGCAAGGAAGGGAGGGGGTGGTCCTAATCGGGCAAGTCCAGCGTTAGGCAATTATTCAACAACCCCTTGGATCTTAACAACAAAAGCGTTTGCAATGACATTACGACCTCGATGAAACCTCTTTCGGGTGCCAAGTAGTCGGCAGGCTGCAGTTTTGATGTCTGCGCACCTCAAACAATAAACCATGGGATTCACGCAGCTTTGCAACATGGCGACGTATTTGACCCACACCCCAGAGATGTGCATCGATGTCGGAACAATGAGGTCCAATTTGATGACATAACTGTAAAACAGCCACACGATCGCAGGAGTATAAAACAGCAAAAATAAGGAGAGCACAATAGCAATTGTGAATGTCCTTGATCTTTCTCTGCGTTTTTTGAAGATCTCTTGTCGATTGGAGCCCAGAATTTCACCGAGGGTCACAACGACTTTCCTCTGCTTGCAGACCACTCGATATATCATGACGTAAGTGATGATGATGACCGAGTACGCTAGCATGCCTAATAATGCAAGGGACAGAAAAACGCATCTCAGGCAGAGAAACGGCATGATGATGCATATGCAGCACAGCATGACTGATCCTAGGGCAGTAATGGTGACATTAGCCTTGCAACTGGCCATTCTGATGTACGCAAAGGGATAACAGACCGCCATGCACCGGTCGATACTGATCATCATTGCGATGAAGGAGGAACAGCTGGCACCCATGACGCTTGCGCAGAACTCGGCTCTTTCGAGTCTCCTATCGTTGTTCATCATGGCATTAGCGTTAATGATGAAGAGAGGGTGCACAACGAATCCCACAAACAGATCACTTATGCACAGGGCTCCGAGAAATACATTAGACGGCGTATGCAGTGTGCTTGTTTTAACCAGCGTCAACAAACATATCGTATTACCAATGATGGTTAATAGGATCGGTATAACGTCGAGCACTTGCGAGAGAATCAGATTTAAATTTACCGAATTAGAAGCCATTGTTTGTAGTTGTATATTCGTGTCGTTTGTCTTTAAGAGGCGAAATTTAAGCCTAAATCTTTGATGAATGTATCAAGAACAGAGCTTTTGATGAATAAATCGACCAAAGTCCTCATTAGCTAAACAGCAGTCCGACAGAGATGGAATTTGAATTATTTTAAGTCCCATCAGAAAACCATTTCAAATCTAACGTTAAAGACATACCCTGTCCATTCCAGACCTCTGTGACTGATACGGGCTTGGAACCAATTTCGATACAGCAATCCTAAAAGAAATTTTGAAGTACAGTACGGACAAAATTCGCTTCATCTATAGGTCAGGCTTCACCGAGTGTTAACTTCAAACGAAGAAGATCGAAGGAAGAAGATCGAAGGAGTATCTGTTAGCTGATATGAAGATTGAGACGAAAGAAGAATCGTGGCCTGACATCCAACAAATCATCTGATTGCGATAAACTAGGAAATTCGTACCAACTTGGACTCACGTTGCTCGTAACCTTCTTTCTTCTGGTATTCTATATTCCTCATATCCTGTTCGTATAGATAAAGATTTCTTGATAAGTCAGGTTTCTAAAACAAACCAGCCTTGGTAGACTTGGACACCTCAAACGGGTGAAGTCGGATATTGCAATGGGTTTATAGAAACTTACGATTTATAATTTTAAGGCTTGATGTTCTTGGTATTCTACATTCCTCACATCTTATTCGTAAAAGAAGATGAAGATTCTTGATGAGTTGTTAGGTTTCTATAACATAGTACAATGCGGCGTCGATAGGCCTTGACCTGAACACCATGGAGAATTCGGATAACACATCTAAAAGCTTCACCGATTCTTCTTATTTGTAACTGAAGGCCTTGAAAATCTGCAACAGTCATGGAAGAAAAGGATGATATCTTCTTTGTTCTTGGTAGTCTGAATATGTCAAGACATTAATATTAACACACTTTGATTTTGGCAGATGGTTCTGATACAAGGAAAATCAGCAAATCTACCCATCTAACTGTAAATATATTGTGAAGGTTTTACGACCACTGGTATTACCATACAAAGGTGTTTTGTACCTTGTTTCAAATTTGCTGTCGAAAGTTTGCATTATCAAGGATGAATAATGTATACACGTAAATTTTCATGACAGCCTTCTTGAAAGACGACCACAGCACGTCCACAATACCAGGACGTTGACGTTGACAGCGCGTTCACGATAACAGCACGATCACGATAACAGCCATCTACGATACCAGCACGTCCAAGATACCAGATCACGATAACAGCACGTCAAAGTAGCAAAAACTTTCAAGCTACCATCACGTCCACGATGACAGCACGTTTACGATGACAGCACGTCACAGAAACAAAAACTTTCAAGATACCAGTACATCCACAATACCAGATCACGATAAACGCACGTCCTCGTACAAGGACTTCAACCAACTTCTCCATAAACAAAAAGGCTAGAAACTCATTTCTAATATTGGTAAATAAATCAAATCAAACGTAAAACTCGCGTGCTGTTTATAATTTTTTGCTGTGGAAGTTTGTAGACTACCTTCAGAAAATCTTGCAACCTAACAGCTCGGTAAAAAAACTCCTATTCAGCAACTGCCAATCAACCAACGGAAAAAACAGCTATTGATGCAATGGTAGAAACGGTTGGACCATTCAGATCATAATAAATATACGACTGAAGTATTTTAATGTAAGCTCAAGAAAACACTCTATACTCATAATCTCGAGCCACGGCATAACCTTCTCATGAGGTATCCATAAGGTACAGTACACCGAACGCTCTTGCAGGTACAAAAGCTAAAATCAAACGCATATGGTGATGCTCACTGATCTAAAAAAAGACTGGATCGAGCTTCCTTGCTTGAAAAATGAAGATCATAGCGTCCATGTTGGAGGGATCACTTCAGTGCATTAAAATTCTAGAAAAGGGCACTTAGGTGTTTTGCTATCTTTGATGGTGGTTGAAATGTTATGAATGTCCAGTACGAGATTATCTTGCAGCAGACTGAATTGGCAGAGTGAAAAAAGGAAGTCTCTTGGCGGCCATGTTGGAAGGATCAATTCCAAGCTGCAGCAACTGACTTTAAACATTCGAGTCTGCAAACAACCGAATACTCGATCCAGTTCTTACTTTGAGATCAGTGACTCATGAGCAAATCCTTAATTTCGCAGCTGTATTCACTCAAACATTTGCAAAAACATTCAATACATTAATCCAAAACACACAAAGTTTAAATTGTCAAAAGGATCTTTAATTTCGCCTTTCAAGGTGACATTGTATTCTCTACGAGGGTTGACAGCAATCATGAAGCCACTTGTTAATATAGCTTGTAGTTCACCTGTAATGTTGTTTCTTCAGTTCTGTTGCTTAAACAGTGGATGAAAATATTTGGAAAAGTCATCTAGAATGTTCAAGCTCTAGACTTAATAACACTTATTTTGCAGATCATTCTGTTGTTAGTGACTACAGAAATTAACCTTGTTCAAAACAGAACAACTGTACTTTCGCAACAAACACATGATGTTTGAAAGTTCTGTATGAAGTAAATTGCGAAGATTTCTGTTGACATCCACTTCAGAGTGGCAAGCGTGAGGAAAAGTACATCTTACATTCTTATTGAAAAATCATAAATAATTTCGACTTCTAATTTTTAATGCCCCAATTTTGGAGTATTCTATACCTGAGGCGAAAATCTGATTCTCTAAAGATTTATTATTATTTAGAAAATTAAGATTTGAAATATTAACAAAAAAGCAAAACATTATTTAATATACTAGGTACTCTAAGACAGATGTCAACAGAAATCAATGTCATCAGCTAAAAAGTCCAATTTTCAAAAATTAAAATCCATCAAGCCCTTATATGGTTTTTTAAATTTGTACACTCTTTCTGAGTCACACGTGGTACAATCAATGCTAGGAGGTAAATCCATAGAAACTAGTTGACATGCAACATCTTGTAATTTTTCATGGAATATCTTAAAAAGTTAAACAATGCAACTATAAACATACACCAAAGGAGCAACTTCACTTCAGCGGATCCAATTTCCTTATAAACTAAAGTTGAATTGAGTTTTAAATGAATTGAATCTTACGTGCTGATATCATTTTGTGGTTTGACTGATGACTATGCTTACGGGGTTGGTATATTATCGAGCACGGGGGTCGAGTATTATCACCTTAATAGTGGTGCAAAGGGAGGGATAGTTCAAGGGATACATCAAGAAATGGCTCACAAAATAGATTCAATAGAAAGTAGTGGCTCTGCGGTAATTGAGTTGACTGATGCTTGTCTTTACAATTTAATGCCAACTTGCGAAGTCAACTATGGTCCTTCTTCGTCCCTTATGGTTTGTTCATTCAGTGACGAACTGGACACGATTCAATTCATTCTTATCAAGGAAATGAATCCTCGCCCACTTCATTAAGGCTAGCCCATAACAATACATAAACGTACCGATTGTATTTTGATGCCAATACCTAGTACCTGTGCATGGGTGGTCTAGATTGTCTCATACCGGGTGGCGGACCATTTGGTCTTCCTTGCATATGTCCATGACCACCTGGTCCTCCAGGCGGCATTCCATATTGAGGTGGACGATGTTGGTGCAAGTTTTCTCCTGGTGGTTGAAATGAGTTTGGCGGCATCAATTGAGTTGGGGGCCTTGATAGATGAGGTGGTGTGTATGAAACTGGTGCGCTCTGAAAGCCGGAGGCCTGACCTGGAGGCTGCATTGGCATCATACCAGGCATACCAGGAGGAACGGGCATACCTTAAGAGGAGAAATAATTGTCACACAATTGTCACACAGGTCATGAGTAAATATGACCTGGCTATTAGTATATTAGTAGGTAAGCACAAAGTCACCATGTCTTTTTGCTGTCAAGTGGGCTAATCTTTACTTTCGCCCTATATACATTAATCCTTTTTATCCTAAACCCTCACCCTTACTGATACTACCTAACCCTATATACCCTAACACCATATACCAATTCATGTATAGTCCAAGCCCTACATACCCTTGCCCTATATAATAAAAATGAATATCGAAGCAGGCCTTTTCGCTTCAAATGGGTGAAAAAGGATGACAGCTTATCTTTCATCAAGGGCCAGATTACACATATATTTCCAAAAGTTTTTTCCAATTAATAAGTTTTTTAACAGGTCAGGTTTTTGGATGGCTATTAGAACAGATATTTGTATGGATAAGCAGGTACCAGTGTAAACGCAAGCTGTATTTGCAGAAAAACTGAGCGGCTGAGAATTTGCAGAACAGACGGTAACTTTAAAGGAAGTGTCCGAGTCCAAAATATAAAATTGGCAATTGAATAACCTTGAGAAGAAGCAACATTTGGAAAATCAGTCGTGATAATTTGTGAGAATAAGAATTCTAAAAGGAGTTGTAGAGCCCACTAGATTACTAGTCTAGAGAGCGTGGGTTAGAGTCCTACCTGGGTAATTTTCATTCTCACAAATTATCTTGATTGAATTGAAAAATAAAATACAAGTGGTATAAAAAACTCACCCGGTATCATTGGAGGAGGCATTCCGCCTGGTATACTGTTTGATTGTGTATTCCCACCAGATGACGGATTCAATGCGGGTCTGTCTGTCTTTGCGTTTCTTAAACTATATTGCGACAAACGAGATCGTAGTTCCTCCTACAAATACAAAATTTAACCAGAAATTTTATAATCTGATAACTTTTAAGGATTTTATACATTTCAACACAAACTAAAGGTAGAAAGATAATGGTAAACAAGATGGCAACTATTGGGCAGACCTTGCCATTTGGGGGCTGCAATCACCCTGCTCGACCCCAATGCCCTGTCAGGTTGGTGATGAGTTGCTCCCGTCATTTATTAAATTTGAAGGGAATTACCACCTCAATTTCCATTTTTACTAAGAGATCGCCAACCCAAGAGGAGTAAGAAGGATACTTCAGTCCCAACCCACTAAATGTCTCATGGCCAGGTCTGATATTGGGAAGCCAATCGTCTGAAATAGAATCATGTGGCATTATATTGTATTTACAAACAATATCATTATCTTTGTGCGCAATATTTGGCCCCTAGAGATGCCCCAAGGCCCCTTTAGTGTCTCCAGCAGAATTAGAATGTCATTAAGTCCTGAACAGCCAGGATTTGTTAACTGATAGAGGTCTACTACCTTGGGCTACAAGTGGCTACTGTTCAATAGCAATAATAATAACAGCAATAATATCTATAATGATAGTGAATATGTCTTGTATTTCAAGAAGAGAAACAAGAAAGGAGACTGGCTGTCTGTAACTTAAAGTTCATGCTTACACAATCATCAGATAGACTGTTAATAGTCTGTCTGATGATTGCACATGAAATACATCATGTGAAGTCCAGAGAATAAACGCCGCGTTTTTTAAGCCTGTTTTGCGGGAAGCCAAAGCACAGACTTAAAAGAATTTCATATAAATTCATAAGTCATGAGTATCAGTATGATACTATATTGGTTTTACTGATTAATATGTAGATGTAGATCACGCATGGAAATGCTTCACAGCAGTACCATAATAGCGATATAGCCCAACAATGTCTCGTGTTTGGTTTGAGAACAATTGATGAGATACAAAATTTTTCTACCATGAATATTTTATAATAAACAGCATGCTTTTTAAAGCAATGTTCAAACTTGTCATCAAACTTAGGCCAAAATTCATTGCACTAGAACTTACCTTTAAAAAAAATTGAAAGTAATATATATAGGAGAATCTCTAACCAATCAAAATCAATTTCAACATAAAAAAATTTACAAGGCCAAATCAAGTAACCTTTGGGTAAAAAAAAATTTGGAAAAGCATCTCTAATGAAATGCGTAAGCTGAAGTGAAACTCTGCCATATCAAACAAATGACGAATGAATGGCATGGCACACAAATCACTTGCAGATTACGCCAGTCTAACACATCTAAAGAAGGACCATTTCAATCTTAATTGAAAATAGATAACATGTATGCAGAAATTTAATTATTGTAGCATTGTATACATCTCAATAAGATAAGTTCCCATAGTATCATATTTAAGAAACTAGAATGAATTATTCGAATTAAAATAATTTGACACTGGAAGCTACCACACTGGCCTCAATACTGTCCAGTTATGAAGTGCCACAATGAAAATAAGATACTGTGAATGCGAACTACCCTCTTTTCTTTTGTATAAAAAAACTTAGCATTTCAGCCTACCTATTTCTTACTCTTATGTGGAATTTAGTGTTATCATATAAATGTGTTGAAAATTTTTTTTCTAATCAGGGGTTTTTATGTTGGCTAACTTGTCTTGTGTCTGTCCCAAATAATTTTGAAGATAGAAAATATCTACTCTAGCCATAACCTGGTGTTTCTTTCAAGTTGTTCTTATAAAAGAACATGTAAAAAAATGGATAAGACCCACCTGAAACAGGAACGGATGTAAAAATCAAGGAACATGTACATGACAATACTCACCAAAGACGTGTCCTCTTCCGGGTGGATTATTCGGCTTGTTGCGGACACTAAGGGTATCGTACCTGGTTTTGAACTCGTCTGAGCAGCTGTCGATGTTGGGTTAGCACCTACCGTGATTCAGCAACAACAACAACAAAGCAGCAGCAACAACAACCAAGCAGCAATGAAAGAAGTACAATCAGAAATAAATTAGAAGACAGTCAAAAATGGAATTTAATATACCGTAAGAATTCATCAACCTTGCATCTGTTAAAAACTGATAAAAATTGATCCTGAGGATAATTCAATGAGAGCTGCCTTTTGCAGAATCTGCAAATTGAATCTGCTATCTGGTGATATGCCCAGGTTAAAGATTATGGTTATCAACTTAAATAGTCTTGAAAATTTTTAAATGCAAGTTTTTATGGGAGCTGGTTTGTGAATCAAGCAAGGCTGCTAGTCAGCCAGAAAACATTCTGAAAATCTCCAGTTTGCCATGCTAACTTGTAGCAACTACAATAAATGCAAACGAAACGTGTTGTGAATTCTTGAAACTCTTAGTGTAATTTTTGCTGAGTTTCAAGCCAAAAAAATCTGAAAAATAAGGAGGGAAGTTTCAAAACAAAAACAAGGTTGATAAAATCTTGAAGAATGCTGAAGCACCTAAACTGTGTTTAACTTTGGCAGAAAATCAGAAATGACAAATATTTGACTCACTGTGAGAATCTGATACGAAAGGGGGTTACTCAGATGCTTTAGAGTTTTTGTTCAGCCACGTTTCCTGCCGTATGCTGTAAAACCAAAATTAAAACCTTGAAATCAATATTTAACTCTTATCTAAATACGTTAAGATTGTGTTGAGAGGTTAGCGAGCCAGATTGTATTGAGAGGTTAGGGAGCCTTTTAAGAGATAGTGATATATTTCCATGGTTTGCTAGAATATGGTTTGTAAAAAGTGCCTGCAGACTACCTGGCCAAAAGTTTCAGTATGAATAATCATTTTAGTTTTGGTTGAAAAAAATATGCTAGAGAAAAGGCAACAAAGAACCAGATACATATTCTTGCAGATTTTTCGAATAAGTTGTCATTTATAAGGTTGTGTAAAATTTTTGTTGCCATTTTGCTTTGCTTTGTTTCAATTTTTCTTGCTGAGCTAAGTTCAGATAGCACATCTGCTAATTAGAGATGGATCTAACAATTCATCCTGAAACTGGTGCAAAGTGAAACTTTTTTCACTTTATCACTAATGCTCATGAACACCTAGCTCGTTTACTGATACCATGGAGTGATTTCAATTCCCCGTCTGAATGCGTCTTAGAATAAAAGATACTAACCTTGTTGCGGGAGTGGTGGTGCATCTGAACTGCTTGGTGCGTTTAATGGTTTAAAGTCAGCTCCTACAGGACCAGACGAAGAGACAGGGTTTGCACCAGCCTACAAATCAATGATTTAAGAACAGAATTAGTTAAAAGCCTACAAATCAATGATTTATTAAAAGAATCAACTAGAAGCCAACCAATCAAGCTAACTTGATCTTTATTACAGAATAAATAGGGTTTTGAAAATAATCAAGGGGGTTTGGAATTGACAAGGGATGAAATTGTCAGGGTGTTAGAAATGAACTTGATACAAGAGAAGTCTCGAAAATTGGTAATACCGGAGACTGGAAAAAGAATTAAAAAGTACATTTTCATCTCTCTTTAGTATGGTGAATAGAATGCAAGTAAATAATCCTTCAAGAATTACATTCCCTTCATCAGATAATGTTGGATCCAGGGGGTTTGAAAATGATCCCAATTAATGCAAAAGCTCTTGGACAAAGGCTATTGATTAGCAATAGGCCTATGGGAACAAATTATTTTATCAAAAGGAAAATATATATTAAGACCAAGACAAACAACATTAGATTCCAAAGCCCTAAAACCTATACCAGACGAAACTTTATAATGCAATATCAGGGGGGTTGAGTTTTTCGATGTAATTAACAAACTGGTTGACAAAATTTTCAAAACTTTAAGTAGCAGATACCATCAATGAGTAAGAAATGGGATACCTGTGAGGCAGCAGCAGGGAAAAGAGGTCTTGGCATTCCTGGCGATGCATCTGTTTTCTGATTCTGCCCAGCCGTGGATGAAACTGGTGGCATCATCATCGGGGGAACACCTGGTGGCATCAACGGAGAAGCCCTGCAGGAAGGGGGTTTCAAGGATATCATAAGAATTACATTATGAATGAAATAAATGGCTAATAATAGCTTTAGAATAGAAACAAGAAGAAGACTGGCTTTATGTTACTTAGTGTTTTTGATTACCCAATCATCAGACTACTACGCTTATCTTGATCAGGATTATGTCTGTCTGATTATTGCGTAGGTATGAAACTTTAAGTGACAGAGAGGAAGTCTTCTTCTTGTTTCTTATCTGCCATCACTCTGTACTTCCATTGATTGAACACTGTGATTCTGATATAGGCCAAGTAATGCCATGGAGATGATAATAGCTTAATTTATGACATTTAGCCCCAATTAATTTATCCTATAGTAGTTTTTGTTTTTTTTGAATAAACCAATAAACCTAATAAAAATATTTCAAAACTCTTAAATCAGAGAGGCTCATCAGAGGTACTTGGATGGATAGAGGGTACAGAGAAACCATTTGGAATGTTTTGATTTGCTATATCTTTGATTATTCTTGCTCATCTTGAGTCCTGCACTGGTCAAAGGCAGTTACTTATTCAAAAAATGAAGCAGGTGAATAAATCTATAGTGGTAAACTTACATTGACCCAGGAGGCATAACTGGAGGCATTCCTGAAAAAACAAAACAACAGATGAATATGAAATAATCAAAAGGAAAATATAGATCCTCTAACAATAAAGTCATAGTGAGACTGTAATCATTAACGACATGGAGATCAGAAAGGCCAGAAAATATTGGAAACATAGTTTGTTAGACCGATTTTCTCTTGGGGCAATTACTGTAAAAGTGAGTGGGATTTTGGTTAGTGATTCATAACTATCAAAAGGACAACATTGATGAAATTTGGATCAGCATTGCTTTTAGACACTTCTATTCACCAAGAAACTAACATTATTTGCTCCCTAATTGTCGCCGCGATTGATCACACTTATGGTCTGGCTCAACCTAGATTTGAATAACTTCTTTTAGAAATGAGTTATGATTGTCGGAGGATCAATATACGCACATGTAAGTCTTTGTATAAAGTCCTTAGCTGCAAATCATTGCTGCATTCTCTGCCGTTTTTTGACATAGATTTTGCAGAGGTAAATTTCTGCTAGATTCACATAAATTCCATGTAAGTGGGAAGCACTTTTGGTTTACCTGGAAACATTGGCATTCCTGGCATTCCCATTGGTGGTATTGGCATCCCTGGCATCCCAGGAAATGGAGGTAGCATTCCAGGAAGTAGCATTCCAGGCATTGGCATCTGCACCTGATCTGTTTTTTGCTTCTTTGAACCATCGTTATCTTCATCATCAGAGTCTTTCTCATCATCCGCTGCAAATTAAAGAAATGCCGTCATATTTGCCTTATCTTTTACAGGATGTCAGACAACTGACATAGCAGGAAAATTGGAAAATATTTGACAATTAAAGCGTTAAACCATTTTGGGAACATAACATTCTATTTCAATTAATTCTTATTACCTTTCTTCCTTTTTAACATTTGTTCTCTTTCTTTCATGTCCTTTTCAGGAATGCCTTCCATTCCGTAAATCTCAATCTCGGGATCACCTTTGTCTGGCAGGGCATTTGGGATTGCTGAAATTGGTTCTTTGTGTACTTGTAAACAGTGGATGGCAAGCCCAGGACCAGTGTAAAGCTTCTTGTGACAAACATGGCATTTGAAATGCTTGGCTTTCTGATGATAGATCAAAATCTTCTCTTCTTCAAAATCTCTATTACAATACCTTCATTTCCAGTCAAGGAGCAAATTCTCTTCAAAACATTTCAAACTCTTAGTAATACTAGAGATATTTACAAGAACTGTGCAATTAGCATAGCTTTCGGTTATACAACCTTCCTCAGTGTGGGCAAAATTTACAACAGCCGAGTACTTAAACTAAAATTTCTAATTTACAAGATAAAAGGAATTATTTACATGATAAAACTGATTACATACCAACCCCACCCTACTTACAATTAAAATGTTGAAATGCATTAAAACCCCTATTCACATGTTAAAAACCTAATCACCATAAAAATTGTATTTAAAAACTAAAAGCTCTAAACACCTAAAACCTAGAATGATACTGCAATACAAGAACGGAAATATTTACTGGACAAAAAAACCTAGTTTCCAACAGGACGAAAGCTAAAAGGAACTCTTTGTTACTCAAATTTGACCTAAGTGAATTTGTTTACATGCATCTCTTTTGCTTCACCCTGGGGGTTTCTTTTTGTCTTCTCAGTTGCAGTGCAATGAATGCCAACTATGATCCTCTGAAGATTGGCTTAAACTACGCTCAATCCCAGACAGCTAGACAGGGGATTCCACCCTGCCACTGCATGCGCAAAGGCATGAGGTACATAGTTGATCTCCCCCTCCACAACTGAAAAAACGCAAAGAATTATAGAATATAGCCTATTTAGTTCCACAGGCAAACATGTCTAGCTCCACATCTGCTGCTCTATCATTAAGACCTCAAGGCATAAAAGTGCAGAGTTTATATTGCCAAAACAACTCGCGCCTACGCAAACTATAAACGTTTGATGCCCTATGAAACTTACCGAAACAGTTAGTTTACCATTATGTCCGGCTTCAAAAAAATGGCTGAAGAAGCTAGCCTGTGGAATTTGTTTACCGACCCCCAAAGTGCCCTCTTGTTGCTTTTTTGCGTATCCCCGAAAATAAGATTTATAAGTATTAAATCTTTGTCTAAATTTAGTTTTTGTACTGCCAATGTATTTTTTATCACAGCAGGTACATTGCAGCATATATACCACGTTTTCGGAACTACGATCATAACGACCTGTGAAATTATGAAAAACCTTATTATTATCCGAATTAGAAAAGGTATTTCCCTCCTTGATAACGGAGCATATCTGGCAACTTTTCCTCCCATTAAATTTAAAACTACCGTTTTCCAACCTCTCTTCTACATTTGAGCTAAGTGTGGATCTTTCAAGGTTGTCCTTCAGATTTTTCGCCCGACGAAATGAAAGAAATATTCTACCCTCAAAAGCCTGCGGTGTTCGTTGTCCACACAAAGTGTTGCCAAACAGTTTTACAGAATTTCATAAACTTTGTTCAGGGCTGGGTGGTACGTTAAAACCAATGCTATGCGGGAATTCTCGGCATTCCTATTCTTATCTTGTATAATATGTCCCCTATCCAAATGTTTAGCCCTGTCAATCTCCCTATCTACCTCAGCCCCTTTATACCCCCTATCTAAAAGCAACGATTTGAGCTGTTTAGAGCGCTCAAGGAAAAAAGAATCTTCCAAGCATATCCTACAGAGACGCAGTGCCTGCCCATAAGGAATCCCTTTTTTGGTATGACCAGGGTGACACGATGAACGATGTAAGAGCTGATGGGTGTCCGTAGATTTGGAATATAAATCCGTAACAATAGTGTTGTCTTTATTGACCACCCTAACATCTAAAACATTGACAGAGGACTTAGACCATTCAGCGGTGAACTTTATCGACGAATGAGCTGAATTAAGATAACTTACAAATTCTAAAAGCTTATCCTCCCCATGTTGCCAAACTAAGAATATGTCATCAATGTACAGCCACCACAGCATAGGTTTATCGACTGCATGCTGAAGGAGGCGATTTTCCAACTTGGCTAGAAATAGAATCGCGTAGGGTGGAGCACACTTCGTACCTATAGCTGTACCCCTTAACTGTCTATAAAACGCATTATTAAACTCAAAATAGTACTAGAGATATTATGTTCAATATTTTGTGTCCAGACATTTAAGACCTACAAAGAATTTAACTAGCTCTCTTTTCTCTGTCATGCCTCAAGGCAATGCACCTATGAAGTCAATAGCAAAATTATAAATTAAGTCAAGCTTGGAGCCTTCAGGAAGTAGTTGGGAATGAGGAGTGCTCGGGCAAGAAGGAGATAGCCAGACTTTTCCTCTGTATTTAGTATCTGGTCTCTGGTTCAAGTTTGGGCTGGGTCTAAAATGGGATTCGGGTTGTTGCTGTTGCTGCTCCATGTTGTATCACACAGATAGAACCGAATCCAAAACAAACTTATCTTAAACCTGAGCCCGAACTTGATCTGAAACCAAAACCGAGAAAATAGTAACACCAGGATGTAAAAGGGGGTGTGATATGATAACAATGTTTATTTTCTAAATGGTTTAAAAAATCTAAGATGTTGCATCTAAAGAGGAAAGTGGCTCTACAGAGGTGAGCCAGACTGCAGAGAAGGGCACTTTTCGCCGAGATCTCGGGTGCGCCGAAGAAGGGGAATCTAGGTGCAGGTGCGGAATAATTGTCCAGGGGCGCATTCAGGGACGCCCCTAGGCCTTAGGTGCACTTCCAGGGGTGAACATTTGGAATGGTTACGGTTTTTTCTTTGTGGTGAAGGCCTTATAAAAATAGATTCTATTCTTTATTAACGCAAGCGAGCCACCTCCTCAAGCTCAGCTCATGCTCAAAATAAAAAATCATTAATACTAGCTACTGCGCATAGCGCATGCGCACACTTGCCGCGCATGCGCATACTAGGGGCGGCCAGGGGCGAACCTCAGATCTGAAAAAAAAATCTTGGGGGCGCTAGTGCTCTACTCTGCAGTCTGGGAGGTGAGGAGTATCAGGTTAGGAATATTATCTGTTATCCAATTTGTAGATGATGGCAACTATCAACGAGATCTCGGGTGTGCCAGAGCAACTTTCTATTGTTCTATTCTATTGTTCTATTGTTATTTGATTGTTATCTCGGGTGCGCAAGTGCCACCCTGTGCAGTCTGGTCTGTTATAGATTTGGACCGTTTATCATTCCAATTTTAATCTGCATCAACTATCAAAAGTAAGGAGGCTACTGTTCTATGTATCATGTAAGGCAAGCTTTCTGTCGTCAAAATCTTCTTTAAGAATCGAAACGAGGCACCTGTAGGTTCCTTTCCTTACAATACTTTAACGATATCGACGAAGGCCTAGTCTAAATCTATCTAGTCTAGGCCTAGTCTAAATCTATCAAGTTTGAGCAGTTTCACGCCCTCATAATTACTGAAATGAATAGTTAGAATAGAGAAAAAGACGAAAGGATACCAGCACCATGGCTTCATGGCCTTCTTCTTCTTTCTTCCCATATTTATTTATCAGAAGAGTAATAGTTACTTCCTTTTTCACTTCGATTTGGTGTACTTCCAAATGCCGCAAAAGAATGAAGTAGGAGCACGCGCTCACTACGTGGGTAGCAACCCGCGTTTTTCCTGCGGAGGTCTCAGAATCACGCAGAATCACGCAGGCAGATTTCATTTCAAAGAAAAATGCCATTTTCTGGGTGATTGAGTAGAGAAAAGTTATCCTAAATGCACTATCAAGTCCCTAGGGGGCTTAATCGATTTACGAGATCCTTTAGGGGGGCTTGATATTACTATTATAATCAATTTGTTTTAAGTTGGTTTTTACAATAGCTTAAGCTAATACCAATAGAGCATTTACGGTAGATATAAATGAGATAGACGTGCGTCTTGAACTAAAATCATGTTCTGTTGTTACTCACGCCAAAACTGCTTCATGACCATTATAAAGCAACAATGTCAAATAGAACTGAACAACTTACAAGTTATGTTTAATGCTTGGCATGCTGCAATTAAATGAAGATAAATATATTTGACCTCACTGTGAGTTCAGCTGTTTCTAGAGTCAACCTGCTGAACATTATTAACATGAAAATACAAACACGACGAAGAAATTTCCTTGATTGACTGAAAATTCGACTTGATTGCATCTGGAAATTTGCTTTGGTTGATTATTGGTGACCATTAAATTCATATCTAAAACAGAGAGCTGGGTTTCCCAAGTAAAGTGCTTCAAGGGCATTGCATTTGTTTGACACTCGTCAGAGTAGTACGTCTACACTCTCGTTTAAAAAGTATTTGCACGAAGACATTTGAAATGGTTAGTCAGCACCGTTACTTGGGAGAACCATTTTGGGGGTAACCATTGTTCCACAATTATAGAAACAATGGGCAATTTGCTGAGAACAATAGATTTTGCGAATCATTGAGAGGGCAAATCTCTCCTGCCCCCTGCTTCCTACAGGCCTGGCTTTAGTATTTAATATTTAATGTATAAATGGATTTAAAATTTGTTTCGTTATATCTCCGATTTTAAATGCAAGCTCTAATGACTTCTTTAGGCATGATTAAAAAGCCAACGATCAATCAGAGCAAGTTTTTGTTGTGAATTAGTTCAGCAATTAAGAAGTCAAACAAAAAATCAACAAGCCGTACAAAAAAAGTCAACATCACTTAGGTTTTCACAAATGTTTTTCAAGACATACAGATTTACATCAAATAAAGTCATCAAATTGTAAGAAAAATAAAAGTACATACCATTTAAGTAAAGTCAATATCACTTAAAAGCTTGCAGGGTGTTCTTCTTAGATGTGTCACCAAAGCAAGAGGTGTAACCTTATTTAGAATTGGGGGCGTCGTCACAAATGGTAGTTTTTGGGGTACACACTGCTATTTGCTCTAAATGGCTACTTCCTGTTACGTAAGAGCCGCGATAGGCTTTTCCTGCATTCCTGGCATTTTTAGACATCAGTCAACCTTCTTGTCGTGTTAGCTTACCCTCAAACGACACAAAACTTTGCATTTTCCCCCAAATGACCCCAAATAGCCCCCAAAATCGAGGAAAAAAAGGGGGGTCGAGCCCCCCAAATTTTCCGCCTTTCTAACAGCGCAAGGAGAGAGTTTGCCAGCTCTCTATAACTTTATACAAGAGAGTATGGTTCCTTTTATATGGAGGAGGGCCAGCCCTCCTAGGAAGGCAGCCCTCTTTGCCGAGATCTCACCTTCCAGGTCTATTCCTTTATAAAATCATCTTTCGTTTACATGAGAAGGTTAGCCCGCATAGTTGAGATGTCGCTGTTAAGTGCCAAAGATCTCGCCTATGCGGGCTGAAAATTTTCCATGTAAAGCAGGCCAGCCCTCCTAGGAGGGCTGGAAATCAACGTTAAACGCATGCACATATTTTCCAGCCCTCCTCATGTAATAGGCACCTAAGAGGAGTCACGAGGTGTGGTTACATCAAGACGAAGGGTCAGGGTCGTGCTGCTCGATTAAATTCACCTTGCAGACAACCAACACCTTACGAAGATGGCAAGCGTATTTGTCTATCAACATCAACACACTGCTTCGATTAGTCTACCTTTTCAGCGGGCCCTTTATGTTTTGCAGATAAACCAATAATACCTTACGAAGATGGCAAGCATATTGTTTATTTACAACAATATCAACATCAAGACCAATTAAGTAAGCGAAATCATGCAGTTATCTGCTCTGCTATTCTCGCATAACTTGTTTTCTGAAGGGAAAAATACGATCCAGACAGGATGTTACCACTGATCGTGTTTTAAGCTAGTGTGTTGATTTTTCATCTCCAAACAGGCTATTGACAGCGCAATTGTTAACAGAGAGATGAAATTCGATCGTAGCACCTGCCTTGCACGGAATTGATTTGAATAAAGGATTGAAAAAACCACTTTACGGACAGCAAAGAGCGTTCTGATTAAAACCGACGATCAAGCGGGAGTAAGAGGTTCAAAAGAGAGAGCTTTTCAGGATTCAAATGCCATTGAAATCTTTTTATATCTCTGAAGAGGCAAGACGCCGCCACGCATTAATTAAGGAGCCACAATCAAGTTAAAGCAATGGAAACAAAGATATATCTGCCAAACTACCTGGTAACCAAAGTGAAAGCATCATTTGCTAAAAGTTAATGGGATAGAATTTCATTAAAAAGTCTATCACAGGGGAAGCGTAGCTGTATAAGGTTGCAAATTAATTTGACGGAGTTATACCTGGTTGTGTTACACTTTTCCTGTGTTTTCTATCGCAAAAGAGGTTGGCTGGAAATGCTACAAAACTACTGATTTAAATAAACAAGATATACAAGCCAAAATAGCATTTAAAACGAGGGAGTACTTTTATATAATATTGAATTAGAAAGTAGTTAGAGGAATACACAAAATAAGACTTATTTGCAATACTAACAAATGAAAAGCGCAAAGCAGTCGAAAATACAAAATGCTGAACTAAATAAAGCAAGCTATGCAAGACAACAAAGCCATCAAAAGAATCAAATCGAAGCAAGACTTTTACGGAACCCGTGGCAACACGCAACATTAAATAAAGAAGAAGTTAGAGCAATACAAAGAAAAGTATTTATTACTAACAAATAGAAAGTCTAAAGCAGGCTAAAATACAAAATGCTGAACTAAATAAAGTAAGATGTGCGAGCCAAAAGGCTATCAAAAGTATCGAGTTGAAGCAAGACTTTTACGGAGGAAATGCAACATTAGATAGAAACGAAGTTGGAGCAAAACAAAAGATATAACCTATTTGTAAAACCACCAAACGGAAAGTTGAAAACTGAACAACATACAGCCAGAAAAGCTTGCATAGCCGGAAAAGCTTGCGTACAGAGAAAGTAAGAAACAAGATCAGAGATACTTACAGGGCCCTGTGGAAGTTTTGAAAAAGCTTCTACAAATGTATGAAAAACTGTTGTAACCTAGAAGAGGTAGAAAACTCCGAACAAATTAGACTAAAGCAGTATCTTCATGAAACATTGTAAAAGATGCGATGATTCGAAACCCCATTTCTTCTTTTTTAATTTTGTTATAGCATTTCGCACATAAAATATACAGCAATAATAGCGATTTGAGATCGATATCCAACATACTAACTTGAGAAATACAAATTTCAAAATCTAAAATAAGAAAAACTCGGATTTCAAAAATCTAAATTCCAATATTTCAGTATTCAAACATTTCAAATTAAAACTGGTGAATAAGTTTGATTTGCATTTGGATAATAGCTACAAAAACAGCTTGGACAAGATAAATCAGGAGTTTTCAAAATGGATGGCACAACTTGCAGAAACGCTTATTCAGACCGAGTACTCCTGTCCCAAACACAATGCACAGCCATAACAGTCGTCATGATCGCCATTCTCATCATGACACTGCCCACAAACAGCTTATTAGTTGCAGCAATACTGAAAACAAAGCTCAACAGTGCAGTATCATACTACTACATGCTGTTCTTCGCCATGTCAGGCTGCTGCCTTGGCATCATCATCATACCTATAAACATTGTTTTATTCACAGCTCAACGCAAGACAACTAACTGCCATCTCGAGTACACTGCTATTTTTCTAGGCCAGATTACATGCCAGTTTACGGCCTATGTCACCATTCTAATAGCCATGTATCGTTATTTCCTCAGCATCCCGGATGAGAACGGACGCTGGGATTGGTTCAGATCGAGAAAAGGAGCAGTTAGGCTAACAATTATCGTGTTCCTCATCTCAATAATACATGGATTCGCATCCGTGAACTTCTTCGGACAACTATCGAGTTCATTGCCGAATTTCCTGCTGAAATTAGTCGATTTTATTCTTGGCTTCGCAGTTTACTGCATTTACCTACGACTGTACATAAGAATACGTAAATATTCGAGAAACTTGAGCCCGGAAACAGCAGATCCTGACAACGCTTCTAGAATCCAAAGGAGATCCTCAGGACAGAACTGCGTTAGAGAGCTCGCGGTGACAATATCGTTGATTTTGGTGGCAGTTGCCGTGTGCTACGTGCCTTTTATCGTGATGGATTTCTGGACATCGTGGTACACGTTCTTCAAGAAACAACACGCGCCTAACGACGTGAGATTCGTGTATTACATAACATATGGATGTGTGTTTTTCACCTCCGTGGCGAACGCAGTAATTATCATCTATCGAGACAGGGACATTCGTATTTTCGTTAAAAAGGCCGTATGGCCTAATGATTAGAATAAATGTTTGCAAGAAAAGTATAGAAGACGCCATTAAGAAGAGAGACTTTTGTGTTAAAAAGGTTTCGGTGATTGGGCGATTTTCGCTTACATTGCCTAATCACTGTTAGTAACGTTTACTAGCCTTCGCAGCCAACTAAACTGCTAGGTCGGGAAACTGGAAACTGCATTGGAACATGGAGCTAGAAAAAATCTGACGAACGATAGCCGATAAGGAGTCGTTAAACAAGTTGCTACAAGCGACGGCGTAGTAGCATCAAAAGTTAGAATCAGAGATTATGTGAATAATAGTAGCTAGTAGTGGAAGTCTCTCTAGCATTGAATTGAAAAATAAACCATTTGGATGAATGAATGTAATATATTAGTGCAAATTTGATGAGAAAACTATTATTGCAATATATATACGTCCTGTAAAGTTCACGTCTTCGATATATTGGTCATGACAAGTTTTGCTGCGATTGCATCTTCCAAGGCCATTCCTGTAAGAATTAGTAGAACAAACATGAACATATAAAAGAAAACAGTAGGATTAATAGATTAAAACTTAAGATTGATAGATTAAAACTTTCATTCTAACAAATCACCTCGATTAATAGATTTATGGCAGGAAAACTTAAAGGTCAAGTTTGGGTTTCATAACCATTATGATAACTTTTTCATAACTATTATGATAAGAACGTAACCAACTACTGAGCAATTGTTGTGGATTCTTTAAATGAAAACCCTAATTCGTAGGTTTAAAACGTATCCAGTCTCTCTTTCCATTTAAAGATCACTTCCTTGTTCTCATCCACTCCTCTATCGTTTACAAATTTGAGTTTCCAGGCAGCGATGCCAAATCGATTTTCAAAGTAAGAGGTTTTTGAGCAGAGCAAATTTCACAAACTTTCATTTACAGCTGCAAAAGAGATTCTGAACGAGTTGGATAAAACTTCATAGACTACATTTCAAGCTCTGGTACAGACTCAATCAAAATTAGAATAACTGTTTTGCAAAATATGGTGGGCTCTAAGGAGGGCGAGGCTCAAAAACTAGCGCATGGCTCTGAAACTATGGTGTAACTCAAAAAGTCAGGGCATGGTCAAAAACATTCTATGTTGCCTAAATCAGTATAAATATGCAACAGCAAACAACTCAAATGAGTGTCAGACGAAAGACTTGAGTGGTGATCAGGACCTTATCATGCCTCTCTTTTGTTTCTGGTTTTTTCTATCTGCCCTGAAATTATTTACTGATAAAAGACGGTAATCACTGCATAAATATAATGAAGTCAAAAAACTTACCGAGTGATTTAAAGACTCTCCGATCGTTCATGTTTATTTTTACAGCTCCTGAAATCACGTGTCCAATTTCACCAACGATAGTAGCCTAAATGAGAGAAACAAGTTAAGTATTTTCTTTAAGAAATCAATACTTCCTTGAGTAATATTTTGTGTTATTACAGAAAGAATTTTAAAAAGTTTTGGACCATCTTATGTACCAGCTTACAGATTGACTTCACTCCTTTGCATTGATGCAAAAGGTAGGGTTCGAAGATCCAATTCATTAGGAAGGCATACCTTCCAATAGATTGTGCAAAATATTGATAATCTTCTTGATCTAGATATGCTGTAATAGTGAAAAGTCTGGTTTCCAGTACTGGTACTCCAGATTTAGGGCTATCTATGCCTGATTGTATACCATATAATGTTTGTCCCATAAATTTATGAAATTAAGAACAATTTGAAAGTTTTAATTTGTTGAGTCATAGCCTAGTCAGCAAAAATAATACCTTTGAAAGAATCACGTCCCCCGACTCTTCTTCTGCACCACTCCTAGTATCAACAACAACTTGACTGTTTAGCATGACGTCATCATCTACTTCTCGCCACGTTGGTCTGCAAGCTCCAACAACTACAATTGAGTAGACTTGCGATGATTTTAAGAATAATGCTTCACAATAAAAGATGAGATTAAAAAACAGATTAAACAAAAAACAGATTAAAAAGCAATATAATACAAGTTGAATAAAGGACAAAATCTCACCATTTATGAGACAATCACTCTTGGTCCATTTTCCAAAGACAACTGGCTCTTGTGACATTGTAACCGTGACAATAACGTCAGCATCTTTAACAGCTTCTTGCACGCTTGAAAACGCCTTTGCACCAATCTCATTGGCAAGCTTCCCTGCCTTTTCAATGGATCTACTCCATATTCTCACCTTCAAAATATTCAATGTCTTAGCTTGCGAATGTTTTAGGAGGGCCTTATAAAAATGCCCTTGTAAAAATGGATGTACGCTGGTACTCTGATAGTAATAATAATAATAACAATTTATTTATTTAAAGTTGGCGTTGGAAATAGCACTTGGCAAATTAATGCCAACTATTGTTGATACAATAGTATAATTAAAAACTACAATAAATCTAAATAAACCCTAAATTTACAATAAAATCCTTAAACAACCAACAGTTGCAGGTAAAATTCAAATTTTTCATAGCTGCTTTAAAAAGTTGTAAAGTTCGGGAATTTTTTATATGCAATGGTAACTCTCTCCAGAGGTTTTGACCAAGGAAGCTTACGCTTTCTAGGCGATAGGCTGTTGTTTTTGGTTTACGTGCATAGATATAATTTGTTACTCTTAAATCTCGTTTTTTTCCCACGAAGATATGTTTCATGAAGGGGGGGATTTAAATTCATCCTAGTTCAATAGATTTCAGTTACAAGCAACTGTAGATTTCTTTGATGAATAGAGACTGAATTATCTGCAATTAGCAGCTCTGGTTTTGAATGATGAACTTCTGTTTTGATACGCTATTGGTAACGCCCTTTCATTAATGTGATTAATATTTTTGCTCTAACAGAGAGTAAACAAGTTATCAGGTTTCAAAATAACTTGAGGAATCGTTATGTCGGACAAAATATATCAGTTGTGGAACGATTTGCTGCCATTTGGAAATGATTTGAAATGATTTCCAAACGGGAGCAAGATGCAGCTCCAAGCCAATATGAGTGATTCTCAGCAAATATCAAACAGATTTCATTCCTTTAACTCGATGTTTTTGTTCAAGTCAAGCAACCATCTAAGACCTCCACTCCCCCTTGCTGCACTGTTATCATTCAGAAATTCTAGCCTTTAGAAGATAGAGCTTTAACTTACCTCTGAAAAATTTCTAACCAAGGACAATAGGCGAAAATGGGATTTGGCCTGATGTCCAGACCCGATGATTGCCAAAATCTTTGCATCCTCTCTTGCTAGATACTAAAATCAAGATTTTCATGAAGTTAAACCCTGGGGACGCTTAGTGAAATTGAGTTGTAGGGGTGTACCGCCTAACATCAAAATGGAGACCTTATTAAATTTTGCCTTTTTCTTTACCATTTTCTATAACCTTATTCCCATATCAATACAGAGATAATTTGAGTTAGAAAAAGCTTAGAACATGTCAAGGAATGAGTTACATCAAGGAACAAATATTCATACCCCAAATCTATAAGAAATTACAGAAATCATGAGCCAATTCTTCGATAACAAGTTCGCAAAGATCACAACCAAATTAAAAGACACCTAAAACTATTTTTAAGTGTGGAATGGATAGGTCTTTCGGTACACATATTCTTTTACAACAAAACTAAAAAAATTCATCCAGTGCTAAATGTTTTTTTAAGAGACATGGGCAAGAATTACTCTAGTAATATATGCAGAGAGCCACTGGATAACCAACAAATTAGTTTGAAGCCCTTGAAGCATACATACTGAGCAACATTTAACTTCTATGTCTTCCTTTATTGGTCTTTTTCTAGGCCGTACATAAACTAAGGACAATTGCAGCATACACCTAGCTCCTGCCCTGAGCTTCAATCAATGTTGTTTCCATTCTAATATTTTGTCATATATGAAAAAACTCACCTTTGTTGCGACTGCCGTGGCTGCCGCTGTCCTTAGATCTGTCACTGCCTCTGCATCTAAAATCTTAAGCATTTTTTGAGAAATTAAATTTAGAGAAGTTGCTAAAGTGGAAATTCTAGAGTCATTATCAAAATCATCATCATCATTGTTGTAAACACTTCGAAGTGACCATACACATCTCTAATAAACAGGTTAACATACACCATCTGTGTCAAAAATCCATAGTCTTTGATAAGCTGTGTGAAAATCTCTATCAAGTTGATTTAAGTTGATAGCCAAATAAGCAAAACCCATTTTTGAGGGTTTGTAGAAGTGAGTAGAAAATGTCTACATTATGATAAAAACTATTTCTATCAGATTTTCTTGGGAGGTATATCAAGCTCTTCTGCTGGAAGCTTAATAACAAGGGAAATTGGCTGGTGTTAAACGGGAAAGCCGGGTACCCCCTAATAGGAAAAATAGTGTCTGGAAATAGAAATTTGGTGCGATCACCATGCATGAAAAATACTCACAGCATTTGGAATGCCATTTTCAGGATCAAAGTTGATGACGACTCCATTGTGTGCTGGGAAACCATGAGCTACATTACCAGGGTAGAGTGTAACAAGTTTTGTTGCTAAGGCATTTTCACTTCCAGAATAGGCTGGCATTACCAATAGAGTACTGAAAACAAGAAAATGTTTAAAAAAATTTGCATTGTTGAAGGATAAATGCAGTGGTTGCACTAGAGAGAGGCAAAGGGGGCAACAACCCCCTCTTCTAAGGAGGTCAGCCCCCTATCAGAGTATGGGTAATACTAAATATTAATTGTCTTGTGGCAAATTCATAGAATTTCTATGGGATGCCCTCTTGTTCGAGGAAACTTAGCGCCACCAAAGGATAATAGATACAGTCTGTTGAACAAGCTTAGAACAAACCAAAGCTGGCCATAATTTGCTCAATAAAGGAATTTTAAAAAATAACCCTAAGACTGAGAAATATTCACAAAAGAAGCAGATTGGCAGCACACTCATATGTCATATGGTCAAGAAAGTCTAAATTTGCAACAATTACCATAACTGATAGCAAAAACAGGCTTCCAAAGCATTATGAAAGAAAGAACAATTTAAGAATATTTCAGGCTGAAAATAGAGCAAAATTTAAGAACAGCCAGCTTGAAACCAATCTCACTGGTTCTTACAAAATAAGAGTGTAAAAAAAACCTCCAATCCTAAGAATTCTGCTCAGATCCTCCAAGAAAATGTTTCTCATTTTTCAGAAGTTAAGTAGCAGTTGAAGATCAAATTTCAGTTGGGCAGTATGAAAAACGACCTAGCAAAACAATTGTCACCAATAATGATAGTGAACTGTTGTGTGAGGTATTTCAGGCCCTAGCAAAAATATGGCTAGGCATATGCTATTCTAAAGAAGTCACCACGTGCAATTATTGTTTATATTCGCTTCCGGGAAACAAACAAGCTTACTACCCTGCATGCTTCTTTACGCCAACGGCAGTTCTCACAGGCTGAACAATATCAGAGCTTTCACTTGAAAAATTCACAAATCCTTTTTCGAGTGCTAGAATCAGTTCTTCCGGATCCAAGTACTTGGTTACAGTGGCTCCATCAACGAAACGGATGAAACTTCCTTCTCCTTGCCCTTCCATGATTTCTTCCTTTCTCTACACAGATATAAGTTGGTTCGCGCGGACGGAAGGCCGGAGGAAGGCCATGCAAAGAATCTCTGACTACGTTGATGCTTGCGGATACTAGGGCTGAAAAGAGATCTGATAAATACCGGACCATGGTGATCCAGAATCACCCAAATGACGTTCAATGATATGTTTTTTGAGCAGAAACTTCATACGGAATAAAAGCAAAACCAATCTTGCTTTTTATCTCACCCAAGAGCTTCAATCTGAGCCTTCGGGGCGATTGAGTGGCCCCAAGTCTATTCTAGTCTCAACATACCTAATTTAAAGCAAAATTCATCTTTGTAAATTTGATGAATTTAGCAAGTTTGAGTAAGGCAATTTTGTGGACTGTGCCCTCTGCGTTGGTCTCTCATACAAACTGCTGCAGTTTGATCTATCTGTTGTAGTCGTCCTATTCGCTAAAAGTGCCTATTCATTATTTTTGTAAAGTATGTTCAGTATTGTAGGAGGATATCATCAGTACCTATCATGAGGTTGTCCAGTTCTGTGGAGGGATACCATCAGTACTGTAAATGGGATATCATCAGTACTGCAGATGAAAATCGGTACTGTAGAGGGAAACCAAAAGAACTTGGGGTATTACCTTAAATCACAGTGCTTTTGGTTTCCTCCAAACTGTACCGAATATAGTACTGAATATACCCCATAGTGCTGATGGTATCCCCCAACAGTACTAAACATCGCCGACAATACTGAATAACCCTCTGAGTGCTGCGCAGACGTTTCCCAGAGAGATTACCGTATCGGGAGGGTCACTTAGTATAATTGAAAGGGTAGTGCCCCCAGGTTACACCCCTAGCCAGCCCAGTAAGACAGAAACCCAAGACCTTACGCATTGGTCCTTTACTGATGAGTTATCGGGACTATATTAAGAATAAAGACAAATTAGCAAAGTAAAACAGATGGACCACTAAACTCAAGCATTTTCTTTACCAATCACAAAAATTCATTAAGTTTTGAAAAAGTAGAACAACATTTGTGAAAAGCATAAATAATTTCCTACAAATAGCTACAACGTAAAATTAAAGTTAAAGTCTAAAATCTGAATCCCTTAAAGTTTAACTCACAGTTTTTACTATCAGTTTCAAAATGATAAACTCAAAGTTAAAGTTTATAATATCTGAATCCCGTCAAGTTTCATTTATCATCTTTAACATATCTTGCCTAAGGATAGAATATAAGTCTAAATGCCTCAGAGTTTCATATAAAGTTTCTTCACCGCAGGCTTTTTTAACATAAAAGTTTTTGCTGATCCGGAGAACTTACTGAAAAAGTTTTTAGTTCTTGCTGAAGGAATTCTTGCTCTCTTCGAAGGTTCTCGAACTGCTCGCTTCTTCAATGTTGCTTTTTGGAGAAGGCGAAATCGCCGAGCACCAGTCTTGGGAAGGCCATCTTCAACGCTGACGATCTTTCCGAGTTTAAAGCTTGCCACTCTCGTTTCTGTACACTGGATGAGCGTACCATCCAGGAGTCCTTTCCTCAGAGCTATTCTCAAGTGCGTTTCGAAAGATACCCCAACGTCATAATTATGTTTAATAAACTCGCAAATGGCTTGTTGAGTGCAGCCTCTGGGTCTTTTAAGAGCAGATATAGCCGACTTGATCATATCGCTGTATTTCGGATGTCTTTCTCCAGGCATTTTGAATGCTTGATGATGACTTTACCGCGAGATTTGAAAGTTTGATTTTAGAGAAGCTCACTTCCGAATGAATATTTTTCTCGAGCCTTTAGCCTTTAGGCCCAGCAAACAATGCGAGGGTCCCAGGGTAATTTTCGTTTCTTAAACGCACCTTGTCCTGTATTGTGTCGGTAAAGGACACCACGTGTTGAATAAGCTGATTATTAAACGTTTTGTGATTGCGTTTGTGATTAAATCATAAACACTTTACTGCTTCCGACCTATCTGACACTTGTAGGGTCCCAGGGAAACTTATTTTCCTAAACCTGACCACGAGAATGCGCGGGAGCTCGGAAACATAGCAAAAAACTACTGAAGCTTGAGTCTGCACTTATCACAGAGTATTGCGTCAATTTGATCGTATTTCTTACGCTTGGCTATTTTTGCGATTTTCCTCGCTGTCCTCAAGTTCTGAACCGACCCAAAGACTGTAGCTAAAACCTGACTTTCTGCTCTGTCGTGTCGGTAAAAGGACACCATGTGCTGAATAAGGTGATTACAAAACATATTGTGATCAAATCATAAAGAAATTATTGCTTCCGACCCATCTAACACTTGTAGGGTCGGAGGGAAACCTATTTTTCTAAACTTGATGTTGAGGAAACTCGGAAACATAGCGAACACCATAACTACTGAAGCTTTGAGTCCGACACTCATCAGAGTAGTATGTCGGAAAGATTGTCTTATTCATTTATCGCCATTTTCCGATTTTCCACGCCATCCTCAAGTTCTGAACCGACCAAAGACTGTTAAAATCTAACTTTATCCTCTTTTGTGTTTGTAAAAAGAACCATGTGTTAAATATAGTGATTATATTTCTTAATGGTACACAAATATGGTATTTCATTAATATCTTACACTCCTAGGGTCCCAGGAAACTCATTTTCATCGACTGCACCTTGTGTTCTATTACTTCTATTGAAAACAGCCATGTATTAGATTTTGTGATTTCGAACCTAACCGACTAACCCATACAGAAATTGTACGTAATAACCACTTCCAGATAAAGTATACAAACGAGAATAATATATCAAGAATTTGGCTGGATCGATGAACTCAAGATGCAGCTAAAAAAATGTACGAAAGACTATGCTATCATTCACCATGCCGTCCGATATCATGCAACAAAGTTTAGTTGTTCAAAAGTTCGAAATCAAAATTTGAAGCTCTCAAAAAGTCATTTAAAACAGCCACTATTCTAGTCCATATTTGGATCAGCTGTAATTATCAGCGTGCCGTACATATCTTAATAAGTCATTTTTCAAGTGTTTCGCCTACAATAATTAACAAGGTTGAGTAAATTTTTACTACATTAGGGTTCACCGTATGCCACTCCAGAATATTCTGACAACATAATCAGTAAACATGAGGCCTAGATATTTGTGAGAAACATTAAGAAAGAAGTTCTGGAGTGGAAGATATACAAATTTTGGTGAAAAACATAGTCTGTAGAGGGAATGGTCTGGAAAAATTTCGTTTCGTTTCCTTGCTCTTGTCTGGTTGTTGAACCGTTCTTAACTGTGCACAAAAGTTTGCTGAAATGAATCAGATAACTAATAATTTGATAAAGAATCTTCATAAGATTGGTTTTGAAGTAGAACACATCTGAATAGCAGTAGAAAAGAAACATTAGGGATCATTTGCTCGACCGTGTCAATTTAGGCTAAACAATAAGAGAACAAGAGTGGTGTTCACTGTGATACTTAGAAAAACATAACAAGGACATACAACAATAGGCTTCCAGACCATTCGCTCTATTGACTATGTCAAAAAAAAATCGTCTTATATAGACATATTGATTCTCTGTTATTACGTTACGTTCCTGTTGGAAATTACACTGGTTACCTTAAAGTCTTGAAAGAGCCTCGAATGTGAAATCCTTTATTCCGAGTCTGTGTTTTTACTACCAGCTTGAAGCAAAGTGTACTTCTCTACAAAGTCTCCGGTGAATTTGCTATCCAGCAGCTTTAACGCTCTCCAGTATATTCTGTTGACCGTCTCGACAGCAGTTTCAGATTGGCTCAGTTCGAATTTTATGTACTCAAGCCAGCAATCTGCAAATGAAGAGAGTAAGAAAGTTATTTAATTGATGTTTATATCATTTTGCTTGTCCATTCTGGATAGATACAGTGTTCTATGCCTTGGGCAGAGTGGGTTAGACAGAGATAGACTTTCAGGGAGAACACATATCTTTATTGTTACCACAAGGATATTTGCTGTTACAACAAAGTTATGGGTTCCCTCTGAAAGTCTTCCTCTGTGTTTATTAACTGTTGATGATTTATCTCAGCATCAAATAGAATCCCTTCTTCCTCCTCTGAACTCTTCTACTAACACTTAAGACTAAGGGAAAGCGTGATACAAAATAGAAAGGATATGATAAAGCAATTTCAACAGAAGAGCTTTCGGAGCAAAACCAGTCGGAAAATTAAATCGACATAAATCAAACGTTATCCTATTCAAGTAGAGAGTGCCTATCCTGGTTAATAGTGCTCAACATACACGAGCATAGAGCAATTGTAAGGCAGAATCAACACATTAAAAACAGACATGTTCTTCCGTTAGAGTTCCGTGCTTACGTACTCGTCATCGGACAGACTATACCAATCTAACGATTAATTTTTACATCCAAAATACATCTTAGCTGCAGTTGCTCATTTCAGTGGGGAGTTACTCCAGTTATAAATGTAGTGGGGATTACATAAGGGGAGTTATTCCATAGAAGGGGCTTAACAGAATTTTCACGGTATTCATGGGTTTTCTGTAAATCAGAACACTTGATCTATGAAACGAAATTAATACTTGCCAGGCGTTTGACTTCCAAATTCATCAACAGCAGTTTCATGCAGTTTGCGTAACTCTCTGACATTAGGCGGCTCCTAACAATGAAAAACAGAGTTTAAGACGGTAGATCGAGAGCTTCTGTGCACAAATGTGAGAATTGATACCACGAGGACCGAATTTGGAGATTATACAAGTTTTCATAATGCATGGTCCAACAAAGCGAAATATGTTCTGTAAAGTGGACTTCCACAATTTCGAATATTGCCAAACCAGACCCAGGTGCTTGCACAATTGAATCCTTCTTCAGAGTCGTGTAAACTTACAGTTAACTCTCCGTAAAAAGACACCTCTATAAAACAGACACCACGATGGACAGTTCTTTGCTACTTTGAGACGATGCAACATCATAAGGGAAATACTGCACGTTCGTTTTCTACAAAACGGACTCTTCTATAAACGTGCAACTTGTTATAAAACAGACACCTCGTTTAGGCAGACACTTTAACAAAGTTCAGATAGTGGATAGATAAATTAGTTCGCAAGGCCTGGACTACTAATACAAGTTACAAGATTCCTTGCTATCATTGGCTAGCACGTTGAACAAGTCAAAATCGTATGTTAACAACCCCAAATTCATATAAGACCCCCTTTAAAATTTCATACATGTAATTTCGGTAACCACACAAATCATGCAACAGACATATATGTAGAAGCAAGATATATCAAATTGGCCTGCAAGAGAATAACGAGCCTCCAAACAGCAACCCCTACTTTTTCAACTATTTTCTTAAGTAATAAATTATCATTTGAAACATATAAATACCTGTTGAGATTCCAAATTCATTGCGTTTTGAAGAAATTCCCTTGTTAGTGGGCAAACATTACGAAGCCTAAACGAATAAAGAAGTTCATGGTGAAGTATTGATATATTCTTAAATTCAAAATTGTTGACATCGTTTTATGTAGGACTATGAACACAGGGATTGGCTCTAACACATCAGTTCAACTGCTGAGTCTATATCTGGAATTATGATCGAACATATTTACAGCATGATTAACGTCTGTGCAGTGCTGTAGAGGTTGTCCAGTACTGTGGGTGATACTATCGGTACAGTTTGCGGGATTCCATCAGTACTGCTAAGGAGGATAAACTGTGTGGAGAGACACAATCAGTACTGTTGGGGGATACCAGAAGAGCAAAAATAATTTCCCAAAAAGTTTCATTTCATACAAACTCTCAAAATAAGCAGAACTTGATTACACAAAACTTTGAAAATATATAACATAAGCTAGAATAAGCTCTTTGTAATTAAAGCTATCATATTCCAAAATTTGCAAGTACCCAAAGGAGGCAAAACAGTCAACACTCTCCTTCCTTTTACAGAAAATCAACATAAACACTCACTTTTTATAAATTTTCCTAGCAGCCTTCAATCCATCGTTCTCATAAACCCATTGCAAATATTGTATACGGCCAAACTCGGCAATTTCCTTCGATGCTGACAAAGATTTCTACATTAATAGAAAATATATCTCAATGAGTGGGCTAGTAAAATTCTAACATGCCCCACAACCAGGTCTAAAAAATCAGGACCTTTCTCACCATTGCGTTGATAATTCAACCTCTTTATTCTCTTATGACGTCATCCTAAGCTTTGAGAAGTTGATTCGGAGACAGTATCTGCCAATTTTCAAAGACTGGTAAGATTTGATTTGTCAAAATCATGTGGAAAAAATTGACATGATGGTCACCACTTATCACGACAAGCCCTTGATATGTAGTTAGGCGACATAAATACATTTGGTTTGTCAAGGCTATTTCTGACACAATCAAAGGCTTCTCATGATAATCGGTGACTATCATGTCTAATATTGTGTCAAAAATAGGCTTGATAAAACCGAAGGTATTTACAATGTTATCCTACTAAATATAAAAGGCTTGTAATCTTGAAAATACTCACTAGTATTTTTACAATCGCATAACCGAAGCCTTTTTGTCAATCAAGATTTAAGTGTATGTTAGATTTCCTTATCTGTGAACATGTTTCGAGACACTAATAATCAATATGAGAAAACATGATAGTTACTACTTTAAAATTGATGATGATAACTTATGAATATGGAACCCGAGATCAAACAAGAAAGCATCTGTGAAGAATCTTTTGGCCTCATCCAAAGTTTGGACAAGTTGGTCAAACGCCAACAATACATTTTGAATTAATGACAGAATACTGAATTCAACTAACCTCGAAAATCTTTCTGGTTCCTTCTCGACTTCTAGTAGAACTAAGATTTAGCCACATTTTCCAGATTGGCAGGCTTTCCTAATTGAAAAAAAGCAATAATATACGTCAAGAGCAAGAGCTTTGAGGACAATAACTTAGATGATACTTAAGAGTTTTTAATAATATCTTCAACAATAAAGAATTATAGTGAGACTCGCATAATTTGCATCATTTCGGACCAAGCAAATGAGTCGTGCTCATGCCAAGTCCAAATTAAACGTTACTCTTTCATTCATATTTGTAGGACAGACACCAAGCATTTCAACCCAAATTACCGGGTACCCAGGCAAAAATGCCTCTTCGAAATCTAACGATGAAAGAAAATTCAAGAGTAAAAACAAGATCCTTGATCCGATTTCTATTTCGAAAACAATTGAAGAGACCAATCAAGTGAAGGCTTGCACGACATCGCACCAATCAAAAGGAAGCATTTTGTCACGTGTTTAATACTGAACATTGCAAACATAAACTTACAGACTTATCCAGCTTTTCAACACATCGTTTGAATTCTTCATTCACAGATTCCCAATTGTCTAAAAACAAAACACATCTTTCAATTTTTTGTATATTTCAGCATGATATACCAAATTTCCCATTGACCGATGACGGGAAAATGATCACTCCTAAAACGTTGCTCTATTAAATGTAAAAAGCATCCTTAAAACAGTATCATACACAGAGTTGATAAGTCTGAATGTATTCACATTTGATAACTGAATATCGAAGATCGAGTTTTTTGCCTAATCAAATATCCCAAATATCAAAGACGTAACTTTATGATGATAATTGTGACCATAATGCCTTATACAGTGTCAGAAACATTCTTGATAAGTCTAAATGTACATTGTCTAACTAGATATCAAAGCATAGTTTATCGAAATAAATGGTTTAGAAACCTATTGTTGTATCTTTTTGTGAAAGTTTTTCAAAATTGAGAGTGCACAGTCATTTGTTTTGCTGTTGTTATAGCCAACAAGGTCATGGTTGAGCGGATAGACCGAAACGCTTCTTTTGGTTCCCATGCCAGAAATATTCGTTATTTGGAAAATATTCTATATCATTCAGCATCATATTTATGTAGGCAATATTTAAATGTAAAATTTTAATAGTAAAGAGAGAACATTAACATATATGTTGTGCACGTTGGAGTACTGCTCAACATCAACTGTGAAACAAAGACGTACAATAAAAGGTTTTCTAACGATCTACTTCTATTAACTATGATCAAAGGCTTTTCATGATTCATATATATTCAAGTGCTAAAACAGCCTTGATAAGTTCAAATATATTTTTTCTATTAAACATTAGATTTACCTGAATTTTCATGCATCAGAGTCAGATATCTTTCATACAAAGATGCTTTTGGGATTCTTTCAACTGCTTTCGATAGAACCTCCAGACAGCCTTGCTCGTCGTCCATGTTGAGAAGAAGTTCGCTCTGCAGTGAGAATCATCACACAGTGGATTAGCCAGCACACAGACTTTACTGGGATGCGAAGGAGTGAGGAATTGGGTTCTGTAACCGAATTCCGCACTCCTCCGCATCCCAGTTTGCACGCAGGGTAACCATGAATGAAAGGAAACTTTTATCTAATTAAATCAAATATAATGCACATATGCATCTTCATTTGTTTCCTATCGATTTTTTTTAGTAATACAGCTCGATCAGATAGTTATCCAGGAGATTTGACAAATTTTTAAAGAAATAGCTGGAATAAAGAAAAACATTAATTAATATTCCTTAGTATCTTCATCACTCCCAATACAAAGGCAAACATAATCACTTTTTAGGATATCTGATGATTTTGAAACATGTTAAACCTACCCAAGCTAAGAACATCTGTTCCGTGATCAAACCACTTTCTTCAGCTGTATGCAAGATTCTCAGGATAGTTTTCAGTCTCTAAAAAAATGGCAATAATGTTATTCAGCCCCCATCAGCCTCCATATTAGACAAATATATATATTCTATTAAAAAGCATTTTCGTAGATAGTGCCTTGAGCCACAAAACTTTCTAAAACACAAAATTTCTCCAAAATACATTCTCGCATTACTGAAACTCAAAACATCATTCGTGCGAAATATCCTATATTGCTTCTTTTGCAAAAAGTAGTTTTTACAATGTTTTTTGTAACTAAGACTTAAATAGAAAGAAGAGAATGGAAATGATACCCGAGTTAGTTGCTCTTGTGTGACTTCGCCTTGTTTCAGCAGCTCCAAAAACGTCTGCAAGTAATATTCGTACATGCTTCCTGTGGTTAAAATCAAAATATTCAGAAATACTTTTTTCGTATCTGCAAAATCGACCAGGTGCACCAGAATAAAGTATACAAGCGTGCAGCAATATACCAAGAAATTAGTTGGGCCACCAATCTCGAAATGCAGCTTTTAATGTACTTGAAAAGCAGAAGATCATAAAGTATGGTATACTTTTCAATCTTTAGCATCAACATTTAGTGATCGAAAACGTAACCTGAAAAATGCCTCTTCTCTCTGGAGGTTAATAACTGCAGACTTCTTGATATCACTGCAGCCGTGTTTTTTTCCTTGTTCATCAGTTACAATACCTACACAGCATAATACTAAGGAGCTCTTGCCTATCAATCATTCCTCATACATCTACAGTTTTCATCTAAGATTGTAAGAGATTGGTAAACTAAGAAGAAGGAGATTGAAAGTAAACATTTCATCATCTCTGATAATTACCGGTTTTAATCTTATTTACTGCTTCTTCGTAAAGTGAGCACGAAAGATCTTCTGCCTTCTGCCAATCTTCAGCTAAGACAAATCAAAACTCATCACCTAAACGAATAAGGTCTTGGGGGCACTTAGTATTATTGGTGTTCGTGTGCTGCCCTAACATACATACAGTAACAAAGGGGACCTTTTTCTATACCACATCTTACCCTTTTTCCTACTTATCTATATACTGCACTAAGTTATTATTCTGGTTAGAATAGTGGTCAGCCCCTCACCTTAGCTGCGTAAAGCCCGGGTTTGAGAGCGGGTGGTGGCTTTTCAGAATTGTGATAGCCGCTTTGGTAAAATATAATTTTTCCCGTATTACAACATGTCTACAGTTTTTTGTGAATTTATACATTTCTATACCTAAAACAGAAGACTCACGTTCGAGATATGTGAACATTGTAAAATTTGCTGGGATCTTTCCTTTTGAAAAAGCTAAGAACACGTTGAGTGACGAGTCCAGCAAAAATCCAATACTATTTGAAAAGAGTGCGAGCCAAACATACCTTTAGGCAGTGGAAAGAAACAACAGACCAAAGAGTAAAACATAGAACAGAACAACATAGAGATTAAAACGTGGATAAAAAGGAAATAACAGGAAAGGACTATCATATAAAAAATATGACTTACCAGACTTCTCAACCTCGTTCGATGAGCTACACATTAGTTCTTGCAAAGGTCTTTTTGCAATAGCATCCTGCGCCTTCTCATTGTTGGTAAAATCCTTCCCCAGTCTACGGCAAAACATAAAGTGCGTGTGAAATAAGTTATGTTTCTTGAATAACCAAAAAGATGGTACAAACAGACATTTACCTTTGCAGGCTTCTGATATTTTCTTATTTAATTGAAGCAATGAAACAACAAATTAAACTTATATTAGATGCACCAATCATAGTAGGTGATGAATTATTGACAGCCAACTACCACTGTGAGTATAATAGGCAGTGTACAATATACGATAACAACATGGATACTTACAAAACATTGAACAATACAGGTTGTCCAGAAAATTTATACAAGCGCACTACGATATATGAAGAAGCCTGTAGGGTCACTAATTTTGAGGTGAAGCAGGATTTGGAAAGTCAATCGAGATAATTTGTGAGAATGAAAATGGCCCGAGTAGGACCCCAGTTTCACAGTGGTAGCGCTCTAGAGTACAAATCTAGAGATCGTGAGTTCGAGTCCTACTCGGGTCATTTTCATTCTCACAAATTATATCGATTGGTCACTATTCTATAGATGAAGCTTAAGCAATTTGCGAAAGGCTAAGCTATCCTTCTGAGGTGGCAGTTTATGATGTAGATAAATGTTGTGTGAGGTATAGTTATAAGGGATTTAAGAACCTATGACCCAGTGGCGTAGCCAGGGTCATAACTTTGGGGGGGGGCAAGATAGCGAGCGAAGCGAGGAAAGAATGGGGGTGCGGGGGCTTGCCCCCGGGAAAATTTTTTTTGGGCCACGCCCTTCAGCACGTCGGAGAACATTAATTTTTGAAAGAACACCCTAGAATGATTAGTAGAAAAGTCCTAATGATTGACTATTTTGTGATAAAATTATGCCAAGCACAAGACATACTTAACATTTAAGCTTAGAGGAACTGTATGTGGTGACGTTTACTGGGCTTCAATCTTCAGTACTTTAATCTTTTCAAAGCTGAAAGGTGATAGCCCTGTTTTATGAAACGTGAAGGAAAATCTAATTTGAGGGACACGAAGAAGAAATGTTTTTTTAAAAAGTTCATTTGAAACTTTAGTTCCAATCGAAAGCAAACCTTCTGAGCGACAAATTTAAGTTTTAATAATAAGTTTGTGTTACGTACCGAGTGTCCCAAAAAAACGCAACAGATTCAAAAATCTCTTACGCAAGATGTTTCAAATTCAAAATCATTATTCTCTTAATCTACAATAATAGGATTAAATCTTAGTATAATTTTCAGAATTTTTTGCAAACTGGTTGCAAAGGTATAAAACAACATCCTCTATATTTGCTGTCAGGGCAAAACTGGAGCTACCAGCAATGGTGCAAAGTGTACTGCAAAATTGAAAGCGTGGCATTATCTGCAACTTCATAGGATTACACACAGGCACACAATTTCATCAAGAGATTTTTACCAAGGGATCCCTTGATAATTCCTGAGTTTCGAGGGAGCTCTCAGTGTTATTTCCAATTGAAAGTATAATTCTATAATAATGGCCAAGTCACTTTAGAAAAAGCAGTCTGTTCAACGTGCAATTACCTTGTGTGTTTGCGTACTGGTCAGCAATCTTCGGTAATAGCTGGAATTGTCATGTTTATATTTTAACAACATAATTCACTGTTGCTAATGCACAAGCTCTGGTTTTAACCCAGGGGTAATTTTGAAGTTTGCTAACTTTTAACTTTACAACCAAGTCACCAAAAATACTAGAAATTGTATCAAAATCGATTCTAATAATTGTTGAACCAAGTCACCAAAATACTGGGAATAGATAAAAATTCATTCTAATTATTGCAAATATGGAAACGCACAGTGTATTGGTTGTATTGGTCCTTTCGCAATAACATGATTTCTTGGTACACTCTTTTTTTTATAACAACCAGTAAATATGATTTGAAGCTGGCTGTTCTTAAATATTCCACTACTTTCAGCCTGTAATATTCGTAAATTGTTTTTCCTTTTATTATTGGTTTGGAACCTTTTTTTTGCTATCAGTAGTGTTCATTGTTTAAAAATTTGACTCTCTTGACCATCGACATTATCTGTGTTCTGTACGCATCAGCTTGTTTTGTAATTATTTCTCAGTCTTGTGGTTATTTCGTAAAATTTTCATATTGAGCCAAAAATGATCAGCCTCAGTTTGTTCTTTGCTTGTTGTTAAGTTTTGGCCAAAATTGAGGCTCGTGTTCTTATAAAATTGTTCTTATTGAAAAAATGTGTATTCTGTTACTTGAAATGGGAAAGCAGGGGTCAAACGTATATGTACAGGGCCGCCGAGAGAGAGGCCGGGCCCCGGGGTAATTATTGAATACGGGCCTCTTGTCAGTTTGGTTGGAGGGTAAAGGGCGCGATAGCTAAACAAATGCAAAGTACAGCTGGAGATCTGGGGGTGCTGAGAGCCCCCCAGAAGGTCAAGGGCAGCGCCCTGGTAGGGGTCCAGGGGGCGAAGCCCCCGGAAGCTTCTTAGATTTTGTAATTTAGAACGTCTCAAAATGGCTAAGAATCATTTAGTCGTTCTTTCTACATATGTATGTTTGACCCACCCCTTTGCTTTCACTAAAATGACTGCAATTTTTCAATGAAACGAGGAATAATTCTTAACACAAAATAATTTCTCTATTAATATGGGTAAATAGACTTTCGCGACAATTGTGTCAATAGATGCCCTTTTTAGTATAAAGGTATGCATCATACAAGTGAATAATATTTTCTCGCATGAGTTGCGAGTTCACTCTTGATGCTTAGAATAGCCAAGTCGTTCAATCTTTCTTATGCTGCTTGGTAATGTGCACGAAATTTTTGATAAGCGAGCGCTTGAGCTTGAACGTTCTACTAGAGACTGTAACTAGCAATCTGTGAAATATCTCGAGGGTAGTGCATACGTGAGGAATAATTCTCCAAGCTTAAATTTAACGATTTTGTGCAAAAAGTAAGTGTACTTAACTTGGGATATCACTTAAAGATGTGTAACGGACAAAAAGAAAACTTCATTTTCTCCGGCCCTTTAACGGGCCCAGCTGATACCAAAACGACATTTAATGAAAAACTCAAAGCTTCATTTTCCGGGCCCCTTACAGGGCCCGGGCCCCGGGGCAGTTGCCCCGGCTACCCTCCCCTCTCGGCGGTCCTGTATATGTAGATAAATCAGCTGGCATCTCTGTTTCTGACATTCTTTCTGACATGACACTAAGTCCAGAAAAGCACACAGCACGAAGCGATACGCATCCAAACTGAGAAAACCAAAATTACTGTCCTCGCTTTCACTAGGTTTTATTAAAAAAGACGTACCATGAGAGTGATAAATTAACGCTAAGAAACAGTGCGATGTCTTTTTAAAAGACAATGGTTTCCAGTGGAATCACAATACCACAAATAATTCTCATGAATCTCAAGGCATTTTGACTCTTCCAAACCCATCCCAACAAGAAAGGGATGACCCTCAAACAAAAAAAACGGTTGTGGTCGATTATCAAAATTGCACTGAAGGCCCTAATTACCTTAAAGACGCTGTCAGGACATATGCTTAGGTGACTGATCAAATATTTTATGACTAAAGAAATTCCTATCGGAATAATTTTGTTTAAATTTATAATTAACCTACTCCCCCCCTGAGGTGCTGATTTTATTGCAGATTTGGGCTTTTCTCAGACACCAACTTTTTGATCATTGGGGGGGCGATCGCCCCCCCTTGCCCCCCCCTAGCTACGCTACTGCTATGACCCCGTTTATAGTAAACCGTTTCTAAAAGAAAATAGCACGAAGTCATGCCAGATTGGCTCCGTTTACACTAAAATATTTTCATAAGCGGAATGAAATGAAAATGATTTTGGAAACTGTATAATTTTGAAACGGTATGAATCGTTTCAGTGTAAATTGGTGAAAACGGAATGATTTCATTCCGGACTCAAATAGAGGTGTAAAAGTTTTCAAAACAGAATGAAAACGTTCAGTTTTCACCCATTTAAACTAAGACGATTCATTTCGTTTTCAAACCATATCTTTTACGAAATCGTTTTCGTTTCATTCTGGTTAAGAAAACATTTTGGTGTAAACAGAAGGCGAATCCTGTACGTACCGTTTTCATTTAGAAACGGTGTAGTGTGAACGGGGTCGAAAAAAGGGCCAGTCCGGGAGTTGAACCCGGGACCTCTCGCACCCTAAGCGAGAATCATACCACTAGACCAACTGGCCGATATTAACTGCAGGATTTAGGAGTCAAGACAATCTAACTGAAACTGGTACCCGTGCACTGATATTATTAATTGAAAAGTTCAACGAGACTTACAGGCTATCTTAAGAATAGCAGTGCACGGGTACCAGCTCCACTTAAATGATATTGAATCTTGGTTCCTTTGAAAACATCGGCCAGTTGGTCTAGTGGTATGATTCTCGCTTAGGGTGCGAGAGGTCCCGGGTTCAACTCCCGGACTGGCCCTTCTTTTGCCACATAAGATTCCTAGACACATCATATACACCAGGCCGTATTTGAGAGACAAAGCAGGGACCGTCTCTCGTTTGTCTTGTAAACATTGACTGACAGTAGTGTAGATCTATCCAGTGGCTGTATTTAGCGGTTTTTCAAATCACAAGTAGACATTGCAACGTGTCTAAGCAGTTTAAGATAAACAGGGCACTTTAGAGGATCAATATTTTGTCAGCCGATAGAAAGTAGTTAGGTGGACGAAAAGCTTTAAGGCTGATTATATGAGCAGAGCTGGCACGGTAAAAAGGCTGGCTCAGCGAATAGGCTAGCTCGCTTTGAGGTCAATATCACATTTACTGCATTCACACTGACATGGTTAAACTAGCTTCATTTACTCTATGTTCATTTACAACTAATCAAAATAATTCAAATTATCGAGTTGACCAATCAGAGTCTTCCATTTAAAACATGGTTTAGTTTAAGCTGGTTTAACTGCTAGTGTGAAAGCGGTAATAAATTGTCGATCGAGATTAAATGAAAATGAGGCAGACCGTTTTTCGGGCTAGCACATTTCTAGATAATCAGGTCCGTACTGGTTAATCATGCTTACCACTATTTTCCTTGCTATAAAAGTAGTTTGTTGTGATTTGAACTTCCTTTTTTACACGCAGTCTTACTAACCTCAGGTATATTTCATCTTGATTACTCCCAGTGTCTTTGAATAAACGGTAAATTGGCAGAAATGAGAGCAAAAAATCAACATCGTCTGAAAATGAAGAGAAGTCGGAATATAAATTGACGTGAAAATATATTGGATATTTCGAATCTAAAGCACCAACCAAATGATAAAACATTACTAAACAGAACATTTGAAAATTTGCTAGAGACACCGAATGTATGGATAAAATCTCCGTTTCAATCGCGATTCTTATATTTGCCTCCTTTTTCGCCCTTAATGCTCGAGAGATGGGCTTATAAGTATGGTCATTCTTACGGGAAACTAGCAGTCTTTGATCGGTAAAGAACTCTAGGATTGTGAGAAAAATCGGAAATATTTTATCAATTCTTAGCTTTTTCCCCTGAAACCAAACAGAGAAAAAACGAGAATGAAACCATACGAATTGTTGAGGCAATAATTCTTGTAGAGATTTACTGATTCCGGATTACAGATTATACGGATTCCGAATGTGTGCATGAAATACAGAACAAAGGGCTGCATTCCATATATATCATGAACACTCTAAAATTCCCTTCCCATGAAGCCAACATTTTAGCTGTTGGCTGGTTTCCTTCGTGTATAACCTTCTACATCGAAAAGTAGCTGTAAACAACCAACACAGAACCATTTTAGGCGTCTGAAGATGATAGGCCTAGTTTCATATCATGAATTATCTTGCAAGTTTGCTCTTGGTTGCCTTTAAAGGAGCCTGAAGTAAAAAAAAGCTGGGTTTAACAAGTTAGAGAACAAATGGTACAAGAGAATGCGGTATATGAGAACATACCTGGAAATTCTTGCATTGCGTTTTCCAGAACAATATCAGCAGTTCTGTTTGCTAAGAATGCTTCAGAGATTTCTCCACTCGCAAGCTGTGAAAAGAAAAGTATCTAAGATACAAATATGCCGGGGATTTAAGTTATATTCAAGTCAAAAGGGAGGGCAAGTGAAAATAGTGAAAACAGTGAAGGTATGTATTCCTTAATAACAAATAAGATAAAAAGAGATTCCTTTTGATTTATTTTGGCAATATGTTATTTATTCATTTGACACTTTAGCTGCTACTTATTACTTAAGAACATATTTCTTTCTCTTTATGGTTTTGGTTTTTGACAAAAAAATTCTTCTATTAGATTGAGACAGGTGAATATATTTTGTAAGACTTTGTTCTGTGCTTCCTTCGTCAGATATACTCTGGAAGACTTTAATGTTTTCTGAAGCATTGATAGTTATACAGGTATTGATATCAGCTAGTACCGATTTATCAATTTCAGCTTAAACAATGTGCGAAGGACTAAGCTACCATTTGGTTTTCCATACCAAGGTTTGTAACTACATTTAGTTGTCGAAAATCAGTGGGTGCATCTAGTTGTCCTCCTTCAGGTTTATCTGAGCTAGATGATTTAAAAACTGACCTCGTCTCCCTCAGTTGATATGCTTAAGATGTCCCTTCGTTTCTTTATCTGGAAAAGATTGGCAAAAGCCTGTCAATGAATAGCAAAATACCTTTAGGATCATCACATGACGTATTGTGAGGGACATCCCATAAGTAATTTACTGTAATCCGTATGATGTATGGATCCATATATTCACTTTTCCTTGCATATGGTTAGCTGTAAACCAACTGCTTTGGTGCAAGATATTCTAAACGGTATGCCTTCAAAACAACCGTTTCATTTGAGTTTGATTAGTGGGAATTCAGTGGGCCCAGAGGTGGAAATAGCCCAATCCAAAAAATCTAAATAGGCTGTAAAAACATATACCAGGTATCCAAAAAAATAATATACCTTACAAAGTCTATTTTAAAGGAAGCCATTAAATTGACAAACAAACGTAGTAGAAGCCTCATCTATGCTCAAGAAAAAAGGAAGTCTAGAATGAATAGATCTCAATTTCAAATTTTATTTCAATTCTATTCATAGCGTACAGTCCTTATACCAGGTTACACTATATTGTATAATAAACGACCCAAGGAAATCAATACTCATAATGCTCAGGCTGTTAAATTAGAAATAAACAAAATTAGAAATAACTGTAGGAAATGATTAGATATAGCTATAACGTACCTTGTCAACATGTAGCAGCTCTAACCTGAAATACTAAGAAGAGATGATATTTCAATGCGAAGACATTTATCGTCAAATACTTTCGTTCTAAAATATGCGAAGCATCCATAAATCAGCTTTCATGAAACTGAGCAATATAGGATATTTTGCAAGATAGAACTTTTACGTTCGAGAAAATATAAATGAAATATTAGGCAAAAAGCAATTTTCTACCAAAATAGATTACCAAAACGATTCATTTTCAATTAACAAAGTGTTGACCATCAATATTAGATGACAAACCTAAATTGAAATATCAAAACAGTCTTTAGAAGAAACCATCAATACTAGATAACGTTAATTCATTCATCCTTAATATATCAAGACAATAAGTAGATGGACCTTGGGACTCCTAACTCAAGCACTATCCCTAACACTTACGAAACATACAAGGAAAGATGGTATTTTCTGATGATCGATGTTGTCTGATAATCGCAATATCATGAAACTCTGAGTAACAACATACACGTAGTGTTCTTTGTGTGTTACTTCTATTGTAAGAAACAACTGCGGAATTTTCTCCCAAAGGGTTGATAACGTGACTTTAAATGGAAAGCAAACTCAAATCCATGTAGATTATCTACCTCCAGCCAGAGAGTCTTTGAATCCTGATTGAGACGAAGCGATTTCTGCATAAGGATTCTGAAATAGATTTTAAACATTTATCAACTCTACACAATTAATGCAATGCTTCGCTTAATAACCCCCTTATTTCAAAAAATCTCCTAGAATAGAGGCTATTTCGTGAACATGAATAGTTCTTGGCGTTTGGGCAATATGGTTATTTTGTTTTTAGGATACATTGAAATTCAAAATACAGTACCTTGCATTATCAATACTATTGTTTTCTTCAAATTCATATTTTGCTGCCATTATCCAAACACCTGAAGAATAGTTGTAGAAATATCAATAATGATTATGAACATAATCACAGTAGCAAACATGTAATCACTACTGTGATAAATAGGGATTATACACCACAGAAGTATAAAATCGAGATCACTACAAAAATGCAATCACCATGTAAAGGCGTGCTAGGTAACCAGAAGTATAAATTCACCACCTAAATAAGCATAATAAATCACCATGCAATAGATATGATCAACTACCATAGAAAACATCGTACACGTCATTAAAGTAGAGATCACCACCTCAGTAGCATTATTACCGAACACCAGCACAAAAGTTTGTAATCACTAAAAAAATGACAGTCACAGTGCACAGGCTTCCTAAGTAACCAGCAGGGTAAAATCACCTCCACATAAGTATAATAGCCACCATGTACCAAACATGATAAACTACCACAGCAAACATGATATACCACTAAAAAGTGATTTTGCACCTCAGAAGTACAGAATCACCATCTAAAATTCTACCAGAATGGCGTTACCAAAACATAGGGGTACTAAGTAACTAGCTGTAAAATTATCACCAAATAGCATAATAACAGTAATGTACCAAAGATGATAAACACCACAATACGCATCAAAATCTAATAAAGTAGTGATAATCCACCACGGTACTACAGAATCACATCCACAATACTAAAGAATGACCACCACAGAAGTCCAACATAACTACCGAGATAGTGATTAAACCAACCAAAACTGTATAAAATAACCAACAATGTGTCAAATCATCCCCACACTAAACATTATAAACCACCACAATAGGCATCATAATCTAATTAAGTACTGATTATCCAGTAGAGTAATGCAGAAGCAACACCACAGAATTGCAATATAACTACCGAAATAATGATTACATTATGATTCTTGTTCAAGTAAGAAATCAAATAATCAGATGAAATGAACTGAAACTTTGAATTTTATAACTTACTTGAATTTCTAGGATGTAGTTGCATGAGCCTTCCAAACGCTCTCCCAAGAGACGGTTTGCTTTGCTAAAATAAGTTAAGAAAGTATTGAAGAAGACCATCAAACAAATACCACCTTGAATAAGCGTCCAATCTATATAGTTGCGGTTTTAGGGGGCAAAGTGAGCCATGGCCCAGGCCCACTTCATACAGGCAAAAAGGCCCCACAAAATAATTAAAATTGCAAAATTCTGTATAGAAACATCAAGTTTGGTCTCACTAAGGTGTTTCACCAGGTCCCTGCATTCTCTAAAACCACAACTGGTGCAATCGAATAAGTGATAAAATTAATTGTCCTTTTTCAGACATAATAGACCTAGTGTGATTTATCAGGATTGATAGATATGAAACTTCCATAATGATAGCAATAGTTAGTGAACTAATATAAAAATTACCGTTTTCTTGCAAAAATCGATGTACTGCATCCACAACTTCAAGTCGTCCTAGAAATCGAGCAGATCAAATTCATTTTCCTGATAAATTGAGGCCCGAGGGGCAAAAGTAGAAAAGAACAACAGCCCCCCTAAGGCATGATTGAAAACACTACATACTGCATGACTCGATTATAGGGGACTTATCGGAAACTCTTTAAGTTCCAGAGGGGGGCTTATTCAAATTGGGGATTAAAATGGTCTTCTAAATATACTTTAACGTCTTCGACTTGTTCCTATAAAAGAGCGACTCAACTAAAACTCTATAACTACGTCTTTGTGATGTATATAGAATTTCTGACTGATATGAGATTGAAGTGGCTTTAGGTCAAAGATGCTAAAAAAGTTTTGAAAGACTTGAGAAATATAACCTACCCCAAATTTCTTCAAAGCTTTCTGAAAAAGATAATTTATAATCATTTAAAAATAAATACGATTTTAACTTATGAAAAGTATGTGATATACAGCAGTGTCTCATATAAAAGAAGCACTGATTAAAGAAACACAGACCTGACATTCGATAAATAACCACAAGTATCATAAGCAACACCAATTGATTTCAGAGGCAAAGCTTCAGTAGTTATCCTGTTTTCCAATATTTCTAATTTTCTCACCAATCCTCAATATAGATATCAATTGAGAGGCCCCAAAAATGAGATAAGTGAGAAATTTAAACACATTCATTAGAAAAAGCCACTAAACTCGCATGGAATGCCAAATCTTCTTAATCAAAGTCATTTTCTGAAGCAATATGAATGTTCAAGCTAAAAAATCTGATCATTAAGTATTGGTGGCTACTATCTGGCCGGTTGAAGTTTCTTATAAGTCAGTTTCTAAGTGGTGGATAGTATTGTAATGTAAAGAATTCATACAAACCTGAAAAATATAATGCATTCTTTTTAATAATCCAGTTTCTGCTGCTGAATGCTTCATTTTTAAACCAAGTCTCTATAATGACAAGTATCTCTATAGCATAGCATTGACTATAACGATATCATAGTGCTCAATGTACGAAGGTACAGAGTGATAAAGGTGAGAAGCAAAAAAGGAGACTGGCTCTCTTTAACTTAAACTTGCTCTTTATAGTCTGTCTGACGATTGCGTAAGCACGAGACTCAGACTGATTGAAGGACATGCCTCTTTTTAATGTGTTCATTCTGCTTTACAATTGCCCTTTACTCGCGTATCGAGCACTATAGCTAGGATAAGCAATTTCTAATGGAGTTAGATTAATTTATTATTGAATGTAATGGCTACTTTAATTCCATGCCGGGGGCAAGGATTATCACAGAACAGTTTACAACGACAGATGCAAAAAACAAAACTATGCCAATCATATGCTCAAATAACTAATCAAATCAATTGATAAAATAAGATACCTGGGTTCTTTTTCTTCTTAGGCTGTCAACATTCAATTCATACTGTAAAACAAACAACATAAACAACTTCAAACCAATTTGACAAAATATGCGCACAAATATAGAACGTAGTACTTATATGACCTACAGCCGGTAAAGCCTTGCGTATCCGTCAACTAAATAAATAAATTCTAGTTTAATACCGCTTCCACACAGTTAAACCAGCTTAAACTGAACCAGGTTTTAAATGGAAGACTCTTATTGGTCAATTAGATAATTCCAATGCTTTTGATTGGCTGTAAAAGAACCTAGTATAAATATAGTTTGGTTAAACATGTCAGTGTGGATGTGTTGTAATCTAATCAAATGACGGTTTGATTCAAAATTGCCGTTCAATGAGGGAAAGCTAGCCCCATCGCTTTGTAGTTACCAGTCTTTTATGAGTTAACAGCTAGTCCCAACTGATTGGCTGAGAACTTGAACCAATCAACGGCCTTCATTCCAACAACCAATCAAACCAATGAATATGATTCAGATTTTGACGTCACATTAATCATTTCCTAATTACCTGACGTCGCAATCAAAATTAAACGCAAGAAAGATAAATCAGGCAATTTAATCAGAAGAGACAAAAGCTTTCAGAATATCGTCGATTGTTGATCGTATTTCTTCGCAGTATATTCGCAATATATTCAGTCGTTATACACTCGTTGTATACAGCATCGTTATACACTCGTTGTATAGTCAATCGTTATACACTCGCAAGAGCGTATTACTACACATTCGTTGGACAACCTATCGCTATATATTCGTTATATAGCACATCGTCGTACATTCGTTATCGTTCGTCTAATACTTGGAACACACAAAGCCAAGATGACTACCCTCGTTGGTAACGAACGCACTCATTCGCCGGTGCAAGGTGAAAATACCGAACTGGAAAGTCTGAGAAGTCAGTTGGCAACAACACAAGCTAAACTCGCTTCCACTGAAGAAGTTAAACATCACCTTATGAAGTAAGTAAAATAAAGTGTTAGAACTTTAAACTAGTTTAATGACAATCTACGAGTTGATCTTATTTCATCAATCATACTTGTTGAGTCAGTAAATTTTACTTTTAAACTTTTCTTCAATTGGCATCGTTTTCCTTCACCATAAATCTAACCTTTAAACTTTCTTTTTTGCAGAAAATTGAAAGAGAGCCAAGACAACAAGGTCGTCTCAGATAAAAGTTTTATCAAACAGGTAAATAAACCCCATCTACTTTAACTAAACTGACTTTAACTAACACACTGGCTAGTTTTTAGCTTAAAGACCATTACCTCTTATGATCAGAGCAGGCGACTGCATTTCTCATAAGCCATCACTAGGTTCCGAGTCTGGGTTTTAAGCACCAAATGCGAGCCTTATGAATTTATGCTACTATAAACATGGCTCTGAAGAAGGATTGAATCAAAACCACGAATTAATGCCTCACTGTGGATAAGCCTGGACTTGGATACAACTTGAAATTACTTTGCTAAACTATTGTGCTATCTTAGATAGCTAATTCTTATCCGACTTAAAATCAGACGAAATATGTTTCGAGAATGGATGATATCATTCATGAGTGTAATGACTGTTATATTCATTTCAGATTCAGAAGCTTCAAGGCGAAAGAGAGGAAATGCTTTCAATGCTGAAAGAGCAGAAAGAAATCATCGATGAACTGATGGAGAAAGAATCCCACAAAGTCAAAGGACTTCGTTCAGGTAAACGAGATTTGATCCAAGAAAATACAAAAATGCAGGAAACGATTGACCAACTGCACAACGAAATTGCCGAGTTGAAGTTGAAAAATGAAGAAAAATTGGGTAACATTGTCGAAGAATCTGCAATTGTCCAAAAGGACTTGGAACTTCAATTATCTACCTTCAAAGCCGAAGTTGAAAGTTACAAATGTGAGCTGGAAAAGTCAAATTCACATACGAGAAGTCTGGTAAAAGAGGTTAGTCATTTAACCATCGAAAACGACCTCTTCAGAGATGCAATAGACCAGAAGGATATTCTGATTAAAGAGCTGGAAGACAGCTACAAGTCCCTCGAAGAAGAATGTATTCAGTTGAAGACAAGCTTCGACCAGGCTCAAGAAATCAATACCAACATGGTGCAGAATCTTGCTAGTCAAAGGGAAGAAGTCAAGAAAATCGAGGCAACCATGAGAAAGAATTCTAAAGTTTCAGAGAAGAGAGATACCGAAATTGAGAAGCTACTAGCGAAGATAGCAAATATAGAGAATAAAGCTAAGGAAGTGTTGTCCACTGCAGCAGTTGTAAAAGGAAAACAGCGAGGAAAATTCAGAAAAGTCGTCAACTGGATGTGGATGAGAAACAAGGCAAGACAGTGAATTAACACTAAATATACAGTTACTTTAGTTTATGTTCATGTTCAGAACATATAATTGACATGTTGTAAGAAGATTTGAATCGTAAATGTAATGTTTGTTTTGAAAATTTGAGTTATTTTTGTGGAAATCTCAGCTGTAGCTATATAGTCTCATGCTAGCAAACATACTGTAAAGCATCGAATAAGGCCCTCGTATAAGCAGCTCACTTTCTATGTCAATTGTTTAAGGCAGCCTGTCTGAATGGGTTTATCATGCACGATAATGGTTGAGAGACGAAGTGATATATTATTTAGAGACATTTTGTCTTGTTTTTGGACTGGAGAAAACCATGTTGAGAAGCACCCCGCTTCTAAACCCAAATATTCAACAAGGACCAAGGTGCTTATTCGAAACTTTACAGTATATGCAGAGTGCATTTAATACACTCACAAGGGTGGTGATATGTCATTCTAAAATGGGGTGGACACACTTACAAAGGGGGTATATTATTTTACACATGCTGGGTATATCATATTATTGCAGTGGATAAGCTGACAAGGGTTGGTATATCATCTTACCATGGTGGATACCCTTAAAAAAGGGTGGTGTGGCTTGTCATTTGTTACAAAGGGGTTGGTTTGCTAAGACAGGGGGTGGCATATCATGCTTACATGCGGTGGGTCACTCTTAAACGGGATGTCATATCTTCTTGCGCAAAGTGTCCACCGCAGGTAACACATATACCACTGCCTGAGGTATAATACACAATCTCCTTATAAATGTATCTAATACATGTGAGTATAATATACCTCCCCCTGTAAGCATCAACTGTAGTTTGGTATATAGGTTTGCAAGTCTGCTTGTTGAGGTAATGTGCAATTCAGCTCATAAAAACATTGATGGGGCAGGCACTACAGAAAGTCCAACATTTATGAGCTTTTCTATTTAGTGTGTGAAAGTCAAAAGATATTTGTTTGTACAATAAGAGTGCAATCAAAATGTACTTGATTTCATACCCAAGACTCCACACTGATTTTGGATGGGAGCAAAACAAATGCACACTACCTCAATGAATAGGATATGTTTTCCAATTGGCTTCAATGAAATTCTACTGCATGCGACAAAAACACTTAATATTTCAAAGCTTATAAAACATCTTGTATCAAGGCAATAACAAAGTTGACAACAAGTTGATGTAAATTTTGATGACAACATAGAAGCTGGATGATTCAAAACTTATAATGATATATTTTTTACAATGCAATAAGTTCAAATAAGTTGATTTCAACAAATATCAATTTTCTAAGAACTAATGATGTTGTAATCAGATTAATATGCAACAAGCATTTTATGGTTTTTGAGAAGAAACTAAGAAATAAATAGCTGACCTGAGCTCATATGAACAATGTAACTTGATAGAGCAGACCACAGACATCTCTATTTGCAATTGTAAAGTGATGCTTTAATAACTATTTTTCAATTTGGATGCCTTGCCTTAAATAAAGTCTTCATCAACTCATTTTTCTTGAAAATGTATCACATTGGAAATAATATATAAAAAAAAACTTTGAATTATTCAGATATTCTGTTGCTTAAATTGTTATCAACTCTATATGGAATCTTATTTACCTCTTCGAATATCATGCCTTTTTGATACAAATAGTTTTAGGAACATGGACAGGTACTTTAGAAATAAATACGCAACAAAACTCCATCCAAGATGCAAGAACCATGAAGAAGCAGTACAGGAGGATGTTGGCAATGGAAGAGCCATGAAGGAATGGAGAACCAGAACAGTGGAGTGATGAGAGGAAGTTATCTCAAAATGATCATTCTGGGAACCTCGAGTATGAAGAACAGCTGAAGAACAACCCAAGCCATTTCATGCCTACTCTCTGTAACAGCCTTGTCCTAGAGATGTTCTGGCCCTAGGTCCAGGTAAGGTTTCTCCTATATTTGAAATATGCCACCTTTAATTGTAAAATCCCAAGGATAATTAGTTACAAAGCACACAATTAATGTTAGAAAGGGATGAGACCCCATTAATTTTCCAGCCAAACAACACACCATTCCATACTGCTAGGTAGACAAATATCTTTATGGGTTTAGAGTTGTGAGGCTTCTCCAAAAGTAAACTAACCGCACTGGCAACGGAGAAACTACTGCATTTTTCAAGATTAATTTAATCATACAAACCTTGAGATACTTTAAAAAATCTTCTTTATCTACCACTCTCCGCTGCAGTTTGTATTCAAGATCAGTTCTTTTCTTTATTATAGTTCTACAAAAAGATAACAATTAAAGATAATTAGGATAACTATACACGATTAGGATCTGATCCCATGGCATGTCATTGCTCTTTTAACCGAGTATTGGGGTACTCAATTTAATCAACCAACTCGAGTATGACACTTGGAAACCCCATAAGACGTTGACAAAGAACATTAGGTGTTGGATCTACATACAGTACCGCATTAAGGAAGCCTAACATCGCGTTGCGAGAATTTGCGCGACGCGCTCGATCCTCGATGCAATCGCGTGGGCAAAAATTCAGTTTTTTCATCATGAAAGATCGCGGACATCGAGATCGAGCGCGAACGAGCGTGAACGAGTGCGGGGTCCACGATCCGCGATCCACGATTGTCTGCGATTTATTCATTTAATGTGCACTCCTTTTGAAGCTCTAATGAATTTCGTGGTCAAGGTGGACTGGGTAGAAATTATTCAAATGATTATTGGTTTCGCTGGTGACCAAGTCATATGTTTTAGGCAATAACAAAAATGTATCCGTATTTGTCAGACAACTACAGGTAACAAATCATTAATCTAAATCCTCAAATAGCCGAAATTTAAGAAAGTTCAGAAACCTTGCCAGCTAAAAACCCTGAATACTTAGGCAACTTTGAGGGCTAGGATAAGGGTTCAGTTGCTTACCCTATTGAAATGAAAGTGTACTAATAGTTGAATTGGTTCAAGGGACATTCTATAAAATCCACCTCGACAGAAAAAAACATAAAAAGTACTTAATTTGAAAAAAATTAAAAACCCATATAAAACATATATTCCTTAGCTCAGTAAACGTTTTTACAAGGAAACTAGATGAGACCCTAAAGCTTCCAGTTCCTTATTTTGAGGTATTTTTTTGCTATTTCGTAGTCTTGACCGCTTTATCATCATAACAGATTTTTACTTGAAATAGGTTTATTAGATAGCTGTGGCAATTGTCAGCGTTTAGATCAAGACCCGAGAACAGTTTTTGGGTTGATGGTTTTGATTTTTATTGTCTTATGACATGTGTTCTCTGTAATAGGTCTTGTTCCCAAGAGGCAAATTAAGAAAAAAAGGAGTGTAAAATACTTCTTGGAAATCAGATGAGCTGTGAGGAAGAATGATAGTCTATTGTTCTTGGGAATGTTATTTTAATTAACTTATGACCTTCAACACACCAGCCTCTAACCCAAGAGATCTCTCCTTTCATTTCAGCAAATTGTCCGCAAGACGTACACGTTTTTGTAGCCAAGAAACCAGTTTTTAAGAAACCTAGTACTAGAACTCAAAAATTTAAGTTACACTATTTTCCTTTCATAAGAACGATTTTATAAGAACACCAGCCACTTTGTTGGAAAAATTGACCATCAAGCTCCGCGATTAGATCGAGAGGTCCGCGATACGAAACAATAGCCCGCGTTCGCTCGCGAATGGTCGCGATCCGTCGCGAAAGGTCGCGTTTCATCACGATCGATGTATCGCGGGGTCCGCGATAGAGGGCATCGAGGGGTATCGAGGATCGAGCATGACTCGCAAAATACGCGATCCGCGATGTTAGGCTTCCTTAATGCGGTACTGTACAATAATGCTCTTGTAGATCAAAGACCACAGCAGAAAGTACCATACTTCCCTTACTGACAGCAACCAAGGCCCTTTCACACAAAAGCTTGTTGCTTAGCTAGGAGGGGAGCTGTATTAGGGGAGGGGGGAAAATTGTCAAGAATGCCGACGGGCAAAAACACAAAAAGTATCCCAAACAAAACACAAGGCATCACATCTAACATCATCACAACTCTTTGGCAATCAGGCGGATTTTAAGAATTCGGGGAAGAAAAATATACGGTATACATAGTTATAAATAAGCCTATTATATGCATAATTGAATTCTCTATCGTTTGAAGGTTGGGAAAAGTTTGAAGGATATATAATTAAGGTGATCTCTATCGGCCTAACTATGATGATCCATAACAAAACATACACTTGCAATGCCGACACCAACCAGAAATTATCAACCTTTTTCACTATTACCTCGACCAAGAACTTGTCTAAGAACTATTCTTTTCTTTTGTGTCTCCTCGATGATTGGCGGCTTTAATTAGACTTTATTCTGCTTATTCTAAACTTGGGTTTTCATTCAAAATTCAACATGAATCTCTTGGAGAATGGGATTCCCCTGTGACAAAGTGAGTTTACGCAATGGACCATCTTACCTGGAAATCTAAGTTCGGATTAAAATCCAAGTTTAGAAAAGCGGAATAAAGTCTAATCCGCCGGCAATCAATCTAGATTTCATTGGGTAAAAACCAACAGAGGTATGCTGTATTGTTCTCTATCCCAGGTATCGGCTGTGTCTTCATCATGTCTCAAAACCTTTTTCATTATAATTTTAGGCCACCCACAGAAGAAAAATTCATTATCCATACTGACCTAAGTTCGTTTCTACTGAAAATTCCGTTTCTTTCAAGATCTTCCAACTCGGGGAGCATACCCTCCAGATTCTGGAATACATGTTCGGCCATTGCTGGAATGTTGAAACAATACACTGCCTAATTTTCACTGAAGAAAAGGACAGAATTCTTCGATTTCTCTCACACTGCTCAACGCCAAGAACAACAACAACACAAAAACGTGGTTACCTTATTCGGTTTAAGAAAATATTGGAAATATCTCGTTTTCAAAACGCGTCTAGCCAAAGATGGTCAAAGAGTTGTTGACAAAAATTGTTAGGATGCACCAAAACAACCAAGCCTCGCCATGGTTAATGTTTGGGTTTTTTGGGGTTATTAGAAGGGCTATGGCTAGGGTAGTAGGGGATACGGTTAGGTTTAGGGTATGGGCTGGGGTTTGGTTAAGGGTACGGGTAGGTTATGTTTAGTCTTAGGGCTAGGATAAGGGGGTTTTTGAATGCTGTCAAAGTTAGTTTCAGAAAGAGGCTTCCAATAGGTTGTTTTGATGCATCCTAACAATTGCTGACAGAGTTATTGAGTGATTTTTAGAAGTTATGCAAAATAGAAAGTTGACATAAACTCCAGTTTTTATTTTACCATCGATGTTGAGGTTAAATTGTGAAATCTCTGCTAAAATCTAGAGCATCAAACAACTGGAAAAGCCCTGAAAAATATCTTTCTTGCAAAGTTTTCCGAACAACGGCTTCTGGAATGCCCGATATCGTGCACAATTTTGTTAAACAACCTTGGGCCTAAGTGAAACAAACAGGCCTAACTAGATTAATCTGCTGTCGAACTGAAGAGTCGAGTCAATTTAGATAGACATGAGGCAACTTCGATTTCTTCAAGATACTTTTACTCCCGATTTTGGACACCAGTTGAGAAACATTTCTACTATGCCTCTGAGAATAAATCAAGCTAACTCTGTTTTTAGAAGACTTTTGCCCAATCAACATCATCATGGAATTTACAGGATTTCCTTCAGATTTCAAAGTGGGAGAAAACAATACCAAAAATATTCGTCAGATAAGCATAAATCAGTTGCGACATATGCACTTTCTATAGCTATACTTGTTGGAGGCGCATCGTATGCTGCAGTTCCTTTATACCGCTTGTACTGCCAGGTAAAGGCAAATACGATACTTTGTGATTTGTACCTACCTAACAAAAGTACATCTACACATGTTTGCTTTTGTTCGAAAGCACCTGCAATCTACCCTTCCTGTGAGATATGATCACACATGCTAATGAAATATTGAACAAGTTATTTGATTCCTATGTGCAAGCCTCCAATTCGTTGCCAGATCTGCAATGATAGAGATGCGTAAAGCACAGAGGGCCACCAAACAACTAATCAAGCAGTGCGACCTTACCCCTTCCTCTCAATACAACCACACCCCTTGACTTATTCTGCCTTGAGTTACAGATGGCATAAGATGCTTTCTCACTTTTTTATGACAGGACTGAAGGTGGGTTGAAACTCAGAACCCTTTGGAAATTGTTAAGTAATTTAACAACCTGACCATCCTTATCACTAGATGGGTTTTATAATACACTTAGGTTCAATATGTATTGGGACACCTAGCAACAAAATGGCGTCTCTTCCTTGACAATCCACTTAGGCCCAAATTTTCATTTGCGATTTGCGAGCTCTTCCTGTGATGCGTAAGCGAGGTTTTGGCGCCAAATTGAAAACACTTGCTCACGCCATAGTTTGAAATCAAAACTTCGTAGATTTGAACAGTTTTAAAAGTGTTTAGGCAAGGAAAAGAAAACAGAGTGAGGAACTAAAATGTTGAGAATACAAACAAACATTTGCACAAAAGTTGATAATTAACTGGTGAAGATCTCCGAGTGATTTCAGTGAATTATGGCTGGAAAGACTCCTAGTGAGTTGAATGTTTTGATTTGGAAAGTGAAACTAACGAACATTTCACTCAAACAAATTTATTTGAAATATTAACTTTACTGTTGATAAAGCGCTGGCAAGGATGAAGCCATAGTGAAGTCTCTCAATACATTACAAAAATAAAAATGATCTAGCACAAATCAAAAATGGAGCATGTATTGTTGGTAATATAAAATTAAAAAAGGTAGGTTTTTCTACTTTATAAATGCTGTAATTTTTCTCCCAAAGCTCATCTCTTACTCGAGATATTTTAGAAAAGTCTCTTTGTGTATCAAACTAAGGAAGACTTTGATGAAACTTTTCATTGCAGCCTACAACTGCGATAAAAACTCTTTCCGCTGGTTTCTTTATGAGTGACTCAAACATGGGCTAAAGCAGACAAATTTGAAAATTCAATCTACCCTCTAAACTCTGGAATAAATCTAAGATTATGAAACTTAGAAACATGCCTTGATAAAACCATAATAATATTTCTCCCCCCATAATTATCTAGGCATTTTGCAAGCCTTCCTTTTTGCTGTATTTTCTTCTCAAAAAGAGTAATAGAAGAAAATCATGTGGTCAAATGTGATACACCTATTTTTTTGATATTTTTGTTAAAATTTTCCTTTTCAACTGTGTCAAACTTCAGTAAATTACAAAAATAAAACTATGACTTGTAGCTGTTTACAGTTTTGGCAGCCATTTTGTTGCTAGGTGTCCCAATACATATTGAACGTAAGTGTAGGTTTGGCAGGAAATAACCCTGCCTAATACGAGGGAAACTCTTGGAAAGGAGCCGGCATCCCTTTTGACTCAAAGCTTCATGAATTCATGTTTGTTATGTTTTACAGGCATCTGGGTATGGTGGAACAGTGCGGGTGGCAGATATCGGTGAAAAAATAGAAAACATGCAAAAGCAGAAACACAGGACTATTAAAGTGAAGTTCAATGCAGATAAAGGTGCAACAATGAGGTGGAATTTTAGGCCACAACAGACCGAGATAAAGGTTTGTTATTGGCATCTTTTCAACAATTGAAAGTAGACCACCATAATCATAACATAGCCTGATTCATTGATCCACCAATCATCATATCAAACTAATATTAATCATGACAATCAAAATCATTTGAACCAGGAGAATCATCAAGTACATTAGGACTGTATGGTAGGGTGGTACAATACTTTGAGAAGAAGTAGGATCGGAAAATCAATCAAGATAATCTTGAGAATGTTACTTCTCTATAGTATTCAGTGTAAAGATGATGAGATATAGTCAATATATCAAGATAGTTTTCATTGATATGAATTAAATCCCAATAATGAAGTAAGGGATAATTAATCAACATGATTTGTGTCAATGATTAATGGAATAGTTGCTGATCCGTCTTGTTATCGGTGTTGATTTTTGATTGGTGGTGATTTTTAACTGGTGATGATTTTTAATTTTTGTCTATTGATTATTAAAAAAAATTATTTTTGAATTCAGATTGTTCCAGGTGAAACTGCGTTGGCATTTTATACAGCTAGAAACCCAACTGACATAGCAATTACTGGAATATCCACCTACAACGTCATACCGTATGAGGCTGGACAGTATTTCAACAAAATTCAGGTAAAAGCTATTATCAGTATCAGGTTTGAATTTGTAAAAAATAGATGGTAGAACAGAAAAAGTATATGGATGGGAAAGTTAACCAGAAATCTGTGGCACAACGCTAATTTTATTGCCACTTTAGATTATTGGAGGTATGCAATGGACTGCAAAGGTTTAATGTTTGTTTATGATTTCAGTGATTTTAGATAAAAATTAGCTTTGAACATGAATGCTAGCAAACCTACTCCTTTACGCGGTGGAAGGATACTCTTATTAGAGGGTTTTTTAAAATTTTGCATGATGTGATATGCTTCATTCCTTAATGAAATTTAAAATTCTTGAAATGATATTGATGTTATTTTTCCTTCTTAGTGCTTCTGTTTTGAGGAACAACGGCTAAATCCTGGTGAAGAGGTAATTTTGAAATAACTTGTTGTTTCTAAATAATTCTACTTGTCACACAAATATAATTATCATTCTATATTTCATACTAATATTATGCGATAAAGGCCTAATATCTTAGGGTTTACAAAGAAATGGTTGCCTGTAACCACCAAATTGAAAATTTGGAAGCTATGATGTGTACTCCTTGAATAATCTGCCTAAGCTCAATTGTTAGGAACCTTAAAACCTTTGGTTTACAACCCTGACCCTGGGAAATTAATGGACAACAAGGAAATGATTTGTATTTTTTCTAATTTCCAGGTTGATATGCCGGTTTTCTTCTACATCGATCCAGAGTTTGTGGAGGACCCTTATTTAGCCAAAGTCAATGAAATCACGTTGTCGTATACTTTCTTTGAAGCAAAGGACATGACTGCTGCAGAGCTGCAGAAGTACAAAGATCTTGCTGGACAAACTTAGAATTGACAAACTAAATCTATTTGTATGTGATTGTGTAGTGTAGAGGTTAAGGCCGGTTTTCTATGTTGCAGATCTATTGACAAGCTCTCAGGTACAAGAACTCAGGTTCAGTTTCTTATTCAGACCCTTGGCTCACCTCTTACTTTGCTCAAGCGACTTTACTTTGCCGAGGCTGTCTGAATCAATAGCCTGTCAGAGCTATTTCAATTCTGCACATGGTTATATTACAAATTTCATTAAAAGTGAATCCAGGCAAGGAAGAGATGTATTTAAGTATATACAAACGAGTATTGATTAGAAATGATTGCATTTGCCTGAGATAAATAACTCTCAAATTTTAATCACAAATTGGTGATAAATACTTTACAAACAAGTATAAGATTTAGTGGAAAATATATAATCCAGTCAGAAGGAATGATTGGTATTGTGAGAAACAACAAATCATACAGTTTCATTTTCGTATTTACAGTATACAATTATTTTCGGTTGATTGCAATTGATTCATAGCTTACCCAAGATTATATGTGCATGGTAGTTTCAATCAATGTCTAGTTGATGCAAATTCAGGATGGTTATTTTCAAAAGAAAATTGCAACTCGTCTCTATTTTCTAGTTCTTCTTGGAGAAGCATTGCCCTTGACTGAATAACTGATATTTGTTCTCGCAGCGCTTGTATTGTGTCTTCTAGCTCCTGGAAAAACATGATATGGTTAAAACAGGATTGAATAATGTATCTGACATGTCCAGAAACGTGCAGTTGCTACCTCAAGTCAATCAGGGTATGCACTTGACTACATTCTAAATATTGACACATTGGAAATATTCATGATAGACAAAGAAGAGAGGCTGAAAAATGTCATGTTTTTCAAATATGTCCTGCTCTATTTCTATTTACACTGACATCAACAGCCTGTTGTTTACTTTTAATGATAAACGCTTTTATAAAAGAGCTATGGTGAAATAATTTCTGGAAACCTTAATCAAGGCTCCAATATTTTTTATAACTCTGTCAAACTTATTCAATCAACCATAGCCTTTATATAAATAGTATATTATTAGGCAACATGAAAGTGATAGAGAGTTAAGTTTGGGAAAAACCAAAAAGTTCCTAACTTACATTTCGTGCGGAATTCGGAAGCAAGCCTCTAATTTTTTCTTCATATTCAAGTTTGAGCCGCGATATCTGAATGAAGATAGATTTGAATAATTCTTCAAATGCATTTGTGCCATAGTGGAAATATTTATGACAATTCATTACCGTTTTGCAAATCTGGTGATCCAAGCTAGTGTGTTCCTGCTAAGTACTGGACCAAGAATACGTCTCTAATTTGTTGGTACAAAGTAGATATTACTGAAGGATGTTGTTTTTCTGCTATTCTGTTTTAGCGCTAAAAAAAATCATCTAAAATATTCCCAATAAGACCCCTCACCGATAATCTCAGTTCTATCAGTTTCTCAATGTACTGGAATATTTTAGCGATTCAACGTATTGACAACCATAATCCTACTTGTTATTGCCCCCTCTTCTCTGGTATTATGGGCAAATTTTCGTCCAATATCATTGGAGTATCTAGGCAGAGAGACAAGCCTCCACTCTCATGATATTCTACAGCCTAAAATAATCATAATCGAGGACTTCACCGTTTCCACATTTCTAGTGTCATGAGTCTTTAGGAGTAATCTGATCTTATCCTGCCCAACATATACCAACAAAATCTAACGCATAGGGGTACGAAATATCAAATACTACTTCTCACGAGATATCAAATATTCAATACACTTACGCTTTCCTCTGATTGCAGCTGAACTTCTTGGAATTTCCTGTCAATCTGCTTTGATTTTGCACGATGCATCTCAATATCTTGATTTAAAGACTGAAAAATTGAAAACTTATTTGAAATGGCTTTAATTTATGTTTCAACTCAGCTTTTAATTTCATACGAAGTGTAGGGTGTCTTTTCATTGTTTTTAATAGATTTTGATTATCATAAATAGATTTCATTGGCAAAATAAACATCCATATACCTTGACAGCACTCTCGTGGTGTTTCTTGATGTGTGTCTTCTCGATTTCATGTTTTTGAGATAGATCATTAACTCTCATTTGAGCTTCATTTTGTTCTCTGAGTAAGAGAGATAAAAATACTGAATTCTGCATACAGAGAAACGTCTATCAAGCCATAAGGGGGCTTATCTAGCTTTGAGGTTCTAGAAGGGAGTTTATTAGCGCAGTTAGTTTTTAAAGAGGGGTGGGAGAAGAAATTTCTCACTTCCAACCATGTATAGTTAGAAATTCGCAATATCACGATGAAATGCATATATTGGCTACCCAGTTGGTAGAGCTATGACGTGTCACGTCAACAGTGATGGGTTTTAGATCCTACACGGGTCATTCATCATTCAAACATCTATCTTGATCTTGTAATACCGGTACAAAACATCTATATAGGTAGAAACATTGGGAGAGAAAGCATGAATTACTTAAGCTTTAAGTAATCCATGTTTTCGCTAAGCTTCCAATTTTTCTGGCTAAATAATTTTGCCTTACCTTGACACTCTATCAGTTAGTTCGGCCACTTGGCTTTGCAATTGTGTGATAATCTATAGAAACGAGGATCAAAATTAATTACAAGCTATTACAACAATATCAATCATATTGCCTTTACCTTTACTTTGACAACATAGTGGCAAACATCACATCTTACTGTGTGGTATCCTGGGTAAGGAACATGCGATTTTCAATCACCCAATTAATCATTTAAAAAACTGTATTTCGTATTTCGTACATTCGGCTTACAAGCTGGGGTCCAACAAGGACCATTTATCATTGCCAGTATTATATATTTGGTAAGGGCTTTATTTTTAACGTTATCATTTTCCTATCATTGGGTAATGAGAAATGTGGCTACGACAATAGAAAGCCTTTGAAATCAAAATGTTTATGCCTCTGCTATAGACTGTGCAGAGTGAATTTAAAATATGTAAGACTTACCATTTGACTTTTATCAGAGCTGAGGGAGTATTCTCGTTCTATGTCTTTCAGCTTTGTATTGGCCTGAAAAAAACAGACGGATTACTATGCATGCAATACGAAAATAGCAAATAATATTCATTAATCATTGAAATCGTTGATGGGTAAATCTTTATCATATCTTAGTTAATCTGAGTAAATAAATTGGTCTGTTTCCAACAAAGTGGCTTATCCAACGTGTCTAGTTTCTTCTGACTTCCTCTTACCGCTTCCAGCATGCGCTCCATCTCGGTAGAATGCTGGTTCTGCAATGCCAGTCGTTGCTGCTCAATTTGTGATTGAAATTTTGACGTCTGAAAGTAAAACGAAATTATGTGATTGGACTGGTTCAAGAGCAGGATAGAGAGAATCCTACCAGGGATTAAGGTTTCAACTTTGATGAGGACCAAGATATGGAAGCGAAGCTTCCTTCTCATTCATATTCATAACCATTGAGGAGAGAGATAGGACAATAGAAGTAAACTTATCGTTAGCAACATCACTGAGTAGGACAATATTTTGAGACGGAAAATAGTGGTTGATTTAAAATCATCTGCATCCAAAGCTGGGATGAAAATAAATACCATTGCTTCTTCTTGTCGTTGGAAATTCTGTTTCTCCTCTTCTCTTAGCATTCCCAGCTCTACCAGCTGTTGTTTACGCAACGAATTGGCTTGTATTACCTGGAAATGGAAACAAGAGCATGTTAACATGACTCTATTCTTCCGGTATTTTTGACTTAGGCCCTATTCATGTGAGGTGTGCTAGCCAGGTTTTCTCAGATTGCTTAATTCTCTCGGATTGAACGATGATAAGGAATATCTGTATTTGAAGAAGCATTACCTCGTCTCGAAGGTCCCTGATGGTTTGCTCGTGTTCATGAAGCTTCTACAAGAAAACACGTCCGGTTATTACAGTCTTTCATCCGTACATAACTTGAGAATGGGGAGCTAAATTGGAAACATAGCGAGACATGATAACAACTTCATGACACTCATGAGAGTAAAACGTCGGAAAAAGAACGAAAATGAAGCCTGGCGAATCGTTATACAGTCTTTGACATGTAAATCATTAGAGGATGGCGAGAAAAAAGGGAAAGGTAGCAAAACATAATAAACTAAAGCTTTGTCTCTGACACTAATCAGAGTGGTAGGTCAGAGAGAGAACGAAAATCGAATCTAACGAATTGCTATGCCTAGAGGTGGTTACCAATTGGCCAATGAGGAAGAAGGCTAAGTCCACACAAGCCCGTTTCATTTTGCTCTTTTTTGACACCAAAATAGAACTTAAGCTATAAATAAGGCCTACTGCTGTGAGTATATACTATAAATAAGGCTGACTGCAGAAAACATGATAGGAAAACAAATGAGTTTCTCTACCTTGAAGTCACTATCCCGTTGTAGTCTGTGCTGTTCTTCAGATTCTTTGATTGCTTGCTGGTAAGTGGACTTCAGTGACTCCTGCGTTTAAGAAAAACAATATTTCATTATAAAGATGGTAAAGATCAAAAAGAGTAAAAAATAGACCGGGTATCCCAAAAATACAATCAAGGCCTTTTACATCATCAGAAAACCAAAAAGGTTAATTACAGTTTCAACATACACACCTCAAGAAATGGGTGTGAAAAACATTGTTTTTAAGGGCATACAGTAGGTGCAAATAAGGCTTTGTATTCATAAGGGGTTTATATATACGAAAGCTTGCCAGGGCCGCCGATACAAGCCGATCATTGTAGGGGTCCAAAGATCTTTAATATCTGATTAATAATATCAACAAAAACTTGGCTACAAAATTGACGACAGATTATCCTGCTGTGTGGGGGCACTTCCCACACTTCTTTCGGTCCTGAGGCTTATAATTAGGCGGATTCAGGACACCAAAAATCTCATAGAAACCTGTTCTTTTTCTCGTTCCTTGGTTCTTGCAGTAAGCTCTGCTTCTGCTTCTCTTTGAAAACGGAGCTTTTCCTCGTCATATCCATTTTTCAGATCACAGATCTAAAGAAAACAATAATAATCATCATAATGAATTGATCTTCAGATGGCTGAAGGCTATATAGCTGATCAGGCTAATTAAGCTGATTAAAATACTTGCAAATTTGAAAAACAAGGGTTGAGTGATCTATAATCTCTCTAACCACCACAAAAATTTGCATGTCTTTTAAAGGGCCTATGATTGAGAAACTAAGTATTTGGCATCATTTCAACAAGTCTAAAGTGTGTCTTGACGTCTTGACCCTACCCAATTATGTGAAAAGAAAATTACCTGTTTGTCATAACTCGATATGAGTGAGTCTATTTCTGTTTTAGACTTCATCATCTGCATTTCTTTTTCATGGTTGGAGGTCTTCAAATCTGTTTCCACCTTCTCAATCTGAAATAGCAAACAGTAAAATATCTAGTAAAACATTGAAAACATCGCTCTCGAACTTTGCGAGAATTCCTCAATACTGAGCGTGGTACAGGAAAGCATTTTTAGAAAATTAAGACGAAATTTGTCGATGTTAGCAGTATATAGAAAAGAAATTGAATAAATAAATTTTAAGTATATGATCAAGAGACCCAACGTGCCCTTGTAGTTACCACCAAACTGAATAGGAAGCAACTCGTAAACTGTATATCGTATGCCCAAGTTTTGCTCTATGGTTTTGTGACTTCTCAAACAATCTTTGAATATCTTGGGTCATATAATACAATACTACTTTTACTTAAATTTATCATGAAAGTGGTTCATTTGGATGAAATTGCTTTTTTTACTTAAATCTATCATAAAATTGGTTGGTTGATTGTTGTTGTTATGATGAAGAATATCACAACGGGGTCCTGCTCAATTTATTTAGTTATTCTGGAAAACAAGGCTGCCTAGTCTAATATATATGGTTGAGAAAAAATAGGCGAAGAATTTGAAATTTATTCAGCAGGACGGCCTCTGAATTTGCATGAAATACCAAAGCTTTGCAATGAAAATTATCATATGAAGCAATATGAATTTTAAAGCCGGAAAATCTAATCGCTAAGTATAGATGTACTACTATCTGCGAGTTCCTGATAAGTCACTTTCTAGGTGTCGGGTTAGTACTATACCTGCTGCTTCATGTCTTGAAATGTTTTTCTAGAAGTTTCTTCAGCCTGCATCTTGAAATCTTCAATTGCGATCTGCGCTTGTCTGCCTTGCTCCTTCAACCGGTCTTCTAACTGCTTTATCATCGCAGACTTCTCTCTAAAACAAGCAATATTCATTCTACAACCTTCATCATAAACCTTTTTCACAATTATGTGTATATCGGCCCTATAAAAAAAGGACAGTAGCCTTTGCAACATTATTTAACTTAACTCAGCATATCACAGCACACGATACAATATGATTTCACATAACTTAACATAGTATAACGCAATTCAACAAAACATAACTCGCAAAAAAACTTTCTTTCTAGCTGCAAAAGCAACCCCTGTTTCAATATACGAATCATCAAACTGACTTCGTTCACTCTTACTTGAAGTCAACTCTGGATATTTTATCCTTAAGGAGTTAACTATTGAAGATTGAATATATTCCTCTGTGCATGGCGTAAAACACTCTCCCATCTACAATGCACAAACCGTTTAAACTTCCAGTCCATAATTGAGAAAAATTTGACAACTGAAATGGTTTCGAACCTCATATTTTCGTTTGCTACATTCTGTTTATTCTGCAAATCAGTTTCTAGTCGTTCGATGTCACCCTTCAGGTTTCTCACCTAAAACATCAACAAATGAGACTTGAAACATCACGTGAAAAACAATTCATTAGATAAGGTAAATCCGTAATATCAATTTCTATTATGTAGGGTCGAAAATTCAGGAAAAGCACAAAAAAATTCTAAACTGTATTGACTTCTTTTACATTGTCCCTGAGACTATTCCACTGTAAACTTTTTAAAATGAATGTGAGCTTGTTGCAAACCTTAGGGACTAAACTTGAAAATCCTAAAAACGCAAGGTTTCGTTCCTATAAGTATGACACATGCTCAGATTGCTTTGGTACTGTAAATCAATTCTGAAGAAAACTTTGAATCTAGCCTCACTCACAGTTTTGTCGTTGTTAACTTCAATACGAATAGTTTCCTGTCTCTGGGTCGATTCCATTTCCTGAAAGTCAAATTGATTAAATAACATTAAGATTTCGTGAGATGACCATGTACCAATGTACCAATTAAGCAAATATCCTCAAGGATTGAATAGAATGTAAATTCTTCTTTATAGTAAGCTACGTCACTACGTAATCCCTGAAAAGCGAGGGCACGAACATGAATTCAAATTGGTATCCACCATCATATCCTTGCATCCTATTCATAAAATCATTAAAGCCAGTTATAGAGCATCATTGGCTTCACTGTGATATTTCCACTTTATCATTAGCTAATAAACTCGTTCTTGAATATACAGCTGGATCTAAATCCCCAACACATCAATTAAATTTCTTTGTAATTTTATTAAACCCCTATATCAACGTCCCTTTTGAAGCAAAGAAGAAGAATCATTAGATCTGCTAAAAATAGTAAAAACACAACGTAATATAAATTCTCTATGAAGCCTTTCGGAGCACTTTTAGGGGCGCCAATTAAAGAAGAGGTGATACAACTTACGTAATGAGACGTGATCAGCTGTATTTCCATGTTTATATTTTAGTCTTTCATGACATGATAACCAATCAAAACTGTCCATCTTTATAAAGTCTTAGGGAGGCTTTATTGAGAGGGGGGCTAAATAGTGGATTTACGGTAATTACCCTGAGTTCTCTTTTTCTCTGCAGTTCCGAATCTTGCAACGCTTGCTTGTATTGGTTTATTTTCGTTTCTTGGTCTGCGATCACTTCAGACGCCTAAAAGACATTTCAATCGTTAATTTCTGTTTCCACTCTCTCTTTATGACACTGTACCCTTTGCAAGTAGCTACTGCGTGACGAAAACTACTCTATTTACTTAGGGGCAATAGAATATAATAGCAATTCACATCCTTTTATAACGTCAGGAACCGTAAACAAATCATTTCCAATCAAACAACTCACGACGATTTTGAAATTATTTCACAACGACTTTAAGTGATTGAGAATAGTATTCAAATTAGTTGGTAGCAGTTGATATGTTGACATGTAAATATGATCACCATCTTTGTTAGGTATTGGTTTATGCACAAAGCAAAAGGGGTCAACTGGATAGGTAGACAAATCAAACAGTGCGACCCTGATCCTTCCTTTCCATATAACCACATCTCGTGAGTCTTTTTTACTAAAACTACAGAGAGATGGCAATTACTCACACTTTATGTCATTGATTTGAAGCTTGGATCAGAACAATGACCCTGCCAAAAAGGGTTCAAGGGATCTAATCTGAGCCTAGAAAGCACACCAAACTGCTAATACATCTAATAGATTTGAGGCTACCTTGTAAGCTGCTTCAGAGTTCTCTTTTTTCATTCTTTCAATTGTCGAATCAGTTTTCCTTCTCAGTTCTCTCAACGCTTTATCGTAATTTTCAACATGTTTGCTGTTTTCACTTTCCGCTGACTTTAATCTGAAGAGTACAAGAAGAGGACCAAAATTGTTAATAAAGCAATCAAAATGAATTTATGCATATTTAGTGTAATAGTATGATAAACAGCATTTATAAATTGACCACTTTCATTAATGCAAGTACATTAATCTTACCACCATAATGCAATTATGATTTGTCAAGCTTGCTTCTCTCGGTGTTTATATGGTATTGGTTTGTTTAAAGCAAACTCAAGCTAAAATAATAACAACATCTATCATATATACTAAAACAGGTTTATGAGTCATACAGACAATCTATTCGACGAAATAGAATGTATATTCCAATGACATTCAACCAATGTAGCTAATGTCCTATTTTTAAGAGTCCTCAATATGATTTTGCCAGCAAACAATTCGAAGCAGCTAGAGATTGATAGATTTTAGATCTCTTATCTAGTTAAAGATCTTTTATGCTCGGTTTCGATGTTCAGTTATATATGAACATTGAAGACTGGAATCATACTTAGAGTTTAAATCCTCCTTCTCGGTAACAGTGTTGGTCAATTTCTCTCTCAGCTGTTCCTAAAAATAGAAAATTGTTAGTTAGCAACTTCAGGTGGGGTCGAAGCTGAGAGGCAAATCACTTCGTCTCGTTAACGTCTCCAAAAACTCCTGTGTTTTAACAAAAAACACCTGAAATCCTCTAAAATCCTGTTGTTCTAACAAAGAATACTTGAAATTCTCCAAAATCCTGTTGTTTGAACAAAGAATACCTGATATCCCCCATCCAAAATCCTGTTGTTTTAACAAAAAACACCTGAAATTTTCCGAAATTCTAGTTGTTGAGAAAAGTCTCTTGCAGCTCAAGAAAGATATGACGCCCCTCGAACAAACCAATAAGGAAAGCGAGCAAAACATTTTCTGTAAGATGTTGGCTTACAGGTAATTTGACCACATCCTTGACTGAAAACTAGCTGCCTGTTTAATTGTAGTTGATAAACATAAAAGTGTGCAGTGTAGATAAAGAACGTTAGATTTGAGTTAATACACTTGGTCTTATCAAGGCTGTTTCTGACACAATATTCGACATGATAGTCACCACTTATCATGATCCGATGATGGGAGACAGATCTTTTCCGAAACGTTGCCCCACTAAATATCAAAGGCTTGTCATGATAAGTGGTGACTATCATGTCGAATATAACGTTAGATTTGATTTTGATTAGTGTTGCGAGTTGTGCTGTGAATGAATCGAAATGAAATGAATTTGAAAAGAACTTGAAAATTGTAAAATGTGCAAATTAATGACAAATAATTTTCCCTGGTGGTGAATCTATTCATTCATGCAAGGTAGCACTAAAGGGGGTAATCACAGCAGGTTTTTTATTAGACTTAGATAAAATGATAATATCAACAATCATACGAACCTTTTCCATGTTTAAATCCTCAATTTCTTTCTTGCACATGTCCCTGCTTCGCTTTAACTGATATATTTCCGCTTCCATTTCGTTTACCTTGTTTGCCTTGAAACAAAAAGCAATAATGGCATGAAGCAACAATAATAATACAGCTAAATTGGCTGAGCATGATAGAAAGTAAGCAAGCTCTCCAGAGCGTCTACCATAAGAGGTATTGCCACACTTACTGTTCAGTAATGTGTATTGTGTAAACAAGGCCCAGCTTTAAAGGTGACCATGTTAAACAGAAACTAACTCGATCAATCAAATAACAAGAAACAGAAATAGCTTACCGAAGCATCCGTCCTTGACATGTATTCTTTTTCGATACTCTTCAACTTTTCTGATGTTTGATCCAGTAATTCTTGGACATGCTGTGCGTGTTCTTTCTGCATCATGAACTTCTCCTCCTCGAATTCCGCTATTTTATCTTGAACCTAAAAAATATAACCTATCAATATAAGATGTAGGAGAAATACCTAAAGAGCATGTGACTTTTCTTCACAGTACAGGATATACTCCACGGAACTGAAAGTATCCTTCCACTGTATTGATGGTATCCCCACAGTGCTGAACATCCTCAAATGTACTGATGATATCACAGTGCCGAACATCCTCTACCATACTGGCACACACAGATACTCCCCAGGGTGTTCATACCAAAATAAATTCATGGAGCGATTTCATTTCAATCAATAAAGTCTTAGAAAACAGCCAAAAGATCTGCGAAGTTCCCGTAAGGATGGCAAAAGTACCTATCGGAAAATTTTGCCCCCTTGAATTTCTGAATAGTGACCAACCTTTCTCTCAAGTTCGTGTTCGGCATTCACGTGATTCTGCTGAATAATAGCTTTCAACTCTGCTACTTCTTTTTCGTTTCTATTCGTCGCGTTATTCAGATCCCTTGCAAGTCTTGATACTACAAGAAATAAACGTACAGTATAATACCACTATGAAGAACCCCGGTTATAACGAAAAAGTCGTTATTACAAGCTTCGATCACTTGAGTTCTGGGGAAGTCAATCCCAACATAAATACTCCATGTATTTCGAACTCTGGATTTAACGAACTCTCGCTATTACTAACTCTAAACATATTGATCCCTGATCCAATTAACACAGATATCCTTGATATAACAAGTGTTCCAGGAACATTTCTACTTCAATCAAACGGACGCAAGGGAAACTAGAGACAATCGATCCAAGAGACTAACAGTTACATATACCTGAAATATATAAAACAAAGTCTGATTAAGCTTGTACGTACGTTTTTTATCCTGTCGATTTATGACTTCTTCGTATTCCATCAGATTCTTTCTGAACTGAGATTTTATCTCTTCTAGCTCTGAATTTTTCCTATCGAGCACCTTAAAGCAAAAAGAGCGAAGACGAATGAGATAACGAAGAAATGATTAGTTTCTTTGTGACTAACAGTTTCTTTGTGATGGATGGACATACATTAAACATACAGTAGAATCCCGATAACTCGAACAAGCAAGGGACGATCAAAATAGTTCGAGTTATCGAATGTTCGAGTTATCGAGGCTCTTCATAGCATTAATAAGGCTCAAGGGGAATGCCAAATCTGTTCGAGTTAGCGAGAGTTCGAGTTATCGCATGTTCGAGTTATCGGGATTCTACTGTAGCTCCTATGTACCTGCAATCGTTATAAAAATCCATGATTTAGGGTTTTATGTTTTATCTAAAACGATTTTCTTGGCTTACGATCAATAACTTCCTTCAGCCATGTACTTAGTAAGATGTAATAACAATTCTTATGATTACCTTGCGAACTGTCTGATCCAGTTCTTGCTGCAAAGACAGCCTCTCTTCGGCAAACCTCGCCTCCAGTTGCTTTGTTTTGGCTTGAAGCTAGAAATGAAGAGCATAGTTAATAGAAGGGAATGGTTAGGAACGCTTTTTTATCTTTGTTCAACTTTTTTCATGTCAACTATGACAGTGCACAAGCCCTGTTTCTCATAATTTCGTCTAAATCAGCAAGTTTGAGAAACTGAGCCAATATGCTTGTTTCTCGCTACTTTCTATATTTCTAGCTCAAAATTAATCACTTCATTATATTTCAATGAATTCTCCAATATACAACATTTCATGTCATCAATTTTTTCAACGAAATCAACTAAAATTTACACCGTTAAGACCAATTCAACTTCAAGATTCAAACTGAATTTTCAATACAATACCTATGTTTAACGTGTAATAAGTAGGCTTGATAGATAATTACGATTATGGTTTAAAAGCTTTTGATAACTGTAAAAAACCTCGTTTTCTCGGGGATCCTGATTTTCAGACTCCTCCATATTGCGGTAAAAACCTATGAACATGATAAAATGGACTACAAGCTACATTACCATAGATTAAAATACACCACTAAGGCACCCATACTAGATATGATTCACGTATTCACGAAAAGATTGTTTACATGTCATGCATTTACACGCTTTAAAACTGCATGTTCTTATAAGATTTCTCTGATATAGAAAAAGAGTGAATTGATCAAGACAATCGACATCATTCTTGTAGAAATCGATTGAAATTGGTATCATTCCGTTAGAAAAATTGTCTAGCTTGCAGTACGATTTCCAATATCACAAAATTCATTTCATTCTTCATCTTAAATTGATGACCTACATCTAGTTATAAGTGTGTCGTCATACAAATGAAATAAGCTAAACTAAAACTAATTCAGAAAATCAAAACAGTTATGGCCATATCCAAAATTTTGTTAGGAACCGTAAAACTAAAAGAAGTTTAGTAAATCCCAGTTTTATCTTCCAACCTTTTGCTTGAGCATAAGAGGCAGGTTTTGGTCTTGTTGATGGTGCGTCCTATGAAAAAAATACTTCATCTAAAAAAAGACAGGATTTTCCTAGCACGAAACCACACATAGGCTTCTTTGATAAACGGCCAATTTCCTTAACCTACACACGGACTGTTAACTTAAATGGTCGTTCGTTTACACCGATAATAGGTGTATATTCTTCATTATTTAATAGTTAGGGAGCATTGGTTATAGCCTTGCCAGATACGCGGAAAACCCAATATCATTTTTCATATATTGCATCGTAATGTTTGGATCTCAAAAGGCAATTTCTTACTGATTAGGATGGTTATCTATGCTATGCACCAAAACCTATCACCCATATTGTTTGACCCTTAAACTCCCCCTTTTAGTTGTCTTAACCCCAAATCCTAACCCTAGCCCTTCACGTAGCCTTGGTCTTTGAAAATCAGGCAAAAGCTATTTTTGTGGAAAACTCAAATTCAAGAAGCAGGTTTAGGTGCATAGTAAAGATCCTCAAGCGATTAGCAAAATACAAAAACATTAATAATCTTACCTCCGTCTTATTTCTTTCATTTCTTTTAGCAAACCTTGACTCTAGCCTTCTTCTCACGGGGGATGGAGGAGGAGTCAACTTACGTGATGGTCCTTGATGTGGTTCTATTGCAGAATCTTCAAGACTGTCATTGAGTATTGAGATATGGTGAGATAACAATTGTGGATCGGAGTTTTCTAGGGTCGAATCTTCCATGAGAGATTCAGAGTCATTCATCAGTTGGTATTTTTCTTTTGTTACGTAATGCCTGATTGGAGAAGACCTGAAATACAATAGATGGATAACTTTATCGTTACTATAAGGTATGGCATACGGGTAAATAATTAATTACCTATACCATGACAATCTTGAGTATATGCATATTTGCCCCCTTTAGCAAAAAGGATTCTAGGAAATGCAATCCCAGGAACCTTTGCAAATTCTCAGACAACTTAGTGCATTAAAGGGGTGCTTTGATTTTGAGAAAACGAACGTACCTCTATCACCACTATAAGACATTGAAGTTTTGAATTGATATAATTCTACACAAAATCAAAGTCCAAAAATATATGAATATTTTCTATGATCTGTCAATGGTACAAATCTTATTGAGTGATGATCTCGCCTGAAGATTTTTGGATATTCTTTTCAGAGTCAACTGCTATCATAAATCATTGCATGGTAAACCAAATGATAAACAAAGCAATAAAAAAGAGTCTGAAGAAACAGACAAACCTTGTGAATAGTGTGGGGCTCGTAGAGCTAGCCCATTCAGCAATGGTATCAGCCTTTTGTTTTGCAAGTGTATCCGAGAAAGCACTATCTATGAAAAGATAAGATTCATCAGGAACGATTTGCAAGGATTACATACATAACAGTCTTTGATCAGTACAAAACTTCAATATAGCCCAAAAATCAAAAAGCATAAATAAACAAAAACATAGATACTTAAGCCTTTTGCCTGACATACAACAGAATAATACTTCAAAAAGAGAACGAACCAAAACGAAGAGATGATTGGTTTTCCTACACAATACCAATCATTGACCTCTTTCCTGATTGGCCTATTTTTATCCACATTTTGGCATGAAAATTCGCAAGGTTTCTGTTTCGTTCTCTTTCCGACGTATTACTGTGTTGAGTGTCAGACGAAAAGCTTTAGTAATCCATGTTTTACATTATTATGCTTCCAATTTCTCTAGCTGTATACATATATCTTTCCAATGCACAAAAATATCCAGGCTAAGTATCTCACAACCAACCCATACTGAAAACACCTACAGTTTTTAGGAGCTATTTGCATGCACTGACGAAATTATGGCTGGACTACCACAATTCATAACAAAGAAACATATTTTGTTTGAAAGTTTGAAAGACAAACCTGACGAAGGAAGCTCTCCTCTGATCCAGTCAGGATGTTTCCGATTCTCCTTTGGGGTAAAACAAATCAATAAAGCAAAGAACCAGAAAACGAAAATGGGGACAAAATCACTTTTTTTGCCAGATTGCTTACATAGAAGAAATTATTCAGTGCAACAACTCTACTCACTAAGTTTCAGTTTCAGAAAATTTTGACCAATAAACTAGTGGCATCTTCTTTTAAATTGTTTAACTTGTTTCAAACCATCTTTTTTCAGAATTTTTTTTGATTAGACTCGTAATTTGAATATGGCACCCATTCGATCAGTTGCCAACATACATTTCACATTAATGGGATCGATCCAAATCAACAATTTTTAGTGCAAAAGTTTCGTATTCTCGGGATTCTATTTTTGATTTTTGTAATTATCCCTAGCTAGAAATACACATCTATACAAGCACTTGGCTCTGATCTCAGTTTACCTGTTTCTTACGTTAATGGTTTCTCGACAATTTATTACTCCTTGCCCTTCTTAAAAACTTACCTAAAATGCCTCTTGGTAAGAGCTTTACGTTGGTAAATGTTTCTTTTGTTTATCTCAAAAGCTTACCGAGATGGAAAGATTTCTAACCCCAATTTCCAACTGGTATTTCTTATTCAGGTTATTCTTATAAAATAGAAACGTGTCGTGGATTTTTGAAATAAATCATGTTCAGCAGATAATTTGACATAAAACGTATACACTAAACCATTGTGAAAACGTTTCCCACATTAGCTGCTCTTCTGTAAAGAGATTATGATCAAATAAGCCTTCTTCTCTAAAACATACCTGTATAGCTGCATTGCCCAACACAAGAGGCTTGTCCAGATATCGGGACTAAATTCAGAGAAAGAAACATTATATTCAAGCATGTAAATTAAAATTGACTAAAAGTCTTTCATCAGTAAAGAACTTGAGGATGGCAAGGAAAATCGGAAACATAGCAAAATGTATCAACTACCAAAGCTTTGCATCTGACACTCATCAGAGTAGTAAATCAGAACAGTCTTTGATCAGTACAGAGCTCGAGGATGGCAAGGGGGAATCAGAAACATAGCAAAATATAGCAACTACCAAAGGTTTGCATCTGACACTCATCAGAGTAGTACATCAGAACAGTCTTTGATCAGTACAGAGCTCGAAGATGGCAAGGGGGAATCAGAAACATAGCAAAATATAGCAACTACCAAAGGTTTGCATCTAACACTCACCAGAGTAGTACATCAGAACAGTCTTTGATCAGTACAGAGCCTGAGGATGGCAAGGGGAATCAGAAACGTAGTGAAACATGATAAGTACTAAAGCTGCATCACAGCGTTGTTGAGATCTGCAATCTCACCTGTTGTGTACCCTTGCAGAAAATAGTAGAACACAGTCCTCAAGATCTAGACCAATCAAAGATCTTTTAGGTAGTGATCAAAAGGTTTGATCCAACTAAGACATGAAATAATTGAAAGCTGCAATGAGGTACAATTTACGAACCATATAGGCAGGCAGTGTTAATAATGGCCCCTGCTTTGGAGTCTCGTCAAATGGCTCTTGAATGTCATCTCTTCGAAGCATTTGAAACAGAATCTGAGCATACAAATTTCTGTTTTTCCTACAAGAACACAATAAAAACAATCAGACTCAACAAGCGGCACATGCCAGTGCTACAAAAATGCTTATGTCTGCAGACACGTTATCTGTCACAGATTGACGGACTGCGAAGAACACTGCGTGATTAAGGAACAAACAATGACTGAGTAGACTTAGACCAAAGACCTGAAACCCTCAGAAAGTCAGCCTCAAATTTTCATATAAGAAGACATATTATCTGTCCTGAATCTGAGACTCTAGATGATGAGAGCTTTCAAAATATGTTACCATAAGTTCCTCTAGTTCTTGTAGAATTCTCCATAAAATGAGTTTGAGGATAAAGAGTCAACTGAATAAAAGATCCAGAAAGGGAAATCAACAAGACAACATTTTTGCTTCTCTAGCAACAAAATGAAAAAATACTGTTTATCGGCATTTACCTCTCAGAGAGTTTCTTTCCAACAGGTACACAAAGTTTCTTTATCCATAGAGCAATTCTTTGGCGGTCTGAAAATTGAATGTTATTGTTAGAGAGTGCAAATCATGATCAACCCTATGTTTGAATTTCATTTTATCACAGTCAAGGGTGGTGAACCTGCAGGGGCCCAGCCCCATGCATTTTCTCAGGTTCCACCTTTGAATAAAAAAGATCTTAGGAGTTTTACTTTTACTTTTACTTACGGAACAAATTTTTGTGGACATCAGTACAAATTTTTGTAAATTTCTAAGTTCTGCAATGTTTTTCATTGGCGATGATCCATGCAGGACAAACCAGGAGTCTCTTGGTGCAATAAGGAGAGTTGGAATGTCTGGAGACATAGACAACGGACATCATCACCTCTGTTTAATTTAGCATTGCTAGGTCATCAGCAGGCCAGTAAAATAAGATTGCATCTACACGGTTGCGGAGCAAAAAGATGCAGATCATAGTTATGCGGCTCACCCTCTCGTCTACATGAGAGTGGATTAAAGTCATGTGGTTCATCCACTGGTCCATACGGTGCCAGATGAAAGTGGATACGCTTTTGTGTTTATTTCTCGTCGCATGCTTTCCAATATTATTGAACTTCACTTTAGCAAAAAACACCCTCGCAATGAATCCAAACTAGATTAATGCGGGTCAATTGCGGCTACACGCAGGAGAGCAGAAGTGATCAAACACTATCCGCATCAGAACAAAACTAGTTTGCTTTTAGAGCAGGATCAAAATTGATGCGGATAGCGGAGCAATAGTGTATTGGATCACTTTGTGTTTGTATAGACGGGAAGCTGAACTGCATCAATTTTGCATTTGATCAAAAGTGATACCGATGAAACCAATAACCTTTAGACGTAATCTAAGGGGCTAATTAAGAGGGAAGTCTTCAACCCAAGATTGAAATCAACCCAGCTGACTGAGTTCAAATAAATTTGAAATTTCATGAAAATTCATGTTTTGAAAACAACAAGGATCAACAACTGGAGATTTCACCATGGTTTGCTCAATGTGGAACGAAACTTCAACCATGGGTTTTTTTACACCTGTGGTCAAAGCATTTCCATTTAATTGAAATATGAAATCAACAAAGAATTGACTGGAGAGGTTACTTGAATTTTAACCGAGTCAGGTCATCAGTAGGGTTGAAATTCACCCCAGGGGTTTTTGATGAAAGCCCCCCTTTAAACAAGCCCCAGAAGACTCGCCACTAGGGACAGCAACCTCCCAAGACTTGCGCATGCGTACATTGATGGTCTCACAAGTATAGCACAATTCAGAAAATAACTTCGAAATCTAGGAAGAAATAAAGCGACTGATCCATCTTATAGGGAGGTGATTGAATATGTTTCTTGGTGAAAAAACTCTTTAATCAAGAAAAAATTTGGGAGGTGTGCCTTCCCTAGTGTAGTGGCGGAGCGAGTCCCCTGAAGCAGTGACAAGAGTTAACCTCTTTTATCAGGCAAACTGAGAACAAAAGGCTTCATGTCCTCCAGGAAGCTTTTGAAGGCATCATCCAGCTTCTTCTCCTTTTCGCTATCAGCACTTGATTGTTTAGGATCTGCGTTATTCTCTTTCTGTCTTGACATTTTATTTAGTTTTGTTGAACGAGGTTTTCAGAATTGAGGCATTGGATTAGGTAGGTAGGCCTATATATACGAGTGCTTTGCTGTATATGACCTGTATCGCTGCTGTCAAGTTTGCAGAAGTAAGTAAGGACAGGCTGACAGGCCTAACGTTTCTTATTTTGATCTTTATCTGATATTTTTGTTTAGGCCTAGGCGGCCTAAGCGTTTGCTGGTTGTACCACAAAGCTGCCAGCTCATCGTCATGAAACCATCAACATCCCATTGGTGATGCTTCTGCACTTCCAGGCAAAGTTGTTCGTTTCTCACTATAATTTCAAATCAAATATATTCCGGATAAATCCCTGTGAAGATGTACAATTTTTACAGTGGACAATTCGGCACCACTATGTTGCTCATTTGGTTGTTTGGTATATGTTTCAGGGTTGCCAGATGGTTTTTAGTCTGCTAGGCCAAATTGGTAATGAAATAAAGCCAGAAAGCCAGATTAAGCTTAGATTAATACGAGGCTAAAGAAAAAGAGGAATCCTCGATAAATGTAAACGAGGCTATTATGCTGCTCTAATGGCCTACCGCAAAGATAAGAATTTGAAAGACATGCTTGTACACACTAATCTGAATTCACCCGAAGTTCCTGGAACCTTTCCATGCAATCATCACCTTTGTCAAACTTGTAACCACGTCAACAGCTCTACATTTGTCACCAACCACAATCGCTCCTTCAACACCAAATGCCACTTCACATGCTCCACATCTTGCGTCATCTATTGTATTATTTGCACCAGATGCAGTATGTTGTATATCGGAGAAACGTCTCGTCAAATAAACAATAGATTTGGTGAACATTTGAGAAATGTCCGAAATAAAATTCACCAAAGAGAAGAGCATCAAACTGATGCGGATATCAACATTTCGAAACATTTCAACTCCCAGAACCATACCGACGAGGACATGTCGATTCTCGGATTGCTGTACGCCCCTCAAGATTCTAGTAAAAGAAAAACTCTCGAGAAACGTTTGATTCATAGTTTGAAAACTCTTTTTCCTTCAGGACTTAACAAACAATTTTCATTTCTACAATAATTAGCCTCATTTCCACTCACGTTCTATTTCGAATCTTTCATTCTCTATCTTTTTCTCGTTTCCATTTCTCAAACGCCGCTTTCGATTCTTCTACTGCTTGTTTTTCTCCTAACGCTCAACTGATTTTTATCACTTGATAACGAGTATAAGCTCGATATATTGTGCTCTTATATAATCATGGTACTTAAAGTTACTATACGTCATTTTTTATTATCTACAATCAATGTACCACACGCATTCTATTTTTTATTCTATTATGCTGTCATCACGAATCAAAACATTTTGATAACCAAATATCTCACCCTTTCTTTTTTGATACGTTAAATGGTTTTAATTCCGTTCTTCCGCAATCCTGGTTCTCAAAAAATGTAATAACGCTCTAAGGATTTCCAACAACACGGTATAAAATATTGGATTGCTAGCACTTTCCAAAAAAAGCCAATTACTGAGACTTGGTCCAGAAAAAGCCAATATGGCAAGCCTGATATGTTCGCATTTTGGCGCGAATTCACTACTCACCGGGCTGTATTCACTACTGTATGATGCACCAAAACCTACATCTCAAATATTGGTTGACCTGACCCCCAAAGGTCAAACCAAAATTTGGTGCTTTCAATTTCACTGACCTCCAAATTTGACTCAAGCCCTTTGAGTAGCCCTGATCTCAGAAAAACAAATGTTTAGCTAATACTGAGCATTGGCATCATAGGGGTATTTAAAATCGGGGGGGCTGCCCTTGACTTACCGCACTGATTTGAATTGCTTAAATAGCTTCAAACTGATACTCCGTGACCTAACTATTCCAAATCCGAGCGCGGTAGAAGTCAGGTGACCGAAATTCATCGATCTGAGCCAATCAAATCTCTAAATCTCTGGTAACTTGCTTCAAGGGGGATTTCATATTTTATTGTACTACGAAAAATTGGTATCTAGGTTTTAGTTTCCGTTGAAAAAAGCTTCTCTTCAACAAAAATTCAAGGCAATTTTTGTCAGCAAGAGAAGCTACTTCAGGTAAATTATGTTTTTACTGCCTAAACTGAAATTCGAAGAGTTATGTTCTTTTTGATGGGAGTAGATATAGTTTTTTGACGTTTATTCTATTGAAATTATTGCAAGATTCAGTTGTATCTGTGTTTGGTTTTATTCTGAAATGGTTGTATTGGCAAGCATGGATTAGTGGAAGTTTTTTAGGCCTAGATTAGATTAACGACAGCAAAAATGCAAAACGAGGCTATGCAATTTTTCAAGAACTTTTTCCCGCAAAAAATAAAAGCTGATGTGACCAAAACAAGAGTGCTTACGTAAGCTTAAAAACTGGTACAAGGATTTCCAATTTTTCTCACAAAAAATCAAATTTAATTAGTTATACACATTTTTTTATAAAAAAAGGTTTATAAGAAACTTAGAACAAGAACAACAAAAAGGTAAGAAACTTTTAGAATTAAACAAATATCATTAAGAACTTTAAAAACATAGAAGTATTACTAAGCTGATATATAGTACATCAAAACCGATTTTGGCCTGATTTAAACTACCCTGGGTACCAGAGCCTCAAAATTAAGGAAAGAAATATTGAGAAGAAGAAAAGAGAGAAAAAAGAAAGGAGGCTCTGGAAAGGAAGCTTCCTACTTTCTCTCCTTCTTTTTTTCTTTATTATTTTATATTTTGTAGGCTCTGGTACCCAGGGTAGATTTAAACTTGCTAACACATTTTCAACATCTGTTCCTATCTTTGAAGACTTTTAGATATCACTTTTGGCGAGCCTACGTCATCATCTAAAATATATTACTATTAATCACTTACATGAAACAAAGAAATTTCTAAGAAACTTTCAGTACTATAAACTGGTAAGGAAATAAGAAACTCTTAGTACTAGTACTTCATTTTTAGTATCAGTACTATACTACTAGGTTTCTGATAAAAAAACTGCACTTACATAAGTTAATTTTCTAGTAAGAGAACGATATAAGTTGATCAACTGACAACGTAACTTCATAATAAGTTTATAAACGTCTCTTCCTTTCAAGATTTTGGAAAGTAATTTTCCTTGATTTCATGCTTAACGAATAATTAAACAAGATATGCACATTTAATAAGGGGTTTATTCTTAGATCAAATTAAGCTAAAAGCATTTGTAGGATTTTTGAAATGCTTCTGCGTCGAGAAATCTTTTAATGACACCAGAGACTGGTTGTCTGGGAATGATTATGGTTTAAATGACTTAGGTTAAAATGAGAATGATTACCAGCTCCCACAAACATTGAGCTACTTTAGTTCAAGGACATGCCGGGGGTACCCCCTATAACGCCTGACATGACATGGGGGATTAGTCGTTTTAAGGGTCTGATCATAGGGCTACCAAATGGTCCAATTTTAGAAAATACTATCATTTGGGGGTACTTCCTGAATTGGCTACCCCCAGTATATTTTTGACCTAGGGCCAGAAGTTGGTATTTTTCTGAACAATATGCTTGAAAATCTAAGATACCTCATGCCTTCATGTTTAATTGGTGTTTGGATTTTGATACTGTGCTCAGTTTGAAAATCAATTTGGCCAATTATTATCTTGATACTCAACGCTAACATTGATCAGAACTCTAAATTTATGCAATCCTTGAAGTTGCTCATGTTAGTATAAATTAGTGTATACTCACCATGTCAAAACTAACAAGAAATCAATAATACAACAATACAACCACTCATCTATAGAGAAAGTCATTGTGTAGAAAAGTTGAGACTTATGAAATGCAGAATAGAAAAGTTTGAAATGGAAAAACTGTGAATTTTCTTGATACCCAAACGATTATTTAGGCATCAATATGCCCTTCCACGCCACTCTTTTGAGTCTCTTTTAATTCCTTGTCTCCCTGTGCTCATTCCGATAAATCTTACAACCGGATGACGTCAGCATATAAGATTAAGTAGGGAAACAAGGACTGGTGGAGGAAGTCTACACCCCTGCAGCATTCTGACCTCAGTATTGACAAAGCCTCGATTTAAAGGAAGGTCTAATCACACAGAACGGAATATGGTCAGCACCAGGTGAGTGGTTCAATCGGTTGCATATCTTTCGTATCGATCAGTCGGCTGAGATATGACTTTGACTGGGCACCCCGTGACAGTAAGGGAGACACGGGAACAGCATTGTTCATTTGAATTAGCAAAGGTGACTGCTCTTGTGGATTCTTTGCCTTGCTGTTGACCATCAACTTGAAGTTCATAAAGATCTGCGATTTTCATTGAATATGACATTGATTTTCGTATTGGTTTTTCCTGTTTGTCTTTGACGTTGCCAAGAAGAAGCCGATTTACGTAATAAATTGGACATCGTCGGCCATAATGCTTTCCAGAGGACTTCAGCCTTACAAGAGTTCAACGCATCAGTAAGTTCAATTTTCTTTTCTATGAGTCTTTCGAAAGTTTTTAGTTTTATACTTATGTTTAATACTAAACTGAAATCGATTAGAATTTTGACTTGTAGCCAAATTTATTATATGATTGACTCTCTAACCATTTGGATTTAGTTCTTGATTCATTCCTTCTAGTTATTAACTTGAATTAATAAAAAGAAGTATCTAGCTTGTAGGGTAAACATTCAAATTTCTAAGTTTTAGTCAACGTTATTTTTATCAGTCACCGTTGTTTAACCTTGCCATGGATAAAGTGTATTTATGATCAAATAGTTAGATTCTCATTCAAAAGAGATCCGGTGTTATATAAAGGAAAATTGCTATATGTAGAAAAATATGAGTATATGTAGAAATATGGGTGTATGTAGAGATATTGGTATATGTAGAGAAATATTGGTATATGTAGAGAAATATTCGTATAAGTAGAGAAAAATTGAAAATATAAATTTCAAAAATAATGTTTCAGACAGAAGAGGGAAAATTATAAATTTATGACCTACATATTGAAAGTTTCATAGATTACAGCAAAAAATACAATTTGTATTTTTGCAAGTAAATTATCATCGATTCTTCATCTCAAAGAATGCGATCGTTCGATCAACGACACAATAGTAAAGCAGTATGATTTATCGAGTGATCAATGAAAGTGCAAAACCAATACTGAAAGGAAAAGGTTTAATGGAAAAATACTCTTGCTTGGAGGAGATTTAGATGATAGAGCTGTTGAACTTTGTGTGTGAGGTGGACGGTGGTGAGTGAGCTGGCCCGTATGAAAAGGTAGGCAGGGGTCAATTGCACCCCATTAATCCTTGATATTACCTTCAGCATGGTCCCTATTGTTGAACAATGGTTGCCTCCCTCCCTATAATGTTACTGGCCACGGTGCTGTGAGTGTGTCAGTTAAACATTTTAGCCTGACGAAGGTGCAGCCTTGTTTCAAGTAAAGTAGCATACGGTAGCATACATAACTTCTCAGACAAAGCGAAAGCACCATCCCCATTGCCCTGATGCTATTGCAGTAGTTGGGGGCAGCAGTCTTTTTGGAAAACTTTATCAGTAGATCCTTCCAAAGAAGAATTAGGAAAGATGTAAAAACTCGATCAAGATAAGAAGAAAGTTTCCTTATGAAAGTTTTGCGAGGTAAGAAGACGCGAAATTTTGGGAATAAGTTTTCGTGAAAATATCAGTAAAGGGTATTTCGCAAGAATGAACTATTTGTGTGGTCATTGTACCCAAAGACCAATAAGAAGCTTTGTCTGATTTGCAAAACGTGGGAGGGTGGTTGAAACCATGGTGATGTGGAGAGCTGAATCATTTCGAACATATATCTTTATTCTCCAGTTAATTCTTTCGTCTGGAAATAATCCCCAAAAATCCTATTCAGACGTTCAGTTATCAAGTACTGTATTTTGCTTTCATGTTTCAAATTATCACCATTTGCTGCACTTCATCATATCACCTCTATAATGAATTTATTCCACTTGAGTTTTGCTTCTTCAATAGGTGTTCTCAAACATGGTTAATAGTGATTCTCTCTCCTTTGCTTATGAAAATAGTCAGTAAAGGCTGAACAGTTTGAAAATATCCCCTCAACTAGACCTAGTACCCCGTTTGGATGGTTAGCCGTAGTGGTTTATTGGGAAAAGAGCCAAACCCTATAGACACAAATAGATTCGAGAGGCCACGAAAAAACCCTATCAAATCTAACATCCTTGATGTATGTTGATTTGTGTTAGTCTTCTCCCGTTATTCAATTCTCTGCTCCATTAATACTCAGATACTCTACCCAAACTAAAAGCTTGTAAAAGCATGTAAAAGTTTGTTGGCTTCATTCATGTCCACGCTTTTACTGGTACAAGTGTGCCTCTGGTGTGCAAAGAGCCTCCAGATTCTCCAAGTTCCTCTTTTTTGGCTGAATGCATTTCGGAACAATACACTGAATTCCTCGATCTGGCTATTTCCATAACACTACTAATACTTTGTGGATTCACAAGCCTTGGTAAGCCAGTTTCGCTAAGCCAGATTAAGCAATTGATACCCGTTCGCAAAGTGTTAGTTTTCTCTAACTAATAAGATCGTAGGCTTATTACTTTACCTCGGTGTTTAGTGGCCATAATTTCGTCACACGTCGCTTAGGCCATTCAGATCACCGACCGAGATATTTGCTAATCCAGTCTTCGCATGCTTTTTAACCACGCCTTATGCGTCGACTTGTTACAGTCTGATTTCAGGAATCGACAGCAAAACTTAGAAACCAGGGGGCACTGCGGGGCTCCTACCCCTTCCCCTAAAGATTTAGCAATATAAAAGAATCCCGTCGATTTTACTCAAACAGCCCTGTCCCGCCTTTTTGGACAAATATACCGTATTTCAGAATTAACTTAAGACGAACATCCCGTATGTTAGGATGGGAAGCAAAATCAGAAACACAGCAACATATAACCACTACTACTAAGCTCACGCTAGGGGACTTCTATTCACTACTGTGGTGGATAATCACTACTGTGGTGTATTATACTGCATACTGTGGTGTATTATATTGCATACTGCAGTTGCTTTTCATGCTAGTGTGGTGGTAATTCTGCACTACTGTGGTGGATAATCGCTACTGTGGTGTTCTATTTTGCGTACTGTGGTGGTTTATTATGCAAGTGTGGTGGTCGGACACTCACTGCAATAGAACGTTAGGGAAGGAACGAAAACAACATGCGTATTGGTATAATCAGGTCAGGTTTGGCTCGAACTCAGCCTATCAGAAGAGAAGTTGATTTAACTGGTATAACACAGACACAATCAGTCATCATTCGCTGTAATAGTTGGAAAACAAGCTCTTTCTGTTTACCCAATGTGCAATCTTATGTTGACTTTGCTCTATCGATGATCTGAAAAGTGCTTGCTATAGTTTTGAACACATTCTGCGATGTCGAGCAAATGCTGACCTATAGCAGAGACATGAATTCGAGTTTTGCTATTTGACTGACTCTGACTATTTGCACCAAAACCATTGTGGATCCATTATTGCGCTTGTTATATACTTAAGGGTCTAAATTAAATAATATCTGAGAAGAGTGGAAGAAAGAAACATGCATGGCCATTTCAGAACAGAATGCACACTTTTTACACAATCCCACGATCCTCTAAGCCACAAACAACAACAACAACAACAATTGCTGTCCTTCTCAGCGTCCATACATAACTACAACAGAATGAATATAAACTCTTCTTTATTACATCGCTTACACAAGAAGTTCTTTACCAAGGGTTTATAGGCTTCGAGCGACGCATAAGTTATATGGAAAGATTTTAACTTGCAGGGAATAATTCCAACCAAACTGGTTGTCCAAACAATAAAAAAACTCTAGTATCAAACAAAAATGATTTGTTAAGTACTAAGTCACATATTAAGAAATATCTGATAAAATGATTATAGAAAATGACAAATATTGGTCAAGCCTCTGAGAGGGTCATTCCAAAAACTTTCAAAAGAAAAACAAACAGTCTTTCCAGTCAATATAAATTTCTTCTTAAGACATTCTACCTTTATACAACCAAGTGTGAAAGGAGGTCCAGGAGGTGGGCCTAAATAGCAAAGTAATTGTTTAAATTCAAGGGGGTACTTCAAACCAAAATACAGGTCAAATAAAACTTCCAGTTCCACAAAGTGGTTGAATAAGGTCACAGAATAAGGAACTTGGTGTGACAACTAGGAACTGAGCTAGGTTACTTTAATAGAATAGCATGTAACATGTAGGTAGGCAGTCTGAAAAAGGGGACTTTGGCCAATTCGATGCAATGATGTAAAAACAATTTCTGAGATCTTATGACTTACTTACCAGGAAATACGCTCGGTACCAGACTCTCTAATACTAGTATCCAGGGTAACCCAGAAATTACCTAAGAGCATCATGGACAATATAATATTTCTATCATTCCTTCTGTGGCCTATTTTAGTGAGCGTTCTGTAGTATTGACTAATGAACATGTAGTAAAGATTTCTAAGGAATTCAGCATTGAACTTTTAAACTCCATATGCATTGTTCATTCAGGATATTTATCTGAGGACCTATACTTGGTTTTGAAAGGGGGTTCTGATCGCAAAAGCCAGCACTGAAATAAGCAAAGATCCCAATCCTAATGAGCGAAATAGAGAAATTCCCAATATCGACATGTTTAACAATCCCGATCCCAATTTACTTTTTTGATTTTCAAATCCCAGTCTCAAGAATTCAGATCCCATTTTCCCAGTGAATAAAAAGACTAATCCCAGTTCCCAATGCAACCATTCATCACCCTCCAATACTCCATCTTTTTCTATACGGAAAGTTTTCCTCGCCACGTCAGTACTACTACTACTTACCAAAGATTAAAATGACCATGTATCTTTTGAAGCTTTCTACCCACCATTTGTTTTGTTGTTGTTTTGAACTTGATGTGGACTTTTAAGGCTTTGTGTTGTACTGATTGTAAATAGAAACTCCTTTACAAAATAACATCCAGCCGTGCAGTATTGAAAATTCATTAAAGAAAGCCCTGATCCCTTTGTTTATATCATTTCAGTACTTTTTGCCTTTTTAGCAATTTGTATCAGTTGGGCGTATTTCAGAAAACAAAGTTCCCTGCTTTGTTCTTCGCAGTGACGAAATCACTCAGAGTAAATTGAATTTCAGGAGAGAAAACATCAGATTATGTCTTGTAGATATTTCATTGGATTTGGGAAGGGCGAGTACAACGAAACAGTGATTTCACTTTGTTCCATTGCAAAGTGGCTTTGCGAAATTAGGATTTCATCATTTTCGATAATATTAGATAATCCGATTTTAATTGGTTTTGCGTTTCGTTCGCTTGGTTATCAATTTTCAAAATTGTTCGTCCATTTGGACGCCAGAAACTCACTTGTTGTCAGGAATAGGCAACTCAAGTATCAAGTCCGTAAGTATTTGTATTACTTGGTAAAAGCCAATGCTATTGCTGGCCTGCCATACTATACCACTTCATTACATTCAATATCTACTCGACGTTGATCAATCCTTAGCTAACGGATAGTACTTGCACTCAATCCTGGAGGGTTATTATATTCTAGAAACCTAGAGAAATGAGTTGTTTGTGTTATTTCATTTATGACTTGAGAATTTTGAAAGGCTTTGGAAGATCAAGATATTTGGTCACAAATTGTAGACAAGAGAATCGAACTCTCTCTTTCCTCATTAAAAGAAGTCGTAAACTGCATATAAAACTTTTTTTTGCAACATTCAGATAAAAAGCCTTAAAATCATACTTTAATGATAGAGTAATTTTTCATTTTCCGAATCTCTTTGATTTGGCTTAGAGTATGGTCGAAATGTAAAACACGCCCTGCTATTGACTTTTTGGTAGCAACCATCTTTTGATATTTACCTTTTGAATGGCGTCATAATTTGTTGATTGGCTAAACCAGTTTCCTTATTTACGTAGTAGCAACAAATCATAGTGATTTGTTTATATTGTTACCAGTTTAATTGCATGAATATCTGTTGATTAGCTAAATCAATTTCATTAGTTAAGTAGTTGCAATAAACCTTAGTAATTTGTTTATACTGTTACCGGTTTAATGGTATGAACATTTGTTGATTGGCAAAAACCTTAGTTACGTAGTAGCAACGAACCATAGTAATTTGTCTATATTGTTACCGGTTTTATGGCATCATTATCTGTTGATTAGCAAAAATAGTTTCCTTAGTTACGTAGTAGCAACGAACCATAGTAATTTGTTTATATTGTTACCAGTTTAATTGCATCATTATTTGTTGATTGGCAAAAACAGTTTCCTTAGTTACGTAGTAGCAACGAACCATAGGAATTTGTCTATTGTATAATATCGGTTGATTAGCGAAATCAATTTCCTTAGTTAAGTATTTGCAACAAAACTTTGTAATTTTTTTATATTGTTACCAGTTTAATCACATGAATATCTGTTGATGAGCTAAACCAGTTTCCTTAGTTACAAAGTAACAACGAACCACAGTAATTTGTCTATATTGTTACCGATTTGATGGTATGAATATTTGTTTATGAGCTAAACCAGTTTCCTTAGTTACGTAGTAGCAACATACCATAGTAATTTGTTTATATTGTTACTGGTTTAATTGCATGAATATCTGTTGATTAGCTAAATAAATTTCCTTAGTTAAGTATTTGCAACAAACCTTAGTAATTTGTTCATATTGTTACCGGTTTAATTGCATGAATATCTGTTAATTAGCTAAATCAATTTCCTTAGTTAAGTATTTGCAACAAAACTTTGTAATTTTTTTATATTATTACCAGTTTAATTGCATGAATATCTGTTTATGAGCTAAACCAGTTTCCTTAGTTACATCGTAGCAACGAACCACAGTTATCTTTTTATATTGTTACCTGTTTGATGGCTTTTATTAACAAGTATCATCCCTAGTAATATTTAAAAGTATCAATTAATAATACTGAGAGTATGTTTGTGTCAATTTGTATCTTTCTAATCTCCCTTTGCAATTTCCAGATCAAAGTGCATTCCATCAAAGATGAAATTCCAGAGAAACATGTTTCTTATGCTTGTTACAGTTCCGTTTCTCGTCTACTGCCAAACTGTTCCCACCAATGCGTTCCATAAATTCCATTTAAAAACCCCTTCGTCTCTGAGACAGCAAACGAACTTCACTGCCTTGTACCACCTGATGAGGAAGGGACAAAACTGGCCCGATCCAAAGCAGAGGGACAAAATGGAGAGCAGCTTACGCCGAATCCTAGGAAATTACGTCAGTACGTATCTGTCAACGCAAAAGCCGAGAGAATTGTCAAATGGAGCTAACCAGAGTGTGGTGTCAGAGGAAGAGCTCTTAAAAACTATGCCTTCCTCTCTCAAATCATTCGAGTTCAATGTACCAAAAGCGAACCGGAAGAGGCAGCCTCGATCTAAGACCAAGTTGCTGTTTCGGTTGTGGTTGTGGAGTATTTCATACTGTCCGGTGCGGTACCAATGGACGGACCTCGGGCCTTACGTGTGGCCGAGGTATATGAAGATTGGGTATTGTCCGAAGAAGTCTTGCTCTTTCCCAAGTGGCATGTCCTGTCAGCCAACGCGAAAGGATGCCCGGGTGAAGGTGTTATTGTGGTATTGCACTAAAAGACGATATTGTAGCTGGAAGGTTTACAGTGAGAACCTCACTACTCAATGTAAATGTGGATGCGAGTAACAACAGTGGTCCATGTAAAAAAGTTGTAATATTCCCCCTACAGGGGCGGATCCAGAATACAGCTACTACTGCTCGAGCTGTTGTCATATTTTCAGGCCTAGCATCTTTTCTTTCTTTTAATTTAGGCCCTAAGATAAGAATATAAATGATTCTGTCACTTAGACTAATTAGAGCAGTCAGAGTTTTAACTGGATCCGCCCCTGAGTCATAAAGGTGAATTGAAACCACTTCAACCTAATTAAACCACTTTCTATTTAGGCAATATCGATCTACCTTTAGATATAATGATTCGCTAGGTTGTCATCTCTTTCCCAAGTTTTGGTAACCTACATATTGAGTATAGCCTAAGGGGATCCATGCAGGTAATCTAAAAAAAATAAAATTACTAACAGCCTTCATCTCGCTGTACACAGCTATGTCCACAATAGGTGCCAATCTCCAAAGTATTCAAAAAAGTATTTTCTTTCTTCTAATTTAGGCCCTGTGATTAAAAATCGATAATTCTCTCTCTTGTTCTTATTTGAGCAGTAGTCAGAATTTTTCCTGGATCCGCCCCTGTCATCCATAACTCCTACTTTTGCTTAGTTACAACTCAAAGAATAACAGTAAAATCTTTGTCCTTATTTCTGAAATGACGCATGCGTAGGTATCGAATTTAGATGGTTCTGTTCTTCAGCAGCAGTTCCAGAAAATAAACAAAAATAGAAACGGAAAATACTTGAATAATGCAGTACATGTAGAACTAAAATATTGTCAGTCATGGCTAATGTAATTCTTATTCTAATCATTTTGAATTGATAAAACAAGATTTAGGCTGAATTGCACATAAGGAGAGGAGACGTAAGTTTTGCAACCAAATTGAAATAGAATATCCTCCACAGTACCGATGCGATGGTATTCCACCACAGTACTGAAAATACTGCACAGACGTTCACAGGGTGCATCGAATTCTTAATGAAGAAATATTTTGTTTGAGGAGATTCAACCTTTGGAAACACTTTTTATCCTAGAAATCAGCTTCCCCAATAGCATTTCTTACTATCCTAATGCACAGCGAAATAATATGTAACTAGTAGCTTGAAATGTAGTTAAAATGTAGTTAAAGTGTAGTTAAGATGTATCTGAAATGTAGTTAAAAAGTTGTTATACACGTATTTGAATGTAGAAATACACGTATTTTAATTTAGATGTAGCGTAAGTAATTATCTTTAGGAAGACGTATTTTGCAGTAGAGAGTAGTTAGTTGTATTATGAATAAGTATATGCTTATATCAAACCGATTTTAAATATCTAGCTAGCGTCACAGTCTTCAATTTATAAACATAATAGGCGTAGAAGGGTATTAGCAGGTCGAGGGACACGTGGAAAAGGGCAACTTTTTGAAGGTGTACCCGACCATGTCGGTGTGAATCCATTCCCTCAGGTAAATTAATTAAATCAGCTATTCTGGCTCTCATGGCCTCTGTTGGACTAAAATTGACAGAGAAGTAACACGTCAACTTTTTCATGACCGACGGGACTTTTGAGTCCAACCCCAAGTTCTACCTATTCCAAGGCTCATTTACAAAGTCTGCAAATTAGCACCACAACAAGAATTTCAAGATGGCTTCTCTACATAGTCTAATTAATGCGAAGGTTTAAATATCTTTCAGTGTCTTGCCAGCCATTTTTCAATCTGGGATCTTTTTAGGCCTTGTTGATTTGTGATATTTTTTAAGTTAAGCCATTAAGAACAGGAAGGGGATTGACGATCTGGATAGGTCTTTGTTGGGGAGGCTCCCACTTTTAGGGAGTGGGTTTTTAGAATCGGTCATGTCCCCCTGGGAAGCATCTTCCTTATTTTCCATCATAGTTAGGGCAAATGGGTATGTGGAAAACTGAAGAGTTTGGCTAAAAAGTGGGGTTACCCCTGTGGATGTCTCCAGTCTCTACTGCCGTTCATTTTGTTATTTGTGCATTGCTCCTTGGTTCTGGCCATCAGAATTCAGACCGGAAAACAAAAATTTGCAATAGCATGATTCATTCTTATGATATATTACAGTGTGAACTCTGTTCCGATATGATCCAAAGAAAATAAGAATTATCCACAAATTCAATGCTGAAATAAATTAAAAATTCACTGAAATATCTGCAATGTTCTACTTTTGAACTAAAATTTCAAACGCTCTTTGTAGGCCTAGTCTCCCTGTTATGCCACACGGAGTGCGCCGTTGGATTATGGAAGTTTTTCAATAAACAGCAAGCCCTGGATTGGGGGTATTTTCTACAAGAAAGGTAATCAATGAAGGCAACGACTTTCTGTAATTGCTCAATCGCTTTTTCTTGTCGAGAATATTCAATAAAAGGATTTCTTGGGTGGTTGCTAGTATTTTGCTTTTAGCAAAATGTGAAGCAACTACAAAGGGCTAGAACTTTAATCAACGTAGTTAATATAAGAAATTGTAGTATTGCCGAAGACTATGACTTCCCGTTCAGGCCCATAAGTCTTTGAAATAACAAGTTATCTTGAATGATTATTTTGAACTTTTTCCAATCCCTCTTTATTGTTGTTATTTTGGTTTCCAATCATCTCAGTAAAGTGCAACAAGTGACGTCACATTTGCACAACTTTGTATCAGAACGAGGCTGTACTGTTATGCTGAAAAATAGTTCAAAATGGCGGGAAAACTAGGCCTAACTCGTGAATAGCTTAGATTTGCAGGGATCTCATAACACACAAAGAACTCACTATATGTGTTCCGGAGTTGGTAAGTTCATCTCTTAACAACACATTTACAAACTCCATAATTGTCCTTTTTGATTACCTTTATGTGCTTTTTGTAGTTCTTGTTATGTAGCATGTTAAATAGCTTTTTAGGATGACCGGGGACTTTTCAATTACGCAGTTGAGTTTTATAGATAACCACCTTGTAGAAAAATGTTCTACTACAATGTTCTATTACCTCTTAAAGGGACTTGATACGGCATTTGGAGGCCTTTTCAGTGTATATGATATGATAAAACTGCGCACTTGGGGCATCCCCAGTTCTGAACTATCCAAGAGTATTCCTGGCATCACATTTTCATTTCTTGAGTTCCATAGACTAACTATCTCGACTTAACAACTCCGATGAACAGATTTTAAATAGTACTTTTCTGGGTGTGATCCCATTCCTAATCTTTGCAACCAAAATGTCGCACTTCCATGTGTATATACACTATAATTGCAAGCCCTGAGATATCTATCTAATGATATCTAATAATTATTGCTATATAAGATATAATTTATTTATACCACACTAAGATTCTATATGCTTTAATTCCTCAAACAGACGGAGATCACAGCTCACTCGTCACCTATTTTGGACATAACTGTTTACAGTGAGATGAAGGCTGTTAGTAATTTTAATTTTGTTAGATTACCCGCATGAATCCCCTTCGGCTATACTCAATTTGTAGGTTTCCAAAACTTGACAAAGAGATGACAAATAAATCTGTTATTAGGGATATCTTGAAAGCAAGCTAGGGGAAAACTGTGCAACATACACTTTTAGCTGGGGATGAGCCTCAAAATTGGAAAGTTGAGCAACCCCTTGCGAGTAAGAGCAATGAAATTAGCCTGGAGGGGTAATTTTGATTGCTATCAACATGGCAAAGAGACTCGCAATATTGCGAGCATAGTTGAGGCATGAATATCAAATCCTTACCTAAATATATCTTATATCCCTGTGTTAATTAACGACGATGAACGAGCAAATCTCTCTTAGAAATAAGAAATTTCAATAAATATTAAACAACTTCCAAAAACTTCCATTACATCTTTCGTTTTCACTGCGGCTAGAATGGCTCCAGCATTATGGACATGTATCCATTGAATTGAATTGCCTGTTCAAAACAGTGGAATGCTCCAACCACTTGGCAGAGTTAACCATTCACGTGATGGCTTCTTGAAGTTACATTAGCTCATTATGTGCCTTTGAACTGATTCAAGAATACAGCCTGTCTTTGCAGGCACATTTACAGGATGTGAGCACATTGAGTGAGAATGGATGCCAGCTACAGCTGTTTATAGCGTTCGGTGGACACACCCAAATCAGTAGCCTCAATGTGCGTGTGCCCCGAGGGCGACACGTCAAGCCAGCAGGAAACGAACAAGGCTTGTCCTCACACCGTCCATATTTGATATACCTGGGAAAGACTTTTACCCCATAGTCAACCCAAGTGTAATTTATCGGACATCTTGACAGCTCCCAAAGCCATTGACGCAATTTCTTACTGGCACGGTGACCAAGGACCCTGCGCCGACCCTTCTCTCCTTTCTTCTTAATCTCAAATTGTAACTGCTGTATGCGCCATGGCATAGCTTGAGCTTGTCTCTGAACAGGCGATTTACGCACAGATAGGCCTGTTCCGTGCAATCTCCTGGCTTTATTTGGACGCGTAACGGACATAAATGTTGGATCAAAATTCCTACCCAGTTTCTTCATTAGCAACGTTTTGTTGATGTCTTTGCTGATGGGGTCTAGCATGTCTTTCGTCATCTTGATCAGGGCTGCACCCTCGATTATGCTCATCCTCGACTCCAGTATGTCAGGTCCATGCATCCTGTCCCTGATATCGGTCACTTTCAGAGGTCGTGATTGGACTTTACTCAGTGCTACTGCCAGAGTGACGAGACTGACGATCTTAATCACCAATCGCTGCATGTCCAGGTTGGAAATCATTGTGTTTTTCTGAAATAACAGAAACATTATGTTAATAAGAGAAAATACACGTGTATGATTTGATGGGAAAAGGGATTTGGTGGTGGAGAATGCGTTTCAGATGAGTTTTATTACAAGACAGAATTCGTTAGTGGAATCAAGTTTTTGATTACATGTTTTTTTATATGAGCATAACGTTTGTAAGAAACATTAGGCTGAGAGTTGAGTCAGATGTTTTAGCTATCTCCAAAACTAATTGAAATAAACACAATCAAGACTATCTCCAAAACTAGTTGAGATGAACACAACCAAGGAAAAGCTCATATCTAGAACCGTATTTTAAACTCATTTTTGAGAAGGGTAAGGATGATAGACTGGTCAAAATTCACCAAGGAAAAACGAAATAGGTAGGCTGAAATCGAAGCCAAGTACTCTTAAAAACCGTGTAGCTCGCTCTCTTTTACCTTGTCAAAGGTTGGTGTTTAAAGTGAAAGCTGCAAATCTAGTATGAGGTCAAGTAAAGATAAATGGAATGAGCAGAAATGTATTTTGCTCACAGTTTCGATACATGTCTGCCCTGCTATCATAGCCTATGACGTATGTGCAACCCAAAAAGAGATAGAAAACACACCAAGTTCGCACAGTTGCTGATCTCACATAATCCTTAGAAAACAAGAAAATCTCAAGTGCCCAGAAACTTAGTTGTCATCTCTTTTATTCATTCACGAAAGGTTCACAATCAATGACTTTTCGTGTTATTGGAAATATTTTCCTGCATTTTTGCCTCGTTTTGAGTGTCCACTTGCAGGTCTACCAAATATATGTAAATGGAGGCTCCAAGAAGCATTTCAAGGGTATTGGTAGAGTATAAATAGCACTACTTTGCAATTGAAGCTCGTAGAAAAGTACCACTAGAGCACCAATCTAGAGGTCGTGGGTTCGAGTCCTAATCGGGTCATTTTCATTCTCACAAATCAACTCGATTAGTAGCTCTAGTACTGCGAATTTCAAGATTATTGCTAGTCTCAATACAAATCAGAGCACAAAAAGTTTGGAATGGTGCTTGATTTAAAAGTGCACGTGATGTTTTCCAATGATTTGCCCTGCGGAGGAGCACCAGGAAGGACAGGGTTCCTACAGATACTCGAGATGTTGACAAGTTCTTCACCCTAAATTTATGATTATTGCCATGGATGGCGAAAAAATGTTGGTTCTTATACGAGGTCAAAGGCTCAATCCACCCAAAATATGATATCATTGAATAAATCAGTAATAAATCCATGTCTGCCCGTACATATTCCCAAGTTTACGTTACAAATCTTCAGTGTTCTCTTCCTGACCTTACATTCAAGCCCTGCATAAACAAGATTAACTAAGATATAGTAAGAAGCTAGCAAGAGAAAGGCAAGGCTTTGTCGAAATCCCAATTATTTGCCCTTTGAGAGAGACTCGTCGTAAACGTTACGCAAGCAAGAGGCCATAAATCTGAATACATGTCTCCAAAATGTTGCTGTTTCCGTTGTCCTTCTACTTCTTTCATTTGGACAAAAAGATGGTGAAATATATTTTAGAAAAGAGAGCCTGTAGCTAAGGCAACTATGGGGTGGAATTAGACCCAGGGTGGAATTCTAAGGCGGGCCTTTCACGCCTGGGCTGCCAAAACTTCGTCCGACACGCCCCCTCTTTTTCTTTATAAGGATAAATCTTAAAAGAATATATCAAGGCTCAAATTGAAAAAAGACAATGGGTATTTAAGAATAGACTAAGCAGAAGTTGAATGCCTTTAACAATCTCAGATATTCTTGTAAGAGAAAGAGTGCAGCCTTTTCACACCTATTCTGAAAGAAGCTTCTCTAATCATTTCTACTGACAAAAACTCAATTTTCACCCTTGATTTAATAATCAAATGAGCACTGTGCCAGGTTGTTAATGAAATATCAAAGATAAAAAAACATTCCCTAACCATTCATCGAAAAGGTAAAAATTTATACGTGCTATAGATGGGCATGCATGCTAAAGATGGGCAACTCCCTTTTTCAACAAGCTTGTACCCAGACCTATTCACAACGTTTCTACAATGAAAAAAGCTTCCTTTCAGCAAGTGTTTATCACACGAAACCTTTTATATGCTTTAACACACTACCATGGCAGTTATAATTTATCAAGTATAAATAAAAGCAAAAAAATGAAAGTGAACAAGATCGCGAAGAAACTACAACCAAAACAACAATCATATCATTGATATGAAATGTTGACGGAGTTCTAGTGAGGAACTGTACTAAGTTGAATCATGCAGCTGATAGTTGTTGGAAGCATTTGTTTGTTAGGGGTTGGTTTCATTTGAAAAGTATACCACTATTCAAAACTTTGCACTGTCCCTCATCAATTAATGATAATTCAAACGCTAGTCTTCGAAAAGGCACAAATTGGTTATTGACTTACACAAACCGAACTTGTGAGTTCTTTTTCTATATCATTAAAACGAAAACTAAAATTACTTTTAATACGACAGTGTACCATCCATAGCAAAGAAAGACACTGGGTCACCGTGTTCTAGTTATGGATGGCACTTACAATGCTTTGATTATAAAATGCAATTAATGAAAACATATAAGACAAGAAACAAACAGGGCAAAAGAAAGGCAAACAAACAGGTACATACCTCAAAGAAAAAGGTTTAGATTTCTTTACAAAGAAAGGTCTGGTACCAGTATGCACTTATTAGCTACATAGTTATAGAATCGTAGAAGTACCAATGACACAATGCAGACAGGAGGATTCGAACTTACAACCTACGTCGTTTAGCATCACTGCCCTGCTGTATTAATAACGTACAAACGAAGCAAGCTAAACTTTTAAAAAAGCCTCCCAACTGGATCTGCGTACTTTCTCTTGCCCAGTTAATCTCACAAAACATTGATTGAAACACTACTAATCATAAATTGCTTCGAAAGAAGAATATAATGCATGTCTCTCTGGATTTTTGACCGTTTACTTTCATGTTGGCTCTTGAAGACCTGCTCCAAATCGTTTACTAAAGTAAAGCCATTTCCCGCCAGCGAATTAACCGTTAACATCAATAACTACTGTATGCGTAACAAGTGCTGAAACGAAAACTTTAACTTAGTAAACCGACTTACAAAATACGGAAACCAGGCTCGTGCAAATATTAGAATGATCTTCCTGCAATACTGCGTCGTTCTACAACTGCACAGAGATGGCTAACAGTAGATATTCCGTGATCTCGCTGTCTTTCTGCTCCCAAGCAAATTCGCTTTTGTGCGCCGTTCAGCTGCGTTTCGTATGATCATTTGCGCTTGGGAGCCTTTGTTCCCTTGTTATGTGACTTCTAAGCGGTGCACCGTATTCATTAACGACCAAATCTGCTGGTTAAACCACGCTAATGTACGTCAGTCTACCGAACATAACAACATATGGCTGTTTTCCTTTTATGATTGGCCAATTCGATGGTACTCGATTTTCCAACGCAAATTACTTATGTGAAAATGTACTCGAGAAGTAGATTTGTCCAATGGATGGCTCAAGTTTTTCCCAGAAGTTGTCTCCAGCAAGGCTTATCCAATGTTTGTCCCAAAATTGTTGCTCTTTTAGATTTAAATCCAGAAGTTTCGTTTCTTTGAATGTATTTGGACGGATTGACCAATCCACATTCAGTAAATTCTAAGGATCTTGGCCAGTGCCATTCATTCAACCCAGCCATATATCCCAAACATATCCCACCCCCTGGCCACTAATTGATGATTCACTTGCAAGGAGAAACTTGAAACTTGTATATGCTTTACACGTTTGATGTTAGTTCTTTGTAATCATGAAATCAAGCATAGGTAAACAAGGCTCCACACTTTAAACAACAAACGCATTTCTATCGAGTAAGCTCTGAGATAGGCTAGTACCCAGTCCCATTAATGGACATATAAGTAGGCCTACTACAAGGCCTACTTGGTTTATAGACTACCATAAAGGAGCTAAGTCAATACAGAACTCAAAAACATTTTCATTTGATATTAGTAAACAAGTTGTACACAACAAGACAACGATCAAGACATCTGGTCTCTCCCAGGGACCACCTGTCTTCCCCTGGTACCCAGCACTGTGGAGATAGAGTTTAAAATGTGGCCTAATTATCTGGGGGGGTCTGCTGTATGTACTGAGACACACAAGCTGAGACGAGAGGATATCCTTCATATCTTGTCTAGTGTTTTTATTTATCCCAATCTAAACATGGTGAATACACAATTTCATCCGTTACGCAGTCCAGTAGAAAAACAAATACATACATGTAGAATGCATGGAATTTTCGACATGAGCTTTTAAATCATAGAACGGGCCTATGGAAAGAAGCCGAAGCTTTAGCCATTCATTGGCTAATCCAATCCATGCCTTTGCGTCACAATGTCATCTATTATATTTTGATATCCAAAAATTGTAGATATTAATTTTCTTCCATATACACCATACGTTTACGTATATATCTATTCTTCTACCCTCAATTTTTAAAAGAAACTACTATTTCAAATACCAGTGTTAGAATTTATTTGCTTTCAACCCAACTATGGTACGAGACGTTTCTCTTTACGTTTCTGAACTTTAGAATTTACGTTTCTTTTATGTATTCATGTGAATAGAAGATAGAGAAAGATTCTTTCCAACAAGTTAACCAGTGAAATTTAAGAGATTCCAGCCCTGGGGTATAGAAGATATCTACCTCCTTTTGTGTCCCTTTTCTTGATGCTAGGCCATTTTCTGGTTGTACAAATGTGGGGCCTAGGCCCATAACCCCCTTGGACCCTCTTAAAACCGCCTAAGCAAAAGTTTTTTTACATCAGTGAGGGAGACATAACCCCTAACTGCCCGTAGTTACCCCGTAACTCCGATTGAGTATGATAGGCCTACTTGTTAAGGCCTCATGTTGTGCATCTGCATCTGTAGCCCTCCTCTGGAACGAGGCTACATTTGCGTCCGGAAAACTTCTGATTTCAAAACACCATGTAAACGTTCCCCTTTATATTTCGTGCAGTCTTTCGTCCGTCATACAGTAGATATGTTCTATTAATTGATGAAAAATCTAAAACCTATATTGACATATTTTATTGAGCTTTTTGCTTTTCTTTGCTTTTGCATTTGTCTAGTTTCGACGTCTAAAAGCACACTAACCACTGTCGACTTACATGTCGTCAAATTCGTTTGCTCACTGGAGTCTCGCTTGATAATAGCTTTGCCTTCACTTCCGGATGCTATTATCATGGTAGACCCCTTTCAAGGGAGTTTGGGGACTGCATTTTGAAAGAAAAACGAAGAGAATGAATCATAAAACACATCTAAGTGTCTTTCAGCGACTCAACTGCTACAAAACTTAAGCGAATAAACCAAGGGCAAAGCTAAATCTTAAATACGATGTAACTTTGGTAGTTCTGTCGCACAATGCGACTCTTTTGCATCCCTGACCCATTAACTTCTACCTATGAACCGGAAAAACCAGAAACTGCCGTTTAGATGAACCAAGTCGCTTCGAGTTCGAAGTCGTAGGACCAGATTTTCAAATAGAAAGAAATTTTTGTTGTAGATTTTCTTTTTGTCAAAACAAGTAAGAAATTGTCCCTACAAGAAAAGAAGTCTAGAACAGCTCATTTGCAATTGATTTGCACAGAATTTTAACGTTTCTTGCCTCTTTTCGTACTTTTTCTTGAGTACTTTGTTAAGAGCTAAGATTTTATGAAGTAAAGGCTAATTTTTTTCACATTAAAAAGAAATCTAGAAAAATAAAGGTTGATTATAAGAAACTTGCCAAAAAACTATTCGTACTATGATCGGCCCAAAGCAAAAGAACCCTGATTTAGCATTGGTCCTTATAAAAAACTAGTGTGTGTATTTATTATGTACACGTATTTTTTTCTTAGACAGCGAGACTCTTGAAAAACCCCAGTAGCGGTAAAATACATCCTAAGAAACTTCTACACGCATTTCTTTTTATAAGCAATTTAAGCTTGGGCTCAGTACTCAAAATTGCTTAGCTTGAATGCCAATTTGAGTACTCAAAATTGCTTAGCAATTGCTTAACTTTTTGTTCGTGTTTTTTGGAAATAGATTAGAAAAAGGTAAATATGGGGCCACATACATGTCAGAAGGCACAATCAATGCAAGATGTTCAAACAAATTAATGATTGATGTTGTTAGCGCTTTTTATTCATGAACACCAACTAAACCAAATGAAATATCTTTATTCAAGATATTAGCTCTTTCTAAAGTTATTTAGCGATCTAAAGCTCCATCCCCAAAATCCACCAAAATTTTTCAAATTGCTTAGCAGTCTTCAATCCAGTACTGAAAATTGCTTAGCTTTTTGGCTTGCCCAGTACTGACTTGCTTATAAAGTAATTGCTTATAAAAGAAAATGCGTGTATATTATCAGTTACAAATGAGAGCTTCTTTCCTTTTTTATTTTCTAAATGCCATAACGTAGCTACTACTTTCACAAGCTTGGCAGCAAAAACGAAACAATACAACATACGAAAAAAAGAAAGAAGAAACTATTACAAAGCATGCAGTATAGGGCAATTTTCAATCACTGAACAGTTGCTTATGAAAAAGATTTACTCTAAGAGCAGCACAAGGATCAGTAGCTCTGGCACGGAGAGTCAATATTTAAAGACAGCTGAATGCGAGTATTTTCTTCTTCTCAAAAGCTATTTACCCAGTTTGAAATAAGATTATGATTAGCCTTGTTCACTCTTATTGCTTGCTCCAGCCTTCATTCATTTAGAAGCCTCAGGAGACATTTTGAGCTCTTGTGAACGTCTTAGTTAAACATCAGATATGCTGTTTTACTTGAAGTATCTCTTTTAACAAGTGTATTGAATTGAATTAATTCTTTGACCTTGAAGTGGGCCTAAAAAGGCCTAAATTACTCTCCTTGCTGTATGGTCAAAACGGCTTGGGTGCGTCTTATTCTTATACTCTTAATTTATCTTTACTCTCATTACTTTTAACATCTCTTATATCCTTACTCTCATTACTCTTGAATAGTTATTACTCTATTCCTTATGTTTTGTTATGGTATGGATAATAAGGATATCATTTTAGTTTTAGTTTGAGATATTTGGTTTAAATAAGCTAACTATTAATCAACAGATACCTGTTGCATTACCAATTTTAAAGACATTTGATGAAAAAAATGGTGAATGTAGAGCGACCAAAAATGTTGCAATATAAGTTTCTATATGCGAGAAGTGACGATGAAGTCACGAATAATAGGTCAAAGTTATCAGGAAATGGTATAAATATCAACGAGAACAAAAATCATGTCACTTGTAGCACATATTTAGATATTCAAATGCAAAAGCGTCGAATAAACTATTTCATCGAGTTGAAAAGAGCAAGCATGATGCCTTCAACTTTCAAGGAACATGCAGAAAGACGGCTGAGGGCTGGAACCATAGAGTCGAGTAGCTTATTAAAAAAAGTGTGTTGGAAGATAAATCAAGTTGTTAAAGATTTAAATCATTTGCAGCCTGAAGCGATAAACGTCGACGTAACGAGATTATAACATGTTAAGGTGGCGGTTGTTTTAGGGAATTATTGACAAAACGAGGAACACGAGGAACATGACAAATCATGGCTAGTTCAATGTTTAAAAGCTAAAAACCGAACATCAATGAGATGTCCAACGCAGCTATAAAATCCGGTCGCTCCAGGCCCCTGTAATCCATTATCTCTGAGTTTTTCGCTTCTAGCCACAGGGCTACTATGTCTCGACATCGTCGATATAGACTGCGAGCTTTATGAATCTTGTTCCCCTGTGCTCTTTGAAGACCAGCTTATCGAGGAAAACAGTCTGCTTGTCCAGAGTCCTTCTCTTCAAAACATTTACGACCGTTAAGTTAATCAAGTACCCTTTATTCTAATTACTCGTCTATGAATTTCGTCTCTTTCTTAATCAAACGACTAAATACGAAAATCTGTATCCATATCAAGCTTTGTTTATTTGTTGCCAGGCTTAAGGGTAGCATTTAGATGTTGAAAAACATGTCTCGCCTGCACAGTCAAACATCCCCATAACACGGACCGTTAGAACGTCCATGATTCAAAAATAAGATTCAATACTGAAACAAGAAAGCTTTGTTTATGTCTTAATGCGGTACAGAGGGTTATCTGTCTGTTTACGAAATAAAACCTGAACTTGAAAGGCCCCCAGACTTTCTCACAGCTATAAGACTGGGCCTAATCTTTCCCGTGGAGACAGACTACTGAACCTCACAGGGAGCAATTTATTGCGTAGGCCACTATCGTCATCGCAGTAATAGAGATAATATCTGGTAGACTATATAAACAAACGAAACAGAGGGTCTCAGAGGACATCAGTGTCAAAGACGTCTATGCAAATTGATAAGGCCTGCCTCGATTCTGTCTCAGGCGAAAATTCAATAGAATCTAAGATGTGTATATAGCCTTGACTTGACATCATAATGCCCATAAAAAGTCAAAATTCTGCATAAAAAGGTTTGGCCTAAGTATGCTAATTAATATTTAATTGAATACGAAGCTTTGTCCTGGTGTCCGTTCACAAACGAGGCTATAATAACCCAGATATTCTCGTCTTCAGCCCTTTCTTCCGTATAGATTCTACCTCGTTTCTTGGTTTAAAAATGCCAGCCAAAAATGGGACGTTGGGACACTTGTTTTGTTGTATTTCCTATATTGCATTCTTACTTATCACGGGGCCACTTAGGCCAATCAGAGCAAAAAGGGTGAGCGATAATTTCAAATTTTCTGATCAAAGCTGATATGAGCCTAGGCCAAAGTTATCTGGCACTTTTGAAAAGTATAATATAGTGTCAAGAAATCCAGGGACGAGAATACCAAGGGGGTACTAGGGCACATCCTCCCAAGAGTTTGTGAATAATAAAATTTGTTCTTTTAACATTCATAAAGCTCCCCTTAATTGATGCTCGAAGTGTCCTTACAGTATATCACATATAAATTTCCCTAAAATCACTCCAATATGGATTTATTTTCGTCGTTGTTAATGTTCTGAATTGGAAACTATAACATATCTTATACGGAAATTAGCCTGTTTCTATTGCAAATGATTATTATAGTAAGTTTGATAATACAGGATAATCTAAAGCACCCTCTTGTCACTCCTTAGGGTAAAGTGCTTTGTTGTTGTTGTTGTTGATGTTATTGATAGGCAAATACGCTTACTATCTTCGTAAGGTATTGGTTTATGTGCAAAGTACAAAGGGCCCACTGAATAGGTAGACTAATCGAAGTTAAGCATTGACAGTTGATAGGCAAATACGCTTACTATCTTCGTAAGGTATTGGTTTATGTGTAAAGCACAAAGGGCTCACTGAATAGGTAGACTAATCGAAGTTAAGCATTGATAGTTGATAGGCAAATACGCTTGCTATCTTCGTTAGGTATTGGCCTATGTGCAAAGCACAAAAGGCCCGGTAGACTAATCGAAGCAGTGTGACCCTGTTCCTTCCTCTCGATGTGACCACGCCTCGTGATTCCTTTTGCTATTTACCTAGAATTACAGAGTGCTGGCTAATTCTCTCCTCGCACTATATGACGGGTCTGAAGGTAGTTTCGAACCCGGGACCCTTTGAAAAAGTGATATGCCTTATAGTGATATGCCCCCTTCCTTTTCAGATGCGTCCTACCGAGCCGATTTTTAATAAAAAACAAATCCAAACAAAGAATCATATGTTTTTACTGCACACGAAGAATAACACTAATACGAATATCGTATGTATTTCTCGTGTTTGACTTGGAATGAAGTAAATTCCTATCCAAATTTAACTTGTAAGGAGATCTCGTATTTTTTACGTCGCTCACGTCTTCTTTCCCTAATCATTTCCGAATGTAATAAATGCTACCATCTTTGTCACCTGTTTTTTTATAAGGAACCTGCTATTAGAACCCCCAAAATTTAGGAAACCTGTAGTATTATTTAGTAAACCAATAATAATCGAGATGATTTCTAGGGGTCGTGGGTCATTTTCTTTCTCACAATTTATCTCCATTGATTTTCCAATTCTTGCTTCTTCTAAAGTTTAAGCCAATATTTTTTAGTATACCAATATTGTTAAGAAACTTTTATCAAGAAGCATTACTATGCTGGAAAATGTTACATTAACAGCCCTTTTGCCTGATTCGAAATCGCTGACTCATTTTGCTTAGGACTTATAAATACCCATTTTGGTGTGAATCACCAACTCAAAATATTATAATAGATAACGTATAGGAAATTCCAGAAAGGTATTTTCAAGAAACTTTTAGTACTACAACTGGTAAAAAGTATACACTTATTCTTATAAGAAACATATCGCTTGTAATGGCGAAAACTTTAAGGAAGTCCAGTACTACGAACATTTTTGCTGAGAACTTGTGTACTGTGTCGTTTTCTGAATAAAAGAGCTGCAGTTCTCGTTAAAGTTTTGTGTTATAGTATGTACTGTGTGTTTTAGTTTACTAACGGTTTAGCTGTGTCCATATTGATAAAATAACGTTGGTTCTTGCTTGAAACCTCGAAGTGTTTGACTCAACCCATAATATTATCAGCATCATTTTCTTTACAAGCCAGTTTGTAATTAATAAACTCTTGAAGAAATTATCATCTTCTCAATATTCGAAAATTCTAGTAACTTTCAGTATGTGGGCAGATTATTGTTCCTTATAAAAAACATGCTTTATCTGTAATGATTTTATCTGAATGAAATCAGGATAGAGGCTGATTGATTTTACAATGTTGACATTTTTGCTATCCCTGTGAATCCAATCATTACCATTGACATGGGAGGATGGTCGTGAAAATGAAAGATCTCTAGGTTTCAAATTTACTTAAGTGTCAAATTGTATGATATTAAATTCTTGGCTTACTGGTGACGAAAAGCAAAAAACTTAAGCCATGAACACTTCGCCTCCAAATTCTTAAGAAACTCGATCGGGTTTTAATTAAAGGAACTCGTCATAACCACATAAATCTGGGTGTTTTGACAAAATTGAAACTCCGTTACTGGATAAAGATTTTCTATGAAATTTCTATCGTATTACAGAAATTTAAGAGCCATTCTCTGGGTACTTTTTAGGCGTATACTTACTAGTTTCTTACAAAAATACGTTTGCGAAACACAAATTTTCAACAGGATGAGAATGCACGTAGTGAGACCTTGATAAAGACCTTGTAATTTGGTGAATCGAGGAAACGTTAGTTCTGTTGTGAAAAGAATTAATCGTTTATGTAACTTAACTTCTTAAAAAAAGAAATGAGTTTACCATCTTTTGGTTAGGTTCTCGAATTGAAATATTATCATCCACTCAATTTCATTTACATGAAACTGGAAGCTATGTTAAATCTGCGTACAACAGTTTTTTCTAGTTTCATAATTATGGTAGGAAAAGCTTCAACAATTTTTCTAAACAGCATAAACCTAATTTTCCTGCTTTCGACAAAAAGTGAGGAGTTAACTGCAACAAGCCTTTTCTTTTCGAAGACGAAAATATTCCATAAGAAATGCTTTTGGAGCGATGGAGTTACTTAGAGGTAATGAAAAGCATCAGATATTTTTCATTCCCCCTTTTTGATCATGATAAAGTTTCTTCCGTCCCCTATTTCAGTTTCTTAGGTTTACAGAATATGGCTAAACAATTTTTTAAAGGGTTTCTTACATTATAGAAAAACAAATGAATCAATCTTTAAGACTGGCGAGAAGAAAATAACTTGACTCATAACGAACACGTGTGCCCTCTCTAATTGTATGATGTTGGTTAAACACATACAAGCTTACTTTTCTAACGAAATATTGCTTTTAGCATATTTACTGAGTAAAATATTCCATTCCGCTAGTAAAAAACGAACTTACCTTATTACGACGAATATCTCCTTCCACAACAAATCGATATATCTCTTCTTTATATCCTGCAATGTCCACTTCTTATATTCCGAACTTCTGGTTTCAGTATTGCTATATTTTGTTGATTCGACGTTCTCGAGTAAAACCGTCCCGTAAGGCGTAGTGCGAATGGTTCTCTAGTAATCTCTACTGGCTTACCAATATTAAATATTTGAATTTGAAGGAATTGCGTTGAGCCTGTAGCCAGAACTGATCCGCGCTGATCCGTTTTCAACGTCAACTCGGTGGATAGGAGTGAGTTTGACCCCGCGTCCTTTGCTGTGCACACGAAGACTAATCTTGAACTCAGTGAGACACGAGCAATCTACAAAGCAGATCACAGACTATAGATCAACATCGCATGGCGCCACTGGTCCGACCGCATCAGTTTTGTTTCGCTCTTCATGAATTCATCATATCAGCAAAAGTCTGCGTATTCAATACAAACTACACGTAAAAGCCACAAAGAGAGGCACTCTTCTTCCCAGCGAGGGTTCTTTATCACGAAATTTCAAAAATGAATGAAATTCAAATGGATAAGGATATCGGGGATTTGATTCGGGGGGTCTGGAGACTTAAAAGTGTAGGGGGTCTGGAGACAAGATTTGTTTGAGGAGAAAGGCATGCTATTCGCTTTTTTCAATCCAGTAAGCAATTAGCTATTGAAAAAGTGGCCAGCCCAAGTTTGGTTCTGGTTTGTCTAAATTCTGGTAAAATTTGAGGATCGAATACTGGTAGAATTTGAGGATCGAATTCAGATAAATTTGTACATATAGAAAAATAGCATACATTACATGTAAATATAATTTGAAATACACTGTTTTCAATAAGCAACAGGACTTTGGGTCCTTCAAACTCTCGATGTTCCTTAACATGTTGTTAAAAATAACAGACTATCTAGCTTCCCAAAAATATATCTATTAGTATGTTCCCGGCTAGGGAAAGCTAAATAAAGCATTTCATGATAGTTGTAGCCTTCTTTTTATATTTTGCACCAGAAGAAAATGCCCTATATCCAGAGCCTATTGCTTATTGATGTGTTGCTAGGCGAGCATTTAGCATTGTCAGTAGCTACATGTGAGTCCATAGTACGCAAAATAATGCCTCGACGTGTTCACCGAAAATGCTGCAAAGTTGCATATAGTTGCTACGTTTTGTATCAGAAAAGACCCAGTGAATATATTTTATATTCATCGAGTTCCTTTCAAGTTTCCACATCACTTGTTTGAAGTTTGACCAGTTTTAAGTGTATTGGTTCTCAACAGACTCTTACCTATGTATATTTCACTATCCACCCACTTGAAATCCACTTCAACTCCAAAAAGTCATGAAACCAAATGTGCAATTCACAATTTATCCAGTCAATTCACCTCTCTCTCTGGAATGTTATCGACTCCAACGCAAGAGTCAGCTGTTCGAATTAAAACTAATAAACCAACCAAACCTTCCTATTTATCGGCAAACCATGTATGCCAGCTCGCTATCTATCTGCGCATGCTCAAATTACGTCTGATACCCGTCTGTCGTTCGCTGTGCACATCATTCGAAGGCTCTGATTGTTGTTAAGTAGGCGCGAAAGCCGCACGAGCTGTGGGATTAACAGCTGCTAATTACCTGAGAGCTACTTGAAATCTATGATAAATAAACTGTAAAAGGCCAGAAAATCGTCTGAGATTATTTTTGGCTGCGTTTGTTTTTCTCTTAATTTAATTTGAGTTATCCGGCAGACGTCTTAGGAAAGTGAGACGAGACTGGAACAGTGAGAGACGCCAGGCGGGCTTTGGTTGGGGGAGTTTTTAAGTTTAGTAACTGGAATGATTCAAGCCGAGGCATGCAAGTGTAGCAAGATAACATAGGGAACTGTAGTAGGTATAGAGAATATCAACTCAGTTGCAACACTTGCTGGTTTACAAAAGCAACATACTCTATTTCCAACTTGGACGAAGTCTTTATCCAGTGGGGAAAATATGGGGTATCGCAGGGATCGTTATCTTCCTCAATGTGCAAAGAACCCGAGCTTTGATAACGCTGTTTCTTTAATGGATCTTGTTCCAGGGTAGGGTATCACCAGATGAACTTCGAATAATTGCTTTTGCTCGACCCCTTTCTTTCAAATAATTCTTCTAGCTTATCATTGTTAACTCTAAATAGCATGGGTGAGGATAAGGCTTAAATTCTTGTGCGATGATCATATATTTATTTTCTTTTTAATAAGAAGATAAGGTTTAAACACCAAGAATCTTCTTTTTTGTCATCATCTGGCCTTTTATGAATTATCAAATTATATTTGTAGTCCCCTCCCCTGGCCTAAGCAAGATCGTTTTCTATGCACATCATTCTGCATGTGGGTAAATACTAAAACACGTTTTCTTATTTTCAGATGTAGAAGGGGTGTAATGAATTTGAACTCCAGAAATGCCACGCCCATCGTCGAGGTATTGGATTCATGCAAAGTTTACCATTTCCATTTATCTTTTCATTCATTAATTGCACAGAGCCTTGGGATATTTCCCAGAGTCATTTACGCCAATGGAGGGTTAAACTTATTCATCTGTTAGAATCGCAAAGAGCCCTGGGATACCCATGCCCATAGCCCTTTGCAACAATGATATATTTATCTGATATGGCAACTTTGCAACGGTATTATATCCACCTACCAAGAAATTTACTCATGTAGCTAGGCCTGGGGGCTAGGCCTGATTGGTGAAACCGACAATGAACGATGGCTTGGAATGAACATCACTCATGGCCACAAAATGGCAGCATGTCAGGAGGTGAAAATCCGAATTTATTCTGTCAAGATGAGAACAACCCGAGCTAATCTTGCGGGACGCCATGTGTTACGTGAATGAATTTTCATTCGATACAGAAGCCATAAAATGCTCTGAATTGACAAACTACTTTGGCTAAGGGAAGGTTCTGGGCAGTTGACAGATACGCTGCAGAAAGTTTGCTTATAAACAACCTTGACAGGGAATTAAGCTAGCTATACTTCATCACAATACAAGTTAATTGGCTGGCACGCATTTTCTATGTGGGTGACCCTCTATTGTTATTGCCTAGTATACCTTTAGGTATTTCATGAATATAGTTAGTTTATTTTTTAGAGACTCTTCCTAAGAAGACCTAATAAATCAGTCCAAAGCTGAGTGTTTCTCTTGTAACGCATGGTTAAAACAAATATACAGTACCTATATAAAAATGGTCCTTTACATGGCAAAATGAAAATTGGAGTAGTTGTTCTTTTTTGCTTGGATCTAAGGATACCAATCTTCTAACTCTGTAGTTATAAGCGTGGGGCAAATGACTTCAATTAAAGTGTACGAGATTTTTTGAGATTTCTAAAGATCTCTAAGATCTTCTGAGATTTTCAACGATTTTCAGGCCAAATTTGGAAAGATTTGTTAAATTTTTACAGATTTTTGGAATTTTCCTGAGTGTAAAAGATTTCTAAAGATTTTTAAGCCAAAAGTGTACGAGATTTTTTAAGTGATTTGCCCCTCGATTATAAGTGAATTTTATATTTCTTCGATTCTTCACAAAGAACCTATGTCTAACCCCATCATTTACAATTATGGGTAGTCCCTTCCCTTGGAGCATATGCTGAGTCAAGGTCTTGTTGATTATTGACCTGTTGCTTGTTGAAAGGCTTCTCAGCTGTTGATGAGTCAATTACCCCACTTCCCTACGTGAAAAATCTCATGCCATCTTTAATTCCCAATGTTGGTTAACGAATTTACTTATTGTCGTTGAGGAATTTATTTTGACTTCAGAAAAGCTTTTCACGACATCTCTAAATATTTTTCTCTAAGTTTAGCTCAAATTGTATTACGGAAGATTCTTGTTTACTAAATTTGGATGGAGATTTGACTTCACTTCCTTTTTCGACTCGACTTCATTTTATGCTGGTTTGTAAACATTGACTGTTGAATGTAAGGAGCAGGAAATCCCCGAGCTTTTCAATTCTATGCCTTTATTACGTCTGCAAATCTCATGCATGCCTTCATGACTGCTTCGTAATGGTGGTAGACCCCTGAGAAAATTTGTAGTTTTTGTCTACCGCTACGTCAGTACTAAATAACACGAGAAGTGAGCGCATGCGCTGTTGACCAATACGAATCACAAGTTGTTGCCATGGAGTTTAGGAAATCCAATCCAATTAGGCCTGATTTTGTGTTCCGTATTTTATGCTAAAATCTTGAACTCTATACATATCTTAGGCGAGGCAAACGTGGTAGCAATAACAAAACAGTGACTATAGCAGTTAACTTATTCATCACATCAGTGGTGTAGGAACTGTAAGGCTGGGACGGCCTCTCCCTACTTCTAAGCCAAAAAGTGTGCATGCCCCTTCTTTATCAAAAAATTGCCCTACTTTTCTTGGTTAGCGAGTGTATTTTCTTTAAACTTAGTCAAAAGGAGACCACGAGGGTAAAGTAACCGTACTGATAGGCAAAGTTTTCTTAAAGGACATATATTTGCCCAAAGTTACCGTAATGATAGGCAATATTTGTACCTCTGCAGCAAGGTATACCTCAGGTGCATTTATTGGAAGATTACCCCTTGCTCCCCTTACCCCTCCACTTATCAGTACCTTCGTACACCCCTGCATCAGATGATGATTTTAATCTTCAGTATTGGAAAAATAGTTTTTTAGCTTTACTTGAAGTTACACATGAATTTTGAGCAAATTCCCATCATAATAAGAATTGACATGATATTCAGTTTCACAAATGTCCTGTTTCGTGATTGATCTGTCTTGTCTGTTAGGGACTGGTTGTGTTTTCCAGCCTGGCTAACCATGGATTAGATTTGCTGAGAGAATAACGAGAGTTCGCTCCGATATCTTCATTAAAACTGGCCTTGCTTGAAGGGGTGGAAAACTCACGAGACACACCCATATCATCGCTTATATTAGGATCAAACTAGTTGCCTATACAAGGGAGATATTAATATCTAACTGTAACTGTATGCTAGATCGATTCATAAATCATATATTTTGCGTCTACCAGGATCAAACTAGGCGTAATACAATGGAGATAATAATACCTAACTGTATGCTAGATTGGTTCAAAAATCATGTATTTTGCTTCTTCTAGGATCAAAATAGTTGTAATACAAGAGAGATGATAATATCAGACTGTATGCTAGATTGGTTCATAAATCATATATTGCCAGTTTTAGGAATTCTTTGTTGCTTCATGCATGAGCATCATAGTATTAGGCCTTGCCTAATCCTGAAGGACTAGACCCGAGCTTTAGCTTTCTATATTACAGGAGGGTGGCTCCACTGGGTCTAAAGATCTCTCTAACTCATAATTCTCCATCGTTTGCCTCGTAACTGAGGGGCTACCACTCGACGTAATCTTGTACACTTTTTGAAAAAATCACAGAAAAATCACAAAAATCACTGATTTTTGAAACACTTTTTTGTGAGTGATATGCCCCTCGGTTGTAACATAGTACATTTTTAAGACTTGCAATTTTCATTGTAGGCTCAACGAACGGTACAGTTTATTGGAGCCGGCCAGATGAAAATATTAGGAAGAAAAATAAGAAAAGTCAAGGTTAGTTCCACATTGTTTTACTTAATCTATTTGCGGAAGGCAGTGACGTAGATGGAGGTGGCCAGGAAGGCAAAATCCCCCTGTGGATCCAAATAACTATCTTGTCGGAAATGGTTAACCTTAAACACACTTAAACGGAGATTAAAGCGAAAAGTCTATTTGAATTTCAAGTTAATATGTCCTAAATTGAACCTAATCCTGATGGAATCCTATTATTTAGAAACTTATAATTGATTAGCAGACACGAAAATAGCTACTTTGTTCCAAAAGAGGCTGCAAAACCTTAGCAGTGAAGTCGTGGGTTCGAGTCCCGTTTGGGTTCGAGTCATGTGTATCATTCAAATTTCCTGTTGAATGATATTTTCACCCTGGAGAACGTCTTTTTAGTACTGTATAGGATGTTCTGTGCTGTGGGGGGATATCATTAGTAGTGTGAGGGATAAAATCAGTACATTTAAGAATGTTTAGTAGTGTGTATGTAGTATACCAGCGCTGTAGCTTGGGTAGAATTATTGGGGGGGCAACCATTGTTAGAGAACAAAAGGAAGACCAGGGACCATGCTGTGAACAATTGAATTTCAGGATTATTGGGGGGGCAAATGCCCCCCCTGCCCCCCCGCTTCCTACGGGCCTGAGTATACTCAGTATTGTAGGGGGATACCATCAGGTCATTAGAGAGTTTTCAGTACTGAGTGAGGGGGTACCATCAGTAGTGTGGGAGGATACTATCAGTACGTTTGAGGATGTTCAGTACTTTGTAGGATGCTCATTACTTTTGGGGATACCTTCAGTACATTGGAGGATGAGGATGTTCAGTACTGTGGAGGATGTTCGTTTCAGGGGAAGGATACCATCACTACTGTCGAGGGTATTCAGTACTGTGGATGACAGTACTGGATAATAACCATCCCCATAGTACTGAACACCCTCTAATGTACTGATGGTATCCCCACCAAATTACTGATTACATCCTCCCACAGGACACCATCCACAGCACTGCACACAAGCTCCTCAGGGTGATTTATTGGCACGAAAAAATTGTCTGAGCGCTGGTAAGAGTCTGGGAACTAGCTAGATCATGAACTATGTACGAAGCTAATCATAATAGAGAAATGCCGAGAAATTAAAACACGCCCTCGGGCCAATAAGAAAAAGGAAAAACTATCCACTTATTGTGTGAATGGACTCATGGGGCATTCATTGTGGGATACTACAATGTTGAGCTTAATTCGAAATTGGAGATAAGATACGCTTGAACCTCGCAGACAGCCTTGGAAAACCATCATGAAGTTGGAGTCTCGGTGTCGTCTTGTCAGCCTTATCACCAAACGTAGGCTACTAAATTATTAAATCAAATTAGCTTATCAGAGTTAATAGATTCCAGGCCTCCCATCGCAAATCTTATCAAATGTCTTTGTCTCAGATATTGTAGGGTTGCGTCTAATTGCCCATTCAGTCGCCGTGTGAAAACGTCTATCGTTTACTGAACTACTGAATGGTTATCAATCTTCAGCATGTATTGATGATTGTATGCGATATGATTCAATTAGGATCCAAAAACATTAGCTGGTATGGCTACTTTGCAAGATAGCTTGTTCTCGGGGGTACCTCAACAAATATATGGTAGCAGGGATGTGCCCTTTTTTAGGGGTACCTTTTTAGAATCAAATACGGAATCATGGGTGTATATTTTCACTTAACAGTCGGTTGTACCCGGAATTATAGGTATGAATTTTGAGAAAAAACAAAGACAATAGAAATAAAGTGACATAAATTCCATGCAAAGAATGATTATGGATACATTTTATGGCTTGACACGAATTATGGGTCCCTTTTTCAATTTACGACCCGGAATTATGGCCAGGGGTTTTTTTTCAAAATGGCACATCCCTATCAATTAACCCCCTTAGGTACCCCCCCCGAGAGCTTGTTTTAAGATGTTACAGGATTTTTATAAGAGCACTCTGCTTTGATTTCAGCCTGCTAGAATTACTTAAGGTAATTTCCTTTGCTATCAGCTACTTCTCTATTCTAGCCATTACTTCTCAGCAAAAAACGATTTTTCTAGTCTACACCATTGCCAAAATACATCCTTAAACAACTAGGTTGACGCAATCTTGTTTAATAACTAACATGCTCTCTGCTTACTGAGTCTCTTCTGCACTCATTTTTGTAAAGAAGCCGTTTATAAGAAACCGTGGGCCCAGATTTTCAATAGGAGACTCTGAAAGGAGATTTTGCATGAATAAAATGAGATATGGTTTGTGTGTTGTATTTAGAAAAAAAGACACTTCATTGCACAGGATCGTAACGTATCTCATCTGGAACTTTTTCTGAAATTATAGGCATCATAGGGCGAGACTTTGTATGGTCAAATCTCAAGTTCTTCATATCAACACGAAGTCAAGGAAAAACATGTTTGGGGGTTAAGAAACTTGTTAGGGAACTTGTCGTACTATATTTGGGGTGAGGGCTAATAAACTATGGTTACTTGATTTAGTATAGTGTAAAAGAATTAGTGTCAATGAGTTTCTACCTATAGCTATAGAAGCTTTTTTTTCAAAGAACCAGTTCATAAAGGGTCCTATACGATCAGTTACCAATAAGGGGAAATTAACTTTAGAGTTAAGGGGTTGCACCCCAAAGACCCCTCTCTTGATCTACAGCTCTACATTTTGGTCGATTCATGAATCTATTTGCATATCTATAAGTAGCCAAGAGGTGCTCTGTATTCCCACTTCTGTACGTTAAAAGCGTTAAATTATGACTTCAGTCTTGCTAAGCCGCACACCTAGGATATCAACCTGAAATGAGCCTCCAGGGCATATGCAAAAAATTAGCATTTCACACTGCAAACATCAACTGAATATTATCCCATTGGTATTCGGTGTTTGAAATGTGGTCCGCACCTCGACTTCTGTTCATCTGAAACATGTCACATGTTATCAATTTTACCCTGTTTCCTACACTCTGTCGTTTCGGTGCTTCTCTAAGAGTTGGAGCTTCTGGAGGAGAAATTTGACTGAAATCGAACCATTCATCTTGTTAAGTGTAGACATGGGAGCTTTTCTTGCATACCCAAACAACTCACTTACTTACTTTCTTACTTTCTTACTTGCTTACTTACTAACTTATTTACTTACTAACTAACTTACTTACTTACCTACTTACTTACTGACTTACTTTCATACTTACTTACTTACTTACTTACTTACTTACTTACTTACTTACTTACTTACTTACTTACTTACTTTCTTACTTTCTTACTTTCTTACTTACTTACTTACTTACTTACTTACTTACTTACTTACTTACTTACTTACTTACTGACTTACTTACTTGCTTACTGACTTACTTACTTACTTACTTACTTACTTACTTACTTACTTACTTACTTACTTACTTACTTGCTTGCTTACTTGCTTACTTTCTTACTTTCTTACTTGCTTAGCTACTTGCTTACTAACTAACTTACTTACTTAGCTACTTACTTACTTACTTACTTGCTTACTTATTTACTTAAATTGTTTTACTTACTTAGCTACTTACTTACTTACTTACTTATTACTTACTTAATTACTTAGAATACACTACGATTGGTGGCTACATCCATCAGCGATCCCTAACTCATCACATTCTCTGTAGGCTTTCTTGTACGAAGAGGAGGGGCTTAAAGAGAGGGGGAGGGCTTTATAGAGCTTTTAAGGTACTGACTCAGTTACTTAGCTACTTAATTACTTATGTTGTCTGTTGCATTAGCCAACAATAGCTAATAATTTCAGAACAAAAGGTGATGGAAACAAATGCAGTTGGTTGTCAAGGTTCGGAAACGACAGTTTCATACTTGATGATTCCATATTCTAGAATCTTGACAATATACACTCATTTTTTATACGCAACCGTTTAAAAGAAACTGTAGGGCACCAACTAACAAAATCAAAACAACAGTAACATAAAATAAATTTTAGGCCATTGTTACTCACTAAACTCATTTGATGTATGTCTACACTATACACTCTTTTTTGTATAAGAACCAGTAAATATGATTTGAAGCTTGCTGTTCTTAAATATTCCTCTATTTTCAGCCTGAAATGTTCTTAAATTGTTCTTACTATCTATAATGATTTGGAAGCCTGTTTTTGCTATCAGTTGTGTTAGTTGGTTCTAATGTGGACCCTTTTGACGATATGATATATGTGTGTGCTGTCAATCTGCTTATTTTCTAATTATTTTTCAGTCTCGTGGTTATTTCGTATAATTCTTATATTGACCTTGAAATGTTCAGCCTCGGTTTTTTCTTAAAGTGTTCTTAAGATTTGGCTAAATCTGAGGGTCGTGTTCTTATAAAATTGTTCTCATAAAAAAAAGAGTGTAAACAATTAGCTATGTATTCAAGTGGGCTAACAATATTTTGATTTGCCACCAACAGGTCTCGAACCCGGGCCTTAAACCCAACTTAGGTTTACCTAAAATTTAGCCATTAGTCTTGATTTTGTTGGAATACATTTCCCCATTTTAAGACCATGCCTTATGAATGTTTGTTGCTATGTGTTATATGCATTATATATTATGTATTTTGCATTACAAGTATGTATGATGTTATATATTGTACTAATGTACTATGTTATGTATTGAATGGTCAAGATTAATTGAGAAGGAATTCGAGAGGTAGGCCAAAATAATCCATCTGAAAGTGGCTGAAAGCAGCCAATAGGCGTAAGCTGCAAAGACAACGTGTGGAAATACAGGAAATAGGCGGATGAGTATCGGAGCTTCTGGAAAATTGATCTGTGAAAACTCCTACAGTTACTAACGAGGCTTTAACCGAGCCATAAAACTGAAGCATTTCGATCATCCCGCGCGAGAACACGTTTATAAAGAGATCCTTATTGTGGGAAAATATTTAGCATTTACACGGTGACCAGGGTGATTTTCTCGTTCTTTCACCTGATCGACAACCTATTACACAGTAATGATCTGTAATTATCTGCCGTGCACTTAGCGGTAGGGAGCATCGAGTGGGTGACAGCCGATTTTTTTGGTGACAGCATTTCCTATCCAATGTCGTAATTGATCAATGCAGTTTTTTACAAGCACCCTTTATTTGTAGGGACGTAGGAACTGGGGGGACCGGAAGCAAGTGCCACCAAGATTTTGCAAAAAACAACGAAGTACCCCTTTTACTTTCAAAAATTGTCTCTCTTCATTTACGATAAAAGTGCCCCTTGATGCGTCGTGCCTCCCCAAAGTTTCAGATACTTCTCACTTCCCTGCTTACTCGTCCTATCGTGTAATGGCCCCAACGCAGCAATTTTATTTATTGACGCATCCATGGGCCAAGCCAGCCCCTGAAATAGTGAGGTAGAGGAAACAAGGGAGAATGAGTGTTGGTTTCCTGTAGCTATTCTCTCTGCTTAGGGTATTTCAGCTGATTTATCAATAGATACCTATATTGCGTTACCAACTTGAAAGAAAGTTGTAGAGAGAATAAACAGTAGGGGTTCCTGGAAGCTCGGATGTTATTCGGGTCAGTGTTGTGAAAATTTGCAACAATCGACTAACGCATTGCAAAAACAAGTCTATATAACACTTAGCTATAAAGTTAAGAATTTAGGCCCATTTTGGCCTGAAAAAAGGAAGCATGTTGAAAAACAGCTAGCTTAAAAAAATTTACTGGTTCTCAAAAAAGAGTCTAAAAATCGTTATCAAAAGTAAACTTTTTCTCTATGTACTGTAATACGAGTTTCAAAAACTTCAAAATAATGCACTTCCTTTACTGGCTTGTCTCAAATGGGCGTAACATGTATAATTTCATTACGGATCTCTTACGTCGCCCTCCCTGTTCCCGCTAATGTTATCGCTATGAAAATAGTTGTATGGAGCGAGGGAATATTATTTATAACATTTGTGGTCGAGGGAATACAACACCGTCTCGCCGCCTACGACACCAGCAGACACCGCTAATCGACATGAAGATCACGCAGAAAAACGGGATCAGTTTGTTATGAGAAATATTTCATAATTTGAATTTTCATAGATTGACTTTTGTTTCCCGACCCATCATGGGATCCATTACGGATTAGTCTTTCATTCTTCATAGCAACAGGTTAGCAACGGAGTTTAACTATCGAAAACCCAGTCATAGTCTAGTCACAGTATGATTCTCGGATCCAGACCTCTAAGCTCCAGAAACTGAGAATGTAGCCTCGTTTCGAATTTCGAAATATTCATTTTCAGGGCCTTGTCTTTTTTAACCGATGTGCACTACTTTTACAAGTATGACAGGAAAACATAAACAAAACAAAGTAACAAAGTTACCAAGCTAAATAAGAACAAACATACTCATGAAACAAAATGACAACTTTTTCAGAAGTATTGCTGTAATATGTTAACAGCAATTTCAGTTGAAGTCATATTTGTAGATATGATTTGTACTGTACTTCGTACTTAAAAACTTCTTGTCTTGTAAGTACAAGCAAATTATAATCTGCTAGACCCCTAGCGGGTGATGTAAACTACTTTTTTCTATAAGAACAATTTTGTAAGAAAAAGAGCCTCAAATTTGGCTAAACCTTAAGAACAAGCTAAGAAAAAACCGAGGCTGACCATCGGCTCAATATGAAAATTTTACGAAATAACCATGAGACTGAGGAATAATTACAAAACAAGCAGATTGACAGCACACAGATAATGTCATACATATGGTTAAGAGAGTCAAACTTTTAAACAATTAACACTTCATATAGCAAAATAGGCTTCCTAACCATAGAAAATAAGAGCAATTTAGGAAAATTTCAGGCTGAAAATAGAGGAATATTTAAAAAAAGGCCAGCTTTAGATAAATTTTCCTGGTTCTTATAGAAAAAAGAGTGTATTAATGAAATTGAAATTAAAAAAAGGAATATTTGGATTTATATTTCAAACTTTAGTTCTCAGTTTGGTAATAGTAACTGGTGCAGAATTAAGAAAATTTTAGTACCTTCTAGGACCGGAGATAAAAAACGTTGATGCACATTTTCTAATTCAAGGAACTTCTATTCTAACAAACCTTTAGTACTCAAAATCAAGCAATTAGCAGTATTGAGCATCATCTCTTAGTTCCTTCCTCATAGTCTCTCCCCTACATATCAATCACTCCATCTAATTTCGTCTAGACGATAATTAGCAAGTCCCTGGGAAAATTGTTAAGTAAACATTTTGTACAGAGCAAGCCTATCTCTGATGTTTCCTGTTTTGGCTGTCCGAATTAAAAGAGTAAAGATAAGAATCAGAATGTCTGAGCCGTGTTGTTTGTTGGTATTTATCTCTTTTCCTCATACGTAAATAAGTTTCTTTGATGCAATTACTACTTTCCTACTCGTGATTATCTCTAGTATGATGATACTCTCAAAGGAATTGATTACACATAGCCTTCCAGCTTTATAGCCAGAAACGTTATACCGATCAAAGACTGACCTACCCCCCTACCCTTCTCAAAAATTTGTTAGAAATTAGAAAATGCCTCATGGGCAAGAGCTTTACGTTGATGAACGTTTCTTGTGTTTACCTCAAATACTTTTTGAGTTAGCAAGTAATTTGACCCAAATTTCAGTCAGCTGTTTCTTTTAGAGGTCGTTTTTGAGAAAGGTATACTCCAACAAGGAAACGTATTTTTTAAATGTATATCCCAACAAGTTCTACTTTGCCTTAAAACTAAGTAAACTTGGATGAAAAGAATTGCATGAGAAAACTGTCACAAATCATACTGTTTACAAACATTCGTGCAAGAAGCGCAAGGTCAAAGAACGGGCTGTTTAATCCTGCTGCAAATCATTGCTTGCATTTTATTGCAAGTTATTTATTACCGTTTGACTACGTGCCACCGCATGGTGCTATGATATCTCAAAATTACGACCATCGGGAAGAATTCTTACTTGTTAGTGGGTCTCCTAGTTAATAAAATATCCCACACTTGCCTGCCAATGAAAGAAGTATTGTTCATGTCCTACAGAAGGTCACACACAAGAGCCCTTTTTCTAAAATAGGTGTGGTAGCATGCACTTCATCACTGTATTTAGCTGTATATGAGGTCCTAGCATTTTGGATCTTGGATTTGGAAAGTATTTTGGTGCTAAACTTTGGAATGATATACACACTTTCATTAAAATGTCAGTTTCGTTTAATATTTTCAAATCATAATTGAAAGAATTTTTTTGTGAATGGCTATGGTCTTTAATTCCACATCTAAATAACTGAGGAAAGATTCTTTAAATATCTCACTCTTTGGAGACATTTCCTGGTCTTGTGTTTTTTTTTAAATAAATTTTTCTTTGTTTTTTTTTTAGTTTTTAGATGGGGGGGGGGGGGGGCTCTCTCTCGATTAGTTTAACTATTAGAGAGCTCCTCCTTAGACAAATATATCTAAATACATATGATTTCGGATGTAGTCTTGTTGGCTGCCTCCGAAACCTATGCTCATTCTATGTTCAGTACAGTGTTGTCCCTTTTTTTGTTCCTCAGTGTCTGGCATGGTGTATTTTGTAGTTGTCTGTATTAGTTGATTGTTATGTATTTTGATTGTTTTAGTTAATGTAGGTAAATTCAATTGTACAATATTCGTATCATGTATTTAGATATATTTGTCAATGAAAACTGAAACTGAAACTGATGATCTATCCACTGGGCAGCCAGAATATTAAGTCCAACGTTAGTTTCAACTCCACACCTTTTAGAATTTTTAGCACCAAAGCACCCACGTTTTAAAAGGTAAGGCCTAATTATCTGGTGTGTTGAAATAGATCGTTCATCTCCAAGAATTAAGAATATCCCCTTTATGATTAAGTTGTAGATCTTTCATAAAGTCTTTATAACGTGAATAAATGTTTTTGATTTTTGAAGGTTCGTAAAGATCTCATTTTCTCATTTTTTAACTTGTAGATCTTTCATAATTCTTTTGAATAAATCTTTCATAAAGATCTTCTTTCGTCATTAGTACAATTAAACCTCAGTTCTCTGATACAGTAAAACAGATTGTTCATCTCCAAGGACAAGGAATGCCTCCTTCATTGTTAACTTGGTGGCATAAATAAATTTTCTTTCTTCTTGAAGGTTCATAAAGAGCTACATTATTAACTTGGTGGCAAAGATAAATCTTCTTTCTTTTTTTAATGTTCAAATAGATATTCTTTCTTCATTGGTTTGATTCAAGCCTAATTTTTCAATACGGTGCAATAGGTTGTTAATGCTCAGGGATGAGGAATATCTCCTTCATGATTAACTTGCAGATCCTTCGTGAATTCTTTTGCATGAATAAATCTTCTTTCTTTTTGAAGGTTCATAAAGATCTTCTTTCCTCATTAGTAGAATTAAGGCATAATTTTCTGACACAGTTGAATAGATTGTTGCTCCTTAGGGATGAAGAATATCTCCTTCATGATTAACTTGCATATCTTTCATAAATCAGTATGAACAAATCTTCTTTCTATTTGAAGGTTTCTAATATATTTTTTCTTTCTTTATCTAGTACAACTAAACCTCAATTTCCCAAAAAGATTAAATAGATTGTTCATCTCCAAGGATGAAGAATATATCCTTCATTATTAACTTGGTGGCATGAATAAATCTTCTTTCTCTTTGAGGGTTGATAAAGATTTCCTTTCTTCATTAGTCCAATTAAAATTTGATCTGCCATTTGATCTTTATAAACTCATTAGCATGACTAAATCTTCTTTCTTTTGGAGAGTTCATAAAGATCTTCTTTCTTTCTTCATTTAAAACAACGAAACCTCAATTTTCTTTTACGGTGAAATAGATTGTTCATCTCCAAGGATTGTTTATTGAATTTCATGACGATGGTGATTATGTTAGGCCGTTTCTCTGAACCCCTAATACATGGCCCTAATTTTTCCAATACCCCAAGAATATTAACCAAATATATATTTGCTCCTTTTGGTAAATCCAAGATCCTAATAATTGACTGGCCGTTAATTCTCGTCACTAAAAACGTCTTCTGAATGCCAGACCACACATGTGTTCTGTTCTAAATTTCAGACCTGAAGTTTGTAAGGATAGGGATAACCCCCTTTATAAAAGTTGACGAGAACCCCCCTGGGAAAAACTTATGAATAATTAACAAGAAAGAGCATAACATCAGCCTTCAATTTCGTTCAAAGCTGATTGTGGGAATCGGAAAGGTGTGGTGCGAAAAGCTGTGCATTTCTAGACCAGATTCTTTTGCCTAATACAATTTGTCTTCAAAACGAGCAGTTTTAGTCGCCTCAGAAAAAGCTAAAAGAAAGCTTCAAACAGCGATAATAAACGTTGAATCACCGAATATGTCCAACGAAGAACTTCAAACAGCGATTTAAATGTTTGATCCCCGAATGGTGTGAGAGATTTTGGGAGGTCTGGGTTTCAAACCAACATACGTTCAACTCAGAATGAAGGGGTTGGCTAGTGGATAGTTATTTTCAATTCGAAAACTTCTGTTTGGGTGCAATGATTACATGAGGACCTCATACTACCATATGCTGCATTCACATGTTTTCGCTGGCGTTGTTAACTGCTTGTATAAAAGACCTTTGAATTGGAAGCATTAGGAAGCCACGGGAAGCCTTTGAATTGTGATTTTGGTTAGTGTGAACACTTCAACCCAAAGGGCTTTCTAATGTTGCTTTTCACAAGTGCGTGCATGCGCAAGTATATGCTTGTTTTGCGTGAACCTGTTGACACTAGAGCGCATCCAAATGGGTAAAGATCCAGTGCCTATATTTGTTAGCCTTTATACTAGAACGGACCCGCAGCCTGGCCCAGCCTCGTTTTTAACGCTTGCGTTTTCCTTGCCTTTGTTCTGTACTCGTTTGGGAACGGTTCTAGTCGTTTACAATAGACCTAAACGAGCACGCTTCGATACGCACTCGTATGGATCCGAACCAGCCGTGACTCTGGACGTAAACTGGAACGGATCCAAACGGGAACACTTTGGAAACCGATCCGAAACTAGAACGGATAGCAGATCCGTACCGGTACGAATTCGTCAATTCCAGTGTAAACAGAGCCTATCTGTGCTAGTTTCGTTATGGATCCCTTTGAACCCACTCTTAGTCAGCCGAGTTTACTAAGCATAAAATCAGTTGAATTCACTCACTAACATTTCATCCCCCAAACGAATTTTAACTTGTCCTGTGTCCCCAATTTCAATCTCTCCCCTCCTCTAGAAGCAACCCGATTGTGTTAACTTGAAGTCCACTAGCCTAGTGTTGTGCCGATAGGCTTTGAAGTGGGAGATTGTTTCCAAACAAGTTACCAGCGGATATTGAATTCTCCTCCTAAAACTTGATTATTACGTTGGCATTGCATAGCTGCGTTTTCCCATGGCTGTTTTTGGGAAAACTTAATAGAGCTGCTTAATGAAATCTGGGCTAAGTCCAGATTGTGCAGAATTCGCAGAATTTGGTTGTTTTTGGAGATTAAGATAGGAACAGTGTTTTGGCTGACCTCGCTGCAACAAGAGCTAGTACGCAACTCAGGTTTTTTCAACCGTAATTGCTGTCAACATTGAGAAGGTCTGTGCATTACTGTGGAGGATATTCAGTGTTTTAAAGAACAACCGCGCCCCCTTTTACATCACTGAACACCATATCCACATCACCACACCCCCTTTCACATTCCTGCGCTCACCTTTGAAGATTTCCAGGGAAGTGAATACCCCTTTTCGTTCCTGCTACCAACCTGCAATGATAGTATTATGCATCTCTGTATGACCTTGTGCAGTTAAGTCCCCCTCGCGAGCATAGAAAATGTTACATATAAGATTATAACACTGACCTCGTTTTACGCTCTGTGATCACAACGTATCACATCTGTGGCAGCAATATAGGGTTAACTATAGCACTCTCTTGGTCAGTTGATGTATTGCCCTCAGAAGTGTCTAAACCCTCTCTATGGATATATTCCTTTGAGCAATTAATCAAAACCTTCCTTTTACTGCATTGTCTCCAGCATCGTTTACCAGCCGAAATCATACAGAAACGGCTTGAGTAGTTCGCTAGTTAATGATATTTGCTGTGTTTAATCTCGTCCGAGGCGACTTTTGAAAACACGATAGTTAATTACGTTGGAAATGTATGTGGGAGGAATAGCAGCCTGAAAATCAATTATTTCCATCTTAATTAACATAGAAATGTCGAGTTTCTTCTCATCATTCATTCTCGAGTAATCCCATTAAAATCTCCTGTAGAACTCTTTGTCGTAACATCCTTTTCCCGTAGAATGCACAGTTCTACGAGTTGTCATTGAAAATCTACATGGATTTTAGCTAAGTTTGAAGAACAACGTTTTACGACCGTTAGGCTGTTGGCCTGTGTCATAGGAGGGCCTGTCTTATAGAGTAAAGGTTCCCGGGGGAATCAGGGGCGGATCCAAGTTATTTACTGACTGCTGCAAAATAATGGAGAAACATTTGGAGCTTTGTCTGTTTATTTTACTTTATACCCTTAATATTTTACAAGATATCTTAATTTCTTCTCTTTGGACAATTCAAATGATTTTACCTTGCTTTTTAAGTATGTCTTCTAGTTATATGTATACGTATTGTTGGTTTTAGAGATCTATCTGACTGCTGCAACTGCAACCATTGCAACCGTCTTGATCCGCCACTGTAATTAAAAAGTATATTTTCCTCAATGGAGCGGTTAATTTCATACCATAAACCTCCTTAAGAAAAATGTCATGGCTAAGCTTCCAATAAAAGGTTATCTATGGTTTAAAGTCAGCAATGTTTAGCGTATTTACCTGCTCATTTGTGACAATTTCACGTAAGACTTGGCCTTTCAAGCCAACGGCAGCATTTTGAGATTTTTGCAGCTCCACACTCTATATGTGTCCCAAAAAGCCTATTCCTTGTTTAAGATTGCCTGTAAGACGTTTTACATCTTGGGGTCTTTTTATATGAAGAAAGCGATAACGAGGCTCCCGAGCCACCCGCTTGTCTTGGACAGTTTTCTGTGGGCGTATTGTAGTACAATGGGGATATCATCAGTGCTGTGGAGGGTTACCATCAGTGCAGTTTAAGGATACCGTCAAGTACAGTGAAGGATGTTCAGTACTGTCCACGAGGGATACCTTAATTACTGTGTAGGATGTTAATTTCTCTGAAGGGATATCATCAGTACTGTGAGACATACCGTCAGTATTGAGGAGAGATGCCATCAGTACTGTGGACGATATTCAGTACTGTGGAGGAAAACCACAACTTCATTAGTTCTCATATAGATCTTCATTCTTCTTTCATAGTGCACAGCAATAGCTGAGAATACCTGATCAAGCCAGGAAATCAGATTCCCAAAGTAAGTTGGTCTGACTTTGTATGCTGAAAGTGACTTCATTTTACCCAAAAGGCTATCTGTCATGATTCATTAGCTGTATAGTTCTTCATTAGTTCTCAAATAGATCTTCATTCTTCTTTCATAGTGCACAACAATAGCTGAGAATACCTGATCAAGCCAGGAAATCAGATTCCCAAAGTAAGTTGGTCTGACTTTGTATGCTGAAAGTGACTTCATTTTAACCAAAAGGCTATCTGTCATGATTCATTAGATGTACAGTTCTTCATTAGTTCTCATGTATATCTTCATTCTTCTTTCATAGTGCACAACAATAGCTGAGAATACTTGATCAAGCAAAGAAATTAGATTCCCAAAGTAAGTTTGTCTGACTTTACCTTTGCATACTGAAAGTGACTTCATTCTACCCAAAAGGGCAATCTGTCATGATTTATTAGCTGTATAGTTCTTCATTAGTTCTCAATTAGATCTTCATTCTTCTTTCATAGTGCACAACAATAGCTGAGGCTACCTGAACAAATCAAGAAATCAGATTCCTAAAGTAAGTTGGTCTGACTTTGCATACTGAAAGTGACTTCATTTTACCCAAAAGCCTATCTGCCATGATTCATTAGCTGTATAGTTCTTCATTAGTTCTCAATTAGATCTTCATTCTTCTTTCATAGTGCACAACAATAGCTGAGGTTACCTGAACAAATCAAGAAATCAGATTCCTAAAGTAAGTTGGTCTGACTTTGCATACTGAAAGTGACTTCATTTCACCCAAAAGCCTATCTGCCATGATTCATTAGCTGTATAGTTCTTCATTAGTTCTCAATTAGATCTTCATTCTTCTTTCATAGTGCACAACAATAGCCGAGGATTCCTGATCAAGCCAAGAAATCAGATTCCCAAAGTAAGTTGGTCTGACTTTCCATGCTGAAAGTGCCTTCATTCTACCCAAAAGGCTATCTGCCATGATTTATTAGCTGTAATGTTCTTCATTAGTTCTCAAATAGATCTTCATTCTTCTTTCATAGTGCACAACAATAGCTGAGGATACCTGAACAAGCCAGGAAATCAGATTCCCAAAGTAAGTTGGTCTGACTTTCCATGCTGAAAGTGCCTTCATTCTACCCAAAAGGCTATCTGCCATGATTCATTAGCTGTATGGTTCTTCATTAGTTCTCATTTAGATCTTCATTCTTCTTTCATAGTGCACAACAATAGCTGAGAATATCAGATCAAGCCAAGAAATCAGATTCCCAAAGTAAGTTGGTCTGACTTTGCATACTGAAATTGACTTCAGTTTACCCAAAAGGCTATCTGTCATGATTCTCAACTGTATAGTTCTCCATAAGTTCTCATATCAATCTTCCTTCTTTCATAGTGCACAACAATAGCTGAGAATATCAGATCAAGCCAAGAAATCAGATTCCCAAAGTAAGTTGGTCTGACTTTGCATACTGAAAGTTCCTTCATTTCACCAAAAAGACTATCTGTCATGATTCAATAGCTGAATTGTGCTTCATTTGTTCTCATTTAGATCTTCGTTCTTCTTTCATAGTGCACAACTAGCTGAGGATTCCTGATCAAGCAAAGAAATTAGATTCCCAAAGTAAGTTTTTTCTGACTTTGCATGCTGAAAGTGACTTCATTTTACCCAAAAGGCTATCTGCCATGATTCTCAGCTGTATACTTCTTCATTAGTTCTCAATTAGATCTTCATTCTTCTTTCATAGTGCAGAACAATAGCTGAGGATACGTGATCAAGCCAAGAAACCGGATTCCCAAAGTAAGTTGGTCTGACTTTGCATCCTAAAAGTGACTTCATTTCACCCAAAAGGCCATCTGTCATGATTCATTAGCTGTATAGTTCTTCTTTAGTTCTCATATAGATCTTCATTCTTCTTTCATAGTGCACAACAATAGCTGAGAATACCTGATCAAGCAAAGAAATCAGATTCCTAACGTAAGTTGGTCTGAGTTTGCATATTGAAAGTGACTTCATTCTACCATAAAGGCTATCTGACATGATTCATTAGCTGTATAGTTTTTCATTAGTTCTCATTTAGATCTTAATTCTTCTTTCATAGTGCACAACATTAGCTGAGAATACCTGATGAAGCCTAGAAATCAGATTCCCAAAGTAAGTTGGTCTGACTTTGCATACTGAAAGTGACTTCATTCTACCATAAAGGCTATCTGACATGATTCATTAGCTGTATAGTTTTTCATTAGTTCTCATTTAGATCTTAATTCTTCTTTCATAGTGCACAACATTAGCTGAGAATACCTGATGAAGCCTAGAAATCAGATTCCCAAAGTTAGTTGGTCTGACTTTGCATACTGAAAGTGACTTCATTTCACCCAAAAGGCCATCTGTCATGATTCATTAGCTGTATAGTTCTTCATTAGTTTTCATTTAGTTCTTCATTCTTCTTTCATAGTGCACAACAACTGCTGAGAATACCTGATCAAGCCAAGAAATCAGATTCCCAAATTAAGTTGGTCTGACTTTGCATACTGAAAGTGACTTCATTCTACCCAAGAGGCTATCTGTCATGATTCTCAGCTGTATAGTTCTACGTTAGTTCTGATATAGATCTTCATCCTTCTTTCATAGTGCACAACAATAGCTGAGAATACCTGATCAAGCCAAGAACTCAGATTCCCAAAGTAAGTTGGTCTGACTTTGCATACTGAAAGTGACTTCATTCTACCCAAGAGGCTATCTGTCATGATTCTCAGCTGTATAGTTCTACGTTAGTTCTGATATAGATCTTCATCCTTCTTTCATAGTGCACAACAATAGCTGAGAATACCTGATCAAGCCAAGAAATCAGATTCCAAAAGTAAGTTGGTCTGACTTTGCATATTGAAAGTGCCTTTATTCTACCCAAAAGGCTATCTGTCATGATTCATTAGCTGTATAGTTCTTCATTAGTTCTCATTTAGATCTTCATTCTTCTTTCATAGTGCACAACAGTAGCTGAGAATACCTGATCAAGCCAAGAAATCAGATTCCCAAAGTAAGTTGGTCTGACTTTGCATACTGAAAGTGACTTCATTCTACCCAAGAGGCTATCTGTCATGATTCTCAGCTGTATAGTTCTACGTTAGTTCTGATATAGATCTTCATCCTTCTTTCATAGTGCACAACAATAGCTGAGAATACCTGATCAAGCCAAGAACTCAGATTCCCAAAGTAAGTTGGTCTGACTTTGCATACTGAAAGTGACTTCATTTCACCCAAAAGGCCATCTGTCATGATTCATTAGCTGTATAGTTCTTCATTAGTTCTCATTTAGATCTTCATTCTTCTTTCATAGTGCACAACAATAGCTGAGAATACCTGATCAAGCCAATAAATCAGATTCCCAAAGTAAGTTGGTCTGACTTTGCATACTGAAAGTGACTTCATTTTACCCAAAAGGCTATCTGCCATGATTCATTAGCTGTATAGTTTTTCATTAGTTCTCATTTAGATCTTCATTCTTCTTTCATAGTGCACAACTAGCTGAGGAAACCTGATCAAGTCAAGAAATCAGATTCCCATTGTAAGTTGGTCTGACTTTGCATCCTGAAAGTGACTTCATTTTACTCAAAAGGCTATCTGTCATGATTCTTAATTTGAATTTATATCAATATGAGATTAATTTACACAAGTGAACGATTACTGTAGGATGCATTCAATTAGCCATCAAGATTATACATTATCAAGTTTATTCATTTTTACACTACTGAAATTACGTGGTATTAAAAAAGTTTCTTTCCTAACGTATTGATTGCAGCTGCTTTAGTAAATGTGAGCATAGAAACATTTACTAAATTGCATGCAATGTCTCGCTAGAGACATTCAATATGTTTGTTTCTTATAAGGATGTCTTTGAAAAAGTGGTGGACCAACTTGTCTGCCTAATTCTGTGATGAAACTTTGGATACAACTCAAGTCATAAGCCTTGTAAAAAAATATTGATACATTTTACTATCAAATTTATGCATTCTACACTACTGTTTAAAGTAACTTTTTATCAAAGTAAAGTTCCTTTTTTTAACGTATTAAGTAGTGAAAGAAGTTGTTCTACTATGGTATAGGCAAAGTTCTAGATGCAATTGTACAACAAGCCTTCTTAGAAGTATTATGTTAAACCACCAAGCTCCATGCATCTACGCTGCTAAATTACTTGGTATTAAAGTAAAGTTTCTTCCTTAAAGTATTGGTTAGTGAAGGCAGCTGTGCTACTGGTGTAGATGAAACTCTAGATGAAACTGCATGGTTAACTTTAGTAAGCATCGTCAAAACATCTTCCTTTGCTGCATGAACCTTGAAGACCTCAACTAATGCGTCAATAAACCATGACCCGGTAGCAGAATTTCGCCAAGATGATTCTCCAGGAATAGTTGAGTAAGAAAGAAGAACATCTGCAGGCAAATTTGTTGTTGCTTCTTGTACAAAAAGCTCTGAAGTCAAGTTACGTTCTGCATCTGGTTGGAATTGTTCAGTATCATGATGGAAAACAACTTCGTATGACTTAGCGTCACTGGACCTGGCTTCAGGTTTATCATCAAGCTTAATGGGGTCTTGCGTGTTACGACATGCTTGTATGAAAAATAGCTTTGGTTTTCCAGCAAGTGATGGGTTATTTTCACAAAGAATAAGAGGCTGCATCAGTTGGGAGACTGAGATGAGCTCATCATTGATATCGTAGATCTTACCAGTAACACCATGGCTAAGCAGACATACAACAAAACAGTCAAATGAATTCTCTTCAGACGCTTTTTGTATTCCTTGTGACATTACTTCAACTGTAGCATCGTGAATCATTCGCACCGTGAAGTTTAAAGAGGAGAAGATTCTCCGTAAGTTTTCAGCATCCACAGCTGAACCATGCCTTTTAGTGAGGCTCTTGAAATGAGTGTTGTTGATGATCAAACACAGCCCGTGGTTCATCGGGTAGACATCAATGTCTTTAGTGGCATAGTTCTCCATGTGCTTTGACGTTGTTGTATGTGAAGCAGCATCAACTGCATCTACCAAGATAAACAAAAAAGGTTATGTTCAGGGGTGTTCTGAGGGCAAAAAGGGGCCTAGGAAAAATTGGGTTTAGGGGCCAATTAGTGTCGGTGCCATAAGGATAGAAAGGCCCATGGAGAAGTAGTTTTTAGGGGCCCATGGAAGGAAAAATTCCCTGTATGCCAGTGGGCCAGCAAGGTCCTGGTTGTGTAAACACTGACCTATAGTTGGCAAGGTCCCAAGATGGAGATCTGGTTGGGGCATTAGTACTATTTTGGTAGCCCAATGGTGAGAAGGGGAGATAAACCAAGACTACTGCTAAACTGGTCAATTTCTAGTTCATTTTCCACTTTTTAATGGGGGATGTCTAAATCTCGAATTGTTTCTAGAACTGATTGACAGAAACATTTTTTTCCTATTTGCTGAAGTGCTAGGCTACTATTTTTTGTAAAGTTGTTGAAATTCACTTTTATATGGGAAAAAAAACAAAATTATCAAAAGACACATTTCTTCCAAACAGACAGCTAAGTATGACACTATTGCTTATAAACTGAAGATAAGTTATTTGAAAAGGATAAAACAGAAAATGGCCCCAGATCACATTGGCAAATACTTAGGTGTATAATCGTGTATAAACTGGTTTTCTAGCCAAAAAGAAACCTGATACGTCACCCCATCTTCAGCAAATTTAGCTATTTAATCAATATAAACAGTTGTTTGTTAAGTCTGAACATGCTTGAATAAGAACCTTTGTTTTGTCCATCTATGCTAACCACCGTCTCTCTATTTTTATTAAAGATCGAATTCCTTTACAAAGACGGAAGGCTTGACTGATAATGTTCATGCTCTTACCTCCTCCTCGGGCACCTGAATCAGCTAGGAGTGCTTCAGCAAGATGTTTAGTTCCGTTTTCCTGTCTCAGACTTTCGATCAAGGCATCAAAAGCCTTAGGTCCTTTTCTTGGAATCAGGTCGAGGAACATCTCAGCTCTTTTCTTCCTCGTCTTTTCTGCTTTCAATAATTCGACGTCATTTTCGCTCAAAATAACTTCCTGATAAAGAAAGTTGACCAGATCATTTGGCTCCAAATCTCGCACCAAATCAACTCGGTTTTTAAGCAGAATGTTCTTGTGAGATCTCAACATCCTTCCGTATCTCGATCTTGATCAACAAGACAGTAATGAGGAAATGAAAATACTTGACTCCCTGTGATTTTATGTTATTGTTGTTGCTGTTGTTCTCTTAGGAGATTGGGAACCACGCATGCATTTTGTGCCTTTGGTGGATATTTTTGGGACAAAACAATGAACAGTTTGTCCTTGCCGGGGTGTGTCCTGTGATCTTTTGACGTGGCAGACTGGGTTTTGCGCAACATTTGTATCTTGTTACCGAGTTCTTTACCTGAATCCCTCTGCGAGCTCACGAGGTTCCACTAAGCATCAAAATGGCAGAAAAGAAATCACTGAAACCAAAAAAGCACCGGTGGTACCTTGGAGGGGTTGCAAGTGCAGGAGCTGTGCTGTTTACCCATCCCCTAGACTTACTCAAGGCAAGTATCCGGCAATTTCTTAATTCTCCCAGGCCCTCTTAGTTTTCCTAACGAGTTTGGCCTATTATTGAATTAAAGTATGAAGCAAGATCGTGATGATCATGAATAGAATGACAATGGAGTGTGTGCTTAGACTTAAGGGGGGTCATAGGGGGGCTGATCTGTGGAAAAGTCATAACAACACCAAAGAGGGCATTGATTGTAATCTATATTTTGCACTGACTTCCTTAGGGAACATGCACATTTCAACTTTTGTGATTGTTAGTGGAATTCCGCCGCTAAGATGTTAGCTCCTCCCCTGGTCCTTTACGGACATTGCATAATAAAAAAACTTCTTTACTATATGTCTGTTGACTATTTGACTATAAGTCTCTTTATGAACACCTTAACCTTTCGAACCCCCGCCCCCTCTTTGTGATGGATTTCTGCAAACTGATCACAAAAGAATGTGTGCGCGTTCCCATACGGGACAATTTGTCCCTCCATATGTGACGCCAGACTGCAGAGTATAGCATGCTTTTTCTTGCACTAAAACAAAGGAACTAGATTATTGAAGCTTAAATGTCACAATATTTTATCCGTTAGGTACATCTTCAAACTCAGCAAGTCAAAAGTGGTGGTTTAGTCTCTATGGGAGTAAAAGTCTTGAAGAATGAAGGTCTAATGGGCTTGTATAATGGTGTCAGTGCTTCAATATTAAGACAGGTATGTAAAGCATAAACACTTTTTCTTTCTATCACTAACAAGTCAATCAATAACTAGGATTGGAATGACTGATCCAGTAAGCACCTCCAGGGCTCAATGAAATAACCCAAGCAGCTAAGCCCAAAGCAGCTAATGGTGAAAGTGCTTGTTTGATCCCACTATTTTTGTTGTTAAAATATGCATAATTTAGTATTTAAAGGTTTTCTTACATGCAGACCATCAATTTAAACAGTTTGGGGTACAGGGAAACAGTTCAGGGATGGTCTTTCAAACTTGTCCTCCCATCTCTTTTTTGCTCTTGCTCTCCCTCCACCTTTCTGTCTCCATTCATTTATTTCTTTGCCTATCATCTGTTCTTCCTCTTCATCAAAAGTCCAGCCCAATAATGAATATAGAATGCGTTCTGTAAGTGAATGAAAATAGAAACCGTGGATCAGTTTCACGGAAATGGGGTATTTTGAGTGAAGGGGCAAGCATTGTGAATTTTCCTGGGTCATTTTTTGCCTGGGGAGGCAGAAGCTGCGTGCCGCAGGCATGCAATCAATGACGACGCCATTGCAAAGACAGCCGGAGTTTGGTGCTGTAAGCCCCCAGCAGGTCAAGGGCAGGGGTCGAGGGGGTTCTTGAGGTTGTGCCTTCTGAGGGCTAAAACTCACTTAGAATTCTCCATATGTTAGAACTATATAAATGCAAACCATGTAGAAGTGCAAATACAAACCATGAACAGTAAATTAATACGATACTATATTTGATATTGACTAATAGACTTAAAAGAGTCAAGCATTCAAGAAATTAATTCGGTTCTTTCAAAATAAATTGTGAAAGAACAGGTATCGAAATTTTCGAGTTAGATACCTAATTGAGCTTCCAGGACCAAAATTTCCAACTTTTCAGAAAATTTTTCGACTTATTTTGAATTAGGGGGGGGGCAATTGGACCCCCATCCCCACCACAATATCTGCCACTGTTGATTCTTCTTAGCAACTACATTTTTATTAGATAGTGTTTCAGCTCTGATTCATGATATATTCATTCTGATTTTTTCTCAGATGACCTATTCTTCAGTGAGATTTGGTGCTTATGAAGTCATCACTTCAAAATTACTGGAAGGAAGAGATGGTTAGTTCACTAAATACTCTGGGAATATTTGAATTATTGAGGACATATTCAAACAGAGTTCAAAAGAAAGCCATGCTCGCTTTTGGCTTCTTTGCCAGTGCCCTTAATTTGCCAAAATGATGTCATTTTTTTAAAAGACTTCATATTACAAAAACTTTGAACTCTGCCCAGCTGAAGACAATAGGAGCATACCTGCTTAGGGCACAGGAGACTCATTACCCTTAATGATCACCAAATAAGATTGTCCTTGCATATAATACCCATGGCTCCATTGTTTCGAAACAGTTTTTGGCTCTTCCCCCAAAAAACAATTGTCCTTCCTCACACACCTGAACGACAACATGTAATTGAAATCAGAGCAAAGGGCCTGAGCCAAATCAGGGCCTGTATTATGTAGCTTGATTGGTTCCAGGGGTCCAAAATGTTTTGACTAAACATGCCTAAATACTCACTGTAATTTGGGAAACAGTGCCTTTTTCTACAGCTAGATTTATTTGTTGAAATTGTGGCATATAAAGTAACTTGTTGCTTGTTTAATTAAACCTGATACATGAAAAGAATGAATTATGATAAAACTTATTTTTTGTTTAGATCCCTTACCATTTTACCAGAAAGTTACTGTTGGCTGCTTCTCAGGTTTGTTTGATTCAGTTTTTTGTTATACACTTCTCTGACTATTTCAGCATTAGGGAGACTAAACCCTGTGTTGGGGTAAAATGCTTTCTTCACACGTCTCTCATTTGTGTTCTAAATAATCCTGTTTTGCATTATTTGCAAATTTCTAGGTTATTTTGGGGTTTCTTTGTAATTGTCAATCGCTCATTCTTACTAGATACCAACTGAAATATGATTGGCTAGGCTTGGCAGAGTGATCTAGAAACGGTTCCAAATTAAAATTACTCTATTTCTTCGTGCCATAATGCTTTGAATTAGATGCCCAGGGTGTTAGATTTTCTGACATTTAAGGAGTCTTTCTCTGCAAGGAGGCGTTTAGTAAAATATAATAAGGGCTAGCTGGCCTTAAATCAAAGGAGACATTTTAAAAAGGATTGTTTAATCAAAGCGTTATTATATTTATCTATTCCATAGGTTTCGTTGGAGGCTTTTTTGGTAACCCAGCAGATATGGTAAATGTTAGGTGAGTTCTCTCCTTTTTCATTATCTTTTCATTATTAAAGTTGAAATTAGAAATACTGTGGAACTATATGGTGATGATTTCCTTGGTATAACATTCAAGGACTAATATTTCTAATCTGTTGCTGATTATTGCAAACTTCAAGGACACAAATGTCATTATTATTATAATTATCCTATAGCATCATCTTGATTTTTTTTCTCTTTTTTCAGAATGCAAAATGATATGAGAATTGCCCCTGAACTACGAAGAAAGTAAGATTTCATTTCAATATGATATCAACTGATTTTTAAGATAATTTATCAAGTTCAGGCCTTAGCCTATTAAGGGGTTATTTCAAATAGCACAGGGTGTTGCATTTTGCAAGGTATGTACTTAAATATTTGCAGCTTGTAGATAATAATTTCCGAGTCATTCTTTAGCCTTTCTACTCCATTCACACTAGCAGTTCTTTTTGAACTAAACTAGGTTTAGTTGAGAAGTAGCAGGATTGGAAAATAATTTGAGATAATTTGTGTGAATGGAAAACGAAATAATTTGTAAGAATGGTGTGGTCTGGGTTTCTCAAAGCCCTGATGGTACAGTAGATTAGTGCACAAGAGTACCGATCTAGGGGTCGTAGACTTGAGTCCTGCTCAGGAAATTTTCATTCACACAAATTGTCTCAAATAAAACTAGGTTTTCAAAGAAACTCTTTACTTTACTTCTAGAAGCCATTCACATACAGCAAGAACAGCTCACACCCTTGATTTTTTCTTTCTTTTCAAAGTTAATTCATCGAACACTTAACAATGGTAATTTTTTTGTACTATTGAGTTGCCATTGAGCTTAAGTTAATATTTCTTAACAGTGTCATTGAAAATTTAATTTGCTCTTTTGGTCTAGCACCAACTATTTCATTCAAAGGTGTTGTGGGGGTGTGTTTTTTTCTATATTTTTTCAAGACCTAGAGGCTTAAACATAGTTTTTAGCCCCCTGTAGAATCCAGAATAATATGTTTTGATTGATGAAGATGTTACAATTACTTAATTTTGGATTTATATTTCTCTTTTCAGTTATAGTCATGCTTTAGATGGACTTTATCGGGTTGCTGCTGAAGGTATGTTTTACCTTTTACAAATATGGGAATAGTTTTACTTGTTACCTTGAAGCTTGTATAATGGTAATCTTTTTTCATACATGCTGGTGTGTTAGATTGATCACAAGAGTAGAAGAATATTGTTACAGTTGACTTGTGGGGGCTCAAACTGCTATTTGTCAAGCTTTTTGGCTAAACTTCGAGGTTGGGTCCACATTAGTTTATACGCTGCCTTTTACCCTGACCTACTACATCAAATGAACTATTTATGTAGGTATGTATCTATGTAAAGAAAAACTGCAAGGACTCGATTTAACTTTAATCTTCAGTGTTATAGCCAAATACTAACTCGTTTGTATTGCATCTTTTTTCAGAGGGTATATCTGCTTGGATGGCTGGTGTCTCAATGACCGCAACAAGAGGACTTCTCATGACCATGGGACAGGTAAAGTTTGCAACATTCTTGATAAAAACATGAAAAGCTCAAAAGCAATCGCAGAATTGAAAAAATACTTAACAAGTAAACAGATCAATTGTAAAATCTATGTACCAGTGACTCAGTAAAAATAAACAATTTTGGAACATCACAGAGTGAAAAATAATCTATCAATGCTTGTCTTGAAAGCGGCAAGTTGTAGCTGATGAATTAGATTATCTCTCCGAGTCTCTTTTTGTTTATACTGAGCAATTGCATTGTTAGAAGAAGTGAGATCACAAAAATATTAATGGCATCTTTCAAGCAGCCTGCTAATGTGTCTTGGTGGAAAATATCTGGTTTCGATTAGTCTGTGTCAATTATATTCTTGTATAGGGGAACTTCAGAACTGTGCATGTTAGACAGTAGAATTAAAGCAACATCAACGTGGGCACAATCAACTTACACATTAGGCCTAAAACCATTTTTGAGCATTGTTTCAGCAGCACTGGAACCAGTTATGGTATATAGGGTGACTATAGTTTAGTATCTTTTCTAAATCTCCATTCTCTAAATTCCATTACTAGATTGCTGTCTATGACCAAGCAAAACAGATGTTAATGTCAACGGGGTAAGAATGCTATTCACTTCACTGCCCTCTACCAATTCTACCAAGAAAGCTGTTTCACTAAAAGTTTCTCTTCTAATCAGTGCATATGCAGCTGTCTAGGTTGATTGCTTAAATCGTTTGTTTTCAATTGCTTATTTGAGAAGATTTGATATCAAAATTAGCATCAACAGAACATGGATAAGGATTTTTAAGTTTTAGCACTTTCTTTAAAGAACTTCCGTGGTGCTTACTCGAGAAATTACGGTAGGTTCTCTATTATGCCCCCATGCTTCTCTCTTATGCCCCATAGCTCATCCTGTTAAGGGGAGAGCTGATTAGAGAAGGAGTGGTACAACATATCAAGAAAGTTTTCCGACGTATATCAACGTTCATAAATGTCCGAAATGTTTCTTAAATGTCCGAAAAACTATCAACCCTGGTCAGGCTCAAAACCCCTGTCTTAATGTAGTTTTCGCATGGTTAGCTTTGCATGATTGAGCTTTTGAAGAGGGCTGAAAGAAAGTGAGATTTTACGCTATGGTTGTACTGCTGAAAAAATTCAGTTTTTCCTTGACTTTGCTATATTTGTGGGGATTTATTTTCATGTGAGCCATTTCTGCTTCTTTTAGTTATTTCGGGGACACAGTACCAACGCATCTTGCAAGCAGTTTAATTGCGGTAAGTGCCAGAGATAAGAAATATCTAATGTTAATTTGATCTATATACTTGGTAGGGTTTTATCTGTTGTGGGGTTCTGGTTAGTTTTAATGTTAGGTCTGTTTTAGCTACTTAAAAAGCTTGTTAAACATGGGTTTAACAGGGATACAAGTGATGCAAATACCAAGAAAAATGGCTGCTATTGAAAGACAGCCACAGCTGTAGAGTCTCATCTTAGGTGCAAAAATGCCTCATTGAGATTTTAATTGGTATAGAACAGCAGTCAGGATTTTCTCTAACCTTTGGTATTTGTTGCTGCTCTCCAAGGACTATCTCATGTTGAACTGTATTTCATGCTTAAATGTGTAAAGATTTTGATACAGCACGGATAGGCTCAATTTCTTTCCAGTTTTCAGGGATAATTCTTTCCACAAAGAGATAATTAATTTCGATTTTCTATTTTCCTCATATTTTCTAGGATTTCTAAGGGCAGTACATTACTTATTTAATCTTGCTTTGACAAGTCAATGATGTAACCTAAACTATTAATTGTTATCATATTTTGAATCTCTCTCACAGGGAACCGTCGCAACAATTGTCACTCAGCCATTTGATGTTATGAAAACGAGGCTGATGAATGCACAACCAGGACAATACAAGGTTTGACGTCAATTCTAATTCAGATTTTCCTTGTTTGCTGAATTTAGATAAAAGTGGTTTTGATCAGATATTGTTATATGAAAGTAGCAAAATCGGACACACAGAACATTATAAACTTCAAGATCTTTCCATCTCAATGGACTGACTGGTTGCTTCTCTGCTAAACTAATTAATTGCCTTTTTCTAATTCGCTAATTAAGATCTACCCCTGGTTATAGAAATATTTTTGTCTAATTTTCGTTCTATCTCTGGCATACTTTTCCATGAGTAAAACATGAAAAGCTTTCGTAGTTGTTATTACGTTTTCACTTATTTTACAGTTCTTCTTTCAGCTTTTCATCTGAGACTCGTCATTGTATATTACTATAATAGTTTTGGAAGATAATGAAAACCTTGTGTATTATGATACCTTAATGTTGATGGAAATGTGGCAAAATTACCTAGCTTTCGTCTTTGTTCTCTTTCTGGCTTTGCTCTGATGATAAGAGGGAATGTGATGCTTAGCTATGTTTCCTGCTAGCTATCCTTAAACTTTCAAGCATCTTATTAATCGGTTTTTCCATTTATAGAATGCTCTGGCCTGTGCTTGGGATTTACGAAAAGTTGGTCCTTTGGCGTTTTATAAGGTAAATATCTGGTTGACATTGGTATTGAATTTTGCATTCAGGCAACTCAGCTGTCATATTTTTTCATCTATGCTTACTAAGGTGAATATCTTTTGAAGAATGATTCCCCGAAACAACTAGATTTGTGGGTGGCTATTGAGATAAGAGCCCTTAGCCCTAACTTCACGTGAGTTTATGTTCAACGTGGCAGCCCACAAAGAGGGTCCTGAAGGGGGGACTGTTATGAGTTTTCCTCAACCTCGTTTTGTTGTTTAGCCTCATTATGAACCATGTTATACCTTTTTGTTGTTGTTGTTGTTGTCAATTGTCAATTGTAGAGTTTTAGCACACACGCTGTGTTTCTCTCTCGTGGTTTTCTCCACCTATGTGAAGACGATACACAAGCCGAAGATATAACAGGGACTTATCCTATTCCCAGCACTGAAATAACCAAAACTCCCAATCCTAATGAGGAAAATAGAGAAACTCCCAATATTGATTGATGTGTTTAACACTGCTCATTCTAATCTACTTTTTTATTTCGAAATGCCATACGCCAGAAGTCAAATCCCATTTTCCCATTCAATAAATGGCGAATCCCAATTTCCAATTTAGCCCTTCATTACCCTCTACGAAAGGCCATAAAATGCTTATTTCCAGAAGGGGCACAGTAGTATTTATTAGATAACCCCGTATATAGTAGTGAATTAGGTCCCAGTATGTTTAATGCACGTTACAGAAGTTTTTGCTCCCAAAATTTATGATGACCATGGTTTTGAAACTATGCCTTCTAATGTAGCAGGCTGACTTTCAGTATGTAATAACAGTATGACCACAGTGAATGTTATTTGCTGTTCTTGTCATGTGAGGGCTGCATTATAATGTCTTCTTTCCGTCAACAGGGGTTTGTTCCAGCTTGGATTCGCCTTGGTCCGCAGACTATCTTGACGTGGGTCTTCTTAGAACAGCTTAGAAAACATTTCCCAATCAAGGACTAGCCATCTACCGAGTTGCCACCGAGTAAGAGATGATATAGATATCCTATTCTTAAAATATAATCGATAATCCAATTTGATGCTGACGTGATGATAATGATGTGACGGTAGCTCTGGTCGCTGCTTCGTGCTTATCCATGTAGTAAAACTCTGACTTCCTAGATACATTTTATGTTTGGAAATATTTTGATAGGAAACTCTTTAATAAACTTTTAGAACTCTACTTAGACCCTTTCACATGTGCATATGCATGTTTGCAACTTGTTTACTTAAATGTGCATATTTGTAACTGCATATGCAAGTACATGTTTATGCTTGTTTTCATGTTAGCTTGCATGTTTGCTAGCATGTTCATGTGCAAATTTATATGCTTGCAACTTGTAACTTACTTATAACTGCATGTGCCCATGCCTGTCAGCGGTTGCCTGCATGTTTACATGTTTTTTGCTACATGTGATTAAAACCTGCTTGGTTTAATTTAAGCTGTGCTGTTAAATGGAGGCCTTTGCTTCCAATCATCTTCAAATATCTCAGCCCTATTTTATAATTCCCAGAGTATCAACAAGATTTAACATTTAGACAATTATTCAAGAGATTTATTGACAATTGAAATAAATTTATTAGCTGTGTTTTCAACTTTATAATTTAAGTATATTACTAGATAATGTCAATTATGAAGAATGAAAAGAGTGAAATATTTTCATATGGCTCTGCTTTCGTGATGCTCTTTCCATCTTAAACTTTTTATGAGGTTTATCAGCGTAACCGTGTGTTGGATATCTGTAGTTATCATGGATTTGGCATCTATGGTAAAAGTGAAGTCATTTTCCATCATCTTGGAGGGATCAATTCAACTTCAACACATCCATTATATAACTCTTACGAAGGTCACCCAGTAGGCATTGCTTGCTATGATAATTGTTGGAATGAGGTGAATGATCACCATGAGACTTAGTAATGGTTCCTCATTCCCCATCAGCCCATAAAGGTGCTTCACAATTTGGGGTTTTCAGCCCTCAAAATAGCCAAACAGTTTACCCAAGGTGGCCAAAGCTTGATAGCCATGATTTTCACCCTATGTTTTTTGGTGTATGAAATGTATGTATGAAAAATTAAATATGTAGAAAAAATTAAATATGGCAAATGTCTTTTTCACAAAGAAATAATGCACAAACAAACAAGGGCCGTTATTTTTTTAGCACAGTTGCTTAACCACCTGTTTCTTTATTTATTTACTGAGCCTTGGAATTTCATACTATTTTGATGATAGCAGCCCTTGCTGCTTATTGAGAAATGATTTTATGTAGCAACTCGAGGGCTTAGTAGTCCAAATGAAATAGGGTACCAATGTTAGGTTCGGCATTCAGTAAGGCAACCATTTTAAAAAACTTGATTTTCATATTGCGCCTCATTGTTTACAAAGATTTTTCAGTGTTCTCCTAAAAGTTACTTGTATGTCTCTTATGAGTTTGTTGTTGGTTTTTTATATTTTGATGGGTTTTATATATCTTTTTTGTTTTAAGCACAAGTACAATTGGTATTGAAGCTGGCTAATCCTAGATATTGCTCTGCTTTCAGGCTCAAATGTCCTTATTTGTTTCTTTAATTGTTCTAAGCCACTGGCTATAAGCCAGTAGGTAGGTCGGGTCGCTGTTTGAGGGTGTTTGCAGGGGTGTTATTGAGTATAGGCGATTTTTGAATTTACGCGCGAACCCGCGCTGACCCGCACGCACATGTCATCGAATGGAACAACTGCTGGTAGGTCATTAACATTTCAAGATGGCGGCTGACGAAAGCGGCGAGAACCACTCTTCGGCTGACTCTTGGAAGTTAAAAGGCCACCCAGGCAGTGCGAGTTGGGTGAAGCTAAATGTTGGTGGAAAGCTCTTCCTTACTACTAAAACAACTCTCACCAAAGAGCCGAGGAGTTTTCTATGTCGTCTGTGCAAAGAGGACTCAGATCTTCCTACGGACAAAGTAAGATTCTTTTTAAATGTTTAGTTTTATTTAGTTTTAAAATCTCCTCTCAGCGATTATTACTTCTGTTAGATATATACTGCGAATTATAGTAGATTTTTATTGCAATACTAAATGTGGAATTTAAGTTATCAAATATTTAAGATAATTATCTCAAGAGATAAAAACTTACAACTCTGTTACACATTGTTGTGGGAGTCGATAAGGGAATTTGAAGTTTTTCTTTTCTTTGAAATCATATTTTGCCACACCCAACCAAAACTGCAAAGATCACCTGCAAAGATTCTCTTATTATTAAATTTTGATGCCTGACTTCTAATTCAAGCAAGACAGCTGAGGAGGCATTGGAAAGAAATCCTCTGGATTTGTGTAATTTCAAAACGTTTGTTTGTTATTGTTTTTACAAATGTGGGAAGAATATGAACGTCCGTCTCTTGGCTGTGTTTTGTGCTAGGAAATTCTTTTTTTTACAATCTTTCATTTGATTTCCTGGTATAGCATGAAGTTGGCTGGTTTTAAAGCTGATCAAGTTCTTGCTAAAAATTTCCTAATTCATTAGATATAACATAAAAATCCCCTTTGTGGCTTCAAAGCCCCTTGCAAAGGAAAGAATACATTTTTGTACTCATCAAGGCACTATCTGAAACTTTTTAGGTGCTATGACAGCCATTTACACATAATACCTTGTTTAGCATTTTATTGCTTACGGATATTTTTATGAGCAACTGCTTTATAAGCAAATCAGTACTCAACAAGACGAAAACTAAAGCAATTCTAGTACTGAATAAAGAAATGCTAAGCAATTTGAAAATTTCAGTTCTGATCCAAATGGCACTGAAAATCATGCAGCAGCTATAGAGAAGTAGGTTATATTGGATATTGGTACCCCGGCACACTTTGTATGCAAGATACAATTGACATTTGTTGTACAACAACTTGTGAGATAGTATTCTAAGAAAACATTTTCAAGTAAGAAATGCTAAGCCATTGCTAAGCAATTTTGAGTACTCAAATTTGCCCTCCAGCTAAGCAGTTTTTAGCTGGATCTGGTCCTTTAAGACACAAAGTTGTCCCGGGCCCTCTCTCTATTCTAGAGTTCTGGACCGACCCCTGATAACCAGACATTTGGTGCAAATCCATTTCATTGAATGTTTAGTTGCTAAGTTTCTCTTGCAAGGACGATGATGGCGCCTACTTGATAGACAGAGATCCAAAATACTTTGGACCAATCTTGAATTATCTGCGGCATGGCAAATTGATCATCGACAAAGACTTAGCTACTGAAGGTAATCTATTGAGTTACTTTGTAAATGCAAGCAACTGGTTATGATTGACTGGAGGCAATACAGAATGCTGATACTCTAATACACCTTTTTCACTTTTGTCCTAGCCCTCAAAGTTTCTTAAATATTTTGGATCTTCAGCCCTCAAAATTGCTGGAGAGTTCCTGAATATGACTGATTGCTTATTGACAAGTTGATAATTGAAAAAAGTACTGGTATTTTGGTTCAAGACTTATTATCATTATTACAACACCATTGGAAGAAATAAAGGATTGGGGCTGAACAATAGAAAGCAGTGTACGACATCATACTTTGATAACGTAAAACCATGGTTTTGGTTAGCATTTGTGGGGCTATAGCCCCCTTACCCTCTGTATTTATAAAAAACATTATTATTATTATTCATAACTATCAAAATCTATTTTACTTGATTAAGGAAATAAATGATTTGTCCACTATATTGTAAAACTGCATCACAAGGTTGATGGACTAGCATCTACTAAACCCAAAAAAGGGCCTGCGCAAGATAAGTGGTACAAATTGGTGCCGTAAGAAACTATTTTGTATGAGGAAATTGTATTTGAAAACCCACAATATTCTTTAAAAAACAGACTTATATAAATTTTATTGCTGATAATTTGGTTTTGTTTCAGGTGTTCTGGAAGAAGCCGAGTTTTACAACATTCCCTCTTTAGTTACAGTTTTAAAGGAGCGAATCAATGCGTACGACAAGAAAAATCCAAAAGTCAGTTTTCATTCATTTGTTTCTAAGAGTAAAAAAGTTACATGTTTACAGACGGAACTCTGCCAAAACTTAACAATTTATTATGCATTGCTCAACTGTGCTTGGTATGATGTCCGTAGCTAGATGACCATGGTCAATAAATATGCTTAAATCAATGAATTTTCAAAGTCCTTGTTTTTATGCTAGATGTTTATTTTTTGCTAAGTATTACTGAAAATGCTTCCCCAATTCTAGGCAAAATCTTTCAAGAATACCAACATGCTTTATTAATTTTACATACTGTTGTGTTAAACTATGATTGAGCCATGGTTTGACATGTTTGCTATCAGAGATATTTGGAAAGCTTTAAAACTTTTGAAAACCGTTCATTATCTTTGATTTACAGAGATCAATAATTCTCAATTGAATATTTGGTACCAAAAGAACCACCAATCAATTTTCATTCAATTTCAATTCTTATATAACTTTGTTTGAAAACATGACTCAACCATGTTCCAGGCATAGCAAAGTTACCATCTGAGAACAAAATAAAGAACAAATATCAAGTAGTCTGTGTTTCAAGGCTGGAAAATGAATTCTCTTGATGTGATCTCAGGGACTTTGGCCTCGTCAGAGTAATTCTTTCACTTTTGACCACTCATCATATGAAAATCTAAAAACTATCCACCCCATCTCCTTATTTCCCCACCCCTTTCAGTAGTTGTATTTAGGATATTTAAATAGTTGGTATTGATCTCTCTTGGTGTGCAGTATTATATACTACTAACTTAAACAAATTTAATGTTATTATCATGACCCCTTAACAATTAAAAATTACAGATTGATGATTCTCATTGTCTTCCAGGGAACACTGAAACAGGTATATAGGGTGCTACAATGCCACGAAGATGAAGTTGCACACACGATTTCAAATATCACCGATGGGTGGAGATTTGAGCAGGTAAGTAATGCCATTCAGTTTTAGTTCTCATTTTCTAAATTCATTACATAAAATTTAAGTTCCTACAGATACAATTAGCTATAGTCTTGTGGCTCAAATAAAATCACATCAAAAAATACATCTTGTTAGGTCTTACTAAAGTGGACTGACATAGCTAACCATTGTCCTAAATCTTATGAATACAAATATAGAAAGTTTTTATAGTTTAAGTAATGTCATATGGTGTATGGTGTCATATGTTGTCATATAATGTCATATTAACCAGATAAGGGCCCATCATTGGTAGCAGAGTTCGCTGCTCTTTGCAAACCAAATTACTAAATTACTTATTATTAGAGAAACAGACACTAAAATTATTTCAAGATATGTTACATAACAAGTTCTTCCTGTTGTATAACTTTACTACTTTGAGTTCCGTTGGTATCATTTTTATTGCTATCAAGATGACTATCCTAACCATTAACAGGCCTGGCAGAAGCTGTCCATAGATGGTCCAGATCAAGCTAAACTTGCAAGGCCTGAGGGCATACCCCCTAAAAAAATTTTGAAATTTAGGTTCTCAGCGATCCAATTTTGTGCAATTTTAGAAAGTGATCTACGTAAAAATGAATCAGAAAACTACCGTAAAAAGTAATGTTTTAAAAAGCATAATGTATCTACTATTTTTTGACCAAACAAGTGTTTTAGCCCTAACATTGGTCCGGCCAACCAGACCAGTCCCTCAAACTTGCTAGGACCTCATCCCTGATTTATAAGGTGATGTGTTGCAAGCCTGTTCCCCTACTGGTAAACAAGGCTCATTTCAAGTCAGGCTAGAGCGTTGAAGAGACACTTTCAACAATTTCCCATGAAATGATCATCCCGTAAAAATTACCTGTAAGAATCTCCTTAGCTTGTTCAGTTGGAAACCGCTTTTGATTTGTTTCTAGCTCCTACAGAAATAAAGAAATCAGGCTTTGAGCTAAGATGAAAGTGTCTTTGACATCGTACTATTTATTTACTGGTTTGCTGCACAATAGCAAACTATTAACTATTTATCCAGAGGTCTTCAGCAGATAATCAAAACAACCCAAGGAATTTATGTCAGTTTCTTTGAACATAAACAAACTCATGAATTGATACAATCTAACAAACTATGACTTCTTCCCTGTAATAAGTAGTGATGTACTATGTACTATCATTTCCATGCTGGAAACATGATCCAGCCTTATTCAGGTTAGGAGGACTTTCTTGTTTGGTTTTGTTACAAGTTTTGAACAAGTTTTAATGTTTTCTTTCAGCTCCTCAACATTGGAAGTAATTACAACTACGGGCCAGAAGATAGGGGAGATTACCTTTACGTAGTATCAAAAGAGGTGCAAGAATCTCTGTCAGCGACCACTCCAGACACGCATCCCGATCGCTCCCACTCAAAGGTCAGTGCACTACAGTGGTACCCTGGTCATACAGCCACCAATGGCCACAATAATGGGGTGGCGGCATGAATGGGTATTCTTCATATGATTTTGAATGTTTTGACCGAAAGATGGTCTGTCGTAATAACGAGGTGGCTGTATCAACAAATTGGCCATAAGCCAAGGTTGAACTGTACCCTCTATCTTTTTGGAAATTCTTTTTATAGTAGACTGTTAAATCATCCAATAATATTGTTACAGAATATTTTATTCTTTGAAATTGTTACATCGGAAAATATCCATAAAACAACTTCCTCCTGGAATAAGACATGAAAATTAATTTTGCAAAAATGAATATTTACTTGAACTGATAAATGCAATAAGTGGACCTGGTGGTTCATTGCTGATTAGTATGAAAAGTACTTTGTGGTTAAATAATCCTCACATTTGTGGCAATGATGGCCAAGAGGTTAGATCAGTTTGAAGCCAACTCCAGACCTGTGGCATAACGAAAGAAGAGAGAATTTTCCAGCTTTCTCTAAATCCAGGCAAAAGGCAAAAGGAATCACAAGGTGTTGTCACATTGAGAGAAGGGCCAGTGTTACACTGCTCGATTAGTGGGCCCTTTGTATTTTGTGCATAACCTAATACCTTAGGAAGATAGCAAGTGTATTTACTTATGAACTATCAATATACAGCTTCGATTCGTCTACCTACTAAGTGGGCAGTGGGCCCTTTGAATTTTGTAAATAAACCAAAAGCTTAGGAAGATAGCAAGTGTATTTATCAAATGCAGCGATTATCAACTTGAGTACCAATTTTTATTCTTGAAGGTATTCCAATTGCGGGGAGGAAGAAATTGAATCGCCACATTTTCTTGGCAGAGGTCTGGTTCCTGCCAAGAGCCGTTCAAGTATGTAATTGACATTATGATTTAGTAATAACAAGATGATGAAGTTTACCCAGGCGGCTGTGCTGCCCAACACATTACACAAACGCTAAAAATATAATGCACGCCGAACGAACAAAACTCAGATAAGTTAGAAACACGCAACTTTATGAGGAAATGCTGTGCAGAAAATTATGTATTGGTTTCCCCCTGAAACCTCGTCGTTTCTTATTTTTTATCTCGTCAGTTTATGGCTCAGACGAAAGATTCACCCCAGTAATTCACAAATGTTGTTAGGGGTATACCCCTGTTTCTTAGTACACGTCCCAATATTTGGTTTCAGCCCCTATTCGATTGCTGTAATGCTAGACAAAATAAAATCTTTTTGGTGAGAGCCAGTACAATTGGTTCGAAACTTGCTGTTCTCAAATATTCCCCTATTCTCAGCCTGAAATATTCTTGGGTTGTCCTTACTTTAATTATGATTTGGGAACCATATTCTGCTACCAGAGTTTAGAGAGAAAGATAGTTTTTCACTTTTAAAGAAAGTGCTTCACCTTTAGAGAATTGACAATGCCATCACTTAGAAGGAAATCTGGCTCTCTCGAAGGAAAAAGAAGGAAATTAAATTTGCTTGTACTAGCCCAATATGGATCCCTTACTTGATTACAGGACGCAAATTAGAACCAAATTTGTTTGGTAAAACTGGTATAAAAGTAATACCTCTCTTTAAAAGTTAGGAACGAAGTTCAATTTCTGGGACTATTTATTTCTAATATTCATAATATTTGGTAAAAATGATACGAAAGTAATACCTCTCTCATCAAGAAAACTTGGAGGGCTATTGTTATTTAGACCTTTCGTTTCTATGACTTAAAATATTTGGTAAAAATGGTATAAAGGTAATACCTCACTTCTTCCGAATGCTTGGGTGGCCAAGTGGACTAAACCAATGGGTTTAGATCTTCAGACCATATGTCGACTTCACGTATGGAAATATTTTTTATTTTTCTGATTTAAAATAGGTGGTAAAATGATGCAAAATTAAGACCTCTCCTCTCAACAGGTAAGCTTGGATAGCCGAGTGAATTTTGCAAGTGCTCTAGTTTTTCTGACTGTAGTTCGACTTCTCGTAATGTAAGATTTGATTTCAAAACTCTGAATAAAGATGATGCTTTCAAGGTTAAAGAGAATGACAGTGCATCACTTTTTAAGATAAAGACCGTGCTATCACTTAGAAGGAAATCTTCTTGTAGAAGGAAATCTTATACACTCTCGAAGGAAAACGAAGAAAATGATATTTGTTTATACTACAGCCCAATATGGCTACCTAACTGGATCAAAAGATTATTTAGGAACATTATTTTTCAGCGAATTTGAACCACATTTGTTTGGTAAAACTGGTATAAAAAGTATAACCTCTATCAACGTGTTCGCATCGTAGTTCGATTCCTTGCAAGGTAAAACGTTTTTTTCTACGATTTAAAATGGTTTGTAAAAATGATATCAAAGTAATACCTCTGCATAAAGAAAGCTCGGGTGGCCGAGTGGACTAAGCTAAGAACTTTAAATGTATGGACCGTTGTTCGAGTCGTCGAAAGATATGACTTTTGATTTCTAAGATTTATAATGTGTGGTAAAAATGATGCAAAACTAATACATCTCCTTTCAAGAAAGCTTGGATGGCTGAGTGGGTTAAGCAATGACACTCGTTGCTATGACTGTAGTTCGAGTCCACTCAAGGTAAGAGTTTTGATTACTAAACTCTCAATCAAAAATGATATCAACTTCCAACTTCTTCTGCCGGCAGCATGGATGGCCGAGTGGATAAGTCACTCGAACAGTGAACGAGGAGTCGTGGGATCGAAACCAGCAGCCGGAGGTAAAGGTGAGTTGGAGGAGAAGGATGAAAAAGTAAGTCGGAAGAAAGGTGAGAAGAGGGGAGTCGAAGGAGAAAATTGCACGCAACAAAAATTCTTTTTACCTCTTTCAATAAGTTGTAAAACTTCCATCCTCTTCCTCCAACTTCTCTATCCTTCTTCCTCCCCGACTCTTCTTTCTTTCCACTCCCCTCTTCTTCCTATTCCCCTGACTCACCTATCTTCCGACTCCCCTCTCCTTCCTTTTCCTCCTACTCACCTTCCTTCCGAATGCTGGTTTCGATCCAACGACTCTTCGATCACTGTTCGAGTGACTTATCCACTCGGCCATCCCTGCCGCCGGCAGGAGAGGTTTGAAGTTGATATCATTCTTGATTGAGAGTATATTAATCAAAATTCTTACCTTACCAGGTATCGAACAACGGTCTGAGCATCTAGAGTCCCCGGGCTTAGTCCACCTGGCCACCCAAGCTTTCTTGTTGGAACAGAACTTAATTTCATATCACTTTAACCAAACATTATAAATCTTAGAAATTAAAATTCTTACCTTACCAGGAATCGAACTACGGTCTGAACATCTGGATTCTTCGGCTTAGTCCACTTGGCCATCCAAGCCTCCTTATTAGGAATAGAATTACTTTCATGTAATTTTAACCAAACATTATAAATATTAGAAATTAAAAGTCTTACCTTACGAAGAATCGGACTGCGGTCCAAGCATCTAGGGTCCTTGGTTTAGTCCGCTTGGCCACCGGAGCTTTCTTAATAGGACAGGAATAACTTTCATATCAGTTTTACCAAAGATTATAAATCTTAGAAATCAAAAGTCTTACCTTACCAGGAATCGAGTTGCGGTCCGAGCATCTAGTTTTCTTCACTTAGTCCAGTCGGTCATCCATGCTATCTTGATATGAGAGGTATCACTTTTATGTCATTTTTACCAAACATTATACATCTCTGAAATCAAAAGTCTTACCATACGAGGAATCGAACAGCGATTCGAGCAACTAATACATTTGGCTTAGTCCACTCAGCCATTAAAGCTACTTTTATCAGAGAGGTATTACTTTTGTATCATTTTTACCAAACATTATATATCTTCGAAATCAAAAGTCATACCTTACGAGGATTGAAATTAGGGTCCCAACATGTTTAGCCCCTGGCATAGTCCACATAACCACCCAAGTTTTCTTAACAGGAAAGACTTTTGTATCATTTATACAAAAAATTATAAATCTTCGAAGTCAAAAGTCCTACGAAAAAGAACTACTGTACGAACATCTGCAGTCCTTAGCCTTTTTCCACTTGGTCACCCGCGCTTTCTCAATGGCAAGGGCATTACTTTTGTATCATTTTTGCCAAACATGGTGAATCTTAAAAATCAGAAGTCTCACCCTATGAAGAATTGAACTACGGTCTGTTTATCTCCAGCTCTTTACTTAGTCCACTTGGCCACCCGAGTTTTCAAAATGAGGTAGATGTTACTTTAGAATGATTTATACAAAATATTATAAATCTTAGAAATCAAAAGTCTGAACATGAATGAAATCTAACTACGATCTGCACATCTAAAAAGTTTTGAGTGGATTAAAAGCCTATTTGTAACCATCATTTCGAGCCAATCTCGAACAACAATCATGGGCCATTCTTTCAAGTTTTTTCTAATTTTTGCTAGTTTTGAAGAAAATGTCTTTTGGTGATTTTATACGTTTTCAAGCATATTTGGAACCATTAAATTTTGAATCCATTTTCACAAAAACCATGGGTTAACCCTCAGGCTTTTTTCCAATTTCCGGCATATTTTGAATGAAAACTTTTTGGGGATCTCATGCCCTTTTCTAAGATCTTATTATAGCCTAATATTACTCCTTGGCCAGTCCAGGGTGGATTTAAAGCCTATTTGGAACAATTGATTTTGGGCCAGTTTTCACAAAAACCATGGTTTAACCATCAGGCTTTTTTCCAATTTTTGGCATATTTTGAATGAAAACGTTTTTGGTGATCTCATGCCTTTTTCTGAGATCTTAGTATAGCCTAATATTACTCCTTGGCCAGTCCAGGGTGGATTTAAAGCCTATTTGGAACAATTGATTTTGGGCCAGTTTTCACAAAAACCATGGTTTAACCATCAGGCTTTTTTCCAATTTTTGGCATATTTTGAATGAAAACGTTTTTGGTGATCTCATGCCTTTTTCTGAGATCTTAGTATAGCCTAATATTACTCCTTGGCCAGTCCAGGGTGGATTTAAAGCCAATTTGGAACAATTGATTTTGGGCCAATTTTCACAAAAACCATGGTTTAACCATCAGGCTTTTTTCCAATTTTCGGCATATTTTGAATGAAAACTTTTTTGGTAATCTTATGCCTTTTTCTAAGATCTTATTATAGCCTAATATTACTCCTTGGCCAGTCCAGGGTGGATTTAAAGCCTATTTGGAACAATTGATTTTGGGCCAGTTTTCACAAAAACCATGGGTTAACCATCAGGCTTTTTTCCAATTTTTGGCATATTTTGAATGAAAACGTTTTTGGTGATCTCATGCCTTTTTCTAAGATCTTATTATAGCCTAATATTACTCCTTGGCCAGTCCAGGGTGGATTTAAAGCCTATCTGGAACAATTGATTTTAAGGCCAATTTTCACAAAAACCCTGGGTTAACCATCAGGCTTTTTTCCGATTTTTGGCTTATTTTTAATGAAAACTTTTTTTGGTAATCTTATGCTTTTTTCTAAAGTCATTATAGCCTAATATTATTCCCTGCCCAGTCCAGGGTGAATTTAAAGCCTATTTAGAACCAATTTTCGCAAAAACAATAAGTTAATCGTCAGGGAAATTTTTCGTTTATTTTATGCATATGGCTACTATAGCCTAATATGGCTTCCTGGACAATCCTGAGCAGAATAAAAGCATATTTGGAACCATTTATTCTTTACCATTTTTGACCAAAAACAATGGGCTCACAATGGGACCATCTAGCTTTTTTACATTTTTGGGCTGATTTTGAATGGAAATTTTTATGGTGATTTTATGCGTTTTATAAGGCTATTATAGCCTAATATGGCTCTGTGAACAGCCATGAGTTGATTAAACGCCTATTTGGAAGAACTTATTTTGGGCAATTTTTGACCAAAAACCATTTGCTAACCATCAGCCTTTTTTCAATTTTTGGTAGATTTTGAAGAGAAACTTTATTGACGATTTTATGCATTTTCTGAGGCTTTTATAGCCAAATCTTGCTCCTTCAACACTTCTTAATGAATTGAATACCTACTTAGAACCATTTGTTTTGGGCCAATTTGGACCAAACGCCACAGGCTAGCCATAAGGTTTTTTTCCAATGTTTGGGTGAATTTGAAAGGAAAACGTTTTTGGTGATTTTATTTGCTCCAAATGGCTGTAACGACTATGACCGGAAATTTTGTTTGTAGTCATCACTAGTGGGGGAAGAGTTCTACTTTGTTGCCACATCAAAAGCTGGGCATAACAGTTGATACTACTAATAATAATATTTCAGACTATTACCTTAATTAACACTCCTTCCATGAGGTGTTGAGCATCATGTTGGCCAACCTCTACTTCTGCAGTTATATGCAAAATATGCATTGTTATCTACACAAGTTAAAGTTAATGAAATTCATAATTTGATTTTTGACAGTATTATCGTCCGTAAATACATTATTCGCATAAAACTATGATGCTAGACTCTGTGACACCTAAATGGGTGGGTCTGTGGCTGATAATTCTATAAACATAGGTGCAATTTTTATTCATAATATTGGGACTGATTTCAACTAGATGCTAATTTCTTCTACTTGCCGCGACTGACCTGCAGGTTAATTTCATTTTTATCCAACATTATAAATCTAAGAAATCATAACTTTTACCTTGCGAAGAACCGAACTATAGGCCTTGGCTTAGTCCACTCGGCCACCCAAGCTTTTTCGCTGAGTGAGGTATTACTTTTTTATCATTTTTACCAAATAAAAAGTCTTATCTTGCGAGGCCTTCCGAGGTTTTGAACCACGTTCTAAACATCTAAAGCCCTTGGATTTGTCCACTCAGCCATCAAAGCTTTCTTGATAATTGAGGTATTACTTTGGAATCATTTTTACCAATCGTTATAAATGATAGAGATGAAAAGTCTTAACCTTACGAGGAATCAAACTGCAGTCTAAAAAACCAAAGCCCTGCCTTAGACCACTCAACCATACAAGCTCTCTTGATGGGAGAGGTAATGCTTTTGTTCAGCAGTGGCGACAAAAGGAGTTAGGGGGGCTACAAAGCCCTCCGAAAGATAAATGATTCTATATTTGCTTTGTCTCAGATAGAATTTTAAGAATCTTCTAGGCATTACTGGGATAAATTTTCCTGAACAGCTCCCAATGCAGAAATGCATAAAAGAAGAAATGAATTTGTTAAACTAGTAAGATGAACTTATCTTATTTATAAAACTAGAAACAAAACGAAAGTGCAGCCCAGAAAAACTAGGAAATTCGTGTGCTCACGTCCTAATTACTACAAAAGAGATATTGAGTCATTTACCGATCATCATTAGGTATACTTGCCTATACTTACCAACATTAATTTCTGCCCAACGGTTTCTTAGCTACAAAGTAAAATGACTATAATGGAAAAAAAGGGTAGTGAAAGGTATGCTTCATTTTCTGTATTTAGCCTGGTTTTCAGGTCATGCTATGATTTTATCAATCGTTTACAAGTTGGACCACATCACAGGAAGCAAAATGACCACTTGAATGTTGAGACAGCAAAAGACCCAAATGAAGTCAATAGGAATTGCTGCCATAAAAGCTGCATGTTTGATAAAAATGAGAAGGAGAAATAACAACCTGTGCATGGTGTCAGCTGAGCCAGTTATTTACAAATTCTCAAGTCCAAAGCATTAAAATACATTGATTCTTCATCTATTCTTTGAAACCATTGAAACAAAAAGGAAGAAATACATATTAAACTCTAAAAGAAAACATGAGTTGTATATATACAATATGTAGAGGTGGTGTCGTAGAAATGTAAAAGGGAATAAATCTGAGATCTTGAAGAGGCCATCGACGATTTAGTTGGGATACTGTCATCCTACCCATAAAATGCATCTAACGAGCATGCGCATTAGTAGTATCATCATCATGTCAGATATTTTCTATTGCGCATGCTCGTTAACCGCACAATATAGATTTGACAACATTCTTCCAACTTATCGCCTTGGTACCAGGGCCATAGATGGTTTGAAAAATATCAGTGAATTTGGAATCTCCTACCAAAATAAGATTTTGAAATTGTTTTGCTCTGCAGAAACGATCATTCATTGATTTCGAAATTCATAAATCCAAGTCTAAACTTTCTAGCTCATGAAAACTCCTCCCAATTTGTTCTGCTCGTTGAAGGGCGGGTCTGATTATTAAAACAAATCCAAATCTTTAACACTTTCTTACTGTTTCTATTATTATTTGAGAGTTTTTCATATTGGTGACACTATTTCCAGAAGATACCTAGAAGGAAAGATGCATTTATTTATTGCAAGTTACAAAAACTTGAGAATTCTGGAGGGGCTTTACACAGGAGAAATATCCGTTATGGTAAAAGACTTATCAACAACTCCTTGATCCCCTGTGCTCTTTATTGGTGGCCATCGTTAAAGTAAAGAAGGTGGCAGTGAGAAAATGTGAAGATGTAAAGAAAGAGAAAAAGGATGAAAAAAGGAATAAGAACATTAGGATTTACAGCCACAGATGAAGAAGAAATTGCGGAAAAATAAAAAGAAATGTATAAAAGGACGAAGTGGGTTGAACGAAATATGGAGAGCAAAGGACGGAAAGGAAAATAGTTGAAGAATGTAGTGAGAAAGAAAGACATTGAGAATTAAGAAGATGAACCTTTGTAATCGATCGGTTTTTCGTCAACGGTTGCAAGTTGAATTGAAGGGAGAAATCAGCTGTTGCTACTGATGTAGATTGTATGGAGCTTTCTCCAGTCTGTTAAATAAAATGATATCATTATTATCAAACTTGAATATTTGTCATTGCATTCTTGTTGACTAAATACGGCACTGCAAGTAGAGCTAAAAAGAATAACACCACCTTCAAATGGTTATCACTACCTACCTCTATTTTGTGTGTCTGAGAGGGTCCTTCTTTAGACTCTGAACATTTGAGCATCCTCTTCAGTTCTCCACACGCAAACCAACAAAAGATCAGTGCTGAAAACATGTTTAGAATTTTCCATTCAGGTAAAGAATTTTCGAATTTTATAGTCCTTGCTGATGTAGTAAGACAAGAAGAATCTTTTTTCCCGTTGTCAAAATATTTTGGAGGTTGGTTTAGCTTTTGTTTGACGTCACATTAGTATACTTCTTGATTTTGCATTAATGAATTCAGTTCGTTCCCATGCCCCTTCACATTTCATCAAAATGATTTGCTCAAATCTAAGGGGTTTGGAAACGACTTGAATTTAGTTTAGTAAGATCAAGTAGTACTCTAATAAGACGTGAAATCAAGGCCAAACCAACCTCAAAAGCTTTCGACAACAGAAAATATTCTTCTTGTCTTCCTTTATCAGCAAGGAAATTAAATTGGAGGAATATTTTCCTGACAAAAATTCTTAACATCTTTTCAGCACTAATCTTCTGTTTGTTTGCTTGTGGAGAACTGAAGAAGATGCCCAAATCTTCACAGAGTCCGAAGAAGGACCCTCTAAGACAGGCAAAATCGAGATAGATGGGCATAACTATGTGAAGGGTTGTTGTTCTGTTTAGTTGTGCCTGCAATGCCGAGTTCAGCGAACAACAATGAAACGAGAAATATTCAATAATTCAATAATAATGATATCATTTTATTTAACAGACTGAAGAAAGCTCCACACAATCTTCATCAGTAGAAACAGCAGATTTCTCCCTTCAATTTAACTTCCAACCGTTGACGAAAAACCGATCGGTTGCAACCAAGTGCTTCTCTATGATGAACCAAAGCATTCAAACAGTCGATAGGACGTTTGTTGACGCCTCCACATCAATGAGCCGAGATTTCGGAGCAGACATCCTTGCGAATGGCAGTTCGGATCTATCTCGTTCTGCAAGTTGCGAATCTTTCCACTCGTGCAAAAGCAGTCATGATGACTTTATCGTCGTGGCATCTCAGAGGTACGTCGAGGAAAGCAATACAAAAGAGGTATGCAAAAATGATTCAACTCCATCCCGTTCTAAAGTGAGATTTGATAAACTATTTTTGCAGTATTCAACTCTGGTTTGTTATGATTTCGATTGCACTGGTCTTAACAGTTTACAAAAGGAAGCAAATTTTGGCACACCTTATGGTCACACAAAATCTCAACCGTCTTGACATCAGACCTTAATCTGAAACGTATGCTGTTCTTTTCTAGGCCAGCTCTGATGACATTGGTGATCACTCTGTTGTAGAACAAAGTGTGAGTGATTAACATTTATCTTATCAACAAATTCTAAAGAAGAAAAATCAGAGCTGGCCTAGAAAAAAAGAATACGTTGCAATAAGGTCTGATGTCAAGACGGTTGAGATATTATGTGAATATCAATTTCTTTTCTTTCCTAGAAAAACAGTCAAGTACTCTAAATTTTATTAACCATTTATTTGATCAGCTGGTTGTTTAAAATGTGCTAGACTATTTGAGTTTTAAGAGTAGGCATCCAAAGACAAATCCAAACCAATGAAATCGAAATGATAGTTTATGAAATCTCACTTTGGAACGGGATGGAGTTGAATTATTTTTGCATACCTCTTTTCCCTTCGTATTCCTTTCCTCGACGTACTTCTGCGATGCCTCGACGACGAAGTCATCATGACTGCTTTTGCATGAGTGGAAAGATTCACAACTTGCAGAACGAGGTAGATCAGAACTGCCATTTGCAAGGATGTCTGCTCTGAAATCTCGGCTCAAGGATGTGGAGGCGTCAACAAACGTCTTCTCGACTGTTTGAATGCTTTGGTTCATCATGGAGCGGCACTCGGTTGCAACCGATCGGTTTTTCGTCAACGGTTGGAAGTTGAACTGAAGGGAGAAATCAGCTGTTTCTACTGATGAAGTTTGTGTAGAGCTTTCTCCAGTCTGTCAAATGAAATAATATTTTATTATTTAATCATTGAATATCTCTCATTTCATTCTTTTTCACTCAACTTGGCACTGCAGGCACTGCTAAACAGAATAACATCCCTTCAAATAGTTATGACCACCAATGACCACCTACCTCGATTTTACCTGTCCGAGAGGGTCCTTCTTTAGACTCTGAAGATTTGAGCATCTTCTTCAGTTCTCCACACGTAAACCAACAGAATATCAGTGCTGAAAACATGTTCAGCGTTTTCTTGTCAGGAAAAGATTTCTCGAATTCATTGTCCTTGCTGATGGAGGAAGACAAGAAGAATGTTTTGCATTTGTGAAAAGCTTGGTAGATAGATTTCCTTTCATTTGACGTCACATTACAGTACTACTTGTTTTTACTAAACTGAATTCGACTCGATCCCGAATCCCTTTGATTAGGGCAAATCATTTTACTGAAATGTGAAGGGGCATGGGAACGATCCGAGTTCATTTATGTAAAATCAACAAGCACATTTATGTGACGTCAAATGAAGGCCAAATCAATCTACAAAGCTCTTGACAGCTGGAAAACATTCTTCTTGTCTTCCTTCATCAGCAAGCAAATTAGATTTAAGAAATCTCTACCTGATAACACAATTCTGAACATGTTTTCGGCACTTTTATTCTGTTGGTTTGCGTGTGGAGAACTGAAGAAGATGCTCAAATCTTCAGAGTCTAAAGAAGGCTCCTCTCAGACAGACAAAATCGAGGTAGGTGGTCCTAACTATTTGAAGACTTGTTATTCTGCTTAGCTGTGCCTGCAGTGCCGTATTTAGTCAGCAAGAATGCAATGATAAATATTCAAAGTTTGATAATAATGATATCATTTTATTTAACAGACTGGAGAAAGCTCCACACAATCTTCATCAGTAGCAACAGCAGATTTCTCCCTTCAGTTTAACTTCCAACCGTTGACGAAAAACCGATCGGTTGCAACCAAGTGCTGTTCCATGATGACCCAATGCATTCAAACAGTCGAGAAGACGTTTGTTGACGCCTCCACATCCACGAGCCGAGATTTCGGAGATGACATCCTTGCAAACGGCAGTTCCGATCTATCTCGTTCTGCAAGTTGTGAATCTTTTCACTCATGCAAAAGCAGTCACGATGACTTTTTTGTCGAGGCATCGCAGAGGTACGTCGAGGAAAGCAATATGAAGGGAAAAGAGGTATGCAAAAATAATTCAACAGTCTTTGGATGGTACAGAACTTCAGTATAGCCAGAAAAATCGGAACCATAATGAAACGAACACATAGATACTACTTAAGCTTAAGTAGTATCTATGTGTTCGTTTCATTATGGTTCCGATTTTTCTGGCTATACAAAAATAATTCAACTCCATCCCGCTGTAAAGTGAGATTTCATAATCCATTTCTTCGCAGCATTCGACCCTGGTTTTTCTATCAATTCGATTGCATTATTTGTTTGTTTGTGATTTAAGGTCTATTCTTTAAATCTAAACAGTCTAGCAAATTAAGCTATCAGATAAATTTCAAATAACACCTGGAGTACTGAACAGTTCTTCTAGGGAAGGAAAGGAATTTTGGTACGATTTATATGGATATAATATCTCAACTGTCTTGACATCAGACATTTATCTGAAATGTATTCTGTTCTTTTCCAGGCCAGCTCTGATGACGTTGATGATCACTCCGTTGTAGAACGATGTAATTAAAGTGAGTGATTAACATTTATCTAATTAACAAGTTCTTTACTCACGTCTTTAACCATGTTTTCTAATTTGGCCTCTTGCTTTGATTTCTTTACCTTCTCTGTTTTTTTATTAGTTTCCCCATTTTATATCTGCTTTCATGTTTTTCTTCTCTTCCTTCTTCTTGTCTCAATCTCATCATTTTCTTGTTCCTATATTTCTTCTCATGTTTCCACATTTTTTTCATATGTTGCTGTTTATTCATCCTCTCTATTTCATCTCATCGACTCATCTTCATGATTTCCAATGTCTTTCTTTCTCACTACATTCTTCAACTATTTTCCTTTCCATCCTTTACTTCTCCAAATTTCCTCCCACCCAATTCTTCCTTTTTCTATTTCTTGTCATTCTTCCGCAATTTCTTCTTCATATGTGGCTGTGAATCCTAATGTTCTTATTTTTTTATTTCCTTCGCTATCTCTTTCTTTACTCTCCACATCTTCTATGAACCCCATTGGTCCGTCCTTTTCCTGATCTTCTAGTTGTTCTCCATTTTCCGTTTCTTCTGCATTACTATTTATTGCTCTTCTCCCCCCTGGTTATTGTTTGGCCTCACTTTATTTTCCTGTCTCAAACGAATCCTCTAAATTTCATTTTCTCACATTCTCTCATTGTCGCCTCTTTTCATAATGGCAACCAGTAAAGAGCACAAGGAATCAAGGAGCTTTGGATAAGTCTTTCTTACCTTATAGCATATTTTTTCTATGTAAAGCCTATCGAGAATTTTCATGTTTTGGTAACTTGCAATCAATAAATGCATCTTTTCTTCCAGGTATTTTCTGGAAATAATTTCAGCAACATGAAAAACTCTCAAATAATGATAATAATGATAAAATGATGTAAATAATAAAATGATGTAAATAATAAAAGTTTGGATTTGTTTTAATGCTCAGGCCGCCCCTTTGATGAGCAAAACAATTGGGAGGAAATATTTAACAAGCTAGAAATATTGAATTGGATTTATGAATTTCGAATTCAATGAATGATTATTTCTGCACAGCAAAACATTTTCAAACTCTTATTTTGGTAGGACATTCGGAATCAACAGATATTCCTAAACCTTCTAAGGCCCTGTTTCGGTGCTAAGGCAATAAGTTGGAAGAAAGTCGTCCAATCTATATTGTGCAGTCCTCGAGCATGTTCGTTGGATGCTTTTCATTTTCATTTCGATAATATTTAAAGTTGGTACTAACAATAGTAAAAATTTATACTAATTCAAACCAACTATTTACAGAAAAAATTAAACTACAAATAAATAATTACTTGGTTAAACTATGATTAGCGGCATATTTTACAAGTGCATTTTTCGCCGGCCCATTCTTTTATCCTCCTTTTGAAAGCTGTTACTGTTTTTTCATTTTTCATAATGTCTTCGAGCGTGTTCCAAAGGAAACTCCCTCTAAAGGACAACGATTCTTGCCCAAATCCTTGTGTTTTTGTTTGTGGTAATTTGCATAGATTCTTTATTCTTAGATTATAAGTTACATGCTTGGTCTCGTAAAATTCCCACACTAGCGATGGATTTAGATGATTCAGAGACTTGTATATTTTGCTTTTAACGGATAGGATGACAGTATCCGAACTAAATCGTCGATGGCCTCTTCAAGATCCCAGATTTATTCCCTGGTACATTTCTACGACACCACTTCTACAATATATACAATCCATGTTTTCTTTTACAGTTTAATATGAATTTCTTGCAATTAGTTTCCAAGAATAAGATGAAGAATCGATAAATTTCCAAAACTCTGATCTTAATCCAGCTAAATTAGGTAAAGAAGAAGTTTGCTCGTGCACAGTTTGTATAAATGATGATTTCATTTCCAAGGATTTTAAGTTAAGTTTTGATGCTTCCATTTTGTTTCTCGAAGGGGCGTAATGAGTACTGGTAATATTGTAATAATAATGATAATGCTTTGGACTTGTGAATTTGTAAAAAAAACTGGCTCAGCTGACACCATTCTCAAGTTGTAATTTCTTTTCCTCATCTCATAAACCTTGCAGCTTTTATAAAGCAGCAATACCCGTTGACTTCATTTGGGTCTTTCGATTTTTCATGATACACAAGTTGTTATTTCTTCTTTGCACCTCATTTATCCTTACAGCATATAAACAGTAACAATCGTCTTACGGACTTTCATAAGATTCATCCTCGCTTATTTCTGAAACTAATTGTATTTTCAGATCAAATTCACAGATCTCTTAAAGAAATAAAAATGAAAACAAATAACCTCATCCTTGATTGAAATACTTTTCCTATGTCCAACAATAACTAAAGATAATGATACTTCGATTCGAAAATCAATAATTGATAAAATCTATCAGACTTATTACATCAAGTACCTGTTGTTTTGCTTTGCCATCTTAACAATTCAACTCAATCAAATCATGAGATTAAACTCAAGGCTACAAGGTTAGAAAATATAGCCACCCCGAAGACCTATTGGTGGAATATTTCTTACGATTATGAGACGAAAGCATCCAAATCTGTCGTAACCCGAGGTTACATATTCATCTATTGAATTTTTAGGACGCATGGTATTCAGTTCTTCTTTGTTTTATGTCCTTCAAACTGGCAAATTAGTAATAATTTAGTGCAAATTAGCTTCCTTTCCGAAAAAACGCAGGGGCTATAACCCCATAACCCCCTCTGTAACTCTTGAAATCAGTGAACTACAGACAGAGAAGACCTAGAGAAATTGGACAAACACGAATATTTCCGAGGGATAAAAATGGAAAAAAGTTCCATAAGACTAGATATAAAGTCTCTATGATTATTTCTATCGGAATCGATTTGAACTTTTATTATAGATTCGAAGAAGCAGAGAAAGCATCTCTTTCATCATCTTTCACTGTGTCATTGACTTTGTTTGGGTTTTTTGGTGTGTCATCTTCGCGTACGAAAATACACGGAACAAGATTGCACTTCCTTCTCAGAAATTCATTGATCGCATCAAGTGCTCGGTGTAAACACGAAGGTAGGCGGTCTTGCCTCTTGATGAAAACGAAATAGACTGGAAAGGAAGAGAGCAGCAGGGCCCAGCAAATACCAGATTCGACCGGTCGTTTTACGAAGGGGATGATGACCAGGAAGAGCCCTACAATGCTGATAAATATCGGGTTGATTATCCAGACTTTGAACGGTCTTTCTAAATCAGGTCGACGTATGCGCATGACAATCACACTGAAGATCGACAGCAGATATTGAGTCCAGATCGCAAGGGAGTAAATCGCGATTAGACCCTGTATATCGATGCCTGGTGCCAGAATCCAAATCGTCGATATTACGAGGATGGACATGGCAGCTGGGATGGGTGTGCGGCGTTTCGCATGGATGAAGGAAAGAGCGAAGGGGAGCTGCCTTTCTCTGGCTGCGGATAGTATCGTTCTGCTCCACGAAAACATTGTCGCATTAAGCGTGCCAAAGAACGAGAGTCCCACTGCTATCGGCATGATGAATGCAACTTTCTTGCCGAATATTTTCTCTACAAATGCAGTGGCGACAGTGGGAGAGTTGGCCATTTCACCTTGCGTGAGGACGGACACGAAGGCAAGATTGACCAGCACGTAGCAGAACATGACGAACGGGATTCCAGTGAGAATGGACAGCCATAAATTCCTCTTCAAGTTCTTCAACTCTTCAGATATCGAAGAAATGGATCCCCACCCCTCGTACCCCCACATGCCGTTGTAAACTGCGATTCCAAAACTACCGATTTCGAAAGTGCTTGTGTTGTTGAACATCACGGCATAGTTTTCCGTGTGTCCAATACACACTTGCCATACCCCGAGCACAACAAGGGAAGCTGCAGATACTGTTTGTATGACCGCAAACCAAATTTGCAATTTGCCGATGAATGAAGTGTTCACGCAGTGAATAACTGTTGTTATTATCAAAACCGAAATCCCAATTGCTTTAGACAGCCAAAATCCAGAGCTGCTATCGTCATCAAACAGCGGCCGGGCCACGTGATTGCCAATGGCAGTAGACAGCAATGCCACGTCAGCAGGCATTATTTCTAGCATCACAATCCATACAAACATGAAGCTCACCGGTTTCCCATACGCTTCGTATATGTATATGTATTGTCCCCCTATCTTTCCGTACATGCAAGTGAGTTCACAGAAACACAGGGCGCCAAATAAACAGGGAATACCTGCGATAATCCAGACTATGATTGCCATACCCATACTGCTGGTTTCCTTCGCTATTAACCCAGGTGATATGAATATCCCAGAGCCAAATAATATCCCAACGATAAATCCAAATGCATGCCTGTATCCAAGCGTTCTACGCAATTCTTTACCACTGCCAATCAGACTTCCTGTTGATTTGTTTGTTTTAACTAATGGTATGGTTTCGTCAAACTGTTGATTTTCACTGCTTTTCCACGATTCTTTACCGGTTGCTCCAGAACAGAAATGTTTTCCTGCCATGACTTCTATTTTGAAGGCATTACCTAAATTAAAAGTTGATTCAATATGTTAAGTGGATGTTTATATACCATGGCCCATCTCTATAGCGATTGCGTTGTCTAACGCCGCATCACAGTGCTCGATGTACGAAAGTACAAAGCGATAAATAATGGCCTATTGTTGTGCTTCGTGAAATAATAAATGCTTGAGTTTTTGTGAAGAAACTTGCACCTGAATCTGAACTAAAGAGCAGCAATTCTCTGAAAATCTCGACGATCTAAACCATGTTGTAAAACAAAGCTGAGAAGATATTTGCAAGAAAGAAATCCAAAACTATTCTTTTGATCAGTGGAAACACGAGGCAAATCAAAAGCAAAGCTTTGAACAAGTTTTTCAACTTTTTATCGCAAACTCGGGTTTTTGCTCCTTGTGTTTCCCTTTTGTTTTCTCGCAGCTTTTTCTCCCAATTTTTTGGCTGCTGTTAAGCCATCCGAGAAATGATGTCACTTAGATAGGCTGGGTATTGATCAGGCAAGTAGCATCAGGCAGTTGGTTTAAATGTGCGCGCCACAGCACCTGAGCAGGTTGAAAGGAAGCTTTTGCTGTCTGAAAAATACGTTTGGATTAGGGCTAGGGAAGAAAAATCCGTCAACTGGATTCGAACTCAGATAAAATCTTAAATGCAATGAGAAACACCCTGAGCTCGAAAGACGCTATGTTTACTCTACATTACCTTTACGACATCATTCGATTGATTCGAATCTTTAATCTAAATACAATGGATTCCAATACTACAACAATATGTAAAAAAACATAAAGATAAATTTAATTATTATAACAATTTTGAATAAGTTGAAATAGTTCAATTAGTCGAAAGTTAATTAATCAGAGCATTGTTCATCTTCACATCAGCGTCAGCAATGTTGTCAAACCCAACACAGTACTTTCTGGAGCGCGAACCTCGGATACAAATGACAGCAGAGCGAATCAGGCTAAAAGCAAGCTTTCGTTTAATCCATGCTGCTGTGGTACTGAAAGGAAGGTTCTACATTACCTTAGTTCGGTTTGGGGCGAGCTCGGGTTCATCGTTGTTTACAAACAAATACCTAACCAAGGTTGATTCTTACCTAGGACGAACCCGTCTGCGTAGTATTGATAACTATCATACAATTTCAATTTATTTCAGAATCAAAATTTGCAAATATATTACAAACATACCTTCTTGTCTTCGTTCTAGATTCTTGAAAACAATTCAATTTGTTCTGGCCAGGATTTATAAAACTTTAATTCGAAAATCGCGCCTTGATCCAATTTAAACCTTTCACAAGCAAAGAAAGTAATAACAAATGAACAACGCATCTAAGATAATAGAGAAGCCACAAATATTTTGTAATAGCTCATGGTCAACCGTCGATTCAAGATTTCAAAACTTTGCAAATCATGGAAAATATTAGGTAAACAAATTTGAGAAGCAGGATTTTGAAAATCAATCGAGATAGTTTGTGTCGATGAAAATGACCCGAGAAGGGCTCGAACCCAAGACCTCTAGACTTAATACAAAGGTTCGTGTTGGAAGGTGAGATCCCTTCTCTAAGCCCGAGAGCAGGAAAGTGGGATGGTTTGTCCATATAGACAGTCTCTCTAAAGTAAAGATTAGTTAAATTTATCTCTATCAACTACATTTAACTCGAGTGGAGCGTATGGAGCAAGTGCTCGATATAAACTAGGTATAGAACAATTGAATAGAAGGAGTTAACACTAGAAAAACAGATAAACATGTTTTTCGTGTCTGCTTTTTGAGTTTTACTTCCTCTATCACTAGTAACTATAATGTCATTTTAAAAATGGTTTGAAGTTTACAAGGAGGCTTGGTATTATATTTCTAATATTAACCCTATTCCCAATGAGCACATTTACCCTTATAACTCGTATAGTGTTATTATAGGGCTTATTTATTGTGCCTATAAACTACGAGTAGTAACGAGAAACATAGGGCGTGGTAATAGACGTGAGACTCGTATCTAAAAATTATAATATGTTGCGTGTGGTACTTTAGTAAGAATAAAAAAGAGACAAATTGTATGTGAAGTACCAAGTAATATCATTGAAAAATAAACACTACCGTTTCAGGCGTATGCCCATTATCAAAGTGATAGGAAAACAGTTGGGTAGAAAGGAAATAAGGAAAAGAAAGCGTGATTCGAATGATGGAAGTTAGAGTAGGAGAAACGATGTGACGTATCATAATAATGGATTGAGCAGAGGAAAGCGTGGAGAAGAATGCTAAAGGGTTACACAAGGTACTTACTGTAGATATGAGAAATGTTTATTGAGTCCATTAGGGTAGAGTGTTTGTAAGTTGAGAATCAAGTGTTTTTCGTTTCTGGTTGTCGTGAGGTGTATACAGAAATCCAAGAACTGACATGTCGGCAAAATAGTGAGAGGGTGAATTGAAATGTCTTGATACTGCGTGTGACTCGTATGTGAGTGAAAATTGACTTATTGTATACATTACAAATCACAACTAAGTACAAACACATAATTAGCATAATCAACATAAGATAATATTGACAGGCAGTCCTACTACAATAGTATGGGAGGGGGTGGTGAAACTGGTTTGAGGTATAATTAGAGTGCTCGGTTTTTGTTCCTATCATCAAAAAAGCAAGGGCGATTAAGCAGCTGGCCAAGAAACAACATATCTCTTCACCAACTGACGTACTAAGAAGGCTGATTAAACAAAGTCAAAACAAAACATGTCGTCAAGTTACAGTATGAATCAACCTGCAGAAAACAAAAGCGAAGGTTGAGTTGAAAATCAAGTGTAAGGTTGTTTTCATGCTTCAAATTATGGCTTCTGGAAGGGTTTTACTTCTTTGCTTGATGGCGGTTCTGTTGACAATTTGTTTGGGTAAGCATTTATCTCCGTTTCATTTCACTTATCTGACAGTTTCTTACATCGTTAACATTAGACAAGTTTTACATATCTTAGAAATCTTACAGTAGAATCAAATCTTAACAAGGAAACGCGTTCTTCTCTGACTGAGATTCATATTTGCGCAATAATCAGACACACTATAATAATCAGTATACACCAATTGCTTAAGTCTGTCTGGTGAGTGCACAAGCACGAAACTCAGAGTTACAGAAGTACATGTCTCCTAATTGAGTGCAGATTCTATTGTATAACTGCCCTAAATTCGCTTATATTTAGCACTATAGTCAGGATGGGAACGCTCAACTTGAGTAAAACATCTTGAAAATCTTTAAAAGGCACTATATGGTTAAGGATGTTGAGAAGTGTGGAATATGATCTTTAAGTAGTGTGGGGGGTTATTACGGAGTGTGGAGGGGTATCATGAGCTTTGCAGAGGGATATTATAAAATGTTTGGGGGGTTTCCCACAATACTGACGTCCCCACACTAAAATATACATAACCCTTGCTTGCAAACTAAATATCCTGCTAAGAGATAATAACCTATACTACTAAACACCCTAGTACTTTAGTACACACGTCTTTCATAGGGTAGATTGCCTTTTCCTTGCCGAAAAATTGTATTTTTGACAGCAACATTATCTTGCTATAGGGTTTAAGGGTATTGTTTAATGTTTCGGTATCTTTAACTCAACGGATTGTAAGTTTATCGGTTACTAGGACAGTGTAATATTAGGACATGAAATAAAAAAAACTTAATTGCATGGTTTGTCAAATCACAATCGATGAATATTCAAGCTTAAGTTAATACAGGTTGGTTTGTTTTGTTCTCATAATAGTAAGAAATATTGGTACCGATGGGCCTTCGGAATAGCTATATTATATTGTTGACTACAAAGTCTGTGAATCGGTTTCCCGTTCAGTGCTCAATACATAGAGTAGAGCTATACACACTTTGAAGAAAGAGCTAAATAAACCTCCTGTTAAGTGGATAACCACGAAACAGACTTGTCGAGATGGAGAGTTTTGCTTTTTGAGTCTCTTTCTTCGTAGTGTATATCTTTTGGCTATAGAAGATAGTCTGTCTGATGATTGCGTAAGCATGAAACTTTAAGTTACAGAGACCCAGTCTCCTTTCTCGTTTCTCTTCTATATCACTCTGTACTTGTGTACATCGAGCACTTCGATGCAGCGTTGACAACGCAATTGCTAAGATATCTTTTGACGATTTAGCCATGAGCTAAATCTCATAAAAATGTTGCCTTTCAACCCAGGCACTGAGAAAGTCATCCACACATCGAGCAATGAAATCTGCAACCAAGAGGCAGACACAGGAGACTGCCGTGCAATATTTTCCCGCTTCCATTACAACATGACGAAAGGAGACTGCCAAATGTTTGTGTACGGTGGCTGCGGAGGCAACACCAACAACTTCAAGACTATGGAGGAGTGCAGAGAGAAATGCGTACCACTTGACAAGGAATTCAGATGAAGGACATGTCTCAGATTATCATAACATGAAATTATGAAGTTTGATAATATGATGAATCCATACGATGAAAACCTCATTCGGATGATTTACAGTTTGTTTTTCTTCGATCCTATTTCATATTTTTATGAGCTTTTATCTAATACAACGTGTACACTGATTTTTGGCAGGGGAAGTGATTACTCTAATCAATTCAGCCAATTTGAGTTCCTAGTTTAGCCTAGTACACAGTTTTTCTAAAAGACATTCGCACCTTTCAAAGATAAATATTTTTCAATGCTATCAAATTCAAAATATAAGAATACCGAATTTAAATATTATCAAATTAGCCTAAGAATCGAATTTTTGTGCATTATTTTTGTTATCCTTCTTGCGGTCTATCAAAGCTTGCACGAGTTCCTCAGCACTTTCTGACACGATGAAAATCGAAGTTGCTCCGTACAGAAAATTTTCACTATTTGCATGCGCGATCTAAAAGAAACAAAGCGAAACTTAAACTGGCCTTAGCTCAGATAAACATCCATCCTCACTATTGTGTAGAGTTTTACTTATCAGTTCAGTATTTTGTGTAAGATTTCTCACGATGTCTTTGAGTTATATCATATTTACATTTTCCTATTCTTTATGTTGTACTTGTATCTTTTGTTAATGGTCTTATGGTTACAGTGTATTAACATGCCCCTTGAGGTATCTTCTCGTTTAGTCTATATATGAACAATCTCATAAGGGAATAAAAAGAAAGGCAATGGAGTGAAACATGCAGGTTATTCGCAGCAGTGTATTAGAGCCTGCATTTAGCTTTTGGGAAGAAATGAGAAGATTTTGACGACGTCTTTTTAATCTAAATACATTGAAACTTGAAATAATAATAGCCTCTGTATCCTACAAGTTTTGTTTGTCACCGTAATGTAATTCTCCAAAGAAAAGCAAAAATCAACGCCCTGATTTGCGCTGGCCTAGAGATTTAAATAACAACAAGAACAATGGAAACAATGGCAGCACTCTCTGTGGCCTTGTGCAGGTATTAATTGTGATTTTGAAGGTAGGATAGGTTGAGAACCCATCTACACCGTTAGCTTGATAATACGTCCACTCAACTGCAAGTCAAAACTGGAACCCCTTCTTTCAAGAATCTCAATTTTCTAATACCAGCAAAACACACAAGCAGAGTAAACTCTTTTACATTCAATCAACTTGTTTTACCTTAAAAGCACATTTTGTATATTTAATGACTACTGCATGCAGCTAAAAAAATTAGAAACGACACCAATTTTCATCAGGCTATATCCATCAAGCTATTTGGTCTGAGCAGCAAAAAACATTTTTAATCCTTGATGCATATTACGAAAACTATTTGGAAAGATCATCGTTGTAGCTTTAATTGGCTAAATCTCAGAATGCCTGATAAATAGACCGTTTTCTTTACACACAAATTTCTGGAAATGAAATGGAGAAATCACATACCCAGTCCAAGAGACCTTTGTAGTAATTGTTGGTATTCAAAATACCAATGGGCTTGTTATGTAGGCCAAGCTGGACCCTACAAAAAGGATTGAAAAGAATAAGATACCAATGTACAGGCTCCTAATCGAGATAATTTGTGGGAATGAAAATTTCTCAAGTAAAAACTTTTGCTGAAAATAGTTCCGATATCATTGGGTATCCTTGAAAATCATGAAAAATTGCTGTGAATCTTTATAAATCGTTGAAAATGGTTAGAAATATTGACGAATTATCGATAATTGCTGCAAAATGTAAAGATTAATTGCAAGTCGGTAAAAATCTTTAAGAAAATGTTACAAATCATTTCAACTCGCAACGATTGTTTGGGCAAAGTGCAAAAGATACAGCACTTTGGGCCGAGAAGCTCTTTAACTTTAAGTGTTTGTAGTATACATGTAAATATAATACTTTCAAGTCCACAAACTATAGATGGGTGAGGGAACTTGACATAAGATAGAATGATTTGAACTCTTACCAGGTTATCATCTCCAGAAGTTCTTCCAATGTTCCATATCCACCAGGAAGCGCAATAAAGGCATCCGCCTACAAATGAGAAACAGTTCTTATCACAAAGAATGTGGAGTACAAGTAAGGAAGACACGAGGGTTATGCTTCAAATATATACATAACTATAAACCTATATACATTATTGCGTTGTGGTAACGTTGATTGACGGAGTATAAACGTAACAAGTGATTCTAGCGAGTAAATCGACTGAGTTGAATAAAACGAAAGAGTAGAATGAATAATAGGAAAGGAAGCGGGATTAAATACTTAAGAAGTCTGGTAACTAATCTAAAGAGTCTGAGTACTAGTGAGTATAACGTTGCTCTGAATTCTTATCAAAGATCCCTTTGTTATGTACCTCAAAAGTTTTTTCTCTATTAGATTTGGTGAATTAACACCTGTATGCACTACATCATAACAGATATTATTAGGAATGACATTCTCACAACCATTATACAAATATCAATTTGTAATCATTCCCTTATATATTATCTATATCACTTATACTCCGCCACATGCTGCAAATCTAATTTTTTCCAGAGATATGACAATGGGTTCAGATAAGGGAGATTTTATAGTTTCAGTTTCGATTTGGTGAGGTCTTGTCAGAAGAGGTCTAAATGTAGTTTCAATGGTTTCAATCCAAGGTTTCAATGATAATGCGTGGAGACTTTTTCTACTCCTGAAAATGTTGCGAATCACCATATAATTGGTACTTCAACTATCTGGAGTTAGTTATGCCGAGCCATTTATAAAGCCAAACCCCTCCCTTATCGTGAAAATTGACCTGAAAAATCTGAAATAATCTTGAAAGATCCCTGAAAATCCCAGAAATCTAAAAAAATCATTAGAAATCTTAAAATACCTCATATCACATCAACATCATTGAGCAATTCTTGACCTTTCCAAACTATTAAAAGGCAAGAGAGTTCAGCCACCAAAGGGGCGCAGTGGCTGGGAGCAGGGGGGTGACCCCTGGTGAAAATTATTTCAGAATTTTCGGAAAATTTATGAGTTTGAGAGAAAACCCCCTAATGCGCTCCTAGGCCACCAGCTACAAAAGTAATACTAAATGAGATTTTTTGTGGGCTTGACCAGGGCTTTGACACATATGGAGTTAGCAGGAGTTTTAGGAAGAAGAAGAAATGAACTTACATGATCACACATATATTGTTTTCTCTCATGCATCGTGTCGATGACGATATGATTTCCGGGACTTTTCTCTGATAATCCCCTGGCTGTGCAAAGAAAATATAAAAATCAAATATCTAAAACCTATATATAAAGAAAACAATTATCTAAAAAGTTAAGAGACTGAATCCTGCATCTCTACAAGCCTATTTCTTGGTTTCCAACTCGTCTGGGTATATACTGGATTGGTACATCTCTTGAGTGTAAAGTTACTCAAGATTTCTCAAGTTGGTTTGCAGAACAACCCGTGGAATGAATTTGACTGAAAGACAAATAAAAGTGACCATCTTACCCCAAAGTTTAGTATAATAGATCTGCAGTTCAAGTCAGAAAAAATCCTAGTGATTTTGCCATAAGCAGTAAAAGTCATTAGAACCTTCTACATGTAGCTTCGTGAATGGTAAGAAAAGAATGAATATATTTCATCTTTTAATACTTTATATACACATGGGGAAATTGGCTCTCATATTAGCATTTGGCTTTATAAATGGTAAGAAAAGAATAAATATTGCTTTAAGACAATGTTTATTCTTGTCTCGTCTTTTAATATCTTAAATAAACATGAAAAAATTGGCTCTCATATTAGTATTGGCTTTACAAATGGTTATTCAAATGGAATTGTGTACAGTGAAATGTGTGTGGCACCACATAAGAAATAAGGGCTGATTAAATGTCAGAATAAAGCCAAAAGGTACTGGCGTATCCCAAGACTCGAATGTGATTCTGCAAATTTGCTACCCGCTGAAGTCTGACCCATACAGCAGCTGTACTAAAAACTTGAATTCCAAATATTAGGTTGAGCCATGATAATGTTGGAATATTTGATTATAAAGCTTTCAAAGTCTTGGGAGATGGCTGTACCTAAAGGCTTATTCAATGTTACCTACTGTGCATAAATTCAGGAGTAACACCAGTAACTCTTCCCCCTCCATCAGCCACAGTATTTGCAATCTGTCCCATCAGTCCGTTCTTTCCACCACCGTAAACCAATCCAATGTCATGTTTAAGGAAACATTTCCCAAGTGCTGGGCAACGAAAAAAGAATTGAAATTCACAAGAAAATAATGACCAGGATATGAAATGAACTTGGTTTGAACAGAAAGGTTTAAGCAGTAGGATTAATGAAGCTTCTGACTTCTTCAGCATGGAGAACACTTATGAGGCCTGGAGAGGATGCGGCTGCATCAATATTTCAGAAATGCAATAGAACTTTGATCTAGAACAATTGAACGTGTCTCATGATTTTACTTTAAACAATATTTTTACCATCTTCCCCAATAATTGCCAAAGCATATGCTTCTCCAGGAGTCTGGGATAAGGGGGGCTGGAGGCCGCCCCCCCGTAAGAAGTATGCATCTCAGGAGGAGGGGTATACTCTAACTAGGCACTTCGGCCAGAGGATCTCTGAAACTTAAATGGGCTTAAAATATTGTTTCAACATTCTTAAATCGACCAGTGATGCCATATGTTGATTGCACTAGCAAAATTTAATTTTCCCTGTTCGACCATGACTATGAATTATGTACTATTTTGTAGCTAGGCCTAAATTTAGCTAAATAGGCCCATCACCGAAAATCATACAAGGGGCGATTGTTGAATAATGAAAAGCATAAAATGGAAGAGAATTTGTACCTCACCTGTGGCAGATTCTAAGTATGCTGCATCTTTACCGTTGGATGATCCACAGAATACTGTGACAGAGTTCAAGGACATTTTTCTATAGTTGTGGTCGAGTTGTAGTCCTTTCTAGGGCTTTAGACAGGTCAGCTTCTGTTAGGATGCATCAAAACAACCTTCTTGGAAGCCTCTTTTAGAAATCAATTTTAGCCCCATCCAAAACCCCCTAATCTTATCTTTAACCATATCCTTTACCTTCAACCTAACCATCCATATCTATTATCCTAAGCCCCCATTCTATACCCTAGATTAACTCTAACCTTCTCGGCCAACCCCAAAAACCCCTCACGACTAGGCTAGGGTATTTTGGTGCATCTGAAAAATTTCTGGCCTTTTAGACAAGTTCGAGTCAAGTTTCCGCGCCAGTATTTGAATGCATCGTTTCAAAGGCGTCCTCCTCTTCACCACGTGGCGTTTCCATTCATCGTGTATACAGCGAATTTATATGTATTTACACGTATATAAAGTTAATACCATCGTATTAAGTACACGTACAAAGAGATACGCCATTTCTTTTCTTCAAGTTGCTTATGCATTGGTTGCGATTTGCCCCAGGGGGGGTACTTGTTAAAATTTTGATAGGGATGCTCGTGTCATTTTTTTGGGTTTGAAATTACTCATTGCCCGAAAACAAAGCATTTGTTATTATTCCAGCAGGAATATTTGCGAATTATCAATCTCCAAAGTAAATTCAAATAAATCATAATACAGTATGCAACAAAAATCTCCTCCATTGAAAACGAATTCTCGAAGGAGCACTATTGGTTCTGCACGAGCGTTTTCTAGCTTGGTGTCAAGCTGATAATTGTATAAAAAGGCAAGATATGCTACTCATAACAATCTACGTCGAAGCAGCAAAGAAACAAGACAAATTACGAAGAACCAACAGATCTACCAACAGAAAGGTGAGCAGGAGACTTAATTGTTCAGTATTACCTTTTGCAGCTCTATTTTCTCATTTGTTTGCCTTTCTGTGATTGATCTTTCTGCTCCTGGTTTTCATTTGACTACAATCAAAGTTTACTCTCTTGGATTCAGGCCAGTTGTTGTGGCGTTGTAACTATAAAGTTGATAAAAGGTTTTATCTATTTCTCGTTTGTTGCAAATATTTGTGATAAATTCATTTTAGTGGAAAAGAATATAAGCATCCTAAGAATAGCAAGGATAAGTTATTTGAAAGGGGAAAACAAACACAAATTTGAGAAGGTTATCCAATTTATTGCTGAACTTTCTTTTATTTCAGTATCAAATGGTGGTATTCATAATTATCTGTGGGCATAGAGGCTAAACAACGCAGTGAATTCTATTCTAATTTCAAATATTTTAGTTCTTAATTATAGTGCTTGCAATGCATTTTGGGTTTTTAGTTTTCGCAGTAGGTCTTAGAAGATAATTCTGAAAATAAACTCATTAGAACTTTAGTCCTGTTTATATTCAAGCCTAACAAGTATCTGCACCCCATCATTTAGAAAACAGTCCATCGTTCTTTCATTTCAACTCTTCTTTATTCTTTGCAGAAAACATGGCAAGAACAAAACAAACCGCTCGCAAGTCAACTGGAGGTAAGGCCCCAAGAAAACAACTAGCCACAAAAGCCGCGCGTAAAAGTGCACCTGCCACCGGCGGTGTGAAAAAGCCGCACAGATACCGTCCAGGAACCGTCGCTCTCAGAGAAATCCGGCGATACCAGAAATCAACAGAACTCCTCATCAGAAAACTACCGTTCCAGCGGCTCATAAGAGAAATAGCGCAAGATTTCAAGACGGATTTGCGATTTCAGAGTTCGGCAGTGTTGGCGTTGCAAGAAGCATCAGAGGCATATCTCGTCGGGCTGTTCGAAGACACTAATCTCTGCGCCATTCATGCCAAGAGAGTGACGATTATGCCGAAAGATATCCAGCTTGCCAGGAGGATAAGAGGAGAGCGTAATTGAGTCAACTTGGTGGCTTTTGAGTCTATTATCAAAACTTGAAATAGAAATACTGTTCTCTTTGTAAATAGGTTGAAAGAAATATATCGGTTTCTTTCACCACTGTACATCATAGATTTAGCACGATTCTCTCCATTCCTGTTTATTTACCTTAAACCTGTATGATTTTCATTTTAATTCATAATTCCTTGAAAATGTGATTTTTGTCTTGAACATCTTTAATCCATCTCTTGTGTACCACGAAACAAATTTACCGATTCGAGCTTATCATTGAGTAAGGAAGTATCAATAGTTTTAACGACTGCGTGACGTCATTCGCGTATGAAAATCCTGAAGCTGTTGAGTCTAGCCAGAAAGTCTTCGTATGCACCAAAATAACCTAGCCTCGTTGCGGCCAAATTTAGGGGTTTTTGGGGTCAAATTGAAGGGTAAGGATTAATGTAGGGGATAAGGGTACGTTTGGGGTAAAGGATAGGTTAAGGGTACAGGATAAGGTAAAAAATGGAATTAAGGGGTTTAAGAATGGGGATATAAATTAGTTTCAGAAAGAGGTTCTAAACAGTTGTTTTGATGCATCCTCACAATTGCTGACTATTACAATGTCTACATAGATGTTGAAGAATAATATTGCAATACCATTTGGTGTTTAAAAGATCGATTAAAGAAGCAAATTTACCAGAATGTTGTAGCATAAAAATGGTCAAAGGACTCAAGAAAAAGAAGAATTTTGCTGTTCAAAAGCTAGATAAGGCCTGCCTTTGTAATATTCCCTACAAAAATCTTTTTAAAAATCATACTCAATCAGGCCTAAATGGGCCTATCAGTGTGAAGTTCAAATGTTGCTGTTGCAAGTTGGTTTACATCAATTTCGCTGCACATGGGCGTTACTTGGCTTGCGTTAAGGTAAAGAATCTAGGAGGATCTGATCCTAGGACTGGTAGATATGCATCTCCTGTCACTCAACTGATACTTTATGATGGAGTCTCGCAATCTTGCCGCGACAATCTGGAAAGCAATGACGAATCAAGGCCTAACCATGTTAGTACTGAGACAGAGCATGGATGTGGTTTCTGTGCTGATTTGAACCTGACAGCATCAATTGATTTAAATGTAATTCAGGTGTACTCTATACAGATGTCAAACGATGAGTTGCAATTTGCTGTTTATGGTTTTGGCTTTAATGATATGCCAAGAAAACCCTCTATTTCTGTGTATGAAATTCATCTTGACAAGAGCAGTGGCACAAGTTTATCGCAGAAAACAAAGCTGGTTTTTGAAAACAGTGGTATTCTGTCTGCGATGATGACAGCTTGTAAATTTTTCCCCACAGATGCTAATGTTCTAGTGACTTCAATATGTGACGATTATCACACCATGAGAAAATGTAACTATCTTGATTTCTGGAACAGTAAATCTAGCTTGCATTTTGCGAGGTTATCGCTCACTGAAAAAGCACCTAAGTTTCAAGGTTATGTCACATCCATGTCATTTTCGTCAGACGGTTTGCTATTGGCAATGACATCTTCAACAAGACACACCCAGCTACTTCTATACTCTTGTCAAACTCACGAGTTTGGAACCGTTTTCTGCCAGAGAGAGTATTTTTTCCAAGAGCATGAGCACTTTCCTGCCCATAGTACATTTGCAGCAGATCTTTATGAACTGTTTATTTGCTCATCTCCAGGAGATCTGCTTAGGCTAGCGATCGACCCAAAATCTTTGACTGTGGCTCATGTGATATCCCATACTATGGTGTTTGACGCCCTAGCCCAGCATGAAATAGGCATAGCTCAACAAACGAATGCTGCCTTGGGATTTGTGTATTGCAAGGCCACATGCAAGTGCCTTATCAGATCTAAGAGGGGACTCCACTTTTTGGATGCAGATAGAAATACAGTAGAAAAAACTATAGCGTTCCAGAACATAGAAGCTAACCATGATGATAACAATATCGACTCTGATAGTCACTCATGGATGGCAATGTCTAAAACTGGTCAGGAATTAGCAGTAGTTTCTAGCAGCGAGTTGGTGATTTACTTGAGGCAGAACTCTGATATGAGCTTGAAAAATCTCTGTAGACAGTTAATTATTCAGTTAGTCCCTGAGGATAAAATTGTGCAGTTGTCCTTACCAAAAACGCTCCGATCATACCTTTTGTACAGCAGCAACTAATTACCCAAAAATGGTCATCTTTATTTTCAATGGTCTTAACTTGATTATGTTTTCTTCTGATTTATAGCTGTGGATACTAATAGCGGTCTTCATAGCTTTGTATACTGGGTAATACCGTCAGTACTTTGGAGGGATACTATGAGTACTGAATGTCCTCCATAGTACTGATGGTATTCTTCACAGTACTGATGGAATAATATCCCCCCCACAGTACTGATGGTATCTTTCTACGGTACTAGATATCTTTCACAATATGGCTTATCCCTCCACCATACTGATAGTATAGCCCATCATAATAGTTGTAAAGTTCCACAGTACTGATAATATCCCATACTGATAGTATAGTCCCACAATACTGAACACCTTCTAATAAACTAATGGAATCCCCCACAGTATTAATGGGATGGTATCTCCAACAGTACTGATGGTATCCCAGCCCCTATAGTACTGATTATATCTCTCCACAGCAGGACTGTCGAGAGGGGGGATAGCCAAGGCCCAATGACGTGCCGGAAAAACGAAGCGTTGAGTTTACCATTAAATATCGTTTTGATATCACAGAGCTGGGCCCCTTAAACGGCTGGAGGAAATTAGATGTTCTTTCTCTCCGTTGCACATCTCTAGTGATATGACAATTCATTCCATTAGCCAACCAGTAAGTCCATTCGCCACTTGTCCACTTGCACAAAATCGTTAAATTCAAGCTTGGCGATATATTCCCCACGTATGCACTACCCTCCAGATATTTTGCAGACTGCTAGTTACAGTCTTTAGTAGAACGTGCTTTCAGTAAGCTCAAGCTCATCAAAGAAATTCATGTGCATTATAAAGCAACGTAAAAACGATCGAACGACTTGGCTATTCTAAGCATCAAGAGCGAACTCGGCTGAGACAATATAATTCAGTGATATGATAAATACGTTTAAACTAAAAAGGGCAAGGAAAGTGAATCTATAGAAATAATTGTCTCGAAAGCTCCTTCATAAAGATTTATAAAACAATTGTCTTCTTGTTTAGAATAATGCGTCATTTCATTGTAAAGTTGCAGTCATTTTAGCGAAAGGACAGGAGCGTATCAAACAGACGTATCTAGAAAGAGAAATTAAAGAATTTCTAGCCATTTTCAGACCTTAAAAATTGTAAAATCTCCGAGCTTCGGGGAGCTTTGCCCCTTAACCTGCTCGGGGGGTCTCAGCAACCCAAGACCCCCAGTTGTATTTGGTAATGACCTTTGGTAATGACCCTATACCGTATCAAATAATTGCCCGGGGGCCCAGCATCGGTATCCTTCCCAGAACTGATAGTATCCGTCTATAGTGTTGAATATCCTCCACAATACTGATCATAACCCCTCCACAGCAATGATGCTATCCCTCCAAAGAACTGATTCCTCCACACCAAAAAAGATTTTAATCCCTCCACAGTACCCATGGTATCCTCCACAGTACTGCTCAAACATTCTCTAGGGTGATGATAGAAACACGTTTATGCAAAGCCTACAGCAAACATCAACAGATTGCGAAAATAGCATAGGGAATAGCTAATAGCTTGGCCATCCTTTTTTGCGGGTGGTTAAGATAATATTTCTTAACATTTCTTGCTACTTGGTTTGCTCGCAGTTCAAGTCAAACAATTATTCTCTTCGCTAATTAAAAATTGATAATTGAATTAAAATAAAAGTGGTTGCTTTGCCTGAAAGTAAAGACAAATATTATACTTTGATAACCCTGAGTATGCTCTAAGCTTTTGATATTGTATAGGGCTTAAAGGCGGAGAAAGGATGTTTTCATTTTTATCATGTAGCCTCAATTGATTAATTTTGGTCATTGTAGGTCTGTCCATCTTTTCACCTGTGGTTGAGATACGGAGGAGGAAGGGTTCTTAGTAAAAGTCTGTGGATGTGCAGCCAAAAGAGAACTTTTTCGGAATTTTAGGAGTTTTACTTTGAGTACGGCTTAAATGTATTTAACACTTCAGTTGAAAGAGAAGTGGCCTCAGGATAGATCCTTGAGGTACTCTACGATTCGTTTGTACCTGGCCTAACTGAACGATAGAACTCAATAATCTAACATTTTATAACGACACTGTCGTTCTATATAGCACGTATTATACACTAGGAAGAAAGAGACTCAAGAGGCAAAACTCTTCAACCCGACAAGCCTGTTCCGTGGTTACCCACTCATCAGGAGATATAAAGATCTGTCAGATACTGAAAGTATTCACTCTAAAGATTAGAGGTCTTAGGATAGATCCTTGTGGTACTCTACAATTCGTTTCCATGTGGCCTCAATAATAAGTAGAACTCATGTCTGCAACATTCTTGCAAATGTTATATAAACCTTCATTTGAAAGAGAAGTGGTCTTAGGATAGACCCTTGAGGTACTCTATAGTTGCTCATAAATATCACCTCAGTTTAAAGAGAAGAGGTCTTAGGATAGATACTTGTGGTACTCTACAATTCGTTTGCATGTGGCCTAACTGAATAGTAGAACTCATGTCTGCAACATTCTTGCAAATGTTATATAAACCTTCATTTGAAAGAGAAGTGGTCTTAGGATAGACCCTTGAGGTACTCTATAGTTGCTCATAAATATCACCACAGTTTTAATAGAAGAGGTCTTAGGATAGATACTTGTGGTACTCTACAATTCGTTTTCATGTGACCTAACTGAAAAGTAGAACTCGTGTATGCAACATTCTTGCAAAACACCTCATTTGAAAGAGAAGAGGTCTTAGGATAGATACTTGTGGTACTCTACAATTCGTTTGCATGTGGCCTCAATAATAAGTAGAACTCATGTCTGCAATATTCTTGCAAATGTTATATAAACCTTCATTTGAAAGAGAAGTGGTCTTAGGATAGACCCTCGAGGTACTCTATAGTTGCTCATAAATATCACCTCAGTTTAAAGAGAAGAGGTCTTAGGATAGCTCCTTGTGGTACTCTACAATTCGTTTTCATGTGACCTAACTGAAAAGTAGAACTCGTGTATGCAACATTCTTGCAAAACACCTCATTTGAAAGAGAAGAGGTCTTAGGATAGATCCTTGTGGTACTCTACAATTCGTTTTCATGTGGCCTTACTGAATAGTAGAACTCATCATGTATGCAACATTCTCGCAAATGTTATATAAACCTTCATTTGAAAGAGAAGTGGTCTTAGGATAGACCCTTGAGGTACTCTATAGTTGCTCATAAATATCACCTCAGTTTAAAGAGAAGAGGTCTTAGGCTAGATCCTTGTGGTACACTATAATTCGTTTGCATGTGGCCTAACTGTCTATACTTCTCAAGAACTCATCTACGCATGATGTTTTTCAAAGACTATCCTTCACTAATCAGTGGAAATTCTGAAATAAAATAATCAAACAAAACAGCACTGTTGAATGTTTTTTGTCAGCACAAAGCATTTGATAAAACTTAAATATTTTGATAGAAGCGGAAAACCTTCACATTGTCTTGATAGAGACCTGCTGGATCGTTCGGCATAAATAATTCAGAGGGTCACTCAATAAAGCGTTCGTTTCGTCATGCATATTGGTAAATAAGCCAACATGCCAGTCCGAGCAATTTGAAGATGATCTTCTGTCGTTGTTTTCTTCGCTGTTTCTAAATATATCTCAGCTAATACATTTACGACTTGGCTATTTTCGGCATTTTGCCCGGCAAGAAAATACAGGAGCGTCGAGAAGTCAGCTATCTCATTAGTCCGTTTAGACTAAGCAGAGAAAGAGATTCTTAGAGGATAAAAGGGATTCAGGAGAATTGTTCGTTTGATAAAGGTAAAATATATAAAGATACATACTTTGCATTCATATTGAATTTCGAAATGTACCTAGGTTCTGAGCTTTGAGTGGCAAAAACATATTTACCTCTAGTTTTTGCTCTCGACTTTCCTCAGTCTCTTGGGTATAATTGGTAGCACTTTAGGTTAAAGGTTGCACTCTAAAACAAAGTTGGTCTTTTTAGAGGCCAATATGCATTTTGCTGGTAGCAGCAGCCTACTCTGGAGGTAGTGTAGGCTGCTCACGAAAAGAGCTCTCACGATGATTTTTAGATCCTGTGAAGTAGATGTGCTACATACAGTAGATCTAGCGTAATTCTGACAAACGCATAGTTATAACTATGAACCAAAAGTTTTGATGATAACTTTCAGGGGTGCAGGCTGGCAATGTTTTGCAACTCAGTCTTTCAAGCCTGCAGGATTTTCAAGTGTACGTGGTATGAAACCTGATGCCCCACTCTAATTTCACAGTTAACTCAGCTAAAACAGGACTGCCAGAACACCATATGTTTCTTTGGTCAATAAATTGTCTGATCTTCTCGAAAAACGCTAAGAATAAAAGCTATATGCTTACAACGAGCTTCATAGAATTGATAAAATCAATACCAAAGTGCTCTTCTTTTCAAATAGTATTTGCGATCAATTACTCTTCAACGAGATTTAGCCTGCGATTGCAAATGAAATTATTCCGATTGTAAATTGAATTTCAAACACAAAAATAAAGGAGTTTATTAATTAACACGAATCGCCAAATTTCGAGTTAATTAATGGCACGTTAATAATTGAGAACGATTGAATTGTATTGCTCTATTAGGTAATGAATGCTTGATGCGTGGTTGACCCTGACAAAGTTGAAAGATGATATGACGATAACAGACTGAGTGAGTTAGCCTCTGACGCAGAGAACTTCGAGAAGCAAGACGTTGAGAGAAAAAGTTCTGCAAATGAACGAGCGAGGGAATTTAGGCCTTACAACTGATTGTAGAATGTCTGACCTCACTAGAACGTTCCGGCAGAGATTCGTCTCTCATCATCAGGCAATCAGTACCCAAATATCACTAGCCTTCTCTGAGGTCCACTCAGACCTTTCAATGAAACCTTTGCAGTGACTAAGGAAGAAGCCACATTTCTAATTGCTTTACCTTATTGTCAGATACAAAATGGATAAAAAGGAGGTTATAGACGACGACGAGTCTTACGCCGATGAAATGATTGAGATCGAGTACATGATGGCAACGATGGGCACCGAAGAGAAACCGAAGCCAAAACAAGAAAACCGACCGACCACGACGTGCAGCGACGGTGCACTCTACGAGCAACGACGCACTACCGACAGGAAACGAGTGGCTTCGCTTATCGTCGCATTGGGAATAGAAGCCGAGCTGCCACTGGAGTTTTACGAGAAGCTTGCCAAGTCGAGGAGAGCGAAGATACTCCTTCGATCTGTTGTCAATGACGAGGAAACTGCTTCTCTTATCAAAAAACTGTACAAATAAAAACACATGCTGCTGTCTTGGGCAAGTGGGTTGACAGTATACGTAATAATGAAATTGGTTGTATTTTACAGTAATTAAAGGACGATAGATGACACAAGAGAAAATATTAATGAACTATTATGAGGACGATATGGACATCGGTCCACGAACACTCGAGTCTAGGGAAGAATAGTTGTCGCTTTGGATAAGAAAGTGTTCTGATTGTCTGTTCAATCTGGGGTCCCGGGGGTGTACATATTGTAAATTGTTAGGGATTTGCGATCCGAAACGGTTGTGATTTCCAGAAAAAAGTCTAGAACCGGATCATGATTTCAGGATTTCCCATATTTTCTATAAATTTGGGGAGTGAAATTTGTATAGAAATTTAGAGGAAATCCGTGTAGGAATGTGTGTAGAAAAAGGTAAGATAAAGTATGAAAATGGGTCCCTATTGTTTTGATGTAAGGGCAACACAACCCTCCTCGTGAATTATACCAAGCTCTCCCCCTGCCTGGAGTGTGGTTTAAATGAAAAAGCTTAAAAGGTTATCTATAAAGTTCTGTTCAATTCGTTCAGAATCTCTTTCGCAGCTGTAAATAAACGTTTGTGAATATGCTGTGCTCAAAAACCCAGTAACTTTAGAAATCTAACAGGCATGGCTGCCAGGAAACTAAAATTTATAATCGACGGAGAAGTGAATGAGAGCAAGGAGATGATCTTTAAATGGAAAGAGAGACTTGGCTTTGGTAATTGGTCTCGGTAACATGTCTATTCAACTAGATGCTGGTTAGTGAAGATTTATGTGGGATGATGTATGCAGAATGATAGCAGATAAGCCGTTTTATCAGACAATCTCTATACTGCACAGTAGCAAGGCTATTTTCGCAATTCTTCTTTTGACTTCAACTACGTAGATAATTGTAAGTGTCACTTATTGTGGGGACCCTGTGGAGATGTGTTGAATTTGCATCCTTTCATTCAATTAGTGGCACAGTGGGTAGCTATATTTGTTGTTGTTGTAACTAATTCGATTGGATTGAATGAAATGTAATTTCTCGACTCAACAGTGCAGCTTGCTGCTGGTTGTATGTTGTCTTCTGTGTGTTCATCTGCAGCTAGGAAGACCACAATCTTCCTAATGGCCGGCTCATTCCTGTAATCTTTTAGGACAAGCCCCCCTTAGGTTGTTGCAAACTGTTTATAATCATTATGGGTTGGAATATGTTTGGACTATCACTTGAATATAAAGGCCTAAAATTATCGGTACAGAGAACGAATTCATAACTGAGAAAGCATTTAATAAAACAACTAAATTCATATAAACAATTCAAAATCTCAAAAACTCTAATTATAACATTTTAGAACATACAAATGTCTCTAGAATTCTATTTAGAAGTGATAAAAATAGTTTGAAATTGCATGCTAACAGATAATCGAGTTCAATTAGAAAAAAACGTCTAAATTCTTTGTAAAATCAAAGCAAGTTAATGAAATGGGGATACAAGCATTGCTAGGAGTACAAGTCATTTACAATGATTTATCCTTCGAAATCAGAGTGAGGTTTGGATTTTGACGGACTCTGACTTATGAAACCACCATAAGTGCTTAAACATATAATCTTTGAAAACCCAAAGTAAGCTCCGAAAAACACACTATATTCAACGGGCTATGAAACCTTACATCTAGTTTATTACAATGATTCAACTTGATATTCGTATCTTAGGGATGTAGTCAAAAGTTCAAGGGAGCATTGAACACTTAGAGCATTCATTTCTTGATAATAGTCCATAACAAATCTATAACACATTATATCAATCAACAAGACTTGACTCTTGATCAATCAAACTTCGTAACAACATACAATCTGGAAATAATATCCTAAAAAGGGGTAGTGATGGCTCATATGGCCCCTTAGCTACGTCCATAACAATGACTATTGCTATCCTACCCCAGATAATTTTCTCATCCCTCGCTGGGAGATAAATCGTTAAAAGTGCATACCCTCCAGAGACAAATTGACCAAATATCATTATGATTTTGGGTGGGAGTAAATTTCAGAAATTCCATGCCCTGCATGGGAACAATAACGAAAAGCTAACACATTATTTGGGAGCATAAGGCTAAAAACGATACCTGGCCCCCACATACACATGTGCTTGAAAAATAGAAGTCCTCTCGGCGCCTACAAATGCATCATGTAATGTGAATTGCATAGATATTAGTAGACTCGGGGCCTTTCTAAAACACTATATAATTGTGATGCGCGAAACATAAATATAATATATATATAATTAAATAGAAAACGCAAATCTAATGGCTTAGCCATGACTAAATACTAATCTAGTACTAAGACTTCACTACGCAATACACAAGTATTGATAACTAAACATTTTGATCGAATCTAACACTAAAGCCAACAAAAACTACCTTGAAACTATCATAAAAACTCGATGTCCGAAATTCAAGGTGTGGATATTGAACTTGGGAACTCGGGAACTCGGGTGAATGCAAAAGCAATATGGGTTAGAAATATGAGAGATAGATGGTGTTGTGAAAAAATGTATTGCTAAAATCTCAGTTTTTGCAAATCATTAGACCCCTTTCCAATTACGTCAGTTCTTTAGAAATTCAACTTCAAACAACCTAACCTCGACATGAGGCATAGCTAAATCACAAAACATGCATTAATTTCAAACTCATAAAGAAATTAACTTTTTCGCTAGAAACGTTGCACGAATTAGCTACGAATCATGTCGAAGCCAAGGTTGTTTCGAGATGAATTTCTAAAGAGATGACGTACTTGCGAAAGGGGTCTATTCAAATAACAAGGTAGCTCGAAAAGAATTGGATCGAATTAGATAATACTAGGGTTAGAATTCGACTCTTTACGATTGCCCTCGAGAACCTCGCGCCTTATAAAAGCTTTTCAACTCGAAAAATTTTGAGAAACTTTTATGTCAAGAAATATAAAATTTTGGCAGGACTCTGATGTTCAGAACGTAAGGATAGCAAGAAAAACAGGAACATATGTAAACATAGCTGCTTAAGCATTTTCCCTGACACTCATCGGAGTAGCACGTTAGAAAGAGAAGGAAAGAGAAACCAAACGAATCGTTAAACTCAATTATGATAACAATTCGTTAGATTTCATTTCTGTTTTCTTTTTTTGACCTAGTACGACGATTATCACTTTGGGTAACGTCTTTGCAGTACTGTGGAGGATGTTAAGTACTTGGGGGATATCATCACTACTGCGGGGGAATACAATCAGTTCCTTGGAGTGTGTCCAGTACTGTGGGGGGGGGGGGGGCAAAGCATTCTGAACATTCCCTATGTAACATCTTCCAAAGTACTGTACAGACGTTTCCTAGGGTTTTTATTTATCGCTATTTTGCCAGAACGCAATAAAGTAAATCATGAAAGCACTTACCCAAAAAGTAGAACTTCTGACAACCGATTTTCATGCAAACCTCTAGTCCACCATTTTGCGAAAATTCATTCCGCATTTTACTATTTTAGACTATCAGCGATACTTTGCTTGGCTAGAAGTGCCGCCTTGTGGGTGGTTGCCATATGTCTCCGCATGTTGCCGGACTGACTGAAGCTCTTGTCGCAGAAGAGGCAGTGAAAGGGTCGCTCTCCGTTGTGGGTTCGTTTGTGCTTCTGCAGCGTGGAGCCGTCGGAAAACCGTCGGTGGCAATAATCGCATTGGTAAGGCTGTTCGCCAGAATGAATTCTCAGGTGCGTCTTCAGTGACGTCTGGTGTGCAAATCTTTTCAGGCATATACCTGTATGCAAATATTTCATTCTATTATCATTTATGCACAAATAAATTCAAAGAATAGAATATATGAAAATATCTTTGATAACACAACACCATAATGTAGTTGTTGTTGAGTTACATAATTTATAGCGGAATTCCCTATTCTGAAATATATTGATGTCAGTTAAAGTGCAAATTACTGTTCAAGATTCCATGCGATTTTGTTTTGGGTCTTTCATTTTGATATTTGTTTACAGAAGAATTTAAGTCCTTTTTGCAAAATGTTGGGGCCCCAGTGGTGAACCTGTCCCTACATCTCTGGTGTTATTAGCTGTTTGGTCAACACCTCGAAGGTCAGTCATCTAGATTAGTTGGTATTCATTAGTATTTATTATTCTATTGGCAAAATCAACTTTAAATAATGTGAATGACAATAAGAGAAAACATGTTTATTCAACATTTCTAAAAGGCATTATAATCATCAAAGTGCCATATTATTTTAGAATCTATTCAAGCACTTTTACTCATTTATCAGTTTCAATTCACCTTTACTTTTTATCAGTTTTTTGTGGTATAAGCTACCGCTTTGAGCTCGCTATCATACTTATTCTGAAAGTAGAGGAAAAGAGCTATCGTATGATGTAGGATAGGTTTGTTCATCGCAGATGATACTACTTTCGGAAATATTGCATCCTAGCATATGGCCTAAATTATGTATCCAGAGTATTTATCACGAAATGGTGTATCGATACGAGGTGCTAGACAACGATGATAAGACATGATAACGAAAACGAGGTAAAAGCTGTCAACATACCACATTGATGCGGTTTGGCACCAGTATGGGTGAGTTTGTGATTTTCGAGCGTTGCACTCTGGGAGAAGCTGCGCTGACAAATGAGACACGTGAACGGTTTTTCTTTGGTGTGACGCCTGATGTGACTCTTCAAGGTGAATGGCCTAGCAAAGACTCTCTGGCAGTAGGGGCATGTTCGGTTTTTGATGCTTTTCGAAGATGAATTTTGTGAAGCTTTCTTGATTTTGGCTTGAGTTGGTCTGCTGGAGAACTCTGTGATGGGCTGGAAGCTGTTTGCCTCTGTCTTTGACGCCTATGAAATTTGAAAACCTTTGATTTAAGAAGAAAACTCGAAGGTTAACACTGATTCAATATTCAACCTGTTATTAAGTAATCATCGTTAAAGGTTAATAACGAGTCAATGAAGCGTTTTTTCTGAAGAGTCGTTGTCTTGCAGTCTGTTACAGTTCTGGCATTTAATGAGCAAAAGCACGAGCGTTGCAGTCCTGCTGTATTTATCACCTGACCATTGAGTCATATTCAATCATAAAACTGAAATCATCGCTGGGTTTTTCGTCCTAGTCAGTGGTGGTTTTAGAGAATTCCCGTCCTGGAGGCCAAAGAAAGGCCTTGTAAAGTAAAAAGTAAAATTTGGCATTATCTATGTATCATACGTTATCATTCCTTCCAGGGGGCCTGAAGGCACAGGGCCTGAAGGTGACTGCCCCACTAATTTCCGGAAAGAAGGTTTCTCAAAGTCCAAGAATTACTTTAAGGAAGGCATAGACATTTGTGAATAACTGTTCTTTACGCAAAATTACAGCAAAAGCTTTTACCATAAGTTACATTCTTTAAGTATAAGGAATGGACATGTAAAAAATAGTAGCTGCCATCATAGTTCTACCCAAAATAGGAACTGAAACTCACCTTACAACTACTATCCCTATCAAATACATTTGGACCCCCTCCTGCCGCGTAATCTGTGCTTTGAAGAATCAAATTAGCTGCCTCTCCAAGCTGCGTTATTGGATCCCTGTGGAGCGACGATGACGATTGCAGTGGTAGTACTGGTCGTCCCTGGTCTCTTTGATTGCCACTTGACAAAACATCGCTCAGAGTTTGTGGATTTTGGCTGGAGTTCATAACATTACCCCCGAGTTTGCTAGTAGCAAACTCCCCAGATGACATATTGAGCCACTGATTGACATTGCATATCAGGGGGACGCCTTGTACGTGGTTATTCTGGTTGAATTCAAGAATCATCGGAGCAACAACAGCAACAGAACTGGGCGTTTGAACGTCTTGTGGCATGGACTGAATCTTTGCAGGGAGCTCCTGCATCATTTTCAAAGTATTCTGCGCAAACATCTTCTGCGCAGAAGCAATTTTCATGGACGGCAGTTGTTGCTGTTGTAGCATCACTTCAGATAGCTTGCTGCCCACAGGGAAAGGAGGACAATTTGGGAAGTTGGTAGGGAATGCGTTAGATGCAAGAACGAAGGGGTGTTGGAGTTGAGGAGGAAAACAAAGTCCTTGTCTTGCTTTCGTTGCTTGAGCATGATTGATGGGTGAGACATCTTGGGTTTTCATGAGTAAAGGGTGATTCCAACTCTGATTGGGAAAGTGTCTGAAAAATATGAAATTTAACTTCTTCGCGTCTTAAGTAGAAAATATCAGTCTAGTACAAAGTGCAGGTGGTAGGAATCATACTCACAACCCCTTGGTTAGAAACCAAATGCCTTACCGACTTTGCTATAGGGCTGCTTATTCATAGCTTATTCTCTGCTGGTATCCGGCGCTCCTGTGTTCAGCACAACCATACTTATCCGCACTAATTCAAAACTCACGGTTGAGAGATGAAAAAATCAAATAATTAGTACAAAGTGCACTATCATTAGTTCCATGTCAAGTAGGAATAAATGCAAATCAACCGAAGTTCGCACTGAATTTCAGATGTAGATTAAGACAAAATTTACAAAAACGAAAAGTTGAAATGTGTTGAAATGAAAACCTTAAGAAGCTTTACTGGCTCAGCACATTCCATTTCACCTTATTTCATTCCATTCCATTAGTTTTAGGTTGGTTCCCTAATCCCGATGTCATTCCATTTAGTTTATCATATTCAATTATGATTAAGATGAATAATGAACCGTTGCACCAACTTTAGATAGAGTAAGAAAAAGCCCAGGGAGAGAAAGGAGCTCATTAGAGAAGAAAGCTCTTTTGAGTGGATGCAGGCTAAGGCTTCTACGGCTCCTACAAGGCCTATTCCGGTTATAGTCGAGAAAAGTTTATAACTCCATACCTGGAATTGCAGCTACAAGCAGGTACATGGTTAAGGCCATAAGTAAAAGGGTAACCAATCAGAGCAGTGGAGCTTGTCATCCATTGTGGAGGAGCGTGCAATTCGGAGGGATAAGGAAGATGGCCATAATTTTGAAATGCGTCTTTCATTTGGAGAATTGGTTCTTTTTCATTGTGCATCTGTTTGCCACCAAGGGATAAAAGTGCGTTTGCTAATTCTGTTGTACTTTCGGCAGCGCTACAGTAAAGAAAATTGACGTTTAAATTTTCATTATACCATAAAATGAAAGTTTTCACCCCATGTAGCTAACGGCTTGTAAAACAGCAGAGAATTTTAGAACACCAAAGGATCTCCTCCGTCATTCAACTCTATCTCAAAGCGTACGAAATTATGCATGAACACGGGATTTTCAAAAATTTCTTAGGGATTTTCGATAAAACAATAGGATTTTCTGAAAAAGTATACGAGATGCCTAAGGGAGTGTTTTACCCCTCGATCCAATACGTGAAGGAATAGTGAGTAAAGAACACTAATTTTTTGAAAAAAAACTACTCCATCTTTGTACAATAGCTTCTTAGCTTTTGCTCTAAATAAGGTACGAAATGTTTATTAACAAGTTTCTTAACCCCAAAACCTAGTTTTTGTTGACTTGGTGTTGATTTGAATAACTTGATGTTTAACGTTATAGATGTCATACTAAATTATTCCAGAAAAATTACCAGATGAGATGAGATACGTTACGATCCTGTGCTTGTCATTAAAGGTAGTATGCGTTTTTACGCGTCTTTTTGTAAAGACAATGTAAAAAGTTTCGTAACTGCTTTAATTCATACAAATCTCCAACACAAGTTTCCTAATTTTAGAAAATCTTGCTCTACGGTCTCTTATAAACATTTTCTTTTGAATAAAATGAGTGTAGTGGTGAAAGTTAGTAAGTCGTTCTAGCGTAAAGTTTTCATGAAAGATTGAGTGTATCTTATAAATTGGAATAAGCTCTTAGCAAACGAACATGTCAAGTTTTAAAACAAAATATTATGATATCAATGTGGAAGTTATGGGAAGAGTAAAAAGCATATCCGAGATACTGACATGATTCTCGTGGCATTGATTTAGATATTATGGCTACTTTACCGAGTACTTTACGGTCAAAAATAGATTTGTGTTAGGTTATTTTGATTCAGCGCGTGGATTTCTAAAACAAAATCTAAAACACACTAGGTGGCTTTAGGAGTCTACAAAACGAAGAATGACGAAGTAAAAACCTGAATATCTTTCATTAAAGCCAAGGTTCATTAGGAATTCGACGTAAGATTGGGGGGCTAGAGGGGAATAGGCCAATAGATTTTTTGGCATAAGTAAAATATCAAAAGGCTCCTTTTTTTAATAAGAACAATTCTTTAAGAACACATCCTAAAATTTTGCTGAAATTTAAAACAAGCTGAGAGAACAAACCAATGCTAGCCATTTCACTTCAACATAATAATTTATAAGAAATAGCCATATAACTTTAAGAAAAGGCTGAGAAATGATTACAAAACAAACAGATTGACACCTGTCTTATGTGTATTAGTGTGCTGTCATTGACAGCACACTAATACACATAAGACAGGCCAAGAGAGAGTCAAAATTTGCAACTATTAACACAACAGATAAAAAAGGCTTCTAAATCATTATCATAGTAACAACAATTTAAGAATATTTATGTCTGAAAATAGAGGAATATACAAGAATAGCCAACTTCTAACCAATTTCACTGGTTTCTGTAAAAAAGAGTGTACCCTGACCTGAACGAATGTACGCTCCCTTCGAAGCACCCCAAATATAACTATTGAATTTAAACACCTAAACTTAGATAACTTTCATATTCAATAACTGAGAGGTACAGTATCAAGCAACGTTACCAACCTACAACTTGGGTTCTTGTTTGTGGTGAAATCCTTTTGCCTTTCACCGCCCGATTCAAGAAAGCCTTGAAAGCAAAAAAAGAGAAAATTTCAATTGGAGGGAAATAAAGCTTTTAACAACAGGTTCAATGTCATTAAGGCATCATACAAATTGAGATACATGCAAAGAAGGCCTATTTGAACAAGAGTTTATCAAGTGCAATTGTACAAAAAAGCAAAAAGGGTCCTTTCATCTTTCGAGAAGACGAGTGAGTGAAGAAAGCTTCATCACAGTTTATTTCATCAATTGGCTGAGGGAACTTGTCCTCGAGATGATAACCTTCACTAGAATTAACTAAAAGTTAAGTTGAACTATATATAAACTAACTAAATGGACTAAATGGAACAAAACTGGACTGAAAGGAGCTAAAATGCATTGAACACGACTGAGCTAATAACCCTTGTACAGCAAATTCAAAAGTGCAAAACTCGAGGCAAAACTCGCAAAAAAACGGCGAGAATGGTCTGAATTAAATGAAGAACTTAACGAAGATAAACAGAACAAACCTAGCTTTAAGAACTAGATTGATTTCAAAGCTACAACTCCTTAACAACTAACAGTTTATACAAAAAAACTAACATCAATCCTAAATCGACTTTCAAACCGCGTGCGCGTAAAATTGCATGGGGCAAAAGCTATTTATTGGATCAATGCTTAATTCTGAATATTCACAATTAGGCAAAATTACAAAAGTAAATGACAATTACAATTTTCATCTGGAGGGAAGAACTCGACTTGTATTTTCCTCTTCTTGGCCAATTCATCACACGCAGTGGTTTCACCATTGCATCCGAAATCCAACGAGCTGCCATTTTGATCGAGACCATTATTTGGAGACATCCCTGGCACAGCCTCTACCGAGCTAACAGACATCCTACTCCAATAAAAATGACTTCTAAGTTTAGCTCCTTAATCCTGCTAATTCAAACCCTTTCTGAAAGAAGATTCGATCACTGTTTCCTCTAATTTAGGTAATCAAAGACTTGTTATGAAAATAAAGTCAACATGTCGTTTTCATCCCTCCAAAAGCAGCTTTTACTAGTCGGAGAAGAGTCCGACGAGATTGACCAATGAGATTCGAGATGGTACAAGTGATGAGAGAGAATTGTCCAATCAAATTACAGCTGCACCGTGGTTTCAAAGTCTGAAAATCGAAGAAGATTTTGAAAATAAAATTTTACGATAATCGAGGGGCATTTCACTTTTTTTCAAAGCGCAAGAGATTTTTCAAGAACAAAAGGATTTCCAGTGATTTTCGAGGAATTTTCATTAAAACAATGGGATTTTCAGGAAGACTGTACGAGATTTTCAGGGATTGATTTGCCCCTCGGCGATAATTTGCTGCGAGTGAGCTTTATTCTTTGTTTTTGGAAGTTCGGAATCATAATCCTAAGAAAACAACTAAAACATAGTTTTGAATTCAACGATGAAACTCTGTATCAAGTTTTTTTACATTCCTCGAAAAACGTTTTGTTGAGTTTGGATCAAGAATCACGGGACTAAAATTGCTAGGAAAATTTACGTTTCAGAAAACAAAAACAATTTTTTTTCACATTTTAAGGGCAAATTTTACGGTCATCAACGGGCATCATAGAAATAAAGTTTTAATGAAAATGAACATACCACCCTTTTTACATTTCGCGCGAAGAGGGGAGGAAACTGTGCAAAACCTAGCCTTATTTACTTTAGGTTCCTTTACAGCCAATCAAAAAGACTTGAATCATAGGATCGACCAATTAAAATCTTCCATTAGAATACCTGTTCTAAATGCCAATGTGAAAGAGGTGTAAAGTACCCCTCAAGCCTCATACCCTATAATCCTTAAACATTTCCCAAGGTGGCTGCTTACCCTTTCAACAAGGCAAATTCAGGAGCTATTTAGGAAGATTGGCTTTCCATTCCGTCTAATGCAGACCCCTGTTCATTGAGATTTGGGAACTCACCCCACCCTACTCTTTCTAGATTCCCAACCTCTTCTCGATAGAAGTAAATTCGTTTTTATTTGGTGGGACGAAAACTCTCAAGGAACTCTCCAGGCATGCTCAAGCTGCCCTCCTTTACCTGAGGTGAAAAACACAAAGAAACATTGAAAAGTACTCAAAACTGTTGCACACGGTGTATGGAAACTTTTCATAACAAAATTATTATTTTCAAATTCTAAGAAACTTGAAATCGCGCTTGAAATAATGTGCGTAAAAATGTACGTACAAATCATAGAAATCTAAACCCGCAACGTTATAATAATTAGTCAAAATCTAGATTATTCAAAACCAATGGATTTAATATAAAATGTAAAACATTAAATCAAATTACGAGCCTCTCTTGACAGTTTGCAATTAAAACTCAAAGGCAACACAACGCAGAAATTACTTGATAGTTAAACTCAAAAAGGCATTGACCATTATCATCATCGGATCCAGGAGATCTAGGAGATCTTTTATGCCATAATATGCCTCAAGGTCACAGTGGCGTAGCCGACGGTGGTTACCTTTAGGTTGAACCACAAAGGGCCCCCACGGATATGAAAATCTTACTGGCAGGGAGGCCCTAGACCCCCTACTTAACAAAGGGCCCCACACAGCTCAGCTAGGCCACTGCTCAAGGAAGCCCTCTATGTCAGTGTAATATTGTAAATAGTCACGTGATATAGTATTGTTGTTGTAGTTGTTAGATGATTCCTTTGTTATGTTGGGTTTGCAACAGTAGGCCGCTTGTTTTCTTGTCTGAGAATCTTTCTCTAACTAGCAACTGAGATATGGCAGCCACCGTGAAATGACACCCAGCACTTGTCAAAGGAGCTTTACTTTAGTGAACTTCTTTTGTGCTGATTTTTAATAGTTTGGAAGACAGTAAAAATCCTGTCCTAATTTTAGCCTGGTGTTTCCTATTAAGTCAAACCGACCAAAAACTCCATTCTAGATTAAAAGCACTGATCTCAAAATTAAGACTGGATTGGGCATTCTGTTGTTTCTGGATTCAGATGTTCAAGCCAATTGCTTGAACTTCGGCCTCCCAATATGGCTGCCAAAGAAATGTTATTGCCTGTATTTTTTGCTACTAATAGCTGCACGATTTTTCAGTTTCGTGCTGAGCATTCATAACATTCCAACAATCATCAAAGAAAACAGGGGCCCCTAGTGGAATGTCAATGTATTGAATTGAACCTACCAATATGGCCGTCAATGACTTCATTTCAGAACGACAGATGCTCGATCCAGTCTTTATTTCTAGATCAGTGATTCGAATAAAGTGTACACCAAGCATTGATTTATTGTTTGGCCTTTCATTATTAAACAGAAATAATTTACAATAAACAAACAAACGAACGTATTAGGCTAAATCCTCACTGCATAAGCTCTTCTAAGCTCGTGTAAACGCTTGTATAGTAACAATAAGATGCATTTGAAATTAAGTTTTGGTTAGTAAGAAGACCTTAACGTTTTCCATCGTTTCGTTTTACAAGTGCTCGAACGTACCAGTAAAGGATTGTGCAGCGAGAACCCAGCCTTAGTGAATATTAAGGATCTTCAAAAACCAGAATCTAAAGTCAACGTAATGGGCAGTCAAAACTAAATTGGATAAAGGAATGGGAACGTCGGAGCCCTGTCTGAGATATGGTTCTTTGGAAATTTGGAGTGAAATTATCATCATAGGAGATTCAGACCTTATAATCTACGTCTATTAATTGCTGCTAAAATAACTGACGTCCATTCTAATATCAAATTTCGGAATGATAGCATGAGAATTTAAACCGTAAACAAAATATCGTTGCGAAATTAAACTATTGTTGAACTTTTCTCAAACATAAAATATCACTGAACAATTTTGGAGGGATTTTGCAGCAATTTCTTCAATTAAAGCATTCTCCTTAGAGAAATGCTGTCCCTCCGATTTATATTAGCCCCCCAATCCCCGAATCATAAGAGTTTCAGATCTCCCTTTATCTATCCCCTCCCTATTTTGACCTCCCTGCTAAATCATGCCTAATACAAGTGTACACAAAAGTGGAAAGCAGAACGGAGAGCGTATAAGAAAAATAGGAATTGGTGCACTTGAACGGGTACCTCGACATTAACGTTCTGGTTTAGCAAGATTCATATCGTGAAAGTTAAGTTGTATAATGCAACTCCACACATCAATTAATCTATGTATATCTAAATACCTACCCACTTTTATAAACCTAATTGCTACAAAATAAATAATGCAAATCACAGTAAACAAATCCCATGATAAGAACCTATTCAGTACCTTTAGCTTCTTGCGTAATTTGTTTGTGTTTACATGGTAATAAGCAAGCCAGATGGGAAAGGGAGTATTCAATGTAGAAATCAAATACCAAAGCCTCAACTTCAAGTTCTTAATGATAGTGGATGAACAGACGAGAGTAAATAATCTAATTTTGTTTAGCCTGAAGGTGAAAATAATCAGCATTAAACACAAAGCTCAGCCTGGCATGATTCTCATTCCTAAGATCTCCTATCACTTCAGTTTTTCAGAAGAAGCAGGATTTTGAAAGTGGTTGCGAACATGAGTGTAGTCTAGAGGTCTTGGGTTCGAGTCCTACTTGGGTCATTTCCATTCTCACAAATTATCTCGACTGAGCTTAGGTGTCACTCCAGGGCTATTTCACCCCCTTCGAAAGCGTGCGAGACTTTTTCAAGGACAATTTCAACAAATCTTTTCAACAATAGGAATTTCCAAAAAGTGTATGAGAATTCTAGGGAGTGAGTGGCCCCTCGACTCCCCCATTCCCATTCTTTTTTGATAATTTTCTATATTTTCTTAGCAAACTCCAATTCGTCCTTGCCAACAAGTTTTGCAGCACAAGTTAATTGACCAATATGGGTCTCAAGCAAAAGCTTTCAGTCTGAAGGGTTCTAACCTAGTTAGATTCTTAGACTCGTGTGTTTACTGTATTTGATAAATTATAATGTTGAATACCTCAGGTGGCAGTTTCAGAATTCTGATGTCGTCTTCTGTCCTCTTCAACGGACAGGAACTCGGTGTCCCCATGAACCGCATGGTACTAAAAAACGATACAAAAAACCATATTAAAAGATATCTATTGAGAAGAAAAGAGTCTACGAACACTCAGCATCTCGACAAGCCTGCTTCGTGATTAGCCACTCATCAGGAGATGTACAAATAAGCATATCATGCTCTGTATTTATGTATTGACCACTCTCTTACAGAAATCCAAACATAGACTTCGTATTAAAAGATATATATTGAGAAGGAAATAGTCAAGGAACTAGGCTCAGCATCTCGACAGGCCTGTTACGTTGTTATCCTCTCATCAGAAGATGAAAAAAAATATATATCATTTGCTGTATTCATGTATTGAGCACTCTCTTACAGAAATCCAAACACGGACTTTGTATTAAAAGATATAAGTATGTGATCAAGATACGAAGAATGCCATCCTGGTTATCAACGCACTGGCCGAGCAGTAACTCGTAAACTCGGGCATACGACGTGCAGCTCTATCAAAAGAAGAATTTATATTGCAAAAACTCAAAGAGAAAACAGAGTTAAAACAGAGTTAAAAAGTCAAGTACATGTCGTTCTACACAAGTCCAAACACCTCTGTACAATGCAGATCAAGGAACTCGAACTAACTCGATTCCACAACCTCTAGACTTGTAGTCTGGTGTGATAGAGCTGCACAAACGGGGCACTCGAGCTAACCAAGCCATCTCATGTAGATTTGATCCCTTTTGGATAAAACAGAAAGTCTCATCATGCTTACCGAAGGTGGTCTTCCTCCAGGGTGCCTAGGAACGAGAGGGACAGTGTCTGAGGTATCGTAGCGTCCTGCTCTTTGAGGGTCTCGCTGATCGTCATCAATGGATTTATATGAAGCGTCGAGAGACGTGTCCCATGATGAATCAGGGAGTGCAGAGCTGGAACGGAGAACAAGTTCCACTTAAATACTGTTATTATGAACATATTTCATCATGATAAATCATTCCAATACCCAATACAGAAGCAGGAAGTAGCTTTGTTATTAGTTGAGGGAAAGAGCTCATTTTAGTGGTCTTAGGATGCTCATGCAAGGAGGTAATCATGCACACGTAGGATTTCAAGAGAAACATTTTGGGATGTATAACTAGCTAAAAGATCACGAAAATTCGAGAGCTGGGCCTCAAATTGAGCTAATTATTGAAACAAATGTTTACACAATAGAAAATGAGTCCCGTTCTAATGGAATAATGGTAGTAAAATAGAACATTAAACAATTCATGAAAACTATTCAAAACAGTAGTCAAAAACCAACATTGATTAACATAGATTATTAGAAGCCTTATAAGGTAAAAGTAATATGGGAATATACAAAAATGCATTTTCTGGTAAACCTTAGATTTATAAAATACACTTATTAGGAGAAAAGAGACAAGTGATTAAATACTCATATCTACAGACCTGTTTCGTGATTGCTCTTTATAAGGAGATGAATAAATTCTCTGAATAATAGAATATCAACTAACCCTCCTGGTGGACCACTGTAACTTCCTGTCACTAAATGTACACCACCACCAGCAGGTCTTCGAAGAATGGACCTGAAAGTAAATTCCATAATTGTCAGAAGTTTTTGAAAACAGTCTTAATTCGGTTCAAATCAATTTTTAATTAAAGAAATTCATTAAAAGGATATGTTAAGATACATTCATAGATTGGTGCCGGACTTGGATTTGGGAATGGATAGGAAATTGGGATTGTTAAACACGTCAATTTTCGGATTTTCACTATTTTCCTCATTGGGATTGGGATTTTTGATTATTTCAGTGTTGGGATCAGAACCAGTATCCCCGTTTTAGGACCTGTTTATCTCATCTACGCTTGTAAGATATAAAAGGGGTTTGGTTCAGTTGAATGTTTTGATTGTTTTAACATGTCTTCAACACGCTGATGAAAATTTTCGCGCCAAAACAGTTTTTTATGAGAGGCCTGGAGCAAACGTGCAATAGTTTCAGGTTAGTCATGTTTTGCAAATTCGTCGCCATTACATAGAGACCTTTGCAAGACTTTCAAACATATAGTAGATCATTCCTTATAACAGAGGTACAATGAATGCTACTATCCCACTACTGGAAATGAGAAAACAGGCCATTTAAAGGCTGGCATGCTAAACATCGTCTCACTCAATTCTATATTACAAACACTTAAACAAGAGAGTGGAGAATGACACCCACCTTAACTTTGCCATGGATTTCCAGATGGGTGTTATACACAACAGCTTACAAACCACGAGAAAGGAGATTATCATTGCAGCTAGTAAGAGCAGTCCAAGACCATTTCTGCAGAAAAGTTTGAACGTAATCAAACTCAACACAAACACATCACTTATAAGCAACTCATAAATAAGTAGCCCAGCATAGCTGCTCATACAGCTTCGTATCATTTTGTTCACAACATATCTTTCAATCCTGCAAAATAGGCACATCTTTCTGGATCAAACAGAAGGCGAAACCCAGAAATTAATGCAATTTACCAACCTAAACATAAGCTCAGTAATTTGTATACACATCTTACTTTGATCCATCTCAAGAAAGTTCTATACATAATCATAAGTTCTTCATGTTTTCTTAAAACATATTTTAGCCAAAAATGAGTTTAATATGCTTCTAAGATCATCACATTATTGATACGTTCATGAAATTTTCGATAATCGAATCATTACTCACAACACGGTAAAGCAAACAGCATTAATTCCATCTTTATACCGCTAAAAAGAATGCATATTCAAACTATCAATACATGCATCATGCAAGAAAAGTAAACACTGTCTAATAAAAGACATGTCCTAGTAAGACCTAAAACACGTAGACCCAAGAAAACGTTTCGTAGAACCAGAGAAAGTATAAAGAGTTTGCCGCAGACCCATGTTGAAAGCAGTTTTGTGACAGAGCTCAAAGCAAAACACTTTTTAATCAACGAACTTTTGTGATGAATCAGGAAATAACATGTTCCATGAGCAGTAATAAAAACAGATCTATCAAATCAACTAAACTACGGTATATCTATACAGCATATCCAAACCTCTTCTATTTTTAGGCCTATAAATGGAAAAACCAAAACATCGATAGACAAGGTCGTTGTGCTAGATCAAAGTTCTATGGTAGAACTAAGTCAAAATTTCATCGGGTTTGACTTGCACATCCTATTAAGACGGAATTGAGGTAGGTGGTAAGAATCGAACTTACAGCCCCTTGGTTAGAAACAATGTTCCTTAGTGATTGTGCTATAGAAATTAAATTTCGGCATGTGAAACACGAGATCAATCCCAGTAACAGTAAACATTCCCTTGTGTCTAAACGAAATTTAACAAGTTGAAAACAGATTGTCATACCTTATTGATGTATTTGCAATCCATGACAGTCATCAATGTGCTCAAATCAGTTTTACTCGATGCGATTGTTTTGCGAATATCCTCAATGAAGGGCTGATAAAAAATTACGATTAACTATAATTCTGATATGAAATCATTGATGCAGCTAGAAAAAATCACAATATCTCCTTCTGCTTATATTCATATTTCAAACTTTAAGAAGGAACACCCTTTCAATCAAGATTGACTGGTTTTCGAGGGTCCTTCGTCTAATGCACAAAGTACAAAATTAAAATTCAAAATCACAGAACTGTTGCAAGCATGGCTCTCTATGGCATAAAAACATGGCTAAGATGTGATTCAATGATGATAGAGGTTTACCAAAGAAAAATGCACCAAAACGAAGAAGAGTTTTGACGAATTTCTTTCCATCATTCTTGTCCGATCCTTGAAGATAAATTGCACTGGCTTCGACCCTAATCTTTCGTAACTGTTCTCAAGATGGCAATTTTCTGTCGTTAGTTTTAGTACCTATGGGTTGCAAAGGCGCATTTTTCTATCATCCATTTCGTTAATCGAGGTCCGCTATCTTTTGAAGAATTGTCTATTGCGAACAGACCCCTTTCGCAATCTTATTCAAATCGAGGAAAGAGATGTTATTCCATATTGAGCAACAAATCTACATCAAATCATTATGTTGCAAATGCAAGTACAAAAGCACAATATTTCCTGTGTGTCAGGGAGCAAAGCAAGCTTTTGAGATTAGCTTAAACAGATATCGAGGATAGTGCTGTTCCTAGCAATATTTCAAAAGAATTAACGTCATTGTGAAAGTTGTCCATTCGGTCCCAAGCATACATAGCCTTGTGAAAGATACCCCTTTAGCATGGTCAGGCTATTATTGCAACCACCTTTTGTGCTTGTCATTAGAAGCTGTAATTGTAACAGAGAGCCATTATATCGACATGAAAAAGCTAGAAAATCATACCACGCTGATGTTGCCCTTCAATTGAATAATTGCTTCGTCTCTTTCAAGCTTGGCCAGGATCTGATCTGTCTCATTCAGAGACTTCATGACGAAATTGTAAGTCTGAAATATCAAATTCATGAAATTGAATGAAAATACGAAGATAAAATTTAAGGAATTTGGCGTAAGATTTTGAAAAATCTCGATTTCAAGAGTGAATACAATGCCGATACTATGACACTTGTTTAACAAGATTAACGACGTGCAACGATTATGAAATTATTTCCAACGACTTTAAACAGATTATCAACAATATGAAACGGTAGTATTTACAAAGTCGTTCACTAATAGGACTAACTGCTTCGTTTGGAAAGCTAAAGAAATAGGCTTTGCTTTCTTTAACTATTATGCAGTAGACATCAACTTAAAGTTTAACAATAAAGATAATGCAAAATTCTATAAAACCCGTCAATGATGATGTATTTTGCGTAAAGTATACTGTGCAGTAACCCACCTTTTGAAAACTGACTATAAGAAACTTCAAACTACCAGATAGTTGGGGATCTATACGTCAAGATTAGATCTTTAGCTTGAAAATTCATGTTGCTTCAGAAAATCATTTGGAAAGATCAAGAACTTCATGCAAATTCAGTGGCTGTCCTCCTGAATATATCTGAAATTCTTCACACATTTCTTATCAACCTATAAGAAACCAAGCAGCCTGCTTTTGCAATATTAGGTTTCTTAGTGGCAGGTGAGTTCTGTATCTTAAGAATTCTTGGGAAATGGGCGTTAGTCTTTATGGAGACTTACAGACACAGAAAACGTGTTTGTGTTCCCGATGAAATTTCAAATTCAATGCATTGCACAATTCATATATCTATTCTTACCTTGAAAAGTGGATTTCCAGTGCCATTGTAGCAATCAAGATAATAATTTTGAATTCCTACAAAGATGAATCATTCATCTTAGTAATTTTCGGTACAGGACATAAAAATGGCAAAAAAAAATGACAAAAATTGTGGGACATGGCATGCTAAAAATGAAACACCTGCAAAGGAATTCCAACTTCCCGTGAAAATGCGTTATAAGATATCGAATTTTGTTTTAGTGTAAGCACCCTAGGGGACGTTTGTCCTGAACGGTAGAGAATGTTAAGTACATTCCAAGATGTTTAGTACGGTGGGGGGTACCATCGGTACTATGGGGGGATACTATCAGTACATTGAAGAGTTTTCAGTACTATGATGGGATAAAATCAGTACTTGGAAATGGTATACATCCGATAATATGGGAAGCATGAAACTCTGAGTTCTGTAGAATAGAATTTTTTCCTTAGTTCTGATACTAATAGCTGCGCAAGTTGAGCAATATAAGGCATAGGCTATATTGTTATCCTTACAATAGAATGTGTGATATGTGTGTGGGATAGAATCACAAACTACCTTTGTAAACGGGGTTCTTTACATACTGTGTAACAGCAGCTTTTGGAGCAATGCAAATATCAGCAGCACCCTAGAGAAGAAGAATCGCTTAAGTTTCCCTTAGTCTACTAGCATCAAATATCAAATATTTACAGAAAGACACAGTTGAAGGATAAGGACGACTCTTTCAATCCACATAAATATTACCAAGTCATTCTAAGCACAAAGACTGAATCAAAAATATTACATGAAGACACATAATTCAATGCTAAAAGATACATTAATCATGACTTCTTTAAACTTGAGTAATTACTTGGTAATGTCATCTGATTCTTAGCACAAAAAACGGAACATAGTTTATAAAAAATGTGATGCTCACCTTATTCTAATTATTGATATACATCAGTAGCCTATTCTCATTCGCAACTTTTTTTCTGAGTTGGTGGGGATGGGGGTGAAAAATTTCAGTAGTCCATTGCGTAGGTATGCAAGAAAAGGGTTGTGGCAAAAGCTTATGGCTGCGTACAAGGAGAGGAGAGGTCCCAAATCTGCTGACTGTGTGCGTTCTTATGCCCCCTAATGTGAATTAACCGTAAACTCATCCGAAAGATATTGTTATTCAGCTGATAAAATAACAGATAAACTTACGACGCTCAGGGGAACTTCTAAACCAATGCTTCCAACCATGAAAAACAGAGATAGTATGGCTTGCATGACAATGCTGAAAGAAACATTATTCATTGATAATAAAAACTTTGTGAAGCTCAAAGCAGTATGATTTTATAAAAAGAAAATTTTTCAATAAAAGAAATGCTAGCTCGAGCTCATAAAGACAAGGAAATTTCTACAACAATCCAGCAATCAGCCTAGCCGAAGACTTTTAGAATCTGAATCCACAACTTCAAGATAACTGGCCATTTTGAGCCTTGGGGTCATTCTGAGAATTGACCAGAAGTGACATTTCCGAAAGGGAACAAAACACACGGTCAGCTAATTTTAAAATACGAATTGTTTGATATGAATACATGATGGAAAAAGCATTCAATACTGAGTAAAGAAGACTAGGGAACCAACATTACCTGATTTATGAATAATGTATGCCATTTTAGACATTTTAATAATACGCAGAGCTCAATTATTGGTACCCCCGAGATTCAATTTTGCACAGTATCACTCTTTGCCGAACATGGGTACTATGTTCTGAGACAGAAGGTGAGATACATTAAAAAACCCTCGTATAAGCACCCAGATTTCTTCAATTAGCCTAAACCGGCTCTTATTGAAATGAAACTTTATCTTTAAAAATCTGTCTAAAAAACCATCCAAAAACTTCTAGTAATCTTTCTCCTCTAGGCCTAATTCCAAAATTTGCCTAAAGGCTCAGCATAAATGATCTCAAAAGCCAGGTTCCTATACGCGGGTTTTACTGTAGCCAATATTGAAACTATCTATCTACCTACCAATTAATGAAAACTTCAACAAGCTGAAGGTTATTGCATATAACAAAAATGAGAAAAAGAGAAAAAAAAGAATGAGATGATGCACCCCTCTGAGTAGGAAATTTTTTAGACAGGGAATACAGCACTTCCCTTTCTATTTAGGCGTGTCAAGGCACATGGATACGTACATGGCAATGAAATATCTCCGTTCTCTCCATGCTCCATAAATAACACTGAGAACGAGCAGCAAGTGCCAGATATGAATACCAATTGTAGTCCACCACCTGAAACACAAGCGTTAAGCATCAGATATCAAAGTTTAGAGATAGACGTGCCCTTCCTTGTTTCCCTGTGTTCTTTTGTATGCTGACGTCACTCCTGTAATACCGTAAAGGCTCTATTAAGCCCCCAGGGCTTCTTTAATGTTTGAGGTTCTAGAAGGTGGGTTACTAGAGTAGGGCTGTTTAAAAAGGGTTAAAAAAGAAAATTCCTTACTCTCAAGTATGTTACTGGAGGTAGGTTTACGTAGTCTGAAACGCTTCCACTTATACATGTGAAAAGTACAACTAATGTAAAAACAAAATTATCAGCAGTAAATTAATGTTTGTGAATGAACATAAGTTCAAAACCCAAAACCTAATAGTTTCTAATTATCAAAGGTTGAAGGGGCTATTCTACAGATCTAAATGCAGCTTAGCTGAGAGGAGGAGACGTTTAAAACAAGCCTTTTATTGAAAAGAGGCTGAGACTTGTGCACTCGTTCTGTTTTTCTAATTGTCCTTCAGGGGCAAGAGGGAATGAAATCATCAACAAACAAATTCAAGGCAAACGCTTGAGTTGCTGATTGTATTTAAAATTTCAGGCCTTGACTTTTTAATATTTACTTACTATTTCTAAAATCTTCGTGCCTCCCCTGCAAATTGGCTAGTTCACTCTAAGTCTTGGTAATCTGAACAAGACTCCTTCTGTTTCATGAACCTTGGAAGACCTTTTTGCACACGACATAGCAAAGCTCTTGTTATTGTATAATGTTACTATTATTAAAAACCGCTCGGATTCGGCTCCTGTAGAAATACAGAACGAAACCAAGCGAATTGGAACGCTACAATACGAAACGAGAACATTAGGAAGATACGGTGCGAGATTGCTAAAACGCGGAACAACCGAAACGGAACGGAACAAGAGAAGGGAACATATTTTTTGAAAAAATTTAAAGCTTGGTATGCTTTAGAGGATTAGCACTGTGATTGTAATTTTAAACTTATGTGGTGGTGTTCTGCACTACGCTGGTGGACATTATCTACTGTGGTAGATAACCATGGGTACTGTGATGTTTATCATGTGACCAGTAGTGGATAATCAATCTTGTGGTGGTAATTTTCAACTATTAATTAGGTGGTGATTTTGCACTACTGTGGTGAATAATATTGCGTACTTTGGGGGTTTATCATGCTAGTGTGGTGTTACATCTGCATTACTGTGGTGGATAATCACTACCGTGGTGGATTTCCATGCCTACTGAGATGTTTATCATGTGAACAGTGATGGACAATTACTCTTGCAGTGGTAGTTTTCCGCTACCGAGTCAGTAGTTGAAAATGAGGTGGTGATTCTACACTGCTGTGGTAGAAATTCACAACTGTTGTGGATTACATGCATACTGTGGCGGTTTATCATTTGAACAGTGGTGAATAATCAGTATCACTCTTGTGATGGTAATTTCCAGCTATTGTGGTAATTTCCAACTACAGGGTCCCTACGTATTTGCATATATTGACTACTGTGGTGGATTATCAAAAACCTTTACCTTATATTATCATATGTTATGGCTTGGTCTGCAATAGTCTTGAGCACAAAGTCGCTCCCAACCAAGGCATCAGCATTGATGTTTAATTCTCTAGTAGTGTTTTTCAGAAGCTCGGTAAGAGAAGTGAGCAGAAATGGCACAGGTATGAAATAATCCTCCAAAGACTTTTCGAGCCTGTTTATTGATTTGTTGGTATCGTCTCTCAGGTACTGGGTTATAACTAGATTCTAAGAAATAAAGAAATATTGAAAATGGCTTGAAATCATTATTGACAAGCAATTTATATGCATAAAGGGTGTCACAGAAAATAACATATAATAAAGTATACACTAGGTAGGTATCTATTCAACAATAAAAATCTATTCCAGAATAAATCCATTCTGAAAGGAAAAGTGTGATAAAACTCTGTGAAAATCTTCAGGTCAAAAACTTTTTCAAATCTATTCAATGCTAAAAAGTAAAAAATATTTACCTTGAATTTCAAGAGATCCCATCTGTTATAGATATCTGTCGCAGCTTTAGAGAAGGATTCCACCCCGTCCATGGTCTTGTTATTTCCATATAAACCAAGGCCAAGTGGTGCACTGTAAAACATATAATAAAAATTCATTGGCAATTGAGACCAGGGTTTCTAAAAGGGACCAATTAGCATGCCCTACATTAATGCATGAAGTAGTACGAAGTTGTTACAGCATTAAAGGAGATGGCCTAAAAGAGGGCACCACTTTTATGACTAGGTGATCTAGACCTGCCTTCGGGTTGGGCGTTTTCATTTTCATTCTCACAAATTGTCTCGATTAAATATTAAAGTAATGATAAATAGGACCTGAAGAAAAAAATAGCTGGATTATTGAGAAGAATCTCTTGATCTGATGCTTAATTATTCAGACCTATTTCTGCAGTTTGTAGAGGATATATGAGGTGTGTCTCTCCATAAGCCATTAGGGAGTATAGCAACTTGAAAAAGTACATCCAAATAATTTATTTTCATAATTCACCATTGTTGAAAATGAAACCTAAAACAAAACTCACCAGGAGATGACAGCAAAGAATGCTATGAGGAACCGCAGTGATCTGCTTTTAGCCGGTCTTGGTTTTAGCGTGGATGGAAAACAGCTTGAACAATAGTAGCAAGAGCAAATCAAGAAGTAAAATGTGAACAGTAGAAACAATAGAACAGTGATGAACAGAATAATCAGACCATTGAACATCAGAGCCTGAAAGAAGAAAGAGCAAAGGGATATTATTTGATAATAAGTACATGAATCAAATGATGTTTATTTGTTGTCATGGTTTATTTCAAGGTGTCAAGAGAGGTAACATATTAAAATATAATTCAAAAATAAACTACAGCTTGAAAGGTTTTGACAAAAAAATCTTTGAACTTTTTGAAGATTCTATTATCGTAAGTTTCAAAGTCTAGTTTATTTCTGAGTTATCTAAATTTAAAAAGCTCCTGAGAAGATGTTGAGATCCTTTGTGATATTGTTGAGAAACTTTCAGCTGATTGATACCTAATGTAATTGTGTAAGGATGTCAACCAATCAGTTCGTGATTTTCCGAAATTTATCATAGAATTTGATCCCCTGTTTGATACTGGGGCAACACAATACTGGGACAAAACTACCCATCAACTACACCAAGTGCTCTCTCACTGAGTAAACAAGATCAGATTTGAGAGCACCAAGTATAATAAAAAAAAAGCCTGTCAACAGTCATTTCTTGGACAAGACTTTGATTGTTTTGATAATTGCTGTTCCAGTCATTTGATTCTTAAGCTTTATTCAGTAACCATATTACACGATAGCTCTCTTGTTTCCACTATTTTAAAGCTGAACCAAGAAAAGACTGAGTGATCTGATCTAATAAAGCCATACATTTTTCATAAACCACAGATTGTTCTAGAATACTTTGTGGTTTCCTCTGAAACCATACTCGCATATTTCTACCTGAAATTTTCTCAGACGAACAAAACAAGTTTCCAATAGCGACTACTGCTTAAAACAAGGTGTTTGAATACACCACCATAAGTTCATAGAATTCTCAAAGCCTTTGCGTTTATTCCAACCCACCTTTTTTATCATTTTCACCTATCATATTCTAGACATTCAACATCTGCAGAATTAAGTTGTATTGAGATCTCAAAAATATTTTGAAATCACCCCCCTGATTCTCAAGATTTCACAAATTTTACACTGGATTTTCTCAGTCTTGAGTAGAGTACCTTGAATTTTTGGATGCCCATGGAAAGAAAAAAATTGGCAAAAAGTTTGTGACCCGTTAAAAATGGGGAGATTGGGATGGCCAAGTGGTTAGATCAGTCAGCCCTTGTTCAAAGGGTTGTGGGCTCAAAACTACCTACAGAAGTGTTGTAAAATGTCAACAGAGAATTTGCCAGTTCTCTGCATTTCAAGGCAAAAAGGCAAAAAGGCAAAAAGGGGTCAAGTGGTGTGGTCACATCAAGAGGAAGGACAATCAGGTTGCCCTGCTCGATATGTATACCTGTTCAGTGGGCCCTTTGTGCTTAACACATGAACCAGTACCTTAAAAAGAAAGGAATTGTATTTGCCTATCAGCATCAACATCAACAACAGTCAAAGGGATCAGAAGTTAACAACATCCTTCTTTTAACAGAGAACAAAATTGTTTGACGATCGCCCTTGTGATCTAGTATTACTCTAAAGAAGTCTGGATTTTGAATCCAGTTGAATTGGCAGTGGATAGGTAGAATGATGAGAAAAGTGATAAGGAGTTATGGCGGTTTGTTGCTAATACTTCTGGATGCAGTGGCATCATCACGTCACTGAATTCTCCAAGGAGGAGGCTTAAACTTTCTTTTGAAGGGAGACAGAAACCTTAAAGAAATGTTAACATATTCAAAGTAAAGCACTCTTAATGTAAATCAGGTATTAAAGAATGTAGCATACTGATAAATTGACAGATAAAAAAGTCGACATAACTGATAAATTGAATGAAATAATGTCACAAATACATGACTGGTGCATGAATAATAAGTTAACTGTCCACCCTGGTAAAAGCAAAGCAATGATGATAACAAAGACACCCTTTATAGGCCCACTCCGACCATTGAAATATGGTGACAACTTTGTCAAATTTGTAACTGCAACAAACTGTTTGGGTTTAAAGATAGATAACAAGTTATGTTGGAATGTACATATAAAGAAAGTGAGTAAGAATTTTTCACAAAAACTGGGAGCCTTAAAGAGAATGAACTTATCCAGAATGGCACTAGAGGAAATTTATTTCAAAACCATTATATCAAAGGTGACGTATTGCATATCGGTATGGGGTAACTGCTCAGTCCCCTTATTCAAGAAACTTGAATCCATACATGCCAGAGCAGCAAGATTTATTTACAGTCTACCTAAGACATTATCAGATGAAGAGAGCATTGTAAGGGCGAACTGGCAGCCTCTCTCTTATATTTATAAGAGAAGGCTGCTTACTGTTATGCAGAAAGTGTACTACAACACAGGAGATGAAGCTATACAGTCTCTGTTTATAAAATCATAGCGCAATGAGAACCAATCCACTGTTCAAAGATTTACGAAACAGCCTAAAATATCGAGGGACAGTTATCTGGAATGTGTTACCAGATAGTTTGAAAAGGATAGAACACAATAAGACCTTCAAGAACAATTTAAAAAGAGCCATCAAAGTAATAAATAATGTAAATTTTACAAAAGGGACCACCTTCGTTTCACATAGGATGAAAGACTTTACATATTTCTAGGACTTAGAATAAATTTTACAAACTATAGATAGGATTTTATAAGACTTTTGTATTAGCTTTGTTATTTTGGTATTAAATAGGGGTTTTATTTGGATTACAATTTTAATTTGCAGGTCCACATCAGCTTGTTCTCAAGCTGCCATCTTATAACCTGCATATCAAATAAAATATGTATGTATGTATGTATGTATGTACGTTTTGTGAAAATCTTGCCTGTGCAAAAGCAATTTTCTTTTATTCTAATCCTATTGTTCTATTGTACATATCTTGGCTGTGCAATTGCCATACCTTCTATACCAGCACAGTTGTGCAGTTTCATGATAAGCAATATCTTGGTCTATAGTTGTTGTAAGCTTTTGTTTTGCTTTGAACTAATTCAAGATGTAGAGGACATAGCCTATCATTTATTAACCTGTGTGCAGCTCCCAGTCTGCAGAGTATGGTCTTTTTCAACTAGATAGGAGTGCGCAAGGCTCAATTTTCAAGTGCTCAAGTGCACACCTTAAATTTTGTGAGCACTTCCAGTGTGCACCAGCTTCTCAAATCTTAGATTGGGTTTGGTTCAGTGGAAGACAGAAAAACATAAATAAAGAAATAAAAAGAAAAATAAAGAGGGTAGTCCAGACCCCCTAATCAAATGCACAGAAGGGTCCCAGAGACACAGCAACCTCTTAATTTGAAATTATGAAAAATTATGGAAATTGAATTGTTTAAAGATGTATAAGGTCTATGTGTTATTTCATGAGGTAATGTATATGATGAGTTGGATTATGAGTTAAAGTTGTAAGAATCATTTTGGTCTTATTTTGTTACAAATATACCTTGGCCTTTTTTATGGTGCAATTCATCAGCCAATATCCTGACACAGACACTTAAACCAGAATGTCTTGCTGTGTTAAGCCCCGGCTAAGCGATGCAACATTTGAATGCAACTTCTGTGCCGACCTGATGTTGCGTAGTTTGGCCACCCATGTTGCACTGTGCAACATTTGTTGCACGATGTCGCAAGAAGTTTGAAGACGGTCAAAATTGTTGCACGGTGTAACATGATGGCCTGGTCGTGCAACAATTGTTACGTGAACGCTTGCGCACATCAAGTACTTTTTGCCTAAAGCCATAGAAACAAGATCATCGATTTGTTCCCAGTTCACATTTTAGTAACGCAGACAAATGTTGCACTAAAAATGTTGCATCGTTTGGTCACCCATCCAAATTTACCTGTGCAAAATCATGCACAAATGTTGCAACAAATGTTGCATCGTTTGGCCAAGGATTTAGGTGCCCCAGCTGATTTCAGTGTACAAATTGCCAGGCGAGTCAACTTTTTAAGTGGGCGACTTGACTCGCAAGCGGTCTGACTTGACCAATGGGAGGTGGGGCGAGTTGGTAGTGGGGCGAGTTGACCTGTTTCCGTCAAATTGTATGCTCACCTATTAATATTATATTAGGACTGCACTTTTGATGCAGAATGTTTTGGTTCAGCACACCCCAATCAAAATTGTTTTGGGGCGACCAAGCCCCTGAGTGTGAACCAATGAATGACGAAAATCATCCCGGTCGTGCACTTGTCCAACTCTGCACATGGTGCGTGTGGCGTGGTGATGCAGATGAATTATAGGCCTACTTTATAGGTTATTTTCATAGACCAAGATAGCAGTACTTCAGAGTTCATATCGATTATAAATGATTACCTGACGATAGGAGGCTTGTGCTGGTGTGAATATTGAGGTTGTATTCTGGAAGTCGAAATCCAAATGTGGAAAGGAATGAAATATTTCTGCGAGCCATTTCGACGGTGCCATTTTTCTCCTCTTCCTTCTTCCCCTCTATTTTCGCGAACTAAACAGCAACAACAACAACATAAGAACAATAGGCCAAGGTGAAAGAGCCCATTTATAATCCCTTCTGACAGCTTTGGGCAAAAAGAGCACCTTCAGAGCAGGCCCAATATGCCCTTGCAGCGTCTGTGATCTGCGCCCTAACTTTGGGCAAAAAGAGCACCTTCAGAGAAGGCCCAATATGCCTTAGCGGCGTCTGTGATCTGTGCCCTTACTTCACATTGGGCAAAAAAGTTGAAAATGCTGTCTACACGATCAGGCGAGGTGATAATCTATTTAATCCTCTTAAGAATGTCATAAGGCAAGTTCAGGGCACTCTTATGGCACACGAAAGTCCAGTTTATCACCAGATAAACCCATTTTATCTGCTGATAAACCCACTTTGTCTGTTAATAAATCAGGTTTATCTGATAAAAATCCACTTTATCAGAGATAAACTTAGTTCATCAACAAAAACCCCTTTATCTGTTGATAAACCCACTTTATCTGAAATCTTTGTTTTCACACAGAAAAAACTATTTTTGCACTGATAAACCGAGTTAATCTGGTATTAAACGGGTATTAAACCCAGCAGATAAACCGGGTTTATCTAATTGCGGTGATTTTTGTGCAAGTCATTGCTAGCACGTTGCAATACATGGTAGAATGAAGCCATTGATGCTCTTTCAGCCCGGTCTGGTAGAGGGCAAAATGCAACAACCGGCAAAAGCAACGTAGAAATAAACAAGATGGATCCCATTTTCAAAATGCATTAGGCCTACTTCAACTCAGTGAATTCTAGATAAAGTGTGTTTTTCAGATAAACTGAGTTTATCACAGATAAAGTGGGTTATTTCCAGATAAAGTGGATTTTTGTTCAGAAACTAAGTTTATCTACAGATAAAGTGGGTTCATCTCTGATAAAAGTGGGTTTCCTCAGATAGAAGTGGGTTTATCAGCAGATAAACTGGGTTTATCTGGTGATAAACCGGGTTTACCAAATTGTGGTGAGTTTTTCCGCGCCATACACTCGTGTAGATGGGCCCTAGGACAGGATGGCGTTTTTAGCTCGATCTAGTTTTGTAGCAGTACCTCGTGTTGTAAACCTTTATCATGTTTTCATATTGCACATGTCACATACACCTGATCTGATGGAAGCGTTTGTAATATCAAATAGCAATGGGTGTGACGTAGTTTTAATTTCAAACTCCAACCAAAATTATGCTCTACAGCCCCAAGTTAGTGCTTAGATATGTCTTAAAGTACATTTTCCACATTCCTGATATCCGACTTCAATTTCAGACTCTCTATTTTCTATCCAACTGTGGTAACGCAACCAGTCAGCGCAGAAATTGAACACCTCTTCTCAAATTCATGCTTTTCATCCAGGCAGGCATAGTATTACATGCTCCAATAACAAACACAACTTTCTATTTGCCCGATCCTTTTTTATCTTCCTGTTTTTTTACAGGCAATCTCAAATCTTAGTTCTGATTGCTTGTAAACTTTCTCTAAAGTCAATCTTTGCTGCCAAGTTAGGACCTAGACATAGGACTCTTGAGGGACCCGGGATCAAGGTGGGACCGTCCTATCTAGGTCCCGGATCATCAAGTACGGTAGGCTAGTTCTGCAGTAATTTCAAACATTATCTTTTTCTTTTTCTTCGATGTATATTAGTTTAGTCTGTTTTGTTTGCTGTCATGCTTTGTAAAAAGATGTGCATTTGTGGCAATTACGATAATGATATTGATTCCAAATATTGGAATCGCAAAATTCTGGTTAGATGTGTATGTGTGCTATTTGTGGCACTACAGTATGTTACATTTCGTAAAAAGGTAGTGCTCAAAAAGGTATTGCAAAACAAAGTTTAGCAGATACAGATGTGTACTTTAGCATCTGCTAAAAGGACATGTGGTGATTGAATACAACGCAATACCCAATGCAACTTGGATGAGATCTGACCAAGAAGAAGGGTACTTCAATATTTAGACGTGAATCTGGAATTTCACGACAGGGCATGACCAGAATTTCATGAATTTTGTGCTCTATTCTGTTCGTATGAATATCAACTGTGGTTATATGCCTGTGTGTAATTATGATGGTCGTGAATACATCTTTCTTTATATTAAATCTTGAAAATATTGACGCTTGAAAAAAGCTGAAATTGGACCCGTTATTTTGATTCCAAAAACGCTTTTTGCTGCAAAATATAGCAAAGTATTCTACCTACTTCGATACCTCCGTAAACAAGTTTCCCCTAATCCAATAATGTTGTTTTTTAACAATTGTTCTTTATTTACAAGGGTTGTCTTAGGTTGTTGTTCTTTTAAAAAAGATGCGACAGCTAATTGTAATCTGCACGCATGATCAAATTTCATTTGAAATTCGTCAAGCTTCGTGACTTCGACACCCTTCCCTGGCTGTTGTATGAAGCTCGCACGCAATCCTGCACAAGCCGAAGGTGCAAGTCAAGACATAGGTAAGTTATGGTTTTGCTTTTTCCCTTGAAAAATGCATTATCGATTTAATGGAGCAAGTGGAAAACAAGGAAATCGATACAGCACTGTCCAATTTTGACTGTAAATACTGCGTAACACTTTGCAGCTTGGGCTCGTAGCTTCGGCTGCGATTCGTAGTTAGTTCTTCAACGGTCTCGCCAATTGTAGTTACGGATCAGTCAGGTAGTTCAGTCCATGCCAAGGTAAACACTTTTGATGCCACGCCTCTTTTTTAAGTCTCACTCTTTTTGGCTGCCACACCACTCCTGACGACGCTGCTCCTCAACTTTCAATTTGGACAGAAATGTTAAAGCGAAACTGATTTCAGGAGGAAAGATTGGAACTGCAGTACATATGGTCATATGACCACAACAAAAATGACGCACGATAGAAATTATCGAATTTTTCTCTGGTTCCATACGGGCCCCAAGAAGAGTTGGCAATTAGAATTTCCACCGGCTTCCTTTGAAAAGAATTTGGGGTTTCCATAGAGGGGTGGAAATGTGATTGTTAGTAGGCTTGAAAAATACTTTGCATTTTTCCGCTGTTTGCAGCTTATGATGAAATTTCAATTATTTTCATGATTTTATGATAATATCTATAAACCTGGAACTATAATTAGAAGCTTGATTGGAATATCGTGTTATTTAACATAAGGGCGTTGTTGCAGGCGTCGAGGGCGTCGTTGCAGACGTCGAGGTCGTCGTTGTCTATTATCTATTGCCTTGAGTTCCCTAAATCTCTATTGACTCTGCAAGGCTCCTATTTTTAGTTGGCACTATCTACTTGGCTATGAACTTCATAGTTACGATCTTTTGATTAAGTTTTATTGGTTGCAATATAATTCCATTAACTTTTTCATCTGGTTTTGGTTTGTTTCTAAATTTCAAGCAGTGTTTAGGTTAGGGTGTTATTGCGCAAGCGTTGATACCTGACTGGACGGGCAAACCACTTCAATCAAAGTGTTCGAGATTCTTTGATATTTTTGAAGATTTCTAATATTTTTTCTGATTTTTCAGGCCAAATTTGCAAAGATATTTTAGATTTTTTCAAAGATTTGTTTGGTTTTTTAATGATTTTTAAAAATTTCTAAAGATGTTCAAAATTTTTGATTTTTTCCCAAGATTTTAGCCAAAATTAAGATTTACCCCTCGTCTGACTGTGAACAATACAAAGGCTGGACCTACTTTTCGGTTGGGTCTTAGCTCAAGATCGCAGTCCAAAAAACTCACTCTAACTGTTTGAAACTTCTCACGCCCTTACAGGTTAGTGAAAAATCTTTGATTACATTAACATTTCCTTCCTCAATTTATTGAAATTTGAAAAAAATTGAGAAAACATTAGAAGGGAAATTTTCTAGAAAGATTCTGGTTGGTATGGAGACACAAAGGAGATAGAGAAGTTGTGAGTTTAGGGTATTGTAACAGTGTTTACCACAACGGTGTTACGCTTGTCAAAACCGAGTTTACTAGCCAAGATTCCCCGATTCCTATTTGGTCCCCCTTTTACAGATGGCCATGTTTTTATGTAATAAAAACCACAATCGAAACCACAAATCCTGAACTTAATACGCACTGTTGAACATCCAAACAAAAGATCGCTGGAATTTATCAAATTTATAAACACAGCTTGGAAAAGAAAGCAACATTCGTTTTCTATTATCGATTTTCATTTCCTATTTCTAATTTTCATTTTTCGATATTCATATATTCTTGATATTCAGTAATGCTATGAATACGTCAAATAAAACTTCAAAATATCATTTATTTACCAAGAGGCGTCATATGATACCTTGGTTTCAGTTGAAATAAGGGTGCCCAGATTGGCTTCTTTTGTTGCTTTTTCAAAATCCATAATCCTTATTACTCGCTCTTTTATAAGGAACCGTTTAGTAAGGAACCTTTTATTTCTCCCTTGACCCTGATTTTTCCGAGCTAATACACAACTTATGGAAGGTAGCAGCAATCAAAGATATCACATGCCATTAGAAATTAGATAAATTGGGGCGTTCCCAAGTGACATCATGAACAATTCCAGAAAATAATGAGATGATTTTTTTGAAAATCAGATGGAGTAGAAAATGTGCATTTTTAATGAATTTTTTCATTGCAAGAAAGCAAAGCTTGAGTTAGTCAGCTTAAATTGCTGTTTGCGACCTTCTTATGTTCTAAAAGGGTTTATAATTTACAGTTACTAGCAACTCCAAATAAGGTAGTATCACGTGACTTTATTGTAATTCATCAAAAATAGCTAATAGGTGTAATCTTAAACTTTGATTTTGCAAAGGAAAAGGTTTGAGGAGGTCGGAAACGCTCCTTATATGGATTAGTGTTAGGGTGATGATTGCTAGCTGGAGTTTTGTTAGGATAAACTAATGAATTAGATTTGCTCTGCTTTGTTTTTCTTAGAGAAATTAAGAAGTAATAGACTGAAAAATCGAAAGGCTGCAAGGATGAAGTTTGATGTCAAGAAACTTGAAAACTCCTTCGAGTGGGAAGAAGATCCTCTTTATTTCATCTTCAACAATGAAATTCCTGGAAAAGTCAGAATGCATACCCGGAAGATGGACCCAAAAGAGTGGATCAAGATTGATAAAACATACCCAGCACAGATGAAGCTCAGGGAGGAATTGCTTGAGTCCAAAAGAGATAAAGTCTTTGTCACCAACCACGATGAGTCAACCATACTAGCCAAGCAGGAACTACTCGAAAAGATCATGGCATATTTGCCTGAACGCTTTCCAAACTTCTTCGAGAAGAGAGAGGGTGGAGTATACAATAAGATCCTTGACGAATTTGTTTCCTCAAGTCCTGATGACCCAGATGATCCTCTCATTAGAGCTGGTAAGTACCCTAAATACTCGAAAAAGGCCTCTATTCGAACAAACCACAACTCCAGCAAGTCCCCATGCTTCTAATGGAACAAGCCCCTAACTCAAGTAAGCCCCAATGACAAAAGATCCCACAGCTGCAACTCAAGTTAGTTCCCACGTCAAATGATCCCCTAACTTAAATAGGCCCCCAACTCCAATGCAGGTAAGGCCCCAACTCGAGTAAGCCCTAACTTTAATAATTATTCTCTAAAAACTATTTGGTACTTGTAAGTTAATCTTATTACTTTACTAACTATAAGCAAGTTGTGGTAGAAATGCCAAAAAATGACAATTTGTCTACCCCTGAGAGGTAGTAAATTGCAAAGTTTGGACCCTTAGCTTTGCGACAAGTATGTCACATCCGACAATTAAGTCCAGGGAAATCATGCAGAAAAGAAGAATTTGCGACCCCGAGGAAAGATTTTTTTTGTTATATTTGCAGGTAAACTCACTCAAGAAGACTGGGTCGTCATGGAGTGGGACGAAGACCTGCAAGCTTACAAGCTTACAGCCGGTGTCGTCTACTTCCCAATGCGATGGTCTCTCAATGGAAAATGGAACAAGGGCATGCCGGGAATCCACAAACCGGTCAAGGGGTTCATGAAGCATCTTCTCACCAACGTCCAGAGTTTGTTTAAAGCCATGACCCCAGCTGCTCCAATATGGAGAGCTAATTGGGCTGTTTTCAACGACCTGGATGACATCATGGATTTGTACACTCCCACCGGACACACAAGTCGGAATTTGGTGAACCAAACAACGGTTTTTAAGGGAGAAGCAACCGGCAAAGAGCTGACGTTCCGTGCGGAGTATCAAACCCTGACGAAACTACCAGAAAGCAAGGCCATCATTTTCAGCATCCGGACCTATCAGCGGTTTCTGGAAGACTTCAAGAAGGTGCCCGCTAAAGACTCAAAGGGGCTGATCAAGGCTATTGAGAACCTCGATCCAGACTTCCACGTGTACAAAGGCGCAGATTTTTGGAAAGATGCTTCGATCAAATATCTGCAACTGGTCATTGACGAAAAAGAAGGTAGACTCAAGTCGAAGGTTAGTCCTGGGTTATTGATGTCATTGGGGGGAGCCGCACTGGCGTGTGCAGTGGTAGCGATGGTGTATGTTTCACGGGTTAAGTGATTTGGAATGAGTCCCTTTTCGTAACTGAATTATAAAAACTTCCATTACCCTGCCAGGTGTGAAAATTGATGCCTAAACTCGGGATGCAGTATCAAAGAATGAGTACCAAAAATTAAGCTTTCATTTCCTTCCCATGTTCAGAGGTTTTGTTAGATGTTTCGAAACGGGCAAAACTATCAAGAATTTCTTGATTAACATTCTGTTTGCTTTCCTTTCTGTGTTCGATGGTTTGGCAAAGATTTCAACAATGATTTTGAAACTTTATATGCAAATGTTTGTAATCAACAAATGTTTCTTCAGTGGTGGCCAAACTGGTAAAATTCTACCCGTCAAGAAACATTCTAAATATCTTTTCCAATTATTGTTCGATCGTTTGCCTAAACTTTTGAAGCGATTAATGACGAATGTATTGGAGAATTGAAAAATGAAGCAATGAAATCACCTTTAAATCACTTTTCACACTTGTGGCAGGGAATGGGAACTTAATTCTCTTGATTTGTTTTAATTTTTTGATTTCATCTTATTTTTATTTGATTCCAATTATTACATTGATTTTAATTTCTTCAATTTATTTTAATCATTTTTCTCGTAATATTTCTTAAGTGTATCTAATTATTATTAATCAAAATGCAATTTATCGCATTATTTTTTTTGTATCGGTTTATTGGTCTTATCTTTCTTCATTTCAATATTCATTTAATTTTGTTTTCTTAGGTAATCATTTAATTACTTTATACCTTAATTTCATTTTTCGTTTAATTGTTTTCATTGATGGTGGATTTTTATTTCGTTAATTTTTCTTTGTAGTTGGTTGTCATTTTATGGAGTAATCAGCAGTTGTATTAAGCGGTTATTAGCTTTAACTGGTAAATTGGCTAACCTTAACTTTTGTAATTGATCTTAATTTCTTCGGTTATTTCAAGAAATGTCAGAAAGGATTCCATACCGGGTGCAACAAAAAACGCATTATCGTTGATAGGCTTTACCTGTATCAATCAGATCAACAGAAATGATTTAACTTGATATTCAGTGCAGAAGAGCTAAATACACGTTTTTCATAAGAGCACTTAGCTCTGATTCTAGCCTGCCTATTTCTTATTTTGAGGTGATTTTTAACCAATTTATCACCTCCTACCTTTTTCAAAATGGGCTTAAAATGCTTTTCTAGGCAAGGACTTTGCGTTAGTTGTCTTGTCTTGTTTACCTCGAATAGATTTGGAGATGCTGACACAAATTTGAGCCTGGTGTTTCCAATAAAAGTCGTTTTCAGAACGACATATGTACCAAATCTCACGAAAACAATGACGAATCTAAATTGCTTCATGAGTAATGTTAACATGATTGCTTATCACTTGAAGATATGTCAACCAAAATAAACTACAGAAACAGGCTAGATTATTCATCCATTCTGCTGTACATGTTAACTATTATCGACTCCATGCAAGATTTTTATAGGCCATGAATTTAATGCGTTTTACTGATGCCTTCGGTATCCTTTTTAAAAATTGACTCAATGGCTTTGAATAATACCAAGTATCTTTGGTATTCTATGGATAATGATTTACAGTATTTGTAGTAAAAATGGTTATAAAAAATGAAATGTATTTTAAGAGTATTAGATTTAAAGAGAGTAATAGTGAATGTACGGTTGGTAAGATGATGGTCCTAGCCTCAGCCTCATTTCATGCAATAACATGAAAGGAATACGTCTCTTCCCAGCTATCAAAGCTAACGATTGCACCTTGGCGGCAGCTACGGCAGATTTAGGCCCATCGAAATTTCTGTAACTATGCGTTGCTAAGGGGCATATTCCCATGATGAATTGGGCAAAATGAAGCGGTCATTATTGCAGAACCGTCCATTTTTCCAATCGTCTATTTTTCCAATCGTATATTCTAAAATAAAAGCGAAATAGAGTTATCAGCTAGTCTATAAATGGCTTGTAATGTAAATAAATGTGTAAGGCTGGAGTTAGAAAGAGGTTGATGAAAAGCCCCTAACATTGTCAACAAAATTACATAAACAAATTCGTCAATCCATCAATATTTTTGAAAACAGAGTCTAAGACTCTAAGAGCCTATTTCATGATACATCTTCAGCCACCAGCACTAAACGTAGTCCTAGAATATCGAACGGGGTAGCAAATAATATCTTAGCTCTTCCCATACCGTTTGAGTGCATATGGAAACAAGTTTCTCTAAATATTTTTATATCGCTTCTTGCTTTATAGTTCTCTTGACCACCCATTGCATTACGCAAATCATGCATGGAAGTATTATTATACAAATCATCAAAATTCTTCTAAGGATTCCAAAAACCACTTAACTAGTCGTCGATGCTCGTGAGTTGGCCTCTCTCTCGATCCAGCCTCCTGAATCTATCTTTGTACCAGATTAAACATCAAGTATGTTATCGAAATATTTGGATTTGCTAATCTGTAGTATTCAAATACCTTATTTGTCCTTCTCTCGTTGTGTCCTACATAATTGTATTTTGACGGAGGTAAATGAACTAGCAATATGGCTCAAATTGCTTACGACATTGAAATTATAATTTTCTAGTTGAAAAAAAGCCTTTTGATTTGCTAAAATAACCAGCAAGGAAGAAAAATATTTTTGACCAATCAGGACATTTGTTTACTAATAACTCGTCCAATCAAATCGCTGAAAAGACTGATTTCAAGGGTTCAACAGCTCAAATTCCTCTGAAAATGGCGAAACGACGTGAAAGCTGATGAAAAAGTAGTCTTCAGTTTTCTATTTTCCTACATAGACCGAGCTGTGGTTACGGCAAGTACCACCCGAGCCCGGAGAAATTCTCATGTGGATTTTTGAATAGCTACTGACCCGGGTGTTCAGAAATGCGATGGTAAACGGGGGTCTGCTGGTGCGTCTGGGTGCTAGGGGGGCTTTTTATAGCTCTTCCGTGCCAAATGCCTCTGCGGAGGAGCAATTTCACTATTTGCTGTTTAAACCTGCTGTAAAAGATACCATAAAAGCTCTATTAAGCCCCCAAAGGCTTTACTAAATTTTTGAGGTTCTAGAGGAGGGGCTCAATAGATAGGGGGGCTTATTTAAAATTAAAGATCAATGGTACCGAAATTGGCCTGAAATCCTTTTGCTTTGTATATTTCTTTACCGTGCAGGCTGTTACTTCATATTCTCAACAGCCAGAGCAAGGCTTCTGGAGGATGGATCGGTTATTCTGGAAACTTATACTGTGTATACTGTGCAGTGTATGTAATTTTTGGAGGCTGCTACGACAGGGCTGGATATGAATTTTTTCGCTCTCAAGCATATAAAATTAAAAATTGGTAATATTACGATGGAAAATACCATGCGCTATTGCTAAACCATTGCACTTTACTCTGTAGCCTTTATGATATGAAAAGAGGACCTTTATAGAGAAAGAGCTTTTTTGAATTTCTGCAAAAGGGGGCTTTTTAAATACGGGGGGAGTAATAGAGCATTATACAGGAAAGGCTTTATTCCCGGCAGTTGCTTCGGTGTCCTATAGAAAAATCTTTACATAAATATGAAAAGGAGTGAATTATATTTTATAACCTGTTAGTCTTCATCGTTGTCACTTTCTTCATCTCTCCCGAAATCATCAGTCTCAAGTTCATCGAAAGCTGGATCAATAAGTAAATCTTCAATATCATCTGGAAATTCTTTTTCAAGCCACTTGATTTCATAATTCATCTTCCATCCGTATATGTCAATGTCTGGTGTTTGAAACTGCGGTTCTTCCGAGCTCTTCCAGATTTTCGCAACGTAGTTTGCTCTTTTAGCATGTAGAAGTAGAACGGACTTGCATGGTGGGAGGATCGAAAGGTCGATTATCTTTTCATCTCTCCTATATTTGCGCTGAAATAGGTAATATCGGGCCTGATTCATGTTCTTCTTTCGACAACCGTATAGCACACATACGTATTCTTCAAGTAACTTGAATGTTTCTTCTGCAAGTTCCCAGGTTGATCCCAAATCTTTGAATGGTGGCAGAAATCTTGGATTTTTTTCCAATGCGCTCCAACAGACACCCTTACCTTTTCTATAGAATGAGGACACATAGTCGTTTCTTGTAAAAGGATGAAAGCCTATCAAGCTCTCTTTCACTTCAGGCTCACTATAGAAAAGGTAAGGGTGTCTGTTGGAGCGCATTGGAAAAAAATCCAAGATTTCTGCCACCATTCAAAGATTTGGGATCAACCTGGGAACTTGCAGAAGAAACATTCAAGTTACTTGAAGAATACGTATGTGTGCTATACGGTTGTCGAAAGAAGAACATGAATCAGGCCCGATATTACCTATTTCAGCGCAAATATAGGAGAGATGAAAAGATAATCGACCTTTCGATCCTCCCACCATGCAAGTCCGTTCTACTTCTACATGCTAAAAGAGCAAACTACGTTGCGAAAATCTGGAAGAGCTCGGAAGAACCGCAGTTGCAAACACCAGACATTGACATATACGGATGGAAGATGAATTATGAAATCAAGTGGCTTGAAAAAGAATTTCCAGATGATATTGAAGATTTACTTATTGATCCAGCTTTCGATGAACTTGAGACTGATGATTTCGGGAGAGATGAAGAAAGTGACAACGATGAAGACTAACAGGTTATAAAATATAATTCACTCCTTTTCATATTTATGTAAAGATTTTCCTATAGAACACCGAAGCAACTGCCGGGAATAAAGCCTTTCCTGTATAATGCTGTATTACTCCCCCCGTCTTTAAAAAGCCCCCTTTTGCAGAAATTCAAAAAAGCCCTTTCTCTATAAAGGTCCTCTTTTCATATCATAAAGGCTACAGAGTAAAGTGCAATGGTTTAGCAATAGCGCATGGTATTTTCCATCGTAATATTACCAATTTTTAATTTTATATGCTTGAGAGCGAAAAAATTCATATCCAGCCCTGTCGTAGCAGCCTCCAAAAATTACATCCACTGCACAGTATACACAGTATAAGTTTCCAGAATAACCGATCCATCCTCTAGAAGCCTTTCTCTGGCTGTTGAGAATATGAAGTAACAGCCTGCACGGTAAAGAAATATACAAAGCAAAAGGATTTCAGGCCAATTTCGGTACCATTGATCTTTAATTTTAAATAAGCCCCCCTATCTATTGAGCCCCTCCTCTAGAGCCTCAAAAATTTAGTAAAGCCTTTGGGGGCTTAATAGAGCTTTTATGGTATCTTTTATAGCAGGTTTAAACAGCAAATAGTGAAATTGCTCCTCCGCAGAGGCATTTGGCACGGAAGAGCTATAAAAAGCCCCCCTAGCACCTAGACGCACCAGCAGACCCCCGTTTACCATCGCATTTCTGAACACCCAGGTCAGTAGCTATTCAAAAATCCACATGAGAATTTCTCCGGGCTCGGGTGGTACTTGCCGTAACCACAGCCCGGTCTAACAGGAGACACTTTACGTTATCGAAAACATTCTTGTATTTTCCAAATCTACAAAAAGTTCTCTAATTTTTTACCGTTTACGACGTGAATATTCTACCTAATTCTAATTGCTGTACAAATAAGTTCGAAACCATGCTCAAAAAAACAATATTTACATTTAATTACAAGTATGTCATGATAAACTAATATTGTAACTAGTGAATTATATCTAATATTTCTAATGAACAAGCACTTACCTTGCATGAAATCTTACTCTTGCTTTATAAAAACTCAACCATCTTTGCGAACCATTAGTTATTTCTTGTAGCCGTTCGAACATTTGAGTTTTTTCACCGGACAATAGGCCAACGACAAAAGACAAGTGTAAGATAAGTAATCACAAACTGCAAATTGAAGTCGGCAGAAGAGAGAAAATCCTTGTAGAGGAGAGAAAATGTCTCATGTGCAACGAGAACGTTATCGAGGATGCACAACATTTTTTAACTACCTGTCCAAAATATGGGACACTACGCACCAAACTCTACGAAGAAATTGGACATTCAGTTCCAAGTTTCATCTCTCTCTCAGCAGAACAAAAATTCATTTCTATGATGTCAAGTGAAAGCCTATACCCTACAATGGGTTGCGTGATTTATTAAAATAATCTCCCACACTATTATCGGTGTTAGCTACTAATGATTTTTTTACTATAATTCGTTTACTATAATTCGTTTATTTCTTTTTCGTTCATGCTATTTATAGAGTAGACATGTATACACTACGAAGAAAAAACTCTCAGAGATGGAGAGTTTTGTCTTTTGAGTCTTTTTCTTCTTAGTACGTACTACGTTCTATATTTGTGCTTATGTTATTGTCAAATTGATTCGAAGTTGTTTATTTCTAACATTGTGTGCTTTGTAACTGATTATCCCTAGGATTTTGCAGTTACAAATGGCATCGATTTTTCAAATATAGGAGAAACCTTACCTGGACCTAGGGCCAGAACATCTCTAGAACATGGCTGTTACAGAGAGAGTAGGCCTGAAATGGATTGGGTTGTTGATCTCTTCAGCTGTTTTTCATACTCTGAGGTTCCAAGAATGATCATTAAGAGATAACTTGCTTTCATCAATCCACTGTTCTGGCTCTCCATTCCTTCATGGCTCTTCCATTGCCAACATCCTCCTGTACTGCTTGTTCCTGGTTCTTGCATCTTGGATGGAGTTTTGTAGCGTATTTATTTCTAAAGTACCTGTCCATGTTCCTTAAACTATTTGTATCAAAAAGGCATGATATTCGAAGAGCTAAATAAGATTCCATATAAAGTTAATAACAATTTAAGCAACAGAAAAGCTAAATAATTAAAAGCGTATTTTCATGTATTATTTGCAATGGGATACATTCTCATTTAAGGCAAGGCATCCAAACTGAAAAATAGATATTAAAAATCACTTTACAATTGCAGTAGGGATGTCTGTGGTCTGCTCTTTTAAGTTACATTGTCCATATGAGCTCAGGTCAGCTATTTATTTCTTAGTTTCTTTTTAAAAATCACAAAATGCTTGGTGTGTATTAATCTAATTACCACATTATTAGTTCTTTGAAAATTGGTATTTGTTGAAGTCAACTTATTTGAACTTATTGCATTGTAAAAAATATATAATTATAAGTTTTGAATTATCCAGCTTCTCTGTTGTCATCAACATCAACATCAACTTGTTATCAACTTTGTTATTTCCTTGATACAAGATGTTTTATTAGCTGTGAAAGATTATGCATTTTTGCTGCATATGGTAGGATTTCATTTAAGCCAATTGGAAAACATGTCCTATTCATTGAGGTAGTGTGCATTTGTTTTGCTCGCATCCAAAATTCAGCGTGAAATCTTGGGCATGAAATCGAGTACATTTTTATTGCACTTAAACTGTAAAAGCAAACATATTTTGGCTTTTTATACACTAAAAAGAAATTTCGTAGATGTTGGACTTTCTGTTGTGCATGCCCAATCAATGAAGTTTTGAGCTGCATTGCACATTACCTCAACAAGCAGACTTGCAAACCTATATGCCGGACTACAGTGGACGCTTAAGGGGGTGGTATATGATCTCACAAGATGTTTGATAAGCTAACTAGGGGTAGTATATTACGCTTACATGTATCAGATACGTTTACAAGGAGATGGTATATCATACCTCAGGCAGCTGTATATATATGTTACCTACGGTGGACACTTAATGCAAGATGATATACTTTCCCCTTGCGAGTAATACACCGCATGTAAGCATTATATGCCACCCTCTTCTTAGCATATGAACCCGAACCCTCTTGTAACGTAAGACAAGACACTCCACCCATTTTTAAGCATATCCACCACGGTAAGATGATATAGCTACTAACCCTTGTCAGCGTATCCACGGTAATAACATGATGTATCCAGCATGTGTAAAATGATAAACCACCCCCTTGGTAAGTGTATCCACTGCACCCTGCGTATACTGTAAAGTTTCAAATAAGCACCTTGGTCCTTATTGAATATTTGGGTTAAGAAGGGGGGTGCTTGTTCAACATGGTTTTCTCCAGTCCAAAAACCAAACAAAATCTCTCCAAATAATATAGCACTTCGTCTCTCAACCATTATCGTGCGTGACAAACCCATTCATATTGGCTTCCTTCAACAATTGGCATTGAAAGTGAGTTGCTTATACGAGGGCCTTATTCGATGCTTTACAGTATGTTTGCTAGCGTGAGACTATATAGCTACAGCTGAGATTTCCACAAAAATAACTCAAATTTGCAAAACAAACATTACATTTACGATTCAAACCTTCTTACAACATGTCAATTATATGTTCTGAGCATGAACATAGACTAAAGTAACTGTATATTTAGTGTTAATTCACTGTCTTTCCTTGTTTCTCATCCACATCCAGTTAACGATTTTTCTGAATTTGCTTCGGTGTTTCCCTTTCACAACTGTTGCAGTTGACAACACTTCCTTTGCTTTATTCTCTATATTTGCTATCTTTACGAGTAGCTTCTCAATTTGGGTATCTCTCTTCTCTGAAACTTCAGAATTCTTTCTCATGATTGCCTCGATTTTCTTAACTTCTTCCCTTTGACTAGCAAGATTCTGCACCATGTTGGCATTGATGTCTTGAGCCTGGTCGAAGCTTGTCTTCAACTGAATACATTCTTCTTCGAGGAACTTGTAACTGACTTCCAGCTCTTTAATCAGAATATCCTTCTGATCTATTGCGTCTCTGAAGAGGTCGTTATCGATGGTTAACTGGCTCATCTCTTTTACCAGACCTCTCGTATGTGAATTTGACTTTTCCAGCTCGCATTTGTAACTTTCAACTTCTGAGTTCAAGGTAGATAATTGAAGCTCCAAGTCCTTTTGGACAATGGCAGATTCTTCTACAATATTACTCAATTTTTCTTCATTTTTCAACTTCAACTCTGCAATTTCGTTGTGCAGTTGGTCAATCGTTTCCTGCATTTTCGTATTTTCTTTTATCAAATCTCGTTTACCTGAACGGAGTCCTTTGACTTTGTGGGATTCTCTCTCCATCAGTTCATCGGTGATTTCTTTCTGCTCTTGCAGCATTGAAAGCATTTCCTCTCTTTCGCCTTGAAGCATTTGAATCTGAAATGAATGTAACAGTCATTATACTCATGAATGATATCATCCGTTTTCGAAACATATTTCGTCTGATTTTAAGTCGGATAAGAATTAGCTATCAAAGATAGCACAATAGGTTAGCAAAGTAACTTCGAGTTGTGTCCAAGTCTAGGCTTATCCACAGCAAGGCATTAATTCTTGGATTAGATAAAATCGTTCTTCAGAGCCATGTTTATAATTGCCTTCATTCATAAGGCTCGCCTTTAGTGCCTAAAACCCGGACTCCGAGACCTAGTGATGGCATGTGAGAATCGCAGTAGCCTGCTCTGGTCATAAAAGATAATAGTCTTTAAGCTAAAAAATAGCCAGTGTGTTCAAGAATAAGAAAAGTCAGTTTAATTAAAGTAGATGGGGTTTATTTACCTGTTTGGTAAAACTTGTGTCTGAGACAACCTTGTTGTTTTGGCTCTCTTTCAATTTTCTGCAAAAATAAAGTTTAAAGGTAAGATTTATGGTGAAGGAAAAGATGCAAATTGAAGAAAAGTTTAAAAGTAAAATTTACTGACACATGTATTATTGGTCAAATAAAAGTATGATTGGTCAAATAAAATCAACTCGTAGATTGTTAATAAACCAATTTATAGTTCTAACGCTTTATTTTACTTACTTCTTAAGTAGTTGTTTAACTTCTTCAGTGGAAGCGAGTTTAGCTTGTGCTGTTGCCAACTGGCTTCTCAGGCTTTCCAGCTCGGTATCTTTATCTTGCACCGGCATATGGGGGCGTTCGTTACCAACGAGGGTAGTCATCTTGGCTTTGTGTGTTCCAAGTATCAGACGACGAACAATAACGAATATAACGATGTGCTATATAACGAATATATAGCGATAGGTTGTCCAACGAATGTGTAGTAATACGCTCCAACGAGTGTATAACGATGGTCTATAAAACGAGTGTATAACCACTGAATATTTTGCGAATATATTACGAACGAATACGATCAAATAATATTCTGAAAACTTTTGTCTCTTCTGATTAAATTGCCTGATTTATCTTTCTTGCGTTGGATTTTGATTGCGACGTCAGGTAATTGGGAAATGATAAATGTGACGTCAAATTTTGAATCATATTCATTGGTTTGATTGGTTATTGGAAAGAAGGCCGTTGATTGGTTCAAGCTCTCAGCCAATCAGTTGGGACCAGTTGTTAACTCATAAAAGACTGGTAGCTACAAATCGATAGCCACATTGAACGGCAATTTTGAATCAACTATTTGATTAGATTATACCACATCCACACTGACAAGGTTAACCAAGCTTTATTTACTCTAGGTTCCCTCACAGCCAATCAAGAGCATTCAAATTGTCGAATCAGAATCAGAGTCTTCCATATGAAAACCTGGTATAGTTGAAGCTCAGTGGTGGCGGCAGGGGGGGGGGCTACAGCCCCCCGTCGGAGGAGGCTAGCCCCTCCGTCGGAAGATAAATTATGCTTGAATTTTTTTCGTCGGAGCGAATTTTTTACGTTTTGAAAAAATTAGCCCCTCCGTCGGAAGTGCTAGCCCCTTTGTCGGAGGAAACCTAGCGCCACCACTGTTGAAGCTGGTTTAATTGCCAGTGTGGAAGCGGTTTTGGACTAGTGGCTATTTAGTGGACGGAGATGGATAGGCTAGCCTTAAATGGCTGCTGGTCATATGAGTATGTACTACGTTCGAAGTTTGTGAGTCTGTTTTCAATGAAAGTTCTCGATACATAATTTAGTATATCGTAGCTTAGTTTTATTTCTTTTTGCTGTTAGTATTGATAACGACGCTCCTTGTAAAAGTGTAGCAAGTTATGTTTATATAAATTGAAATTGAATTGAAGATTGAATTGAATTGATAAGCTGATAAAGGAAATAGAGCAACAGCAGATAACAGGGGTCGAGTAAATTTACAAAATTGGTATTTCGAAATGGAAATTGACATGGATTTTCATCATTTCCTCTTTATTAATAACTTGGAGTTTATTAGGATCAAGTACCATTACCCCTATCCCCAAGCCATTCCCCTAAACTACTACCCCAGCCTTTATCCCTCAAACCTTTGGGTCCCTGTGCCGCATAACGAAATCGAGGCTCGTTTGCCTTATAGCATCCCAGCATGCAATGTAAGATTACCATCTTTCTCTCTCTCTCTTCTTCGCATCTCGTTCAAGATGGCAACTTTTGGAGAGACTTCTTTGAGAAATGTTGGCCCGTACTTGGCCAAAAACACCTCTCTGACAAATGCCTGGGATGGACTTGGTAGAATGGTGAGAAATTATAGAGCAAAATACATCACTTGCAGGAATGCCCGCATGACACCATTTTGGCATGCTGTTTTCTTCTGCGTGGCCGTGAATTATTACATCGAATATCCACATTTGAAAAGTAAGTATGAAACATCTCCTGGTATCACTACCGTCGATTATAGGGTGCAGTTGTGGGCAATCCCACTCCCCCATTCACTGGTAAAATTATATTGGTTCAATGTATCCTGCCCTTTTGTGGTCTCCTGCTCATCATCAGGGCTTTGCTATGGCCGAATCCTGCCAGTCTGCAGAGTATTATGCAAATTTTTGACTAGATCTCAATTATCCATTACTCTGTCCTATGGTTTTATTGTTGAACTCAGGGCTGGCAATTGCCACACACTACTGCAGTCAGGCAGGCCCAGACTCTAATGTTTATTGCAAAAAACATTGTTTAAAGAGAAGGTATGGTCGCAAACATCATCAAGACCTGTCGCTGAGATCTCACCTGCTCAGTTAGCTTGCTAGCTGCAATCTTTTTTTGCAGATCTTCACGCATTTACATCAGGCCAGGTTGAATCAGAGTTTCCATCTGTGCCAAAATTTTGTGGAAATTGGGACAATCTTTACATACAGTTTGCTAAAATCCAGACCTTTAGTGCAAAAAACTTGTGCCAAATTCAAATCCTTAACTTTTTTCTGTGCTGAAGAGATTATTAGGTTATAACCCCCGATTCACTTTGGATATCAGGCATACCTGCAGCCGCACCGTTTTCCAATAGAGGCCCCATTCTGGAAGAATTTGATTTCATCCATTAAAAGCCCAATTTCATCGCTGGCGGTGGCAGATTTTCAAAGTTTTAGAGTATGGTATCCACACCAAATTCAGTTGAGTTTTTTACTCAGCTGCTCAATTTACAGGCTTGCCAATCTGGAAGTTTTTGACTTTGCTGATTTTTATCATATCCTTTCAGAGCATGCAAGACACAGAAAATACCATTGGTGATCTGGACGGAAGATTTATGAACTTGATGTATAATGGCAGAGTTGAAGAAGTTATGCTCCAATGTGTGAAATTCAAACTGTTTGTCTTGAGATTATGAGTTTTATGTTAGTGAATTCAAAACATCCCTAATTGAATGACGTATGTCTGTTAAATCTCTGAAAATTCTACGCTAAAAATGGCTAGGTCACCCCAAAATAGGAGCCCCCAAAATATTTTACCCATAACATTAAAACAATAATTATCTTTTCCATATAGGACAATTTTATTTGGAAAAATTCTCCTGAAGGTGTTCCATTTGTTTTCTGGTATCTGTAATAGGAAAAGCTTGAAAATGGGTCATTTCTCAAGAACCTTCCAGCTTTAGAAGTTCTCTCTCCCAGAAGTTCTCTCTCAATGGCCCTGTCATTTTCTTCTGTTACCAATATTTCGTTGAGTCAACTGGATAAGTAAAAATGCTCCTCAGAGAAATCCTGGTTTTTTAGATCGAAACTAATTTAATTTCTAATTCAGAGAAACTGACAAGAAAATAATTCACAAGCCTACATATTGAAAACAACATTTTAATGAAATAAGATAGAGAAAAACATAACAATTTAAATACAAAAACAGAAGCTCGGTACAAGAACCCACACTAATTAACATGAGATAAAAAATTTCCATAAAACATTTTCTATAAACATATTCCAAATGGACCTATGCTTTTATTTCACCTTGTTGTAAGCAAAACATCAACAATCAAATAAGATAGAGCAAGTAACTGAAAATGTGCTTTTGCCAAAAAATCAAGGTGCCAAAATTCAAGCTATCAGATAATGTATTTCTTGCACAAAGAAACCCATCAATCCTTCTTGCAGGATCATACAGGTACTCGTATTAATTCTTTTTAGCCCAGAACGGTAACAACACTCGGCCAAAACTTGCATGACATGGGCAGACTAAATATTTTATGTTACATAACTCTAAACTAGGACAATAAGCTAGCATAGTAACTTCGAATATGAAAAAAAAATTGAAATAATATGGCTCTGAAGAAGGATTTGATCCTAAACACAAATCAATGCCTCACTGTGGATAGGCCTAAAGTTGGATACAGTTCAAGGTGAATGTACAGACTGTTTGTCTTGTCCTGGCTTGGACAGTGGTTAGGCATGCTCCCATTTGGTGGATGAATAACATTTCCAGACCAGGTGATGGCATATGAAAATTGCAGTAGTCTGGTCTGGGTAAATTTAATTTACCGTGTTAGACATATGCCTTGTGAATTTATGTTGCATAACAATATTTGTGAAACGTTTCAGCTAGCAGGATTGTGCTTGTGTTAGACATCCGTAGACACATACAAGTAATGAGGATCTTGCAATTACTTATTCAACAGAACTTTTGTTCATGAATTCAAAACTCGCTGCAGAGGGCTTTATCATATAGAATAATTTGAATAACTTCCACTCTTTATTTAGAAGACAAAACACATTTTCAGTTAATTCGCAAGACAGTAAATGAATGCAGTATTTGATCACTAGTTTCTAAGATTATAGTGATAACACCAAAACCCTATTACCAATGAAATCCTACCGAAAGTTTCAAGCACCTTAGTTTAAAAGAATCGAAACTTAAATTTCAACATGCAGGTACATGTAGGTATTAAAAGAAAAACACAATTTAATCTAGCTCTGTTCTAGATTGAAAATCTGCAAGAAAACAATTTCTGACAAAAGTTCGACTTTCAGTAAAGTTCTTGAAGGCAAGTTGTGTAACATTTTTGAATCCTAGATCAATTAATATTAGTTACAAAAAAATGTCAATAAGGCTCAAATGAGTCAGTAAAGAAGGCAGTGTATACCCTAATGGTCAAACTTTGTTGAAGACAGCTGAAATCACACATCAAAACATTGTTGTTACCGGAGGGTTCGAATTGTGCCTGACTGTCTAGCAGTTAACACTTAAGTTTGAGCCGATGGAGACCTGGTCACAGCATCTATAAAATGTGGGTTCCAAGTCTCACAAAAACAGGTGTCTCACTTTGCCGAGCCTTAGGTATGTGAATTAAGATTTGAAACCTATAGCTGGTTTAAAGTCTGAAACTTAAAGATCAAGACTTGAAGCATCCATTCATTCTGAATCCAAAAAAAAGTGGAATAGAATATTGTGAGCATCTGTAAAAACTCCACATCAACTGCAATCTAAACAGCTTTACTAACAGCTGTTATGACAATTCATCAAACCTGAGGAATTCAGTTTCTGGCGCTCCTGCGTCTTTTTGGTCTCCTGTCATCATCACTGCTGTCTGCTTCCCCTCTGTCGTCATGCTCGAAGTAGGGCATGCTGCTTCTCTTTCGCGACGACTGCCTGTTTTCTTTTTCTATTGAATATTTTCTGGAATATTTTTCAGGTTTTGGTGAGATGGACAGACGAGGGGCATCTCTGCGAACTCTGGAAAACCAAATTGAATTAGAAAATAAAAAAGCAATTTCTAGAAACATTAAACGACAGTCAAACTAATCTCAGGACCGTTCGAAAGGACATTGCTTCCTTAATCTTTGAAGAAGATTTTGCCACCATATTTGCTTGATACGAACTGTAAAAATACTAATTTGAGCATCTATTACCTTCTCATGATAATGACAGCTCTTCTTTCCACCAAGTCTTCAGGTCGAATGCAATGAGTTACTTTGTCAGCAGCATATCCACTGTAACGAGAAAACAAAATATGAAAAACCTTGAAGTGAAATATGGTTAGCAATAAATGTACCATCTTCAGCAGTCAAAGATACTGCTTGAAGCAGATTGCCCATCACCTTGAAATGCTTTTGGGTAATATTTTCTTCTTCTTTTCCAAAAAAATTCTACTTGACAGTTATCAAGATGTACAAGGGCAAAAAGGGAAGACCAATACAAAGATCAGAGCAAAGTAAATTTTTGCAAGGGGATGCACTCCTTAAAGCAGACCAGACCTTATTATAGTCTAGGGGGTGACTGAATAAGAAGTTGTGCTACATTCTTGTTAGAATACCCCACCCATCAAACGACCAGTTTTCACAACCTATCAACCTATTGTTACCATTTCAGTAACTATTATTTGCCGTTTCAATTGCTAGGGTCTGGTGGGGTATTCTAGAATTACTCCGAAAGTTCATATACTCACTCCAGAGTTGTGACACATCCAATATTCAGAGGCACTGATACAATCGGCTTTGAAGTGCGAATTGGATTGAAAGAAAACTTGCAACCAAACGACAGTGCACACTTGCTGAAGAACGATACAGAGAATATCGGCCTATCGAAAATATGCTGGGGGTCAATATGAGAAACAATGCAGCCCCCTGGTAAGTAATCATTTATGACCACACTGTCCACAAAGTTCTTCGCTATAACTCCAGCTTTTACGAGAGGGCGAATGACCAATTTGTCAATCCAGGACGGGATTTCATCAACTTCACCAATGGGGAAAAGCTTTTCCTGTCCTGGACCTTTTTCTGACATTTGCTTTCCGTAGATATATCCCTCTCCGAAAAAATATTTTGTGCGCAGTGGTGCGCGGTCCACAGTGCGTGATTTATAGCGTCCCATGTCGGCTTTCTCGATGACATCTTCAATTTTTTCTTCAATCATCCTGCACTCAGTTTTATCAAAAAATTTCTGCTGCTTTATTCCTGACAAAATCCTGAGCTTTTCAGAGGCAAGTTCGTCAGCACTCTCGTCATCACTTTGGTCATGACGACTTAGGCCACTTCGTCTTCTTCGGTGTCTACTTTCGCTTTCGCTGTCACTGCTGCTACTGTTGCTAGAGTAATACTTCTTCTTCTTTTTATCTGAGGTCTTCCCAGAGCTGTTAAGCTTCTCTCTGAGGTCTTTAATTCCAAGATTTTGCAGTTTATCGCTCTCCATATTGAAGCTGACTTTATTTTTCGCCAAATTTTGCAGGACAGACCACAGGCTGCACTTCTGTGTGGCGCAGATTGAGAAGTACGAAGGACAACAACAGCAACAAAATTGAGTCACGTGGTGTCAACAAATTGATGCATCATGGGAGGAATAACTGGGGAAAAGGCAAAACAGTAATAGAAACGTCGATACAGTATATACATACATACATACATACCTACAAATGAAATTTTGAAAAAATATATAAGAAGCATGCCTCCTCGAGACAATAAAATTGCTACCAAATGATGCAAACTAAGTTTCAACGAATAGAAAACTTGCATCAATCAAGTCACTTGAATAATTAGCTAGAGCAGAAGAAGGGGGGCACACTAACAATAAGAAATAATGGGAATTAGAACAATGTTAAAGGCATAAAGCTATAACAATTGACACTGCCCGCTTCCAGACAATGAATTTCTAATGGAAATATAATAACGAAGTATTGGCTAAGACTAGATCAGAATCTTATCGACGTTTTGTTATTCTGTTGATAGAATAGATTTCAAACTTTCTTCTCTTATCTTTAGGAGCAAGTAAGAAATTCTTAATTATCTATGATGGCTGTTCTTTGATTGTCTAATGTACTTGCTTGCGTTTATGGGCAGAAGATTTTTATCTGAAAGTAATAAAGATTTGAAATCATGATTACTTTTTTGGACATTGGTTTTTAGACAGGGAATATCGTCATGGTCCAAATAGAAACATCAAACATTGACTTCACGTCACTCATCATCACTTCAGCAGTCTTGTGGGTGGCAGACAACCCATTACAATACTTTCAAGAAATGCTCAACATTTGTTTCTAAGCCGTATTGAAATCCACGAATAGCCGAACTTTACAAAAGCAAAAGCTTAAGAAAAATTATTTCAATAACCGAAACCACACTCCGTCACACACTGGTGAAATCATTAACGACCGTTGTTTGCACCTGACAGGTTGAAACTGCCTGCTTTATTTCCAACATCTTTTGCGAATTAAGGAACCTACATGAACTAAACATTGGAATAAGGGTATTGCCAACTGGTGGTCACTTTCAACCTATGTTTAGAAGTCCTAATTTGTATTGGCAAACCAAACACGACGAATTTTGCATAATAAATACATCGTGACGTGAATGTATTCAATAATTCACTGATTCAGTTGTCAGACGGAGTTGGAAATCGTGGAGAACTGGAAACTGGCAAAGAAACGTCTTTGTAATTTTGTAACTAAGGAAGCTGGCATTATTAAAAATATGGCGTGGAGCGAGAAGTTGGTTTCAAAATAGACGAGATTGGGAAACTGAGAATCCCAAACGATATGGATTTGGTAGGTTTCCTTGCTTGTTTTAAAGTTGTTATGAGGGTTTTTCATGAATAAGTAATGTTGAGATTTCGAATTTAGACAAAACATCTTTTAAATGTTCCTGCTTCTCGCTAGGAGATATCGAGTTTTCAAAGAAGCTGAAATATGGAAGATTCATAAAAATTTATAGTTATTTGACTTTTTGATGAATCTCACGGACCATGCAATATTTCAGTTAAATTCCCTGTTGTTAACAGTCATATCTGAGAATCGCAATTTAGAAATAGACAGTATTTGGAGGTTTTTATTAACAAGGCAATGCCTTGTCCACCAAGATTCTTTTCATATCTTTGTAAAATAGCGTAATTTAAAATGATTCATAATCGAGATGCACAGTTTCTACAGTAGTTATGACATTTGGTGATACTGGTTAAGAGTTGAACTCAATTCACAAAAAAGATATCCTCGATATCTATGTCTAAGTTCTTTTCGTTGATAGATCTGTAAGCATACAACTAACAAACTACTTTATCTTTGTTGTCGTAATTAACTTGTCGTTTGTATTTACTAGTCTTTTTATCAAAACTTCATATCTTTACGGATTTATATTAAAACTGGTTTTGTTTTGCTATTAAAAATTTTGGAAAAATTCCCAGAAGGCATTATTGCCTTGTAAATTTCTTAGCCTAGTCTTTTGCATGGGTGAAAGACAATCGAAGTCTGACAGATGGCTGAGTAATAGAATTTCCCATTGTTTGGGATTTTGTTTATGGCTTTAGATAAAATTTCTGCTGTTTTCTGTTTTGTGGCTGCTTCATAAAGAATTCGTAGGTCAAAGAATTTAATGATTCCACTGTCAAGGAGACAAGCGAATTCTTTGCTCAATTGATGATGTAAATATTGCATTATTTCCAACTTATCTCGTTAGAATATTTTTCAATCATTTTATTAAAAGTTTTCAAGTCTTTTTCATTATTATTAGCAACTATTAACTTATTAGCAACCGTGTTTTCAACTTCGCATCTGTGTGAAAATGATAAGCCTCACTTTGACGATGCTTGCCTCGTAATCGGAATTGGCTTAAGACCATTACCTGGATCCCCATCTCTTCTCTCCTCCTTCAAGACAACAAATCAACTGTTTTTGTATTGCTACCAACCCACATTCTTCTAGAATAGGTGAGTATAGTAGTATATAGTGCAAAATGAATGCCTGGTTTCCCTTGACTGAAAAATACTGGCTCTCAAGAAGGGAGCGGAGAGGAGGGCGTGGGCAGGATGGGCCACAACAAGAAGGGATGACAGACTCTGACTAGAAAGTCCCCTGCCATTCTTAAAGTTACCAGAGATTGGGTTCTCTCCTAAACCATGGTGCAGAGAAATCGTTTTCTTCGGCCAGACAGAAGAGTAAAGGACTTGCGCCATCCAGAGCAATGGAACAATAGGATAGAACAATGAAGTGGCTCTGGCATGAAATGAAAAGTGCCCGGCAATTTACTGCATCATAAGAAAAGCTTAAGAATACCTTAATTCATCGGCTGCAAGTGGAATTAAAGGAGAGGGATGGAGAGACTAGCTATCCTGTTTTATTTCAAATTTGATCTCTTGCATGATGCTCTGAGATGGCATGGTGCTTGCAAAATAGAAATGCTTAAATCAAAAAGTTCTTATAGTGATTTTCCATTCAGTAAGTGAAAGGACTTTTCCAAAGAAAATCTTCGTACTTCCTGCATTTAGGGTCCTTATAAACTGGTTCTTTATAAAAAAATTGAATTCATACTAAATTTTTGATACTTGTTCACTTATCAGGGAAGTAAAGTTTGGTTTGACGATGGAACTGGCCTTGGATATCTTGTTCTTGGGGTTCTCTCTGAAAATGTCGGATCTTCTGTCAAAGTATTACATGGAAACAAGGTTAGCTTCCTTTCTTTTTAAATCTTGATGTTTATATAGAATTGAATAGAAGCAGGACTTAAAAAGCAATCAAGATAATTTGCGAGACTAGGAATGACCTGAGTAGGACTCGAACTCATGAACTCTAGAGTACCAATCTAGAGGTCATGCGTTTGAGTCCTACTTGAGTTTTTACTCTTATAAATTATCTTGATCCAATCTAAAATCATTGCAAAGCAGAATAAAATTCACTAGCATATTCCTTAAATACGTGGAGTGTTTATTGAATGATTGAATGTTTTGAGATTCAAGGAGGGATTGATATAGAGGGGTGTTTATTGAATTTCTCTGATCAATCCCATGCAATAAAGGTATCTTAAAAAGTCTGGTGATTGCATGTATAATATGGAACTTTTAGTCATAACTGAGTATCTCATATATTAAGGGTACACATCACACAACATACATCAAAAACAGAAAGAAATACAAAACCTTCTTTATCTGGCCTATCACTCCAATTTATCTCAGGCAGAAAACTTTCCGAACTATTTGTTTCATTTCATTATAATAGAATTGCTTTCTTTGCTATTTACAAGGTGTTCACAATACCAACAAAATCAATCAAGCCTGCAGAAATATCTGGACCAGATGGCATTGCCGACATGATTCAACTCAGGTGATTATCATTCTTTTTTGGGGCCTTTCAAATGACAATTTGCCTTATTTGATCTTGATTTATTTACAGATGATAAACAATTCAAGCATCCATGCATACTTCTATTGTGATAGGCGTGATATTCATGGAATAGCTTTTGTGGGCTCTTGATGTGCATTTCCTGATATTTGCATGTTAGCATACTAGCCTGTCAATATCCAGCTTATCGTAGATGATTGAAATCGAACAGTCTTTGGATGAGAAGAACTTCAGTATAGCCAGAAAAATCGGAACCATAATGAAACGAACACATTTCATTATGGTTCCGATTTTTCTGGCTATACTGATTGAGATCCTATAACTCTGTATTGGTAAGAGGCAGGGTATTGCAAGAACACAATACTCAGCATTGCTTTTTATCTGAATTCTATGCTAAAATCTCCCCCATCCTTCCCTTCCTTCCTTTGCTTTATATTTACGATTATAATAATAATTGATGATGATGATAATGATAATTGACTCAATTTGAGTGCCAAAGGTATTTAGCATTGCTACTAATTGGAGACATTGTCAGTTATTACCTTAGCGACCCGGGTACTCATTTACCCATCTCAAACCTTGGATAGGAGAATCTCGGAAAGGATAATCTTTCATCTTATTCGAATTGATTATCTACTGCAATTTTAGATGATTATGATTTGAAAGACCACTATCAAAACTCGAAGAATTTTTAAGGAGAATGTATTGGATGTTTCTGATCTATATTCAATTTATTAATTATTCATTTCTGATTTGACAGAGATCTCCATGAGGGTTCACTGATTTGGAACTTGAAAAAACGATATCATGCTGAAAAAATTTATGTGAGTTTTTCGTATTACCAAATGGCTATGCCTGTGTATATCTTGAATCAGACCATACCTTGTGAATTAATATCAATATAACATGGCTCTGAAAAAGGATTTACTCCCAAACTTAAATCAATGACTCGCTGTGGATAAGCCTGGAGCTTTGAGCATCTCAAGGTTACTGTGCTGACTTAATTGTCCTGGGTTAGCATCGCCTTTGGTCATAAAAACTTAGGTTACAGACCTGGTGGTGGCAAATGTAAATTGTGATAGCCTGCTCTGATAAAATTTCCTGTTTTAGACAAGCCTTATGAATGAATGTTATATTACATCACTCTGAAGAAGGATTTAATCCCAACATAATTTAATACCACACTATGGATAAACCTGGAGTTGTTAACACCTCAAGGTTACTGTGCTAGCTTAATTGTCCTGGTTTAGGACAGTGGTTGACGCACTCGTCTGGGTCCGTAACAACCCAGGTTTGAGACCGGTTGGTGGTATATATCAATGGATAGCCTGCTCTTGTAAAATTTTATATTGTATTAAGGTGTTCAGATTATCACAATTGCATTGCCTATTTGCTAATTATGTCGAATATTTTTAAATTTCAGACTTATATTGGGAGTATTCTGATAGCTGTGAATCCCTACAAGGTCTTCAACATATACGACCTGAGTACAGTTCGGAAATATCGAGGACAACTGATTGGAAAGCTACCTCCGTAAGTTTTGAAGATTGAATAAAAAGCCTATCTTCCCCAATCTGTGCTACGAGAGAGAAGTTTAATGCAAATGATGCAGTTGCTCTACAGATTGCCATAGTGAAGAGCGATAGGGCCTAATTATGCATTTTTTCCTAATCAGTCAATATGTTTCCTTCACACCGACTACTGCAGGTAAACTTCTTCCTTTGTGTTCAACGTTTCTCTGGCAGCATGGATTTGGCTCAAAACAGACTTTTAGGAAAGTCTATAAGTTTAGTCGCAATTACTTCTTTAAATAACATGACATCTGTGAAAATTATAACAACAAATGTTTATGCCATGGTCAACGAGCTTCTCTAATATGAGATGATACCGTTAATTGCACAGCTAGGGATACTAAGCTAGAACGGGCTAATTTTTTTGAAATTAGCTCGTTCTGGCTAATTTTAGCCCGTTTGGCTAATAAAAAATTATTTTCTTGAAAATTTTGAAGCCCAAACAGGCTAAAACGTCGATTTCTTGGATTTCCAGGAACCGGGCCGCTATTTTGACGCGATATTTGGGTTCTACGCATCAAGAAACGGGAATTCATGTAAAAAAAATTGGGGGTTTCTCCGGCGGAAGTTTGAGAAAAATGCGACTTTAACTTTTGTGACGTTTTCTATTGTTCTTTCTGATGCGGTTAAGTCCGCGTAATGACACCCGTGCCGTGCGGGGAAGCTTCAGAAACAAGGCTTTTATGAGTGCAACTTTAATTTAAACATTTTTGTAATTTACGTTGTATTGATAAACATCTTATTAGAAGACCTCATTATAGAAACGTACAAAGCTGGTGTTTAAGTCTGAATTATCTATTTTTTTCATTTCGCCGCACGGCACGGGCGTCATTACGCGGATTTAACCGCATCAGAAAGAACAATAGAAAACGTCACAAAAGTTAAAGTCGCATTTTTCTCAAACTTCCGCCGGAGAAACACCCAAATTTTTTTACATGAATCCCCGTTTCTTGATGCGTAGAACCCAAATATCGCGTCAAAATAGCGGCCCGGTTCCTGGAAATCCAAGAAATCGACGTTTTAGCCTGTTTGGGCTTCAAAATTTTCAAGAAAATAATTTTTTATTAGCCAAAACGGGCTAAAATTAGCCAGAACGAGCTAATTTCAAAAAAATTAGCCCGTTCTAGCTTAGTATCCCTAGCTGTTGCAGGATGAGCTAAGCACATACAACCTGTCAAGTTAGAGTTTTCAGTTTCGCATTGACTCATCGGATATAGAATCAATAAAGATGTGTTCTGTGATATTTGATTTTGAAAACAGTTGTTTGTTTAAGTGACACGTGTTTTGGATTAAGCCTATTATGTTATGTCTGTGTTTAATCCATCTCGACAGGTTCCAAGACACTAATATTGAATCAGAGTTTTTGTTTCTTCGAATTCATTACAAGTACCTGCAATTTCAGCAGGTTTATCTCGTTTATTAAAGATATGGAAGCTAGGAGATGTGATTAATCTAAATATTTCAACGTTGTTTTCAAAGCAATGATAAACAGAGCAAGACAGAAAAGCAAAATCTCACATTAAAGAATGTTGGGTTTTTTCTGATTGATGGGGTTAACAGACTTATTCTTGTTGACTTTTGTGCAGTATAGAAGATGAGAGAAGAGAGTGTTTGTCTTCTTGTTCACTCTTTGATCAATTATGTTCAGTCTTGCTCAGTTAAGCCATGGCCATATATGATATCTTTTCATTGAACATTGCTAAACTTTTGTATAGCTTTGAAAGTAAAGAGTGTGAGCCACTTTATTCAGTCTTGCTCTTTATGTCCAGTGTTGCTTGGTTAAAACCCCGTCAAAGCATGCTGAACATTTTATTGAACATTGTTCGACTTCTTTGCAGTATAGAAAGTCAACAGTTTTGGCCACCTTGTTCAGTCCTACTCAACCATGTTCAGGCCTGCTCAGTAAACTCGGGGCCAAACACACTGAACATTTTAGTCTGTCTACTGAGACTTGCCTGAGTTTCATCACAATAAGATTGTACCAGCTTCTCTCTAGAAGAACGTGGCAAACGATTGCATCTTGATCAGTTGCCAAGATTGGTCATATTTTCCTTTTAACAAATTACATAAGTTTAAAGAAGCCCATTAATCACTTCTTGCAGAATCATGCAAGTACCATTATTTGATATCTGAAGATACATATTGACACGAAACTCTGCCTAAATTCAATGAACGAAAGATTGTCGAATATATAGGAGGAACTTGATGATTCTTATACACCTGATGATTGTGAAAACATGAAACTCAGAGTTGTGTGAAATAGTCTTTCTTTCTTCTTAGTTCTGATAGGAGGAACTTGAAACTATTTCTCATTATTATTATTATCATTATTATTATTATTATTATTATCATTATTATAACAGATTAGGGTTGAACTATCATTTTTTTCTCTAGACATATATTTGCAATTGGCGAAGCTGCCTTTTTCGAGATGGTCAAGGAAAACAAGAACCAAGTGATGGTTATCAGGTAAAACTGCTTTCACAGTGGCAGTTACACCAGCTTTAACTAAACCAGGATTTTGATAGAAGAATGTGATTGGTCAATTCGATAATTTAAATGCTCTTGATTGGCTGTTATGGAACCTAGAGTACATAAAGCAGGGTCAACCATGTCAGTGTGAACGTGGCATAAGATAGTGTCAAGAATTGTTGTAGGAGACTCCATTTAACAAATATTCATCTTTTTGCGTCACACTCAAATGAAAACCTCCTATAAAAGGGTGCTTTCTTTACCACAATTGGCTTTTTTATATGGAAAGATAATAACCCTCAGGCTAGGGTTACACGCCTTCTAGGGAAATTAGGCGTAGCTAAGAATATTATTCCAGGCAATGGAGGAATAATTGCCTTGACTGATCGAGTTACCTGGTTGCTCGAGTCTCTAAGTTTGCGGCTACTTTGTATAGAAAGATAATTGGTATACGATTTGAAATGTAACAACTACTTATCTGCCAATCATGGTGGAAATAGTACACAAAACTTGTATAGAATAGTCGAGAATTTGGTAACTTGCATTATTAAATTCATACGTTTTCTTTTTGCAGCGGTGAAAGCGGATCTGGCAAAACTGAATCGACGAAACTGGTCATGCAATATCTAGCTGCTGTGAACAAATCACAAGGCAATCTTGTGACAGAGAAGGTTAGAGTTTGTTGATTTACGAAAACTTCCGAAAGATTGATTTAAGCTGTTTGTATTGGCATTCGATTTTTATGGTATCTTTTGCATGTATCTCCTGCACTTACAGAGCAAGAGGCATACCTCTTTTGCATGTGATATTATTTTCACTAAGCTAAAGTTCTTTCGTTATGATGTTGGCATGTTGGCCAGACAGCTTTAATTAATTCTAGAGGCAAATCACTCCCTAAAAATCTCGTACCTTTTTCCTGAAAATCCTATGTACTAACGAAAATCCCTTGTAAATCCCTGGAAATTCTTTTGTTCTCGAAAAAATCTCGTACGCTCTTAAAGGCAGTGAAATGCCCCTTTATTTCGTTTACCTTCTTGATTTACAATTTTTTTAGATTCTGGAAGCCAACCCCCTCCTCGAGTCTTTCGGAAATGCGAAAACGCTGATGAACGACAACTCCAGTAGATTTGGGAAATATATAGAAATATTCTTCAGCAGGTAAATTATTCGAACCTCGTTCAACTTTTTCTTTAAATGTTGATTCCTTCCACTGTTTGTTGTTTCTTTCATCGGTACAGAGCTCGATGATGGTGAGGAAAATCAGAAACATAGGGAAATATGATAACTACTGAAGCTTTGTTACTGACACTCATGAGAGAAGTATGTCAGAACAGTCCTTGATCGGTACAGAAACTGAGGATGGTAGGGAAAATCGGAATAATGGGGGAAAATTATAACATCTGAACCCCTGCGACTGACACTCATCAGAGAAGTATGTCAGAAAGACAATTTTAAAACAAAAAACAAAATTTAAACCTAGCAAATTATCATACCCCGACGTGTCAAACAAAAAACATCATCAGTGTTATCTTGTTTCCCTATTTCTCCGATTTTCCTCTCTATCCTCTGTACTTTTTATTACTATGTATTTCATGTGTAGCATTTTCAAAGGATTTTCCCTCATTGACTTTCAGGGGATCCATATGCGGTGCTCAAGTTTCTGAGTACCTTTTGGAAAAATCAAGAATCGTTTACCAGGTATTGAATATTTATGAATATGAAAGTAAAGTGAAATTAATTCAAAATCATGTATACAATATATCAAAATCCAGCAAAAGCTTTTTGGTTAAAAACCATCCCCAGTGCTAGATGTTAAAATGATAGAATAAGGAGATCGTTCGGTCACGTAAACATGTAAGCAAACGATTGCTTGAATGATTAACCTTTACTACCGTGTGGTATTTGGAATTTATCTATATTCATCTATCGTTTTTCTTTTGATAGCTTTTATTTGTTTTATTTCTACAAGTGTATAAATATTAAAGCATAACTGATCTCTTAATTTTATTATTTCATCACTGAGGCTAGTTTATAACCGAAAACCTTTTGCTAAATTTTAATACGTTGTATATATGATTTCAAATTATTCTATAATGGGACTTTTTGATATAGTTAAAGTAAAATTATATCCGTTTTTCAACGGGCGGAAAATCATAAGTGGAATGATCTGAAATTATTTTGCAATTTTAGAATCCTGGAGGCAGAAACTTCCATATTTTCTATGAAATGATAGCGGGCCTATCTCCTGCGGAAAAATCTGCTTATGGTTTAACAAAATCCGACGACTTCTTCTACCTTAATCAAGTGAGTTGCTAAAAATTATCCCTATTGAGCTTGTTTTAGCTCTCAGCTTAGGCTTAGCCTCAAGTTTTATGGAAGTCATATGATTGATAAATAGAACAACAATTCATTCATCATCATCATAATTATCATCATCATTTGTTTATTTATAGTAGACAAATATGAAGTAAAGATAGCCAAATTACGGTTAATTTAAGCCTACCCCTACTCTATTTACAATTCAAAATTGATTTTATTTACAATATAATATGTAGATATTAAAAACCAGGATATGAAAAGTACAAAAAAGACTATCCTGTTAGGAAACCAACTTTTGGGATATATGTCTTGCAAACCCTGCAGTTGTCACCTTTCAAATTTCTAATATGCATATGCTAGGCACATCAAAATGCATTATATACCTCCTGATCGCAGGAACCAATGGGGGTACTGGAAGCACTTGCCCCCCTGAGATTTTGAAAAAGACAATGAAGTGCCCTTTTTATAATACCTCTACCCACTCGCTACCTCTCTCGAGGGATCATGCTTGTTCAATGAAATGATTTGGATCTTTTCAATGTAATAAACCTGAGACTGGGCCTAACTCTTGTTTTAGGGCTCCAGTGCGGTTATAGCTCAGAAGGACGACTTAAATGACTTCAAACACGCGTTGTCAGCCATGGAAATACTCGGAATCAATGTAAGTGGTGATTTGCATGTTATCAATATGTAGTTAGTGTACAAGAGAATAGAAACACAAGCATTGTGGCTCGTGATAATCAAATATATCCCATGAAGTAGTTCAATTTTGTCAAGAAATGTTTAAATGCATCAAGAAATGCATGTCAGAATATCACCTGTGATACTGAAATGTAAGTGGTGATTTGCGAGATTTTAATCTGTAGTTAGCGTACAAGAGAATAGAAAGACAAGCATTGTGGCTCATAATAATCAAATATATCCCATGAAGTAGTTCAATTCTGTCAAGAAATGTTTAATGCATAATGAAATGCATTTCAGAATATCGCCTGTGATACTGAAATGTAAGTGGTGATTTGCGAGATTTCAATATGCAGTTAATGTACAAGAGAATAGGAACCAAAGCATTGTGGCTCATGATAATCAAATATATCCCGCGAAATAGTTCAATTTTGTCAAGAAATGTTTAAATGCATAATGAAATGCATGTCAGAATATCGCCTGTGATACTGAAATGTAAGTGGTGATTTGCAAGATTTCAATATGTAGTAAGTGTACAAGAGAATAGGAACACATGCATTGTGGCTCATGATAAACAAATATATCCCATGAAATAGTTCAATTTTGTCAAGAAATGTTTAAATGCATCATGAAATGCATGTCAGAATATCGCCTGTGATACTGAAATGTAAGTGGTGATTTGCGAGATTTCAATATGTAGTTAGTGTACAAGAGAATAGAAACACAAGCATTGTGGCTCGTGATAATCAAATATATCCCATGAAGTAGTTCGATTTTGTCAAGAAATGTTTAAATGCATCAAGAAATGCATGTCAGAAGATCGCCTTGTAATCTAGATGCTGACTCTCCACAAAATTTTTAATCCCCATTTGAATAATTGAAATATTGGTTTTTATTTCTCGAATTTTCACAGTGGTTATCTGTCGGGATTACTAATTTCAAGGCAGAGATTATCTTGATTTGTAAAAATCTGACTGTATGATGTAAGTGTATATGTCGAGATTTCATCATCCTGTCTACCACTAATACAGTTTGATTCTGTTTTTTATGATTCCATAATCATATGTCATGCCCACAGAAAGAAGAAAAGAAGTGCATCCTGGGTATCTTAGCTGCAATATTGCATCTTGGGAATATCTATTATGGCAGGACTCAAGTAAGTTGCTGTTGTTGTTAGTTAATTGATCCTCAGCTTTGACTTTTTTCTCCCATAAAGCTGTTGGGGGGTGGAGGTTTAAGAAGATTTTGGATCCATGGTTGTTAAGTAATCTGACACCAAAGGGAATCTATAATGCTGTAAAATACAGTGGAAAAGTGGGACAATTTATTATGGACCTTCTTTATATGGACAAAACTCCTTTATGGACCCCAAAAGTAGATGAAGTAAAAAAGACCACATCATAGCTTATTTTTTCAAGAATCGACTGCCTGTAATTCAAATTTTTCTTGCTTGAAAAGTTGAATTTATTGCTCATATTGAAGAAGGTTTAATAAAAACGAGAAAGCAAAAACAGATTCGATTGATACCATTTTAGACCACATGTTCTTGGATGATAATCGAAATCAATATGCTCACACCCAGAAATCAAGTTTATGTTTGTGTCACTTTTCTTGTCTACAACAGCATGCCAAGGTTCAATAACCGTTAAACTCCTGAATTCAGGGATCCATATTCTTGTATAATGGCTGCTCATTAAGTCATCCTGACGAGCTATTTTTGACGTTTTTAGCGAAATGGACAAGAGGCTGCAGTCATTATGAACAGTAAAGAAATCGAACTGGTTTGCAAACTTCTTCAAATCGAGCAAGAAGGCGTTTCTCTTTCGCTCACACACAGGGTCACGGTATGTTCATCTTGAGTATTCAGGATCTGAAATGCACGAGATAGATCCCTTAGGCCCTAGAATCTGGCAAGACAGCTTGAAAGAAGCGCATCGCTCGCTCATAGAGCTTGGATATAGCAATAACATATTTTATTGATGGGAAGAAAGGCCGATAGGGAACAAGTTTTATTAGAGCGTAATTGAAAGAATTTTTCGATATTGTATCGTATTGATGCGAGCAAGATCGTATGGGAAAACTTTAGGTTTGCAGGAAGGCACAATGATTTTGCATCCCTGTTAAGTGTCTGTCGAATAGTTACTTTTGCACAACACAAAAACACAAATATTTGATATTGAAAGAAGCTTTCGATATTGTTCAGGCTGAATAAGTTTTCTCACTGGGACTTTTCATTTAAATATTTTGAATGTAAAATAGGTATTGATCACATAACATTGCTCAATTCTTTTGATAGCATTGATTTACATAAGCATTTATGGATTTCTTTTCTAGAATGCTGCTGGTGAAAAATTCTACAGTCCTCTCAATGTGGAACAAGCATTGGATGCAAGGTAATATACTGACCTATATAGCATAGTAAACAATATACCTGGGGCTTTCCATAAATTACAAATTCATTTTATTTCCTTTAAAAGGCAGGTTCATGAACGTTGGACGAATTTAATGGAGTACTGAAGGATTTTGATTGTTTACAATCGTTTATAGTTGTGGCGATTCTTTCAGAACCGTTCCGGATCGTATAAATGAGTGAGCCAGTTCGTGTTTTGACATGCAGCTTGGCTGATAGAGGTCTTGGTTCCAGTAAGGATACGGTAGTATGCGCCACAATCACTAGATATTGCAGTACTAGGCTTTAGTATGATTGATTGCACCCATTATGTCCATGTACCCTTTATTTCCAGGATTTAAAAATCAAAATAGAATATAAATTGACAAGACTATATATAGGATAATGTGGGGCAAAATGAGACAAGTGGCCTATTGCAAATAAAGAACTGAACTCTTAAGTTTAAAACAAGTCAGGGAGATTTTGCTTTTTTCATTGTAAATGGTAAACTTCAAACATCATATCATAGCTATTTTTTGAATAAAGTTGGAAGATTTGCCTAAGGGTCTCATTTTGCCATACATTACCCTAAATGTGAAGTAAATCAATGATTTTTTCTACGAATCAATATATTTCTTCCACACAGAGATGCATTTTCTCGTGCTCTTTATTCCCGTCTCTTTGGTTGGCTGGTCTGCAGAATAAACCAAAGCATCCACAAGCCAGAATTGCAAGACTCAACCTCGATTGCAATACTCGATATATTTGGGTTCGAGGTAGAGATATCATTACATTCTTTTCAATTCAAGAACCACTAAATTTGAAATGAAGCTGGCTTTTCTTAAATTTCTTCCATTTTCAGACTGAAATGTTCTTAAATTGTTCTTACTTTTATAATGATTGGGAAGCCTGTTTTCACTATCATTTGTCTTGAATTGTCAAAATTTTTACTTTTCTATCCAGTCTGACACCCAAAGGTGCCACTGATTTGTTGGTTTTATTATTTCCTTGTCTAATGGTCATTTCTTCTACTTATCATCTTGAGCTGAAAAAGGTCAGCTTCAGCTTGTTCTTAGCTTGTTCTTAACTTTTGGGCAAATTTGAGGCTCGTGTTCTTAGCTATAGAATTATTCTTTTATGAAAAAAAGAGTGTATACTACAAACTAAATTTTCTCAATCTCTATCTCCATATTGTTGATCAACTGAATCTATTAGATTAAATAAAAATTGTGCAATTTTGTCTTTTCTTTCCAGGATTTCAAATCGAACTCGTTCGAGCAGTTCTGCATTAATTTCGCAAACGAGAGTCTGCAAGCTTTCTTTGTCAATCACGTTTTCAAGCAAGAACAGGTAAGGAGTGAATTTCTAAATTATTAATGCGTGTGGTATTAGTTGTTAGGTTAAGTAGACATAGAGCTCTATAAGAGCAGTATTGATTGATGGTAAAAGTTATGCATTCACCTTTCAAGCATGTGTTTATCTTTTAAAACAAAATCAATCTAGACACCTACCCAAACTTTAAATATACTTATACAAGATTCTACTATAGTACAAAATTAGTTCGAGAACCCAGAATATGCTAAAAACTACTTTCATGACTTGCAGGGCAATGTCTACTTCAAGGGGTACTTTTTTCAGCAGATACGGTCATATGATCATATTTCAGATTGATTATCTATTGAGTTCTACATCTAACTCGAGTAGAGAGTGCCTGTATTGGCTAAAGTGCTCGACATACTTGAGTATAGAGCAATTATAAAGCAGAATGTACACATTAAAAAACAGACATGCTCTTATGTGACTCTGAGTTTCGTGCGTACGCACTCGTCGGACTGACTATACCAATACAACTTCTATCATAAACATTGGTATAAATGAGTAGGTCAGCACGAAATTCTGAAGCACAGAAGGACATGTCTCTTTTTTGATGTGTTAATGCTGCTCTATTGAGTCGTATACATCCTATACATTCAAACTGTTGATAGTTTTCAAATCTAAAATTCCCTTCAGGATGACTATTACCAAGAGAAGATTCCTTGGACGCCGGTTTCCTTCGTTGACAACCAGCTGTGCCTCGATTTGATTTGCAAGCCTCCTGTTGGTATCATTCATATCCTTGGTGACGAAAGTAATTTTCCTCAGGTAGATAATTTCCTTATATTCAATATATTTCTCGAAATTACTTCTCGTTTGGACTGAAGAAGTCGAGAAATCCATCTTAATAACCATTACATTGACTTACATTTTCAGTCCTCCGATCGTTCGTTCCTGGACAAATGCCATCGCCAATTTCAAAGCCAGAGATATTACAAACGGCCTAAGACTGATCTTCTAGAATTTGGAATCGTACATTACGCTGGTCTTGTCATGTACCAAGTAAGCAAATGGTTATTTTTCGTTATTTAGCCTGATTTTATCTTTATATCTACCAAGCAATAACTTGCGGTGATAACAATGTCGAAATCAGGAGTAGGACATGGTCTGAGTGGATGGTTTTACCTTAAGATTGTATTGCAGCTAAAAATATCAAAGATAGCAAACATCAGAATAGTCACTTGAGGGTCTTCTGGATGAATTGCTGCATATCGCTTATCGGCAATCACTTATTTGTCAAGATTCAATATTAAAACAGGCAATTTAATGATGTTTTTAATTCTTCTTATAGGTTGACATGTTTTTGGATAAGAACAGAGATAATATGCGCCTAGAGATGGTTGACTTGTTGTCATCAAGCAAATCACCGGTAAATATCATCAAATTTTTATTTTACCAGCTCTGGTTGATATCCCTCGATATCCCTATGATATCTTTCTACATTATCCCATACAGTCCACGTTGCTGATTATATCCATCCTCGTTACTGAATAATGGTATCCAGCAATATTACTAAAGACCCTTCACATTACTTTTAGATATCCCTTCACCTCATAGATAGAGTCCCTACGCATTAATGAACGCCCTCCACATTACTGCAAATGTCCCGGTCTGAATAACTGCTCACAGTAAATGGCTTCTATTTAAACCTTATCTATCTATGATCTTCACATTTTCAGATAATCGCAAGTTTCTTTCCTGAGAATGCTGCCAATGGCTCTCAGCAGGTGAACAATCTGATGATCATGTCATCCCGCTCGTTTCCTTCAAATTCTGGCAGTACGCGTCGCAGTAAATTTAATATGGGTAGAGTGCCTACTGTGGCCGGTGGATTCTCTGATTCTCTCGCTAAACTCGTCAAGAAGATGAAGCAGTACGTAATTTTTTAATCTGTATTATGTTCTGACATTAAAATTGAGCTACCCGGCATCCATGTGATTTATTGTGACAAGCAAAGGGTCAGCTACATAGGCCTACTTTACTTTCCAATGAAGCAATAAACTTTCATGATAAAATGATAGATGGAAAATAGGACATAGAAGAAATAGGACATAGAACTCTCTCTTTACTGTCGTTTTGCTCTTTCTTCATGGTCACTTATCACGGTCGCTAATCTGTATAAATAGAAGATTTTATTTTATTTGGGGGATCTCTCTCTTTTAGTTTGTCTATTTAGAAAGTTCCTCCTTAATCAATTGATCCTAAATACAATCTTTTGATAAGTTCTCCCCCTTTCATTTATCGTTTAAATTTTATTAGAATGAAGAAGGAAAACCCCTAATTTCAAAATATTCAACCTCCCACTGTCTTTGATAAGGAAAAGTTAATTATCATGCATTATTTTCAGGTGCAGTCCGTATTTTGTTCGATGCATCAGACCAAACACAGAGAAGGTATTCTTTTTTTTCATACACTTTCTACTTGAACCAGCAAAATTGATTTGAAGCTGGTTGTTCTTAAATATTCCTCTATTTTCAGCCTAAAATTGCTCTAACTTTTATAGTGATTTGGAACGCGGTTTTGGCTGTCAGTTGTGTTATTTGTTCCAAATTAGGTGATATATGTGTGCTTTCAATCTGCTTGTATTGTAATTATTTCTCAGACCTATGGTATTTGTGGTATTCTTATATTGAGCTAAAAATGGTCAGCTACGGTTTGTTCTTAGTTGTTCTTAGATTTTAGGAAGAATTTGAGACTTCCGTTTTTGTACAATTGTTCTTACAAAAAGAGATGCTATTCCAAAGTGGATTTCAATTTGAGGCTAGAGTTAGGACCAGAGTAAAATGATTTTATTCTACTTGACAATAACTCCTTGATATCAGATCATCGTTTTTCGGAATTAGTTTCGACGAAAAAGGACCAGGTGTAAAAAGAGCTGATAAGGTATAGACTGGAATATTGTATGAAAATCAGGCGCGGATCCAGGGGTATGCATGACCGGTTTGTGCCGCCGAAGGCGCCTGGAAAAGGGATTTCGGGGGCGAAGCCCCCGGAAAATTTTTCGGACCACGCCCTTTTTAAATTTCGGGAAACGCCCTTTTTGCTCAGGGAACGCCCTCCTACCCACGTGAAATGCTAGTGTGGATATCTTAAATAGCTCTATCTTACTAACTTTTACTATAAAGAAAGAGAGGCAGGCTTGGATTTAAAGTTAAGAAGAAATAAAATCAGGGATTTTGGGGGCAATGATCTTGTGCCCCCTCGACCCCATGCCCCAAAAATGTTTATCTCCCTACAGACCTAGGACAGGGAAAAAACAATATTTTTCAAGACAAATACATACCTTTTACAGACAGTTCCCTTCCAATATTCTTGTTTCTTAATTTTCAATATTCAGAATTTCTTGTTTCAATACTCTTGTTATCTAATTTCGTAAGATTCGTTCTCAAGGTTTCGAGATCAGTAGCCATACAAAAAACGTACATGAGAGAAAGCAAATTCGTTTATTCAGTCTTCCAACACCCATTCACTAAGAACGCCACTGGGAAAGTGGATCGCATGTGCAGCCCTGTGTATTGCACACAAATATTTCAATTGCGCAATTTTGAGCGAGTTGCACCGAGTTCTGACCGGGTCAGAAGCTCCAAATGAATGGATGACCGGGTCAGAATTTTCTTCCCTTGCGCAATACTAAGTCCCATTGTAAGTAAAACGATGGTCGTATTGAAATAAGATACGTTGGCCTGTCAACTGCTATTCTCACTCAATCAGCAAAGATTTCATTCTCATTATCAATCGCTATGATAGTATTGAGGATGAAATAGTCATTGAAATCCAATATTGCGCCTTCGCATCGAAATATTTGCGTGGCAGGTCGGGGGTAAACGGGGTAAACTCACAATTTAAGCAGAAAAGCACAAAATAAAAAATCAAAGAGACAAAAAATATATATATTGCTCTGGAAATCTGACCGGTTTCTGCAAACCGGTAAACCCGGTCTGGATCCGCGCCTGAAAATAGACGTATCTAGACCACATATTAATCTTCTTGGGAGTAAGTAGATAGAATTTCTTGGATAACTAGCAGGTAATTGTTCCCTCCTAGTTAGATTATGTATTAATAATGAATAGTCAAAACCTGGAATTATTCTACTTCCAGTCTCCGATGTTATTTCAAGACTCGTTAGTGATGAACCAACTTCGGTGTTCTGGAATGCTGGAAACAATCAAAATCAGGAAATCTGGATTCCCAGTGAGAACCAAATATGATGCTTTCCTACAACGGTACGTTTTATCTACTCGAAGGGGAGAAACTTTTGCGAAAGAAGCAATCATTACAATTATTAATATTATTATTGATTAATTTGCAGTAGGTACAAAGTGTAATAGCTAATAAATTATATAGCGTATTAAAACCTACTACGTAACTAAGCATATATTAAAGATTAAAATAGATTATCACATAATTATACAAATAGAAATCTGAACAAAGACAACAATTCTTTACCGTAACTTCAAGTTTCTTGCTTATGCAATCATCAGATGGTATTTCTATCCTGCTCTGCATAAGGCATTGAGCACTTTTCTTGCACAATGACACACTAAAGAATATTATACTATACATATAATTGGAAGTTAAGATATGACTAGGCATATAGACTTTTTGCAAGAATCAACTAGAATGTGACAATTATGTTGAGCATCTACATCTGTATACAAAATCAGTAAAGCCCAAACAGGCATCACACAGATGAGGTAAACTCCATCGTACGCAACATTCTGCACGAATGTGTCACTGCCGTTGGAAGGACATGAGTCAATTGAATGCAATGAATCAGAATGAATAGCAAGACTTTGAGGCTGCAATTGATAAAACTTGGCCATTTCATATAATCAATAAGAGCCCACGTTAAAACTCAAGTATTAGCAACTAAATACCCATCCAGATATTAACATGCATGTGATCAATTTCTAATCAACTAGTCAAATTAGAGTATTAGAAATAAATGTCACTAACGATGTTTGCCAGATTTAAACATTGGATTCAAATAAATAATTTGAACATTCTATTAAAAACAAACTATCTTTTATGATATAAGCTACATGTTTATTTTCTAAGGTTGACATAATTATAGTTATATTCTATTTCAATTCAATTTCACACTTGTACTGATATTTGATGTTCATGAAAAGAAAATCAAAATAGAGTACTAGAGTATTTTGACATGTGTTTTCATCTGCAGTCAGCCCAATGCTGGTATACCCTGCCTACTTCTAATGATTAAATTCGAATAATGATTCTATTCTTCACAGGTATCAATGTCTTTATCGAGGCATTCTCTATTCAAGTAAATCACCAAAAGAAAATTCGTGCAAAATTCTCTCCTCCCTTTCTCCTGAAGTAGTAAAAGGAACCTTCGAATTGGGAGAAACCAAGGTAAGAGCTACTTCCAGCCTAAATTTGAATGCCTTTTTCTTTCAATCATTTCGTACTTGGTTATTATCTTCATGCCTTTCTTGAACAGCCATATAAAAGCGTCTGGAAAATTGACTCTAGTAAAGGTCAAAATTGGTTAGAAAATCCTGAAAACTACATTGAAGACTGTTTTTTGTATGATAGACAGATCAAGTTTAACATTTCACTTAAGAATTTATGAATCTGATGCAGGTTTTATTTTGGAGCTGAGATTTGTTGTGCACTGACCACTCTTTCTTTCTTTCCGCATCAAAAGCTGGTACTCATCCATGTTGGAGCGCAAAGTGTAACCTGGGTTTAATGATTATCAATATTTTTCTCTTAGATCTTCATGAAAGAACATTTGGAACAGTATTTGGAAGAAATTCGTTACACCAAACTTCGCAACATGGCAATAATCATTCAAAAACATGTAATTTTTTTTCAATATTCATTAATCCAATCAAAGAGACTGATTTATATAGGATTGAGCGAGGCCCACTAGGTATGTTTTAAAACTGTAACTACTGGGTTCTCGATCTTACCCAGTACAATAGTGAAATATGAGAGGCTCGGTCAACTAGATTGGGCCCTTTTTACCAAACAAGCAAAGTCCTCTTCAGTTGTGGTTGAACAGTGAAGCAGTTGCAAAAATATTTCCTCAGACAACACCAACTAGCAATGGATCTTACAGTTGATTTTAGAGACACTTGATTTGAATTCAGGTCGTGCTGGATATTTTTAAGTATATGATAACGAAAAATGTTATTTTTTGAGAATACTTCACCCTACACTATTTATTGAACTCTAGGTGCGTGGATGGCTGGCAATGAGATGCTTTCACCGAAAAAGAAAGGCCGCCATTATTATCCAGAGACACACCAGAGGATACTTTACAAGGTATGCTTTACAGAGGTCGTGGAGTTTGGGTGCAGGGTTGTAATTGTCAGTTTTGGTATACACCGTAGTATAGATTGTTGTAGTTTTCATTGTAGTATAAACCGGTTGGTAACAGTTTTAAACAGTTGTAAATTTCTGTGAACAGTTGTAAATAGTTGTAAACAGTTGGCAACAGTTAGCAGTGGTTGGTACGGTTGTAGTTTACATTGTAGTATTCACTCATTAGCAATACATGAAGGTAATTCGTAAGCAGTAACCCCGATAACAGTTGACCCCGATCACCCGAGACGCTAAACTTACTCCAACCTTGAGTAGTGAAAATACCATGAATCCAACCCCAACCCTTCTGTATTGACCTTAGTCAGAATGCTGTATGATGTATTTGATACTTTGAGCCCAAAACTTTCTATATTGTCCCTAATCTAAATACCATATGATATAAATACTTTAGATCTAATTCCCAAAATTATTGAATCTACATTAACCATGAAAATCTCATTTTTTCATATCACCATTGATTGAAATTTATTCTCATTTTGTTATCATAGAATGCTGCGTAAAAAAATGGTCAGAGGCTTCATTCTGTTTCAAGCACTGTGGAGGATGCACGCTCAAAGAAGAAGATACAGATATGTGAGTTATATGTGAATTTGGCTTTTTTCTTTGATGTCATTAGATTGTTCATTCTCTCGTTTTCTTCCATCTTTGCTTTTCTACAATTCAGAGGGATTAGATCATATTGCACCCCACCGCAATGAAGATCTGCCACAGTGCTTACATATATTCCCTCACCGTACTGTTATTTGCCATTGTACATCGCAAGATGCCCCGCCACTCTACTGAAAACAAGTCACTGTACTCAAGAGATATCCCTTCACTGTACTGCAACCGTAATTATACATCTGCAATCGTACTGCACTACCCCCACTGTACAGAATATCAGCTACCATACTAAGGCAACCTCCCTACCGCAATCAAGGTACCTCTACTGCACGGAATATCCGGCAACACACTTGGAGATATCCCCCTCCCCCCACCCCCCTCATCATATTGAGCCTCAGTCAACGCACTGCAAAATGCTTCCCACTGTACTGAACATTAGCATCAGTATTCAGGTTGCCTTCACACAGCACATTACATCAGGAGGTAGAGATAAGTCTTTGCCAAGCGACAACGCCGCATTTGAATACAACCTGCGGTTTAGCAATAAATCAGACTACTTCATTGCTTCAAAGGATATACTAAGTGATTCTTTTCTTTTCGGCAATTAGCACCACCCAGCTTGAACAAAGTGATCTTTTTCATCTCGCACGCCTTCCTTCACAGTTTACTAAGAAAATGAAAATGCAAGCTGGTCCAACAATTGTGGAAATTTCACAGCTGTGTTTATATTTCGAGCTAGATTAATCGGTTCTTTTATTAAAGTTTCTTATTAAAGTAAAAGTTTTCAGAAGGAAACAAAAGCAAAAATGCCGCTCTACAATAACAAGGCGAATATGAAATCGGGTTTTTACTAATTCTGCAGTCCAAGAGAAGCTCGTTGCTTTAGTATCTCAGTTATTATTTTGCATAAGGATCAATGACATCTGGCAAACTGTTAATTAGATTCGCAGCCAAGACAAAATCAAAGAAACTCTTATAGCAGAAGAGCATTCAGGGGACGGCATATTCTGGCCCCTTACGTTGATCATTACGTGGAGAATTACGTTACTTTCTGGGAGCATAAAAATTTATGCGAGCATATTGAAACGATGTAACGAAAAGTAAAATTTGGTGGAAACTGTGATTCTCAGTATAATGCTGTAGTAAGTCCGCTGCAGTAGTTAGTTGATACACACAAACAATTCCAATTCATTATCTGACATGGCATGGCAAGTTGTAACAAGAACATGGTTACAAGCTTAATGTTGGTCGATAGCAAGGTATTCAATATCTTATGATCTGAGCTCAGAGGAAATTTAAGTCAAATTGAAGTTTTTTCTTTCTGGAGACCTAGATTATTTCTGGGACGATTGTTACCGTGGTCTGTTATATTTCCCAACCCTGCGTTAACCATGCAGAGTCCTGGAGATTTATTGATATGCCTCCAAGTCTTTTAAAATGTTGATATAGCTCGTGAAAAACCTTCTTAACAGCTTGTTTATTTATGAGTTGTTTAACTAGTTGTCCAAGATTTCTATTCCCCGCTGTTTGCTCTATGGCTTGTTGAAAATTTGTTTACACTGCTTTCACAGAATATTAGAATTAATGCAGAAAGAACATAGCTCTTACAGGCTTAAATTGATTTATTACACTCAACAGGCTTTTGCATTACAAAATACATCTTCGTAAATAATTTGCCTGCTAGACAGGCAATCACAGCATTTTAACAAGCTAGATGTTATAATAATATTGAATTTCTCAATATGATAAATTCTGTTCACAACCATGACAGACAGTTCCTAGGCTTATAATACTAAGTAATTGCATTTAATGTCTTTGGATGGGCGAGTTGGTAGAGCAAATATCTCGAAACAAAAAGAGGTAAAAGAACTCACTGCGTTGGTTAAAATCTACGATGTGCCCAGTCCCCTTGACTAGGGAGTAAATTCTTCTGCCAGCGAAAAGTCTTCTTTTCTATTTCGCTTTACTCAGCCAAAAAGAGGCTAATAATTTTTTCTGTCACATGCTCACGCTTGTTTGCACTTTTTCAAAAATTCCTTATGAAAGTCTTCCTGTTGATACAGCCGCTCGCAAAGCCGAATGAAAGCGAGACAGTTTTCTTCCTACGCAAAAAAAATTGAAAAAAATTGACGTCAGCGCCCTATAATTTTGCGTACTTGCAAAAATCAATAAAAGCTTCCTGGTGACAATAACAAAATAAGTTGACTCATCAAGGTGGTTTTTAGATACGGTAGATTGTTACCAGAAATTCGCCAGTAACTAAGAAACCCGTCATTGCTCTTAAGAATGTACGTTGGTATAACTATAACCAGATTATTTCGAGTGCAGGCTATTGGTTTCTTTACAAATTCAGAAATTCCCTGCATATAGAAAATAAACATAAGAAACAACAGCGTGCCATTTGAAATATCACTTCCCATTTGATAGTGGTTGGTGCTATTATCGAAAAATCATAAGGACTTTAACCTGAAGTATTGATGTTTTCATGCCATTGTCTTGGGTAACGATCCACATTCGTTCATGAAATGATTCCTTTTGTACATGAAGCTGGACAGAGGCTGGTTTTATGCTGAAGTTTCTCATATGCAGGAACTCACTGTATCTGCTGTACTTTACAGATATGTCATCCTAAATCTATAAGAGCTTTTTGCTTTAATTCCTAAACACATGATTGATGTAGTAAATTATATGATTTTATTAATTCATGCATTTAGATTTATGCATTCAAATGTATGCGAAAAGGGCTCCTCTTTCCAAAATGTAAATTAGAACAGTCAAAAGTTTTGATGGACTCTTAGATAGCTTCAGGCCCCGTAGATAGTGGCCCTATTCCTTCGCCCCCTTTGTTGGTAAGCTTGGTTATGACGCCCCCCTTTACTTTGGCTAGGTAAAATCTACAACAATTGTGCTGTAAAAGTATTTAAGAAGGCCTAAAATATAGTTTACTTCTTATGTTCACAGTTGTTAGCAAGAAAAGCCCAAGAAATCCTAAATCAATCAATACCACCTGAAGAACCAGTGAGTTTTAATTGCATATTTTATTCTTTATCCTTAATTCATCATCCTGCAACATCAGTTGCTTTTCAAACTACACTCTTTTTTATAAGAAAACATCGAGGTTACTGCGCTAACTTATTGTCCTGGTTTAGGACAGTGGTTAGCGCGCTCGCCTGTGTTCCCAAAAACCCGGGTTCGAGACCCGGTCGAAGCATAAGACAATGGCAGTAGCCTGCTCTGGTATAATATAATTACCCATGTTAGACCATGCCTTATGAATTAATGCTCTTTTTTATAAGGATAGTTCGTTTTCAGGCCGAATTATTGTGAACGCAAAGCTGAGTCAGCCTAGCCTCCATTAACAGCAGTATTTCGACCCGCCTCTTATCATATCATGCTCACAATGTGTTTGCAAAACTGAATTCCCTAACTAATACGCGTATTTACATACGTATATGTATTATTCATGTCCGATTCTAAGGCAAAATAGATTTATTATTTTCTTGATTAATACGCTGGTACCTTTTCAAATTTTCATATTCTTTTCGAAGAACCTGCAGCAATTGTTGCTTGCACTCGTAGGGGAATTCACTACAGTAGGGGAAAATGACGATTCGGAAATTTTCCGAGAAAAGCTTAGGATTTGATTGCTCATATACTTAACGTTTAATCTCTATTCAGCCTTTTCGCAATTAGCGAATCTTAAGGAGGCTTATAAGAGAATGAAGTTTGATCTATATTTGCTTTCAAAGAGGCCATTTCTTGATTACTAGTGATTCCCACCGATACCAGCCTATAGCAGACTATCTTATTTGGTGACCGTATTTTCATTCGCATATTTTCAATCACTAACTTAAACTATATCTCTGGTGATCTCTTTACCTGATTTGGAAGTTACAATTAGATAAATCATTGCCGGAAAATACCAAAGATTATGATTTTGATTAAGTTACTGTATTCACGATCACAGTTTTGGTTTATCATTGCTTCATTTTCAGTAGATAAACACAACTATCAGTATAATTTTGTGTGAATATGCGGACCATAAGGTATATTTTCTGGTCGAAATTCGAGACCCTTAATATTCTGACCCCCAATTTTATCATTGGAATTCCCCCCTGGGCCTTGGTCAAGCTACAGTATATGCTCATGATTCGGGTCATGGTCCTACTCTGAGGAAAAATGCTTCATTTGGAAAGAGTATTTTTGTGATTTTTATGAAAGTTCTTCTTAAATTGGATATAGAAACTGGATTACTAAATGCTTCTAGAAGTGTCTTCTTTATTGGGAAAATTTACCGTCATTGGTACTTACCGGATTCAGATAAAAGAAATACAAACAGGAGAGTTGGGATAGGAACAACTGTGCGGAAATATTTCAAACGTAGTGGGAAAATCGCATACGCAGAAGGTGAAAAATACCCACCAGGTGGCAGCTCTTTCATATGAAAACAATCAAGCTTAAAAGTTCAGAAACTGCGTCTACACGCATGTTTGATAGTATAGGCCCTGTTAACTGTAATGTTTCTGCGTAGCTTTTATTCGACTTACTGAAATTCTACTTTTATTCGCGTCAGTTTATCAGCAAGATGGAGGAAAGGCAAGAAGTTGACGTCACACACTTGGATATCCCAGCAGAACTTGCAGTCGTCTTCTCGCGTCAGCATTGTGAGTCGGTGTTTTTGTATTGTTGTTTTATTCGATCAAGATAGGAGATACGAATCTTTGTTTTTGTGTTTCATGTCAGAGTAAGCTGCCTACTGCTTCCATATCACGAAGTTAGTGTTTCATAGATATGTTTGAAGCAGTGGGATAGGCTGGATGGCTTATAACCGTAAAATTTAGATGTTATGAATCATTTCAGTTGTTGATAGATACCAGTTTATGCATGTTGCTATATGTGGAGGCCTTTTTGAATTCTTATTCATCTAGGAAGCTTTTTGAAACAGCTCTTAATATCAGGATAATTTAGAATCCGCCCTATACACCATACTCTCGACCATACTTCTTACGGCTTAAGTATTTCCTTGCGTTACTTTGTTTCTTACTTTCTTATTCAAATTATATTTTAAATTAAATTATAGTAATATTACGTAATGTAGTATCCATAGTTTGACCTTGTGTGATCTGCTATCATGGATATGACAGTAGAACTTTACTCTTGATATTTATGTTTAAATTTTGATATGGAATCTTGTGGCTTTTTTGGCGAAGCCAATCAAATCTCGAATCCCCTTAGAAGGGTGCTATGAGTGAATGAGCATAAAAGATCAGGTAGAAATTGTTGAACGAGTAGGAGGAATTTGAAATCATTTAGTAATCTTTAGGAAGGGACCTGTGCAGCATCTCAAACTTTAGGGAGAGACAGCATTTCAAGGGGCACTTCTCATTTAGTAAGAGGAGCAATTTCTGAAAGTGAAAAAACTGCTTATTACTTTTTTAAACAATTGGGAGCACGTGCCTTCGTTACCCCCCGCTTCTCTCACCCCCTGTCAGTTGACCTTGATTAGACTACCATCATCTAATTTTGTTTACACGTTGTTAATCCCTGTTGGTTTTCATTCTATTGCAAGTGCTATAGTTAACATAAACAACAAGTTCGTTCTTAGACAATGACAACAGAATTTCAACACTGTGGGTTTTTATCAAACGGCTGAAAGTTGTTTACTGTTTATCATTTATTCATATCAAAGAGCGGTGAAATTTTGCAAAGGATTACTAATTCGCAGTTATTGCATTTCCCTAATTGATGCAGGATTTTTGATGAATCTGTGGAGTTGTAGAAACTGTTACACTCGTTCATCTTCCCTATAGAGAAAACAAGACCCTCACCCTACTAGATAATTTTTGAGTTTTTCTTCTAGGATTCCAACAACCTCTTCTATCAAAGATCAGAGAGTATACAATGAATTTATTCTTCATACCTATATTTGAAGACACGAATCATAAACCTATCAAACGTTATTCCTTTGAGTTTGGAATATGAATAGGTAGGACCGAATCCTGAAAATCATTTATAAATGGTTTATATGAAGTGCGTCAAAGGAATAACGTTTGATATCTTTATGATTCGTGTCTTTAAATATAGATTGGAAGTTTAAAAATTTCTTTGTGGCCTCGTCAAGAATTATTTGTAAAAAAATAAATGTATTAAAGAAACCCTATGTTGAATGGTCCTCCTGGGCAAAAGCTTTTAAAACTAAGACTCAACAGCCCCAAATGATTCCATGACTTTATTTTGAAAGCCAATTTCTTTATTTCTATGTTTCTATGATTCATCTGATCTTAATTTTGAATTTCAGCCTGGGAGCCAGTGCATCAAGATTACAACTTACTGAAAGTGAAGAAAGTTATCGAAAGTTATCATGCAAGAAACACGCTTCCGTCAGATATCGATAGTTTCCCGTTCACCAAGTTTGTCCAGCATTTCTTTCAGGTAAGTGTAAGCTAAACTTGTTTATTTTCATCCGTTAGTAGTCTTTAAATCCTCGAACATGATTTGCCTGACAATTGATTTAGAAGCCCATCAGAAGTGGATTGTTTCCTCCGGAGTGCTTCCCTCGGTAATTAAAGAAACTAAAACTTAGTTGGACTCGAACCCACGACCTCTAGATTATTACTCTAGTGCCAACCACTGACCAACCAAGGCCTTCTACCAACCCACGCCCTATCAGATTAATCACACCAATTGCACCACTATCCACCGAATGCAGATACGAACCTAACTGGTTTCTTTAGCAACTAATAGTAAGTTAGTAAGTTCTATTTTGCCAAAAAATGTTTACAGCTCAAATAAAATCCAAGATTACTAAAAGAGGTTACACAAAATCTATATAAAATCGAAAGCAATAATTGAAAGATATCTGAAAAAACCAATTTACAATGGTAATCATAGCATAACGCAAATCAAAATAGTCCTTATTTTGATAATGGCCCCTTGCCCAGGACATACTGATGGGCGACGATTTGATTGGTTTTCCAAATCCTGCTTCTCCTCAGATACACTCAGGAAAGTTTCATGAAAGAAATTAAGATATGCTATCAGAAACTGAATTCAATCAATTTTGATAGAAGCCAGGTGACGACGAATTTCATTGAATCAAATAACAATTGTTTGTAAAGACCTTTAAACGCCGACGCACTTTTGCTTTTTAGAATGTTATTGAAACTTGTAATAGGTTTTATTCATTAATTTTATGGCAGGTCTACACACCAGCCCTTGGGCTGTCTCAAACTTGGCCTACCCAAATAATCTTTTGCATGCACAGCCAGTGTGGTGATAACCGGGAGGGCAAATTGGGTCTCTTGATTACATACTTATATGTAGGAATATATGAATGTACTCATGGTGATATGCAAGAGTCTTGCAAAAGTATCAAGACCCATGGAGATCGTCACAGCCTTATAAATATAGGCTGAATATTACAACAATAGCATGTGAAATTTGCAGGAAAAGACACAACATCACCTGGTCCTAAATAACACAGGAGAGTTTTGCAGTAGGGGTTGTATTCTTCATTCATATGCCATAGCTTAGCAGATATAACAATAGCTCTAGATTTGAAACTTTTGTGTGTTTTATGTGGGCTATCTTAACCAATAGCATACCCATTTTAAATCACCTGAGGCTTTTGCATGTGGCACTTCCTTTTTCTCTCAATCTGGAGCTAATGTGCTATCTGCTTGGTAATCTATCATGCTATACAATCGCAATTTTGCGGTATATTTTATCAGACTACCTTTCCTGCTATTGTCAAGTCAGGCCCCTAATTGCCTTTTGGGCTCGGGGTCCATATTTATCAGAAGAGTTCCTGAATTTAGCTGGCCTACTTATAAATTTCTAAACATATATTTAGGAGAACTGTGAGGAAATATTTTTTGTCGTCCTGGTGTCTTTTTCTGTTTTGCTGATATCTGCTTCTTTGTTTGCTGGCATTCCCAGGAGAATAAGTACAAATTTGAAATTTTGCCTTCCCCAAATTTTTGACCGTTTCTACAGTTTTGCGTTGTGTATTCTAAATATCTGTATATCACTCTAGGATGACAAAATCCTGCACTCAATAAAGACGCCTATTCAATCACCGTTTCTTAAACTGAAGGACAAAGATTCGGCCGAAGCCGTCAATGCATTCAAATTGGTGAGCTGTTTGTTGTATTAGATTCAATGATTTTCATCCATGTTTGTATTTGTGGTATAATGCTCAGACATGAATTTCACAAAATGAAGAATTCAGAATACAAGATCTAACGAAATTCATTTGTGAAAATGTTAGGATTTGAACCCACGACATCTGATTTTATGCCTAAAAGACGCGTAGGTGTAGAGGTCAGAGGTGAAGGGTTCGAATCTTAACTGCGTCATTTATTTTCCAGAAATCGATTTCGTTTAATTTTCCAAATGCTGCTTCTTCTTAAATAAAGGATCTCTGTTAACGTTTTGCCTGTTACTTAGAGAGAGTTTTATTTATAGCAACCTTATTGATGAAATCTCAACGATCCAGCTTTTGCTTTTTTCAGAAATAAGAGAACATTCCGAACGGGGGAATACTGCAATAATGGTGGAAGGATATCTAGTCTTTATAAAAGCCACATGCTGAATATTTTTAAATGATATTTCTTTTTGCTACCTTTAGATAATGCGGTTTATTGGTGATTCCTCGATGACTGGAACCAGAGAGTTTATTCTTGGAAATTACATTGTGCAACTCGTAAGTTAAAATATTCGCATTTTACAGATTCAAGGCTAGAAGATTTTTAGTCTTTTCCCTTTATTCCCTTAGAGTTTGATCTTTTTGATCCCTAACAATAGCTTCCCCTAGCTCCAAACCCTGTCCTAACCCGTATTATGGGCAAGTATAACAAAAGAGTGCCTGTTATTTTTGGTTTATGTCTTTACCGTTATTGATATTGGCACAAATATCCCACTTTCCACTCCTGAAGCCAAGAAAAAAAGGAATGAAAAGTTTAAAGGTGCACTATTATAGTCTGCTCTTAAACTTTGGTTTAGAAATGGTATTAAATTATATTCATTGCATTTAGTTATCGTAGCAATAAAAGTTAATGATGCTGAAAAATCAGTTTTTAACTCAAACAGAAGCAGAAATCATTAACGGCATGAAACAATGCATCGTATGAAATCATTTACACACTACGTTTTTCTGAATTTTAGGGTATACGAAGCCCAGAGCTAAGAGATGAAATCTACAGTCAAATTTGTAATCAGGTGTGGGCCTGTCAAAATGAGGTTGCGTTGGAAAGAGGCTGGCTTTTAATCACATTATGTTTATGTTGCTTCCCTCCATCTGCAAGAATGTATAAGTATCTCCTCAAGTAAGTGCTCTCCATTTTATTTTTATTGCAGCTCTGTTGTTGTTTATTGCTGTTTCGTTTTTATTTATCAAGATCTTTTAGTTTTAGTGGATGCTCAGAGGAAGCAAAGTAGATCGTTAAAATGTTACTCTTCAAAATCTCACCATAACTATCAATGTAACTATACCTAGAATGTATTAAGATAATACGAGAGCCCAATTTCCTAAGTTTATGAAATTTCAATAGATTAATTCAAAAATAAACATGCTTTCTAAACGTTTTGATAAAATCTTCATCTGTTAACTCAGTTTTTAGAGTTTACTGATGAAGGTTATATCGAAACGTTTAAAAAGCATGGGTATATTTTTGAATCCCTCTAGTATGTATTAGGTAATAGAAAGTTAAAGGACGAATACATCGACTTTAGGATATGAGAAGGAAGAAGAAGAATTACACTAGAATATATACTCATTTCTGTTTTAAAGTTGTTCTATAAAACGCTACGATGCATTGGAATAAGTGTTATATTAGAATTCGCCGTTATAAGATAATTTGAAATCATATACTATATATGAAAATTTAGCAAAAGATTTTCGGTTGATGATAATCCCCAGTGCTAGATGTTAAGAATAACAATAAGCACTGAGGATGGTGTTTAACTGAAAAGCTTTTGCTGAATTTTGATATGTTCTATATACGACGCATTAATCAAAATTAGTGTTGATTCCATGATTTGTATTTTTTTAAAGAAAACTTTTTTTCAACATACAAAATCATTCTCTGCTGAAAACTCGATAGATTCAGAGACTCGGAAGCAAAAGAAACCTGACGTCGCAGTCAAACTTCCTGTGCTTGCAGCCAATTAATTGATGTGACTTATGTTTTATTGTTTCATTTTGCAGATTTGTTTCTGATCATGGATTTAATGATTACAAAAGCATTTGTCAACACAAACTGCTGTGCTGGAAGGCTAACCAGTCTGCAAGATCCCATTCCCCGTCTTTCTTAGAATGGAAAGCCATCAAAGAGAGGGCTAAAATGGCGATTGAATTACAGGCTTCAGACGGTAAGATTTATCAATTGTTTGTTGGATTTCTTTTCTTCATATCAATAGTAAATAATTTTAGTTATCAATATCACTCAGCTGTCCATAGTCTGATTCCTTGTAAGATGATATACTGACCCACTGTAGGAATGTTATCCTCTAATGTTAATGCTGGAATCTTAAAACTTGGAGTCTCTGATTTGTATTAGTCGTTAATTTCTATTCCACTTGCCTCTGGGAGAAGGTCCTGGGTTCGCCACCTTGTTGGTATGAAGTACAATTGTAGGAGTCCAATTGTGAGAATATATTTCCCTGTGTAAGACAATGCCTTATTATTTTTGCTAATTCATACAGGGCTATCAGCAGATGTAGAAGTTGAATCGAACACTATTGGTGAAGACATAGCATCCACTGCAACAATGACAAGGTACTGTTTTTTGAATAGCTCTCTGAGTGAGTGAATTAGTTTTAGTTCAACATGCTAGCCTAATTAAGTCTGGGCTTCGTTTTCAGTCCATGGCACAGTAACGTTCACTACATCACTTTATATAGTCTTGCAAGCTCCTAATTTGTTTGGCTGCACCCGTTAGAGCTGTAAAAGTTTAAAATTTGAAAATGACTGCCTCCTAGACAACCCTGTTTTGATTTCCACTCTTGTTGATTTAGAACCCATGTAGTTCAAAATATGATGTTGGCAGGCTATGCTAAATGAGGTGTCAAACGTCGTAACATTTCACCCCACAATTTTCCGTACTGGTTTTGCAAGGTCTATTTTACGTTTTGTAAGGCCTATTATATCTTTGTTTTGTAAGGCCTCCCTTAGTCAAATTTCAGCAAACATCGAAATCTAGGATGTTGGGTGTGCCAACAAGGTGGACAAACGAACCACCTTTTCAACCAACATCATGATGGGCGAAAGATTAGTTGAAGTGTTGTGTCTTTTGACCAGGGCTTTACATGATGTCAATCTATATGAAATTTCATTTCTGCAGGGTGGTGAAAGAAAACGTGGAGGGTTGGTCACTGAGTCTCCAATACGAGAAGTCATGTCGGCTTGATCTGACAGGATGCGACTATATCATGGACCTCATCTCGATTCTTGAGACACCCCCTTCGTTTCCGACTGCAGCATCGAGGACTTTACTTTCTATTGATCCTGCTAATCCCATCCCGTTGGCCAGAATGGATAGTATTGTAGGGTAAGTATTTATTTCTAATGATGGTACCTTTACATTTCATTTCACTTTTTGATTTCAACAAGGGTAGTAATAAACATTTAGTTCAATTTTATTTATAGCACGCAACAAAGGCTACAAAATATTGTATACTAAATGACTCAAGAAAAGCAATGCTTATAATACTTTGGCCGTTAAATTATGAATAAAGAGAATTAGATTAACTGAAACAAGAATGCAAATATACAAATGTTAAAAATCTCTTTAAGTCTCTAATCTAGTAACACGACAAAATAAATATTCGACAAACATTCAGTTTCGGGGTTTCGCTCCTTTACTTTGCAGTTTGCAGGATTGCTCGCCTCGTTTTTTATTTGACATGTACTTTATAAAACTGATTGAAAATCTGTTTACATTGTATTTATTCTTTTTCGTTTTAGAGTTCGGCCGTCAGTCAACTCACACGAGAATCAGCAGTACATGCATATGGTGGCATTTCAGGACAACAACATTGAGCAGAACATTGTGGAAAACAAGCGTGATGAGCTCATATACCAACTGCACAGTCCCAACGAGTCATTCCACGTCCACCCCGAACACAAGGAACTCGTAAATGCAACGCCAACGCCTTTGATGGTCATAGAGCCGCCACGGTTCGTTCCACCTCCTCCGCCGCCCCCGCCGCCTCCACCACCGCCCCCAATGACACCTCGGTTGCCACCACAACGAAACTCAATCAGTCACTCAAGTGATTCGGATACATCAGAGACGCAATCACTCGCCAGTAGCTCGTCCCACGCCAGCTCTCGCAGCACTCCGCGTGGTGTCCCGGTCTTGAAGGGAGCCGCGATATCTCTCGCAGAAGTTAAGAATCGCGCGGAAATGCTAGGAAAGTCCCGCAAGCATAGACACTCTGGGTTACAAGAGGATAGTTCCGATCCTATTGCTGACGAGATTAAGTGCCGCAATGAAGTTGGTAGTAATAATTCGAAATCGGCCGATATTGAACCAGCCAGTCCAGTTTCCGAGACAATGAAACCGAGTATGGATTTTAACTTCGGTCTCATTGCCAAGAGTATGCAAACCGATGTTCCTGATTCGACTAAATCCAACCTGAATAAGAATGGGATTCACGTTAAAGGACCGGGTAAGATGAAAGGTATCAAAGAACCGGCCTCCAAAGCCAAACCTCCACCCGTCGCTCGAAAACCGGTTAAAGGACCGGACCTCAACCAGCCTAGCTCAGTTAGTGCGTATGTCGACCAATTGTTCAATCCGGTTTATCTGACAGAAATGGACGATTTACGAAGTGCGGTCCTCAACGACAAGATCAAAGGCGGCAGCAAACCCGGAACTCCTTACCCTTCAAGAACCCCAGCTCAAAACTCTGACAAATCTGTTAAAAATGGCTCCTTCATGAACGGACGAATCCCCATCGATGTTCCAACCGAGGCTGAGCAGCAACGGGCACTTATACAACAGTTGCTACAGCAACAAGCTATGATGCAAGACACTCTTCAGAAAATGCTTCAGGAAAACAAGAAAGCGTGGGAATATGCTGCGCAGCATCAGACCAAAACTTCCTCGCAATGGCAGGCGCATATTGTGACCTCTACAGAAGCTCCAGATGTAGATAAACAACTGAACGAAAGTCGAACTTCTCCAGTCCTAAAAAGCCATCCTAACACGACTCACCCCAACTTTCATATCAATGACAATACAAGCAGACTTGTAAACTCCGAAAGTCAATTACATAATAATGAAAGTCATCTGGAAAAAAAATACGTGAGTTATGACGCAAAATCTGTAAGGAAACTGCCAGGGGGCATTCGCAGCGCTATTAAACAATTTGAGACTCAGCATCATCCGAACGAGGCAGACACTGATGAGAGATTGATAGAAAAGAGTGAAAATCTACACATTGATGTAAATGAGGCTGAACTGCAGGCTGTCCATGCTGAAAATGATCATGTTCAAATGCATCATAATAATGTCCACATTAATAATCATGAAACGCACTTTGTGCAGAGCCACAAGCTTGAGTCACGGGGCGTCCAGAGAAACAGTTTTGAGCCGAATCATCACGTCAACCAGATCAATCATGTATCGCCACCAGGTGCCGTAAAAGCAAATAGATGGGGGAGGTTATCAATGGTTAATACGCATCTCTTCGAACAAAAATCTTCCACGTTACTGCAAAGGCCTAAGGGCTATTTCTTGACATATGGCAACGTCCGGTGGCAGATTCTACTACGAAAAGAGGTGAGCATTGAATTGCTGCAAATATACTGATATTGGCGCTTTTAGGGGAGGGGTAATTTTTGTCAAGAGGTAGTGAAGATGTGATGTATCGTCTCTTCAATAAATGCTTTGACTTGCTTCTTCTTCCAGATATTTTTACCTGATGATCAGTCCAGCAGTAATTCAGTTCTGAAGGAACTCATCTATCAGCAAGTAAGTTGATCATGTTTTCCTTTGCTTTTTCTCTCCCAGCTAGTTGAGTCTCAACCTCATCCAAAATTAAATACACTTTTAATAAATCGGGATAGTCTATATTGGATATCAATAATGAGATAAAGAGATAACACTTTATCATTTATGTGAGTGAAAACGACCCCCTTAGGATTGAAACTAACAGCTTCTGAGTGTGTGGCGTAAACGCTCTAGCAATTGACTGCTCTGGCTGGGAAATCCCTATAATGAACTAACGTGAGTCATACCAATATGGCGAATTGCAGCAACACTTACTGAATGTAGAGATAAACCTGTCCGGGCTCTTCAACAAAACACCGGACCTGCTAAGAAGGGTGAGGACCCTCCCTCGATTTATCTGAAATCACCACTGGATAAGCAGAAAACATTTGATTTGGTTCCTAGATACAGGTAGTTCCTAAAGATGCTGCGATGACCCTTTCTGGTTAAATTATTTTTGTTTTTTTAGATAATTCTTGATATGTATAGCAGAACTTGCTGCAGACTATCACAAAAAGATCGTGGTCATTTGAGAACTATCTTTGGTAAGTTTTCACTTTACTGCAAATCAATTGTTAAAAGTACTCCTAGTAAGCCGATTATCGCTCTTCTGGTTACTGAGTGGAGCAATGATGATTATTGTCAATCAAAAACCTTGCTCAGTTATTTCATGACATTTTCAGAATGTACCTCTAGGGAAGAACAATGCTATCCCAAAATATTCTGAAAACATAGCATCATAATGAAACTGCAATTCTTTTAAATAGGTTTTCCTCTCAAATATGTTTTGATGATTACTTTATCCTGCGAATTCCCTTCTAATTCGAAATATGTTTGATTGTAGAAGCCACTTCTAACTCTTCTGACGACAGAACTTCTGAATCCACCAAAGACCTGATCATATCAAGAACCAAAGACTTCAATTTCTATTTTTCGAGGATCTTTCCGATTACGGTGAGTAATCTAACAAATTTCATCTACATGGCTAGTCTAGCTGTTCAGTAGGCCCTTAGTGCATCGCGTATAAACCAATACCTTATGAAGATATTAAGCGTATTTTCCTATCAACTATCAATGCACTGCTTGATTAGTCCACCAATTCAATTGGCCTTTGTGCTTTGCACATAAACCAATACCTTACGAAGATGGTAAGTGTATTTGGCTGTCAACTATCAATGTTATTCTTCAATGTGTCTACCTAGTCAGCCGGTCCTTAGTGCTTCGCGTATAAACCGAAACCTTACGAAGATAGTAAGTGGATTTACTACTATCAATGCACTGCTTCAATTAGTTTAGCCTCCCAGCGGGCTCTTAGTAGTTAGTGCATAAATCAATGCCTCGAAAAAAAGTTACTGAAGAAGAATTTATATCGCAACGTCTGAAAGCATGGTTTATTCTTGTCTTTTCTATCAATATTTTTAAACTTAAGTAAATTGGCTCTCGTATTAGTATCTCACAAATAGTTTTATATTAAAAAGCTCAATAATTCTAGATTGAAATTTTAGATCTGTCCCCGGTCGTAAACATGAATGATAACATTGTTATATTTTTTTGTTTTCACTAACACAGGGGTACGATGCATCAAGAAAGAAGCACACGTATCTGGCGGTTTCTCACACTGGAATAAAGTTTGCTGAAAGGAATGCGTTGGATGAGGAGCTAAGTTGTCACTCTCAATTCGCGTGAGTATTTGTTAACTTACTTATATTATTAAATATATTCAATTCCTCGTATCAATCTTATGTCCACATGGCTTTTTTCTTTAAATTTATGTATTGTCCTTATTTGGCCAATTTCAGCTTGTTCAGATGGTGCTTGATCGCTGAGTGGCTCATGCTTCGACGCATGCGTCAGCTATCTTGGGCCTACATTCTTGTTGATTTAAAAACTCATTTTTCAAATCTAGGTTGGACAATGCAAAAACTATAAATCGAATTCACTGATCCATTCATTAGGGAGCTGATAGTGTAGTGTTAAAAAAAAAATTATTGTCATTACTGTCTTCATTTACTCAGACATTACCTAAGCTTGAGAAACTCGGGGATCTAGCCATATGTATGTGCTTATTCTTGGCTTGTTGTCAAGTTTTGGCACAATTTTGGGCTATTCTTATAAAATTGTTCTCAAACCTGTTCTTGATTGTGAATTTATTCATATTCTGTTAGGTTTTCTGAAGTCATCCAAGTGAAATCTTTTAAAGATAAACTCACTCTTGATACGATACTGGAGAAATTCAATGTTCAAACGACAAGGGTAAGTGGATTAATATCTTCCTAAACTTTCACATTTCAGGCTCAAAGTTTCAGAGTTTTGGAATTTCATTTTCTTTTGTTATTTTATTAGTTATATCTCATATATGTTACATTACATATCTGTTATGTATTAGTTCTGGCATTGATTGATTTACTTAACCAACCTTTTTTCAGGCTTTCGCAATCAAGAGACTGATTGATCAATTCCTAAAGAAAAATAAAAAAGTAAGAATTCCTATGTTGAACATTCTTCGATCGGTACAGAACTTAATAATGATAATAATAATAATAAGATCATATTTATACAGGTTAGCTTGTTCAGCAAAAATTTGCTGTTATCAACCAAGGACCTGTCTGTTAGGATTGTGAGAAAAACATAATAACCACTGAAGCTTTGCGTCTCAGGCACATCACAGCAATACGTTAAATCAAATATCAGTCTATATTTAAAAAAACTAGAGAAAAAGCCATCTAATCTAATGCCTGTTAACATTAAAATCGCCAAATTCAAGAATTGAGTCAATGATTTTAATATCGAGAAAAAATACATGGTATCAAATTGTTAAAACACTGTAAAATTCAACAAAACCCTCTCATATTTTTAATAGCAGACATACGTACATGCTCTATATGATGTTGAATTGACGATGTTGTTAATTTAACAAGACCTCCTTATATTTTTATAGGAGACTTACGTACATGCCCTATATGATTACAAACCAACAGACAGGGAATATCTGTCATTCTGCAAAGGAGACATCATCCGCTTGTTGGAGAAACCAGATGTAGAGGAGGGCTGGCTGTTTGGTGTCGTCCATGAAAATAAAGGAAAATTCCCAGCTGATTTCGTAGAAGATTACCAACCGGTGAGTTTTAATTTTTACTTTTGGAGATTCCTAGATTCGTTAGATTTTTAGTAAGAGCAGGAGGATGCTATAGGGGGTAGGGGAATTTAGCTTTCCGTCAGGGAAGAAATAGGCATCTGCTGGGGAGTATGCCAGCAAAAATGTGTAGAAATAGTTTTTGTAGGAGTTCTGTAGCCAGAAGTAGAAGGACGTTAGCCAATTAGAAAGGAGGTGTAATGAAAGCGAGGAACAACCAATCATCAACGGTAGTCCCCTTGAGAGGAATAATGAATATTGGAAAAACCCTTGTTAGAAAATGCATTACTTCATGATTCTGACAAATAGAAGGGGATGACGTTTAGTAGAGGCAGAGCAACTCCCCTAGAAGAGAGTAGAGACCCCTTGAAAATTATGACATCCCTCCTCATATCTCCTTGACCTTGATGTTGCATACAAGTCCTATGTTATGTTGCTGATTTTTCTGCTATACTACTAAAGCTTGAATTATGTTTTTTTTATTTCTTCTGAATGAAAATCTGTCTGTGAATTTGTTCTCAAAAATGGATAGAAATAGTTTTTGTAGGACTTCTAAACCACAGGAAATAGGCAAAGGGGAGAAAAGACGTCTAAAGATGGCAAATTCTGCCCCTACTCGGCATATAACCTACCGTATCATTATACCGAGGGTTAGAACGAAATTGAACAATCAGAGAGAAGGTTAATGGTTTGGATAGTGAGAAACAACCGATGCTATTTTGTATTTGCTCTAGACGTCAATGTTGCAGTCGAAAGCTGAAGACAGATTGTTGATGAGGCAAAGCAGGAAAGTTTCAACGTCAGATAAGTCAGACGCCAGCAGTCAAAGATCAAATGAAGAAAGACAGGAAGATGGAAAGTTTTCGATGATGGAATTCGCGTTCCGATACTTCCGACAAGAGTAAGTTTATTTGACATCATTAGTTGGCATGTTTATTTATCTTCCTTACTTGATATTTCTCTATGGCAATTTCGTCAACTAAAACAGCATCGTAGAAGGTACAGAGCTATATAGATTAATAGGTCTGATGATTGCTTAAGCATAAAACTTTAAATAACAGACAGCCGGTCTCTTTTCTTGTTTCTTATCTATCATGGTTCTGTACTTCTGTACACCGAGCACTGTGATGCAGTTAAAGACTACACAATAATTTAGGTATACAGACTGCAATGATCATCATAGTCTGTCTGATGATTGCAAAAGCATGAGACTTTAAGTTACAAAGAGCCAATTTCCTCTCTTGTCTCTTATTAATTTATTACCTGGCATGAAATTCTTTAGAAGGTAACCAGTTAATTGATTTTCTCAGATACTGAAACTCGTTCTCTTTGCCCAGGGAAATGAAAGCAAGTTTAAGAAAAAAGGGATCATCTCAATGGACATGGAAGAGAATGACAGATTTAGTGAAATATTCAGAGGTAAATCTTTTCCTTAATCACTCTAGAAATTATGATTTACTAAGCAAATTGATTTTGCAAATCTTGATCCTTCTTAAGTATCATATAAATCATCACCCTGGAAAAGAGTGTGTAGTTCTGTGGAGTATTCGCACTAGTTTCAAAAGTTGATATTGCAAGATACAATCTAAGTTGCTGCCAAATTATTTGTATTTTTCGTTCCTACTCTCAATATCGGGAAAAGACTTGATCTTATCAAATATTTTCATTATAGGAACCTTTGCAAAACTCCCTGCTGAACTACAGCAATAAGCAACTAAGCAAAATGGCTGTGGATATCTCGAAAGGTAAGTGTATCTTTCAATTCTGTAACTCCCTAATATGTGCATACTGCAATTTGGTCATCCTCCCTGATCCTCCCCAATTTTAATGACCCCTTTTTTATTGATTTTGATGTTTCGATTATGTGCTATTGTTTGATGAAGATATTGGGATTTGTTTAAAGCTTTGAATCATGGCAGGAAAACATTTTAAAACTTTTCCTGTGTATTCTTAAAGCTATTTTGTTATATTCTAGCAGCCTTAGGCTCTAACCCATTACTTTTAATCCCTTGCTCCTCGGAATGTCCTTTTATGGGTGCTCGTTTAATTTTTATCAGTCTCTTCGTTTTTACCTTATGATTTAATTATTTTCATCTAGTCTACTTGTTGTTAATCATAATTCATTTTTGTTTAGCGATTTGGAGGTTTATGGGTGATTTGCCAAGAGGGAAGCAACAGAGTGATGCAGAGTTGTTGATGTATATTTTACAGGTGAATAAGAATTAACTACCTTGGTGTTCTAGATTATCAATCAAAACATTCTTACTGGTGTTCACACCTTTTCGATCCGAAATTTGCTACAAATAGGGAAGAAACCATATTTCTCAGTGCACAATGATGGGAGACGGATCTCTCCCGAAACGTTGCCCTAAAATATCAAAGGCGTGTCATGATAAGTGGTGACTGTCTTGTCAAATATTATGTCAGGAGTAGTTTTGACAAGACCGATTGTGTATACCCATTGTTACCAAGTTTGCAAATAAGAATCAAGCGAGGGGTTGCTTTATCTAAATGGGAAACATTATTTAAAGTTTGATATCCCTCTGATGCTTTGTTAACACCTCGAAGCCTTTTTGTCAATGGTTAAAACGTAATCAGATCATTTCTACGGATACATCAAAGATTGAGAAATGAAATAATGAGTAATAATGATAAATGCATATTTCTATCAAACAGGACGAATCAACTACATTAAAACTTATCTATCACACATGTATTTACACCTACAAGATCTCTTTTATTATTGTATTGTTCTTAACGTTGTACTTCACTTTTTGTGGGTAACATTTCGAATCTTAATTCATGACCCAAGCTAGATAAACATTGCTTCCCTCCGATCGATGTAGAGTAATTATTATTATATCATATATTATACTTATATTTGGTATTCTACGAATAACATTGCATTGAAGCTAATTGAAACAATAGCTGTTATAATTATGGGCCTTTGACTCTTAGTTATTTACTTTAATCACATTTTGTCACAAAAACAATCTCGATTTTTGATTTCCAATCCATTTTGATTTCCAATCAAATTATTTTGCAGACTGGCAAAGAAGTACTTGATCTTCGAGATGAAATTTACTGTCAACTAGTGAAGCAAACAACAAACAACAAAAGCCATGACATGTGTGATATTTTACATTCAATATTTTATTTTATACTTAATTAAGTGAGATACTTTCTATGACATTAAACATTCAAATATAAACATTTATGATAGAGTATTTTTACACATTTTACCCTTCCTTCTCTATTACCCCTCCCCCTCTTAAAAATTGCTTGATTTCAATTGAAAAGAAATATTGAAATCTGACTTTCAATCAACCTTATCCCAGCTAAGATCGAGCGGTATCCCAAAGCCCTATAACGGATTTTAAAAACATATTCTTTGATGTAGTCTGTTTACACATGTTGTACCAACCCGAGGGGCATACTAGAGACCCCCATAATGAGCTCGATTTTGATAAACCCCCTAGGGCCTTACTAGAGAAATACTCATATCTGATATTTTTATCAACCTTACCTTTCAGTGAGAGTTTAAGTCGAGGTTGGAAACTGATAATGATGTGCACGGCGTATTTCGATTGCTCTGAATGGCTGAAACCTTACCTGCTCAAATACCTCAAGCTCGCAAACAACCCAAAACGAGATATCTACGGTAGGTGTCTTCCATTTCGTGATGATCACTGCAGAAAAGGCTTTATTTTCAAGTGCTGAGATTTTCGATGGGCATCTCTCAATCGTACAAGATTTTTTGGAAAAGCAAAAGGGTTTTTATTGTAGCAATAGGATTGTCTTGAAAAGTATACACGAATTTTCAGGAGTGATTTGCCTCTTGGAATTTACGGTCTTCTTGGCTTGACATAGTAAACCTCTTATTACTGGAGTAATGTGAAGCAGGAAAAAAGAACTAGGGAAGGAATATTTTCTGCTTTTAGTAGGGAAATCGTGAAATTTCAGATTTAGTTGGTCAAAAGATGGACAAGATTGAAAGCGCTTGTTCTTTAAAATTTAAAAAACCTGCCGCATTCGGAAAATAGAATCAATGATTTTGGAAAATCACGAATTCTGAAAAAACTCTTTGAATCAAAATTTTTGTTTAGCTCGTTACATGTCTCATTGACAAAAACTGACAAAATAGTATCCCAGCCCAATAAACCTGTTTATCTCTCCAAAGGCTCAGTAATGGATAGACCTTATCTTACTGAAATTCATATTGCTCCATCTTATTAGAAAACAGCCTGCAAATCTTGCTCTTCATCCTGATGCACTGCCTTGAATTACACCATTCTCATCGACAACATGTATCCTGGCAACTGACAAAATGGCAGTCCAGCTCAATCTTTAAACTGTAAATTTTTCGAGAGGCCCGGAAACAGAGTGTTCCAACCTTATTGAAATTGATATTGCTTCATCTCGTTAAAAAGAGCCTTAAAGTGGGGGTGTCGTGATTTTTTTAAATTTCACAGTAGCTTGCTATGGTAATCTAGCTAAGGAAGCAAAAAACCCGAGTCAAATCTGAGTTTTCGTTTCTGAGTTATGGACGAAAAAGTGATCAGCCCAAACACTCCCCGCGCAAAACAGTTCGTTTTCGTCCAACGCGCCGCGTGACGTCAGTTGTTGTGTACCAAACTCAGCTGATTCCCAAAACACATTGAAATCCCTATGGAGTGGCTTCCGAACAACTTACTTCGCGCGGTCATTAAACCTCTTCTACAGGTACTTTAGTGTAAATAAAAGGGTTATGATAATTTCAAATATTCTTTAATAGAAATATCTTATTTCAGAAACTATTCAATCCGAATTATCATCTCAAAGCGATGGTACAAACTACGAGTGTAATTAGGTTGCTAGACCATCAAAGTAGGAAGTGCTTCCAGATCTCGATCTGTAAAAAGGAAAACTATTTATATATGGTGTATTGTTTCGACAATTTATAGAAAGATGGAGTTTTATGACATATAATTTTCATTCCACGTCCTAAAATACTAGAAAGGTCGGTTTATTGCTTCATTGAGAAGAAAGTGTGCAAATTAGAAAGATAGAAAGGGCCCAAGTAAGCGGAAAGCAAAAGAGGAAACATAAGGAAAGGTCATGTTGTCCTTCCTCGAAAAAGTGGCTCGTGTACACGTTTTTTTGCATCTTAGAAATTCCTTTGAAAGATTTTTAACTTTCTTCTACTTGAACAAATAAAATCCTAAGATTCTTGTTTACACGTTTTTTTAAAAGGAAACTTAGCTTTTGGCTTTGAGTATTCCGAATTTTTAACCTAATTTTGAGGGGAATTAACTGGCTTTTCTGGCTGTTTCACAATATTTAATTCTAAAAAATGCAGTTATACCCATCGATTTTCTATAAACTCAAGAGTCAAATTACCAGCCTTAGTTACCTTTGAATAACACAAAAATACAAACATTTAAATCTAAATACACTCATTTTTTATAAGAAACCGGAAATGAAAATTCACTCATGAAAACTAAATTATTCATTTTAATTTAGGAAACATTTGGAGGGGGATGCTTCAGCCAAATTTCTTAGGTCTATGGTTTTGAAAAAATATTTGTATTCCTTATGGAACATTCCAGTAACAATACACGTTTTCTCTATAAGAAACCGGTGTAAAAGAAATCTAGTACTACAGCAACAAAAATTTAAGAAACTTTCAGAACTACATCAATATCTTTAAGAAACTCCAAAAAAATAAGAGGACTTTCTGAGCCGGAAAGTAATATGTCAACCATACATTTTTGCTTGATTTAAGTTTGCTACACGTTTTTATTTAGATGAATACATGATGTTGAGTTTACTTGTTTCAGTAGGTGGGTTTCACATTAATACAAGAAATATGCGAGGGAAAGTGCAAAATTTGAGGTATCTAAAAATAAGAAACTTCTAAGAAACTGTTAGTACTAGAAACTGGTGAAAAATTAAGAAACTTTTAGTGCTAGGACCCAAGCTAGGTTTGTTATAAAAAAATCGTGTAGAATCCTTTCCAGATATCCTAGTTGGATACCTTCCTCCCCAAAATCATAGATAAGACTCTTTGGCAAAATAGCAAGTCATCTATGAATTTGCTCTTGCTTAGTGTTATTTGATTGTAAGGTACTTTGGAGAGGCTGCATCACCTACAGCTTGACAGGCCACCAGGGTTTGCTGCTGAGATCTGAAAAGCATACCAACTTATTATTATTATAATTACCATAAATACACAACTTTTTACCAACTTATGGTAGCCATTTTATTGTAAATGAACATTATGAATGAGACAGTGAAAAGGTATCCCATTTCTTATGAGTGTTCATCATTTAGGGAAAACATTTTGACCAACCTTTATAAAAAGCTATTTCCTAGTTTCATACCCATTAATATGCAATTTGAGAGAAAAATCGTACCTATGTTTGGAAAACTTTTAATATATGAGTGGCATATACCTACAACTTTATGCTATGCTCCTTTCCCCCTAGGCTCTTATCTCAAAAAATCAGAAAAGTTTCTTAGAATTGTTTCCGTTTTGAAAGCCCTGGAAAAAGTCTTGAAAAGAAAATTCTTTTCAAAAATATGTATATTTTCCTGACCCCATCACCTTTGAAATTCTTCAGAACTATCAACCACCCATCATTGTCATAATAATGCAAACTGGAACAAAATAGATACACCTTGAATTAATTTATTATCAGAGGCGAGACGTAATAAAAAATATCTAATAAGTCTTGTCTTCCCTCTAAACTTGAGTGATATTCGAAAAATTGGGGTTTTGAAGTTGACTAAGGCCCCGTTCACACGATGCCGGATTCATATCGTTTCGGATAGCTTTTCATATCGGATAGCCCTTCTGTTCACACGACACCATGCCAATCCGGAACGCTTCGCATCGTTTTTGCGGAGTCAAATCACTCCGCTCTGAAGGTGAAACGTTCCGGATCGCTTTTCATATCGGATAGCTTTTGGGCTCGTGTGAACGCATGAATCCGATACGCTTTGTGCTCCAGAACCTCTTTTTGATGATGTGCGAACTTTTTTGGCGCCAACTTATCGACCCCTCAAGAGCACGCGATGCTTAGCTGTCAAGTGGCAATTGTTTTAACAATAGACATTGTTTAGGGCCTGTAGGGGGTGCAGAGCGGAGCGTAGTATGAACAGAAAACGAAAGTGAATCCGGTATCGTGTGAACAGGAGAAAATTTCGTATCGGATTGGCTGTGGAATCCGAAACGAAAGTGAATCCGGCATCGTGTGAACGGGGCCTAAATTCAGGTAAACACAGCTGATAATATCCTCATTGCATTAGTTGTTACCAGTTAAGTACAAGAATGTCTGAGAGATTTTTCATGACACAGGGCAAATCAATTTTCAGAAGTGTTAAATTCAAATAAGCATCCCTGAGGCTTCGTTTTTCCTTGATGGTATGACTACCCAACATGACCAACTGGACTAGAGTTTGTTTTGTTTAGGCCGCCCGTATGGCGTATATGCGAAGGCGGAAGTGCCTTTTTCATAGAACCAGAAATAAAACAGTTTGTATTCCTTTCCACGAAAGTCAATTAATAGATAAGAATTAATTCAAAAATTAATTTCATACTCGTAATTGCCTTTTTTGAGCCCTGAACCTTTCAGTCACGAGATGATAAACGATTAGAGGCTTCATCGCTCGCATTTTCATTTGACAATTTGAGCCCATCTTCAATTTCGCTTCTTTCTTGGTCCAGAAAATCGTTTTCTCTCTTTGCATGGCTTCGATAAGGCTCAACTTGATATTGTATAACTTCAGGAGGTACTCATCTTTCTTCTAAATCACTTTTCGGAATGTTTACGACCAACGAGTGATGTTTAAATCGTCTGAAGTGACGGACGTGCTTCCTTCTCCATACTGTTCGTCCATGTTGTCAAACTTGAATCACAACAACTGACGTCACAGGGACAAAATGGAGAAAAACGAAGCGTTTCGTGTCACGTGGTTTTTTAGCCTCAAAATTGGCACACTATTTTCCAAATATCTCGAGAACGAAATGAAATATCGTTTTCGGGTTTTTTGCAGTAGTCTTAGAATTACTTTCTCTTTCAAATATCAAATTTAAAAAAATCACGACACCCCCACTTTAAATCTTGATATTCAGGCTGATTCACTGCCTAGAATTCCACTCTTTAAACTCTTCCGCAGGTGCTGCTGCTGTGAGTGAACAGAATTTAATTCGAGCTTTTAAGTTTGGAGGAAGGAAACATCTCCCATCTCCAAATGAAATGCAAATGCTCTTGGTAAGCAAGTTCTTCTCTTAATTTGTTAAATATATGTATTCTGTGAGTTTCTGTTTCAGGGATTTGGCCTCAATAAGGTCTGTATGGACCGTTATTCCTTTAACGCACTTTATATAAACCAGTTATAAACGGTCCTCAAGATTCGGTCCTACCAGGCCCTATTCATGATCAATACTCAAAGGAATAACGTTTGATATCTTTATGATTCTTGTCTTTAAATAAAGATATGAAGTTTAAAAATTCCTTTATGGCCTCGTCAAGAATCATAAGTAACAAGATTTTTCGGATCATACATGCTCTAAACTTTTCCCTGAATGCTCCGCGTGATTTAAAAATTTGCCCTCTATACATCTGCGACGAGCACCTAAATTCCCAAAAATTGACTGTTGATTTTTGATACTCTTCCTGAAGGAAATCCTGGGAGGTTTGGTTTGAATTATTCAGTTTATCATATCTCCATATTTCAATCTAACTCGTTAAACTCATATTTGATTGCTGGTTGATTTTCTTTGCAGCAAGGGAAAGACACAAAACAGCAACTTGTTGTGTTGCCAGGCAACCTAAGATGCATGATCAAAGTCAGCGTTAGCACCGTAAGTTCACTTTCAGGGCTGGGTAAGATTCCGGACCACGGCACCATTAGTCCCTGAAATGTATTTTATTCCCAGAAAGAAAGAAAAACAGTAAAATGAATAAACAATAATTCAAAATTTTATATACAACATGTTAGAATTAGCAAAAGCTTTTCGGTTAAAAATCATCCTCAGTGCTACATGTTGAAATACCAAAATGAGGAGATCAGTTATGCTATAATATATACACGTATAAAAATACCACAAAAAATACCACAAATACTTTTTCTAACCCAAAAGCTTTTACTGGATTTTGTTATGTAGTATTGTTCAGCCATTTTATATTGGCAAATCATGATATGAATAGACCATTGCTCATAAAAATGTTTCAGTCAAGAACATATTCATGCCTGAGAATTCCGGCCTATGGATGATTTGATCCGGATTATTTGAAATTTGAGTCACTCATCTCCTCGACACTCAAAAGCATAGATTTAAACATAGGGGACCTTACGGTTCAAAAGTTTACATTCAAAAGATTTTATATTCAGTATAAATTTTGATTCACGGTATTTTCTTGTGATATTTTAGACTGGTGCTGATTGTGTGGCTGAAGTTTGTCGTGATATGAGTTTAGAAAGCGATGATGAAGTTTCAGAATTTGGAATTTTCACTTTTCTTGAAGACCGTAAGTTTGAATTCTTTATATATGCTGATGAAGATTAATATATATCTGATTGTTTTTACTTGCAAAATTGGAAAAGACTAGGATATTATGCCATGGGAATCTTTTCTTTCGCCTAGAAGTCAAATTTCAGCATTACTTTTTCCTCCTTGTAGGCTTGATATGATTTTAATAATGGAGCCAGTTGAAATTCTAAAACATGTATTTTCAATGATTTAGGTAGTGTAAATGTATTTGCCATAGATTAAGATTCTTTTTAGGCTGATAAGCCCCAATACCTTTCTTTAGCATAATGATATAATAGTGATATAAGAATGATTATAATAATGAATGGAATAACTTTTTTAATGTTAGTTTATACAATAGTGCAAGATACAAATTGATACTAACTTCCAGCAACAAAGGGATTGCATTGATTCAGTTATTTTTTACAAAAAAACATTCGCATTTATTTTCAAGAAACTAACTTATGATGAAATTTTTAAAATGTTTGTTGTTTTTGGATTTTTTTTATTTCACCAGGTAGAGAATTCCATATCTTTGGTCCCTGAATTTTAAAATGATTTTTCGTGATTTTTACAATTTTGCTCTTCTTGATTTTTTTCAGAAAATTTGCTTCTCTCACTGCAAAAATCCGACTACATCTTTGATGTTTTATCTGAGCTGGAAAAGCAGGATATCCGGTTTCTTTTGGCGTTCCGTAAAGTGCTTTGGTATCAGCCTTTCAAGTTCAATGATCAACTTCTGGTCCAGGTTTTATACAATCAGGTGAGTCCCCTTCGGATAAACTGTATGTTTTAAGTATATATTTATTTTGAAGCAATCAATCTTAGGACCGTCTGTGCATTACATTGAAGGGTGTTCAATACTGTGCTGGTAAACTCCTGTGCGGTGAAGATAATACCCAAATTGCTTGTGGTTACCCTCTGCAATACTGAATATCCTCCCAGTACTGAATGGTATACCCCCACTATAATGATGGTATCCCCCATAGTACTGGACATTTTCTAAAGCTCTAAGCATTCTCTATAGTGCTGAGCATCTTTCACAGTACTATGCAGGCGTTCCCCAGAGTGGTGATTCATTTAGAGAGAAACATTTTTGAATCTTTCTTGCTTCCTGTCTCAAAACCCTTTCACTTTTATTTTTGGTTGTAGATTTTACCAGACGTATTGAATGGCTACATGCTGCATACCAAGACTGACGACGTCGAGCATAGTATCGTGAGTTACATTTTAACTGCTTTCGAAATTTTATTCTTTCTTGCAAGACTTATGTTTTCACAAAAATAATACCCCAAGTGCTTCTGGTTTCCCTCTACAATACTGAGTATCCTCCACAGTACCGAATCCTGTACCCCAACAGTACTGAATAGCCTCCTATGTACTTATGGTAAAAATTTCCCTCCATTTTGGATTTAGAGCTGGTTCCCTTTTTAGGAGCACCCTGTCACTCTAAATTCTTTGTCACATTACATCAATAGGAATTGAGTTGAATTGAGTAGGGAATTTTAGTAATCTAAGGCAGCAACAGAAGCAAGAAAATTTATTTGTATGATAACAAAATCTATAAATGAAACGGTACTTCTACATATTATAAAAAAGTTTTTCTGGCTGCCACTTCTTGTCTTTTATTTTAATATCAATTTATTTATCTTTTTAGTCTCCTGGATCAATTGCTTTATTGGCAGCACTGCAGTTTAAGGTGTCAGGCTCAAAAGGAATACCATCACTGTAAGTCTAAAAACAGTTCTATTTGATATTTACGACTTTAGGCCTTCTTTACCGCCTGCTGACTAATAGGAGGTGTAGAATCAAGTATGTAGGCCCACTCAAGACTTGCTAGATCCTTCAATCATCTCAATAAAACTATGCTTGATACTTTAATCAACTGAGTGGCGTCAAAATATCAGAGAATCGATGCAAAAAACATGGCAAGTAAGTCTGGGCCGACTGTAAGTGAGACAACTTAAAGGCTAAGGGCACTTCAACCTCAATCTTTTACAAGAGAACCGATTAATCCAACTGATTATGCTAAGAAGCGTGGAATAAGTGAGCTAGCGACTCAATTAACTCTTACTCTGGATATCTTATTCATTTCTATCGATTCTTTTTAATTTCTTACTAATATGTCTACTATCATTATGATTTTGATATCATTGTAATGTAAGGACAAAACTTTTTTTAATTAGAGTTGCACCTTAGCTGTAGATATGCCCATACATATGCCATTGTTTGTATGTATGTATGGAATTGAGCAGTCTAATATTTTTAGTTCACTTATTGCTAAGCCCGGCCTGAACCTATGACTTTGATACAGTAGCAAGCTCTCAATATTGAAAACTAGAACTTTTGTCTCTATAAACAATCTTGGTAGCTTCATAGGATCAGCTCCCAAGTCTAAGCATATAACCATTGTTGTATGTATGTATAGAGTTGATCAGTCAACCATTTTTAGTCTACTTATTGCTCCTGCCTGAACCCATGAATTGATACAGTGGTGAGCTCTGGGAACTTGAAACTTTGTCCTTATCAACAATCTTGGTAGCTTTATAGAACCATCTCCCAAGTTTAAGCTAGGAATATTTATACATAATATTGATATGTTTAATATGAATATACTTTAAATTTCTTCCAGTCGTGAAATAGCCTCACTGATGCCGATACTAGCCTTGGATCCACTGACTCCCAATCAATGGACTGTGAAAGTTCAAGATGCTCTTAATTCTTTACATCATTTCACCATGCATTCGGCAAGAAGGAAATTTCTTGGTAAGTAAGCCACTGATTATAACAGTATAGGCGGATTCCCAGGGTTAAGTATCATTATAGCATCACGGGGCTCCCTCCGGTTTTCTCAAATGGCAACCTGATTGCTCAATATAAGGAAATTGCACTAACCTTTGAGAGTATTTCATTTAGTTCTTCTTAAGTTTCGTAAACAATACTTCTATTTATTCTTTCCATGGATAACTGTACAGATGCTTATATTAATGGTCTTTAGGTGGAAAATCGTGCAAAGACTTCTCAAAAGTCTACCAGAAGCTGCAAGAGAAATAATTAATTGGACCATACCAAATGGCATACCTTGGGTTCATTTTCTACCACTTGAGGGAATAAATAGCGTTGATTATTTTGAGTAAAATATCATTCAACATTACCATCCAAAACCTGATCACATCAGGTTGTTGTAATCGAGGCTTGAATATAATTCTTGTCTTTCAGAAATCGTTTCTTCGTTGCCGTATTTCGGGTCCTCGTTCTTTTATATCAAGGTGAGTTTGATTGATATTATCCTGCCCATCTGTATCATCTCCTGGGCTTGCCAATCTTTGTTAAGGCTGAATATAACGGAGTTTTGCTGATATGAAGGTTCTTTTTTTTTTTTTTTATATCAATATAAAATTTAGAAATATTGAATACTAAATTTTACTGTGACTTTCGTAGCAAGAAAAGACACATGGTCACCGAGTCCCTACTACAAAAGCCACTTACAATGTTCTAATTAACAGTGAATTGATCTTAAAGTAACAAAAAAAAACGTAGAGGCAATACCTAAGGAAAAGGGGGCATGCTGCTGTTTTCCAAGGTTCTTTCCACTAGCCCTTCAACGGCAATTTATTTTAGGGAAAACTAGATTGATTTTCAATGCCTCTTGATAAAACTCAGACCAGGAAAAAGCAAAATGCGTTAATATTGCCACCCGTTCATCGACTTCTTTGTTCTTAACTACTAGTTGTGAAGCTATTTAATGTTTGGCTTAAAAGACGGAGAAAACTCTAACAAAAATTTATTCCAAACAATGGGATTTGTAAAGCTATTTCTTTATTCCAAACGTTTAATGTATTCAATGTATCTGCATTCTTCTGTTTGTTTCGCCTTGCGTTGTTCCTATCTCATTTCACTTTGCCTACTTCGCCGCAAGTATTCGAAGAGGATCCGGGAAAGAGTCTAGTATTGTGGACTTTGTTCATTTATAATTTAGATGTATCACGCTGCAATTGTCATAACTGATTATATTCCTCATTCGACCATATTGATTAATTTACTTTATCCACAGCATGTATCCCACCCAAATATTCTGACTGATAGTGTGCTGGCTATTTCTAAGGATGGCGTCCATTTTCTCAGCACTGTTTCTAACGTATGTATCATTGCTATTTTAAAATTCATTGCATTCAAATTGAAATAACTATATTTATTTCTCCTTCAATGTTACAATATCGTCTTTGTAAGATAAAATAAGAGAAAGACAAACAGGTCGTGTTTGAAATAGCAAGATTGTTGCACAGACGCATATTACAAAATATCACAAGGTTGATACAGCAAATCAATACAAAATATATTATTGCTTTATTACATAAATACCAACCATCTCCTACTTTGGGTGGGTTGGGCTGGGCTGGGCTGGGCTATCTATCCAACGATAAAGCTATCGATGTTGCAAGGCAAGCGTTTATTAAGACTGAGTCTTGAACTCTCATTTTCTGATTGTAGAAAACCATGCTGTCTTTCAAATACAACGACATTCTATCAACGAGAAACATGAGGACAGAAACTGGAAGGTTATTTTTGGATTTAAAATGCGGAGATCTTATGATTCAAAAGGTTACTCGCCTTGAGACTCCACGGGTAAGAAAGTTTAATTCAATTAAATCTCTTCCAGAAATCAGGCTCAAGTTCAACTTTGTGAACACAGAATTTTAACAGAATATGTATGCACATTATATGATGATACTAGAGCCGAATTTCCTAAGTTTATTAACATCCGCCCTAGGGAACGACTGTGCAGTTTCGTGGAGGGTTTTCAGTACTATAGAGGACGCTCAGTACTTTGGAGTGATATCATCAGTACTGTTGTAGAGGGGAGGGGTGCCATCAGTACGTTTGAGGATAACATCAGTACTGTTGAGAATATTCACTATTGTAGAAAGAAACCACAAGCACTATGGAGATAATACCCAGAGTGCTTATGGTACCCCTCCACTGCATTGAGCATGCTCCACAGTGCTGATGTACTCCTCCACTGCACTGAGCATGCTCCACAGTGCTGATGTACTCCTCCACTGCACTGAGCATGCTCCACAGTGCTGATGTACTCCTCCACTGCACTGAGCATGCTCCACAGTGCTGATCTACTCCTCCACAGTACTGCACAGACGTTCCCCGGGTGAAAATTCTAAAAAGGATTTCAGAATTAAACCATAACATTAGACGTTTCGATATGATCCTCATCATTAGATATTTCTAACAACGACTTAATGACTAACTTGCACACCCAATTTTCTAGGGCAAAGAGATATCGAATTTGATTGGTCAATATATAAGCAGAATAACGGAAGAGCAACAAAAGCAAGATATGATGAGTGGCGTTTTCAAATCCCATCACATGTCGAGAGATTCTACAACCAGGCTGTAAGATTCTCACAAATGCTGGATTCACCGAATGGTTTTTCTACTCAGCCCAATCATCTGACCTAATCATGAGACTGTGCTAGCTGCGAGCAGAATCATGCGAAGTGGAATTCCAGATGAGGAAGTCGAGAAATGCAAGCATACAAAGGCCTTGTGGAAGATCATGGTTATAATGTACGTGGGAGTGGCCTAAGAAAAGTTATCGTGTGATCAACCTTGCTCCACGAGGTCTTGCTTCTCTCCCGAGTTCTTGCTTCCCGTTGTGTTTAATGCTGGAAAGTACTTCCTGAAAGTTGTAAAGAAGAACTGAGTTTTGAGATACAAGAACGAGACTAGGGACACTAGAACGAGATCAATGCACTGTGCATTAGGATTAGCAATTATTTCCAAGCTTCAAAATCACTTTTGCTACTTTTATGCAATTGGAGTGAATTGAACTCAACCCTACTAAAATCACTGATCTCAAAATAAAGACTGGATCGAGCATTCTATTCTTCTAGAACCAAATTTTTGAAGCCCATTGCTTCGGCTTGTGTTTGGTCTCCCAATATGGCTGCCAGAGAAATTACATCGACTTTATTCTTTGCTAACAATAGCTGCATGATTATTCTTTTTTGTCCCGGGTATTTATTACATTCAAACAATCATCAAACAACAATCTCAATGTTGAATTGAACCTACCAATATGGCCACCGATGACTTCATCCCAGAACAACAGTTGATATATCCAGTCTTTTTTGAGATCAGTGACTAAAACCTACTAAATCCTGCTAAACCCTCACTGAACCCTGCTAAACCCTTAAATCCACTGACCCCTTCTGAACCCTTATTCAAAACTAACTCCAGAAACCCCTAAAAGTCACTTCAATTGCAAAAGCTGATTTTGGAGCTCATAAATAATTGTTTGGCATGCATTAGATGGTTTTTTCAGTTTTTTCAGTTTTTATTTTATTGGAAATAAGTGAAGTTTTATTAAGCATGCAGTTTGGGACTCGCTGGCATTGATCAAGCACTAATTTTTTTAACTGAAAGCATTAAGTCAACCCTTGATAGAAATAGAATAGCATGTGGTATATTTATAGATCTACAAAAGGAATTGGATACTGTCAATCATGAGATACTCTTAAAAACTAGAGCACTGTAGAATAAGGGGATACCGCTAGTTTGGTTGCGACCTTACCTAACTCACCGTAAAGAGATTGTTTCAGTCAATAGATGCTCTTCTGATGTGTGCGAAATAACTAGTGGTGTACCCCAGGGCTCAGTCCTTGGTCCATTGCTGTTCCTTGTTTATATAAATGACTTGCGTAACTCGTAGAAGCTCTCATTTTTCTATTTGCTGATGACACATGAACGTTTACGATGAATCAGATTATCTGATGGGGTTTGCCGAAACCATCAATAGAGAGCTTAGTGAAATAAAAACACGACTTTACTGCAGTAAATTGGCATTTTATATTGGCAATTATTCCGTTCCATTCTTCTTGGAAAAATTATCTGCCAGCGACCAGCGTCGATCTTAGAATGGGCAAAAAGAATCCAACAGACAAAATTTTTCAAATTTCTTGGAGATCTCTTAGACGAACATCTTACTTGGAAATATCATACCAATTACCTATCAAAAATGCTTTCCAGGTCCTGTCGAATCTTCTTCAAAATCAGGCATTATGTTCCGCTTAACAACACTAACATGTCTCTTTAATTCAATATTTTCTTCATCTCTCACTTATGGTATCGCAGGGTTGGGTTCCGCGTATATGTTTTATTTAATTATTGTTTAAGTATCTTAACATTAGTTTACAAGTTAATTAGTAAATTAACAACTAGACAGGGAATTTACCATAACATTCTAGCAAATTGGGTAACCGAAAATCTGAAGACAGTTTTGGAATCCTTGAGGGAAGGCGTTCATTTTAAGCCCTGGGGACATTCTGGGAAATGAGCCATTGTGACGTAATTGATGACGTCATGTGACCACGGTCACAAAAAATCCGACCTCCAAATATTCGGTCACTGATCACATCATTGGAAAGAGCATCGAAAACTGAGCAAATACTTATATTACACTGATGTTATTTGACTTACCCTTCAAAAGATATAACGTATTGAAAAATTCAAAATGGCGGATAGCAATTGAGTGTATCAGTCTGTTTGTTTCGATTCCTTTATCGGAATTTAATGAAAAACGGTTTTTCTTAATTGTTGCTGTATAGAAATGATTAAAAAAATTCAAAAGGACCCACTAAGTTGAAATTTAAGCTTAGCTGAATAGATTTATTGAATTTATGATTAAATTCCATTGTCCGTTTATGGCAGCTAGTTGGCAGGCAAATCCTCACTTGAAGAGAAATCATACATTTCCCGCGCATTTTCCCATATCACCTTCTCCAAATCCTCACCTCTGTCCTTTGTTTCCACCTTGGGTAATGCATGTGCAGTACAGTGAAGGTGTGTAGTACGGTAGAGGATATTCAGTACAGCAGAGGGCTATCATCAGTACGGCGGAGATATCTTAGGCACGAATACGATGGGAGATATTTTCAGTACTGTTGAGTGTATTCAGTACAATACAAGGATATCATCAGTGCGATAGAGGGATATCATCAGTACGATGAATGGATATTATAAATACTATGGAGAAATACTGTTGGTAATCGAAGGATGTTCAGTGCTAATTGGGGTTATCATCAGTTCATAAGAGGGATACCATTAGGACAGTGGAGAGTATTCCGTACAATGGAATATCTTCCATCAACTCTACTGCAGATATCCCTTCACCCTACTCATCATATGCCTCTACGTACTGATGGTATTCCTCCGCCGTACTGATGATATCCCTCCACTGTGCTGAATACCTTCAACTGTACTGAAGATAACCCTTTGCCATACTCAATATATCCTTCCACCGTACTGACGATATCCCTCCAATGTGCTGCATAACCTCCACAGTACTGAAGATATCCACCCATCGTACTGATAATATATCTCCACGATACTGATTGTATCCTTCTGCGTTACTAAATATAGTCACAGCACAACCTCCATTGTTTTCAGCAGTCGAATATCCTCCGTCAACTGTACTAAAGATATTTCAGTGAAATAGCTGACTATTTCCTTTTTTGATAGCTCCCTATGCTGAATCTAATTCTTTAGGAATGACGCTAGACGATTTCACTGTCAGCTCTTCTTAGATTCGCAATCTGGTCGTTACATACGTTTCAGTTGTGTTTTCATTGGAGAAAACGGTTCGATTAATGAACTATTGTCATACTTTAAAACCATCGAGACAGAACTACGGAAAGCAAGAGTTCATTATTAGAACCTTTTACTACAATGGAAAGACAACTGAAACGTATGTAACGACCAGATGGCGAATCTAAAAGGGGCTGAAAGAGAAATCGTCTAGTGTCATTCCTAAAGAATTAGATTGAGCAGAGGGAGCCATTAAAAGGATAAATTATCAGCTATTTCATTAGTTTCACTTCACTGAAGAAGTGATTCCAGATGTTTCGATTGAAATGAATGGATGGACATAGAATGAACGAGCCGAGCTATTTGTGCCTTTCTGGTTCACCACCAAAGCAAATAAATGCAGACGAGGAAATTCTCTAAGGTAATGTTTGTGCAATACAATGGAGGTTGTGCTGTAAGGTAGACGATATTTAGTAACGCAGAAGGATACAATCAGTATCGTGGAGGTATATTATCAATACGATGTGTGGATATCTTCAGTACAGTTGAAGGTATTCAGCACAGTGGAGGGATATCATCAGTACGGCGGAGGAATACCATCAGTACGTAGAGGCATATGATGAGTAGGGTGAAGGGATATCTGTAGTAGAGTTGATGGAAGATATTCCATTGTACGGAATACTCTACACTGTCCTAATGGTATCCCTCTTATGAACTGATGATAACCCCAATTAGCACTGAACATCCTTCGATTACCAACAGTATTTCTCCATAGTATTTATAATATCCATTCATCGTACTGATGATATCCCTCTATCGCACTGATGATATCCTTGTATTGTACTGAATACACTCAACAGTACTGAAAATATCTCCCATCGTATACGTGCCTAAGATATCTCCGCCGTACTGATGGTAGCCCTCTGCTGTACTGAATATCCTCTACCGTACTACACACCTTCACTGTACTGCACATGCATTACCCAAGGTGGAAACAAAGGACAGAGGTGAGGATTCGGAAAAGGTGATATGGGAAAATGCGCGGGAAATGTATGATTTCTCTTCAAGCGACGATTCGTCTGCCAACTGGCTGCCATAAACGGACAATGGAATTTAATCATAAATTCAATAAATCTATTCAGCTAGCTAAGCTTAAATTTCAACGTAGTGGGTCCTATTGAAATTTTTTATTCATTTCTATACAGCAACAATTAAGAAAAACCGTTCTTCATTAAATTCCGATAAAAGAATCGAAACAAACAGACTGATATACTCAATTGCTATCCGCCATTTTGAATTTTTCAATACGTTATATCTTTTGAAGGGTAAGTCAAATAACATCAGTGTAATATAAGTATTTGCTCAGTTTTCGATGCTCTTTCCAATGATGTGATCAGTGACCGAATATTTGGAGGTCGGATTTTTGTGACCGTGGTCACATGACGTCATCAATTACGTCACAATGGCTCATTTCCCAGAATGTCCCCAGGGCTTAAAATGACCGCCTTCCCTCAAGGATTCCAAAACTGTCTTTAGATTTTCGGTTACCCGATTTGCTAGAATGTTATGGTAAATTCCCTGTCTATAAACTGTTTGCTCTCACAATTACATCACTCCAAACTCTTCCATTCGTGAATTTGGACTCGTCAGGTAAGAAGAGAGGATCTCTTCCAATCTTTCAAAGACACTTGGTAAGGATTGCAAATAATTTGATACTTTTGAAGTCAATGGAATGAAACTCTGGTATACTCCATCTTTATTTATACGCGTTGTGATAACCTTTCGATTGGATCAAATTTAAAGACATATTTTGTTAAGTCACGAAGTCTTTGGGTCGGGTTACCATAGAAGTGCTCGATACGAAAGAGTAGAGCTATATTCACTAAGAAGAAGACGAAAACTTATAAGACAAAACTCTCCATCTCGACAAGCCTGTTTTGTGGTTACCCCCTCATCAGGAGATGTACAGATCTCATATTGTTTGTAATTTATTCACTCTGTTTAAAACATCAAACCTGAAATCTTCTGTAGTACATGTCATCTGGTTCTGGTTGTTGCAAACTTTGCCAAGTATGTCATTTTGTTTAAGGGGGAGGGGCTTTCTCTCGATTGATAAACATGTAAAGAGGGCTCCTCTTCAGTCAAGTAATTCTAGATACAGTAATGTAAATCTATTTCTCTGGTTGTAATATGTTGTCGATATTTCTATTGTATAAATTTAGCAGGCCTATTGTATTGTTCCTATTTGTTTATTGTATTTGAAACTAATTGATAATTAAATGAAACTGAAACTGTAATGGAAGGAAGCTTCTGATTAGGGTTAGGGTAGGGTTGAAGCTAGGGGGTTAGGGTTAGAGCTAGGGGTCAAGGCGGCCATTCTAAATTTTGTTGTTGTTGCTTTTGTTCGCTTCGAAAAAAATGGCGGCCGAGGTCGGCGAAGATTCTGCACTGCCAAAAGCTGAAAGCAACGAGCAGCAAGATGACAATGATCAAAGACAAGCTTCTCCTGCAGTACCCAAAGAGTCTAGCTCTGAAAAGAATAAAGATTTGGCGAGAAAGAAAAGTAAGCTTTTCATATTTATATATAGGATCCTTCATCCACGCCCCCCATCATCATCATCACCAATCACCAATTCAAATTTGCCTTTAAAAAATTAGGTACAAAAGTAGGCCTATTAAGTTTTAAGATAAAAAGGCTGAAGAGGCCTAATATGGAATTAAATTTGATACACTAATGTGTGTGATGCAAAAATTGAAGATGATATGAATGTTATTATGTATACTCTGCCCTCCAATAAATATGGAAACGTGTCGAATTTTAGGCCTAAATTAAATCGTTTTCATAGTAAGACACAGAAGTAAATTTCCAACCTGTCTGTCGCTTATCTCCCCACATGAGCTGAATCACACATCAAGTTGTTGAGAAATTATTGCAGAAACTTTATTTAGAGCTTAAATGTAAAATAAAGTTAGACATGACAAGTTTTTATTGAAAATCTTAAGCTTGGTGAGAAGCTCGAAAATTTTATTTGAAGACTAAGTGGTTCACAAAAAAATAGGAATAAGTTGGGTTTTTCTTTTAATGGAAATAGTAAAAAAATTCCAAAAGCAAGTCAATAACCTATGTAAATAATAATGGGATTTCAAAAGTTGGCTCGTTCTCTATTGATTCACAAAATCCCAAGTCAACCAAAAAATTTGGCATCAGCAAGGTTAACGAGGTGAATTTACAATGGAGAAATAAAGGCATGTCATATGCACTTTTACCATGATAACTCCTTTCTACTGCCAAAGGCTTTGGAAAAAAATTCAGTGATGGAAACAATATGAATAGAGGTGTTCTCCGATGCCTTTTATGCGTAGGGGAAAGTTCACAAATAATGCAATACAGCTTTCTTCATAAAATATTACTTGCCGTCTTGCCATCAAATGTCAATTTGGGCCTAGTCAATCACTTGATACAACTCGATATCAATTTCTTTGAAATGTTGAAGTTCTTGGATAAAAATAGCCTTAAATAAACTCGCCATGGACTAAAGAACAATCCCTAACAAAAATTGTTCAAGAATGGCATGCGACCTAAAAACTCCTTATCAACAAACTTCAAAGATAATTTTCAAGACTTTCGAAGCTGTTTCTTGCCTGCCAAGCTTCGAGAAAAAAATTGAAATTTTGAATCGATTGGGAAGGTTTCGAGACAATGAAAACAATTTCTGATTAAAAGAATAATTTCTCTGTCATTGATTTGAATTTCACAGTTATTGGACGCTTGATAAGGTAGAATCTCATTGTTATATTTCTCTCATCACTTTGATTGACATTTGTTCCGCCATATTAGCCTCCTAGTCGTTTCCATACATATCGGAGGGCAGAGTATGTTGCCGCCGCGGCGCCGGCCTGAGGTAGTTTTTCCAACTCACCAACTTACCAACTCCTATGATTTTAGGGAGGCGACAGTAGAGTGTAAATAAGAAAAGCCTACACAATCACCTCCCTAAACAAAAGGAGATGATGAGTTGGTTAAACTAAAATACTGGCCATACTGCCCATAGCAGATATAGATACAACATTATCTTATTCTGACTATGGACGACACAAAAATATTTGCAGACCCATGAAAGATTTCAGATCATTGGAAATAATTGGTAGGATGAGCTTTTAAATAAATACTTTATATTTCAGTTGATGTTTTGCTGAAAGCGACAGGAGATGCTCCGATAATGAAGAAGAAAAAGTGGGCAGTGGATAGAAATAAACAGGTCTCCTACCTGATAGACTTCATCCGAAAATACATCAAATGTGACTCATCAGAATCATTGGTGGGTATTTTCATCACTTCTACTGTAAATTCTCTATCAAGCCTCTTGGGGCCCATCAAAATTCATCCCTTTTAAGGGGCGCTTATTTGCCGGACTGATCAGCAACCCATTGCTACTGTCTCTACTGTGCATACACAACAGCAAATGTTTTGAAAGAAATTCAAATTCTAGCCCATGAGTATTTGCAGAGTGGAATTATTCTTACAGTTTGTGTTAAATTGATGAATGGGTTTGGGTGAAAATCCAAAGACTGAGAAAAAATAATCTCTTAACTTGATGCTCTTATACTAGGGTCAGTAAGTATACAGTTTTGTATAAAATTGCAGCGAGTCCCATGTAGGTTCCTTTGATTCTGAATTTTCAGCTCTTCCAGGCCTTTTCAGGAAGAAAAATGCACCAGAGTGGCTAATTACTCTAGTCATTCAGTTTATAAGCTCTACTGGTTACTTTACTAGTGTGCTGACAAGAGCTTAGGGTGATTACTCTGGTCAGAAGAAAAAGCCTGCTCTTCTGGATCATGATGTTGCTAGATTGCTGCATTGCTCTTGCTTCTATGCATGTGTTACCTATTTGAGCCCACATTCTTGTTGATTTTAAAACTTAATTTTCAAATCTAGGTAGAAATTAAGAATCAAAATCACCGATCGGCTCTTAAAGGGAGGTGATCATGTAGTGTTACCTGATTGAGATTTATAGTCATTACTGTCTTCATTTACTTAGAAATTATCGTCCTTAAGTGTGAGCAACTCAGTGATTTAGCCATATGTTAGATTAAAGGAAAGGGAAAATACAAGCTTCTGAAAAGAAAATAATTTTGAAATGTTTAGGACACAGTTTAAGTGCTTATCCAAGGCATAGGAAACTGGAGGCACTGGGGGCAAATGTCCTCAAAGTTTTGCAAAAGACGATAAAGAGCCCTTTTGACTTTCCTAAAGAATCCTGAACAATCGTTTTGAGATGTTCATGAGAAGCTATTGTGTGTGATAACTGTTTTGATTATTGATTATTTTTGCAGTTTCTTTATGTGAACCAGACGTTTGTCCCATCACCTGACCAGCTTATCAGCAATTTATACGAGGTAGGATTTATGAGTTTTTACCAAGGACTCAACCAGAACTTTGTGAATTTCTATTTTTAAGATAAGAGTATGTTCTTCTTAGTCTTGAGGATGCTCTGCGTTTTTATGACACATTGCTTCAAATAATAGAGCACAAAATTTTCAAAACAGGTTTATTAAATTTTGACGTGTTTCTGATTTTCCATTTAAGTGGAATTTGGACTCCATGACATATATCTGGTATTCATATTCTTATTTCCCATTAAAGTTTCAAAACAGATTGAGGTGGGGGGGGGGGGGGAATCTGAAACATTACAAAACTTGTTACCTTCTAAACCTTTTTGTCCGACACTCATCAGACAGACTAGTATCTCTGGAAAAAATGAAAATTTAACCTAACAAGTTGTCATACCAAGAAGCGGATTGAAATTTTCCAATATCTCATAGACTTCACTTTCTTTTCAGTGTTTTGGTACCGATGGCAAGCTAGTTCTTCATTACTGTAAAACGCAAGCGTGGGGCTGATGCAGATTCTACTATACAAAAAGTTCATTGATTCTTATTTTGGGAGAGCTAAGTACTTATTATGTTGCCTTTTGAATTATTATGTTTATAGCTATGTGATATGTAAATACGCTACGCTTCATTCATGCAATAGACTAGAACATTGATTAATGAATTACACTTACTATCTTTGTAAGGTATTTGTTTATGTGCAAAGCACCAAGGGACCCATTTGATAAAGACTAATCGAAGCAGTGTATTGATAGTTGATGTATAAACATGCCTACTATCTTCTTAAGGTATTGGTTCTTGTACAAAGCCCAAAGGGTTCATTGATTAGGCTGACTAATTGAGCAGTGCGAGTCTTGTCCTTCCTCTTGATGTGACCACACCTCTTCATTTGTTTTGTCTTTTTACCTGGAGTGAAAGTGAGCTTACAGATTCTCTCCTCACACTTTATTTAACAGGTCTGAAGGTGAACTCAAACCCACGACACTTTGAACGAGAGTCGAGTGATCTAACGAATCAACTATTCCCATGACATACAATGATAAAAAACTGACATCATCGTGAGATGAGGGGACCACTAGGAGTCATAACACGGCTAAACATTTGGGAAAATCTGAAAACCCACATGTCCTCATTGCATAGTTTTCATCCATTGTCAAAGAAGCATGAAATGTAAAATATCGATACTTTTTATCAGCAACACCTGAGAGCCAGCTCAAAACATTGGCAATCTCGACAACCAATGAGTGGGCTGAGCTTCAAAACCCGTAAGGCTGAAAGTCTTCGTGTTTTTCAAAAAAAACCAAAACCTGCTCAGTGGGTCCTTCGTGCTTTGCGTGTAAACCAATAATTTACGAAGATGGTAAGCATATTTGCCTATCAACTATCAATTCACTGCTTTGATTACTCTACCTATTCAGTGGACCCTTTGTGCTTCGCACATAAACCAATACCTTTGGAAGATAGTAAGCGTATTTGCCTATCAACTATCAATTCACTGCTTCGATTAGTCTACCTATTCAGTGGACCCTTTGTGCTTCGCACAAAACTAATATCTAACGAAGAAAGGAAGCGTATTTGCCGAACAACTGTTAATACATTGCTTCGATAAGTCAATCTATTCAGTAGTCCTTTATAAAGAAAGTAAGTCTATGGCCTATCAACTATCAATACACTGCTTAGATTGGTCTACCAGTTCAGTTTGCCCTTTGTGCTTTGCACATAAACCAGTAAGTTACGAAAATAGTGAGTTTATCACTTATGAACTATTAACAAAAAAACAGCGATGGACATATTTGAAGCTTCAAAAAGCGTCAAAATTTGCAAAACCGTGTCAAAAGTTGATAAAGTTAAATTTGGTTGCTCAGAAAAACGCTTCAAATACCTCGTTCCCACTCTTGAACCATTCCTTACTAGGTGGCCACGATCAGTTTTAACTGGCTTCATCAGTTTTTATCCAGTTTCCATTAGTAATAAAAGTTCTTACGTCAATGTTACGTCATGGAAACTTACGTCATGGAAAGACTCTTAACCATAAGAAACTTAGACCTAACCTTGAATATTTGGAATGGAATGGGGAAGAAAAGCTCAGCATGACCGTGCCCTATTAACTCTGGGTGCTAACAAAAGATCCCAGGAAAACTGTCTCGGAATTTCTATGGTGATGCATTCTGCCAGAACCCACAAAGAAAGACATCTGACTTATTAAGGAAGCCTATTCATGGAATTGTCTATGATTTGCCAAAAATAAATTTGCTTTTGATTTCTTAAATCTGAGGTGATGCAGAGATGGGTTAGCCAACAAACTTCGAGCGGATGGAAGTATTAATTTTAACTTCCCATTCTTGTTCGGGACACGAAATTTGAAATCAATCGTTTTGGAACTGTAACATCTTGATGATTCAAAAATTAGTTGACACGCATGCGCACTGAGTAGGTACTCTATTGAGAAATGAAGTGCGCATGTGCAATCACCAACCCTTGCTTTCTCCAAGAAAAGTCGTTGTCGAATCCCGAACAAATTCACCACTGGTGGTGTTATTGGTTAGCTTGCGTCACAGAAACTGACCTGTTCAAAAGTGAAGTTAATGCACTTCTGACAGTGGTTTCTTCTGTGCACAGACAAGTCGTTGTTCCACTTTCCACGATGACGTTAATGGAAGGACCTAGAGCGTCGTAGTTCACCCAACATTTATCATGTGACTACACTCTTTTTTTATGAATGATTTATAAGAACACGAGCCTCAAATCTTGCAAAAACTTAAGAACAAGCTAAGAACAGAGGTCGATATAAGAATTATACAAAATAACCAGGAGACTGACAAATGATTTCAGATCAAGCATATTGACAGCACACTGATATATCAGATGGTCAAGAGAGTCCACATTTGAACCAATTAAAACAACTGATAGCAAAAACAGGCTTCCAAATCATTACAAAGTAAGAACAATTTAAGAACATCTCAGGCTGAAAATAGAAGAATATTTAAGAACAACCAGCTTCTAATCAAATATACTGGCTCTTATAAAAAAAAGTACATGTTTTGCAAATATATAATTCAAATATGTTAAACCTTAATCGATCCTTTCTCAGAGCCTGAAATTCAAGAACAGAGCACAATATGTGTTCACAACATAAGTATGAACATTCAAACGCGTACATAGTTAACTTAGCTGCCCATTGGAGAAACTTCAAAAACGTAATTTCTAAATAAGAGAATAATTAATCCTACTTAGGAATTTGTAAGACGTATGCGTTATCTCCCAGAAATAACCACCTTTAATGAAGGCAAAATGAGATAGGAAACCAAGAGATACTAAGCTCTTTTTTTAAGCGAACCAGTAAATTTTGTTTGAAGCTGGCTGTTCTCAAATCTTCCTCTATTTTCAGGCTGAAATGTTCTTAGATTTTTCTTACTTTCATGACGATTTGGAAGCCTATTTTTGCTATCATATAACTGTTGCAAATTTTGACTCTCTTGACCTACCTTAGGGGATTAACTGATAGGGATGTGCCATTTTGCAGAAAAAAATTGGGTCATAATTCCGTGTCGTAAATTGAAAAAGGGACCCATAATTCCGTGTCATGGAATATGTAAAAGAAACAAAATTTCAATAGCACCACATAATTGTATCTGAATAAGACAAAATATTTCTAAATAAAAGTCTCATACCACACATCAGTGTAAATGATGTGTCATTGTTTTTCTTCGGGTTAATCTACGATCACCTCATTTCTCTTGTCTTCATTTTTTCTCAAAATTCTTACCCATAATTCCGGGTACAAGCGACTATTAAGTGAGAATGTACTCCTATAATTCAGTATTTGATTCTAAAAAGGCACCCATAAAAATGGCACATCCCCGCTACCATATCCCCCCCGAGATCTTGGCCCGTCTGCCGTATAAGTAAGGTCAATCTGCTTGTTTTGTAATTATTTCTCAGTCTTATGGTTCTTTGTTAGAACTATCATTTTGAAGCCCAAAATAGCCAGCATCAGTTTGTTCTTAGCTTGTTCTTAAGTTATGGCAAAATTTGAGGCTGGTGTTCTTATAGAATTGTTCTTATAAAAAAGAGTATACTTCATCTTCCGGACGTAATGTATTATCATTCTGAGGTTTCCCCAAAAACAAAAGGTTCATTCATGTAACTGTAAGGAACTTTACAACGTCAGTCATAGCTTTCATCGACATTCTTATGCTCTAAGATATCAATAGTTTTATGTCATGAACTTGATCTGTCTATTGCTTCCGTATTTTGACCTTTTGTTCAGCATGTGCCCTTATTTGGAAAGCGTGCGTATGTGTAATGGTTTCGATTCTTCCCAATAAAAGGGAAACGAAATCCTTTCAAGGCAGAAAATCAAATACACCCTACTGAGTGTAAAAGAGAGGGCAAGAAATCAGAAAATCATCGTTAAAGTTGGAAATTTTCTTGGAAATTGAAGAGAAGATAAACAAGGAATTTGAGATGAACATGAAAGACATTCTGGGGATGGTCGGTTTAGCTTTTGGCGTGATGTTTTGTATGGCCCAATCCGTGATGTCTGTACCGGTCGAAGCTCAGGATGGAGTCACAGCCAACGCTATGGTAAGAAACTTAAATTTTTTATAAGAAACTCGTTTTGAGAAACCCAGGCTTTCAAATAGACGAAAACTCCAGTACTGGAAAAACATTTTTGAGAAACTTATTTATCGAGATAATTTATGAGAATGAAAATGATCCAAGTACGACTCGAACCAACGACCTCTAGATTCGTGCTCTACTACGCTATACCACTGTCAACTTATTCAAGTAAACTTGTGTATGGGTGATTATAACTATCGTAAAGATAACGAGATTGCCTATGCCTTTCATACTGCTCAACTTGCGGAGCTTTTAGTATCAGAACTAAGAAGAAAGAAATACTATTTCACACAACTCTGAGTTTCATGTTTTCACAATTATATATAGGAGCTGCAGTTTTCTGTATTATTATTGGTTTTGTTGAAGTAGTGTTCATTGATGTGCATTTGGATACTTCTTAAGACCAAATCCAAAAGTATTATCAGCATTATTTAAAAAATCTGAAACTATTGTAGATTGGTTGAGTTAAGAAACCTTTAAGAAACCTTGAGTCCTCGAATTATGAAAAATCTAAGAAACTTTCAGCACTGGCTAGATGTACTAGTTTCTTTTCAAAAATTAGTATTACATTAAGTATTAAAAACAAGTAATAAGTGTATTACATGTTGCTCTAAAGAAACCGGTTCATGGGAAACCCTTGTATAGGGTCTGAAGAAATCTAAGAAACGTTTAAAACCAAACCTACTTTCCTGGTAATGATCAATCATTTCTTTCTATTTTGCAGGATTTTTTAGAAAGTTATGGCTACATACAGAAGCCTGACACAAGACTAGGCAAGCTCTTGAGTAGCTCAGACGTGACTGCAGGTATAAGGCAGATGCAAGCCTTTGCTGGGCTTCCTGAGACGGGGGTCATGGACGCTGCTACAGCGGTACTGATGAATACCACTCGATGTGGGATGCCTGACGTAGGCCGTTCGGACAGTGCGAGAAGAAAGAGACGGTACTCTACTCAAGGAAGTAAATGGAACAAACAGGTACGCCAAAGTTTTGATTCTGTTCCAGTAAAACTCGTGATTTCTTAACAAGCTTTATATCTTTCCATATGATGTATTTTTATGTCAAAATGCGGAGAGGTTTCTTTTCCCCTAAATTGAAACCTGAAGATACAAATAAAAAACAATACTCTACTTTTGTTTTCACATAAGTATGAATAAAATGATCGTGTTTTAGACACTTTCGGTCCAAAATAGGACTAGACACTCAAGATTTGTCATTTCCTTATGGCTTTTTCTATGATATTATGATTCATTTCATGACCCATGGGTTGGCAGTATGGAATTACAATTATTTTCCTGTGACCCTATGGCTCATCTCTATGATTCATCCTTGTGGCTTTTACCTGTGATATTAGGATTCCTTTTTCTTTTTAGGAGTTAACGTGGAGAATCAAAAACTATGGAAACGACAACCTCAACAAATATCTTGTGCGAGCAACGTTTGCCAGCTCACTCAAAAAGTGGTCTGACGTCACGAATTTATCATTCAAGGAAATAACCACAGGGGAACCAGACATATGGTTTAAATTTGCTCGAGGTGCCCATGGTGATCCATTCCCATTCAGACTGCCTAGAAGCTCGGTGTTGGCCCATGCCTTCTACCCCATGAACAGCAAGCATCGTGAGTATACTGCTTTGCTCTCTGAGTCTCTTTACATGGAGTATCGTGAACTGTAATATGAGGAAACACTGAAACATCCAAAACACCAAAATACCTTTATTTTCTTGCAGCTCTCGCAGGGGACGTTCACTTCAACGATGACAAGAAGTTTTCGATTATCGGTGGAGAGGGAATCGATCTGAAGTGGGTAACTGTGCACGAGTTAGGCCACAGTCTTGGTCTCGATCACTCCAAGATACACGGCGCAGTCATGTACCCATATTACCAAGACAGCAAGGGGCTGGATTTCGACTTGACTCCTGATGACGTCAGAGGGGTGCAAACTTTGTATGGTATGTAACTTAGCTTTCTATTTTCCATGGAAAACTTGGTGTACTGTATTTCCCGAGTTGCAATTTGTTTATGGTTCTATGTTTAAGTCTGCAAGAAGTGGAGACAATGATTTTAAGATTTCTGTCTAAAGCTGATTACTTGGAACCGGTCTACCAACAATGCCTTCTGCTCTGATTTTATCCGAACAATAAGCGATGAGAAGATGGTTGGTAGAATTCCCTAGTGTCCAAAGGTATCTATCCTTGGTTTAAATAGAAGCCTAAATTTCCTCAAATCTTGGTTTGGAAAATGGCAAGCACGAAGAAGTATACCCTCTGGGGTAAGACATTCACTGGTTCCTCCCCTCCGAATCACACCTTGTTTTTCGGGTACCAGCTTTTGAAAACTAGGGGGTAAAGTTTGGTTCGAAGACTTTCACTCCCTGAGCGATGATTGAGGACAAAATTGGGGAAAGTGAAGGGAATGGATACTTTTCCCACTACCCCTTCCTCTGAGTTCCTCCCTAACAACATCTTAATATGAAACCATGAATTCTGATTCTTCACTTTAGGAGGCAAATCCATCGTGCCACCTCCAGTAGCCACAGTCAGTCCTCAACACAAAGAATGCTTCTCAAAGGTTGGCGCAGTTTTTCTTGGAAACGACAAGAAGACTTATGTGTTCAACTCTCACAAGTTGTTTATTTTGAAGAAGGGACTTGGTATCGAAAAAGGGCCTATTCCGGTCTCAAAGATCTTCAAAGGGGTCCAGAAAGTCGACGCGGCATTTAAACGACAAAGAGAGCAAGATACTGTGCTGTTCAGTGGAAAAAAGTGAGTGAATACAGTTTTTTATTTTTATATTTATGTTTGTGTCGCTAGAATTCTTATGAATGTGACTATGAATATGTTATATCTATGAATGTGTCGCTAAATCTTGGAATTTTGGCACAATTCATAATGCAGTTTGAGTAACTCTCACGATCCGAGTGTCTATTGTGGCAGAAATGGCCGAGTAGTTAGATTACTCAACCCTTGTTCAAAGGATTCTGAGTTCGAAAGCACCTTCAGACCTGTCACAAAGTGTAAAGAGAGAATTTGCCGGCTGTCTGTAATTTAAGGGCGAAAGGGATCACGAGGTGTGACACATCGAGAGGAAGGACCAGGGTCGCAATGCCCAATTAGTCTACCTAATCAGTGAGCTCTTGTGCTTTGCACATAAACGAAGCTAGTAAAGTGTATGTGTCTATCAACAATCAACAATCAATGATTACACTGCACTCTTCGACTTTGATCAACCGGTCTTCTAAAAAGTGTAGAGAGGCTTAGCGTTTGCTTAATAATTCCAGTCCAGTATCATGCACCAGCTGAAGAACACAAATGTCGGTATTGATATCTGTCACTAACTAACACTTCTTCATTTTTCAGTTTCTTCATCTTCGACGGCAACAACAACTACATCAGCGGCCCCACACCAATCAGCTCGATGTTTCTCGGACTGCCTTCGGGCCTAGGAGAAATCGACGCTGCCTTCGTCTGGCCCGGTAACAACTTATTTTACATATTCAAAGGAGAGAAGTACTGGAGAATGTATAGGCGAGGCATGAACTACCAAGCCAGCCGCAATGATTACCCAAGAAAGATATCGAAGGCTTGGTTGGGTGTTCCTGATGACGTGGATGCCGTATTTGCTTGGTCAAATTCAGCCACTTACTTCTTCAAAGGTGAATAGCTTTCTCTTTTCACTTAATTGATCATACATGTTCGAGCAGTCTTGGAACGGTACAGACCTTTAGGATGGTTAGGATAATTAGCAACATAGTAGTTACTAAGGCTTTTGATCTTGCACTCATCAAAGTATTGAACCAAGAAGAAATATGGAAACTAAATTTCTATACCAAAAGCTTGATTGAGATTGGCGAATTAAACGAAGAGAATGATTAGTAAAAAACAGTTTGTAGAACAAATTACAATTTAGACGTAAATAAGTCGTTAGGCCTATCATAGTCAGAGGCCAATCGAAATGCGTTTTGTTGCCATCTTTCTGAATAGAGCTGGATATGACTCTTGTCCCTTTAAATGTATAAAAGAATTATTAACACACAGTTAATGCTTATTTGAAAATATTTTGCAAATTATCCCGAATCATTCAATTATTCCTATTTCTAAATTTCAGGTTCAAAATTCTATCGCCTCTCCCCTGACATCACGGTTATGAAAGGATATCCCAAAGACACCACAAAAGCATGGGCACGTATCTCTTCTTGCCCCAAAGCAGATTCTATTGTTGGTGGCGAAAAAAGTGCAGCCTCGAAATCAATCGTTGAAGTTACTCTGGTAACAATTGCCATGGCAGTAGCCTCTCTTCTGCATTGTGTTTAGAATCATGAAAGCGTGACTGATTGAGAATTGCCAATCTTATCAAGAACGTGACAAATATAGTTAACTTTATTGTAAATTATTGAGATTTATTATAAGATATAAATTTATATGGAAAATTGAGTTTTACACTGTATATAGTAATGAATTATTTATTTATTGAAACTCAGTAATGCATGCTGGGTAATATATGCTTGATGTTTTGTAAAGATTATAATTCAAGAAGAATGCATCATGATTAACATTTTTGATTTTGTTGGTCTCTTACTTACTGAAATATAAGAAGAACATTATGTAGCTGAAAACAATATAGATGGGGGGGGGGTGCTTAACCCCATTCCATCCCTTCTCCAGTTGTAGGAATGGCCCATTGGTTACATAGAACACTCGACCTTTGTTCAAAGGGTCGTGAGTTCGAAACCACCTTCCGACCTGTCACATCAAGTGTCACTAGAGAATTTGCCAGCTCTCTCTAACTCCAGGCAAAAAGGCAAAAGGTGTGGTCACATCAATAGGAAGGACCAACTGCTCGATTAGTGTACTTATTTAGTGGGCCCTTTGTGCTTTGAACTTAAACTAATACCTCGAGAAGATAGTAAGCGTATTTGCCTATCAACTATTAATCCCATAAAATTGTTATTCATTTGAAGACACAGAATAAATCAAAGGATGAATAGGATCAGTTCTAAGATTGTAAACTTTTGACATGGTTTTGCAGATTTGGACGCTTTTTGAAGCCTCAAAATATGTCAATCGCTGTTATTGTTAATAGTTCGTAGGTAATATGCTTACTATCTTCGTAAGGTATTGTTTTATGTGTAAAGTAGACAGAGCCCACGGAATAGGTAAACTAATTGAAGCAGTACATTGATAATTGATAGGTAATAGGCTTACTATTTTCGTTAGGTTTTGGTCTAAGTACAAAGCACAAAGGTTCCACTGAATAGGTTGAATCATCGAAGCAGTGCATTGTTAGTTGATAGGCAAAAATACGCTTATTGTTTTTGTAAGGTATTGGTTTATGTGCAAAGCACAAAGGGCAAACTGCAGCAGTGTATTGATAGTTGATAGGAGATAAGCCCACTATCTTCGTAAGATATTCGTTTACAGACAAAGCACAAAGGTCAAACTGTTAGACTAATCAAAGCAGTGCATTTCTTCTCGTGGGTTTAAGTCTTGCTCGGGACGATTTCATTCACACAACTTAGGTCAATTTGTTTCGCAATGCTTTAAAGAGATGAAAAGATGAAAATGCAATTGACTAGACGATTCATTAGTTAAACTATTTAATTTCGGCATATCATCAAACTGAATGAAAAGAAATTAAACAAATCCATCTGCCGGTGACTCTTCTGTCGATCACTTTGACCAAGTCCATCGTCTGCGTGTGTTTGATCTTCGTACGCGATGCAGCAGTCTTCTAATCCTTCTGCGCCTGAGGACGCTACCAGTGCGAGCATCTTTGAGAAAAGGTGTAACAATTATATAGTATAATGGTTATTTACCATGACATCGATCGAGCAATTACAAATTTTTGCTCGTGACTCAATTTTCATGAGAATTCAAAAAATATTTTAACAGTTTCAACAGTCAAGAGAGGATAAGGCAAACGTAAGTGAACTTTCAGGTATTATGTAATAGATAACAAATATAATATGTTATTTACTGCAGAATAGCAACAGAACCAAAGCGTATTCTTATTGGTTTTTCAGATGATTTGAATAATAGAGAAATCTTCGTTCCTTCCAGCCTGAATTGAAATTGCTCCCAATACTCACGTAAATGCAGCTAATATACAATGGCAGGTTTTGGAGGCTGCGGGGCCTGGGGCCCAATCCCTTGATTTGACAGAACTTGATGCTTTCTAATACGACTTTTGAAATTTTGGTTATTTTACAATGCCCTTTTTGCCTATATGAAGTGGAGGGCCATGGCCCCCTAAACCCCCACTCCCCCCAAATTTGCGGGGATACCAAGCTTCAACTTTCCAAACTTCCTTTATTACGCTAACGGGAAAACTCCTGAAATTAAAAAAGAGCTTCTTAATCTTTTGAACATATCCGGACCTTAGTTCATGCGTCTCTGTGACAATAAAGAACAAAGACTTGAGTCAAGTACCTTCGTCGTCGCTGTCTTCCAATTCTTCATCTGCTATACCCTTTGCTCGATCTTCCTCTCCGTCAAAATCATCAAATGTGTTTTCTAAATCATTTTCTTCCTCATCTTCTCGCTCTGCTTTCACAACTTCTGACAAAAAGAAAGGAAGCAATTAATTCTTTGAAATTATGAACGAAAGAACAATTGGATAATATTGATGACGTTTATGAACCCAACATTAAGAAACCCTAATTTACATTTTACTGGATGACTTGATATACCAGATGGCCCAACCGCGTATTTTGTGGAAATTTTCCTTTAAAAAATAGTGCAAAATTTCCCCTACTTTTCTAATTTGAGCAAAATACTTGTAGTTTCCCTCCACAGTGCTAAACATCCTACACAGTACTGAACACAGTAGCTACTGCACAAATTCTCTAAGCTTTATAATTTACTTTAATTGAAAAGCTCTGAGAAAATTGTTAGTGTTGAAATTCAACATAATTTCTTGACCAAAATAAGCGTGTTTGTCTACGACCAATATGACCATTGGACATGTCCCTGCATGTTTTCATGTTATTGCAAACTAAATTCTACAAGGATTAAACAAACAGCCTTTAATCCGGTACTGAAGTTTCTTAATTTTTGACTCGTCGGGTAGTGCTTTGCTTCATAAAAGAATGAAAGAGGGTGTAAGATTGTAATCAATGATATGATAATAAGACAGTTTTTGATCAGACAAGCTCCTGTAAAATATCATGGCGTTGTTAACAGAGTAGTGGATTGACGTCATGGAAAATATTTGTCTGACATTCAATCCCTTACTGGATAAATCAGACTTTAAACATCACTTGACTTTTTTTCAGAAAACATGCAAAACCTTGATACCAAAGTTTCTTTTCTTTCTTCTCAATTATGGTTCGAAAAGTTTCTTGGTAAGTTTTTATCTTAGAAACTTTCTCTATAGTAATCGCATTGTCTAAGACCGCATCGTAGTGCTCGATGTACGAAGGTACACAGCGATACAGAGGTCTGTCTGACGATTGTCAAAGCATGAAACTTTGAGAAACAGAGAGCTAGTCTCCTTTCTTGTTTCTCATCTATCCTAGAAACTAATCTTACCGTTTACAGTTCATATGCAAAAAATGAGGTTTCAATTTGCGAAATTTCACCCCTTACGAATCATTACAGAAAAAGTTTCCAATGTGAAGAGATTTTTTTTTCAGAATACAGTTGTTTCTACTAAACCAACCCAAACATTTAATCATTTTATTCGACTCACCTTTATTTATTTCAAACCAGAGACATCAAAATATCTTCAAATAAAAATCTAAAGTCCAATAATTTTAAAAAGTCAATTTGGTTACTATTAATGGTAGAGACTTGCATACGGGTAGAGAATTGCAATCTATCCAATGTGGAGAGATTGCAATTCTCTAAGAGATTGCAATTCTCTAAGAGATTGCAATTCTCTACCTGTAAAGGGTTCTGTTTTTTCAGCGAATTTCCAGAGACTTAAAAATTAAGAACAGTTGACATTTTAAAAACTAGTAAGAGAACAAGTTTACCTAAGTTTATAAGTATTAAATGATAAGAAAAAAACAAACAATACTTCCAGACGATTTGATATAAATCTTCTTCTATCTTTCAAAATATCAAAAATACCTTCTTCTGATCATTTCAAAACAATTTTGTCACATTTTGGGAAGACTTGGCAGCTTAAAAAAAGAAGTTTTCAATAAAATAAAAACGTTTCTTACCTGTAAAGAGGGAGGAAAGAAAAACCAAGAGGAAGGCCAAGAGCAAGGTCTTCATTTTTCATGTATCAAAATATCTTCAGTGCAATGCCTGCAGCTTGTTGGCTTATTGGCTGTCTGTTACTTCGATTCTTATCACCCTGTATTTATTGGATTCCTTGAGGAACGAGGAAGTACCAGAACGGGGAACGAGGAAGTCACAGTTTCGTAATGGTAGGAAAAGTCACCATGTTTTCCATCGCCATAGCAACAAAGCTAGCAGCTCTGTTTTCAACTATCAGGTTTGTTATTTCTTCGAAAAACACGAGGGTTTCCACATTATGAGTTTTGAAGCTCAACCCGCTCACAGGTTGTCGAGTTTGACCATTTTTCAAGTTATTCTCGAGTGTTGCTGTTAAAAAGTATCGATATTTTTCACTTCATGTTTCTTTGACAATGGATGAAAATTATGCGATGAAGACGTGCGGGTTTTGAGTTCACCCAAATGTTTAACCGGGCTTATGGGTCCTAGTGGCCCCCTCATTTCACGATGACGTCAGTTTTTTAGCATGACGTATCATTGTAATGGTTGATTGGTTCAATCACTCCACTTGCGTTCAAAGAGTCGTGGGTTCGAAACCACCTTCAGACCTGTCACAGAGTGAGGAGAGAATTGGCCAGCTCTCTGTAATTCCAGGCAAAAAGACAAATTTAATCACGAGGCGTGGGCACATCGAAAGGAAGGACCAGGGTCTCACTGCTTCGATTAGTCTACCTACGCAGTTGGCCCTTTGTGCTTTGCACATAAACCAATACCTTACGAAGATAATATGCGAATATAACCATTAACTTTCAATACACTGGTTTGATCGGTCTACCTATTCAGTTGACTATAAACTATCATTGCTTAACTTCGATTAGTCTACCTATTCAGTGGGCCCTTTGTGCTTTGCACATAAACCAATACCTTACGAAGATAGTAAGCGTATTTGCCTATCAATGCACTGATGGATTAGTCTACCTATTCAGTTGGCCCTTTGTTCTTTCAACATAAACCAATACCTTACGAAGATAGGAAGCGTATTTGCCTATCAACTATCAATGCCTTAAAATTATTATTCATATGAAGACACAGAATAAATCAAAGGATAAATAGGATCAGTTATAAGATTGTAAACTTCATAAACATATTTCCCAAACATGTCAAGGCAGTCAAGTGATTGATTCGATAGTTACTCAAATCTATGTAATATTACAAAGACTAGGCTAACTTACAAAATACAAGTTGATGCTTGAAGCATGATGCAGATGGATCCTGTCAGAAAAATGGTTTAAGTTTGTATTTTTAACTTAAAATGAGATGAATATATGTTTCCTTCAAAGTTTTATGGGGAAAACTGTATGCAAAATACTAAAAAGAAAATTCACTACCTTGTTCATAATTATGGCCAAGTATTGAAAGAAACAGAACTTTTTCACAAATTTCATTTTACAAGTTTATCTGCAAAGATGAAACTTGGGGTAACAATTTCACTTTAGAAAAAGCATCACACAAGCTCAAACCGTAAATCTGAACTCTGTTTCTACCAATACCTTCAGATTGGAACACTTTTAAGATGAAATGTTTCAGGTTATAATTTCCGCCATGATGAAATCATGTGTCAACTACTGTCAAGTTTTTGATGAAATTTCCACAATCATGAATTTCTGAAGAGCCGAAGCTCAATTTTCCCCAAAAACATTTATTGTAGATACCTCAAACCATTCTAAATATGCCATAAATCAAGGCTTTCTACGCAATGTAAAACATTTATTTCAATTTCAAGCCATATACAACACTTGAATGAAATTTCTTCATCTCAACGGCCTTTTAGACAAGTAACTTATGACCCTTAAGCATATCAGCTATCTTTTCAAAATATATTATTATAGTATTTCTAATATCACAAGCCTCCAAATAATACAAACCGCCCTTGAATAAATACCAGAGTAAATGCTGTAAAGAAATACCTTAGATAGAATGAATTGGTGGTAGTGCTGTAAATCATGCTATGAGAAACTTACAGCAGTTCATGTCATCCAGGATTAATCAACTCAAAGTAAAATTCTAAAACAATACTTGGCCCCATGTTCAGATTTGTTAATTTCAAAGTTTGTATTTGTTCCAAGTTATTTCCTTTTCTTTCTTGATGCTTTCTGACTTCCTGCTACAGCACGCGATTCCTGGGCAGCCCGAGCCGCCTCCGCAGCTGCTGCTTGTTCTTTGTCTTTGGCTAAAAAAGAGCGAGTATCATCACCGACCGCTGTAAAGAATTCACTATTAAACCACTGATAAGATGAATAAATTCTCAAGAAATCTTCATAGGTTTGTAAGATGTGCGCATATACTTTCAGAGTCGATTTCATGCAACTGTTTTTGCGCTTTTTATTTTGCATTGTCAAAATACCGAATGTCTGGAAAACCTCTAATGGTAAAAAGCCATAAAGATAACATACCTTTCTTTTCTTCTTCTTTCTTTTTAGCTGCTTCTTCTCTTTGTTTTCTAATTATTGCTAATCTCGCAAGATCATTTCTTGCTTCATCCGTTTTCCCTTCTGCTGTAAGTTTTTGATACCGTAATCGAGCTTGTTCTTTTTCTATCGCTTCCCTAAGGAACAGGATGGAGATTTTGTATACAGTGAAGCCCTAACATTAAGAAACTTTTTTCAGAAAACTAGCCAATAGGGTTTCTTTTGATGTCATACTTCCTCAAAACAAATAATATGAGCCTAACGTCCACCAAATCGTTACCTGAATGGATATACTTTCAACATATCAACAAATTTTTCTTGTTTGGTAGTCTAGAGGAAATGAAAGCAAAAAGCTGCGTTCTCACACCTGGTTTTAATCTTTTGGTAATATATTCAATTTATACGGGAGTAAATTACTGAAGGAATGAACAAATTGAAAAAACAATGAATAAATCAGAAGTACAGAAGAGTAAAGAATAAAATACCTTTCCCGCCTTGTTAGTTCTGGTTTTGCAGTTTCAACATCTAACGCATCGACTTTGTGAGTCTTCTGAGCAACTCGATTTGGATTTTCCACAGTTATTAAACCTGACACACCACCAGCAGGCTGAGCATCCTGAAAATGAAATGATACTAGGAGGATAGTATTTTGTTTTGTAAATATGGCCTTTTGTCCGTCAAAATGATTTGTCTGAAAGCAGATGACCCAAGCGGGACTCCAACGATAACTTCTTACGTAATATCTCAGGTGATGACAGATTTTCATTTGCTGACTGGCATCTTCTAGAGAAAAGTTGTATCTTTACCACAGGCTGACCCGCGATATTGTTGATAAATTGCCGTAAACTGTTTCAAATCAAAACATTTGATATTGTGTTTGATATAAAGAATTTTACCTCATCGTCATCATCATCATCTTCTTCTCCTGATTTTCGATCAACATCATCTTCATCATCATCATCATCATCTGGTTTCCGCTGTTATGAAGAGTAAGATTAATAAAAGGACCTCGTAGCAGTGTACTAGAGCCTGCATCTAGCTTTTGAAATTTTTTATCAATCTTTTCTACGATCATTTAAATAATCATCTGATTTGACTTCTCCTTTATACCGTATAAGTCAGTTTCAACCATCAAGGTTGGATTGAATCAATGAGTGGCAGCTATCTACACGATATTTTGCAATGACCTTGGTGTTGTTTTTCAGATTGACAACAAAGAGTTGAAGCATGGGAGTTGATTTCTGTGGGATGGCACCTATGGAAACAAGATGCATATTCCCCACACTACAGCGGAAACTTGCTTGCAAGAACAAAATATTTAAATCAAGGAAATTTTTATCACCAGAGAGGCAAGATTTGGGAAGCAATCGTGATAATTGATGACTCAAACACATGACCTTTGACTTTGAATGTCAGTGATTTGATCCACTCAGTTATAAGGGACAAAAAACCTTACTTTTTGCGACCTGAACCTGGTCAATCCGCATATTGAACCACCACTCATCATATGTTTGACGATTTCCCAATAGATATAGAAATTACCCTACAAACTCACCCTCCAATTTTTGACGTCTTTAGCTTGTCTTTCTAATTCATCTACCGAGGTAAAATGTCTTGATCTCCCTTTATATGATTTTCCTCGACCTGCAAAGCATATTTACAAAGCAATATTACACTATACACCACTTGATTTTTATGTTCTATTGTTTTAATCGTTATCTCGGTTGGATCTCATTGCATGCTGCGGTTTAGCCTGTACGGAAAGAATAGGAAGTTTAGATGAGTTCTTGCGAAAGCAAGAGCCATTTTCTATTGTTATATTTTATTGCTCTATTGTTTACATGTTAGGCTTAAGTGTACACATGCCATACTTTTCATACTGGCTTTCTGGGTTTCTAATTAATCAGAATGAAGACCCTTTTACCCGCCTGTTATATATGTTCAATAGATCCATCAACATATGAATGTGAATCGACAAAATCCTTACACCACAGATTTACGCCAACTAGTGACAGTCAGCCCAAGGTCTATTCTGTTAACTGTGACAAGAATTAACTGCCCATAATCAAGATTCAAAATGTGAGCCGTGCAGGTTGGCCTAACTAATGACTAAGGTCAGGCCTGTGTTCAAGGAGGAGTGTCCGTTCTATCTCCTCTCCGTTATTGATTGAAGATAAAAGTTACATAAACTCCAAACAATGAAAGCAGATCTTACTTAAAACACATCTAAACAGGATAATAAAACAGATGAATTAGGTACCTAAGGTATTACTTACCTCTTGGCATTTTGACGATCAACTTGAAGAAAACAGGTGAGGAATTCTGAGAAGAATTTCGGCTAGGCCGGTGTGGGAAACATGAATCTGATGCAAATGTTCTCCATCTGATGTTCAGAATCGAGGCTCCTAGGAACCTGGGGACTAGGGATAGGGGGATGGGAATCTTTTCAAAAAAGTTCGAGGGGGCATTTCACTCCCTTTCATAGCGTGCGAGATTTTTTCCAGATCAAGAGGATTTCCAGTAATATTCAAGGGGCTCTCATTGGAACAATAGGATTTTATGGGAAGGTGTACGAAAAGTAATTTTCCCCTTTCTCCTCTCTCCTTACATAGTTCGCCCTCCTTACTTACTTTAATCTGCTTAATTTTTATATTTCAAACTGAATATTTAAAAATCATAAACACATTTTCCCTCCTATCTTCCAAAGACTACTGTTTGCTGTTATTTTCGTGACTGTTCAAGACTTTTGAGGATAGCAATAACAGCAAAACCAGCAACTCAAATCCACAACCAAAATCAGCTGTCCTCATAAAATTTGCATAAGTTAGAATAATTATGCGATCAACAATCATCAAGCCTGGGGAACCTTTAGCACTTGCGCTTTGAAACTTTGCAGGAGAAACGAGAAGAAAACATGGCCTCTAATCAACCATCTGGTGAGAGCGATGCGCAAATGATTCGAGATTGCGAGCAATATGTGGAGCAGAACAACATTCAGAGTATTCTTAAAGACGCCATAGTCCAGATTTGCGTCGTAAAGCCCGATAACCCTTACAAATTTCTGAGAGAGCACTTTGAAAAGTTGGAAAAGGTAAGGCTGTTCGCGGTGTTGATTTAGGGCTCTTTGGAGTATTACCATCGATGTGCTCACTAGTTGAAACTTTAGGCCATTGATTAGGTTTAGTTTGATGATGATTGCATGTTTTTATGTGTGTAGGAGCATGATAAAAGACGAGGTTCTGATAATTCCACTGGTGATGTCGTCGAAGAACAGCCTGCTCCAAAACCGAGTGTTTCGAGAAGGCGTCGAGGAGCCGTCAGTGCAGCTGTCATTACCGAGGAAGATGCGGCTTCTTATGTGAAAAAGGTTCCGCTTGATTCCTTCATGTCGTTTTATGTCTGTCTTATTTTTTTTGACTGACTCAAATCTTTCCTGCATGCCTTTCTATTCAGATAGATTTTTGTCCTAAGTGATTTTTTTCATAGGTTTTTCAAGGGTAGAAAGAGGGCCATGGAGGGGGGGGGGGTACTGATTCCAATTTCCTGCACTGAAAAAATCAAAGATCCCAATTCGGAAAATGGAGAAATTCCCATATTGATGTGCATGGCAATCCGAATTTCAATATAAATTTTACATTCTCAAATCCCAGTCCCAATAGGTCTAGTCCCATTTTCCCAGTTATTAAGGTGAATGCCTGTTCCTGATTTACCCCCTCCAAACCCTCTATAAAGGGGTCTAGTTGTAAGCAGAATCCGAAAATTAAAGACTCTGCGTCAGAGATCATGCCACTAAACCTTTCAGAAATTTGTGACAAAATGGAGCTTAAATTCTATTTGGAAAGTAATGTTTTTGTCGCAGAGATCTTAGGTGTGCACAATCCTTTTGCAACTTAATTTCCATAAAAACAAGCTGCTCTATTGCAGTATCAGAGAAACGCAGAAGTTTTTTGCTCTTGCTTATATTCAGCACAGCAAAGGGAGGTATACATATGCTCTGTATTGCAAAATCTCCCAGGCTAAAAATGTTAATGTAAATATAAAATAAATTCACCTCACTTGGACAGGCTAAAATCTCAACCGGAACTGAAAACTTCCACACAAATATGCTCCTGACAGTGTGCAAGTGACAAGATGTCAATAAGCTAACACTAAACTAAAAATATTGGTACAATTAAAACTAAAAATTATCCGTACAATTATCAGAAAAGTCTCCTTATTTATGCCTTAAAGAAAAGAAACACTACTAGGCTCTGGAAAAAGATGGTCCATTTTGTAACAAAATGATTAAGGGTGCTGTTACTCAAGGGAAGGAGAGTTATGGCCCATACGTTATCAGAATAAAATCTCTAATGCTGTAACTAGATTTTTCTGAAATTTTTGCATCCACTTTTTGTAAAAAGAAAACGCTGGATTCATTTTTCCTCTTTAGCCCATCCTAAAGGCCCCATGATGCCCCTAGCCTCAAAGTCTGGAGATGTTTCATTTGATTGATGTATGTTGTTTCCCATAGGTGATCCCAAAAGACTACAAAACGATGGCATCACTTTCGAAAGCTATTGAGAGAAATATTCTGTTTACACACATGGATGACAATGAAAGAAGGTTTGTGAAATACCTTGAGTGGCAAAAATAGTGACACTTGAACTTTTTATTTTACACTCTCCAGAGAGTAATGCCTCAAAAAGAAACTGCTTTAAAAGTTGATTCCAGCAGTATGCAGCTTGTTGGGTTATTTTCACACAAACATGTGGAAATCTATACAGCTTTTCCTGAAAATATCAATTTTTTGATACTTAGAATATAAAAATAAAGTGCATCATTCCTTTTTACCAGAAGTACGTTTTTTCTAAGAAAAAACTTAGAAATACCAGAAATACCCAAAAAGAACAGAAAATTGAAAAAAAGATGTGTTTATTTGGCAAAACCAAATTATCAACTCTATTTCAATTCAATAACAACAATGACACATGAAAACTTACAGCCAAAAAATTGGAGTTATTAATAAAATGGGAAAACTGAACATCATGGTAGGCATGTGGAAACTACCTTATCTATTCTATGTTGTTGCATGTCTTGCATTTGCATGTTCAGCATAAAAAGAACCTTTCCAGATTCAGATTTTCTGAAAAATATTATTAACTTTATCTCCACAAGCCTGATTTATCCATCACGGCGCAACAAAAACTAATAAATCCCATTACATTTTATGTAATCTTGTAATCGAAAGTTTAATCTTGGGGCAGGTCTATCTCTAGACAAAGTCCGTCCAAATCATACTCTAATGAAACATTTGTCACAAAAACTTTCAAAAACTCCAAGTGATTCACATTTTTGGTGCTGGAATTTTGTATTACTAGACTTTTTACAAATCATTCTGTTGTGATTCCAGGCCAAAATGTAAATAACATAAAGAATACCTCCTGCAAAAGTATCCTCCTGAAGTACTGTCCAAACCATCATAATCAAAAGTCCAATAAGACATTAACTAACAAGATGTAGTGGCAGATTTAGGATTCAAAGTTGGCGGCAGTTGCCCTCCCCTTGTTGATAAAAACAACTCTTAGTGCCCACTTTCTAGAAGTTTCAAGCCCATATGAATAACATATTTTGAATATTTCTGTTTAAAAAAAGCATTTATTAGTGTCCTTCCCCCTCCAATATTTGATCTGAATCCGCCCCTGATAAGATGGACAAAAATTACAAACATCTTCTATCTTGAGGTTCTTCGGATTTTCATTGTGAGATGTTGTCTTTTAGTTAATAGCCATAATATTATTTTATTTTTAGTGATACTTTTGACGCAATGTTCCAAGTGAAACATGACGCTGGAGATGTTATTATTGAACAAGGAGCTGAGGGAGACAACTTCTATATCATTGACAGTGGGGAAGTAGATGTAAGTTCATGCCAAGTTCATAAGTCCATTGATTGGCTGACGTGTTTATTGATACAAATTGGTTGAACTGGGATTCTTGTATCAAAAAGATATCTTCTTTTAAATGCTAGTCATCTCTAATGATGTCTTCGTTCTTGATAACCTTAAATCAGGCCTTTTCGTTGTAAGAGGTCAATGACTCCGTGCAAAATCAGTTACCAGAGCTTTTGTCCTCACAAAATCATGTTTTGTCTCCGGGAAATTCGTGATAGAATATTTAATCAGGACAGTTTGTTGAAAACTTTAATCTGGCACTCCACTTTCCTAAAATTACATCATTATTTCAAACACCAAAAAAATAGACTTGTTACCAAAGGTCTTCTTTCAATGTTGCATACACTCAAATAGTGTTTGTTTGAGTTTGGTGTGACCGTAAACCCTACAAACAAATATTATGTTCTCAAACAACTTAAAAGGAAAGATCAGAATTTAGAAATAATCCAGGATAAGGGAGTCATCTTCCTGCCCATTTGGCTTATACTTCTAGACTGTGTAGGAACCCATAAAGTGAAAAGAGTTTTCATGGACAAAGGCCCTCGTAATGTCATTTACTGGAGCGATTTGCCAGCCGGGTGATTTATTTTTCAAGAAAAGGCCTGCTAAATTCAAAGTTGCTTGTAAAATATTCCTTTGTCATCCAACAAAACCATGGTCCTACCCCACAATGTCCATGATGCCAACTATTCATTTTTTAGTCATCGTGGTCATCAGAATGGTAGTTGCAAAAAACATTCAACTGTTTGAAGTGTTTGTGTCTGTAATTTGATTAAAACTTTGCTGATAATGTACAAGACTTTTTATTCACTCACATATTATTTGTAGGTGTTCGTGAATGATGAGCTTGTGACATCAATTACCGATGGAGGGAGCTTTGGAGAGCTTGCTCTTATTTATGGCACCCCAAGAGCTGCTACTGTAAAAGTAAGTACTATTCATGTATATGTATTATGTATGTTGGTGTGTATTATGTATGTATATGTATGTAAAATACCTGATATTGGCCACAGTAAATTCCTTTTCACGATATTAGACTTGGATAAAAACTATTTGAAAATATGCCATACAGTACAACAGTCTGTATTAAAAAAACTGGACATCTTGTTACCTGCCTGCTGCTTGTATGTTATTACAGTATGAAAGCTGTTGGAAAGTGGTTTCACTTGTTGTTGCAAGGAATGTTTTTCAATTATTTTCAGGTAGCCAGTATGACTAGAATATAGATAAATCAATTGTTAAGCTTTTCAATGCAAAATAAACGTTTCTGTTTTGATTTAGGCCAAGAGTGATGTGAAGCTGTGGGCAATAGATCGTATAACATACAGAAGAATATTGATGGGCAGCCAGATTAGAAAGAGAAAGCTGTACGAGTCTTTCCTGGGCAAAGTGAGCATCTTGGAGTCTCTGGACAGCTGGGAGAGACTGACAATCTGTGATTCCCTTGAGGCCTGCACGTTTCAAGATGGCGAGGAAATTGTCAAGCAAGGGGAGCCAGGGGATGAATTCTTTATCATTGTTGAGGTAAGTTAGAAAGTTTTTAGACCTGGGATATGGGAATCCCCTATTCTGACATAAGTGGATTTGGTCAAAGTCCAAATAACTGTTCCAGGTCTTATGCAAGAAATTTAATTTCATTTTAATTTTTGCTAAGGGGATTCCTCATTTTGCAGAAACAGTTAGGGCCTAGTTAGAGAATTAAGTAATGGGTGAACTACCACAATATTGCAACCAACTTTGAGTGGTCTTTTAGTGGCTGTGTAAGCCGCTTTCTACTGTACATCGTACATCTATACAATGGAAGAATTTGCAGTTAATTTTTCTGCATGAAGTTAACTGCACAAACCCCAAAGAAGTAGTAAGGTCGTCCCCCAGAAAAATAAATGAAATGATTGCAGATTTCAGATAGCAAGAGATTTTTTCCCGAAAATCACAAAATTCAAAGCCACAGGAAATAGTGGCTTGTGCATGGTTTGCATGGGAATAAACTATTGGTTTGAAATTTTCAGTTTTCTAGTAGTTATGCATTGATACATATCTTAAAATGATTATTATTCATTTTCTAGGGTCAGGCAGCCGTTTTCCAGCGGAGAGGCCCCACAGAGGACCCCATAGAAGTCAGCAAACTGGCTACATCAGATTATTTCGGTAATACTAACTTTTTAACATGCTATTGAGTGCCAATCAGTCGTTCCCTCTCTTAAAGTTGAACAATTTCCTACGCTTTTATAAAAAATGTTACCCATCCCCCACTTTGTCCTTTAAGATACACCTTCATGAGTTATTCTAATTTCCTTGTTCTTGGTGGGGATTGCCGAGAGGTTGGATTACTCCACCCTCATTCAAGGGAATAACGAGGTTTGGTCACATTGAGAGGAAGGACCAGGGTCACACTGCTCGATTAGTGAACCTATCCAGCGGGCTCTCTGTGCTTCCCACATAAACCATGCCTTATGAAGATAGTAAGCATATTTGCCTATCAACTAACAATACACTTCTTCGATTAGTCTACCCATTCAGTAGGCTCATTGTGCTTTGCACATAAACCAATACCTTACGGAGAGAGGAAGCGTATTTGCCAATCAACTATCAATGTACTAATTCGATTAATCTACCTATCCAGTGGGCCCTTTGTGCTTTGCACATAAACCAATACCTTACGAAAATTGTGAACATATTTGCCTATATACTATCAACTTAACTCAACTTATTTCTTCGTTCAGGGGAGATTGCTTTGGTGCTGAACCGACCTCGTGCCGCCACGGTAATCGCACGAGGACAACTGAAGTGCGTGAAGCTGGATCGTGCAAGATTCGAGCGTGTTCTCGGTCCGTGCATTGACATCCTGCGAAGAAACATTCAGCAGTACAACAGTTTCGTGTCTCTGGTTGTTTGAGGACTTACAGCTCGTTCATTTGATTTGCTGGACTCAAGAATGTGTAATTAATTACTTCTTCACCCTTATTCGTTGTTGTTTAGGGGAAAGTGGGAATAGGGAGGGGGTATTGTTGAATACATTAACTGTCAAAATTTTGGACGGTTGAAATTTCGGACTTTGAAATTTGAACCGTCTTAACATTTTACCGTCAGAAACCGTTACCGTCCAAATATTTCGCTGTTTTGAAATTGGGAAATTAATATAACCCTTATAGAATTATATCATGGTTGTAAAACACTGTAAAAACAATCCCTGGTGAAAGAATACAGAATTTGCCTCGTTCTCTTCGTTGTTCCGCCCCTTTTGTCCAAAACACTGCAGAAGCTGTGTCGAAGTCCCCTGAATTGAAATCGCAAATTTTATTCACTTATTCAAAATTAGCTCACATCGACAAATGGCAGATCCCGTTTCATGCAATGTATGATGGAATATGCTCCTTGGCTACACATAGTTACAAATCTAACGGCTGCAGCGAAGAAAGCTTAGGCCGTCACAATTTTCGTAGTCAAACGTTGCTAAGGGGCATTTTCCCACCATGCTTTGCGTGCAATAAGATCCACCATTCTAGCGGAATCGTCTATTGGAAAACCACTATCCAATCGACTACCAACAGTTCTGAGCTCAACGTTATGGTTTCAAACCCATGACTCATATTATAAGCACCAAGGGGCTGGTTTAAATTTAAGGAAAATAGGTCCGACTTTAGGTTTACAAAAATTGATGTTTGTGTTAAATGTTGTGTCGATACAGATACCCAACTGTATAATAGTATACCATGCCTTATGAATTTATGTACTGTATAATAGTATTATTATGATCGTTAGTGTTTAAAAGTTAAGTAGTTAAAGGTATCAAGGTATTTATTATGTGTACGATCGGAGTCTGTGTTTTCATTTAGATATTCTACTAAACAAGTTATTTAATATAATTGCAGAGCTTGGGGCCAGCTCTCTGTAATCCCAGGCCAAATTGCCAAGGGAGTCCCGAGTTGTTGTTTTGAGCCGTGAACATCTTGGTTCCTTGTCCCCCTCTCTGTCTTGGGACCCCTGAGAGCCAAGCAAGAACTTCCTCGCGTAGTTTTCAAGCCTCTTATTTTGGATTGAATTGAATCGGTATTGAATTGCATGATTTGAAAATCGAGCATTTGGCAATCCTTGAGGCCATGCTTGCTATATTTTCAAAATGGCGGATCTGTCAGAAGTTTTCGCGGTGACAAAGGTTGCATTTAGTCGAAGCTTTTCTCTTGAATCAGTACAAAATGCAAATGAAGTAATTCTTTCATCAAATAGTAATGGTTTCGTAAGATTTAATGTGAGTATATTTTGTTGTGTGATAAAGAATAAGGCTTGCTTTGTAAACTTGAACGCATAAAGGCCTAAGGAAAAAGGGCCTATAAACAAGCATGATGAGATGCTAAGCTAGAATTGGAAAATAAGGCCGTTAAATGCCTATAACATGAATTATGTAATAAGATGAATCTATGTCTTCTTTCCTGCGCTTCTGGGCCTCCAAAGGTCATGTATTATTTTGTTCCCTAAGCCCTCTTTTTCCTATATAAACTATTAGGGCCTAGGTATTGTTCTCCAAACAGAAAGCCTTTGTTACCCACTTATACCTTACCTGCACCAAAAATATCCAGCAATGGCTATGACTGGTTTGTGGTGCTAAAGCTGCCCAGAAATTGTGGCCGGGTGCCAGACTGGAAAGTTGCGATTTTGCACGGGCAAGAAAAGTCACATGCCCATTGTTTTCTATTGTTTCTTCATGTTGTGCGCGGGCAAGTTATTGCCCGCGCATGGCAAACTTTCCAATCTGGGCCGGGTGCCTAGCAATATAGGCGTAGTAATATAATATGTTACATTGCTCTTGAAATCTCACCAGTTTTTAAACTTTTAAACTCCTGTCTGGATCTACACCTGAATATGAAGTGCATCTGGTGTGTGGTTTCTTACTCTTGAGATGCATTCAGGGGGAGTCTAGACTGCGGGGCAGCAGAGTGGGACCTGCACCTACAAGTTAAACATTAGAACAATAGAATTAAATGATACGAGAAATGCATTATATTACATTGGCGTAAATTGAATATTTTAGTAAGAAAATCTTGAAGATTGTGCATACCCTAGAAGAACCTTACCTGCTTCACTATTTTAGCTTGTATGAGGACCGCTATTGAAATAAAGTGTTCATACATCAATATTTTCTAATTCTTTACTCACTCATAGTCATAATTTTTTTTAGATGGATTCTATGAAAATTGCTCAAAGCTGGCCGCTCTCTCAAAATCAGACTTTGAACACATCTTGTGTTTTCCATCCTGAGAATGGCAAATACTATGCAGTAATAGACAGTGTAAGTTTTTCATTATTGCTGCCTTATTGGGTAGAAAAATGTGTCTGCCATCTTTGACCTGTCGAATGACCACTCGACTTCATACCGTAATGCATAGATCTAGAGCCTGGTGCTTGTTAACATTTTGGTCTTGGGGGCTTATTCAAGGGGTCATTTAAAAGATGGAAAAAATGATTTCCTCTAAATGAACACTTTGTTCCCTCCTCATTCTTGACTGTATTGGACAGCCTTGTAAACTCTTTTTTGATAATTGATTGGCTTTTATTCAAGGTAGTCACTTGTTGAATGCTTTACCTATGATATATTTTATCAAAATTCAGGTCGAATTGGGCCGAACAATAATTGCAGTGCTTTCTATTTTCATGTCCATGTCGGCCCCTAGCACTATTACTTCTGCACCGTATATAATGTTGGTCCACCCTAGTTGCTCCACTGTAAAGCATCTATCAAAAATCTAAATAATTTTTGAGAATGAAAATGACTTTTGTAGGACTCTAACCCACAAATGCTAGATTGGTACCCTAGAGGGCTAGATAATAATTGCAGTGCTTTCTATTTTAATGTCTATATTGGCTTCAAGCTCTATTACTTCTGTACCAAGATGTGGCAATGGAGGATATAATTTTTTGCTGTAGGATTTCAAGTACAGAACGGAACATGTAGATGTTGAGGTAGATTAGTAGACCCGTTCCTTTTTGGGGTATCGAGCAAGTATTAGAAAACCAATTGTTGTCAGAATTGAATAAGCATTCCTTCTTAGCATCATGTTTTCAATAAGCCCATCAAGATTTGCTCAATTTATTATGGTAATCTCTCATAAAACTATGAGATTCTGAAGGTCATAATTTCTTGTGGAAATACTCAATAATATTTCTGTTTTTTAGACCTTATATTCTTGGACTGGAGTTGACTCTTGCTTGTCAAATGCAACAGTACTGCAGATGAATAAATCTGTTGAAATTCAGAGGCTGCACCCGGTCCAGCTAAATAGAATTAGTGATTTGATTCTCATTGACTCTCAAGGGAATGCCTCTTTGCTTTCCAAATTGGATCAGTCAGTTAAAGATAGTTCTACAAAAGACAAAGAAGAGGAAAATATGACAAAAAGGTACACATTTTCCCCCTATTATCAATTATCTTAGATATCTAAAGTGGCTGAATAATGAAAAATAATCAATTTTTAATGAATAGTGATTTATGGAAAGGAATCAAGAAAAACAGGGAAGCTTCTTTAAGCTCTTAGATGAAAAATGTAAATATTATTCAGTTACTAAGCTCTAATGAAAAGAATTTGATAAGCAAACCTCAACTTTCTCCTTCCACGATCAATCATAGAAGCAAGTTACAGATATGATTTTAGAAGAGAAGCGTTTGATAGGTAAACTAGGAAGTCATTTGATGTACTTTCTTTCAAATGAATTGATTTTCTGTCCACAGTGTATGTTCATTTAGCATGCTCAAGAGTTAGTAAATAGTTCACCAATAGTTTATTAAGTCTGTGTTTTGGATTTCTGATAGAGTGCCCAATGCGTGGTGCAGAGCGTTATATAAATTGAGAAGAAAAGTGTCAAGGAACTAAACTAAGCATCTCGACAAGCCTGTTTGGCGGTTACCCACTCATCAGGAGATTTTTACCAATAGTTTATGTTTGCAGTTGTTAGTTTATTCAAGCTTTTACTGTTTCTAAAGTTTAGCTCTATTCTAGAGTTCTATACTAATAAAAGACTATTTAACTGACAGTTGTGAGTGACGTTAGGTAGCACATGGTAGGCTCTGAATCCTTCACACAGGTTGATTATAGCCAGTTTTGACTCATTACCATGTGAATTTGGACTTTCACCATCAGGCTTTTTACTGAACAGATAACTGAAACTTTGGTTTTTCATTCCTTTGAACCTCTGGAAACTTCTCAACCAAAGTCTTCTAGCAATCTTTTTAGCAATCTTGTAGAGCTTGACCAGAAAAAGCCCAACTGTTATATTATTATAAGCTTTTGTTTAAAAACCCACCCATATAACCAGTACATCAAGTATCACAATATATTGAACTACCTATTGTGATCAACCTTACCAATTTTGTTTTCTCTTAGATACATCTGGAGTACTACGATGGTTAATAATAAAGGCTATGATACTTGTGATATTGCTGTTGTTACCAAACATGTAAGCTTGGTCTTTTTTACAATTTCTTGCATGATATTTTGATGGGGTATGTGAAAATTATTTGAACAAATTGAATGCTTATCTGTGGTATCTCCAGGCTATGAATATCATATTGAATAATATTGTAAAACAGGTTCATACATAAAACGAATGATTAGCACCACTTTCCTGCTTTAGAAAATTATTGAAAGCCATATGGTTCCAGCTGGCAGAGACCTGTCAAGGGTGGCCCTCAGATCAATTGTTCTTTTTTGTGCTAGCTCTGTTTTTTGAACCTATTTTTCTTTGCATTGCTTTTTGAAGAACATGATTGAGATTTGTATGAAAATTGAAAAAAAATTCAGCCCTACATCTTTGTTTCTCTAATTATAGATGAAAGATTACAAATTAAGCATAACCACTGGGAAAGAGGAAAACCAGAAGATAACTCTGGAAGAAGCAAAGGAGTTTGTTTTAACCCCTCCATCAAAGGTATCTAATGATTTAGTTTTGAAATCAATTATAAGTTTGATATATTACCAAATCAGTAAACATTTTGCGACAACCCTAGTCTTATAATGTAGTTATAATATTTCTTCACATTATTCCAAGGGTAGCAGAATTCTTCATAATGTGTCTTGCTCTCATCACATTGCTGAAATAAGACTGATTTTATTAGAGTATCCAGCTTTCTAGTGGATTGTTAAGCTTGATTTACAAAAGTTCTACCCAGTGACGGTTTCAAGGAGGGCCATTGCCCCAGGCCCCATGCTCATCTGGGTAAAAAGGGCCCCTCAAAATAACCTGAATTGCAAAATACCATGAAGAAAATATCAAACTTGGTCAAATCAAAGTGTTTGATCCCAGGCCCCCAGTGTCTAAAACCACCACTGATTCTTCCTGCTGTCCATGGTATCCTGCTGTCCATGCTGTCTTCCTCAGTGCGTGCCATGAAGCTGTAGATTCAATGATTATTGATTTATATCCAATTCAGAACTTAAATATTTTGTTTTCATTGGTAAATGAGCTGATCATTCTGAATAGGAAACCTGAAAGCCCATGCCTCCTTGCTTATTGTAACATAGATTTGGGCCCTCTTGCAGCTAGGGTTTGAAATACCGCAGCATATCACTATCAAAAGACTGGGTCTGCCCGCAAAGCCATTACAATATCATGGCTATTATGATCATTTATGAAGCTTTGAATTTTTATCAAAACAAGCCCTGACTGTTTTTTCTTCAAGTTATGTTCTTGACAATTTTTGATTTTTTTGATTTATCAAGCAATTTCTTGCAGGGGTCCCGTGTATGTAGCTGCACAGTGCAAGGAAACAAGCTTATAGTGCTGTGTAAGTAAACTTGTTTTCAGATAGAATTAAGGAACTTTTCATTTTTTCTTTAGAGAGATAAGAAGACATCTTTGAATGTTCAGAACCCCCCCCCCCTATTTTTCAGTTTATGTCGAATTTTATGTCCCTTTTCACCACTACACCCTCCCAAAGGTAAAAACTTTGAGGCTATCCTTTATCAAAAACGTTCGGCAGAATGTAGCACCCCTTATTTTATCTAGCTTATTTTCATATTTTATGTGCAATGAAATTGCATGTATTTCAGAATGTGTTGCTTTTAATTGATATGATGGGATGGCCATTGTCTTTTCCTTCTATAGTAGGCACAATATTTAGTGTTATTGTTACAATTATACTATTACACTATGTACAGTTAAACTGCAATTATATCATATACTACAATTCTATATGTAGTATTATTGTTACTTGCTCAAGCTTCAATTACATCATATTACAGCACAGCCAGTGTGGTGATAACCAGAAGGGCACATTGGATCACATATACCTTGCTTTGCTCCTTGTCTTTTAACTTCTTGCGTAATCTTTTTGTATCTTGATCCAAAATTTGAAATCTGAAATAACTTTTTCCACAGGGTCAAAAAATTCAATTTGCTCATTGGATTTGGGGGCACCTAAAAGAATGACAGAGAAAGACGCATGCCTCAGTAGTAGAGAGATATTCAAGCTTCCAACCGAATACAAGATCAGTGCTAAAGGAACCTCAAAGGTTTGCTACAAGCTATTTCTGCTTTAAAATCATAATTGCAGGTGTAAATGCCCTCTTTTGGCTTTACATAACAAATGTGATATTTAAATGTTGCCTCATTGGGACAGGGACTGAAAGTAATGATCCCTAAAGTTTTTTTTCATGATTCAGGAAAACTAACCTCTATTTTCAGAGATTCCTAATTGATATCTGTATAAAGTCTTAAGTTCTGTAGTAATTCTACTTTTTAGATATATTTTTATTTTTATCATTTCAAAATTTTTACTTTATCCAGGCAAAAATTGGCAAAATTGACTCTGATCACATTTTCGTTGTTTCTAAATGTCTCAAAGAAGAAGATAGATTTGGTAAGATACATATCATTGATAACATAAAATATTATTTGAAATGAGAAGCATTTAGGTTACGCTTTTAGTATGAGCATTTGATATAAGCTTTGGGACCAGCTTTTATTTTCACCTAAAATGCAAAATGATATATTTTGCTTTTTTTAGGTATCATCAGTATAATAAACACGAAATTTGGTACAAAACAATCGAGCATCACGTTCCCACTAGGCTCAGATGATACACAGGAACACACAGAAGAGCAGGAAATCTTGGCTGCTCACTTTCATGCAGGTCACGTGATTGTTGCACTGTCGAATTCAGTGGTGGCGTCATCTTGCCAAATTCGCTCTTCTTCGCTGGCTGCTTCCATAGGAAAATTGAAACGACCAAGGTTAGTGGGATGGACTAAGGTCAGTTCTAACCATAATAACCACATTTTGGGAACTTTTAGGTAGTGTTTACTCAGGATCGGTTCCATTTGGAAACGGACGAAAACAGATACATATAGGCCTTGCGTTTACACGGGACCAACTGGAACCTTTCCAAATGGAACTTCTAGCTGTGCCCAGATGGCTCCACTTACGAACTTGATCTTGTTGGAACCTTAAGCAGTTCCACTTGGTTCAGTAGGCAACGGCTCCAAAAAGGCCCTGTGTAAACACTGCTTTAGAGATTCCAGATTCTACCAGACATTTTTGCCTCTAGCAGAAAATACAAAAAACTTATTCATATACAAAAAAAATTGGTTGAGGAGTGTTTTTATATGAATTGAGCTTTCAACATAGGCAATTGATAATTTGCATCGTAGCCCTGTGGGTCCTCTAAGGGGGCAAAATTGTATTTGGGGATTTAGCATCTGGCCTTTTCCCTATGAAATTAATGCTGGAAACTGGATTTTAGGTGACATATCCACCTAACTTGAACCCTCCGCCTTTCACTTTTCATTTGATTATTTCTATTTGATGCTTCTCTCTGCCCAGTTCATCTTTATATAGTGACAAAGAATGCAATAATGGTTGCAAGTGAAGGAAAATTAGATTTTGACGTTAAGAAACTTATCAATCATATCTTCGTACCATGATTATGATGAAAGCTAAGATGCTCGTACAAAGATTAAATAGATTCTTATAAGAAAAAGAAACTGGGTGCACCGTATTTCAAAATGGATTTTTCCTGTACCTAACTATATTTTCTTTTTATTCTGTTTAGGTCTGCAAATTTGGAAGTCAGTAATACACGCTTTGCTGAGACACCTTTTGTCGTAACAACACAGCTGAAACCATTGCTGAAGGTTTTACATTTTTTCTTTTCATGAATTATCATCCTGTAAGGAAAGATTCTGTCTCGATGTATAATCACCACTTTGACTTTAGCCAAGAAACTACTGATGACTATAGAAAAGTGCTCATTTGGCTTGTGTAATTTAAAAAAAACCAACATTGCAAAATATGTTCATTTAGAAACATTTTGTATTATGGAGAAGAAAATTGATACCGTAGACTCTCTTTCAAATTATCTCAAGAATTATCTTTCCCTTTAACTCTTTATTCACCTCCTTTGTGTTTGGCAAATTTTGATCTAGCTTTGTTCGAATCATTACAGTAATTAGTTCTTGAAATGAGGAATAAATGCTGCTTTAAGTTTGATTTAATTCGTTAGAATGAAGAAGGACCCTAGAACTATGTGCCGTCTGTTAGCGGGATTCGTGTGAGTCAGGTTGATTAAATCCACTGCCTTGATATCTCAGTTGGTAGAGCACTGAAGTGCCAATTGAGTGGCAAAGGGCTCGAATCCTGCTCAGGTCACTCTCCATTCTCACAAATTAATTCAATTGATTTTCCAAATCTTGCTTCTTCTCAAGTTTAATTTTTAAACTGAGGGCCATTAGATTTACATAAAGTGTGTTAGAAAGATTCAATTATCATTGTTTACCCCCCCCCCCCCCCCTTATGGAGGCTTTTTCAAGAGTGTAGGTCTTATGTTTGAAAGATTTTTTCTTCTTTCGTGAGGGTGAAGGCTTTAGTGACAATCTATTTCATTTTGCAGACCAACAAAGAAGACTGGATGCAACATTTTCTCGTAAAAAACGAAAAAGAGATGAAAGCTCTGGAGCGCCTTTCAGATCCAAAAAAGGTTTGTAGTTTAGATAACCTGTATGTTGATAAATGAGTCGTTTTTGGTATGCACCGTCATAATAGGCGGCAGTTTTTATCCAGGTTCTTTCTCTTATTACAATACTTAATTCAATTCGCAGCCTGGGAGCAAGTAACCCCCTCCCCCCCAATTATACTGGAGGGCGGTTGAGTTGCTTGCAGTTTGCATCAAATATGTGATTTATATAGGGGCTTCAAAGTGAGGGTCCTACACATGGCTCAACAGCCTAAGGGTAGGACTCCTAACAGCTGGCCTGAGTTGCTTATATTACTCATTGCTTAGAATAAAGAATTGCCCAATGTGCTAATTTATTGCTAGATACGACCTAAAGACCTGATGTAGTATGTTTGTATTCAGCCTAGAAATGATTACATCAGTTTCAGATAGGCATTTAACAGGTGTCAAATGAAATTAATTCATGCAGTTTATTTGATAATTTAATTCTCATCGCAGACACCGACTATTGAGGAATTCACTCGTGAACTAGATTCCTACCTAAACAAGCTGAAAAAAGGTATGCAAATCTATTCCTTCTTGTACTATCATATTATTCTCTTTTGTATTCATTCCTTTACAGACGACATCCTTTTAGAAAACATTTAAGTAATGAACATTAATTTATAATGCATGGTCTACCACGGGAAATTAAATCATACCAGAGCAGGCTACTACAGTTGACATATACCCCCTTCGGGTCTAAAACCCGAGTTGCTGCAACCAAAGGGGGGTGTGCCAACCTATCAATATCCTATGTCTCGAACCCGTTTACTGTGGCCCTGCCCAAGTCATACCTTGAAAACCCAAAAACTCACTCCTTGGCAAGCTGGACGGAGATTATAGTTTTATAATAAGAAATAGAAACAAGAAAGGAGACTGACTCTCTGTTACTCAAGATGAAACTTTAAGTAACAGAGAGCCAGTCTCCTTTCTTGTTTCTATTTCTATATTGCTCTGTACGTTCGTACATCGAGCGCTGTGATGCGGCATTGATAACGCATTCGCTATAGAGATAGTTTTATTATTAGTTTTATATTGAGAAAAACCAGAAAGTATTCGAGGAAATCTTTATTTAAGTCATTTCCCAAGACTAGCTAAATGGGTCTTAATTATGATTTGATTATATGTTTTGCATAAAATTTGCATAAAATTATATTATTTGCATTAAATTTGTTTTCTGTCAGGCAAGTCGAAACAAGGAGAAACACAGGACGGAGACTCTGATGAGCCGAAGATAAAAATGAAAAAGACTGATCATCAATTGAAGGTATTTCGATGTCGCAAGATTTACTAGATTCTGACTTAAAATAATCAAATCTGGTAATACCAGTTTACCGTGCATTGGTGTTGCTTTTTAGATGCTGCGTCATCTGGAACCATTGCTTTTTGGCATTTAGTTTTGTTGTTTGATTCACAACCTCTCCATTATTGCTTTCATTGAAAATTTTCAATTCATTGGTTGGAATTTGATCACATGCACTTTAATAAATAAAATAGCAACTTCCTGTCTAACACTAGAGTATTGAGATGGGCTCTGCTGAGCTCATGAAATGGTCACACTCTATCAGCCTTAGATTATTCCTAACGTCACTCGTGAAGAGTTGCAAAATCTTGGTATAGAAGAGTTTTAATTCGGAATTTATTAATTTTGAATTCATGGCCTAGTTTGACAAGCTTTGGTTCACCTAGGTCATGTGGAGTACTTTCTTTTTTATCACTCATTATCAATTTGATTTCAGAGCTACGATGTGATAGTTCCTGATGCGTTCACTGAAGCTGTTCTTGGTCGCTGCATTTCAGATGACGACTTTTGGTCTAGCAGTATTATTGAAAAAGTTCTCTCAACAAGTTGTATTTCTCAAAGGTACGACAGGCTTTGATTGCTACACAACTTCAAATTCAAAATAACAGTCTTTGATCGCTACAGAATTCCAAAATATTAGTATTTTATGGCTACAGAATATGAGGATGGTTAGGAAAATTAGACACGATATCGAAACATGTAACTATTAAACGAAACTATTAAAGCTTTGCGTCTAACACTCGTCAGAGTAATGCATCAGAAAGAGAACTAAGATGAAACCTAATGAAGTTTTGATATTCAGGTGGATTGAAATTGGGCAATCTGAGAGGAGGTGAGTGGTTGATATTGTGAGAAAGGAATTAGATTGGGGAGGATAGGTTATTTACGTTGAGATTTGTTACAAACGAGGTGTTCGTTGTAAAAATCCAATATGACCTCTTCCTTTCAAGCACAAAAGAGTGTATGAAGATACTTTCGTAAAGAACTATTGATTTTGATAATGCTTTATTTTTCTTTTATTTGTAGCTTATGCTCTGAACTAATTGGAAAAATTTTAGAAAAGAACTCTTTGGTAAGAAAATTGATTGTGTTTTTAAATGGATCTTTCAACTTATCTGTAATGAGGGTGTGAATGCCTCAATATTACAAAATGATTAGAACTCCATTCAGTATCTACTTATTTTCAATATTTAATTTTAGAGTCGCCCTTCAGCAAATCTTATTTAAAAGGGATCCTCTACAAAAATATGTGTTACGATGTGCTTGATACAATAATCATCTACAAATAAATGAAGTAAATAAATTTACAGATAAAAGGAAATAAAAGTTTGAAAAGACTTCTTTAAAGCTCAATCCTTGTTTGATATTTATTTGTAATTTTCATTTCAGAATATTATGGAGAAATGTCTGGAATATCTTACAGAAATTCGAGAGGCAGATATCATGCGGTGTCTACGTCACATCCTCAGGTAACGTTTTGCTTTTACCTTGGTTCTTTTCTTTAGATATGCAATTTAGATAATTTGTTTGGATGAAGAAGAACCCCAGAAGGAATCGGTTAGTTACTTGAGATGAAGTAACTACCTTTATTTTGATTCGGTAAGTCCTGTGTAGTTGTCAAAGAATGCGGATAGGTTCGTTTCTTCATTTGGTGAGTGGTGGTGCAATTTGTGCGATTGATATGCTTCGGGTTTATCAATTAAATGTGTTTGACCTACAATCTCGGGTTGTCGATGGAATTTGTTTTTCTTGTAGCCAAACTCCTGATAAAAGTGATCCGAAGAGCATTACAATTTTGCATGGTATGAGTAAAAAAGACGAGCTAAAACTGGACAGTCGCTGTTTCCGAATCCTGTATCTTTTTCGCTTTATTTTCATAGAAAGCTAACTCAGGTTTCACAACATGACTAGTACAGTGCATTTGTTTAGATTTGATTGAATTTCAGCTTTTTAGAATTTTTGCAGGGTTGCTTTCCCATTTTTTAAAGACAAGCAGCACAATACACTTATATATTGAATCAAATAATTTTCTACTGGGGGGTAATGGTCTTTTTGAAAATTAAAGCCAAATAGACCTAGTATTGGGGTAAGGTCTCCAAGCTAAAACAACAGATCTTGTTTGATTACGCTGTTTATCATTCATTTCATTTTCACTTTGTGATCATTTTCACTTTTATGATTTTCACTTTGTTTGCTTTACTGTTACTTTGTCCTTAACCAACAACAGATGTAGAATTTTGAATTATCCATTCAACGACTACACAATGCAAGAATCCTTGAGGCAACTGAACAAGCAAGAAACTAAGGTATGTGAATGCATCGAAATCGCATGTCATCCCCCCCCCCCCTGACTGGGAATATTGTATCTAACTATCACTGGGTCACGGCATGGAAAAACACCTGATTTTGCACTGGTTGCAGGTAATATTTTTATTGGATTCTGAATTAAAGAAAATATATGTAATTAACAGATAACACTAGAACAAACTATGCTCTGAGTAATAATTGAGTAATATTTATACTTTTTATCTTTATTGTTTCAGAAACTTCTACCGATTCTTTTCAACTTCCTTGCCCAGCAGTCCAGAGGAGCTGATGTGCAAATATCCCATGAGAAGGTAAGGCGACATCATTTTCTTGCAACCCATTGTTAGTTTTCTTGTGTGCTTAAAATTGTGAAGAGGTTCCTGAAGGGGTGTACTGATCCCCATTCTCAGCACTGAAATACTCAAAAATCTCAATCCTTATGAGGAAAATAGTAAAATTCCCAATATTGACGTATTCTAAAATCCCAATCATAATTTACTTTTCATTCCTCAATTCCAGTCCTTAGAAGTCCAATCCCATTTTCCCAGTTGATAAAAAGACAAATCCCAGTTCCCAATTCACCCCCTCGTGACCCTCTTAATAGTAAAGAGGGTCTTACAGTAAAAACACCTGTATATTACAACCAGTAAAAGGTTCATGATTATTTAGGAACATTTTGTCAACTGTGTATTTGGATGGGTGATATAAAGTGAAATGGCTGTGCATTTTAGCACTCTTTTACTTCCAAAATATATTTCACATTTGATCAGAGCAGTTTTTATATTAATGTTAAGAAAATGTTCTCTTAAATGCTAAAATTTCAGGATATAGTTTCTAAATAGAAGTTGCTCTTATATGTGGTTTTTACTGTATTGCATTTTTGAAATTACTCATCCTCCATATCTCGTCGGCCTAATCTAAAAGTTTCTGTTTTCCAATTTCTTTTTACAATCAATTGGTTTCTTGGGTAGCCAGGGTATTCCAGTAAGGCAAGCTACCCTGGCAAGGCGGGACGGGACATCTGGGCAAATGGGGTTCATGTTAACAGACGCTGATATTCTCTTCCAGGTAATAGATTGGTTATCAATGACAATAAATGCGAAGTTCACTTTGCTGATTCTTTCAAACGACCTCACACACATGTTCAAGAGACTTGAAAAAATAGTCGAGGGTCAGGTAAGGAGACGGCTCAAATTATCGTTTTAAATGGAGTACTAGAAATTGTCAAGTGACAATTGCATAATCTTACTCACTGACTGGCTAATACAGCTTGAAGATGGGAAAGCATGAATGGCGAAGGGAAATTTTTGCTCACCATGTACTGTGATCGGTACAAAACTTCAAAATAGCCAGAAACATTGGAAACATAGCGAAGTGGAAACCGAGTACTTAAGCTTTTCAACTGACACTCGACATAGTACTAAGTTAGAAAGAGAAGGAAACAGAAACCTGAAAAATTATTATATCTGGATTCTTAAAGATTGCATGACTGAGACGGGGGGTTGTACACAACATATATTAGTGTCTCTTGAAGTCTGGACCCTAGCTACATCGAAGACCGTTTTATGATCATCCAAAAACGTTTTAGTATCGTTACAAATCGCTTACGATTGAACCAGAGTTCCTCTTAAAACCACCTGGACCAGTAAACCAAGTCAATGCTGAAGTCAATCCAGCTCTTGGACTCTTATGCTTGAGTTTCACATAATTTGGTATTTTTTCTATTTGCAGATGAAGTTATGTGAACAATTAGAGACGATAGAGCCATATCTAAATTATTTCCAAGCGAAGTACACACTACCACAAGCAAAGAAAATCAAGGCGTACTCTGTAGAGACAATCGTACTATGATAGGTTGTAATGAATTTAAAAGATAAATTTTATTTTAGATTACTAAGCTAAAAGTTTTCTTTTTGATCCTTTGATATTCGAATTCTTGCAAGGGGTGTTGCAATGGGAGGGGGTTTGGAGAGATGTTGTACCCCGATCCTTTTTCGGCACGTAGTGCAATAGCAAAGTTTTATGGACGTAAATCAAGATTTCATTTTTGTCATCTTTCTTAGTTGACTTGGAGAGCGCATTTTCGGTAACTAATGGAGGAAACTTACCCTTTTGAGTTAGGAGCGCTGTGGATGGTGAAAATAAAATATTAGAAAAGCACAAGGCTACTGACTTAAAGGGGTCAGTTACCCCGTATTTCAGCCCCTTGAATTAGGCCTCGTCTCGATGATTCCATATTCAGTGCAATACTATGACAATTTTTGTGATAAAATACTCGTTTCGGCCTTGGTAGGTTGGTCTGTGAAGCTACTCTTGTTCTTTTATAAGAACCAGTAAATTTGGTTTGAAGCTGGCTTTTCTTGAATACTCCTCTATTTTCAGGCTGAAATGTTCTTAAATTGTTCCTATTCTTATAATGATCTGTGAGCCTTATTTGCTATTGGTTCTGATTAATTGTTATAAATTGTTAGTTTCTTGGCCCGTCTGATATCCCAATATGCTTTCAATTTGCATCTTTTTTATTTATTTCTTAGTCTTATGGCTAATTCTTACATATTGAGCAAACATTGCCAGCCTGAGCCTGTTCTTTTCGCGTTCTTAACATTTGGCCAAATTTGATTCTCTTGTTGAATTGTTCTTATAAAAAGAACAGAGTGTAGGAAACCAACAAACAACGATTCCATTAATTGCTGTTCGTAATGGTTTTACAAAAAGAGGGAAAGTACGTTATCCTTTCAAGAAAGTGTGGCTGTAATTAGGGCAAGGGTTGGGGTAACGGCCCTAACAGCAATTCAATTCAATTCTCACTTTGTAAGTAAACTATGCAAGCTGTACGTAGCTAGTAGTAGCCCATAATCGTCATAATTTCAAAATGGAGGTCTCATTAGGAGTATCTCTGTTTTTCTTGGTTTGCATATTGGGTTTTATCCAAACTATCCTAGTGTTTGGAGTACTTACCTTCTTACTATTCAGGTTAAGGAAGGTTAAAGGCAAAAGAATATGTATACTGGTGATAGGAGATATTGGAAGAAGTCCTCGAATGACAAATCATGCAATTTCATTGGCCAAACATGGCCACTTGGTCGACTTGGTTGGCTTGAAAGGTATTCATTCCTTCTTTACATAGGGGTAGGAGGTAAGGGGGCAGTCAGCCCGCCAACTTTCAATCTTTAAAATAAGGCCCATAAAGGGGCAAAAGTTTGCCCTCAGTTGGGTAAGAACCTTGTAAACAATTGGCTCTCAGCTCAATGGGCTAAAATTTTGGTGCCCCTACGCCAAATGTTTCTTTACACCACATCACTATCATTCTAGAGTTAGGCACAGAAAGAGTATTAGGGTATATGCATTCGTAGTTGAACTAAGACTGGAACTTTACTGAGTCCTGTGCTAGCGGAATAGAACAGTAGAAATTGGTTTACAATTATGGTTGATGGGGTACACTCATTCAGCTATGTGCCCCTAATAGAGGGGCGAAGGAGCTGGAGCAAATTCGAAATCATTCAAAGTTGAGTTTAAAATAACTAGAGGTTTCATTTTGCTTCTTTTCTAAATGTTAGACCGTACAATCAAAAGATCATTATCAAAGTGGATCCTTGCCCGAATAGACATTTTCTAAGTTGAGTTTCTTTTGCGTTATTTTCAAAGGTGCGGATCCCGTGAAAGAAGTAATTGAAAATGAGAACATCAGCCTGCATTATCTGGCTGATCCTCCTTTGAAACCTAAAGGTGTGTATGATGTTGGTATTTCCACTCTGAGAATTTAACCCAAAGTTGACACTAGCATTTTCAAAAGTTCCTATAGGTCAATATTTCTCAAGGAAACGAAACAAAGAAGCACAAGTTCTATTAATGCAGAGGCTTAGAATAAAAGGAAAACTATAATGTTACTCAAGCGTTAAAGTCACTTGTCACTTATTCAGAAACCATGTACATTAGATAGAATGTTTTCATGACTTATTATGAAGATTCACTATATCCAAAAATCAGTCTCATTTTAGAAGAATTGCAAAGACTTTTAATTACCAGCCTCGGCTGTTTATTTCAATGATTTTTGAAACAAATTTGCAACATCAGTTGATAAGCAATTTCATAACCTTAACCTCAATCTGCTTTTTGACACCCAACTTTTGTTTTTCAGGGATGCCAGGAATTCTTTTCTTACCTTTCAAAGCACTTTATCAAACCATCAGCATCTTTTTACATTTCATGCTGAAACTGGAGAAAAGCAGTCATATACTCGTTCAGGTAAATCTTCTTTATAACACATGAACAGTAATGCTTTTTGATTTGATATCAACACCCCCTTCTTTCAAGTTTCTCTGAGTCTGTGCTTCTAATTGATCTGAAAAGATCATACTCTCTAGAATTTCAAAGCTTTCTGAACTTATCAACTCCCATTGTCTAGGGTGGTGATAGGGTAGATTTTCTAATTTGTGTAAAGCTATCACCTTCCTGAACAATGGAAATTGGTAAGTTGGGGAGTTGGTGAATTGGGAAAACTATGATACCAATAGTTTTTGTCACTTGATTCCAAATGTTTTTGGCACATCAATAATATTACCGCCCTGAATCATCAGGTATGTCCTGTTTCCAACTCTGAGCTATCATTACTATCAGCTATCATCATGTATCATTACATCTCTTCTTTGTATTTTAGAATCCACCAACAATTCCTACCCTTGCTGTAACCTGGTTAGTTTGTATCATAAAGGGAAGCCACTTTGTCATTGACTGGCATAACTATGGGTACACGATATTATCCATGAATTTGAAGAGTAACACCAGTCCAATGGTAAAGTTTGCAAAATGGTGAGTGAGTTACTTCCAATAAGGGCCTACTTTGAGTCACAGCTTTTAAAAGCCAATTTTTGTATGGAATCAACGTTTCTGCATGGTTATATCTTACAACCTTCTATTATGATTATTTGATATCAGAGCCTTTTCTGGATGTTTATGTTGTTTATTTAACTTAAATGAGAGTAAAATTAAAAAAAAATCTATAAGAAAATTCATAAACAACAAGCTCTAAAATCTTTTGCCTTATGAAAAATTTGCTTTAACACTTATGGGAGGAACTATCACCTTGAAATAACCCTCAAGTATTTAAACATAATAATACGAGAGCCTAACTATCTAAGTTTGTAAAATTCTAATAGATTAATTCAAAAATAAACCATGCTTGTATTAAATGTTTTGATATAAATCTTCATCAGTAACTATACCATATCAAAGATAGTTTATTTTTGAATTAATGTATTTAAACGTAGTTAGTTACTGCTTAAGGTGCTAGCCTGACTAATGTCTGGCCTTGTTCGGAGGAGAGGTACAGTAGCAAGAGCTATATCCTTACCTATAAGGAAATTGCCTTACGAAATAATGTTTGAAATAACATGCATGGCTTTGAAGAAGGATTTAATCTGAAACACAAATCAATGCCTCATTGTGGATAAGCCTAGAGTTATAAACACCTCAAGGTCACTGTGCTAACTTATTGTCCTGCCTTAGGACAGTGATAGGTTGGCACACCTGTCTTTGGTTGTAACAACTCAGGTTTGAGACCCGGTGCTGGCGCATGTCATTGCAGTAGTTTGCTCTGGTAAATGTTACTTCCCCTGTTAGCTCATATCTTATGACTTGATGATTCCAATGATAAAGGAGGTTCTTATCTGTTTATCGCACTCAATTAAAACACAAAAATCTTCAATATTTGATTTTGATTTTGAGCATTGAGGCTCAGAACCCATCCCATTTAGAAGTTCTTGTAACAAGAAGCTGTTTTGTAAGCGCAGGCCATGGCATCTAGTTTTTTTCTAAAATTCTAAAAACCCCTTGAAATAAGAATCCAGTTTGCTTTTCCAAAGAACAGACCTGACTCATCTTCATCATCATCATAATTCTTGGGAACACTAATTGTCCTTCAGAGTGTCCCTATGTAAATGTTCGGTATAGTAGGGACGTAAAATCTATTTCATTCAGCATTAATCTTTGTATTTGGATTTTAGATATATTAAGATCTTTTTCAATTTTTGTCCATGCATCACGCTGATATTTTTTGTGATCAGTTGTAAAAAGGATTTTCCTTTTGCAAAGAGCTGTTTTTAAGTCTTGTAACATCTTAGAAATATGGAACTTATGGACGTACTGTTTTCTCTATTATTCAGGTTTGAGGGCTTTTTCGGCGGTTTGTCTGATTCTAATTTCTGCGTGACGAAAGCGATGCAGGATGACTTGAAGCAGAAATGGAATATAAGGTATGCTGGTCTATTCATTCACCTTTCTAGTCAATTTTCTTCCGTAATTCGGCTACAGAGATGGAACCTTTATTCATTAATTAAGCAAATGTTTAAAAAATGGTTTATCTTTTTCATCAGTGCATCAGTATTGTATGATAGACCAGTGGAAAGATACAAAGAAATTACAGTGGAAGAAAAACACAAGGTAAAAGTTTACCTTGAATTATTTCAAAAATGGATGGCTCTTTATCTATTTATCTAGGTTTAAGGTTAATAAGATTTACAAAATTGGAATTCGATTCTAACTTTTTATTGAGTATAGAACCCAACGTGCCAAATAGAATGATGGCAAATTAACTTTAAATCAACCTCGGCATGTGAAATGTTACCTTTTTGATAGCTTCAAATAGTATACAATACTTGGCATGATAGTCAGAACTTATCATGACAAGCCTTTGATATTTAATAGGGTCCTAGTCGTACTAAATATCATAGGGAGCTCTGCTAAATATCAAAGGCTTATCCTGATAGTGATGACTGTCATGTCAAGTATTGTGTCAGAAACAGCCTTTATAAGATCGAAAGTATTTACTTCGTTTGGGGTAAATAGTATTTTTTATTCACGGCACGGGTATATGCAGTTCTACTCAACAAAGAAACACCTTGTACCGGAGCGTAGAAAAAAGTGAGATTACGGTGAAAGGTCTTGAACTTTCAACTCCTTACTTAGAAATATTTATTTTCTTTTTAGTTGTTTGTAAGACTCTCAAGCCAATATCCAGAATTAAAAGGAGAAAGGTAATCGGACTTGATTCCTCCTTAATGTTATTGACAGCTCAGTGTTTCACTTTTGCCATGTCTATCATGTTTTAATGAATTGATAATTTAAAGTGCTAATGCAGCCAAATTTGACATACGGTTTTTTTTACTTCATATGAAAATTTCATCTTTTCTGATTAGTTTGGTACAATTTTCACTGTTTTCTGACGAGCGATCGATTTCATATGAATATTTAAAAACACGCACTTCGCTAGACACAGCTCCTCATTTGTGACGTCACATTGATGACTCCCGTTTTGCTGTCTATAGGATTTTGTATGGGAAATGACGAGCACGCGTTACATTTTTTTTCATAGCTCGCGTTCAGGTCGACCGATTTCGATTATGAATACAGCAGCCAAAGCGCAAATCTTTTCTCCACAATACCAATATTTTTTCGTAATTTTTTTATTCCGTTTTGAGCTGGAAATTAATCGTTGAAAATTAGCAACTCTTCACCAGGCGTGACGTCACACTGATGCGCCTTATTGTTCTTTCGCTGTTCCACAGGGAAACACTGTTTGCAGTTTATGGTTGTTCGCACTCTCCATTGTATGTCCCTGCTACGCAAGAGCGGCCACGCGATTTCTTTCTTTTGAATTCAGTCGCCATTTTGAATATGTAACAATGCTTTTCGAAGTGTCATTCAATCAGTGATTTTGCGGGCCGCAAAGCCTACAGGGATTGCGCATCAATGTGATGTCACAACTTGTCCTAAATTGTCTAGTCAAAAATGCTCAAAAGTCCAACTTTGACAAGCCATAGCGAAAAAACTACAAAGAATTGGGAGATTCTGTTTACACCATGTTAATTAGGACGTTGAAAACTATAGAATGAGGCAATAAAATCGATATGTAAAATTTGGCTGCATTAGCACTTTAATGATGTATGATGCACTTTTTTCTATTGTTGATACAAGAATCCAGTTATGATTTGATTGATATGAATCTTCTTTGTCTTTAGACCTGATTCTTCTGGGGATAGAATTTGCGAAGAATTCTCATCTTTCACGTCACAATCTGGAGATTCGTACAAAATGAGAAATGACAGACCAGTGCTTCTTATAAGTAGCACCAGCTGGACTGGTGAGTTGAATACTATTTTCATTTTAGTCTAATATGTAGGTTCAGGCAAATAACTTGATAAGAAAAAGAAAAATAAGAAGATTCATGATTTTTTATCTATAAGAATTGGACCTTTTAATCCAAAGGTCGTCATCAGAGATATGATATGGTAGAATTATTTTCATTTTACATTTTTGTACTCTTGGCTAAGAGTCTCGTTCATAGAGTTTCAAATCAAAACTCTAAGTATTTTTTGTTCTTCCTTGTAGAAGATGAAGATTTTAGCATCCTACTTTCTGCCCTTGAAGGTGAGTAATCTCTTCATAAAAACATGACCTACAGTAAAAACCTACAGCTAAGAAACTACAATTTTAGCACTTAGCCTGAACAAGTTCTTAAATAAATTGTAGTTAACAGCAGTAATGATTATGGTTGATTAATGGTTGTTTGTAGGTCTTTGGACACATCTTAAATACCATTATTTTTGATTGTAAAAATTAACAACCATAAAACCTAAAATTCGTAGTTTTTGCCCTTAAGATACGGTCTAAAAATTAAAATCTTAGACTAAGAGGTTCTAGATCTGTGAGTTGGTTTGCCAAGAAAGTGCTCGACACAAAGAGTAGAGCTATATACACTAAGAACAAAGAGATTCAAAATAAAAACTTTCCATCTCGACAAGCCTATTTCGTGCTTTCCCACTTATCAGGAGATGTACAGATAAATATATTCCTATTTACAACTGGTTTATATGCTAAGGGTGATTGAGAAATTATTAATAAGAGGTTCTTAATTTATAGGTTCTTAGTTGGGTTTTCACTGTCTTGAAAATTTAATCAGATTGAAGATTCTTCTGAGTAAATACATTCGGTCTTATCAAGGCTGTTTCTGACACAATATTTGATTATTGTGATGTTTGATATTCAAATATTGTGGGGAGAACTTGTTTGACATGCTTACCTACTCAAGAATTTTTCCAAATTTTTTTAATCCATTTCAGAGATATCATTACTCTAATTCAATTTTCTTACTTACAGAATATGAACTTTGCAACAAGAACGATGGCAAATTGCCTGACATGATATGTGTAATAACAGGTAAGACATGTTTTGAAGTACCACTAATATCAAAATACGTTTCTTAATAATTGCCAAGGAGTAAGTGAGTTTATGTCTAACGTGCTAGCCTACCATATCCAACAATAAGCATAATTCCTAGAACAGCATGGTAGCATACACTATATCACCACAATTATCTATATTTACAATTTTTATCATGATAGCATATACTATATCACCACAATTATATTTCATGGCTCTGAAGAAGGATTTAATCCGAAACACGAATTGATGCTCCACCGTGGATAAACCTTGAGTTGTGAACACATCAAGGTTACTGTGCTAACTTATTGTCCTGGTTTAGGACAGTGGTTAGCGCGATCGCCTGTGTCCTCTGCAAAAACCCTGGTTTGAGACCCGTGGAGGCATATGTCAATGCAGTAGCCTGCTCTGGTACAATTTAATTACCCGTATTAGACCATGCCTTATGAATTAATGTTAATACTACATCACTACATATGTTTTAGAAATGAGGTCCTGGTATGTTAAATGCTTCTTTTTGTGAGTGAGTAAGTTTTTGTTCTAATTTGCTAACCTGTGACAGGGCAAAAGAGGGCCTATTTCCAGAAGGGTATAGTAGCATGCACTATATTACTATATGTAGCAGAAATGGGACCTTATTATGTTGAATGCTGCTTTTTGCACAACAGAAGTTGATATTTACAAACTTCCTCAACTCTTTCTCCTCCTAGAAAAAGCTAAAAATTGTACCCATATGTAGAGAAATCCGGCTTGAGAAACCCACCCACATGTCCAGTACCGAAATATATCCGCCTGAAATTCCATCCCTGCTACTGCACCTGCTTGCTATGTACTTGAAGTAATCCTTTTCAATTTGAAAGAAATCTTTTGATTTTAGGTAAAGGACCTCTCAAACAACACTATAAAGATCAGATCAGAGAGAAAAACCTAAAGCATGTAAAGATTTTAACTCCATGGCTGTCTGCTGATGATTATCCGCGGCTTATCAGTAAGTTTTGCGTTGTTTGTTGTGTTCAAATTTCAAATTGATTAAATTTGTTGTTGATGTGAAATTTCTGATTGAAGGATTTACCTATGATGTGATGCCTTCTTTAATCTATCTGCAATAATGCATCATTTATGAACTATGAACGAAATATCGTATATCTAGCTCGCAAAATTGGAAACAGACTGTTTTGTATTTCTGAATTGTACTTCTGAAGGATCAAAAAGTGCTAATTTTAATACTATTTCCTGATTTGCTTGTTCATGGTGCAGCAGAACATATCTGCTATTTGTACTAAAATCAAGGCAAGAATAACATTCTACCCCCCCCCCGTTTTTTTGAACAACCCATAGACTTTTGCAGATGCCCTGAATATATTTCTTATCTTTCAGGCTCTGCTGATCTGGGGGTTTGTCTTCATACATCGTCCTCTGGATTGGACCTTCCAATGAAGGTAATTCTGCAGTCTCGTATCTTTGAAATTCAACTCTTCTGAGTTTGGGAGAAAGAAATGAATTATTATCTTCTGTCAGCAAAACTTTCATTCAAAATTCATACTTTAGTATTGCTGATGATGAAAGCTCTAAGATGAAAATCTACTGGCTGCAACTGTTTTCTTGTATGTACATCAATATATCCGTTGCCCCTTGCCACATCTTATTTTATTTTGAAGGTCGTCGATATGTTCAGCTGCGGGGTACCAGTATGTGCTATTGGCTTTCAGTGGTAAGTCAAATATTGTCTGAGTGCAATAACACATACCCAATTTTGTCATTTATGAAGCCCCCTCCTTGGAATAGGCCCCCTTATTAGCATCTATTTTTAAACCCTCCAGGGCTTAATCAGATTATGAAACTGATTAAGAATAAACCATTCTTCAAACGTTTTGATATAATCTTCATCAGTAAATTTTCCCCAACAATTTTGTTTGAGGAGTCTAATGAGGAAGATTATATTGAAACGTTTGAAGATAGGTTTATTTTTGAACTATTTTATTGCCATTTTATAAACTTAAGAAATTGGGCTCTCGTATTATCAGAATACTAAGGTAGTCGTAACTTCAGTCGGTCGTTGGCAGAAAAAGATCAAATTTCGATGCATGGATATTTGAAGGTTTCAACATAAATACACTTTTAGCAGAAAATCTTTGAATTATTGGTAGCTACTATTTGGTTTATCCCATGTTAACCCGTGAGTGTGAAAGGAGGGAAGATGCCATAGGTTCTTATGTGCTGAAATAGGTATTTGGTGCCTGAAAATATTGATTTGTTGATTTTTAGCCTACATGAACTGATTTCTCACGATGAGAATGGAATGATATTCAGCTCAGGTTTGCAATTAGCAGATCAACTCAAGGTTAGCTTTGCTTTGTCTTCGAATTGCTCTTCTCATTTCAACATGTTTCTTCGTAAAATCAAGCCTGAATCGCTAGCAGAAAAAGAGTATGAAATAGAAAGGAATTAGAGGTTCACATGGGTAGTTTGGAGATTTGCATGTTATGTGGTAATTTAGTTCAGATTAAATAAGGTAAATGCCAAAATTTTTGATGTGGGTAAGAGAATGAGAGGACCTTTTCTTTTCAGATTTGCTTTCCAAAACATCCCAGTTATTTGGAAGGTAAAACATGCACACCTAATTTTCGTGCAATTGTAAAGAAACTTTGAGGAAGTAATAGCTGAGGTTCTTTGCTGGAGACGGATTTAAGCCGGGCCCCCAAGATCAGAAAGTAGAAAAGTAGCAAGAGCAAAAAATAGTTCAATTTTTCGAAATAGCTTGGCCTCTATCTGAATGTTGAATATTTTCTTTTCAGGAGCTGTTACAAGGATTTCCAAAACAACAAGACGATCTTGAGAAATTTAGAGAAAATCTTAAGAGTTTTCAGGACTCAAAATGGCAAACACAGTGGGACGTAGTCGCAAAGCCTGTCTTCAGCAATTAGATCTTTAAGGTAAATGTCATAGCAATTCGCTGTCTCAAGTTATCATTGTGAATTGTAACGTTTTGAAACGAATGATTTGCAACAACAAAAATATTTGGCATTAGAGTGACCCCTTTTTATGACAAGACTTTGATATTAAGTAGGGCAACGTTTTGGGAGAGATACGTCAGAAAGCCAAGGTCAGATCAAAAAGGTTTGTAAATTTACTGAACATTAAGTGAACATTGGGTTTATTAGGAAGTATAGAAAATCCCATCCCTTCAAACCTGAGATTCTATTCTGTATTTCATGCACTGATCCATTTGCCAGGTAGGGGATAGCTTAGGCTGTACTGGGATCGCTTCCCGTTTTCTACAAACCATAGTGACATGATGCTATACTTACAAACGATACTTAGACCATATGAATATTACTTGAAAGGCTACCCTTGCCCCTTCATAGCGATCGGATCAATGCATGAAATACGGAACAGAATTTCAGGTTTGATGGGATGGGATTTTGTAACCTCTGTAAATTAGCGAGGAGTTTAAAGGGATTTGTGACTATAAAGCAAGTAAGAACCATTACGTCATCTCATTTAATGTTGTTTAAATTCTTTATCAAAAAATATTCTCAAAAAGATTACAGTGAAATTTAAAACGAAATCTACATCAACTGAACTTTCCTTTGAATACACAAATCAAACTAAAACTACAATTAAATTAAGTGATTTCAAACTAATTCTGTAATGATAATACTTAGGAACTTGTTAAATGCCTACATGAAATTGTTTCACAATTCTTTAATCCATCTTTTCAGGGCTTCCATCACAGTGATGTTATTTTGGTGGGGTTGGTTTGGACTTATGAATTATGGTTTGCAGATTTCTGGTTCTATAATAGGAGATTTTTCAAAAATATGAATACGCGAATCATGTTTTTTGGAATAAACTTATCAAAAAAGAGCAATATAGAATATTTTGTGAGAATTAAATGTGAAACCAATAAAGAATTTCTTTCATGAAACTAAGCATCAAGTTTAGAATACTTATATGCCATAATATATAGGTAAAAAAGGTTAAAAACAAGAATATATTTAATGAAATTAGCAGAAGCTTTTTTGTCAAAACATCATCTTTGGTGTTAGTACTTAACACTTAAAAAAATTGTGTTTTTACCAAAGAGCTTTTGCTAATTTTATTGTACATATATTACTGTTTTTAAACTTTTCCCTTAAGCAGCAAGTCTTTTTTATCATATCTCAGCGCATAAACATCACCTTATAATTGGATTTCTAGCATATTGAATATAATTAACTTTAATCACCACAACAAGCTTGAGATTTTGCTTGAAGTTGATTTAATCCGTTAAATTTAGTGATTTCATGATCATTAACATTTGAAGTTCATACTGTCTAATGCTCCCAAAGGCAATTTTTATTAACTTCGCTGGCGTTGGCCTTTATCCCCCCGCTCTGATCTCCTTTCAAGTACATCCCATTCGCAGCTGCTTTCAGATACATGTGCTTCGTATCCTTGAGGATGATGGAAAATTTATCACCGCCCGCTTGGTCGCCTGCCGCTACAACGGTCTGAGAGTCATCTAATGTCCAAAACTTTCCATTTTTCGCTTTGATTTTATAGAAATTGTCCTCAAAAATCAACTCGAAAACATCATAGTTACCACGGTTGCATTCCAGCTTGTTCATACCGCTTCTTAGGCCAATATAACCAAACTCACCCCGCAAGACAAGCAATGGTCGGTTCACAATGCCAAACACGAAGCTTTCTTTCTCTGCTACGGCTTCTGCAGATGCTACCAGATGTCCTGACATTTTGGGACAGAGATATTTTCCGTTGTTTGCTTTTAGAGCAATTTTGTTTTCATTCCACTCCAGGTGGAATTCACAGTCCGGCGTAACGGAAGTTGCCGTCGCGGTTATCGCTCCTTTGGTGCCCATCACCCAATATTTATTGGTGTTTGTCTTGAACGCAACTTTGTTGTCTGATCCGCTGAGGAACTCCATCTGGAAAATTTCTGTGTCTTCAACCTCAAACTGGTTGGCAGTTACATCAACACCTGTAATAAAGGAAGCAATTGTTATTCTCCTCTTATGTGCAAACTAAAAAAGGTTTATCCATGACATGGGCATGGTAGGAATTGAATTTGGTCCTTAAGCAGGGGCATGGCACTAGAATCCTTTGTTGTTTTTATTGCCCAATTGCAAAAATAGATTATCGTAACCAACTCTGCTAATTCATCATTATTTTCAAAAAGAGCTTATTTAAGAGACTGAAGACCCAGATACAAGTTAACAATTCTCTAATGTACTGATGGTATCCCCCACAGCACTGATGATATCCCCAACAGTACTCAACATCCTCCAATGTACTGATGGTACCCCTTCCCACTGTTATGAGATATCCCCCACAGTAGTGAACATCCTCCACAGTATTGAACATCTTCTGCAGTTCTGAACATTCTCAACTGTACTTATGGTATCCTCCACAGAACGTAATGAACACCCTACAATGTACTAATGGTACCCTCCCAAAAAGTATTGATGATATCCTCACTGTACTAAGCATCCCCAAAAATACTGAACCTCCTCCACAGTACTGAAAATCCTCCACAATACTGCACAGACGTCTCTCAGAGTGATAAACCACACAAACCATTCAGTAAATCAACAGACATAACCCCCTGAAGACAGCCTTCTCCACATTGCTGATAACGTGGCCATATGGCCTTTCAGGGTGTAATCAGATTAAAAGGTGCGAGTCTGCTCATTGTTAGGTTGTTTGAGAGAGAATAGACAGCTGACTCAGTATCCATGAATTATAAGCAGATGACTCCTACAACGAGATTTCTATTCTTTCCTTCGTGAAAAACGTGTCGCGCTCTAATCTCACCTCAAATCTTCTTACAAAGCATGGGAACGTCAATGATTCATGATACAATGATAAAAGCTCACCCACATTTTTATCAGCAAATTTGTTCCGTTAAAATAACATTCCTTAGGAATATGGACAACACTCTTTCATTTTAATTGGAACAATTTTATAAGAACACGAGCCTCAAATTTGGCCAAAACTTAAGAACAAACCGAGGCTGACCATTTTAAGGTCAATATAAGAATGAAAAGAAATAACCACGAGACTGACAAATAATTAAAAAACAAACAGATAGAAAGCACACCCACAAATCAGATGGTCAAGAGAGTCCACGTATGAACGAATTAACACAACTGATAGCAAAAACCGGCTTCCCAATCATTATAAAGTAAGAACAATTTAAGAATATTTCAGGCTGAAATAGAGGAATATTTAAGAACAGCCAGCTTCAAATCAAATTTACTGGTTCTTGTAAAAAAAGAGTGTATATCACATCAGAACAAAACGCATTGAGAGATATTCGTTTCTGTTCTGAGCGTTCACATCACTCGTTTTTGTGAATCGTTCTTGGATCGTTTTCAGCTACATAAGGTTTTGAGCGTTCCCATCGTCTTTCAGTATTTTTGAAAACCTTCTTTTCTCGTGGATATCCACTCTGAGGACCGTTTTCCAAAACCTCCGTTCTTGTAACGTTTTTGTGCGTATCAATGAAAACACTTTTATAAAAACGGAGGTTTTTCTCTCCGTTTTTTGTACAAAAACAGATTAGTGTGAACGTGGCCTATATTCAGGGACTGTGACACGAGTGGGCTGCTTATGTTCATCACAAAGTATTTATCTGGACATTGACAATCATTGCATGAATAAGACACATTTCACAATATCCAAAGATAGAAAGGGCATGCTGTCACAGCGAGTTTACTTGGATAAAATACTTAAATCTTTCACTGGGGTTACATTTAGTGAACTTGATTCTTCACGTCCAGACACATTTTCAATCCGGAAACGATCTATTTCGTTATGGACAGTGCGAAACAGCCATCACAGCAGAGCTTCCGTGTTCCACATTGAACCGCGCGGTGATTGAAAGTCATTCGCGCGTAAATTTTAAGACGAATCAGACGTATACATGTTTTTTTATTCGTAGCAGTAAAATTTAGGCTTATGGGCTGTGCTCTTATACACTCTTTTTTTTCATAAAAACCAGTAAAATTGATTTGAAGCTGGCTGTTCTTAAATATTCCTCTATTTTCAGCCTAAAATGTTCTTAAATTGTTCTTACTTTTACAATAGTAAGGAAGCTTTTTTGCTATCAGTAGTGACTCTCTTAACCATCTAACTTTATCTGTGTGCTGCCAATCAGCTTGTTTTGTAATTATTTCTCAGTCTTAATGTTATTTCATGAAATTTTCATATTGAGCCAGAAATGGTCAGCTTTGGTTTGTTCTTAGCTTGTTCTTAAGACTTGGCCAAATTATAATTTGAAGGTTGAAGTTTGAAGTTTGAGGCTGGTGGTGTTCATATAAAATTGTTCTTATAAAAAAGAGAGTATAATACACGTTTTTTTAGAAGACACCTAGCTCCGGATTTAGTTCTCAAAGTTCATTCTGTTCCTGATAGTTCAAATCAATTTTTTCAATTTTCAATTTTCATTTAAATTCTCAGCAATTAATTACAGTTATAATTATTAAACATAAAGATGCTATGAAAATATTAAAATACAATTCAATAAAGTTAACTACAATTGAAAACAAAACATCATTAATCAAAATGTGCTGACGGACATATGGAAATAACTCTGTAAAGAGCTTTCTAGCCATATGCCCTCAGTGACGTGTTACTATTAGCTAGTATATATCACTGAGGGCATATGGCTAGAAATCGGGGAAATTAGGCTGTTAATATACTTTCTCCTTAGTAGAAAATCTTCCTTATAAAAATTAGTGTTACAACTTACGCGCGGAAGATTGATTTGCGGAAGTGTGCTTGAATACTCCTTCAAAAACAACAGGTCATGAACTTTTTAGAATGTCTGAGTTGAATCTCGTGTTCTTTCTTCCCATTATTTACACAAAACCTGTCCTTTGTTTTCATTATTAATTTAATCTTCCATTGAGAGCGTGATCTTATGCTTTACACAACCTGTTTGCTTGGTCTTCTATTTCTGATAGGTGATGTTGGTTTTGTAAAGTATGACACCCGTTTTGAACAACCCAAATTATGAGCAGAATTCAATGGAAGTTTAGTAAATGAAAAACAACATAGAAATGAGACAAAGCCTACCTTGTTTTATGGATACATTCTTTCCACTGTTCGACACGAGGACGCATTGGGCATGGCTGGTTCCCATCTGATACAATTCATCTTTCGAAGGCGTCAGGGTCGCTTTCCCCGCTTGGAGCTTCCCTTTAGGCCCATACGGTATGAGGTACTTCCCGTCCTTGTCCTTGAACGCGACCAAATTATCGTGGAATTCAAGCACGACTTCGCATTCAGGAGTGACTTTGTCATCCAGTTTACCTTGCTTATTCAGGTATTTCCCGTCAGCAGCGCGTAAAGCGTATCTGGCCCCTAGAAACTGCAGAGTTATTACAGCATCCTTCCCCCACGGTATATCCTCATCCGCGTGGATTTCATCGCCGTCTTGACGGACATAGCGTTTCCGTGACACGCTCTTCAAGTTGACTTGAGGGTGCAACGCCAGATGAACTGCCCATTTTGCTTTATCTTCTAACTTTCTTGTTGGGCAGGACACCAAATCTCCGTTTCCCACTAGATAATGCCCAAAATGACTCTTTATTCCCCAACGGCCATCATTTTCAACTTCTACAGAAAACCGCGCGGCGTCTTCCTTCTCCTCGCAGTCACACTGGATGTTTCCGTTCTTGTCTGCGAGTAAATACCTTCCTTGGCTGCTTTTGAAATAACCTGTACTCTCTCCCGCCTCTTGTTCAAAAGCCCATATTTGTTTCTTTCGCAAAGCACTGCCGTTGGCGTTGATTTTAAAGCCGAAAGACTCTGCTGTGAGGTATTTTCCCTCGCTATTTACCAACCCGAATTGCAGATTCATTTTCGCTGAAAGTTCTCCACTGTCCTTGCGGTCACCGTTGAGAAATGATGACATTTTTATAGCCTACACCCCAAAAGTAGAAATTCAGGAAGTTACTTTGGTTGGCCCGAAAACTCAGGAAGTTACCTTTGAAATACAACACTTTCGATGATCTCAGCCCAACTGTGCTGGATAAAGGCGAAACTTCATGAAATGTCTCACCGTCTTGCTATTTCCGGAGTTGCTATTGTTGAATATTTATTTCCGTAATCGAATGGTGTCCTCAAAATATAAAGTGTGTCCTGATTTCACTTCCTGGCCTTTTAAACCACGACTACAATGCTTCGACTGACAAAGCGATCTCGCCCTAGACGTGATAAAGATCACGGTCACCCATCTTAATCCTGCATGACACCTGCTTTACAAAGAGCCTTGGATACTAAACCGGGGGTAATGTCATATAGGTATTTTTTTTGGAAGGGCACACGTGTCGAACACAAGTGCTGGTTGCTGGGTTAGCCAAGCCAAGAAGTGGTCATCAGATATTTGAGTATTGATGTTAAACCTGGACATCAAGCCTGGAAATTAGATTTCCTTTTCTGAAATACACGCTTTTTATTTTATAAGGAACTTACCTCAAGGCCTAGTGCTAAAAGTTCCTTAAATCTTCTATTCTTCTCCATTGTTACAGGAAACGATAGAACAAAAGAATTAATCGTATTTTACAAGAAAACCTAGTTCTAGGTTCCTTATAAACTGGTTCTTTCTATTAAAAAAGCGTTAATTCACGTTGTTTTTAGAAACTTGGCTCTGATCATAGTTAAATGGAAAAACGACTCTTTTTCTTTTAACTATATGCTCTGATCGTCTACTTGTTTCTTCTTTTAACATCTTCTCTAATCTACCAACCTCTACCTTCCCTTTTCAAAAATGTGTTTTAAATGATTCTTTAGACTAGGGTCTTACGTTGGTGAAGTTTCGTTGTGTTTATCTCTTGAATGATTTCAGAAAGAGCAAACATTTCTAACTTAGCCTTGTGTTGTTTTATTAAGGTTGTTATCATGAAAATCGCGTACTATAGCACTTTTCCTTCGCAGAGGCTGTTTTAAGAAATATCCTCCGCATGACATCAAGCAGATGGCCTTGTTAGTCACGCGTGTGGGCACGTAACGTGTGTGGAGGCGTAAGGCTGGGAGGATGGGCGTATTTTATTCATATCTTGTATATTCAGATTTTGTATTGTAGTTTCTTATCTACGTGTTTTTGTATTTCGGCTTCTTGGCGTACTACTTTTATATACGAAACCTCAACTTCGGGTTAAGCCTCAAGGATTTTTTATTTCCAACATGATCGTCCTGAGGAACGTCTGTGCTGTACTTTGAGGGGATACAATTCTGTGGAAGGATACCAAGGGCTCTATAAAGGGATACCATACAGTACTGTGGAGGATTTTCAGTACTGTGGTGGGATACCATCAGTACTCGATCAGTACTACGGGAGATGCTATCAGTACAGTCGAGTATAACATCAGCACTGTGGTGAATATTCGATACTGTGGAGGGAGACCACAAGCATGAGCTTTCCCTCCAAAGTAGTGAATGTCTTCATCAGTACTAATGGTATTATTGTGTATTTGCGCCAGCCGGTTTCCGAATGCCTATACTTGCAATGCAATAGCTAAGTACTTAACAGTGATCCTTGAGGTAGCTACAGCTACTGTTTTTAATCTAAAACCTGACACAATAAACGACCTGAATAAAACTTCAAAAAATTCATTGGTTTATTTCATTTTGAGGGTTTCGTTGAGAGGCAATACCTGTTTATAATAGATAGGCCATTTCTCGCCTATTCAGTGATCATACCTTAATAATTCATTAATCAATAACTTCAGACTAAACAAGGTTAAAAAAAGCCTCATGAATTGCTGATGTTGCTAGGAAAGCTTGTTTCTGACACTCGGGTGGTGTATTGACATTTGCCTTGGAAACTGTTTTAAATGCTAGATGCATATTTAAGTGTATTTGATGCATAGAACGAGTTGAAAGTAGAAATAAATCTTGCAGAAAGAGAATTCAAGAAGTCGAAGCTCAAACATTTAACAAAGACATGAATTCTTCTATATCTATTCAAGGTAAAAAAGGGAACCTCCCATTAAGTAAGAACCCAAGAGCTGGCTATAACTCATTTCTTGATGGCAAACAAGCATTACCAAAGACTAAAATTCGTTATTCTGCTTCTGGAAGCAAGAGAGAATTGGATCTACCCATAGAAAATCGATTCAAGGCGTTGTCATCTTCTTGGAGTGGTGAAGGCTCACATCCAAGTCAAATGCAGTCAGATAGGTTTCACAATGGACAACCATCAGTCCCTTACCGTAGAGAATCAAGTACAACTCTTGATCAAAGACGGTACTCTCGGCCATACGCTGGAGACAGCAACCCTCATGATAGAACTAGACTCTATTCTACGGGTACAGAGAGCTTTCTGTTCAATAGCATGCCCAGTACAAGTGAGTGGCCTAACGATGTCACGTGGAAATGGCCTGCTGGGAAGGTGTCAGGGAGAACTGAGGTTGAATGGGAGAAACAGCGAGTGCAAGAAACGAACATGGAGTGGAGGCAAGGTCATGAGGTATGCTTAAATGTTTTTGTTAGATACCTATCTATCCAAAGATATGTACGCTTTTTATTTTAAAGGTTTTCACACTGGACGTGAAGGGCCAACTGAATAGCTTGATTATTCAAAGTAATGCAACTCTTGACTTCTTCATTCCACACAACGTGTGTGTAGTAGTGTGTGGGGGAGTGGTGTAGTTGTGCAGGATGTTCAGAGGTTCAGGCACTCCTAAACATCCCCCAAACTTGACAGAGATGTCCCTTTACCAGCCACATTACTTAATATCCCCACAATCCTCAGAGATAGTCCCTGCACTACGTAGTATTGGGTGTTTTCTCATTTGACAACACGTCATTATTTCTTTTACCTTTAACCTACGAACCGTGGTACAAGAAAAGTTTGAAATACTTAAAAATATTTTGCATTTGTTTCAGCACTGGAGAAGCAGAGCAGAGCAGGTGATGCAAGGATATGCCAGAGAACTGGTAAGCCTTCTTCTTACCAATCTTTGAATATAGAAATATCCTTCGAATGAATCAATTATCCGGGTTCTTTTGACTACAAGTACTTTTTATGAACGAATTCAACTAGCTACAGAGTAGCTACATTTCTAATACTTTTTATATAGTAAGTACATAGCTACATTGATAAGGAAATGAAAATGTTGAAGGAAAAAGCTACATAGTTCTCGTTTGATTTCAAATCCAATGCAAATTCATCTACTCTGGGTCTGGGTACGAGACTCTACGAAATGAAATCGAGATCTCAATTTCCTTTGAGGGACTAGTACCCATAGTATTCATCTTGTAAGTAAGTAAGTAAGTAAGTAAGTAAGTAAGTAAGTATATTTTTGCCACAAAAACCTATTTGCATGTAATAAAAGAGATAAATCAAAGGTATGTTGATAAAGATTGAAGACTCATTAAGATACATGGGTTGAAATTTTCTAATCATAACAATCATAAAAACACCCCTTTAGGGATAGCATTCAAAAGGTTTGTGATGAGGCCTATTTAAGTATATGTGAGCGATTAGGCCTATTTTGGCTGAGTTGTTAAATATAGGAAGTTTATGAGGTTGATAGTGATGAGGCTTCACATAATTTTTATAGGTAAAAGGGATACCTAGAATATTGTGTAATGAGATTATTGAATGATAGATTTGCAAAATTAAAATAATTGAAATTTGAAATACTTATGCAGCATTGGCTATGGAGGTGCATGAGGATAACAGTTAAGGAGAATAGGCTTGACTGTGCATTTGAGTTAGTTAATCTTTCTTGTTTTGTTTTGATTTCTTAATGAAGGCAAATGAGAGTATTGCGTGATAAGAAATAATGGATTTAGAAAACGAAGAAACTGGTGTTGTCATTGGTTTTGTATATCAAACAAACAAGAAGGTTGGGCTACGGTCGATTCATGAAATGAAGGGGTGTATCTTTTGAATATTGATGAACTTGTTGTTATTAGTCTACGACATTTTGATTATTGTAGAACAGGTATTATTGCTAATTAATTGTGATTTAGCGTATGAGAAATGCAGTCATTAAATTAACAGTTTGTGAACGCATAGTGTTGTGAAAATATGATTGTAATTTTTATTACAAATTAACGTATGTTTAGGTGGAATTATTTATTGTAAGCGTGGTAGTATTTTAGATGAATATCGCTGTAAATCTGAAGAGAAAGTGGGAAACGCTCTGGGGATAGACAGAGACGTTCTACATTTCGTGGAGCTCGTTTATTCTTATTCTATCCAACCAAAAGACAAAATTTTTCCGTTGAGCTCCACGAACATAATATTAATCCTTTGCTTTATTAGTTCTACAATATATATATGAATCCTTTACTTTACTAATTCTATATAAATGTTCAAGTAACAATATTATTTGTCCGTCTCCGAACTCTGGTCGTGCTGAATTGACGACCGAAGCAAGCACCATAGTCTTTACAACAAAAGAGCATCGGACCCCATCGCCGGGCCTTTCTTCACTTCCGGGAGAAACAGTGATAAACTAAAATGTAGTAAGCTCCGTGTAACAGGTTGATGTAGCCTTTTTTTCATAATGGTCCCTCGTCTTACCTTTCATGATTATTTACTTATTTCAACCAACAGCAAAAGTCATTGGATGAATACCCAGATGCACTTTTGAAATGCCCTTGAATGATAGACGATATTCAATACTCCATTCTGCAATCTTCAACGCTGTTTTAGAGACAAATGCATGCCTTCATCAATGATAGATGAACCAGACCCTGGAAACGTGGACTGAAGAAGTGTAAAGTTGCTGTATCATCGTGAATTGAAAAGATTAGTAAAGATTGGAAATAATTCGTGGTGCTTTCAAGCGGTTCTTGACGATACTTTCACTTTCTGTTATCATCGGATGTTGAACTCAATTCAATTAAAACTATTTCAAATACGATTCACTTGAGGCTGAGTTGCTTTTTGAAAACATTGTAGTTGATGAGATTTTTTTCTTTGAAGAACTTTCTCGGATTGTGGTAAGGCGATGTTGTTTAAGTAATTGCTACTATACGCTAAAGGAGTTCGAAACGTTTTTATATATTCGGATAATCTCATTAATTATATCATCAATTTCATATTGTATATATTATCATTCTGTTGGTTCTGTATAATTTTGCGTTTCTTTTTTTCTTGTCTCAACTTGTTCACTTGACTCAACGATAAGTGGAGAGCAAAAAACTTCCCTTATTCAGACCCCTCTTTTGAGCCTCTTTGGTACCCAAAGTATTTTCGGACCCCTATTGCTGATGTCCTAGGAAGTGAAAATGTCTTTCAAAATGCCCTCCTACTTTATTTTATACCTCTTTTTGAATTTAATTTTGAACCAAATATTGAAAGTGAGGCTTCTAGAACAGAACGACGCCGTACAGACGCCATGTTGCTTTTGAGCCAAACAGCTGCAGTTTGAAGTGTACCGGAAAAGCTGACAAAAATGGGTCGCAGATCCACATTCACCACTAAAAGTGGGAAGTTTATGAACCCTACTGATCAAGCTCGTAAGTTGAATTATTATTAGGCCTTTTGCTGTGTGTATGCAGCTACTGTTTGCACCGAGAATGAAATAGGAACATTTTTAGGCCTTCACTCAGGGTCTGTGTTGCTAGTTCTTATGTTAAATGTATTTTTATAAGCCATGCTTTACCAGCAAGGCAGTACTCGATCAGACAAAAACTTAAGCAATACTAGATAGAGGAAAGCTAAGCAATTTGAAAACTCACGTTCTGATCCAGGTGTGACAATGAAAATCATCGTTCAGCAGCTATATATAGAGAAGAGAAGTAGGTTATAGTGCCGTACCCCGGCAATGAGCTTACACTAAGACCTCCCAAGAGCGTGGATCTGTGTGCTAATTGATATATGCTTAGATGGATGTTCAAGCACTTACTTGTAATTTAATGTTTTGAAACTTCTGAATTATGGGACTTTCTCGTATTTCTCCTACAACGCCTGCGCTAAACAACTAAAATCAATGAAGAATTCCTCCCCTATGCAAAAATTCAAATTTGCCCTCCAGCTAAGCAATTTCAGTACTGAGCTCAAGCTGAAATTGCTTATAAAAGAAATGTGCGTATACCCATCATATACATAGCAACCAGAGGGAAATAAGATTTCCAAAGAGCCTATTCTGTCAGCTCCCTAAATGAGTGGATCTGTTTTCTTTGGACTGCCTAACTGCAGAAGAGGCCAACCGCTTAACTGCAATCTAGCTTGTTATTTGAATGTCTTCAGTCTTCAGGCTTTCAAGTCTACGAAGTATGAACATATCTAATAAAAAAGCCACATATGTAATCCTCATACTGATACAGTTTTTAGAAGTTTCGCCCAACTCAAGCTACTCAATGCTTAGCTTGTGATAGTTTCCTGTTGAGCAAATCACCCAAAAGATTTTGCTGAATCGTCCCGCACATTCATTGGCCAAACCGTCTTTTTTGGCCAAATAGTAGGTTGGGCAAACTGGAGGGTGCAGAAACGACCAGCTTCTGTACCTATTGTCCTTAAACCATCTCCTGTCTTCAGGGTTATGATGTCAATGTAGCAACATATCTCCTGGTTGTAGGTGATTTCATGGTGTATTCAGATAAAAAGCGTTGACTGCGTGTGGCAATATGTAGATATATAGCAAAAAGATAAAATTAAACAGTTTACACACATTTCTTTTTATAAGCAATTTCAGCTTGGGCTCAGTACTCAAAATTGCTTAGCTTGAATGCCAATTTGAGTACTCAAAATTGCTTAGCAATTGCTTAACTTTTTGTTCGTGTTTTTTGGAAATAGATTAGAAAAAGATAAATATGGGGCAACATACATGTCAGAAGGCACAATCAATGCAAGATGTTGACACAAATTAATGATTGATGTTGTTAGCGCTTTTTATTCGTGAACACCAACTTAACCAAATGAAATATCTTTATTCAAAATATTTGCTCTTTCTAAAGTTATTCAGCGATCTGCCCAAAGCTCCATTCCCAAAATCCACCAAAATTTTTCAAATTGCTTAGCAGTCTTCAATCCAGTACTGAAAATTGCTTAGCTTTTTGGCTTGCCCAGTACTGACTTGCTTATAAAGCAATTGCTTATAAAAGAAAATGCGTGTAGTCCCGTAAAGATAAAGATACAATTTTGCGAGTTTCTGGATTATACCCGTTATCAAGTTATCAAGGGTATTTAGATAGTTTAGGTGGTTTCACATTTAGCAGGTTCATGTATTAGTAAGTCCAACTCTCATTCAGACCTTACAAATCTTCAAAGTATAGTGTCAGGCCTTTACTTTTGACCAGAGCCATCACTCTTGCCAGCACAGTTGTAAAGCAACCATTATAGCTATTAAACCAAATGACCAGAGTAATTAGTCACTCTAGTGCAATTTTCTTCTTAAAAAGGCCTGTTTTGTCTTTTTGACTTGCAAGCCCGTCAAAGGCAAATCTAGCCTGAAGATACCGGCATTTCATATTTTTCTACCACTTTTGGAATCAGTAATTACTTTGGATAATTGAGGTAATTTATGTGACAAACATTGCCCTTGTTAGTTTTAAAGCTCTTTTTTCTCCTCAATTTATTGATTTTTTTTTTCATTTATCCTCCAGGCAAAGAAGCAAGAAAGCGAGAATTAAAGAAAGTAAGTAAAAATTGTACTTAAGGCCTCTTTGCTTAGGGTAAAAAGATACATTGAAGAGTACTGGCTCTTTAGCCAGGGATTCAATTGCAACCAGTTCTATCTGAGAAGATAGTACCAAAGGAAGAGCAGCCTTTGAGTTCCCTTTGACTGCTATCCAACCAACTTATTTACTTATTCTTATCTTCATCTTGAAAAGCCTTTGCTGGCCTTAACTTAAAGTAAATTCAATTTCATTGCAACGTTTTTTGTATCAATTTCAGAGGGGTCTCAAGGACAATGATATGGGTATGAAACCTTTCACAAAAATCCCTAGACCAAGCTATTTAGCCATTTCTATGATGGATTTTAAAGCTCTCTTGAGAAATATAACTTCTGACACCTTTATTGAATTTTTTTGTAGAATAAAAAACAAAGGAAAATGGTAAGAGAAACAGTTTTAAAGTTGAAAGATCCAAAAATGATTCTAGAAGAAATGTTTAAGATTGACCTGATGGGTGAGTTTTCAATTCTTCTTTGTTAATTGGAATATGAAGTGACGAAGCTACATTAGGCTAGGTGATACTGCCTTAATGTATTTTTGACTGTTTTTCTTCTAGTACTTTCTAGAACAGTCTTTCTAGAACAGTCTTTAATACAGAACTATGTTGTGTATGTGTCCAACAGACCCATAGTTCCCACCTTGGTAATTACCACACTTTCTATGTAGCAACCCCCTAAACTTTGGGATACGAGGTACAGTTCAAGAGCCAAAAGCGGCTCATATTTCTACAAAAGCAATGAGTAACCAGTGTGCATTCTATATTTTTTCTCCACTGCATATTGCCGCCAACACTCTATGAAATAAAAAATGCTTGCCAAAATTATCCTAAACCCTATGAAAAAGACACTGCCACAGTCAAATTTACTAAATTCCCTTCCAAAAATACTAGTGTGTAAGATCAGAGATGTCGCTCTCTGCTAGATTTCTCTGACAGGAGGGCCTGGAAATGCAGCTTGGACAAGTTGAAATTGAATACTTTTACTTTTATTTGCTATTTTGCTTGTTGCTGCCTTACAACTCTTTTGCATAACTTAGGCCATATTCACACATTCTTTCTAACTAATAAACTTATTCATATGTTCTAATTCTATTTTCAGAAATTGAAACGGCTCCTGTGCAGTTACCAAGTGATAAAGCGCTTAAAGAAAAGAAAAAGAAGCTGAAAGAAACTTTAGATCGGGTGCTTGGAATGTATGTAAGTCTCCATTTTTATTTCATCATGGCTTATTCAGGTTGTTACACAAACAAGTTTCTACTTCTATTCAATCTTTTATAAAGTTATGTTATTTTCTAGTTGTGGTATATTTTTGTTTGCTCAAGATTCCATTAGTGTGTAAGATTTGGGAGAGCAAGAAGTTTCAGAAACCTAGCCAAACAATATTTATAAACTTTTCACCTGATACTCATCAAAGTATTACATGAAAAAGAGAATAAAAGTTAAACCTAAGGAATGGTTTCCCCGGGGGTAGATGGAAAAGTTTGCACCATAATGATCAAATTATTATGTCAGAAAGAGATGAAAATGAAGACTTTTCAGCTGTTTATACTTAAAGTTGATGAAAATGGGCCAATCAGAAAAGGTATGAGTTAATATTTGTGGGCGAGGAAAAAACCAATCATTACCAGCGGGATGCAAGTTGGAGTTTCGAAATCTTTCCTCATCAAATTTACGGAACCTACAAGGATAGGCAGAAGGAGTTTGTTTCACGCTAGGAAACTCTCACAAATTATCTTGGTTGATCTCTATCCTTTTCTAATTTCTTCTTTGATTGCAGGAGAAACAAGATAAAGACAAATTTGTTGAAATAAAGAAGTAAGTCTTCTTTAATGATTGTGTTAAAAAGTATATGAAATATATAAGCATCATACGGGGGGGCTGATCAGTTTTTCTTAAATATTTGTAATGAAACATACAACTTTGCCCAACTTGCATATCATTCTATTAACTGTATTGGCAGGTCCTTGACTTTGTTTTACTGAAATATCAAGTGTTGAGATCAATGTGCCCATTAGAAAGGTCTAGGGCTCAAGCATCCCTTAAAGACCTGTCTCAAAAAGAATAAGGGGGGCTTTGCAGATCATTTGATTAGTTTAGTGGGACCTTACACTTGGCAAGCACCTCACTAAAGGTTAGCCAGCAAGCATTTATTTCGAAAAATCAGTGTGATATTTGCTTTCAAAATAATTTGTGCATGTTTCTCTGCAGACTTCAAGCCGAGTATGAAACAGAAAGACAAAAGAGCTATTTTGCATATCGTAAGAATTATTTACTTAATATACTCTAGGAGTATGTCAAGGAAAATCAGAAACATAGCAAAAAATTGACAACTATTGAAGCTTTGCACCAGATACTCATCAGAGTACTACGTCAAGAAGATAACAAAAAAGAATCCTGCAATTAATTATCTTTGCCAGAGCAGAGATGGATTTATTTAGTTTCATTCTTGTTTTATTTTTGATCTACTAATCATAGGCCTGTCTTTTTTCTATTAAAAGAATAAAACTTGAAGCAGTGCATTACCCTATTAATGATGCCTCAAGACCTCTGTTAGCAATTTGGCTGTGCTGTGATATTTTTGATATTTATCAGAAACGCACATAGGCCTCGATGTATCTCTGCAAATAGCTCCATACCTTTTTGAGCCTGCTGGTAGTAAATTTCTCTCATGAATAGAGGTTCATTTAGCACTAGACTCTTATTGTGCAATTATAAACATTTGTTATAATCAATTTTTTGTCTTCTAGAATCGAAACAACGACAAGAGGTAAGAACTCATTGAGAATCACTATTCATTCATTCATTCTATGGGTAAGCCAAAAAGTAGCCCCTAAAGAACATGAAATTCTTCCAACATAAAAATCTTTCCAAACTTTATACAGGTAGACTTAAACCTTTACACTTTTCTTGCAGAGAAATAAAGTCCGTAGCTATTGTTACTTGTAGCAATCCAAGCTGAAGAGCATTTGGGTTCCATTTCGTTGAAAATAGGTCCAAATCGTTTCGAAATTGTCTGGAATCGTCTGGAACTATAAATGGTTTCTTGAAGCTTGAACTCTGTCAATGATTTACCCTAATCGTTTAATCTCTGCTCTAGTCTATTATTACTATTGTTGCCTCTTAGGCTGAAGAAGAAGAGCAAAAAAGAATGTCGAATGAAGGTGCCTCGTTCCAGCTGCCAGAGATACCTTTGCCTCAATCAGGTAAGATATTTCATGTCAAGTTTCTTCAATGATCTTGTTGAGCGATTTTACCAAGTTATTAATCCCTATCCCGTGGCCCATATCAGGACGTTGGGCTTTGTGCAATAGCCACCCTGAGCAGCCTCCAAGGACCTGGACAGAGCATAAGCCTCCCGAGGACAAAGGCCAGTGCCTGGAGAAAGGAAAAAGGATTTCCAGCCCCCATAACCACCACAATTAGGGAATACCCCCAGGTCTCCGGCTCTCAAGCCATGCTGCCCATTACTGCCTGATCAAAACGAGCTTTTAAGGTTGGTGACCATGCACAGGTCCCACCGCGGAAAAGGAATGTGGTGAGAACTGAGGGGACAGAGAAAAACGTTACCAGAAGAAAAACAGAAAGGTACGGCAAAATTGACCAACTAGCTAAACAGAGCCACTTTTTACTATCTATTTTAATGCCTTTCCCAGGGCAGGGAGGGAGGGTTTTTTGACAGGTTGCCACCATTTGGCTAGTCTGCAAGCTTGAAGAGTGGTCTGATGCAGGGCAACGCCTTGTGCTTTATGTACCTATGAACCCCAACTGCTGACCATTGTTGAAACAACAAGCATGCACTCTCTGACAATGGCGATCGACAATAGCGTACCCGGGTGATTAACCTCGGTTCAAACTTGACGTTTAACTGTTTATTCTAAAGAGTTGCTGTAAAAAAAGTTTTTGGATGTCAATAATGTGATTCTACGCTTTTAATCTCATTTTTTATGGTCTAAAATCGTCTAAAGGAGAACAAATTAATCTAGATATTACTCAGAATTATACCCAAATCTTAGATCTCTGTCGAAAAAATGCTTTAAAGACTGCAAAGTCCCCAGTAATTACTTAAGCTACAACCTAGAGAACTGTTGCAAGCAAATCCTCAATCTTTATTGTCTAAGCTCTTCAAAAGCATACACAAATATTTTATCATAGGGGCGTTACTAAGGAATTTTCATAATGGGGTCTATTAATTACAGATGATAGCATCTTCTTCCCTGGCTGCTATTGCGAGGATACTCTGATTCTTTTTTGTTTTATTTTAGGCCCAATCAAGCCTGCTGACATTCCCCTGCCTTCGTTTTCAAATCTTTCTGGGTGAGCAATTCAACTTTGTCTGGTTTCGATTTTTATGCTTACTAGTTAAAATCTCATGAAAGTCTTCTGTTCCGTTTCCCTAACGAGGTCTTTACCACCAGTAAACCACAAAGTGGGAGGGGTACTACCATATCGAAATTATGGAGAGGTGCCCCATTTCTTGTGTAAATGCCCAACGTGTATTTTTCGGGAAAAACGTGAATATTTGATAGGTTAAGGAATATTTTTCTCTTATTTTGTATTCAGTTTAGAAGTTTAAACACAACACCATTTCAACATTCTGGTCACAGTATGGTGTGGTCAAAGCTGAATCTAATTTGAGCAGAACACAAAAACAAGTTCTTTAAACTTCTTGTCTGCCTCCTGACAATCCTTCCTGTAAATGGCTTATCGATGCTCATTAATCATAATCTATTTTTGTTTATAGATCTCAACCTCCAGGCCCACCTTCTGGCTCTCCTTTCGGCACTCATCTCCCAATAATCCCTGGCCTCCCACCTGGATTAGTTCCTCCAGGACCCCCTCCAGGATCTCCACCGAGACAGCATCATGATGATGATGATGATTCTGAGGATGATATTAGCAGTGATGACGACTCCATGGTTGATAGTGGTGAAGATGACGAGGACGCTGAAATCCAGTTTGATCCTGATAATCTTGAGCAAGCTAACAAACACGATTGTGAGTATCTTCCAGACACAAGTTTTGAAAAATGATAGTTTACTTCATTATGTGAATCAGTTGAGTGGAGTGGGAGGACTGGGGATGACCATACGATCGTAGACATTGAGTTTAAAACATTGTTGTCAATTTTGAATTAAGCTCCATTCCTGAGAAATTTAATGGACTCTACGATTCTGACAGATATTTTATTCAGACATGTTTATGATAATGAATATTTCTAGCCAAAAAGGAGTTATTTTGAAATATTGACTATGGAATATTTTTATTTCTAGCTAAAAACATTTCAAAGAAGAAGCGATCAGTTCATTTTGCAGAATCTGAAGATGTACAAAAAACTGATGGTCAAAATGAAAAAGCGAGCAGTTTTCAAAAGAAATTACTTAGAATGGCAGGAAACGATAGTGTAAGTATGGTTGGGTATGGTTGGGTTATTTGCTAGGGTTAGGGTATATACTAAGGTGCAGGCTTAAAGAACAGAGGAAATAATTTCAGCTTAAACTCTGAATTTCTATTTTTGACCTGCAAAATAGCAAATAAATCATTCAAGTAACCAGGGCTATTCTTTGATATGATTTTTAAACTCCATCGCATGCTATTCTTGACGCTGGGTTTACTTCTGACTACTTAACTTTGAAATTCTTTGCCATGTTCTTTGTAGCTCGGTAATTCTCGGTAATTCAGAAACCGTTTGATAAGCAGCTCCTCTTTTTGAATCTCCTAGTTCATTAAGATTCAGGTTTAAAGTCAAGCTATTTCCATCTCCATCTTTGATCTGTGTTTGCTTCTTTTCTAGACTGAGAAGGAAGAAGAACAACCAACATTCGAGCCTGCTTCTCAGAGCATCCCGTACTTCCCTCGACCGCCAATGGGGAGAGTCATGCCCCCTGGCCCCCCTCCAGGTCGACCTCCAGGTGATTATTGAAATGCTCTATTTTAAATTCTCAAACCCCTCTTGAATAATCCCCTCCCAATCTCACCTTCGGTCATAAGTCTGATTTTATGCAAAAATTCACTAGGAAGACCCAGCAATTGAGGATAAAGTAGACTTGCAGTTTGACTGGAACAAAACTAAAGATGGTCAAGTAGATTTAGAATACCATTTAAGTCTCTAATGCGAATAATGATAATATATTAATGTTTGAATTTTTACGGTAGATAGAGCGAAACAGAATAACCATCCCTTGTTGCTGCCTTTGCAAAAATATTTTGCTACTTCAAAATTCAACTACTATCATCTTTATTTCACACAGGTCCCCCGCCTGGCGTACCTCCACCACCACCACGATTACCGCCGGGTATGGCTCCACCACGTCCTCTCATGCAAGGTAATCAACTTAATTTTTCGGTTTTAAAAGAAAGAGGTTTGTTTATCTCCTACTGTTTCTGTATCTATTTTGTTATATCTGTTACTGATGATATGATTTCGTGAGTCACATTAATTTCAATTGATATTGATCTACAGTAACCTTTAATTTTGTTGTTGGCACAATATAGCATGACCAATTTCTTGATTATATTACGCAATGTTTCACTTTTCTAGGCATTCCCCCACCGATGGGAATGAGACCCCCTGGTCCTCCTCCTGGGTTTATGCCCCTACCGATGCCTTACTCTGCTGTTCTTAGCAAACCTCCAGAAATCAGCAAACAAGCTGAAGAAGGTAGGCCCTGTGCTTATTGTTTATCAAATAAGAAATATATTTTCTTTCCTGATTTTATAATGGCTGACACTAATACTTTCACTGAATCATGACTTCTTGGACTGTTCTGATATTTAGAGAGTTGGTATTTTGAAAAACATTGATGTCACTCTAGTCCAATTTACTGTTGATGCCTTTTTGACATAATGTTATGTAGTGAGCATTCTCACTGTAGAAGATGACTGTATGAGATGGATGTGTGAAAATACTAAGATGACTAGTGGGGTAATGGGATGCTAGGAGGGTTTCTTGCAAAGGTAATAAATCAACAATCTTTGATCAAGTGTGGTATAAATGAAAATAATCGATATTTTCATATTTTCGAAACTGCAAACAGACCTTGGACCCCTTCTTCCTAGTGTATCGTTGATATGCTCAAGAAACTTTTTACTATTGTGAACAGTCTCTTAGACCAGGCTGTAGAAAGGTCATGTGATAGCAAGCATGTACTAGCGTGGTAAACTGTGTCAACTTTGGTAAAGTCATCTATTTTATAAGGCCCTTGTTCTTTTCACGAATTGAAAATTATTCAATATGCCTTTGAATGATTCTTGTTCCAGGCGACGGGACAACCATAAGTGCCAAACCACAAATCCGGAACATCCGTGCAGAAGTGACAAAACTCGTCCCAACAGCGTTGAGGGTGCGGCGTGACGATGCTAAACTAAAGATCAAGAAACCAGCCACTGCAGAAACGACGAATTCCAGTAAACCAACACCCACTGGCTCAAAACCGACCACTTCTGAGGAACCGACCAAAGACGATGTGTATATGAACTTCATGAAGGAAATGGAAGGTTTCTTGTAATTAGGATAGGTTAAGGTGCTATGTACATTTACCTAATACCGTTTTCACAGTAACATGGTTAAGTTAAACCGGCATAGGTTAACTTTAGGTTGAGTGAAAGCAGTTTATAACTGGAAAAAGTATTTCTCTGGGGGGAGAAGGTAAATTTTATGAGCATTTTCCCTTAAAGTGAAAGCTCCACCCAACAAACCCTTGATATTTCAAATTCACTTGCGGACATGATCCTGTAGAAATTACATTTCCCATTCCCGTTCATCTCAGTCACCACAAGATGTAAAAAGATTCTCGAGCAGAAAAATGGCTGAAAATGACGTTAGTCAGACTGCAAGAGAAAAGAGATCTTGAAGGGGAGCCATTTTGAAATCCTCGTTCTGATGAAACTATGATTTGGGAAATTTTACAGACCGTGGAATAAGGGAGTCTAAAACCTTGGCATGGGACCCAAACCACATCCGTTACCAAAAAGTTTGATAGTAGCATTACTGTTAATACCCAAGCATGTCTTCATTTTGCTGCATTCTTTTTAGTGATATGTTGTACAAATAACTGTTCAACTTCCGTTTTTTTTACAATCTGGTAAGGAAGTGAAATCAAATCTAGAAAGATCTTCTGTCTGAATTTTTTGTCCATACCTTCCTTGAGGGAAGTTTTCAAATCCATTGAGTGATATTTTTAGCTATCCAATATCTTTTAAATAGGTATCAAATCTGAAAAATGGCTTTGAATGGAGTCTAGTCATAAACATGTAGTCTATGTAATATCCCCATACTTTTGAGACATCAACGTAATGCTATTAGGTGCAATGACGACCATACAATGGGACACTGTCACTGATTTCTACATTGAGACCTCTTAAAAACATTTTCATGGCTGTATAAAGGAAAAGAGTGGAACTCTAAAAAACTGTCGATCTTGAAGTAGAAATCTTACTCAGGCACCGCGGAGCGGTTTAAAAGTGGGGGGGGCTAAACGGAGGGAGATTTTTTCATGCAATGACCGAAGGTCATTTTCAACAACAGCTGAGGGTCTGGGGGCGCTCTAAGCGCTGATACAATAGCTCAATTTAAGTTTTATTTTACATTCTGACCCGAGAAAACAACAGCAGAAAAAATTAATTGTTGGTTTCTTAATTGTTGGCAAAAAGTGGGGGGGCTATAGCCCCCTCAGCCCCCCCTGCTCCGCGGTGCCTGTTACTCTGGGAACTAGAACCTCCACATTTTCATTGACAAAGTCTTCAAGACCTACACTCTTTTTTCTATAAGGACAATTTTATGATAACATGAGCCTCAAATTCGGCCAAAACTTAAGAACGAGCTAATAGATAAACGGAGGCTGACCATTTTTGGCTCAAGATGGAAATTTTACGAAATAACCATAAGACTTTGAAATAATTACAAAACAAGCTGATGTACAGCATACAGATAATGTCAGATGGTTAAGAGAGTCAAACTTTTAAACAATGAACCCTTCTGATAGCAAAAAAGGTTTCCCAGTCATTGTAAAAGTAAGAACAATTTAAGAACATTTCAGGCTGAAAATAGGGGAATGTTTAAGAACAGCCACCTTCAAATCAATTTTACAGGTTCTTATAAAAAATAAGAGTGTATAAGATTAGGGTATGCTGTTGTGATTTTGGCTTGGAGTATCTTTACTCTAATTTGTTCATTATGTTGGTTTGTATCCTTTCTGAAAAGTTGTAACTTAAGGTAGGTATGCTTACAAAATCTGAGAGGCACACCCTAATCTAATTGTAAGTCTAAGTCTTCTACCTCATTGGGTGTAGATTTCTACACAATGGATGCTATACTCTCTCAAAAGAAATCTCAAGGGTCTAGTACCTCAAGTACGATTTCTACATGAGAATCTTTAATTTTTCTGAGTTAGATTCCCTCGCTATTTAAGACCATGAAACATCTTGGATCTCTATTAAGAAATCAGTGACAAACGTGTGCCATTGCATATTCAAGTAAAATTATTTTTAGGACGAGAAACAGGTGAAAACTATTTCTTTTGTGGGAAAAATTATTCTTAGAATGTTTTCAGACATCTTTATGCTTCCTGTTTATGTTCAAAGGCTGGAGCTTAAATTGCACTGTTCCTGTGTGAGTTATTTTAATTGTATCAGGCTGAACATCCTATACAGTAATAGGGTAGTAATTACATCGAAAACTCGAGTAAATGTAAAAATCACCCAAGCTCAAATACTTTGAAAGTAGCCTAGCCCTATGCTTAAAGAGGGAAGTTTATAGACAAGTTGGAACTTGTACCAATATGTTCAACCGAACAGTACTGAACATTAAACATCTGTTCTTAGTTTCTAAAAACAAAATATTATACGTTCACTGTGATTTTCTATCTTTCGTTCAGTGACGTTTCAATTACTCGACCACACCAACGAATTAACAGAATTAGATTAATTTCCAGCATCTTTATTAGAAAATGTTTCATTCACTTACTGCGTTCGTCTCTCTGTTCTAAACCAAAACATCGGTCAATTCTCTGCCACTCTATCTGAGGCTTAGTTTTGTGATTGTAAGGGAATTCATCTACGAAAAGTAAACAAATTCGAATTTTGAAAAGGGGAACGGCAATCCCTTTCCTTATGGTTATTTCCTTTCCCAGGGATTATTAATTTTCCCAGGTGTTAGATTAAACGAATTTTGAACTCTGTCAATCAATAAGTCGTCAGGAAGGGTTAAATAAATGAAACTTCCTCGTATTCATCAGAGGGATAATTCGGAGGCTCTGCAACGAGGACTGCTAGTGGACAAGCACACAAAAGGAAACAGATTTTAGATTTTGATAAAGGGAAGGCCAGCTGGTGAAACAAAGTTATTGAAAGTCACAAAAACAAAATGGAAGTTACCACTGGAATATCGAAGATCTTTCTTCTGAAGTACAATTTCAATGAACAAGAACGTGTTGATGGTATTTATTTATTGTTTATCCAAACACGTTTTATTTTCAATAAGCAATAACTGGACCCGAGGCCAAGACTCTCGATGTTGCTAAGCATTTTTGGTAATAACAACAGGCTAGGTTATCAGCTCTAGGCCAAAAATTAGTTTATGTTTTGCACGTTCATGGCAAGAGGAAGCTAGTAACCCAATTTCAGGTCATTGCCGTAATTAGATGCCTTTTTGCGGAAAATAGATCCCTCAATCTTGTTGCCTGTTTCTTAGTGACTTATCACTTATACAAGATGTGTATCTAAATTAGATTTCCGTGAGCTGAACTCAAGTTTCTAATTTAGATTCCAGCTCTGATTGCAGACCACAAGTGCTTGTTATTTTATTGGGGGCCGTAGCTCCCCAATGATGGCCAGAACAGTGGTTTTTACATCCTTGAAATATGACGTCATACAGTATCTTCAATTGGCCAGCCCCCCTCCCCCTAATCTTTGATGTCTGCTGCTAGTAAATGTTGGTAACGGTTTTGAATCGTTAAAGTTTGATTAAGTATGAAGCAGAAAACACATCTTAGATCTGTGATCTACACATTTTTCAGCAAAAATTGCCTTATGGATTTGTATTTGGATGTCAAAAAACCCTTCATTTTGAATTTTCCGCAATTTGAATTTCGCAGGGCAAAATACCACCTTCTGATTGGCTAATTCAGGAAAAACTTGTTTTCTGGGGATATTGACCAATCAGATTGCGGCTTTTTCGATCAGTTAGAATTGGAAATTAGGTTCATTTTGTTCATCAGAACACGAGCTTCGAACAATTTGCAGCGCGCTGATAACCTTCTATCGAATGCCTACTTTGCAATAAATCTACTGCTATGGCCAGAGGTGAGTATTTTGATGAAGCAATATTGGTAAAGTATAGAATATTAGATTATATCTGCTGAGGAATTTTCCGCTTGCGCATGTAAGATCGTTTATATGATCATTCTGAATTTTGGGCCTAGGTAAACATAAATGGACATCTCGGCGCACTGCGGGGAACGTACAGAGACATGCACGATCGAGTCCATCTTTCTCCTCGTGGAGCAAGTTCTAAGATTAAAAGTCTTTGAGTATCAAGGCTTATGGAGTGCAGTTCGTTCTGTTGTACTGGAACTTAAATTCTAAGCTGGGTAGCACACGAAAATTCTTTCAATTCATCTCCTGGCTGTGAGCGGTTAAATGCGAAAGGGAGAGCTACTTAACCCTCCCTGCCCTGTCTATCTATGCCGAGGAGCCGAAGGAACACGAAGTTGACACAATTAATGAGATGTCGATTGCTTAACTGTAACTTTGATAATTATTGATGCTGACTAGTCTAGATGTGAGAAACATGAGAGGGCAGAGCAACTAAACCTTTTAGTAACTTTCATTCCCAGTCTGAGTTTGGAATCTAGGCTCTTGGCCTTCAGGTAGCAGCAAGGGGGATTAGACAAGACATATAAAATTTTTGATTTTAAATTTTCACCATGCCATCAGGTCTGCATGGAAAGTGTGGCGTATGGTACTTGCATACTAGAGGCTAACAACAGAACAACGATAAATCCTCAAAAAATTTCTCTGGCACCCAGGGACATACCTTTACTAGGTAGCCTTGGGGCAGCCAGGGGGGAATCTAATACTTATCCCCTTATTGTGGCGGGGATGGCCGAGTGGTTCGATCACTTGACCCTTGCTTGAAGGGTCCCGGGTTCGAAACCACCTTCAGACCTGCCACAAAGTGTGAGGAGAGAATTAGCCAGCTCTCTGTAATTCCAGGCAAAAAGGCAAAAGGAATCATGAGGTGTGGTCACATCGAGAGGAAGGACCAGGGTCGCACTGCTCGATTAGTTTACCTATTCAGTGGACCCTTTGTGCTTAGCACATAAACCCATACCTTGCGAAGATAGCGAGTGTATGTGCCTATCAACTATCTATCAACATCCCCTCACGTTTATAAAGATAGTCTGGGTTGTTTATTGACCAAATCTAATAAACAAATATTTTTGGTGCAAGTAAGTGCGCAGGCAGAGAATAGAAGCTTTATTGTTTGAGAGTGATAGGCCCTATTGTTTAGGGAAAAGTTGCCTGGGGGAAGATCTTCCCTGGGCACTCCAAAGGATGTAAACTGGCTACTGGGTATAAAACTTTTCACTTAATTTTTACATTATAATACATAATACATAACTATGTCCTATGCCATCAGTTGAGCCAACAAATGTCATGCCATCCTTAATAATTGCAGGACATGAATCATGTATATTGTTTTGTCAGAATAAATACCTCATTAGGTACAAAATTCCTGCAATTGACGCAACGCCGCCAAGCAGCCAACTTTGACAGTTGTTTTACTTAAAAATCTTTTTGTCCACCACAGATTCAAGGTTGTCAAAGGGTTAACGGTTAAAAGCAAATTTGAATATTCTGTTTGAGAAAATTGTATGGAATGATTGAATTTCATTGGTTTCCTTCCTTTTAGTGAGAACACAAGAGAAAAAAGAGAAGAATATCCACTCAAAGAAAAAAGCAAGAAATCGTAGAAGAAAATTATATGACTTAAGTAAAATGGATTGCAGTTGCTGTGAAGTGAAAAGCAAAACCAAGAATATTCCTCGAAAACCTCCACAATTCAAAGATTTACCAGAGGAAGTCCTGTTAGAAATAGCAAGTTATTTTTCCCTAAAAGATCTGACTTCTTTTGGACAGGTAAACATCCTACAGAGTTGTCTTTTTAAGACTTAAACTAGAAGAGTCAAGAAAAAACACAAGAATGGGGAAAAATATTCCATCACAAAAAAAGATTATAAACTGAGAAAACAGAAGCCCTAATGGAAATTTATAGTTAGGAATGTCTATTACTGTAACTTGATCCCCATGCTTGACTTGAAGGCTTTGAAACGTATTGAAAAAATTCTTGCCTATTCAATGTCTTTCCTTGCCATTCTTTTTAACAATCCTACCTTTTACCTAGAATTTAAGGCTAACTCTACTGTTTGATTATATTATGAAACTATAACAGAGTTTCTCCTTTGAAGCAGGCATGATTTCTTGATTATTATTTTTAGATTTTTTAAAATTGTTTCTTGTTATGTTTAGGTTTCAAGGTATTATAATGCTATCGTCAAAAATGCAGCTACAACATGGTCCAAAGTATCATTTCAGAATGTTTGGCCAAGCAGAAAAAATTTGAAACTCATAGAAAAGTAAGAATACCAAAATGTTTTCAACTTTTTTTCATCATTGATTTTAATCATTGTCAACTTTGTTAATCCTTTTTATAAGATAGATAGGGCATGTGTGGTGATGCACTCACTAACATACTTTACTTTCATTACTTCCAGCTTCCTTTATTCACATTTATGTTTACAACTAGAATCATGCAAATCTAAATTCTCAACTCTTCTTTTGATGTTTTAGGGCTGCAGAATGCGGTAATATTGAATGCCTTGCCAAAATGTCATTTGTTTCCCTATATGTTTACAATTTTAAACGTAAGTGCTAGAATTCTTAATTTTTGCTATTCATGGAGTATTTGAATTTATTGTGTATTTGGAGCTTACCTGGCACTTCAGATGTCTAAAACAGGCCTAGCTACATGTTTTCTTTTTGTTAAAACCTTGTTCTGGTAGTGTACATAAAATTTTGCCGTGAAGTATTCCTTGATGATATGGAGCTTTCCTATTAAATCAAACGATACCAACAAAAACACAGAAGAGCTAAATAAGCTTTCATAGGATGAGTCCGTACAGTTTAATAGACAGACATCCTTTATATTCTGAAATGTGGGAGCACTCTCAAAAATCTTTGAAATAAGCACTGCAGCTAATTGAATGCTCCACTGAAAACCTGATAACTTCAAGAAGCCCTGAGATGCTTAATCGATCATTTACAGTGTTTTGACAGCCATTATTGCACTCTTAATGATAATTTTCATTGCTTCTTGCTAGCTGGTATGAGAAAATGCATGCGGACATCGTTAGAAAATGCAGAAAAGTCGTTGAAACATTTCTCAAAAATCGACCAGTTGATCTCCACGCATATCCCGTTGACATGGATGTTTGTTAGACCTCCTTGGGCCTACCCTGGTGGAGAGAGGAAATCACTGAAAGAGTGTCTGCTTCTAAAGCTGGAAGAAATGTGTAAAACTGAAGAGGTGAAAGATTATCTCATTGTGAATTTATCTAGTTAATTTGTTGACATGTTTGGTCCCTAAGAGGGTCTCGTGCCATCCATTTTTCCTTTCCATATGTAGGCCTTTTCAGGAAGAAAATGCACCGGAGTGGCTAATTGTTCTGGTAATTTGGTCTACAAGCTCTTTTGGTTACTTAACAGTGTGCCGACGAGAGCTAACAGTGATTTCTCTGGTCAAAAGAAAAGGCCTGCATATGATAGGGAAAAACTGGTGGCTGGAGACCCTCTTGGGGGCCAAACATGTCAATCAAAGTTTTAAGAATGTATGAATGCTCAAAATTACACAAAATATCTAAATGTATTTACGTAAAGCAGTCTGTTTTGATCAGTACAGAAGTTGAGAATGGAATGGAAATCTTGACTGTAGACAGGAGCTGTGTAGGAATCAGAGCAGGCCTTATTAACTCTATTTTCAATCTAATATTTTCAATTGTATAGACTATGATGAAAATAAAACTTTTGAATGAATTGATAAAGATTATTTTGTATTTCAGGCCACCATACCAAACCTTCACAATGTTGGGAAAATATATTCGCTAAAAGAGGATGATCCAAGTGATAAATGTTTAACATTTTTCAAGAATGCTGCCAAGAAAGGCTGCGTGAATTCGAAATATGAACTATACAGGCAGCAAATCAAAGCACATAGCTGTGATGATGCTGGAGTTGCTTTGGAATTACAAAGAACACTTACAGAGATTGCAACGCAAGGCCATATTCAGGCTCAGATCAATTTATGTCGAAAATATGCAGATGGCCAACTTGGCAACGTCACTCAAAAAACTGCCACAGACTTTGTTCGCAAGGTATCTATTTGTATGAAAATACGATAACTTTTTGTACCATATTTTTTATTCTGATATGGTTGGCAATTAATAACTTGCCCACCATCAAGATGGGTTCCAGATGAAGACTTCACAATGCTGTCCTTGACAAGGCCTTTGAATTCAACAAGTTTTCAACAAGAAGGTGCCAAGAAGGGGTAGTTTTGAGTGCCCCATATTTGTTAATGGGCCTAAGTCATTACTTTTTTCACTAAATTTGCCCCTATTATGATATTTTGGGGGCATGTTTTCTAAAACCACCTTGCCATTACCTCTCACCTAGCCAACTACTATTTATGATGACTGTATATTTTAGCACCAGCTGTAAACAAAGATTATTATTCACATAAAAGAACTAATGAAACGCTTTATTTGCAGGTAATGAAATCTTGTAAACCATCAGAGATCCACAAAATTGGACATTATGGAAGTACCAAGATCAATGAAAGTATGAGGTAGGTATCAAATGTTATTCGATTTCTAAGCAGTAAAAAGATCTCTTTATGGAAACCTAGAAACTGATAAGATATTCTCTGTAAGGTTGGAATACTCTCTATGTGTAACAAACATTAATTCATAAGGCATGGTCTAACACGCTCAATTAAATTATACTAGAGCAGGCTAACTGCAATTGACATATGCCTCAAGCAGGTCTCGAACCTAGAATTTAGCAGACACAAGCAAACGCGCTAACCACTGTCCTAAACCAGGACAATAAGTTAGCACAGTAACCTTGAGGTGTTCACAACTCCAGGCTTATCAACGCAACTAAATCCTTCTTCAGAGCCATGTTATATTAACATGAATTCATTTGCGTGCCTGTGTTTGCTGAAAGGAGACCCGGTGGAGGCATATGTAAATTGCAGTAACCTACTCTAGTATAATTTTATGTGTAACAAAGATATCTCTAGAAGTTGCTCTCAAGATGTTCTAGAAGGGTGCTTGATGTATTTTTATAATTGAATTCTTACAAGTTGTAGTATCTGTTTTCAAAAATGTTTTCCTACAGTCCTGCAGTTTTTCTTTTCCGCAATATCTTGAATTTTGCTTGTCTTTGCCATGTTTATAAAGATTTAGAAGGCAGTTGAAATTCGCTTCAACACCTAATTAGACCAATGAAATCGAGCGAGTTTATTTTAACTTGCTAGTCTGTGGAAGGCCAAAACAGGCCTTATTTCTAGAAGCAGTACGGTTGCATGCACTACATCTACATCACTACATATAGAACGAGTGAGGTCCTTATTGACTTCGTGTATAACATGTTAGCCTGCAAAGCCCACAAGAGGCCTTATTTCCAAAAAGTTTATAGTTGATAGGCGCATACACTTCCTATCCTCGTAAGGTATTGGTTTATGTGCAAAGCACAAAGGGCCCACTGAATAGGTAATCTAATCGAGCAGTGAAAGCCTGGTCCTTCCTCTCGATGTGACCGCACCTTGTGATTCCTTTTGTCTTTTTACCTGGCATTACAGAGAGCTGGCTAATTCTCTCCTCAGTTTATGACAGGTCTGAAGATGGTTTTGAACCCAGGACCCTTTGATCAAGGGTTGAGTTGAGGAACCAATTGGCAATCCCCACCAGAAAGTGTATAAGTTAGCATGTACAACATGACTACATAAATAGTAAACGAGTTCCTAGTATATTTTATGGCGTTTATTCCAATTAGGTAAAGATCTGGAAACTACTGCCCTCTATTTTCCCGTCTAATTGTGTCAACTATGTTTTAGGTGTATACTGATAAACTGGATGCATGAAGTTTGCGACGTGAAGAACATCAACTCCGAAGCCCTGCACATGGCCATTGATTGCCTTGACCGATATCTGCTGAAAAGATCGGTTCACAGAAAACAGCTGCAACTCACTGGGATTTCTTGCGTCGTGTTGGCATCAAAGTAAGTACTTGAGGTTCACATTGAGCTAACAAATACGTTCAGCAAAGTTTTAATATAAAGCGATGATTTCTTTTCTACACTTAAAAAATGGTGGCTGAAATCAGGGTGCCTTTGTTTTGCTTTTCGTTTTCATTTTACAAATGCTCCATTCCTGAATCAGATATAAAATCAGAAAAGTTAAGACTATTGCTACTTGGGTTATTTAATCTTAAATGTAAAGCAGCCAAGCAATTATTCTATACTAGACTTCACACAGACGCCGAAACTATTCAATTTTAAGTATTGTTTGTTTTGAATCTAATTTTGATAGCCTTAACTATAACGCTCCATGTATTACAGCCTTTGCTTTTTTAAGGTGTTAGTTTATAGTGTGTGATATTGTTTAGCGAGTTGTAAGGATTATACTCCATGAATGAAATTTAGTTGAATCATCACCAATGAAATCATCTAAAGTGTGATTGGGGCCTACTACTACAAACATCATGCCAAGCAGTGGTGTAGATAGAAAATTTGCTGGGGAGGGCAACGAAGAAAATTTTCTGACTAACATTTTTCTCTTAGATCTATAATAAACAGACCTCTGACACAGTGGTGCACATTTGAAAAATGCTTATAATTTTAAGGCATTTGTAAATCCGTAAATTTCGAATCGATGTAAGCAACCATTGATATTTGTGTGTCAGTCGAATTGCATGCCATGTTAGAAAGGAAAATTTGAAATATCATTATCATTACACGAATACCTCAAGTATAAATTTTGCTTTATTTTTCCTAATAAGATTAGAAATTTTCCTACAGGGGGGCTCTCTGCCCCTCCTAACCCCCCTTTATACACGTCACTGATGCCAAAATATTTGATAATTTAGGCCTAAGTGATTATTGTGTTTTTTATCTGGAAGGGTGTCCATTTCGTAGAATATATATTTCTTATTCTGTTTCCTGGTGTCAGGTTTGGGGGGGGGGGTTACAAACCCATGTCTATTGTCCGTTATCAGAAGCCTTTCTTGAAAGTTCACAATCATCAAGCCTTCTTCTCTGAACCATGACTCTGGTCACGAACAGACACTCTTAGCTTGCAGAAAGCCCCGCTGTTGGCGTCTAGCAATAGCTGTTTTGAGTGTAATATCCACCGACCCAGCCTAATCTAGCCTTCTTTGGCATTGTCATCTATATATCCGTTAGATTACAACAACGATCGGCTAACAATACCAAATGTCGTCACTGGCCTCGGTGCATATGTAGCTCGACATACACCTGTGCTTTCAAAATCCCTCCCATTGAATTTCTTGATGAATTCTTGATTATTGTTTGTTGAATTCGGATTGGCTAAGCTTTTTGACCTAGAGGGGAATGACTCTGGGTTGAATCCTTGTTTGTTTACGACTTTGTTAAAGTGCCACTCATAACATTGATGTTTATAAGAATGTACATCCCTTTTTTTCTATAAGAATAATTTTATAAGAACACGAGCCTCAAATTTAGCCAAAACTTAAGAACAAGCTAAGAAGAAACAGAGGCTGACCATTTTTGGCTCAATATGAAAATTTTACGAAATAACCATAAGACTGAGAAATGATTACAAAACAAGCTGATGAACAGCACACAGATAATGCCAGATTGTTAAGAGAGTCAAATTTAAAAAAAAAATCAACACCACTGACAACAAAAAAGGCTTCCCAATTATTGTAAAAGTAATAACAATTTAAGAAAATTTTAGGCTGAAAATAGAGAAATATTTAAGAACAGCCTGCTTCACATCAATTTTACTGGTTCTTATAAAAAAGAGTGTATCAGTGAAATGTATTTATGATACTGGAATTGATTGAGATGTTGTTTTGTAGATGAGTCCTGCCTGTATTTGCTCATAGAATAAGTCTTCAAGCTATGCCACTCCATAATGTATTCTGTCTGTTTGGAGCCATCGTCCGTTTAAACTACATACGTGTTCGGTGTTAATCATGATTGTGCTGAGTTCAAAAGTTATTGTAAAGTTTATTAGAGTAAAAGGAAATTGGAAATCCAATCAACTTTGAATTTCTTTGAAAACCAAACTATTTACCAAAATATAAATAAATAATTGAATTGCTGAGTCTGGATTTCTTTAACTTCATAGGATAGATCTCTACAGCCAAATAATACCTTTATCTTTGTTGTTGTTATAGGCTTGCATTATAAGATTATGTCTAAGTTTGTTTGCATATTGAGAAATTATCGTTTTCGCTAGAGTAGTTGACCTAGAAATCACGCTCCAGGCTGCAGATTACATGTTTTTCAAACTTGCATATGATAGACCACTTCGTGAGCAGTTACGTCAGTTCTTTAGAAATTCATCTTGATGGAACCTAAACCTCAACATGTGCAGCTAAATCCCTTTAGACTTGACTGGCCTTGGCTTAGCTTGACTTCGACTGTCATTTAGCACTCTCTAACCTTTCCTGGATGGCTAGGCCAGTTTCCTTCTGGAGATAGGATCTTCCTCTAAACACACCACATTATACGAGGCTTTCACCTTTCAGAAACCTGTAGTTGTGACTGTAGTGCATCAATGTTTTCGGGTCTTTAAAAGGGTCTTTAAATGACAGACGTCAATCTGGGATAGTAGCAGAATTTCTGAATAAAACTGTTTCCAATATTATTCCCTTCTCTGTGCATATGGTATCATTTAAGTCTTTTCATATTTAGCACATACATTTCTACAGCGATTGCGTTGTCTAACGCCGCATCATAGTGTGTTGGATGTACAAAAGTGCAGAGCGATATAGATTCAATACAAGAAAGTAGACTGGCTCTCTTTAACTTAAAGTTTCATGCTCATGCAATCATCAGACAGACTATTATCTAGATTGTGACTATAATCTAGAAGGATAATAATCTAATCATTATCTAATGATAATCTATAATCTAATCAGAGAGCCAGTCTCCTTTCTTGTTTCTCTTCTAACACATGCATTTTATTTCCCAGATTGTATTTGAATTTATACGACAATCTGAAGTCGTTATTTGGTTGATGCCATAGACCTAAAGCTGTTTTTAGTATTAATGATGTATTTCATTTTGTTTTCCCCAGGGCATTTTCATTTACTTCATCGAATTTGCTGACAATCAGAGAATCGGCATGGCTCACAGATAGTACATATGATTACAATGAAGTTGTCAAGTACGTTATCTTTGCATGTTTCTACCTATGTACCTGATTTCAAGGGAAATTTATCATTGCATCTTTTGATACATTTTGCAAGTCTGGGCAGTGTCCTTAGGTGATTTTGCTGAAAAGTTTGATTTTGTTGATTTTCAGAATGCTAGCTGAAGTGATCGGTGCTTTGGGTGGAAAGCTGGTCAGGATGAATACTAGTCACTATGCGGAAATCTTGTGTGCATTTGCTCAAGTATGTTCGCTTCTGTTTACATGTTTGCTGTATGATTACTACAATTTGTTAATATGGGGAAGGGCTCTTCAATGTAGTTTCATATATGGGTGTGCACCTCATTATTATGAACCAATTTCAGAATTTCGACTGAATATCAATACTTAACCTCGAGAGGTTTTCTGGCCTATTGATACTCACACCAAGTACATTGATCAATCAGAAATTTCTTATCAGCTAGACAAAAATAGCTTTAATCTCCTTATCCTAAATATTTAGAAGAACGATGATGTTTTTTGAATCTCTTGCTGATTGCTCCTTCAAGCACAGAGTTCTGCAAGTTCAGAAAAAGTATACCCCAGTACAGAATTTATTTGTGAAATTATACCAAGCACAGGATGTTTTAAGTCACAAGGGCCGTTTAATTGAAGATTATTTTTCAGTCAACTCTTAATATCTGCATTTCGTTGTATCTTATTTTACTCTTTTGATATATGCTTCGTTTAATTATTTCCATATATGTCTGATATTTTTCTTCATCAAATTTTAGTTTGGCAAATATGACACTCACTTCACTCATTACGCTGTTGATGCATCATTGCAATTCTGTGACTTTGGAAGGTATTTGATATTTGTTTGTCGTAAGTGTTACGATTGTGTGATGCTTCTAATCATATGAAAAAATGATAGAATGAAACAGTTTAGTACCGAAATGGTTTAGATAAAATTTCACGACGTTTCGGGATTATACCCATCATTTGATAGCGGGTGACATCCCCGGAAAACCCCCGAAACGTCGTGAAATTTAATATATACTATTTTTGTACTGTTTTATTCTATCGTTTTGTCATATAACTTCATAGTACCACACCCAGTCAACACTTTTTATTGAGCTTAATATCATAGTTCACAGAGAGAGTATATATTGCACTTACTTATAGTGGTATATAGTGCACTTGCGGATAAATGGGAAATGGAAAGGGACTCTTTTTTCACGAACGAACCACCGTTACGTCAATCCGAGCAGGCAGAGTCAAGTGGCATTGTTTGGTATTGTATTGTGGTATATTTGTGGCATTGATATGTTGCAATGATTAAGTGTATATCTGGTCATTGCAGATTTTAATTCGAGTTTACTTTTTAGGTTCAAGCCATCACTGATTGCAGCCTCTGCCACGCTACTGACCAATATCATAGCAAAACACGGTATGTTGATTATCACACCTTCTTTTCCCTTTAAGTGAATAGACATAATCATATGGACTGGCATGATGTTTTCGGGAACAACGTATGTGCGTTCCTCGGTACCGATACTTTCTACCACTGGAAAGGAGCTTCATTGTTATCATGATACAGTTATGAAAATATGACATGAGTATATAACCGTCCCGATGAATATGAAACCACCCCCATGTAAACAGGCCCTGAAATAAAAGAAGGCAATGAAGTCTTGAGGAATAACCATACATATATTAGTATAGTATTCAAAGTATTCAAATTATTAATCGGCTGATTCATTTTTGCAGGAGAAATTTGGCCTAAGAAAATGGCGGAATTCACTGGTTTTGAAGTTAAAGATTTGGCAAATTGTGCTACTTTGATTCATTCTAAATGGTAATTGTAATTTTACTCGTTTATTTAATTTGTAGCCGTACTTGTTAGACACGTTTGTTTCTTCATAATTGGTTTTAAAGGAGTACAGCTACTGATCTTAGAATTAAAAAGACTAGATCGAGCATCTGTTGCTCAAAAATGAAGTCATTGGTGGACATATTAGAAAGATCGATTCAATGTCTGACAAAAGTCGAAGCCATTTTAGTTATGGCCTAGTCACCAAGGCTGCTAGGACGCCATTTTGAATCGAGTATTGCATTACTAATGGGAGGCTTGCATAGAATATCAATTGCTTTGGGTAGGATTTGCGCATTTGGGTGATACTATCACTTGATTTTCCTTGATTTTCTACTGTTGCACAAGACAGTGTTTAATGGTATATTTAATTTCTCTTGCAGTAAGGGAGGCTAGTGAAAAATATATGAATTGCTTTGAATAGGATTTGCGTAATTGAGATGCGTCCTTCATTGTTTCCTGTTGCACGAGACAAGTGTTTTAAATGCAGTTTAATTTCTCTTGCAGTCTGTTAGATAATTCAGTTGTGACGGATGGTGAGCACCGGATTAGTGGTGCAAGAGACAGGTACGTCACATTCTTTGCTTTGACTTGATATGATTTCTTTCTATGCTTAAATTCTGAGTAAAATCATATTTTACGAACGAGAAAATCAATAATTTGAAGCAATTAGCAGTTAGCAATTAGCGAATTTTTGGTTGGTCAATGCGCATGTTCACTAAGTGTTGTATATCATTGGTTCTCTTGAGAGAAAGAGATGAAGTGCTCATGTACTATACCAACTTTAGGCTCCTCCAAGAACAGTAGCTAGGGGCGTGGACGATTTCATATCCTTGCAAAGATTGACAAATCCCCTTCATCAGGAAAGAATTGAATGGCCCAAACGATAGAGGGCATACAATACTTGATAAATGATCAAGATAGCTAGGTTGATGGAGATCATATCAAATGGTTATTTTGCTTATGACCATACCGTTGATGTGATGAGTTCGATGAAAATGATTATGATGATGATTTCCCCCACAACAGATACTCGAACCAAGAATTCCTCGAAGTGTCGAAGCGCAACATCCCTGACCTTGCCACCATCCGAGCATCCATAGAAGACGTCGAGCCAATGCTACGTTGCACGCAGACTGACGGCATCCTCCACTTTAGCTTCAAGGAAGAACGCAACGTTCTCGACCCATCCAACAACATCTCAGGCAACAGCAGCTTTTTGTTTGGCTATGACGGGGACGAGGAAGACAATTTGGAACAGAATCATACGCACGAGGACCTGAGTTTTCTCACTGGCAAAGAACAATCTGTGTTACAGCCAGAAGCAGAGGTGACCTCTGAGGGACTTGACGATGGGAAGCATTTTATTCTCGATTATGGCTCCGACTCTGACGAGACGAGGCTCGGAACGAATAACTGTAGGTGCAAACCCAAGGGTCTTGCGTTGGACGGAGTGTCGAATATAGAAGCTTCAATGGAGAAGCTGTCAGAAGCTTTCAGCACAGCTTGCTCGTGTTCTTCGTCGAATAAATCGACAAGTCCGGAAAAAGATGGCCCCGATGCAGGTGAGGTGGTAGCGGTGAAGCAGGAGGGAGGTTCAGTTCACGGTAAAGACACTAGAAAGAAGATCGGACATCATACGAAAATCGTTAAGAACGAGCCGTCGATGAATCTACGATCTGCGTCTAGAACATCCAGTAAACAGAGTCAGACTGCACCTCGGAAAGTGGAACAGAGTGAAGCGAGTGCAGTGGATGAGAACTCTGATCGGGACAGAAGGAAGCGCCCCGCAAACTGGCCTATCGATGCACAACCAGAACTGGCTGCAACACTTCGTCCACGTCTAGAAAGAAAAATTAAGAGAAAGCCTTGGAGATATTAGTTGCGGAATGGTTAGCTTCTTTACAATTGGACGGATTAGTGATTCTTGGAATCGAAAAGGAGTTGGTGAAGATGGAGCTTCAGTGATGTTTGGCTGAATATGAAGATTAATCATTGCTGGAATAAGAATGGAGTTGGTGAAGATGGAACTTGAATGGTGTATGGCATCATGTTGAGAATGCGCGGAGGGAAAATTCAAATTAACTTTCAGAAGAATTTCACTGCAGATGATCAACTGGTGACAAATTAATAATTTCAATGATAAAATGTTGGATGAAATGGCTTGCCTCTATCCGAAGACCTCAACCTCTTTCACATGTTGGATAAAACAAACAAGTTAATCAAGGATAGCGTTGGTCAGGATGGTAACAATGTTCGTTTTTCTACAAGTCTGATGAAAAACAAGGATTTTTGTAGTTTTATAGTCGGATATCCTAGAGAGCACTTCGCAAAAAAATTTGTAAATATTTTAGCATGCTTTGGTAAAGTGGATAAGAATCAGTGAGTCCGATATTTTAGCGTTAGAATTTCTCACAGTTGGGAAAAGTGTAGAAAGGATTTCGTATTTTTTAATGTTAGCTTCATTCAAAGCTCTCAAAGTTGAACCAAAGTAGATTTTGGCATTTTTTAATTGAAGGAGGGATACTGGGTTTAGTTTGGGTGGGGTAAAAAAAGCAACCCTAGACTCCCTAGACCAGAATGATTAATATCAAATGTTCCATAAAACCAAATCTTTCCAAGCTCAAGCCAAGATAACTTTGATGCAGATGATTTCATGTAAAACTTGCAATTAGGAACATTCGTGAATAACCGAATAGGTTTTCAAAACGTCTATAAACCAACTTTGATTTCAAAGCTCTTTTGTTAAATTTTCTTCGTTAGCTGCACATCCATGACACATTTTTAAGTTTTGATTCATTTTTAGTTTTTTATCACAAAGCATTGAAATCATGCATATGTAAAACAATCTAAAATCAACGTCGACCCCTCGCAACAAATATTGAGCTTTCCACATTGCGATTTTCTTTTTCAAACTGCGAAAAAATCTAAATACTCTGATCAGCTGGTGATGGGCGTGAAATTTGACGATTTATATCGTCAGTTTCGTGTGTAAAATCACTGGTATTTGGTAAATAATATCTCGATATTAACATCTGCCATTCGCTTCGGCTTATTTCTTTCGCCTGAGATTTTTTATTACTTCGTTAAAAATCGTTTTAATTCAAACAAGCAAAACCGTCGCAATAAAATTGCTCGCTCTTTTCTTTGCCTTGCGAAAACAAACGCTACTTTTTCATGTAGTTGATATTTCTTTATCAATTTGATGCTGTGCGGATGAAACGTCTTCTTTGATGTTAGATCTGAGCAATTTCTATCGTTTCTTACGCAAGCTAAATAGCGAGGTGGGAGATCAGAAAACAAAAAAACCCTTTCAGATTCAGTTGCTTTGATGCGATTTCTTTTGAAATGGACTTTCGCTAATGAATGAATTTTCTATATGAAGGGATAGAATAGTATTTCCTACTTCTCAGCTAGTCTCCGCGAATTTGAACATGCTAGTAAACTCTTCTGCCAATCATTACAATTTCTTTTAAGTAAACTAGAAGGACGAGAAATTAGAAGACTTGACATGAATTTGCTCAATTTAACACTAGAACTTGTTTCAACGTGAAATCATCTTGCACCAATCGCTTTTCTTTCGCACCTGTTTTGATATCTGAAGTCGTGTCTTATATTCAATTTAAAAGGCCTTAAGTTTTTTGTGATTGCAATTTTTGAAAATCAGTGGGCACCCTACTATTTCATAATGACAAATTTTATGTAAATGATAGACCCCTTTCACAATGACGTAGAATATGTTTGAAAGTGAGGCAAGTGATGTGATTCCCTGCAGAGCAAGGATCCTTCATCATATCATTATGCTAACAGTTTTGAGATTTGAATCAACATGATATCGAGGATAGTGATATTCCTATAAATATTTCAAAATAATTGACGTCATCGTGAAAGTGGTCTATTAGAGATGATATGCTAGAACCATCTCCTGTGTATTAAGGGTTCTTTCTACTATTTCGATTTTGGTTGGGCGTCCTGCTAGAGATTAGATTAAAAATGAGTCTTACATCATTTATATTTATCCATAGTAAGCAATACGGTGTACCAAAATGCAATTGTCCTATATTGCTTGCTAGATTAAGTTCAACAATTTTAACATCACCATTAGCAAAAGCCTCCATGTTCATAAAACCCCTGTCATCTGTAATTCCGTGAAATTTCTGGCGAGATTATTAAAAAAAACATTTATGAAATCGCGTTTACGTTAACAACGTGTTTGCCGTTCTTTTTATTCCAACTGTTTTATGGAATTTTATAGAAATTCTTGTACATTGTTCAATAAAAATTCATATATTCTATCTGTCTTTGTCAATAATGTCTTTACTTTTGGTTATACAATACTTTATTTGAAGATGCATTCAGATATTTTGTCTCTTTACGTTTCTTCCTGAAAGTCTGTGTAGCTTAGCTCTCATTAAGCTGTAACTGCATGACAGGCAAACTCTTCAAACACAATTTTTTCTTAAGAACCAGTAAATTTGATTTGATGCTGGCTGTTCATAGATATTCCTCTATTTTCAGGCTTAAATGTTCTCAAATTGCTCTTACTATTGATGCTTTTAAAGCCTCCTTTTGCTATTGGCTGTTTATTGTTTCATATTGTCATCTTCAGGCCATTCTGACATTCCAGTGTGCTGCCAATTTGCTTGTTTTACATTTATTTCTTAGTCTTATCGTTATTTCTATTAATTCATATATTGAGGAAGAATAGCCAGCTTCAACTTTTTCTTACCTTGTTCCTACCATTTTGCAGAATTCCACGCTCGTGTCTTTATAAAATTGTTCTTATAAAAGAAAATAACTCGTTGTTTTGGGGGCTTTCATTCGAGGGAGGGGGTTTATTCGAAGTACGACGGTGTCTAATTTGATAGGAATCCCTTTAAAGTTGGCAAAAAAACATTGACTAATTGTATCAATGGCTGTCCGTTCGCATTAACGTCATTAGTTTTGGAATGAATGAACATCACTCGTGACTATCTATGATTCCAATGAATTTATCAGTTGAAGTAAAGCCCTTCCTCTGGCTTCCACAGTTTCCCGTCCATTTTACGCCTAGTTGTGATTATTAAGGAAACTTAATTATTAGTTTAATTTACAATGTAAGCTTTTTACATCGGAGGTCATATTTTATCAACTTTGCTTCCATTTTCTCTGTTGAATTTTTGATTAGTTATTTTAGTCTAGGTCAACTGCACTTTTTTCGACAAGCAACAGGTCGTTAAAGCAGTAGGCCCCGGGAAAAAGGCATTTAATGTAGGCAAGGTCTTCTTGAGATTGCTTTACTGGCGTCTTCTTGATAGGAACCTGCAAATAAACTGGTATTAGGCAAAGGACGTGAAAGCTACCCTGTTATTTTTAGCAAAATTTCAAGCAATATCGAGGGTGTTAGCCTTGACTCCAGGTGCTTATTAAAAAGTGTGTATATTTACCTTGCCAACGAGGCCATCTGCTGCTGAATGAATGACGAAAGTTTTAACCAGCGAAGCGAATCTTCTTCCATCGTTTTAGCAGGAGTACTAGAAGCTATTTTTATACTAGATGTGCTTATCGTATGAAGGGGGTTATCGAGCCAAATTCTCCCACATGGGGCTGATATTTAGCTTCATTCTGATAAAAATGTCAAACATCATCGAGTCCTACAAATAAGCTATTTATTCAAAAAATGTTAAGTTATTATGTTCATGTCAATATTCCTTGACGCGTAGCTGCACGGTACATGCTTGATTCTTCCGATGCTTCTCTAAATGAGTCGACATTTTGCTTCCTGTAATGGTTTATCTGCAATTCAGGGGGCCATCATCAGTACTGTGTAGGTAATACCCACATCACTGATGGAATATCTCTACAACAGTACTGAACATTCTCCACAGTACTGATGGTGCCTGTCTTCAGTACCGAATATCCTCCACAGTACCGATGGTATCCTTCCACAATACTGATTGTATTCCTTCGCAGTACTGATGGTATCTCTCTACAGTACTGAATATCCCCTACATTACTGAATATATTCCACAGTAACGATGGCATTTCTCCACAGTACCGAATATCCTTCGAAGTACTGATGTTATCTCCTAACAGTTCTGATGGATCACCTCACTTTTTACACTCAAACGGAAAAAATGATACATTAAAGTTACAGAGATCTGTGGTACAATGGAACAGAAATATTCATATCTGAAAAAATGGCGTTTTTCCACATGATTTTCCTCTCCTCACTTTGGTATGTTACTTTGCTACGCTTTTAAAAACAATTTTCAATCAACTCTTTAATTTATTAGTTTCATACATTGTCAATTTTCTAAACTAATTTAAAGATTTTTTACAGCTCGCTGAATCTGATGTGCCGTCTTCTATAGAAATGGTTTTCCTCTCCTCGTTTTGGTATGTTACTTTGGTACGTTTTTAAGACAATTTTGCGCCAAGTTTTAATGATTCATAACTTTATTCGTTCCATACAATGGCGATTTTCTAAACTAATTTTTTCACAGCTCACAAGATATGATGCAGTCTTCCACAGAAATGGTTTTTCTCTCACTTCGGTATGCTACTTTGCTACGTTTTTAATTAATTTGATAATTTTCAATAATTTCAATAAATCTTACTCTTTGAGATTTTGTTTGTTGCTTATTTTCGCTATTATTGGTGATGAATTTTCCTTCACTTGCCCTCAGAACTCAATATTTTTGTTTTTGCTTTAAACATTGATATTGTGTGCGTTTAAAGCAAACGGTCCCTTTTTTCATCATGCGCCTACCAACATCACTGACGTCAAATAACTTTGTACTTGGAGTTTTAGTTTTTAAGCCTCTTCTGCAGACCGCTTTGCTTACGCCTACCGAAAGAAATTGCGTCAAGGGATGGTGGATATCTGGATCTTTCAAAATACATTAAAACTCCACCAATAATAACAGTTCAGTAAGAATGTAATTTTTCTTGAAACAGAATGACTAGTGTCTGCAAAATTTGGCACTAATGGATATTTTTAACATTGCCAAGTGGTGGTGATCTTTCTAATATATTGTCCTCAACCAGGATGCAGAAAGCAATAGTCTTGTGCTCGATAGAAGTTTAGATACGTAACTATCTCTATAGCATTGCTTTGTTTATACCTGCATCATATAGTGGTCGATGTCCTGAAGTACATAGCGATATAGAAGAGAACTTAGATAGGAGACTGGCTCTCTGTTACTCAAAGTTTAATGCTCACGCAATCATCAGACGGACTATGAAAATCATTGTAGGCTGTATATTTAAGCATTGCGTGGTGTATACCTGCATCACAGTGCTCGATGTACATAGGTATAGGTATAGAGCGATTTAGTCATAGATAAAAGACAAGATAGGAGACTGGCTCTCTGTAACATAAAGTTTCATGCTTTCGCAACCATCAGACAGACTATGGTGATTATTGTAGTATTTATACTTATAGCATTGCGTTGTCAATACCTGCATCATATTGCTCGATGTACTTAGGTAGGAGCGATGTAGTTATAGATAAGAAACAAGAAAGGAGACTGGCTCTCTGTTACTTAAAGCTTCAGACAGACAGACTATAATAGATGCCTAACTTTCTTTTATTTCTTGGTTATCTCCCATGCTAAATCAGTCTTTAGGGTCTCATTTAAGTTCTTGTTTACAAACTCCTATCCCATCTTAGTTATTGCTGTTACATATATTTTTACTTGCAGATTGATGTTGAAATTCATTCGTGACCCCCGGTTGAAGATTGTCATAGTTGGACATGTGAGTTCTGCGAGGTAGCAATTCTATTGATAAGCACTACGTTAATCATATTATTTTCATATTTCCCAACGGAATTAATTGAACGCGAAGCATTCGTCTTGATGTTCCCAGTCTAGATCGATTGGTTTGTTTTGATGTAGCTTTTGTGGCTGTGCCGAGCGTGGAAATTCGTCATGCAAAAGCCATTTGTCCAACGTGGCTTCGATCAGAGCAGACGAGGCTGAAAACACGTATCTCGCAAGGTTGGTTTTGAAATATTGGTCCCGGGGGGCACTTGGAGGATTGATGGGTAGGGGTATGCCACCTCAACATCAAAATAGCACCCAATTCTATAACAAAGGTTTACCCCTTTTTTCTATCAATCGAAATAATTTGTGTGATGGTAGGGGTATGTTATCTCAACATCTAAGGCTTCGTTTACACGATATCGGATTCAAATGAATACGGTACGATTTCATACCTTATTGGCCTTCCGTTTACATGAAGACGCTGATGAATACGGTACGAGGTACGGATGTTGATGAATACGGTATGAAATGAATATAGTATCGAGTAAACGGCCGAATCCGATATGATTTCCATACGGAACGATAAGGAGGTCATTGTTTGCATTTCTGTCGATTTTCCGAATCCGGGTTCTTGTCCCCTTTTATATCAAAGTCTTGACCTATTATAGAAGTTTTGCATACGATAGGTACGAGAATTGCAACTTGCTCTCATTTTGAAAAAGTTGAGGATATGTGGAAGGATGGGCCGTCCTAAAAAATTGAAATTCACAACCATGCACACTTCAATCTAAATCTTAAATTCAACAAAAGGATAGTTGCTATACTAGCGAATCATCGAGTTACTTGATAAGAACGAAAATCCTGCTGCTTTTCATGTATGCTAGTGACTGCTTGTCGTGTGAACGGTTATAGTAATTACATACATTATGGCCAGTTAAGTTTTAGCAGAGCTTTGCAATGGGTATCTTCAGTGATCTAATACCAACGCTTGCATGATCCTGCATCAAATGAGTTATTGGTTTTAATGCTTTGTGAAAGGAAAACTTTATCTAGCCAAAAATATCGGAAACATAGTGAAACGAACACATGGATTACTTAAGCTTAAGTAATCCATGTGTTCGTTTCACTATGTCTCCGATATTTCTGGCTATATTGAAGTTTTGTACCATCCAAAGACTGTTCGAAAACGTTATCAATGATTATGAATATTGGTAGCTAAAAGAGATGAAATTTTTGGCACTCTGAAATTTGGATGGGAGTGCGCTATGGAACCAAATAACGTGTAAGCTGTAAGCCCCCCATGGGGGTTTATTAGAGTTTGAGGCTCCTAAGGGTGGGTTTATTATAGTTGGATGCTTTTTGTGAAGAGGGGGGTTTAAAATAAAGGGGGCTTATTAGAGCTTTCACGGTACCCGAGGTCTAAAATCCCTCTTAGAAAATATCTTTGAAATGATTTTCGAAATATACTTGCACTATTTTATTGTAACGAAATCCTGACACATCTAACTGAACAAACGACATTTTTAACTTTCTGGGCGTATGTGCAATTGCGAAGCAGCAGACTTGTGCCTCGCTCACGCTTATGCCTCGTTCACACTGCTCCGTTTTGTTTTTCACCGTTTTTGAATTCTTACCGCCACCTGTTCAGTCGCTCCGTCTCGCTGAAATACGAAGCAGTGTGAACTTACTTAAAATAGCAACTTGCAACCTGTCACGTTGAATTGCTCTTTTTCAACAGATTCCGTGCTCGCGTTGCATGATGGGACATTTGCGCTTATAAACAGACACTCGATGAATGCGCGCATTCAGAGCTGCAGCTGACCGGGTAAACAAAGTAGTGATTCGGCACCAGGACCTGAAATGGCAAAGCACATCCTCTCCGTCGTTCTTCTCGTCATCTTGGCTGTGGCGTGTAAGTCAATATTTGCTTTCTTCTCGCTTTATCTTTTTACTATTCGGGCCGTTGTCGATAAAACCTAATTGCACTCGTTTTTTTATTAGAAACTTTGCTAAATCTTCGTACCAGAGTTTCTTAGCTTTCACTTCAATTATGGTACGAAAAGTTTCTTAGTAATTTTCTCGATATAAAAACCTAATTTTTTCTTCACGTACCGTCATTTCTTTATTTTCTATTACTGCGAAACATGAATTGGATATAGAGAAGCAAAAATAAATGCAAATTTCATTGCAAACAGCTAAAATATTCTATCAAATGTAACCGAACTGAGCTGGGAACAAAGTCAAGCACGTTACAAGCTAATGTCTCGTTAATAAGATATAAAAGATTTCTTGACTTTTCTGGTTCAAACAAAATCTCCTACCCATGTTTCTTTGAAAATCCGGCCCTATGGTTTCTTATAAACTCTTATAAACGGTTTCTTATAAAAAATGAGTGTAAGTCCACAACGACGCAACATACGTTCTAAAAAATCCCATGGCTTTCTTGATGTCGAATTAACCTTATCATGCAGTCCACGAGAGAGTGTAAGGTAATGTTTAACCAGATAAATTTTTCATCTGCGATCTCTAAAGATGACCCAAGTACATGGTTTGTGTTTATAAGAGCACTTTGATTTGTTTTCCACCTGTCTCTCTATTACTTTCGAAGTGTTTTTCCCAAACTTCTAACCCCCCACCATTCTCTTACGTGTGTTTCAAGTCGTTTTAGCAAGACGCTTTACGTTTGTGAACGCCTGTGTTTGATGATTACGTAGCTAAATATTGTTACCCGAATTTCAGCCCAACGTTTCTTATAAAGGTTGTTCATAAAAAAGACAACTGCGTATTGGAAATTACTGAACTATATCAAATTCTCATTAGTAATACTTATTTATAACTTTTTCAAAGTGAACATTCTATCATTATTTGCACTCTTTTTTCTAAGGATGAAATTTACAAGAATAATGTTGCGCTGGTATCGTCAAATCTAAGAATACTAAACTGAAGGAATAGTCTTTTGATCAGTACCGATTGAGATGGCGAGGGAAATCGGAAACACTGCGAAACTCAATAACTAAGATTTGCGTCTCTCACTTATCAGAGTAGTACGTCGGGAAGAGAACCTAACTATTCATGTTCCCAGAGTTGATATATATATATATTAAGCTAGGCACACGAAGTCTGTGTTTCGGTTTCCCGTAAGACAGTGCTCAATGCATAAATGCAGAGCGTAATATATACTAAGGAGGAAAGAGTCAAGAGAGTAACTCAACAACTAACAACACTAACTTGTTGAGTTAGTCTCTTGACTCTTTCCTCCTTAGTATATAAAGCTAGGCACACAATATTTCTAGCAGGAGGGGTATGTTTTTGAAATAGTGGTTTATGCGTATCCCCCTTTATACCCTTCGCTTTCACTCCTTCTGATTTCATGATATAAAATCTTTCCACTTTAAAATCTTTACAATAAACTTCATATTCGATACCTTTTTCAGATAACTATAGATAATAGTCATGCCTTTTTAGCATGGGTAAAGGTATTGCAGAATCGATATTCTTTCTGTTCGTCTTCCGTGTTAGCTAAGAATGATGTACGAGTTTTCAGAGGTGTAAAATTGCGAAAGCTAACACATGGAGATAAAAACTAGATTTTCTTTTAAGAAAAATTTAGAAGAAATAGAACGAAGTAGAAGAATAATAGGGATTTAATGAAATAAAATATAGAAAGCATAAAGACAAATGAACTTAAATGAATGGAATATCAATTTGAGTAGCTATTGAAAAGGACTGATTCTGGAAGCTCTCTCTACAAGGAAAACTCGGGTTCACAATCTTATTCATTTTATGAGAACAACGTTAAAAAGGAACATCGGGGTGAAATCTGGGTCAGAACTTTTTACTTTTACCGATACAATAGGGATTAGAACGAGAAGAGTTAAGCAAAGTAGAGCCTATTTGACAAAAGATAACGTAACGTTTGGTCACATACTTTGAAAACAGTGCCTTTAGTGCTTTTAGATGTATTGGGAAGGTTTTTCAGGACTCTTCTTGTATCAAAGTTTACAAGGTTTCCGAGTCTCGTGCCTATTAGCGTTTCTATACCTGGTTGGGTCTATTTACGCAAAGGATGAAGCCAGAAGCTCGAAATTTTGGGCCATTGGGCATTCCTTGATGATAACTAATGAAAATTCTTAACAACGTCCTCTCTCGCTTCGTCTTTGATTTACACTGCCGCCAATTTTAGCCGCGCGGTGGAATTACGACTGGCGTTAAAAGACCAGTATTGTTACAACGTTTCCCGTGAAAAGGGATTTCGTACTTTCTTGCCGATATGTGACTTATTTGAGTCGTACGTTGTTTCATTTATCTTAAAACCAAAAAACTAAAATAAAAATGCGTGGTTTCCAATCAGGAAAAATTGCGTGGGTGTGTTGCAATATTTATAAAGTGGCACGTTGATAATCCTCTTCAAAATAGAGTGCCTCTGTTGCAAGCCACCAGATTCGAGTATGAAATCACGGGCGAAGACACATCTGCTCCACGCTTGTTGCTTGAGAGAAACAACTGTCGTAGTTAAGTAGTTTGTAGGGCTACCGAGTAAGGGGGATAGGGGCAAATTGCCCCACGAAAAATACTGATTTCTTCCATATGAAAAATTACTTACTTTTGCCCCATTGCCTCGAGTTTCTCTTATCAGACTTGTCAGTGAGCCGATGCCCAACCCTCTAGGAACCGTTTGAAATTATCGCTAAGAGTCGTTTCTTTGCCATCCCTCAAAACACACTTAAGGTATTTCCAACAGTACTGTTGGTAACCATACACTCTCTACAATACTGAACATCCTCCTCAGTACTGAACACCTTCTACAGTACTATTCATAACCTTACATCTCCCAAGTTGCTGAACATCCTCCAAAGTACTGAAACCCTCCAAATTAATGTTCGTAACTGTGCATCCTCTGCAGTACTGAACATCCTCCACAGTACCGAACATCCTCCACAGTACCGAACATTCTCCACAGTACTGAGAATCCTCCAAATTAATGAACATCCTCCACAGTAATGAACAACCTCTGAAGTACTGAACAGCCTCTTAAGTACTATTTGAAACGATACATCCTCTACAAATAAGGATGATAGACCATATACCAGGGAATACTGTTTATTGAAAAATGAAATAAACAATGCTTCCAAATGACTTATCTTATGCTGCTAAAGACCAAGTCAAGTAAACATCTAGCAGATACGATCAGGAAAGGCCCAGAGGGAAAATCACTGAGGGCGAGGTTGAAAAACGAACATTAAGATGTTGTTTAGATGAGTGGGAAGCCGTTAAGAACTGTTGGGCTATTGCCCCCACCCTGTCAGTATGTCAGAAAGCGACCCTCGATTGTTCTTGTCGTCAAATGATAGGGCCTATCTAAATGAAAGAAAAAATGTGAATTTGTCTTGTTGATAATGTCTGTTGGTGATATGTTCATACAAAATTACGATCTAGCTGACATATTGCTAAATCTTTGAAACGCCCTCGCTTAAGAACAATATTTCGAAGTAAACCGCGAGACAGTAATGACAAATAATCTCGCAACCCTACGCTATTCCCTCCGTAACGAGTGGATCTGTGATTTGAAGTTTTTAAGTCAGCCAGAATGTGCGACCAAGATATGTTACGCATGCGTAGAAAGATAGAGTTTCAAAGATTTAAATATGGAGATAATTTTTGAGAATGAAAATGATCTGAGTAAGAGTCGAACCCACTATAGGTTGTGGTCGTGGTCGTGGAGAGGTTATGGGTTCGAGTCCTTCTCGGGTCATTTTCATTCTCACAAATTATCTGAATTGATTTTCAAAATCCTGCTTCTTCTCAAATTTAGCAATATCATCTAGCTGCCGTTTCCTTTCTTTTAATTGAAGATTCCATATCATCTCGGACACTTTGATCTCTTGTCTTGTTACTCTGCCAACTTTTAAAACAGGAAAGATCAGAAACACGAGTGCGCGGCTTAAGCTGCTTTTAAGCCCTGGATGCTAGGGCAAGTCAACCTGCGATAATTCATTTTGATTGGTTAAACTTGCTCTTGCACCTGAACGGTCTCATGATCAATTGGGATCAAGAGAAATCTTGTCTTCAGCCGAGATTTTCGCAGTTCATCCTTGTTCTTTCCTTTTCGCCTTCCTAATCACATGTGCCAAGTTTCCCTTAGGCAGGTCATGTAAGTCAACAACAGAAAAATGTGAGATTTCACAAGAACTCGAATTAGAGATGTACAACATCTACTCGTTAGTACATCTCTTGATGTGTGGGCAACCAAGGAACATTCTCATCAATTGATGGCTACCTTCCAAATCTTAAGCATAAGTGCTTCAAAGCATTTGTTGCTTCTGTTCACTAGACCACAAATTAGAGTTGCATAACATTGATCGATCATTTTCATCATTTATCCTTACATTTTCATCATTACCATCAACCTTATCTATACTCAAAATGCAAACTTTTCGAATCTTTAACATAGCTATATGTACTTTGAAGCATTACAATCATTGAATGGCTGCTTCTGTTCACGAGCCTTCAAATTAGAGTTACATAACATTCATCCGTGCAATTCTATAATTACCTTCAGCTTAATTCACCATGATTTACGGGAAACTCGCATTTATTCGTATTTAGCGGACAGATCTTCCAACGCAACATCGTAATCCGACCAATGCGAGGTGTACCAACCTACTAAAATGCTTCTTTTGGTTCCTAATCCAAAATAGTTCGTTATTTATGAAAGATTTCGTAATATCACCAACCGAAATGTTGTTGATGGTCATGAAGTAGAATTTCTGTTGTTAATAGGAGAGATGTAAAGCCATAGCTACCTTCGTACGTGTCTTCGGTCAAAACTGGCGTATGAGAACCTGGGCTTTAAGAACCTATTAGGCTAAGATTTCATCATTCGTAAAGTCAATTTTTTGATTTAAGGCTCCAATGAGAGAAGTTTGTTAATCACAAAGATTTGTAATGGTCATTACAAAGCCTTTTTAATTATTTCTCAGTTACACGAATCTGTTAGGAAACCCGAGGAGTAAGTTCCATTTCAATAAGATCTTGTTTATGCCAAGTGGAAAAAATTAGGTTCTTATTTGTGGGTGTTTACTGTAATACCAATCAACACCATATATGAAATAAGACGCATCTAAAACGATAAGTTTCTCAGCCATCCTCTTCAACGCACTTTGCAGGGTCACTTCTGGGGCTGTATTTACTTATTCTTAGACCTACAGCCAAAAGCTTTCAGACCTACAACATCATATACCAGAACCAATGTTGTATTTGACGGGATGGTCGAGTGGTTAGATCACTTGACCCTTGTTCAAAGGGTCCCGGGTTCAATACGAACTTCAGACCCATCACAAATTGTGAGGAGAGAATTAGCTAGCTCTCTGTAATTTCAGGCAAAAAGGCAAAAGGAATCACGAGTTGTTGTCACATCAAGAGGAATGACCAGGGTCGCACTGCTCCATTAGTCTAATTATTCAATAGGCCCTTTGTATTTTGCGCATAAACCAATACCTTACTGTGAGCATATTTGCCTATCAACATCAATATAGCCAGAAATATCGGACACATAGCGAAACGAACACATAGATTACTTAAGCTTTTCGTCCGACACTCAACAGAGTAATACGTCAGAAAGAGAATGAAACAGAAAACCTAACTGATTTATATACCCAGCAGGCCCGTAGGAAGCGGGGGGCAGGGGGGGCATTTGCCCCCCCAATAATCCCAAAATTCAATTGTTCACAGCATGGTCCCTGGTCTTCCTTTTGTTCTCTAACAATGGTTGCCCCCCCAATAATTCTACCCAAGCTACAGCGCTGATACCCAGATGTGGATCGAAATAGGCCAATTAGAAAATAGGTAATGATTGGTATGGTGTAGGAAAACCAATCAACACCAACAACATCATAAACAACCAACTCATCGAAAATAACAATCATATCCTCACTACAGTAATCCTTGCTGAAAGAAGTTCTCGCTGAAAGAAGTCTTCTTAGAAGTCCTCTTAAAGATTGCCCTTCCCTACAGCTTTTTTGTGTAGAAGCCCCAGCACTTAATCATCACTCGAGCAAATGCTATCAGAATCCCAATCACATTATTATTCACTAGAAGTTACTTTGTTTCTTGCAAGCACGGTATTCGAAAGTTTTGAATGATACTATAAAAGAAGATCGGTTTAACTGCTAACGCGATTTGAAAGTCGGCGAAGGGATGATTGAATCTGATTTTATCTAGACAGGTGTTGAAAATGCCAAAAATGTATAACTTGATGCGGCTATTTGCTATTGTAGTTATGTTTTCTTCGCCTAAAATCTCTGCATAGGGGCTTCGGGGTTTTCGGGGTTCTTTTAGGGTGACACCATTACATTAGCAACTGGCGAGGTTTACATATTTTAGGCCTAAATGTTTTGTGTTGGCCTAACCACTGCACTCGTCATACTAGATAGGGAATTAATAATAAAATTCTAGCAAGTAGGGAAATCTGGAGGCCGTCTTGGGATCTGTAATGATACAACCCTGCATGTATGTATGTATGTATATGATCATTTGAACTGGATAACACTGTACAATTTTGATAACTGGTATAAACGGTGGTCCAGCCCTTGCTTGAGGGTCAATTTCACTATCTTATCTCTCATTCTTAAATAAAGAAACTTATCTGATAAATGACCGATAAGCAACCCATTGAATTCCATTGCTCAAGTTTCTTGTGATACTCCTCGATGGCAACAAACAACCTCGCTTTATCACGCTCCCACCTGTTTGGATTTTTATTGCGAGTCTTACAATGCTTCTTATCTGTTTAACTATCAAATTTATTTGACTTATTTGTTCATCGTTTTGTAGATCAGACCTTCTTTTAAAACATGCAAAATTAATTATTCAAGATTCGTGCATATTTTTCTACTAAACTCGTATTTCTTGACTGTTTTGATGGCCTTATCTAGCTGCATCAGGTGAAAAAGATATCATTTATGGAAAGCCATTCGTCCCACCCTTTGAGATTAGAAGATCACCAACAGATTCCTTTTAAAAACCATGACACACTCTTAAGTTGAGGGTCCTTCCTCGTTCTTTGACTCTGTTAAAAGCATATGCTTCATACGGTAGAACAATTAATACTCAAAAAACAGGCATATTTTTCTGCGTCTTTGAGTTTCGTGCTTAAGCACTCATCAGACAGACTATACCAATCATAAGTTTACAGATGAAGATGATATCGAAACGTTTAAAAAACATAGTTCATTTTTGAGTTCCCCCAATCATATAGGTTTATAGTTATTAAGCAGAATGAACACAATAAGTTTTTTATATGAACGCATAATTTTCTTTTCGATTAATTGTAAGATCGTTTTGTGTGTCGTATGTTGTATTTTAGATCTTCTATTTTCTGTTAAATGCCAGGGGGTAGTCATGATATCTTGCTCCTCTTGGTATCGTCCCTGTAGTGTGGTACAGTAGTTCGTAATTAGTGTCTTAGGTAATTTGTTATTGTTATCTTTTTCCATTGAATAAAACAAAACACATTAAGAAACAAATATGATTTTATGTGACTTCGAGCTTCGTGCTTCTGCTTCATGTATGCAATCACTCCATGCCTAGTGTATATCGAGCTCTACAGCCAGAGTGGGCACACTCGACTCGAGCTCAATGCTTCAGATGTTAGTTTGCGATCGAATAGTATTTGTTATTCATACACAAATGCAACGTTTAGGCCGAAAAAAATTTCATCTTGGACAGTCCATCATAGATATTGTATTACTGTGTTATTGAAGTTCAGGATCGTCTAAATGATTTTGTAATTGTTGCCAAAAGTTTGAAATCATTTCAAAATCGTTCTAATCGTTTCTCGATCGCTTGGAATCGTGCAACCATTTTTCGAATCGTTTCGTGTCGTGACTGTTTCTTTACAACTTGTTCGGAGCCTGGGTCATTTTTTGAAACTGAATATTTCGTTTTATTTTCTAGGTGCTGCAAAACACATTAAAGATAAAGGTATGTCTTTTATACGAATAGGGACGCACAGTAGGTTCCCGCATATAAGAAACCCCCTTGTTTAAGAAACCAGCCAGCAATTCTTTCCAAAAGGTTCCTTATATAATAAACCACTCAAGGTCTGAAATGGAAAAGTTTCTTATTTTCAGGTATTCCAAGTAACAATTTTACAGTATTCTACCTCTTGTCCCCATATTTTGTTCTTAAGACTACCAAGGTGCACTTTAATAAAAACTTTAAAGCAACCTTTCAGATAAATCAATTACTTAAAGATATCCTTAATGATAAATAACATAGGTTGGCATAACCAGACACTGAACAATACTAAAAGCATTGTTGCTTCTTGAAATAATATATATAGCTTATATATAAGAAACTTTAACCCTGATTCTAAAAAGGAACCCTCATATAAAAAATATTATCAGGCCTGAATTAAAAGATTGGTTTCTTACAAGTTAGAACCTACCCTGATAAGCTGGCAGGGGGGCTAAAAGTGGAGGGAAACTTTTTTAGAAGTAAAAACTGTTATAGAATTCTAAAAACATATTCTACCACAAATGTCAGATTTTCAAAGATGACCCTCATGGCCTTTTCTTCGATTGAAACTCAGACAAAGGTCCTACATTAACAAAGCAAATAAGGGCCACATCTCAGTTTTAAAAGGGGCATGCGTTGATTTTTGCTGAAAAGCTGGGGGAAGTGCTCCTGCAGCCACACGGTTCCTTTGTCACTACTAGGCCTAGTTTACAATTCCAAGCCTTATCCCTGAATCATTTTTAAAAATTCAATTCTTGTAGACTCTCATTACTAACTCGTTTTATTCTATCTTTTTTTCAAGAATCAGTTGCAAAGGAGTTGGTAAGCCTTCTGAGTGACTTGTCCTCTTCAGGTGAGTAAGAAATATGTTATCTGTGACCCTGTCCACACTTATGATATGATACAGGGAACCAAGGGAGAAGAAGGTCGTGAAGAACTACTGTGTGTAACAAGATAATTGCATCATATTTGACAACCTATGATGAATTTCATATTGAGTCGATTTTGAATATTGGAGTTGAGATTTTCCGCAGAAGAATAAAATCACTTGATACATATTTTCAAGGAATTTTCACAATACAACAAACTCCATTAATAAACGAATTTTTGATAACTACTTTATTAGAAAATGTTTTCTATCATCTCATCTATCGAGCAGTTAAAAATTGCGATTCTTAGCAAGAAAACGTGAAATAAGAAAATGAAATAAGTAGCTGAAAGACACTATTAAATACAAGGAGTAGGTAATGGTAACTTACTTAATATTGTTAAAGAATATACATCAAGAAATGAATGGAGATGAATTATCTATCTTATATAACAATTGGCTATCCCGAATCAATCAGTCATTTTGTATTTGCCTCGTTTTCGCTATAATGTTATCAATCTGACGCGACAGTTAACGTCGTATAATAATGTTTGTAGAACCCTTTGCCGAAGAGCAAAAGATCGAAGAGGTCAAAAATGAAAAACAAAGCAAAAGAGGTATGTATTGTCCTTTGGTATAGCCAGAAATATCGGAAACATAATGAAACGAACAGCACATAGATTACTTAAGCTTTTCGTCTGACACTCAACAGAGTAATACGTCAGAAAGAGAACGAGTACAGTGAGAATTGCTTTCGAATAATTGGCAGAGCAAGATCTACCTTTCACTTAGCTATTTTAGAATCAGTCTACATAAAAACCAGGGATCCCCTATTGTATAGACAGAAGGAGTTCGTTTTCGCCTTAGGACTCTTGAAGTAATCTTATTGGTCAGCTCACTGTATCTTGGGTGTTGATTGGTTTTCCTACACCATACCAATCATTCACCTCTTTTCTGATTGGCCTATTTCGATCCACATCTGGGTATATAATCAGTTAGGTTTCTGTTTCTTTCTCTTTTTGACGTATTACTCTGTTGAGTGTCAGACGAAAAGCTTAAGTTATCTATGTGTTCGTTTCATTATGTTTCCGATATTTCTGGCTATACTGAAGTTCTGTACCATCCAAAGATTGTCCTTTGGCTATATTTACTTTGTAAATTAAAGGAAGTGCATGATTGGAGAAATAATACAAAAGACCATAGTCCTCGGAAGGAGAGGGGTTTATACAGTATTATTGTTTTTCCATAGTCATAACAGAAGAAGTCTGGATATTAAAACAATTGTTATTCTATCTATGTATGTTGAGTGAACTTGTAGATAACATACTAACAAAAGAAAGCAATGCAAAATTACTTCAAGCATTGTGACTAATTTAATAGTAGAGCAGAACGAGAGTGCACACTTGACAAAAGAAAACAATGCAAAATAACTTCAAGTCTTTTGACTATTTTTTGTAGAGCAGAACGTGGGGTTTAGAAGATGACATTGTCATTTCTTTGTTGAGATGACTTTACTCGTACGAGCAATGGGGAGGAGAGTTATTTGGAATTTTCCGCTTTTACCCTGTTTCACCCAATCCTTTACCCTACAATGAATGTAGTATCCATCCAACACAGCCAGATATGTGTTGATAGTGATGTGTGTTTTCTTTTAGGCTGTGTGGATCACAAGCCTTACACGTGCACATTGCTTGTGCGACCTCACCCAGCTGGCTGCAGTACATTCGGAAGTGTTTGCAGACTCTCTTGTGGGTTGTGTTGATGAAAACGAAATTATAAACGTTATTTCAATGTAAATCTAATTAACTTTATTTATTGCAAAAATTCAGAATAGAATTAATGGCAGTGGTTACAATATTACCTTGAAGCTTCGAATAAGCATCCGGGCCCTTGAAAACATTTTGGAACTCGAAGATGGGATCTTGTTCAAGATGGTTTTCTCAAAGGTCAAACGGAAACAAACAAAATAGTATTGCCCTTCGTTTTTCATCTCATTGTTATCCATAATTAATTCATTCAGGCAAGCTTAGTTAGCTAATTCACACGATAAAGTGATTGCTTTTAAGAGGGGGGGCGTTTATTCGAGGCTTTATACGGCAATTGATATTTGTTTGAAATTAGAATATCGATAGATATTTGTTCAGAATGAGAACACAGCATTGGCCTAGAATTATGATATAAACATAGCAGTTAGTGATTAATGCGATTAGTTTTTCTAATCCTTTTTCTCAAGAAAACTTATTTGATCTATCTATGCAACGCACCTAAATGTTAGAGGTGTGGATTGAAGGTAGAGGAAATAACGACGTCATTATGTCTGGTTTTTGAAAATGTTTGAAAATGGTTGTTTTAATGCCAAGAATAGCTGTTTCAGGCCTAAATGAAATTTTCAAAAAAATGGAGAGTCCTATAATGTTGTGTACTCTAAGCTTAATCCAATCGGCCATCCAAGCTTTCTTGAATAAAGAATCAAGAATCTTGATGAGAAAGGTATTACTTTTGTATCATTATAAAGGCCATTATCGCGTAATATTGCTCTCTGGACAGTCATGAGGGGTTTAAAAACCTACTGGAAGCCATTTATTTTGGCCAATTTTTATCAAAATATTAGACTTACCAGGAGGCTTTATTCCAATTTTTGGCTGATTTAGAAGGCGTCATTTAGCGTTTTTTAAGGCTGTTGTAGCCTAATATTGCTCGCTGGACAGTCCTAGGTAGACGAAAAGCCTATTTGGGAGTAGTCATTTAGGTAAATTTTGACCAAAACCAATGGGCTAATCATCAAGCTTTAACCAATTTTGGTTGATTTTGAAGGTAAAATATTTTGGTGATTTTATGCGTTTTGTAAGGCTGTTATAGCCTAAAATTGCTCAGTCATGAGCTGATTGAATGGTAATATGGAACCATTTATTTTAAGCAAATTTTGTCTGAAAACTTTGGGCTAACTAACCATTAGGCTTTTTTCCAGTTTTTTGCTGATGTTGAAGGAAACGTGTTGGGTGATATTGTGCATTTTTTAAGGCTATGAGAGCCTAATATTGCTCTCTGTACAGCCCTGAATTAAAAATTGGTGACATTAAAATCAAGCAGGTAAAAAAGTTTAGCTATCTGGGAAGCATGTTGACTGAGGACGGAAAGTGTGACACAGAAATCCAGAGACGCATAGGTATAGCGAAAGATGCTTTCCAAAAATTAAGCAAGATACTGACAAATCGGAAGATGACAATTAAAACAAGGAAAAGAGTGTTGGACTGCTATGTAATGTCCAATCTTCTATATGCCAGTGAATGCTGGACAATTTCAGCACATATGAGGAGCAAACTTGAAGCAGCTGAAATGTGGTTTTACCGGCGCATGTTAAGGATTCCATGGACAGCCCACGTTACAAATGAAGAAGTTCTAAGGAAAATACGAACTGAAAGGAAACTGCTGCCAACAGTTAGAAAGCGGCAGTTGGAATTTTTGGGGCATGTTATGAGAAAAGAAAGTTTGGAGATTTAACGCTCACAGGACGCATTGAGAGAAGAAAAGCAGAGGAAGACCACGGATAAAGTACTTGACTAGTTTGAGCACATGGATGGCAGAACATGTACCTGAAGGGCAAAGACGGGGAATGAAAGAACAAGAACTGCTAAAAAGAACAAAGGAAAGGAAGCTGTGGAAAGCCATGATCGCCCACGTCTTGAAAGGACATGGCACATAAAGAGAGAGAGACAGCCCTGAATGGATTCAAAACCTATTTTGTACTTACATTTTATAACCTAGCCTAAGATTTAGTTTCCCCGGTCACTATTAATTCTTTCATATAGATCTGGGATATCTCGAGGTTTAAAGGTCAGATTTGGGCTAAGGTCAAGACAGTAGGGGTCAAAGGTCAAGGGTCAATCAATTTTCGATCTAGATGTTGGATTTCGGACTTTGATGCATGGGATAGGTAATCAACCCACTCAAGATGGCCTCCTTGGAACAGCTGAAATCTGAAGCTATTGATCTTTATGAGAAGACTTTTGGTAACCACCATCCCCAGATAGCTGTCTGTGCTCCAGGAAGAGTAAATCTCATTGGAGAACATACTGATTACAATGATGGCTTCGTATTTCCAATGGTAAGGTATAATCTAGTGTTGAATAATGGTCATAGCTGAACAGCTGCTGCATACATTACATAGGCCAAAAGAGAATCTATTGTCTATAGTAGTCAAGGAGACAGCCAGGGGTGACTCCCACCTAGTGGCTCCCAGTGGTGTTTCACAAGCTTGAATATTTCACCAGTCATGAAGTATTTAAGGGGACTTTAATGGGTGTGTGTGATTTAAGAAAAATCTGCATATTTTCTGGAAAGGGGGCAATTTTGAAGGGCCCATTTACTAAAAATAGGGCACCCCATCAGCACAATAGCTCCCTGGGGGCAGGTTAGAGAAGCATATCCCTTCCGGACAAGATCTTGTTCGTGCATGAGCCAGTTTCTATTGTTTTATCCTATTGTTCAATTGTTTACCTCGAGTGTGCAAGTCCCGCGCTCTGCAGTCTAGTCTGGGGACACTACCTATAGTAAGTGGTGTGTGATATGCCCTACTTGGGTCTTTGATAAAATTGGTATAGATTTTAATGATTTTCCGCGTAGGATTTGTGTTAGGGACTGAATTTTGATTTTTGATGGAACTCATTCCTCTTAACATGTTCGGAGCTTTTCCTAAATGATAGAATCGTTTCATTTCATTTTTTTTCTCTTGAACACACATTTTCTACATACAGATACAGATTTTAAGAAATTAGTATCGTGCTTAAAATGGTTTAGGGTCACCTTTCTAATGATGGTGCTGCCATACCCCTGCTTATGAATTATACTTTTAAGACCCCCCCTTAGAGAATAGGTGCAAAAAGGGAATTTTTATCTATGCCAAGGGGGGCTTCTAGATTTTACCGGCTCAGACAACATTGGCCATTGGACTTCATGTTTTCTCCTAAAACCAGCAGATTTCCTGGTTTTATAGTTGAACCTGATCTGGTCATGAAGTGGGTTTTGCTATTTAGCTTGCTCGATATGTATCTCAAACTTCATGCTGCTTTTGTTTAATAATAAGGAAATTATGTTGTAAAACCACGCTGGCTCTGCTCTGGTTTGTCCGAAGTTTTGCCCAGCCTGCAGGTCCTAAACCCTTTTAAGTTCCTTATGTTTATATTGGAATTTATTCATATAACCATAAGGGACCAGACCTGCAATAAATACATGATAACTAAATACATATGATCATGTTAAAAATTAGAACCCTGTTTTGTGACATTTACGATGTCAGTCACATTTTGGTATGTAAAATGAGCAATATATGTGGCTGACAATCAAAACTTCTGCGTACTCTAGATAGCATTCCATCCATTCCTGTCCACAGACAGTGCTTGAATATGCACAGTCCAGCACTGGACAATTTCAAGCTTCATTGCCCAACTCCCGAATAATTTGTTTGTTATTGCCTTTAAACAGCATCACTTTTTCACTCTCTTTCACAAGTTTAACATCAAATTCTTCTTGTTCAGGGCCCACGCCACCGGGGGGGCCACGGGGGCCATGGCCCCCCCACAAATTTTGCCAAAAATATTTTTTTACAAATTAGAGTACAATGAGAAGTAAGATAACCACAGTGTATGCACGGCCCTACGTAGCTGGCATTCAAGGGGCTAGTTGCTCCCCCAGAAATTTTCAAAAGTATAGAGGATATCCTCAAAACTTCTTTCAAAGGGATTTGGCCCTCTTTCTCTGTTTAGCTCGAAATGGTGTGCACTTTGCTTTCCTAAACAGATAGCCTAATAATTAATAACTCAAGACAAATATATTCTTTTGTTCTCGCTCGTTTGAGGAATACAAAGACCTTGTAGAGAATCTCTCCCTAGTAAATATTGCAAGTGACTTTGTGGAAAATAAGCCGAGTCGGATAATGCATTTCGGAAAGTTTACCGACTCTTACTTATAAATGGTCGTAAAGTTATAGACTGGCCCTGTTTGGGTTCTGTTGAAAATAATATTTGTTAGATCTATCTACAGATTTGGAGTTTAATATTAAGATCGAGTGTCCATTATTCAAAAGAAATATGTCATTGTCCCCATATCTACACGGTTAGCAGAAGGGAATTTGGTATTCAGGGGCTATAACGTTCTTTGTTTCTTGTGTTTTTCTATTATCATGCAGGAAGAGAATTTAAAGGATCCTAGGCCATTTTAAGGCCTTATAGAAATGGTAGGATTTCAGGAGCTCCTGGGGGCACCGCCCCCTGGACCCCTGCCAGGGCTTTGCCCCTGGCCTGCTAAGGGCCTCTTAGTGCCCCCAAGACCCCCAGCTGTTTAGGGAATTGACCATAGGTAATTGCGGTATATCTACGGTATACCCAGGGTACCAAAAGAAATGTATATATTTTATTCTTGGCCCCCCCACAACAAAATTCATGGCGTGGGCCCTGTTGTTGCATATGTCGATATGAACCACAAGCTTTACAAGTTAGTAATCTTCCACTTGCTCCAATGGGTCTTATGGGTCAATCATCTTGACGAGATCTAACTCCTTGACTTCGGCCAACTCCTTCATCAATATTGTGTGAACCATGCGGTCCACTTCCACCAGGAACACTGTCAATAAGACGTTGTGGAGCACGCTGTGTCCACCTGCATAACCCCCTTTCTTAAATCCAGGCTCTACATTCCTACCTTGTCTTCTATTAAATCTTCCGCCTGACGAATAATTACTAACTCTACTCTGATGAATATATCCTGCAGCCATCAATGATTGTTGGCTCTAACTTTACTGGCATACTTGCATTACTATTGCCTAAAGTAACGCAGCCTGTCTGGTCTCCTTCACATTTCTTCAAGGATTGCTTTGCTTGATCAAACAAAGTATCTTTTTTTAGAATAATCCATTGTCGTTAGAACTAACATTCGTTATTCTTTCTCAGATTTGCACGCTTCAAAAGTTTAAATGCTAGTATCTCTTGTGGTAGTGTCATATTCTTCTTAGCAATTTTATTATATTTTTGATCGAATTTTGAGATAAAGTCACTGATAGATTGTCCCTTCTCTCTTTTATATTCTTCAAAATTATCAAATTTTTCCCAACAATCTACTAGATCATCTTTTTTTTAGCTTTTTGTCCATAAATTTCATTAAGGTATCCAAACTATCGTCCTTTTTTAAATCTTCAATTTTCAATTCATCAGAAACTTTTTCACGTATCCAGACGATATCTTTCATAGTTCTTACTCTTAAAAGCTCCAGACGATATCTTTCATAGTTCCTACTCTTAAAAGCTGCTGAGCTTATCCTCATTGACATGACTTTAACTGTTCAAAAAATCCTCTTAATAACAGTTCATAAGAAATATTCAATTATGTCTAAGTTCTATAATCTCTTGAAGTAATTGAATCTCTAGTTGGTAGATCGTACGTCACCATGTTTGCTACCATAGCATTATTCATATTAGAATTTATTCATATTACCATATGGGACCAGACCTACATTCAATACATGATAACTAAATACTAACCTATACATTAACACCTTATTACCCTGTTCTACAGAGAAAGAAAGGGTAAAATGGCCCAGTGACTAAAATTTTCAGCTGTTGGTTTCACATCAAATTAAATGCTTGCTTGGAGACAATCAAAGTTTCCTTTTATTCCTCCAGTGGTAGTGCCAGGTTTCCTCCAACAAGGGGGCTAGAAGCTTCGACAAAGAGGCCATTTACCATGAAAAGGCCAAAAGTTACTCTGATACAAAGAAAAACTAGAATAATCTACCTTCCAACAGGGGTAACCTCCTTGGAAGGGGCTAGAGCCCCCATGCCCCTGTCTGGCACCACCATTTCATTCCTTGGATAACTTTTGATTCCAAATATGTTCCCTATTTTCTACCTTGTCTTTTTTTTTCTAGGCCATTGACTGCTATACTGTAATTGTGGGTGCAAAGAGCAAAGACAAATGTGGAATTGTAACATCTGCTTCTGTTGACCTTCCCAACCATGTTGAATTCGTATTGCCCACAGAAGAAAAGCCCCTTATACCAGAAACGCCAGCTTGGGCAGACTATGTCAAGGGAGTCGTTCAATTCTTCCCTGACAAAATGCCAGAATTCAGGGCTGCAATTGTTTCAAGTGTGCCGATTGGAGGAGGGTTGTCAAGCTCAGCCTCACTTGAAGTTGCCATGTATACGTTCTTGGAGGCGCTGTCTGGGAAGCAACATGATGCTAAGTCCAAGGCATTGGTTTGCCAGAAGGCTGAGCACGAGTTTCCAGGGATGCCTTGCGGGATAATGGACCAATTCATTGCAGTGATGGGCAGAAAGGATCATGCTTTGCTTCTGGATTGCCGGTTTGTTTTCATTTATTTGCATGAGATTTCTCTAAGATTCCCTGTAGCACCCATGACCTTGAGGTATCAGACTGTAGCTCCGACAAATCTATGTATACAGAAACAAAATTGTACATTTTCATATGTGCCGGGCTTTGAATTTCAAAAATTCATTCCTACAGTTGTTGACACTTGCCTGTTTGCCAACTGAGCTACCAGGAAAATCCATTTAATTGACCAACCCAAGTTATATCAATCTCACCAAATGCACTACAACTCACTTAGTGGACAGTGGACAGTGGTGATGCAATTTTTGAGATTAATAATTGCTTTGATTGGTTGATTGACCAACCCTATTATTGATTAATTGACCAACCCTATTGTTGATTATATGGATTGCCCTCGGTACCTCAGTTGGTAGAGTGATTGAGGTGCAGAATCAGAGGTCATTGGCTGGAATCCTGCCTAATGACTTTCATTCTCACAAACTGTTCCAATTTATTTCCTGTATCCTGCTTCTTCTCAAGTTGATAGATTGGAAATCTTTTGGTCCCCTTTCCAAATTCATGTAAATACATTTTCTACAGATGTCCATATTGCTTAACCTCTCTATTCTTTCTCATTGCTGTCAATCGTTTATCATTCATAGGTCCATGGAAGGAAAGCTTGTTCATTTGGCTGATTCAAATGTGGTTTTTGTAATCATAAATTCAAACGTGAGACATGAATTAACTGGTGGGGAATATTCTTCGCGAAGAAAGCAATGTAATGAAGCTGCTCAAATACTTGGCAAGAAAAGTTTGAGGGATGTGGCTTTCGAAGAGCTTCTTAGTAAGTATTTTACTTCTGACACTTTCTCTGGACCCATTGACTTTGCACGCCAGTGCTCAAACCACAAAGCTATCAAACTGTATAAAAATCGTAGAATGAACCATGTCAATGGTAAATTGATAATTAGAAAACTAAGCAGAATTTGCAAAGCTAGGCCAAATTAATCCTGGATTATGGGCTCTATGCTTCTTCGTTAAAACCATAATGAAGTTTGGATTGGAAATTTTATTTGAACTGTCAATCAAGTTTCAAGCTGTCTCCTGAAAACTACTAAATGTTACCAATCATTTCATGTATCCGTAGTCCGTGTATTCGTAGTGCAAACTGGCCCTACTCTGAAGATATTTCTCGATATTATCTTTTTTCCTTACTATGTCAATCCAATCTCCACTGTTTTGCAGAATCGAAAGATACAATGGATGCAGAAATCTTCCGAAGAGCCCACCACGTGGTGACAGAAATCGACAGAGCAGTAGAAGGAGCAGAGGCTTTTCAAAGAGGAGATTATGATCTCTTTGGCAAATTCATGCTTGAAAGCCACCATTCTTTGAGGTATTTTTTATCATTCATTCATCATTTGTTGTTTCAACTTTTAAAACTCATTTTTCATCCAAAAAGAATTCCCCTTACAAGGTTTCAGCCTTTTTATCCGTCTTTTAGCAACCCGTTTCACTATATCAAAACGTTTTATTAATGCTAGAAACTTTACTTTTGATATCTAAACAGCAATGCTAGTTTACTTATTTTAGTTGTAAATTATAGTACAGTACATCCTCGGTTATCCGAACCTCGATTATCCGAACCTCGATTATCCGAACGCCAGAAGTTTTCATTAAAATTTTTTTTTTGCAAACTAGTTCTTGAGAAACCGATCGAAATATCCGTTGTCTGCTCAAACTGTTGCCCAATATAAAAGTCATATCCAACGGAAGCACAAAAATAACACATTTATTTTTACATTCGTGTCTACATTTAACCAAACCGCTAAAAGGATATCAAACAGGAAAATCCAGGAGCTTCGATAACACGTTATTACAAATCGTTGTTGAAATTTACAAAAAACTGTTGCCTTAGTTTTGTTGTTGGTCCTTTCTTGAGCATCATGTGACTGTTCAGGACGATGATAATAACCTTAATAGCAAGTTAAGTAGGTAAAATGTTCTTCCTCGATTATCCGAATTTTTTGCGTATCCGAACGGCCCAACAAAAATTTGAGTTCAACCTGTTCGGATAATCGAGGATGCACTGTACAGAGGATGATTTTATAATTGAAAAGCTTTATTTACTTTTACAAAAGTTTGTTTTCTGTCTATTTTACTTATGATTACTTTTGACGTTACTAAGATACTTTCATCATTTCATGCTGTCTGCTGGTAAAATATAGTATTGCCTCAACAAATTATTATCTATATTTGCAAAAATGTATTGTCACCAGAAACCAACAATTATTCTCGATTTACCAAGTACAAATACTGAAAGGGAAATTTAGTGATAATGGATTTTTAAGATCCCTTGTTACTGATATGATAGATTGATAACCACGAAGCAGGCTTGTCGAGATGGAGAGTTTTTTATTTTGAGTCTTTTTCTTCTTAGTGTATATAGCTCTACTCTACATCAAGTACATCTCCTGATGAGTGAGCAATCACAAAACAGGCTTGTCGAGATGAAAGTGTAGTTTCCTGTCTCTTTTCTGCCAATCAGTGCTTATCTATGCTCTACCTCAATGTATTGAGCACTATCTTCTGAAAAGCAATACACTGGCTTTATAGCTCTACTCTATGTATCGAGCACTTTCATGGAAAATCGACTCACAGACTTTGTAATATAGATCGATAGATAGATTGGGGTCTCATTCTGACTTAGGCCACTGGGGCAAGAGTGGAATTTTTCTTCCACTGCTGGGGAAACCCAGGGGCTTACTTAGCCAACTGACCCACCAGTCAGTAGCTTAAAGAATTCCCTGTTAGAGGAATTGACACACTTTTTTTAAGAACAATTTTATAAGAACATGAGCCTCAATTTTTTTACCAAAAGTTAAGAACAACCTAAAAACAACCGAGGCTGACCCTTTTTAGATCCATTTTTAATGATTAGAAATAACCTTTAGACTAAAAAAGAAACATAAAACATGCAAATTGGTGACGCTCTTGTGTGTCAGATAAGACGGGAAAGTAAAAAATATTCGACACATATGACAGCAAAACAGGCTTACAAAGCACTGTAAAGTAAGAACAATTTAAGAGCGTTTCAGCCTGAAAAAAGAAGAAAACTGAAACACAACCAGCTTCAAATCAAATTTACTGCTTCTTATATAAAAAAGAGTGTATTGTAACTTGGTGCTATATCATTTCTATTACAGAGATGATTTCGAAGTCAGCTGCGATGAATTGGATCAATTAGTTGAGCTAGCGATGAGTGTGGACGGGGTATACGGCTCACGGATGACCGGAGGAGGTTTTGGTGGGTGTACCGTGACGCTAGTTGAGAAGAGAGCTGTGGATGCCCTTATCCACCATATCAAGGTACTTGGAATGCATTTCTTTTGATATCATTTTACACTTCATATTATTTTACACTTCATATCATTTGTGCTTGGAGTTTCCTTAAACCACATAAATGTTATGTTTCCACTATCTGTTTACAACATTCATATACTGTTACATATTACATTACTTATTCATATACTGTTTATGATAGTAAGATGCTTTTCATGTCAACATATTTCATTGCTTCTTTAATAGGAAAACTACGAGAAGGCTACCATCATAATTTCTCCTCCTGCCGATGGTGCAAGGGTACTGCAGCTGTAGGTTTGTCAATGTCTTCGTGTGTGAAATTGCAATTCAATAGAGTAATTATGTTATTCATTTTTATTGATTTAATCGAAAATTATCAATTTATGGAAAATATAGAGTATATGCAGGGTGGGTGGTATGGCTCAAATGAGGATACCGTAGCTCGATGATTAATTAATATTCTATTATTCGGAATTTCACTTATATGCAAACAAATTATTGTAATTATTTTCTCAATTTATGATTTAGGTAAGGGGATGCTTAATTCAGATGTAACTATATAATCAACATTCAGATGTAAGAATTGAATCAATGATGAGTGAGACCCTTGGTATGATCTAGACTTACTACATGAGTCTCAATTTCCGCATTGAATTGAATTGCTGTGATTGCTTCAAACTAAATTTTTTATGAGTGATAAATAAAAAAAGGTTGAGCGAATACAAGGAATCACGTAGTAAGTCTAGGTATGATCAGGGGTCGGAACACGAGTCAAAATATCCTCTCTCCCCATTAAAATTTTGCAATTCCCCTTTCCCAAGTGAAAAACTACAGTTTCTCCTTTGCCTAACGGAATATCATACTTTTCTCTCTTCTCTCTCCTTCTAAATTATCTCTTTCGCTCGTAAATTTTTGCAATTCTCCCTTCTCTCTTCGTAGCACCACCCCTGTCTCAAGATGGATGGACTTCATTGATTTGTAGTCTACGTTTAGGTTCACTTTTTGCGCACGAAAATGAGAATGCACTAAATACTCCCCAGAAACGTATAATATTTGACGATCTCTAACGAAGCTATTAAAGCATGAAACTACTAGAAACGAGTAGAAACAGGCGAGAACGAGTAGGAAACACAGGCATTAGTTGTTGGAAGGACTTTATCTATCTTTTTCCGGATAAGTGGATCTTTACCTAGTACCAATCATTTCTACTCGTCTCCCGCTTGTTTCCTACCAGTTTCTAATCGTTTGCCTCGTTTCTAATCGTTTCTTCTCGTTTTCTACCCGTTTATATTCGTTTCTAGTTGTTTAACTCAATTCTACTTGTTTCTACTCGTTTCTCACCTGTTTATATTTGTTTCTAATCGTTTACCTCGTTTCTAATCGTTTCTACTCGTTTCCCACCCGTTTTTATTTGTTTCTAGTTGTTTAACTCGTTTCTACTTATTTCTACTCGTTTCATGTTTTCGTAAACACGTATCTCTAATCAATCCTGCATTGAGTCAGTCTCGAAAATTGATGTTGATGTGTTTGATGCCGATTGACGCTGTGATTTCATGATTGATTACATGATTTGTGATTTCCTTCCACACCAATGAATATCCTGTACAGTATTGATGGTGTACCCCCACAGCAATGAACATCCTGTACAGTACTAGATGGTATCCCTCCTGAGTACTGAGGGTATCCCCTTCACATTACACATTACCGAACATCCCTCGATAACATCATGAATCCTGTAATCAAGGCCCAGGCCCGTAGGAGCGTAGGGGGGCAGGGAGGGGGAATTGGCCCCCCAATAATCCTAAAATTTAATTGTTCACAGATGACGCCTAGTTCTTCTATTGTTCTCGAACAATGGTTCCCCCCAATAATTCTTCCCGAGCTACAGTGCTGTCAAGGCCTACTCGAGAGAAGTTCAGGTTTGACCATGCAGTAAGACATGCACAAACTCTTTAACAGGAATCTTTACTTTGGATGTGGTGTGAACGTTTATCAGAAAAGGTAGTTCCTCTATTAACAAGAGCAGTCAAATGTTTCGCGTGACGTACCACGAATTTCCCATCCGACCATTTCTTTATCATCAATATTTTATGAATTGGAAATGAAATTTCACTCGTACAGTAATGTACTTGTAAAATTGATCGATGATTAATTTGATGATTAAGTTAGCGATTGAAAGAAATTGAGCGAAAAGAAAACACGAGTTTGCGAAAATGTGCTCACTTGCCTCCCACGAGCATGACATGTCAAGGAGATTTAATGAGATTTTGACATCAGCAGGTCTGAGTGAAGTCTCTTGTTCCACTTCTTCTAAATCTTGTTGATCGAACCCTTATCAGCTGCATAAAAGCCTCTTCAAAGTGTGTGTTGTTGTATGGATGATGTCCAGTTGTGTTGTGATATCCCTCAGAAGAACTACATATAGCCCCCCCCCCCTACCACCTACTGCAAATCCTTTGCTCGTTTATTCAAAGATCAGTTTTGTGGGGAAGACCATCAGAACATCGCAGAGTGTTCAGTAATGTAGAGGATACCCTCAGTATTATGGAGGGGTACCATCCAGTACTGAAGAGGATTTTCAGTTCTGTGGGGTTATACCATCAGTACTGTGAAGGACATTCAGTACTGAGGAGAATGTCAAGTTCTGTTGAGGGAAACTACAAACACTAAGGACATTATACAAAAAGTGCTCATGCTTTCCCTTCACAGTACTTTATATCCTCCATATCCACAGTACTGACGGTATCCCTCCACACAACTGATGGTATCCCTCCACAGTACTGATGCTACCCCCCCTCCACAATACTGAACATCCTCAATAGTACAGAATAGTATCACAGTACTGCACAATATCCCCCAGGGTGTTACTCTCTACAACTGACATTTTTTACATTTTGTAGCTTAATTTTTGTAGCTTTATTATAAGTTTTTTACATTAGATATCATATATTTCCCTTTATTGTGTAATATTGTGTTTTGAAAATGATGCACAAAGTTGATTAAATTATATGCTTTAAATTCATGTGGAAGGGTGCAGAAAATATGTATTTGCGTTACAAGTTCTATTGATTCCTTGCTCAATTTCTTGTTACACAGTTTTGTGATCAATTCACAATTTCCATCAACGCCAGCCAGGGGGTACTTAGTATATATCGGGTAATGAGGACATGCCGTCAAATGAGTGTGATTTTTCACCATTTACTCTTTCTTTATAAGAACCAATAAATTTGATTTGAAGCTGGCTGTTCTTAGATATTCCTCTATTTTCAGCTTGAAGTGTTCTTAAATTGTTCTTAATTCATATTGATTAGGAGGCCTGTTTTCGCTATCAGTTGTGTTATGTAATTGGTTCAAATGTGAACTCTCTTGACTATCTGAAACATCAGTTTGCTGCCAATCAGCTTGTTTTGTAATTATTTGTCTCAGGGTTATTTTTCATAATTCTTATATCGACCTTAAATTTGTCAGCCTCGGTTTGTTCTTAGCTTGTTCTCAAGATTTGGCAAAATTTGAGGCTCGTGTTCTTATAAAATTGTTCTTATAAAGAAGAGTGTAGTTATAAATATGGGTCCCGAATTTTCATAAAATAGTTTGAACGTGGGTTTATGTATCCATTTTCAAGGTTTTGGCGTACTTTTTAGTGCGTACATTTTAAAAATTTTGGTATAAATATGGGTATCCCTTTTCAGAAATTAGGTTTGAAAATGGATATACATTTTGATTCTTGGGCGGCAAGTTCACATCCCAAACTTGATAAAGTAACCCCCCGGGCTATCAACTAAGAATTTTGGTTAGAAAAGTTTTGGTACTGAAAGTTTTATTAAGGGAAATTAGCAAATTGCTAAGATAGTTTCAATTTTGGGATCATTTGAGACTTTCATGTAAAAAACAACGTTTTTGGAATTGATCTCAAAATAAGACTGGATCGACTATCTGTCATTCTGAAATGAAATCGATTTGCAGCCATTTTGGGAGTTACTTTTTTTTCAAACAAAGGTACATAGGTCAAGATGGCCCTTTACCAGCTTTCATATATGGAGCTGGATTTAATATTAAATTTCTACAAAACGCTACGCTAATTACATAATATTTTTAATCGTTCTTGTCGTTCTTACAGGTTTTATCATAATTAGAAATAAAAAAACTGCTATAGTATACAATGCAAGGCCGTACGCAGAACATTTTTAGCGGGGGGCAAAACCCCTTTTGAAGAACTTTTTGAGGATATCCTCTATAGGAAAGCATATACTTTTGGAATTTTTTTGGGGGGCAGCAGCCCCCTTGCCCCCCCCGATGTGTACGGCCATGATACAATGATATCAATCAAATACATATAAAAACATAAAGTAACATGAAAGTGAGCATAGTGATAATTGCGAAAATTATCATTTTAATGTAAATTGTAAATTAAGTGCATTTTAATTGTTTCAGTGTTTTTTCCCCGTTTTTTCCCGTTTCCCGTTACAATTCAATAGATTGAGATTACACTGGTTGTTGCAATGTTATGAATGATGAGCACGAGACTGAATAATCGTGAAGCTTTTGTTTAACAAAGAATCAAGTAAATATAATTACTATGGCAGCCATATTATCTGGAGGCCAAGTGGAAGCCGGAGCAACTGGCTTCAAACATTTGGTTCTAAAAAGAAAAGATTGATTGATCCAGTCTTAATGTTGAGATCAGTAGGACCCACCCTGTGTTTATTTGTTTAGTCTCCTAACTACGTAACTGTTTCACCTGCTGTGATTGACACTTGCTGCATCACCACTGCAATTTGGATGTTGTTGCAGCCTTCAACGAAACGCACGACACCATCATGGGCCTAGCTCATCAGGTCAAGTACCTTCTCTATCGAAATTTCCTTATAAAGAGGAGAAACATCAAGGCAACAGCTTACGAAGCAATAAGTGTGTTGTATTTCGTTGCAATATTAGCTGTTTTGAAGAAATTCACTATAAAACAGACGATTTATCCACCGATAAAAGATGCTGCCATTCCGTCCTTCCCAGTTTTTCAACCGAGGGGCGCTGCCGTTCTCTCGAACGCCTCTATGGTTTTCCACCAGCCTCCAAAGACGATTGGATATGTGTTTCTACCTGGCTCAAACATCACAGAAGGCGATCGCGTGATAACGAAATTGGAAATTGCAACAAAGACTTACGGAATCAAATTTGATAAATTTCCAACCGAGAAAGATTTGCAAGCTGCTCATAAGGCCTCGCCCCAAGATATCTCGATTGGATTGGTTATAGATATTAATGGAAAGAAGAATGTTGCGAATTATACAATTAAAGTGCCATTCACCAGTGTCCCTTCTACCTCTGCAGACAAGAGATACGACCCTCAAAGTGAGTTGCAAATCACAACTCATCAAGGGCCACGCATTTTTTTATAAGTAATTTCAGCTCGAGCTCAGAACTAAAAATTGCCTAGCTAGAGGGCAAATTTGAGTACTCAAAATTGCTTAGCAATTGCTTAGCTTTTTATACTTGAAGATTTGTTTCTTAGAATACTATCTCAGAAGTTTCTGTACAACAAATTTTGTTGATAGTATCTTGCGTACAAAAATGTGCTGGGGTACTAATATCCACTATAACCTACTTCTCAATAGCTGCTGCACGGTTTTCATTGACAATTGGATCAGAACTAGAATTTCCAATTGCTTAGCATTCCTCTATCCAGTACTGGAATTGCTTAAGTTTTTGTCATGTTGAGTACTGACTTGCTGATAAAGCAATTGCTTACAAAAAAAATGCGTGTTTACTATCAGTCAACTGGGGTAACTTTGTTCTGTGGTGCGGGGCAGAGCAGAGACGTAGTAGACCGAGGGGATCTCCGAAGAACAGGGGCTTCTCCCCTTTTAAGAAGAGTCTATAGATACACTCTTTTTTTTTATAAGAATATTTAATTTTTTTCTGAGCCTCAATATTCTTAATTTTTTGCCATTTTGAGCCTCGGAATATTCTTAAATTATTCTTACGGCAAAAGACACGGATATAGCAATAAATTGTTATCATTGTCATAAATGCCAAAAACACATACCTACAGTATTACAAATATGGAGGCTAAAGTAACAGAACAATATCTTTATTTTCTGTAAAACAGAGCTCATCGACACTCGCTAAAATTTTTTTCCATGACATCTGAGCCTCGTAATATTCTTAAAATATTCTTAAATTTCACCGATTTGGAGCCTCATTATTCTTATAAAATTTATTCTTATAAAAAAAAGAGTGTACTGTGTACTGTATAGAAAACAAGCCCACTGAAAACCACAACACACATCATTAAATTATTTAGCTGCTCTGCCAAAGACGGATAATTTCTATTAGCACCAGACTGGAAAGTTTGGCCTGCGCGGGCGAGATATGGCCCGCACAGCTCCGCTTGTAAAATTTTCCTGACCCTGCACTAGCCGTGCACATTGTCCAAGCCATGCAGTTGGTAACATAATTAAATTGTGAGTTGACCCGCGCACAGCGGCGCAATTATTGTGCGGCAAAATTACCTCACACACACCGAAGCCAAACTTTGCAATCTGGTATTAGCAAACCAAGAAGGCAATAATAATAATAATAATAATATAATAAGTTTCACTTTCGAAACAACATATGATCACCTCCCTAGCAAGTTGATCTTTGACTTTGGCTCTCAAGTTATAAAGTTTTAAACCTAATTTTGAAAACTAAGTTTTAAAATCCTGCAGAATGTGGGACCAAGATAAACTAATGCATGCGTGTGAAGTATGGAGCATTCAAACGATTGAACAAAAAATGCCGCGACAGACCCCAGTTAAATTTCAGCCAAGGGTCCCATTCTTAGTGAAAAAGATAGTGGAATAGTAAATTCAATAATAAACTCCTGATTTTTGCAGAGGACATTATTCAATTTATCATCTCACATTTGAGCAAAAGACGTTTTCTCTACCAAAAATGTCAATTATGGCCATTAAAGATGTAAATTATGGCCATTAAAAATGTTTTATGGGTCCTCAAGGCACTGCATTTCCCTTGCAGTAGAATGATAAAGGAAACTTTTCATAGGCTTTAGGCTTTAGTCCATAAGTAAGTGCTAAAGATGAGAAATGCCCCCTTTTCAGAGTTACGGCTACAACCTCTTGGTTGGGGTGACTTTGTGCACTGGTGTCTCAGATATTGCAATTACTTTGTCTATCAATTCATTTTAATTTCCTCTCCATTTGAAATGTTTTGCTGATCATTGTTTTTTTTTTATTGCAGCGAATTGCAGAAAGTTTGACCACACATATTTCACCAAATTTGGTTGCCCTGTCAATACCTACTTTTCGTCATGGTTTGCTATCATTCAGTCACTAGTTGATAATGCTTTGATTGAGGTGAGTCCTAACAGCTTTTCCACTTAAGTTACGGTCCAAGGCCTTCGACATTTCATTGCACAAAAACAAAAACATCGAAAAGTTTTTGTTTGTTTTTGCTGGGTTGTTCAAAGCTTGCAACGTTATTGTTCTGGCCTAATGGTTGGCATTTAATGATTGTGTTAGCCTACTCATTGAAATTGATATTTTTCTTAGGTATTCACTGACAAACCCGAATTCTTGCCTCCACAAATCACGGCAAAAATGCTCCCAAAATCGGAATACAAAACATCACTGACTTACTTGAAGACGATAGTCAGCATTTACATGGTGATGGCGTTTTCACCTTACATCATGTTTCTACTTACGCACATCGTAACAGAGAAGGAAAAGAAGATAAAAGAAGCGATGAAAATCATGGGGTTGAGTCAATTTGCCTTTTGGTTCACGTGGTTCATCACATACGCTGTCGTCATAACAGTTGGCGTAATTTGCGTGGTCATCATTGCAAGGCTGGCATTGCTGTTTGGAAATAGTGATTACTTCATCATTTTCATCACGTTTTTCTTGTATGGCTTGTCAATCGAGACTCTAGCCTTCACCATGACGCCCCTCTTCGACAAAGCCAAGTCTGCTGGAATGGCTGGCTCTATGTGCACCATTATATTGAGCTGCTTATCAATGCTTCATGTGTATCTGAATACCTCCAATGCTGTCAAATGGCTCACAGCATTTTTATCCCCAGTTGCTCTTTCTCTTGCACTAACCCCTGCTCTGGATGATGATGCTGGTAAGTTTTTAAATGTCTCACTCAACTTTCAAATACCAAAATTCAGATGTTCTTCAAATCTCCGGTCTTATTAAGATGGGTCATTTCAGGAGCAGCTTTGAGGCTTTTTTAGATATATATTTCTATTTCTATTCATGCATAACGTTTTTATAAACTAATCTTGCAAATATTATAGAATAAATTAATAATTCAGATAACCTAATAAATTTGAATAATGAAAATAAAGTTACAAAAAAACTTAGAGTGCCCTTGTTAGAATATTTTATCTCTATGAACTATACAATCGGTTTATTGTATAGGTTATCAATCTCTAGGATTGAGGTTATAGGGTTAAAAGACTTGGAACACACTTTCTTTACTCTTTCACTATTTCATACATTTTCTCATGTATGGAGTTGAACAATTAATAAAGAAATAAATTGGTAATTCTAGATTCAATTCATCACCATTTGACGAAAGTTTATCGTCCAGCTGAAAAAGAAATAATACACTTAAAAGTTAAGAATTGATTTTTGACCAAGGGAAATTGATTTGGAATGCTCATCTTTTCCAGGAATAACATGGAGTACAGTTGGAACAAAGGGCAGCTTTCCAGCATCATATGGCATCTTCATGCTATTCCTTGATACCTTCTTATACCTGTTACTGGCAATGTATCTTGATGCAATCTTCCCTGGAGAATATGGGCAGAGGAAACATCCATTGTTTTGTTTTCATGGATCTTTTTGGAAGAGCTTCTCTGGAAAGAATAGGAGAAAGCCTTCGCTGTTTAGAGGACAATCAGTCAAAGAAGATGAAGAAAACATTGATGTCGAAGAGGTCCCCATGCATATGATGGATAAGCTTGTCATCAGGTAACTTTGGTGTTTCTTTCTCAATCAGCTGAGGGAACTGTGTTTCCCCATATCTTAACACTTAAACACTTAACGGACTCTTAAGCCGTGCGCTATATACCTGAATCAATTCAGATTGTAGAAGTATAAATGTGCTGCTTGAGTCTAGCGCAAATTGAAAAAAGCGCAAATCAACTAATTCACTCTTATGATGAATACAAGGTCTGATGTCTTTATTTATTTTATCCAAAGCGTAAGAAAATTGAGAAAAGTTTTCAAAAGAGGAAAAGAAGAGTTGAGAGCACTTGATGGTAATTATTTCTTACCTTCTTTTTTAACTGCTTTGAAGTTTACCAGGGGTTGGCAATTGCCGTAAGGGCGGGCAGGCTTCACTTAGACGTTCAGCCTACCTTTGTCCAAAAAGCCAATTGATAAGCTAGTCCTAGTCCATACTTTCTACTTTTGTCTAAACAAAGTAGTATTTTTGGAATTTATCATTGGTTGCCAATATTGCAAAATCTTTCTCAAACATGATTTAGCAACTCTGACCATGTTTGTCTCAAAACTGGTAGTCTTCCAGATAAAGTATTTTATTATCTGCAGAGATTGTAGTTAGAGAGAAATAACATATTTTTGGTCCCTCTGACTACAGTCAAGCAACATTTGATTAAGTTTTGCTTTAAAATACTTTTTTGCTCAAATTTTTTTGTCTCAGGTGTGAGTCTGGATGTATTTGAAGGACAAATCACAGCTCTTCTTGGTCATAATGGTGCTGGTAAATCGACTCTCATTGCTGCCTTGACTGGAATGCTACCAGTAACCAGCGGAAGAGCCACTGTGTATGGCAATAGCATCAAAGATGCAGACAGCATGGATAAAATCAGGCAAATGATTGGTAAGTCAAAAAGATTTTTGTGCCCCAAAATGTGCCCCTAAATGTATGTGTTAGGATGACAGCTGATGATTTTCACCTATAAACTATAATATGACATATCATAACAAGATAACATTTAAAACAATTAAATCTGATAATCAATTCGCACTCATAAATCAGTTTCTGGGTACTTGTCTGGGGGGGTATAGGTAACATAGGATGATGGTTAAGACTACCCTCCTAACCCTTTTGGATATCTGTATTTCATTTATTTCCTCTAAGACAACATACACATTCTTGTGAAATTAACCCTTTCGCGACCGCTTCTCCAGTATGGAAATTGCTGTGAGAACTGCTGTCCTGAGCACATTTCTCAAGTCGAGGGTACCGAAATTCAAACACAAATTTTTGCACGAAAAACACATCTAATAAAAAAAGATTCAAAAGATGGATGAAAGATAAGATAATAAACAAACTAAAAATGTGTTTTAATTTTCGTTTTGAATGTTTTTCAAGAATAAAACGAGAAATGAAAATTGCGCTTTGTTCCACCTAAGCCTAATGATTATTAGCTTCCGTATCAAAATGCAAATCGGTTGTATTTCATACTTTTAAAGAACTTTTTCCTTCTTAAATATTGTCAAAAAGTTAATTCAATATGTATCTAATTTCTTCTTGATGATCTTCAAAAGTTTTGAGGTAGAAAACTGTGTTTATATCTTCAAAACATCGATCCCAGTCACAAGATCGCAAAATGCGAGTAGGGACAAAGTTCTTCCTCTCCTTCCCCTTCGATGTATTTACTCGAAATTTATCTTTCTTCCACATGTTCCCTTGAAAAACGACTCCGCTGCAACAGTTAATATATTGTAGAATAAATATCCATTATAAACCTTTCAGTTTTCTTCATCAAAAAAAGTTTTATGCTTTTAGGCCCACTGTCGAATGCTGTCTTGCTTAGATTCGGCCTAGCTGCTATAAATTCTTGTTTATCGTCCTTTAATTCTCGAAATAATTTGTAATGAATACATAGAACTGTAGTTCTATCTTTTCTCATCAAGAATTGTTATAATTTCTTTCTGAATAATTACTTTTGATACAACTTAACTTGCATTTGAATTTAACAGTGCCCATCTTGATAACTCGCGAAGCTAAAAAATGGCGACTTCGATTCGCGTTGGGGGAATTCGCTTTTCAAACACGTTTTACAGACAAAGTCACTATAGAACACTATTGTTATAACTGACCAATAGAATAGCTAAATATCTGAACTATTGTATAAAAACAATAGCCAGACTGTGGCCTTCTTCCAAATATGGAAAATTCTTAGATTTCTCAAGGAATCCTCAAAACACGAAAAAGTGTTGGCAGTCCGCACAGCAACAACATAAAAAACACGAAAACGTGTTGGCGGTCGCGAAAGGGTTAAATGAGTTTGGAACGAGTTTGAAATGGTATTGTCACGATATTGAATGGATTTTTAAACGTTTCGTAAAGAGCTAGTAGATTTGTCATGATTAGGGAGTGATAAACAACAATGATTTTTTGGTTTTAGAATGGGTTACCTTAATTCCAGGTATCCCCCTCTTAATTTACAGTTGCTAACCACTGCCCCCACCTAAAATCCCCACTTAAAGTGTTGGAAAACTTTTACGCATAATTTTTACATTTTTGTACATTTTATCCCCTCCCCTCCCCCCTTTACAATAATGTTTCTAATAACAAAAACTAGTACAATAGCATTCAGCTAGTGTTTGGTGTCGTCTCATAAAGTTCCTTTAGTAAACAACATTGTTTTGAGGGGGGAGGGGGGTTTAATTGGAAATAAAATGCTTGAAAAGCTAAAAAAGTAGTTATTTGTTAAGGAACACAAGGGTATTCCAACTGCTTTTGGGGGAATTGTGGGTCACAATCTCTCGATACAAATACATCCTTACATTGCTTGGTAAGTGGATGCTTGGTACATTTCGTACAAATACATTTATCGTCCGCCTGAAAGGCTTACAGTCTAGCATCTTAAGGCGAATAAAAAAATGTGCGCACGAGGCTCAATCTGTGTTTGTTGTCTTCTGAAAAGGCCGGCTGATGTGTTTTCTGTCCATAATACTGTACCGCCAGTAGACTTGACGTCATTTGCATATTAATCCAAATTTGAAACCCTTCCACAGCTGCTTGGTTTACTGATTGAACTATGCCCACTTGCTGTTTTTTGATTTAATACTACGGAAATCGGTTTGAAATCGGAATCTAAAACTGAACTCCAAACTGTGTTAATCGCCTAAGTTCTTATGTCGGTAATCTTGTGTGCTTGCTGATGAAAGCTCCTGTTGTTTTCAGTATTAGTATTTCAGCCATCCCTCTAACTAGCTGTTTGTTAAATCTCTCTTTAAAAATATTTGCAGCTGCTTCTTCTGATCCATCTATGTACAACTCTGGGTGGGGTACATAACCTGTTGTTATTAAGGGTGTACCAATGAAATTCCTCATGCATGCCCACTCATAGTACAAAGTTTTCATTATAACCATTTTAAGTCATGATTCCTATATGAACCGCACATATATCTTACATACACACATACATAACTATAGATTCATAAGAAAGGAGTCAAAGAACTAAACTAAGCATCTCGACAAGCAATAGCGTAGCCAGGGGGGGGCAAGGGGGGGCGATCGCCCCCCCAATGATCAAAAAGTTGGTGTCTGAGAAAAGCCCAAATCTGCAATAAAATCGGCACCTCAGGGGGGGGGGTAGGTTAACTATAGATTTAAACAAAATTATTCCGATAGGAATTTCTTTAGTCATAAGATATTTGGTCAGTCACCTAAGCAAATGTCCTGACAGCGTCTTCAAGATAATTAGGGCCTTCAGTGCAATTTTGATAATCGACCACACCAGTTACTTTTGTTTGAGGGTCATCCCTTTCTTGTTGGGATGGGATTGGAAGAGTCAAAATGCCTTGTGATTCATGAGATTTGTTTGTGCTATTGTGATTCCACTGGAAACCGTTGTCTTTTAAAAAGACATCGCATTGTTTCCTAGCGTTAACTTATCGCTCTCATGGTACGTCTTTTTTAATAAAACCTATTGAAAGCGAGGACAGTCAACTTGGTTTTCTCAGTTTGGATGCGTATCTCCTCGTGCTGTGTTCTTTGCTGGGCTTAGTGTCATGTCAGAAAGAATGTCAGAAACAGAGATGCCAGCTGATTTATCTACATATACGTTTGACCCCTGCTTTCCCATTCCAAGTAAAAGAATACACATTTTTCTATAAGAACAATTTTATAAGAACACAAGCCTCAATTTTGGCCAAAACTTAACAACAAGCAAAGAACAAACTGAGGCTGATCATTTTGGCTCAATATGAAAATTTTACGAAATAACCATAAGACTGAGAAATAATTACAAAACAGGCTGATGCACAGAACACAGATAATGTCAGATGGTCAAGAGCGTTAAACTTTTAAACAATGAACACTACTGATAGCAAAAAAGGCTTCCAAACCAATGGTAAAAGGAAAAACAATTTACGAATATTTCAAGCTGAAAGTAGAGGAATATTTAAGAACAGCCAGCTTCAAATCATATTTACTGGTTGTTATGAAAAAAGAGTGTACCAAGAAATCATGTTATTGCGAAAGGACCAATACAACCAATGCACTGTGCGTTTCCATATTTGCAATAATTATAATGAATTTTTATCTATTCCCAGTATTTTGGTGACTTGGTTCTACAATTATTAGAATCAATTTCGATACAATTTCTAGTATTTTTGGTGACTTGGTTGTAAAGTTAAAAGTTAGCAAACTTCAAAATTACCCCTTGGTTAAAACCAGAGCTGGTGCATTAGCAACAGTGGATTGTGTTGTTAAAATATAAACATGACAATGCCAGCTATTACCGAAGATTGCTGACCAGCACGCAAACACACAAGGTAATTGACTGCTTTTTCTAAAGTGACTTGGCCATTATTATAGAGTTATACTTTCAATTGGAAATAACACTGAGAACTCCCTCGAAACTCATGAAAAGGGATCCCTCGGTAACAATCTCTTGATGAAATTGTGTGCTTGTGTGTAATCCTGTGAAGTTTTCAATTTTGCAGTACACTTTGCACCATTGCTGGCAGCTCCAGTTTTGCCCTGACAGCAAATATAGAGGTTGTTGTTTTATACCTTTACAACCAGGTCGCAAAAAATTCTGTAAATTATACCAAGATTTTATCCTATTATTGAAGATTAAGAGAATATTGATTTTGAATTTGAAACAGCTTGCGTAAGAGATTTTTGAATCTGTTGCGTTTTTTGGGACACTCGGTACGTAACACAAACTTATTATCAAAACTTAAATTTGTCGCTCAGAAGGTTTGCTTTCGATTGGAACTAAAGTTTCAAATGAGTTTCAAAGTTTCAAATTTTTTAAAGAAACATTTCTTCTTCGTGTCCCTCAAATTAGATTGTTCTTCACGTTTCATATAAAAGGGCTATCACCTTTCAGCTTTGAAAATATTAAAGTACTGAACATTGAAGCCCAGTAAACGTCACCACATACAGTTCCTCTAAGCTTAAATGTTAAGTATGTGTTGTGGTTGGCATAATTCTATCACAAAATAGTATTAGGACTTTTATACTAATCATTCTAGGGTGGTCTTTCAAAAAGGAATGTTTTCCGACGTTCTGAAGGGCGTGGCCCAAAAAAAATTTCCACTCATCAATAGATGTATAAAAAAAGTGTTGACCTATAGCAGAGTCAAGTTTAAGAGTCATAACAGAGTCGAGTTATAGGTCAACATTTGCTCGACAACCCAGAATGTGCTAAAGTCTACAGTGAGAAATGTTTTCGAATAATTGGCAGAGCAAGATCTACATTTTACTTAGGTAATTTGGAATCAGTCTACATAAAAACTAGGGATCCCTTATTGTGTAGACAGAAGGAGTTCATTTTCGCCTTAGGACTCTTAAAGTAATGTTATTGGTCAGCTCACTGTATCGTGGGTGTTGATTGGTTTCCCACATCATACCAATCATTCACCTCTTTTCTGATTGGCCTATTTCGATCCACATCTGGGTATATAATTCAGTTAGGTTTCTGTTTCTTTCTCTTTCTGACGTATTACTCTGTTGAGTGTCAGATGAAAAGCTTTAGTAATCTATGAGTTCGTTTCGGCTACTTTTTCTGGCTACTTTGAAGTTTTTAATCATTCAAAGACTGTTTTTCTTGCTATGTAGGTTGAAATGTGTCAGCCTCTGGTTGGCTGATTTGAACTTGCAAATTAAGATTAAAAAAATGTAATTATTGATGTTAGAAGGTGAAATGTCTAAATAAAGTCCCCTAGTCCCTAAATCTAAAAGCATCTTTAGATTTTCGACATCTTTTCATGAATTTTCGACATCCCTGTTTCAATTTTATGATATGTCTCCCCAGAATTCCTATCTGGCTGTCCCAGCCTCGAAATGATGGGAGAGGAGGAAAATGGGTGTGATTGAGACTTATCCTCCTCGATAAGTTTCTAACTGTTTCTTTTAAAAAGGTTTAAGGAAAAATGTTGGCGCTCTATGTTTAGTCTTTTTTTGCTATTCCGAATGTAAATCTTTTACTTTTGTTCCATTTTTAGGCCTATGTCCACAACAAAACATCATTTTTGAAGAGTTAACCCCGAGAGAACATCTGGAAATATTTGCTGGTATCAAAGGAATATCACCGACCGAGATAAGACACGTGGTAGGTTTTCGGTAACTCACGTGTTCTGTATTCTATGAATTCTTGTTTCCCTGTGTTTTCTCATATGCTGACGTCATTCTCCCAACAAGACGTGGATCGGATTAACTGGAGTGGGCACAGGGAAGCAAGGCCTTCTAGAGCAAGACTAAGTCTTCTTCCCTGATACGAGTCTTTACTGTAGATCCACAAATAAAATCATCTCATTCGATCCATACAAGTTTGTTGTTTTACTCTCATTAAAGAGTGGCTAGTGCTAAGGGTCTGACTTGAACATGGAGAAAATACTCCATGAAGCCATTGTTTCGATTGTGAGGAAATAGTGCTCAATATAGAAACAGGAAACTACATGTTCATCTCGAAAAGCATGTTTCGTGATTTCTCACTCATCAGGAGATGTACTAAGTATCAGGCTTGTCGAGATGAACGTGTAGTTTCCTGTTTCTTTTCTGCCAATTAGTATACACAAGATACTCCGTATGCAACTCTAATTTTATTGTTATCATAAACACTACTGAGTTATTTCATTGCACCGTTGAATAATGAATTTCTCGTTTTTGGTTTCACAGACGGAAAAGACTCTGAAAGAAGTGGATTTATATGACAAAGCTGATTCAATATCAAAAAATCTGAGTGGTGGACAGAAGAGAAAACTCTGTGTTGGAATTGCTCTCATCGGGGACCCAAAAGTAAGTTCATCATCACCATAACTTATCTCTAATATGAAATACCTTATTTCATTACCCCATCGTTAAAGTATTACCTTACTTCTGAGGGCTGTTTTATAAGCTGTGCCCTACCCAGCCTCTCCAGACTAAAAGTTGAAGGTTTTTGTTTATGACTAGCAATAACCACCTTGGGGAGCGTCTGTGCAGTACTATGCAGGATTCTCAGTGCTGTGGTAGGATATCATCAGAACTGTAGAGGGATACCATCAGTAATGTGGAAGATGTAGAGTACTATGATGGGATACCATCACTACTGTGGAAGGTGTTCAGTGCTGTCACTATTGAGGGATACCATTAGTACTGTGGGGGTACAATCAGTACTGTGGAGGATATTCAGTGCTGTGGAGGGAATAGAAAAACAATTTAGTTGTAAGCTTCACAGTGCTGGTTGTTCCCCCTCCAAAGTACTGAATATTCTCATAATTACTTAAAGTATCCCTCCACAGTACTGATGATTTCCTCTATCAGTACTAAACACCATCTGATGTACTGATGGTATCCCTCACAGTACTAGTGACGTTCCACCACAGTACTAAATACCCCAGAATACTGACTGACAAATCCTAGGGTGATAACTGAATAAGATTTGAATAAATTTTTTGTGTACAGGTGATATTTCTTGATGAGCCTACAAGTGGGATGGACCCTAGCTCAAGGCGATACATTTGGAGTTTGCTGCAGCAAAAGAAAGAAGATCGAGTGATTTTTCTTACCACCCATTTTATGGATGAGGCTGATATTCTTGCAGGTCAGTTCCTTACCCCGTGACGTAAAGGTTATCCAACTCAAAATAAATTACTTAGTTTTGGATTATAATGTAATAAAACAGTAAGAAAGAATAGCGTATATCCAGTTCATCTGAGAAAGGTGGGATGAAATAATTTGTCTTTGTTGGGAAAGCCTGCAGACAGAACAAATAGGAAATCAGTGTCAGATTATTTTTGCAACTTACACATTAACATTACAAAGAAGATAAGTAAAAACAGGTTTTCTTTCATGAATTCATTTTATGGAAATATTCAAAACTAGAGTGTTTGCTTCAAAGATAGCTTGTCATGACCATTAAGAATGATATTCATAACATTGTTAGAAACATTAGTCATTTCAAAGGCTTCTGACATGGCATAGATCACCTTCTCTGATAGTATTAAAACGAAAACCGACGAAATCAGCAGATTTATTTTCATTTCAGATTACAAGGCAGTGTTGATAAAAGGAAAGTTACGTTGTGCAGGGTCTTCGCTGTTCTTGAAAAGTCGATTTGGTGTTGGTTACAATTTGAGGTGAATAAAATTCACTTGCTTTTTGGTTGGATTTGTAAGACATATAGGCCTACTATCTTCATAAGGTATTTGTTTATGAGGAAAGCACAAAGGGCCCACTGAATAGGTAGACTAGTCATAGCAGTGCAAATCTGGTTTTTTCTCTTTCTCTTAAGGTCACACTTTGTAGTTTCATTTTCTTGGAATAATAGAGAGCTTGTGAATTATCACCTCAAACTTAATGTGACAGGTCTGAAGGTGGTATGGAAAGCACGATCCTTTGAGCAAGGATTGAGCAATCTAACTGCGCAGCCATATCCATCACGGTTGTGGTTGTCTGGCTGTTGTTGTCCTAGATACTATTTTATTATATGGATATGGAGAAGCTTTCAAGACCCCCAGCCCCTTCTGATGAAGTATTTTTTTTTGTAGTATGGTTGTTGATCAGTCGTGCGATCGCACTAACATTTGTGAAATGGTTGAAAATGTTGTCCCTGGTGCCAGTGCTTCAAGATCTTACAGCAAAGAACTCTCTTTCAAACTTCCCTTGAAAAGTGTCGAACAATTCCCAGGTTTGTTACATTCCTTCCTATTCACTATCAATTCAATTCAATTATCTTTGTAGAATAAAACATATAATACGATTTTGGACAATATATACTGGAAAATGTTGGGGTCGTTAACATAAAGGGGAATAATGGACGAAAATGAATGTAGGGCCATTTTTCCATGCATCATGCATAGGAAAGAAGACTTTAATTTTTTTGAATACTAAGCTTTCCTCATTTATTTTCATAATCAAACCAATAGCTTAGTCCAAAATCTCAAATTCTAGATTTATTTGCTGCTCTGGAGAAGCACAACAACACTTCCGATCCTTGCTGTGCCCCTGAAATGGGGGTCACTAGCTACGGGGTGTCAATGACGACATTGGAAGAAGTATTCTTAAGACTGGATAATGAGCAGGAGCAACTTGGCGGAGAAATAAACGAGGCCGTGGATGAAGCAACCGAGAATCTGATAATCAACAAAACTGGTCAAAATTTAGGGGCCTCGACTGATGTTGATATTAGTAAGATGGAAGGAATATCTAAAGAAGGCTCGTTTGGATTGCTCTGGTTGCAGCTCACAGCTTTACTTGAGGTGAACAAGTTTTGCAGACTTTTTCTTACTTTGTTTTGCACAGTATAAAGATCCCCCTTATCACAATAAGTCATATAAGATTTACTGGATGCGCTAAAATACTAGGCAGAAGGCTATGTAAAATTTTGCACTAAGTTTATTGCAAACATTCTTAGAAGTGGGCTACCTCAACTGTTATATGCCTAAACCAGGTCATGAACTCAGGTCCCTTGTTCACCATAGTCAAGTGTGCGAACAACTACTTTTCTTAATTAGTAAAATAGAATCATGTTTATGTTTACTGAAGAATAGAACAATAATTTAGAGCATGTTCTTATTTGTAGATTTCAGGTTGCGATACTTTTTGAAGCTCTGTAAATGTTAGATGAAAAGCTTCATTTGTTAAAAGCTTTTGTTATAATTTGCTCTGTTTCCGATTTATCTCCCTTTCCCATTAGGAGTTTGCAGCTTAATAACAAATCTATTTTCTTTTTCAGATTCGTTTCTGGTTAACTGCCCGTAATTTCATGAAAATTCTGTTTCAAGCCATCATACCGCCCTGCCTCCTTATTGTCGGAATCATCTTAATGCGGTCAACAAGCACAAAAGAACCCGAGGGAATCGTGACGAGTCTACCCCTGCAACCATCCATGTATCTGCAGCAAGACACTATGAGTAACGGTCTCACAGAGGCGCTGATTCAAAACAGAACTGCTGGTAGTTTGAGTGATGTCTTTGATGCTCTTAAGGACGAGAAGTTGAAATTTTCTTACGTTGGTTCTGTTGCTAATGACAAGAAACCTCATGATCTTGGGTTTGAGATTCAAGATTATAACTCAAGCAATGGACAGGTTAGTGATGTCTGTTGCTGTTTGGCAAAATTTCTTTTTTACTTGTCATCCTTGGTAATATGTCCTCAGTAATACGAAAGGATATCATCAGTTATGAAGAGGGATATCATCAGTTATGATTAGGGTGTTCATCAATGTAGAGGGATGTAATCAGTTATTTGGAAGGAAGGATATCTTATAGTAATGTGGAAGGTGTTAAGTAATGTCGAGGGATATCTTGCATTAATGTGGAGGGATATCTTGCATTAATGTGGAAGGATATCTTGCATTAATGTGGAGGGATATCTTGAAGTAATGTGGAGGGATATCTTGAAGTAATGTGGAGGGATATCTTGCAGTAATGTGGAAGGATATCTTTGAGTACTTTGGAGGGATATCTGGCAGTAATGTGGAGGGATATCTGGCAGTAATGTGGAGGGATATCTTGAAGTAATGTGGAGGGATATCTTGAAGTAATGTAGAGGGGTATCTTGAAGTAATGTGGAGGGATATCTTCTAGTAATGTGGAGGGATATCTTGAAGTAACATGGAGGGATATCTTGCAGTTATGTGGAGGGATATCTTACAGTAACATGGAGGGATATCTTGCAGTTATGTGGAAGGATATCTTACAGTAACATGGAGGGATATCTTGCAGTAACATGGAAGGATATCTTTCAGTAATGTGGAGGGATATCTTACTTTATTTTGAAGGGATATCTTGCAGTCATGTGGAGGGATCTTATGGTAATATAGATGGATACCATCAGTATTGTGAAAGTATACCCTACAGTAATGTGGAGGGTGCTCAGTAATGTGAAGGGATATCATCAGTGATGTTAAAGAATATCTTAAAGAATGTGGAGGATTCTTAGTAATTTGTGGGCAGATCATCAATAACGTGGAGGGAGGAGGGATATCTTATAGTTATATGGAGGGATATCATCAGTAACATGGAGGGATATCTTACGTGATGTAGAGAATATAAGAATGGTGTCCAGTAATGGGGAGGGATATCATCAATCACGTGGAAGGGTATCTTACAGTAATGTTGAGGATGTTCCGTAAAGCTGTCATTTTAAGCCTGAGATCATTAAAATGTGAATGTTTCTGGCAGCTGAAGTTACTTCTATTTCCTTTCAGTTGAAATACATTCTTCGCTACAAAGACAGCAGCGTTTTTTCAATACCAGTCGGCATCACAACGATGAGCAATACGGTATTAAGAATGGCACTGAAGAAAGCAGGCAAACCCTACAATGGTAGACTGAACCCCATTGCAACGAGTAGCAAGCCGTTCGAGTCTCTGAAGGCGGTTTGGAAATACGACAACACTGTGTTTTCTTCCATCATTCTGATTGGCTTGACGTTCGCCATCATTCCCACTGGTTTTGCCATTGAAGTTGTTGCTTTTAGACAGGTGAGGTTTGACCATGAGTTATAGGAAATTAACAGTTTTCAGATATTTTCTTATAGATTAATCTTATATATAGTGTTCAGTTTTCTTTAATTTATCAATTAATCTCAAATATCATTACATTACTGGTGCCAAGGCGTGGAATGACATTCCTCATTTGATGAAGCTATACCCCACAAGCATGATTTTTCGCTCCAAACTAAAATCACTTTTATTTTCTTCAAATTACCAAGTAAACTAAAATCTGATCTGCACAATTCAACCTCAAAACTTCCATTTAATGTTCAATAAATTGAAATAGGTTTTTATCAACAGGGGGTGCTGTCTCCTCCATTGGTTTAGCTATTGAGAGAGTTCCTCCTTAAAAAATTCCCTACATACAATATAGCTTCGTCAATTTTCTAATTGCATACAAGCATTTTGTACTTGTTTTTGGTATTATTTAACTTTGATTCATTTTTCTTTATCTTAATTTATATTGTATTGTATGTTGTGGAATTTAGAAATTAAATGAACTGAACTGAACTGAATTACAGCTGCACTGCGGCAAATCACAGAAAAACATGTGTCAATTCAAAATACAGACTAACTTAGCATTGATTACAATTAACACAACAAAGCAGTGGTAGTTTTAGGGGGGCCAAGGGGACCATGGCCCCAGGCCCCGCAGTTCATATAGGCAAAAAGGGCCCTGCAAAATAAATATAATTGCAAAATAACAATTATTGCAGAATAACAATGATTGCAAAATAACGATAATTGCAAAAAAACGATAATTGTAAAATAAAATGATTGCGAAATAACAATGATTGCAAAATAACAATGATTACAAAATAACGATCATAGCAAAAAAACCATAATTGTAAAATAAAATCATTGCAAAATAACAATGATTACAAAATAACGATCATTGCAAAATAACAATGATTGCAAAATAACAATGATTGCAAAATAACGACAATTGCAAAATAACAATGATTGCAAAATAACGATAATTGGAAAATAACAATGATTGCAAAATACGGATTATTGCAAAATACCGTATAGAAAAATTCAAATTCGTTCAAATCAAGGTGTTTAGTCCCGGGGCCTGCTGTCTCTATAACCAGCATTGCAGCAGACAATGACATTCTGCAGGGTTTTATTCAATATTAATTGACTAAGGAGGGACTTTCTAGATAGATAAACTAAAATTGAATCAGACCTCGCTATTGAACCCAGGATTAAATGAGAAAGAATAAAATGACAAACAGTAGTGTCCCAAATATAAGAACAAGCATTTTAAAATCAGGTCTGAAATCTCCTTTCTGACACTTCTCAACTGAAATCAATAGTGATCTTTATTAGATGGATGGTTATATATTAGAAATCAGGTCTGTGTTGCTTTAAACCAGTGTTTCTTACATGCTGAACACAATGATTCATTGTTAGCAATTTTTACTGATGAGATTGAAACATTTAATAAGTATGGTTTATTTTTAATTCTAGTCCATCAATATTCTATAAACTTCGGAAATTGGGCTGTCGTATTACCATTGTGAAACGCTACTAGTGTATTTGAAATCTGAAATAGAAAAAAATGAAATATATCTTTTTTTCAGATTGGTATTCGTCATCAGCTGCGAGTTTGTGGCGTGAACCGGTGGATTTACTGGATTCAATTTTTCCTGGGTGACATGCTGATTTTTGCATTCCCGTGCCTGCTCACAATGATACTCATTCCGGCCTTTGACCTCAAAGGGTTCAATACACCTGCAGGACTTGGCTCGATCTTTCTGCTGCTGTTGCTTTACAACTCTGTTGCTGTTCTTTTCTCTTATTTCTTGTCATTCGCTTTCAACAAGTGGGAAACTGTGCAGAATGTGATTGGGACGGTTCTGGTTTTGGTGAGTACCAAGAAGACATGCAAAGAGTGTTCAAGAAATTGCAATATTTATCTATGATTCCTGTGGATGTGATATGGAAATTTGAATTGAGAAACCTGAACAAGAAAACCTAAGTGAGGGCCTGTTTTGATGGGTCTAGAGACTGGAAATTTATTAAAATTCTAAAACAGTAAATGAAAATCCGCAGCCTCTAAAATCAATTTAAAAACCCGTAGGTGGTACATAAAAATATGGCTGTGGGTGCAAGCTGCTAAAAATAAGGATAGGCCCACCCCCCACTAATTGGCCTGAAAAATTTGTGAGGACAAAAGGGTTGCAATATTAACTAGGTCTTGTTCACAGGATTATGAATGTTTTAGATCAGAAAAACTTGTCATCATAACAAGCTGGTCCATAACCAAGGTAGCCGTAACGCAGTGTTCCAATGTATCTATCAAATATCATTTATTTCTATAAATATTCATCAAATTTTCTGATATTTTCAGCTTGCCTTGTTCCCATATATGGCTGTGTCCATTGTGGACATGGCTCAAGGCGACGTAAAGGCCTCATCGGTCGTTAAAATCCTGCACCTTGTTTTCTCTATCATTGATCCACCGTATGCTGTATTGGGAGGATTGTACTTCATGAACAGGGTAAGCTGTCAATTTTTCAGTGAAAACACATACAGTATAACACTTATAACAGAAAAGAGGCACGAAATTACTCCTTCCTTTCTACAAGCCTATTTCCTGTTTGCTCACTCATCAGGAGATGTACTAATATTTATAATGGTAATTACTTTATTAATTAGTACATCTCCTGATGAGTGAGCAGTCACGAAACAGTCTTGTGGAGATGAAGGAGTAATTTCTTGCCTCTTTTCTGCTAATAAGTATTTTCACTGCTCTACGATAAATGTATGCTATGATAAACTTATACAGTATTACACTACTATTTGTTAATGTCTTATTTTTGTTGTCTTTGAGAAATGTTACCAGTGGCAGAGCCAGCCATTTTTGACTGCCATTAGCTTAGAAATAAATTTGATAGAATATTACTCTTTTAGATTAGACTATTATTAAGATTTGGAAGACCTGTACTGCACTGGGATATTTTGGAGGCTGATCTCAGTTTTTTTTATGACGTCATGTTATACCATTGGTTCAAAGTGGTACGCCGGAAATATTTTGTGGAGCAAGCAACAAAACATTTTTGAAATAGTTAAAAGAATCGCTTTTCTAGAATTACATGCAATCAGAAATTCCTGGGGTAGTTAGTGTTTTCAACATCAGTGTGTTACTCATTGATAAAAATAGTGTTGATGCAGATAAAAATCACAGAGTAATTATCCAGTTGTTAAAGCTGTTGTTCTAACTAATTATCGAGTTGTTGATGCAACTAATTGTGTTGTTGATTGAAATAATTTCTATGTTCTTGTTCTTTTTCCAGGTTTGGAGAGTTGAAGCTGCCATAACACAGAATAACGATGTGAAGATTCCTGCAAGTAAATATTTTGAGTTGTCGATGGATAATGGATTCTCTATCACTCTAATCACTGTAAGTTTTTATGCATTTTTAAGAGATACAAATAGTGTAGTGCTAGTGTAGTGCTATTTCCATAGGACTTCCCTTCCTAAACTGACGCTTCATCCACTATCTTCTAGAATTGTTTACTGGTATGCATTACCACTTCCTATTAGATATCTGGTAAAAATTGGATATTAATTTATGTTGATCCTAAAAGATTGGTTCTAATGATTGTACAAATCAAAGCAACCTCTTACAGTTCATCATAGTCAATGCACAAAGTATGAAACTGCTTGGGTCTTAAACAGAGCACTGCAGCAATCTTCCCATATCAAAAAGAAGTATTTACAGATTGGATATATTTATTTGATTCATGTATTCTCACAACCAAATTTTAAAATACCCCAACAGCGACTTGTGTGACCTTTATTTGATGAAATAGGTCAAAAAGTCGAAAGCCGTTTATTTTATGTGAAACTTGCCCACCCTAGCTAGCACACTAACTCGTTATTAGAGCCTTAGCTGATGATAGGCCTGTGGCTAGATACACTCAGAGTTAGCGCTCAGTATGATGGGCAGGAGACCTTTTTGTGGTAGCGAACACTTAAAGATACATTTGTTGTATTCAGATATGTTTATTTTCAGCTGGCGTTGCAAATAGTGATCCTCTCGTACTTCATTGCTCTTTTGGATCTCTGGAAAGCTGGTGGAGTCCTAAAATTCCCATTTTCCTTATGCAGGTCCTCGAAGTGAGATAATTATTAAATTTTTCATTCAATTTTAGCTCTAGGTTGAAGATTGATTTTTTGCAGTTGGGCAATATATGTTTCCTTATATTTTCTATCCAGTATGCTTTTAGCATACCTGATCACCTCAAAAAAAGCTAGAAAATTGGTCATGGACAGATTGATTAATAAAAAGACCCTAGTAGTGATCTTCAAATGATGGGATTTTAACAGAAAGTTTTTTGTGTAACCCTGATTTTACATATTCATGCAATTTGGATTTCTCTAATATAACATAGATATAGCATGCAACCCTATGATACTTGGTTTCCAACCTTGGTAATTGGTGGCCTATTAATACCCCCCCCCCCCACAAAGTATCTACAATACCGAACTCTGATTGCTGTTTATTCCAATTAGAGTCGCTGCAAAATCTTCAAGCACAGATTCCATTGAACAGGCAAAGGAGGAAATGAACGAAGATGTGAAAACTGAAATTGAGAAGGTCAAAGAACTCTGCAATAATGGAAATTTCAAAGATAGAGCTGTTTTGGTTGAGGTGGGAGATCATTTCTGTCTTAGTAATGAGCACTTTTGTTTGTCTTATTAGTGATTTGAATTGAAGAAGAGATAATGCTGGTGGAAGGTTGAATCTCTGAAAGCTTATTAACTTAGCAATTGCGCTATGCAGCACCAAACCTCAAGAGCTGAGTTTATCAGTTACATGTAGTATGGTTATTAGGTATTTAGGTTAACCCCTGGCATATGGTAGGGAAAGGTCCTGGTTTTGAAACCTCTTCGGGGCATATTGAAATCTTTGTAGACCCGTCATGAAAATTCATTTATTCATATCAGACTATTCTTTATTTTCCAGGGATTGACCAAAGACTTCGGATCTGGTGAGAAGTGCAAAAGAGTGGTTGATGATGTTCACCTTGATGTAGAAATGGGTGAAATCCTCGGTTTGCTCGGTCCGAATGGAGCAGGAAAGACAACAACCATGAATATGATTACGGCCGATTTCCAAGCCACCAAAGGAGAGGTACAGATTATTCAATTCAAATTTTGCTTGTAAACTTTAAACCAATATTCTTTTATCTTTGAGGCAATTGTAAATGCGTTCTAGCCTTAGTAATTGGTAATGTTACTCTGTTTACTTTCAACTAATTTCATTTTTAGATTTTATCTGACAGTTTTGGATATCCATTACTGTAATATCATTAATATCATTATTAAGTAATATCATTATATCATTGTTGATTGGTTTAGTGAATTTTTTTATTAAAACCATGTGCATATTGTTGATTGGTTTAGTGAATTTTCTATTAGAAACCGTGGACATATTGTATGAAATAGTATGTCAAAATTTTGATGCATATTTGACTGCTGTGCTAATAAAATTGTGGCCGCTAAATGACTGGGGTGCTTTTTCGATTAGCGGCACTTAATCAATAAATTTCAAACCTGTTATGAAATTGAAATCGAATTATGATGTTGGGATTATGTTTTTCATAGGTATATCTTGGAGGGCACAACATCAAGACAGATTTATCCGAGGCTCTACAGCAACTAGGATATTGCCCGCAGGCGGATACAATCTGGGATTTGATTACGCTGAAACAACATCTGAAATGCTTCTGTCTCATCAAAGGAGTGCCAAGAGACAAAGTGGAAGGGCTCGTGCAAACGTAAGACTAAGCGTATTTGAAAAAAAAATTGTTTTTATTCCAAATTTGTACTGATCCCGGCTATTTTTTCCTATAGAAGCTTCTACAATTCAAAGTGAATTATCTATGAAAAATTGTGGGGCATAAAAATTGCAGTAGATGCTGAAAAATCTATCAATTAAGCCTGGGACCATCAAAAACTTGATACCAAGAAGGGGCCACTTTTAGTAAGAGACTAAACTTCCATGAGAATGAGTCTCGAGAAAAAGGCATTCATAGTGTTTTAAATATATACATAACTTCAAACTATACAGAATGCAGACAGACTAAAGATTAAAGACTCAATTACAAGGTAATCGCGACTGAATTAAATATGTACAAATTAAGATTGACACTTGATTGACAATTACAAAATACGCATGCGTGAGGAAGAGAGATAGGTCAGCGATAGATAATCCTGTTACATTTTCCAGAGGAGGGGATTGTTGAGAAGGAGAGAGGGTGTGTTCAAAACTTACAAGAGTGGACAATCAATACTTGCTTTTGGAAGCTTAAAAATGAGCACCGCTCTGCTCTACTAATCTACAATTTACCTCAACATCTTCAGTTCTTTTTCCTGGGAATTTAATTCAATCTAATTTCGTTCAGTTACATGGCTGCCCTTCGACTCCAAGAGCATGCTGAAACGAGGGCCAGTGCTCTTTCTGGAGGAACTAAGAGAAAGGTAAAAATAATTGATTTTATTGATTAAAAACTTTTGTTCTCTGTCTATCAAATTCCCGTAGAGCAGAAATAAATGGTCATTCTACACAAATTGTTTATAAGCTACTACTTTATAAGCAAGTCAGTACTTGACAAGACAAAAACTTAAGCAATTCTAGTACTGGATAGAGGAATGCTAAGCAATTTGAAAATTATAGTTCTGATCCAATTGGCAATGAAAATCGTTAAGCATCTACAGAGAAGTAGGTTAAACACTTTTTTTTCATAGGAACAATTTTATAAGAACACGAGCCTCAGATTTTGCCAAATCTTAAGAACAATTTAAGAACAAACTGAGGCTGACCATTTCAAGGTCAATAAAAGAATTATACGAAATAACAATGAGGCTCACAAATAATTACAAAACAAGCAGATTGCCAGGACACAGCTATATCAGGCTTCCAAATTATAAAGAAAGAACAATTTAAGAACATTTCAGGCTGAAAATAGATGAATATTTAAAAAACAGCCGGCTTCAAATCAAATTTACTGGTTCCTATAAAAAAAGAGTGCACTGGATATTAGTACCTGGCACACTTTTGTATGCAAGATACCATCATCGACATTTGTACAACAACTTGTAGAATAATATTCTTAGAAACAACTCTTCAAGTTTAAAGAGTTAAGCAATTGCTAAGCAATGTTGAGTAACTCAAATTTGCCCTCTTGCTAAGCAATATTTAGTACCGAGCTCGAGCTGAAATTGGTTATAAAAATAAGTGTTATGGGGAGGGGATGATAGGAAGTTTTAATTATTTTTCTGAAATTTAGCCACTTTGATCAAATTGCCCACATCTTATTGAAATGAAAAAGTACGCTGCGAGCAGGGTTCGAACCTGCGCGGGTATAACCCATTAGATTTCAAGTCTAACGCCTTAACCACTCGGCCATCACAGCAGTTATTTTAGCTGCACCAGTTCTAGTAATATATCCAGCGATAGCCTCTCATCTCACTAACCTTTTTAGTTGATGTTCTCTCTGGTCTCTGAATTTGTACTGTTTTCATTTAGTTGTGCTTTCTGATGAGTATGTGTGGAAGTCCCGGTATTGTGTTGATGGATGAACCTTCCACTGGGATGGATCCAGCATCAAAGAGATTTTTATGGTATGGAGTCTTGTTGATTTTTCCTACTTTCTAATAATAAAACTTTCAAAGCATATCAGAAAAGAAAACAGGACTCGAACGAAGGATTTCACTTTGAGTGTAACAATCGAAAGGATATGTATAAATTGTGCAAATTGGTAGTGTACCTAATGCACCTAAAAATGACATAGCATCCAGAATTTTTCTCCATGAATCGTTTCTAGGACCACCCACTTTACCCTCCAGAATCTGAACCAGATGTGGTGATACGTTGATTGTGATTGTAACTCGAAGGTGTGTTTAACCGTAGTAAGTAATAGCATCGTCGACTGCATTGCTGATTTGTTTTTAAAGGACGATCGCAAGTAAAAACATAACAGAAGGGCGTGGAGCCATCCTAACAACTCATTCGATGGAGGAAGCAGATGCGTTATGTTCTAGGGTTGGAATCGTCGTAAAAGGCCAATTGAAGTAAGTTTAACTATGCTTATGCCTATGCCTATTGGTATGAAACTACCAAAATATACGCTTGGGTATTTTGACTTGGGATTTGTGAGGATTTTAAGGGGTTCTTTGGGCTCCTTGAAATTTAAAAGGTATCTTGAGGATTTTATAGGGGTTTTTGAGGTTTGGGTGGGTAAAGGGAATTTTCTGGGAGATCCATTCACTCTTAGCTTTTCATAGACTATGTGATTATGGGGGATTAATTGAATTAGTTTCTATTTAACTTGCTTGTCTAGTCTTACAAAGGCCAGGCCTAGTATCTAACCTATACATAGTATTGTGCATTATGTGGTTCTATTGTGCTTATTGCACCTTTGCACTATAGAAATCTTAGAATTAACGATTAGAACAGTCTTGGATTGGTATAGAACTTGAGGCTGGTGAGAAAAATCTGAAACTCATCGAAACATGATGACTGCTCAAGCTTTGCGTCTGATACTTGTCAGAGTATTACTTCAGAAAGAAAATGAAATAAAAAATAACTAATTTTTCATGCCAAAATCAAAATGGGCCATTCAGAAAAGGGATGAATGGTTGATATTTTATAGGATTATTTTCTGATTTTAATTTCTTATTTTTCAACCAGATGCATTGGGACAACTCAGGAGCTGAAAAGTAATTATGGTGGTGGATATTCTCTCGAAATCAAAGGCTGCATTGACAACAATGTTTCTGTCGATGACACGATGGCGAAGTAAGAAAGATGTTATTCATTTTCGCGTTATAATTCATCATAATTTCTAATTTCTTTGATTATATACACAAATGATATTGAACAGGCTATATCAAAGCTGTACCAAGTCGATTGCGAAGTGTTTAAGTTGATAGGTTTTTTCGATTTGTGTTTATACAATTGATTGTATGGAAAACAGTGTTTTGATTCGATTTCTTACGCCGTCTTTCGACAAATCACGCCATCATTCCATTGCTGACGCCATCATTCTTTTGCTGACGCCAGATTTCATGGCTGTGGGAAAATCAATTATTTCCCACCTTACGAAGTTGTTACACGGGTGGTATGGAATTTGAAGAAGTGGAGAGATTTTTGATGAAAAACCCACCTACACTCTTTTTTTTTTATAAGAATACTTGAAATTTTTCTGAGCCTCAACTTTTCCATTGTTTATTCTTAAATTTCCATTGTTCTTTGGCGATTTTGAGCCTCAATATTCTTATAAAATTTATTCTTATAAAGAAAAAAGAGTTTATATGAGCGGCACATCCCTGCACCAATTTCTAACTTTACACCCCCCCCCCATTCCTTGCTATGCACAAAACCCTGCCCACATCCTTTTACCAGTTGATATCATTCATCTACCTACTTGTTGTCTCAATTGAAATGACTTCTCTTAGATTCCCTAAAAAGAATAAAGCTCTCTGCGATCCCCTTCAAAGAAAATATATTTTTTCTCACATTCACTTAACTACATATGTCTCTCGAGTTTTGTAAATTGTTTAACCTTTCATTGCCTCTACATTAGCTTCTTTGGATGATTTTCCGTTCTTCCTTGTCAGTGTCATAAAATGCCATCGTTGGCGCTTAATTTACATTTGCGTGTTTGCAGCATTTGAAGAAATTCACCAAGGTTGAGGTTTGAATCGTGATAACTTGTGTGTATGAAAATGACTCAAGCAGGACTCGAGACCTCTTACTTTGTACGCCAGTGATCCAACGACTGAGAAATCGAAGCACTCGAACAGCCCGAGCAATGTCAATACCACAAATTGTGCCACCTTTTAAACTGAATTTTTGTTATTTTTCAGAATCGACAATTTCGTGCATCAAATGTTCTCCGATGCTGCAGAATCGGAGAGATTCGGATACAGAATAATTTACAAAATTCCCAAAGAGAATGTTGGAAAGCTTTCAGACGTATTTGCTGCCTTTGAAAGTGGTTTGTATCGTTTTTATTCAATAATTCTATTTGCAAGCTAATTAATATAGCTAACCAAGGCCTATTTTACTCAACCCATTTCCCTATGATATATATATCTAGAGGGAACACCTTTGAAATTACAAATTACAACGAAGCTGCGCCAATTTGTATGGAGAAAACCTCTTTTTATTGAAAAACATAGAAACTACTGGTAATTTATCAAAGTTTTGATGCAAATATTATTTCAAATGAATGCTTGCTATTTTCTCCTTGATGATAGCCCTACCATCACTAGGTGTCTCGAACATATATGAGAATACGCAGAATTGACATAAATTTGTATGGCCAAAGTCTCTTTTTATTGAAAAATATACCTTACTACAGCTATTGATGTGGATACCTCAAATTGAAGCTACTCATCTTTTACGAGTCTGTTAAGCTTAGCTAGTTTCATTTTCATGTTTGATTGCTTTAATTTTTCGACAGGAAAGTCAAATCTGGGAATAGAAGAATATAGTTTTAGTCAGTCGACTCTGGAACAAGTTTTCTTGGAATTCGCTCGAGAACAAGATGAGGATTTTGTTAGTAAGAATGAAGATGATTCAGACGAGAAAAGGAAAGGTTTAACAGCTTCTGTATAACCATTCATGATGATACTATGGTAATAAAGATATGTTATGGTGATTGTACCGTACTGACATATAAATCTTCAAATAGCGTATAATTGGCCATCCTGTTACGATCACAAATCAAGCAATTAATGAACGAACAGTTGAAATTAGAACCCTAACCGATTCTGAATGACAAGTCTTGTTTCATCTGTAAAAAAACGTAATAGCTTCCCCTGAAGTTTTCTTCTTGTTCATCCACGCTGGATTCATAATATTGTATGAGTGGATAGCGCTAGCTGTGCTAGCTTATATTGTATAAGCTTATATTGTATTTGAAGCTTACTTAAATTGTATTTGAAGCTAACGTATATCATATTGTACACACATTTTTATAAGCTATTTCAGCTTGAGCTCAGTACTAAAAATTGCTTAACTAGAGGGCAAATTTGAGTACTCCAAATTGCTTAGCCATTGCTTAGCTTTTTATACTTGAAGGGTTGTTTCTTAAAATGTTATCTTACAAGTTTTTGTATAACAAATTTCGATGGTATCTTCCATAAAAAGTGTGCCATGTTACTGATATCCAGTATAACCTACTTCTCTATAGCTGCTGCACGATTTTTATTGCCGATTGGATCAGAACTAGAATTTTTAGATTGCTTAGCATTCCTCCATCCATTACTAGAATTGATTAAGTTTTTATCTTGTCGAGTACTGACTTGCTTATAAAGCAGTTGCTTATAAAATAATGCGTGTATTTTAACATTTCAACATTTCATAAACATTTGCATACTTTTAAATTTTGTATATTTTAAATATGATTATTTCATATTTAATATTGAGAAGAAGCAGCATTTAGAAAATCAATCAAGAGAAAGATGGGGAAAGAAAATGACCTGAGTAGGACTCGAACCCACGATTTCTAGAGTACTAGACTACTAGAGGTCGCAGGCTCGAGTCCTACTCGTGTCATTTTCATTCTCAAAAATCATCTCAAATATTCATTTCAATTAGCCTTATTCTCAAAATACAAGCTATTGAATAATCTCCTTATTAGTCAGAAATCTTTGTACTGTGAAAGCATTCATAGAAAGACGTAGAAATTGAAATTCAAGTTGAGCTAGAGATGAGAGGGGTAGGAGTTGAAATGTTGAAATAGGTTGGTTGACCAGTGGTTGCTTTTTGTGTTCCCCTCAGTTACAGTATTAAAACTGGTGCCATCATTTTGTTTGGCTTTCCTGTCTTCTCTAGTTCAGCATCTTTTCCTAAAAGTGTATTTGATAAACATGACAAATCTATTAATTCATCAATGATTGTAGAAACACAACTGTTTAAAAAAACTGAGCGGTTGTTTCGATTAAAAATCTTTTTTTATTGACTTATAAATGATTGTTATTTGTCTGATAAGATTGATTTTTAGATTTGATTTGTTATGTTGTTATTTAAGTCTGATATTGTAAATAACTAATACCATGTGTGTCTATCAAATTGACGCATGTAAGTTGTATCATTACCAATGAAAATGAAAATTATATTACGTCATCAGTTCGTTTGCTTGTTTACAATCTTGACTCTTTATTTCCAAAATTTGTAAGGAATTCCCAAACTGAAGAAGGAATGGTGTGTTGACCTCTAGAAGTATGAAAATATGATTTTAAAGTGTTTGATTTAGATATATCATTCGAAATTGCGTCCTTTAGGTCTCCCGTCTCAAATGTTCTGTCCTCGTTCCTCAGTGGTACCAGTCCTGTCCTATCTGAGGGGTATGGAAACTAGGTTCTTCACTTTGCCCACATGCAAGTATAGGCTGCCATATCGAAAGGCTATTCCAGTTTTTTACCTGTTACTTTTAATAATATGCCATGGCAACCCTGAGATTTTACCTCTGCCTTTCTTCTTTCTTGCTACGCAATGGAAGATACAACGTGACGTTGCTGTGGTAAATAATGACTTGAGTTTTAGTTCTGAATTGAGTAAGCTACATACACATTTTCAGTTTGATTACTTCAAGATACAAGAATAGGATATTACTTCGAGACCGAAAAGAAGGAGGGGAGTGAAATTTGGTATAAGTCGTCGGATTTTAAAGGTAAACACAGAAACGCTAATCGACAAGAGGGGCCTAACTTAGGCCTATGATGTAATATGGGTCATTAATATTTCTCACTAGACTCGGTGTGCCAACCAACCAGCTGAAAAGGAAAGAAAACAAGGCAAGTGGCCTTCATCAGCTTCAATTCAAATATATTTATTAAACTACAAATTAGCTCCAACAGCAACAATTATGCCTTCGAAATATTCTGGATATGAATTCTATGAGAAGGTTCTCCGCAGCCCTAAACGTGTCTTAGCTCCTATGGTGGACCAGTCTGAACTTGCATGGCGGATGTTATCAAGAAAGTATGGAGCCAACCTTTGCTTCACCCCAATGTGGCATGCGGGGGTTTTCGTTAGAGACGCAAATTACAGAAAAGAGGCGTTGCATAGCTGTCCTGAAGATAGACCGCTCATTGTTCAGGTAATTAGTGCTGAAGACTACCCAGGGTGCATTTCATGTAATCTGTGCCAGAGATCTCCGGCTTGGATTTGGGATAAAACAATGGTCACATGTTTTTTTTATTGTTCTTTGGGATATTGGCCTAATTTCTCTGGCATGGTCTTTACATGGAAAACATGCTGGAAAACTGCTTATTTATTCATCTATGTTGGGGTGGAGCATAAAAGGTCAATAAGCAGATTACTTTTGTTTCCTCCCTATGTAGAGGGATACTAATGCAGTTGCCATGGATTCATTTGAATGATGCAATCCATATTGCCAATTGTATCAACCATCAGCTATTAGTCAAGTCAGGGAGAAAACGATAATCATTTAGAATTGACCCATTACCTATGCCCGACTGACCCATTATTATGCCTCACTCTACCCTATTCATTTTTTCAAATACTTCAACTCTATTTTGCTTCTTTCCGTCAACCTGTGTTTTGCTGCTTCCCGATGCATCCACCTCCCAAAGTTGCAATCCACCTCTCAGTTTTTCATAACTGATAATTGGGGCAAGTCACTCAACCACTAGCATGGTCATTGTAGCTTTCATTATGAAAATTCAATCTTTCTCTCCCTAATTCAAGGATTTGTCACGAAGTAGTTCATACTTAACAATGAGCTCAACAGAACATTTATGATTTGAGACTCTGAAATATACCCTAATGTGGTAACAATCAAAGTTTGAAGTTCAAAGTTTTCAGTTTATCTGTGGGCTTAGGACTACACCCCTAACTGAATGACTATTGCAATTGAGGGTAGAATACCAGGTTTTTATATTACCCACATCTTAAGCAGGAAATGAATAGGAAAAAGCAGATACGAGAAGGTTGTCATAAGGACTACACCACTGATTAGTGAGGAAACAGATGAGTCTTTCCAGGAACCACTAACCAGTTACGGTTTACTCATTTCTGCCTTTCTCTACTTTTTTCCTTCTTGTTCTATTGGTTTCTCCTCCTTTCATACTTTGGGAATTACAATATAATGCATATTAAAAACTAATTATTTCAAAACAGAACCCCAGAATGTTGGTACACCCTTGATTTGGATATAATTGGTGTTCGTATTGTTGTTTCAGTTTTGCGCAAATGATCCTGATATATTCGTTCAAGCAGTTCTTCTTGCTGAATCTCATTGTGATGCCATTGATCTGAACTTGGGATGCCCACAAATAATTGCTAAAAGAGGTGAATAACTTTTATGGATTATCATCAGTCTTGTAAAATGCAAGATGAGATGTTTTGGAATACTGTTGATAATAATCAATAGGCAAATACGCTTGCTATCTTCTTAAGGTATTGGTTTATGGGCAGAGCACAAAGGAACTACTGAATTATAGACTAATTGAAGCCGTGCATTGATAGTTGGTAAGCAAATACGTTCTTATCTTACTAAGGTATTGGTTTATGTGCAAAGCACAAAGGGCCCACTAAATTATAGACTAATTGAAGCAGGGCATTGATAGTTGTTGATAGGTAAATACGCTTACTATCTTCGTAAGGTATTGGTCTATACGCAAAGCACAAAGGGCCCACTGAATAGGTTAACTAATCAAAACAGTGCATTGATAGTTGATAGGCAAATATCCTCACTATCTTTGTAAGGTTTATGAGCAAAGCACAAAGGGCCAAATGAATAGGTAGACTTATCGAGCAGCACGACCCTGGTCCATCCTTTTGATGTGATCATACCTTGGATGGTCATTCAAATTCTGATGATTGAGGCTGAAAAAACGACAGAAATTTAGAAAATCTTGATTTGAATTCTTGTTTTCTAGGTCATTATGGTGCTTTCCTTCAAGATGAGTGGGATTTGCTTCACAAAATGGGTTCGATACTTTATTCTTGAGTTATCCTTCTCACTTGATACTGAATTGATAATTCCAATAAATATGTGATCAAGAACCTTGATGCCCTCCAGGATATCACGACACTGGCTGTGAATACAAACTCAGAGTAACTACTAAGTAGCTTTTATATTAAGGGTAGATATCATAAACGCCTCTTTAGAAGGGGGCATCTATTGTCGTCAGAGGTCGTAATTGATTGAGTTTTTGAAAAAATTATAAAATATGGGGCCGTATTCTTTGGGAGAGTTTAATGAAAGCATAATGGTTTGTACCATTTTATTTTTTAGTGAGTATGGCAAGTGAGAAGTCATCCATTCCTATAACCTGCAAAATAAGAGTTTACGAAGAAGTGGAGAAAACTGTGGAATATGCAAAACACTTGGAAAGTGCTGGCGCAAAAGTATGTTCCTATTTATTTGATTTATAAACCATTACTTAAGCTGAAAGTAACTTTTGCTGTTTGGTTTGAAATAGTTTTGAGACTTGAATGTACTTAATATGGTAGCTCACTGGTAAGAATATTGAGTCTATTATATGAATATTCTTTATTTTGGTATTTTTTGTCAACAGATCATAACTGTGCATGGCAGGACGAGGCAGCAGAAAGGTGCTTTGACAGGTTTAGCAAGCTGGGATCATATCAAAGCTGTGAAGTAAGTCGTTCTATACCCATTTTGGAGCGTCAACAAATTATCTTTGTTAATTGAAACCATTTACTTTGATTTCCTAAAAACTTTTCAACTATTTATCGAGGATTTAACCGTTCTTCCATAACTCCTTGGCTAAGACCGGCAAAGCATTTGGGTTATTTTTAAGCAGTGTCCAGGATTAAGACTTACCTATCATTGGAGATGCTTAAATGACCTTTGACTCAGTTTGCCCTGAGTAATTAAAACACCCTTAATCTAAATCCAACTTGAACCGACCCTGATCCAAGCCCTTGGTACTAAGAAACGGTAACTAACGTAAGAGACCCTAACCCTAATAAAAATGCCCTGTTAACCATACGCTACTTAACAAACTCTTAATCTAACCCAAGTCTTAACATAAAGAGAATACCCTAATACAAACTCTTCACTAGGATCTGACTCAAAGCCTAACCGAGGTCTAACCTTACCAAACTCATCTGGGTGACCAAGGGTGATCAGGGACACCCTCTGGTATGGGGTTAGCCACACATGGAATACCCACAGACTCGACACGATGAACAGAGTCTGTGCTCAATCACCATTTAGAGGAAACTACTCTGAATAAAAATCTGAATTCACTGTTATCAATTCCCATTATTGTGTCATATTAGTAATAAATTGATAAATGTTTTCCATGCAGAGAAAATGTTTCAGTACCAGTTTTTGCCAATGGAAATATTCAATATGGCTCGGACATTGACAGATGCATTGAATACACAGGAGTTGATGGAGTTATGGCTGCTGGTAAGTTTATGTTTTAGGGCCGATTTATATGCCAACAATCAAGCTCTTTTGTCATGGAACTAAATAAAATCTGGTAGTATGGTTTAAATTTCTAATCCATAGCATTTTTAGCCAATCTAGAGGATACAGCTACCACCATTTCCAGCAAGGTTACAATGAATATAGAAATGTTTTCCTAGAGGTACCCATTAATCAGGAAAAATACCCCAAAATTGCACAAAAAGGGTATACCCATAAACTCTCTGGTCTTTTAAGTATCCCACCTGCTTTTTACGTTTTAGAAACTTTTCCACCCAGGATATGCTTATTGCGGGATTACTGGAGATTTTTGATGGGAATAGAAGAGTTGATGTGGTATTTTTATGGAAGCCAAATTATAAGAATAACTGAGTTTTAGCGACACATTTCATTTTAAGTACTGCATTGGTGTAAATGTAATTGCAGATTCTCCTATCCTGCTAGCGTCATTTTTCATCCTTAAAAATCAATTAAAATCGTGATTTTTTATTTGCAGAAGGAAGTTTGACTAACCCAGCAATTTTCATGAATTTGTGTCCTCCTGTCTGGGAAATCGGTGAAGAATATTTAGAATTTGCTGAAAAGTATTCCCCACCACTCGTCAGTCGCTGTGCCCATTTGTCATACATCAGAGGCCACTTGTTCCGAATCTGGTTTCATGTGTGAGTTATTTCTATAGCAATTGTGTTTCCTATGACCGCATCATAGTGCTCATTGTACGAAGGTACAGAGTTATATAGTTAAGGGACGAGAAATGAGACTGGCTCTCTGTAACTGAAAGTTTCATGCTCCTGCAATCATCAGCATAGTCTGATGATTGGGAGAGAATGAAACTTTGAGATACAGAGAGTCAGTCTTCATTCCTGTGACTGCATCATGGTGCTCAATGTACGAAGGTACTGAGTGATATAGTTGAGAAACAAGAATGTAGACTAGCTCTTTGCGGCTGAAAGTTTCATGCTCTTGCAATCATCAGCATAGTCTGTCTGATGATTGGGAGAGAATGAAACTTTGAAATACAGAGAGTCAGTCTTCATTCCTGTGACTGCACCATAGTGCTCAATGTACGAAGGTACTGAGTGATGTAGATGAGAAACAAGAATGTAGACTAGCTCTTATGTTTTATTTTGGTTGTGTTTACTTATTTTTTATTGCTATGTGAAGTTATGATCTTTTGATAAAGAATGCTAAAATCAAGAATATTATTTTATAGACTTAAGAATTAGCAAAAAACACACAAAACAGCAAACATGTTTTAGGGAATACCCATTGGTACTGTAAAAACCCACAGATGATAGATAACTACTTCTATTAAGCACCTCTATCCTGAAATGTTTGTTCATTTTCTCTAGGAACTTTAATGAAGTGCTTATACCTCTCTAGGCTAGCAAAGTTCACAGACTATCGTGATAAATTAGGAGTAGCAAAGACATTTGAAGAGATGAAGAAAATATCAAAAGAACTGAAAGATCTCTGTTTGGTGAGTATTATAACCAATTTAAATGATATACTTAATAATTCCTACTGAATAAGTAGACTGGTTGAGACGATGTATTGATCATTGATAGGCAAATACTGCTGATATCTCTGTAAGGCATTGGTTAGTGCACAAAGCACAATCGGCTAACCCAATAGCTAGACTAAGCATTGCATTGAAGGTTGATTGGTAATTGCTTAAGCTTTGTAAGGCATAGGTTTTAAATGCACTCATTTGAAACGGCCTACTGAATGGTTTAACTTATTGAGGCAGTGCAACTCTTGACCTTCATCTTAATGTAACCATACTTCTTTATTCCCTTTGCCTTTTCGTCTGGAATTTCATAGAGCTAGCAAACCCTCTCTTGCACTTTATTTGACAGGTCTGAAGTTTGACAGAATCCTTAGGTTTGAAGTTGGGGTCGAACAAACAACACTTTGAACTGTGGTCAAGTAGTCCAGTCACTCAGCCAACCCCATTCAGGTTCAATTTGATAACTGATAAATGTTTATATTTGTAGCCTGATGCAAAACGAGATGAAGAGGAAGGTAAGGATATATTGGAACATGGAAAACTGCCATATTGGAGATGTCAGCCTTATGTTAGGCCCCCGTAAGTTCTCTATGAATTCCTTTTTTACCTTTTTTTAACCAGCCTCCTATTTCAGTCCAAATTCTTCTTAGTACACTGTGTGCCATTAGGTTTGTAGTTTAAATAACATACTTGACCCAGTTTTTGATAGGGACATACGTAATTTATTTTGGTGGCACATCCTCAGTACTTAGGATATACTAATTAATAATACCATCTTGGGCATGTGTGATTTTGGTTTGGCCCATCCTATACATCCAGCAGCACCCTCTTACAATCTTTTTCTTGATTTTTATAAATTGATAGGGCTTCCGTTTTATTTTTTTTCCGCATTTACTTTATGTATTTCTTAATCTTCACAACAGGCCTAAATTGCAAGTGAATCAGGATTCAAAAAAAGATAAACAAATAAAAAATACTGAAAAGCGGAAACCTTCTTGCAAAGAAATCAACAGACAGAAAAGAAAAGCAAAATGTTTAAGGGAAAATAAAGGTCAGTGATTTGATGATGGTTCAATTCAAATGCCCCTCAACCTAGATATTTTTATCGACTATGTAATCGAGTCTTTCGATTCTGAATCTGCAATTATTTTTTTCGTTATCTTATACTGTTTTGAAGTTATAAGCAAATATGTATATGCGATTGAGTAGCATTGTTTTTTCTCCCAAATTTTCGGAGCGCTTGCCATGATGTTCGATCATTTTATGTTCTTAAAACAAATTCTGCAAAACAGGAGTTGACTCAAATTTTGTAAGATGATCCTTGTTGTGTTTTAAGAAGCTCAATTTTGAATCATTTTTCTAATCCAAAATGCCCTTATGACAGGGCTAGCCGTCTGTTACCTATCACCAATATCGAATAATACATTCTCATTTCATGATTCCGGGAAAAATATTTCACAGCACAAAACATGAAAGAAAATTCAACAAACTATTCTCCCAAATGAATGATAACGTGACTTGAAAAAGGAAAACAAACCAAAATATAAGTAGCTTTATAAGATTTGTTGCTTACTTGCTTGGATTTGTTTTTTATAGGGTTGAATACGCTGAGATTTGATTCTCTCTCTTTTCAGTTGGGAAATATTTGATTTGTTTCATGTGCAATAGCAATCCAAGGGTAAGTTTGAATAACGATTTGTATAATTTCTTCATTTGCAACAAATGAATAACTGCAATAATCCGATAAAGCTTATTCAAAACTTGAACCTTAGAAAGGCAGCTTTTTTAAGACAAGGGTGCTTATTCAAAACTGACAAAAGTTGTGAACTAAAACAAGTTTTGGAAAGTTTAAAAGTTTAAAAAGAACTACTGGTCTACTAACCTACCTTGAAATCTTGAGTTTTTTCCCTCTAAATCTACAGCTTTAACTATATCCTCCATTTCTTTCCATATCTAAGTCGGGAAAACACACAACTTCCTTCTCACTAAACACAGATTAAAGGGAGCTTGTTTCAGAGGCAAGGCTTCAATCTAATTATTTCTGTATTGACAAAGAAATCTACACAGGCACAAGTTGGGTAGGTGCACTAGTAAAACAGGTCACAAAGTGGCACAGCACATCAAGTGAAAAAATGCAGATTGGCCTTCGAATTCTAGCATTTCGTATGAATAAAACAGTCTTTGGTCCGTGCAGCTCTTCAGGATAACTAGAATATGGAAATATATAGTGAAACAAAATTACTAAAAAATAATTTGTTGTTTCCCATAGCATGCCAAAAGAGAGACAAGATAATCTTTTACCAATCATGCCTGTCTCAGTTATTTAGATAGCATGGTGTACTGTACACGGTGCTCATAGCTGCTGACCAGGGACCCATTTATCCTGGGTTGAGAGAGAGGCACAACTGGTGTTCGCATCTTACTAATATAAAGGATGTTCCTCTTTTTGCAAGCATTGGTTTTGAACTTGCTACTTTACTGTTGTGAATCTTGCAACTTACCACTACACTATTGAAGACCACAATCAAAAATTTATCAAGCATTATTTGCAGTTTATGTGAAAGTCAATTCCTTTGACTTGTCTGTCACTGGACACAGTATTAGGAAGGATAGGCACAGCTTATCATGATAAGGCCTTGATATTTAATTGAGCAGCTTCTTGCAAGATGATGTGAAGTTTAAAAGTTTGTTTATTTGATTGTATTTTAGGGAACCAAATGTTGTCATAAATTATGTAAAAAATGTTGTCGGATCAAAACAAGTACAGAGGTTCTTGATTGTGCAGGTAAAACTTTTTGTTAGCGTTAGCTAAAAACATTTGAAGACATTTTTCACTTTGCACTTTGTGACCTTAGCTGGGAAACTTAGATGCTTGTCTATGGGTCAAGAATAGTTTTACCTGGTGTCGTAAAGCAAATTAAATAATACAGTGAAAATACTAGTGGATTACCATCACTGCAGAGATCTTTGGGAATTACATCAAGTAAACCAATCCCATCACTGAAAAAAGTTTTTGTTGGATGCTTATTTGCAGAAAAAAACCCTCTATACAGGGCTTGTTCCCTATCGAAAAAACAGTGCATTATTTTTTGGGTTTCTTTCAGGGCATTGCTTCAGATTCAAGGCGAGAAAAGAAGGAAGGCAAGAGATCAGACTTGAAAATGAAACTACCATTGAAGTAGATTTTGCTAAAGACAAAGACTAAAGTATGTAAAATAATTCCCAATGTACTGATATTATACAAGGCGTCCTGATTCTCAACATTTCCAATAGCCAGCAACCCACATGGATCACAAGGGTTTCTAAAAGTCAACCTGTTAGCATTGGTTATTTAGAACTCTTGGATTGTCAGAAGCATAATTTCATGTCAAACTACATGAAGCTATGATACACAAAGTAGTCTTGCTCCTACGTGGGACTAAATAATTTGCCTATTTGATATTGTTTCATTCTAAGATCACTAATTTCAATCTGAAAACAATCAAGTCTTTTTCAAAATTATGCTTATGACCGTTTACAGAATCTAAATTTTGCCATAAGCCCTCCGTGACATGCCACGCTGGCACTTTGCAGTCAAATACCTTTTTACATGCCTTGCTGATCTTCCTACTCCCTCGATTTCCCCAGAAAACACTCAAATTCTCCTTGGTACTCCTAATTCATCCTTTTGAGATCAAAGGTATTGCCAAAGGAAATGATAGAAAGTGGAGATGATAGAACAATATCCTGGGTTTTATACAAAGGAACTTGAGGATGTTGGCAGGTCTGTATCTTGTAACATACCTTATTAAAGATAATGTGGGATATTAATCAATGTGATTTTAATATGAATGTTTTAAGAAGTTACACTGTCATTCATGCAATTAATTTTTTCAAAACGCAAGAGAAGTAGTGCAGCCATTCAAAACTCAACTGTTTAAACTATTTAACTGAATTGAAATTAAAGGGTTCCAGAGATAAAAGTTATTGCTGTTGGAATAATAACAAACAAAACTTGATCATGTCTGCATTGTAGGACGATATGCTTTGGCTTGCAGATTTGTGCTTGCTCCAGAAAACCCAGTCCCTCCTCTATTCATTTGTATAATATCGCTTTCTTTGATCTTTTGGCTGGTCATAGGGCAAATCCAGTCCTTCTTGATAATTTTTTCAACGCAGTCCATCGTCACAACATGACCTGATGGCTTGAGGACAGCACACGGCACAGAATTACCAAGCAGATCATGTGTCACGGGACAGATGTATCTGGCACTTTTTGCAATCAGAGAACGCTTGTCGTCAGATGGAAGAAGCGTGAATTTCACTGGATACAGATCTTTGAGCTTTAATGGTTTTCCGCTAAGCGGGCAGTACACCTTGTTGTCTGGTTTCTTCAGGGTGTCTGATTTGGCTTGTGGGGTGAGAGACGGGATCCAAAAACTTGGCAAGTTCTTCTTTTTGTCATTGGCTGTGAAAGAAATTATTTTGAAGTGGAATTAGCATTGATAATAAACCACTTCTTTCCTTGACGAGAACTTGAATGCATGAAACTAAGAGTAGCAATTAAAACTTTTTTCCTGATGCTAACACTGCAAGTGTAGGTAGGAATACTAAGAATCGATACTCAGAAGAAAACAATGTGAAAAATAACCATATCAACTTTATGTAGGAGTTGCTCAGTCTGATTTTTTTGGACCCGTCATGTTGGGGAAATAAAGAAAATATGCCAAAAATTTTCTATGGGGACAACTCACACATATTTGAGAGTGCCTCTGTGTCTGCATTTGTGGATTTTTTCAGCTCCTCCTTCTGCACATTATAAACTTTATCAACAGGCTTGAAGGCGGATGTTTCCTTTGTAGTGATACTATTTTCGTATTTGAAAAACTGGTCAATTTTGTTCTTTTCTCCCACCAGAGCTTGCTCTTCTGCTTCCTCTTTTTCTTTCTTTTTCTGCAAAATTGAATAACTTATCAATCTTTTCTTTGCATCTATAAGTTTAAGTGCACAAAACATAAAAAGAATAGACTCTTTTAAGGAACCTAGAACTAGAATTTCTTGTGAAATACAATGGATTCTTTTGTTCTATTGTTTCCTGTAACAATGGAGAACAAAAGAAAATTTAAGGAACTTTTAGTACTAGGCCTTGAGGTAGGTTCCTTATGAAATAAAAAGCGTGTAATCCAAAAGTCTGACCCCAGTCTGTAAAGTTTTTTAACTGCGCGGAGAACGCAGGTTTTAATTCCGAATAATTGCGCAGAAAAAATTCTAAAGCGATATATAATTTTGCTGAAATTTGATAAATCATATCTGCGTTGTTTGTTAATCCAAAAAAATTCTTTTTGAAACCTGAGCGGATAACAAACCAAAATGTTGGGAAAATCTACGCAGACATTGGCTCATATTCTCCACGTAGACCAAACTTTACAGTCTGGGGCTGACCATTGTACTTCCTCTCTATATGAAGATAGCTCTTGATTTCCTGTCTTTTTACAGAGAATTAAAAAGGGCTAAAAATATTCTCTCAAGATCCGAGGGCAAAACATCTCTTGATCTAACCAAGTTGGACGTTACGGTATCTTTAGATTCGACTGTATTGGACTCTTGTAATTAATTCTTAGACATTTTACCACCAATCTATTCATTACCAATCAGGACCCTAATGATAATGGTATATATTGTTCTGATGTTAAGGTTATCTGTAAAACATTCGATAATTATCATTATTTATCATCTTATTTTTTGCTACATTTACCTGCTTCTCATACAGTCTCATCATCTTTGAGTACTCTTGCTTTTTATGAAGAATGTATTCTAGAATGGCTTCCCTGTCGTAGAGGTAGCCGTCCGGGGTTATAACCGGGTCTCGACAAGGTTGCAAAGTTAGGCCACAACAGTCAAACTCTTTGATGGCATCTTTGCTTAATCTTTCACTTTGAGAGCCATACCCCGATGTCTTTGTGTCTTTCTTCTTCTCATGATAGGAATACACAGCACTGGCAGTGCAGTTTCTGCCGTGTCTTGTCATTACGGTAAAGATTTAAGTTCGATTTTTCTTCAACTCTGTAGAACCGTGCGGCCATGTAAAACACAAACAACTGAAACATTCAAGAAGTGCTCCTGATTCTGATTGGATTATATTTTGCTATTTTAGGACGAAAAGAACTATTACTCTCAAATTTCAACTCCAGCCAATCACAAACATGCGTATCTGAGGGAAATAGCTAGAGACTCGTCCTTTAGAGTAGGCCACACTTTGAAGTAAACTTTAAGAGGCTAAGTAGAGTTTCTCGAACCTCTGACACAATATCTTATGATGTATTTTTGAGACATTGTTGAAACTCTGATAGCGATAATTTGAATGGATCTAATTTTTGGAAAAAGAAGTACAGAACCTTCAGAAAACGGTGTAATAGAAAAAGTTGCATGGGTGAAGTATGTGTAAAATTAAAATAGAATATTTGTTTTCCTACCCCAGTCCAGAATCTTTCCCAGCCACTCTTAAAGGATTTTGTCCTTCTGCTTTATTGGGCAAGTAGTTATAATATTGTAGTAACATGCCAGTATGGCAGTTGCAGTTGCCTCATGTCTTCGTCGCAACACACCTCTCACAAAAATGATCTTAATTTTGAAAGCTTCCGTTCTCCAAAGAACTTGCTCCACCATCTCCCTCTGGGTGGAAAGTTTTCATTGTTATGCTAGACGTTTACATCACTCTAACTGTCTCAAGGCAAAAGTCTTAATATTACATGTAATTCAACAAAATCACGATGGAAACTACTTTTTGACAATGAGGATGCTAACCTCCAAAAAAGTGGGGGAGTAGCGTAGTCAAGCATTTTAAGACCAAAACCAGGCCTTTACCCCCTCAAAAACTTTCTCATTGGTTTTAGTCAATAATCAAGTACCAAATTTTGCAAAACTGGGAGGCAAGTAGCTCCACACGTTCTGTCACACTGCTGCATGAGGCATGATTTGGTGGTGTGTCCTTTCACTGTAGAACTAAATAGCAAGCAAGCAAGGATATTTATTATTTAACGCAGGTCTGAGTCAAGCAGCTCTGCAGCTGATGTGAACCTGCAGCTTGTGCCCCCAGAACTTATATTCAATAACAAAAATCCTAGGAACTTATTTACCGACCTCGGAAGGATGGACAGCTGAGTTGGCCTGTCGGCTTGTAGTTCATGATTCTGACCGTTTGAACCAACAAACGGTCAGAAGGTTACCCTTCAAGGATTAGAAATCCAACGCCTTAACCACTAGCCTACATCACTGCATAAACCGTATAAAGTAGTATTTAACAATTATTTCATTAGAGGTCTTTTTTCATAGAGCAATGGAACAATGTGACGAATTGCATTCAAAACTTTATAAATGCAGAAAAGAGTCTTGGTGGGGGGCAAGTTGTCAAAAAGAAAATGAAGAGTTCTGGAACTGCGTGCAGTCAAGTAAGGTGAGTTATATCAATCATTTTTGTAAGAAATTATGTTTGTAATAGACTTTGCATTGAGAACAACATCTGGATGGATGACCTGTGTCCTTTGTCCTTTGTCTGACCTTTGACCTTTGTCCATGATATGAATTGGTATAGGCTTTGGGATCTTTGCTTTTGATTTAGTCAAGTTCCAAAATTCTTGAGTGAAATGTTAAGAAATGAGAGGAGAAAAGAGTAACTGAAAGAGACCTTAGAATGACCGACTCCTTCCTTCTTAAAACCTCACACAGTATTTTGTTCAATTTACTAACTAGCATTATACAAGGGAACAACTACATTTTAGCCAGAAATATCGGAAACATAGCGAAATGAACACATAGATTACTTAAGCTTTTCGTCTGACACTCAACAGAGTAATACGTCAGAAAGAGAACGAAACAGAAACCTAACTGATTTATAAACCCAGATGTGGATCGAAATAGGTCAATCAGAAAAGAGGTGAATGATTGGTATGGTGTCGGAAAACCAATCAACACCCAAGATACAGTGAGCTGACCAATAAGATTACTTCAAGAGTCCTAAGGCAAAAACGAACTCCTTCTGTCTACACAATAGGGGATACCTGGTTTTTATGTAGACTAATTCCAAAATACCTAAGTGAAATGTAGATCTTGCTCTGCCAATTATTCGAAAACAATTCTCACTGTAGGCTTTGGCACACTCTGGGTTGTCGAGCAAATGCTGACCTATAGCAGAGTCAGACGAAAAGCTTAAGTAATCATGTGTTCGTTTCGCTATGGGTCCGATATCTCCGGCTATACTGAAGTTCTGTACCATCCAAAGACTGAACAGCTACATGCTTGTTAACCTTAATGGAGGTCAGCCCTGCTGGGCCACAATGCAGTTATTTGACCTTATTTGACCCTTTCATTTACACTAATATTTGATTTGTAGGATGAATTCAAAAAGAATATTGGAAAAAACTGACCAAGCTACAAGCCAAAGTTTGTTCATGTTTGATGAAGAAATTTCAAATTAATCTCGTGGTCCAAACTCTTGTAAACTGTTTGTGGTGTGGTAATTTCTTTCAAGCTTGATTACAGCTTCAATCATCTCCATGAACCTTCGTCATCTTGATCATCTGAGCCCCAAAAGTTTTAACTTTATCATTTTTTGTAAACTAATAAATAATTTAAAAAATTAACGATGTGCAAAATATGGTGGATCTCACTTCATGCAATTTATGATGAAAAATACCCCTACAGGTTTATCCAATCAAACAAAATATAAAATCTCCATCTTTTACCCCAAGAAATGCTAGTGCCGATTGTGTTCCCTTCCAGAGTTAGGGTCTGGGTTAAAGGCATAAACGTGGCTTACAGCCAATTCCTTCAAACTGGCTGACTAATCAAAACGCGCAGAGACCAATCCAGTTGCGCAGGGAACAAACAAATCCCGCAGAGAGAGTTATTTGTTGATTCGCTAGCGCTGCACTTATGCAAGTGACTTGAAGTTTAGGTGTTATGGTAAAGGATTAGGGTTCTAGTAACCTTATTTGTCTGTTGTTATTTTTCATAACCATTTTGTCAAATACAGTATCTTCCAGCCATCCAAAGGACTCCCCCTTAAAGAAAATATATGCAAATGAAAAATGAATAGTTCAGGGCCTTGGGAAGAATATTGCTGGATTTCAAAAGAAAAGGGTATCCTCCCCTGATATTCATCTTAGGGCAAGAAGCGTGCATAAATTTACAAAAATTATGCAGACTTTTGTTTCTATGGTGATGATTCCATCACTTTTCCGTGTTGTTCTGGCTGCTTTGGTTTCACTGCACAAAAAGACAGGAAGTATTACGTCATCGCCAGTTCTAAGAAGCTTAGCCCAGGCCCTTTTTAGTTCCTAAAATTCGTTTTGCGTTTCTTTTCTCAACACCATAGCAGGGTAAAGTTCCTTTTCTCGCTCGTTTGGCTTCGAAACGTTTCAGAAATACTTGGCTGGTAATCCTCTCATCATATTTGGTAGAGCCGTTGAGGTTTCCATTAATTTATAGCAACGAATAATTTTTGCTCAAACGCGGCTACCAAAATCGAAATTAAGACACGTACGTTATCCGTCTACTCACGTGAGGCTGATCGAAGCCACTGCCCACTCGCTGATTTCAGGAACTTTGGCAAGATGGCAGAAGCGAATAACCCGCCAGAGAAGAAAACATCACCAGGTATTACGAAATTGAGTGTTTTTTACGTTAACAAGCTGTACAGCTTTATGAATTTGCAATTTCAATCGAGAAAGCTTTGTTGTGACTGGCTGTCTGAGAAATTAGGCCATCCAGACATTGCATGTCTGAATTCGAAATCACAATTTATTCTATTATAGATTAGTGTAGCCTTTACTTTTGTTGATTTTGTTTGTATTTTCCTGGTTTCCTGCTTTGTCATTATGCTTATGTCCGTTGCAGTCCCTTTTTTGATATTACCAAGGGTTGCATATTTTTTTACATAGATATTCTAAGGATCTGAATCTGATTTTTTGATAAACCCCTTCCCCCAACATATTGGTTCTCGAGCCTATACATTGGTATACGAGCCCCTCCCGTAAATATTTTTGCATGTGCAATCACACTATGAAGAATCTGTTCGTAGAACATTGGCGAAAACAATAAATATTTACTCAGTCGATTTCTGTCAGCTCGTTGGCTTGTGTCTCAAATTGAAGCCATTTGTGGTCTGGAAGCAGATACATTTAAAAAAGTTGAGAAGCAAATGTTGGCATGTGTGGTAAAATGCACAGGCAATCAAACTCATGTGTGTGCTGGTGTGATTGCAGGTGCTGCAAAACACTTTTTTTACTTAGTATTTGGAAATCTAGCATTCATATATATTTAAAAAGCAAATATATTATACCCAAATTCAGTGAGGCCCTGAAAAATACCAAGGAAACTTGTTATGAATGTTTATAATCACTTTTAGGTTACACTGAAATAATTGCTCAGAAATTATCCTGCATTCATCTCAGTGCCGAAAAGACAACCAATATTCACATCCAAGGTGGAATAAGCGCCATTGGAGAAGGAGCAAAAGTTGTGATATCCCAAGGTGAGCATATTATCAGTTGGTATGGATTCATGTTTCCTCTCACAAGAGGGTCAGGCAGAGATAGAGGCAAGGACGTAGTGGGAATTTAGATAGGCCGGGAAATTCGGGATTTTAGGGGCCCACTAGGCCTGTAAGTTTTATAACTTTGTTGAAAAGGGTACGTTGCATGCCATAGGTAGGCTTGCTATGATCTAAAAACACAGCTAGGGGTCTTGGGAGAGCTGTAAGTCTTCCACAGGGGGGCGAGGGCAGAGCCCTGGCAGGCAGCCGGTAGGCTAAGCCCCCAGAAGCTCCTGAGATTTTTCGGTTTTTGGGAGCCTAAAGTGGCTTAGAATCCTTAAATTTCCCAAAGTGACTTTTCTGCTTAGGGTAAAAGAGATTTATCACAAAGTGGAAGATGCAACACTTTTTATTCAAGGTCAATCTTGATCTGAAAGTAAGTTTAACACAGAAATTCAATTTGCTTCTAAGCTTTAAGTTGGTGCACTTTTTATGAATGTGAATCAATAAGTTTCTCTAGTTTGTTGATGCTGTTATTATGCAGTATTAAAAGCAACCAATTTTATACGTAAAAGAAGACTATTCCATCCTCAACACCCACGATCCTTAAACAAGCTCAAAGCTTAGTAGAAAGTAATCATAGCTCTACGAAGAAAGGGAGGAAATGTATGCCCCTCGAATCGGGCCCTGTTAACAATGTTAAAAAAGAAAAATTAGTAATGAAAATAAGAAAGATAATAACCCTTTACTTTGAAGCATCAGGCTAAACCTTGAGCCAAGCGCAAGCATTACCGTAGCAAGGCAGGAGAGGAATGGGTATCTATGCCAGGGTTTAGGCCCATTTGAATGCTAAAGGATATTAGAAATATATTCAAAGATCGATTAAGAATTAGAATTATGGGGCCCACCAGAAAAATTTATTGGGGCCTACCGGGAAGTTTCCGAAACCCCTGTGGGCCACCAGGCCCCTGGATAGAGGGGCTATTTTCCCATGCATTTCAGACAGATGGGCCATTTTCCCATCTAGATTCAAAAATTTGCCTCCAAAAATTTCATCTTATTTATCCTTAAACAGGGGATTTACCTTCTCCGCCAGGGGGCTGTAGCTCTCTCTCTGCCCCGCCTTTTTCATAGCATTTGATTCTGTGGAGTCATTGCTGTAGCTGGGAAACATGAGAAATATTAGGAACAATTCACTTTTTGGGGATTATGGGGGCAAATGTCCCGCTCCTTTCTGCTTCCTATAGCCATAGCCCCTGTGATGTGATATCTGACACTTACCTCCAATCTTTATAAAGGTCCCCTCTTGGAATCTCTGCCTGCTTGTATAATGGCATGCCTCTCTAACGAAAATGCCATGCTCAAAAATTAATCTCTCTGCTGGGAAACTTATGGTAAAATCTAGGTACCAAAAGTTTATAGTAATAAGAAGTTCAACCCTGCAGTATATTTTCCCTCTTTCTCTGTTGGCAGGTACCAGAGTATGTAGACATGTGATGGAAATTTATTGCCCAATTCCTTTTCAGTTCCCCCTCTGCGTTTCAGCCCACGTTTCAGCCATAGCTCGTGTCGTTTCATCCACAACTTCAAGCGTTTCATCAGTAGTCCCATTCATTTATTATTCCCTACAAGATACTTCCGTTTTCATCATTAAACGTTTCAGCGCTTACTAAGATATTTGAGATCGTGAGATTTTAGTTAGTAAGATAGTAAACGGTGGAAAGGTTTGTTTAAAAGAGTTGCCAATGGAAAAATGGATAAAATGCATTCAAAATATTTCCTGCTCTGCCTGGGTGAGAGAAGTTATCTACTTTGCCAGTTAAGCCTCTTACTTTCTTCTTCGTTGACTTAATGAATGTGATAACTATGTGTCAACCTTTGAAGGATGCAGATCATTTACAAGAGGTTGCATTTCATATTATTTTTGTGTTCCTATTTTAATACACAAGTTTTTTATACAAGGAAAAAGTTTATAAGGAACCTAGAACTAGGATTTCTGCTTGAATACAATGGATTATTCTGTTCTATTACACTCTTTTTTTTTTATAAGAATATCTAATTTTTTTCTGAGCCTCAATATTCTTAATTTTTTGCTGTTTTGAGCCTCGGAATATTCTTAATTTATTCTTACGGCAGAAATCACGGATATAGCAAAAAATTGTTATTATTTTCATAAATGCCAAAAAAGCACACCTACAGTATTACAAATATGATGGATAACAGAACAATATCCTTATTTCCTGTAAAACAGAGTTCATCGATACTTGCAAAAGATTTGGCTTAGTGTATTTAAAGCCATTCCTGTAAAAAGCACACCAATTCAGAAGTAAAAAAACACTCGCTAAAATTTTTTTCCTTAAGATCTGAGCCTCGAAATATTCTTAAAATATTCTTAAATTTCACCGATTTTGAGGCTCATTATTCTTATAAAATTTATTCTTATAAAAAAAAAAGAGTGTATTTCCTTTAATAATCCACAACGATCTGAAATTTAAGGAACTTTTTTTGATACCTGATAAGATAGGTTCCTTATAAAATAAAAGTGTTTATTTGTATCTTGTGATACAACCACCATGCCATATCAAATGTCTGCATGTTGTATCTTGTCCTTTGCTGTTATGATTAGGAGGAACCCAGAGTGCTGGGATATCTGAGAGATGAGACTTCAAGGTTGGCAAGTTTACAGAGTTTGATTTTCACTATTTTTGCACTATGTTTTGTTACCACACTCTTTTTTTCTATAAGAACAGTTTTGTAAGAACACCAGCTTCAAACTTGGCCAAAACTTGAGAACAAGCTAAGAACAAACCGAGACTTACAATTTTTGGCTCAATATGAAAATTTTATGAAATAGCCATAAGACTGAGGGATAATTACAACAAGCTGATGTACAGCACACAGATAATGTCAGGTGGTTGAGAGAGTCAAACCTTTGGATAATTAACACTTCTGATAGGAAAAAAGGCTTGCCAATCATTATAAAAGTAAGAACAATTTAAGAACATTTCAGGCTGAAATAGAGGAATATTTAAGAAAAACCAGCTTCAAATCAATTTTACTAGTTCTTATGAAAAAAATATAATAATAAGTTGCCTGTTATGAAAAGCAAGCTTTGATTTGTTTTCCACTTTTCAGCCAGTATGGAGGCTCCTGAAAGCATATGGTGGATGGTTCAGAAGCCAGTGGCCTCTTTCACCGGTAGATCATCTGAGCTGGAGCAACTCCATGAGAAAGTCATGCATGGAAGCAGCAGCAGACAGACACTCATTGCTGACAAATTATCAGCTGTGACAGGCCTTGGCGGCATCGGCAAAAGTGAGCTTGCCAGGATGTATGCACACACTAAAGGCGTGACGCACTTCGATGGCAATGTTGCATGGATCAATGCAGAAGATGTGGTGTCATTAACCGCCTCCTTTTGTGGCCTAGCTGAGTATTTGGGAGTTGAAACTAAAAATGCTGGAGGAAAGCTAAAAAGCATATCGAGTATTGTTACTAGAGTGTATGATCATTTTAAGAAGAGGAAGGCCCTGTTTATATTTGACAATGCAGAGCTACTTGCCACAACAAAGCCATTTATGCCTGTTTACAGCCCTATGCATGAGCCACCATATATATTACTGACATCCCGCAATCAGGATTGGGGTGACAATGTCTCAAGGCTTGCATTAGATATGCTTTCGAAGGAAGAAGCAATCGAGCTAATTATGAAGTGTTTATCAGGCATGCAACGGTATGCGGTGACGGAGGAGGACGCAGCTAAACTTGCAGATACGCTTCACTGCTTCCCTCTTGCTATTCAACAGGCTGTTGCTTACATAAGGAAATACAACAAGCGTAGAAGCTTCACTGTTGAAGACTATATAAACGCATTTGAGAGCAAAACAGAAGAGCTCCTCAACTTTCCCATCAAGGATAGCGATTACGTTAAAACGGTGTATGTGACATGGCAAGTCACATTTGACAGGATTGGGGAAGAGCAGAGTAGTCAGTTAGCCATAGACATTCTTGGCATGATTGCCTATATGCATGCAGATGATATTCCGTTTAGCACGTTCTTAAAGCTGGCCGACAACAAGGAGGATGATTTGTGGGACGCTCTAGAGTTGTTGGAGCAGTTTTCGCTGATTAAAAAACTCGACTCTCTGGTTACCAAGGAGGGAGACGAGGAAGAAGCGAAATACAGTATCCATCGTTTGGTAAGTCGGTATTTCTTGGGGTGTTTGTTCATTAGGTGGGATGTACCATACCACACTGCAATTTACTTGACCCTCAATAATAAGCCTGCTGCACCATACCAAATTTTACCATACCATACAATATCATACTAAAACTATATCATATGTATGTTACCATACAATACCATACCATACAATACCATAAAATATCACAACATACCATACAATATCATACCATACCATACAATATCATACCATACCATACCATACAATATCATGCCAAATCCTAACCTCCATACCGTAATATACCATACCAAACTTCACCATACCATACCACACTGCACCAAGCCTGACCTTCATTACATCACCATACCATACTGTACCATACTATACAAAAAATTATCATATCAAATTCTTACCATACGTTCGTTACCATACAAAGCCATATAATATTATGATAAAACAGACAATAGCATAGCATAGCATAGCATACCATGCAATATCATAGCAAACCATACAATAGCATACCATACAATACCATACCATACAATACCGTTACATACCATAACATGCAATAACATGGAATATCATACCTAACCGCCAACCATACCATAACATACCGTACAATACCATACCATACAGTACCATACAATACCATATCATACCTTAGCATACCATACAGATAATACCCTGCCATAACATACCACACATTATCATACTTAACAATACCATAACATACCATGCAATACCATAGCATACCATAACATGCAATGCAATACCATACCATCCCATTCAATACCGTTCAATACCGTACTGTACCATTCAATACCGTTCAATACCGTACTGTACCATTCAATACCGTTCAATACCGCACTGTACCATTCAATACCGATATCTAAACTGTGCTGTGTTTATCAATGATGAATAATCGATGTATTTCAGGTTCAGACTGTGCTTCGACTGCAGTTAGGCCCAAACAAGGAAGACGGATACCTCGATAAAGCTTTGACGCAAATGTCGAAATTTGTGAAGGGAAGATACGGGAACTTTGAAGCTGACCGTAAATTCCTTTACCACGCAATGATGGTTTTCGAGCATGGCTGCAAGAAGCGAGATTTGCTGGAGAAATTTCGATTTTTGCCCGTGAAAATCACAGATGCGTTATTATACCAAGCACGCTATGATGAAGCGTTTGACTACGCCAAGACGCAACACGATTTCATGGCGAAAAATCTCGGCGTCTTCGACCATTGTACGATTGCTATGGTATTCAACAAAGCAAGAGCCGTGCACTGTATTGGCAAGCATCAAGATGCCGTCGCCATTTATGAGAAGGCTGTCGAGGACTACACTCAGACGTTAGGCCCATTGCACTGTGACACCCTAGCCGCTCGGATCGACCTGGCTTTCCTATACATCGATCTTGAGCAGCCCGAGAAATCGTTGGAGATATTTGAAGATGTTTACGACAAGAAGAAAATTACTGAGGAGGCTGGCTATTGTAAGCCAGATACGATTGAGCTGTACGCGTATAGAGATATGTTCACTGTTCTTTACGGCATTGCCCATTCATTACAGCTACTGAAAAGGTACAGCGATGCAGAGACGTACTACCAACTAGTCCACGATAAGAGGAAAATCACTGACGGAGAGTTTCACGCCAGGACATTGCATGCCGGGAATAAATTGGCTGAATGTGTGAAACTGCAAGGACGGTACGAAGAAGCTCTTGCTCTTCTGAGATTGGTTAATGGGAAACAGAAAGAGACTATTGGAGAGGACCACCCCCACACCTTGGTATCTCGGAATAATATTGTCGATGTTCTAGTTTGTCAAGGGAAGAAGGACGAGGCCGTAATGATGCTGCTCGAGTTGTTTGAGAAAAAGATTGTCGAGCTTGGAGAAAATCACAAAATCGTCAAAGGACTCCGATCGAAAATAAAAGAAATCTGCATGTTGGATAATCAACCATGTGATGCTTCTCCTCACTGAATTACGCCTGGTTTCCGTATTTTACGTCATCAGAACATCTGGAAGCAGTAACTTTTCATTCATTCAGCTTTTCCCGTCAGATTTCTTCTTATGGTTTCTTGAACTCGTATGCACTTTTGTTTGAATATTTCAAGCGATTACTCTTCATAAATAAATATTTTGCTTCAAAAATTTCGAAAATTATGTTGGAAAATCGTAGAATTATACATCTTAGGTTATGACAATTGTACATATCTTCCTCAAAATATATTTTTTACAAAACTTTCTAACTTTCTTCGATAAGAAATACTTCCTCATGCTCACAGCCATGCAACCATCATATATTTACTGGTTCTGGTGCATTTGAGTAGAGCCTTGATTATGATCAAAGGATCATAGGATCAAAGTGAGGTTCTAAAGGATCAAAGTGAGGTTCCATATGATCAAAATGAGGCTCCATATCATCAAACTGAGGCCCATGTTCCTTGACCTTTATTGCATAAATTACACAAAGAAAACCCAAAGTTACCCTTATGGTAGTTTGTTTGAAGAAAAGTGGTCCTTTTACTACATTTCAGCGGATTTGGAAGCATAAAAACGCAATTAATTGCACGATTTTTACGAGGTATCATTTCATTACACAGCATAACAATTACCAACCTAGTAACGTGTTTTATATCAACACCTCAAATATCGGCTCTGGAGTTGATAAAGACATTTGGTCTGGTGACTTTAACAATCCATCGCTTATTCAATTTCGCCAACTCCATCTTCTGCGTGTAACTGACCTTCGGACACGGTGATACATCCGTCGTCTAATTGTTCTTCGGACACGGTGAGATATCCGTCGCGTACGGTGGACCATTATCCGTCGTCTGATGGAAACTCCTCGCCTGATGACGCTACCAGTGCGAGCATCTTTGAAAAGAGGTAGAACAATTAAATTACTCATATTGATGAAGAAATTATAGGCTTGGTTTGATATAATTAAAAATCCAGGTACTGAAATTTATAGTTAATTTAAAGTGTAAGCACTGCATATTTTTAAGTCCTACTTGAAATACCCAGTTGGAAAGAAGTGATTACGCTCATGTACTCGATCATGTAAGGATAATTTTAAGGGCTACATCCGGGCTTGTTAACAGCAACATCCGGGTACGATTTTACAAATGTCAATCATTTCGATCAAAACATGATTTGATAACTTTTCTTAATAACTACTGGTTACCAAGCTCTTAAACCAAATTACCCATGTTAATAGACTTTCCGACGAAAAACCCAATTATACGAGCGGTACATCCCCAAATCTTATGCTATGTTTCTTTAAAATAAAGACTCGTACCTTCGTCCTCGCCTTCGTCCTAAAATAATGACTCGTACCTTCGTCCTCGCCTTCGTCCTAAAATAAAGACTCGTACCTTCGTCCTCGCCTTCGTCGTCGCTGTCTTCCTCTTCTTCATCTGGAATACCCATGGCTTCATCTTCTTCGTTGTCAAAATCTTCAATCGTGTTTTCTAAATCATTTTCATCCTCATTTTCTCGCTCTGCTTTCACAAGTCCTGATGAAAATTAAATATCATTGACAAACTCATTATTATATAACTTCCGCGAGGGGCACTTCAATCCCTTTCAAATTGTACGGCATTTTTTCAAAACAAAGGATTTCTACAGATTTTCAAGGGATTTTCATTAGAAGTAAGGATTTCTAGAAATTTACAGGGAATTTTTAACGAAGTGGCTTTGAGGAAAAGTGTAGTAGGAGATGCTTGATTTGCCCTCCGTACATTAGCTCGAAAAGAAGGCTAATTTCAAAACACTCTTAGATCGGAAAAACTTTCCTGATTTGCGAAAAGTCAACAACTACGCTTTGGAAATATAAAGAGCCTGAACTAAATTTCTTACCTGTCAAGAATGAAGAGAGGAAAACCAAGAGGAAGGCCAGTAGCAAAGTCTTCATTTTTGCTCATCAAAGTGCGATGCTTGCTTCGGCCTGTTCGCTGACCGTCTGTAGCTTCACCTCTTATTGGATTCCTTCTATCAAATTCCTTGAGAAACGAGGAAGTGAATCTTTTGTTGTCAGGTTGAAAGGGTCACGAGGTCTCTAATCGCCATCCAAACATTCGGAGGAACTGCTGTGCAATATAATGGGGTGGTGGGTGGGTTGATCCGTTCTTTCTGCCATCAAAACTCGTGATTCTTTCGAAATCGAAACCCCATTCCAATTGCTATACTTTCTACACGTATTTTTATAAGCAACTCCTGTGTAAGACAGGCAGTAATCGACAAGACAAAAACATTAATAATTTAATTCTAGTACTGGATATAGAAGTGCTAGGCGATTTGAAAATTCTAGTTCTAGTCCAATTGGCAATGAAAATCATGCAGCAGCTATAGAAAAGTAGGTTATAGTAGATATTAGTATACCAAACACTTTTTTATGCAAAATACCATCGACATTTGTTGTTCAACAACTTTTAAGATAGTATTCTAAAAAGAAACAAATTTTTAAGTAAAAAAAAGCTAAGCAATTTTGAGTATGTTCGCTTATAAAAAAAGCCGTGGGTTTCCTTATGACACCTTTTCAGAAAGTCTTGAAACTTTCTATTCATTCAGCTTTTTTCTATGCTTCAAACGTTTTGAAAATTATTATAGGAAATTATAGAAATATATCTTAGTTTACAACAACTGTGAATATCATGCTCTAAGTATATTTTTTTATGAAATATTGTAACTTTCTGCGAAAAGAAATCCTTCCTCCGACTTACAGCCATACAACCATCGTATTTTTTCTGGACTATGATATATTTTAGAGCCTTTCGTATGATCAAAATGAGGATCCATATCATTAAAATGAGGCGCCATGTTTCTTGACCCTTAATTGCATAAATTACACGAGGAAGACAAGACCCAAGGCTACCTTCTTTGTCAGATTTGAAGAAAAAATCTGTCTTTGAGCTTTGCTGTATAACTCTGATTGGCAGGATTTGGAAACATAAAAAAGCAACCAATTGCCCGTTTCTTAGGTTGTATCATTTTATTACATAGCATTAAGTAACCTAATTAAATAGAATGTTTTGTATCAACTCCTCAAATATCTACTCTGGTTACTTTATCTATCCATCATTTTTTCCAACCCCATCTTCTGCGTGAAGGCCTATGTGTAACTGAACGTCGTCTGCGTTGGTAATACATTCGTCGTCTGATGGAAATTCTTCGCCTGCGGAAGCTACCAGTGCGAGCATCTTTGAGAAAATGACAACAATTATTTATTACTCATATTCATTCCTAATGAAATTATAGGCTTGGTTTGATATGTTTAAACATCCATTTACTGAAATTTATACTTCGGGTACAAGCTTTCTAATGTCGATCTTTCTGATTTAACAATGACATGATAACTTTTCTTAATAACTACTTGTTACAAAACTCTTAAACCAAATTACCCATGTTAATTAATAGACTTTTAGACGAAAAATCCAATTATGCGAGCAGCACATCCCTTACAATTCTTATGTTATGTTTCTTCAAAATAAAGACTCGTACCTTCGTCCTCGCCTTCGTCGTCGCTGTCTTCCTCTTCTTCATCTGGAATACCCATGGCTTGATCTCCTTCGTTGTCAAAATCTTCAATCGTGTTTTCTAAATCATTCTCATCCTCATCTTCTCGCTCTGCTTTAACAAGTCCTGATGAAAATTAAATGTTATTGACAAACTCATTATGATATCGCTTCCGCGAGGGGCACTTCACTCCCTTTCAAATTGTACGGCATTTTTTCAAAACAAAGGATTTCTGCAGATTTTCAAGGGATTTTCATTAGAAGTAAGGATTTCTAGAAATTTACAGGGAATTTTTTAACGAAGTGGCTTTGAGGAAAAGTGTAGTAGGAGATGCTTGATTTGCCCTCCGTACATGAGCTCGAAAAGAAGGCTAATTTCAAAACACTCTTAGATCGGAAAAACTTTCCTGATTTGCGAAAAGTCAACCACTACGCTTTGGAAATAAAGAGCCTGAACTAAATTTCTTACCTGTCAAGAATGAAGAGAGGAAAACCAAGAGGAAGGCCAGTAGCAAAGTCTTCATTTTTGCTCATCAAAGTGCGATGCTTGTTTCGGCCTGTTCGCTGACTGTCTGTAGCTTCACCTCTTATTGGATTCCTTCTATCAAATTTCTTGAGAAACGAGGAAGTGAATCTTTTGTTGTCAGATTGAAAGGGTCACGAGGTCTTTAATCGCCATCCAAACATTCGGAAGAACTGCTGTGGGAGATAATGGGGTGGTGGGTGGGTGGGTGGATCCGTTGTATCTGCCATCAAAACTCGTGATTCTTTCGAAATCGAAACCCCATTCCAATTGCTATACTTACTACACGTAATTTTTATAAGCAACTTCTGTGTAAGACAGGCAGTAATCGACAAGACAAAAACATTAGCAATTCTAGTACTGGATAGAGAAATGCTAGGCAATTTGAAAATTCTAGTTCTAGTCCAATTGGCAATGAAAATCATGCAGCAGCTATAAAAAAGTAGGTTATAGTAGATATTAGTACAACACACACTTTTTTATGCAAAATACCATCGACATTTGTTGTTCAACAACTTTTAAGATAGTATTCTAAAAAGAAACAAATTCTTAAGTGAAAAAAAGCTAAGCAATTTTGAGAATGTTCGCTTATAAAAAAAGCCGTGGGTTTCCTTATGACACCTTTTCAGAAAGTCTTGAAACTTTCTATTCATTCAGCTTTTTGCTATGCTTCAAACGTTTTGAAAATTATTTTAGGAAATTCTAGAAATATATTGTAGTTTACAGCAACTGTGAATATCATCCTCAAAATATATTTTTTATGAAATGTTCTAACTTTCTTCTAAAAGAAATCCTTCCTCCGGCTCACAGCCATGCAACCATCGTATTTTTTCTGGACTATGATATATTTTAGAGTCTTTCGTATGATCAAAATGAGGCTCCATATGATCAAAATGAGGCTCCATATGATCAAATTGAGATTCTATATCATTAAAATGAGGCACCATGTTTCTTGACCCTTAATTAATTGCATAAATTACACAAGGAAGACCCAAGCCTACCCTCTTTGAGCTTCGCTGTATAACTCTGATTTGCAGGATTTGGAAACATAAAAAAGCAAATTGCCCGATTCTTAGGTTACATCATTTTATTACACAGCATAATCAACCTAATAGAATGTTTTCTATCAACTCCTTAGATATCTACCCTGGAAGTTGATAAAGACATTTGGTCGGGTTACTTTATCTATCCATCATTTTTTCCAAGCCCATCTTCTGCGTGAAGGCCTATATGTAACTGAGCTTCGTCGGTAATACATTCGTCGTCTACTTTGGAAATACATTCGTCGTCTGCGTTGGTAATACATTCGTCGTCTGATGGAAATTCTTCGCCTGCGGAAGCTACCAGTGCGAGCATCTTTGAGAAAATGACAACAATTATTTATTACTCATATTCATGCCTAATGAAATTATAGGCTTGGTTTGATATGTTTAAACATCCATTTACTGAAATTTATAATTCGGGTTCAAGCTTTCTAATGTCAATCATTCTGATTTTCAATGACTTGATAACATTATAACTACTTGTTACAAAACTCTTAAACCAAATTACCCATTAGACTTTTCGACGAAAAATCCAAATATACGGGCGGTGTATTCCCTACATATCTTATGTTATGTTTCTTCAAAATAATGACTCGTACCTTCGTCGTCGCCTTCGTCGTCGCTGTCTTCCTCTTCTTCATCTGAAATACCCATGGCTTGATCTTCTTCGTTGTCAAAATCTTCAATCGTGTGTTCTAAATCATTTTCATCCTCATCTTCTCGCTCTGCTTTCACAAGTCCTGATAAAAAATTAGATGTTAAAACGAACTGCGATTGGATGTTTTGACATTTCACAGTGGCGTATATAGAAAATTTGTTAGGTGGGGCACCAATGAAAATTTCCGACAAACATTCTCCTCTTAGATCTCCGTAGAAGTGCCTATTAAAAACATTAGAAACATTAAGGGCATGAATTAAATGTCTTACCTGTCAAGAATGAAGAGACGAGAACCAAGAGGAAAGTCTTCATCTTCACGTAATAAAATGGCTTATTATCGCCTACGATTCTTGCCTCGGTCTGCTTGTTGATCGTCCGTAGCTTCGGCTGGTATTTGATTCTTTATATTCAATTGTTGAAAAACGAGGAAGTAATTTGTCAAGTTGAAAAGAGTCTGTCAGTCACAAGGTCTTAAATTTCTATGGCCCTGTTCGCACTTGTAGTCAGTTTTCATGAATAGCTAATCCTCGTGGCTTCCCTTCAATGCCGCCGCTAATCCTTTAGGCAATAACACCTGAAACTGTAGTGCGACCAGCATTTTCGCCCATGAACCGAATCGTGCATTTCTCACTAATCCCTCAAAGGTTCCTTCGTCCTGCCTCTAGCCTCGACTAAACCATGACTAAGGCCAATTAAGGCATTAATCTCGCATCAGTGGGGTTAAAAAGGACTAAGATGCGGTTTTGTTGAGCAGCAGACTGTCAATCAAGCGCAAGATTGCGTAGACTTCTTGTCCAATGTAGGCCTCAACCCCAAACCCAACAAATAAGAAAGAGCTCTGATGCCTGAAAAACAAACTAGGATCCTTATGTCAGAAAAGAATGTTGCTTACAAGTTGCTAACATGGATGCTGAGCGGTTTTCATTTTCCACAGGCTAAGCTTTGTGAAAACTATTCAGTCATATCTCCTTTTCTTAAATCGAAACATGGATCGAAATAGTTGGTCTCTACAAACTGCTCATTTTTTCATCATAGAAATTTGCAGAGCATGCCTTAAATAAATGCCACCCAATAGTTTTCAACATCCACCTTATTTTGGGCTAAATATGCAGCAACATATGGAAAAGAAACCTAGATTTTATCAAGAAAATACAAATACCCAAACTACAACTGCAAGCTCGAGTGGTGCATGTAAAACCGCAGTGGTCAAGAAAGCGATACCATAATGTGCAAAAGTTAATCCTACAGTAAATAAAGTTTAGGCTAAGGCTGAAATACGATCTCATTTTTAAAACGGAAATCAATTAACTTTGTCAAACCATGACAAAGAATTTCACGAAAAAGTTTTGACAAACTTAATGACCGCTTAATGGTTTTCTAGTGCGAACAGGGCCTTATGGTTTCGCTTTCTTGACCTTTGGAGTTCGAAACCCCATTTCAATGATACCCACTTCCGCATTCCTGTAAGACTCTTACGGGAAATAAACCCCGTCCCCTCTCATAATTACGTGATCTCTTTAGAATTCGAGCTTTTCTTACTGGCACTTGGCTTTGATTTTAGCCCACCTTTTTCTTATTGAAGTTAATTTTCACAGATTAATCAACCCCTACACTTCTCGGAAATGTTTCAAATCGCGCTTCCCAAGCTGGACTTTTGCACCAAAGGAAAAAGAACTGGTTTGGCAAGAACAAATACGGAGGCAGATGCAAAATTGCAGATATTTTCAATACGAGGCTGATTGAATATATTGCATAAGAAAAGTAAAAAATGGCGGTACGACTGCGATCGAACTTTCTGCTTGAATATAAAGTCCCGAGACCATTATGCCGCTGCCTGTGCACGAAGAGCAAGAGGACTGAAAGGTATTATAAAGAACGAGCTTCCAAGCTGGTGGACAAAATTATCAGAGTTGATCATGCAGGGGAGTTTGGAGCTGATCGAATTTACGCTGGTCAAATGGCAGTCCTGAAAAATAGTTCAGTTGGGCCTACGATACAAGTAAGTATGAACGTGACTTGATTTCTGTTATGACTAAGTTCCTGCTTGTTCAAGAGCCGTCTGGGAGGTATAACTCATCTTCTTATTGCGTTCAATAGCCCAGAACCATTTTCTGTTGTTAAGACCGACGTATAGTAGGTACTCCATTGTTGAACTAAGGGGTGCGAAGTAAAATGTTGACTCCGTTCCTCTCCTTGGCTTGGCTCTCTATATTGAAACCTATAAAAAAATTTTTGCCTAAGATCAAAAGTTTCGAGAAGACTCATTATTGTCAAATGGACATGAAAAAGGAAAACAAAGATTGATTATCTTTCACAAGGGTGGGATTAAAGATAAATGGTAGTTGTCTGACTGAAAAAACTTTTGTGAGCGGACCTTTGCCTTCAAGCATGTCCTCTTCAAAGTCATTGTTGTAGTATTTTACAACAACATAGTATACACGCATTTTTTATAAGCAATTGCTTTATAAGCAAGTCAGTACTCAACAAGTCAAAAACTTAAGCAATTCAAGTACTGGATAAAGGAACGCTAAGCAATTTGAAAATTGTTGTTAAGATCCTATTGGCAATGAAAATCGTGTAGCAGCTATAGATAAGTAGGTTTTAGTGGATATTAGTACTCTGGCACACTTTTACAAAATACCATTTACATTCGTTGTACAAAAACTTATTAGATAGAATTCTAAGAAACAAATATTCAAGTATAAAAAGCTAAGCAATTGCTAAGCAATTTTGAGTGCTCAAATTGGCCCTCTAGCTAAGCAATTTTCAGTACTGAGCTCAAGCTGAAATTGCTTTAAAAAAGATGTGTGTACTAAGTCTGGACCTGGCTGGAGGGCTTGCCCTGGCCTAACCATACCCACATGACACAGGTTAACGTAAGGTCCTCATTTTCTGCATGTAGTGCCCAAAAAGCTTAACAGTGGGTACCGGGTGCATTTCAATGATTTAAGAATCCAGCAATGCAGTTTTGTCCATTGACAGTGAAGTTTTTGTTGGAGCCAAATACCATGTTGAATTTTATTGAAAAGCTTTTTAAGAAATAATTCTTAAGGACTTGCAGTGTGCACCAGTCCCAAAGTAGAAAAGTTTAGCCATGTTAATGATTGTATTTATGTCCGCTGTACAACATATTGTTATTTTATTTTAGTTCTAGAATAAATTAATTATTTCAGATCTACTACAAAATTTGATATAGGGAATGATTTCTTGCAGAAAATGTGGGATGACGAAAAAGCACATTTGAAGAAAATGAAGGAGCTGATTGTAAAACACAGAGCAAGACCAACTGCTTTATTACCATTCTGGGACATTGCTGGATTTGCACTAGGTAATTGCTTGATGGAGATTTACTTATTACTGGAAATTTATTTATTATATTCCATTACTAGAAAGATGGAGAGCACGGGTCGTCAAATAATATCATTTGTTGGTGGTCTAAATTCATGGTTGTCAAAGACAGGCAACAAGTTTGACCTTTTTAGGCAGGCAGAAAACAGATTCAACCAAAGGGCCATCATAGCCAATCCCTGCTCGAGAGAAGGCAAACAAAGAAGAAGAAGAAGAAGTAGGATAATAAGCCTGGCTTCCATTTCGTCCTTTAATTTGTTAGAGTAAAACAGGCTCAGCAGAAAAAAACTTATTCATGTTGCTGGCAACTCAGCAGCCTAGTGCCTGGGACTTCTGAAGCTCTGTTTCAGGGACAAACTCTGACAATACTTGAAAAAATGTTAGAATTAAAACAATGATCACATTGCCACCATCAGTAACTGATAGAAAAAGCACAGGGCTACGCAGTAGTAGGTTTCCTTTGCTTCATGTGGGTTACAAGGAAATGTAACTCTTATTGCTATGGATAGAGCTATGGACAAAGTTGTTAAGAACATGTTAAACTCTTGAAAATTAGGTAATCTGGTTGCCTTCTCACTATCATAATGCATTTTTTCATTCCTAATTTGATATTAATTCATTTTCTCTTTCAATCTTGTGGTTCAGTTGTAACTTGTTGAATTGTAAATGCCACTGGCATTGGGACCAGATGACATAATTGGTTTTCTCTCAATACTATAGTGCAATACTTAAATTATATTTGTATTTTCTTGTTTTTTTTTTAATTGATGATAACAAGGGGAAAAAATGAGGTTCTTAGTTGCAGGTTTTTATTGTTTTTCTATGACATTAAATTTTTTAGGAGCAGGCACTGCATTGTTAGGGAAAGAAGCTGCAATGGCTTGCACAGTGGCAGTAGAAGAAATGATTGGACAACATTATGACAGGTCAGTGTTATTACATTATCCTCAATTCGAGCTATTCAATTCAATCAATACACTTTAATTCGTATGGAAACGAGACTGCCGTCACTAAGAGATTGCTCAATCTGTGTCTAATAATCAAACAGTCAAAAAACGTCCTTGGTGCACTAAAATTGGAGCAGTCACTGATTGGATAATTTTAGAAAAAATTGTGAAGGAGGTGGAGGGAACTACGGTCCGTGGTCCGTGTTTCATTTTGTATTGTGTTGGTTCAACCTGGTGAGCTTCTCAAACAAAATTTTATGTAATCAATTTTGCGGAACAGTAAATTCGAAAGCAGACAATCAATTTCAAAGGATTTTTCATCTCAGAATTCATCTGTTTTTGAATGAGTTGTAGTATTGAGATCCCAGCAATTTTATCAACTTCGAATCAACTTTGGCTCATGTAATAAATGTAATGACAGTTTTCTATTCTGCATCGTTTCTCTATTTCTCCACTGTATTTCTCTATTTCTCCACTGTATTTCTCTATGCTTTCATTCCTGCTGTTCTTAAGTTTGGAATCAAAGATTTTTAGAAGAAGAAGATGTTGCTGGTCATTTTTGTTCTCACAAGTTATCTCAAAACATTTTCCAAATCCTGCTTCTTCTCAAGTTTGGTTCTCAACCCTACCAGTGATGTAGGGCATGTTTCAGGATAGAATATGCCTGCCGCACAAACGGTTTAATAAGAAATGGGATCCATGGGTTCCCCCTGCAGAAGAGTTCAGAGGTAATAACGTTCAGAGCGCCAGAAGCAAACCTTTTTTTCAATTTGAGGATCCTTGCAGAACTTGTTACTCTTTGAAAGTGAAAAATTAAATAAAAGAAAAAATTAATTTTTTCTTTCTTTCTTAACTAAATCATTTTACAGTAATCTGTAAGAGTTACTATAAATATTACTGTTTGAGTTACTGCTAGAGTTAGGTGGTTGAAATTGTTCTTCATTCCATTCCCTCAGTCAACTTCGTGAACTTCTCAATGATGATCCAGAGAGCCATAAAGAACTTCTTGAGGTGATTTTTCAGCTTCTTTCACTTCCTCTCACTTTCAGTTTTGTTTTGGAAAATTGCAACATTTTCTCAATGAATCATTTGTTATTTGTAATGAGTTTTTGTGCACTACATATTTGCATATCATTTGACTTCAATAACCACGGGCATTAAACTAGGCAGGGGTCCTGTACTTCTGCAAGAGCTAAGGCTTATAGAGCAGAGAAATTGAAAGTTTTTCGCAAATTCTGTCTATTATCAATTTGATTAAAATGAAATTCAAACTTTATTCATAGGAATTAACAGATTGGTATCTCTCTGAAACACCATTAATACGAGCTTATTTGTCAAAAATTGTGAAACTTATCATTTTTTACCCTGCAGATAATTCATAAGTTTAGAGATGAAGAAATGGAACATCATGATATCGGCTTGGAAATGGATGGAGAAAAGGTAAAGTGAACATTTCTAAGGGCAAGATAATTAACAGGGGGCTGAAACAGAGGTCTGAATCTCCCTTCAAAATCTAGCTATTCCTTCTTTTCCTGGAGAAAAAATCTTGTTTCTCTCAACCCTAACAGAATATTTATAGTTCCTCCTTCTCCTTCCTTCTAGACTGTCCATTTCCCACATTGTGGTGGGAATGGCCGAGTGGTTAGATCACTTGATCCTTGTTCAAAAAAAGGTCCTGGGTTCGAAACCATCTCCAGACCTGTCACAAAGTGTGAGGAGAGAATTAGCCAGCTCTCTGTAATTCCAGGCAAAAAGGCAAAAGGAATCACAAGGTGTGGTCACATCGAAAGGAAGGACCAGGGTTGTACTACTTGATTAGTTTACCTATTAAGTGGGTTTTTATACTTTGCATATGAACCAATACCTTACGAAGAAAGTAACTGTATTTGCCTCTCAACTATCAATATATTGCTTCAATTAGTCTACCTATTCAGTGGGCCCTTTGTGCTTAGCACATAAACCCGCACCTTGCGAAGATAGTAAGCGCATGTGCCTATCATTTATCAACCATTAAGTTTTGGCAACTCTCCCTTCGTAGTATCAGCCCTTGATTTAAGTTTCATCATGCTCTGCTATTGGCTTCAAGATTTTAGTGAAAGCATTTTCACCAACTGTATCAAATGATTCCATTGCATGTTCTTCCATCGACTTCAAGATGTAGCATAATGGAAGCATTTTAACTAGATGTATCAAACGATTCCATTGAATGAAAATTATAATCCTTCACTGCTCCTCTCACCCTTTTGTTTCTTTACTTTAGGCACCGTTCTATGACGTAATGAAAACAGTCATCCAGGCTGGATGTCGTTCTGCCATTTGGCTCTCAGAAAAAGTCTAAAAAGAAAACAAATCGAAGAAAAGTGATATCTTTGAGATTTCCTGGTAGTCCTCTTTAACAGATCCATCTCTTCTCTACTGGCAAAGATATGTAGTGTCCAGACCTCTAGAGACATAAACCTATGTGATATATTACCCCGTCACATCATATTACGTCTTGTAATGTCACGTGTGTGCAGGTGTTGGCATGTTCATTGTGTGATTCTCTATACATCTGCTTCCCAACAGACTAGGTGCAAGCCTAAGAAATAGTTTTGTAAATATGAATGTTTGATCCATAATTATCAGACTTCTTCAAGTTTTTGGCTGATTCTCAAGGAAAATTTTATGCGTTTTCTATAGAAATTTTTGGCTGATTTTTGAATTATCCAGGGGTGCTATTCTAGGAAAGGGGTGCAAAATTAGGATCCATCCACTGAATAGTAGTTGGTCTGTAGTTTGCTACCCTGGTCTAAAGTACAGAGTTTACCTGTTGTTAAAAATCATTAGAGTAGAGCCTAGATTAGGATCCTCTATATTGAGTGGACCCTTACACACCACTTTTTGTCTCTGCACAAGAGTCTTTCTTTGGCCGTATCGAAAACTAGAACTTTCGGAAGACTCACAGATTCCCTTTTTGATAAGAGTTCAAGAAGCCATAGTTTTCGTATTTGCCTTAGAGTGAAACTAGAAAAGTGATATCTTTCCCTTCAAGAAAGCTCGGGTGGTTGAGTTGGTAGCTAAGCCAAGGACTTTAGATGTTCAAACCGTAGTTCGAATCCTGGTAAGGTAAGACAAGTAAGATACAAAAATGATACCCCTCTCTTTAATTTTAAATTTGACTGAGAATTGGAGCACAAAACTGTTTCCTAGAACACACTTTCTAAGCAATTGGAGTTGTTATCCAAGGTTTCCAGAGAAAAATACAATTTAAAAGAAAAAGCAGGAAAAACGTGCAAAATCCATGATGGTTCTTTCACTTTTATTTGGAGGAAATTTGGCTTAGAAGAGAAAGTACTGAAAATGTGAAAAAATCTCAGTGCTTTCATTTAATAATCCATAAATTCCGTATAAATACAAAAAAATTCAAGTTCATGTCGGAGATTTCATGAGAAAATGCTTGAAAAGAATTTAAAAGAAAATTTGAGGATAGGAAGAGGAAATTGGAAGACATGAGTCTGAAAACCAATACGGAAATATGATGGTTAAACAACAGCAACAACAAAATTTGTCAAGCGGTGCACGAGCACGAGGCAACTTTGAACTGCGTAGCACCAAGGAGGAGCGTACTCTGGCGGATACGAAAACCTGCTCTCGTCTCCAACATTCTAGCTCGACCTTCCATTACACTTCCATCCACAAGTTACAATCCACATGTACACTTCCTTTCAAGATGTCCAGCATTCCAATTTTAAGAAACTGCGTTCGAAGTGTTCTGCTTCCAGGTTGTCAAAGATGCAGGTAAGAATTTTGAATCTTTGCATCTAGCATGAAATATTCATTTCAGGCCATTAGGCCGTAACTTAGTGTGCATGACGTCATTAAAAATATATTTTGAAATTTTCGGAATTAATAGACTCTGATCTGTACATTTCATTATCATTTAATTTCAAATTAATGACTTACAACAACTGGTTTTATTGTGTCGTCATAACAAAGAGTAAGAGTATAGAATAAAATAAGCTAGAATAAACTAAACTAAACAAAGGGGGAAAGAATACATAATAGACATATACAAGTAGGCGAGCAGCAAGCATCTAAAGTGAACGATACAGATAATAACATGTTGTTGAAATATAGATTTGGAACCTATTTCCTTTGTGATTTTGTTTTTGATTCTATTCTATTTTTCACCCTCTGCACAATAGTGCCTTTTCTAAAGATTTGCTGCAAGTGGGGCATTGAAAAATAGCACTCTACATACTGAGAAAACAGACATCAATAGAAGGCTGAATAACTTAGAAGAAATAGGAAAAGAAGCGGATGCAGGACCCTTTTTGCAATATACTCTCTTTTTTTTATAAGAACAATTTTATAAGAACACTAGCCTCAAAGTTGGCCAAAAATTAAGATCAAGCTAAGAACAAACCGAAGCTGACTATTTTCGCTCAATATGAAAATTTTAAGAAATAACCATAAAACTGAGAAATAATTACAAAACAAGCAGATCGGCAGCACACGGATAATGTCAGATAGAGAGGCAAACTTAACAACAATTAACACTACTAATAGCAAAAAAGGCTTACCAATAATTGTAACAGTAAGAACAATTTAAGAACATTCCAGCTTGAAAATAGAGGAATATTTAAGAACAGCCAGCTTCAAATCAATTTTACTGGTTCTTATAAAAAAAGAGTGTAGTGGTAATTGCACAACCTGAGTTTAACAATGCAACAATAGGATAGAATAATCAAAAATGGCTTATGCACAACTACTTCACAAAAAGATTTACTTTACATACTTGCATCTTTGAAGCCTTTTAGAATCTGTTACATGCAACCTTGAGTCTGATTTTGTAAATCTTGCCGTAATAGGATGTCCGAAATTCTCATGCATAAAAACATTGTTTTTCTTCCTTCAGGTGCCTCAGCAGTTTGCCTGCGCAGCAACAACGACCTGAACAGAAGTTTGAGAGAGTTACAAAGCGCAGGCAGAAAGTGTATGTTATGCAAAGTTGTCAAAAGTTTTTTACCAACAGAGTAGGAAAAACATCAAACAAACGATCACAATGCATGAATGAAATTGAAAAATCCCCTCAAAAGATTGTTGATTTGCAAATATACTTACTAGCTTTGTGAGGTACTAGTTTATGTGTAAAGCACAAATGCCTCACTGAATAGGTGAACTAATCAAGCAGAGCGACCCTGTTCCTTCTTCTCGATGAGACCAGACATTGTGATTCTTTTTGTCTTTTTGCATGGAATTAAAGAGAGCTGGCAAATTTCTCTCCTCACACCTTCGGCAGTTCTGAAGGTGGTTTCGAACCCGGGGCCATTTGAGCAAGGGTCAAGTTATCTAAGCACTCGGTAATGCCATGCCAATAATGGTAGCAAAAGTTTTTTAGTCGTATGTACATATAGTGTACCTAAAGTCGGTCTTGCAAAACAAATAGATTAACTTTAGGAAAGTCAGTCCAGAGGTAATGCAGAGAAACCAAGTCCAAACATCATTGCAGTGTGTAGGATGGTGGATAATTTTTTAAGTCATGAAATGGATCAGATAGTGTGATCCATTTGTATTAGGACGAGACCCCCTAATTAAGGACAAGGGGGTAAATATCAAGTAAGGGCATTATTAGGCGATTTAGTCTGTAAATATTATGGGGCATACTACTCCATTTTTATGTTAACAACTATGGAAATATATTGAAATTTTCCATTATAAAATAGTTTGAAAATATATATACAACATGTTGGAATTAGCAAAAGCTTTTCGGTTGAAAACTATCCTCAGTGAAGAAGAAGCATCTAGCACTGGGGATGGCTTTTTAGCCGAAAATCGCTAATTCTAGTATGATTTATAGAAGAGAAGCAAGAAAGGAGACTGGCTCTCTGTTACTTAAAGTTTATTTTAACTATTTCTGAGTCTGTCTGAGAGACGGACTATTATTAGTTGCTTCTCTTCTATATCGCTCTGTACGTTCGTACTTCGAGCACTGTGATGCGGCGTTGACAACGCAATTGCTATAGAGATAGTATGATTTATATGAATTTCTAAAACTATGGAAATGATATTATGAACTTTAAATGCTTCCCTTCAACCACAGTGTGGCTATTGTTTAGTTTTACTTGTGTCCTTAATTATTTTCTTTATTTCTTTAGCATGATTGTCACTGAAGAAGAAGCAGCCAGGCTACAAAAGGCAACCGACAGTCAGTTGGTGAGACAGTCGGCTTTTCATGATGAGCTGGTTAAGTAAGTTGTTCAACTCTCAATATGTTTTTCATTTCCATACAATTTTGTGGTACTGCTATCATCTAATGATTCCTATGGAATGCATAGTAAATGCCCTCTGACTTATCATGGTTGTCCTGTACATGTATTAGGGATGATATTATCAACTAATTCTGATGAGCACTCAATATTTTATCAGGGAACATTTCAGGATAGGATTGTTGCCCATCATCAAGTTTTGGTATCAGGTTTAGCTCCAAGTTTTGGTGCCAAAATATGTTAGAAACTGAGTACCAAAAATATTCTGAGCCTCTTTGTGTACAGTGAAAACTTCCCACTGTTTTCAGGCACCTCTGTGAAAAATATCCTGGAGAGCAATACACCAAGCACGTGAAATGCGCTAAGGACTTGATCAATCCCCTAAATTCAAATTCAACCTGCGCCATATTATATGATGCCAGGCCATGTCAGTGAAAAAACCATGTGCTCACTTTTTGAAAATGAGGCTGTGTGTAGATGAAATAGGCTACCAAAAAATTATAAATGAAAACAAAAGAAAGCGAGATTTGACGACGAAGGTTTCTTCATTTTATCTATCATACAAATAAAATGAAAGTTTTGAAAATCATCTCCTCTTTCTTCGTTGCCAGATCCAAAATCTTCCTTTACAAGGATGAGGTGGAAGGGTCGATAGCCTATTCATTTGACATGATGAATATTAGGGAAGGCGCTTGATCTGCAGAGCAAATACAACGTTCCAGGGTAGTGTAGAGGCGCTCACGCTTGATCGAGCGCCTTACATTGAGAGCCCTGAGTTTCAACTCAAATTTTCATTCCTTTAGATTCGAAAGAAACCATTCATTGACCATATGACAGATGATTAATCCCCCCAGAAATCCCTTATTATGCATAAAGACGATATCTTCTTTCCTTTCATTTTTAGTAAGTTCACTAATTGCATGATGTGGGATGGAAAGAAATCAGTTGCAAGAGAGATAATGAGATCAGTGAGTTATTCTCTGTTTCACTTTCATTCCGTATTTCTGCAAAATTACCTTTTAGATTTTGATGGAAGGGCTGTTCATGCGCAAGGGAGCATTCATGAGGGAGCATTTATGCGCAAGGAAGCATTATGTTTCTAACCAAAACGAGCTGTTTCAAAGATTATTGCAGACGGTTCATTCCCTCCTTTTATGGAATATTCTTCATATAAATTTTTGGGTTTTGAAATAACCATATCTTTTTTACAACATTTAATTGGTAAGTTGAAAATTTGCATGCAAATTTGGTTTGCCCGTACATGAAAAATTTACCAAAAACTTTCAGCGTAGTGGTATATTGTATTTGTTTATGAAGATGGTTGTAAAATTTGGTTGGATTTCCTTGATTCGTAGGCATTTGAAAGAATAAAAGAAATTCAACTAGAAAAGTAAGTGTTAATCTTCAAAGTGTGATTCATTGTTAAGGGTTAGTCAAAAATGATTGAGAGATATAAGCTAAGTCATCAAGGATTTTAGATCAAAATAATAATTTACTCTGAAATTAAGGAAAGGCTTTTAAATAGAGGAAATATTGGAAATTCATTTATTGGATATATGAACTAGAAATTGAGACAATAAAACAACAAGCAATGCTTCAAATGACTTGAGGAGATTCTAGATTAAGCAAATCAAACTCCATCACCTACCTATGCTTGTATTAGAGGTGGATTGGGCATATATTGAAAAGAGGGGAGGATACAAAAGTGGGTAGTCTACAATGGAAGTGGCAAGAACGCAAGGAAGAGGATGACCACCAGCGAGTGAGGGAAGGATGTGGTTGGAAATCACATTAGGGATGTAGTGTGTGAGAAGGGGATGGCAAGGGATAGAGAGATGAAGGAGACAAATCCATTGACCAGTCGACCCCCACTTTTGGGAGAACAGACGGAATACAAATACTGTTTGTGTTTTGTTTGTGCTATACCATTGCATATTTAAGCCGGGCTGTTTAGAGACTAAAAACAAATATTACGTTGAGAGAATTAAAGCCAACACTGCTCGCGTCTACTGTAGTTAGTAATCCATTAGCTGATTTTGATTGGGGGGGGGGGCTGATATCAAAAAAATTTACCAAGCCCATCGTTACCATCCTTGTTCCATTTAATTGTCTTTTGATTTTTTTGGGGGGAGCTGAAGCCTCTAATTCTCTATGGCCCCACGGCCCCTGTAGCAATTAAAAGGTGAGCCTGACTACAAAATTAAAGCACATACCTTACCCAATTTCTGGCTATTTTTCCCATGTTTTGAGTATAGTTATTCTTGATTTTTTTTCAGGAAACACAAGTCATCGGAACCTGAGAAAGTAGAAACGAATCCACTCACAATATTTTACACAGCTGTGGAAAACTCAAAACCAATCATAGGCTGTCAGACTATGAAGAAAGGAGGCAAGAATTATTCAGTAAGTTATTTGTGTAGAAATTTTATTTCAACTCGAAAGGAGGTTTTTAAACCATTTTTTGGTACTTGTATTTCTGCTCTTTTTAGGAATGAGTAAGAGTTTATGACCATTTCATCTGAATTAGTTTCTATCAAATACGCCAATCTGACTTAGACTAGGCCGCATCTCATTGCATATTGCAGGGTTTAATTAGCAATATTTTGAAAGCTAACCTCAAATGAATACCTAGCAATGAAAATGATGTTTAAGAGGCCCCAATATGTTTTTTTCCATCCATATCAAATGACTGCCTAATTGACAACTCCTCAAAATTTCCTTACCACTTGAAGATAGTATACCGCCTCGTTAAGAATGTCTTCTTCTTGCGAGATGATACATCACCCTCTGTATATCCACCAATTGTTATAAGATATACCATTTCCTGATAAGCTCACCATCATAAGCCTGGAGTTGTAAACACCTCCAGGTCACTGTAAGAACTAATTGTCCCTGTTTAGGACAGTGGCTAGCACCCTCAACTTTTGTTGTAACAACCTGCATATGTCTATTGCAGTAGCCTGCTCTGGTAAAATTTAATTTTTCTTGTTAGACCATACCTTATGAATTAATATTTATAGGATGTAATATTGCCCCTTAGCGTATCAATTCCTTACAAGATGATATACCGTCCCTTGTAAGTTTATCCACCGTGATACGTATGTTTCGGCTACCAAATGAAACCATGTAGCATTTATTGAATATGATTTCCTATATTTCTAGGTACCAACTCCTCTACCTGAAAGTAGGCGTCGTTTTCTGGCAATCAAATGGCTGATAACTGCAGCTCGTGACCAGAGTGGACCAAGGGATGCCAGAATGTATAACAAGCTTGCAAAAGAACTCCTTGATGCTTACAACAATGAGGTAGGGACAATAATATGATCACTACCGTCACAAATTTTGTAAGAGATATTGTTGATAGTTGATATGTAGATACGCTTACTATCTTCGTAAGGTATTTGTTTACAAAGTCTGTTAATCGGTTTTCCATGAGAGTGCTCAATAAAGTAGAGCTATATATTCGAAGCAGTGCATTAATAGTTGATAGACAAATTCGCTCACTATCTTAGTGATATATTGGTTTATGTGCAAAGCACAAAGGACCCACTGAATAGTTGAAATAATTGAGCGGTGTAAACCTGGTCCTTCCTCTCGATTTGACCACACCTCGTGATTCCTTTTGCCTTTTTGCCTGGAATTACAGAGAGCTGGCAAGTTCTCTCGTCACACTTTCACCGATCTGAAGGTGGTTTTGGACCTGTGATAATAAAGATCAAGTAATCTAACCACTCGGCCATCCCGCCAGAGTTGTCAGATGAAGTCCTTCTAGCTGTATAACAGCTAATTCTTGGCTGGTAACTTACCTAGTCTTGGAAGGACAAGTTTCTATTCAAATTATATACTAATTATTCTGCAAAAGCGGCATCCTTTGCTAGATAAATAAGCTCAAAATATTTAGCTTATAGGCTTGAGCATTCAATGGTCGTTTTGTTACCAGCTTCTTTTAAGGTTTAAGGCGAAACTTTTACTTTTTAAGTCAACACACTCACACAAACAGAATTTACATTCCTGTTATTTTCCCTGCTAGAAGAGGCTGACAGGTCTCCTTACCACAGGGAGATTAGTTTTTAAGGCTTCTGGAAATAAAATTACTGCTTCAACTCCAAATATGATACCGTGGCCAGGACCAGAGATGCAAAAAGTAAACTTTTGGTTAGACTAAAACTCCGAAAAATTTACTCTACTACATCAACACATTCCCAGCTTCCATCGCCATGGAAGAAACCTTGTCTGAAATAACGAACCTAAACAATTAGGTCCAAAGCTTTGGTCCTTATAAAGTTTCTGGTGGAGGTTGAACGAAACAGAAGAGGAGCTTATGGGTTACCTTCGGCTTAAGCCCACAACTCGGAATCCTTACAAAATATTATGTTTAGGAATAGTTAATTGAAATGCTTTGGATATATCGTTGTAACGCCATTTGTATGACGTAACAAGATGTTCAAATGGTTCTAGCTCAAAATTTAAATATTATAGGTTATTCAGCATTTCAAGGATTGACTTAATTAACGCTAATTTGATAAGGACCACTTCTGGTCAAAATTCTAGATGGTCCATCTTGGATCCTGATTCAGCGAACTTTCATTCATAGGGCTCATATAAAAACCCAATGTTACCCACTTTACCCAATGTTAGTAGAAAAACCCTGTCTAAACCCCCGTCACAGTTCATTCCTTCGTTCAATCACTGTACATTGAATCTTCAATTATATTCCCAAGATCTTATCATTTCGGTAGTTTTGATGTCGTCTGCAGTTCAAATAATGACTTTAGTGGGTTATTAAACATTTATGGCAAGAATGCTCCTACTGAGATTCAACAACATCCAATCAAATACAACCCGCGTCTTTTATCAGAAACCAAAGCATTATTTTCTAAGATATTATATTCCTATTGAAATTTAAACCGCCAGACGTTTTCTTTTATATCTAGTTTTTGTTACCTGTGATTGTTGTTAAAAATGTTTAACAAAATTTGTTTGATTTGAAAAAGTGACTCATAAGAGATTTTTGCTGAACGAAGCTGGAAATCGATCACCATTCCAGAAAAGGATAAGCAGTTTTAATTTAGGACAAGGGAGTTGGAAAATCGGTGCAGAGCTTAAAACTACTACTAAAAAGATTTTACACTCTTTTTTTATAAGAACAATTTAATAAGAACACCAGCCTCAAATTTGGCAAAAACTTATGAAAGAGCTAAGAACAAACCGAAGCTGACCTTTTTTGGCTCAATATGAAAATTTTATGAAATAACCATAACACTGAGAAATAATTACAAAACAAGCAAATTGACAGCACACAGATATATCAGATGGTCAAGACAGTCCACATTTGAACCAATTAACACAACTGATACGGAAAACAGGCTTCCAAATCGTTATAAAGTAAGGACAATTTAAGAACATTTCAGGCTGAAAATAGAGGAATATTTAAGAACAGCGAGCTTCAAATCAAATTTACTGGTTCTTATAAAAAAAGAGTGTATACACCTTTTACATACGCGTATCTTTTTGATAAAGATTTAGAAGATTCGCCCACTACTGATAGTTTCTTAGATGCCTTGGGTTTTCAGTATTGAGAGTTTCTTAAGTTAAGGTTGAATGAGTCCCTACGGGCGATGAGCTTTCCTATCGGAAAATTCTGAAAAGACTATGTTTAAGTGGTTTATGCAGCCTCCAAATAGTGGGGTAATAGTTGATGTTTTTCAGGGGATTTTGAAAAGGTCACGCCCTTAACCCCCCCTCCCACTTAAGGAAAAATTTGATTTCTTTTTACTCAATCTCAAAAATTTCAGGGTTCATCTTTTGGAAAGTGTAGAGGTATGGACTCCTCCATTCAGCCATGACTTTGCCACTGCATTTAGTAGTTTTGGTTATTTGGAGCAGGCTGCATATTGTGAAAATGAACCAATCATAAACCCGATGTCGAGTAACAGCAGGAAAAGATTTCTTCCAATCCTTTCTTTCTTTCTTCTTGGATCAATCAGGTGTTCCAAAAATTTGGGTCACAATTTTTGCTTTTTGACATGGGATGTGATTTTTATTAAGAAGCGTCAAGTTTCATTTTTTCACTCCATAGGGAGCTGTGATTAAAAAGAAAACCGAGCTGCACAAGGTGGCAGAGGCCAACAGAGCATTCGCCCATTTCAGGTGGTGGTGAATTTCAATCCAGAACTCTTGGGATCGTATGTGAAACTTGATGATTGTATTACTGCTAAAGGTACATCAATGTATATCTGAGTGTTTATGACATTGACATTAATGTAACTGTATTTGCCTATATCTAAGTCATCTTGAACTTGAACCATCAAAAAGCATTATAACTGAAGATTTCAAATATGAAATTTCTATGCAGTGAGTTTCTGATTTTTATCATTATTTGATTGTTTTCACTTTAGCTAATGGAAAGAGTGCAAGCTTGGAACGCATGCGCACTGTATTGGATTTTAAGTCACTATAAACTAATCTTTCATCTTTGTTCTCTTGTTTGATTCGGAGCCTTGTCTCACCTTGAAGCCCTGTGCGAATTCTTTTGACTGAAACGGGGGTTGATCTTGATGTCTTCAAAGACAGAGCTCGTCTTATCTCCCCAGCAGCGCCTATGTATTAGATTTCCTCAATAAACTGAGCTATATGGAAAACCATTAAACCCATATTGCTTGAAAACGGGTAATGTTGCCATCAATGATACAGAATTGCGACGTAAACTCATTTCTTTCAAATCACATATTTTCATAAACCAAGCTTGGCTTCCCCCGTATTTACGAGTCAGCGATGTTTGCTTATTAATTCATTCTGCTTCTGAGCGGTATTTGCATATTGATAAGCGATAGTCTTTGTGGGAGCATTCAATTGTTTTCGTCGCTGAATGTACCTGCTCCCGGGAAGCTCATCCAACGTTCTTGAAAGGAGTTGCAGTCACTCGTGACCTTGTTCTTTCTTCAGTCGACTGGATCAGGAGAAGCTTGCACAAGGTTTGTTGATTATTATTTCCTACATTATCTCGACTTTAAACTCCAAGTTATAGAACAGTTATTCCTCATCACCAGCAATGCGTCCTTGGGGGGCATCACCTATCTTAAGTGGGGGAATGTGTCTCCAAATTGGGTTTTGATTGATGAAAAATTATCATCTTTCATTGGTAGTTTGGCCATTGCCCCCTCCCCAATTAAAAATAAGTCGGACATTTTTCTGAAAAGTCGGAAATTTTGGTCTTGGAAGTTGAATTAGGTATCCAACTCGAAAATTTTGATACATGTGATTTAACAATTTATTTTGAAAGAGCCGAATTAATTTCTTCAACACTTGACTCTTATAAGTCTATTAGTCAATATCAAATATAGTATCTTATTGATTTGCTATTCATGGTTTGTATTCATATAACTCTAATATATGGAGGATTCTAAGCCAGTTTAAACCCTCAGAAGGTACAATCTCAAGAGCTTTCGGGGACTCCGCCCACCTCGACCCCTACCAGGGCTCTACCCTGGACCCACTGGGGGGGGGGGCTTACGACGCCCCAGACCCCAAGCTGTCTGAGCAATGACTTCGACTCACGTACGCAGTTCGGAAAATTCACCCTGCTTGCCCCTCCACTCAAAATGCCCAATTTCCGTTACTGGGGACATCACCTATCCTAAGTGGGGGAATGTGCCTCAAAACTGGGTTGTGATTAATGGACATTACCATCTATCATTGGTTTAGAAATGTTCTTGGGAGAAAGATTTTTATAATTGTAATTGTCACTATGTTTAATGTTAGTTTTTTTAATAGTGCAAGTACACTAATTTATCATTTTCCTCTTTATACAGGAGTTTATAATGGATATAAAACTTATTTTCTTCATCTTGCTGAGTGTCGAGGGAAGTTATGGCCTAACTGCCAGTGAAATCGCAGCGTTCAACAATGGCGTCGTGGTAAACTCGAGCCTCAACTCCACCTACTACAAGATAACAGCGTCAGGACTCCCAAACCATGGCACCCAAAAAGTCAACCCCAACGACGCATCCCAACAGAACCACGACGTGTGGATCAGTCAGAGCCCCAAAGTCACCAATGACACCTGTCTCCCGCTGGGTCAGATTGCCATTGCTAAGAATGGGGTATCTCTGTTCAACCCTCTGACTGGTGGCGGAGATGATGCAGTGACGGGGCCAAATAAGGAGATATTCGACAGGTAGGTGCCCCCAGTCTGATGAAATGCGTCTGTACCAGAACAGACCGTTTTCTATAAGTAGAGGCCCCATGTTGCTTTATGATTGTAGATTGGTTAGAAGAGAAGAGAGAAGAGATTCCATGATGCTTTTCAATGCTTTTCAACATCCCATGATGCTTTTCAACATCCCATGATGCTCTTCAACATCCCATAATGCTCTCCCAGACCCTGACTTCATAAGATTCTCGTGATTAAAGGGATGGGCGCACCATGTTATGTTGTTATGATGTTACCCATCTATTTTCTACCGTTGTTTATTTGTTACAACATTGAATAAGTATTACTACCCTTCGAATATGCTTCCTTGTATGGTAAAGAATTTGATAGTGTCCTTTCTTTCAAACAGAACATCATAGGGATTGAAATGGCGATTCCTACACCTGAAGAGTATTTTGATGTGCACTACACTGACCAACCAGCCTAAAACAAATTGATTATTATGATTATTATTGTATCTACGTTATCTTTCAGTTGCAACGGTCATTCTGACAGAGCAGGCGAGTACCACTACCATCAGATACCGGTTTGCATTTACAACGGAACTGCGGACGAGTTCCTTGGCGTTGCTCTCGATGGCTTTGCAATATACGGACCCAACGTGTCTGACTTGGGCCGGAACATCCGTCAGTCGGACCTGGATAACTGCAACGGAAGGACATCCACTATCAACGGTGTGACAGCCTACCGTTATTACTTCACCACCGAGTACCCGTACATCATGGGCTGCTTCAAAGGCTACGTCGCAGAAGGGCAGAATATGCTTGGCTACAGAACTTCAGTTCCTTGCCCAAGCACCACTGTAGGTAAGCCTCAACACTTTGTCTCTCGTGAGAAGATACAGAGTCTGGAAAATCGATTCAGATTTTTCGTGCATCATGATTACTCAAGTAGAGGGTCCTGAGGGGAGGTACTGATCCAATTGCCCAGCATTGAAGTAATCACAAATTCCAACGCCAATGAGGAAAATCAATTCAGAGTTTTCAATATTGACGTGTTTAACAATCCTAATCCTAATTTACTCTTTCATTCCCAAATCCCAATCCCAAGAAGTTCAATCTCATTTCCAGTTAATAAAAAGGAAATTCCAGTTCCCAATTTACCCCTCCATGACCCTCGAAGCAGAAATCTAATCTGAGTGGTGTATTGTTTTCTCTTATAGGTTGCAACTGTCCACTTGGATCAAGAACAAGACCAAACAACGCTTCTTCTAACCTATCCAGCATGTTCATGATGGTTCTTCTTCTTGCCTTCAGTGGAATGCTTTCTCGTGCCATGTGAGCAGTATCAAACAACTGACTTCGGCACCATTACGTTCTACTTGTGTGGAGGGATGATTTGATTTTTTAACTATTGCATACTCGAAATGTGTCACTGAGTATAAATAGAAGGCATTTTTCAATCTTATTTAGCTAGTATCGTCTATGAATGTAAGTAACTTAGATGGTAGTTTTTAACTGTCTATTAAAAATGAAACTTGTATAATCACCCCTTTGAATTAACATACAGCACACACCCAAGTCACTATGGTATAGCTAGTGTATAAAATAGGTTTTTTCTTTTTTTATCAAGAGAGACAGTAACATCTTTCGTTTTTCTGTTTGAACTCCTTAGTGTTGATACAAAGTCCTCTTTGGCTCTCCCAACCAGCCTCCAATTTGGCCAAAACTTAAAAACAAGCTAAGAACAAACCAAGGCTGACCATTTTTGGCTTAGTATGAAAATTTTATAAAATTACTATAAGACTGAGAAATAATTACAAAACAAGCAGATTGGCAGCACATAGATAATGTCAGATGGTTAAGTGAGACAAACTTTGGAACAATTAACACAACTGATAGCAAAAAAGGCTTCCCAACCATTGTAAAAGTAAGAACAATTTTAGAACATTTCAGGCTGAAAATAGAAGAATATTCAAGAACAGCCAGCTTCAAATCAATTTTACTGGTTCTTATAAAAAAAGAGTGTAGGTCATGTTCCCAGCTACGAAAAATTTAGGCCGTTGCAGTTTTGGTAGGTTTCAATCCCATCATGCATAGCGCGAAACGAGATCTGCCATCTTTTGTTGAGGCGTCCCCCGTCTTGTTGAGGTGAACACAACAACTTTCTCCACTCTTGACTTGCTGCTTAATCGTATTTACCTTCTGTCAGAATGATCATTGTGTCAATAACTGATTTGTCATAACACCCGCCCTGTGATTTTAGTGCGGTTTTGAAGTACCTGCTGCTTGTGTCCCTTCCATTCAGCCACCTCCTCTTTGCATTCCTCGCTCGTCTTCTCGTTGTCACTTGCTAGATGCAACCAAGTCTGAAGGTTTGTAGTTAGAGTTTTGAGTTTTTATTATTGAGAATTTCATGTTTTTAGTGGTAAAAGTTTAACAGTGGATGTTTTGTTATGGATATCATAGTTAGGCCGATAAAAGATCGCAACATTATCGCGTTTGAAAATTGTGATTTACACCTTAAGTATTCATCGTAGAAACTTCTTCCATACCTCAAACGATAGAGAATTCAATTCTGCATAAAATAGGTCTATTTAGAACTATCTATACCCTATATCTTTTTGCCCCGAATTGTTGAAATCCGCCGTTTCGTTGAATACTATCTCACAAGTTTTTGTGCATCAAATGTCGATGGTATCTTGCATAGGGGTGCATAGGTACAAAAGTGTGCCAGGGTACTAATATCCAATGTAACCTACTTCTCTATGGCTGCTGTTTTTCATTGCCAACTGGATCAGAATTAAAATTTTAAAATTGGTTAGCTTTCCTCTGTTTAGTACTAGAATTTCTTAAGTTTTTGTCTTGTCGAGTACTGACTTGCTTATAAAGCAGTTGCTCATGAAAAAAAATACGCGTACTCAATCAATGCAAATTCCACTACCTAACATTACAAGGTAAAATAGCAAAAAAGTTAAAACTAAAAGGTAAAAGTAAAAGGGACAAACAGAAAACTATAATGAAGTTACTTCAGGTGGTCGAACATCCAGTTACTTTTTATTTGAGGAAGCTCGTTTGAGTTTGTTATCCTCCAATGAATATAGCTAGGGCATGAATAATATTTGAATCAATGCTTCTCAAGATCTATTTTAGAAACGATAGAGTTCTTTATTCTTGCCTTCTATTTTTCGTATCTTTATCTCGATTGTTAGATCTTGATTTTGAGATTTAGAGTCCCTGTCTTTTTTTAACAGGCGAGAAAATCTAGTGCAATCATGGATCTAAGAGTATTGTTCGTGGTCTTGCTGAGTTTCAAAGGGAGCTATGGGTTGTCTGCGAGCGAAATCGCAACGTTCAACAACGGTGTCGTCGTGAACCAAAGCATCAACACGACGTACTACAAGATAACTGCTTCAGGCCTCCCCAACCACGACACTCAGAAAGTCAACCCCAACGACGCTTCCCACCAGGGGCACGATTTGTGGATCAAGAAGAGCCCCGCAATCACCAAAAACACTTGTCTGCCTTTGGGGAAGATTGGAATGGCCAAAAATGGTGTCTCTCTCTTCAATCCTCTGACGGATGCAGGACACGATGCTGTGACTGGCCCAAATAAAGAGACCTTTGACACGTAAGTGAACCATGGTCCACTTCCTCGCCGTTGCTTAGCATTTCTAGCTGGAAACCTCTGTGCACTACTGTTGATGGTGTTCAGTACCGTGGGGCTAATCATCAATACTATGGGGGAGGGGGTAAATTAGTACATAGGAGGGTGGTCAGTAATGTGGGCCAATTTGGAGGGACACCATCCAGTCCTGTTGAGAATGTTCAGTCCTGTAAAAGGGGAACCATCAGTACTGTAGCAAATAGCATCAGTAGTACTGCGAAGGATAGATACCATCATTACTGTATAGGATATTCTTATTCAGTACCAGTACTGTGAAGGGGTACTACCAGTAATATGGAGGAAGCTATCAGTAATATGGAGGATATTCATTACTTAGGAGAGAAACCACAAGCTTTATGGGGGTAATACTAGTTTTCTTGTGATATTTCCCCAGAGAAGCAAAGGTTTTTGGCACAATACAGCACAACCCAACACTAATGCACACAAACGTTGTAGAGGGTGGGTATCTCATCCTAACGTTTGAAGTCTGAAACATTTTTGGGTTGATTGTATATTGACATATTCCTTACAACAGCAATTGATATCATTTACATTACATTTCTGTTGACGGCCATGCTATGAAATCGTTTATGCTGTTGGACAGATTGGACATTAGACAACTGAATTTTGTTGTTTTATGTGTATTTATTTGTTTAAATTCTATTTGTTTACATTTCAGTTGCAATGGCCATCCAACAAACATTGGCGAATATCACTACCATCAGCTGCCCATCTGTCTTTACAACGGAACAGCGGACGAGTTCATCGGCGTATCTCTTGACGGCTTCCCCATCTACGGCCCAAACGTGTCCTTCCTGGGCAGGGAGGTGAACCAGACCGACTTGGACGAGTGCAACGGTTTGAACGCGACTATCAATGGAGTGACTGAATACCGGTATTTCATCACCCGTCAATTCCCCTACATCATGGGTTGCTTTAAGGGAGACGTAGTGCTGGGAAGTGATAGTATTGGTTACAACGCTTCTTACCCGTGCTCAACCTCTACTGTAGGTAGGTACACAGGGAAATTCGGCCTGGAAAATCATGAAAAATCTTGAGAGGCCAGTCCTTGCCTAAAATCTTGTACCATTTTCCTGAAAATCCTATTGTTCTAATAAAAATCTCTTGAAAATCACTGGAAGTCATTTTGTTCTCTAAAAATCTCGTACGCTTTCAGAGCCGGATCCAGCACTCATGGAAAGGGGGGCGTAACACACATATCAAAGGAAAATGTAAGGGAGATAGGGTACTATCAAGCTAATTGTATTGTTTTTCTACGAAAATAGAGGGGGCGTACGCCCCTTACGCCCCCCTTGGATTCGGCCCTGGCTTTGAAAGGGGTGCAATGCCCTTCGAAGACTCTTCATATCTCAAGATTCCGTATATGCGAAATATCAGTTGACCAAACTAACATTTATTGTTTTTCCATCACAGGTTGCAATTGCCCAATCGTCTCACGACCAAGACCCCCACCAAGAGGTAGTGCTTCATGTAACGTATCCAATCACATTTTGACAGCTCTCCTCGTGGCATTGGGTATCATGGTGTCCCATTTCCGAGATTAAGTGGGCGGTGAAAGTTGGTTAAGTGGTTGAGAAGCGTAAAAAAGAAAAGATGAAATCTTGGAGAAACTTCTGAAAGATTTATTCACTTACGTGCACTTGATACACGCACTTAGGCCTATTTCCACTTCATCTGGGATTCTCAAATGATGTCGTCACTTCACTTGTTTCATCGTTCGACTCTCCTTATCAGATGCAAGACGCAAAGTGAATTCTTGATTGTTCGTAGGGTTTGATTTCTCACGAAAGTCCCATGCTGCAAAATCCAATTAATGGAGTCAATAATTTCCCCCTGGTATTTGGTCAAATATCCCAGTAATGGTCTGCGTATTAACGAAAATGGATTTAGGTGTGTAATGGATTCGCAGTCGTTTCCACATTTCAATTTGTGCTTGACTCGCAAATTTCAGATGAATTGGAAATGGGCCTAAAATGCAACGTTTTAGTTAATGGGCACGCATTCTCAGAGGATTCTGCTAAAGATGGTTGGTCCTCAGTTCATGAAACGCATGACAGGGATATGTGGAAAGGCTTCAATCATCAAAGTTTGTAATGGCCTAAATCTTTCGTAGCTGGACCGAGCTGCATAGGTTAGTATTGGTAGCTATGCGTTGCCAAGGAGACATATTCCCATCATGCATTGCGGGACATGAGACTCGTTATCTTTTGCAGAATGTTCTGTTGCAATAAAAACGATAATCTTATAATAGTTTAGCTTCTTGTAATTTAAGCATTTTTCACTGATTTTATCAAGTTTTCTAATTTTCAATAACATCATGTTATTTATATCTTAAAAACGAAAATGAAAGTAATGTGTAGGTGCAATTCGCACGTGTTGATTAATTGTAATGCAAGTTAGTTATGGCAAGTAGTAAATCATGTTGATACAACGATGATAGACTTGTAGTTGACGATGATCGTTATTATAATCTCTACTGCTACCAAACAATTAGCACCTTAGTATTTTTACGAGCATATATTATAGCATATGATTAATGATATTGATGTCTGAGTTTTGATTGAAGTGGTTTATTACATACTCGTACTTTTTTATAAGAAACAAAGAATTTCCACTAGTAACAAGAGTTTTTTAAAATTATCGGATTTTGAAAGCTCATAATTTCTTACGAGTTTCTTAAAGGTTCCTTGGCAATCTTAATTTTTACAACCTTTTCCCTAACGGACATTTCAAAACTAGGCTTTTTGAAGCACGTCCCCTGTCCAGACATCACTCATGTGCCTCACAAGCAATATGATACAAGGAGCAAGTGGAACTAAAGTAAAAATTCATCCAGGATCCTTTATAAAATAAGTAGTTCCATAAGTTATATTTTCCCAGTAATAGATTTTCGTTATTTCTGGTCCATAGTGGAATCGGCGTACGTTACGCCACAGATCTGTGGCGTACAGCCTCTTCATCTTTTTTACGCCGGCGTATTTCTTCCCACTTGAAGAATGGTTGGCGTAAAATTTGCCGCACAAAAGTCAAAATTCATACTCCATAAATGGTTGGCGTAAAATTTCAAAATGCGAAGGAGCGTTGCATGTACTTTCTTCTGTTGCCCTTTCTTCTGTTTATCTTGGTCATTCCAATAGAGGCCCAATATCAACGTTGGAGACTCAATAAAGACTTACGTCTGTCAATTTGTTTGAAAATCTGTGTTGCTGCTGCGGAGGAGTAGTGGACACCGTTGCTGCGGAGGAGTACACTAATTTGGACCTATTCTAGGCATATTACTCTTGGCGTAAAACAAAACGGTGCTTGGCGTACATCTGTTGCGTACGGAGTTTACCGATTCCACTATGGTTTCTGGTGATCTGAGAGTTGAGTTTCTTACAAGCAGTTTCTTATAAAAAATAGGGGTATGATGCAAAGGTGTGCAAGTGCAATTAAATGTCTATGATTTTGGTATCTGTATAAGTTACAGAGATTCATGTAAAGTTGTATCAGTCTGGATTTTCAATTTCTTCAGCTATCAATTCCTGGCAGAGGAGCTGCTCGACTAAGTTTTTGAAAAGGACGTGGTTCAAGAAGTAAAATGCATATCATATCCATCACCAGATTTATCAAATTACCTCCCAAGGCCAAATGGCTTCTACAACAGAAGAAGAAATTAGAAATCAATAAGCCTGCAAAATCTGGAAAATAGCAAAATTTAGCTCACCAGTGTAACAGAAAAGCGTGTTATCATTGTGGAGCCATTATGAATTTGAATTGAGTGAAAGAAGTCAAGAAGAAGATTTTAGTATATATTTGTAGCATAATAATCCATTTTTCATGGGAAATTTTGATTCATTTCATTCATTACCATTTTCAATCTGCGATTCTTAACAGAAGACCGAATATTGAAAAGATCAAAACTTATAAGAAAAAGTCAAAACATAACAATATCCATTTTGCAACAACTTCGATCAAACCTCCCGAACTTGAATGAACCGGACCAAACTCGGAAACATGGGCGCGGACACATCCGATATTTGCTTCCCCATTCCAATAGAGTCTTTCAAAAATTTCAAAATGGAGGCGAAGACGCGAAATGCTGAAACGAGAATATCTAGTCGTGCATTGCTATCATTGCAATTAACCACAGATATTTGCTATTGTTGATTTGAATTTGCTTTTCAAAGTTTTGCTGATATTGTCAAAGAGTGCAAATTGGCATTGAAACTGCTTCAACGGACAAGATTCCATTTCTGTTTTTGACCACCTTCAACCGAACTCTCTGTTAGGCCCTTATCAGTTGGTCAGTATGGAAGCAAGACCGAGACAAGGAGGTCCCGTTAGGAAAGGTAATTTGTGTAGTTATAGTTAGTTCAACATTTTATAGATTTATTTTCATGTTTGGTTTAGAAATTAGATAATTTGGGTGGGAAGTTAAGGTTGTTACGTGACTCGGATGTGTTTGTTTGTGAGATTCAATTTGTTCAGATTTCTCTCCATTCCAGATTCAACGTTGTTTTGATACTTTGATTTGCTTTGTTTTACGGAGCAGCTGGATAAACCAGTTCCCATGCTCCTGAGGTCCTGAGCAAAGGACTTAAAATCCCAAAGCTTTGCTTCCTTTTTGCAAATCTGGAAGGACATGCAAAAACATACTGAAGACTGGTCTTGCAGCTTTATGTATGGTGCCTAAAGAAAGATATAACAATTCATTACTACAATATGCCTATTTGGAAAAAATACGCTTGCTTGTTCCATTGTCCTTGTCCATAATCTTTTAATCTTTATCCACATTCAAAAGTAAAACACACAATACCAAACAACAGCCCCGTAGCTTGGGAAAAATTATGGGGGGGTAACTATTGTTCCATAACATTAAAAATGATTGACGGTACCATGCTGAGAACAATAGGTTTTGGAATTATTGGAGGCTTGTGAAACACCACGGGCTTGTGAAACAATGATACCTTATGTGCTTCAAACAGGATAGGAGCTGTAACTTAAATGCTAGTCAAGCTAAAATCTTATCTTTTGATTATTATTAGCCCTTGGCTTTGGATACCTTGCATCAGCTTAATCAGAATGGCAAAATACTAGAAGTAGAACAAAACATATCGCTATCGTAGTTATCCAACTCACCAACTCACCATGTTACCAATTTTGTGGCAGGGATGGCCGAGCGGTTAGATCACTCGACCCTTGATCAAAGGGTCCCGGGTTTGAAACCACCTTCAGACCTGCCACAAAGTGTGAGTAGAGAATTAGCCAGCTCTCTGTAATTCCAGGCGAAAAGGCAACAGGAATCATGAGGTGTGGTCACATCGAGAGGAAGGACCAGGGTCGCACTGCTCGATTAGTCTACCTATTCAGTGGGCCCTTTGTGCTTAGCACATAAACCAATACCTTACGAAGATAGTAAGTGTATTTGCCTATCAATTAACACATCCAGGCTTGTTGTTCTCAACTTTCAAACAAAACATAAAACACACTACACAAACAGCATTAATATTACCAATCCATAGATTTCCCTCCTCTATGTCTGACTTTGCATACAAAATACCCAAGGTTTCTATTTCATCTCTTTTAGAACTCAGTCCAAATGAGAGACAATTACTACAAGAGATCAGAAAAAGAAAGCAAGAACTTCTTATAGAAATTCAGGTAAAAGAAATTTGTTTATTTTTTTGCATTCAGCTGTTTGGCAATTATTTCTTCTGGTCAGTGGAAATGTTGGCTAAAGTAAGATGAAGGTCATGCTTCCACTAAGTATATATCAAAGAATGATGAGGAATTTCCCAGAATTTTTATCTACTTTGAAGCAAGTGGTCATTGATGATAGCAATATAAATGGTTTCGCCATAAACTTCATGTATTTTTGCGCTTTCTCAGAAGACCCTACCTGCAATGCTTCTCGCTTTTTACAAGACTTCTATTTGTTATGATGGATGCCTCTGCTCACAGGAGATATTCCTTAACAAGGCTTTAAGCCTCTGACCTTGCCCATGTAATCTCCCCTTTTTGTTTTGACAGAAGAATTAGATTCCATTCAATTCCATATCATTCAGCTACATTCCTTACATGATAAACATTTTAATATAACCATAGAATTACGTTGGATATTATTTGAATTAAAAAATATACATGTTGTTCAGGGCACTGAGATAAATCAGATAGATTTTTGGGCCCTATAAAGTAGCGTAGTCAACAATAGATTACGTTATACAAGTGATACTATAAATTCTCTCCAAACTTCAATTTGGAAAAAAATTGAGAGGTTAATCATGAAATAAAAAACAGCAGTTAATTTGTTGATACATATATTAATTAAAGAGTATATAACAATAAAAATGGAATCAAATAGGTCATATAATGAATAGGCAAAAGTAGCATTAAAAAGGGAAAGAGAACTAAGAGATAAATCAAAAGTAAGATGGGGGTATACTTACCTATGCCAGTCATTGGAGACCCCACAACCACCCAGGCAAATTTTAACAATGATAATAACAAGGCTTGTATGGATAGAAGAAAGAGAAAAATGAAAAGCAAGAAGTAAATTGATGTTAAGGAAGTAAAAATAAGAAAACTTGAGAAGGGAGCAGGAATTTGAAAATCAATCGAAATAAAGGGTCATGGGCTCAAATCCTCATTGGATAATCTTCATTCACAAAAATCATTTAATATAATCAAATAATTAAGTAAAATGATAAAAATATGATGAAAAAGGGTAGTCCGTGCTTCTATTCATAGATCCTAGGGTGCCCTTCAATAGCCCATCACCACCCTTTTAGTATGTATAACATTAATATGGAGTATCATATTATAGTATATATGAGTACTCTCTACCATGGTTGGGTAGAGTCAAGAAGTAAATCCTGAAAATAAGCTGGATTTGCAAAATGGATTGAGATTATTTGTGTGCCAATAAAGATGGTCATCTCAGCTTTGCCGCCTGTGCCGGTTGCTCTGTTTGTTAAGCATCGGGAGAACACTTCAAACTTATAACTTGAACCATATCAATCACAAAAAATAGCACCACTATTCACCAAATGCAGAGACAGATACAGTGCAGTTCTTTTGCGTTGGCGGGGATTGCCAAGTGGTTAGATCACTTGACTCTTGTTCAAAGGGTTCTTGGTTTGAAACCACCTTCAGACCTGTCACAAAGTGTGAGGAGAGAATTTGCCAACTCTCTGTAATTCCAGGCAAAAGGTAAAAAAGGAAAAACTAGGTGTGGTCACATAGAGAGGAAGGACCAGGGTCGCACTGCTTGATTAGTCTACCTATCCAGTGGGCCCTTCATTATTATTTATTATTATTATTATTTTTTCATTGCACATCAATCAATACCTTATGAAGATAGTAAGTTTATTTGCCTATTAACAACAACAGCATTCAGCAACTGATCTTTGAAGATGGATTATTCCTTTAGAAGGAACATATTTTGAGAAGTCACTTTGACAATTAATGTGAAATGATATTTTCAAAGGAGGACTGGCAACCAAAGTCTTTGCACGTCAGTGTTCTACCTCTGAGATATCAAGGCAGTAAACAGCTATTGTAACCAAGACATAGTGGTTCTACTATTGCAGGCTTGGCAGAAGTTGTCCATAATCTGTCTGGTTCAAGATAAACCAGTAGGTCTGGAGCATACCCCAGAAACATTTTGAAATCTAGATTCTCTCAGATGCATTTTGGTTCATTGTCAAATCAGAATTACGTAAAAATTAACCAAAATTCACGGTAAAAATTTAATGTTTTATGGAGGAATATTATTTTAAAAAAGCGACTTAGCCCAAACATTGATCCGGCCAAAGCCAAACCAACTAGACCGGTTCTACTGGGCCTGTACAGGTTATTTTAACAAGGGATGTCAGCCAACAATCTTTTGATATGGTTGAGAAGTAAACTTGAAAGACAAGGTGCAAGTCAAGGAAAAATCACTCTCTAAAATTCTCGTACGCTCTTAAAGGAAGTGAAATGCCCCTTGATGCAAGTTGTCTTGATTCACATACCAAAATCCTGTTTTCCTCTTTTGAAGCGGAATAACCTGAGTTACCGGATGCGGTGGCACAAATCAAGAAATAGGCTTCAGTTTGATCCAATCAAATCGCTCTTTTCAAAATCCAAACTGCTTCCGTCTAGAGAAAAATGAAATTTAACATCTGTTTGTTCTCATCGATTCATTGAAATATAAAATGAAAGGGCTGATATCAAAGTGAATTGACGTGTTATCTTTGAAAAATCTATCCATATATACATGTCACTTGCTTTAAGTTCAAACATGAAACAGAATTGAACTTAAAACAATTACGGAAGTTTCGGCCTGGTTCAGGGCACCTCAGATCGTGGTAAATTGGATGAATGGAGTCTCATTGTTTCCTTACTGGAATGAGGGTTTTCCATTCACAGATTCATAATGAAATTCTAATCATTTTGTTCTGAGTTATTTCATCTGGGATTTCGCTTTCTGTTTTATTGAAAATGAAACAAAGGTTCATCAGCTGACCGTTGTCTATTAAGTCATATGGATGAAAAGACTCAGATTTTAGAAATTCAAATAAATACACTAGCTACTAGAAGGTGCATGAAACCTTATCAAGATCATCATATGAATATGCATTAGATATAAGGACTTTTTCTGATGATCAAAATGCCGCGGTCCAATAGTTTCTCGAATTTCATTGATGGTTTCCGCTCTACGAGGAAGTCTCTCATTAAAAAGCAAAATATATGTGCACAAAACATTGAGGTTTGCGATTTTAATTCATTTGATAGTTGTTATGTACTGTAATATTTCGAAAATACCTCTTGTTCAGAACTTAATGCTCCTAATGCTTATTCAAGAGGGGGCATAGCGATAGGGGGTGTAAGTGGAAATGGGATATCAAAACTTGTTTTTTGAAGATGAAAGCTAATAATTTACCTCAATACTTTCAGACAGTAATGATTTAAACATACCACTTGTTTAAAAATCTATTTTTAGGGGGTCCTTTTTGAGATGGGACCTTTTTGAGAATTAGAGAAAGGTGCATGATCAAAAATTACGGAAGTGGATTGCCAAAACTTTATATTGAAAGCTTGAAAAGGCAATACTAGGCTAATTATTTACTTCAACCCTTTCTAGCTTGTTGTAGTTGTTGAAGATGGTTTGTCTCTGCGTTTGATGAGTGGTGGTGCGATTCATATCAATTAAATGGCGATATGAAGTGGAGCCCCCACAACTCGGTAAACAAGAGTGCTTACGTAGAACGGTAGGAGTCGTGGGTCATGCCCTGCCTGAGTCGTGTCATTTGACCCGATGTCGTTCGCCAGATTTTCCAAATCTTGCTTCTTCTCAAGCATCACTATGCCCTTCATTGCTAAATCTTTGTGGTGCATATTTTCAAAACTTTGATGACTTGATAACCTGTTTAAAACAAGGAGTTATTCGAAAATTTCAGCTGGGGAGCTTTTCGATGGGTGCCTTCAAATAATTGCCATACCCATTCAACTTCAACTGGTATCAACTAAATAGTTCTACCCATTTTTGCTTTTCTTGTAAGCTGTTCTTGTTTTTTAGCAACTTAAAGATGAAATTGGAGACATAAATAAAGATCTTGATTTGATGGATCAACTCGACGAGTCGTAAGTTAATTCTAAAGTTCTTTTGACCTTCTTCCCAAGGGCATGCCCTTTGCACGAAATTACGAGGGTTTATAAAAGTAAGGAATTGAAAAAGAATCGAAACTTATTCAAGGAATTTTTCATAGAAATTGGATTTCAGTTTCAATTTCATAGAGCAAGATAATATTTCCTTCCAAATGTATTTCAGCTGTATTATCTTGTTATTTGTTTTACCTAACAGAATCTTTAGAAAGGCTTTTGGCAAGAATTTACTATTAGCAGGTTTTGACTAGCTATATACACTCTTTTTTTATAAGAACCAGTAAAATTGGTTTGAAGCTGGCTGTTCTTGAATATTTCTCTCTTTTCAGCCTGAGATGTTCTTAGATTGTTCCTACTTTCATAATGCTTTGGAAGCCTGTTTTTGCTATCAGTTGTGTTAATTGTTGCAAATTTTGACTCTCTTCAACCATCTGATATATCTGTGTGCTGTCAATCTGCTTGTTTGTACTTGCTTGTGACTTATTTCTCAGTCTTATGGTTATTTTTTTAAATTCCTATATTGAGCTAAAAATGTTCAGCCTCGGTTTGTTCTTAGCTTGTTCCAAGATTTTGCAAAAATTTGAAACTTGTGTTCTTATAAAATGTTTCTTATGAAAAAGAGTATAATATATTAGCTATTACTCTTCGTGCCTTCTGTAAATGAATTGATGATAATAATGATAATAATGTAAAAACACAACTGTAAAATTCTCTTTTATATGTTGTGGGTTTTATATTCTTCTTTTCTGTAATTTTGGATAGTGGTTTTTCTTTTATAGTAATAATGATGATAATGCTAATGCCGATTTTAAGAGCAAATACGTTTCGTTAACCTTCATTTCTTATATTCTAGTACTCAATCAGAGAACACAGCAAAACTTTGGAATATTGGCAGAAAGAAGTTTAACATTGATCCCATGAAGGTATGATAGTTTTCCCAATATATTTAATGTTATTTTTATTGAATGATATTTTGATATTCAATTCTGTTACTTTTTTATGGATACATTGTTGTGTTTCTTTATCACTAACAGGTCCCTAAATACTAAGGGCCTCTTAAACCATCCACTTCAAAGCAATCAAAAGTTGAAATCTACTCTATTCTGATTTGAAATTAGAGAGAGTTAGAGAGCTATTTTTTGACTTCTTATTGATGATATATATTCTTATTTAGGGATTGGATTACTTGTACAAAAATTGCTTGATAAATTTGGTACCCGAAGAAGTCGCTGCTTTTCTCTACAAAGGAGAGAGTCTCAATAAAGTCAAAATAGGAGAATATCTTGGAGAAAAGTAAGTCTGACAGTCTTTCATCGCTACAGAACTTCAGGAATAACAATTATGAGCTTGAAATGTTTTAGAGGCTTGGATTGGGAAGCTTCAGTATGGGGGAGAAAACTGTTTCGTTTCTGCCTCGGAAAATTGTTGTTTATGGTGATTTTCAAGGAACTGCAAAGATTTGAGACGGTTAGGAAACAATATGGGGCTAATATGAAATGATTCTCAGGGACTATAAAACGATTCGTAACGATTTGGTACAATTATGAGACGATTTCCAACGATCTTCAAACTATTTGCAACAATTTTCCAACATAATTATCAAACTCTAGTTATATTGCAAAGCCTTAAAACGGTTTGAAAACGATGTTAAGGCTCAAATCAATGGCACTTTCATTCACTCAACCCATATTGGTTTATTTGAAGGTTTTTATTGAACAGATTTGTAGCCATGATTTGTTGATGATTTCTCACGTCATCTTTGCAGGAATGATTTCAATATTAGTGTTTTGAAACATTTTGTGGAGCTGCATGACTTTAAAGACAAGCTGCTGGTTACTGCACTTAGGTAAGTCTTATACCACAATTTCACGTTCATTGTTAACCTATTACTTTATATACTCTAGGCTCCTTTATAGCCAATCAAAAGCAATCAAATTATTGAAGTAACCAATCAGAGTCGTCCATTTGAAACCTGGTTTAGTTTAAACTTGTTTAACTTTCACTGTGAAAGTGGTATTACACATTTTCCATTTTATGAAAGCTTCAAGACGATAGAAATTACGAGGCTCCTCTCCAGGCTACTGCTTTAAGTTAATGGCTTGGTTTAGGGCAGTGGCTATCCCGCTACCTTTGGTCACAACGACGCGGGTTTGAGACACGGTGGAGGCATATGTCAATTGCAGTGGTCTGCTCTCGTATAATTTTATTACCTGTGTTAGACCATGCCTTATGATTTAATGTTAATATTACATGGATCTGAAGAGGGATTTAATCCGAAACACGGATAAATGTCTTACTGTGGATAAGCCAGGAGTTTGTGAACACATCAAGGTTACTGTGCTAACAGTTTGGATTGGTTTAGGACAGTGGTTAGCGTGCTTGCCTTTGGTGGATGAACCCGGGCTTTAGACATGGCGATGGGCTATTAGAATTGTGGTTGCCCTATTTGGAAAAAATATGATGTGTTTTGAATTCTGTTTGCAGGGACTTTCTGTGGAATTTTCGTCTGCCCGGTGAGGCTCAGAAGATTGACAGAATGATGGAAGCATTTGCTGAGCGATATTGCAATCAAAACGTTACTGAATTCAAAATACCAGGTAAAGTAAAAATATTAGCAAAGAATGATTGAATGAGACTTTTTTCCATACTTTTATGGGTAATGTGATTGCTTGAGCAAGAGTTCTGCATTGTTGCAAACACAAGTATCAAATTCTTTCATAAGTTCTTGCAAGCAAAATAGTATTATCCTACATATAAGAAATATGATTTTCAGCATCAGGACTGAGGCGTTTTTGACGGTTCTCAATTGAAATCAATAGGTGTTTCTTATAAAAAGTAGTGATATTAGAAATCAGGTCTGTGTTTCTTAAAACAGCGTTTCCTATATGTGAGACACTACTGTACTTGCTTTCAAGATTTTGATGCATTTGCTAACAAGGCAAGTTCTTGGGACTATTTCAAAGAAACTCAAGTCATGGTGAAAGGGGTCTATTTTCAAAACTGAATGTTTTTTAATGATATAATATTATACGTTTATTCCGGACTAGGCCTATGGCCTTTATGAAAGTCTCTTCAATTTATAAAATGCAATTGATATCAAAGGGCTTCCACAAGTGTTAAAGGTTAAAAGTAGTCAGGAACATGATTTGCTGGTAAACATTATTCGTAAAATAATTGGTAAAATATATTGAGTAAATATGGACATTTTTATTGATTTTTAATGAAATGTTTATTTTACAGATACTGCGTACGTGCTAAGCTTCTCTATAATCATGCTGAACACCAATCTTCATAACCCAAGTGTCAAAGATAAGGTGAGTTCTCATTTTCTTTTTTTGCCATTAGAGGCAGAAAGATTCATCACTGGTTGTTGAACTATATTCTGAAATGTATGAGTTCTCAAAGTAGAATGGTAGAAGATGGCTCAAGAATAAGAAATATAAAGAATGCTCAGAGTTGCACAAAGAATTTCAAGAGCAACGAGCAAAATATGAGTATGTGATCAAGAGACACAATCTCCTGACTATCACCACACTGGATGTCAAGCAACTTGCAAACTTTAGCAAACGATGAACAATAGCATATTCTAGTGTTTTAAAGACCACATGTTCACAGCAATATTTGGTTCTTGAACGCCAACAATGTTTAACCGTACATCATATGCCCAAATTTACAAGTTGTTGCAAAGCCAGTGTGGTGATAACTGGCAGGGGACTTTGGGTCTCTTAATTACATAATTATGAGTTCTCAAAGTATATATTTATGTAAAAATAATGCATCAGGGCAATGAATGAATCTCACAAATCTATGTATCTCACAAGTATTAAGCAAATTGATCGACCGCAGTAAAAGGGAACCCCCTATCTATTCATTCAGGATGTGGCGTGACTTCTAACCCTTATTGTGAGGCCATTAAACTTTCCATCTAACTCTTTATTATGATTGCTAAGCAGAGAAGTATTGAGAACCATTCCTAAAGTCTTTGGTATGACTCGACTAGGGATTGAACTCACAGCCTTCTAACTCAGTGTCGAAGATCCTACTACTAGACCACTGCTTAATCTGTATCTTCTCTTAGGTCTCACAAATGTAGTCTACCAATCGCCTGTTTTCTTTGTACATATGAAAGGATCCTGAAATCTCTCTCGAAACAGCCTATACTTGCATTTTTCATGCACCATGGCGCGCTTTGTGTTGAGAGCTTCTTCTGAGACTTTATCTTTTTCAGCTCACCCTCGACGGTTTCATAACCATGAACAGAGGAATCAACAATGGCGAAGATTTGTCAGCTGAATTGCTCACGGTAATCAAATAAACTATTTGTTCAAATCATTACGTGTGCTGTCTAAATTTCAGCTTGTTATTATAAAAAATCCTACCAATCCCTCTGAATAATGTCAATCCGTCTCGTCAAACAACTCTTTGATTGGTATATATAAGACATCGCGCCGGCATGAGCTACGACGGGTCTTGGGGCAATTTGAGCCAAGTTTATTTCGCAAAAAGTGGGCTATTTAGTATCAAATTACCCATTCTAAGCGGAAATTATAGTAGAATAGTATTATTTTAACCGTAAACTACTGATCTTAGCAGAGGAGATAATTCAATTTGTTATCTGATGTTTGAACAAGACGTTTTCTCTACTAAAAATGTCAATTAAAGCCATTAAAAATGTTAGAAGGACCCTCAAGTCGCTATGGGCCTCCGGGTAGTTGCCCTGCCCCCCTCTCGGTTGCCCTGATTTTCATGTACTAACCATCAATATCGACATCAACATCAACTCCAACCCCCCTTGCTCCCCCTCTCGGTTGGCCTAATTATCATGTAGTCTTATTTGTTAAAACTTACAAATCTTATCTTGTTAGGAATTATACGAGAGTATTCGAGACGAACCTTTCAAGATACCCGAGGATGACGGTAGTGATCTAACAAAAACATTCTTCAATGCAGAACGGGAGGGCATGCTTACTAAAGAAGGTATTATACAGTATCTTTCTCCACTTTCTTTCTCTTGATCGACAATACAGCAGAGTCTATTATCTAGGAAACCGTATTTTAAGAAACTGAAATGATAAAATAGGCCTTCTAAAATTTTGCTTCTGGAATCTATTGAATTTGATTGCTGAAACATAAGCCTGTATCACAAGATACGTCAGTTGGGCCTCAAATTGTAACCCCTCAAGAGTCCTGACCATAGCTTCGAGCACTCTTTATCTAGCGTAGATAAAAAAAATTCAACCCCATCAGTATCTAATATTTGTAACAAAGTTTTGATACAGTAGCATTTTATCTTCAGATGTAAAATACAGATGTACAGAGCGTTCTGTGATAGATATTTTGATGAAAATGATACAACGAAGGGTATTTAAAGATTTTGTGTCTAACTCTTTTTTGTTCTGAGCTTGCAGCGATTAAAACTTGGTCTTTGTATTTCTAAAGGTGGATTACACAAGTCCTGGAAACCTCGATACTTCATATTGAAAGACAATTGTTTATATTATTTCAAAAATAAAGGGGTAAGTTGGATGATATTCATTTTTGTTTTTATTAAATGTTTGTGTTTATGGTCTTTGGATGTAATTATGCTTATGAACCTATAAAGTTAATGAAATGATTTTGATTTTTGTAGGATAAGGAACCAAGAGGTATCATCCCATTAGAAAATCTGAGAGTTCGAGAAAACCAAGAAATAAAACGAAAGGTGAGTGAATAATCTTAAGTGTATTTTCTTAATGACAATGATAATAATGATAGCTATAATTAAAAACTTCTCTTCCTTCTAATGATATAGTTATTTAATGTTACTGTCAAGATAGTACAGGGACTAAATCAAACTAACGTAAAGTAACATCAAGTTACATCAAGTATGACCACTCTTGACATTTGTAACTTTTATATTTTTCTTTGAACACTTTAATTTAACAGGACCCTTAGTGATAGCAGTAAAATCTTTACTGAAAAGGTTATCCTGTATAAATATGATACATTATTATCATCATTCTTATTATTTGTTATTATGTTTATTGATGGTATAAGAGCAGCAGCATACATTTTCAAGGAACCAGGCTATTGTTAATGTTTTGGAATGGTTGGCAGAAGTCTTAAGCAAAGAGTTTGAATTTCTTTCACTTTTTTAGTTTGTTAGTTATTGCTTTTTCTTAAAGAACTCTTCTTTTTTCAGTTTTGTTTTGAAATATATGCTCCGAACAGTGGCACCGTGATTAAAGCTTGTAAAACTGATTCTGATGGCAAGGTAGTCACTGGTAAGTGAAGATTCGTATCTTTATTATAGCTAGAAAAATCGAAAGTATTTTGAAGCAAAAACTTAGATTATACTTCGTACATTATACGTCTAACATTTACATGTCTGACTCTCAACAGAGTAGTACGTCAGAAAGAGAACGAAACAAAAACCTGGTTAATTATTATAACCGAATGTGGATCTTATTTGATTGGGCTATTTCGATCTAAATCTGGGTATAATAATTCGTTAGGTTTTTGTTTTGTTTTCTTTCTTATGTATTACCCTGTTGAGTGTAAGACGAAAAGCTGAAGTAATCTTTGTGTTCGTTTCAGTATGTTTCCAATAATTCTGGCTGTATTGAAGTTTTGTACCGATCAAAGACTGTTATATCTTTTATTCGAGAACTTTTTAATAGATTTTTATTCCTGAATGAACAAGAAATTCGAGAAACTGAGTTCTACTTCGGTGCTTATGTTGTCTTTACGTCGTTATACTCTCTCACATCACTTCCCTTAATCCCAATTGTTAGCATCTTTCTTTCCTTACGTGTACTTGCCGTGTTAGCCCATTGTATTATTTTGGTTTGTATTTATGAATATACATAGTCAATGATTAATCTTTAGCCTAGATGTAATATTGTAGAGTCTCTTTTCGCGGAATTGAACATCCCAGCATGGACAAGTAGGAAATGTTTACGAATCATTTATGAGAGCTTTGATTTAGGCCATATGATGTAATTGTTGATGCTGTCAGACAACATAGAACTAAAACCCTCCCTGAGAATTTCTTATTCAAGAATTAATTGATATTATCACACGTATATTCTAGATGTTAATAAATTATATTTTTTAGGCCATCATGATATTTATAGAATATGTGCATCTTCTGCTGAAGAACGAGATAACTGGATAATCGACATCACGTAAGTACCCCGTCTTTTACAACAAGTCTTTGTTGATTTACGAGTGGTTAGAGTACTTGACCCTTAGGGTCCCGGGTTCGAAACCTACTTTAGACCTGTCACAAAGTGTGAGGAGAGAATTTTCCAGCTCTCTGTAATTCTAGGCAACAAGGCAAAAGGAATCACGAGGTGTGGTCACATCGAGAGGAAGGACCATGGTCGCACTGCTCGATTAGTGTTTAATGAGTATTTTAGCTTGTTCAAAATGCTATAATAAGTTTCTCATTCAGCAATAGTTAGAATTGTGGAGTTGGACATTTTTTGTGAGCTGTCTTGATAAAGCTGTGGCCATTGTATTTATGGCCTAGTCACCAAACTTATGCTAACACGACACCATTTTGAATTTGGCAGTAATACTAAAAGAAGGCTAGTTGATATCGAGACAATTTCAATATCCCCCCCCCCCCTCAAATTAGGTCTGCTATTCTGACCTTTGTGACTTGACTATTAGTTAAGCCTCCTTGTTTTATTTCAAGATTTTTCGATTTTTAAGTATCTCCTGTCCTCTTTTTTTCAGGAATAGCATCACGAGAGACCCATTCTATGAGATGCTTCAAGCACGTAAGAAGAAAGCAACTCACCTGCTACAAGGATCCTGATCTTGAAGTTGTGAATTGCTGATGTTCGTTTCGAGTCCAGAACGTGTGATGTTTCCCTTCTAGAATTACCCTGATAGTCGAAGCCTGGACAGTCCTGTGTTTGGTTGATACAGTTTCAGTGGTGAGAGAAAGATATCTGATTTTTTCTTCGAAGTCTGTCAGGAAATACCAGACAAATTTACGTCCTGAAATCAAGTGTCCAGAAAAATACCACCTGAAAGTTTTGTTAATTAATATAGATGCCTTTTTAAAAGTCTGCTTATACCACGAATTTCATTGTAAATACAATTTTTCTTTTAATAGTTTTGGTCAATTTTATGGCAAGGATTGATATGTTGTCTAGCTTAGGATTTCTTCAGGTGGATGAGCGGTAAGGGTGGAAGGGTTCGAAGGAGAGAGAAATTGCTAGAACGGACGGTTGCAGGTACACAATTTACTTGCTGCCATATCTAGATGGGCTTTTTTGATTTGCAAGCCTTGATAAATTTAACATTTAGATTATGAAGGGTGCTTATACATGAAGGCTCTATTAGACATTGTGCAGACAGATTTACCATCAAGTTGCAGGGACACAAAAGTTAAAAGTTAAAGGGGCCCTTACTTGAAGAGTAGAATGATGAACGAGAAACACTTGCACTCCTGAACCAAAGGGATACTGCAATGGGCCTAATGTTTAGATATCAAGAACCTGACTAGTGATTCATGCACGAATATCCATCCAAACAAATCAACCTAAATATTCCAACCCTGAATGTAAACGAGTAAAACATGGACCTAATATCTTGAATAGCGACCTGGCCTAACTGGTGGACATTCATATACATTCACAACTACTCAAATCTCAACTGCATAAATCATACTCCATCCATGACATAGGCTTATTTTCAACCTCATCTCCATGTGGTCTCGATGTCACATTCCCAGGATGTGGCCACACCTTGGTAATGGCTGAAGCACCTAGTCTCTATTAATTTTTTGTATTTTTTTTCGATTTATGAAAGCCCAACCTTGGGTGCCTAAAAGCTAACGCGGTCTGTTGTGATTTCAGACGTTCTTAAGCTAGAATGTGCATTTTAAAGATGCAGTTGAACCTCCATCAACGGACACTTCCATGAAATGGACACTTCTATAAAACGGACAGATACTGGAGTCTCAAAATTCACATAGTCATTATAAGCAACCTCTCTACAACGGACAAAAGAATCGGTCCTAATGGTGTCCGTTATATGGAGTTTCCACTTTAGAGTTTTTTATTTAACAAATGTATGGTTGTGCATGTGATGGCATGTTTTTTTATTCCTTTTAAATCTTAGATGATTTTCATGATGATATTAGAAGGGACATCTGTAAATTGTTGCTGCGAATTTAAAGGTTTAAAAACGAATTTTCACGATTTGCTAATGATCTGAAAGGATTTGCCATCATTTGAGAGGATTTGGCGACCAACTCTGCGATCGAGAAGTGATTGCCAACGATTTTGGACGCTTCTAAACGATATGAAGCATTTTGAATCCATAAAATCGTTCCAGAGTCCACCGATTTTGTGAGATAAACTTGCAACAATCATTTGTGAACGACCCTTAAGTATTATAATGATAACTTTCACTATTCAAGTTATTTTATGGCTGTATTTTTTTAAAAATATTGTTAGATTAATTCTGACTACTTTAACCCCGAAAGAACAGTACGCTCTTTGATGGATGCTCTCTTATGAAAAAACTCTGTTATCATTTCAACCAAATGTCCTTCCCATCAGTGGTTCGACTTACGGATGTTTATACCCAGGGCAGGGCTGGTATTTTGCATCATCAAAGAGTTTATTGTTCATATATTTTGTGAAGAAGGCACATTTATATTTTGTGCATATGAATCTTATGTTAAATGTTTTTACGTTTTATATCATGCTGTAGAATTTGAATGGAATATTAATTTACCAATGAAGTTCTTATGTTAGCCTATATACTCAAGGGACTAAGTGATGGGTGAAGTCCTGGAGAATTTTGAAAGGATTTAGAAAGGTTTTGAAAGAGATTGCATGGTTTGAATTGTTTTACAACGAATCCAGCGATCCAGGGAGGAATTTTTACTCTCTTCTCTTTTTATAAGAACCAATGAAATTGGTTCGAAGCTGGCTGTCTTTATGTATTCCTCCATTTCCAACCTGAAATTTTCTGAATTCCTGGCCTATCTCAGATAACAGTAGGCTGTCGATTTGCTTGTGGCAGAACTCGAGGCTTTAGTTCTTGAAAAATACTTCTTTTAAAAGAAAAGAGGGTAAAAGATTCGAAACGACTGGCAGCGAATATGAAGCGATCTTCAGAATTCTTGAAACTTATTTACATGAAAAATTCGTATGAAGGGGCGAGTCACTTCAATTACGAGATTTTCAAAGATTTCTAAGATTTACGGTGATTTTTATAGATTTCTAAGATTTTCAGAGATTTTTCTCATATTTACAGACCAAATTGATGAAGGTTTTGAGAATATTAAAGATTTTTAATGATTTTTAAGCCAAATGTGTATAAGATCTTTTTGAATGATTTGCCCCTTGAATGCAAGCCTACAGTGAGCACAGTGGGGTGCACCCGTAAACCAACTGCTTGGCTGCGTTCAGCTAGAGAGGTTTGACAGGGTTAGTTCGTAACCATGAATCATACATCCAAGTAAGAATCGAGAAGGAAATGCTACCAGAAACTGATTTCAAAACTAACTGACTAAATTTTAGTATTTACTTCCATCCCGTTTCTAGTTTCGTTTGTGACGCTTTATACTACGTAAGAGGAAACCCAACCCAGTGCAACCCAGTATTGACGTTTTACCGATTGTTTCTTTTTTATTGGAAACCATTCATAGATTTAAAAAGAACCCACAGGATGTACATGTTTTTTTATTAGGAACAACCGTTGAAAGAAATACTAGGCTGAAATTTTAGTCAGAATGTTCTCGTATTTTTAGAATTAGTTTGGAGGAAAGGGCAAATACTCACTCAGATATAAGCATAACTAAAACATACTTTAAATATTAAATACTTGGCAAAGAGAACAGCGAAAATAGCGGCTATTGCATTAAAGTAACATATAAAAGTTTCTTAGCAATTATTTGCCAGTTTGGAGTATCTTAAATTTCTTACTATTTGAGAGTCAAGGCTTATTATAACGAGATTTTCTATGAGAATACGTATACTGTTTAATACTTGAATGCACACAGTTTTAAGATTTTCACTTCGATATCGCTCTTTGTACTCTACAAAGATAGTATAGAAATCTAAGTATTCAAGAAATACGTTTTTGCGGTACGAATAATGCGGTGCATAATTGAAGATAGACAGTATAAAAAGCAAAATTCCAGAATACCCAGAGCGAAAAAGTGTTTCAATATTGAATTAGACTTTTGTTTTGTGGCATGAAAGTTACATCGTTTCCCTACCAAATATGTACACAGAAAGCATCGAAAAGCAAGGGAGGGCACGAAAAGGACATTCATTGAAACACAAAGCAGCTTTAGCCTTTGTTCTGAAACGCTGTTTAGCCCATTCAAATTTTAGTCTTGAGTGCAACAAAGAAGACATAAGAATGGCCTAGCCACACCTCCATTAGCAAAACAGACTTTTATTTCTTTCTAGTTTGTCTTGGCCTTATAAGGATTTCATGGAGTTTATGATTTCATGTCTCAAATTTTGATAAAATGTATATTTTCAAGCTTGTTAAGTAAGCATAAACAGTTTGCTGTTTCAAAGAGAGACCAGGGCTGGATGAAAAATAAGCAACTTTGAGGGCTGAGACCACAAAATATTTAGGCCTATGCAACTTTTGGAAGGTTCTTTGAAATTGCTCATTTTATTCATAAACGAACCTTATCAAAATATCTGGACTGTTACTCTCAAGGTTTGGTTATATATAACGTTTTGATTGAAAGAGTTGATAAAATTCCATGTAACTACTGGGCTTGGCCTAAAAACTGACATAGCAATAGCAAATTTGGCCTTCCTGAACCCAACACAATCTTTTTTATAGCCCTACAAGAGAATTTCATATCTGTCTTTCTTCATTGCTATAGGAAACAGGAAAGGCCAGAAAACCTGGAAGTACAATAGAAGAAGCTTTAGAAAAGCAAAAGTTTCAAAATGTATAATCTTATAAAAAAGAGTGTATCCAGATCCCAAAAAATGTTAGGCTTCTCGACCACAACAAAAGATTATTATACAGTTATCCATAAATGACTCGCCAAGCACAAGATTCCTGTCTAGTCAATGTCGTGAGAAGACAAAAGAATTTTTCCTTTTGTCACATCCAAAACAAACAGAAGCTTAACGGTACAGCCCTACTTTTCAGAGAATTCCAAAATATTAACCCAGAAAAATATTGTAGGCCTTGGCCTAATGTTTTTATTTAACCGGAGCTGCGATCTAACAAATCTAAAGCTTGCAGCTTACTAAAAAGACCTGCTCAACACTGAGTTGCATAATTCAGTTAAAGAAATTTTGTTGCTCTTCCTTCATCCTTCTTCGGCTTTAGAACATTTCTTCATAGAAATTCATAATCAACGTCCTCATGATTCACTTAAGAAATGGAAGACAATATTTGTATAAAATGTTTTAATGTTTGTTGACCTTAGGCAATAAAATTCTAAACAAAACATTAAAAACGTTACAAATTGTTAAAATAGGAAATTGATTTCCTTCATAAATTGTTAATGCTAGGAACTTTTTGGGATTTCTATTGATGTCCAATTTCCTTGTTCACTCTCGTCTTTTTGTTCGATGAAATTAGGTGGGAAGAGGCAAAAACTGAAACAGACTCTAGGGCCCCACCTTATTGAGTCAAATTTTAGAGTTTGCTTCCATAAAATCTTTGGGAAATTAGGGTATTAGAAAATCAAGGGAGAACTTATAACTAGAGAATGAATTAACCACGGTATAAGACTGAGCTTAGAAATAGTGAAAGATTATTGAAGTTGTTTTATCTCCTTGTTCGGTGAGAAGGGAGAGAAACCAGGGCTACGGGCTTGAGACCTTATTTAGGCCATACTGCATTTCTGGAGGAAGTTCTGGCTTGCGTCAGAGAACTGTCCGATTGTCTTGGTTTTGAATAATTGCTTGCAGATTCAGCCAATCATGAAGCAGGTATTCTACTTCTGACCAATCAGCACTCGTTATTCTGAGTTTTCTATCTCAGTCAAACACACAAGACGACCGTTATATCCTTGTTTGGAATGTAAAATGCAGCGTATAAACAACCAAACGCACGCAAACCGGATATTGCCAAATATGGTTCGATAGACAGTGACTCTATCACATGGCTTGGCTATAGATATCGTGCCATGAAAGGCAAGCTATCATCCTATTCGAAGTGAAACTTCACTGAGGGAAGACGTTCGTTACTGTTGAGCATTTCTTGTGTTATTTTACTCCTAAACTTTAAACATGGGTGATGAAGATGTAGCCGCTCTTGTCATTGACAATGGATCTGGTATGTGCAAAGCTGGTTTTGCAGGAGACGATGCTCCAAGAGCCGTCTTCCCCTCCATCGTTGGACGACCCAGACATCAGGGTGTGATGGTTGGTATGGGTCAAAAGGACTCGTACGTCGGAGATGAAGCTCAAAGCAAGAGAGGTATTCTCACTCTGAAATACCCCATCGAACACGGAATCGTCACTAACTGGGATGATATGGAGAAAGTGAGTGTTTGCCTCAACATTTACTCTGATATTTTTGCAATAAACCTCGTCAAAACTGTTTTCGTGTCGAGCTTCTCGAAATTTCTTTAACTCATCACGTCTCTTTCCTTCTTGTAGATCTGGCATCACACTTTCTACAACGAACTTCGAGTTGCACCAGAAGAACATCCCGTCCTCCTCACTGAAGCTCCACTGAATCCCAAGGCAAACAGAGAGAAGATGACACAGGTAAAAACAGTTTCCCTATTCAAAATTTCTTCTCGATTCTGACAACGCCCAAATGTTGGGACCGGCCTAAACGACCTTCCGGGTCAGCTGATGGTATGGATGGTTGGTGTTGTTCGTTGTTACCGAAATATACACTGTAAAATCTTGGCAAAACAACGATTTAAGTTTTAGTAAACTGTAAAGTGCATTTTTCTAGCATTTTTAGAAGAAACTGTTTGAAACTTGGGCGTCTATTAAAGTTTTTCTTAGATTGAATTGCCCCACCTTGTTTTCGCTTGGCTGCGTGCGGGTAAGAAAGAGAGAATGAAGGCGTGGTTTTTCATTCCGCAGAATTCTTTCTCAATTCATACTCAGTAAAGATGAAATGAAACTATTTCTTCGACATAATCGTAAAGCCACAAAGATTTTCGAGTTGAAAACTTGTATCTGATGAATTATTATGGGGATTAAAATTCTGCGGTGAATTTCTTACAAGCTTTAAATTTCATGGATAGGTGAACAGGGTGTTCCAGACACGCTAGGTACTGCAACATGTTCTATCATTTTAACCATAAGATCTTTTTTGTTTATTTGTTTTGAAATGTCAACTTCCTATTTTTCAGATCATGTTCGAGACCTTCAACAGCCCTGCAATGTACGTCGCAATCCAGGCTGTATTGTCCTTGTACGCCTCTGGTCGTACCACCGGTATTGTCCTCGACTCTGGAGATGGTGTCAGCCACACCGTACCCATCTATGAAGGTTACGCCCTTCCTCATGCCATCATCCGTCTGGATTTGGCTGGACGTGACTTGACCGACTACCTGATGAAGATCCTCACCGAGAGAGGCTACTCATTCACCACCACCGCAGAACGTGAAATCGTCCGTGACATCAAGGAGAAACTCTGCTATGTCGCCCTCGACTTCGAACAGGAAATGCTGACTGCATCCACCAGCTCCAGCTTGGAGAAGAGCTACGAATTGCCTGACGGACAGGTCATCACCATCGGAAACGAGCGATTCAGATGCCCAGAAACCCTCTTCCAACCTGCCTTCATTGGTATGGAATCTGCTGGAATCCACGAGACCACCTACAACTCCATCATGAAGTGCGATGTTGACATCAGGAAGGACTTGTACGCCAACACTGTCTTGTCTGGAGGCACCACCATGTTCCCAGGTATTGCTGACAGAATGCAGAAGGAGATTGCTGCCCTTGCACCATCAACCATGAAAATCAAGATCATCGCCCCACCAGAGAGGAAATACTCTGTATGGATCGGAGGATCCATCTTGGCTTCCCTCTCCACCTTCCAACAGATGTGGATCTCCAAGCAGGAATACGATGAATCCGGCCCATCCATCGTCCACAGGAAATGCTTCTAAGCACAGAACTCTGTTCTAATGAACAAAATGCTCCTTTCAGTTCGAACGTGACAATCCCATCCTCTACATAAATAGTTGATAATGCAGTATTTATGATAGGGTTTGATTTTTTATCATGCTTAGACAAGATAGGTTCAATTGCCTCAGCTGAATCAATTTGCTGGTCTGTTAAAGGTTGATGCCATACGGATTTACAAATGGTATGGCAGCCTTTTGAAAAATCTTGTCTATGCATGACATCAATAACTTTGTGCAATCGTTAACTATTTATGTTGAGTACATGTAATTGTAAATTTCTAAATATGCAGTTATTTTTGAAGACAATTTTTAAATCCATGTTTATTCTCTTTTTGACTGTCTACTTGCCTACTTGGTGGTCCAACAAGAAATTAAAGGGGTTTATGAGCCTGGGAGTCCAAAGAAATATTTGGCACACTTAAACTATAATGAGGAAGCGAGTTCAGTGACAAGAAAAGTTTGGAAAGCTGAGGAATATTGTGAGGCTGGTCATGTTAAAAACAATTTGCCCATTATGTCAGTCGACTAGGGTTCTTTAAAGCTTAAGGTCTCCACAATTTATTGTATCTATAATGAGGAAAAGTCTTGGACATCCCCTTGTTCCTTAAACTTTTAGGTCTATTCCAGGAGGTTGTGGTTAATTGTTCTGCCTGGATCTTGGTTTATTCCACTTTTAAAAATGATAGGATTGATGTTGCAAATTCTACTTCTTATTATCAAGTCTACGTACCATACAAGGTGGTTCTTTTCAACCCTTTGGTGCTCAGCATCCCCCTACATAATAATAGATTTACTATGCACCACGTGCTGACAGATGACATATTTGGGAACTACATACAGGGTAAGTGTCCCTTACCCTTTGCTCTCTTAGAATTTAGATAGCAAAAATTAAAACAATGTTTTGTTACAAGCTTAACTATATTCAACCATACTGCAGGTTGAGAATAATAATTGACACACTAACAATGACACCCATACCCGTCTGATACTACTTAAAAAGTGACTTGTGGGGGACGAGAGTTGCTAGTAATAAAAGTGAAAGTTGAATTCCAAGACGAATGCTCAGCCAATCGTCTTTCTGGTCGGCAAACTATCTTTTCGTACGGAATGATGCTTCCAGAGTCCAGACTATTTCTACTAACTTGATAGTATAGTGATTCTGGCAAACTGTGGTCCGGCCTTTAGTAGGGTGATAAATGAGATTCAGATAGACATTCACTTCCAGTTTCATTTCAGTATTCGCAAGGATGGTGTCATTTTGTTCGTGAACAACACCAGGAAATGGGAAGAAATGGGAGGACTTTTTTCTAAGAAACCACAATCAAAGCCAACCCCGAAGATAACTGAGCAAGACAGGGCTGTTCTAGTAAGTTTTAGAACTATCACTTTCATTTATGGCCAAAAGAAAGACTGTGCAATCTGTCTATCACACTTAGGCCCTCTGAAAAGCAGCAGCAAAAGAAAAGGATGCCTAATCAAGTGGCAGAGATGGCTGAGTGGTTAGATCTCTCGACCCTTGTTCAAAGGGTCCCGGGTTCGAAACCACCTTCAGACCTGTCACAGGAGAGAATTAAGCAAAAAGGCAAAAGGAATCACGAGGTGTTGTGGTCACATTGAGAGGAAGGACCAGGGTTGCACTGCTCGATTAGTTATCCAATGACTTTGGCTATTCACCGATAAAACGGGTTAGATTGTGTATAGGGGGAGAAATCCAGCATTTTTTGGACTCTAATTACCGAATGAACTTTATATATGTTTGCAATATGATTATACAAGATAGGTCCAATGCTATCCCCTCCTTAGAGCATGGATCTTTTAATTAGTTGATCTGTGACCATAGAAATGTTCAAATGGTATTTATATTATCATGTTCTTGAACTGAAATAGATCTGGAATTCCTCCCCTGTGTAGAATCCAAACTGGTCAAAGCTTTGACCAGATGAAAGTTTCTAAAAGACAAGGTTACTTCAACAGGCTGGCCAGGCTGGCTCACAGTAGCATGATAGGTCCATTCTGCAGGTCAGAAGGGCAAGCATGTTCTCATTGTTGTTAAAAAAAGCTAATTCAAAGGCTCAAAAATAAAATTTAAATCTTCTTGTATCTTGGCCTCTCTGCAAACTCCTTAAACTTTTTCATTTTTGTTTCCTCTTTGTTGTAGGTAGAAAATTTTAAATCTGCCAACGGAAACTTTGTGCCGGGATCAGAAGTTTTGTCTCAACATCGATTTGTCAATTTGTTTTAACACAGAGGAATTTTAAAGTTATTTTTTCCATTTCTAGTCATTGAAGCAACAGAGGGATAAACTCAAGCAGTACCAGAAGAAGGTGGGTAAAGATTTTTGCTGCTTTATCATAATTTCCTTCAAGATTTGGCAGACCTTATCTGACTCAAGCAAATGATTCAAAATTGAAATATTAAATACTAACTTTCTTCGAAAAATCTCTTTCTTCAAAAGAGAGAATTTGAAAAGTAAACTCTTGCTTGATATACAGTACATGGGGTAATGTATGAATTGTGTGATTTTTGGAGGTGATATGAGAGGTCATTCTGCTTAACCACATGTTTGCCACTCTTTATTCTTGATAACAAGGCCTGGGTAAACTTAACTTGAACAAAGAGGGTTGATTAACCAAATCAAAAAAACTGCTCTATCCTTTACTCATTTCAATCAGCCCCCTTTCGCAAGGCTCTTTAGCAATGCCCAGCCCTAATAACTTGTATGAAAGCTCAATACAAAGCAATTTAGAGAGCAGATATTATGTGTGTAATAATTGACTAGCACACACTATCATTTCTTAAGAATTGTTTCTTTAAAAGCTTGAGACTACAATAGAACAGGAATGTGATCGATTTGTTTCTCATTTAACACTTTGGATTTATTTTAGATAACATTGAACTTGGAGAAAGAAAGAAATGTAGCCAAAGAATTACTAAAAGATGGAAAGAAAGAGTAAGGAAAAATTCTAGTTCTTGTTATTCTACTTGCTGGGTCTTTGTGACTTCGTTTTACCATAAGAAGTCTGTGCTTTGGCTCTCCTTAACAGTACTCAATACATACAAGTAGTTTGTACATCTCCTGAGAACTGGGTAACCAGTAACCACAAAACAGGTTTATCAAGTCCCTGAGTTTAGTTTCTTTAGACTCTTTTTTTCTCAATATATAAGTAGAGTGTGATATATCACACTGATCTCAAAAGAAAGACTGGATCAATCATCTGTAGTTCAGAAATGAAGCGGATTTGCAGCCATATTGGGAGGTCCAATTCAATACATTGAGATTACACTGGGGATTGCTTTCTTCTTTGATGATTTTTTGGAATTTTATAAATGATCAGCATAAGACTGGACAATTATGCAGGTTCTGTTAACAGAGAATCAAGTCAATATGATTTCTTTGGCGGCCATATTGGGAGACCAAGTGGATGCCGGAGCAATTGGCTTCAAACATTTGGCTTCAGAAAGAAAAGAATGATCTATCAAGTCTTTATTTTGAGATCAGTGAATATATCATTTGTGAAGAAAAGAGTTTAGAGACTAAACTTGTCATATTTACAAAGTCTGGAGATGTACTGATTTGTGGGCAACCATTAACCGGATTCAAAGAGAAGCAGACTTTATTCTCTTGACTCTTTTGTTCACAAAATATTTACCAAAGGGCATTCCACTCCCTTTCAAAGTGTACCAGATTTTTCAAGAACAAAAGGAGCTCCAGTGTTTTTCTAGGGATTTTCATTAAAACAATAGGATTTTTAGGGAGTGATTTGCCCATCAATATTTACGGTACCATAGAAAGTCACTGTTTCAATTTCTAGAAAAATTGTGTTCAAAGCACAATACAACTTATTAGCAGTATTAAGGTGACAAATTTTTATTCATTAATCTCTACAAGCCTGTTTCATGTTTCTACCAAAGACTTTAAACTCATATCTGTAAGCCTATGTTATGAAAAATCTGTTTTTTAAGGCGATAACAAAGATTTTAGTTGATAGTATCCCTGCAGAATAGCTATATATTCTAAAACTTTTTATTTCAGTTTTGAGATTAATTTTTGAGTAAACAATTTTTCTAACATTATTCAGAGTAAGGTTGAATAATAAGAAACAAAAGATACAAACAGATAGACAGAAAAAGAAGCAGGATTTGGAAAATCTGGAGATAATCATCTATAATAAGCTTTACCTCAAGTTTTCTACTCAACCCTATCCAGTGATTGATGGTGGCAATGTCCTCCCCTGTTTTGGAAATTTGCTGCCTTTTGGCAGGGCCTGTTTACTTGTAAGGACCTGGGAAGTCTCTACATTTGGGAGATGATGTTGCTATTGGTTTGAAAAAATCTGGGACAGAAGGGTAATTTCCAGGGGGTCAAAATTGTCTCAAATAATCACCATTAATCGTAAAGATCTTATGCGTAATACTTATTATTCTATTGTTATGAAACAATCAAGATATTTCTCAAAAATTTCATTGAGGTCACAGAAGCTACAAGAAACAATTAAATTCATACGTCCGGCTAAATTGCAATAAGCTTTAGATTAAAACTCTCTGAAAACGATTAAAGTATAAGAATGCAGATTATTGTATCCTCTGATGCATGTGCAGCACGCAAAGCAGCATCGATGAGTGTTTTCTGATGCAAATCAATTATTCTATAATATATTTGAGATGTATTTTCTTGAAAAGATGCTGACCATTGACTGCCTATCAATGTAAACAGATATTTTATCGATTTTCTCCCCAAATTTTACGTCAGTTGCAAAAACAGTAATGCTTCATACGATTATGTGTTGTGCACTGAAGAGAGCCTTAATCTACAAGTTTTCAAGGGGTTCAGTAACTCTTATTCATAGTTACGTATGGAAAGTTTCATATTTTTAATCAAAGGGGACGAGTGGTACTCGGCTGTGAAAAACTAGGCCTTTATTAGCAAGACAAGGCAGCCTGTTAAACGTATAATTTAGTTGTCTAATAAGCCTTTGTGCGCTTACACTCTTTTTTTTATAAGAACAATTTTATAACAACACCAGCCTCAAATTTGGCCAAAACTTAAGAACAAGCTAAGAACAAACCGAGGCTGACCATTTTTGGCTCAATATGAAAATTCGAAATAACCATAAAACTGAAAAATAATTACAAAACAAGCAGATTGGCAGCGCACAGATAATGACAGATTGTTAAGAGAGTCAAACTTTGAACCAATTAACACTATTGATAGCAAAAAAGGCTTCCCAACCATTATAAAAGTAAGAATAATTTAAGAACATTTCAGCTTGAAAATAGAAGAATATTTAAGAACAGCCAGCTTCAAATCAATTTTACTGGGTCTTATAAAAAAAGAGTGTAGACGAGGTCCTGCTGTGTTCGTTGCTTCTTTTACAATGGCTATGGATTTGAATATGGCTGCCTATTTGAAACTTTCTGACGGTTTCCAAAGTTACCCACGCAGCTGGTGAAATGGGCCTAAATGCACGCCATCTGCTTTATCTTTTTTGTACACGTTTTTTCTTTTATAAGAAACCTAGCTTGGGTCTTAGTACTAAAAGTTTCTTAATTTTTCACCATTTTCTAGTACTAAAAGTTTCTTAAAAGTTTCTTATCTTTAGATATGTACTTAACATCATATTTTGCATTTTCCCTCGCATATTTCTTGTATTGAAGTTTCTAGTACGACAATAAGACAAGTAGACCCTACATCCTGTGTTCCTCTAAATAAAAACGTGTAGCAAACTTAAATCAAGCAAAAATGTATTGTTGACATATTACTTTCTGGCTCAGAAAGTCCTCTTAATTTTTTTCGGAGTTTCTTAAAGATATTGATGTAGTTGTAAAAGTTTCTTAAATTTTTGGGGCTGTAGTACTAGGTTTCTTATAAACCGGTTTCTTATTAAAAAAAAAACGTGTATTCTCAGTCAGCCCAGCTCTTGTTAAGCTTTATATAGAGCACGTGTGTATTAAGGAAATCCCCAACGAGGCTTATCCTTTTGCTACCATATGTCTATGTTAACTATTCACTTAGAAAGAAAGAGACTCAAAAGACAAGACTCTCCATATAGACAAGTCTGTTTCGTGGTCACCCCCTCATCAGTAAATTTACAGAGGCTCTTTCTTCCTGAGTGTTTATAGCTCTACTCTTTGTATTGAGCACTTTGATGGCAAACCAACTCACAAACTTCGTATGTAACATATTCTGTATTACTATAAAAATACTCTTTGCAAATATTCTTTGCAGGCTCTCGATATTCTAAGCTTTTGAAATGTTCAGCCTCAAAATTTGACTCGAATCAAGGGCATCCTTCGATTTCGGATACATCACAAGGACAAACAATGAACATGCAGAATATCATGAAACATATTAACATACGATCTTGTCTATGCAAGATTAAGAAAACATCTAAAAGTTTTGGCGCACATAAAAATGAAAATAGTCAGTGAAATAATAGATGTGTTTTTGATCAAGAAATTTTCAAGAAATGTCGAGGGCTATTCGCTAGTCGGAAACCGGTTTCATTGGGAGTTTGAATAAGATTTTCCTTTGAAGATTGTGTTGTACGCTGTGCCTTTTCTTGCTTCTCCTAGAGTCAATTATTGTCGAATCGCGTTAATATTTTCTAGTGAATCGAAACACCTTGCTGAATACAATGAAAAACCATGAAAGTAAAGTTGTCTAAGCGAGCTCTTTATGCAAATTATTGTGTACAATTTATTCTTTCACCTGCCAGCCAATTGAAACCTTGTTTGCCATGCGCACAGCTGATAAAAATCTTCAATAACACATTGTTTACCACATGATGAAATTGTCTCGTACTAAAAACCTCACTGATAATCTCAAGACGCTTTTACTTTCCATGCATTTTTCATGAGCAGTCTACTAAACATTTCGAGGCACTTAGTAAACATTTTCTGTTTGAAAATTAGTAGGAAAAGGCAAAGAAACACAACTTTAATACAACACACTTTGGCCTTTCAGACTCGTGTCTTCATTTTAAACTCATAAGTCACACTCTGAGGAGGACATACACGCATTTTTTTATAAGCAATTTCAGCTCGATATCAGTACTCGAAATTGCTTAGCTAGAGGGCAAATTTGAGTACTCGAAATTGCTTAGCAATTACTTAGCTTTTTAAGCATGAAGATTTGTTTCTTGGAATACTATCTGTAAAACAAATGTCCATAGTATCTTGTATGTAAAAGTGTGCTGGAGTACTAATTTCCACTATAACCTACTTATCTGTAGCTGCTGCACGATTTTCATTGCCAATTGGATCAGAACTTAAATGTTCAAATTGCTTAGCATTCCTCTATCCAGTACTGGAATTACTTAAGTTTTTGTCATGTCGAGTACTGACTTGCTTATAAAGCTATTGCTTATAAACAAAATGCGTGTATAAGTGCGAAAGGCCTAAGTGTGCTATATAAAAGTTATTTTTCTTTGCCTCTTTTTATCTACGAATTTTCAATAATTCTATCTACATGATATGTTTTGCTTAATAAATGACGTAAAAATCGGCTAAAATAATCTCCCTTGAATGCTTGGGTTCTTTTTCACGCTGTTGAAATATCAAATTAATTTCTAAAATCTTACTGATATTGTGAGTATTGAAAACCGAAGGCACAAAATCTCAAAATACCCGTATTTCACCCCAAATATCAGATAATTCTCGCTAGATTTTTATCTCTATAGATTACTGGGTAAAATTTATCAAACAAAATTTCATGTATAACCAATGGTTTATGTAATTTATCCGCACTTATAACAGCTCCATCTATCTATCTACCAATTAATGCAAACTTCAGCAAGCTGAAGGTTATTGCATATAATAAAGATGAGAAAAAGAGAAAATAAAGGAATGAGATGATGTACCTTTCTGAGTAAGAAATGTTTTAGACAGGGAATACAGCACTTCCCTTTCTATTTAGGCGTGGAAAGGCAATGTTTGGATCAATCAATTTGGAGGGTATTCACCAGATTTCATTAGTTGATGTTAAAAGAAAAACAAAGGTCTTGGAATTAATGAACCTAGCATTAAAATTTCCTACTAAAAGGCGTAGATCAATTTATTTACTAGTTATTTAATCATCTAATTCGCGTTAATTTGCTTAAAGCTCTTTCATCAAATAAGGTAAATTTATTGTTGTTTTTATCTTCAGCAACTAATTTTTTTTGGTCATGAAATGCAATTGAATTATTGTTTATCTAACCTAATAATATCTAATTCAATTCATTAATAAGAAAATTCATTTATTATTTGCAGTAAAGCGAAAGTTCTTCTGAAGAAGAAAAGGTACCAAGAATCGTTGTTGAAAAAGACAGACGACCAACTCGAGTCCTTGGATAAGTTGGTAAGTGATCAAGTTTAGATGATTGCAACAATAAAAAGACACTGCTTCTAAAACTTTATTGACAAGTTAAAAATAAGAAGATAACCACCTGATAAAAACTTGCACTGACGTTCAGCCGTATACTCGTCATCAAAGTCAAGTTGATAACAGGCATTAGCCTTTGATAACGAGCATACTCGTGAAACGTCAGTTCAAGCTTTTATATATGATAAATTGTGATACTCAGAAAAGTTCTAGATTATTTATTCGTCTAATTAACAGTACCACATACATCAAATGATTTTTACCTAACAAAAACCTTGAATAAAATCCCTAAAAAACGAAAATTACCTAATAACTGAAATAAACATTGCTTGGGAACCTCTGAGGTATAAAAGAACAGATCTAATCAAACTAAAGATATTTTAGATCCTATACTTTGACATTGCTTCACCATGTTTATTGTCAGTTTTCTATGAGATGTTTTTGGCTGGAATTTTGTAACAAGTTGAGCATTCTGTTCTCATTGTGCCATTGCTGCTAAAAACCAATATAGTTGGTAAGCAAATAATTTGGTTAGTTCAATGAAATTAATTTATTTATTGTCCAGTTGCTTTCCTGACACTCTCAAATCACATCGTTTCTGATGGCTTTCTTGTGCTTGCATGAATCCGACCGAAGTGACAGATTCTAAGTGTTTTTTTACTTACTAGGTGCAAGAAATAGAATTTGCACAAGTCCAAGCCAAGGTTGTCGAAGGACTCAAGACAGGAAATGATTGCCTTACTGCGCTTCATAAGGTACCCTTGCATTTCATTCCACAATACTAGATGTCATATCCAAATGGTGCATACTGGCTTTATTCTTTGTTCTCAACAGATATTTTCTGTGCCAAATTGTTGACAGGCAAATATACTCAATCTTCGTCAAAGGTTGTCACACAACCTTTGGCGAGGCTGGGTGAAACAACCTCTGGTACAAATCTAAGTGGTAGTAGCAAATATTCCCTGAATAGGTAAACTAATCGAGCAGTGAAACCCTTGTCCTTCCTGTCGATTTGACCACAGCTCGTGATTCCCTTTTCCATTTAATCTGGAAATAACAGAGAGCAGGCTAATTCTTCCCTCACACTTGTGAAAGTTCTGCAGGTAGTTTCGAACCTGGGATCTTTTTAAAAAGGCTCTAGTGATCTAACCACTTGGAAATCCCCGCAACAAATTTAGAAAGTTAGTTTGAAAATTAACACATCAAACGATTAAAGCATTTGTGCGAGCCGTAAGGCTGTGTCAAGACTGCACAAGCTTTTACTGGCATGTCCATGGACTTGTGAAAAGAAATTACATGACTTCCTTGAAGTTTCCATACTGACAAAGATTTCATTCAGAGGAAACTAACCAGCGGAATGGGGACGTGGGTGTAGGGTGGCTCTGAGAAAGACAATTGTTTAGCCGTGGTGTAGCCTAGTGGTCAAGGCGCTGGATTTCTGATCCTTGAAGGGTGACTTTAATCCACAAACGGTCGGAATCATGAACTTTCGTCAGCCAACTCAACTATCCATCCTTCTGAGATTGATAAATGAGAACCCAGGATATTTGATCTAGAATATTTATTCTGGGGGCACAAGCTACAGCTCCATATCAGCTGCAAGCTGCCATAGCCCTGTGTTAACAAATAAATCTACTTGCTTGCTTGCTGGAACCCTTAAAGGAGATGCTACCCGATAAGGGGAAAATCATTTTGAATTAGGATATTGATAGTGTCCTAGCCACTTCAATAAAAAAAAAGGAAATACAGATAAACTTTTGTACAAGACATGCAGATGAGCCTCTCGATATGCTTTTCAAATAAAAATGCTTTCTGCTTGTTAGATGATGACATTAGAAGATGTTGAGAAGATTATGGAAGACACCCAAGAAGCAGTTGAATACCAACGGGTAAGTTGACAGTTGATAGGCAAATACTATTTTTGTAAGGTTAGTTAGTTTATGTGCAAAAAAGCAAAGGACTCATCTTATTTCTATTCTATATTGCTCTGTACGTTCGTACATCGAGCACTATGATGCGGAATTTATAACGCATTTGCTATAGAGATATACTTTATTCTATATATATTAATTAATCAGCCCATGCTAAACGTATTTCAGTTTATGTTTCTGCTGCTTTTATTACAGGAACTTGACAGCCTGTTAAGCAGTGCTATTATTATCTGTACTAATCAGTCTACGCTAAATGTATTTTTGTTAATGTTAAATTGGTTTTATTGCGAGTAATTGGCAGCATGATAAGCAGTGCATTTAATGTATCTATACTAATAAGTCTATGCTAAATGTATTTTTGTTAATAGTTTTGACTAGTTTTATTGCTGGAAATTGATAGCCTGATAAGTAGTGAATCTATTGTATTCTATCCTAAGCTTACTTAATTTTTTGTTCATGTTTTCAGCTGGTCTTATTGCAGAAAATTTACAGTCTGATAAGCAGTTCAATTACTATATTCCATCTATACTACTCAGTCCTCGCTAAATGTATTTTGTTATATAATATTTTCAACTGGTTTTATTGCAGGAAATTGACAGCCTGATAAGTGGTACATTTACAGAAGAAGACGAGGATGATATCCTTGCAGAATTAGATGAATTAACCAAAGTAAGTGGAAAGTCAATACTAAACCATTACTGGAATACATCACTACTTCTAATGCAGAATCACAACTTCTAAGAGTGTCAGACTTTATGTTTCTCTTTGTTTCTGATTTTACTTTCTTTGCTGAAGTTTTATTGTTTCTTCCTTCTTTTATTAACTGACTTTTTTCTCAGATTGAAGAGCTTCCATCTGTGCCAGTGGATGAACCCAGCAAGGCAGTAGATGAGCTCCCTCAAGTTCCAACTGAAGAGCCCGGTGAGAATTTCATTTTAGTGCACCTTTTCTTTCGCTATTTCTCTGTTATGTTTTTTCGTTTTTTCAATAAACAGACTTCTCTATAAGCCACACCTTACAAGCAAAAATTATTTTTTCTGGGTATGTCATGTGTGGTGTGTTTGTCAGTCAAACATGTGAGGTGCAGTATAGTGATTTGTCAGTTTAGCTAAGCTAAATTTTCAGTAAAGCAGAGCAGGCAACTGCAATTGACATATGCTAGCAAAGGGTCTCGAACCCGGGGTGTTGTAGCAACAGGGGAACCTTTTGAATTAATATTAAAATAACATAGCTATGAACTCTGAAGGATGTTATCCGAAACACAAATTAATGCCTCACCGTAGATAAGCCTGGAGTTTTGAACACATCAATGTTACTGTGCTAATTTATTATCCTAGTTTTGGACAGTGGTTATAGCGCTTGCCTTTGGTCGCAACAACCCGGATTTGAAAGCAAGTGATGGCAATTGTAAATTGCTGTAGCCTGCTATGATAATATTTCAGTGTTAGACAATGCCTTATGAATTAATGTTATCAGTAAAACATTGTGATTTTGCCAGTAAAAGTAGCTTTTGCCCCCAATAACAAATGATGTTTAAGGCACCTTTTAAATAGAATTAGTCAGATATACAGAGTAAGCTTTTGTTTCAATCATATAAGGTAATCCCTCTGAGTGTTTTATAATTTTTCCGAATCCTGGTTTTTTCTAAAATAAAATTTTTTAGTTTCAATTATCATGACTTTTACGAATTCCATGTGTATTTTGTAGGTGATGGAGAGGTCTCGGTAGAAGTGAAGGAAAAGCCTAAACGAATCGCAGTGGCAGCTTCATGAATTGATGGCAATCTCAAACAATTAGTCAGTGGTAATTAATTTCATTTATACATTCAACAATTTACTTCCCGCACTTTTGTAATACAAGACCAACCAATTTTGAAGCCCATTCATTGAGGTTGTATGTATTTAATATTTCAGCCTGATAAATACATCGCATATCACCAGCGAATTAAAACTCCCAAAGATGTAAACATCACTTGGTAGTAAATTGTAGCTTTAAACATCTACTCTCTAATACAGAGTTTTTTTGCAATTTCTTTGGGAGCGAAGCAAAATTACTATGCAGGGTTGCTTGCAAGAAGAAAACGAAGCAAATGAACTTTTCTTTCTCATTTTAAAATTTCTCATTTCTTCACCTGATTTCCTACAATGCTCCTGTGTTGTGTCCCAAGCGCAAAAGAAACTCTGTGTTAGAGAGTACGGAAGACCATCTTATTTCTTATAACCCCATGTCAAAGGAGCTCCAAGTCAGCAATGTTTTTCTATAAAACTATATACATGATAATTATATAAAAGAGTTTTTTAGAAATTCAAACGGATAAATCTTAATTCTCACAAGCTCCCGGAAAATTAATGGTTTAGCCAGTCAAGGTTAGTCAGAATATAAATAATTTTAGAAAATTTCGATTTGAGCTTGAGTATCATCCAAGCAGGCCCTGTTTACATTCTGTCCGTATTTTCTGTAAAACTCTGTTGCCTGATCGCAGTTTATGGCATCTATCCTCTGCTGGGCCAATGTATTGACCTAAAGAAAAAAACAGTAAGATATGAAATGAATTCAGCTCCCTCTCTATAGAGGACACCTTTGGGACTTTCTAAAAGTGTCTGTTTTAATGAGGTGTCCATTTTGTCAGTGGCAGCCCCCCTCCCATTTCCAAAAAGTTTGCAAAATTGTCAAAGAAAAATGCCATAAAATTAGTTGGGTATACCTTTATGGACAGAAAATTTTGTGCACCCCCCCCCCAACTTCTTTGAAATTTTTCAGAGCTGGTATTGCTGCTACAGAGTACAAGCACAGAGTTTCCTATATGATTTGGTAGATTTCTTTAGGAATCAAAAAGATTCACAGGAAATTTGAAACAATTTTGTTACCATTTAAGACAAAATATTATAGAGAGAAACAAACCTGAAATAATGTTAAATCGGTCATTTGTGTGTTGAACTCTTGGTAATCCTTTCGGTAAAGTCTTGGCAAGAGCATTGTGAACTTCTCCATATGATGTCTCCTTGCTCATCTGCAATATAAGATTTTACAATAAAATAAGAAGTGAAAGAAAAACAGCATTTTAGCAATCAAAATAAGAATAATCATTTCCAAAAGCCTTTTTCTAGAACCAATCATAGAAATAAATAGGTTAGTAAGAGACTAGCCAAGACTATTGCTGCAAAGATATTTCAGCTGTCAACTACATGAACAAATTGTATAAATAGTACCATGTAGTTCAAATGAAGTTTTTTAGATTTTATACAATTCGTTCACTTATTCCCTCACTTATTAATAGTACCACACAAATCAAATAATTTTCAACTATAATCAATTACATATCAAGAATCAAAAGTAGATTCAATATAGCCAGGAAAATTGGAAGCATAGCAAAAAGAATACATAGATTACTTAAGCTTTTCGTCTGACACTCAACAGAGTAATACGTCAGAAAGAGACCGAAACAGAAACCTTAACTGATTTTATACCCAGATGTGGATCGAAATAGGCCAATTAGGTTTCTGTTTCGTTCTCTTTCTGACGTATTACTCTGTTGGGTGTCAGACAAAAAGCTTAAGTAATCTATGTGTTCGTTTCGCTATGCTTCCGATTTTCCTGGCTACATTGAAGTTTTGTACCATCCAAAAAAGTAGATTCCTTAAACACCCCCAAATGTTAACTGGTGGTGTTCAAATCTTAAGTCATCATTCAATTTTGGGTCTTAACATTCAAAAGGCACTTTAAGCCTTCCAATTATGTAATCCAGAAATACCTGTTGAGGATGGGATTCATGTCTCAAAGATTTGTTCATGCTTTTTCCTGCCATCATCTGGTCATTCCAACGGCTTCGGTCTTCATGTAGTTTATTTGCCTAAATAACAAAAGTTTGTTTATCAATTACTGTGTAGTTTGCATTACACTTGCCAAAATCGTTGGAACGCTTTATTGATTTTTCAACTTTGAGCGATATTATCCCGCCAAGCGATGTTGATTTGTAACGGAAAAAATTACTTTTGGTTGAATAAAGAAGTCACATTCTAAGAAAAAACGATTCAACCTCAGATTGCAACGCTAAATGCTTGTCATGCCATAGTGAAGCAAACTAATGTAAAAGGGTTCACGATGCATGTACCGAGTTCAACACGGGCTGAGTTTCAACTCAATGGACTGGGTAAGCTCTAATTGCGTTCAAATGAGAAAGGCAAATTTTTATCTGAACACAGGCTGAACTCAACTCAGTATTTCAACTTATGCTGAGGTTTCATCACGGGCTGTAAACACAAATATTTTTTAAGTTGGGGTGTGTTGAAAACAAAGACAGAACACAAACAAAAGAATTTGGTAAAAATTTGCAATCAGTAATTATTCAACAGATTCATTATCCTATTTCTATTGTTTACTACAGGTAAATAATCATGTGACCTAATCCCCACATCATCTAAGCCCGTGTTGAGTTTTTCACACCCTCTGAGATTTCTCATGCAAAGGGCAGGGATGGCGGGGATGGTGGGGATGGCCGAGTGGTTAGATCACTTGACTCTTGTTTAAGGGGTCCCGGGTTCGAAACCACCTTCAGACCTGTCATAAAGTGTGAGGAGAGGATTAGCCAGCTCTCTGTAATTCCAGGCAAAAAGGCAAAAGGAATCACGAGGTGTGGTCACATCGAGAGGAAGGACCAGGGTCGCACTGCTCGATTAGTTTACCTATTCAGCCGGCCCTTTGTGCGTAGCACATAAACCCATACCTTCCGAAGAAAGTAAGCGTATGTGCCTAACAACTATCAACAACTATCATGCAAAGGGCCTCTTATATGAACAAAATCAAAATCCTACACTTCTATTTTCCATGCAGCTGACTTTAATTTGTATCTGTAATTTACAAACTCACCAACTCCCCAACTGACAAACTCCTTTAGGGAGGTCATAGTTTTGCATAAATTAGAAAATCTACTCTATTACCTCCCTAAAAAATAGATGTTACCAAAAGAACTTGGTCAGTTGGGGAGTTGGTTGGTTGGTATATTACAGACACCCTGACTTCAATGTATGAAGTGGATCAAAATCATTTCATATTACTTAATTTTAAGAATTTTCAAAGCAAAATCATTTTGATTAAGGATCTTGTATCTTAACCAACTTACTGGTATAATATCTTTTCTCTTAAAATCTGTTGTATTCTGTGTATTCAGGTCCAGCTCCGAGGATGTGCCAATATAGAAATGAGAATGATGCAAGGATTGACATCTTGGTGGTCTAAAACCTCGCTTCAGTTCTGATTTGCCTGAATATGTCTGCAAAATGAATAAGTCTTTATTTTTGAAGCAAAATATTTTGGCACACTTGTTGACCACACTGGATTCAACTTTAAGGGGTAGGCTTCAAGTAGCAAGGGCATCACAGGGGAATCGTTGCTGGTAAATCAGGGACATGATATATACCTGACATAAAAATACTGCGCATTAAAAATCGCTTCCTTGTTGTATCCCTTAAGACCTTTCTGACCCCAAGACCTAAGAACAGATTTGACTAAAACTATATAAAGCACATTTCTATGAAGCTTCTTAGATTTTCGATTGAGACCCTTTGGCTTACAAATTGCCTTTTAAATAGAATCTTTTTAGCTACTATCACAAAATCTTTGACTTAACATGAAATGCACCCTGGGATTAAGAATGGTCTAAGGGTGAGCACCATTCTATGTCATGTACATTTTGCGTCCCAGATTTACCAGCAACTGAAGGAGTGCGAGGAATGATATCCCCCTACTTTCCTCAAGTCCTTGATTGTAATGAGTAATGGAGATGAAAATAAGGAGCTGTTGATCACTCAGATTTTAGAGGCCAGGTATGTTTGAGCTTTGCCAACCTCCCAACTTCTTTAGAAAATTTGAGAGCGGTTCTGTTGCATTTTATCAAAATGTGTTGGCATGTTGTCAAAACTGGTCCAGCCAAATAGAAACTGTGTTAGGGACAAGACAAAACCAAGTATCACTCTCCAAAGAACTGTGTCAGATCCTATTATTCTAAAATATTGTAATCATCCTGTAGTTTGTAACTCAACAGTGAATGTGAGGGTGTAATTTACCAATATATTTGGCGCAGAACATAGTTTAAGATTGAATCTTGCCCAAGTTTTTGGCACAAGAGTGCTGGATTTTAGCAAATTGCATGTAATTTGGTACCAAAACAATAGATTAGCACAATTTTAGGCAAAATTTTGGTGAAGAAAATCTCAGATGAAAAAATTGGCACAGATGGAAACTCGAGTCACACTGGTTTTAATTGTTATGGACAACTGTTCGTCACCCCTCTTCCTTTTTCTTTGAATTGAACTGGTGGCACGCAAATGATGCAAAGACGAGTAGAGAGGAGGGGCCAAAAATTGCTATAGAGCCAGATTTCTTTGTAACCAGGCAGGGTAACTGGCTTGAGATTCTTAGGGGACTGTGTGAGGCACTGTCTCAAACCATATATCTGTGGATGCTAAAAGGGAAATTACCCACTTTTCGTGTGCAAGTCATATATTCCATTTCTTTTGGATTTTTTCCAAAGCAGAACGTTGTCTTGTGCATTGGTCTCGATCCTCGTAGATACCTGCCATGACTTGAAAATGAAGAATCGAAATCTGTGCCTTGTCTCTCAATGTACGGTAATTCTGACACAACAGTAATGTAACTCGAATTGTTCGTCAGCACTGTTGAGGCGTGCTGGCCTAACCTTTTATCCATTTCATACGAATAAGTCACTTTTCATTGTTTTTTACTCAAGTTTAATTATTCCAAATTGTTAAACGAAATAATTATCTTTAATTTGGTGATGATTAGAAATCAGAAAGTCCTTCCATCTGCTTCTTCGACTCGTGTTGTTGTGTGTCAATATAAATCAAAGCTAAGCTTCCTCTTTGGTTGTCACTGACGACAGCCTCGATTCCACTTATAGAAACAAAACCACAGGTAGACCAGAGAAAGATGAAAGAAGTTCTCTGTTTTTCACCTTCCAGTTATAATAAATATTTTAATTTGCACTTTATTCGTGCCTTATTCGATCAAAATCAAATTTAAGGAGTAAGGATCTAATCCATGTAATGAAAAATGACTATTATATAAAAAATGATTATTCATTGAAAATTATTATCCTTTTTGATCAACCTTAGTTCTTCAGACAAGCCTGAAGAATAAAGGTTGATAACTTCCTGTTACGTTATTATATTTTTCAAGAACAAAGTTTCAAGGACAAAACCTTCTTTCCTAAGGCAAAACTTTCTTTTTCAAGGCAAAACTTTCTTTCTCAAATAAAAACCTACTATCTTAAACGCAAAAAGAAAAGGAATAAGAAGATATTTGAACCAGATCCATTGGTATCATAACTCATAAGCAACTCAGATTATCTACTGTCTACTACGCCATCACCCCGAAACGAAAGTAATAATTAAGCAAGTAAGCAAGTAACTGAAATTGAAACTGTATTTGTACAACAGAGTAGATCAGTCTCTAAACGATGATTCAGAGTGAGGCTCTTCTCATGTGGTTGAATGAGCTTCCCCCACGACAACAGACGACGTTTAGTGATAGATACTAGTGCTCAAAGGGATCTTTTGCTATCTGCTAAATACCGGGACCAGGTTGAATTCTAATTAGTGTTTAGGACGTTAGTTTTGGGTTTTTTTAGAGTCAGTCAGGGACCTATTACAGGGGCGAGAGCCAGGACAAGGTTAACTATTAGGCTCAGAGTTTGGGTTTGAAAAATAATGGGCCATTGAAATAATGGTGTCTTTGGTGTTTCGTTGTTCATCATGGTCCGGTTTTTAGCTAGTTTACAGAAGGTGGTTTTACGCACTAGTATCTATCACAACAGCAGCAGACAAGAATGGGTTGGGAAGAGCATGCAGGGACTGACTCTAAAGGCCTTGCAACTGATAACATCCAAAGTAATGAAGCATCCTTGTTTATATGCACTTGTCTGTGTGTTTGGTGCTGCACTTTTGCTATGGACAATCTCGCACTAGTAAGTATGAAAGATACATTACTACAAGATGAAAGATTATGATGATGATATGATGATAGAGATGGATACATCATCCCCCCTCAGACCCCACCCCACTTTATACCTACCCCACAAACCCCTATCAAAACATCCGCACAAACAAACATAATTTATATTATGTTGCAGATGCTCCGCTGTAGCAGTGGTAGACCGGTCCTTCGATTTGTGTAGGGAGCATGGTTTTTATGGCCTCTTATTACACCATGATGCAACGTTATAGTGGATGAATTAGCCCCAACCACTTAAGACCCTTAAACCCATCATCATACTTCAATACCTAACAAACTATTAGAAGAACCTGACAAAATATTCACCCCATCCAGGAATATGATCATCATGTCTTTCAAACAAATCAAGATTCTGATTATATTATGTGGCAAAGAAAGTCATTTGGAAAGAGCCAGAGAACATTTGAGGGAAAGAGACTATCTATTAAAGGAGTTTATATGCAATCAAATGTACATTTAGCTAGAGGGACATGTGAAAATTTCTTGAATGGACCTTTTTAACTGTAGACCCCTTTTAATGTTTACATTTTCGGAAATGAGATTATTTTGAAATGCAAAAAGGGACCACTATAAAAACTACACCTTTTGACCATTAGTTCAATTCCGATTGCCTAGTAAATAAAGAAACCGACAGGCGTATAATGTAAACATTGAAATGGGTCTGTTAACAGAGGCCAAGCCATGCTGGAAACAGGGAGGTTGTGCCTCATATCTTTGGCCTAATAATCAGTCAATGCTAAGTTTTTGAAATGCTCACGATTCTACCCATTTGCTAGCTGCATTGCTTTATCTGTGTCCCACATTTCAGCTGACATAAAAACTTGTTTAGTTTTCAAATCTAGGTTGAACAGTAAAGTAATTGTGGATCAGGATCACAGATCCACTTGTTAGGGTTATAAAAGCAAGGCTCATTGTCATTGTGGTTTATGACTGAATGCACGTTCCCTATACAGTATTTGGCATTTTTCAGCAACCTTGCGCCATTCAATTCTCAGTTACTAACTAGTGAGGCCAAATGCTAATGCCAAAGTTCCAATTCTGGTGTATACAAATGACGGCACAAAGCCCCTTTTTTGTTTATCTAAGACGCACAAGTTATCTCCAATCAGCTATAATAGAATCAAATATATTGTGAATGGTAACAAGAATATCTATAAATTATTTCATGTCGCAAATCATTCCAATACAACCTCTTGATTTGCCTACTGGGCATATCTTCTGATTTAACGAGCCTGCCTTTATGAACCTTTTCGTAAACTTTTCCAGCACTACCTTCGCAATGGAAAGTTTTCCAAGACCACCAACACGCATTTTTCCACGCCAGAGTTATGTGACCGACATATACAATGGTTCATTGGAGACACTTGACAAAGTACTGAAGAGGACTGATTTGAGATTTGTTGCTTTTTACGCCCCCTGGTGTGCTCAGTCACGGAGGATGGTCCCAAAAGTTGAAGAGGCAGCAAAACAGCTAAGAAATAAGGTTAGTTTCACTGATCAAATGAGTTTTTAACACTCTTTTTCAAATATATAAGAACCAGTAAATTTGATGTGAAACTTGCTGTTCTTAAATTTTCTTTCATTTTCAGGCTGAAATGATGTTAAATTGTTCTCACTTTTACAATGCTTTCTTAGCCTGTTTTGCTGTCATTTGTGTTGAATTGTCGAACATTTCTTACTTTCCTGTCTTGTCTGACAGACAAGGGCGTCACCATTTTGCATGTTTTATGTTTATTTTCAGTCTCATGGTTATTTCTTTTTATCATACCTTGATCTAAAAATTGCCAGCTTCAGCTTGGTTCTAGGTTGTTCTCAACGTTTGGCCTTGTGTTCTTATAAAATTGTTCTTATGAAAAAAGGTATTTTTCTTTGCTATGTTTCAGATTTCTCTTGTAATCTCTTCACTTTCATTCTTAGATTGGTTTCATCGCAATCAATTGCTGGATTGGAACATGTAAAAATAACTTTCCAGTGCGAGAATTTCCAAAGTTCTATGCGTATCACACAAAATACCCCCCAGTGGAGTTCCTGGAGCCACCTGATTCATGGAGAATTGTAAGTTGAATGTTTTTCTTTACATCTGTCAACAAAAGGCATGTTTTTATGAGATACTTTTAAATTAACTTACTAGGCTTTTCTATGGATCAGATTCAGGGACTGTTTATATTAGTGAAAATACCTCAACTGCCAGACCCACGGCTGACAAGCAATAATTTCAAGCACTGTTTATATTTGATTTCAATGCCAAGATTGAAAAGCGAGGTAAATCCCTTGACATCAACACATTATTGATTTTCCAATGAAAAAGGTCCAGTTCACTTCACCTTGCCGGTAGTTTTGCGTTTATATGGAAAAAGAAAGTGAGAATTGAAGTTAACCAATACTGGTAGAATAGCCAGAAATATCGGAAGCATAGCGAAAGGAACACATAGATTATTTAAGCTTTTTAATAGGCCTATTTCGATCCACATCTGGGTATGTAAATCAGATAGGTTTCTGTTTCTTTATGTTTCTGACTTATTACTCTATTGAGTGTCAGACGAAAAGCTTAAATACTCTATGTGTTCGTCTCACTATATTTCCGATATTTCTGGCTATATTGAAGTTTTGTACAATCCATAGACTTTTCTAATACTAATAGTGTGGAGTAAAGTTTTATTTTTCATATAAAAGCAAACCAAAAAAATCAATGGTATGCTATAGAAGGGTGAAATATCACTTGCCAGCCCCAGGTTTGGCAGGTAAAGTATTTTTGACCATAAAAACAGGTCCTTTTGAAGTTACTATAATAGTGTTGAAAAAACTCTACTAAACTTCTAAATTAATGGATATTTCTACATCATTCAATTCCGAGATAAATCCTGTATTCTGGCATTGGAAATTTTCAACATTGGTTAAGACTCTTTGCTTAGATTGTCCTGAGTGACTTTGTAGAGATACAATACTGGCATTGTATCTTTTCTATTGGTTCAAGAAAGCATTTCAGATAGGTCTATTTAGTTGTGGGTATTTTGGAAAAGCTCTCCTCTTGTCCTTGTCTTTCTAGTGAACCGCCAATACCAATATCATCCTCTAAGAAGAATCTCTAGAATTCATAAACAACAAGAGTAGTTTTATTTTCAAGGTTCGATTTCTCAACTCAATTTCAAGACCATTTCATTATGTTGGGAATGAGCGAGATTTCAAAGAGCTTATTGCATCTCAAGAGGTACGTTTGCTATGCTCCATATAGTAGATTGTGGCTCAATATACACAATGAGTGCTCAAGAAGTTGTAAGAACAACGAGCCAAATATAACTACGTGATCAAGAGACTCAATAGTTCTAAACGGGGTATCTCCAAACTAGTTGTGCAGCAAAGCGTAAACTTGCCCATATGATGTATGATTTAGGGTTCACTATGCAAACGTACGTTTTTTATGCTTAAGTTTACGAGCTGCTGCACAGCCAGTGTGGTAATGATTTGGAGGCCAGATTGGGTTTCTTGATCAAATACTTAAACTTATGAATATTCATTTTCTATGTGATGGATTTAATTTCTTTATAGTCAGGAACAAGGTTCCTTCGAAAACGTTCTGCTGATTTGTTCATAAAATTCATCAGCAATGATTTAATGGAATAGATTTTAGGGAATGAAATATGACCTGGCTAGGATACATACCCACAGCCACTCATTTGACGCATCATTGATCTACCAACTGAGAGCTTTATTCTTCAGCTTGATTTCTTTTTTCCAGGTAGTGGTTGTTGGTTATTTCAATATGCAGAAAAAATTCAACAAACAATTCTCAATATTTTTGAAACTTTGCATAGCAAGTTTGAACAGAGGTACTTTGAATCGAATAATTTCTGCTGATACTATATTACTTATATCATATCTAACTTGAGAAGAGAGTGCCTATCCTGGCTATAGTGCTCGATATACATGAGTATAGAGCAATTATAAAGCAGAATGAACACATTAAAAACAGACATTTCCTTCTGTCACTCTGAGTTATACATTATATTACATTTTCAATACATATCTTAAATGTTGTGATGCATGCTCATGCTTGGGAATTAAGGGAGAGGTCATTATTCATTATACTAAAAGAAAAATAAAATCTTTAAAAATCTTTTGAAATCTGTAAGTCTTGCGAATCTTATGAAACCCTTTTTATATCGACACTTTTTTTAGGCCTTGGCCCAAATATCTTTTTCTTCTTTTTTGTTCTTAACAATAGTTTATGATACCACATATGTATTGTTTAGAGTCATTGATGGGTACAAAACTTGAGGAGTACAAAACATAGCTTTCTGACGCACTACTCTAAAGAGTATCATACACAAAAGCTTTCAGTAGTTATCATGTCTCACTATGTTTCCGATTTACCTCTCCATCCTCAGGTATTGTTTTTCATTAGATTCTTTTTGTGAATTATGTCCACATCGAGTGTAATCTTCTCTTTTATTTTCAGCATCGAAGATATTATATGGCATTGTTACAAATAGCAAAATGGCGGCTTTGGCTGGTCTTCGGAGCTATGGCCAGATCATTTTGCACCAAATCCTTGGAGACAAAAAGGTAAAATTCTCTAATACTTCTCTTATTGGTCAGCTCACTGTATCGTGGGTGTTGATTGGTTGTCCTAAATCATACCAATCTGGGTATATAAATCAGTTAGGTTTCTGTTTCGTTCCCTTTCTGACGTATTACTCTGTTGAGTGTCAGACGAAAAGCTTAAGTAATCTATGTGTTCGTTTCACTATGTTTCCGATATTTCTGGCTATACTGAAGTTCTGTACCATCCAAAGACTGTTCTCTTATATAAGGAATTTTTACATGCTTCATCTATCCCTCTATCATATTTGTAGCAAGTGATCCTAAGGATCCATTATTATCACCCCACAGTAATTCGTAATCCTTCAGAGGAAATCTTTCTGAATGCGAGTGTCCGTGAATAAGGTAGCCTGGCTAACGAGATCCAATTTATAGGGAAATAGTGACACAGGCTATGAATGAGGAAGATAGCCAAGGAAAGAATTGCATTTTCGTTAATTTATTTATTCAACTATAAACAAGATAAACAGAACATAGAAATCAACAACATTAAATCCATTGAACCCATAGTACGATGCTGTTTGCCAGATCCCCTGGAAATCTTACAATAAAGTAAGGCAAGAACACTGGAAAAGACGGAAAAACTCAGATGAATTTGATTTCTTGTAATGAATGTGAACAAATGAAAATGTGAAGATATAAGAAATTCTGTATTTAGATTCTCCGAAATAGTACTCAATACATTACAGATGATGATTTGTAAATGATTACAGGAGAAGGAGAAACAAGAAAGGATACTAGCTCTGTTGAGAGAGGAGGCTGGCTATCTTGACTCTCTTGTTTTTTAAACAGGAAAGGAGACTGGCCCTCACTCTGTACCTTTGTGCATCTAGCACTATGATGCGGTCTTAGAAAACACATACAAAGTAATAAAAGGAGTAAAGACTACACTCCTTATCTCGACAAGCATGTTTCCTGGTTTCTCCTCATCAGGAAATGAACAAAAATATCATTTGTTTCCATCACAACAAGTTTGATTTCTCTGCGTCTTTCTGTTTTTGTCGTTTTGTTGTTCTTGCTTAACCATAATGATTGAAAATGAAGATACTAGCATTGCAAAGGGATCAATAAAAACAGGAACAAAACAATAGGAAGCTCTTACATACAAATGTTGTCATTATCTACACTTGCTAAAGAACTTATGGTAACCCATTAGCCCACATCAGCTTTTATCTGCCCTTTTCTAATCGCCTGCCTAATTTGTTTATGGTGCCTCATTAAGTCCTGACCCTTATTTTGTTTTGCAGTATTTTCCAATTCACAAGTCAAATTACACAGCTGAAGCGATTATTCAGTGGATCCTCAAAACTAAAGTAGAGGTGAGTCATTTGTAAAGAAAAAATTACACAGGCATGCTAACTTCAGGGTAATGCCTAAGTACAGTTTTCCTGCACTTCATATTGATGTTGTCTCTGATGATATGCGTTTTCGACAACTTCGAATACTCTTCAGGATAGAAGTCACTTGCTAGCTTCAGCACTGTGCGTAACTTGCGGGAACACAGCGAATCTGTTTCATGGTTGTTTCCACGGTACCGCCTCACCGCTCCGGTTATTCTGGAATGATGCAATTCTTCGCGGGTGAAACAATGATCCATAAGTCGGTATATCAGAGACATGCAGTTTTTGCTCTCTTGGTACAGTTTAAAGGCGACTTTCTGGTTGATTTCGGCAACGAGGGGTAAACAATAACTCTCTGCAAGCTGACCGTCTAAAAGTTCCTCGATTGTGCTGTACTTCTTATCAATATTCCGGTCTGAACTGGTCGCGACGAGCAGTTTGACCATCTGCGCTGCTTTATCTGCATTAAAGATATGTAGTGGCAGTCCATCCTCAGTTTCCATTTTCAGCACAGGTATTGCAGATGTTAATGTGTGCGACCACGACTTCGTAGGGGTGACAAAGTTGCCCCCATCATTTTCGTATTCAGTGTGGTCGGAAGATGTTATGGTGCTTATGAGCCATTTATTTTTGTATTCCACATTGATTTTCATATTCATGATTGTGTCCATAACTTGGCTATCGCTGCTCCTCTCAACTTCGATCAAACCGTCATTGACCATCGAGTGCGGGTATTCATTCAAACCTAGGCCCCTGGATGAAGAATTGCTCTCTGTTGTTGTTTTCGTGCAGAAGTCTTGGTTCCCCAGCAACTCCAATTGTGGCTGTTGCTGTATCACGAAGCTGTTTGGGTTACCCAAGTTGACCATAGAGGGCCTATCATAACGAGCTGAGCTTTTTGGTTTTGCTACACTGTGTTTAGAATGTTCTGGCTTCAATGTGTGAGTTTTGACTTGGGTGTAATGTTGGGAGATGGTAGGATGAAGCCATAACTCACTCGACAGGGCATTGATCTCGCTTCGCTCTATCGTATTGGGAGGTATCAGTGAGCTACTGGTTCGTCTCTGATTCAAATCTGGTATCGATACTCTCGGTTGTATCCCAGATGAAATTTGCGAAGTGCTTTGTGCGAAATTATTTTCTTCTTCTCTTGAGGTTTCTGATGCGCTGATATTCATACTAGGCTTTGTAAAGTAAACATTGCTTATAACCATATCATCGGTTAGCGGTTTAATCTCACGGTTATAGGTATTGTTTTTACCACTACCACTGCTGTTAAGATTGCTAGTAATGCTCTTATTACCTTTGCTGTTACCGTTGAAATTACCATAAGTGCTTCTAGCTCCGAAATATTCGCCATGATTTCTGTAATCATTACGGTAAGCAGTACGGTTATCGGTATCATGACCGTTTCCATAGAAATCACCGACGATACCGTTACCGTTCCCATAGTTATCATCCACATTAAAGACACTAGGCATGGCCTCACGATTTAACTGACTGTGTCGATCTGTCTGATTCTTTTTGGCATTCACAGAATAAACAGAGGATATTTTAGGCCCTAAAACCTCGACCATTTCTTGGGTGCCACTGTTTCCCGTGCTATTCCCCCTTTTCCTTGGCATCGCACTGCTCGCCACTTTTCTTCGTCTCAGAGGCCAATCGAAGCTTTTTTCTGCTCTAATTACTGGCGAAATCCGACCTTGCTGACTTCCGGCAGAAGTTTGAATAGGCCTCCTACTTATCGTAGCGATTCTGCTGTGTTCTGTCTCTGTTGCCGAGGATGTGTTACAATGGCCTGTTCCATTGACTGAGCCAGTCTGTTCACTTTGTATCTTATTCATTAATAACGTTTGGTTGGTATCCTTTCTAGTTGTGGAAGAAATATGCTCGTTTTCTGCTAGTGTAATGAAGGAGGAACTTTGACCGTGGTTTTCAGTGCTCTGTGAGAAATTTCGATCGTTTTTCGTTCCATTGATGATGTTGTCTTGTTGACCATGGTCCCTGCTGTCTGATAGAGAGGTTTGACAATGCTTTGTTTTTCTCTGTAAGACGTTCTGATCAGCCTCCCCCCTGGACAGGTCCGGATCAAGGTTCATTGAAGAAGCCTTGCCCGTATGAACTGTTATTCTTGAGACGGGGGTATTCTGTTGATTGCTAGGACTGTCAGAGACGTTTATTTGATTATCACCGGATATGTTATTGTCTGTTTTGTCATTGCTGATTTCTTCATCGATGCCTAAAACGAAAATTAAATAAGTTAACATTCATCCATGTCACCCAATATACATGCACCAGCTATTGCAGACAGTTTTCAATGTCATCGATTGTTTCCAATCTTCGAAATCACCAGTGTTATTGAAGGGAATTTAACTGAACCCAGCTGAACCCTAACTAAATCCTTTTTTATGCAATCTGAAAATGTACAATTCACAAACCATGTAAACAATGAAGATACTTTTGAGAGCAAAAAAAACCATGCCTTATGAATTAATGTTGATATTACATGGCTCTGAAGAAGGATTTAATCTGAAACACGAATCAATGCCTCACCGTGGATAAGCCTGGATTTGTGAACACATCAAGGTTACTGTGCTAACTTATTGTCCTGGTTTAGGTTAGTGCACTTGCCTGTGTCCACACAAACCCGGGTTCGAGACCCGGTGAAGGCATATGTCAATCGCAGTAGCCTGCTCTGGTATAATTTAATTACCCGTGTTAGACCATGCCTTAGGAATTGATACTCTTCAGAGCAAGATATACAAGTCTACCCAATGGCCTTACAAAAAACAATTACAGATAACAATACTAGTGCTGACGGCTATACCAAGATTACTGTAGGCACTTCGCCTGGGAAGAATCAGAATATCGAGGCATTCTATTTTACCATCCTCAACCTTGCTCGACCCTAGTAAACAGTGTGTTTACTTAGACACCCAAAATATATTCAATTGATTTCGATAGATACAAACCTAAGTTATCAGGTTCTCGTTGATGCCCAGATGTGTTCTTCTTAAGGCCGTTTCTTTGTGGCCTATTTTCTTCACTTCTGATATTTCTTTGCGTCCTATTTTCTTCACTGTTGATATTTCTTTGCGGCCTATTTTCTTCACTGCTGATACCATCAGCTTTATTTCCATTTGTTGTCTTTGCTATCATCTTCAAGAAATGAATAACATCGTCCATCTTACACAACATCCTGTCCTGATTCGCAACAATTTTACGCAGCAAGTTGCTTCTTCTAACTGACGATTTCCTCGTGGACCTGAAAGAAGAAGCATCGACGATTTAAGTTGATGAGTAAAGGATTTAATGTCAGCCTGCTTTCACAAGCATTTACTGGTGCGTGCACGCACTTGTAAAAAGCCACAGTTGGAAGTCCTTTGAGTGCGCAGAAACTTGTAAAGATCAGGTTAGAGCGTGTAGATACTTCTAAGCTTGCGAGTTATCTCAAGGGTATCTTACAAGCGTAAACAAGCATGGAGGATTAAGTTCGATTTGAGCATTTGCCTGTTGAAATATACCGGGAAGCATGTGTTTCCAAAACTATAGACTGAAATTGATGCCATTGCAATCACTGGATACCAAGAAGTTGTCTTTATAGTACACCCGGTATTTAGAAAGTTAGCAAAGTGAATAATATATATATACCAAAATTCAATTTACCTTTCTGCATTGATACCATTCCTCTTATCCATTTTATATTTGTAATGAACAGAGCGTTCATTTTCTGACGTATAATCCATCATATAATTGTCCATCCCCTGGTGTCTTCCAGCCCCCATTTGTGACCCCCTGAAACCCTTACTTTCACGCATGGGTCGTAGCTTCTTTCTACTTCTACGAGAATCGTAAATTTCATTGAAAGACTGATCTTCTTCCGAAAGACTTCTGTCTGAATCCCAAGAATCGTCTGAAGAACTGTTGACGTCATCGCTGTAATCTTCCCATGCTGCAGATCTATGTTTTCTATTCGGGTACAACTTTTCATTGGCAAATCTATAGCCTCCGTTGTTTCTTGAAGAAGATCTCCGTTTTCTCTTTGAATAGAAATCTTCTTCCTGTCTGTTATAATTTCTGTTGGAAGATTTATGACTCTTATTTGTACCATAATCTTCCTCCCGTTTATCATAATTTCTAGAAGAAGATCTGCGTTTTCTTTTTTGGTAAGAATCGTCATCAGAAAATCTATCTTCTTCCAGTCTGTTATTATATCTAAGAGAAGATTTTTTATTCTTATTCATACCATAATCTTCCTCTCGTATGCCATGATTTCTAGAGGAAGATCTGTATTTTCTCTTCGAATGATAGCCAATAAACCTTTCTTCTTCCTCTTGCCTGCTTTCGTTTCTTAGGGAAGGTTTCTTCTGATTTTTATTCGCACCATCTCTCCCTCGGACATCTTCATCTCGTGAAGAATATCTGCGTTTTCTCTTCCGATAAGAACGACCACCTGTCTCGTAGCTACTCTCAGAGCTGTCTCTAGTTTTAAAGCCAGCATCTTTAGAACCCATCCTATAATCATCCTGATGACTTGAAAACCCATTGATTGATCTCTCTCTCGTTTGCCCATCCAGCGTGTGCATTATTTGATTCGAGTTGCTTTGCATGGACCTCTCAGTTTCTTCGTCAGATGAGCAATCCGTGGCAAAATGTGAGTGGCTTGTCTCCCTGTGTTTGTTCACGCCTCGCCTTGTTCGTTCTTTCTCTGTTTTACTAGTAAAAGAACCGCTCTCAAACCTGTGTTTTTGTCCATCTTTAACTTGATGAGAATTTTGAATCGCTGAGGTTTTTCCGCCTTGCTTTCCACGCATATTTTTTTGATCTTTGAATGCGCCCTCGCCATTGCTCTCAGCATAACTGCGATTCTCGCCAATAAAGAGCGTCGCTCCTCTGTTACCATTGTCAGCAAACATCTGCGCCTTATCCTCATATGGCCCACTCCTGAGGCCTACATTGCCTGACTCTGATTTGTCCTTGTTATGTTCGGTTCTAATCGAAACACGTGACTCGTCTGAAATCAGTCCTGCACTTGCCTGGTGTGCAGTACCTACGTTTCTCGATTCAGACGCTTCTCTGCTCCCACCCGTTCGATTCGAAATACCCGAGTTCTCTGATATTGATGGTTCTGTTCTTTGCTGTCCTATATCCCCTCGGCCTAGACTATCTGGCTCCATCGGTTCTATGCTTCGTGGTGACACGCTGATAAGATCAAACTTTTCTGTTTTTGACACTTCTATATTGCGACTAGGCCTAATTTCAAGGGCTAAATCGTCTGTTGCGTCCTTGTCTTGTTGTCCCAATCTGGCAAAATTTAAACTCTTCGAATCGCTTTCAAGACTGTCTGGCCTATTTATCTCCTTTCCTTTCAAATTTGTCACATCTTTTGCTGGTTGTTGAAAATATAACTCCGTTTCCGTGTTAGTTGGGATAGTTTCGTCGTCATCCTAAAAGCATCGAAATGTAATATGTTATGTTTTACTTGCAGAAGGTAATATTCAAAAATTAATCCATGTTCTATTTCTAACCTTCGGCCACTGTTAGTAGGGTTGTATCAAATGTTTCATCAACGTGTTAGAACAACGTTGAAAAGTTTGCGAAATGGAGATTTGAGACTTTATAAGAAAGAACTTGCAAATGCAATAAGGGGTATAGCTGTAGAGCTTCGTAATCTTTTGACCACTCTAGGAAATTTTGAGAATGTATTGCAGTTGATATCAATAATGAACTCGAGAACGAAACAAAAAACCAAAGACAAACTCCTGACCTAAAGTAACAATAATACGAGAGCCCAAAGTATTCTGTTTATCAAATAAATCGAGATCATCTATGAGAATGAAAATGACCCGAGTAGGACCCAAACCCACGATCTCTAGATTCGTACTCTAGAGCGCTACCACTGCGAAACCAGGGCTACAACTGCTTCTCCTCAAGTTCATAAAATAGTAAGTGAGTCGAGACTAATTCACAAATATACCATTCTTCAAACGTTTCGATGAAATATTATTCAATTAACTCTCCAACCCAAAGTAAAGCATTATCTTTGGCCTTTTAACTCTCTTGACCAGAAACCTGACCAGATTTCAAAACATCGTGCTAATCCTAAGTGTGATCTCTAGACATGTTTAACCCCTATCAAGGTGGTTGAACAAATTAAATGGAAATCTAAAAATATCCATTCGAACAATGATCTCTATTATGAATTAGGCTACTAGAGGCTTCATTTTGATTTTTCTCCCTGAATTTTCGACCGTAAAATCAAACAATCATTATCAAAGTAAATGACCTTAAAGTTAAAGTAAATAAAATCAAAATTTATCATAATCTAATTTCCATCATGAAGGCCAGGCCCATAAAAAGGTCGTAATGATGCATTTGGGCCAGGGCCTACAAGTCCATCATACGTAGATATAAATATGCTAAGCACCTACCTATTCTGTTGATGTCGAGCCATTGGGGATTCTCGAATGATTACGTCACTCTAAGGGATTGGTTGCTACGCTCGCTTTGGTCTATTGCTAGGTCATGTTTGAAATATGGAAATGACGTCATAATGCTGCGTTATAATTTTTCCTGATTTCTTACCTGGGAACCTTTCTGAACCCATAGTTGACCACAATGAGTGTTTTAACCGGTTTAGGGTAACATAATTAAGGTCTCTTCATAAATTATAGGCTCATATTCAGTAAGTTTCAATCAGGGAACACATACGTAAAAACCCTCGAGCGAATTAGGAAGGGTTTTCTATAGGGTAAACTGCGACGTGTCATACAGCATCCTGTCCTTTGTCTTTATCTCTTTAACATAAATTCGCAAGGCATGTTCCAACACGGAAATTAAGTTTTCCCATAACAGGCTACTGCAATTGAAACTGTGGATTAGCCTAGAGTTGTAAATCTAGGTTACTCTGCTAACTTATTTTCCTTTTTCGCCATAACCCGGTTTCGAGACGCGGTGGTGACATATGTCAATTACAGTAATCTCTCTAACATTCATAGATCCCGTTTATCATGGACGTGTTTACTTCCCTGCAGTTTAAAATGGCATGTAAACAGTACGTCAACCTGTTTTCGAATTCAATACCCCGTACCCAGAGGATTCCGGTTTGTTCTTGTTCGCATTTCTCATTTATCTTATCACGGAACACATCGGGAATCTCGATTTCGGGGCCTACTGTATTTCTCATTATAGCTGGATAGAAATCCACAGCCAGTTCTTCTCTAGAAAGTAGAGAAATACGGAAAATTTGACGATTACAATTGTACTTCAATAATACCCATGAAACCGATTTAAAGATGCGATTAATAAATACCGAATGAAATCTGCACGCAAAAATAGGCCTAAATATTTAATCATAAATCTACCTGCTCCTGCTGAAGACTCCTATCATCTTCGAAACTTTTTTCCCATTTCCCATTTCCAAGTAATTCACTGGTCAAATCTTGTGCTGACGGATGATCTACGTTAGTCTCTAATGCAGAAATTTCGAACATTTTACTCAACTTTCAGACGAGGAGGAAACATCGGAAAATTCATTACAAGCATGTCTGGTTTATTTTGCCTTCAAGCTGTTTGTCGTTCACTGCAGGACAAAAGAAACCCGAAACCGATGAAATATAGGAATCGGCTTTGGCTATATCTCATTTGCATGACAATCAAAACAAAAGGGATATCGCTTGGACACCTGGATGGCTTGTTGCTACGAAATTTCGTGTCGGTGGTTGTGGCTTGTTGAAAAGGCCTGTTCTGATTCTAATCTTCAATCTTATCCGCTCGCAATCCTTCAGCGGGCCTCCATTTTCAATGCAATTCGGAAAGGTATACCGAGGTTAATTCTCTGCCCTCCGATATGTATGGAAACGACTAGGAGGCTAATATGGCAAACCAAATGTCAATCAAAGTGATGAGAGAAATATAACAATGAGTTTCTACGTAACCAAGCGTCCAATAATTGTGAAATTTAAACCAATGACAGAGAAATTATCATTTTATTCAGAAATTGTTTTCATTGTCACAAAACCTTCCCGGTCGATTCAAAATTTCAATTTTTTTCTCGAAGCTTGGCAGGCAAGAAACAGCTTCGAAAGTCTTGAAAATTATTGTTCAAGTTTGTGGATAAGCTGTTTTTAGGTCGCATTGCCATTCTTGAACAAATTTTTGTTAGGGATTGTTCTTTAGTCCATGGCGAGTTTATTTAAAGCCGTTTCTATCCAAGAACTTCAACATTTCCAAAGAGGTTGATACACTCTTTATTTTATAAGAATACTTAATTTTTTTCTGAGCCTCAATATTCTTAATTTTTTGCTGTTTTGAGCCTCGCAATATTCTTAAATTATTCTTACGGCAGAAACCACAGATATAGCAATAAATTGTTATGCCAAAAATGCCAAAAATGCACACCTACAGTATTACGTACAAATATGGTGGATAACAGAACAATATCCTTATTTCCTGTAAAACAGAGCTCACCGATACTTGCATCAAAATTTAGGTTGGTGTATTTGAACCACTTCCTGTAAAACACACCAATTCAGAAGTAAAAAAACACTTGCTAAAATTTTTTCCCTAAGATCTGAGCCTCACAATATTCTTAAAATATTCTTAAATTTCACTGATTTTGAGCCTCATTATTCTTATAAAATTTATACTTATAAAAAAAAGAGTGTATCGAGTTGTATCAAGGGTTTGACTAGGCCCAACTTGACGTTTCATGGCAAGACGGCAAGTAATATTTTTGTAAAGCAGGTTATATGGCATAATCTGTGATCTTTTTTATGCATAAAAGACATCAGAGGAAACCCTTATTTATGTTGTTTGCCTCACTGAATTTTCTTCCAAAGCTTTTGACAGTAATAAGGAGTTATCATGGGGCAAGTGCATATGACAGGCTTTTCCATTGCAAATTCACCTCGACAACCTTGCTGATGCCAAATATTTTTTGTTTGACTTGGGATTTTGTGAATCGATAGAGAACGAGCCCACTTTTGAAATCCCATTATTATTTAGGTTATTGACTTGCTTTTGCAATTTTTTTACTATTTCCATTGAAAGAAAAACCCAATTTATTTCTGTGTCTTACTGTGAAAATGATTTAATTTAGGCCTAAAATTCGAAACGTTTCCATATTTATCGGAGGGCAGAGTAAAGGGGTTCCAAGGAACAGGGGAACATGCCCAAAATTATAAAGGGAACATGAGACAAATTAAACGGGGAACAAGGGAACATTGACAGCAAACAGGGATCAGGGGACACAAAAGATCAAAATTTCTTCTTGGAAAAATGAGGGAATATTTACAATTTCTATAAGGGAACGGGGAATATGACCCCCATCCCCCTATATGACCCTCTATACTTTGAGGAATCTTAAGCATTCGTTCTCTTGTGATTCTTAGTTCTGTAGGCCTAGAAATTTATTCGAGAGAATTCGTGAGAATGAAGATGACCCGAGTCGAACCAATGACCTCTAGATCAGAAATTATCTCGATTGATTTTCCAAATGCTGCTTCTTCTCGAGTTTAGTGATTTTTAAGTAAAGACATTTTAAGGGTTTTAAGTCTGTGTTAGACTGCTAACGTGATAAGTGCTACTGATAGCCTGCACTAGTCGCTTTCATAAGTGTCTTATTTGGTTTTCATTTCCATAGCTTAGACACTGCACTTCTGAAAGTGAAAGTGCTTATGTTTTTGCACTCGCTGGAAAAGGGCTGAATGCTATATAAGAATTGCTTTCTTAGAAAGTAAAGCAAAAATCAAGTTTTTCCTATTGGTTATATGCTTGACGCAATATTCTTAATTTACTGCAAACAGAGTTTGGTGCCTGGAGATTGTAAGAACTGTATCCAGTGCTAGGGGGGGGGGGGGGGGGCAAAGAAGGGTCTCTTTTGATAACCTGTGTTTTCATTGCAGATTGTGGTACAACTTACGCCAAACATGACTCATTTGGATGATTACGTCACTCATTTGAAGAAAGGCCCGGCTGTTCTTCTCTTCTTGTCGTTTCAACCTCATCTCAAAAAATACGCAACATCGTTACTTCACCAGGTACAGTATTCATTCTCGAGTTTCGTCTAATCCAATAATATTCACAGGAAAACCGTTTATTCCACGTTTCCTCCACACAAAACACAACTTGCCAGCACAGGAAGAGGGCCCTGAATAGGGGTACAGTTCCCAGTTCCCTACACTGAAACAATCAAAGATCCCCGTCCCGATGAAGGAAATAGAGAAATTCCTAATATTGACGTGTTTAACTATCCTAATCCCAATTTACTTTTTTATTCCCAAATCCCAGTCCTAATAAGTCCAATCTAATTTCCCGGTAAATTGAAAGGCAAATCCCAGTTTCTGATTTACCCCTTTTTGACCCTCCTGAAGGTTCTTTGGGATATCCACGTGTCGTCCAAGGAGCAAAACCTTTATTAAAGTTTCAAAATTTGTAACCGATGTTTGTGTTGCAAATTTTCCATGTTTACAACAAAATCGTAAACATATTGTGTTTAACATATATACCCATGTTTACAACAAAATCGTAAACTACCCGAGACTTATATTCATACTAGTTATGAAAATTTCGAAACCCATCTTATGCCAACATTCAAAGAGTAAACCCATATGGATAGCAGAATTTGCGGGGCATTTCACCCTCTTTGGAAGCGTACGAGATTTTATTTAAGAACAAAAGGATTTTCAGAGATTTCCAATGGATTTTCGTTAGAACAATAGGATTTTCAGGGAAAGTTTACGAGAATTTTAAGGGAGTGATTTACCCTGAAGACTTCAGCAGAATTGGTAAAAAGTGTAGCTATTAGGTAGCATGTCCCAAGTACGTAAAGATTTCATGCATCAAAAGTTATTTCCTCATCCTTTCTTTGCAGTATCGTAAGTTGGCAACTTTGTACAGTGACTGCAGAGCACAAAGTACTGAAAATAAATCTTCCATCAAAGATCTCAAAACAAGACATCTGAACTCGGATAAAGATTCATTTTCAATCAAGCCAGCCTGCAAACATCCCTGCAATTTATGCATGACTGTTCCATTGTATCATCATGGAAGCATCTGTATGTTGTGCCAGAAATGTATTGGACGTAAATGTCATAAAAACCTATTGAATAATTGTATCAGGGAGGAAATTTTTATCGAGAGAGCAAGGACTCTGAAAAATATATGCAAGAGTATGCAGCCAATGTCGTATTACTATCAAGATTTTATTAGTATTTGTTGTGAAACAATCGACACCAAGCATGGAGCGTTACAAACAGACATTTTGAGAAAGACTGCAGAAAAACTGGAGCAGAAATATCGAAATAGGAAATTGTTTTTTGATGCTGAAATTGGGAAGTTAGAGAAAAGTGGAAATGCAATATTTGAGAGTGCCTTGAAGATAGCTCTGAAAGCGATTGAGAATTTATCGAAAATTTCTGCATCAAATGAAGTTTCTTCGACGAATTTTGATAAGTTACTGGAGGAAAATTTAGGTGAAGTAAATGATATACAGAAATTACAAGAAGATGTAGATATAAGCAAACAATTAAAGCGTAGGAATATATTGGAACGTATTTCTAAAGTATCTACAGGATCAAATCATGCATTAGACCTTGAAATAACTACATTTAGGGTAGGTGATCTACAACAACCACTTCCGAGACAAAAGTATGGAAACTTCAGCTCTAAGGATTTCGACGGGCTCAGATGCAAGACGAACCGAAGTGTGAATTACTTTTATTTGGATATTGATAAACATGAAAATATGATAAAGAAATTCGGAATCAAACAAAGCGAGATTCAGAATCTGACAACGTTGGTTTTGCTAGATCTCAAGGTGAGGGGTTTATTTTTTAGATTATTGTCAATATCTAAAGAATGTTTTGTGCCCTGCTGAAGTCTTCGAAGTGAAATTACTAGCCACTGGATGAACCCTCGATTTAGGCTCCCTGAACCCATGCTACGTAACTCATACCTTTAGGCGGAAACCCATGCTATCTAGAATCTCTGGCACAAAGCGGACTCAGAAAAACATTGCAGTCACACGGTCATTGACCAATGAAAGGTTAAAAAAACTGCAATTGAGGGATGATTGCAACATAATCCAAATCAATTGTATGGCAGTACCTTTTAATAGCATTATATAGTGGTGAAATCGAGGCTGTATCAAAGAATGTTTATGCTCATTCTGTAATTTTGGTGAAAGCAAGATTTTTCTATCTGTGTATATAAATTACAACCTTTATATTATTAAACTTACCTATCTATACCTAAGTATATATACCTAAATGAAGAATAATACATACAACTTATGCCTTATACAAACTTTAGTATGTAACACTGTAATACCTTATATGTAATTTTACCCGGAGGAAGGTTGAAGACTTTACTAGCACGAAGTAGCTAGTTAATGGGTGCTCGCTTTTCAGCTACTTATTATGTGTGGTTTACATGATTGTATGTTAACAGACTGAAATTATTAACGATATATTTACCGATTGTCATTCCATTTCACATTTCAGAATGAAGCAGCATATGTTCTTGAAGAAGGTGTTCCTGTATCTAAAACTTCAATTAGTAAGTTACTGTTTACACTTTCGATTCTTCATTAGACGAGTTTTTCAGTATGTGTTTTTTTGTCAACTATTCCAGGGGCATAGGAGAGGCATTTATTGGGAGTATCAATTCAGTGTTTTTCAAAACAGTAGTTTTTGTAAATTTGGTTTTTAAGTAAGCCCCCCCCCCCCCCAATCATTGTGAGTATATATTATTGAAGAAGATTTCACCATAATGTTTGAAGAATTGTTTATTTTTGAATTCGTCTCTTGCTAGTTTATAAACTTAGGGCATTGGGCTCTCGTATTATCTGTCATATTCAATACAGGAGAACATTGGCATTACTCAAAATAATTACATACAAGAACACTAGGATTTGGTAATAATTGGGATTCTCTCTGGCCCCAAGTAGATACGCTCCTTTCTTTCTGTTTTTAATTTTTTATCTTTATTTTTTAGTTGAATTCGTTACAAATTACACGAACAACAGACTAGAAAGAAGACTGCGCTCTTCTGAATCGAAAAATGTCTGCTCTGAGATGAGTAACTCGACCTGCATTTACGAAGTAACTACGAATACTTTCAAACACATCGTGCTTCATGACTCAAAGGTGTTGCATCGATTATTCAACTTGAAGTTTTACTATCACTATAAAGTCTTGACAAGAATCGGCTGCTTATCATTCAGTGGCTAGCCTCGCTCTGCTAGCCTCGTTCCGTAGTTTGGTTGGGTCAGAGATATGGATTTTGAATCATTTGACATCATATATGAATGTTAATGGTAATGCATAGATCAATGTTTTGATTCTAGTCTAGGACGTGTTGTGAATTAAAGTTTAACTTTTACTTTAGGGTCTTGACAAGAAGTAACTGTCTCTACAGCCAGAAATATCGGAAACATAATGAAACGAACACATAGATTACTTAAGCTTTTCGTCTGACACTCTACAGAGTAATATCTATGTGTTCGTTTCATTATGTTTCTGATATTTCTGGCTATACTGAAGTTCTGTACCATCCAAAGACTGTTCAATTGTCTGTATATAATTCAAATGCCAGCCAGTGAACGTGCTCTGCAAGTCAGAGGTGTGTAGAGTGGTGGTTGGGATTTTCATTCGAAATAATTTGATATCAAATATGAATGTTATTCTTAATCAATGTTTTGTTTTTAGGACGTGTTGCTGATGTATTACGCTCCCTGGTGTGGCTTCTGTAAGCAGGGGTATAAAGTTCTTCTGCAACTAGCTATTGCCTACAGTGGCATCAACTCGCTTAGATTTGCCCGGTAAAATTCACTTTCTTCATATATCAGAATAGTCTGTTTATTTCACAAAATCTAACTTATTATGTGTTGAAAGTTTTGCTAAGACCCTTGCTTAAGCTGGCAGTATGGACCAGGATTGAGGCCTAAAAACACATTTACGAAAGGCAAGAAACATGGTTTCTTGAACCGTTTTGATAGGAAATGTGGAGGAGTAGCAAGACAACAGTGGTTAAGATCAGGTAGGGACAGGGACTGCTTTAAAATCTGAACCTGGTTCATGAATAAATCTATATGATAGGCTATGAATGACTTCGCCATCAATAACACAAGGAGTCAATAGTGTTGCTTCTTTCTTGAACAACTCATGAAATAAAAATATTATTCAAGTATCGTGATACACTCTAGCTTTGATTTTTCTTATTTATTGCTTTGGGAGGCAGTGAACCTAGGCGTGACACAAGCATGTCAAATAGAACAATATAATGTAGTCTGCTGTTACCTCGGATATCACCACATATTATGACCCTTTATCGTCAACTATATATAAAACCTGATGATAAAAATGCAGATTTTGAAGCAATGAATACCTAGAAAAGGGTTAAAGTGGAAATTGATTATTAATGAGGAGTAAGAAAATCAATTGAGATTCATTGCATCTTTGAACCGTTTGGCTCTTACCACATTTTCTGCTCTTTGGTGATATAATTTACCCTTTCTGATTTTAGAATAAATGCTGATGAAAATGACCTCCCATATCACTATACAGTGGATGGTTATCCTTCATTTATTCTCTTTCCAAGAAGAAGGTATGTGATTATAGCTTGAATTTTCGAATATTCTTTAAGCTTCTAGCTCTATATCCGTTGCTAATCAGGTGATGGACTGCCGTAGAAATGTTTGCATAAGACCTTCAATAAAGATTTACGTCGGTATTGGTATGGTTTGATTTTTTGAAATCTGGACCAAATTGAAATCATGTTGATTCGAAACGTGCCATACTATACCTACGAAATTAAGATAATTTGTGTGAAAGGAAATGACCCGAGTAGTACTCAAACCTCTTACTTTGCGTCAACGCTCTAACCGCTGAGCAATCATGGTTGCTTCTTTATGATATATCTACTTAATGATACACATCTCCTGATGAGCGGAAACCACTCCTGATAACTGGAAATATGTGTTCATCTGTGTACTGTACATTACGTAGATACAGTTACTTAAGGTAGGTAGAAAAAAGAAATAAATGAATACCACTTTAATATAGCAGACTTGGGCCTTTTGGACTCATGACTTCCTCACAGTGTGACTAATGATTTTATTTTTCTGCCTAATTTGTGTATACTTTACATCTCCTGATGAGTTGGGAACCACGAAACAGACCTATCGAGATGCAAAGTATAGTCTAAATAAAGTCTCTTGACTCCTTTCTCTGCAATGTTCACTAAATGATATCTTTTCTTTCAGGAAATCTTACTCATATACCTATCCAGACGACCTTGCCATTAAGTTTCAAAACATGGAACAATTTCTACTAAGACATTCTAGCAGAATGACTAGGACAAATATGAAATTAAGAAATTCAGGAGTTAGGTAGCTTACTCTATTTATTGGATTCAAATCGATTTATATAAAGTTTGGCTATTTTATATTTGCATATTACTTTTCTTACTTGTGATGTGATTTTAAATCCTGTAGAGAATATAGTTGTTTTTCTTTCTGTTGTTTTACCATGAACCGCTTGCACACTTGGTTTTTCGTATTTCCCGAGTGGTGTTTCGTTTACGATTTCAGTTAGGCCATTCAGGCCAGAAGAGAGTCAGTGATGGTTCTTGATATGCAGACTTATATTCTTGGATAGGATGCCAAAGTAAAAAGAAATAAAGGTGAAGGAGATAACTTAGGCCCTTTTCCTTGAGGCCTAAACTGGCCTAATAAACATGAATGCAGAATTATCATGGAATGACCATGGAATTCAAAGTTTCAATTCTCTTCAACTGAGCAGGAATCTGGTTCATATAAATCTACATATTGTAATTGTACGGATGATTTCACATTTCCTGACCAAAGCTGATTACCAAGTACCCGTCTCAAAGCTACTGACTTCTAGCTACAGTACTAATGTTCCAGAATTGTCTGCATGAAATCGTAAACAATGAGCAACATGGGAAAGGTCCTAAATTCGAGACCTGGTTGGGGCATATTACTTTTGTGATAGTGCACTCGTGACAATGTGTATTATTGACACCTTTCTACCAAAACAAGTCTTTAATTTTCCAGCCTTTAGAGGAACAAAAGATACATGTAGCCCACATTGTCTCACAAAGGCCATCACAAAGGCTAACCTGGTCTCAGGACAAGAAAGTTTGTAAATATTTGATAATTTTTTCTTTAGCTCTATTCCCGTAAGCATAGTAATTGAGGAAAAGGTCTAGAAGCCTTCTTGGTCTTTGTTAGCCTTCTTTCAACTGTGACCGTGCACAAGCGTTTTCTCCTGTTATTTCTTACTTCGTCTAAAGTGTCATGGTTTAGGACCTGAATCCAATATCTTTTTCAAGATTATTCAATGTATTCTAGTTAAAAATCATTCATGTCACAATTCTCCAAGAAATTATTCGATGGATCAACCTTTCTTTTCATTCATTTAGATAAGCCCATCAATTTAACTGAATTTGTGCACAATATATACTAGATCCAAATCCAGAAAAAAATAAAGAAATGCAAAGAAATCCTTAGAAGATCATTTACCTCCCAAGACTATGCTGCAAAGCCACAAGTAGAATGTTTTTCAACAAATATTGTTTCATAAAAGTATCAAAACAAACCTAAATTATGATGTTACCGAGCCGAACTGAACTAGTCCGATAGATATCGGTCGGTCTATTATACATCGGAATCGGAGTTTATGATTGGTTGGTTTCTACAATCTTCCCATCACTCAGTGCGGCCCCTTCTCATCTCCTCTCCTCTCTTCTCGTGGTTGAAAATGGCGGCCGTGCGTGCTTGCAGTAGATTTTTGAGCAGGATTTCTGTCTGTCAGCTTGCAAGGAAGCAAAGTACACTTCTACCATACTTAAAGCAGTCCAGACAATTTTCTTCAGTTGTAAATCGTATTCCACAATGCTCGACGATTTTCAATCGAGAGGCACAGTTTAGAAGATGTTACGCTGCTGAAGCCGAAATGACGTTGAAGGATCTTCAGGAACAAACGCTAGATGTCCTGAAACTCTTCGATAAAGTCGACCCCACAAAGGTGATTTCAGTCGAGTTCTCAATTTTCTTATTCCAGTTATTATAATTGCAAGCAACACAATTTCGCTTTAAAACGAATGCAAGCTTGATACATGTGCGAAAATGTTAAGAATTTAGTTTAGGCCGTCCCGTCTGTTTACGGGCCTAGCGAGACCTTTTTATAAATTATGCAATTTTAAGATAGGGACAGCGATATGTGGAACTGGTATTGATCTTCATCAATAATCCCCTCCCCCCTTGGAGAAGGATTCTCCTGGATTTAAATCACTGTACGGATTCATCATGGATTAAAAATCTGTGCTGCAAACATTTGCAAAAAATGTTGTATATTTCAGGTTACAATGGAAGCTCATTTTATAAATGATCTTGGTCTGGACAGTTTAGATGTTGTGGAAGTAGTTATGGCATTTGAAGACGAGTTTGGTAAGTATTACATGTCAGGATTACCAAAAATAGAAATACAAAATTAATCAAGATAATTTGTGAGAATGAAAATGCCTCGAGTAGGACTCGAACCCATGACCTCTAGATTTTTATTCTAGAGCGCTACCACTACGCAACCGGGGCTACAAGAAACCTAGGCCATTTCACTCACACAAATTGCAACACCAATCACCAAATGGCAAATGCAGAGACGAACCCATCCGGTCTCTTTAACACTACACTGGATCTGCCGAGGGGCAACAACTTTCTAAAATACAAAGTTATGAGAATGAGAATTGTTGTGGTTCAGAAGGCTAAAGAACTCTAGGATATTGAGAAATTTTGCAACATATATTAAACCATTAAAGGATTTGTTATGACATTTTCATCAGTAAACAATTATTTAAGTTTCTTTGATTCATTTTTATTCCCTTTCTGAACACTGCAGCATTCTTTGAATTAATCCCCACTACTATCTCTTCCATTTCTATTGTTCTCCTTGGTTCTTTGTGCCCCACATATGTAGCAGGAGGGTATTTTATTCACTGATCTCTAAATGAAGAGGGGATTGAGCATTCTGTTGTTTTTAGACTCTGATGTTGAAGCCAATTGTTGGGACTTGCACTTGGCCTCCCAATATGGCTGCCCAAGAAATCATATTGCCTTTATTCTTTGCTAACAATAGCTGCATGATTTTTCTGTTTCGTAACTTTCCAACAATTATCAAAGAAGAAAGCAGCAGCCCTAATGGAATCTCGATGTATTGATTTGGACCTACCAATATGGCTGCAAATTACTTCATTTGACAATGACAGTTGCTTGATTGAGTTTTTATTCGAAATAAGTGCTAGGAATGCATACTTTTTCTCTAATAAACTACTCTTTTGACTGTTAGGCATAAAACTTTTTTAGTTGATGTTATGTTCGGCAATACTTTCAATGTGCTTGTTAATCGGAAGAAGAGAATCAGAGAAAAGACTACCAACATATCCTTTCAATCATCCCAAATATGTTGGTACTGTTGCTTGTCCTTATTTGTGAAGCTAAGGGTATTCGCGTTTATTTTGGTGATTTTGAAAAACCATCAAAGAAATACATGATTGAAAATGCCTCACCATTGAGTCATTTGTTTAGGCTTGAAACCAATTGATGACAAAGAACCAAAGTTATCAGAAGTCACAGAATCAACTCTTATCTCTTATTTCCTTTGTTTAGGTTGTGAAATTTCTGATGAGGAAGCAGAGAAAATATTTACAGTAAACGATGCTGTAGATCTACTTCAAAAGAAGCTGGATGTTGAAGCCTAATCTGATCAGGTGAGCTTGATATTTAGTAATGGCGTAGCAGATGTTGTTTGTAAATGCCAAACTCATTTCACCCTTACATTTATCAAACCCTTTTGTTGATATAACAATTTGCACCAACCTATCTTAGATTTTTCTGAGGTAAGCAGGATTAAAGTAATCAAGGAAGCAAACCTATACCATACCAGCCTCTTTTAAGCTTATCCACAGTGTATACAATTTTATGGTCCTTCTTACCATACAAGCATATCTGCCCACTTGAAAGCATATCTACCAAGCAGCTATTTCTCAAGGTAATAGCCAATTCCTCCACTTTTATGAATGCAGTATTGTGCATAATGATGCGGACTTAGATATATTTTTATATTGTTTGTAGATCAGCAACATAATGACCATGGAGAAAGATGTTAAAAAAGACATGACATTTGTCAATGTAAATAACAATTGGCATTCTCTATTGATAACAAAACTTTCTTGTGTGAAGAAGGCTATTTCTAACCACACTAAACATATCTAATTAGCAATTCTAGATCTTACTGAATTTATATCTTAGAAGTGGTCTTATGTCAAAGTCTACTAAAATTACGTGTGAAATTTTGAATGTTCTTGTGATTTCTTGTTACTGCTCATGTAACTTTTTGGTTGTTGCATAAAATATTATTAGATCTACTTCAGTTGAATTTGATTATTTTGCATTCACTGCCATTGGGCATTATTGACAAGAGAAATAATAAGACAAACTCTACCTAACGCTAACCAACAAAGAAAATATCTGTGGCTCATGGTCGCACAGGATCCTTGAAATATAAATAGTCAAACTCGCATAAGATGGTCTCGCAATAGATAAATTTGCAAAGATAACAATGCTATAGATAACACATCATATACCTTATAATTGGAACAAAATACATGGTACCAGTCCTTTAGTTATAAATTTAAGCGCAACACATAAGTTTGGCTTTCCTGAAGTCCAAATAGTTTACCCTATCCTAAGAGATATTCCTGAGTTTGAATCCAACTTGCACAAAATTTACTGTATTGCTATGATTTTACACCATGATCTTGTTCGGTTGATTTTCAGCAACTTTCACTTTTCTGTTTTGATATTAGTGAAACATCTTCAGGAACCACTGCCACCTTGAATGTTTACTCTAGACGGATCGAATGGTGTGCCTTTGAAAGGTGACCCTTCGGCATCCCATGCTTGCTTCAATAAGTTGTGAGTTTTCTAAAAAAATGGGTACTTTTAATTGGTACGTCAACACGATTGAAAGAAATGAATCACAATTGGTGCATCATAATTGAGTTTAAGGTTTTTTTAATTCCCCTAATATATATCAAAAAGGAGAATTTAAGAGTCTATGGTTAAGAATGATCTAATCCAATTCGCTGCTAATGATTGCCAATTGTTCCTCTACTGTTCGAAATCGTCAAACATCTCAAATCCCTGCAAAATTCTTTCAGAATTGTTCTGAAATTATATTGAATTTAAGAATTGTAAAAATAATTGAATAATCCATCCCATCTTTCATCAGTGAAGGACAACAAGAAAAATCAGCAACATAGCAAAACATGATAACAGATAATTACTCAAGATTTTCACCAGTGACTTGTCTTAGCCAAGCAATATTTTATCTAAACTAACTAACCTGTTCTTCACTGGTCGGTTTTCCCTGCAACTTTTGATGATGATCAAACATGACTTTCTGGAAATCGGCTTGTGTCTGGTCGTCAAATTCAGAAATATCCCGAGTTGTATCCAGCTTTGTTCTGTCTATTTCTGCTTCACCTTCTATTAGAGCCGTCCAGTAAATATCTTTTGACTTCTCCAGGTTGATTTGGATAGATTCTCCAACAACTAAACTCCACAAGCAATCTTCACACTTTACTCGTTGGGTCAGTTTTCCGTCCAGTAAAATTCTGCTTGATAATCCAGAGTCTAAAAGAATAACATTAAATGAAACAAGTTTGTTGAAAAACTTTGTCAGGGGAACTATTTAAACTGAAAACATCTTACCAATCCAGTTCGCTTTATAGCTTTTGCAACCTTGCATTTATTGGGTCTTCTATTATTATCTCATTTTTAATCTGGATAATTTTCGTCAATGAAAATGACCTAAGAGTAGGAATTGAAGCAAGAACCTCTTGATTGATACTCTAGTGCACCACAAACTCAAGAGACCCAGGCCATTTCACTCAAAAAAGTTGTACTTTAACTGAATAAGTGCAGAGACGAACTTATCTGGGCTCTTAAACAACTACAGTGGACCTGTCGAAGGCTGACGATTCTGCTTCTTCCCGATTCATCTCAGTTTTAGGGATAAAACATCTTCACATGTTTAATAATTTATTCTTCATATTATACAATAATTCCACTTACTAGGTGGTGGGTCTTTCTTTAGAGAAACTTTTAAACGATCTTGCATTATAACAACCTCAATTTCTTTTGACTTTTTGATGAATTCTGGAAGAGGTATCTTTACGTCAACATCTGTAGCAGTCTGTGACCAAGCGTATTTATCTCTCACAGCTCCGTTAAATGCTTCAGGGTTACCGTCATTTGATGTTTTATCTATGTGACTAGAAATTAAATGAAGGGGAAAAATTTAGAGAGCAAAACTCCAAATTTCTTTCTTTGTGGTGCCCATTAGATAGACACAAAGAAATGACAGGAAATCAGATGGTAAGAACAAACAACCCCTTCTAAGTTTTTTTCATGCAGGCCTGACAGAAAGCACTTAATACTGAGGAATTCTTGTAATTTGCTAGGTCCATCCAAAATTAGTAAGTTTTCAAGTAAAATTAGCCAGTCACAAGTTAGAAACCAAGTGCCTTAGAAATTTTGCCATACTGTATCAAAGAAAGGTAAGGCTAGGAGTAATAAATATTTGTTAAAAAAGAAAAACTGATTGCTAAACTTTACTGTTAGCTAGATAGACCACACCTTTCTTGTTGATTTGAATTGGTGTCATCAGTTTTGTTTATATTTTGCTCTTTCTCGGGTTTTCCTTTACTTTGTTCTTTCAGTCCATTTTCAGATTCTAGTTCGGCTTCACTTTTTGAAACTGCAGTTTCTGTTTCTACTTCAACAGTTTGTATTGGCTCAGGAACTTTCTCTTCAAGCCTTGTTGTACTACTCTGAAAAATAAAAGTTATTCTTCAAGCAAATTTGATTCCAGATATCATGTAACAATAATCTTAATCAAATCAACTCCAATCAAAAGGCTTTTATAGACTTCAAGACTTTATGCCATAAATGTCAGTTTAAAGCGATGTTCAATTACTTCTCAGACATATCATAAGCTTTGTTATCTATACATGGGAGTTTCTATTATCTAGTCCTTTATTTCCAGGGGGTGGTGTGTCTATTTTTGTAGGTAATTTAATGAAATTCTGCCAAGAAGCATCAAGCAAGATGATCAACTTCCTTGATGAATTGAGAAGATTAATGATTTTCTTACAGATTTCTTTTCAGACTTGGAGGGTTTTCTTTTGCTTGATGTATCTTCTTTCTTGTGCAATGGATCATTCTTTAAAACAAGATCTTGATATTTCTTGAAAATCTGTTGAAAAAAGTTATTTGTTTACCATACAATATTGCTTATCTGCATGCGAATTAGTTTTTGTATAACGCTATGGAACCCTTCTTAACTCCAGGAATGCCATTTAGTTACCATCTTAAAGACTACAGACCGCAACACTTTTATCCATTATTGAGGATTATAGATGATCTCAAAAATAAATAGTTGGTTTGTTTTTCCCATTTTGTTTGCTATGGTCACTAGTGAAAATAATGCCAATGGATCCTCAAGGACCACCAACTTTTTTCTAGGATTTGGGATTGAGTCAAACAATCATTGTTTGCTCTTGAATAATTTGTCATGACTGATTAAGTCAATAGCTCTGTATGGATGCGAAACCTGGACGTATAGCTCCAACATAGAAAAGAGATTGAATGCCTTCGAAATGAAATGCTATAGAAGGTTGTTGAACATCAGTTGGAAAGACCACAGGACAAGTGATTCCGTGATGGAAGAAATTGAGATACTGGGTGGGAAGACAGAAAGACTTCTGGAGACAGCACGGAGAAGAAAAATGCAGTGGTTTGGCCATGTGTCAAGACGGCCTGGTACCCTCGCAAACACTATCATGCATGGCAACATAGATGGAAGAAGGGGAAGAGGGAGACCGAGAAGGAACTGGAATGAGGATATAGGAAGAGGGATGGGAAAGAGCATAGTGGTTTGCATGAGAAGTACCGAGAACAGGGATGGATGGAGGAGTCTAGTGTCTGCAGCAAAGTGCCCCAAGCCAACGGCCCAATGGCTACGGGAATGACCTGACCTGACCTGATTGAAAAACAATACCTGATTTAAGATCAAACAAGACCCAAAACCTGGAACCGGCCGTCCAAGTCTCAGACCGGTCTCACAAAAATGCAAACTGGGAGAGTTGGCAGGTCTGCTCTGCAAGCACAATAGAGGACGTCTTAGCAGCTCCTGGGTTTACACCAATGCTACAATTATTTTTACGCTCCTAAAAAGATAATTAGTCTTATTTTGTGGCCAGGTACCCCTAAGATAGCACTGGTTAGGCCGGTGGCCTAAATTTTACCTTCATCACAACTTGCTCTGCAACTCCGGGTGGAAATCCCATTTTATCGTCCCTGTTATGCATGAGCTTGAAAAAGTCTGTTCTTCTCGCAAGGAAGAAAAATATGGAGTCAAGGAAAGGCTCAATCTTTCCTAGATGCTGCAAAATGCCAAGAAAAGCGTCATCGAATTTCGTTAGGTCCATGTCGGTCGCCATCTTGAATGCAATTAGTGGATGATGATTATGATGAATTGGATTGGCAAATACAATAATAATAATAATGATAATTTCAAAATTTCAAATTAGATTTTTTAGAAATTGGAAATAGATTTCGATTTATATTTCATTTAGTATTTTCTGTAAAAAAATAAATACAAACACTCAAAATCTAAAAGATCTTTAGCTGATTTTTTTGGTATTCCATTATATCCTTTAAATATCAGTATCAGTCTTTTAACTTTTGAGCTTATAAATACAAGACACTATCTACACCATTCAACTCAAGGAGTCTTTCATTTCTTAATCTGTTTTCTTTTTATTTTGCTCCATTTCTCCTTCTTTATCTGTAGCTTTATCTGTGTTATTTTTTACATTCTTTCTCTTTGCAGTTTTGCATGTCAGACATGTAGTAACAAGATGTTTTTGACGCTTTCCTGCAAATGAAAAAAATAATCAATATGATTTATGCAATTACATTCATAGGTGCATGTTTGAGAACCTTTAAGTACTACACAGTGGCGGTTTTAGAAACTGGCGAGGCCTGGGGCCAAAAAAAATTGCAGGGCCCCTACCCACGGTAAAAAATCTGGTCCTAATATCGTTTTTGCGTTGAAAAGTAAAACAAACAGTACAGTATAGCTATAGCTTATATATTTCACTATGAAGGAAAGGAGAGAATTTTGTTTTATGAAAGGTGCGGGGCCCCTTTTTCCTAGCAAAAGTGCGGGGCCTGGGGCCATGGCCCCCCTGGCCCTCCCCTAAAACCGCCACTGGTACTACAGTGTTAAAGAAACTAACCATTGTATTACTGATTTAACAGGAAATTATGATTATTCTTTGACAATATTAACGAATGAATCTGATCTAGAATTACCTCTTACGCGGCATTTTGCTGTAACTCCAGGAACTAGTACGACATGACAGCACTTGCACAAAGATCTTTTTACTTCTGAGTCACTGGAATGAAACAAAATGAAATTCACAAAATAAAATAACAGCAAAGAAAAGTTTTTTCATGGTTGAAGAAGGAAGCAGAGCAGAAGAGAGAGGATGAAGAAAAAGCAGGAATTAGATGAATGGTGAATGAGATAAAAAGTCAAGATAATAAATCAAATAGAGGAAAGAAGCCAGAAGATGAAGAAGAAACGAATTAAACAAAGAAGGAAATTGGCATAGGAGGAAAAATATCATTTTGTGGAGTAAGGAAAATATGTAGAAGAGTAGAGAAAAAGGGAAATTTGAATATTCAGAGAATTGCCTTAATAGACAGTTCATAGAGTGATTGCTTACATTTTCAAAACAAGTTTCTTTGTGACTGTTTTTGCTGTGGAAGAGTAGAATCTTGATATTTCTAAATTTTCAGGGTTTTCAGCCAGCATTAGGTGAGCAGCCTAGGGAGGGAAAATATGAAAATCAAGTTCAAGTTTGAATCGAATTCCAAGCCTTTTCACGACAATGGTTATGGTATTTGATTAGTCTAGCTATTAGTAAATGGGCCCTGTTCACTAAGCTCATAGCCCAATACCTTAGATCAGACCAGCGGCGTGGCCAGACAAAAATTAGTGGGGAGGGAAAACCGAAAAATTTCAGACTGGGGGGCAAAAAGGTATACCCAGACATTTTTATTGCATTTTTCAATTACAATTTTGGTTAAGTTTTGAAAAGTGGGGGGGCAATTGCCCCCTCATACCTCCCCCTGGCCTCGCCACTGATCAGACCTGCCAACTTCCTCACTGTAAAAACCGGGAGATTCTTTGATCATTGCTGCCTTCTATTGTTTATCAATGATTGTGCTTTTGATCTGTAAGGGACAAAGCAGGAGTCTCCCTTTGGAATTGGGAGTTGGCAAGTCTGTTCGATAGTAACCGCATTTGTCTAGAACCACTGTTTGGCACTGTTGTACTTATAGCCATTGGAGGAGATTATCTCTAATGCACTGGTCAATTTAAACCCCGACCCCCCCCCCATCCCCGGGACATGACGGGGAATTAACGGGGAATTTACCGTGGAATAACTCACTTTTAATGTTGCCTTGTCTCGGGGGGCCGGGTATATTAACAAAATTGGATTATTGTGGGGATATTTAGCTGTGGTTTTAACGTTTGCCGCAGCAAAGGGAAATTGGACACAATTATGGCCCAAAAAATGCATGTTTTGTTCTGATTTGTTCTTGATTTCATTCAATATTAATGGACACGAATGGTTTTCTTCCTTAATTCTTTTTCGTTACCGGAAGACATGGAATATCCCAGAGATAGTGAACTTTCCAGATCCAATCTTTGCTAAAATGAGTCGGCATGCAGGATGAACTTTGGCAAAATAAGCGATACGATTGATTGATACCCTTACCGTAATTTGTCCTCCCTCTCCCCATTCTGTGTTAGCATATATTGATTTTACATGGTGAAGCCATAAATTTTTAAGTGATGAAAGTGATAAACTCTGATTCTGGGGTTTCAATTGACCAGTGCATAAGCAATTCTGTGTTCACCTGCCACCAGGGGCGGCTGGGAGGTTGAGAAAACTGGTATTCAAAAAAAAATTGAGGCCACACCCTTGTCGACCACGCCCCTTTCCTCAGGCAGTATAGTCTATTTTGCATCACAGAGAATAAGCCTTTTAATTTTCACGTCAGTTTTAAAAAAAGAACACCATTTCGTTATAACTAAAGCTTTCTTATAAATCTGCATCACAAAATAATGTTTTGTCGTCTGCAGGCTTCCTATCAATCAATAAGGGTTAGGGCCGATAGTGAATCCCGTCTTAGCGGCTATTTGCCCTTGGAAGCCGTAAGAAATGTGTGGTATTGAAACTTCGTTTTGAATACTAGAACACGGACAGGGGCTCTGAGAGGCAAATATTCCCGTCGATCAACTTAGTTCAAAAAACCAAAAAATAAATGAATTTGCCTTGAATTCTTATACTCATACTCATAATATTTTATTTTTAACTTTTTCACAACAATATTGATTCCCATGAATTAAAAATTGTGAAGTTGTTAAGTTTTGTTATTATATCTTACTGAAAGGCAAGGTTGCCCATCTTTTTCCAAACTGAGACGTTGTTCATGGTTTAAATGATCTTCTTGTCGTGCCCTTAACGTAAAAAATTATCTGCAACCCTTCACCAATACTACCCCCAAGCATACGTTCGATTATCCAGAGGGAAATATGTGATAGACTCGAAATGACCAACTTATTCGCGTGAGTATTCAGCGGGGTATTCAGAATGAGAAATGAATACCTTCTCTCTGCTTTGTAGTGTGTTTCAGAGGGTGGAAAACAATAGGTACTGACGTCACTTTCTCGAGAAAAGGAAGGTTTAGTATTCAGAATCAAAATTGAATACCCTACAGAGACTGACCTCAGAAATTCAACACCTATGGAATTGACAAAGAAAGGATTCGTGATGGATTAACAGCTCATTCCCGACCTTTTGTTCGTTCTGTTTGAAGCAAAGTCAAAAACAAATATTGTTAATTGCTTTGTTCGTGATGGACCTGCCTGATCGCAGGCATTGCTATTATGACATACTTCATGGGATGTTTTCTCCTCCGCAGTCTATTTTCTTTCTCGAGATTTTCAAACGAAGAAAATGGTTTTTTTTTTCTTTGCTGAAAATATTTAGGTATTCAGTGAATACCTTGAATACCCCTCTCCGCCGCCCCTGCCTGCCACAGAATGGCCCATTTGCATATACACCACTTTTACCCATGGGTCGTGGAGCATATTTTTGATTGAAGGGGCTGATAACAAGAAATTGACCACACAGGCATTTTTACCATGCCTACTGTATTGTCTTTTGGGTATTATTATCGGGGGGGCTAAAAACCTCCCCGTTCTCTGAGGACCCTGCTTCTACAAGCCTCATACTCTACCTGATACAAAAAGTTCACTCTTTCATAAGCCTCTTTATTGACAATATGAAACTTCTTTTGCTTTTTTTTTGGGACATTTTTCACTTGTTTTTCTGCCACTGGCTGTTCCGCCATGCTTTACCATCTTTTACCATTCTTGTTTTTCACCCTAGCGCGTAAATACAGCAATTACTCAAATTCTCGTTTAGCAGTTTTCGTTGGCGAAAATATTCGTTAGTTGGGTTTCGGCACAGCACAGAACGGTGGCAAAACGAAACAATTATGTCTTCAGTCACTGCAGTGTCTGGTAAAGCTTTCTAGGATGGCGGTCGAGAGAAAGAATATAATAAAGAATAAAGGTAAGCTCGCAACATTTACTTTGTTATTTTCTTTCTGCTTATGTCTGTAAGATTGTCAAATATGTGTGGGATGAAAAGTGATAAAAAGGCTAGCACAAAAGCATAGAGATGTGAGGCTAGGCCGGTAGGACGAACTTATGCGTATTTAGGCCGTACTGCTTTTTACCCGAGCTGAGTCAGCTACTGTTAATAATAATAATAATAATAACACTTTATTTACACAGGGTGATTCAATCAGCTATAAATCTAGCTGCTATCAAGAGAAGCCCTGTTTAAATTAAATATAAATAATAACTATCGAACTTAAGTGGGAGAATACAAATAATTTATCTTTAAAAAGGAACGTTCAAAGTTGTCAATGTCCAGTATAAAACCACATTTCTTAAAATTCCTTCCTGATAAAATTATACAAGTTCAATCGATAAAATGTTCCTTTATTGCGTTTTTGAAATAAATATAGTACTTCTCAGTTTTCAAATGTAATGGTAAAGCGTTGAATATTTTAGTTCCGCTGTAGTAAATTCCTTTTTTTCCACTTTCTGTTCTCACTTTTGGCAATCGCAGGTCCGTTCGGTTACGTCTTGTTGATTTTCCATGTTCAAGTTTCATAAAATAGTTATGAAAGACATCAGGAGCTGTTCCATGTAAGCATTTGAAGATGAAATCTACACACTGTATTGATCTCATGGAGGCAAATGATCGCCAAACGCGGTGCTTTTTATGCTTTGCTCCAAATATGATCTTAAGAGCTCTCTCTTCAATTTTCTTGAACCTCGTTTCATTTGTCTCTGACAAGGTCAAGAACGCAATGCTGCAGTAAGTCATAACCGGCTGAACCATAGCTTTGTACAGGTCCACAGCGGCATGGGTGGTTAGTATTGGCCTTATTCGGTGAAGGAGACCGAGTCTGCTAGAAGCTTTCTTACAGACCTTCTGGATGTGGTCGTTCAGAGTTAGTGACGTATCTAGTTGGATTCCAAGGTACTTATAGCTCTTGGTGTTACTGATCTCATTCGAATCAACAGTTATTTTTGTTTGATGTGTTATTTTGCTCTTTTTTGCCGCCGTTCCAAACATCATGAACTCGGTTTTGCCCTGCTTGGGATTCAATATCAGTCCATTTTTGCATAACCAGTTATGTAACATTTTTGCATCATGATTTATTGCCTCTTCTATCTCAGCCTCGTTTTTATCTGAAAACAAAAGTACAGTGTCATCTGCATACATTATGATACTTGATTTCTCGATCTGATGGTGGAGATCGTTGACATGAATAAGAAAAAGTAAGGGACCTAAGATAGACCCCTGTGGAACTCCGAACGAGATTTTTTCTTCTCTTGAATTTTCCCCTTCGAAACTGACAATTTGAGATCGATTTGAGAGGTAATCTTCAATCCATTTTAACTCAGTATTTTCGACGCCATAATGAGGGAGCTTTGTAGTCAGGCATTGATGGTCTACGGTATCGAATGCTTTCCGGAAATCGATGAAAAGAGCCCCTGTAAGTCGGCCCGCGTCCATGTTTTTCCTGATAGTGTCGGTGAGGTGAACAACTGCCGACGACGTTGAGCGATTTTTTCTAAATCCGAACTGGTATGGAGACAAGAGTTTTTCGTTTTCGAAATATGCGTACAGTTGGTAATGCACAACTCTTTCAAGAATTTTCGAGAAAACTGGCAAGACGGATATTGGCCTATAGTTGTCCAAGTTTTTTGCATCTCCTCCCTTGAAGATAGGTACACATCGAGCGATTTTCCACTCTGAGGGAACCTTGGATGTTGATAAAGACAGGTTGAGGATGTGAAGGAGAGGCTGTGAAATTGCATGAGCCGCATCCTTTACAGTTCCTGGGGGGATATTATCCAGACCAGGAGATTTCGATCTTTTTAGGGAGGAAAGTACCTTTAAGACTTCTCCCTTTGTGACTGATCTAAAGAGAAACTTTGTGTCCCTTGGGTTCATGCGATTTCTGTTGTAGGGGGTTTCATTTAAGATGGTTTGATACACCCTTGGTAAGGTAGCTCGAAGAGTCACTGCCACCTTTGTGAAAAAGCTATTGAAACCGTTGGCAATCTCTCGTTTATCTTTTGTAAGGGTTGAATCTACCTCCAAAGATTTTGGCCTTTGCTGACCTGGTACTGTAGTAGAATAAATTTTATAAGAATATTGAGGCTCAAAATTGCCAAAGAACATTGGAAATTTAAGATTAAACAATAGAAAAGTTGAGGCTCAGGAAAATTCTAAGTATTCTTATAAAAAAAGAGTGTAGCAAGCAAGCATATTTTTTTGTTAACGCAGGTCAGGGTTTCTGGCAGCTTTACAGCCGATGTGGACCTGCAGCTTGTGCCCCCAGAATTAATATTCTAGAACGAATATCCTGGGTACTCATTTACTGACCTTGGGAGGACGGACAGCTGAGTTGGCTGGCGGTTTGTAGTTCATGATTCCGACTGTTGGTGGATTCGAATCCACAAAGGTTACCCTTCAAGGATTAGAGATCCAGCGCCTTAACCACTAGGCCACACCACTGTTATTAGTTTTAGTTTCACTGTCTCATTGCTTAGTTTATGTACTGCTGCAGCATACAGGTGTCCGTTGATGAAGGTTCCACTGTAGTATCCTTCGATGATGTGTACCTTTATTAAAAAAACTATCTATGAAACAGCCTGGGAAGTTTCTTCAATCAAGGTGTTTTATTTAGCAATGTCAGAACTGAGTTTTTTATAACATTATTTCTTAAACCTGGGACTTTACTGTATTCTCAGCAATCTCATAGGCACTCTGGCACACCGCGCCCACTGCACCTGCCGTAGGTCTTATTTATTTTTGATTTTGAAGATATACCAAACAACAAATAAAAAAAAGTTGAAATAGTATTATTTCATGAGATAGGTGTGCGCATTCGCGAACGGAAATGTTTTGCCCCCATTCCATGTTTATCCAGGGCAACGGATAAATAGCCAGTGGACGCAGGACAGTGTACCAGAAGCGTACTTCTCGGTAACTGATAAAGGGTGGAAACAGACGTTTTTTATGGTTTGATTGCCAACAGATTTCTAAATCAAATACCACCACTGCGACCGATTGTGCTACTGCTTGACGGTCATGAATCCCATATTGACATCCATGTGAGTAAAATCTGCGCCGAGAATGGAGTACTTCTTTTCTGCCTTCCACCCCCACTGCTCCCACGTTCTTCAGCCTCTTGATGTTGGTTTTTTCAGCTCCTTGAAAGCCCATTGGAAGAAATCCTGCAAAACCTTTGCTGTAAACAACCCTGGTTTCACGGTGAACAGATAAATTTTGCCCGTGTTTTCAAAGATTGCTGGAACTGTACCGTCGCCTATGGGAAAGTTGTCAACGCCTTTGAAAAATCTGGCATCTGGCCCGTAAATCCATCAAACATATCAAAGGAGCAGTTTGGTCCATCCAAAGTCTATTGCGGCGGCGTTGAATGCACAGACCTGTCACTAAACCCAAGCATGACACCAAAACCCCAAGAACCGTCAGTGATTGTGATGGACAAAGAGAACGTCACTCCGAATACATCTCTTGCTTCTCTTCAAAGTATATTAACAGCAAGTCAACTAGCTTTATTTCGGAGAAGACTGGCCGGTGGATTTGATTTAGATGCAAGCCACGACCCTCTGTATGTCGCATGGAAGTCCCTTGTCCTTGATGAGACACCAAAAGCTTCTACTTCCTCAGACAAAGGAGCGCCAACATTAAATGCAGCACGAAAACAGCTCACCTTCGTTCCAGCTCACCTTCCTTCGAGCCAAGCTAGCCAAACGTCTCCTGCATTTTCAGAAATTCTGATTCATCTATGAGCTCCAAAGAAGAGGGAGAGAAAGCGATCGCTAAAACACTCCTTTCCACAACATCTTACATCGGCGGAGGCAATAAAGTTTATGGAGGAAGAAGAAGAGAGGAAGAAAAATTTGCAAGTTGAGAAGCAGAAGCGCCAAGAAGAGAGAGAAAAAAAGAGGGAAGAAAAAGAAAAAATGTTGAGGAGAAAGAAAGAAGAACGGGTCGAAAGGCAAAAAAGCAAAAGATCAAAACAAAAAAACACCTGGAAATGCGGACAGTGTGATGAAAGCTTCTTTGATGAAGATGAAGAAAGAACATGGATTGGATGTGACTCTTGTACACGCTGGTTTCATCTGTCCTGTACAGATCTGACAGGAACTTCAATATCCCTAGAGGAAGTTGAATTCACCTGTGGATATTGTTGAAACGATTAAAAATAGGTTTTTGCATAGGTTCGTTGTGGGTCTTGGAGTAGATATATCTACACTGTATCAGGTGTGGCCAAGATGGTAGACGCATTTTGAATATGATTTCTGAAAATCCATGCAACATGAAATTCGGTGGAATTTCATCATAAAAATAAAGATATGCCGTTAAGTTGCAATTTCAAAGCACTTAGATGCATTAGGTGACTTCTACTATTATCGTAAACTAGATAATTCAAGATGGACTCTAGGAGATAAGTTTTGTGGAAATTAAAATCTGCCATCAGGTGTGGTTTCCGAGGGCTAAACACTATTCAGTTGCATGCCTTGTTAGAAATTTGTTACTTTGGAAATTTGCCTACTTTTTGGCCAACTTGCTACATTCACTTTTGTTAATCTATCAAAGAGAAACCATGAGTTAGAAGGCATTGCCCCTTGAACAAACTACGTAAATGTTAATTTGCTAAGCCTGGTTAGATTTGTCATATGCCCTGGAATCCCCAAGTGGTCATGCTTGTCATTGCACCCCGTCCTACTCGCATTGTGCCTTAGTTCATTTAGTTGTTCTGTTCCATGGTTGATTTTGAAGATATACCAAACAACAAATAAAAAAAGTTGAAAGTATTATTTCATGGGATAGAATAACTTCAACAAAACATTTCAGGTCGACTACACATGAAGTACTGTATGTTCAGTAGTGCTACTGCTCTTGCTTTAATATTAAAAACTCCAAGCACAACTGTGGAAGTGAAAAAATTCAATTAAAATTGACCACAGATCAGGTCAGGTAGGAAATTTTGACATGTGGGGAGGATTTGTTAATCTTTTCTGTTCGGCTTGTCATTTGTTCTTTTTTCTATCGAAATAAAAGTTGATTAAAGGCTGCTATTAACCCCACAAATAACATACAAGAAACCAAACTAAAACATGTAAACATGTAAAATAAGTTCAATCTGTTAAAAATCCTACAAAGTTGCATTTCTCTGCTCATTAAAATGTCAAGACAGTTCACTGGTGGTTTTTCCTTCATTAATTGTTTGTGAGGAAAGTTTTCCAAAAATTATTGTTGATAGAATACCTCATACTTAGTTATTTTGTAAGCTATATTGTCATTTTTCAACCCTTTCTCTTCTAGTGCTATCTTTCAAGTGCCAAGACAGCCTCTACAAGGTCATCTATTTGAACATATTTGATCTCCCCTAAAGCCAAGTGGAAAAACGTTCAAAGAAGGAAATCGCAGAGAGAATTAATTTTTGGACAATATAAGTGCCCAACAGTTTCTTAATTTTTGCTTAAGATAGAAAAAATATTATGCTTAATTATTCTTCAACTCTTCCATGTGTTTTATGCTTAGAAGTTTATTAAAGTTTGAGTCTTGTTTCGAGTTTTTTAATGCTTTTGATCCAGTATAATTGAAAGTTTATCAAATCAGGCCTTGTAGCTTTGGGTGTCAGGGGGGTATTTAAACCCCACAAAAAATTCCCAAATTCAATTGTTCACAGCATGGTCCCTAGTCTTCATATTGTTCTCAAATAATGGTTGCCCCCAATAATTTTTTCCCTAGCTATTGTGCTATTCAAATTGAGTTTTGCAAAGAGGATACCAGAGTGGGTGTGGCTACTTGTGACCACGCCCATTTTTTCATTTGTTCAAATATGGAACCGATTTACCAATATGGAATAAAAGTTGATCTGAACAGTAGCAATAATCAACATTGTTGAAAAGGTCCAAATAGGCTCTTAATAAACTCAGGGCTTTTAAAGGAGCTGTTAAAGTTAAACTCAGGAGCAGTATGAGGCCATAATGGCAATAAAAAACTTATAAAATCACCAAAAACATTTTCCTATAAAATTAACCAAAAATTTGAGAAAAGCCTAATGGTCAGCCCATGGTTTCTGGTAAAAATGGCCCAAAATCAATGGTTTCCCAATAGGCTTTTAACACACTAAGGAATGTTCAAGGAGCAATATCAAGTTTTTAAAGCCTTAGAAAAATGCATTAAATTACCAAAACATTTTCCTTTGATATTAGCTGGAATTCGAATAAAACCAAATGATTAGCCTGTGATTTTTGTCAAAATAGCCAAAAATAAATGGTTCAAAAAAAGGCATTTAATCCACTCGGAACTATTCAAGGAGCAATTGTTGAGCATTAGCACAGCAATAATCATCAACCAGACTGTCTTCTTCTAGAATAACACAGTGTTCCCTATTCCATATGTTCCTAATGATTCTTTCATTCCTGGCTTCTATTGTTTTGGTATTTCATTGATGGTGGAATTTATTGATGGTAAAATGCAAAGTACCAAGGCTGCTTTTGTTGCAAAAGAAGAAAGGAACCTGTTAACGGCACAAGAGGTGGGTAGACCAGGTGGTAAACATCTCTTTGATGAAGTTTAAGGTAAAATTCAAAAATTTAGCCATCTATAGTATCAAATATTATGCGTAGCTCACAAGTAATGCCACACTAATAAATACTGTCCAAGTCTCTGTAGCAAATAGGAACAAATACAATGATCAAAAGATTTTCCTTCAAAATCAGCAAAAAATTGGAGAGAAGCCTGATGGTTATCCCATGGTTTTGGTGAAAATTGGCCCAAGATAAGTTCTTCCAAATAGGCTTTTAATCCCCTCAGGACTGTTCAGGGAGCAATAGCTCAACCAGAACGTCTTTTATATTTCTAGAATAATGCAATATGCCTTATCCACTCTGTTTCTAATGATTCTTTTATTTCTAGCTACCATGGTTTTTGTATTTCATGGAGGGTTGAATTTGATACTGGTACAATGCTAAGTACTGAGCCTACTCTTGTGCCCAAAAACGGAAACTTCTAACAGCACAAGATGTGGGCAAACAAGGTGGTATACACCCCTTGGAAGAAGTGTATAAGGTAATTATCCAAAATATTACTATCTATAGTATCGGGTATAGTGTCCAACTCACTATTGATGACACCAGACAAAATACTGTCAAAGTCATCATACCAAATCAGAGCTAATAGAAGCACTAATGAAGTGGTTTTTGGTGAGAATCGGCCAAAAAGAAATTATTTCAAATAGGTTTTAACATCTTTGGTAAAAATTATAAAAAAGTAATACCTTTGTCATTTGGAAGTTTTAGGTTGCCAAGTGGATTAAATCAATTTCTGAAGACTTTTGATAACAAAATCTAAAGTTCATCGTAAAGATGATACAGAGTATCCACACCTCTATTCTTAAAGAGCCTTTCAATTGAAATATTTTTATTTGATGGATAGACCAATTCTGACCTGAAACGAACGAATTCGCAATTATTTTTTGTATACAGTAGAATCCCGATAACTCGAACATGCGATAACTCGAACTCTCCCTAACTCGAACAGATTTGGCATTCCCCTTGAACCTTATTCATGTTATCGAGAGCCTCGATAACTAGAACTATTTTGTTCGTCCCTTACTTGTTCGAGTAATCGGGATTCTACTGTATCTCTTACTGTCTTTTCACAATAAGCATTTGCATTAATCTTATCGAATTGAATTGTTTTTGAAAAAGTTTTCGGTGCCTTTCGAATTGAGGTCATAAAAATATTCGACACTCCAGAAATTTCTTGTTGTCTACCCTCGCTTCTGTCGTTTTTCATGTGCGAGCTTCAACTTTCGAGGCTTATTGTAAGAAAACGGTTAAAGACATCAAAAAAATAATTTCGAATTCGTTCGTTTCAGGTCAGAATTGGTCTATTAATCAAATGAAAATATTTCACTGGAGAGGCTCTTTGAGAAAGCTTGAGTTTTTCTGGCCGTAGTTCGAGTCCTCTCAAGGTAAGACCTTTGATTTCTAAGATTTACAATGTTTTGTAAAATGGATAAAAAAAAGTAAAACCTTTCTAATCGAAAATGCCGAATGGACTTAGCCGAGGGCTTCGATTTCCTAGCCGTGGTTTGATTCCTTTAAAGGTAAGTCTCTTGCTTTCCAAGATTTATAATATTTGGTAAAAATGATAAAATTATGATGTCTCTCATTAAGAAAGCTTGTGTGGCCCAGTGGCTAAAGCGAAGTGAAACAAATGATCGGACCTTAGTTTCATTCCTAGTAGCAGTAAGGTTAGATTTTTGATTACTAAACTCTGTTTAAAAATGATATCAACTTCAAACCTATTCTGTCAGCAGCAGAGATGGCAGAGTGGATAGGTCACTCAACTCTGGATTAAAGGGTTGTTCAGATCGCAGTTCGAATCCACGTAAGGTAAGACTTTTGATTACTAAACTCTGTATAAAAATGATATTAACTTCAAACCTATTCTGTCAGCAGCAGAGATGGCAGAGTGGATAGGTCACTCAACTCTGGATTAAAGGGTTGTTCAGATCGCAGTTCGAATCCACGTAAGGTAAGACTTTTGATTTATAAACTCTGAATAAAAATGATACCAACTTCTAACCTATTCTGTCGGTGAGCTCCGGGTGGTGTGCAGGCAGAGTGCTTGTATCACAGTCGAAGGGTCGAGGGTTCGATCCTGAGATATACGGTTGTATCCTGAAGCAAACCAAAATCCCCTTGACATTCCAAAAAGTGGCAGTGGCTCCACAGGAATTGTCGAGAGGGGCGCCAGGGGTCGGGGGTCTCCCCTGGCGGCTCCCTGAGGGAAGAAGCAGGGGGATTTTGAACAAATTTTGAAGATTGCTAAAAAGTATTTCGATTATTAGATTACTTTTATTTCTTTCGTAAGTTTCTCTCTATACTTTCATTTGTTTCTCTATTTCTTTAGTTTCTTACAATAGTTTTTAGTTTCATTACTGTACTTCATTACATTTAGTTCGTTTATTCAGTTTCTCTAATCAGATGAAACTAAGTGAATTTCCTTAGTTCGATTCTTTCTATAGTTTCTTCAGATTACTTTGTATTCTTACAATAGTTTTTATAGATTACTTAACAAACTATAGCTACCATCTAACTGAAGAAGTTTCTTTAGATTGTTTACTTAGATTCTATACTTCCTTCAGTTTCACTTGATTCTTTAGATTAGAGAAACTGAAGAAACTAACTGAATGAAATACAGTAAAGAAACTGAAAAACTATACATAGTAAGAATCTAAATAAACTTTATAAAACAAAGAAACTAAAGAAAGTACAGAAAGAATCTGAAGAAACTAACTAAAGAAATTCATCTGATTCTTTCGATTAAAGAAACTAGAGAAACTAACTAAATAAAACGAAGTACAGTAAGTAAGTAATGAAACTAAAAACTATTGTAAGAAACTAAATAAACAAAGAAACAAATGGAAGTATAGAGAGAAACTTACGAAAGAAAGATAAGTAATCTAATAATCGAAATACTTTTTTGGCAATCTTCAAAATTTGTTCAAAATCCCCCTGCTTCTTCCCTCAGGGAGCCGCCAGGGGAGACCCCCGACCCCTGGCGCCCCTCTCGACAATTCCTGTGGAGCCACTGCCACTTTTTGGAATGTCAAGGGGATTTTGGTTTGCTTCAGGATACAACCGTATATCTCAGGATCGAACTCTCGACCCTTCGACTGTGATACAAGCACTCTGCCTGCACACCACCCGGAGCTCACCGACAGAATAGGTTTGAAGTTGATATCATTTTTATTCAGAGTTTATAAACCAAAAGTCTTATCTTACGTGGATTCGAACTGCAATCTGAACAACCCTTTAATCCAGAGTTGAGTGACCTATCCACTCTGCCATCTCTGCTGCTGACAGAATAGGTTTGAAGTTAATATCATTTTTATACAGAGTTTAGTAATCAAAAGTCTTACCTTACGTGGATTCGAACTGCGATCTGAACAACCCTTTAATCCAGAGTTGAGTGACCTATCCACTCTGCCATCTCTGCTGCTGACAAAATAGTTTTGAAGTTAATATCATTTTTATTCAGAGTTTATAAATCAAAAGTCTTACCTTACAAGGATTCATACTCCGGTCAGAATATTTTAAGCACCTCGCTTAACCCACTGGGCCACACAAGCTTTCTTAGTGAGAGACACTATTATTTTATCATTTTTACCAAATATTAGTGATCAAAAGTCTAACCTTACTAGGCATGGAACTAAGGTCTGATCATTCAATGCACTTCGCTTGAGTCACTGGGCCACACATGCTTTCTTGATGAAAGAGACTATCATTTTATCATTTTTACCAAATATTGGAAATCAAAAGTATTACCTTACGATTCACGGCCAGAACAATCAAAGCCCTTGGCTATGTCCGTTGGGCTTTCTTAATAAACAGGGTTTTTTAGCATGCAATCTCTACACAATATGTGCAGTTTTAAACCTTAGTTGTACAATTCTAAAAAAGTAGCGTAGTTCTTGATACTTTAGTGGGTAGGAATTTTTTTAGGAATTATAAAAAAAATTGATTAATGACAATGAAAATCACGTCAAATAGGCCATTTGCAGCAATGCAGACGCATTGAAATTAAAAATTTTCTTACCCTTCGGCAGCGAACTCTCAGCAAACATGTTACTGCCTTGAGCAGTCGTTAGTTTTGATGATAGTTGATAGATAGCAAATGTTCATACGTATTGCTGAGTTCATGTTGAGCAAGTCAGCATCAGATCGGAGTCAGATCATTATATTTGTTTTGAACGTTAAGAGGAAGTCAAAAATGAAGCTTCAAAATCCTATTTGGTGATATCTCTTTCAGAAAAACACAGTACATAATTTGATTTTACTTTCAAAAAGCTTAAGAAGGGTCGAACTGCGGTCTGATCAACTATAGCGCTTGGTTTAGTCCACTTGGTAATCCAAGCTTCCTAAATGAAAGAGGTATCACTTTTGCATCATTTTTACCAAATATTATAAATCTTAGAAAACAATAGTCTTGCCTCAAGAGGAATCAAATAGTATCAATGTTACTGGACTAGAAATTATAAATATTAAAATCGAAAGTGTAACTTTAAAAAACACTCGAACTATGGCGCAAAAGTAGATAAATTTGGCTTAGTCTACTCACCCATCCAAGCTTTCTAAATGAGAGAGGTATTACCTTGGTGCATCATTTTTACTTAGCATTACAAATTTTATAAATCAATAGCCTTGCCTTGGCTTAGTCCTGTCGACCTTCCGAATTTTCCTCCGACAGGGAAGAAGGGCCAGCTCTTTATGAAAACGTGTCCACTTAAAAGGAAATTTCCTTCTTGAAAAAACTACAGTAGAATCCAGATAACTCGAACATGCGATAACTCGAACTCTCGCTAACTCGAACAGATTTGGCATTCCCCTTGAACCTTATTCACGTTATAAAGAGCCTCGATAACTCGAACATCGGTAACTCGAACTATTTTGATCGTCCCTTGCTTGTTCGAGTTATCGGGATTCTACTGTAGCTATATCGAAGGAGAAAAAAGGAAATTATATATTTTTTTAGTTTACAGCCCAAAATGGCTCCCTCACTTATTTGCAAACATTATTTTTCAGCAAAGTAAAACCAAAACCGTGGACTAACCGTCGTGTTTTTTAGCCGATTTCATTTTTAGATGTGACCGTGTATTGGAGCACAAAACTGCGGCTTCGACACTCGGGAAGAAGGAAGAAAAGACTAAGGAAGCACTGGCATTTCTATTCAAAAAGTAATACCCATTTAAATGGAAGCACTAACATGGATTTTGTACATTTTCAGGTCTTTTATAAGCCTAAATTGGTTCGAGTAAAAATGAAAACTGTTTTGAAAATATATATTTATTCTAATTTTTACCAAAAACCATTTTTACGGATCTATGAAATTGAAGCGAATTCGTACGGAGATTATTGCATTAATGGAATTTATCCAATGTATCAGTGCTTTTTTCGAATTCCCTTATTCTATCCCTTAAATTTCCTTTCTAAATTCTTTTCATAACTTTTTACTCAGGAAGCTCTATAGCATGTCAGAAAATTTTGAAATGACTTTGAGGAACAAAAATCCCGTTCATTTATACCTTAGAAAATCTCATTTGCAGTAATATGCACTTTACTATAGATTGAACAGCATTACCTTTATTTCTCTACAGGCTGAGTTATCCATAAGTCTCACAGAACAAACTGAGTTTACATGCTGTTCAACTTACAGTATTATTTAGTTCAGTATCACATTGATGACTATGAACATCCAGAAGATGCAGCTCTTGACCCTGTTGAAGAAGCACTGTCAGCCAAATCTATAACTTTGCAATTTGTTCTGCATACGCTCGGATTTACCAGTTCTGCTTGACCCAGGAGAGCCTAGAATTCAATGAAAGCAGGTTGGCAATTAGAATATATGAAACATTTAGCATAGTACCAAGTAAGAATAATGAATAATCAATTCTGCAAGGTGAATTAGGGGAGCACCCCTTTTAAAAGGGGATCCGATTGGTTCTCTCGTTCTAAAGAAGTGTACCTGTCTTTTTGTTCTTCAAAAAAATTAGATATCGAAAACACAGAGTGCTCCAGGGAATACCTAATATACCAATCAGCCTAAAGTAGAGAGATTTGGTGGATTATCTAAAAGGAGAGGTTTAACTGAAGCTGCTACATGACCAGCTATGTGAAGACCATTAGTTGTGCGTATCCATTATTGGTCCTTAAAAAACATTATACAGGCAGGCAATGCATCACCCAACGTCGCATGCTTGCTTTCAAAGGGGGGAGGGGGTATTCTGTACCAAGACAACTTACTTTCTCACGTTTACGTCATATGTTAGTTACCGCAAAACCTCTATTATGCCCCTCCTCGATTTTAAGCTCCTCTCCTGTTTATACAAGAAAGACTACAGAATGGAATGTGATGATAGCTAATAGATGTGTTGCATCTTTATATTGTGAATTCATAACTTTCCATGGTTGAGAGTAAAGACCCAGGGGGGGTACACGTAAAAATTTTGACAGGGATGCTCGTCCTACTTTTCTGGGTTCGTAATTTGGCCAGATTCTATTTTTCTAGGCTGACAAATTTTTGAGCTATTTTTCTGGGTTTTGCTAAATTTTCGCTATTTTTCTGGGTCTCATAGATTTCAAGCTACTTCTGGGTCTTCTTTGACAGTGTGCATATTGAGTAATTCTGTTTTTTTTGGTCTAAATTTTGAAGAATTTCAGGTATTTCTATTTTTCTGGGGTTTGAGTTTAGGGACATTCTATTTTTTTGGGTAGCTGAAAATTTTTTCTCAGACGAGCATCCCTGTCAAAGAAATGCTCGAGTACCCCCCCCTGGGAGTAAAGAATTCATTCCCAACCGGTTCTAAGAAGCACTAACTCTAATAAGCCCCCCTTTACAACCTCAAAGATTAAACTAGCTCCTTTCTAATCGTAAACAACGGGTCTTGCTTAATGGTAAAAATTCTGAGTGGGCTGACATATCGGCAGGAGTACCCCAAGGATCTGTATTAGGGCCACTTTTTTTCCTTGTATACATTAATGACCTTGTTGAGGATGTAAGATGTGATATTAAGCTTTTTGCTGATGACACGTCCCTTTTCTCGGCCGTCTATGATGTATCTAAAACTGCAGAAGATCTAGATAGGGATTTGGAAAGAGTGCGAATATGGGTGTGGCAATGGAAAATGAAATTTAATACAGAGAAAACAGAGGAAGTTATTTTCTCTGCCAAGAGAGTTAAACCAGAACACCCCCCTTTGTCCTTTGGCAATGATGACGTAGTAAAAAAGAGTGAACACAAGCATCTAGGTATGATCCTCGACTCAAAGCTAGACTTTCAGAGTCACATCAAAGAAGCGATGCAAAAAGCGAGGCGCAGCATTGGCATGATACGTTATCTTTCCAAATATGTTTCGAGAGATGTTTTAGACCAAATATATAAGCTTTATGCGAGACCGTATCTTGACTATGGAGATATTATTTACCATAAGTACGATCCTCAATTCTGTCAAAACTTTACGCAAAAAATAGAACAAACTCAATATTGTGCTGCCCTTGCAGTGACTGGCGCCTGGAGGGGAACAAGCAGAGAACGCCTTTATAATGAGCTTGGTTGGGAGACTTTGTACCATAGAAGATGGTATAGACGGCTGTGTCATTTCTATAACCTAATAAAATCTCGCTCCCCTAATTATTTGTTTACCGAAGTTCCTCCTGAGCGAAACATTAGTTTTAACCTCAGAAATACCAGAAATTATGACCAAAATTTTACAAGAACTGCGCGATATGCAAACACATATTTTCAAAATGCACCTTTTGAATGGAACTTGCTTGATAATGATATAAGGAATTCAACATCAATTTCCGAGTTCAAAAACAAATTACTTGCTCTGATAAGACCAAATAAGAATCCTATTTTTGGTATAAATGATATTATTGGTATTAGACAATTATCGAAATTGCGATTAAAATTTAGTAAGCTCAACGAGCACATGTTTCGACATAACTTCAACTGCCTTGATCCTGTCTGCTCATGTGGCACTGCTGATGAAGATACCGAACATTTCCTCCTGTACTGCCCAAATTTTGAAGAAGCACGTACAGATCTCCATGGCACATTATTAGATATTCCCAGGGTAGATATTTCATTATTAGATTCCCAGGCTTTATGTAATTTGATGCTATATGGAAATCCAGATCTAACCCTAATTGAAAATAGAATGATTATTGAAGCAACAATTAAATACTTAAAGGCAACAAACAGACTTTAGATCATGCCTCTGGGCTGGTGGAGCGGAGACCTCTCCACGGCGGGTCGCCTCGGGACACCCTTTCGCTTTTGTGGGTTACACTGTGTGTATCCGCTGGGGGTGGTTTTCGGTTTGACAGTCTTGAGGCATGTTCGCAGCAGCATCCCTCCCTCCCCAAATATTTGTTTTTTTTAAATTAATTTATTTTCTCTAGAGTATTGTTAAATTTTGCATTGTAAGTGCCTTTCATGGTGGGAGCTCCGATGACCCAGCGTCTATTCCCGCCATGATTGGCACAGTAGTTGTATTGTGTTTACTGCTGTTTTAATTGAGTATAAAAAAAAAAAAAAAAAAAAAAAAACTAGCCCCCGGGAGGTTTAATAGAGCTTTTACGGTATGCTATCTAATCTGTTGCGTATTTCGTTAGTTGCTGCTGTAGAGGTTATACTGCTATAAACTTTTCACCTAGCCCAGGGCATACTTTTTCACTATATTGTTTAAGGCAGTGGTTTTACATTGGGCAATAGAGCAGAAATTTCGTCTTAATCCTTCCAAAAAGAAGCCGTTTTCAAGAAAAGTCCAACCTCTGAATTCTCAGATTCCCACATAACAATTTTGAACTTAACTAGCCAAGGGTATCGTCTTTGGAGAGTCTGGTCCAGCCAAGGGTTCTATTTTAGCGTGAAAATCGTTCTAGCCAACAATTTCTGGCTCAATTTCATTTTTAGAATACCACATGTAACATACCTTCCACATATAACGAGCCTGTTACTTTTACTTGAGGTATTACTTGAGGTAGTATCCAAGTGGTAGTGTCCACCTTATGCTCATGATAGTGTCCGCAGTAATCGTGTAGTTAGACTGAAGTATTGTAGTAACTGCTACAGCATGAAAGACGTTGTTACAAATAGCATACGTAGAATTCGGGGCCATGCTCGCAGATAGATTCGGATCCGTCCAGGTCAATCGATCCAGATTTGCATGGAAGAGAGGGACAAAATAATCTGAAACGGAAAATAGTAAAGTGGTAATCTGAATTTCATGCAATAATAATCATCAGTTTAGTGATAGCCTTAGAGCTGGGGTTAGAGAAAGCATTGAGGTTAGGGTTTGGGCTTGGGTTGCGGAGAATGGGTAAGGGTAACAGTAGGGTTTAGGGTTAGCGTTAGGGTTGAGGTTGGGGTTAGGTTTAGGAGTAGGTCAGTAGCTGCATTAGGGGTTACGGTTTGCGTTAGAGTTAGTGTCATCTTTGAGGTTAAAGTTAGGGTTTATGTTGAGGTTAGATTTCAGGTTGCAGTTAAAGTAAGAGTTGGAGAAAGGAGATTTGTGATAAAGTACTGATATATTTGAGGTAGTACTGGAATTTTAGGGGGCACTCACTACAAATAATTTCTAAATCGTACTTGACTGGAAACTTGCCCAAGAGGCAAACTGGGGGACGCATTTCTTCCATACTAATTCTAATGGATCCCGTTCCAATTTTTTGCTGATTTTCGAGGAAATATGTTTGTAGATTTTATGTTTTTTCTGGTCAATTAAAAACATATTTGGAACCATTTATTTTGGTCATACTTTAAACAAAACTAAAAACAAACCATTACGCTTTTTTCAAGTTTTTAGCTGATTTTGAAGGAAAGTATTTTTTGTGTTATTATCTGTTTTCTAGGGCTATTTTAGCCTATATTGCTACAAGAAAAATCCAGAGTTTATTAAAAGCCTTTTTGGATTAATTTAACAATGTGGATTATTGCTACTCCAAAAGGCCGAATTTCCAATTTTTCCATCAAAATATACCATAATAGATGTCAGTTATATCAAGACAGTACACTTTTTAATCTTTCTTCATAATCCTACTTAATTACCTGTATCGTCATCAACTTTGCATTCAAATTTTTCTCTTTTTTTCTAATTCTTGATTTGCTATTTCACATCAAGCACTAAGCAGGCTTTCTCTGCAGAATCCTGAAAGCATTTCTGCACAAGGATCTAGGCACCAACATTCCAAACCATTTTAAAGGGTCTTTACCTAATTGCTTGACAGTCATACTTGCAGAATTTGAATTAGCAAGTTTGTTAAAATCATTGAGTGTAATGTTGCCCTGGTTTATCTTTTTTTGATAATAACTTCTTTGTCCATTATCATACCTGAAACAAACAAAAAATTTTAGGACAGCTTTCAAATATGCGAGAAGCTTCATAACTATGAAACCCGTCAAACTACAAATCTCCAAACTTATAAATCAATAAAAAATGGAATAATTATAATGATTTGTAACAAAGGAGTTTGCCTCTAGAATGCACTTTCATCAACTGAAAAGGCATCTTAGATTCACAAGAAATTTCAACGGGATATGATGTATAATTTATAGATTAGATGTTAAAATAACTATGCACTATTCTCATTGTATTTGTTGCTATATTGATATTCAGCACTAATAATCATTAGCAACTTGGTATTTTGGTAGATTTGTAACTTTTCAACACATTGATTCCGTGATCCAAGCTAGAAAAGCTATCAAGAATCATTCTTACTAAGTCTAGCTTCTTGTATTGTACAAATGAAATTGAAATTAAGATAGTTGATTTTTTTCCTATTTTGAATGGCAGTCACAGAATGAAACAGGTAAAGTTTTAATCCAATAACAATGACAATAAAAGACATCCTTATTAGCTGCCATGCAATGCAAATTAATTTGTTTTATGTAAAATTTACAATTTCAGGTGATGTAAAGGAGAAACTCTCTGGTAGTGCACACTTAACAACAAAGTAACTGATGAGGTAATAGTTCTGTGTTTTGTAAGATTTTCATTTTTCATTGCATCCCGTACGGTTTAAGAGCAGGGCTCATGGCCACAAGCTTCGTATTTCCATGGGGACATCTGTGAATACAGCTCCTGCCCTGCAAAACTTAGCCGTGCCCTGCTACTGCTTTACTGAAACGAATAGTGGAGCACTTTCGCCCCATTAAATGACCTCTCAGGACTACTCTACTTTTTGACAACAATAATGCAAGTCAAGAAAAATTGTGATTAGGTTGATAGCACTAATAGGTACCCCAGCATCTACCCCAAATTTGCTAAGAGAAAACTCACAAATCAATATTTCATACAGCGCACCCAATGGTAAAATAAACTTTCTTCTCACTTTCAGTTTTCTCATTGTTTCATTTCAGACAATTTTCATTATTTTTGCCTTATCGGATCGTAGAAAAGTAGATAAGTGAGTTAAAATTCTGATTTTACCAGGTCCTTACAGCTTCAAAGATTTCATTTTCATACTCAAATTGTTGTTGTTAAAAATATATAAAATTGTACCTGAGCACAAGCAAATAAGAAAAATGAGTGTATCACCAAACTAAAGGCCTCGATGTGGGGCTCAGCATGCATGCAATTGCCGGCTTTGCGCATTGTGTGTGTGTGTGTGTGTGTGTGTAACAGAGGGTGTTATGATGTAGATTTAAGAAACTCGTCAGTCGAATACCCCAAAAAAAAATTAACCTGATCACAGTCGAGAGGAAAACAACCCAAGTATGTTATTTCCTTCTCTTTTTCTTTTTCTGAAGTTGTTATTTGTTATTAAATTTAGTTTAGTTTAGTTTACCTTAGTTTACCTTAGTATTGTTAATCTTCATGAAGACGCTCCTTGTAAGTGTAGCAAGTCATTATTATTATTATTATTATTATGAAGCATTTTGGGGCATTATGTTAGATATGCTGTGTTATTCATGGGCGCCCCATTACCCTATGGATGGGGTAATGTTCCGATCTAACATCATAATATAGATATTAAGAATAATGTGTGTAGGTAATATGATTACCAATGTCATTGTGGCTTTTAAGTGCTAAGACTGAAGGTAGGGTTCAGATTTTGGTTGGAGTCTCTTTCCAGGATAGGGTTCTTAAGTGTCCCTTGAGTATGGAATTTGTGCAAACTGTGCGTGTATCATAGGGTGTGATGAAGGGTTAGGGTGTTATGTCTTATTTGAGCTTGTGAGATATTAGTATTGGAGAGGTATAAATCTTGTGTATGATAGTGCGAACTATCCACCTGTATTATTGGTGTTGCTGTTGGTGTTACAAATTCTGATGTGATTTACAATATTAAAAGTTGCGAAGTTGTTGAATATGTGTTGTAATCTTGGCCTTTAAAAAGGACATTCTGTGATAGGTAAGCAATTTTGTTAAATTGCTTGTGCGAGGGCTCGGTAACCTCGTGTGAGGTCTAGGTGGATGCAGATTTTGGTTAGAGCACGGTATGCCAGAGTGCCTATGAGATTGCTGATAGTAAAGTTAAGTCCCAGGTTTAAGAAATCGTGTTACAAGAAACTCAGTTCTGACATTGCTAAATAAAACACCTTGATTGAAGAAACTTCTCAGGCTGTTTAATAGATAGTTTCATTAATAAAGGTACACATCATTGAAGGATACTAACAGTTGAACCTTCATCAACGGACACCTGTATGTTGCAGCAGTACATAAACTAAGCAATGAGACAGTGAAAATAAAACTAATAACAGTGGTGTAGCCTAGTGGTTAAGGCGCTGGATTTCTAATCCTTGAAGGGTAACCTTCGTGGGTTCGAATTCACAACAGTCGGAATCATGAACTACAAACCGTCAGCCAACTCAGCTGTCCGTCCTTCCGAGGTCGGTAAATGAGTACCCAGGATATTCGTTCTAGAATATTAATTCTGGGGGCACAAGCTGCAGGTCCAAATCAGCTGTAAAGCTGCCAGAAACCCTGACCTGCGTTAACAAAAAATATGCTTGCTTGCTACACTCTTTTTTTTATAAGAATACTTAAAATTTCCCTGAGCCTCAACTTTTCTATTGTTTAATCTTAAATTTCCATTGTTCTTTGGCAATTTTGAGCCTCAATATTCATACAAAATTTATTCAACTACAGTACCAGGTCTAACAGTAGCTGACTCAGCTCGGGTAAAAAGCAGTACGGCCTAAATACGCATAAGTTCGTCCTACCGGCCTAGCCTCACAACTCTATGCTTTTGTGCTGGCCTTTTTATCACTTTTCATCCCACACATATTTGACAATCTTACAGACATAAGCAGAAAGAAAATAACAAAGTAAATGTTGCGAGCTTACCTTTATTCTTTATTATATTCTTTCTCTCGACCGCCATCCTAGAAAGCTTTACCAGACACTGCAGTGACTGAAGACATAATTGTTTCGTTTTGCCACCGTTCTGTGCTGTGCCGAAAACCAACTAACGAATATTTTCGCCAACGAAAACTGCTAAACGAGAATTTGAGTAATGCTGTATTTACGCGCTAGTGTTTTTCACATGCATTGTTTACAACTAACAGCCTCGTATGCATGTATATTCGTGAGACGTACACCAAGGACATAAATTATTCTATTTTCTTGCTGAACGTGTATCAAAATGGCGGCGGAAGACGAGAAAAAAGAAAATGTTTTGAAGGAAGAATCAGAGGAAACTGTGCTTAAAAAAGACAAAGATGTCGAAGAAACAGTCTTCACTTTGGAGAGTATCTTTTTCTATAAAATGACTGCGTTGAAAGGATCGATAAGGCTAAAAATAGGCAAAACAAATTTTTGAAAACTAAGGCCTAATTAAAATTGATTTATTTGAAGTGGCTACGGATACAGGTGCTGTATCCCAAATTTGAATAGCTACGAGTATAGGAGCGATTCTACGAATACGTTATAGTAAGAGTTTTACGACTCCCGTAATTTGTACCGGCAAAAATGGATAAAGTAGAAAAAAAAAGATTATGTTCAGTCACCATAGACCACTTTTCAATGTTTACAATTTTTGAGATGCAAACCAGATTCTTTTGAAATACAAAATAGGACCACAATTAAAGGTTACACCTTTTGACAATTAATTGAATGCCCGTTCCAGTGATGATTTTATTTTACCAAAAACTGTAAATCGTTCTGGCAACCGAGCGATAACAACAGTCAAAGGTCCAAGGTTCTGGAACTCTCAACCTCGTGAATTGAAAAAGATAACCCCCCAAATTGGATACTTACAAGCTCTGAAAGAATACAAACTAGAATCATACGTGTAAAAATAAATAAAAATACTTTAATTTGCTCTAGCAATTCAGTTTTCTTGTCTTGGCATTTCATAGCATTTTTCTAACCACTAATGTATCTTCATTGTATTTAACCTTGTAGAGTAGTTGTTAAATTTTATAATGTGTTTTTTTTGTTGTAAACGCCCCAGGCTCGATAAGCTTTGCTTCTCCTGGGGCGTATGAAACGTATGTAGTTAGTTTTAACTAAATGTGTTTTCATGAATCACTATCATCATTGTTCAGTAAATAAAGAAACCAACAGGCGCAAAATGTAAACATTGAAAGGGGTGTATAGTGCCAAAGTTCTAGGTTCATCAAAACAACGATCCACTCGTTAGAGAGGTGATAGTGTACGCTAGCTCGGAACGATAGCTACTCAGTTGCAAAGTCAGTAATATTTTCTAAGTATTCAATTTTTGATTTACACATCTGTTAAATCGCTCTTGTACTCAAAGCTGTTTGCATTTGGGATATAGCTCGCATTTCCGCAGCCATGGGTTAGTTTATGGGAGGAATCAATAAGGCTACTCATTCGACTCTTGCATTAAAGCTTGGCAAAACTTGTAAATTTGTCAAAGGAATGTGGATTTGAAGCTGCCTCTACACCTGTCAATAAGAGTGTGAAGGGAGAATTCGCTAGCTCTCTGTTACTCCAGGCAGAAGGAATCACAAGGCCTGGTCACATCAAGAGGAAGGATCAAGGTCCCACTGCTCAATTTATCTAGTTACCCCTGCTCTTTGAGCTTTGTGCACAAACCATTACCTTACAAATATGATGAAATTATTCCAACTGAGCATTCAGGTGCTGGAAAATGTGGTAGAGCCAGGGCTACTATTTAAGTTGTAAAGTTTTCAAACTTTATCATGTCTAGTAAATTCTACTGGTTTGGAGAAAGCTTTTGAGAATGCTTGTCCAAAAATTTAACCAACTGAAATTTGCAAAAACCAGGTCAAACGCCACTTACTCAGTGTTGCTTGGAAATTTATAGGACACTCTGGATATGCTTATACAAGGGCCCTCCCTTGGCAAAAAGTGCAGTGTGAACACCGTTTGTCCTCAGTCAGATTCTTCTTCCTAAGCCCTTGCATATAATGAAATCTCAAATCATTTTCCTTGACATTATAATCAGTTCTTCCGTTGATTAAAGAAGCTCAACAGAGGCATGGCCTGCGACATGGTGATTACCAAAGATACAGGTATTGCTTCTCTACAATAAATTTGAATTATCTTGATCATGTTTTTAACTTCAGAAGAACCAGCAATGATTCATTCTCAATTGCTAATCCATGTGTTCTAACAAAGGAGTACTTTGCTGCTGTATTTTCTTTCCAGTTGCCTTCATAGGCTACAAGACTGCATGAATAGAGACACAAGATTTAGAGATGTATGTAAACTACTTGTTGTTCTGAGCTTTATACATATTTCTTCCAGGCAATACTGTGCAAGAAGATTAGGACGCATACGTCATTCCCTTCATTTCTCATTGGGTTCCCGTCATGGATATAAAGGCAAGAAGCTGACAAAAGAGATGGTTAATAATGTTAGGTATATTCTCTGTCAATTTATTTCATTACATAGTTTCTCTTCCTACCAGAACGATTCCATTATTCTTATTGGTTGTTTTACTGGACTGCCATTGATGATGGAACAGAAATCATCCCATTGAAAACTACTGCTCACTGGACACCTCCTCAATTCTTAAGATTTATATATGGTGGTTAAGTTTCAACACTGTCCAGAATCTCTAGCACCAGTGGCTGGTTTTGTAGCAAATTCTGCTGCACCAGCTTATTTTTATTATTTTATTTCAGGATTTTTATTACTATTCTGCTTTTAGATATTTACTAATTCCACTGATGAACGCAGAGAGGGTTTGGAGTTATGCAATGGAGCTGAAGTTGCTTGCCAACACAGAGCCCAGGAAAAGATTCCACATGAAGAGGAAACTGAATAAGTCAGTTCACTATGCTCAAGAGCTTCATAACCTTTGTGATTGCGACAAGGTTGATGCAAGGACAAAGCTAGAATCTCAGGTAAAATACTCTTCATAATCTTAGATCCTTCATAGTTGTTGATAGTTGATAGGCAAATGCCCTTACTCCCTTCGTAAGATATTGGTTTATGTGCAAAGCATAGAGAGCTAACTGAACAGGTAGACTAATCTAGTAGTTCAATCCTTGTCATTCCTTTGGGACACCATTTCAAAACATTAAAGTCACCAAACTATGAATTCGAAAATAGGATTTCCTCTGGGATAGATATTGTTGCTAAGTTAACCCGGTATTAACCTTCATTTCAGGCATATCTTTTTTGGATGACAGCCAATTTGAAATTTGAAATGCAAGATTGGCAATCTGCCATAGAATTATATGGCAAAGCAAGGTAAGCCTTATAATGCCAGGTTACTGCTGTTTAAAGCATTCTGTGAAAACTGTCGGTTCTGATTCTTTTTTATATCTTTTGCTAACCATCTAGTCATTTGTTCATATATAGGTAAATAACCATTTAGTTGTTGCTGTTGCACTACTTGGTAAGCTTTTGCAATGATATCAACCATGTTTTCCCTAAAACAGAAGGAACTTTGAAACCTAGAATATTCTCCACTGTTTGTTGTAAAAAGGCAACTAAAAGGGTTGGCACCAGGAAGAGTTTCTGGCCTCAAAAACTTTGCTCCATAACGAAAGTGGAGGATTTGCATGGCTTCTCCACAGGTGCTACCCACTGCCACTAAGCATAGGTTAGGTCCATAATAATAATTTCTTATATATGAGTACTTACTGCTGAGTACTTCTTCTAATTGTCGCTCAATAAATAACAACTCTTTCATTCTTTTTAAACTAATTCAACCTTCCCTGTCTTTTATGCATTCTATTTCTCCTTTTAGAACGATCTACGAGAAGCTTGCCAGTGCGTTTATGGATGAAACGAAAATGTTGTATTTGCAAAGAGCAGAAGAGATCAGTCCCAACATCAGATATTGTGCTTACAACCTGGGAGAAGACAGTGTTGACATCAATGACCTGGTTAATCTGAGAATGAGTGCCGCTGGGCAGGATCTGTTGGTTGCTAAGATTGATGTAAGTATAGATTCAACCTTATCCTCTAGTAGCAGGTGGTTTGGGGAGCCGATTATAGTTGGGTGGCTTGGGGATTTTGGGTGAATTTTGGAGGCGGTATACGGTTTTTGAGACGGAACGGTTGACGGTTTTCTGTATCATTGTTATTTGTAATTGGTTTATGAGGAAAAATGGCTTGCGGTAGACAGTTAAAGCAGGTAATTTTGGTGGTTTAGCCCTATTGAGGTACCCTATAACATAACCCTGGTTTACTTGGCGATTGTATGACAAACACTTGACTCATGGTAAGCCGCAGGCTCAATGGAGTGAATCTATTGCCTGCTGCTTGATGCTAGAGAACCTGAACAGTTTGAGTTCTGGACCATCATGAATCAAACTCAAAATAGAGGGTTTATCAGGCGGGCAGTGGTTCTTGAAATAAAGATTTTTGTAGGGCATGCTGGTTTGGAGCTAATGCTGTCTTTGATAGCTTAGCTTTCAAGACATTGACTAGCCTGCAACTGGAAGTTATTTGCCCTAAAAGTTTCATGATATCCCACTGCTCATCAGCATGCTTCCTTCTTGTCCCACCAGTATATGTTTTCATATTATAAACAAAAATACTAATATCAACATACTAAGTATTGTACTCATAATAAACTATACTTTTTTTAATTAAATTTTGCTTCGTATATGAATTATTAATTTCCACTGATAAAGCTCGGTATTAAATATTTACATTTGCACTTCGAAATGCAGGATATAAACATCAGTGCAATAATAGCGCATTTAAACAGATGTTCTTCATTGTTTACGACCCAGTTTATCGTGAGAATCCACGATTTTTTGATTACATTTTGAGGAAACGAATAAGAACATAAGGAAACAGAGACTAACCAGATTTGCACTTGCTTCTGATTAATTTTCTGTAAGATTTCTAACTGCTGTTTTATAAACTAGTAGATTTATTTGGACAGGTCTTCATTATTGAAGATAAAAAGCTTCATAATTGGTTTATGATTCCTATCAGGACTTTTTATTATCTTCTGTAATGATTTTGAAGATAAGCTGAATTTCTGATGAGTAAATGCAAGGCCCAGTGATGTTTATACCATATGATGCTGCTTCGTGGTTTATTGATCATCTCGTTTAAAGCTCTCGTCGCCGTCAACAGTCTTGTTGTCTTGTTGTCTACATTCTGTCTACGAAGCTGATCTTGTGCCGTGTTTAAAGCTCAATCTCTCCTCGTCAACATCTTGTTGTCTTCATGAAATTCTCTCAACAAAGCTGATCTTGTGCCATTATTGTGTGTAACAAACAGTTTAAAACACAATCAACAGCCTTGGTTGTGTCAAACCAGTTTGCAAGTTGTGTGCCTCTTCCCTGCGTCAAATGCAGAGCTTTTCAAGGTTGCCGTCCTCGCAATTCACCTCAACAAAGCAGTGCAACGTCATTTGCGCGCAATACAGCTATAAATTTGGTTCAGAGTAATTTAAGAATTATTTGCAACAGCTTCAACGGCCTTGGGTGGAACCAGATTTCAGGCTGCTTTCCTCATCCGTTAATACCTGCTACTCGTGTCAACAAAGCACTGCTGTCTCATTTGTGAAATACAATTAACTACACTAAATTTGATTCCGAGTAATGCAAGAATTTGAACATTTTCTTCCATGTAATTAGCAACAGCACCATATCATTCATCTGTTGATTTGGCTTCAGTTGATTTTCTAGAGCGTCCAAGCATCGAAATACTTTGCTATCGTTGTAGACTTCACAGCCAGCAGCAAGAAGATCCTGGCTTTGTTTTTGCAGACTTGCATCTGCTCAATCAACAGTTAACTCATTTACTTGGGATCCTGAATTGAATCACTAGCAAAAATGGCCGGCTGTTCTATTAAATCTCTAGATAACACTCACATAATCGTCAATAAAGTATTTGGTGTTATTTTTGCGGTTTATGGACCAGTTATCACAACTATCAACATTTTTTTGATCATCTCATTTTTCGCAACAAAACAGCCTTTGAAAAACTCGTTCAACTTTCTAATTATTTGTCTGAGCATATCTGATAGCCTGATAGGAGCATTGGTAATGCCAGTATTGAGTATCGAAAATATTTGGTATGACCATGAGGGAATCTGCAGCATAAAAAAGGCATCTGATGCTTTAGGATCATGCTTCGGAGGGACCTCTCTCAACATTACCATATTACTGGCTGCTGATCGATATTTCCACATGAATCCAGACTTTCAGACGTCTCCATCACGATTGGCTAAACTCTTCAAGCCTCCAAGGATATACATCCTGACATTAGTCCTCCTCCTAATGCTGGTTCTTGTGTCTATTTACAGTTATTTCACAACAGAACTAGGATCAAAAGGATACAACAGTCCAGTATATGCTCTTTTTTTTCTGGTTATGATTGTCCTTGTTCTGGTGATGTACATTCGGGGTTATCTACGGATTCGCCGTCATGTGGAAGCCAACCCTTTTTATGGCAACAGAGGCGAGGCCAATTCAAACGAAAGCCCTGATTACTTGAACGAGTTGTTCAAAACTGTCTTTCTTTTGATCATATCTTTTTCTGTATCGTGGCTTCCAAACTTGGTTTGGCATTCAGTTATTGCGATTCAGAGCTTTGCGAAAGGTACCATTCCATCCTCCCATGCTTTCACTGTCTTCGACAGGATATCGTATGTTCTTTCATACTCAAATTCAATATGGAGTGCGTTGATAATCTTCTATCGGAATAAGAAGTCAAGAGAGTGGCTTGCTCGACTGTTCAGTTCCTGTACAAGGCAGAAAGCCCAAGAGGAGGCAACAGATAATTCTGTAGTGATTGGAAATATAGGAGCTGTTATTGACTGAAGGAGGACATGTACACAAGGACAAAAATCTATTATAGTTTCAGAACTAAGAAACGTCAAACCTCAAGTATCACGTGATCAAAAGTGTCACGTGATACTTTTGAGACTGATTTGCACTTCGACTGCAAGAATCGTTCTTCTTGGCAGTCTGGTTGTTGTTGTGAAGTTCTATGTTTTGATGGAAGCCAGCTTTGGGCTAGTTAAAAGAATTACGGTTTTTTAGTTAATCTCAAGCAAATCCTTTACAATTGAGACTGTGTCTTTAGTTGAATTAGTTGAATTGAGTTAGTAGGAAAACGGGCCTTTTTATTTTTCAAAGGCAAATGTTTGTGCAAAAGGCGTAAATGGCCTACTGAATAGATGACTAATCAAGCAATGCAATAGTGGTCCCTCCTCTCGATGTGACAACTCCCATTGATGCCTTTTGCCTACAAGTCTGCATTTGCAGAGAGGTAGCAAATTCTCCCCCTCACTTTGTTACAGGTCTGGAAGTGAGCTCGAACCTGTGACCCTTGGATCAAGGTTTGAGTGACCTAACCACTCGGCAATCCCCGTTAGCCTGTCTTGAAATTGAAATAGCATTAATTTTGCTTTATTTGCATTGACCCATTGTCACACTCAACTCGAACAAACATCTTTAATTAACACCAGACGAGTTAGGAAGAGAGAATAATATTTTGGAAGAGGATCAAAGGTATTTACCGTTTCTCTAGAATTCTTTGTTTACAATAAAGTTTGCAGTGATGTGAATATGCGTGTTTTCTTAATTACACTTTGTGGAAAATAATGAGGACATGAGAAGAAGCAGATTGGTTCTTGTTTATTATTAATTTTTCATAAGATTTCTCAGCAATGAAGTTTTCTAATTTGTTGAATGAGAGTGCAGGTCTTTAAATAAGGAGAATCCGTATTTAAGGATAATTGGTGCATTATTATGATAAAGCTTAGGAGAGGTTGGATTTGAGATGAATACAAATTAAGGTGTGGTTGGTATTTTTACCATTTGATGCTGTCTTTGTGATTTATTGAACGTCTTGTCGAAACGCTCGTCCGTCGATAGTCTTCTTGGTTTTCATGAAAGTCTTTCAACGAAGCCGATCTTGTGCGATCTTGTGTGTGTTGTTAGTCATTCAAAACACCTTCAACGTCCTTGGTTGTGTCGAACCATTTTGCAAGTTGTGTGCCTCTTCCCTGCCTTAAATGGTGATCTTTCCAAGGCTGCTGTCCTTGCAATTCATCTCAACAAAGCAGTGCAACTTCATTTGTGAAATACAACTAGCTGCAATGAATTTGATTTAGAGTAATTCAAGAATTGAAAATTTGATCATTTTCTTATGTAGCTGACATGAAGTAATAGGCAGTTGCATCACATCAGTAAATTGTTGATTCAGTTGAATTCACTTTCCTGAAGCATCGAAGAAGCCAAAAAACTCTGATATCGAAGAAGATGCCACTGTCAATAGCCTGAATTAGATATTGTTCAAGACATTGCTCTTCCAGATTGCTGTAATTGCTCAAAAATCAACCGTCAGAATTTTTCGGAGTATCTCGACTACTGCTCGGCAATCAATGAAAAGCCCTTCGATTTGACTGCTTTCTAAATATCTCAGGCAACCTAAGTTTCAAATCTTGACTTCAACCCAGATTGCTGGATTCTATTGCTAAGTTGCATGTACGGAAGTTGTAGACAGTCTGGAACAAAAATCAGACAACATAAGTATTGAGTAAATTACGAAGATAGCTTTCAGTTGCCACTCTGGTAGCGTTCATAGTGTTTCTTTTTCGTTCATTCATTTCATCAAGTATTTACAGTAAACATTATCATCTCGTTTACTCGATAACTTTGATTGAATTAATATCAAAAATGGCTGACTGTTCTGACAAATCTCCAGATCACACCCTGATAAACATTGATAAAGTATTCGGTGTTATCTTCGCAGTTTATAGCCCAGTAATCACAACAATCAACCTTCTCTTGATCATCTCATTATTCGCCACCAAACAATCCTTGAAACTTACTTCGAATTTTCTGCTTGTTTGTCTGAGCTTATCTGACAGCCTAATTGGAGCAATCGTGATGCCAGTTTTAAGTGTTGAAAGTCTCTGGTACGATCACAAAGGAATCTGTAATTTAAAGAGATTGTCAAACTCGTTGCGTACATGCTTTGGAGGGACTTCTCTTGATTTCACGATATTACTGGCTGCTGATCGATATTTCCATATGAATCCAGATTTTATGACGTCACCATCCCGACTGGCTAAACTCTTCAAGCCTCCAAAATTATATATTCTGGCATTTGTTTTGTTCTTGGTAAGCATTTCATCGGCTATGTTCAGCTATTTCATGACGAAGCTCGAGAAAGGGGGTTTTAGTACTTTCGCATTCGCAGTTTTCCTCCTCGTGTTGTTTACCCTGTTTCTGGTGATGTACGTACGGGGGTACCTACGGATTCGCCGTCACGTGGAAGCCAACCCTTTTTATGGCAACAGAGGAGAGGCTAATACAAACAAAAGCCCTGAATACCTGAACGAGCTGTTCAAAACTGTCTTCCTTTTGCTTATCACCATGTCTATATCGTGGCTACCATACCTGGTTTTGCATTTTATTCAGGCCATTCAGAGATTTGCGAAAAGGGCCTTTCTATCTTCCCATACTCTCCATGTGTTCGACAGGGTGGCGTGTTTGTCTTTCTACTCCAATTCAATATGGAGTGCGTTGATAATCTTCTATCGGAATAAGAAGTCAAGAGAGTGGCTTGCTCGCCCGTTCAGTTCTTGTAACAGGCGGAAATCTCAAGAGGAGGTGACTGATAATACTGTAGTGATTGGAAATATTGGAGCTGTGAATGATTGAAGGTGGATATCTCACGTGATATCAATAGTCACGTGCAAAATAAAGATCCATCTAGTGTACAAAACGCGAAAACGTCACTTCCGAAACGTGATCGAAACTGTCACGTGAAACTTCGACTGCAATGTGCACATTGACAACAACAACCTTTTTTCCCTGGCAGCTTGTTTATTGTTATGAAGTTTCATGACGTTTCGTTTGTTGACAGAGTTTGATGAAATTTCATTTTGTGGCTCCGTAGAAACTTGTCTCTTAAAAACTCTGACTTTTTTTACGTTTCATGCTGTGGATGGCTAAAGGACTAAAAGCTATCAACGGAAGTTGTAGATATAAGAGTCAAGGTCCTGTAATTTTCAGAAATACAAAGACGACAATTTTTTTGTGAATTGAGGATCCAAAATGGATACCAGATGATTTTCCAGTAATTGAAAGTATCATACCTCCAAAAAACTAAACAGTTACACTAAAGAGGATTCAAGGGACAGAAATAATGTTTATTTTGTTTTTAATCACTCATATAAACTTACTTATTTGTGTTGTAAATATATGATAAGCAAAAAAATATAACCTTTATGTTTCTAACTCGAGTAGAGAGAGTGCCTATCCTGGCAATAGTGCTTGATATACTTGAGTATTTGTAATAATGTAGTAGAATGAACACATTAAAAAACAGATAAGTCCTTCTGTTACTCCAAGTTTCGTGCTTAAGCACTCGTCAGACAGACTAAACCAATGATAGATAAGCTTTACATATAGTCTTGTTAATTTATTTAATCTTAACTTATAATATTTGAGGCTATGATAAACCTGATTTTAAACAAAAGGCCTCTACAATTGATATGCCCGAAGCTAGTCACCACAGGAGGCTATTATGCTTTATTGCGCTAACGTATTGTCTTCACTTAAAACACCTGTGAGCTCACTCGCCTCTCGCGAGTAAGGTCCTGAGTTGGAGACCTGAAGAACTCATGCCAGAATTAAAGTAGCCCAATGGTGAGCATATTTTTTCCCGAGTTAGAACTCGCCTAATGAATTTACGAAGCCAAACAAATGCACGGATCGAAAAGTAGGCCTAGGTTGAAAAAGTACTGCTTATAATGAGAAAAGCAAAGACAGATGTTCTTGACGGGTCTTTTAAGATCATTTACCGACTCTCGGCATATTAAAAATCACCGTGATTGAAAAAAACAGGTGGTGCATACGAATTTATTTGTAGAAGTGCAAATTAATCTTCAAATCGGCAAATGATGGACTTTATACTTGCAACCAGCTGTTCGGCCTACGAAACCAATCCATTAGCTTATCATATCAGAGCCTCGTTTTAGAAATTCGCCCTGATTTTAAGGCCTTGTTTATATAAAACCATTCTCCAACGTGAAATATAAATGTTTAGGTGTTATGGAGCTAGGCCTTCGTTGTTATCATTCATATTGTTTAAAGTTGGTTCATCCAGCAGTTAATGCTAATTCACAACAACTTTTAAACTAATTTACTATGAAACATAAAGTATTTGATTATGAATGTATAACTTTATATAATGATTGATACTAATGCTCAAATTCTGAAGATTAGTTTCGCTTTGTTTCCTCGCCATCCTCATTATTTGAACTTTTCAACATTGCTGATAGCATTATTTGGTTCCTCTTCTTCATACCCCTTCATTTCTGTGGAAGATTTTAACTAACCATTCCCTGGACTTCTTGTTGCGATAGAATATAATCAAAGCATTCCATATTGAGTTGGAGTAGAAGAAAACATAGGCAATCTTCTGGAAGACGATCATAGCTGGTGAGGATACAGGGGCACTGTTCACTAGATACTTCATCGCAAACAACACGTGCATTACAAGGTATGGAAACCACGATACAGACATGGCTATTAGCAAAAGGAAGACAGTTTTGAACAACTCGTTCAAGTATTCAGGGTTTTCGTTTGAATTAGGCTCTCTTCTGTTGCCATAAAATGGGTTGTCTTCCACATGACGGCGAATCCGCAGATAACCTCGAATATACATTGCCATAAACAGGGTTATAAGCATTAGGAGGAAAGTTGCAAATGATAAATTGTTATATGGCCGAATATCAAGCTTCGTTGCGTAAAGATGGAAAGTAGAAGATGCAATCGCTAATAAGAAGAGGACTAATGTCAGTATGTATAACTTTGGAGGCTTGAAGAGTTTAGCCAATCGTGATGGCGACGTCTGAAAATCTGGATTCATATGGAAATAGCGATCAGCAGCCAGTAATATCGTGAAATCAAGAGAAGTCCCTCCAAAGCACGATTGCACAGCTTCAGACGCAATTTTCAAGCTGCAAATACGCTGGTGATCATACCAGAGATTTTCAATGCTTAATATTGGCATTACGATTGCTCCAATGAGGCTGTCGGATATGCTCAGACAATTAATCAGAAAATTCGAAGTATTTTTCAATGATTGTTTTGTGGCGAATATTGAAGTGATCAAGAGAATGTTGATAATTGTGATTACTGGGCTATAAACTGCGAAGATAACACCGAAGACTGTGTTGATGTTTATCAGTGTATTTTCTGGAAGTCTATCAGGGCAGTCAGCCATGTTTATGAATCGCTCGATGTCAAAACTGTCTGTGATTATCAGGAGACGAGAAAGTTGAAGGGATGTTAACTGTTTAACTTTCGAGCAATAAACCATGAAAAGTTTTCCAGAAACTCAGTTCATCGGCAAGGTACCGTGGTATCAGCAAGGTTGTTCATCAATATGTGTTGCCATCTTCGTGTCTTTTTCGACGTGAAAATTGTCTCCTGTTCTAAAGTATATACAGAATGACCCACGGAGTATTTACTATCTTTGTACCTGGGAAATAAACCATGGAAATAAAACCAACAACTGCACGGTATTCAGAGGTTCATCGTCTGGGTAAAGGAACATGACCTGAGATAACGAATAAGCAATCAAAAAGGTGTCAACTGTTTTCACCCTTCAAAATACTGGATAGTCAAATTGGTAATAACAGAATCTTCGAATTAGTACCTTAGGCAAGGTATCTGAGCCAGTAGTTTGACTTGATGTTAGATTTTTGGGCTTTAATTCATACTGCTAAATGAATCATTATCCATAAATATATCAACAATCATGAAAATAACTTGTCAGCAACATATCTGCAGAATTCAGACAGCAGTTTTGTGTTTTTGAATTAATTCGATGTTGATTATTATACTTGATCAATAGAATGGTGACACAAACCATAGATATAGCAGCAATCATAAAAATAACACAAAAATTACTCAAATACTTCTCAGCAAGGTCCCTGAACAGTCATGTCCGCAAGTTGTTGCTTTGTGATTTGCCCAATATCAGAATGATAGGCTTGTTTTGATCCAAACACATGTGAATCGATTGAGACCAGCTTGCAAACAACTAATCTTCGAAGCTTAATGGAAGATTGATAAACATGGATACCAATCTACCTCTTCTCAAGGTCTTAATCTTTCTTAAAAGGCAATTAAAAAAATCACAGGACTTCACTTGAGAAGACTACCAGAGTGAACATCTGGTTGCTATTAGATTAGTTTGCTTTCTGCTCAAAGATTGTGTAAATGTTTGATAAAAGCTCCATCAGGAAGCATATTTATTTGCACATAATCATAATAATAACAATTATTAATATTCATACGGGTTAACTTACTCAGGATATTATATGAATCTATATGTTGTCATTTAAGGACCTGTTAAACGAAAAATATAGAACTGAATAAGAATTACTTAAAGAGGGCTAAATTGAGTTAGTTATCATTTGATGCTTGTGGTACTGTTAATAAGTAAGATGAACAAATGAACAAATTGTATAAGTAGTACCATGTAATTAATTAAAGCTTACACTAGCGTTTCAAGCGTATGCCCTTTATTTAAATCGAGTTACTAGTTATTGCGTTGGGGTAAAACTGTGTTCACAACTTTTTTCTCATCATAGAGGCTAATTTTCATTTCATTTCAGTTAAACAATTTGCATTATATTTATTTGGATTGGACAGACATAAAAGAAACTTCACTTATAAAATCAACAATTTTTTAAATCATTTTAACTGATGTTGAAGCAACCTCTCTAAACTACAACTTTTCTCTACGAACAGAATTGTTGCTGTCACGTGACCTAAGGAAGCCAAGAAGTGCTTCTGTCACATGACATACTTAAAACTATGATACTTTACATCATATTAGCTATATGGAATAATTCTGCCAAGCATTGAATGTGATCATCGGGCTATAGAAAGATGTAGGGAACCAGTCGAAAATATGCTATCATACCTTGCGCTATCTTTGAGGATAAACTGTTGTCTTTAACTTATCTGAGATATTCTACCTTATTTTAGGCTGCTAACAGTCAAACAAGAGACAAAGGAACTGTTAAACGAATAGTATAGAATTGAATAAAGATGTTTTAAAGAGGGCTAAATTGAGTAACAAGTTATTGACTTGGGCTAAGACCGTGTTCAGAAATTTTTGCTGAAAATCCATCATATAGGCCAATTTCCTGTTTGAAATACAATAGGGATTTTCCTCATGATAGTCATTGGGTAGTTTTTTGGAAACCTGGACTCCCTGGAAAGCAAACATTTGTTCGCCAGTTTCTGTCTTCAGCTTGAATTTCTTTCAATCTGACACATATCTGATGTATTTTTCTGTTAATTGTAGGCTGCAATCAGTCAAACTAGAGAGAAGCTGGCATCTAATGTCGGAGAGGTGACATGGAGAGGCAAGACAGTTCCCGTGAGGAACGAGAAGGCTCGCCTCTTTATACTGAGAATGCAGAATAAAGACGAAGAATTGCAACGCAATGAAGGTTTTGATGAGAAGTTTGAAGCTTTTGATAATTTCTTGATGGAATGCAAAGAAGCTCTTCAATCATTGAAGGAGGATTTGAATGCTGAAATGGTAAGCAATCTGAAATGTAATTGCTATTTAAAGGAGAAACCAAATTATGTTTACGTGTTCCTGTTAGGAAGAAGGCTAATAAAAAGCTTCAAAGACATAATGAAACAATAGAATAGTCTTACATGCAAGTGTAATACTTGCAAATATTTTCAGTAGATGTCCATTTAGCTCAGCCCATGTTGCTTTAATTTCAATCAAATCAATTTACAGTAATCAAAAACTTTCTTCTTTCTTACTTATTGTAAAGATTGTCTCATACCCTTGCCTAGGATTGTAGGTTGGGAAGTGATCATTACGGTTGTGGACTGGCCATATTTCTGGAGGGACCAGGAATTCTGAGTTGTTTCTTGTTGTTGTTATTTCAGGGTCCAAAAGGCCAGAAGAACGAGTCTGCCATCTCCAGCATGAAATTCATCCAGACATACTTGCTATTCCTGAGGCATTCTCTGACCATTGAACGCAATCTCGTGATGATTGAGTCACTCAAGGCCCGGTTACCCGGTTTAATGGCAAATGAGGTTAAATCCGGTAAAGGAAAGGCAACTAAACCGGAAGACCTGATGAAGATGTATGACATCACCATTCAGAGTTTTGTGGAGATCAGCCAATTGCCTGGTATAGAAGAAGATGAGTCCGTCTCGGCCGAAGTGCAGGCCCAGGTTACTGGATACAAGGCATTTAGGTATTATGGTCTTTCTTCTTCTTCCCTCTCATCACAGAAGAGCTAGCAATATTCACTGAAATTTAAATTTCTTTGTCATTAAGTCTTAAGAGGTGATAGTAGAACGACAAGTCCTGTTTACATGAGAATGATGCATGTTTCCTTTTTCTTCTTTCGCTCTTATCACAGAAGAGCTACCAATATTCATTGAAGTTTATATTCATCACCAAGTATTGATGGTAGTGCAAGAAAAATTCCTGTCTACATAATAGTGATACATGTTTCCTTCTTCTTCTTTCCTTCTCTTAGCTTCCACCAACAGGCACAACCCACAGAAAAACGTTTCTCCCATCACAAAAACAACAAACCAACCAACAACAACAACATCAACACCAATACTCATTGTAATTTATATTTCTTTATCACCAAGTATTTAGGCATGGTAGTGCAAAGACAAGTCCTATTTACTTAAGAGTGATGCATGTTTCCTTCTTTTTCTTTCCCTCTCATCACAGTAGAGGTACCAGTATTCATTGAAGTTTATATTTTTTTGTCTGCAAGTATTAAGACATGGTAGTGCAACGTCCTGTTTACATGAAATGATGCATGTTTTATTTTCTATCTTAGATGTTTTTACATAGCACAGTCATACCATAACGGGAAGAAGTTAACGGAAGCAATTGCCCTCTATGAAAAAGTCTCTGCTTATGTCAACTCCGCTTTAAAAATGTCTGCTTCATCTACCAGTACTCTTTTCAAGGTGAGGCTCGTTAAAAAATTTCTGCCTCGTTCTTAAAAACATTAACAGTTTTGTCACCATCTTTTTATTCAAGTATTTGTGTCAGTTTCATCAAAGTTTTCTTTGGTGCTTGTGGACTGTTGCAGCGTGAAACCATGAGTTTAAACTGTTTTTCCCTAAATTATTTCTTGTTTTGTCGATTAAGTGAGATGTCATAAGCGTCTTAAGATCATCCAAATATTACAATGTGTATTGGACATTGTATTTTGTGATTTATTATCATTTTGATCGATATTTTTATGCACTTCTTTTCACTTAAAAATGTTTTTGAAGGTTAATGATCCGCAGAGTTAATGATACACTGCCACCCATCAATATGCATTTTTTATCCCAATGTTAAAATCGATTAGATTTTGAAGTTTTATGTGTTATAAAGCAAATGACTTCTTTCAGGTGGAGGTAGACAAATTACAGGAACTTTCAAATCAAGCTAAAGGCCAGTCATGTGCTGCCCATGCAACTCATATTCTAGGTAAAAAACGTTTATCTTCATATTCAATCGAGATGATTTGTGAGAATGAAAACTTTCCGGGGAGAACTCGAACCCATGACCTCTAGATTGGTACTCAAGTGCGGTAATTCATTGGCTCAACCTGAAAATAAGTCATCAGTGGATTAGCGCACTAGAATACCAATCTCGAGGTCGTGAGTTCGAGTCCTACTCGGATCATTGTTATTCCCACAAATCACAAATTATCTCAATTGATTTTCAAAATCCTGCTTCTTCTCAATTTTTTTTCATAATGAAGATATTTTTTAAGCAGCTTTACTTCAGATAATCGATGAGGTAATTAACTGTGCCTTAATCTAAGGATTCCTGATAGAAGTGGCAAAGACATGGGATAATTTACGTATTGTGGATTCAGGAGCCTGTAGATATCAACCATATTTGTTTATTCGGGAATCCCCAGTCTTTCCTTTTTGGTGCTCAGGGTCATAAGCGTTAATGTGCCTTTAGATAAAAAGATAGTCGGTGGCACAAAAAGGGATGCTTTCAAGAAGAAGGAGAGGTGAAGATGCCCTGAATGAATTTGAACTGATGATATCACAGATGTAAAATGTATATGTCGAGAAATAGTTTTGAAAAACAACAGGCAGCTTAGTCAAGAAAAGCTGCCTGTTGTTTTTCAAAACTATTTCCTAAAAAATGAAAGCTTTCACGTCTACAACACCCGTAAAATCAAAGATTACAAAATACATCGTACTAATAAAAGATGGGGCGAGAGAATGCTACTAAACAAAGGTGCTCTACTCTGGAATGAGCTAAAAGACGTTAATAAAACTTCAACTTTTACAAAATGTCTTAAAAGATATTTCATTTCTAAATATTAATTTGACAACATAAATTTAATCTGAGTCTAAAATTAACTTACATGATCTTCTCAACTTCATTATCTTCATTAACTTATTATTGAATTCCTTCAATCTTTCTAACCTTTGTATCAACAACTTTCATCATCTAACACTCTTCAAAACACCTCAATTACCTAGTTTTTATGACGCATTTATTGTTACTGTTGAATTATACTTTGTACTAGTTTTAGAATTGTAATGTTTTATTTTTTTGTAATAGCTTTAAATTTTAATTTACGGCCAAAGCTAGATAAGCTTTGCTTTTCTTGGGTCGTGTAGATTACATATTTTTGGTATACTGTATTCAGATGTAATTTGCGAATGATATTGAATTGAATTGAATTGAATTGAATAGAGAGACTTGCTGCTTTTCTAGGAAAAGATCTTTTACTTTTCAGCTGCAGCAAGTTCTGTACTGCAAGGTCTTGCTTAATTTCAGTCTGATAGATATTTTTTCTAAACCATAACTGTATTTGTTTGCAAAAATGGTATCGAAGAGATTTGATTACATCCAACTGTATATTCATTGTAAAACTAACTTCATGAGACTGATTTCTCATTTCAGAATCTGATGATATTGATGATCGGGTTGCAAAGATTACTCTGAATGATAAGGTGTGTAAAGTACATGTTTTAAAGGGTTGTCTAAAAATCCCAAGCCCCTCCTCAGCAGATTTTATGTGATTGAACAAAAATGAATCCTGGTAACTTGATATACACAGGGGTCGATTGAAATTTACCTATCAGAAAAGAAGTGAATGAGATTTAGCACATTATTATGTGAAGTTTTGTTTTTGATTTTTATCCTACGTTTAACTCAAGGAGAGCGTGCCTTTCCTGGCTTAAGGGCTCGATATGCGCTAAGCATAGAGCAATCGCATGGAAATGTGACCCTAAAAAACGGACTTGTTTTTTCTGTTTCTCCGGGTATCAATCGATTGGTATAGTCTGTCTAATGAGTGCGGAAGCACAAAACTCTGGGTAAGAAAAAAACATGTCTGTTCTTTGAGTGTCACTTCTATGATTTTTCTCCTATTCATTTTAATTTTGTTAGGTTTTATTTCATTCATTGTATGTAGGATTTAATTGATTTCGTTGAATTCGAGAGCCTAATAGCTATTGGCATAATGGGTTTAGTAAGTCTTCAATAAGTAAAATAGATTTTATCAGTTATGGATTATCATTTGATCATTTTCAGCCATTAAAAGACCGTCTTGATGATTACCGGGAATCAACCGGAGCCTCTCTCAAGAAACCGAATCTGGTCAATTTTCCTCCAAGCTTCCAGCCAATACCTTGCAAGCCATTATTTTTTGACCTCGCTTTAAATCATCTGGAAATGCCGGACTTGGAAGAGAGGGTAGAGAAGAAGAAGGAGTCTGGTGGAATAACTGGTCTTGTAAAAGGATGGCTTTGGGGAAAATAGAACTTTTAGCTGCTTAAATAATTTTAGAAATTTTAAAAGCTATACAGCTATATTATTCACATTACAAATATGAGCTCGTATATTTGATTTATGTGTTTTTATGCTCTCTTTCCTCAAAGAAAAGAAATATACTTGAGGAGAAGCAGGATTTGGAAAATGAAATGGCCTGGGTCTCGCGTAGCCCCGGTGCGCAGTGGTAGCGCTCTTGAGTGCCAATCTAGAGATTGTGGGTTCGAGTCCCACTCGGGTCATTTTCATTCTCACAAATTATCTCCATAGAATAGAAATACCGTATTTCTTATTCCTACATTATCAAGGTAGGTAACCTATGTGTCTACTGTGGTGGATGCAAGCGCTGGAGGTAGGGGATGACGCTTCGGAGATTAGGCATTATGCTTCAAGTGGTAGATGGAAACTTAAAATATAATGTCTCTCCTCCGAAGCATAATACTCCATCTCCTGCGTTTGCATCCAACACAGTAGGCATAAAAGTTACCTGGCGTGTATAAACCTTTATAGTTTCATGTCTCAACCTTCTGGAAAATTTGCTGTACATCTAATTGCACAGAAATAGATAGGCCATTTGGGCTTTACGCATGAACCAAAACTTATCTGATAAAAGGTAGAGAACCTCCCTCTTGTTTTCTTGTCTTAATCTACCCAGCACCTACTGGCAGTCCAGTGATCTGTTCGTCCAGCTCCATGTTCTGGAACAGAGCATGCACCCATTTTATTATTTGTTGTATTGATCATGTTAATTAAGGAATTTGAGCTGGCCATTCTCTGAGTAGTGTAGCCTGGCAATGGTAGCTCATAGGGCGTCTCCTTCAGAAACTTATCATGTTGTTGCTTGAAAACGTCAATGCACTTACTGATGCGGTGTAGTACAATATTCTATCTTTGAATTCAGCGTTGAACACAGTACGTCATCATTAGTTACTCGTCCCAGGTCCCCTGCTCGAGTAGTCAAACAAAAAAAACAAACCAAAATATAACTTCGGTCTCAGCAAACTGGCCGCCATGTTTTTATGATACAGCTGTGTCTGTTCGATTAAGAAAACAATCGTCTACAAAAATGGAGAATCAGACCCTGACAATTGCAACTGGGATTCTCTTCATCCTGTCAGATGCACTGGCAATAGCAGCAGTTCTCACGCCTAGTTGGATCGTCACAGAGTTTTCTGGTGAGTAGCGATGTTGATAAATGAATTATAGGGCCTAAAATAGTCGGGTCTAAGCGTAGTACACTACGATCATTACAAGTGGTTTATAAGTTTAAAAGTTGTCGTTAAGTTGTGTATAGTACTAGGCATCTTGGAGACTTTCTATCTACTAGGCCTACCTTTCAATGTATATTACCAAAGTAGTTGGTGGGTGTAGGTTTGAGAACTGCTGATGGTAATAAGAAATTATAGTAGCCCCCTCATGGTTGAATTTGATTTCTTGTATTAAATCATGCCTTATGTATCTATGTTATCATAAACATGGATCTGAAGGATTTCACCTGAAACACAAGTAAATGCCTCAATAAATCTGTAGTTAAATACACCGCAAGGTTATTGTGCCAGTTTATTGCCCTGGTTGAGGACAGCGTGTGGTGTGCATGCCTTTTATGGGTAAAACACGGGCTGGGTCCATGACCTTGTTACAGTGTATGAGAATATGAGTAAAGCCTTCTTTGGTAAAACAATGCTATTGCCTTAAACTTGCAGAGTACAAATCTTGCATTAAATTCTAGGCGTAACAAAACTTGGACTAACAAAGACATGTATTACATTCAGAGGGCAAGCAGAAGTTTGTGACAAACCTGAACTTCCACTTGAGTGGGGAGCAACTTTGGCATTTATCGTCATCGGGATCACTTTAATGAGCTTTGCTATCCTCTTGGTTCTTCTGTCTGCGTGGAAAGAAACTTTTGTTCATGGAGCAAGATGGGTTGCTTTTATTGCAGGTGAGCTTTTAATAAATCTTTTTCACCATTACTTCAGCCTTTTAAAATTTTTCTTGAAACAACCTTAGCCGTGAAATGTATGCATTGCTTTCAAACACAAAAAGTAATTTGGTTTATTGCTAAGTAATGCATACTTGGAATTAGCTACGCATCATGTCAAAGATAAGGTTGATTTGACATGAACTTTTAAAGAGATGACCTAATTGTGAAAAAGGTCTTTTATTTGAGAAAAATCACAAATACCTTGTTGATTCCAGTTGTTGAAAAATTTGATGTGGGATTAACTGCATTTGATGCATTGTCTTGCTTTAAATGGAAAGAAGTTCAGGTATTTAGGAGGTATTTTGAAGAAACATATTTAGATTTTAGTTTTTATTTTAGCAGTTTCAGCCATTTATAAGGTCTCAGTAACAAATTCTTTTACAGTTGTTATAAATCTCATTTCACTGAAAAGGATATAGTCTAACCTCTTATCTTCTCAATTCAAACAAGTTTGTCTACACATAAAGGCAATATGAAGATAAGTAGAGAGGCAGTTAGTTGGTGTTATATGAAATATTGAGCAGTTGAACCAATTTTATGAAGGTTTGAGCAGTTTTGGGGCTTCGGGATTCCCTGAAAATGCCCCTTTCTGTAGTGATCTTGGTAAAAGTACTAAGCCTGTGTATTTATTTTTTCTAGCTATTCTTCTGTGCTTGTCAGCGTTGATTTTCCCATTTGGATTCCACATACCTCAGATTGGCGGAGAGGCTTATAAACTGACTCCAGACACGAAAGTTGGATTTTCTTACTACCTCTTTTTCATGTCTGTCTTTTTTGCCGCCACATCTTGCTCGTTGTCAAATTTGCACGCTTTACATTTCAATTTCTTATAAGATTAAAACTTGCATATCTTGATCTTTATAACTTAATTTGGGTATTTGTATGATTATACTTTGTTAATAACTGTATATAGAAAAAGAGTAGAGGTGCTGGTGGCCAAATGTCTTGCATTTATAACAAAGATGATTTAGTGTTAAAATTTGTTTCATTTTTTGGATCAACTCTTCATGATGTATTTAAAATTTCTTGTGACAGTAGGGCATTGGCTCAAAATTATTCACTGGCCATGATTATTCAAGGGAGCTCTTATGGGTGTGGCTTACAGAATTCCTATGCGTACAAATTTCTTGTTAAGGGTTTATTTCCCTAATTTAGATTTGGGTAAAATGGACAGTTACTGCATTAATGGCACAGTCCACAAGGGACGTGAATCCTCCATTTTTTCAAAAAATTTTATTTAATATGTTGTTATCCTTTTTTAATGAATCCTCTCCTCAAGTGAATGATGCCCTACTTTAAGTAAAGAGAACAAAGTACTCTTTACTGTGGATTTAAATTACCACGGGTCGTTCTACTGATTCGTCCATTGCGCCGCGTCACCGCGCGAAAATAGGATTTCCGTTTGAACGTTTGAAGATTTTTGCGACAAGCGTTGCATGCTGGGAAAATTGGTCACAGTTGTCGACAAAATGGCTGAGGACGAGGGCCTAATTGAAGACATCGATGGCGGGTAGGTCTTGCTCATTTGTTTTGGTGTTTTGGTTACAAGTTGAATGGTTTTAAATAATGAAGTTGACTCTACCGAAATGATTGATATCTTTACGTGTGCTTTCAAGAAGTTTTATTCGAAAGCCAGGTCACCATCATTAAAAAAAATTTCAAACTTTGACCCAGCCATGGCTTTCCCTTCAATAAGCTACAATGTTGTAAATAAGAATCTTGAATCTCAAATGAATGCAATATCTATCCCCAAAACACAGACCTTTCAACCCTCCAGATATGATTTCACCGCCCAAGATTCCTGGTTTGAATGTTTGGATCTAAGGCACCCAGACTGTGTTAAGTTTTTTTATTGTGCAGAGAACACAGGTTTTAAACTCTGAATAATTTACAGAAAAAATTTTCATAGCAAAATATTGGTGCATGGATTTTTGATGCTGTAAATGGTAACTGTGTTATTTTTTAATTTAAACAAACTCTTTTTGAAAACTGTACAGGTGATGTACAAAACTGTTGGAAAAATATGCGCAAAAATTGGCCTTGGTAGTAATTTTGCGCGGACAGAACTTGAGCCAGAAATTGTTATCCGAGAAACGTTCTTTGCACAGACCAAACTTTACAGTCTGGTAAGGCAGTGCCAATGAAAAGCAATAGAAGGCAGAAAAGATCAAAGAAACTCCTGTCTTTTAGGCTGAGACAGTTGGCACATCTGAAAGCAAGCGTAGTTGAAATGAATTTCCTGGCTTTATAGTGGGTTTACTTTGTGGTGGGTTTACTTTGTTTTGTCCCTATTTACTAAAACATGAAACTTGAATTAAGAGATTGTATTTTGCAGAGAATGGAGCCCAGTTCCAGAACACACTATTATCAGAGCACCTGGTAGTAATAATGGAGACCAAGATGAGTTCCTTGAAGATCAGCTTGAAGACGCACTGGAAGAGGGAATCCCCTACATCATCATAGAACCAAGCCGCATCGGGGACGAAACCACAAAATGGATACAAATGGGAAACTTCTTGCATAAAACTACAGTACTTGCAGGGCTAGGATGCTTGACAACTGGACTAACATTACCAAATAGGTATAAGAATTTTATTCATATTCCTCTTGGAGCTATGAGCCTGTCTAGCGTGATACTCTATACTGCTTCGTGGCAGTACGATCCGTGTTGCAAATATCAAGTCGAAAACGATAGAAGGACACTGGAAAGTCTCCATATTGATAACCTCTCTTCTAATTCCGTGGTGGTGTTGAAAAGGAGGGACGATAAATACCGCAAAAGACTCCACAATTTCATCGCCTTAATGGTAGCTAGCTACTTTGGTTGGAACGTTTATAAGTTGTACAATGCATCATGATGTGAATATTATTCAGGAATTTTTTTTCAATTTCAAGACTGCTCAAGCTTGGTTTAAAAATGAGAGTAACTTTCATGAGAGGAGATCAAATATTCTACCATATCTATGACACAATGTTTGCCATGTCAAGTCTAGTTTTAGGGAAGGCTGTTTGAATTTAATTGGTGCACGAGGATAGCAAAAAAATTGGAAACATAATCAAGTATAGTAACATTTAAAGCTTTTGGTCTAGCACTCATTAGAGAAGTATGTCAGAAAGAGAAGAAAATAAACTAAATAAGTTTTTACTTAAAAGCAAATTAAAATCTGCCAATCTGAATAGAGCTCTTGTTTGCCTCACTGGAATGCCAGTTGATCATTGCCCCTATAAAACTATAAAATCCATTCACTTTATTTTTGATTGACCAATATTTATCCAGCTCGTGGAAGAATGATTTTTTAGATTTGATTTTTGTTTTCCTTCTGATTTGTTATTGAGGAGTGTCAGACAAAAAGATTTTTTCACTATGTATCTGATCTTTCTCGCAATGCTGTCCCTAATAACAGTTAGATGCAGCACATGAAACTGTGTCCATAAAGAAAGCTTAAAAAGAATATTTTCTGCGCACATTGCTACATGCAATATCGATGTCCTTTGGCTTCCTAGAGATGCTGCAAACAAGTTTATTTTATACCAGATGTTAAATTGTTTTAAAAATTCAAAAAGCTTGGTTATGTGGAAGCTTTCATTGCCTATATTTCCAGATATTGTTTGGGAAATCATGTTCTTTTATAAAGTGTATTCTATTAACTGTATTTAATCAATATTCATGTATGTATGGTATTCTGCAATGTCAGGATACCCAAAGAAAAAAAACGATATTTGATTATGCCTGTTGGTCACTTTGTCCCCATTTCTTGTTTCTTTTTACCTGTTGAAGGAAATAAATGATTTCTTCATGTTATTTTCATTGCTCGACAATCATTCAGATAAGTATTCTGTTTCTAAAATAACATTTTGATATTAAGTTGGTTTAGCACAGTGGTTAGCGCGTTCGCCTGTGTCCGCAAAAATCTGGGTTCGAGACCTGGTGGTGGCAAATTTCAGTTGCAGTAGCCTACTCTGGTATAATTTAATTACCCCTTGTAAAACCATGTCTTATGAATTAATACTTATAGTACAAATATACCCAATTGATAATCTTTGCAAAGTCAAAACTTGAAACAAATTGCATTGTAGGAATTCTGAATCAATGAAAATTACTTCATACTTGTTGCCAATTGTTTCAAATTGTACTCCTAATTGCACATAGGGGCTGAGGATTAGCACAGGGATAGATTTTTGTGAGGAATCGATTGGCAAGAGGTTTTTGTCTCAATGGAGGGGGTCAAAATTTTGATTGGGTCATCTTTGCTGTGTTGCCCATCTTTTTTTATATTTTTTGTACTTGATACCTTCTTGCCTTTTGAAATGGTTTTCTTTATTTTAAAGATGTCAAAAATCTGCTCCACTTAATGTAAACAAATTGTAATTGGTTTTAAACCGCAAGTCAAACATGCACAGTCTGAAAATTTTTCAGAATCAGTTATCAGGGGTCAATAATTCAAAGAGTATTAAAATCTTTGCAAATTGCTCCTCAAATAGTCAATATTTTGAAAATTGTTACATCTTTTTCTGAATTCTATTTAAGTAAAGTAATACATAAATTTAAATTTTGTCAGCAACCATTTGAAAAATAGAATATAACACAATTAAAAAAGTAGTGAAAAGTGAAAATAGTGTCTGTTCTTAGTTTGCATATGAAGATCTAGAGACCAAGTCACAAGAATTGATTCAGGTCTTTTTCATATCATTTCTCTTCAAGTCTCTTTGCAAGTTACTGACCTGATGGGAGTTTTAGCCAACCTGAGTTAAAACTTTCAGCATTTCCTCCCTCTGTCCTTTGGAAAAACCTGTCCTTCTGATACTTCTCGGACACCATGCCATAAAGCATTCCAATCTCCAGGCTATATTCTGTTTTGGGTGTTACCAGAATCAAAGGAATTTTATTGAACCTTCTATCATTCATCAACCCCCGAAGTCCTCTCCAGCCGATCTCACCATGTCCAATATTCTCTGGTAGGTTCTCACGGTTTCTGCAGTAACCCTTTGTGTCACTTAAATGGGCCGCTTTGAGGTACTTGAGGCCAATCAACTCATGGAATATATCCATGGTATGGAGGAAGGTTTCCCTTGTGTGCATGTCGTATCCGGCTGAATGTGCATGGCATGTATCAAAGCAAATGCCGATCCTACTTTTGTCTTCCACTCGGTCAATTATTGCTTTCAGCTCATTGAATTTGCCACCAATCTAAAATGAAGATGTGCAATTTGTCATGTTAATACGGATTTCTATGAAATGCCATTAATATGTTAATTGATAGGCCAGCAAAAATGAGAAGGGACCTATGTGCGATTTTCTCACATTGGAGATTTGAATGTCATCAAACATTCACTTATTGTTCTGTTCGAAAAAACTTGATGCCCCAAAAACCATTCTCCTTCCTATGCTCTTTAGCTTCAAGTTTTCAATTTGCTTTTGTGAAAAGAGTCTAATAACAATTAGAGCTGTGTTGGCTGTTTTGCAGATACTGGGGGAAGAATATCCTCTAAAAGCCTTCCACTGGGGATGGGGCTAGGGGACTGTGCCCCTGTCATGGAGAAAAGTCTGCCAGGGAAGTTCCTGGAAAAATGTGTAGGAATGGTTTCAGAAAGGCTGCTTGAAGATCCACTGAGGCTGGGTCAGCAAAAGAGAAATGTTGAAAAGACACCCCAGAGGCCACTCAGAATTTTAGTAGAACATTCTAGTCTATCAAAAATCAGAACATTCTAGTCTTTTAAAAATCAACCATGCATAATATGACTTACAGTGTGACCTTCACAGCACATGTTCACAAGCAATATGACCACATCTTTGGTGAATTTATGGCCTTCATTGATACCAGTTGCGACTCTTTCTATGGCCTCTTCCACTGAGATTTCCCCACAAGTTGATCCAGGATGGAAAGCATATAACTTCAAGCCAAGCCTCTCACATCGTTTCAAATCATCAATGAACACCTCTCTACTCTCTGCTAGCAGTTTCTTATCGGGGGCAGCAAGGTTCATGAGGTTAATTCCAAGGGGCAGAATAACATCCGGGGAGAATCCAGCATCTGTGTATGCTTTTACAAACATCTCTGCTTCTTCATCTTCCAACGGTTTTGATTTCAGTTGTTGAGGATCCCTGAGGAATAACCCAAATGCTCTCGCACCTTCCTGCGAAATTTCTGGTATGATTTCATGAAGCCCCCCTGACGGCAAAACATGAAACCCCAAATTTTTTTCAGGGACAGCTTTGACGGGGTTTTCCTCAACGGCAACCTTCTCGTCAACGACCTCTTTGGGTGATTCTTTCTCCTCAGAATCTTCTTGGTTATCCAAATCTGGTACTTCGGCATCATCCGTTGCTTCTTTTCTCTTTGGTCTTCCTCGCCCCTTTTTGCTCTCACTTTTTAGGCCTTCTTTTGACTCCACCATACTCTTCCCTTTTTTCGTTACTTTTGCTTCTTTTGCAGGCAGCTTTTCCTTACCAGTTTTTCGAACAGCACTTTTTTCTTCTTTGGGGACATTTTCCACCTTTGTTTTCGACTTCTTATCGTTGCTTGGAGTTTGAAAGGCTTTTCTTTTGGGCATTTTATTATATTGGGGAAAGAAATCGAAAGGGAAAGGTCCGAAATAATCCGCAGCGATTTCCTATTCGTCAATGTCGTCAGCACGCGTTATTACCATGTAAATTTTCGCGCCTTTTTTAGCTTACACAGGGAAACGATGCTATGAAATATAAGATATCAATTTTTAATGAAATATTTATATTTTTGTACTTAATTTACTAACCTATTAGATTGATAAAAATTTAACAGAGGTAATTCACCTAAGGGATTGTTCAAAATGAATTGCTCAGTCAACTTTTTTCCCATGTGCTCGGCAATCTTCCCATCGTAAATTTTAATTTTTCCTGAGCAACGGCGTTGATTAGGCAACAATACCGCTTTGTTAATACGAGTAGCTGATTTATCTTTGCATTCATTCTGCATTGTAAATGGCTGTGAAAAATGCAAGTTAATGCTAGTAACAGAGTTCGACAAAAATGAACCATTTTAAGCTATGAAACTATCAAAAATAATAATATAATCCTACTAATGGCAAAGAATAAACAGACTCCACAAATTTCAATTTAAGTACAGCAAAATTGTTTAATAAATTCACTCAATTTCTAAATAAGCGTCTTTTTATAACAATACAATAATGCTTGGTAAGGATACACCGTTAAAACTTAAAACTAATGTTAATGCGAGTCAACAATTTCATTCCAAAAATTTTATTTCTGCATCCGGTCAACAAGTTTAAAAATATATCAAGGATAAACTCAAACTTGACGAGAACATTCATTGATTTTGTAATAAGTTTGGTCAGTGATGTAACTAGGTCTGGTTTTTTAGAATCTTTAATGGTGGACCTAAACTGCCATTTTTCAGGAAATGTCTAAATGATATAGAAAGTTCTTATTTAGAAAATGAGTGCATAACATACCCAAACAAGCCAAATAAAATTCAATTCAAAAATTAATAATTATCAATTAATTAAATTGAACAATACGATTAAATATGTTACCCTTAAAATTAAGATCGAGGTGATGAGGAAGTTAATGTAAAAAAGTTGAGTTATGATTTGCAATGATGGGTTAAACTGTGTAGGACGAACAACAGGAAGAGTGTAAATAGAGAGTTGACGAACCCAGAAGAAAACGAAAAGTGTACAAAGTAATGCCAGCTAAAATAGCGCCAAAAAGTTTTATCATTCATGTGCAGATTGAAAACAAGGCAAAGTTTTTCAGCTCATAAATCAGTGCTTTCCCTCCTCAAAATCATTTTATTTTTGCGACTTGAAATTTCGAGGAAAATTCTCCAAATAAATCATATCAACAAATCTCTTCTCTATAGTAGCGAGACTGTTATTTTTTCGAATTGGACTACCTTTCTGAAAATCCCCTCAAAGCATCAGAAATACACCAGAGGATTATTACTCTATTACTTGTCAGAATTTAGTGCTATTTTCATGATTTCATCATCATCATCATCATAATTAGGGTTGACTCTTGAGTGTGGCTGGTTCACTCTTTGAAATTTGACAAAGTTGTTTGAAGCATTGTCGAACATGCATAGTAATGAGGAGGTGGTTGATAATGAAGATATATTTGCTAAATGAATCCCAGCAACAACGGTTCCTTTCTGAATTCATTAGAGCTCTCTAATAAGCAACCAAGAACAGACAGTTAAAGATGAGTTTACGGGGTTATATGAATTAATAACAAAAACAAACAATTAGTATACTTGCATGGTTCATAACAAATTAAACGAGTACAAAAATACGTGAACATAGAAAAATCCAAATACAAAATACCAGAATGTGAAAGGTTTTCAAAGCATCTGCGTCGTGGTCTGAATCGGGTCTTCTTTTGGCTTCGGTTCTTCAACGACAGTCGCCGCGCGGCACTTTCTCTTACCGCTTTGCTCTTTGAAAATCTTCTCTTGCCTCTTGGCGATGAAACCCTCGCGTTTAATCTTCAGTTCGAGGCTCTTGGGCATGTCCGGAATGATGTACGCAATGGCACGCACGACAACAGTGATGAACCACTGGAACACGAATACGAAGGCCAGACGAGCAGCCAAGATCACCCAATATTCTTTACTGTAGTTGTATGGCGAACTGGGGTTGTGATAACCTGGGTACCTAAAACAGAGATTGAGTAGGTTAGATCCCTGTCAAAAATTAGGCCTTAATCTGAACTTAACATTTCTTGTGTTAGGCAGTTTAACAACGCTTATCCAATAATACCCTAAAAATCAACATTCTTCCAAACATCATCCTTAATAGTTGAAGGTAATTCAATATGGTTTGTTACCAAAACAGAGAACTCTAGACAAAAATAGAGAAGTGCAAATACTCCTAGCTTGAAATAGTGATTAATAAAGTGTAGTGTTAAGGCAATTTCGATAAGAATAGCCCTCATATAAGAAAACTCAAGATAGAAATTAGATAAGAGAGACAAAAACGAAACCAAGCTGGGAATGAGACACCAAGTCAACTACTTCTAGGGAAAGGTAAATATCAAAAATACCTGCAAGTTGGCATAGTACGATTCACTGTGAGTGTTGGGTTCTCTGGCCTTGAACTATTGCTCATGTCGGCAACGTTGAAGTAGGACAAACTGTGGTTGACGTAGCCAGTCAGTGATCCATCATTACTGTACTGGTAGACGTACACCAACTTCGGGATGAGCTCTGATGTGAAGGCCAAGACGAATGCGTTCACAATGACGGAGAGCTAAAGTAGAAGGGACATCACGTTAAATATAACAGCCATAGTTTTACCAAGAAACTGCTTTAAATAGTATCAAGAAACGCCAATTAGCCTATTGCTCCCCTTTTCACACAATGAAAGCTTTTCAAATTCAATTTAGTTGGCCCTTTAACAGTTAATTCCAATTAAGTTTGGCCTTGATAACCTAGCCAATCATTCAACTAAGAAGAAAGATATCAATCTTTACCCACTTCAGTAAGGGAAGGGTGCTGAGGATGTAAGCTATATCCAGAAACTGCTGTAAATAGGCTCAAGAAACCACAACATGCCTATTGATTTCTCCACACAATAAAAGCACAGTCTAATTTGGTTAGCCCTTTATTAGATAATTTCAATAAAGGTTGGCCTTGAGAAGCCGTAAAACCAACCAACCAACCAACCAAAGTGACAGAATCAACCTCTACTCACTTCAGTAAGGGTGCTGAGGATGTAAAACCAAGCACCGATATCTTCAGCTCTTTGTGCGACAGGTCGTCTGAAATTGTTGACAAAGTTGATGCTGTCAAGTCGAATTTCCACAATGTTGTTCAGCCAGGCAAACAGTGGGGCCAGTGGAAAAGCAGCAACAAACATTGTCACAAACCCATACTGCAGAACTGTAATAGAAACGTTTATTATTCTTTAACTTAGGACTCTAAACATGATAGACTGAAACACAGAAGGGCCTAAACAAACAGTGTGGACCAGAAGAATCTACAGGAATATTATTAAATCCGTGAGGACACTTATGTAAAGATGCTTAAGTAATGGGTAAAATATCAAGCTATTATTTGGAGGTTTTTGCAGTCTTTGGTATCTACATTATGATATCAAATGGAAAGCATTCAAGATGTCAAAGAGTCCTTATTTCCATGATGGTCTTCTCAAGAGGTGTGGTCCATGCTGGAAATTCATGGGGGTTCATTCACTCAAGACTGAGGATTTAAGTCTTACCAATTTCCAAATATTGCCAGAAGAGAGACAAATCGTTTTGCTCTGAAAGATCCAAATCTACTTCCCATCTTGGCCTTGATACGTGATACTTCTTTGCTTTATGGCTTTTCAGTTTCTTCATCACCCATCTGAAACAAAATATATTAAAAAAACCTCTTAAAATTAAAAACTTAATTACAAATTAAAGTTTGTCTGATGATTGCGTGAGCATGAAACTTTAAGTAACAGATAGCCAGTTTCATTTCTTGTTTCTCTTCTAAAAACTGTTCTAAAGTCAAATAAATTCAAAGTTTGAAAAAAATATATTATCAATTCTAATGCAATGTCTTATAATTCTAGTTTTTATCTGCAGACAAGGTTATCAGAAAAATATAGTAAAGATATGTATATAGTAGACTTACGGGATTCCGATTTCAGTGACGTTGCCAATAAATTGTTGACCCACCATAATAATAATCAGCTGTACTGTCAGCTCCAAGAAACATCCCTGGGCAGAACAACCTTCGAATCTGAAAGCAGTCTTGCCACCAAAGCGCCTGTACTTGCCTGGCGAGCCGACGAAAAACTCACTCTTAAAAAAAGCGACGTAGAAGACTGATGCATAAGTATTGACGAACTGAAACCAGAACATCTTAATAGTGAAGCTGTCTTCGTAATCGGTTTGGGTGCGAGGGTTCTCCCAGTCTGTCAGCATCACAGCCACTTTTTGGTAGACAAATTTCAGGATGTTGATGACCACTAAATTGACACAAGCTGCAGTAGCTAAAAGGTGAGCAAGAAATTTCTTTATTTCAATGAAAAGATAGAAGCTATGATATCTGAGTAAGCTATAGTGAAAAGATTTAGCTTCTCCTTTTTCCAAACATAGGATCTTAATGGTCTAGTCTTTCCTGGTTACTCTATTTTTGCCTTTCTGATAAGATAAAATTTGGATGCAAATTTTCCTTAAAATCTAAAAGGAAAAATTGCTTGGAGGGAGCAGATGGATGAATGAAAGATAAACGTATTACGAGGTGAATAGAAGAAATGGATGCCTCAGTTACTTTAAGTAATTAGGTATGTGTGGTATGTCAGTAATTAGGTATGTGAGAACTGAACATCTCAATCGTGAAGCCTGAAAATCTTAATTGTCTAGGTCAAAGGTGGGGTTACTCTGCAGATCTGTGACAGGCTCTTAGTCTTTCACAGCATTTATTATTATTATCATTATTATTGAGTGAAATAAGTTTTTGTCTTTCTTACCAGAGACAACAATTTTGGCATTGGATCTGATCAACTTGGTCTGCACAGAAAGCAAGATGGCATAGATGGCTGCACGGTAAACAATGACACTGGCGACACCCGCAACAACAAGTATGATGAAGAAAATCACAATTCCAAAGGCGCCCAACAATCTAGGGTATCTCTGCTTGGCAGGCATGTATGGCTCCATCTTCTCAGTCACCGGATTCTTCTTCAGCGTTGTCACTCTGGCCAGATATTCGGGTCGCGGTCTCTCTTCATCCTCTTCAAAGTCCATAGTGTGCCATTCATAAGCGAGCGAAACTTGCTTACGCTTCCAGAATTCCAGGAAAAACACTGCCCAGAAGGACATGAACAATGCAAAGAACAATGTTGCCTGGTTGTCGAACCAATGCGTGACTTTGGCATATAGGCATGCTGTCTTACTGAGAAGGTAATAGGAGCATAGCTTATCACACAGTGGGCACATGTAGTACAAGTACGGATCCTTTGGGTTGCATATCTCTTTCACTGGGGTATAGAAGAACGAACTACCCACACCGTACAAGAAGCAAATAAACCCAACTATAGCAGCAGGCAACAGCAGTGTTGTGTAGAAGCCAAGCCAGGCAAAATACAGCGCCACTTTCTCGCCAAAGTATTCCTTTATAGCCGGGATGGGTTGGTACTTGAAGGTGCGACCCATAGCAGCCCAGTCGTGGTGTAGTCGTTGCCGATCATTCTCAGGCTCGTCCTTTTTGCACTCCTTGAGGGGACCGTCATGTAAAGGGTACTGAGCGGTGAATGCACCGTCGTGACAAAGGGAATCAATACCCACATCCAGACTGTCAGTTCCGTATCGAAGCTGTTCACAGAGATTGTATACAAGTCTATGGAAAATGAAAAATGCTAAATACTAGGTATGTAAATTACTGATTATGCATGACCAATAAGTCAAAGACGGGTGGTAAGGTTGTTTGACTTTCCGAATTTATCTAGCTTGCATTTTGTCCTCTTGACATTTTTTGGAATTCATCAACCAACACAGTAGAAACCATATTTCTTTCCTTCTCTAAACAGTGTCAAATCAAAATAGCTTGAAAAAAGATTCCTTTACTCAAATCTTTCATTGATATTTCTTAACTCGCTGTTTTACATCCCTTGATCGATTGGAGGCTATTTTTCTTTTGCTGTCCAAACAATGTCAACATAAAAATAGCCTTAAAACTATTCCTACTTTTCAGCTTTTGTTTATATTACTTGACTCAGCTTTGTTCTTTGGAGAGAAAACTCCTCCTCCTCCTCTATAGGCAAAATGACCTTCTAAAATCGTTCAGTCTTGCATTTAACAAACGTTACCACTAAAGAAGTTTATCTCTAGTTCGCAATTATGTTTAAAACCATAGATTTACAATCATTTCATCCGATCTATTCTTTGTTATGAAATTTTGGTTTGATAATTTAATCTAGGTTAGAATCAGAAATATTTATTGTGCATCTTTAGACTACCTTTAGCAACTGCTCTCTAAACAGTAAGAAATAAATAACCCTACACAGCTACATAAATTAATTTAACACAAGGAAATATATTCTTACAAGTGGGCTTACACAATTCTAATAGGCCTTCACCGTGTCCCCAATCCAGGACATTATCCATTAAAGACAAGCTTACCTGCTTCGTTCAGCTGAAGAAAAAAACTCCTCCTCATTCGATGATCCAATATAATCTTTCAGCCTTGCTTTATCAAACGTGGCCACAAAGAAATTTGGTTCTTGCTTCACCTTCCTATCAACAACAATGAAGGGGTCGTATTTCCTGTACATGCCGTATAGGTAAGGTAGCGAGGATTCAAACCATGTTTTGATCTCAACGTCGTTCTCCTGGATGGGCATTTTCATTTTCATGTCTTCTGCCATGTCGCATAACAGCTCGAAAGGAGCATGGATCTTGTAGAAATGTGTGACCGAGTCCTGAAGTTGAAAATGGTTTAACAGTGGAAACTCGTTATAAAGAAGCAGGATTTGGAAAATTAACCAAGATAAATTATGTGAATGAAAATGACTTGGATAGGTCTTGAACGACAGTTTCTTTTCATTTACCCAAATTATCTTGAATCATATACAAGGGTTATAGAATTTGTGAAAAATGTTAGACAGAAACAATCAATCTGTGTATTACAATTCCAGGAAATATTTCTAGACAATTTTGATAAAGCAATAAAATCATTAAGAACTAACAGGGCCCGATCTAGCACCCATAGAAAGGGGGGCAGAACACTTATATCAAAGGATAATGTAAGAGAAATAGGGTGTAATTTTATTGTTTTTCTACTAAAATAGGGAGAGCGTACACCCCTTACCCCTTAAGAGGTTTTTGGGAGTGACTATTCCCTTAATCTTTATGCCAAACTATAATCTTTGTTACTAGCAGTAGTTAAAGACTATCAATTTATTCCTTCATTGATAAGTCAAGCAATAATAGTCGTATCATTTCAAACTGTGGCATGGCTAAATTTCAGGTACCTCAATATCATATTTGATGGTTTGTGCTAGGGTTAAGAACAATGCTAGGGTTGAGGTTAGTGCCAGGGTTAAGGACAGTACTCAGGTCAATGCCACGATCAAGATTAGTGCCATAGTCAACGGGTCTGTGCTAAAGTTATGGTCATTGATACAATCAATAAATAAGTTTTAAGGTGAATAAGTTAGTTCTAAGGTGAATAAGTTAGTGCTGAGGTCAATTGGTTAGTGCTGAGGTCAATAGGTTAGTGCTGAGGTCAATTGGTTAGTGCTGAGGTCAATAGGTTAGTGCTGAGATCAATAGGTTAGTGCTGAGATCAATTGGTTAGTGCTGAGGTCAAGGAGGAAAGGTTAAGTGATAAGGATTAAGGTTGAGATTAGTGCATTTTAGATTCAACATTATTTTGGTGAATGTATTGCGTAAATGCATGAAAAGTTTAATTGAAATGTACCTCTTCGACCTCCTTCTTTACTATGGAGACGCCTGCTTCAGTTTCCTTGAGTTCAGACTTGAAAAGGCATGGAATTAATTATCATCTTGTCAGTTGATTAATAATCACAGGGAAGGGTTTTGAAATTCAAGACCGATGCATTTAGAATAGCAGATTTTGATCATATATCAATTATCAGTACACTCCAATCAAGCTCATGATATATTAGTTAGTTAATAAATGTTAGCAACCACACCAAGTTTAAGAGCACTGACAACTTGTTTATGGCTACTTGCTCTCCATTAAAGACTAAGCTAGTTATTGGGTAGAGTTTGCTAGATATTTAAGTGTAGGGTTCTCACATATAATTTAGTCGACCAGTCAACCAATCAAAGGCCCTTAAAAAGTAAAGGATGAGTGGATACCCTTATTAAAAACGCCACTTCCAGAAAGCTACCCTATTTAGAGACAATTTTTATCGACTCCAGCAACAGATAATTGGAATTCCCACCTTCTTTAACTTCCTTGAACTGTCTCAACACAGCCCGGCCACAATAAATATGTTGAAGTTTGTATTTGTACAGTCATTGCTCTAATGTTGATTCTCAGTTTAAGCTTCATAGCGTCTTCTAATAATGTAATATTTCTTCAAGTAAAGGGGCAATTTTTCATAAAGGGGTATTGACATCGATAGGTACCCCTTAAATACACGAATGACCTAACCCATTACCTTGAACCTTACCCAACCCCTTCTAATGACACTTTGGGCCTTAGTAATTCAAGATGTCCTCCCCGTGGTATATTTGGTGAAGTCTTACCCCCACAAAAACGTTTTGTATAAATATTTATAGAACCACTTTGGTACAAAGTTATTCATGGATATTTATACAGACTTTAGGTGCCCATAAGACACGTAATTTTCATATACTATTTTGTTTATTTTCCTGCTTAATATTGGGTCAATTTGGGTGGTTCTGCTTAAGTAAATAGAACCACTGTAAATAGTGCCACATAATTACAAAGATGTTAATTACTATTTATTACTGAGATCTGTGCAATTGGAACTTCCGCAAGTTTTAGTTCCTCTGTGGCCCTTCATAATGTGACATGTTCTTCCCATGTCTTTAATTTTGCATGGTTCCCACTAATTTTCTTGAACACAATGGCTTATCTCCCTTTACTTTGCAAAAATTTCCAACCCAGTGGGCGTACATTAATTTGTGAGGTTAAGGAACTGTTTCAAAAGATCACATTGCATGATAAACATGACATTAATTTTTAAGTAAATTTGCAGGTGGCAAACTTAAAAGAAGCGTTTTGTTAAGAATATCAAAAAAATTCACTGAACAATACAGTCACAAAAGATTTCGACTTGTTGACCATCATAAAATCTTGATGCATAGACAGCAGAATAGAACGGAAAAATATCTGATGAGATGATCATGAAGAAAAGTGAAAGAGAAATCCTTACTGGTTCGGGAGAAGACTGACCAGTGGATCCATAGTCTTCTCTTGAAGAAACCAACTGCAAGAAAATTCAGAAATCATATTTCAGTTGTATCAAATAGATAAGTTGAACATATGAACAAAAAGAGCTTGGGTCTCTCACAATCTGAACAAGACACATCATTCTGAACTTGATGGACAATTTATAGTTCCTTATAAAAAATAAACGTTAATTAAATTCCTGGTCAGAATGTCTGTTGTTCTGGGAAACAAGGGAAAATCGCTTTATCTTTTGACCAAAAAGGCGTTTTGTTTTATTATAATTCAGAAATTAGAAATCTAGACATTCATGCTCAAAACAATTACATAAGTTTTGAGGCTTCACTATTTTTAAAGAAACTCCAAAACAAGGGTGTGGCAATTTTCAGACAAAATAAAATCAACTTTTAAGACAAGGTTTACACATGTTCCTTGCTTGCGGTCACGATATGTGTGATTCAATTTCATGGGGTGGGGTGTGGCAACATTTCACCAAAAAGTATCAAACTTCAGAGGTATGCTAAAATGACTTCTATAAAGATAAGCCCATAAGAAATTCTTGCTTTCTCATGCAATCAAATTTCAATAAACTGCGGTGTGCAAGTCTTTTATTATTTCACAAAAGCTTGAACCAGAATCTGACCAAATCAATTTTGCCTTGCCCTAGAGGAAACTTTTTCTAGTTACCTAATAGATTTCCAATTATGTCCCTACGACCCTGTGAGATTAACAGCCCCTTCAAAGATAACGCCCACTTTTGAAATTTTCAAAACACAGACTGGAAGTTCACAAAGCAACGACCCTACTTTGTCTCACCTTTGTACTCAAGGCCTCCTCGTACTCTAAACCTTCCTGGACTAAACTCTGCATGAATTTCTTGCGTTTGGCTTCGTTTTTCTCTCGATCCTCTTCATCCTCTTCGACAACGTAGGCCAAGACGTAGTCGATCTTACGAATGCCATCCTCAAAATACAAGGATTTCTTCGTGTCGCAATCAGCGTGCTGAAGCTCCATGCTGTCGATCAGGCCAAGTTGCTCTGCCATTCTGAGGCAGTGTGGTTACACCCTGAATGTTTAGGCTTACGACCACAATTCGGTAATGATTTTCAGACTTCCTCAGAAATGCGTCAAGGTCCACTGAGGACTCCTCTTTGATCTTTATTTACGGCCATATCGGTGCTCCCACTCATAGTAAACCCTCACCTACAGCGTAGGGTCAAATGACCTAAAATAGGAAACAAGCCTGACAATCAAGTGCTCTGCTAGTTTTTTGACACGTTTTTTTTTAGAGACAGACATCTTCTTTTCTCTCCATTCATTCGATAATTATTTTTCTAGCCTCTTTCATGTTTTTGATATTTCTCCTCTCTGTTAACGTCCCACTTGACTCAAGTCGTACAACCTTCGTCATAGCCATTATGTGGTTCTTCATCTTAATTCACTCTTTCTGTTAGTCATGTTTGTGGTTGCATAGTAAATCGTAACCACTTTTGACCCTGTCTCACATATTTGCATAACCTACATTTTCCTGTTATTTGCCTTGGTTCTTTTTCTTTTCGTTTCTACGTCATTGTAACTTGCTGTAACTACGTCAAAATGCCTACACGCATTTTTTTTATAAGTAATTTCAGCTCGAGCTCAGTACTAAAAATTGCTTAGTTAGAGGGCAACTTTGAGTACTAAAAATTGCTTAGCAATTGCTTAACTTTTTATACTTGAAGATTTGTTTCTTGAAATACTATCTCAGAAGTTGTTGTGAAACAATTGTCAATGGTTTCTTGCAGACAAAAGTCTGCCGGAGCACTAATATCCATGGTAGCCTACTCCTCTACAGCTGCTGCACGATCTCCATGACCAATTGGATCAGAACTAAAATTTTCAAATTGCTTAGCATTCCTCTATCCAGTACTGGAATTGCCTAAGTTTTTATCATGTAGAGTACTGACTTGCTTATAAAGCAATTGCTTATAATAGAAAATGCGTGTATTTAAACTGCCTCTCCAAATAGGAAACTTCCCTGGCTTAGGGAACTTACCCTACAGTGTGGAAGCACTAGCTGATCAAATGGCATGCAGAGTTGAGAGAGAAATCGTTTGCAAATAGAGAGATCAACGCCAGAGCATGAGCCTTTGTTCTTTTGATAGCTGAAACAAAGCAAACATTCCAAGTCTTTGTCTTGGCTTCATTACTATTGTTTGCATCTTGTCATCGTGTAGATTACAATTATGAATTGTCATGGTTTCGTAATGGCTTCTCAGGATTCTGGAAATATTTCACTGATCCATTTTGATCCATCTTTGATTCTTTGCACGTCATTGGGAAAAGACCTGACAACACCGAAAACATGTGAACAGTATTCATTGAATACCAGTAAATACTTCTTTTTTATTGGGAAGTTTCAGCTAATAAATATCGCTGAATTAGATTCGTGACGAGAATATTATAGGTTTTGCTAGATATTTTGAATCAAAACCAATGCACTGACGGGGGACTGATCTTTCAAAGCCAATTTTTATACTGTATTCTATGTTAAAATAAACAAACTTGGGATCTGGGTGATAGATATGGCTCGGATTTGACGATTAAATGGCGTTTGTGCTCAGTTGATAGATAGTTTTTGAGGAGATGGGAAACCACTCCTTAAAATCTCGTACACTTTTCAAAAAATCTCAAAGTTCTTTATCATTATTATGATTGGCATAAATGCACAACTTTTTTCGAAGCATGGCGGCAAAAAAACACACTAAACAAACATATATCGAAGAAAAAGAAAAAAGTATTAGAAAAAATAAATCAACAAATCAACAAATGTATTAGAAAAAACAATAATAACGAGACTTAGGTGTATGGAATTTTATTGAGCTTGCTCTCCAGACATTATTTGTTGAAGATAGGTGCAGATATTTTGAATGATATAGGGTTCTTCATTTTTAAGAAGTTCTTAAAAAATATCCTCAGGTCTAGTAGCTGTGTTACATTCTTTTTTCATAAGAACAATTCTATAAGAACACGAGCTTGAAATTCTGCCAAATGTTAAGAACAAGCTAAGAACAAGTTAAAGCTGGATGGGAGTGAAATACCCCTAGGTTTGAGGCACGAACTCAGAGATCGTGGGCTCAAATCCTACTTGGTTCATTTTCTTTCACTCAAAGTCAAAATGTCTCAATCAAACTTGAGATTGTCCAACTTTTTGAGATTTAAGGAAAATAAAAGGCAGATGAACGTTTGTTTGGAAGAGGCCTAGATTCCATATATTTGACAACTATGATTTATTTATTATGACAATTAATTGTCACCCAAGCCCTCTATTTTTCTCTCTATGTATCTCACAGAAGACAAAAACCACATTGATTAAATAGTGCTGGATCTGCCCCTGTGACGACAAGGATTAAAAATGTGTAACTGCGCAATCAAAATGCTCCTGCGAAGGCGATCCGCGATAAGCACAGTCAGTCAACCGATGACACAAAATGGCGGCACAACTGGCCTTCGGTGAGCGATTTTGTCCTTCCAAAACAACATCTCCATTCGATATTTTTCCAACAGAGGTACTCAAAAACTCTTAAAAAATTAGGTGATACTGTAATTAGTTTATTACTTTTGATTTCTAGGGAACGTGCCCCCATTTTACAGGGAGCTATTTGACACGATTTGTGGTGGGGAAGTTGACGACAAAGTGGATCAGAACACATTTTACTCGTTGATTGCGAAATCTGGCCTGTCCAAGCAGAATATAGGAGCGGTAAGAAGCTCTTTAACTCAAAGAAGCCTCCTTGCTAACATTTTTTAGAGTAATTCTCTCCACATACTCACACACATACAGGACACACAGCTAACAGACCAGCTAAAAAAACAGGCGTTTCCCTTCTCCCTGATGGCACTGAGCTGCAAACTGTCTGTTGATTTGCAAAAATACTTTGGTATTGTATTGACTGCTCACATCCTGCCAATTAAGTGCCTTATCATTACGTAAATAGCCTGCAGCCTCTTGTGCCCCCCCAGCAGAGTGCGTAATTTACATGTGCAAGTTCCATCCACAACAGAAGGACAGGAAGTTTTAGTTGCAAACAAAGGAACATGCTCCTACTTGTACCCTCTTCCCGTGCCAGTCTTGAGCCAAAGTGGCAAATTTGTCTCATGCGCAATATATCGCACAGAGCTGTTGCGCATTTATGGAGATTGGATGGAGGAATAAAAATTTTTATAAGTGATAGATTACAAGACTTTTCTTTTGTTTTTGGCTACTACCATTCTGTACATACTGTAACAAATTTAAGCCATGTTTACTTGCTTCCTGAAATTTAAGCCATGTTTACTTGCTTCCTGAAATTTAAGCCATGTTTACTTGCTTCCTCAAATTTATGCCTTGTTTACCTCATTACCAGTTTAGATTGATGGTAACCAATGTTTAGAGCTAAAATGCTGGATTCTGGCAAATTGCTTGTTTTTGGTACTTAAAGCCAAGGATCGGAAAACTAAAATTCACTCTGGTGAAAAAGGAGCCATTGCGTCGCCTTTGACTACAATCAATAGACTTTTGTACTTTCTTTCTCTGTGCAGATATGGGAACTAGCAGACTCTCAAAGACATGGCTATCTTACAAGAGAAGGGCTTTACAAATCATTTGCCTGCATTGCTCTTGCTCAGCAAGGAAAGCCAATTTCAGATAAATCACTTGAGATGCTTATAGATTCTGGTAAGTTTCCTAAAAATAAATCCCTTCTTAAATCTATTCCCCATCAAAGAGAAAAACAATAACCTTGGATCATCTCTCTACTTTATTGCTGAGAGGACTTTGAGTGATCATTGTACCTTTCATTTTGTAAAATTGTGAAAACTCACCTAACACTGCAGCTTCCATCACCTACAATTATGCTTGTGGTCAGGGGTCAGGGGTGGAACTAGATGGTTTTTGTTGAGGGTGTAGCTGTAGGCAGTGGCGTTCCGTCTGGGTATTCAGGGTATTCAGAGAATACCCTAGCGTTTTCACACAAAAAAATAATTTTTATGCTTTAAATTTCTTATGTAGATGATTTCGTTTTATAGATATAATCAAACATTTATTGCTTTTCATTCTGTTAAAACCATATTCATAAAATCTATGAAGTCATTGCCATCAAATAAGTTTTCTTTACGCGCTCGCAAACCCATCTCGTCTTCTCGTGTTGTGCAGTAACTAAACAAAGGGCTTTAGGTTACGGCCAGTAGGCGGCTTTTTGATCGTTGGTAGTTGTCTGTATGTCTGTTTGACGATCTATTGCGGTTTATATTGCGGCCCCAGCGGAATATTTGTTGACCTAACTCTTGGAACCTGCTTTTAGAGCGGGCAGATACTTTTCTAAGCTTTTGACCTTGAAGCACCTTTAGCCAATCAAAATCCATGTTAGCAAAATCACTGAAGCGGCAAGTCCTATTGGTTTGTACTAGCAAAAGACGCACATTAAGATCCTGCGTCCATCAGGTCGAATTTCGTTTTTGAAATTGGCGCGGTAAGACCCGTACACGCAATCTCCTTTCCTTTGTTATTTAACTCTCACACTGTGTTGGTAAATACCTTCAAGTTCACGAGGCGCGTTTTCCATATCGATTTTACAACATAAACAAATCGAATAAAGGGAAGAAACAGATTTGTCAAATAGTCTAAGCAAGGAAGAATGGAAACTTTTAGAACCTTACTGTTGATGTTGCAAAAGACAGAAAGCAACTAGCTTGAAGTGAAGTAAAGAATATTTTATATCTTACTCTTGTTGTTGTAAGCTATATGGGCCTATAAGGCCACACTGAGAGGCCTGCAATTTTCTCACTCTTTGTCAAAGCATACATTCTACAGGTGATAGTTACTAATTTGTAGTTTTATCAGAATATCGTTTTTTCTGTTTGGATGGTCCTTACAGTGTCAATCTGATGTGTATGGGTTTGTGTTTGGGACATTGATACTACTTTTAGTGTGATACTATAGTGATATTATGTTTTAAATGAAGTTTTATTTGCACAAATTTACTACTCCTAATTTTGTAACATTTAAGCCAAAGTAAAGCAGCATAAATCAACTGATTTGATATCCGTTGAATTTTATTAGGGCGTGGCCCAGTCCTTGTTAGAATTTTTGGGTGTGGTCAGAAAAAATTATCCACAGAATACCCCATCTATGAAGTCACGGAACGCCACTGGCTGTAGGTACCGTACAAATTTTTTCCTAAGGTACTGCCAAAAAACAAGAGAACAGAGCAATTTCCCATAAATAAAACACACATATCAGCTTGACTAATTCAGGGGTAGTCTCTGTATGACTGTTGTTTTGTCTGTGCATCCTGCTGATATTTCCTTTTAGAGGTGGGCTAATGCTTTCTAGACAAGTTTGTTTAAAAATGAAAAGCTAATTTCCTTTCTAAAAATATGCTTGATGCTCTAAGCTGCCCTGCAAAATTGAATCAATTTGCCCTGCAAAATCATGTTTATTTCTAATGGGAGGGGGGCTGACACCCCAAATACCACCTTGAGTTTTCCCCCTGTATGTAGTAATTGTTATGATTTTACAGCCTCCGTTTCCCAACCGGTCTTTCGAAATTGTAGAGTACTTAAGTTGATTTTCCAGAAAATTCATTGTATATTCATGTATTTTCCCTTTTGTTTTCAAATACCCTGTTCTAAGGTTTTCTATTTTTGCTAAACCTAAAGTTGGCAGCAGTGTAATTATTTCTCAAATGCTACCTTTTATGGTTAGATTCCTGTAATTTATTTTCTATAAATTCTAGAACTTCCGAAACCAAATCTTGGTGATCTCTCTGAATTGAAGGCAGAAAGAATAAAACTAAAGCGAGAGAAGAATCCAAATATTCTTGGCTTCAATTATCGTGATTTGTCAGATTTGGATCGAGTGGAAGTCGAGTTGGAGCCTGACAAGAAAGGCTTGATTTTAAAGCACAGAGAGTACACCGTATCAAGTAGGGTGAGTAAAACTTTATTTTTCTTTATAATGCTTTGTGGTTTATAAGATCAAAAGATTGTCCAATCAAACAGATTCAAATACCTCAGAAATCACAGTAAGATGAATTTGAACAGTAAGAAGATTTTCTCTTCTACATTTTAGTTCATTATCCTCAAAAGAATGAAGAACATTTTTCATGCACCCAAAAATTGATGACAAATTTTTCAACTGAACGAGACAGGAACAAATGGAAAAGGCATAGATAGGTTAAATATTTTATGTTAAAAATATATATTGTCAATTGTGTCTGTCAATTGTGTCTTCTTACGCTGTTCCTGTCTTGTTCCATTTTCCTTACTTCCCCACAAACATTCAAAAAGGATCCGGGACAGAGCCTAGTATTGTGGACTTCCTTTGTTTCAATTTTTCAACCCCAAAGTAATGATGAAAATAAAGAGAAACCCAAAAATGACATTTTTATAAGTTGCGGTTGCAGAGCAAAAAATGACACAAGCCTCCTTGAAAGCACTGCTGTTATAATCTAAGCACCTACCATGTTTTTTTCTTGAACTTGCTGCACATTCATCTTACTTTCATAACCATCAATCATTTTTCTTGTATTCATTTTTCTTGCAGAAACACAACACAAGCGTGCAAAGAAGATACAATGATTTTGTCAACTTCCATGATCTTCTCATGACCAGATTTCCTTACAGATTAGTCCCCAAACTGCCACCCAAGAAAGTTGGAGGTTGGTACCTTAGTTATTATATGTACTTTTGTGTTCAATAATGAAAAACCTGTATACTGTAAACTGCTATTGACTATGAATCCAGCCAAATCAACCAAAACATCAACCAAACCAGCCAGAACTCAATGCTTGTTTTTGAGAACAGACCCACACTTAAACTCTGTCCTTACAGTTTTTGGTTGTTGAATTAATGGCTTGTTTGAGTGATTTTTGGATGTTTTAGCTGATTTTTTGTGATAGGGATTATTTTTCGATGATTAGGCTGTTGGAAACACAACACTAGAGCAACTTTAGGGCTCAATCCAGAAGAATTAAGCAACTAAGGGCCTGTTTATATGAGACGGGCTGGTCCGTTAGCAAGCTGGCTCGCCCTCAGGTGATATCCTACTGACCTGGTCACAGCTTTTTGAAAAACAGTTTGCATTTGTATTAACGATGAGTTGGCCCGCCTTGCCGAGATTCCGGTTATCAACGGCCGTGTTTCCGCCTCAAACGGGCTGACTTTTCTCATATAAACGGAAGAAACGGGTCAGCCCCCTGTGCCCAAGACGACTAGGTTATGACACACGCGCATAGTGACTAGACAAGTTATTGACATGATATTTCACACATCATTTATTTATATTTTGGCAATGAGGGTGGGCTGGCTCAGGGCTGGCCTCGCATCCCTCATATAAAACCGGGCTAGCTTGAAGGCGAATCAGCTTGCTTCATATAAACAGGCCGTGAGCTAGATCACCAGATTAACTTTCCAGTAGATCATATTTCCCTATGTTTCCAATGTTTACAGATGTTTTCAAGCGTTCCACTGATCAAAGACTGCTATATTAAAAATGTATGACTTCCCTTTGCACTGATCCGCTGATAAACCATGCACAACATATTCATTATTAAAACTATCTGAATTATCAATGTTATCCATCCTCTTCAGTCTGGCGTAAAGCTGAAAACAAATTTCTAATTCCTCAACTGTGATCCCGTGTTAGGATAAACCACGTCTGCTTCTTATCTATTTATGCACAAAAAAGAATGTATTTGATAGGAATGCTGTTTAAACCCGTTTTAGCCTGCAATTAAGGGAAAACTGCTAATGTATACAAAACAGCTTTTTCAATGACGTAGTTTTTCTCCTTATCTTTTCGGTCTTAAAGTTTTGCTTGGTTATAATTAGTTAATCTTAAAATTTGAAAATACTTAAATTGTACCCAGATGAAAATATTTGCTATTAGTGCACTAATATCACTGTTGGAAAGAGTAAACATTTTTCTTGATAGTTCTAAGTTGTATTATGTTGTTGAAAATTGTTTTATATTTTTTTAAAGAAATAAGGTTGATATTGTCTGTCTGATGATTGCAAAAGCACGAGACTTTGAGTAACAGGGAGCCAGTCTCCTTCCCCGTTCTTAATGGATTGACTAACTTTTTAAGTAACATCTATAATATTTCATTCCACATTTTTTATAATAACTGTTCAATTATAAACTTTTAGATCTGGTGATTTTCATTTGTTTTAAAAAACAGGGCCTCTATTGATAGCAGCTAATATTTTAGCTGACTGAATCACCCTGTATAAATAATGTATTATTATTATTCTTATTCTCCTGTAGATTGTTTTAAATGGTTTTATTGTACTGAATATAGTTTTAGATTTTTTAATATTGTAATTGGCAATTTTGGATGGTTTTAGATGGTTTTAGATGGTATTAGGTTTTTTTGAATAGTTTTAGATGGTTTGGATGCTTTGAGGAAGTTTTAAGTGGTTTTGGGTGATTTTATTTGGTTTTAGAAGGTTAACGTGGTTTACATGGTAAACGCGTTGACATATTTCAGTAAATATGATGAACGGTCAAAACTTTAGTAAACTATTGTTTCTCTTTCAGCAAGTAAAGAATTCATAGAAGCAAGACGCAGGGCATTGAAGAGATTTCTGGTTCTTATTGCAAGACACCCTATAATGACCAATGACCCCATAGTCACCTACTTCATGACCTTCAAAGGATCGGTACGAATCACCTTTGAACTTTAACCTTTGTTTCTCTTCAAACCTTCTTGGTTAATAGTTTCCAAATCCATATCCTTTGAATCTTAACCTTAAAATAAAGCCTTTTCGACTTTGTATGCGAAATCCAGAGCTATGATTTTTCATCATTTCAAAGTTTAGAATTGTTTTTTAAAAACTTTTTTAAGGTTATCGAAATCAGGATCTTTCTTCTTTCTAGGATGTTGGTCATAAGATAAAAGAACATTTCAAAGGAGCTCCAGATGAATTCATGACTAACATTTTGGCATCTAGATCTAGAGTAAGTCTTTGTTTTTTCATGTCAGCATCTTAACTTTATTTTGGCAGTCAACTCCTGCCTGGTGTTCAGTTGCAAAATTATTCAACCCCAGTTTCGCATTCATACTGCTCCTAACAAGGCCCCACACGCTTGTTTGTGGAAAGCCACATTATAAAGGCCATGAAGGGCTCTTGGGAGAAAGTCCTTTGAGGGCACAAGGATATGCTGTGAGAAAAATGGAGATGAATCCTAGAAAATCTCAAAATGTCAATGATCCCATTTAGACACCAAAAAAGTTATACAGCGAAGAATGGGAATAGTATATGGTGCCTTCAATTATATCAAAGATGGCTGACTAGAGCATCATTTTCAAATAAAATCAGACGTTTTGAAGTGCCCACCTTAACCATTTTTCTTTACAACCCTGAAATAAGGACACTAATGGCAAAATTAGAGAGCAAGATTCGCGTTTTGCAGAGTTTTTTTCTAAGGAAATGGGTCTTGAAGTAACAAGAGCGGATATAGTCTCCAATGATCTGCACAACAGAATTAAAATAACGGCATGAGGCATTGATATTAAGCAGAGAATGTTAAGATACCTAGTGCGTTTATGATGATGATGATGATGATGATGATGATGATGGTGATGATGATGATGATGATGATGATGATGATGGTGATGATGATGATGATGGAGATGATGATGATGATGATGATGATGGTGATGATGTGATGATGATGGTGATGATGGAGATGATGATGATGATGATGATGATGGTGATGATGTGATGATGATGATGATGGTGATGATGATGATGATGTTGATGGTGTTGATGATGGTGTTGATGATGGTGATGATGATGATGATGGAGATGATGATGATGATGATGATGATGATGATGATGATGGTGATGATGTGATGATGATGATGTGATGATGATGATGATGATGATGATGATGATGATGATGATGATGATGATGATGATGATGATGATGATGATGATGATGATGATGACGATGATGATGATGTGATGATGATGATGATGATGATGATGATGATGATGATGTGATGATGATGATGATGATGATGATGATGGTGATGGTGATGATGATGATGATGATGATGTGATGATGATGATGATGATGATGATGATGATGATGTGATGATGATGATGATGATGATGATGATGATGTGATGATGATGATGATGATGATGATGATAATGGTGATGATGATGATGATGATGATGATGATGTGATGATGATGATGATGATGATGATGATGATGATGATGATGTTGATGATGATGATGATGATGATGATGATGATGATGATGATAATGATGTGATGATGATGATGATGATGATGATTATTAACCGACCAAAATCTCAATTTGAAGAATGCCTACTGTTACTTTCTTTAAGTGCTTGCAAGCACTTAGTCCCCTGTGAGATTGACAACCATACAAACATCTGCTGACCATGGGTACTGGCAGGTAGATCAAGATAACATACGGACAAAAACAAAAATTAAAGCAATGATTTTTTTATGTGTGATTAAGAATGAATATCTCAAATATTTTCCAACGTGCCTCTGTGCGAAAACATTCTCAGTGCCGTCAGTAGGGCAGAATCAAAGTGATTAAATACCGGTTATGATTATGGCTTTTATTAGGTTTTACGGTTACCGGTTATCATTACAACTAACATCGCGGCTATCATTACAGCCAACAGTGCGGTTATCAATCCGGTTATCATCTCCGTTGTCAGCTCGGTTATCGGTGCGTTAGTGATTATAGTTTTACCTACTGTTATTACTGTTATTTGCAGAAGACTTTTATCATCATACAATCATACGGTCGTCAGACGGTCAATTGGATATTCATACATAGAATGCCAACAACACGATTGACGGTGTTATGATGGTAAGAGCACTGAAAACCCAGAAGAGTCTTTTATCGATTTCTCTGGCAATGTCCTCCCACTGCTCTGGATATCCCGAATCTTCATCCTGCTCTTTAACGCATCTGTTTACGCATGCCATCTCTGCCGATCCATCCAACACCGCTTTCCCTTCAAAATCATCCGATTCAGCTTCCTTCTGTTTCTTTGTGAGGGTAGCTTCCGATGCGGATGGTGAGACTTTGTTACTCCGTTTAGGCCCAAAAAGCCGCTTTAGAGACGCTGGTGGCTTCGTCTTCTTGGCCACTAGATTCACCATCAGGATGGTGGTGAGTAAAATACAGACCATCAGCGTGAACATGACTGTATACAGGACTCCAATCAAGGGGCTCTGGTCCGACTTTTCCGGCAGTTTATCTGAGATGACCAGCAAATAGACGCTCATGGCTAGCACGGTGGTGATACAAAAGCCGGACCTCTCGCCACTGCCGGCTGGAATGAAAAATGAGCACAATGCAATGAGTGTCAGGCAAATGCAGGGGAACACCAAATACAGCAGCCAATATCCTGGTAACCGCCTCCAAACGATGGTGTACTCTATACTAGAGAAGTTGGCCATGCATGTGCTGCACTCGATTTTCTTCTCATTCACCTCTGAGGTCATGGACACCAGATCCCAGTTGCCGTTACTGATGTAAGACGAGTCCTTGATATCACTGGTTGACTCGGGCTGGTTGTGGAACTTGAGCCGCACGTCGTTGTTCGTGTAGGAGATCGAACCAAACGACAGAGTGCAGGTCTGTTCATCTAAGGGGAAGTATTTGATGTCAAAGGAACAGGATGCTACTATCGGCACGGCGGAAATCCAGTCAACCGTGCCCCGGTCTGATACGCGGATTTTCCCCTTGTAGACATCGGACGGACTCTTGCTGACCGGCTCTGCGGCATTATACAGAAGTATATCCGGTGTCCAGATGTCACGGCTCGGCAGGATCAAAACGTCTGTGCCGTTATGGTCGGACTTGCTCCATACCAGACTCGGGTCTTTCCACGTCATTGTGATCCGGGTGTTGGCAACCAATACTTGCACTTTCATGTCCAATTTAACCAGTTTGCTAATTGTCATGTCGAAGTCAACAATGACTGCCTTGTGGTTCGAGGTGGTCGGTCTGGCACGTACGTTGTAATTTGCCATTAGAGATAATATCAGATTCTTCTCGACAAAGGAGGGGCTCGTTGTGGCACTTGAGGTATTTGGTTGAACTGACGCAGACTGGTTGGAAGGCTTTGTGTTTACATTTGTAGAATTCAGCTTGGCCACCAAAGATTGCTTTGTTGGGCTTGTAGTGACGTTTGTAGAATTCGGCTGAACTGTCAAGGATGTATTAGAAGGCTGTACTGTGGCATTCGTTACTTTTGGCTTAATTGTTGTCGATTTTGTCGTGTCTGCACCACTGAGAAACCAGATCAAAAGCATGCCACACCAAAGAGACATCATATTTGCAGGTATTTTCGATATAGCTAGATTTGTATCTGCAGTTCTTGAGAGTCATGCCCTTCCTGTACTGTTTTTTATAAGCAGCTAATTGTAAAATTGATTCTAGGTTTTCTTTACCCAGCAAGGTCAATGCCATACCTGTTATTTGCAAGCCGGTAATTTCAGCATTTGCAGTGTGGTGATGTGTTAATCTGCAGCCTCTTGCTGCTGGAAATCCAGAATAATATCTCTACGTTATTCAAATTCAAATTGTTCTTAATATCTTTAAATAAATCAATGGTCAAGCAATGCTTATTGGTAGAGTATTTGGTATAGTGTCAGAAATTTATGGACTCAATCCCTATAAAATAAGGTAGTCCTTGAAAGAAAGTACTGATTAAAAGCTTTCTACTAAGAATTCAACAATGAAGTGAATTGAGTATGAGTTACTCTTGGGCCAGAGAAGGGGGTTGCAGTCACCCTATCCTGAAAAGATACAAAATTTGAGTGCTAGGGCATGAAAACTTTTGCCCAATAGACAACCAAATTGAACCATTATATAATATTTTCAGCCCATCACGTTCAGAACTCTCTCGAAAATTAGCTGACACTCTACAACTCTACTCACACTTCAATAATGATCCTCATAAAAAAAATATGTACACTCGCTTTTCCCAGCAACCAGTAATAAAAGTAAAACTCAAAACAATGGATAGTAGCTGTTCCAAGAGAATGGCTTACTGACTAAAGACTGCTTTCAACTGATCAAAGACTATTGCTACTGCTTTATTAAAAATTTATGACTTTCCTTTTCACTGATCCGCTGACAAACCATGCACAACATATTCATTATTAAAACCATCTGAATTATCAATGTTATCCATCTTCGTCAGCCTGGTGTGAAGCTGAAAACAAATTTCCAATTCCCTGACTGCGATCCTGAGTTAGTATAAACTACGTCTGCTTCTTATCTATTAATGCACAAAAGAGAGTGAATTTGATAGGAATGCTGTTTAAACCCGTTTTAGCCTGAAATTTGAGAAAAGCCTGCAAATGTATAAAAACCAGCTTTTTCAATGACGTTGTTTTTCTCATCTTTTCGGTCTTATAGTTTTGCTTGGTGATAATTAGTTAATCTTAAAATTTAAAAAAAAAGTTAAATTGTACCCAGATGAAAATATTTGCTATTAGTGCATTAATATAACTGTTTGAAAGAGTAAACATTTTTCTTGATAGTTCTAAGTTGTTTTATGCCGTTGGAAATGATTTTATATTGCTTTAAAAAAATAAGGTTGATGTAGTCTGTCTGATGATTGCAATGTCCAGTCTCTTTTCTTGTTTCGTAAAGTAAGTAACGTGAAGTAACAAGAGCGGATATATGTAGTCTCCAATGATCTGAACAACAGAACTAAAACTACGGCGTGAGGCATTGAAATTAAACAGAGAATGTTAAGATACCTAGTGCTTTTATGATGATGATGATGATGATGATGATGATGATGATGATGATGATGATGATGATGATGATGATGATGATGATGATGTTGATGGTGATATGATGATGATGATGATGATGATGATGATGATTAACCGACCAAAATCTCAATTTAAAGGATGCCTACTGTTACTTTCTTTAAGTGCTTGCAAGCACTTAATGCACTGTGAGATTGAAGATTGACAAACATCTGCTAACCATGGCTACTGGCAGGCAGATCAAGATAACATACGGACAAAAACAAGAGTTAAAGAAATGACTTTTTTATGTGTGATGAAGAATTAATATCTCAAATATTTTCCAAGGTGCCTCTGTGCGAAAACATTCTCAGTGCCGTCATTAGGGCAGAATCAAAGTGAATAAATACCGGTTATGATTACGTTTGTTATCAGGGTTTACGGTTACCGATTATTAATTCAAATAAAAGTGCGGCTATCAATCCGGTTATCATCTCCGTTGTCAGTTCGGTTATCGGTGCGTTAGTGATTACAATTATACCTACTTGCAGAAGACTTTTATCATCATACAAGCGTCAGACGGTCAATTGGATATTCATACATAGAATGCCAACAACACGATTGACGGTGTTATGATGGTTAGAGCACTGAAAACCCAGAAGAGTCTTTTATCGATTTCTCTGGCAATGTCCTCCCACTGCTCTGGATATCCCGGTTCTCCATCAGGCTCTCCAATGCATCTGTTTACACATGCCATCTCTGCCGATCCATCCAACACCGATTTCCCTTCAAAATCATCCGATTCAGCTTCCTTTTGTTTCTTTGTGGCGGTAGCTTCCGTTGCAGATGGTGAGATTCTGTTACTCCGTTTAGGCCCAAAAAGCCGCTTTAGAGACGCTGGTGGCTTCGTCTTCTTGGCCACCAGATTCACCATCAGGATTGTGGTGAGTAAAATACAGACCATCAGCGTGAACATGACTGTATACAGGATTCCAATCAAGGGGCTCTTGTCCGACTTTTCCGGCAGTTTATCTGAGATGACCAGCAAATAGACGCTCATGGCTAGCACGGTGGTGATACAAAAGCCGGACCTCTCGCCACTGCCGGCTGGAATGAAAAATGAGCACAATGCAATGAGTGTCAGGCAAATGCAGGGGAACACCAAATACAGCAGCCAATATCCTGGTAACCGCCTCCAAACGATGGTGTATTCTATACTAGAGAAGTTGGCGGTGCATGTGCTGCAATCGATTTCTTTCTCATTCAGCTCTGAGGTCATCGACTTCAACTCCCAGTTGCCGTTACTGATGTAAGACGAGTCCTTAATATCACTGGTTGACTCGGGCTGGCTGTGGAACTTGAGCCGCACGTCGTGGTTTGTGTAGGAGATCGAGCCAAACGACAGGGTGCAGGTTTGTTCATCTAAGGGGAAGTATTTGATGTCAAAGGAACAGGATGCTACTATCGGCACGGCGGAGATCCAGTTAACCGTGCCCCGGTCTGACACGCGGATCTTCCCCTTGTAGACATCTGCCGGACTCTTGCTGACCGGCTCTGCGGCATTATACAGAAGTATATCCGGTGTCCAGATGTCACTGCACGGCAGGATCAAAATGTCTGTGCCGTTATGGTCGGATTTGCTCCATATCAGACTCGGGTCTTTCCACGTCATTGTGATCCGGGTGTTGGCAACCAATACTTGCACTTTCATGTCTAATTTAACCAGTTTACTAATCGTCATGTCGAAGTCAACAATGACTGCCTTGTGGTTCGAGGTGGTCGGTCTGGCATGTACGCTGTAATTGGCCATCAGAGATAATATCAGATCCTTCTCGACAAAGGAGGGGCTCGTTGTGGCGCTTGAAGTATTTTGTTGGACTGATGCAGACTGGTTGGAAGGTTTTGTGTTGACATTTGTAGAATTCTTCTTGGCCACCAAAGATTGCTTTGTTGGGCTTGTAGTGGCGGTTGTAGAATTCAGATAAGCTGGCAAAGTTTGGTTTGCAGGCTTTGCAGTGACGCTTGTAGAATTCGGCTGAACCGTCAAGGATGTACTTGAGGGCTGTATAGTGGCATTCGTTACTTTTGGCTTAATTGTTGTCGATTTTGTCGTGTCTGCACCACTGAGAAACCAGATCAAAAACACGTAGCACCAAAGAGACATCATCTTTGCAAGTGTGCTCGATAAATCTAGATTAGCATCTGCAGTTTACGAGAGTCATACCCTTCCTGCACCGTTTTTTATAAGGAGCTGTTGGCAAGAATTGATTCTAGGTTTTCTTTACACTGCAAGCTCAATGCCATACCTGTTATTGCAAGCCAGGAATTTCAGCATTTGTAGTGTCGTGCTTTTGTTAATCTGCAGCCTCTTGTTGCTTGAAAACCAGAATAACTTGTTCTCAATATTTTTAAGTAATTCAAACTTTTGGCAAGCACGGTCATTGGTAGACTGTTTGACACTGTTTCGGATGTTTGTGGACTCAAATCTCTGTTAAAGAAGGTACTCCTTGAAGTACTACTCTCCACTCGGTACTCAGCATAAAGAGTTGAATAAGGGTGGCTGACTATCAGGCCATAGATGAGAGTTACAACCAACCCTAACTGAAAGATACATATTTTTGAATTTCAAAGTCTGTATCTCGGTTTTCCATAAGACAGTGCTCGATAAGTAAAAGTTGGGTGTAAAATATATTGTGAAGGAAATACTAAAGAGACCCAACTCTGCATCTTGACAGGCCTGTTTTGTAGTTTTCACTCATCAGGATACAATAATCTGTTATATGAAGATGGAGATATGAGTTTGTAAGGAGTTTACATCTCGGTTTTCTGTTAGACAGTGCTCGATGCATGATGCAGAGCGTAATGTGTGTTGTGAAGGAAAGTGTCAAGAGACTTAACTCTGCATCTTGACAGGCCTGTTTTGTAGTTTCTCCCTTATCAGGAGATGCTAATCTCATCAAGATGCAGAATTTAGTCTCATGAATCTTTCCTTCACAATACATGTTATCAAATTTCAATAGGTGTTACTGAAGGAAACTTAAATTGGCCATTAGGCAACCCAAATTGACCCGGAAGAAGAATTTTGAGCCCACCACGTTCAGAACTCCCTCAACAAGCAGCTCTGCAATACCACAACTTCACTCACACTGTAAGAATGATCCTCATAAAAAAAACGTGTACACTCGTTTTTCCCAGCAACCAGTAATAACAGTAAACCTCAAAATAATGGATAGCAGCTGTCCTGGAGAACGCCTTACTGACAATAAGTTCACAGAGAGGTCTAAACTGTAAAACTAGTGATTTTGATTAAAAGCAAGTAATGATTGCTCTAAGGAATAGCTCCAGTTGTTTTATCAATAGAATTACAATTTCTTGTATAATGTTTAATGGGTTTTCACAGGCGCACAGAAGTACTAATTTGTACCTGTGACTTACGTATTAAGAACTACGAAACTTACTGGTTATGGAGTCCATGTTTTGAAAAAGGTTGAATTTTCTGTAAGAATTCCTTTGTGCCTCATTAATTGGAAAATATAAGCAAACATGTTTGTGAAAATAGAAATTCAGTAAATACCCGCTTCTAAGAACATGTTGATCAATAACATAGGCCTGATTTTAGCAAATAAGGCAGAACAATGAAATGTATTTCAACAGGGAAAAATATCATAGAAGATTTAATTTAGGTAGAGGAATTAGAATAAAATACAACGCGATGAGATTTCTTCAAGAATTTTATATTAATTTGATGAACCATCCATTTTTCAACTAAAGATATCCCTTCAACCCCTAAACATGGCCAGTGGACTACTTCTAAAAATCTTTCTGAATAGGTGCAGCTATAATTCAGATCTAGCACTGACATCAATGCTGAGTTGCTGTTTTTCTCCTTTCACCCCTGCATAACCCATACTTGGACAACTTCCATACAGTTCCAATCTTTCTTGCTATATTATGAAATATGATGGGGAGCATAGGTAGTCTGTTGAACTCCATCTGTGTGATGCCTTGTAGGTTTTAATGATTAATCTGTAGATATGGATATAGACTTCTTTAGAAAATCTTCTCTGTGATTCTGATGAAATAATTCTTCTGGCTTGTTCTTATTGTAATATGTTGGCTTATTTTTCAGGAACTGGTTCCAGCTGATACTCAAGCTTGCTTAGGAACAAGCAGAGATCAAATAAAAAACATTCATCAGAGTATTCAGAAAATCAAAGACATCACAGATCGATCAGCAATGCGATCCACAGGTGAGTTTGTCTTGTTGTAGGGCTCATCTGAATGATTGCTATTGTTGGAGTGACTTTAGTAATTGTCTTTTTAATGGTTGAAACTGCAATTGCTTGAAGTGGAAGTATTGCTTATGGCTATTTAAAGTATTAATTGGTCTCAATCCTGTTGTGGGGGTAATATTGTGAGGGGTATCATCCTTACATTGCAGGATTTTTAGTACTGTGAGTCCTGTGGGTGGATACCAAGCAGTGCTTTGGAGGATATTCAGTAATGTTGAGGATATTTAGCAGTGTGGAGGATATTTAGCACTAGGGAGGATATTAAGTTCTGTGGAGGATGGTCACTACTCTAGGGGGATATTGTTAGTTCTGTGGGGGATACCATCAGTTCATTTGGGGTGTTCAGTACTATGGGGGATATCATCAGCACTGTGGGGGGGGTACCATAAGTACTATCAAGGATATTCAGCACGAAGGAGGATATTCAGTTCTGTGGAGGATGTTCATTACTGTGGGGGGATATTGTTAGTTCTGTGGGGGATACCATCAGTGCATTTGGGGTGTTCAGTACTGTGGGGGATATCATCAGTACTGTGGAGGATACCATAAGTACTGTGGATGATATTCAGCACTATGGGGGATAACATCAGTACTGTTGGGGATACCATCAATCATCTGGGGGATGCCATCTGTACATTTAAGGATGGTCAGTATTGTGGGGGATTCCATCAGTGCGGTGAAGGGAAAGGGACGTTCACCAGGTTGATAACCAGTAGTAAATATGTTTTATCAATTCTTGTTTGTCATTTGCAGGTATGGGTGGAGACATGCTGTTGTTTAGTCGAGAGTTGATGTGAGTATTTTGATAACTGGTCTCTTTTTCTGAGCTCAATCCTCCTACCTGTGAACTGCAGATTTTTGGTTTTTTATGCTGATTGGGCTGTCAATTCTACAAGGCTTTGTCTAGAAGTTTAAACGAAGAAAGTCCACAGTAATAGGCTCCGTGCCGGATCCTCTTAGAATGGTTGCCCTGAATTGAATAAAGTCCAACATGACAGAAACAGCGCAAGACGACACAAACAGAAGAAACGATGATGGATTAGATATTATATATCAAAAATATTGTCAATATTTTGTTTTGGCATACAGGGCTTCTTCAGGACTTTCGTTTAGAAGGCTTGTGTTTGCTATTGTTTTAAGGGCTTACTATAAAAGACCCTATCAGCCCTTGGCTCTCATACTATTGCAAGCAGATTACTAACGATCACTAAAGATTCTCTAAAGATTTTAAATCAAATATTTGTATTTAAACAGTTGATAACCATCACAATTAATGAGATCAACATTCTGTCCTTCTACAGATGTCTTTACAACGACCCACATGTTACTTCAAGTTGGGCCACTGGAGGGGTTGAAACATGGAACCATCTCAAACCTGGTTGCAAATCACTAGCTACTCCTTTCAATGCATTGGCAGAGAAAGGTGCTAAATATGTAAGTTTTCATTTTGCGTTTATTTTAGAATGTAGATTGTGTACCCCATTTAGAGGCAACCTGCAGGCTTATTTCTTTCACCACTTTCTTTTCAGGTAGTGGTTTCTACTCCAATCCCTGCCCCAAGAGCTACTTACCTTAAATCTGTCTCTTTATACTGAGTGTTAAGCAGAGAGGCATTGAGTGCAATTCTTAAAGTAAAGCCAAGGATCAAACCCATGATCTTCAGACATAACGATGTGCACTATATGTACCACAGGACAACTTTGCGACTTAAGCATAATGAGGATGTTCACATCAACTAGTGGTCCTTCAAACTTATTATTCAAAATCATTTTCTTCTCAAATAAACCAGTGAGATACAATATCTGGGAATTTATAAACGATTTCTCTTTACAATCTCTCTTTATCAATTGTCATCAAAGCTAGCTCATTCCATTTGGTCAACAATATACTTCTATCTTCATCTTTGCAGGGTGAGAAAGAAGAAGAACTGATTTCAGATTATTTGGCAATATTTCTTGATTTAACCACCGCACATAAGGTAAACAAAGTTTTGATATTGTCATCAATGATATACAGCTGGAGCAAGAAAGAAGACTATATCTTCCACTTCACTCTGAGTCTTGTGCTTTCAAGTGATCTCAGAAAGACTTAACTGATGAATGAATAAACATTGTTGCTTTATTGATTGATTTAGAGGCAAATTCGTTTACTATATTTATTGAGATATTGATTTTTGCTCAAAGCATGATAGCTGGTAGGTAAATGTGCTTCAGAAGGGACTGCTTTATGTTGAAAGCACAAAGTCAAAGGGCCCACTGAATAGGTAGACTATTCAGTGCAATGATTGTCAATAGGGAAATGCGCCTATGTCTTTGTAATGCACTGGTTTTGGTATACTTGATCTATGGAGCGGATAAACAGATATTTCTATTTCTTTCCTAGGAATTACTTGAAAGGCACGAGAAGGGAGTTCTGCGTGACCACCAACTGGCCCTCCACCGCATGCAGCAGTACAAACAGCGGCGCATGTCAGCTACTGTCAAAGGAATGGAAGATGCTGCTGACCAGCTGGAGCATCGCATCGTAGAGCAGGAGGATGCCATTCACACCATGGAGAATCGGAATTACTTCTCACTGTATTGCTTACAAATGGAAACACAGTTGATCCATGCAAATATGGAAACATTAATCGTCATGTTCAAGAATATGGCCGATTTACAAATCAAAAAGCATTCAGAGGTGAGTTGTTTTTTCAACTTGTTGTTAGAATCAATCATTTTTCATATTGCAAATACTTAATACTTGTTGATAGTTGATTTGGCAAATATGCTTTATACCTTCAAAAGGCAAAAAGCTTTATTGAATAGCAGTACATTGATAGTTGGCTGGTAAATACGTTAAATATTTTTGTAGGGCATTTGTTTACACGCTAAGCACAAATGGCCCTCTGAATAGATTGAATAATTGAGCCGGCCAACCTTGTTTCTTCTTTTTGATGTGCCCACTCTTTATGATTCCTTTTGCCTTTTGTGCCTCGAGTTACAGAGCACAGAAAAATTCTGATTAGTGTATGATGTTTCCTATCCATTTTAGCTCTCTCTTATTTGGCAAGACATAAAGACTTCAGTTGAAGGGTTAATTCCAGAACATTTATCTCCACCTGCAACACCACATCGAGCTGGTTCTCCATTTTGAGATGGAATTTTATGGTAAATATTGTTTGAAAATAATGATTAAAATGGGCTTAGTTTTATACTCTTATGTACACGTTTCTAATTGAACGCTCCCTGCTCCCTGGTACTGGTAACTCCATTTATTTACATTAACAGGGAGCTAAAGCAGCCACCAATGGCAAGTTCAGCTACAACACAATAGCATTTTGATGATTATTGTATCCCCCTTAGGGACATTGATGTTGTCATTTTAAATTCCGAACTTGGAATTCACACTACCACCAAGCTTTTTACTGACTCATCCATGAACTTGTAAATTGTCACAATAGGAATTCTATGAAGTGAAATTTTGTAAGCTGGTCAACACTGATCTCAAAATTAAGACTGGATGGAGCATTCTGTTGTTCCTAGAGCCTAATGTTTGAAGCCAATTGCTTTGGCTTAGGCGTAGGGCCAATGACTTCATTTCAGGAGGACAGAAGCTCAATCCAGTCTTTATTTTAAGATCAGTAAGGTTCACACCATTTAATTAAGCAGCAACTGAAATGGGAGAGAATTTTGAATAGACATCTTTCCTGTTAATGCCACCATCTTTAATTAATGCAAATTTGCCCCCTGACTATCCCAGATTCCTTTGCAAATTATAAGAACATTCAATGCAATGAGGGAAATCCAAAGGGTAAATCTGTATTTATTCAAGATGACATCATTGACAGGAAAGGGGTCTATTATATGTACCCTCCTCATATTTACTATGTAAATGTTATAAATCTTACAGAGGAGAGGGTCTTAACGTGATTTTCTCAAAAAATTGAATCAAAATGCCAAAAATAATGCTTGCAACTTCTATTTTCTAACTTGATCAGTTGATGACTATAATATTGTCCCGACTCCCTTGTGAGCTTATTTTTGACCAAGCAGCAGACTTTCAGATGTAAAACCAAACACGTTGCGATCTCTGCAAAAGGCACTGAAAATTGAGCTTGGTTCCTTAGAAATAAGCAACCCATTTTTTGTGATTTAATATGATTTTGAATGTGTTGATTGCAAATTAGAATAATGATTTAAGTTGAATCAATGCAAAGATATATATGATATTATTTGATCAAAGCAGAAAAGCCAAAAATAGGAAATTTTGTTCAAAGGTATGGTGAAGGAGTTAGCGAATAGGTGACTCTATGTAACTAAGGTCAACATCAATGTTCTGTACTGCCAATGTGACAATGCCCATCTGTTTGAATTATCAATGTTTGTTGAAGTTTGAGCATGAATTTCCTTAAAACAGGTATTAACTTGAAGAGAATGTTCAATAATTGCTAATCAAGTCAAAATTACTTATTTTACCATTATTCAATGTGCAAGAGCCTTCATAACAAAAATCTGCTGCTCTAAAAGTGTCAGAAAACACCATTTAAGAGGCAAAAGTAATAATTTACTTGAATGAGTTGAGATACAAGAAGTGTAAAATCATTTGCATTAATTTCTTGTCTGGGGCTAGAGTTCAGATATTTCTTTCCGACTTTTTGGCTATTCTGAAGAAAAATCATTTGGTCAATCATGTTATGTCACCATTTTGATTTGTATGTAATAGAATATATTTTGATGATTTTGTTATTAATGTTGATTTATCTTAATGCACAAGATTCAGTTGATGAAATTCCGACATCTACTCATTTGTCTATTTTGCCTAATTTACTTCAGATCAAGTTACTGGTGTTACGAAATGTCACTAAAGCTTCGGGTATGTATTAGTATGAACAACTGCTCCTTGATGATCTTTTGGCCCATCGTCTGTTAGCAGGCCGCCCTTCATAGCAAAATAGACATTTAGACAGTTAAGCTCAAATGATGTACTTTTTTCACTAGTCGTTGGTTTCTTTTCTACTAATAGTTTACTTGGGCCCTTGAGATTATTACTTAAATTGATTTTCCCCTGCAGTGTGGACGATTCCCTGGCAGAAAATGTTCCTGGTACAGTTTTTACAGTTTCAAGCCTATCTTTGTTTACTTGTTCATTTTCTTGAAATAGAAAAAAATTGGTTTGAAATGAAAAGAGGAAATAGTAAACTCAATCACAATTTTATATATTACTATTTCTATATGCATGTTGAATATTTACACATTTCACAAATGATCAGAATTGAAGTAACTAAAATACAAAAAGGGCAAAAAAACCGTAATCAATCCAAAATGTTTTCAAACTTCAAATTGAAACCAAGAACAATAAAATATTTTGAATCATGACTTTAAAATTTTATTAAAAAGTAGCATGAAAACAGTTATTAACACAAGTGACAAGCAATTTATGATTTTCAATTCATCCCTGTCCTTGATGCCTACTTTCTGACATATTTTTCTTCAATATTTGGCAATTATTTGCAAGATGGGAGTCTTCTGTAATGTTCAACTTAAATCGTCCTTCATCATTCATGACGGCTTGAACAACAGTCTTTCTCAAGAGAACTGCAGTTTCGTCTGCAATTTTTATAAAATTTTCAATATTTTGGCTGTTTTTCTCAATCATGTTTTTTCTGAATTCTTCTCTGATCTTGTATTTGCCAGCTTCCAATGCAACGATGTCGTTTTTGAAAACTTGCTGCCTTGCTCTGTGTAGGGCTCGGTATGCAGCAAATACCTGAAAAAATGCATTTAAGTACCGCTTAATTTTCTATAGCACTTTTAACCAACTTTATCTCCTACTAAATTCAACCTCTTTATGTAAAGAAACAGGTCTGCTATCACCAGTGGCATGTACGAGGGATGAAGGGCTATTTAGTAACTTTTGTGTTGAATAAACAATCGTAAAAATAAAAAACGTAAATCGTAAATGGGCTTCCTTTGACAAAGAGATGTGGCTCAGATGTGTCTCGAGACTTTAGATGTTATCTTATTTTGAGCTTAACTGTCTAAATGTCTATTTTGCTATGAAGGGCGGCCTGCTAACAGACGATGGGCCAAAAGATCATCAAGGAGCAGTTGTTCATACTAATACATACCCGAAGCTTTAGTGACATTTCGTAACACCAGTAACTTGATCCTCTACTTTTCAGGACAATTATTAGTGATTCAGTCTTTGTTTGAACACCTCTAGACTCTGGAAATTTATGAAATTATTTACAACCAGCTATGAACCCAGCTCACCACCATGAAAACCAGCAGTCCATCAAATGATTTTGCTCTTCTTATAAACACGTGATATTGATGATAATGGCCTCACTTTCGCGAATTTGTTTGAAAACGAGGATTGTTATGGAGCAGAAGAAGGAAATTATGGATGTCAGGATGTGAGTAGGCGTAATGGCGGACGTAGATCAGCCTGGCAGTGTGAACCCGTTCGTCATATTTTGCGGACTGTCATTTGTTTTTTTGAGCCTCAGTGTTATAAGGTATTACGCAATTTAATCTATTCACACCGGATAACCTATAATAATGTGCCAACTTTTAATGCTAAAGTGTATTTTTATTTTTATATAGTATTTTTAATCCTTATTATAATCGTTCTGTTCTGTTTCAATTTAAAATTCGATACTCATTTTCTTGTAATTAACTTCGTGTAGACGTAGAGATTGATTTCATTACCGTTATTATATTATACAGTATTTACTCAGTTTTTAGGGTGCTGGGCTCGAAAACCGTTTCGGTTCCTCCCAGCATCCTAAGCAACAATATTAATAAAATCTGAATTGTATGTGTAACTTGTTATTTTCTTTCATAATCGTTTTATTGATAAATAAACTTGTAAAATTGTTGCTGAAATTAAATGAATTTGAATTTGAATTTGAATTTGTAGGGACGATGTCCACAAGTAGTGGATGAAAACTTGTGTAGCATAATACCCCACCTCCACATCTTGCAGCCACCACCACTTGTAGAATAATACCCCATCTACCAAGCATATTCCCAACCTCAAGCATTCGCATCCACCATTTGCAGCGTAATACCCCTACCTCCCCCCAAGGTAAATGCCCCACCTCCCTGTAATTGCATGCATCCACCACTGTATAGGTACACAAGGTTACCCCATGTGCAATTACGTCAGTTCTTTAGATATTCATCTTGAAGCAACCATAGTCCGATATGGTGCGTTGCAAAATACCGAAGCATGCAATGCTTTCAAACTCGCAAAGCAATGTCCTTTGTTTTTATTGGGAAAGAGGTCTATTGCCAGGTTGGAAAACTTGCTATCGCTCGCATCTGCGCTTGAATCGCAAGTTTAAAACTCGCAGCTGAAATTTATTTTACTCGCACCTCAAAAATTTCGCGCTCGCTTTCGTCGTTACTCAGCATCACACACATCATAAAGATCAAATTTGAAACAATGGCTTGATAACGACGTTGATACGTTTTAAAGATATGAAATCATTAAATATGAAGCTCGCAGCTCGTAGGCGGGTCGCGGCTCGCAGCACATTTGCAATTGCTCGCAGCTCGCAGCTCGCCGATTGTTAACGCTCGCTACTACGCGTAGGCCAAAACGGACATGTTTTCCAACCTGGGTCTATTGTTCAGTTGACTGAAACTTCTTCCTAAAGATTGAAGGGAAAAGGAAGGAATGTAGATGGATACATCCAGGAGGAAAGCCAGATCATGCCTAGAAGGCGAAGACCCTACTTGGGTTGAACAGTAAACAACAGAAAATGTCTTGTGCAGTTCTGCTCCAAAACTGTCATACTCTGTACACGGGGTCGGAACAGAAAGTGTTTTTATTTGCAGCATGATATTTTCCTCTCAATAAAGGTTTGGTACCCATAACATCTTGCCTGCACACACAACAATAGAGAACAATGCAATAGCCAAGTGACTTCTCTTGCCTGCACAAAATCATAACTTCCAAGAATGGTACCCTAGGTATTACCCAATATTCAGAGACCTGTAAGGCATAGTATGTTAATTGTTCCCACAGATCTGAGGCCAAAGGTGTCTGAAATACACATTTCCATTTTTTCTTCCCTCCAGCATCCGTGAGATACCGGAAAAAAGTGCACTTTAATGCAGCCCAGCTCAATATTCAAAAAAAATTTGTGATGAAATGAAAAATTTGATGCCAGGTTTCACTGAAATGACAGAAATTGGTCCAACATTTTTCAGAAATTCGGTCAATTCAGACTCATTGATTACCTACTTTTGAATCACTTGCCGTATGTTTATCATTGGCTGTGTCTTTATCCTTGTAAAGGACCAACCAGTAGTATCCCGTTGATATCAGGAGAGTTTAATTAAAGATGTCTTTCATGTAAGCCCAACACCCAAGAATTCTTTGTCAGAATTTATTTTTGTATCTTTTCCAGATATGTCTTTGTTGTCTTTACAATCTGGTCCCTGGCTCTAGGAGTAGCTTTGGGATTCTTACTGCTGGGGTAAGTTTGTCTGATTCAAGAGTTTTTAAATATTTGCTATGAAATATTTGGATAGTAAAGGTGCTGCTATTTGCTCAATTTCGATTGGTTTAACGGTATTATAAATTTTTTTATATGCATAGAAAACTTGTTTTCTAAATACATTTAATGGATGTTTTAGGGTTTGCAGATTAATTTACAACTTTACCTTTTCTATCACAAGCTTCTAGATTAATAATTCTGCAAAAATATATATTTCATAAGGAAAAAGTTCAGGGACATTTTTATCACTTAAATTAAACCAGAAGCTCTCATGTATCAGAACTTTTCTTATATCCTGGTTTTTAGGGCAGTAAATGCAATTGATTAACTGGTCTCTTCATTATCATTTATTAAACCTTATTCTCTATTTAGTAACTTTCCAGAAATTCCAAATCTTCTGGTTCTATTGAGTCCTTTGAAATGCATAGAGGTGAGAATTTAATCTGGCAAATTGTTTATGGGTCCTCTATTGTTGAAGGGTGTCTACATTGATTGCAGGCTATTAAAGCAACTTAGGTGATTGTATTCTTTATCACTTTAATTACTGACCAAGTGTTTTCTCTATTTGATATTCCTTTGATAAAACATTAAATGAAAGTTAGCATCAATTTTAGAAACCTAATAAAGACAATATTCACTTTATTTTATGCAAAAGAATGACCATTTTATTTCAATCTTTCCAAGGTTCTTTCTCACTACACTTCGGAGGTCAAGACAACTGAAAAGAAAAAGTCTTGTTCCGTCTGTGGTTCTGCAAAATGTTCTCGCCACAGGTACTATTTGTTAAACTTAAATATTCTGTTGATAACCTGGATTTTAAGGTCTACAAATAGCTGGAATGTAAGGTCACAAATAGCTGTCTCCTTTGAAAGTAAAGGAGACGTTGGAATTTATTTTTTTGGATCCTATGTTTTCCAAGGCCCACTTTACGAAAGCAAAATGGTTTACTGCATATACAGCTGCAGGTCCACATCAGCTTCACATTGCCATACTTCCAACCTGTGTTAAAAATAAATCTGTGGGCTTGCTTGTTTACTGTTTATGTAGATATTTCTGAAGATAATCGCATTTTGCCATGAAATTGCCAAGAATTAGCCAAGAAGTGTCTTTTAGGAAATCAATATAATTCAAGAAAATTATTTGAAAATGAGTCCAATATTTATTTGTGGTAGGATTAAATGAGCTTAAACTTTCTTTATTTTAGACCAGAAGTCTCGTTTCACAGTCTAAATGTAAGTTTTCGGTATTTTATAACAGTTCATATGAACTACGACTAAACCTGTACTTAGTATATTAAATTATACCAGAGCAGGCTATTGCAATTGACATATGCCTCCAACGGGTCTTGAACCCGGGTTTTTGCGGACACAGGCAAGCGCGCTAACCACTGTCCTAGACCAGGACAATAAGTTAGCACAGTAACCTTGATGTGTTCAAACTCCAGGCTTATCCACGGTGGCGCATTAATTCGTGTTTTGGATTAAATCCTTCTTCAGAGCCATGTAATATTAACATTAATTCATAAGGCATGGTCTAACACAGGTAATCAAATTATACCAGAGTAGGCTACTGCAATTGACATGTGCCTCCACCGGGTCTCGAACCTGTACCTAGTACTTATATTTCTAGGCCCTGACCCTATCAGAAGATTTGATGGATTAAATGCAATTCCAAAATGAGAGCAATTCATTGCTAAATGTCTAAGGGGGTTTGTAAGCATTTTCTTCCATAAATGATAACTCAACAAGATACCTATGTTTGATTTCACTTTTAGCCTTGGGAGGACCTGCTAATACCACAACCTGTTGACAAGGCATTGACAGAGGTAAATCACTTTTGGTCTTACTTTTATGCACCTCATTTATTTTTAACTGATTACGCTAGAAATGTTTTACTAATGTGTGAAATTTTTGAAAGGGGTTTAAGAATTGATTGAAAATCAAACATTATCTACTTCAGCTTGAGTATGATGAAAGTTTTAATTTCTAATTCATTTTCATTTCAGTTTTTTGAAATACTGTTAAGAACTCATGTATATTCTTGGTATTGGTAAGTATTCTGTTAATTCCTTCTATCTGATTTGGGAAGTAGCAGGATTTGGTAAATTAATCTAGATAATTTGTCAGAATGGAAATGACCTCATGAACAACTCAAGTCATTATCATTCTCACAAATTACCTCAATTGTTTTATTAGATTCCCTATGATATAGAAATGATATTGACTAGTTTCTTCATTTAACATTTGATAAAAACATTGTAATACTGCTTTTTTCAGGGAACTTAGCCATGATCAAGGTTTTGTTGATGAGACAAGAAGAAACATCAGGTTTATGGTTGCAGTTCTTGTTGGAAGATTGAAAAATGTGAGTGATATGATTTTATGACCCTGGATTAGAAATTAATATTGCTGCTTATGTATGCTTTTCTTGTCCCCTTAAGTATCTGCTACTGACAATCACCCTTATCCTGACAAATTCAAGAATATTTCTACTTCTCTTCTTTCTTTCAGATAAATATCCCCAAGTTTATTCTTACAAAATGTTTAAGAAGATTTATGATTCATCTTGACTGCTACGCAAAAACACGGGAAAGAGGTACTTATCATTATCATTCGTATTCAATTCAATTCAGTTTACTAACTCTTTTGTGTATGGTAAAAAGTGGTCTCTGCAGTTATTTGACATTTAGAATTTTGGTATTGCCTGTAGCTTGTTATTTTCTAGCAGTTAAGTTTTTTATTTAGCTGCTCCTGCAAAATTGCTTCGTAATAAAGGTGTTGAGTTTTGTAACATCAAACAGTAACTTCCAGGTTAATTGACGAGGATGGCCGAGTTGTTTGAGGCCTAGGTTCACCTTCAGACTAGTCACATTAGCAGTGACGAGAAAGTAACACAAACGAATCACTAGGTATTCTAATAAGGAGTGAAAAGACTAGCGGCAAACTGCTTGATAATTCTAGCTATAAAGGATGAGCGTTTTATGCTAAGCCTATAAAACCTTACTCTAACTCGAGAAGGGAGTGCCTATCCTAGCTATAGTGCTTGATATACTTTAGTATTGAGCAATTGTAAGCGATTGAATTAATGGATTCATTCTGCTTAAAGTCTTACTCTATATTTTGATCGTTTTTCAGTAATTCATGGAGAAGACATCCAAGCAGCTGTATTGAATGCACTTGGTCCTCAAAAGCATTTTGTGGTCGAATCTGAATCGGCAGAAACTGACTACATGAGATTTCTGGCTGAAAATATCTTTCCTTTCATATTGCCACCCAAGTTTCTAACATGCAGGTAACTTGAAACATTTGGTTTTTTCATTTTGTAGAGATTATTGCAAGGAGTGTGCTGTCTCAGTAAGCCCTCGTTAATTTTGTTTTTTACTTTGTATTCCTTAAGAGACTAAAATGTCCAATCATTTCATACTTAAAATACTGTTTTTCTTTTGGGAGCATGTTTTGTTGGTTCCCATTTTGTGGGTTTATCCACTGATGCCATTACGTAGAATTGCTTGAAAGGTGAGGACTAAATTGTGCTTAACATCTTCATTTACAATTTGATAAAACCTTTTTCTATCACTTGCAGGAGTGCTACGATCCTTCTGCGAGAGCTGATGACGAACATCATATTCCTCCCCACTGCTGAGAAGATTGCAGATCCTGTAAGAATTTTGCCATCCTTTAATCATGTTTGAGAACACCCTGATAATTATCATAAAACATCATTCATTCATTGAAAATACTTCAACAATACTGGTCCCGTCATTCAAGAGTAGTCACTTTCAGGGGGGTTTAGATAACCCCCTTAAATCTACAATGCTACAATGGTACTAGAAAAGTCATTTTCCCAGTATCTTAAAACCTTGTCTCTAATATCCAAGACTCTTCTTTAATGCATCTCATTTGTATTGTATCCAAGATTTGCTGTTACCCAATTATGTTTCTTTCCCTCTATAGATAGCTGCAAGTCACCTGTAGGCTCCTTGGATCCATAGCCAATCAAAAAACTTTTGATAGTGTTTCTCGTATATTTGTATCGCTTTGTACACATGCACATCGATCATAAAGATACCGTATTATACGATACAATGCTATGGAGATAATAGTGTTTCTCGTTGTTTTCCACAGGATTTTGTCAACCAACTTCTTCTTATATTACTAGATGATGAACCGGTGAGTATTATCAATTAACTTGCCCAACCTAGAAACCAAATAGTTCTTTACTCAATATAGTAATTCATTAATATGATACCATGTAGTGTTTTGTTTCCTATGCATCTAGTATTTTAGGGATTCATTTTAAGAAATTGATTCATTTCAGCTTAAAGAGCCAACGAATCCTCCTAGCCCCACAGTGACTCTCCTTGAAGCATTTGGAAAGCCGAGATCCAAACACGCCAACTCGGTAAGATTGGATGTCGTTGAAACTTTTCTGCTTTTTCTGCTTTTATCTATTTCCAGCCTTGTATCTTATTATCGACCTCACTTGTACTAACATAACACCCTTTGTATATTGCATTTCTTTCTATTCTTACCGCCTTCTGTATGTATTTTATATATTTCTCTAAAACCTAACTTTCCTTTGACACTTTCATTGTTTAAATACGTATGAATATTCAGTTTAAATGTTACTTCTACGTTAAAAGCTGACGATGATTAATGAGTAATCGAAAAATGATCCTAAAAAACCTGTACTATCTCTCAGGTTGCTTAAAATGTATTAAGAAGGGTCAGAAAAGGGTACATTGGGAACTGGGATTTACCTTTTCATGAACTAGGAAAATAAGATGTGACTTTTTTGGGACTGGGATTTGGGAATGAAATAGTAAATTGGGATTGGTATTGTTAAACACGTCAATATTGGGAACTCCTTTTTTTTCTGATTGGGATTTGGATTTTTAATTATTCAAGTGCTGGGCATTCGGATCAGTCCCCTCCCTCTTCAGGACAGTCATCAAGATATTTGTTTAAGTTTTATTGTCTTTGAATTCTCTCTCTCTTAAATGTGAATGAAATTTCCCATAGAGGTGTTTTGTATTTCAAAATTTTGGATATGTTTAATGTATAGTGTTTCTTCTTTGCCTAGGCCCTGAGTTTGTCTGTTTTTGGATTGATACACGACCCAACATTGCTGTTTCCGTTCATGAAGTTTATGAGGATGGAAGGAGCGCTGAACGTTTTGCAATTCTGTCTCGATGTTGGTGAGATTAAGGTTTCATTTATTTGATTATTGGGGCTTTGTGCCACTTTGGACCATACGGTGCTTTGATTACGGTAGCTTTAATGCTGCATTGTTTTATCACAGGATTTAAAAGTAATTGAACCACTAACTTACAAACCAATTTCCTCATCACCAGTTTTAGAAGGAGGGTTTCGATAATCTCCTCTTGTATCAAGTGATTGTCTTGTATCAAGTGTAACAAATGTATTAGTGTCATACTTAATTAATTCATGGTCTCTATCAAAAAGTAGTAGGTTGTTTGGGGTTAGGCTGGGCCATTATAAATTATATATGTCGGTGTTTTCAAAACAACATATTGATTGCTAATGCCAAATTGTCGTCCCAGAGATCTCCAGCTTACCTAAAACTAAGGTAATATGTAACTCCCCATGCTTTCATTTGCAAAGTAAAAGGAAGGTCTTCAATATGGCCTCCTGTTGTGAAGTATCAACCCAATATACTAATAACATGTTTTGTTAATTCAAAGTCACAATTAGAAATTCACAATTTTCTGTTTATAGAGGATTTCAATAAAAGAAGTCTCGCGCAAGAATTATCGGAAGAGGAACAAAAGGGAATGCTAAAGGAAGTAAGTGATCTTCGCAAAGCAAACAATTCTTAAAAGATTTACGTTGCAGTTTTCTTGATCTGAAATGCAGATAAATTTGAAGCTATACTAGATATGTTTTTTCCTCCAGGCGAAGGAACTCTATTCATCATATTTCAACACCGAAGCAGTTGATAAAATCAATTTCCCCGAGGTTGTGGTCTCTGATTTCAAAAGAGGTTTGTTGTTCTTGAATCAAGTATTTTCATTTCAAATTTTCTCATACTTCATATGCTAGAAAAAAGGATTTGTTTCACGAGATGATATAAATCACCTTTGCCTACAACTCACTTCCTTAAAGCCAAACTCAAGTGACCGTTAATTAGAGGTGGCCACTTCTCTGGGACCAGATGACTGCTATTTATTCAAAGGTTTTTTGCTAATGGAAGATGGTCGTTAAAGGTAGCCACCATTATAGATTCAACTGAATTCAGATTTCTTTAGATCCTGTAACCGGTTATTTTCTATTTCAGCGATTGCTGCACCGACACATGGCAGGTCTAGACTAAGTACAGCAGAACCTCTGTTCAAGTGAGTAACAAGTAGTTTTCTACGACTTCTAATGATTCCATTTAAAGGGCACTGGGCTTGAAAAACCCCTTGGGTTATCTCGGTGTTCTTGACAACACTGAAAAAATTGTATCTTTTGATGTTTTATTACTGTTGTTTGATGTATTTAACCACTGATACTTATAATTTTGCCTAATAATTTTGCTGTTGAATGAAATAAATTTGATTTGATTTCATCCATTTGTTTATTAAATTCTTTCTGCCTCATATCCCAGACCACTTCTGAAACATCCCTTATATAATCTACCCTTCTGTTTCAACCCCAGCTTTCTATCACACAGTAAGACTTCTAATGATTCCATTGGTAACTTTTTTTTCAGCGGAAGTCATTAAGTGGCTAAGGTGGTTGTTTACATGACAATCTCAATTCTAGTAATTGTTGATTAAAGCTAAAATGAATTTTTTCAATCTAGGGCTTACGAATTCGCATTGAACCTTATCGAAGACACATTCGCTCCTCTTTTCCATCAAAGTGACGAAGTAAGTTCTTTAAAAAGTGACAATTTAAGTCTCTTGAAAAGAACCTTACACGAAAACAAATTATTTACTGAAAATGATGACGCATTTTGAACTTATTTTTGACAATCAACGGAACTTTGTAAACAACTTTTGACTCTAAAGCTACCAGGCCAACACACATTAGGGTGTATTTAAGGCTAGAAAAAGCACTTGAAACGCTCCTTAAGAATTCTTTTATTTAGGTTCATTTTTTGGGTTTATTTGAAACATGAGTATGATAGGTGATAATTCTAATCTTATTCTTCTAGTTTTATCTCATACTTTGTGGTCCAAGAGTAAAGGAGCAACCCAAAAAGGAGCCAGCAAAGTAAGATTGTTTTCTTTCTTCTCACATCAGCAAATACTTATCTAATGTATCTCGTGATAAAGCCAGTGTTTTGTTTTCAGAAGATAGTAATCAGTACGTGATAGTAGAGCGTAAATAAACTTATTGGTAGAAAGAGACAGGAAACTACACGTTTATCTTGACAAACCTGTTTCGTGATTTCTCACTCATCAGGAGATGTACATCAGGAGATGTATCTTAGTACATCTTCTTTGTACATCTCCTGATGAATGAGCAATCACGAAACAGGCTTGTCGAGATGAACATGTAGTTTCCTGTTTCATTTCTGCCAATTAGTATATGTATCTCATGATATAGACCTTCCAATTATATGCCAAGCGTCAATGAGAAGATTTACATATCAACTACAAATGTAAATGGTTTTTTTTAGAATTCTCAAGAAGCGGTTTATGCCGTTGGCCGAACTATCAAGACTTGCAAATAAGATTAAAGCAAGAAAAAGATCTGCCAAAGGTTTGCCTATGTGTGTTATGATTATTTGTTTGATCTTAACAGACATTTCACTTGTTTCTTAAAAGCAGAGACCAGCTTCAAGATTGAATCATTTGAAGTGCCATATTGTTTCATATAGATATTGGTACGCAATTTTACCATGAGAAAAGATAATTCTGACAAGGTAACTTATCCTTTTTCAGAGGACAAGGCCTTGGCCATATTTCTTGATGAGATAGAGCCAACTGGGACACCACCAGAGGTAAAATGCATTTTATCATTTCTTATCGTAGCACAGTTTCTTATAATAATATCCCGTAGGCCAGACCTGAAGATTAGTCTTTCAAAACCCCTCTCCCCAATCTGCCTTTGAACTTTTGGCCAATGCATTTATGATATCTATAAACTACATCTTTATGTCTACAGCATTGCGTTGTCTATATATACATCATTGTGAGATTGCGAGAGTCTGATGATTGTGGGAGCTTGAAACTTTGAGTTGCAGAGAGCCAGTTTCTTTTTTATTTCTTGTCTACACTAAATCTTTAAAAACTTTATAAACTTGTCAAAAGCATCTAATTTTTAGAGTTAAAAATATACTAAGTTTGAAGAATAAGTTTCAAGTCTTGATGTTTGATTTTAGCTTGCATTTGAAGAAGAAGATGTGGAAGATTTTAATGAAGAGATGATGGCTGACGAAATCGACGAAGAAGAACAAAGAGATCTCAGTTATTGGCACATCACTGTCCCCAGGATTGAATCCATTTTCGAACGAAACAAAAAGGTTGGTTGCATGCTGGAAAGCCTTTTCATTTCTCCTGAAAGTTTTTAAATTCAACATTCTCGAGTTTTATTTAAGAATATATAAGCAAAACAAGATTGTGTCGAAATTATCTATTTTCTGGTTTATCTAAAGTATGACCAATGATTTTGTTCCTTGGAAGGTTTTGGGTTGAAAAATATTTGTCAATAAGAATTTGTCCAAAATTGTGTCCCAATTTCTAAAAACCAGCACATCAGCACACTCAAAAATCAGCACACTCATGGCTGGGAAAGAGGTTGCGAGTTTTGCTTTGGTTGAGTAATTTCCTTTTTGATTTATGCTTAGGCTAGGTATATGTACAAAATATCATCGAAATTTTATTTCTCTTTGGTGCCAGCATAAGATTTGAACGGTACCTAAAGAGGCTAATTCCATCATGATCAGATTATCCCCAAAAAAAATAAGTAAACATTTTCCGAGCTTTGACTGGTGGAGACTGCTTTCACTTTGTTTGAAACCCCTGCAGAAGCAGAGAAATTAGGCTTTGAACTCCGAGAAAATATATTTTGATATCCTTCTATTCATAAATGACTCTGCTATCAAAACATCAGCCTTGTTCTAGAACTGATCTTAGATCTGGTCTATTATGGTCATGAATATTTTGAATTTGATTCAAGGTGTACGTTTTCGTCATCAATGTTGATTGCATTGGCACCAAAGAAGGATTCCGTTCAGGTGAGTTTAGCTTGCTTTGATAAATATATTCTCATGATTTGGGGTGACAGTTTCTAAGATCATAAACCGCTGTTTACTCTTCAAAAGTTCACCAGAGAGGGCTCATCACTGTTTATTTTACATCATCTCCTGAGTTGGGTGTACTAAATTTTGGGTGCAGCTGAGGTATTTTGCTTTAGATGATTGTAGTTAATTGGTATTTTTTCTTTTTCATTGCAGAAGAAAAATGGCAGGTTATGCGGTAAATAAAATTATCAATTCATCTTTTACCTTTTCATTGCTTACCTTGATTGTAATCTTATGATTTTTTATTTTGAAACCAATGCAGAATTCTTGATAGAAAAGATTTTGTGCTTATCATTTGGCTTCAAGGGGGCTAATTTTCTAGGGTAGCTCTGTGATTAGTAAATAGATCGCCTTACTTTACTCAATGTAGTTTGGAAATTGTTTAGTGTAGACCTTGCAACTTGGATATCAACTCGAAATTAACTTGATATTTGATTTGACTTTAAAATTTTATTTTCTAGAAAGTACAATGAATTTTTCGTTTTGGATAGCAAACTTCGGCAATTTCATGGTAATCATGTTTAATTTTATTTAAATAACGAGTTAGCAAATTAGACCAAGCTTCGGTTTTCCCTTGTTTCGTATGATGTTTCGCACTGGCTATGCACTATCTATGGTACCCCCCTTTACCTTTGTTTGTGATTCCTCATGCTCCTAATATGATTTTGAACCCTCTGTCTATTATGCAAAAACCAAGTCCCCCTTGTCCACTTTACTCCAGTCAAGGCAACTGACAGTTGTTTACAAGTATCTTCAACAACTTATTCTTGTAAAACCTTTATTGTTTCTCCTCTGAATAAGATTCATATTCATGCTGTGTGTTGCTGGATATTTTATTATTCAATATTTCGTGCAGGTTGATATTTTCTTGAAAACTTTCAACCTTGCTTTATCTTGCTTTTAAACAGTTTTTTATTGAAACAATTCGTTTTCCCTAGGTACTTTACATAGAACGGAGCTACCAGCCAAACGAACAATACTGAAGAAAGATTTGGATTTCCTTGCAACTTGTCGACTTCCTTTTCAAGAATATCTTCAAGTAAGTCACCACTGTGTCATTTCAATAAACTGATCCCGGAACTGGGCCGAGCTTCCTTGATAGGAAAGTGAGGCTGCTTTGGTGGCCATCGTGCCAGATCCCAATAGTTGCAATATCCTACAATGCCTGCCAAAATTACTTGGAATATCTGACAAATCAAATGGATATATGGAGGAAACATCCACACAAGCATCCGTATGCCCCTCACCCCCTCCCCTATGATAATCAATGTTGCAATCTGTGATGCAATGCTTGATGTTTCGCATTGTAATCCCTTATTCAAGCATAAGTTACCTTTTTTTTTATTTTTTTATTTTTCAACAGTTGTATAGGCCGAGATGGCCCTTTACCTCATTTACATTTTAAAGTATGAAGCAGCTACATGTTTAAACTAACTAAATGCTACAAAGATACAATTTAATAAAAAAAAAACTAAATACAATCGATTATGAAATAAAGGTGTTAAATCAAGAAGTAAAGTTAAATCGCGAAAGCTATGAAATTGTCAATTCAAATTGTCTGATGTCTCCGTTGTTTTGATTTTAAGATAAATTCTAAAGAAAATTTACTTTTTTAGTAATGCCTTTTCCCTAAGATTAAAGGCAGTTCTGCAAAACTTGCCCACCAACTCAAGACAAAATTTATCCTCTTGAGACAGCAGCCAAATTAACAGATTTTTGCCATGAAGCCATTTTTCAGTCAAAACTCAATATTGCTTAACAGGGGGAGGGGGTAATGTTCCTTCGAGATGAAAAACCAATTATTTGTTCCAACTATTTTGACAAGCAGTGCACATACAAAGAGGCCAATTTTGAGAAAGCTGGTTCTTTAAACTGAGCTACGATATACTGTTTAAGTGTTATATATTATCAGTTCATTTGGATGATTAAATTGAAGATTTTAAAATGAATATTATTGTCTACTGTTTTATATATTTCATTGGTTTTAAATCTTTGAATTCTTTTTTAGAGTCTGGTCCGTAATCCGGTTCTCAGAGGGAGTGGGCTGCTGCATATCTTCTTGTCTCCCGGATCTCAAATCACCGGAATGTTCGAACCGGAAAGTATGGGTCGGGAAGCAGGTTGGTCATCTCGTTTCTTAATCATCTTGTGGCGGGGATCGCCGACTGGTTAGATCACTTGACCCTTGTTGTTCGAAGGGTCCCGGGTTCGAACCACCTTCAGACATGTCACAAAGTGTGAGGAGATATTTAGCCAGCTCTCTGTAATTCCAGGCAAAAAGGCAAAAGGAATCACGAGATGTGGTCGCATCGAGAGGAATGACCAGGGTCGCACTGCTCGATTAGTCTACCTATTCAGTGGGCCCATTGTGCTTAGCACATAAACCCATACCTTGCGAAGGTAGTAAGCGTATGTGCCTATCAACTATCAACTATCAACATCTTGCCAAACAAGTATGACCGCATTCGATCAGATCATAGCTTTGTTTCTGACTATTCAGAAAAAGTACCAGGTGATCAGAAAAATATGATGAAGCCTAACGGATTTTCTGATCATTCAACTTTCAAAACATGGTTAGAAAGCTTTGCTTGGTTAGTCAATAGAGCCTTGTTTACAACTGTCAGTTTAAAACTCATTTCAATTTAACTTTCTAAATACTGTCAACCAGACTTCCTTCGTCGATTATGTTTTATATTCCTTTATGGTCTTCCTTACATGTTATTTTCTCATAGAATCATCATCGTTTTTATTTTTTTGTTCAGGACGAAAGATAAAGAACATAAAGAGCAAACTATCAATTGAGGTAAATTGAACAATTACACGAAAGCACTTCTCATTATAGCCAGAAAAATCGGAAACATAATGAAACAAACACATAGATTACTTAAGCTTTTCGTCTGACACTCAACAGAGTAATACGTCAGAAAGAGAACGAAACTCAATTTAGAATTGGCAAAAATAAAATCTACCCTCATCAACAATGGATATCCAGAAGATTTCATTTCGGCCTGCTTTCGTAATAAAATCGCAGGTTTCTCGGCTGACAAAAAGATTGGTCCGCAAAAGTGCCCTGTTTATCTAAAATTGCCTTACATTGGCAACGTCTCCGTGCAGTTTGAAAAGCAAATTAAGAAAGCCACAACTAAGTGCTACGCCACGGTCAGCCCCCGTCTTGTCTTCTCCTCTAGAAAAATAATTCCATCTATCCGCAAAGATAGTGTGCCTACCACACAAAACAGCCTTGTAGCATATGAATACTCGTGCCGGTGTGATGCCAGGTACGTAGGTCGCACATTTCAGCGGTTATGTGATAGGGTTAAACAACACGTGCCGTCTAGCATACGCAACAAAACTGTGCCGCAACGAGAACAACCATGTCGCGCCTCAAAACCAAAAAGATCACTAAAACATAACTCTGCTATAGGTCAACATTTGCTCGACAACCCAGAGTGTGCTAAAGCCTACAGTGAGAATTGCTTTCGAATAATTGGCAGAGCAAGATCTACCTTTCATTTAGCTATTTTGGAATCTGTCTACATAAAAACCAGGGATCCCCTATTGTGTAGACAGAAGGAGTTCGTTTTCGCCTTAGGACTCTTGAAGTAATCTTATTGGTCAGGTCACTGTATCTTGGGTGTTGATTGGTTTTCCTACACCATACCAATCATTCACCTCTTTTCTAATTGGCCTATTTCAATCAACACCTGGGTATATAAATCAGTTAGGTTTCTGTTTCGTTCTCTTTCTGGCGTATTACTCTGTTGAGTGTCAGACGAAAAGCTTAAGTAATCTATGTGTTCGTTTCATTTTGTTTCCGATATTTCTGGCTATACTGAAGCTCTGTACCTTCCAAAGACTGCACTTCTCATTGTTGGTTTTAGTACAATATAAAAACAGAAAAAAAACTAGTCTCCACTCTGCCTTAAACTCTAATTGATTGACAATATAAGACATATGGATGAAACTTTGAGTTACAGAGAGCCTGTCTCCTTTGTTGTTTCTCATCTATATCGCTCTCTACTTCTCTACATCGAGCACTGTAATATAGATATAGACAACACCATGCTTTAGAGATACTTAATTGGACTCTGCATCTCCAAACAACGTACGGTGAATAGACTATTTCTTTTTCTGAATCCGTTGTTTTATTTTTCAGAGAGGACAAAACCTAGAAGAATTTCTTCAAGCTTTTCTCGTATCTGCTGAGCCTGCCAAGAAAAAGATCCCACCAAGGTAGCTAATCATTTCGTGCCTAAAATCCATTCTCGCTTACATTTTCATCTGTGATGTGCACCATACTAAATACCTTGAAAACCTTCATTAAACACCAAAATATTTAAATACTTGCCTTAAACTCTGTATCCTGAAAATCATAAACCTGTTGCAAAAAATTTTTCTTCATTTTAGGCCACCTGCGGAAAAGATCCAACGCTCTACACCGAAAACGAGAAGAAGTAGTAAGGTGAATACTGCTTGTAGTTTTGTTTGGTTAAGCAGCATCAATTCTTTGAACGTTTTTTTACTTGTTAGCTAGGTTTTTTTACATGATAACTAATAAAAATGTTGATACTACCCTGCTCCTTTCTGAAGCTTCTGAAAACGTTTTATTGAGGATAGTACAATTTAAGGTTAAAGTGATGGGAATAGCCTTATGGCTAGATCACTCAACCCTTGTTCATGGGGTCATGGGTTCTAGCCCATCTCTGCACATGTTTTTTCAAGTATGAAAGACTTTCTCAGCTTTCAGCAATTGCAGAAAAGGAATCTTAAGGTTTGGTTAGATTAACAGGAAGGACCAGGCTAGCACTGCTTAGATTAGTCTTTCTATTCAGTGCACTCTTTATGTTTTAGATAAACAATACATTATGCTTATAAAAATCAGCTAGATCTTGAACCTATTTAGTTTTCATCGATTTTGAAAATGAAGAAATGTTTATTTTTCTAATGCTTTCTACTTTTGATGGATTTCATTCTGTTTTCAGCTTTTCCTGCCCCAAAAGCCATGGTAAGTTGGAATATTCTTACCATTCTCAAGTTCTGTACCAATCAAAGACTGTTTTTAGTTGGAATGGTTTATTATTACCAAATTGGCTTCGTTCCGGTTTTTAATCTAGACATTATTATCAACCCAAAACAAAATAGGCCAGGAAAGTTTGGCCATTTATTGAATCAGGATTATTTCAATAGGAAAAGGAAACCACCTCGTATCTTTTGCTGAGGGGCAAATTATTTCAATTAAACTCTATATGAGATTCTTAAAGATTTTTAAAGATTTTTGGGATTTCTTAAAGGTTTTTCAGATTTTCAAAGATTTTTAAAGACTTTTAGCCAAAAGTGTACGAGATTTTTCCGATCGATTTGCCCCTCGTCTTTTGCATCTTGTTTCATTTAGCTCGGAAATTTGTAAATGATTGTAGAAATTCTCATAGTATTAGAAATATAAAACATCTTCAATTTTCATTTTAGGTCATCAGCTCACAGTAACAATACATCCCGAGGTATGGCATAAAAATACACACACACACAAATATAATTCATATTCCGGCCGTTTTCCCTCTTGCAGGTGCTGACCGGTCCATGCATTTGTCTCCAGACAAAACCATGATTTTGGAAATGGAGCAAAATTGTATGGCTGGATGTCCTTCCAGACATTAACCCTTTATTCAGCCGTTTCGCAGGGATACGGTGGATGAATTCTAATCCCCAACCACAGAGTATTGGCATAACCATACATAACAAGAATAAAAATCTGATCTTTTGCGAAATAACATGAAATTTTCTCTGAAACAACAACAAAAGTTTTGAATTATTCTTTCATTCTTTTTCCTGTATTCACTTTATAAACAAGATTGATAAATCGTAAATAAAAGATGCCAATTATTTAGCTAGGTTGTCGCAGCTCAAGGTTTTTCCGTGTTATAAGATAGGTCTTGGTCTAACAAAATCTTTAAAGAATCTCTGAATAAAAAGGATGTTTGGTAAGTGAATGAATGTTAGGGGTTCTGCTGCAGATAGACGAGATGCAGGTAAGAAAAGCCAAGATGAACAGAGCTAAAGTGCAAGGTATTCTAATCTACTGTGTTGTGACGGCTTTTTAGAAAGGCCACATTCACAGAATGAATCTGATTCTGAACTTGAATATGTATTTCTTTGTTTTCAGGATATCGAAGCTCATTATTATTGCCTCAGACTGTTACTGACTACATCATTTATGCAGGTTTGTATGTTTTTGTTTTTTTTGTAGATTTATATCTTGGTCACTCTTGAGAACTACCCATTTTATGTAAGCCACTCTAGATAATTTAAGTATAGGATACTCGTAATAACTGTACCGTAGCAGTAGCCATAACAGTACCTGTATTTAAGGTAGTTTTGGTACACAAAATGAAAAGAGAATCAATTTGTTTGAACGGAAAACAACCCAAGTCGGTTTCAAACCCACTGCCACTGATTAGGCACACCAATAGACCCCTTTCACAATGACGTAGAAAGTGTTTGAAAGTGAGGCAAGAGATGTGATTCCCTGCTGAGCAAGAATTTTTCATCATATCATTTTGCTAACAGCACAACTACAAAACAACTCCATGCGTTTCTAGGAGCAATGCACGCCTTTGAGATTTGGATCCACATGATATCGAGGATAGTGATGTTCCTAGATGTATTTCAAAAGAATTGACGTCATTGTGAAAGTGGTCTATTGTTCACTAATAACTAAGCATTGATGGGGCTGCGATGGTCATCCTGATGGTTTGGAAAGTCGTTGCCTTTAGGCAGGTCTGTTGTAGTTAGTAGCGAAAGACTCCGAATGGGTCGTCTCTACATTTAATGGTTGATGTTGCAATATGTGTTGGGGCTCAGGTTAGTCGATCAACTGTTAGCTCAGGGGTAGAGCACTGATCAGTGCAATTGTCGTGGGTTTGAATCGTACTCGAGTCAGTTTTTTATTCTCACCAACTAATTTAAATAATTTATTTTCCAAATCCCGCTTTTTCCCCAGAAAAAAGAATTGCCCAACTATCTTGTATCAGCACTTGGCTATATCATGTTGGTATACTTTATTTTGGTTCACCCGGTAGTTTTTGCTAACATTTCACACCGACTAACTAGATCTGTTTGTCTTTCAGCACGGACGATTCTGAAAGTGCCAACCTTCCTTCATCACATTCTTGTATTGTTCAGATTCACTTGCAAAAATACGCTCGATGCCTTCACTGAAAAGTGAGTTGTTTACCTCTTTCCCATCTACTCCAGTCTTTCTTTAATTCCTACTCCATTCCTCACTTAGTCCATAAAAGGGCTCTATCAGACAAACAAAATTATGGAAACTTTAGAAACGTGCTGTTTTGATGTTTAGATTATTATGTTTTATTTTGAGAAAGAAGAAGCTATGATATTTAACAAGGCAGGTTATTTATTTGTCCCTTCTAATTTAGCTAAATGCTTCCTCCCTGAGTTCGATTTTCAATCAATTAAGATGGCTATTAAAGGGGAAGTTCGGTCAAAAAAAATATTCAGCAATTTCGCTGTAAATGTGTTCTAAAGTCGTTGTAGGATACAATTTCAACTCTTACCTTGCTCCCGGTGTCGGTAATCCACTAATATCCGTCGCGAAAAGTCGCATGATTTTAGGCCGCCATTCTCGAAAATCTGAGCAAGAATGTTGTTGCTGTTTTTGACGTCATCACGGTCAAAAGAAAAAATCATGGGGTGAAACGCGTATTGCGGACAACACTTCTTATCATAATTCTGAATCTTTCTTTGATTTTGTGACACAATATAATGTGTTAAAAATATATTTTATTACTAGAAATAGATTAAAAACTGCAATATTAATAGAAATTACTCAAACTTCAACACAAAATCGCTGAAAAAGTTGTGAAACTTCGAACGAATTTAAACAAATAAGTAGCGATGAAAAAAGTGGTGATGAAGAATAATTAGAAGTTCATAATAACAGAGAATGTCAATTGGAAACCTCGAATTGTTCGTCGCAACAATGTATATGGGCAATACATTTACCGCAGGATTCATTAACTGATGTCCCTTTGAATTATAAATTTACAATAAAACATTTCACTTGTCGACAAAATATAATACAAAACGACTATGATATAGGGTATCTAATAAAAATCAAGCAGATAACTTTTCCAGTTCGAAAACAGGGAATGGTATAGGATGTTCAAGCAGTATAGGAATGTTTGTAATTAATCTACTCTGTGGTCTCTAATAGACGGGGGGGTTGGAATAGTAGGAGAGGTTGGAAAAATCTCAAAATAATTGATACGGAGGGGGGCTGGAATAAGAATCTCCTGGGTGGAAAATTTTCAGAAAATTGTTAAAATGGGAACGTCTGTGAGAGACAGAATGTAGCGACAATGAGACTTTAAAGACATAGTGCAATAACTTTACTGATTTAACTTCTCAATCTCATAGATTTTTGTAGTGAAACTCTTGTTTTGCTTGTGACTCGTTACCAGAATTAATTAAAAGGGGGGCTGGAATAAGAATGTCCTGGGTGGAAAATTTTCAGAAGATTAATAGGCGAAGGGCACGTCTATTAGAGACTAGAGAGTATTTGTTATAAGTGGTCATTCAATTTCCCCTAAGATTGTTTAACGCCGTTTCAAGGACTGGTCTTGTCAAGTAGACCAAACTGAAATTTCCCCAGCATCTAAGTACTGTATTGGCTAAGGCTAGAATCAAATCTCCCGCAGTGGAGAATATGGGGCTAAACCAAGAAAACAAGAAAACCCTTTTCAGATAACAAACTCCGGGATTCCACCTACAGTAAAGAACATTGTTGACTTACAAGTATTTTTCATAATGGTTGTGGTTGGGGGGAGGCTCAATAATTAGCCCACATCGTTTCCCTTTACTTTTGCCTAATGGTACTTTACTTTTACTCCTATTGTTTTTCTCAGTCCAGATCAAAACATTCTCATGTCTGTATATTTCTACCTAAAAAATAGGATTGGTTGCCCCTCAAACTTTCTTATATATATTAATGTAAGGCAATTAAATAAATAATAATGTAAACTGCTTCTCCTTTGAAGATAGGTTTCTTCAATTTTGTTGGTTTCTTGGCAGCAAAGACTCTTGGTATATGTCTCCATTGCTTCGCATTTCTACCCCAAACACACCATTCATCATTACCATCCTTTCGTTCTCAAGCTCTTCTTCTTCGTCACAATTCAGGGAGTTTTCGCTATCCAGGGAATCTTCGCCATACATTTTCTTTTAATTTTCTCACTGGTTCCGTATCCAAAGTTTTCGAACGAATTTAACTTATAAAGAACTTCTTATTATTCTTAATTGCCACTTTCTTAGTCGCTACTAATTTGTTCAAATTCGTTCGAGGTTTCACTACTTTATTCAGCCATTTTGTGTTGAAGTTTGAGTAATTTCTATTGATATTGCAGTTTTTAATCTATTTCTAGTATTCACTCTGAAGATGGTCGTTTGTTTGTACGGCCGAATATATAGTATTGGGAAAAAAATTTAACATCGTCTTTTCCTGAATGAAAATGAAGCTTCTGGTGATATTATTCATAATAAAATATATCTTTAACACATTTCATGGTGTCACAAAATCAAAGAAAGATTCAGAATTATGATATGAAGTGTTGTCCGCAATACGCGTTACACCCCATGATTTTTTCTTTTGACCGTGATGACGTCAAAAACAGCAACAACATTCTTGCTCAGATTTTCGAGAATGGCGGCCTAAAATCATGCGACTTTTCGCGACGGATATTAGTGGATTACCGACACCGGGAGCAAGGTAAGAGCTAAAATTGTATCCTATAACGACTTTAGAACACATTTACAAGGAAATTGGAGAATATTTTTTTTGACCGAACTTCCCCTTTAAGAAGTCGTTTATTATCTTCAAATTTTATCTTATCCTTCAGAGTCGTTTATTATCTTCAATTCATTTTCCAAGGTATCTGTCATACAAAGTTTCGTTGGCAACCCAAGAAGATCAACTTGTTGTCTACATTCACTTGTTGAGAGGTTAGTGGTAGTACACTATTTATTCGAGTAAATTTACTTTCATCCATGCAATGGTTTGGGTTAGAATCCCATGTCTCCTGTCCTATATCTTTATTCTGGTCCAGATTTTACGCAAGGCCCCTTTTTACCAACAACGAATTAGGCTTCGTTTGTTGTTCAAACATATGAATAAGCGTTAAAAAACCCAGACTCTAGAAACCGAGTAGCCTTTATCTGGTTGAACGAGATTGAGCACAAGGGAACAAGGTTATATTCACCAAACGAGCCGACGTGTTTCATCTCTGTGTGGTTCCTGGCAAAACAGCTGAATAATTAAAATGTTTGGAGATATTTCAAGATTTGATGAGTCGTGTGATAAAAGGCCTAATAAATACTTAATATCAAAGATCTTTATATCTGTTTTGCACGAGCGTAATATCCCGTGTGAAGTAAAATCCACTTGATATGTCTGGATCTATTCTTTCAATCATTTGTAAGAACAAAACATGCCGATAAAATTTATTGGCATTGTTCCAGTTTTTCAAAGCCTTGCTTTGGTTTTTCGAAAAATTGAAATCTATAGGATCATGTGTTTCGTTTTTGTCAAATTGGGAATTTCGAATACAAAAAAGTATTTAATGTCTGAATTTTTTCCATTCTTGCTTGATCACATTAGATGTCTTGTGTTTGGAAATTGGTTGGATGATACATTTTCTGGTTTCTTTAAAGATTGGGTTGAAAACTATTTTGTTACTTGGAAGGATTAGGGTTGAAAAATATATATGTTATAAAATAACTTGGCAAAAATTGTGCCCAAATTACTAGAAATCAGAAACACATATTTCATGTTTGGGTAAGACTTTTGACTTTTTTTTGGTTGGAATGGTTGGTTAATTACCTTCTTGATTCGTGCTGGGTAAATGCAAAAAAATCAAAATCGTTTTATTTCTCTTCAGTACCAGCTTAGACCCCAACCTACACGATGAAAAGTATTCGGATCCAAAAGTGTCCGGGTAGTTTTAGGTCAGATCCCAAAGCGTTTACACAGTTGGATCCAAGAGTATCCGTGTTTACACGAGACCTCTACGGGATTAGAACCGTGCTTGATTGCTTTCGAAAGCGATCCCAGAAGTGTGCGAATAGCGGATCCAAAATGATACAGATCCAACAGGTCCCGTGTAAACTTAAGGCCTATCCGTGTACTTTTCTTTCCGGATAGTTTTGGATCTGATTCTGTGTAAACAGGGTCCTAAGGCATGATTAATGTACGGTCCCTTAATTGACACGAAATTATGATAATTTGTTGAATCCGTTTTTTATTCAAACTTGCTTCTCTTTTTGTAGATGCTATATTTTTCGACATGGATCAACCGAGAACAGACACCGACAAGCTTGCTAGAAGGGATGAAACTCTATCAAAAATGCTTCAATTTTTGCCAGGTATTTTTGTTACTTGAATTCTGAAGATTATAAAAGTTTGTCATAAACAAAATAAGCTGAAAGCTCGGTCATTGTTTTGTTGTATTTATTGTTTTATATCTTGTTTTCTTTGTTATTGTATTTGTTGTTGTATTTGTTGTTTTATGCTCGTACTGGATCATTGATTTGTTGTCTTTTTTCTTTCCAGAGCCAGTGCAGAAGATCATTGGGATGGAGAGTCATGAAAATGCGATTCGTCTTCTCTTCGAGATATTTCAACACCCGAAACTCAACAAACAGGTAATCATGCTACCTAGCTACGCTTTGGCAGCCTTCACATCATAGGCTGTCAATACGAATACACTTTGATCTACAACACTTTGATCCAGCTAACTGTAAAGCTTTTATTTTTCTATGAAAACGGACTAGGCCTGATTTGCTGTGGATCCAAAACCGTATAAACTCCTTTAACTGCAATGGCATCGTTGTGTTTCTTGAATTTACAAAGCTGAACCAATGTATGCTATTTGATTCATCTACGCATCAAGTCGAGGCTAGTTCTAAGCTGCCATCAATATGAGATTCGTAGTGAAGTATCTTTATGGGGTAATGTGAAGACAAGGCCTAATTTCGTGTACATGTTTTGTTGCATTTTCTTGCAGTTACTTTACACTCTGTTCGACGAATTACTGTACGAAATGTTTCCTGATCTCGCAAAGCAGGTAATATCTCAACGAATCAAATCCTTTTGCTTTTCATTATGCTTGGGTGGAGTACCATATCGATAGAATTGGAAAATTTAATGTAATCGTATAAACTATACTAATTTGTAGAAAATCAGTGAGAAAGTGCAGTTTCACCAAAAGTAAATAGATAAAGGGAAATTCTTGTTTCTTTTCAACCAATTAGTATTTAATGTTTTCCCATCATCATGTATTGGGCACCATTTTCTACAATCGAATATATGTAGTATATGCTACTGTGTATCAGAGGTTGGAAAATTAGTGAACCTTCTTCTGGATAAAAAGTCTAATACCTAAATCCTTCTTCATGGCTTACTTTCAAATTCAAAATAACTGCCTATTAGAAGTAGAAAACCTCCTACTTCATTTTTAGACGGGTATCATGGTTGTGGAAGATATCGTTTAGAATTCCAAGTTGTTTGCTTTCTTTAGAGATGAGATGCACTACCTAGACCCTGCTGTGTTTATAACTCGATATAAAACACCTAAAGCCTGTGGTAAATGAATTCATCGAAGTTCGCTTTCAAGAATATCATCTGTAAAATTCGAAAAATTTGAGAATTTGCTTCACCCATAAATGAAAATACTATGTGTGGGTGCAGACTTGTTGGAGTGTTAATTCGAAAAAAGTGGAGATTTTGAGAGGGATATTACCCCCTTCCCTTTATTAGGGCCTTAAGAAATTACCATAAGGCCAGTTTAAGTATCCTAATCTTCCTGTCTTCTTGCCGGAGCTTCATATTAAACATGTTAGTTTCGCTATATTGATCCATATTCACAATGATTAAGTGGACTGGATTATGAACATTATTATGATTATGATTATGAAAATTTTACTCTTTTTAGGATCCGTCTCAAGACAGCAGTGAAAACAACCAACGAACTGATCAAAATTGATTGACTTTGGAAATGTAAATATTACAGATATTTCTATTCGATTTACGTAGAACTAAATTCATACAGATGATGATCTTCAGGCCTGTTATCTTTGGAAATAAAGCGTAGCAGGTTTCGCCTTCCTTTCATCTAATTAAAGAGAGTTCGAATCTTATCTTACAGCAACCTACCTAGCTCCGAACTTTAATTAAAAGTCGCTTTCGAGTTCGGAGTAAACAGGCCAGTCAGAAAATCTCCCGATTCCCAATAAACTTGAGGTTTGGAATGATGGGTTGTGTTGACGATTCCCCCTTATTGCTCATACATTTGCCTCCTTGAAGGTACGAACTGCAGATTTTGACATTATAAAGCTTTTCGTCTGACACTTTGGCAAATCAAATCAGGTGAATAATTGGTGGTATTGCAAGAAACAACCGATTATCACCGTTCGTCCAGTGAGACGAGCATTATATGATCATCTGAAGAGTTCTAATAAGAAAACTAAATCCTTGTATGCATGTTTTGGATAAAGACAGATTCCAAAATTGCGAAATGAAATTTACTTTGTTATTGAATTACGCCCTTCGCTATCCTGAAGTGTGCAACTCCACTCACAACACCCTCACAGCTAGCTTAAGTCCCTGTAATATCATGACCACGATAACGGTCGCTTTATCAAAATGCATCTCAATAACACGAACTTTTTATTGTTATTCTCCCCATATCTTTTGAAAATATAAACTGCTAGTTCATGACTTGCTTCTACAACAAATAATAAAAACTAAAATAGATAGAATTATTCTCTGTTGATTTTTGAAACTTCAAATTAACTTATTTCAGAAGGACGCAAAATATACTGAGATTGTTATGAACATTTGATGAATTATCGATGAAGGCACATCAAAACTTGAGTCATTCATTCTATATTTATCGTGAAGTTATTAACATATTTTTCACCGTCTTTTTATTACATATAGGGTGGTTGAATTTGTCTCATGGTTGACAGGTATGTTTTTGGATTCGGTAGATTGTCGCTCAATAACATCCCTCTAGCTCCTCTGACTCGTTATTTCAATCATTCAACCATGTCATCGTTAAGGTCCACATCAGCTTCATGCTTCCACACCCAGAACCTGCGTTAACAAATAAATCTGCTTGCTGCTTGCTTATTGTTTCCATGTTTGGTATGCCCTCTTAAGGAGCAGTGCCAATTTCTAGGTGCCATTCGTTGCCTTCTAAGGTTTATTAGGTGCGTGTTAGTTTCCATATATTTAAAGCAGTTAGTCTCCAGACTAGTTTCAGTATATTATATTAGAGTAACCTGCCAGTTACGTAATTCTGAGTTGGAATATTCGTCAATAAAATGTCGATGAAATATCAAGTTCAACCAATTTTGTAAGGAACATCGTGATATTTCGTCAAACCATTTCCTACAGCTACCCTTCCAAGAAGGGGGCAACTAGCACCCCCTTTTTAAGGTTCGCTCACCTTGCCTTCCCATCAACACCTCTCTATGCTCTACTGTAGCATCAATTCGACGAGGGTTCGAAACCAGCGTAGGAATAGATTTTGAGAGTTGTCTTGTAGGGAGTCATTTTCAAGTTTGAATGTTTGGGGAGTATGATAGAGCCTCGCGTACTACAATCGGGGACAAAATTAATGAAATACCCTAAAAATTTTGTTAATAATTGCTTTGAGCCCCCTTCCCCCCAGTCAATGTTGTGTGATGAAGATGTATCATCTTAAGTTTTAAGTTCAAGATTCCCAGCATTGATTGGGGGGTGGGGACAATTATATTTTTATCAATTTCTTAAGGTGTTTCATTATATTTCGTCCGTGTTTGTAGAACCCACTAGATTTAAAAGCATAAACAAGCTAGAACCTCAAGCTTCAAAAACATGAACTCATTCACTTACTCACTTTACGTCAGAGGTAATCATAACGAGTCTTCATGCATTAGATGCAGATAATGTACAGATGTAGAAAATCTAGGAAAATTAATTAAAACGCACAGAGCAGTGTACTAAAATCTTAATTAGAATTCTCGCTATAAAGTCGAGTAGTTTCCCATTAAATTAAACAACCGACCACAATCGATCTTATCTCCGATAGAGAAGCACTGGTTTTCACAGACGACAATATTAAAACCACTTAATTCTAAAAACAATTTAAGATTTCATGACTTCTCCACACAACATTGAATAGTCTCCCGCAGTCACATTCAAGCATACTCTCTTTGTGTTTGATTAGGATAGAGATGGTCCGATAGGAAAGCTGGATGCCACACCGGGTGAATTCATGTGTTTATTCGCAGGTGAATACGATAGATCATTAAGGCTATACACTAACATGTTGTTGGTTGGTTTAGATTCAACATTCAACTGCTTACAAAGAAGGGTTTATTCATGCCGTGTTCCTTTCTGATAGGCTCGCTTCTTTATTCACAATTTTGCTAATTTTGGCCTGCAACTTTATTTCTGTTTGAAACGATAGCGGTGGAAATGAATCAATCTGAAGACATAGTTTGTTTACGTTTGGATAAGGGCACAATGCTGCGTAATCCAGAGGGCTTATAGTTATAACTGCATGTAAAAGTAGATTTCTGCGCATTGAAATTATAAAAGAAACACTAGCTTACGAAACTTAATTAACTATGGCTAACAATTATTTTCATTTAAAATTGCTTAGGCATTCATGTGGGAGTGGCAGGCAAAATTGCAACAAGCGAGTATATCTACACAACTCTGATTAACTCCCTAGAATTATAGGGGGTCGTGAAGGGGTGAATGGGGAACTGGGGTTTCCTTTATATTAACTGGAAAATGGGATTGGACTTCTTGGGATTGGTATTTAGAAACGAAAAGGTAAATTGGGAATAGAATTGTTAAACATGTCAATATAAGGGACTTCTCTATTTTCCTTATTAGAATTGGGATTTTTTGACCATTCCAGCGATAGGAATTACGATCAGTAGCCCCCTACAGGACCCTCTCGTCATAACGTAGTGAGTTTCTTTTTGTAACGACCCAAAGACCATAACCTCAAATACGCACGTCGAAACTGCCTTCTGACAACAACGTAAATCAGAAAGTTTGCTGCCGGGCAGGTTATCACCAGACACAGGGCTATGCTCACTATCCAGGGTGCGACATATGACGTCATGTAATACATATTCACCACTTCAATCACAGCTATCGGCACATTAAGCAGGATGTACATGCCGACTACCAGTCCTAGCATCTTGACAGCCTTGAATTCTTTAATCCACTTGACTTTCTTCGCCTTCTCCTTATTTTTCTGCCTGGAGAAGGCGAATTTCGAAATGCTTTCAATCAGTGTTAGTTTTCCGTTTTTGGTGAGCGCCTGGCCTGAAGAAAAGTACCGAACGAGACTTCTCCTGATTGACTGCTCGCGTTCGAGTTTGTCTGCAGTGCTGTCATCTACACATGTGCTCATTGTTGATGCCGATGCTAGGTGTTTATCGAAACAGATGTCGTTATTTTCTTCAGCTAAATCAGTGCTTTTTATTACGTGGATATGCCCTGCACTTGCTGTATCTTTCTGTACTGTCCCAATACCCTTATCATTATGCGAACACCCCAAATTTTTAATCCTTGCCTGTTGTTCTTTAGTAGGCCTGTTTCCCAAACTGTGGGACCTGCCATCTTTGATTCCCTTCCCAGCATGCGTCTGCACTGCAACAACCGCCTTCCCGGCATGCTTCTGTCCGCCATCAACCTCATTTGAGTCACTAAAACATGGCTGGGTAATTTCAATATCGTGAGCAGTATCTTCCTTGATGTTTCTATTCATTGACCGGTTTACCATACTAGGTTCATTTCCAAAGCTGTGGAAAATCTTGTTTTCTATGCCTTTTACTGTTGCATCCCGTTCCCTAACGTTCTCATTTGAATCAAAACATTTGCGACTAGATTCGGAGTTTTTATCTGTTGATTGTGCAGCTTTCAAACAATAGCAGTTTGGAGTTTCTTTCATAACTCGACCATGAGAAGGACCATCCTCGCCATCTTTCAAAACCAGCGGGGCTGAAGAGCTCGACAATGCTCTTCTTCTCCACTGAGTAAGACCAAGCCCAACATCAGACAATAGTTTCCCTCTCGGTACCCTATGTTCGTCTGCCTCAAAAACATCGTCTAAATCCTCCGCTGGTTCATCGCCGTTTGAATTCCCAAGATCCTTTTGCAAGTTGTAATTTTTGTACAATATCTGCCTAATGGCATTGAGGTCTTCGTCCTCTAAATCCTTTCCTTCGTCGATAATCTGCCCTGATATTTGGAAAGGCGCGATTAGGCCGCCTGTGTTAGATATCTTCCTCTGCCAACCGTCCATAGGCCTATGGCGGTCATACTGAACGGCAATCTCGATGGCGTGCCTTCTTGCCACCACTATGATCTTGCTGTACATGACGATGAATATCAGCGGTGGCAGGAATTCTGTAATAGTCACCATAAACACAAGATAGCCATTAGACATGACGACTTTATATTGACAGATAGGGATGTCCTCTGCTGTATCTGTCAGTGGTAGTCTAGTCATATACGGAATCAATGCTATCGCCAATGCCATGCCCCAAAACAAGAGCACCCAAGTGAGGATTTTCGTCGATATATAGTGCGTGCCGTAATGTAGCGGTTTGCAAATGAAGATGTACCGATCGATTGCGATTAGAAGTATAGCGAAGACGGAGGCAGTGAAGAAAAATATTGTGAAAAATAAGTAGGCTTTGCATAATATACCATTCTTGTTGAAGAGAGTTGCGATTCTCATTGGTATCGAGAGAGTCATTAGGATACTAGCGACTGCCAGATTGAGGATGTAATAATGCGTCGTGTTTTGCAGTTCTCGGTAGCGGATGATGACGATGATTGTTGACAAATTCCCCACGAAGCCGATGATGAAGACGATGCTGATGTAGGCCGTTATGATTTCATTCGGGATCGTCGTCATTTCGTTCTGAGAATTATTCCACTTTGTAACTTTTGATATTTCGCAAGTTGGAAGTTTGGAGCAATCTTTTCCGGTTATGTTTCAATGTTTCCACGTGCTGTATGAGATGAGATAGAATTCTGTTGATCGTGAGTTGAACTAGCTGTTGACAACAAATACCGTATCTGGCTTGATCTGGTGTAAACCTCTAAGAATTCTTCAACAGTATAACTTGTAATATTCTTATTGTTGGATGTTTGAAGGAATCTTTTCCGGCTATGCTTCAATGTTTCCACGTGCAGTAAGAAATAAGTTAGAATTCTGTGGTCCATGATTTCGTCTATCGTAAACTACATGTTGATAACAAATACACGTTGCTGGTATAACCTCTCCTTTCTGCGAATTATTTCACTTTGTAACTTGTAATATCTCTGATGTGTAAATATTAATATTGGAAATTATTGCTTGATATTACAATTTGGTTTGGAATATTTTTCAATACATCACTTCAAGATGAACTTTCATATCAGATAAGATAGACGACAGAATTCTATCAAATGATCGATTCTTATCTGTTAATTCTAATTCTAATATCTGAAAACTTAATTTCATTTTCCGTATGATAATCGATGATAAGTTATCTGCGTCGCATGACCTCCGTGATGTGAGCAATTTATTAAAACTTCCCCAACTCTTGATGCTTCTCTCGATTTAATTCGACGCAGATTTATTACTTCTGCGTTGCTTCAGGAATGCTCTTAGATGATTTAAATTGTACTCGCCTCTTCATTACAATGTCAAGAAAACATATTGCTGAAATCATTTTTATATCTTTTATAAAGCTTTAAGTTGTGGGGCTTTTGCTGGAGGGCCTAAGAAAAGCCCTTCGCCATAAACATAAGCATCGTTACATACTTGCTTCTTCTTCCAAAATGCCTGCTAAGAAATGTCATTGCTTGAAATTGGTTTTAAACATGTTTTCATTCGTACGTATGCTGTCTGCACTACCTTTAGGTTAATAGCCAACATTTATCACTTTCTTGGTCTGGTGTGAGCGCTGTCATTATCTTCCTCGAGTATCGCTTCGCTTCTTCATAGAAAATGCTGAAGAGCGTCTGTAACAATACACTTCTCGGCAATGTCTTCTCTGCGAGTGTTCGATACGATCCGAGGTGCAATTTTAATATTAATGCGTGTTGTTTGAGTCGGTCCTGCAGCTGTATGCAACCAGATCAGCTGTTTTTTCTGTGTACGAGTTTCTCAATACGTCAACCTGTCCCGTCGGAAATCATTTAAAGCAACATTCATCAACGATAAATACAATTTTTTTCAACAAGCAACTGTACGTTCGGTCTACACCCGCTCTGTTCAGGCCCGTAGGAAGCGGGGGGGCAGGGGGGGCATTTGCCCCCCCAATAATCCTAAAATTCAATTGTTCACAGCATGGTCCCTGGTCTACCTTTTGTTCTCTAACAATGGTTGCCCCCCCAATAATTCTACCCAAGCTACAGCGCTGGCTCTGTTGCTTGACATTTTGCTAGAAATAACAGACTAGCTTCCCACCCCAACCTCAAAAACTCATTTATTTGCATGCCCCTGGCAAGAAGACGCTGCTATCCTCGCCATAAGATCTTGAGACACAATGTCGAGTTTAGCATTATCTTAAACATGGAGCTATGAAGCTGTAAGATGATGTTGGAGCTCCCCCTCCCCCTGAACCAATGTTGATATTAGGTCTGGGTGTTACCGGAAGATGTTGCGGATGCATTTCCACACCAAAGCAACATCTGAAACAACATTGTTTAGGAGTGGATGAGGGTCTTTCTTCGACAATTTGTATATAGCTATTGATTGGCAATCAAGCACTGTCTCATACCTTTTAGCAAGGATTGTGCTAAAGCAATAATACCCTGCAGTAAGTGCTTTTCAGACAGTCAGGCTCCTCATGAAATGCCTTCTAACAGAAATATTTCCTCAATCCAAGCCTTTTGGACTTGTTGCCTAATAAAAAAAGTGTACCTTCGGCAACTTCCAAGAACATTGGTTATTAGTTTTGTGAGATGTCTTCTCGACTGAATTGATTTGTATATACGATTTCCAGGTAACGAGATATTTCACTCAGCGAGTGATGAATTATTTATGTTCTTCAGCCTATTACTGCTAAAAACAACGTTTATTACATTTATCATTGAAAAACTGAGGGTAGAGATCATGGAAATTTGTAGTAAATATTCTTCAATATTTCGATCTAGCCTTTGCAATAAATTTGGAACATTGCCATTTGATAGGAGACTGATCTCTCCAGAATCCTTACCTTACCAAATATCATAGGCTTGTCATCATAAGTACAGTGAGTACTTATTTCTGCAATGTCATTCTACAACTACAAAAGATCTATTAAGCCCCCCTCTCTGTTAAGCCCCCCTCTCTATTAAGTCCTCCCTCTCTGTTAAGCCCCCCCCATTTTCATACCAGAAAGACTACAGAGTAAATTGAAATGGTTAATTGATAGTCCATGATGTATTTCGTCGTAGTATTGCTTGTTTATAACTTCATGTGCTGGAGATGCGTTTTTGGATGTTAACTAGAAAAGTAAAGGTAAATAGATACGATTTTTGTATCCTTGATTTTGATTTTACAAATACCCTCTCCCTATCAAGCTCACCCTCTACTCTCTGTGACTCAAAAGTTTCATGTAATTACGGTCATCAGACAGACTATACTTATCCCTATAGCATTGCGTTGTGTATATCTTCATCACAGAACTCGTGAACGAAGAGCGATATAGATAAGAGGCAAGAAAGGAGACTAACTCAAAGTTTCATGCTCTACCAAACATCAGACAGACCACATGATTATATCTTTATATAGACAGACTACAGTCATTCTAACATATCCTTCATTATTTGCTCCATCACTACACGTTTTACGCTACGGTTTGAATAAGTAACTGTAGGAGATATCCACCACGTTACTTTACAGGTCCTCATTTCAAAGCTACACTTGTTTATATACTTGCAACTTATCACCTATCAAGATATACATTATTCTAAATTTGAGCTGGTCATTCAGGTTCATTTCGATACAGGGCCTTGATTGATAACCTTTAAAATATGAAATCTTATTATCATTATTATGAACCGAGTCGATATCTTCGAACTATCGTCATTAATAACATAAATAGTGTTTTTCAAGTTTGTAAAAAGCCTGTCAAATTGGGAGGGAATCTACGCATGTGCGAAGTATAATCACGTACGTCTGCGCATGTGCGAAGTGCAATTACGTACGTCTACGCATGTGCGAAATGCAATCACGTACATCTGTAGGTAGACAATCAAATAAAGCCATACTCCTTGATTTCCTGGCGTCAAGAAAGGAAAACAAAATAGATAAGGATATTTAAAGTGAATAGAAATTGATAGATCGACTAGCGACTTTACAAAGACTCATGAGAAACGCCCATCAGCCTATATTTTCCATCAACAAACGATAAAACTACAGTTAAATGAATTCAATTTATTATCTTGGCAGTGTAAGCTTTAATAAAGGTGTCAATTCCCTTTCCACTTAAGTTAGAATAACATCGACTGTTTTAGGAATCATTAGGTAATTACATCACACATGTTGTAGGTGTTGCCTTATTTTCCTGTTTTTCATGACGTTTGTAAGCCTTGGCGTACAATAATATCATCAAGCATAACAAAAGGGGATGGGTGGTTGTACAAAGACACATTCAGCATGACGTAATTCTTGAGCAACACCTCACACGAATCTGTTATCCCTGCCAGATCCTTCACAATGAACAAACGAGCAAGAGCAGATGTTAATCTTGTTGTTAGCTAGGAAGGCAAAGACGGCTAACGATTGCATAAGAGGTTCTTTGTATGTGTTTCCCGTTTCCGAGCATAATCGCCCGTTCTTGATCACTCGTCCTCGATTCACGCTGCAAGGAAACAAAACAACTTAAACTAGTTCCTCAATTTCCTATTATTCCGAAAGATTCACTGTTCCCGTTCGCACTTTCTTACAAACGCAAAAAACTGTTTGCCACTGTTTCAATAGAAAGGGGGTACATCGCAACTAGAAGTAGGTTGACTGATAAATATTCTAGCATATGTAAATAGTGAGGCCTGGTTAAAAGCATTTTTTAAGTGTTTTTGATTAGTTTCAACACGAATGGTTATTTCGATGATTGGATTGCTGGTTATTTTCTGATTAGTACGTCGTTAATAGGCCTACCTGCTAAGTGGATGGATTTCGCACAGAGTAAGGAATTTCACATCTTTTCTCGTTGATTCGCGCATGCAGTTCAGATAAGAAGAAAGGCCAAAAACGTAAAATCAAAATATGGGATTAAACACTAGTATGAATATGGATCAAATCGTACACAGATCCACGCTCAAGGGAGGCAATGGTTCCTGTGTGGGTAATGTTATGACAAACACAGGGTTCATACAGGAATGCTGTCCAGTGAGAAATTTTGGCTATAATAGCCTTAGAAAATGCATAAAAACACCCTGCACATTCTCTATTGGAAAAGATTGGAGAAAACCCAGGGTTTTTGGTCAAAATTGGCCAAAAATGTATGGTTCCGAATAGGCTTTTAATACACCCAGTAATGTTCAAAGAGCAATGTAGGCCACAACAGTCTTAGATAACGCATCACTAAAAAAATGATCCTTCAAAATCAGTAAAACTTTTAGAAAAAGCCTGATAGTAAGCCCATGGATTTTGATCAAGATTGGCCTAGAAAGGACGGTTCTGAAGTAGGCTTTTAATCCACTCGTAGGTTATTCAAGATGCAATAATAGCCTTTACAACATGCATAGAATCCCCAAAACATTCTACTTCAAAATTAGCCTAACATTGGAAAAAGCCTGATAGTTAGCCCATGATTTTTGGTCGAGATTGGCCCAGACAAATGGTTTCAAATAGGCCAAAAGAGGCAATATATATCAAAAGAAAGTCAGCCATGCTTAATCACGGCCTGAAAGCCCCGGAGACTTTTTCTTTTTCTCATAAATTAAATTTTTACTTTACAATACTTTTTAGGCCTATTGTCAGCAGTTTTGTCCCTTATTCACAACCTGTGTTGTTTAAAACCTTAGCTCTCCCCTTTGGGACTAGATCTTCTGCGTCTGGTTTTTTTGTACATTGATTCTTTTTGTCTCTTTTTGTGGCATTTATCGATTTTATTGTCTATTTTTGTATGGCTAATTGTTTTCATCTCTCAACTGTGAATACACTGTAACTGTAACAGTTTCATATCACATTTAGGCCAAATTCAGACGTTACCTGAATGATGCACTAGGTTTAGTACGAAATATTGTGAATTGCAAATAGTCATTTTGTATCTTCTTATCTAATGAGAAATTCAAGATGAATATCTTCGGACTTAAATTCATTTTGTTTTACCTAAAGCTGTTAGCTGAAGCTGGATTCAGCATGGAAGCTTGCATGCACGCATGGCCGAGTGGACTAAGCCAAGGACTGCAGTTGGTTCCTGGTAAGGTATATGATTGCTAAGATTCATAATGTTTGGTAAATATTGTATCAAATTTACACCTTTATCATCAAGGAAGCATGCTTGGCCGAGTGGACTAAGCAAAGGGCTTTAGATGTTAGAAATTTTGGTTTTTTGAACAAAAACCATGGACTACGCATCGTGTTTTTTTCCAACTGTTGGTGATTTTATGTCCAAACTTAACTGCGTTTTGGAGCACAAAACTGTGGCTACATGACTGGAAACATTAGGATACGAAGCCATTCAAGTTTTTGACTGAAATTTGAGGGAAAGGATAAGAGATGATGGTCATATAGGGGTTCCAGGGAACAGGAGAAAATACCCAAAATCAAAAAGGGAACAAGGGAACATGAGACCAATTAAACAAGGAACAAGGGAACATTGACAGCAAGGGATCAGGAAACACAAAAGATCAATATTTCCTCTTAGAAAAACGAGGGAACATTTGCAATTTCTATAATGGAATAGAAGAACCTTTCCCCCCCCCCCTTCCCCTATATGATCCTCAGAGATTTGAAGAACGCTTCCTTTCAAGTGAAAGAACGGTTATTTCAAAGAAACATTGCCTATAGGACAGTGCTTTCACTTATAATGTTTATGGTAGGCAGCAAAATCAACAAAGGGCCCACTGGCACAAATCTTAGTAAAGTATTGGTTTTTGCAAAAAGCACAAAGGGCCCACTGAATAGGTAGAAAAATTGAGCAGTGCATTGATAGTTCATTGGGAAATATGCTTACTATCTTTGTAAGGTATTGGTTTATGTGCAAAGTATAAAGGGCCTAATGAATAAGTATACTAATTGAGCAGTGCACTGATTGATAGTTGATAAGCAAATATCCTTGCTATCTCATAAGGTATTCGTTTATGCAAAAAGCACAAAGGGCCCACTGAACAGGTAGACTAATCGAACTAGTCCATTGATAGTTGATAGGCAAATACTCTTACCATCTTCGTAAGGTAATGGTTGTTGTTAAAATGACAAAGAAGCCACTGACTAGGTAGAATAGTAGAACCAGTGAATTGATAGGTGATAGAAAAATATAATTACTATGGAAAATATTGATTAATGTGCAAATCACAAAGGACCCGATGAACAGGTAGACTTATCGAGGCATTGCATCGATAGTTTATAGATAAATACGCTTTATCTTCTGTGACAGTTCTGGGTCAATTGATGAATTATTGGATAAATGGTTTCCTCAAATAAGACTGGGGTAAGTCCATCTGAAGGTGGGTTCGAACCCACATCCCCACATTTCTTTGAGCAAGGTTCGAGTAATCCTCGAACTACTCAGCAATCCCCGTCACTCGGAGGAAAAACTTTATCAAAGAAAAACCAAAAAATAACATCAAGATTCATCGTTAATTTTTATCAAAAAATGAACAAATTAATGTTATGTAGAAAAACTACAGAATCGCGTTTAGTCCTATCTTCACTCTAAGATTGTAGGAAACTGGAGAAAACGCATTTTCTAGTTGAATTCTAACAATCAATAAAAAAACAAAACATTGAATATCAAAGGGTATAAAAAATCATTGATTTCTATCACCAATAAACGAGTGTATTAAAGAAAATTGCATTTTATAAATCTATTTCAGGATGTTGTATAGTACAGGGAATGAATAATTTTGATAAGTTTTTACACATGATCTTATCCTTTACTATCAAATCATATTAGCAATGCGAATAAACCAAACAACAAAATGACAACAAAAACATTCATTAGAAATTTGTATAAAAATTAAGCGTAAGAGATGTTCTGTAGGAGGATGAGAGTATGGTATGAAATTGATGGGCGTGAATTCAGGACAGCAAATGCAAAACAAGGCTTAGCAATCTACAGGAAAATCCCGTTGCTTTACATTTTCTTGGTTTGGTCACGGCAGCTTTTATTTTTCGCGCGAAAATGTTTTTGAAAATTGCACAGCCTCGTTTTGCATTTTGCTATAGTAATTTTAGGCCATCGCTTCCATACTTCTACCCCCCTGCGTATCATAATAAGTGAGAATCAGCATAGCAGAATTATTTACTATGTTATTTACTTAAAGTCAGTTCTTTAAGATTTGGTAGAGGCTCGTCACAATAACAACGTGTAAGCACATCTAGGGAATTACCTAAATTTGCCAGCCAATTTCAACTCTATTAGTTACCAAGATTTCTATTCATCTTGGTCTATGTAGACACATATGTAGACACTTATGTAGGCACCTATCTATGAAAACACCTATGTAGACACCTATCTATCTATACACCTATGTAGATACCTATGTAGACACTAATGAAGACACCTATGTAGATACCTATCTATTATAAACCTATGTAGATAACTATTTAGACACCTAGCTATAGATACCTATCTATGTATACACCTGTGTAGACACCCACCTTCGTATACACCCACCTATGATAAAAAAACGCTGACAAAACACAGTAAACGGTTTGTACAAAATTTATGCGTGAGACTGGACGAGTTCATATAAAATCTACGTTAAAAACTCAGGCCTCAATCTTTGAGGCATTAACCTACTGCGAAGAAGGATCAATACTGAATCCAATTGGGTGTGCTTCTGTACATCGTCTACTTCAGTAACAATTGCGGGGAAGGGTTATTTTTCACGTAAAATTCTGGAATAATTGATGGAATAATTTTTGGAATAGGAGTCAATACTTATACACTAAGCCTTGGTTTCTTTGGTGCATGGTTAACTCTAAAACCAAATAATGGTTCCCATCTGTAGTTTTTTAACAAAATTAACCGAAAACCAGTCAAACTCTTAGGAAGTTCGAGTTACTCGAAGTATCCTAGTAGTAATATCTAACTCTATAAACTTAATGTATGAATTTTAAGACTTGCCTTCCCATTGCGACTGATACACAGTTTCCAGAGTCTTTGCTGTATTTAGTAACAGTCTGCCAGCTCGCTCGTAACTGTCAATCAGACTTCTAAATGAACTGGTTTCTGTGGAATTCATTTCTTTCACGAAACTTTGTGAGATTGCACTCTTCAGTGCCGAATCTAACACCTCTTCTAAAGTCTTGATGGTTTGATCTTGGTTGTCTCGTAAAACATCGTTTCGACCTGCAAAATTAATACCATATCAATCACTATAGCATTCTGTTGCCCATAACAGCATCATAGTGCTCGATGTACGAAGGTACAGAGCGTTGTAAGAGTGTAATCTGTCTGACGATTGCGAGAGCATGAAACTTAGAGAACCAGTCTCCTTTTTTGTTTCTCATCTATCGTATCATTCAAATTCAGGGACTGTCTTGACTGTCTTGACTATCAATAATGATGACAGCTATATAAAAGTAAATAATAATAATCTCTTTATTTGCAGTTGGTTGGAAGATAGATCATGTACATATTTAACTATGTACCAACTAATTAATACCAACTATTTAGATACAAGAGAGGAAAAAAATAATGCAATATAGATCTACTCATTTATATATATTGCAGGTACATTTGTCGCCCTTCCAGGTTTTTGTGTCTTTATTGAATCTGGATACGTTTATTTACGTTTAAACATTATAAAACAATCAACAACAATGATGAAACGTTTTGTAACGACTATGGAGAAAGACTGGAAAATAAGAATCCAATTTCAGGCATGGGTTACAGGATATCGGATCGCTTTTCGCATTGGATTGGTTTCAACCGATCTCCGTCAAAATCCCACAATTTTCATTCCAGTTACACGACACCAGATTGCCATAAACCCACTTTCGATTGCAGTTAAATCAAATGAAACGTTGAAACTTACCTTCAGTTTGCGTTTCCACTGATACCAACGCCTCTCTGTCTGAAACTTGCACGCCGACCTCATTGACCGAAACAACATCAGGCAGCACATGGTTTGCAACCAACGCATCAGCTTTAAAAACCTTCTTAGGTGGAGGACTCAGACAGAAATCGTCTCTTTGGTAAGGTGACAAACTTAGTGGACTTGGGGATGAAGTGAACGGGCTCTTTGGCTCTTCTTTTATCACCACCTCGTCCTTTTGGTACACTCCATCCTTTTGGTAAACTCCATCCTTTTGGTAAACTCCATCCTTTTGGTATACTCCATCCTTTAGATACAGCCCATCCTTCGGGTACAAACTGTCTTTTGGTGGCATCCCATCTTTGGGGCACATTAATTTCCGTTTGGTTTTCGTATTTCTCGGGGTACTGCGTTTGGACTTGGCGGGTTGTGTCATGCCGATCGGCAGCAGATACCCCGTATAAGTCTCAAGATGCAGCTCTGGATGAACCAACTTGCTGATTTTACCGGGGGGTACTTTACGAACGGCTAGAATTACAGAGTTGGCCTTGACAGTTCGAGTGGTGTCCACAACCACCTCGTCTCCTTGTTGTTCTACCAGTTGGGTGCCTCGTCGTAAGTATCCGAAGATGTCTTTTGCGTAGTATTTCTCGTTGCAGACGATCATGACTGTTGAGGCTGGAGGGCAGTGGGTTTCGATTGGAAATTTCTCAAGGTATTCACCTGAAATTATCATTATCATTATCAATATAGCATTCCACAACTATGGAAGACCCCATTTCACGGAAAGCATGATGGGAATGTGTCGCCAAGCAACGCATGGCTACGGAAACTAACAACTGCAGCATAAAATCTTGACCAAAGTTACTGAATAAAACATTTAGGCCCAAAAAATTTTATCGAGGAATGTTTGCACTAATATAAGTTTCCACTTTACCTTTTGCACATCTAACGAATACTGAATCGAATAGAAATAGTTCAATCTCTTCAGTTTAGAAAATAGTAAGAGATAAATTCTAAAATAAACCATTCTTCAAACGTTTTGATAAAATCTTCTTCAATAAACTATGCAAACAATGATTGGGGAACTTACTTACTTGAAAACCTTACTACAAATAGGAATAAGTTGTTCTTTTGATTGAACGCGATGACTAATGGGTGCGTAGATTGCCTGATAAAAGTTTGAGGGCCTAAATATGTCGTAGTTGTTGGTTGCTAGTTTTCGTAGCTTTGGCGTTATGTTTCCTATGTCTCTAAATGTCCAACGGTGCGCAATGCTTCAGTTTCAAAACGAAGAAGTTCGATAGGTGCCAAGAATGGAGAGAATTGAAGAGGTTGGAAGAACATGAAGTTTGAGACAGATGGTTTAGTTAGACAGGTTATGGGTTAGGTAATGACAAAGCAAACTTACCCAAATTATACGACGTGTTATCATGTAGAACTACTGTGGGCTCTTCCACAGACTGCTGCGTCCATAAAGCCTCAAAGGCGACAGATCGATTCAGCCCTGGAAGAGTGTAGGCAGGGGAATTCGTCGAGTCTTCTTCGCTCGCCTCCACTGGAACAATCTTCTTCAAAGGCACACGGCCTGCTTTATCGGTCTGACATTCAACTGGTTTGGTTTCAGTCGACTTACTCGTCGCACATTCGAGTTTACTCAGTTTCAACACCTTTCTAAACTCCTTCTCCAACTTCAACTCGTCCGAGGCACTCAAGTAGTGATCCAGGCGATTCGTGACGCTGGCGATTCTTTTGGACGACCGTCGCCTACTGGATAGTGAATCAATATCGTTTGAAATATCACTGGTGGACGACACAGTCACTGCATCGCTCATTGCATCGCTCTCTGAAACGGAACGTTGTAAATCGTGCACACCAATCTGTTCGGAATTCGCTACTTTCTCCTTCACATTATCGAAACCGTCTTTGACTCGTGGAGGGTTATTGGATGACTTCCAGTCTGTCATGTTTCCACATGCAGCTACAATACTCTCTGCAAATCTCGCAGATATCAACCTAGTACTTGTAGAATCACTGGATTGGCTGCCTGCTTCTGAATCAGTTCGACGCAAATCTTGATTTCCACAAATGAAATCGGGCAATTTTCCTGCTGGATTCGCCACGGGGCTGCTAACAACTGGGCTGGCATTGCCAATTGAGTTTGAATTTCCAAACCCAACCGAACCAGTTTTCTGGTCAAACACTGAACGCACGACCTGATTTCCACTAATAGATCCGGCAGAAATCATCTTTTCATTATTGGCTGAATTCACATTACCAGATATTGCAGAATTCGCCTTGTCTTGATAAACCAATCTTTGAGATACCGTAGAGTCAAACTTCTCATTGAAGACCAGACTTCTACTACCGGATACAAGTGATGCAGTCTTCTCTTTATAAACTGAGTTTCCAGATGCTATATCACCAACTTTCTCCTTATAAACCGGACTTCGAGCTAAGACCGGACTTCGAGCTAAAACCGGACTTCCGGATAAGACAGGACTTAGTTTCTTCTTATTAACCGGATCGTTCGATATAACAGAAGCAGCATTTTCTTTTTGAACAAAATTTTCACATATAACAGAGCCGGTTTTATCCTTATGAACCAGACTATCAGTATCAATAAGACCAGTCTTCTCCTCATATGTCCGGCTAATAACACTTCCAGATCCAACTGAACCAATGGTTACTTTGTAGTCAGGGCTATAACTCGTAATAATGTTCACCTTTTCTCGATCAATAGGGCTGCCGGACACCAAACAGCCCGGTCTATCTATGTAGGCCGGGGTGCAACTAGAAACGGCAACATTTTCCATAATTCGTGGCAAAACTATATCACTGTTGATAGTCCAGGATGAATTATCATTTTCATCATTTTCATGCCAGATTTTATTATTACTAATGTTACTTGAAGGATGGCTAACGCTTGCTATCTCTTCTGTGTTCATTTGAACGTCATCCGTCTCAACTTTCCCGTTTACGAATTCATTGGTGAATTTAGAAGGTGATTCGTGATTTTGCATTGATCCTTGGTCAGATGTCCCTCTATTTTCGTCTTTGTGAATTACTGCATTTTGGTCATAGATACTCGATGTAGCCAAATTTGAACTTGAAATACCTTGAAGGAAAATTTTAAGATTTAAAAGAATATCACGAAAGAACATTAGCAATTTATGCATTCTCTTATTAAGTAGACATGGAACCAGTTATAAACATCTGGAACCAACTGAAACAAACCAACTAAACTCGCATAGAACCAAATAAAACAACTAAAACCAAAAAAGCAGTTAAAATCAATGAAAATCTACAGCCATAAGGAAAAAAGAATTAAAACTAGACCTTGCAGTCGTTGCAAATACTATTTTCTACAAGAATGAAGAGTTATACATGGTTTCAAGAGTTGTAAGAAGGTTTTAAGTGGTTTTAGATGGTTGTAAATAGTCTATCTTAGTTTTAGGTGGTCGTGTGTGGTTCAAGACAGCTTCCATGATCAAAGGTGATTTAGATGGTTCGTGGTAGTGTTGGATGCTCCACATCTCAATATCCACAACAACAACAACATTAACACATACTACAACAACAACAACACTATTGAATCAATACCTGAGCTGTTTTGTTGAGCTTCACCTTGCTGCCTGTTGTCTTGATGACAGGGGTCTTTCTTCTCAGAGTCGCCCGGTTCCTCGTCGACCTGTTTCGACTGGGGGTACTTCTGCAGATAACAGGTGGTGGGGTCGGAGAAGTCCTGCCTCAGATCCAACACTCGTGGTATCAGCAAGGGGCATTTGACAGGGTTGTCGAAGAACTCACGTCGATATTCTGGCACCAAGTCAAGCTCCCTGCCAAAGCGATACAGAACTTCGAATACTTCTCTCATCACAACAGCCCTTCGATACTCAGACCAACCTAAGAAATATTACACATTATATTATACATCAGATCAGTTCAATTGATTTCATTTCAAAATTATACTACCTAAAATGCCATCAAACTAAATCAAAACAATAATTACAATGAAGGAAATACAAACTAACAAAATAGCAAAGTTATGAGGCTATTTGCATGCAGGAAATTTCTCAAAAGGGGAGAGAACATCCTAGTACTTAAAAACGACATTTTAGGATTTGATTTATAAACAAAGGTGCCATTAATTGACCAATGTAGATCATATTCGGTAAAAGCTATGAAATGGAGAGGCAAAAAGACTGCACCGATCAGCACACTTTCAAACCTACGTTCTCTTCATAGTGTGACTAATTATGCTCTGGAACCTGCCCAGAGGTTCTACTGAAGGGGGTAATGATCCCCATTCCCAAAAAACTGGAATAACCAAAACTCCAACCCTCAATGTGGAAAATAGAGAGATTCCCAATATTGACGTGTTGAAGAATCCTAATCTCAATTTACATTTTCATTCCCAAATCCAAGTCAATCCCTTTTTCCCAGTCAATAAAAAGGAAAATCCCTGTTCCCACTTTACCCCTTCGGGGCCTTCTGACTATAAACCACTCTTCCTAATGCCATTGATGAGATTTTGTAAAACTTGTATAATTTTAGCAACTTTTCAGTCGTAAAGAAATAGAAATTGGGGAGGTAAAAATACTGCACCAATGAGCACACTTTTAAACTTCTTCAGAGTGTGACTAACAATTGTTCCGTGCCTAGACTCCACTCTTCCTAATGTTGATGAGATTTCGTAAAACTTGAATAAGTTGAGCAATTTTTCAGCTATGTTGCGAAGAAAGGATTATTATGATTGAAATCAAAATTTAGCAACCCCTTGGGCTGAATAAGCCAACAATTCTACTCGTACCTGTAGGTGGGATTCCATGCCACGTGACCAGCGAATAATCAGTAGCTTTTGGTAAGTAGATCAATATTGCGATTATGGCAACCGGGTACACACGATCAAGAAAACTGAAAAAAGGAAATCATGATTACCTCAGATTGTAAAAGTATTATGAGAGTGGATTCATGTTTAACGTACTAGCCTACACAAGGCCACAAGAGGCCTCATTGTCAGCAGTGACATGGTAGTGTACACTACATAACTTAGAGATGAGGTCCTAATATGTTTGCTATTCCAATTTGTGAGACAGTGAGTTTATGTTTAACTTGCTAACCTATACAAGGCGTCAACAGGCCTTATTTCCCAGAAGAGACACAGTAGCATACGTCGCATCACTACATAGAGAAGTATATGAGTGAGCTTTTGTTTAACCTGTTAGCCTACACAAGGCTTCAAGAGGCCTTATTTTTAGTGGGACACGATAGCATGCACTACATTACTACATCGTGCAACGTTGAATAAGAATTTCCATTTCTTATGAACATACTCTGCTCTTTGATTGACGAAAACACGTACTGTTATACGAACGAGATTTATAAGAAACACCTGGCTTAGACATGGTCAAAATGACTTGCTTTCTTCAAAACGTTTTGATATAAACACATGAAATATTCACTAAAGCAAAGCACCTTTCTAAAAGCGAGTTTCAAACACATTTTGGGGATGGTGGGGAATGATAAGTTGGTGGAAAATAATTCTAAAAACTAAAAATAGGCAGGGTAAACTGAGTTTACCTAACTTAATGTTCAAATATTCCCAAATATGAGACGAATCATTTGTTGGAGCTTGTTGAATTTTTGGCAAAGAAAGCCATTTTTTCTTTTTCCACTAATTTCACTTTTCCCACTATTAGTGTAAAAACCACGCTTAGGTTAGGCACTGGTAAACTCATATTGCATTGTCCGACTGATTTCTTAGTAGAGCAGAACGGAATGTTCACTAACAAAAGGAAACGATACAAATCAGATCAATTCACAGCACAATTTATATTGTCTGACTTTCCATTACATCTCTCTCTAATGATCATGATAAATAGCAATATTAAAAAGGGATAAAACCTGCTCCCTATTGAGAAAACAAAGCCATTTGTAAAGTGAAAAATAATAACATACCTATCAAATTCATCGATGTAATTCTTCATGTAAGCATACATGGCCTCCCTTCCGTCCCCAGCATCCAGCAACTTCCGCCTCACAAATTCATAACATCTTTTCGTAACATCCTCCACAGTATCGAAGTCGATAGACTCGCATCGAATAGACCGAAAGACATCTTGCAGTTTCCCCATTTCACAACCCCAGAAACCACGAGTCGCCATTTTTAACAACGTGTGCTCGAATAGACAGCAGGTAGAGCTACTTGGGGTGTTAGGAGCCGGTGGAGCTTTACAGGGGGTGAAAGGTGGTCCCCCATATCTTCTATGCAGGTTTTCTTGACTCTTCCCCTTATTAATACCGCTTCGTCTTTTCTTTGACTTCCCTTGGATGACGATGCAGTTGGTTTCGGCATTCGTGAGGTTTTTTCTCGGATCTCCGGTATATCTCCCAGCCTTTTTCGAATTCGATTGGTCGAACTCTGACTGGTTTAAGGTTATGGTTGGCTGTTGAGTATTGCTGTCACTAACTAATAGTTCTGGCTTCGTAACTTCCATTCTAACATTGTTATCAGCGAAGTAACTAGGAGTATTTGTTGTTGTTTGACAACTTGCAGGGGTTTCGCCACTGTTACTGCCATCACGGTATGCGGCATCAGCAATTGCTTGCATTCGCAAGTGAGAATCTGTCATTGCAGCATTATGGTATCCACTGGCAACGAATTCTTCAGCCTCAGTTGTACTCAGCGTGTAGTTGCTCGCACCCTCTGAAGTAATAACCGAAAGCCTATTTTGCGCACTGTTATTGCCCTCGACAACGTCACTACCGACATTGGTAGGGACTGTAGACAAGACAGGACTGTTGATTCCACTGGGAGTGACAGACAGTGACGCACACGTTGGAGAGTCTGACTGCATTGAGCCAGGCACGCTTTTAGGTGTTGTGACGTCATGCCTCTGGATCCTCATTAATTTCAGTGTTTGATTCGTTGATTGGGACCATAAATTCAAGTTCATCGTAGTGACGGGCAGATTTGTGTCCAGTGCAGTTTTCGTCATGTTGAGCAACTGAATGATATTCGAAGGAGAGCTGCTTTTCGCTTGATCACTCATCTGCAGGTATGGATCAGGTTTTAACGGACTGACTTTCTTGTTATTCGGGAGTAAGGTTGGCAGCGTAGTAGGTGGACTGACGATAGGCCCAACGTTGCCTTTTTGAGCAAGGGGGACGTAAATGTAACTCGGTGTAGAAATATCAGCACTTTTGTTCATTATATTGTTGCCAGATATGGTCATTTTAGGAGCAAGAGCTGCATTCTGGGGGGCAAAAACTGCATTCTGGGATACGTGAACTGCATTCTGGGACACATGAACGGTATTCTGGGGTGGACGAACTTCATTTTGGGGTATTGATGGGTTTGCTTGGACTTTTCCTGACGTGCTTTGGACGAGTACAAACTTTTTGCCATCTGGTCCTTGAAATATTGTCTGCCCGAGTAAAATGCCTTGTTGATTTTGATTTGGAGGCAAAAATACGAGGTTTTTCTGCGATGCAGGGATGGGTGCGGTGGGTGGTTTTACATGGAGCTTGCCGGGAGAGCCAGAGTTAGAAGGAGCGGGGTGGGGCGCGTTGACCCCCTTTATATTTGGCACCATGGTGGTTTTGATCTTGGGCAATCGTATCCCAACAGTATCTTTGTTTTTTTCAATGTGCTCATTGGTTAAAAGGTGAAACACGTGATTTCTTACTTCCGCTCGTTTTCTGCGAGGCATGCGTCTGCGAATATATCTTGAGTTATTGTTGTTGTTGTTGTTAGTGCCGGAGTAGGGCGGCTCCATCCTTCTGGCACATGCAATTGCGGTAGTTAGTCCCAACGCTTTGAAGAATTCTGCTTTCCGATCTATATCGTTCATAACTCAATAACTGAGTGACTACAATGATGCAGGGGTGTATTGTTCCCGTAACTCGAATGCCAAGTTTTGGAAGTCTGAAATGAGAATTATGATGTTTGATATTTTGATAGGAATTTTCGTGATTTCGTGTTTTCTAAGAAATTTCCATATTGTTTCTTAAATGTAAGAGCTGCTATCAGAAGCAGTCAAAGTGCTGAACCTTGCTTGCCTCAGTTTCCTTTATGAGAAGAAACCAAAGTTATCTAATAACACAAATAACAATATAGCCAGGAAAATCGGAAGCATAGCGAAACGAATACATAGATTACTTAAGGGCTATATTGAAGTTTTGTACCATCCAAAGACTGTTCTATAAATAACAGATTACACTAAGAAGAAAGAAACCCAAAAGACAAAATTCTCCATCTCGACAAGCCTGTTTCGTGGTTAACCACTCATCAGGAGATGTACAGATAGTACATCTCCTGCACATCTCTTGATGAGTGGGTAGTCACGAAACAGGTTTGTCGAGTGGAGAATTTTGTCTCTCGAGTGTCTCTCTTCAGGCTAGTTCTATATACTGGAACCGAGAATATTGGAATATGGAACTTGGAACCTTGAGAACCGGGGAACGTAAATCTCTAAAAAAGGGAACATCGCAATGGCACTTCCTATCGCAATGGCGTTTACACCAATGGAAAGGGCTGCCCTCCTACGACCCCCCCACCAAGCTCTTAGGTTCCCTGAGTGTGCAAAATAGCCCTAATCAAGGTTTCATCAGAACGTGGATTTCTCCTGCAGTCTGACTTTCGCGAAGGTCTCAAACATTTTGCAGTGGAATTTTTTTAGGCCTTTTAGTAAGTTAATTTGTAGTATTTTCCTTAGCTAGGCTATTCAGAACAGAATGGTCATTCAGGTCGGTTTTGGGAACATCGGCTCGAGCTCAGTACTAAAATTGCTTAGCTGGAGGGCAAATTTGAGTACCAAAATTGCTTAGCAATTGCATAGCTTTTTTCACCTCAGAGTTTGTCCCTTAGAGTTCTGTATCACAAGATGGTGTACAACAAATGTCTTCCCTGTAAACCCAGGGTACTAATATCCACTGTAACCTACTTTCTTAAAGCTACTGCAAGATTTTCACTGTTAATTGGATCTGAACTAAAACTTACATTGCCTAACATTCTGCTATCCAGTACTGGATTTGCTTAAGTTCTTCGTCTTGTCGAGCACTGCCAACGCGTGTGGGGCAGGTCGCTTTCTTAAAATCGATTAACAAATGTGCTTTGTGCTCACGGAGACATAAATAAATCCCTCTTGACGCTCACAGCCAATAAAGAAACAATCAAGATGTTTCTCTATCATAGCTGGGTGGTACAAGTTTCACCACTTGACTGTGGGATTTAGAAATTCGAATTTCTAAATTCCACAGTCAAGTGGTGAAACTTGTACCACCCAGCCATGAATACAGAAATATCCTGATTGCTTTTGTATTGGCTGTAAATGTCAACAGAGTTTTACTCATGTCTCCATGCTTATCCCGCACATTTGTTAATCGATTTTAAGAAAACGACCTGCCCCACACGCGTTGGCAGGACTCGACAAGACAAAGAACTTAAGCAAATCCAGCACTGAATAGCAGAATGTTAGGCAATGTAAGTTTTAGTTCAGGTCCAATTAGCAATGACAATCTTGCAGTAGCTATAGTAAAGTAGGTTACAGTGGATATTAGTATCCTGGGTACACTTTGATATGCAAGATACCATTGACATTTGTTGTACACCATCTTGTGATACAGAACTCTAAAGGACAAACTCTGAGGTTAAAAAAGCTATGCAATTGCTAAGCAATTTGGGTACTCAAATCTGCCCTCCAGCTAAGCAATTTTAGTACTGAGCTCTAGCCGATGTTACCAAAACCGACCTGATTGACCATTCTGTTCTAAATAGCCTAACTAAGAAAAATAAACGCATTTCTTTTATAAGCAATAGCTTTATAAGCAAGTCAGTACTCGACAAGACAAAAATTTAAGGAATTCCAGTACTGGATCGAGGAACGCTAAGCAATTTGAAAATTATTGTTAAGATCCTTTTGGCAATGAAAATCGTGCAGCAAGCTATAGAAAAGTAGGTTTAGTGGATATTAGTACCCTGGTACACTTTTTTATGCAAGATACCATTTACATTTGTCGTACAAAAACTTGTGAGATAGAATTCTAAGAAACAAATCTTCAAGTATGAAAAGCTAAGCAATTTTTAGTACTCAAATTCGCCCTCTAGCTAAGCAATTTTCAGTACTGAGCTAAAGCTGAAATTGCTTATAAAAAAAAATGCGTGTACTACAAATTAACTTACTAAAATGCCTAAAAAAATCCCACTGCAAAATGTTTGAGACTTTTGCGAAAGTCAGACTGCAGGAGAAATCCACGTTCTGATGAAACCTTGATTAGGGCTATTTTGCACACTCAGGGAACCTAAGAGCTTGGTGTGGGGGTTGTAGGAGGGCAGCCCTTTCCATTGATGTAAACGCCATTGCGATAGGAAGTGCCATTGCGATGTTCCCTTTTTTAGAGATTTACGTTCCCCGGTTCTCAAGGTTCCAAGTTCCATATTCCAATATTTTCGGTTCCAGTATATAGAACTAGCCTCTCTCTTCATGCCTTGGTGTATATAGCCCTACTTTGTGTATCGAGCACTCTTATGGAAAACCGATTCACAAACTTCGTAAATAACATGTTATAGTCTTTCATGTGCATAAACCATTAAGAGTACTATGGGTTGTAGAAATTTGGAGGCCCTGTTTGCTGTTCAAAATTTAACCAATTCTTAAGCAACTTTGAGGGTTAAGATTCCTATACAAGTTGAGTGGGGAACTTAAGTTTAGTTACCTAGTTGCTTATCATAATAATTTTTATTTGAAATGTTTCGAAATCATAAATAGAATTAAGGTTCCCATAACTTCAATCTTTCTCACACCTTAAACAAAATAAAATGAGGACTCGCAGGGGCGGATCTAGGAGAAATTCTGACAACTGCTTCGATTAGTCCATGTGACAGAATTATCCACTTTATATCTCGGGGCCTAAATTTGAAGAATGAAAAAATACTAGGCCCGAAAAACTGAGTACGGTTGGAGCATTAGTAGCTGTAGTCTGGACCTCCCCTGACTGGAATACATCCCGGTAGGTACACGTGGTGATCACCCCCGGCTAACTGATATTGGTTGAGTTTTGAAACGAAAGCTGCTACTGATACCAGTGAGGATTTCAAGACTGTTCAACTCCAAACTGAATTGAATAAATAACCAACTTATGACAATTCTACAAGCCTAATCTTAGATTTCATGGCTGGGTGAATCTAAGATGAACAGGGATAAATAGTTTTTTATTTCAACAAAAGTGATCAAGGCTGCATACATTAGAATGTAAAGTAGAGCTGTATCACTTAAAAATCCCAGTGTGAACATTTTGGGGGCTCGTCAGAAACTCAGATTTTAGACCTCCCCAATATCAGAACCTCTAAAAAAGAATCAGATCTCGATCTTCTTTGATAGACTCGAACCCTCGTTCCGCGGAAACACTGATTATTCCTTGAATGGAACGTTGAAACTCTGCATGATAGATATCAAAGTAGCCTGTGCACAGAATACAACACTTTCAGAAGTTTTTTCAAAGGACAGTGTCTGTGACGCAGGCTAATATCAAAGCACACAGGGGTAAAAAAATAGAAGCCATTTTTAGGAGGATCAGTTTCCCATCCTCACACGTCAAGTGTTGTCCTCATTATAGTATGAATGCATAATCTACATAGATTATCATTGTAAATAACTTGTGTTGTCCAACTTGTTTTTGACTGATAATGTGGTAAAAACACTACACGCGTTAGCCTTCTCCTCAGTTTTCGTGTTTCTTGGTATATTGTATTAAATAGCTTTGATAACACAAGGGATCGTGTAATCATTACGTTGAGCTGCAGCAGTAGGACTATGTAACTGTTAACTGCACTAAATTTCACTTCCCATAGCCCTCTGCATATTTTCCTCAAGGTATAAACTTTCTTATTTCTGATTCGTTTATCCTTTCCTTTTTTTTCAACACATATTGAATCGCGTCAGTTTATTCGTTGGTCTATGCTGTAGATGTCACAGATACAAATCTCCGCTGGCTCTCTGTTTCTCTCATTTCCTGCACGTTAACTGGAAATTCATTAGGCGCATCCCACTTACAAGGCTGATATAACAGGGGTGGGTTATTCTTCCTGTTTTGTGGCGCTATCATCAGCTATGTAAAAGCTTTGTAACGGATATTATGAGGTGGGTGGTTCTATTCATGGTTTTACAGGCAGACTTATATATGTAATCAAAATTACGTAATTATTGAGCAACTCCCACATTGACATTCAGTAAAAACCTGCGTATCAGAACCTGGGTTTTAAGAATCTTCAAGGTTAAGATTTATCACTTATAAAGGCAAATTTTGAATTAAAGGCTCCAATCAGAGAAGATAGTTAATCATAACGATTTGTTGTGTTTATTACACAGCTTTTTAACAATTTCTCAATGTAAAAACATGAATTGGTAAGAAAACCCTAGGAGTAAGTACCTATATAGGCTAAGTGGGGATATATAGGTTCTTGTACAAATGTTTCGTTTTTATACAAGGGCACTGGACCATTAATGCAAAGCAGTCATCAAGATAAAGTAAAATCATAAAGAAAGATTTCTATTAAGTTTAATCCTAAGTAAGAGGATGACCATCGGTTTTAATGCATAGGTATACCCCGTAGCATTCAAACGAAATTCTACGAGAAGCCCCCTTTAGGGTAATATATTTATGTAAAAGGCCCCACCTCCATTTAACTAATGGCCACTGTGCGTTACCCCGTCTTGACCCCACACCACAACGCTAACCAGATCTCCCGATTACATGTGAACTTTGTTCACTAACGCAAAATGCGTGCAAACCTTTTAGCGGATCATGGCAAGAAAAGACTACAACTAAATCAAATAGGCCTATCATATATTTGACTTCAGTAAGTTTTGCAAGGCAAGATGTAAAGCAAGTCCCTAGAAAATAAGCTTCGTAGATAATAGCATCCATCCGTGTCACAAGACAGGAATTGGAAACTTTGATCGATCAAAGTCTGAGTCGAGTTGAGGTGACCCGAGGAAGGTCTCGTTACACGAACATGAATCACACAAGACGAGTTAACAGGGAAGCAAATTTATTATGTTATTCTTTTACCCCCGTCTATGACAATTGATAAATTCTGCTCGTGAAATAACCAGCAAACGACACGTAAAGATTGTAAGAAACAGTAGAGCTGAAATCGTGACACCAAACAAAATCACAAAACACCCGGCTTTACTTACTCGCTGCTTTACATGTCGAACACTTCCATAATGAAGTTCTGTGTTCACTTGCCAGTTGCTTTATTTACGGTAGAAGTCCGGCCTCAATTCATCGCTACGGCGAGTCAAATTTCTTCTACTGTCGTAACTTCAAACGTGTAGCCTAATTCAAAAACTCGTTCTTACTTTCGTAATTTTTATAAATTCAGCGGCTGTATACTTGAAAAGCTGAAAAGCAATCGCAGAGAACACAACAAGCCTGGGCAATTTTATTAAAGGCGAACCCACTCATGGAACTTATTAAGCACGTGAGTGATTGATTCCGACCAATCCGGGCGCGATTTTGAGGTCATATGACTTGGACAACTGTTTCCCACTCAGCTGCGTATTGTCAGCGATCGGGCTGCAAATGCTCAAGGGATTTGATAAAAAGGGATCGACAATAATGAGTGATTGATTGAACGATTGTCTGTGCGCCCTCATGCGCAAACGTTCTGTCAACTCCATGTCAAAACAACGGTAAATTTCTCGCTGGGGCAAAACCGGATGTACCGAGGAATCATGTCTTCTTACGTGTGTAATAAAAGCTCTGTTATAAGTCAGTGACACCATCAGACTCTCAAATTCTAAAGTTCTTCAATGGCGCGATTCCTTATCGCGGGATTGGCGTGTTAGAGTGCAGTGTTGTGGGTTGTGTAGAGATTTGACTTTCGTAGTTAAGGCCCGATAGAGAATAGTTCAGTAACCTTTAAATTGTTCCTGATTTTAAAGAAGGTTGTAAGTCAAGCTATCTACAAGAATGTCCCATTACTGTGTCTTTGCACGGGGGTGGCAACTTTTAAGTTTTTAAGGCACTGGAGAACTTTTTGTAGAACAGATTCAATAGAATCAGGAAAGTCTGACGATGAATTGTTCGAGATTCCTTACAACTACAAAATACGGTTTATAGCCAATATCGTTATTTCTAAATTCTAAAACTCAAAACTTCCGTTACATTTACATCCTATATATTTTATTATCTTCCTGTAGGAGTAAATACATTTACCCTGAGCCGCGGCCCATATAGAATTTCACCTTTTGCTACCTTTAGTATTGTGGCACTCTACAATCAATTGGGTGCGAGACTGTGCAATAACGTAAGAAACCAGATACCGGAATGGAACATTCAGGTTCTTGACAGCACCTAAGAGTTTCTCGAGTTTCTTATTGAAAAGCAGCTTTAGCAAAGAGACTTTGCATTACACTTGATGTAAAAAAAACTGCAGGGCTTTTCCTATTGGCAAAGTTCCAAGTCACATCACGGATTTTCCCATTAGCAACTCTCGGTAGTTGAAACAAACTAAGAAACCATACACTCTTATCTCATAAGAACCAGTAAATGTAATATTTTCTTATACTTTAACCCGGGGAGACACACAGTGAAAACTTCTCTTACTATTCAGTCAGGAGCAAAAATGCCATGTTCTGAGTAATTGTCATTACTTCAATGTCGATAATGCAGCCTTGTAGCATCATTTCTCATAAACAATTAGTGTATCAAACCCATAACCAGTGGCGGAAATTGGGCATTCTGGGTGGAGGGGCAAGCATGGTAAATTTTCCGAGTCATTTTCTTCGCCTGGCAATGACGAAGTCATTGCCTAGACAGCTGGCGGTGTAGGGGGGGGGGGCTGTAAGCCCACTTAATTGTCCAGAGCAGAGTCCTGGCAGGGGTCGAAGGGGGCGGAGCCCCCGGAAGCTGGTGATTGTTGTTGTTGCACATGAATACACGAATTAACTACCCTAAATATGATACCGATGATTTTCTCAGAAATATCATGAAACCGAAAAGATAGCCATTGATTAATTTAGAAAGAAAAATGGTGGTAGATAGGAGAAGGAAAGTTGGAAACCTTAAAATGACAGAATTGATTTTGAATTAAGCAGACGAAATGAATGCTTCCGGAGATAGAAAATGCCTTACCTCAAAGGAACAGGCACCTCAAAGATTAGCATACAAGAAAGATCACTGTTTTATTAGTTGATTAAAGTTGTTATTTCTAAGAATATGATAATCTAATCTACGAACCAGATAAGATCAATAAAATAAGGAGTACACGTCACGGGTCGAGGGGGCGGAGCCCCCGGAAGCTGTTGAGGTTGTGCCTTTTTTTAGGGTTCGAACTGGCTTAGAATCCCCCTATGTTAGCACTATGGTCGACTCCTGCTACCTCGAACACCGTTATCTCGAACTCCCCTCTATCTCAAACAAAGCCTATTTCCCCTCGTTTTCCTATACAGTTAGGTACACAAATAAAACCCGTTATCTTAAACACCGTTATCTCGAACAAAATTTCTTTCCAGTGAACAAAAAACCCCTTATCTCTAACATCAATACACAAAGGTTTGAATTTATTCAATCATATGCCAATAATAGTTTTTTATTTAACTGACACAAGACCTCTAACTTCTGTTATTAACAACACCAATGACATATCTTTTTTAAAACCTAAATAGATATTTTCCAACAAGAAGTATTTTGCAAGTTTTTTGAAGATTTCCAAGGTTTAATCGTTTCTTCACGCAAAAAGCATACACGCGACTAGGTTGTTCAGTTCCATCATAGCTTTCAGTTGATTCCAGTTCTTGATAAACATGACCCCCTTTTATAAACTTCTTTTAGCTAAAACTAATACCTGTTCAGCGGTTTTTAGATTTTTAAAAGTGGATTTTTAGAAGCAAAAAACCTTTCATTTATACACTGCGTATGAAGCCCCCCATTTGGCCGAGGAAAATTCGACTCCCGTGACAGTTTGAGATAGCGAGAGTCGACTGTATATAAATACAAACCATGTAGAAATAGTACAAATACAACCCATGAATAGTAAACGAATAAGATTTGATATTAACTAACTTAAAAGAGTCTAGTGTTAAAGAATTTAATTCGGTTCTTTCAAAAAAATAAATTGTTAAATCACAGGTATCAAAATTTTCGAGTTGGATACCCAATTCAACTTCCAAGGACCAAAATTTCCGACTTTTGAGAGAAATTTCCGACTCATTTTGAATTGGGGGGGGGGGGGGGCAATTGCCCCCCCAACCCCCCCATAATTTCCGCCACTGCCCATAACTACCCAAGCCATCTTTATATCTTATATGGCCAAGTTACTATTCATGTTATCATTCAATGGTTTTAAGCAGTTGTGCGTCTACGCTTATAGTCTCGATGTTCGGTATAAATTATGGCTTTGAATTCAGAAATCTTGATTTGAACGGGATTACGAACAGAAAACAAAGGCCTAAAACTCCCCTTGTGAGGACGCTTCTAATTTTAGCTTTTAAGTTGGAATCCACAAGACAATGAAGATAATACCACAGCGTGCCACGTTGTTGAAATCTTAAGGGGACTGGGCACTTATAGCAACCAGTTTTCGGTGAGCCACCCCCGTGCAAAGATGAGCGTTAAAAAGGTTTTTGTTTGACAAATAATCTGAAATCATCGGCCACAGCTTGCAAAGATTTACGCAAACAAATGTGTTATCATTCTTTGTTGATAAGCTTCTCTGCTGGCTCATCCCTGGGTTTCAATTACGTTTATGGTTAGCCAATCATGACTATTATAGCAGTCACGTGAAAGGGAGGTAGTCTTACCATGATGCATTGCGTGAACTCCAGGATGAGATAGAGACACTCTCCTTCGCAATTGCAGGGGTTATTTATCCCTCCGCATAATCGAGGAATCGTTCAAGTTGATTGAACATTTATAAAAACTTTTCATACAGACAGGAATTCTTTGAACAATTTTATGAAACGAATATCTCAATGATAGTTTGCTATACATGAAACTCTTATCATACGCATCTTAGAGCTTTCTATTGCTATCCTATTATTAGCAATCATTTTCTAACTGAAAACATTCGTAGCACAGTTGGGTGTATTTAGTCAAACATACTAGAACGTCTTAGAATTAATGCATTAGACACTGATAAGACAGCTTGGTTAAGAATAGAATTGATAAGGCCTGATCTGATTGGCACAGAGCTCCCGTTTACTTTCAAGACGAATTCTCATTGGACAGATATTCATAAACACGGAAATTATGGGCATAGGCCTAATTCACCATAGTCAAAACCCTTTGATCAGGTAGTACATTAAACAGAAACTCGCTCACTCTGTATGTGGTTACAAAGCTTGCCTCAAGATAGAACAAGCCCCTGCAATCAGGCCCAGAGTTTCAGGCAAAACTCCAATATGTTCCCGTTGGATATGAATTAGATATACTAAATAAATACTGAAATATCTGTAATTGTAAGATCTGTCCTATATTCCCAATCATAGTGTTAGTCACGTGTCATTAGCCAAGGAACAAGTGACTGAGTTATTTGATAATATCTTCGTTTACCCCAAACCAACATCCAGTGACATCATCACGATGAATCCGATAATTGTTCCCCATGTTGCCAGTCTTCCATTGCCACTACAACAAAGAAATACACTTTTAGCTGCTACTAATATTATGACGTCACACCATGGTTAATAGAAGTAGAATGTTAAGCAACCTATTGCTGCACGTCTTTGTTTCATATTTGATGATGAACAGTACCTTAAAGTGCAAAATGCATGCCCATAGTTTATAGAAGTAGATGGTTGGAAAACATATTGTTGTGCGTCTTCATTTCACATTTGATGTTGAACAGTACCTGAAAGTGCCGACGTATGTCCATAGTTTATAGAAGTAAATGGTTAATAAACCTATTGTGGTATGTCTGTGTTTCACATTTGATGTTGAATAGTACCTGAAAGTGCCCAACGTATGCTCATAGTTTATAGAAGTAGATGGTTGGGAAACCTATTGTTGTACGTCTTTGTTTCACATATTATGCTGAACAGTACCAGAGAGTGCATAATGTATGCCCTATCCTCTCTCCTTACTGTTAGAATTGTACATGTACCCATTTATTGCATAAATATGTCAGTGAATACTATAACAATTCCATGAATAACAAACTATTTTGGATAAAGAACTAAAAAAGTGTTTGGTCTAATGTCACACGCAGTTAATACTGCGCGACGCATTTTTTATTGCTATGCAAATTTCTTCTACCTAATGTCAATTCAACTAGTTAATATAATGTTTGTGTTTCTTTTGACAGGTCCAATTTCAAGACAATGATGGCTAAATCCAGCCTCGCTGTCGAAATCGTCTTTGGTCTCCCTTGTGGCAGTCTCCAATGAGGTATTCTTCAAGGGCTTTTCTTGCTGGTGTTTCTGGATTTAATCGCATTAGATGTCCTGGCAATGAACGATATTAGTCTACGTGCCCCCATTATTCTGCTCGATGGTTCACTTTCGAGTTTTATCTTTGGATATTTTTTTCCAATGATTTCCAAAAATCTTTAAGGTAAGCCTCTCTTTCTACCAATTTTATATTTAAAGGGAGACCATCACATTCAATTTTAAAAGACGGCACTGAAAGGGGGTACTGATCCCAATTCCCATAAGAGAAAAATTCCCAATATTGACTTGTTTAACAATCCCAATCTACTTTTTCTTTCCCAAATCCTAATCCTCAAGAAGTCAAATCCCATTTTCTATATAATAAAAAGGTTAAATCCTAATTCCAAATTCATCCCTTCACGACCCTCTGTATATCTAACTTAAAAATAACCAGACAATAACGCCCCTTTTCCCAGGTATCCTAAAGCTTCTTAAGTTAACTTAAAGGACGTAGAATTCAGAAGAAGGAGGCAAGAATAACGATTCATCGATAAACTTTACTAATCAAGGTTTCTCACCACAGCTGTGCTTCAGGTATTATATCATCAACAACCACATAAACCATCGCACCGGCTGCAAACGCCAACGCATACGGTAATAACGGTTCTGCAACCTGTAAAAGCAAACAACAAACATTATGGAAATTAACAGTAGCATGTAAGGAGTATCATCAGATGATCAAGTGGAAAGAAGAACATAATAACTACTAAAGATGATGACTACCCTTAAAATGCTCAAAAGTGATTTATCATGTTTCACAATGCTAACTTCTTTGATTTCTGAACGTATAAGGATGTATGCAAATATAATATTTTAAAACAATCAGAGAGATAAGAAATCTAAGAGATAAGAGTTTAGATAAACATACAACAACTGCAAAAGACCCAAATACTCCAGCTATGGGCTCTACCATCCCACTCAGCTGCCCATACCTAAAAAGAAAAAGAAAAAAAGATGAATATCGTAATTAATTGATTTAATCCTAATGAATAAGAATGCTGAGCATATTTTTCAAGATAACGATTGCGTCTCAATCAAGGGCTACGCAAAGATTTTGAACATGAACATAGTGGACCCAGAAAATGAAACAAGTAACGAAACTTACCAAAAACTTTTTAATGCAGAATACCCAGAGCCTCTCAGTGGAAGACTAACGGCCAGGCCTTCGGGGAAATTTTGAATACCAATTCCAATTGCTAAGTTTCTGATGTAAAAGAATAAAGATCGATATGATAAGATTTGAAAAATTATCATTAGATTTGAAGATTCAAGACAAAAAGTCATGAATTGCTGCAAAAAATGATTTCAATATTAAAAACTCTACCTACTTCATATTTGACTACAAGCATTCTGGGCTGACATAATACGATTCATAATAAGCACTATGATTAGAAAAAAGAATTGGTAACTATAACAAAACTATTTGTAATGATTTCGCAATACTTTGGACAGTTATGAAGCAATTTAATTAGATTAATCAAAATAATACCTTGCATTTTCAAATGTTGCTAATTTCGATTTACCAATGCTCCCAAAGCCAACTCCAACAGCTAGACCCTCTAGGAAATACAAAAATCTGTTTAAATTCATGCATCAAATTACATGGGGACAAATTATAAGTATATGATCAAGAGACCAAATGTGCCCTCCTTGTTATCACCATACTGGCTGTATAGCAACTCGTAAACTTGGGGATAAAATGTACAACTTTGGAATCAAATTATAATTTTCAAAGGAAACAAGGATTGATATAAGACACTAATTGTTGCTAGGCATCTGGCAAGGACAGGTTAACAAGGTTGAAAAAGTGGACCACTCAATTACCTGGAATATTATGCACTGTAATAGCAACAATAAGCAATAAAATCCTCCTCCAACTTCTTTGCTTTTCATCCACCCTTGCAACTATATTATCCTCGTAAACAGTTGTCGGCAGATTTTCATCTATGACATCCCCAACGTGTCTCTTTCGTGTAGAATTAGTTGAAGGTCTTTCAGCGCCATTGCTACTTGGGAAACTGTCTGAGATAATTTCATCATTTTCACCATCTGTTGGGTTATTTGGAATGTATATTGAAGAAGAATCTTCCGATTTGCTCTTCACCTCGGCTCGTTCCAATGCTAATGCAATATTTGGCGAGGCAATGCCCTAGGAATAAAATATTAATAATTATAGCTTAAGGTGCAGAGGAAAACTAGGAACATTAAGAATAAGTAGTGAATATTTTCACAATCACCCTTAGTTCACTACCATTGGCCTTTAAACATTCATTGATAGTGTAAAGTCTGTTAAAGCAATGATTCTCATAAATCAAATTTCTTGAGAACTGTAATCATTCTAGGATTCTTCTCCTTGTCTTTCTATGACTTTGAATTGCATCACTTGGTTGATTTATGATCTCAAATTTCATGACAAATCTTGCAAAAGCTGCAGTGATGATAGTCTAGAATCCTGTGATGGACTTCAAATACCCATAAAGATTTTTAAAGACATCTTCTTATAAGACATCTTTTTTAAGACAAAGTCAGTCTGCTCTTTAAGAACTTGATCTCTTTTTGGGAGTTAAACAGGAAATGAATAAATCAGGCACGAAGAGAACTTACCAAAAAGGTGAGCAAATGATCAGATCCATAAACGAAAATACCCCCAAGCAGAAAACCAATGCTAACTGGTATAAATGTATATTCTCCATTTTCGCCATATTGTTTGGATGCTGTTGCCATCTCTATTGCTGGGGCAAGGAGTGACCAGTAGGAGGCAGCAAGCATCACCTAAAAAAAGAAAAAGTGTTGATAAAAGTGGTGTGAAAAAACCACTTAAAAATATATTGAATATGAAATTGGATTAAATAATCAAATATAATTTACTAATATAATGACTGTTGCTAGAATTCATTATTTAGAATAGTAATTGCCCTAAAATTTGTACTGTAGAAACCACTATGTAGAGCTTGCTCCAAGTATCACTATGTGCTGCATTTTGCAAGGATAATTGGCCTAATAATCGAAATAGTTAAGCATTAACATTACCCCTGCTGCAAATCCCAAGCTTCCATCAAGAATGCGTCTCTATGATAAAAAGAAAAATATCAACAAATATCTCACAAAATTCCTCATATAGATAATTAGATAAACGAAACGGAAAAACTGGAAAAGGAGACATTGTTTCAAGGTTTAAATTAATTTTGAAGCCTCACAATATCAATTCAATTTTTTTTCTCATGAGCCTCAATTAACTGGTTACATGGGAATTAGGAAAACTGACAGTAACTCTTTATTTGATTTGATAAAATTGTATTATTTTCAAGGCATAGACATCTTAGTGTAAATCCTTAAATGGCGATTAAATGCAATTTACTCGCGGTTAATGGGCAATGAAGCTCGCTTACTTGCTCCTTTGGGGGTTCGTTGCCAACGTGTTGATATTTAGATAGGTTCTGATTGGTTACAGCAATAAAAGACGCGATGGAGGTATTTTATATACAAAGACATGTTTGGTTGATTGATTAACAAAGTAATCTTTCTTGCATTTCGAATCAGCTATTGTTTTCATGAGCTTGCATAAAATCTAGGCGTGACTTGGTTGAAGGTCATTTGTTGAAACAAGCAGCCAAGCCGTTCGTGTTTCTTCTTGAAAGTCCCACCCTACCCACCACAGCTTCGGTACTTATTCTTCCACGGTCGACGGTGAAGGGGCGAATCGTAATCTTGAACCGAGTATATAGTTGTTTTCACGGAAGTACACGATTGGTAATACCGCTACCTCTACCTCTACAAAAAGAGTTTCTGAATGCACCAAACATCTTTCCTTTTAAATCTATTTTTCCAGAGAGAGGGTCCCTTCGCCGATGACTGTGTGACAGGTGCAATTGGCTCGGAAAAAATGTGTTTTTCTGTCCAATCACCGACAGTAAATAATGTTTCTGTGCTAGCAATCCGGGCCAGTGTACTGCTGCCCAATTTTTCTAGCAACTATGGTTTTACTTGTCGCATGAAATTCGAAAAAGTAGTTTTTTTGGGGGGAAGAAAATACAGGGCATTGGGTGTTTTCGCACAAGTTTTTCGAATGAACTGACAAACCTCTATGATAGTAGCTGCATGCTGGCCTATTTGCGGGACAGCTACCAGTATAAACCTTGAGAGGTTTGTCCGTTCCTTAAATAAATTCATTGCAACCATTAACATAATTTATCTTTTAAATCTTGCAATAATAATAATAATGAAGTTAGTTGCAGAAGATTAGATTATTAGATTGAATGAATATGAAATGACAGTTGTAGGCTTTAGTGCATTTTTAGGAGCTGCATCCATGGACTGGTGGTCCTGCAACATTCGTGATTCATTGCTGCATAATTTTCCATGGTACACCCAGTGTATGAACTAAATGTCCAAATCAAAGTAGTTAAAAAACAAATATCTGGATTCTGAAAAATCCAAACAAAAAGCCTTTGCTCCAAAAAAGAGATTTGTGCACGGGAAAACTTATGAGATGTTTGAGGATTGAAAAAGAAGATGTTTGGTCAGCTTAACATAAGGAATCATTTTTTACAGGAAGAATAGAATGAAAAAGTAAATATTTGCAAAGAATGACAAAGCTTTATCTTATTTGTAATAGTTCACTTTAGTATGCCCTCTGGTGCTAGAAGATTCAATTCTGGGAGATTCTCTCTGTTTTACAAAACCTACAAAACCCTCTGCCAAACAAACTTCATGACACATGAGAATTATTTGGTTCACGGGTATCTTCAATTTTGGCATCATAAACCACAGAACAGATGGCATTGTGAAAAATCCTGGTATCTATCCAATATTTTTCTCACAGGTCATTATGCAATGTTCACAGAATTTTCCTTGACACCATTACTGCACTTTCCCTCATGCATTTCAACATTCATTTTTGACACAAACCTTTGGTGTCATAGTTTTCCTAACTCATCAACAACCCAACTTACCAACTCCCATTGTTTGGTGAGGTGATAGTGTAGATTTTCTAATTTATTCAAAACTATCATCTCCCTGCATTAGAGTTGGCCAGTTGGCCACGGTGCATTTCATGCACTTACCCGAAGATCTTTGGCGTACAACTTGCCTTGGAAAAAGAGTCTGTTGTTGTTCAGGCATATTTCACAAAATATTTGGCGTGGACGCAACATGGTATACATAAGCTTTTCCCCTAACACTCAACAGAGTAATACGTCATACGATGCATGTGATGTGATGCATGCAAAGAGTAATACATTGAGTGTTAGACGAAAGCTTAAGTAGTCCATGTTTCCGTTTTTCTATGTTTCCGGTATTTTTGGCTATTTTGAAGTTTTGTACCATCCAAAAAAGAATACACCCTTTTGATACTGACCTGTCCCTTGCTAAAAATGAAAACCAGAGCAGCCCCAGCAGCTGTCAAACCCCATGTAAAAAGGGTCCCCAAGAAGGCTTGAGTCACAGGATGAAGCCCGGCTATCATTATGATTCCTGACCTACAACTCTTTTCTGATCTCGAGTTCGAGTGTCCTACTGTTCACAAATAATGGACATTGACCATTAGACAACTCCAGTCCAGCAAACTCTTTTTGGGCCTAATTTTTCTTGATGATCACTCCGTCTTTCTTGGTAAACCGTTACTTTCACGACTTGATCAGTTTGAAATTGATTGAAATTCTTTTGAAATTCTATTCAGCCAAATGTAAATCAATTTTGAATCAGCATCGTATTTACAAAAGAGTAGCAAACGTTTCAGCGTCGTGTTACATTCCCGCGCCACGTCGAATTTCAATGTTCAATGTTCAGTAACTTGTTATTACTTTGTTGTTGTTGTTGCTGTTGATGTCTTTCCGGTGAAGAAAAGCTAAACCGGGGGTCATTTTTTACAAGTATCAGATTTTTCATATTTTTATAAATAAGCAACTTGCTGCACTTTACAGGAGCCTCATTACTGATACTACCTCTAGAAGGATAATTCAAAAACTATAAACGAGACAAAAAAGTTAAAACTGATTATAATTTTTCAATTTCAATTTTATATTACACGCATTTTTTTCATAATAAGCAATTTCAGCTCGAGCTCAGTACTAGCTGGGGGTAGCTGGAGGGCAAATTTGTGTACTCAAAATTGCTTAGCAATTGCTCAGCTTTTTTGCTTAAAGATTTGTCTCTTAGAGTAAGAGTACTATCTCACAAGTTGTTGTACTACAAACATCGATGGTATCTTGTATATCAAAGTGTGCCAGGGTACTAATATCCACTGTTAACTACTTTGCTATAGCTGCTGTGCGATTTTCATTGCAAATTGGACCAGAACCAAATTTCCACATTGCTTAGCATTCCTTTATCCAGTACTAGAATTGCTTAAGTTTTTGTCCTGTCGAGTACTGCTTTGCTGCTGTCTCCAGAAGTCTCTCTGTCTTCCCACCCAGTCTCTCAATTTCTTCCATCACGGAATTATTTGTCCTGTGGTCTTTCCAACTGATGTTCAACAACCTTCTATAGCATTTCATTTCGAAGGCTTTTAATCTCTTTTCTATGTTCGAGCTATACGTCCAGGTTTCGCATCCATACAGAGCTATCGACTTAATCAGTGACTGTAACAATTGTAGTTTGGTTCCTATTCTGATGTTCTTGCTATTCCATATCTTGGTAAGTTTTGCGAGCTGACCTGTCGCGATAGCTAATCTTTTCTTTACCTCAGTGGCTGATGAAATCTCTGTGTCCAAAGCCGAGCCCAGATATTGGAACTGAGTTACTCTTTCTAAATTGACTCAATAGGGTGAGGGTTTTTGATAGGCAAATGCACTTACTATCTTCGTACGGTATTGGTCTATGAGGTAGCTAAGCACAAAGGACACCAGAATAGGAAGACTAATTTAAGCAGTGCATTGATAGTTGAGACTGAGATGTAGATACGCTTACTATCTTCACATAAGGTATGGGCTTATGCGCAATGCACAAAGGGCCCACTGAATAGGTAAACTAATCGAGTAGTGCGACCCTGGTCCTTCCTCTCGATGTGACCACACCTCGTGATTCCTTATCCCTATTTGCCTGGAATAAGAGAAAGCTGGCTAATTCTCTCCTCACTCTTTGTGACAGGTCTGAGGGTAGTTTCGATCCTGGGACCCTTTGAATAAGGCAGGGGTCAAGTGATCTAACCAATGCGATCTCCTCCACAATTAGTGTTGGGTTAGGGCAAGGTCTATCTCTTTCTTTCTATTGACCTTGGTTAGGGCTAGGAAATTGCGCATCATTGAGATTATGTCGTTCTTTATGTGTTCCTGTTCATTGTGGTCCGGTGTTTAGTCATGTGACAAAAGGTATTTTGCACACTACTATTTGTCATCAACCGTATTTCTTATTCGGGTTGGGAAATAAAGTTTCATTCTCGTCAGCCGAGTTTTGATTCTTGGAAAAGATTAGCTAACTGCGAATGGTGAAGACAGCAAAATAATTACGCTGCAGTTATTATCGAATTAATGAGTTCTTTCTGAAGAGGATGAACCAAAAAACTATGACAAAACCTAACAATTTATCGCAGGAAAACAAACGACACGCCACGAGGTTAGCTCTCTCGGGAATTTCTTGCATGTCTGCCGGATTCAGTAAGTATCTTCTGCTAAATTTAAAGGATCAACAAGTTAAAAGGTCAGGGTATCCAGCGATTCAAAATGTAGTTAATCAGTGTAGACATCGAGGAGGGCACGATCATCAGCGAGGTAGCAGAATTTCGTGTCAAATGAGCAGGCATTGCTTGCTTAGGCAAGGTATGGACAATGTAGGGCCTAGGCACTCCCTACTTGGACTACTGTAACAGGAACACAAACAGTCACGAATGAACGAGTTTTCATTCCAAGCATGTTTCACGGCTGTTTCTGTTTCTGATGGTGGAGATGATGTCCAGCCAATAGACCCCTTCAATGTTTACATTTTCCGCCTGTCGGCTCCTTTGTTTACTGCACATTAGCATTTAATTCATTATCAAAAGGTGTAACTTTTTATTGTTGTCCTATCTTGCATTTCAAAAGAATCTCATTTTCCTGTCCAAATATGTAAACATTGGAAGGGGTCTATACCCCAGGAGTCATGGGACTACAATTTTAAAGTGGGGTATAGCAGAAATTTTCGACAAAATTAGAAACAATGCATTATGAAAATTCAAACATATTCTGAAAATGTATATAAAAACCTAAAATTTTCTGACCAATCCGATGATTCTACTTGTCCTTAGAAAAGCCACGGCCCCCTGAGCCCTAGGATCAGGTTAGGGGCAAATGCCACCCCTTACTTTGTGAAGGCCCAGTTATTGATAACTTTTTCTGCTGGTGGTCTTTTGAGAGGGAAACAATACTGCTGAAATAAAGAAAGGAATAAGCTTTTTTGATTTCTTTCATTAATTGCTGCTGAATAATTGTTGGTTTGTTAAGAGCCTTAAGAATGCATTTCTAAACCTTTAGAATGCACTCGCTTTAGAATGCACTCGCTATAGAATGCACTCGCTTTAGAATGCACTCGCTTTAGAATGCACTCGCTTAAGAATGCACAAGCTTTAGAATGCACAATCTTTGAGAATGCTGTTGGCTTTAGAATGAAAGAACCTAAAGAATTTTATTCTATCCTTAACAATAAAACATCAGTAAACCACAAACTCACTAAAAGCTTTAAGCTGCATTTAATTGGGAGGTTTTAGTGAGATATTACGATGATTTTAGTGGAATGGGTATGAGGAGTCTTGGATTAAAAGAGGGGCATTTTAAAGGCTGTTTTGGTAGAAGGTTTCTGTACTCTCTAGTTTCTAATAGACGGGGGGTTGGAATAGTGGGGGGTGTTGGAATATCTAAAAACATTAATAAACTGGGGGGCTGGAATAAGAATGTCCTGGGTGGAAAACTCTCTGCAAAATTACTTATTAGGGGACATCTGTGAGAGATGGAATATAGTGACAGTGAGACGTTGAAAATACACTGCAATAACTTCACTGATTTCACTCAAAATTCACAAGATCATAGTGTAACTCTTGTTTTGCTTGCAACTTGTTACCAGAAAATAATTAGCGGGGGGGGGGGGGTGGAATGAAAATTGATGATTTATATAAGTTTCTATAAATTAATAAGCAGGAGGAAGCTCGATTATAGACTACAGAGTAGCTGACGGGTCCTATAAGCAGCATGTTAAAGCAAGACAGTGTAGTGCTTATAAATAGAATTTTACTGCAATGATTTTAGTTGGGCTTTAGGTTAAGTTTTTCCTGTTTGTGAACAGAATATAAGTTTTCAACTCTCCGCTGAATGTTTCCATCCATCTTTTAAATAAGGATACTAGGGGACTGGGGGCTTTTCAAGTAGACTAAGACCCCGTTTACACGAGAGAGAACTGGATCGATCCAGAACGGGATCGATCCCAAAATATTACAAGTGTTTACCCGGGATCGATCCAGGCAGCTAATCACTGATTCCCAGACACCTTATTAAGACTTGGGCATGCGTAGTAAACGCATGAATCATCAACAACAACCAAAACAATATGGCTGTCAAGGCGCTCGAAAGGTGCCATCATGAAACCGCCTCGATTTCCTTTTTCGGTTTGCCTCGTTTTGCATCCATGCCAGTTTGGGATCGATCCAGCCGTTTACACCAGACTCTGACGGGATCAACCTCAAGCTGGATCGCTCTGGCTATCGATACCAAACTAGCACGGATAGCGGATCGATCCCGAGCAATCCCTTGTAAACGCAAGGCTGATCCGTACCAGTTTGGGATCGATCCCGTTCTGGAACCATCCAGTTTTCTCTCGTGTAGACGGGATCGAAGCCCCCCGTTAGAAGATGAAATTACTTCATTTTCTTTGTCCCAGAGCAGTGTTTTGAATTATTATGGGAAAATAGTCCCCTGGTGAATACTAGCTCCCTTGTGCGAGAAAACTGTTGCTACCACTAAATCCTTTTTGGAAGATTCCAATATTTAGTCCATTCTAGTCCATCTTCTCTAATAAAACTCCTATTCTGCTCTCTTGCATTATTTTGCTGTCTATGTCTTAGTGATGTTTTAATTCAGAAGACCACAAGTATACTTCGTATAGCTATGTTTCCTGATCTTTCTTACAAAGTTGGTATGCTGTTGAGAAGTGATTACTATTGGCTACTTTGTTTTTATATTTTCAGTTACCAATCCGATAGACGTGATAAAAGTGAGACTGCAGCTTGATAACGAACTTTCTGGCTCTAAGAATATATTTGAAAATCGAAAGTACAGAGGCTTTGTTCGAGGATGCATTGTTATTTTCAATGAAGAGGGAATCGCAGGGCTCCTCAAAGGGTGAGTTTATGAAGGAGTGAGTGAGTATAAGTGAGTTGTTTCTTGCAGGTAACATGCACCACATCAGGAATACAAGGTCTTAATTGCTCTTCTAACTTGCACTTAATTGCATTCTACAGCAATCTTCCATTTGAAATTTTCTGCCTAGAAAACACCTAAATTTTAAGTGTAGTTGGATAACAAGTGGTTGTTATGTGTGGTAATTTGTAGATAGGAGATAATACGATAAAATAAAACAATCTAGTAAGATTGAACAGTACAGATTTAATCCATGCTATCTTTGGTAATAAACTATTTTATTTTATCATACTATCCTCAATTCTAAGTTTGAAGAATGCTGGTTAAGAACCCATGCCATCTAGAATGAGGGGTGTTACAGTGTCCAGAAATGATAGAACCACTCCAGATATTGGTAAAAACAGCAAATAGCTCAAGATTGTATTTAAATCACAACAACTGCAACCTCCCCAATTCAGCTGGAATTGTACATGTATAGACAGGATTCGCTTGAACCGATATAGGATAAGACCAGACGTAATTCCCTCTGAGTGAAATAAAAATACTGTTCTTCTTTTTGCTATCTCATCGATTTATAGCCAAGTGTATCAATACTTTAACCAATGTACCCAGCAGTACCCAAAATATAAAAAGTACCCCCCTTCCCAGCAATACCCTAAAGGTCCTATTAGTTCCAGGTGAATTAATTTAGGTTTTCCTTATTTTGTATTACTTTGTGAAAACTACAATTTGTTTTTTGATTTCAGAGCGCCAGCAACAGTTTTAAGAGAAGGTATCTACAGCACGATACGACTGGGGTTTTATGAACCGTTTAAAGAAATCTTTGGAGAGAAAGAAAAAGCAAAGACACCTCTGTATAAAAAAATTCTTTCTGGTGCATGTTCTGGTGCAATCGGAAGTACCATTGCTAATCCCACAGACTTGGTTAAGATTCGAATGCAAGGAGAAGGCAAGTTACTGCCAGGTATGTAAAACAGTAACCTCAGTTTTTGCACTTTAATTGGTTGATAAAATTAGTTGATAATTCAGCTTTTTCTTCACTGCCCTGACAGTGATTTCTTTTTCCTAACTGAGTTGTTTCTGCCAAGTTTGTTTTTCCTTGGTTTTCTCTATCATCAGAATTGACTTATAGAACACTTGAAATTATTGAGTATGAGCAGAATACTTCTCTCCAATAACCATGTTTCAAAAACCTTTCCAGTTATCTGAATATCAAATAGAGTGTCAGTTTGAAAACCATAATATATTTCCTTTATATCCTAGGTGATATATGATTTCAAAATAGGAAATACCTCCCAGATTGTTTTTGACTTTGAACTTTTTTGCCTTTTTGCCTTTTACATTATTGTTTCATCTAAATCTATTTCAGGTCAAAAACCCAGATACCGGCACACACTCGATGCATTCTCACAAATATTAAAAAAAGAAGGACTGACTGGGTTATGGCGAGGAGTCGGGCCTACTGTCCAGCGAGCAACAATCATCACCGCAGCCCAAATACCATCTTACGACCACACCAAACACACACTCTTAAACAAAGGAATAATGCAAGAAGGTATTCGTATCCATTTGACTTCATCTATGGTTGCTGGTCTCGTTTGCGCTACCGTCTCATCACCTGTTGATGTCATCAAAACCAGGATAATGAACCAGAAAATTTCTCAAAATGGCGTAAGGACTTACTCCTCGACTTTAGACTGTTTGATTAAAATTGCAAAGACTGAAGGGTTATTGGGGTTTTATAAAGGGTTTATACCAAACTGGATGCGGGTGGGCCCCCATACTGTAATTACCTTCCTCATTTTTGAGCAGCTTCGGAAAGCAGTCGGCATGAGTCCTGTGTAAGATTTACGTTATACTAAGGCCCCGATTACACAAGACTGGCTCATTTTTGATCCGTATCAAATGTGATATGGATATGAAAACGTCAAAAAATCACTTTGAAAACGTTTTGCTAGATAGATCAGAATTGGTCTCGCTATCTGTATCTATTTTGATGCAGATTGTTTGTCTTGTGTAAACAGGAGGTGTATCTGTATCTATTTTGTTTCGGATTCATATCGATCCAGCCTAGTGTAAAAATTTACATGCGTTATTTTATAAGCTGATGTCATTTGGTAAAATCACAACAATGATATGCAAGTGATAGGCATAGATTTTTTTAAAGAATTCAAAGATCCAGCCAAATCATATTTTATGTAGGGAGATGGTTTAAAAACCTATTGTTGTATCTGTACGAGGTCATGGTTGAAGAAATAGACCAACATGCTTATTTTGATTTGACAACAAATATTCTTTATTTATGAAAGACTTAATGATATTCACCATCATATTTGTATACTGTACATATACAAGTTAACAGCAAAGGAAAGGATAGGATAAGGCATACGTTGTGCACTTTAAGGTACTGTTCAACATGATATGTGAAAGGAAGACATACAACAATAGGTTTCCAAACGATCTGTTTCTATAAGCTATTGAATACAATGTGCACTTTCAGGTGCTGTTCAACATAAAATGTGAAACACACAACAATAAGTTGCCTAACACTGTGTTCTTCTATAGATCATAGCCAAATATAGTGAGCATTACATTGACTTGACTCAATTTTTGAATACGTCATGAAATTAAAGTGGGTTAAGCCACCTCATTACTGGACAAGGTCAAACATTATAATTTGCAAAGATTGAGCAGTGCTAGGCCCTCTGAATTTAATCGTATTACTCCTGTAGTTTAGTATTATCCCAAATCTTCTGGGAAGTTCATCAAAAGTAACTTGAATCACCACGAGAACTCATAAAAAATGAGGCTCATTTCTTGAGATATCCTACATAGCTGAGGGTCAGGAAGGGATAAATTGGGAACTGGGATTTCCATTTTTATTTACTGGGAAAATTGAACTTCTAGGAATAGGATTTGGAAATGAAACAGTAAATTGGGATCGGGATTATTTAACATTTCAATTTTGGAAATTTCTCCATTTTCCTTATTGGTTTTGGGATTTCTGATTATTTCAGTGCTGGTAATTAGGATCTGTACCCCCCCCCCCTCCAAGACCCTAATATTTTTATTCAAATAATTTAGAATTCAATTTGCGTAATTACAAAACACAGTTTCATATTTCAACTCATTGAGATCATCATTAGTCCAGTCTTCACATCAAACTTAATGATAATTTAAGAACCTGGCGAGAGCTTCCCTTAAACAAAGTTTCAAGTAAAGTTTTCCAGACAGCGGTTCATCTTTGTTCTTCATCCACTTTATTAAAAAGTCAAATCGACAGCGAGTTAGAATTAAGAGGTTAAATTAAAGGTTATTTAGCTAAGATCACCGCCAATAATTTAAGCGGTTTCCTGGTCCTTCGCATCCATTGACTCATTAATTTCGTCCTCTTGGTAAACCATCTGTACGGAGATGAATATGTAATTAATCTACGACAGTCAGACTTATACAATGTGCACCAGGAAGAACTAGACACGACTAGGGGCGTTCTTAATTCATCGATACGAATCCAAACACTTTGCCACGATTTGCTAACGATTTTTAGACGACTGCAAGATATTGTTAGACAATCTAAAGGGCTCAGAAATAACTGATAGTAATGATTATTATAACACGTCTAATTTCATTATAATTCTATTACTATTTATAACATTTTAATGTTTTTACCATGTTATTTATAACCTATTAAGAACGCTGGATTGTTGGGGTTTGTGGGGGCTGCTAGTGCAAAATATTTCTGTGATTGTGAAGGGAAGGATAACACAATGCGTTTTAGAGTATGGAAGGTGATTTGAAATGAGAAAAGACACCTAAATCACCGTTTAATATATTCTAACCATCTTCAATACCAATGTAGTGCAGTAGAACAGAACAGTAGAACCTCAGAGAGCTGTATTATTTCTAATGTTTAATCGGAATTTTATGGGTTGAATATAAATTTTGGGAAACCTTTGTTTGATCTTTTATCCTCCTCTTAGTTTTAATTGTTCATTAATACTCTACCGGGGTAAGGTATCAGGAATTGGGCGGCAAATGCATCAGCCCTTATACTGCCTGATCAACATAACCTGTATGGGTAAGACCTTCATTAGAGGAGGGGTAATGCAGCTATTACTGCTTCTTCCCCGAATTTCCTGACAAATCGATAAGTTATTTTCTTTTTGACTTGAAATTATTAACTCAACTTTGAGCAACAGGTCAAACGAGCTCTAGATTCACCAAAGCTATATATGATTTAGGCCTTTTAAATTTTTTCTGCTTTAAGTTAGTTGAAGAACATGAAGTAACGCTGTTTCAATAATAGAAACAGTCCTCTTCAATTTGAACATGAACAGGCCAATCAGATTGGCTACAGAGGGCATTCTGAAATCCTGTTAGTAGAGAGACTACGCCTATTTTTAGGATGCCCCTTGCAAATGAACCTCAGAAATATCTTTTTACCCTCGTCAATCGACTTTAAGCTGAGTGTTACTAAGGAACTTGTTCCCATCATGCACTGCGTGAATGAGATAAGCCATCTTTAGCGGAGTCGTCTGTTATCATTCCTCCACAATCTCAAAACGCCACTGCGAAGGAGCTTCGAGCTTGTCTATCTGCCATGCGAAAACAAAATAAACAGCCACGGAATGCCACAAGGCTGTTCATCTTTTGATCTGGTATTAACAATATCAATCCCCTTCTCAAAAAACAACAAACGACAGCGAAACATTTCAATTCGCATTGTTCATCGGCACAAAACAAGACCAATTTGACATAACAGGGCGTAAATCATCGGTGTTCTCCGACTGAAGGTTTCAATTAGTTTTACATTGACTTTTGAAAAAACGTCAAATACAATTAAAGAGCCTTCAGTGTTTTACATATTAGAATTCTTTAGCAATTTCGTTTCCACCAATCGAAACGGTCTTCTTTATGATTTGCACTTGACTGGGTCGACTGGGCGACGGCTAATGCACGAAGTTCGTGTTCAAGTGTTCATTTTCCGTGTTTTGGACTGGATGCTGCTAGTGTCTGCTGCAGTGGAACACTTGTATGGCAAGCAGCAGTTCGGTCTTGTGAAAGCCTGACAGACTAACAGACGGCTTTTGTTGTATAAATCTGATTAACACTGAACCTAGTCTGTGTTCAATACTGTTGAACAGATATATAAAGTGATCTAGATTGATAAAGTGGAATACATCGCAGATATGAAGGACGATCTTGACTTTCTGATCGTCGACAAGGGTAAGGTCTCAGACCCTGTTGCTCACGCGGAATGGGCCGCAAAGAAGCTGGCCTGGATTCCGAGTGAAGACCATGGATTCGTGTCTGCCAGGATCGTGGAAGAGAAGGGGGAGAAAGTGGTTGTGGAGCTGGACGGGTCGAAGAGACTGACACTGAGCAAAGATGACCTTCAGCGGATGAACCCTCCCAAGTTTGATAAAGTTGAGGACATGGCTGATCTTACTTGTCTCAATGAAGCAAGCGTCTTGCACAACCTCAGGGATCGTTATTATTCCAGTCTGATCTATGTGAGTATAAACAGTTTTTATCAGTACGGGAAAAATAAAAAGACTAAAAACACAGTGAAACATTATTGATTGACTAAAAGATTTTTTGGTCCGACACTCTACATGTACAGTTATGGTACCGATTCATATAGTACAGTAAACGTCAGGGGGTTGGAACGAGATATCAACAAAAAAATTTTTATGCCTTCATAAAAATACCAACCATTCACACATTTCCAAATTAGCAATCTTCGATCCCAAAAATTTGCCTAATTACCTATAAAAACGATTCAAGTTCTTATTTTCTTTCCTTTGTTATGTAAATTTTTTCCCAAATCAGTTCGAAGTGTCGTTCCAATAAGCGATCTGATTGGTTCTTATTACATTCACTTTCCACCAATTAGATTCGTTTATTTCTCATTCCATTACACTACTATTAATCTATTCAGTCTTTCTGCACCGCCTGGAAACCGTAATCTCAGGTTCTAGCTTACAACTCTGTATCGTCAAAAGAGTCTAGTTCGAGATATAGTTCTCCAACATCTCTGCCCCTCTAACCTCTCATTCGATTTGAAAGGAAGAATTATTGTTACGTAATAGAGTCGAAGGAATTGAAAATGGCGCGTGGCCAAACCAGGAGAATCACACCTTGACAGCATATGCAAGCAATCTGTCGAAGTTGATCAGTTCGCCAATTCTTTTTTGACATGCTTTAGGGGTTCTTGTGCAGTTGATACAACGATTTATTAATGATTCAATACTTTTCCCATTTATTTCAATAAAAACACAAACATATCCCATCGGGATTTTATGTTAACAAGGACATTGTATACCCACCGTCCATGCGTGTCAACGGCTCAAATTTAGTGGTTTCCCACAATTTTGTACTATTCAAAGATAGAAAAAAACATAGTACCGACCCCCTGGAATAAACATTGATTCTGCAACATGAGCATAACATTACTGATGAAGGGCGTAGACTCGAAAGTAGATTTAGTAGATGTAGGGAATTTTACCCCAGGGGGTAGTCACTCAAAGACCTTTTTGAAAGAATTGAACGATATTTGTGGTCTGAAATTTGAGCCCAAGTATTTTCTAATTTAGTGAGGCTTGCATAAATACATGCCAATTTGGCAAATGCCTTATTTGGAAAACCCAGGGGTACAACCCCCTACCCATGTTTTCATGCTGATCAACTTCCGAAGTGCATCGCGGGAATAAATTCACAAACGTATTGTTCTGGGAATCTTAGCCAATCAGAGGCGTCAGTGGGCTTGGTAGAATGTAGGCGTTCGCGTTGCGAGCATCCGTACTTTTCAGTGTTCTTTTGGCTCGCTGGCTGCAGTGTTCCTTTGGCGTGATCCACATATTTTGTTTCACAAAGAATAAGATTAAGAATAGAGAGTTTGAAAACAGACAATTGCTCACTCTCCACACTTTGCAGAAGCTCTTCTCGAATTCAGTACAAGCAAAGGTGTCGGCTCCAGGAATTTAGGCCCGTTCTGGAATTTCTGACACAAAATGGAATCAGACCCCGACTTCAAGTTCTTGAAAGTCGACAGAAAGTCGGTTGGCGACCCGGTAGCTCATGCAGAATGGGCCGCCAAGAAGCTTGTTTGGGTTCCAAGCGAGGAACATGGCTTCAGCCAAGCCAGCGTGAAAGAAGAAAAAGGAGAGAAGGTTATCTGCGAAATTGAAGGAGGCAAGAGGCAGACCTTCCACAAAGATGACGTCCAACGGATGAACCCACCCAAGTTTGAGAAAGTCGAGGACATGGCAGATTTGACTTGTCTGAATGAAGCCAGCGTGCTCCACAATTTGAGGGATAGATATTACTCTAATTTAATCTACGTGAGTATTTAATCCCCTTTATTTATACCCCTCTCACAGCTCCCCGCGTTTCAGGGAGGGTCTGCCGTGTACATCTAGCTTTGCCTAGGGAGGTAAAACAGGAAGTCAGCTATCTTATACAAGAGTCGTCGAAGATTGTCTTTTTAAATTGAAACTCAATATTGATACAAATGATGGGTTTTTTAGAATAAAATCTGTCAGACATAGTATTCAGAATCATTTGGTAAAGTCAATTTAGTAATGGTTATGGGATAATTTATCATCTTTGTTGATGGAGAGTTTCAAATTTATCCAGCAACCCTGGTTGGTGGTACATTCATGTAATTTTACAAACTCAACATTTGAAAAGCATATTAGATTTTGGAATTACAGAGATTGCTGTTTGTTTTTTCACTAACCAAATATTGCTCAACTGCAGAATATTTTTTGTTTCACTGTGATATAAATATTAACTTTGTTGATTGTTTAGCTCCAAATCTTATTTATTTTTAGGATTATTAGATTATCTATTTATTTATTTCGGCATTGGCGGATTTATGTTGCAAAACTTAATGCAAATAAACCAATATTGGATTTGTTCGATAGTTGTTTTGAATGATTAGCCTCAAATTCTATTAAAGCCATGTTGCACAAATTCTGAAAAACTTGAGAAAACAAATGCTTGTTTTTACTTTGAACTGTTCAATATTTATCAACATTGGCATATCTTGGTCTTACAGCATTCCAGATTTCATGATTATATGAGAAATTTAGCAGAAGTAAAGTGTTCCTATTTAGATTCAAGAAACTCTATAGAATCTTTCAACACATACTACTGTATTCCATTTTTCATTTTTTGTTAAAAATATGTGTACAGTTTTGTGTAGATAATTTTTCGACTGTGTAAGGTCCCCCATATCCCTAGATTCTTTGATATTTTTAAAAAGTTTTTCATGGCAAAAATTAATGTCTCATGTTGTATAAAATTTGTCATGCTGAATACACCGGCTGGCCTTTATTATTTTCACTAAATCTTTCCTCTCCTACCTAATTCTTTGTTATTGTATTTCATTTCAAACTGAGCTCATTCAAAATGCTCTGAACTCTAAAATCTAACACAACCTGATGGTGGGGATAATCATGGATTTTGGTTTAGTAGTTTCCTGAATAATAGAATTCAAACAATCCTTCAAATATTTCTGTAATGCTCACATAGTTGAGTCATGCGAGTTCAATGAGAAGAGGAAAGGTTTTTTCCATTGATATCCTGTGATTAAATAAGGGGAATAACTAGGCCTGGAGCTAAATTTGTTTTGGAAATTTTATTTCATTAGACCTGGAAAACCGAAAATACTGCGCAAAAGAAGCTTGATTCCGACACAAGCTTAGAGTCACTTGATTTTCATGTTAGAAATCAAAGAATTATTCTTTCACAAGTATTTATTATGTGCCTTGCAAGGGAGGCTTGTAGACTACTTTAGCTAGAGCGATTGATCATCAACCATTTGCCTATCTAAAAGATTTAGAACAACTTCTTCATCCTGTTTGATACAGTGGCAGATCCAGAAGAAATAATGTCATCACTTTTTTTGTTGTATTAGATATGACAGAAATCCATGAAACTTACCTTTGTTCTTTTTGCTATCAAAACATTGAAAGTTTCTGTGTGTGATCAGGCTGGTTGTCATAAATTCTAGCAAAGATGCTACTGACTTTTAGTTTATATTGATCGCTATATACATGCCTTTTGGAAGTGGGTGTTAGGGGGCCATTTGCCCCCAATAATTCCTAAAATCTATAATTCTCAGTAAGTGCAATTGTTTCTATTTTTGTAGAACAATGGTTGCCCCCAATTAGTTTTCCTGGCTTTAATAAGGATTGTTTTATCTTTGCAGACCTACTCTGGCCTTTTCTGTGTTGTGGTGAATCCGTACAAATGGCTCCCCATCTACACTGACAATGTTGTCCAGCGCTACAAGGGGAAGAAGAGGCATGAAATGCCACCTCATGTCTATGCTATTGCTGATAATTCATACCGCAACATGTTGCAAGGTAAGTTTAAATTCAAGTATATGTAGTTGTTGCTAGAACATCTCAAGATTTCCTATATGGATATAACAAAATGAGAGAATTAGCATAAGGGCAGTTCTGGTATTAAATTTGTTGAAATCTTTCTTGGAAATGCTTTGCAAGCTTTTTGTTTGAAACCCAAGGTCTTAGCCAACAGGATATAATATTATTGAATACATAATTAGTTATCATCTTTCACACATCCCAAACAGCATTTGACTTGCAATCATTTATCTGCTAGCAGGGGTTAGCAGGCCAATCATATCCATGATCTTAGTCAGAGAGCAAAGCTTTATCCGTTCTTGGCCTCAGCCCCTGCATGTGTTCAGCTCTTGTGAAATTTTTACAAAGTTCTGGGACGGTACGCAGTATTTGTACTATACATCTATACTATTTTTTCTCCACAGATCGGGAGAACCAGTCTATCCTCTGCACGTAAGTCCTCTTTTGCACTTTGATGATAGCTTGATATTTTAACAATTTTATGTTTGTGTCTTATTCTAGCACTTCCGACAGCTAAGATTTTATGAAAATCAGGCTCAGAGATCCCCCTTGCTCAAGTGCAGTGGCTTAACGCTGTTCAAGGCATTTAAGTTCAAAAACTAAGGGGCCCCAGGGTGCCTTACAATTTTTATGGCTCATTTAGCTTTGTTGTTGCTACACAAGGGTTGTTTTGTACATGATAACAAAGGCACCCGACTGCCCCTGTCAGGTCACTGCGTAAGTTGCGTATTTAGGGGGTGCAGTTGGGGTTGCCCCCTTTCACCAATAGAAACTACTCTCAGCGCGTATTTCCCAGAAGTTTTGAACCCCGTTAAACAGCGTTTCTGGTATATCTGTTAAAAATAGCATTTGATAGTGCCTCCTATTAAAAAGCACCTGCCCTCTTTGCATTCATTTTGTATCCACCAGAATTTACATTTACTCCTGTCTTGCTCTTCTGACATGTTAATTTCTTCTACCCCCTAATCCAAATCAAGGATACACCTGTTGGAAACTTCTTGTAAGTGTAGGCTCAATAACATTCTAGCCATAGTCTCTAAATTTCCTGCAGCTACATTAACGAATTTTGTGTTAGTTTATTGGCTTTTTCGAATTCCCTACAAGATTAATTTTTCTTTTATTTAATATGAGAAACAACTTGCTTTGCACATTTGCATATCATCTAAGAAAACTTCCAAAAATGTCCTTTTAAATCAATTGGCACATAATCCTCCTATTTCTAAAACAGCCCATTGTAGATTTCATAAACCCCTTTTAGACAACCAGCATGATTTACCCTTCAGGAAAAAGAATTAACCTCCCGGCCATCTAATCTCATTCTTACTTTGGTTTTTGGTTTTTCTTTTGCATGATAATCTTTTTAGACGTATTGATGCTGAGTAAATCCAGTGAATTGGATTTGGATCTGGCATTTGTTTGTGAGGGATGTTTCTTCGTTTTGTTGGCTTTTTATCTCTCAATTGGCTGACTTAGAGATGGCCTATTAGTTTTCAATAAGCAACAATCCAGACTATTTAGACTAGGACATCTAACACGATAAGCAGATGGAAGACTCAACAAAACAAAATTGTTCTTATCTGAATATCTTCAGTCCTTTTACATCAGCAAAAAACACCTCACTGGGTTCTTTCAAACTTCTCTTTCTAAGTTAATGGCTAATTCTTTGGATGATGGGGTTATTTGCATTTGACCCCCTATGGCCCAAAAGTAGGGCCAACATCTCAATATGGCATATTCTGCCCTTTAGGTCCTTGAGTGCCTCTTCATGGTTTCAAATGATGGTATGGTTCAAATGGGAGAATATAATTATTCCTTAAACAGAATGCTTCTCCTTCGACATATTTGTGACCACCCTTTCCTGACTTAATATGCTGACCATACCCATTTTGTTGGCAAATTCACAAACCCACAACCTTTGAAGAAAGTTCTGGAACAGCCCTGCCCAGATTTTCCTTTCAAGTCCATCGCCCTTAATCCTCCAGCTCTTGAAGAGCGCATGAATTCAAATTTAATCTTGGTCAGACAACAATTATTGTTCCTTCAGAAAGTTTTAACCGGATAGTTAACCTTTGGTTAGCTGGCCTTATTTGTGCTTTGATGTGGTCTTGCTCTGTGTAATAATCTTTCAGACATATTGATGCTGGGTAAATCCTGTGAATTGGATTTGGATTTTATATTTGTCATTAAAGGGTGTTTCTTCGTTTTGCCCGCTTATGGAATTTTATTTGGTGGCTTGATGATTGTCCATTAATTTCATTAAACAACAATTCAGGCTGCTCTGTATATGACGCTAAGGACAACGAACAATATAATATGCTTTTTGCCCTAATTTGGATATCGTTATGTCAACTGTGAAATTATTAACCATATAATTTCCTAAATCGTCATTTGCCTTGGGGAAAATAACAACTTCTGGTTATCTCCCTTCATTCCTGTTATTTGTGGTTTTGTTTTTCATAACAATCTTTTCAGACGTTTCTTGATTGGATCTAGATGATTGGATTAGCATTTTTAGGTTTTTCTTGATTGATCTTTCCTCATTCTGTGTTTGATGGAATTAGTGAGCGATTTAGACTAATAGGTTTGTTTTCGATAAGGAGTGTATAAGTGGTATATTCTTAGAGGTATGGTTAATGACCATGCAATGATGATATGATAAAAAATAAATGTGATTAATGAAAGATTGACAAAGGATTTGTTTACGTAATTTTGTTTGTCATACCAGGTGCTTTTTCGGATCATATCATTGTATTCCCTTCCCAGACCTTGTCATGAAAGTGTTAGTAGGCATTCGGTTACTAGAAGGAGATCAAATCTATGTTAAAAGAGGGTTTGCTCTGGGCCATGGTTCATGTGGCACCCATTTCTAGAATAATGATTTATCCCATGAATGACAAAACAAACCAAACTCAATAGTTAAGCTTCCTGTAAATTTTGATGCTGATTTGATCCCTCCAACATTGCTTCCTGATACTTAGATTTTATTTTATTTTATTTTGGTTATCCATGAAATCTATTAAGTTATGCAGATGATATACATAGCTATTCAGTTATAGTATGATATAATTCAATTTTATAACAGATACTCATCTTGTTTAAGATCTAAACCGTCCTCGTAAGGGGCCAAAGCATGAAAAAACCCCTTAACCTTCAATTTACCTTGAACCAGAAGGTAAAATGAAACCTTAACCTCACTCAAATCCTGAATTAATTGACCAGGCTCAAAGTGTGTCCCATGAACGGCCTTAGTCTGAATAACAGAGACTCCTAAACTTCACACATAAATAGAAACTGGGACTTTGACTTTAATCAACAATGGAGAATATAAAATGCCAATATTTGCAGAACTGTGTATGCTTTGGTTAGAAATATTGATATGACCTGACAGCTTTTTAATTTCTTCAGCCAACATCACATTAGTTTAAGCAGAGATGATATTTAAATTAACGTTTTGTCACTTTGCTGGTCATTGCTACTGGTTAATGTGGTTAGTATAGAAAACATCAAAGCAGCACCAAGCTACTGAAAGGGATGTGAACTAGCTCTTTCAGTCTTTTGGTCTTTTGACGTGACAATGCCTAGGGCTGCCTCTTACCTAGAGCTAGAATTGATAACTATTGCACTCCCCGAACGGAGTTTGAGACGAGTCCGTATTTTGACCCAAAATTGAGACTAAAGGCCTCTGTTGTTTACATCGCCCATTCACTTCCAAAAGCTACAATTTTGCAATACATGACATAAAGGAGCAGAGAGGCATGTTTAATGAGTTATTCCTGACTTCAGCTCAATGAATAAGTTTATATGTAAAAATTTCCATCTCCCATGTTGCGTTGTCCTTTTCTTTGGCAAGTGTGACAACCTGCACATGCAAATGGATTTGCAAGCATGTTTCATCACACCCGTAAATCAAGACTTCCTCTTAAATCCACTCCCTTCAAAATCTAATTACTTATCCAGGGATGATCTTTTTATCATATAGGAATGGTTGTGGGTAGAACCAAGGGAAGCTTACCATTAGTTTATGGGTTGATTGTGTAGCAATACCCTTTCATCTTGATTAAATGAGAGTTTTAACTTATACTGATTGCACCCATAACCCTAAAAGCTAAAACCAAACTATTAAATTCAAATGTTCTCTCTGAATAACTCTTTTATTTGGGTTTTTACGATGGTCGACCTTACTTTCTTTTTTATTTCCTTCAATCCAATTTCTTTTTCTTCTCTCTCCACATAAATTTGAAGAATCTAGATGTGATTGCTTATTCTGTTGTGGTTAGGCCACAGGTGATCCTGAACACAATGTCTGAGAATTGGAAATGTTTAACAAATCAGTGAACTGTCGAAGGGCGTGCCTTGCTGTGTAAGCCATTCAAAGCATTCGGAGTTATAAGCTTCACAGTTCTAGTTTGTGAATGTCGACTCTCGACTGTGTGGAGCCACTGTGCTTTGTTGTGTTGTCTGTCTTCTGTAATGCAATTCAACTGATTATGCTTGTAATCCAGCAGAGGATTAGGAATTATCTGAGAACTGGAGGGAGAGTGTTAAAGGGGAGAGTGTTAAACGGGGCACTGCTTCCACCTGAAATAAAAAGGAAACTTAGGGTTTACCATTAAGGGAATGTGTTCATTCTAGAAGGGTGGATTTCATGGGGGTAGATGTAAACACATCACATTTCCATGTGATTAATGCCCAAGGATGAGATCTTCAACAGTTCGAAGAACGGCTTTTGATTGACAACCTAAAACTCGTCAAATCTCAGCATTTATATCAGTTATTTTGAAACTGGGTATGCACATGCATTGAGGCTTTGTGTGGACACAAAACCTTGAAGATTCTTACCCAACAAAACAGAATAAATCTTAAGTGATTGTTAATGTCCTTGAGATACTTTAAAGCTAGATGCAGATGAGGGGTGAATCCAGAATAAATCTGAAGGGGGGCAGGTGGTTTATGGGGGCTCTAATAAATGCTTTTTTAACAGAAATATCAAGAATCGGATATTCAAGAATTAATGATATCATGACATTTATTATAGAAGCGTGCTAATGAATACATAGATTACAAGACAAGACAGGCAATTTTATTTTTGAAAATTAGTGATTTATTTACTTGACCTCTCCCCTTCTGAACTGTTTGTTGATTTACTAAATCCAATGCAGTTACCGATAAGCAATTTGCTACTAATACAAACAAACTGATCACATGATTTTCTTGCAGTGGTGAATCAGGAGCTGGAAAGACTGAGAACACAAAGAAAGTGATTCAATATCTCGCCAACATTGCTGGAAGAAGTGCCAAAGAATCCAAAGAACCTGCTGGTGGCCATGTAAGATTTCTGTGAATATTGTACTCTAAAAATCGACCCTCTCTGGTTGGGGTCAGAATTCATCAACATTAACTGTAGCTGTAGCAGACAACTAAAATAGTTGGCATCAGGAAGGGCATACGGCCATTACGTTTTGCTCTAACAGGCCTTGACACGAAGAAAATTCCACCAGAGTGCCTAAACGCTCTGGTCATTTGGTCTACTGGCTCAGTAGTTGCTTTACTAGAGTGCTGGCAAGAGCTAAGAGTGATCAGCCTGATCAAATGAAAAGGCCTGCTCCAAACAAAATCAAGGACTTGTATAGGATGAAAAGTGATAGGGAGACAAGGAGGAGACAAAGCTATGTACTACTTAGCCCCTGCTAGTGGGGAAAACAGATAGATTACAAACGACATTAATTTCACAAATGAAATAGAAATTTTTATTAGGTAGCATCAACTAATGATACCAGGTTTGTGTGAAAAACATAATCTCCCAGATTTTGCAAAATTTTAAAAGTAAAAATGGCAAAGGTATCTAGAGATGAAAAGTTGGGTTTTTAAATTTTTGTTGATTTAGAATCTTTATGTATTTTTTTAGGTGAAGTTGGAGGTGCAGTTGCTACAGGCAAATCCCATCATGGAGGCATTTGGAAATGCTAAGACTGTAAAGAATGACAATTCCTCTCGATTTGTAAGTTGTATTATTTTTAATATCATATTCACTGGGAATTTTATTCCATCCTGTAAATGTTGAATGCAATTTAATACTGAGTGGTCCAGTGTAGTGGTAAAGTTTAATTTGCTTTGCAAGCATCATCAATCATAAAATAATGATTTCTTACTCTGGCTGCATAGGTTCGTCGATACAATAAGCCAAGTTTCTTGAGAATGCAATAAACAACATAACCTTGAATGATGATTCTGTGTTATTCTTTGCTTACTTGACATGTTTTCTGCATCTTTTTACAGGGAAAATTCATCAGAATCAACTTTGACAACTCTGGATTCATTGCTGGTGCTTCCATTGATACTTGTATCCTTTCTTCTAAGAAATATTTTGTTTGATTGTGAAGGAAGCTCTGGTTTTTTTCCAGAGGAAAAGGAAATGATAGAGTTAAGATAAAAATTAGATAAGATTAAATCCAACAAATATTTATGATAGGAAGAGAAAATCAGAATCAAGATTTTGTAATACTCTAACCTGCGTCAGACTAAAAGCTCTGATAGTTGTATGTTATGCTATAATACCCATTTTTCCTACTATCCTAAAGTTCTGTACCAAGCAAAGTCTGTTGATATAATATTTTTACCATCATTCCACCATTTGACCCACCGTATCATGTACAGCTGAGGATCCCAGCATTAATACTAGCCAGCTTGAAAGTAATCCTAGTGTCTGATGGTGTTGATAGGGTGATCAATTGGGGATGCCCCCCAAAACCCTTGATGTAGCTACATTTATAAAATTTGATAATAGTGAAGTACTGAAATCGATTTATTGACTCCTTGTTAGAACATTTGATTTATTAGCCCTGAATCAAATTGTATACACTGGCAATAAGAACCATCAAACTCCTTTCTTACCCAAATCTTAAATCAAATCGAATGATTCTCCTTTACTTGGGTTGTTGATCAGATCTTCTGGAAAAGGCTCGTGTTATTCATCAAAGCAAAGACGAGAGAGTTTTCCATTTCTTTTATCAGCTGCTTAATGGTGCAAGTGCTGAAGTCAAAAGTAAGTTTCATTGTCATCTGAATTTTCAGATTGGTTACAGTAAGAATAGCATTCTATTGATGAGAGACAAGAAAGGAGACTGGCCCCCTGTAACTCAAAAGTTTCAAGCTCTCACAATCATCAGATAGTCTGTCTGATGATCGCAAGAGCATGAAATTTTGAATTACAGAGAGCAAGTTTCCTTTCTTGTCTCCCATCTATAAAATGCTACTGTTACTGTTCTTAAAGTTTTGTTTGATAAAGATTTACACCCTTAAAGTAATGAACTGAAATGGTCCATCAAAATGCTAATTAATTTTTGTTTTACACAGAGCAATTCCTGCTTCTTGATGCTGGCTCTTATGTCTACATGTCAAATGGAAACGTCCACATTCCAAGTATGGACGAGAAGCAAGAATTCAAGAACACTTTGGTAAATCTTTAACATATTTACTAGAATATTAAGCTACTCCATATAATTATCCAAGCCTAATTCATTTGGTCATTGGGTTTTCAAGCTTAAGTGGTTACCTAACCAGAATACTGGTGAGAATGATTGCTCTTGGCTCAAGATTAGGCCTGCAACTCTGTAGAATTGTTCAACCCATGTGGAAATAGAAGGAAGTTTTGCCAGAATACAAGAATGATTTGTAAATTCAAAGTTGTTTTAGCATTGAGTAAAAGTTTAATTTTTGCATTTTAGGAAGCTTTGAGAGATATGGGAATCACCCAGGAAGAGTTGAATGGTAAGAATTTCTGATTTATCCAGCTGATTTTGTCCATTGACTTTATAGCTTTCAATATATTTTTTCCATTGGCAGTGGTGGCTATTTATTTTTGGATGGTCTCAAAAATAATATACTATCTTTACAAAGTTTAGGTTTTCAAGATCTCAAAGTTTAGGTTTTCAAAATGCAGGCAAAATTTGAAGTTATATAATTGCATATGTACCCTGTATCAGAAAGAAAATTGTAAAATTAATACACTGCATTGGCCCCTAGCATTTGAGTGCTCATTACTTTTCTTTCCTTATCTAGCCATCTTCAAAATCACATCTTCTGTTCTGTTGTTTGGAAATTTGGTTTTCAAGCAAGAACGGAATTCAGATCAAGCAACATTGCCAAATAATGAAGGTATGATATTTTCAAACTTGGTATCATTAATTGGAGATTGTTTTAATTGAAATCATGTGATTTCACTATTTGAAGTATGACTTCTATCCTGGTATCAAACAGATATATCCTATGTTGAGCACGAAACTCCACCGTTGAGATTAGTATTTAGTTTTGTATGTACAGTCTTTGATCAGGACAGTTAGTTAGGTTTAACTGTTATATTTTTTAAAATACCACTCTTTACGAGTATCAGATGCAAAGCTTACTTTAGTGATTTAGTTTCGCTCTATTTCCAATTTTCCTCGCTATCCCGAAGCTCTGCACCATTCAAAGACTTATCCAATTTTTTTTTAAAAGTATTAGGGAGAAAAGGATGTTCAGATTGGTTATTGACATTGTGATATTTTCAATTTCAGTTGCTCAAAAGATTTGTTATCTTCTCGGCATGAATACTGTCGATTTCACCAAAGCCATGTTGAAACCAAGAGTAAAAGTCGGCAGAGAGTTTACCCAAAAAGCTCAAACAAAAGCACAGGTAAAATGATGATTTTGTATTCTGTATTTGGTAATGTTATTAAAGTTTTCCTGAATTTCGTTGGAAAAGAGGACATTGATGAATCTGCAACAATTATCTGTGGATACTCTAGCTTTAGTTTGTTGCACCCATTTAACATCGTTTGTCAATTTTCCAGCTGGGATCTATGTAATTGATTGTTATTCCCTTTTTCAAGTTCATTCAATTTATATTTTCAGGTTGAATTTGCCACCCAAGCTCTAGCCAAAGCAATTTACGAGCGTCTGTTCAAATGGTTGGTTGCAAGAATTAACAAGAGTTTGGATCGATCCAAGAGAGAAGGAGCCTCGTTCATCGGAATCCTTGATATTGCTGGTTTTGAAATCTTCCATGTAAGTATTTCGGGAATTCTATTCTAGCAGTCTTTATCTTGAAAGAGCTTCAAGAAAGGAGAAAGATCTGAAAACTAACAAAGCATGATAACTATTAAAGTTAATTGTCTGACTGATACTCGTCAGAGGAGTATATAAGAGAGAGAAAGTGAACAAAAACCTGGCAAATTTCTGTAACCAGAGTTTGATCAAAATAGAACGATGTTTAGAGGTTAAAGATTGGTATAAGACCAAAACTATCATTGTCAGGTTTACAATTAGACAACCCACAGACTTTCTTAAGAAACTGAATAAGCCAGCCGTCACTAACAGACCCTAACCTCTTGAATTGATTGTAATTACAAATATCGTGGTACCAGCCTATATTTCCGTTCATATTGGTTGTATCGTTAATGTTTCTATTTTAGCTCAACTCCTTCGAACAACTCTGCATCAATTATACCAATGAAAAACTCCAGCAACTCTTCAATCACACCATGTTTATCCTTGAGCAGGTAAGATAAAGATATTTCTAAACATTTATTTGGTGATTGAGAAAAATCCCTAAAAGTTCATTACATATTTTTAAGGGAACCAGAAAACTGTTTGTTATATAAGGAGTTCGTTACACTGAGAGGACTATTTTAAAGACAGTATGCGAGGTATCAGCTAATTAGTTTGTGTATCTGAATGTTCGTTATATCAAGGGCTCATTATATCGAGATCAACTCCTTCATAATTTGAAATCAAATTCTATGATTTTCTATGAATCTTAGCCGCTACTTAATATCTTAAGAATAAACGTTAATAAGAATAAACATTGTGCCAGTTGAAAACAAAAATGCTCAATAACTGGATTTTCCCTTCTAACAGGAAGAGTACCAAAAGGAGGGTATTGATTGGAAATTCATTGACTTTGGTTTGGATCTGCAACCAACCATTGACCTCATTGAAAAGCCGATGGGAATTATGGCTTTGCTGGACGAGGAGTGTTGGTTCCCCAAAGCCACTGACAAGACTTATGTCAGCAAGTTAAACAAGCAGCACAGCAAACATCCTAAATATCTGAAACCTGATTTCAGAGCCACGGCAGATTTCCTCGTTATTCATTATGCTGGTCAGGTAAGAGTTGTTATAGATATATTAATCTTTATAGTCTGTATCTCGGTCTTTAACAGCAGTGAAAAAAATGTAGAGTGTAATGTATGTTGAGGAGGGAAGAGTCAAGAGACTGAACACTGAATCTCAACGGGCCTGTTTCGTGGTTTCACATCTACAAGCCTGTTCCTTGATTGTCCACTCATTAGGAGATTATCCAAAGATGTTCATAATTTTGAGATGTACTTATTACATATCTTTATTGATCTATGTGTATTTGCGACTTATTGCTGCATCGTATCGCACTTCCACACAGGAAGAGGGTGGGGGTAGGCTTGGATGAGTCCCCAATGTATCTACTTCGATGGTGGAAATCAAATTATTTTTTAGAAAATATAGGATTTCTTGAATGATATTGTCTAAAGCTACAAAATTCGTTCTCTTCTCACTCAGTTAAAACTCCTGTTTTTTTCTTTATATTTTCTCCCTTCCAAGTGATTTCATTGACGTTATTTCGGGGCGCAATGTTGGAAGCAGTGTTTCCTTTCCTTGAGTTTAACGGCTCAAGCAATTTCTTTGAATTAACTCTACTCAATGAGAAGTGTTTTACTTTGTTTGTTTTAGGTAGACTATTCTGCCAATCAATGGCTGACAAAGAACATGGACCCGTTGAATGACAACATTGTTGGTCTCATGGCTTGCTCAACTGAACCCTTCATTGTAGGACTTTGGAAGGACCAAGGTTAGCAACCCAACTCTTACCATATCTTGAGATATCAATATTTAATTACCAGTTCCTAATCATGCCAAATGAATCAATATAAAAAATTGTAAGTACAAATCCTAATGGGGACTCGCTGACTATATAAGTCTATTCCTGATTTGATTGTTACATATATACAAAATTTTTTACTCTTGGTGTCTTTATAATTTGATGGAATAAAAATGGAACAAAAAAATGAATCAAATCAATTTAGGTTTTTGGAGTTGAGTTGTACAAAATTAAACTTTTGTTGTTTCGGTTTGTAGACAATATCGTTGGTCTTAATGTGACTGAAGCAAATGACACTCCATTTGGCTCAAGAACAAGGAAGGGAATGTTCAGAACTGTTGGTCAGTTGTACAAGGTATGTATTGTCATAAGATATGTTCATTTAATCATGAGACCTTTAAGTTCTTAGCCATTCACAAGTATCAAGCAGAACTACCCAAATGCAGCTTATTTGCATTGATCAATTTCTGGCTCTCTTTTCACTGCAAAGATTTCTCAACTGTATTTAACTGATGATGATGATGATGATGATGATGATGATGATGATGATGATAATTCTTAATGCAAAGACTTCTTGGAAAATGGCTCAACAATCTTCTTGATGCTTCAGTTAGGTTTGTTAACTATCTGTTAATGTGGATAACCCTGGAGTTGGAAATACATCAAGGTTGCTTCGCTGAATAATTTCCCTTGTCTAGGATAGTGACACCCTCGCCTTTGGTGGCAACAACCTAGGTTGAAAATTGTCTACGGTTAAATCTAATTTCCTGTGTTATTGACAGGACATTTTCCTGTGATTTATTGCGTAAAATGAGATTGGCCATCTTTATGGAATTTTCTATTCTACTAGTTACAGTGGATGCTTCTTAAATCTCAAATACGTGTTATTTTACTATTTTACCAGGAACAATTGAACAACCTGATGACAACACTGCACTGCACGAGTCCCAACTTCGTCAGATGTATCATCCCAAATCACGATAAGAGAGCTGGTAAGATTGATGCCAACCTCGTTCTGGATCAGCTGCGTTGCAATGGTGTGCTGGAAGGAATTCGAATTTGCAGACAAGGTTTCCCCAACAGAATTCTCTTCCAAGAGTTCAGGCAGAGGTAGATATTGATTATATTAGTTACATATTATTCTGTTGGTAGTTTAGTTGTTAATTAACTCCATAATAGACTTGTTATGGCAGTCTAACCTAAATCTTTCACTCAAATTAAAACTAGTACACTTTGAGCATGAAAATTGGGGGATATGTGGCCTTCTTTCAGAAACTCTTTCAAATTCCATTTTTCACAATGGTTCTTTTGGTGACGAAACACTTGTTTCTGTTCATTATTTTCTAATTCATTACACTTAAACGAAAATAACTTTATTTACTGATCAACAATATTCTCTAATTACGTTACAAATACTTAAAGGTTCAACACAAGATATAAATTTTACAGTTCAACACAAGGTATAGTAGGCTCAGTCTAGTGAAAGCATGTAAATCTGAACTATAAAATCACTATCGAGCTGTGACGCACCTTGCCTCGTGTCAACCTTAAATACTATATATTCCCTTGGGTCTCTCTTATGCAGCGCTGCATTCTGCGGAACTCTATGGGACCCTTTTCCACTCCTTCGATCTCCTGGGATCAGCAAATTCATTTGATCATCACTAATTTTTTTATTTTAGATACGAGATCTTGACTCCAAATGTTGTGCCCAAAGGATTTATGGATGGAAGGAAAGCTGCTAAGAAAATGGTAATTGTTTTATTCTTAATAGCCTTTTAGTTCGATTGAACAATATTTTGAAACCAAAAGTAGTTTGGTTGTTCCTTAATTCAAGAATCGTCTACTTTTTATCCTTATACGAACGGCAAAAACAATGTCACATTGTAAAACTTTTTCAACTAGAAAGATAAAACATGAACAATGCGAGTTTTAGGCCTGTTTCTGGCTTACAGTTATTCTGATACAATTGAGTCCTGTATTAATTTTGAGCAACTACCCAGAAGGCATTGATTATGAATGTTCTTTCCTCCTCAAGGTTGAAACCATGGAACTGGACCCCAACTGCTACAGAATCGGTCAATCGAAGATCTTCTTCCGTACCGGAGTACTTGCCCACTTGGAAGAAGAGCGAGACATAAAACTGACGGAAATCATCACCATCTTCCAAGCCTACGCCAGAGGAAACATTGCCAGACGAAACTACAAGCGTAGAATCCAACAGTTGTCCGCCATCCGTGTCATCCAGAGGAACGGAAGGAGTTACCTGAAATTGAGGAACTGGCAGTGGTGGAGGTTGTTCACTAAAGTCAAGCCTCTTCTCAATGTCACAAGACAGGAGGATGAGTTGCACCAGAGAGAGGATGAACTCAAGAAGGTTAGTTTGATTAGATATGTTTCGTTTTATTCATTAGAACCACTTGCGGCAAATGGAAGCCAGGCTCTTAGGCAAAAAAAGGGCTCTAAAACAATTTTTTGAGTTTCTCAAAAAATATCTTCCCAAATTCAGCCCCTTGATTTGATTTAAAAGAGGGATGAATCAGTTTTTGTTGAAAGTGCTAGCCTGACAGAGGCGATGCCTTGTTTCCAGTAGGGGAACAGAAGCATAAACTACATCACCACGTATAGTAGTAGTGTCACAAATATAAGAAACAATGATTTATGAAACAAGGACCTGATTTTTGATATATAGCTATTACTAGTGACTACCTATTTATAAGAAACACCTATTGATTTCAATAGAGGAGCATCAGAAAGGCGTCAGACCCGATGTTGAAAATTATGTTTCTTACCATTGAGTGATTAACTTAGGAAACTACTGTATCATAGCGTATTCATGACCACCATTTTCCAAAGAAGTTTTGAAATTGATATTGATAAGTACTGCCTACTAAACATCTTCTCGATTTTAAGTTGAACTCATGGTAGTGTAGATGTCACACTGTCCAGCATCTCCAGCAACAAGCAGCTTATAAAGGTGCACGTGACAGCACTACTTTGATTCTTTTGATAGAAGTTCCAGATGATAACCAATTCCTATTCTTTCTGTATTTGCACAGGTCAAGGAGAGATACGACAAAGTGGATGTGGAATACAAAGACCTTTCTCGAAAACACGAACAAATTCTTGACGAGAAGAATGTGCTGGCCGAGCAACTCAGCGCAGAGATAGAACTTTGCCAGGAAGCAGAAGAAGCCAGGAATAGGCTGATTGCGAAGAAGGACGAACTCGAAGACATAATTGCTGAGTTCGAGATGAAACTGACTGAAGAGGAGGATAAGGTCATTAAGTACTTGGATGAGAAAAAGAAATTACAGGCTGGCATGCAGGATTTAGAGGAAACGTGAGTTTTGAATGATTTGAATTGATTTAAATCTGGCTCTATTTGTGCATTCAGTGTGTTTTTAAAATGGACTAGAACATCAAGTTACCAAATTGTAACTTATCGTTCAACACACGTGATCACATACGAGTATTAGCTACTGAAGGTAATGAAAGAAAATTGAAATCTTGGCATGTGTTGAAAGTAGAAATAACCCCTAATCACATTGTGTGATTTTCTGTTAATAGCTTATCAGAACTTAATCAATTCTACTGATTTTGAAAATTAATAACTCTGTAAAAGAACGCTCAAACATACCATACTGACGCTTTCTGTACGCCGAAGTTTTGAAGCTAAGAGAAGCTGAGCGTGACGTCACAACCAGGTTCAGGTTGAAGGTACATGTTCAAATTCAAAGTATGTAATACTTATGAATAACATGGAAAGCTAAATATAGCTCACGAAAGGATTTTAAGCCCAACTTAACACAGTTTTCGTAAATATTTTCTTAGAGTCCTTATCTTGAAAAACCAATGGTTTAAAGATTGGTAACCCACAGCAGTATCGTCGAGTATCAAACAGTGCTAGCTCTAACATAAAGCCTTCTTTCCCACCGCTTGTTTTGATTCATGAAGTATTCTTAGGTTTGCTTCATTTTATTTTACGCAGACTGGAAGAAGAGGAAATGCACAAACAAAAGATACAGCTGGAGAAAGTTCAAGTCGAGGCCAAGCTGAAAAAGGTTGAAGACGATTTGATCCAAGTGGAGGATGCCAACAATAAGGTATAGTTTGAATTTAATAATTTTTTTGATGAACAGTCTTTTTTTATTCCATATTGGGTTTAATTTGAATGATTTATAAAGGAAGATTTCCTTGATAACTATTAAAACAATCTTTATCTTATGTTAGTTGCACCGTGAGAAGAAGTCCCTGGAAGATAAGGTTGTTGAGTATTCAACCAGCCTTGCAGAGGAGGAAGACAAAGTCAAACAGCTCGCCAAAGCAAAAGCCAAGCAAGAAGCCATTATTGCTGATTATGAGGAACAGATGAATCGTGGTGAAAAGGTTAGAAAAATCATTAATTTTTTCTCGTATTTGGTCAGCTGACTACGTGACTAGTTATAGATAGGGAAATTTGATGTCGTCATTTATGGTGTTTCACCTTCTCATTTCATACATACATATTTCCTTCAGATAGATTATTTTGAATTTGATGACAGTAATAGAATTATTTGAAAACTATTAATCTTCAAAGCAGAATAAACACATAAAAAACAGACATCATCTGGCTCTAAATATCGTATATCAACCACTATAGCCAGGATAGGTAATCCCTACTCTAGTTAGATATTATATTCAATCAAATTTCATACTTCTTGATTTTAGACTCGTCATGACTTGGAGAAAGATCGAAGAAAACTCGACCAAGAATTGCAAGATCTAAGAAACCAACTCGCAGAAGCCAAACAGAAGATTGCTGAACTTGAACAAGCGTTGTCGAAGAAAGAAGCTGAACTGAACGCCGCTCTCAAAAGGTACATAGAGAGTACAATAGAGTTAAAAATACAATGAGATGCTTGTTTGAGATCTAGACGGTCCACTGTTTGTTTTGTACATTACTTGCTAAAAATTAATCTGTGTCATAAAAGATGCTTTCTTTCGACTGTCATGGGGTAAAGGGCTGTCTTTTCGTAACGAGACTTCCGACTTATTTGAGCATGCCAAACAAAGTTGAAGCTTCACCAAAATATTTGATGCTAGGTATTGAATTTGAAATTTGAATTCAATGATAACACTTATTAGCAAAAAAGAGAAGAGATATTACTCCTTCATTTCTACAAGCCTGTCTTGTGATTACTCACTCATCAGGAGATGAATTAAATGTGTGTATGATTCCTTAATAGGGGAGATGAAGAAGCGTCGAAGAGAGGTGATGTTGAGAAGCAACGCAGAGATCTTCAGGTGCAGCTAGACGAACTGAGAGAAGATTATGAAGCTGAACGATCAGCCAGGGATAGGACAGAGAAAATCAGACGAGAACTTGCAGAGGTGGGTATTCATTTCAAACCAAGTTTTAATTTAATCATCTGGGCTTGAAAAGTAAATAGTAAGCCTAGTATCTTCGAGTAAAAGAACGCCGAGCCTCTTGGAACTATTTTGGTTACCTGAGGGACTCGTAAAACCTAAGTAGTCTATGTTTCTTCATTATAAGCTCTCTTTCATGGTAATACAGGCTTATCGAGTTAGAGCTTTATCCTTAAGGCCTGGCTGGTCTCTCGATGGCCCTGAAGTCTCTGATCAAAATGATTGAAAAAGAAATATTCCTGGTTCAGAATCTTTTAAAACTCAACTCAAAATAGAAATCTATTTTCTCTTAGTAAAGCCAAGTGTAGCTCGCCTGGTAGAAAAGACTCTCTTCTTTCATAGCTTAGCACCGTAAACTCAAATGTCTCGCTATGGCAATAACTGCACTGATTGTGTAGGAATTCTTGTGTTAACTAAATGGGCTAGGTAAGATACCTTCTGGATGGTGTGGTTCTATCTGGATAATATGAGGTATCTATCAATGTATTGATTATATCTATCCTTCCCCAAGGAACTCGATGCACTTCGAAGTGAACTGGAGACGTCTCTGGACACAACGGCAGTGACGAAAGAAATGCAGTCCAGAAGAGAAAGTGAGTTGTCGGAGTTGAAGAGAAACATCGAAGAAGAAACGAAACAACACGAACAGGCCATCCAGCAACTCAGAGGCAAACATTCACATTTGGTGGAAGAACTCCAAACACAGCTTGATACCATGAAACGGGTGAGTAGATTTGTTTATGCTAGATTGCAAGAAAAAATGAAATCACTATGATGAGAGCTATCCTCACCTTAAAGAACATTGTTATTCATAACACAATCCACGGTATTTCGGATGATGTTTTAGAATAAGTATTTTATCGTTCGGACCTCTTCAAATGTCAAATGGTTCTCGTCAGAAATAGCGTTTCTGAGTTTCATCGCTATTTGTTGATATGAAGTGAACATGTTCATTAATCAGAAAATCGTAAAGAAAGTGTAAAAATAACAACTTTGCCCATAGTTATATGGAATTACTCTCTTGTCAGGCACAGCTTTCATGGCATCTAGTAAATCACGAGACTAGTGGAAAAGCGAGCATTGGTCGTATAACAAGAGATTTTTTATACATTTTCGAAGAATACCGAATCTGTGTCAGTTCACTTGATCATCTACAGCTGCTTGTGGCTGCAACGTTTTAAGATTATAATTAGCATAGATCCTATTTTCAAGAGAGGTAATTTGTCGTAAGAGGGATTGGCAGTATAATCTGGGCTAAAGCTGAGGTGGAATTATTCCTCATGCCTATACATGTTATTCTAGCACAGAATATACAATACGTTGGCTCAAAAATCACTTTTGGATAAAAATATAGGCAGCTGTAGATAATGGACATGAGGTAAAATGATAGCTCGGGCCAAAAACCATATTCTGGCACAGAAAGCACAACATGTTGGCCAAAAACCGCTTTTGGACCAAATTAGTGGTCAGCCGTAGATAATGGACATTCTATCAATATGAAGCATTGTAGGATTCATTTAGCTCAGCTTGACCCTTCCAATTTCGAAATTTTTTGATTTGATCTAATCTTGTCAATTTGATAGTTGGCTTAAGATAAGTAATTAGCTTTAGAATGCAATATCTCTTATCTGCAGATGAATTATTAATTGTTGTTATTAGTATTGTACACTAAACTTGTTTGTTCGTAATTAGGCGAGGTCATCGCTGGAGAAAGGAAAGAATGTTCTGGAAGCTGAGAACGCAGATCTGGCTGAAGAGCTGCAACGAGCAACTAGTGGGAAGTCAGACATGGAACGCAAGGCCAAGAACCTTGAACAGCAACTGAACGAATCAAACGTGGCGCGAATCAGCAATGAAGAAGCCATTCAACGTCTTGAAGGTGAAGTTTCGAAGAGTGGAAGGGAAATTGATAACCTGAATAATCAACTGGAGGAAGTAGAGTCCAGGTACTTTATTTTTTTTATTAATTGAGAATTAGCTCCTATTTGATTGTGTTTTGAAGGTTTAATGGTAGAATGTAGCTCAAGGTACACAAGAGTGCTCAAGATGCTCCAAACAAAACATAAGTATGTGATCAAGAGACACAATGTGTCGTACCGGTTATGGCTGTGTAGCGTTTATGTATTCAATAATAAAAGAGTGTTCAAATTGCTACAAGGGCAATGGACGAAAAGTAAAATGGCAGAATGTGGCTGAAGATACTCAAAGAGTGCTGGAGAGATAACAATACAATATCATGAAATAAAGTATGTGATCAAGAGACCAATTTGCCCTCCTGCTTATCAACATACCAGAAACCAGATTCTAACTCATTACAAAGATTGGTGGGGTAAATTTTAATTTTTTTTAGTTGAAAAAACCAGGTGATTTTACTTTTGCTTTTATTTTGCAGATGCTCTGTAGTTGAAAGAGCCAAGTCTAGTTTGGACACGCAGTTGAATGACGTCCAGGATCAATTGAGAGAAGAAACACGACAGAAGCTGGGATTGAACACGAAGCTGAGAGAAGCAGGAGATGAGATCAACAGGCTTCAGGAACAACTCGAAGAAGAAGAGGATGACAAGAAGGCTGCGCAGAAGCAAGCTACTACCTTGCAACAACAGGTGATGTTTTGATCCTAACGTTTTGCGTGCAGTATAAACCTTTATTTAGATGGATAGGCCCGAGTTTAAGGCTCTCTATTTGCTACTTTTCTCTCACTGCTATTCTATTAGTAAATATGACACTTATTCCCTTGAACTAAGCCACTTATCCTCACATGGTATCCTACACTTAATACTATATAGCACAAGGGGCATAAGGTAGTAACCAGTTTGGCAAATTTTAGGGGTGTTGAGAAATTTAAGTTCACTTGCCCTCACCCGCTTACACTTGCAACGGGCTTATGCTTAACAGGCCAATGCAGCGCTAGTTATCAATTGATTAACACAGCCCTCACCGAGGGATTCTAACATAGAGATGGAAAAAGGCCTTGGGTTTTCTTGAGGTTGATTTTCTTTTGCTGCTTATACTTCCTGATGGGATTATGCATAACACATATCGGTCGAGACCCACTTACTCTCAACTGTACGAATACTAGACACCAGAAGGGTGGATCTAGGGAATTTTTAAGGGGTTGATTGGTTTATGGGAGCAAAATTTAATGAAATTGTTGAAAGTATTATCAACAGCTATATGTTTGTGCAATACAAGCAGTATCCTAGTTATGTTCTAAGAAGTTTTACAAAGAATTACTTTACAACTGTGACTAGCCAACTATTGAATAACTAGTTTCAAATTTCAAAATAGAATATTTGGTATAAGAAATTTGATGTCAATAAGTATATTTTTTGAATGAATGTTTCCGTTTATAGTTGGACACAACAAGAAAAGGATTGGAAGAGACGAAGATTTCCCTGGAAGATATGGAAGCTGCGAAGAAGAAGATCCAGCGAGAATGCGAAGGACTTCTTCAGCGTGAGGAAGATTTGATGGCTGAGAATTCTCGACTCGAGAAGAGCAGGAAGAAGATGCAAGATGAGGTTGATTTGTTAGGATTGAAGACATTTGAATCCAGAAGATTGAATATCAGAAATTGTTTCTTCAAATATTATGAAGCCCAATTTCATAAGTTTTTGAGATAATAAGACTAATTCAAGAATAAACCACACTTTAAATCTTCTTCAGTAAACTAGACCAGGGACAAGTGTTATTCATAACGGAAAGGACGAAGGGGGTTCTCAATGCATGTTCAGCCAAGCTGGATCCGTAACTCTCTCTTGCACTAAACTCGGCTGACCCTGTAGCCTTGCTTTCGTGAAAATACTTTTGATTTTGGTTATAATGTTTCTATTTTCATCCTATAGATTGATGATGTGATGCTGAATCTCGAACGGGAAAGGACGAATGCTTTGAACTACGAGAAGAAGCAAAAGAAGTTCGACCAGTTGCTGAATGACGAGAAGAATGTTTCTGAAAGACTGGCAGCGGAGAGAGACAACGCTGAAAAGAACGCCAGACAGAATGAAACCAAGGTGCTCTCCCTCACCCACCAAGTTGAAGAACTTGAAGACAACCTCGCTGATAGTGAAAGAGTTCGAAAACAACTGCAGGTCAGTGATTCTTATTATTCACTTTTACTATCAAGTCTCTTTTTTCTGTCTATTCTTTCTTCTGACTTGGTTATACACTGCAGTTACAGTCCATTCCATTAGATTTTAAGACTTCAATCTTGGTTTGTTGCATGGGTTTTCTTTGCCATAGTTTGATGCACACAATCGCAATGCAAAATACAAAGAGTTGTTACTTTATAGCTGGTTCTAGAGATATACCAAACGTTTCAAACTTCAGTGAAAACAACAATAATTATGTCACTACGGAGCGGAGAATCTAGACTTGATTATTTTGATAGATATATATTCTTTTCCTTTGCCATATTTTTATGCACACAATTGGAATGCTAAATAAAGGGTTGTTACTTCATAGTTGGCTCTAGAGATTTACCACTTGCTCCGAACCGCAGTGAAAACAACTTCAGTTTTGTTAGATTGGTTCAGGAATAGAGAGTTATTTTGTTCCTGTTCTCTTCATTCTCAATGCCGTCCTCAAATTGATCGTTCCTGTTCTTATCTCTTTCAGTTTGAATTGCAAGAACTGATCGACAGCAAAGATGACGTTGGTAAGAATGTCCACGAGTTGGAGAAAACAAAACGACTTCTCGAACAACAAGTTCTTGAACAGAAAACGCAAATCGAAGAGCTCGAAGACGAGTTGCAAGCTACTGAAGATGCTAAATTGAGACTAGAGGTGTGTTGATGCAGATTCTAAGTGATTGTTTTAATTGCTTTACATTAACATAATTGATCATCTAGTTTGTCTTACTAGAATTTTTGTTCTTCTATCTCTGTATAAATTGCTTTCTTTCAGGTCAACATGCAAGCTCTGAAAGCAAACTGTGAACGGGATCTTGCTGCCAAGGATGAACAAATCGAGGAGGCAAGACGAAGCGTTTTGAAACAAGTAAGAATTTCTTCATGATCTTTGATCTGTAATGTGTTAGTTTCAACAGATCTTCAGCATCCACAAACAAGAATAATTTACAACGCATTCAAAATACGAAAACGAGGTTAATTAATTGTAATTTATGCTATTATATAATCATTGTTAAAACGGGACAACAGCTCTGTTTCTAGAATATTCTATGGTTAATGCTAAAATTATTAATTGACTGGTGCAGTACTCGAATCCAGTTAACATGATTAATTCTGGTCATACTCTGGAGATAATTCTGGTTACGATTAGAAAGGCCTAATTGTGCTCATATATGTTTTTAACACATTATCTACTTCATTATATGCTATGAATAGTACCAAATATTATTACTTCGCATAGAGTTCATTACAAGCATATTCGAACCAGATAATCTAATCGAGACTTTTATTTGCATAGCTGCGTGATTTGGAAGGTGAACTTGAAGAAGAGAGGAAGTCGAAAACAAATGCTGTCAGTGCAAGAAGGAAGCTCGAAGGAGACATCAAGGATCTGGAAGGACAGCTTGATCAGGCCAACAGGATTAAAGAAGAAGGCATCAAACAATTGAGGAAATATCAGGTATGGTTGCTTTATATTTTGATATGTGTTTAGTGTCATCGAATTGAGGGCTTATTAGATAGAGCTTTAAAAATCAGAGTCGAACAAAGTCATGAGTCTTCCTTCGGGTAGAATTTGCAGTAACAAAGTTTCTTCCTCACTTTACTTAGGTTTCATACTTGGAAGGTTAAGATGTATTTTGCATACAGATAAAGCTTATTTCTACCAATAGGCTAAAATAAGCATGAAAAAGACTTGAATATAGCTAGAAAGTTCATCTTTACAATGCTATTTAACGGCACTTTCATACCATTTAACTGGGATATGTTTGAATTGAATCCTTCCTCAATTTCCCATGGAGAATTTTTGCGTCCCTATAAACAAACATTGCATTGGAATACTATGCAGTTAGTTCTATGGGTATTTCAGCAACGTAATATCTAAATGTGTTATACTTCATGTAAACAGAGTCAAATGAAAGATGTCCAACGAGACCTTGAGGATGCCAGACAATCACGTGACGATCTGGCAGCACAAGTCAGAGAAAATGAGAAGAAACTCAAAGCGTTGGAAGCTGACTTCATGCAGATGCAAGAGGTTTGTTTTTTATTTTAATCCTTGTGTTATGAATCTATCATTCGTTTGCCATCACACTTAATGGAACTGGCAGATGTTACTACAGAGTTCAATCTATGTATATTCCCCTGAGAAATTTAAGGAAATCTGCTTATAAGGGGTGATCATTTTCAGTTTTTTCATACAAAATAACGCCCTTTTCCAAATGTTAATTGCGGTGTAAACATCGAAAGCTGACCTAATGCAAATAAAAGAGGCTTGTCTCTTTATTTCATCTTATTGTAAAAAATATGTGAGTTTTACATCAATCCAATACAATATCTAGCATAACTGCAATCGGGACATTCCATATCAAGTGTAACCAGCAAAAAAATGGCAACCTTCTATATTTCTCTCAAATTTTGTTTATAGTTTACTGCTGGTGAAATACATAATTCCTGAAAATTTCACTGGTCTAGGGTATACGGTTTAGAAATTATGACCGGTCAAAGTTTTGAGAAATGCGGTCAACGCCGAATGACCCGCTAAGACCAGAATTGAATAGATCTGGTTATCTGTACCCTACAGAGTTGGGAATAGGCTCATTTGAAAGCTCTTGCTGTGTAGAAACCAAAATATTAACTATAAAACCTCCATTACCTATGCCTGACAGTTTAAAACTGAAGTAAAATATTTGACCTTTGACCCTAACCGGGAGGCAATTTCAAAATTCAAAAAAAAATATTTTCCAGGTAGTGCAGGTCATAAGCAACAATCTCTGAAATTTCTAAGGTGGGCCGACCATGGGTCTAAGAGCAGTGATTTGTTGACTGCTGACCAGTCAGAAATAGTTCTTAAAATTTTCGCATTTTTGGGGATTTGAAAATTTGAAGATGAAAAACTTGAAGTGTTAAGATTGAATTTCTCAAGAAAGGTTGTTTAAACATATTTAAGTTTTAATGCGGAGAGTGATGATGAATTTTAGCTGCATATAGCATTATGTAAAAAAATCTGCAACTTTGAGTTTGTAGTCATTGCAGTTAGATGAGGACCACACCAGAAAAGGGAGTGAGGTGATATTCCTACTTGAATCCCTCAGCAATAACATGAATGCGTGGCTACTTGACACTAGATTATAACCTTGTTGATTTTTCTCTTTGGGTACCCTATTTGCTTCAAACAGAAAATACATGTTTTCATAAGAATGCCATGCAGCATAATGATGTTGACGAGGTTGATTTTAAGCAATGGGTCTCAACTGACTGATCAAAGCTTGAAACAATGGTACAGCCAATTGATGATTTTATTGACGCATTTTTGGAGAAATTGGAGAATCTTCGACGCCATGATTTTATTGCGAAACAGCAGTCAAACTTCCTGAAGGAACCAAAAGAAACACTGAAAGAAGGTGAATTCTTAGTTACTGGGGATTTCTCAGAAAATTTTTCATTTGTTGTGCAGGATGAAGCACAATCATTTCATTGGAATAATAGCATGGCCACTCTGCATCCATTTGTTTATCATTATACTGAGGATGGAGAAGTGAAACACAGCACCTTTGTGCTTCTATCAGATTGTAACATTCATGACACTGTTGCTGTCCATCTCTTTCAAAAGAGACTAATAAACCATCTGAGAAGTAGATTTGATTCTTTTCCAAAGATTATTTATTTCTCTGATGGTTGTGCCGGGCAATACAAAAATTGCAAAAATTTTGTTAATCTTTGCCTGCACGAAGAAGATCTCGGTGCTCCTTGTGAGTGGCACTTTTTCGCCACTAGCCATGGCAAGGGACCTTCTGATGGTATAGGTGGGACAATCAAAAGAGAATCCACTAAAGCAAGTCTCCAGCGTCCTTATAATGACCAAATCCTTTCCCCTCGCCAGCTGTTCCAATTTATTGAGGCAAATCTTGAGGGAATAAATGCAGAGTTTGTTGATAGCATGGAGTGCAATTCGGAACAACGACTTCTTTGTGACAGGTTTGCAACTGCCAAAACTATTGCTGGTACACAAAAGCTCCGCTGTTTTAGGCTCATATCAAGATCTTCCTTGTGCGTAAAGGAGTACTGTGGCAGCATCGCAGCTAGAGATGTCTCAGTCAGAAAGGAAGGTTACAAAGTTGTCGAGGACAGCCAAGGACAAGGCTATATTGCTGTCGAGTATGATCAGAAATGGTGGGTCGCACATGTTATGGAAGTTTACCCGGAAAGTCATGAAGTGAAGGTCACCTTTTTGCATCCACATGGTCCAAATCCATCTTTTTTTTACCCAAGGCATGCCGAGATCCTTGTCATTGATGTTTCAGATATACTTACACGGCTGGTCCCAAAAACATCCACAGGTCAGACATACGCTTTAAGCAAAGATGAAATTCAGTAAGCAACACTGACCGTTCAAACAAGATTTAATCAAGGCTGAAACTAAATAACCTTTCTGAAAAAACTGAAAAAACTTTCAACAAGAATTTAATCTTCTTAGGCTGGGAATATTCTTAGAATATTCTTAAGTTTGGGTTAAATTGCAGCATTGCATTCTTATGAAAACATGTATTTTCTGTTTGAAGCAAATAGGGTACCCAAAGAGAAAAATCAACAAGGTTATAATCTAGTGTCAAGTAGCCACGCATTCATGTTATTGCTGAGGGATTCAAGTAGGAATATCACCTCACTCCCTTTTCTGGTGTGGTCCTCATCTAACTGCAATGACTACAAACTCAAAGTTGCAGATTTTTTTACATAATGCTATATGCAGCTAAAATTCATCATCACTCTCCGCATTAAAACTTAAATATGTTTAAACAACCTTTCTTGAGAAATTCAATCTTAACACTTCAAGTTTTTCATCTTCAAATTTTCAAATCCCCAAAAATGCGAAAATTTTAAGAACTATTTCTGACTGGTCAGCAGTCAACAAATCACTGCTCTTAGACCCATGGTCGGCCCACCTTAGAAATTTCAGAGATTGTTGCTTATGACCTGCACTACCTGGAAAATATTTTTTTTTGAATTTTGAAATTGCCTCCCGGTTAGGGTCAAAGGTCAAACATTTTACTTCAGTTTTAAACTGTCAGGCATAGGTAATGGAGGTTTTATAGTTAATATTTTGGTTTCTACACAGCAAGAGCTTTCAAATGAGCCTATTCCCAACTCTGTAGGGTACAGAAAACCAGAACTATGTAATTCTGGTCTTAGCGGGTCATTCGTCGTTGACCGCATTTCTCAAAACTTTGACTGGTCATAATTTCTAAACCACATGACCGATCCAAAAAAAATTTTAACCTGGAATTTTCAATCAAAATGCTAAAAAAATCTTGAAGTTCTGAAGAAAATCTATAAAATTGTCTCCAGATTTGACTTTTTTTTGGTTACACTTGATATGGAATGTCCCAATCGTTTTGTTTGCCATCACTATAACAGACTAGCAGGTGCTACTTACAGAAGCTTAATATGGTATGTTAGAATATGACTCAAGATTCACAAAGACTGCTCAAGAAGTTGCTAAACGAACGAAGTATGATTATATTATCAAGAGACTCAAAGTACCCTTCTCGCTATCGCCCAACTAGCTTTGTAGTAACTCGTAAACTTGGGCTTACGATGTATGGTTATCATTATTAATCACATACTTATGAGTCTAAATCTATGTATACTTGCCTTATGAAGAAGAAACTAAAATTGGCTTCAAGGGGCAATCACTTTCAGAATTCTTATACAACATTCCTATAAAACTGGGAACTGAACTGATTTAGGCTCTTTTTGTGGCGTAGCCATCCTTGCTGCTTGAATTACCAAACTTTATTAGTTGTGTGCTATATGAATTTAGTCAGTTCCATTGGCTCTTATCTTAATTGCCTATTGCAATTTACTGTTGTGTAAAACAATTGGTTGATTCAATTTATTGTTTTGTGAAGGATCTCAGCTCAGCGGAACGGGCAAGAAAAGCTGTAGAAGCAGAACGTGACGAGCTTCTTGAAGAGATCAACAACAACACAGCCAGCAAGTACGTATCTTTTTACCACAATTTCTAACATACTAAGCTTTTTCTATTCGTCTCAGAGATGTGTAATCATTTTTTGAACGAAGCAATCACTCGTATACGCCTCCAGTGAGTGACGGGGATGACCGAGACCAACCTACTAAAGGAATCGTGTTTGATTGTTGTTTCGACTGTCTGAAGATCGTGCTCTAATTTCTCTTAGGAATCTCATGGCTGAAGAGAAGAAGCGATTGGAAGCCACGATTTCTCAGCTGGATGAAGATCTCGAGGAAGAGAGAACTCAAAATGAACTCATGCAAGAGAAGGTCAAAAGAGCCAATCTTCAGGTGGGAACCTTTCATTCGTATTTTACACGATCAAGGCAATTAGGTTGAAAACTCTTTGGATTTCACTGACCTGAATTTATGCATTTAGATCACATTGCTTATCAAGATTGTTTTGTGACTCTTATTGTCTTTGTTGCTGCTTTATTTATAGTGCCCTCTTTTTTATAAGAACAGTTTTGTTTGAAAAAAGCCTTCAATTTGGCGGAAACTTTATAAATTAATGGATTAAGCCAAGAATAAGCCGGTCATTTTTCTGTAACAACATTTAGAATCTCTTACAAAACGCCTATTTCAGCCAGCTGTATGTTGTAAATGGGGCTGAGAAAAGGGGGGCTCGGGCATGAAATTTCGATGGATTCATGTTTAATGAGAATAGAAACGGTTTTCAATAGTTACCTCAATGTTTACATTTTTCAGATGGAGCAAATGGCAACTGACCTGGGTTCTGAGAGGAATTCAGCTCAACAGCTGGACAACACAAGAATGATGCTTGAAAGACAGGTATTTATCACTAACTATCAGCCTCCTTACTTTTATCATAATATTTCAATATTATTCATCCCTTATACTTATGTTTGCATCCGTATCTGTGTCTCTGAGGATTTCGGTGTACTTGTTGCATAAGTTTTATTTTCTAATTTGTTGTTATTTTTCAGAACAAAGAACTCCGTGCCAAATTAGCAGACTTGGAATCCTCTCTGCGTTCCAGACAGAAGAACACAGTTCAAGCGTTGGAAGCTAAAATTGGCACGCTCGAAGACCAACTTGATCAGGAAGCCAAGTAAGTTGATTTTTTCATTTTTCGTGTGAATCGTCAGCCCTATTGCGTATGTGCTAAGATGTATGAATAGATCCCTTTCACAATGACGTAGAATATGTTTGAAAGTGAGGCAAGTGATGTGATTCCCTGCTGAGCAAGAATTCTTCATCATATCATTATACTAACAGTACAACTACGAAAGAAATCTATGCGTTGCTAGGAGCAATGCACGCCTTTGGGATTTTGATCAACATGATATCGAGGATAGTGATGTTTCAAGAAGTATTTTCAAAGAATTGCGTCATTTTGAAAGTGGTCTATTACCCGCATTATTATCCATCGACTGGCAGTTTTTTCCAAGCATTATTCATTGTTTTCTATGTTCATATTTTCCACCACATTATAAAAAATTTCAGGACTAATTCTTGTTTATGTTTGATGACAGAGAACGAGCTAACCTCACAAAGGGTAACCGCCGATTGGAGAAGAGGCTGAAAGAGGCCATGCTTGGAATTGAAGAGGAACGTCGAAATACTGATCAATACAGGGAACAGGTGATTAATGGAATGAAATTTTACCCCCCTCCCCTCTCCTCGCTGTCAGGTCAGCCCCCTGTTCATGTCCTCATACCTACATGCCTTCTCTCACTCTTGCTCCACTTTTCCTTATTCTTACTCTGCCTCTACTAACCCTACTTACTCCTTATACCCTTATTCTCAATCCTTCACCTCAATACTAACCTTTAGTTTGTGGCTTCTCCTATTCATCATCTTCTTCCCTTCCCTCTCTTTCACCCCTCTCCTTTTCACTTAGAGTTTCTATTGCATATAAAGAATTTAAAAACTATACAACTTTTTAAAGCGGCTATGAAAAATTGGAATTTTACCTGCAACTGTAGATTATGTAAGGATTTTATTGTTCATTTAGGGTTTATTTAGATTTATTGTAGGTTTTAATTATACTATTATATCAACAATAGTTGGCATTAAATAGCCAAGTGCTATATCCAAAGCCAACTTTAAAATATATAGATTATTATCATTATTATTACTCCCCCTTCGTCCCTCCCTTCTCAATACCACCTACCTTTTCACCTCCCTTTTCTATGGGCCTGTCTTACTTCCTTTTCTCGAAATTCAGGTGGACAAGACAAATCAACGCGTGAAACACGTGAAGAGACAACTGGATGAGACTGAAGAAGAGGTGACGAGGTTGAATGCCGCCAAACGCAAGCTGCAAAGAGATTTCGACGAACAAGTTGAGCAGAATGAATCGGTCACAAGGGAACTTACTCAACTCCGAGGCCGTCTCAGGTAATTCATCAATGAATTTGTGATATTACTGTGACCAACAAATTCCTAATAATTCACAGCTTTTAAAGTAAAATCTGCACTTTCATACAAATCTTTATTTTCAACACACTCTAACATGTAACAGACCAGACATTGCTCAAAAAGGAGAGAACTCTTCTCCAACCTGCACTGGAGGTCTACTACGTTAGCTGAAACCTATAGCTCTACTGAGCGGTTGATGAAAATTAACATGGTTAAGATTGAGGTTTAGTTCCAATATGTAAATATTAAACTCCAGTAACCAGTTCAAGAACATTAGGAAAAAAGCAGTATGAATGTCACAGATACTCAAGCGGCGGAAGCTGTCCATATTATGTCCGGTTCAAGCTAAAACATACGGTGCCCAGGGCCAAACTCACTGAAATTTAGGTTCTCAGAGATACAATTTTGTACATTTTTAGAAAGTGATTTACTTAAAAATGAACCGTATTACCGTAAGAATTCAATGATATTTTCAAAAGAAATATAATTTTTTGATAAAATGAGTGTTTTCGCTCAAAAGTTGGTCCGGCCAAAGCTGCACCAACTGGACAGGTCCACCGGGCCTGATGGAACTTGAAATTTCAGTTTTAATCATGTTAATATCATTCAACCTCTCTGTACGTAAACAAGCTTTTGCAAGTATGTACAATTAGAAGGCTGCGTATAGTAGTAAAGGGGATGCTTCTGGTTTCGAACCAAGCAGCTGGCTTCTAGTTGAAGACCACAGCATCTGTTTTCGTTCGTCCGTTCCGTGCATGTTTGTGCGTTCGCGTTGGCCTTATGGATCTTTCGTGCAGACTAAAATGCCGACATTGACTGTGCTTTAGCGCCAATTTTTAATCTCAAAAAAATACAAAAAGCTCGCTTGAATTCATATAAAACATCTGTCCTTAAACTGCACTTATGCACTGTTCTATTCATCTGATATTTCTCATTGTTTCTAGGCGTGGTGGTAACCAAGGCTTCTCATCTCGAAGACGAGGCAAAGATGACGATGACGCAGCGGACGATATGGAAGACGATTAAATGGGAATGGAATAAAGTTTTTACGTGAATGAATTTCAAATTACAAACTGCATGTTAATTCCTGTGGTTTAAAAACGTCAGAATTTATAGATTAACTAATAACAGACTATGATGTAGCGGTAAATTCCTCTTTTTGTTTGAGCTTTTGTAAAACCTTCTAGGCCTAAATGAAATATCTTTATGCATGTCTGTGACCATTGTATTAGGAGTCAGAACCCATCGTTTAAAAGCCATAGGCCTTTCCAAACTTTTGGGAAAATTCTCTTTCAGGGTTTGGCCTCTTGGATCTTGAAATAAGTATTTCATGCCGGCTTTCCTTATATTAGTTTCAGATTCTTCTTTTGGGGTATTTAGATAATAAAACTATATTCTCGTCGATCTTTAGGACTACTTTACCAAACTCTTATTTTCTGTAAAGGTTGTTTGTTTGCAACTCTATTCCAGCTTTGCTGCCGTCTTTATTGTCGAGTCGTTAAATTTGCTTCCTTAGATTGACAGTTTACAAGCTATTGTGAATGGAATGCCTAAAGTGATGTGAAAAAGATTCGTTGCAAAGTTGAGGTTGACAAAATCAGCTGTTTGTTTATAACCATGTTGTCAATGCTCTTTAGAAACTATTGGTTGTCAAATTTAGAGCTGCTGCAACCGTATTTCTAACGATCTGGTGGTCCCTTAGCAAGATTTTCAGGGACGTAAGGGAAATTGTTCTGATTTTTAGGCCAAATTTTTATAGGTATTAGAATTTTCGAAGATCTGAAAAGATAGAGAGAGATTTTTAGTCAGATTTTACGAGATTTCGTAGAGTGATTCCGTAGGATCTCGTCCGTAAAGTGATCTAAAATCATGTTTTAAACAAAATGACTGACAGTTTGTCTTTGAAACAAATTTTCCACGTTTCTTCAGGCAGTCTCTGAAACAAATGCTTGTTATTCTAGATTTCATGATTTAACAAATAATTTTTGATATTACATTTGCATCTGTCATTTTGTAATAACCTAGAGAAAAGTCACGTGTTTTTCTTCCTGTTTAACCGAGCATTATCAGAAATTAAGGGGAATTCCGTATGACCAGATGTCTTCGAAATACGTGGTTCCTTCCTGTTTTGAATTCCGTATTTCTTCGTAAATGATACGAGATATTATTTCACAGATATGTACTTTCCCTGCGATCTATGCTTTTCAGTTTTCAGTTTTTTTTTTTTCAGTTTCATTTTCATTTTAAAATTCCACAACATACAAAATTTTTCTAAATTACATACATACAAGATGGAAAAAAAGTTACAAAACACTACAATAAATACTGACAAATGAAAGATTTTTAATTTAACATAAGGAGATAAAATTTTGTACGATGGGGAACTTCTTAAAGGAGGAGACCTCTCAATAGGTAAACTAATCGAGGAGAGATCACCCCCTAGGTTAAAAGCTTAATATTGATTTTCTGAAGTTTGAGTGGGGTCGTTATCTTCCTAAATTTAAAATAATATTCACGACTGGTAATTGACTGAGAATATAAAACTTTTTAGATCACGGCGGAAAATCATCACTGAATTGGATTGTTTTATATTAGATGGGATGTTGTTCCAGGATTGAGCACCTGCATATCTAATAGACCGCAAACCATATTGCAACGTATTCTTATGTGTCATAAAAATGTCGCCTTTGCGAGCCTGTCTTGTATCATACTGATGAACAGTTGGCAGTGTTTCAAAAAAATGGTGGAATGGAGTAGGAGAAATCAAATTGATAGATTCATACACAAAAGTTAGTAGTTTGAGTTGAAGTAGATCATTTAATTTGAGGATTTTTAACTCAGAGAAAATAGGTGTAGATGGGGTTGAAAAATGCTTAAATAAAATAGATCTTACAACTTTCTTTTGAAGAAGGTATATTGGTTTGGTATAGGTATCGTAAGTAAGTCCCCAGACAGTAATTCCATACTGAAGAAAAGAAGCAAACAAAGAGTAGTACAGAGAAACTAGAACATTAGTAGGTAGAAGATGTCTGATCTTAAAGAATATGCCACTCGTCCGTGCTAATTTCTTCGACAGTTCACTCAGGTGGTATTTCCAACTAAGGTTTTCATCCAAAAGAAGACCAAGAAATTTGACATATTTAGCCTGTTTAACATGTTGCTTACCTATCTTAATATTGACAGTTTTATTTAAAGAGTTTTGAGGAGAGTGAAAAATAACAAAGTTTGTTTTGTCTATGTTTAATGCAAGTTTATTAGAATCAAGCCATTTTTTAACTTTCTTGAGCTCTTTGTTTACCACTTGTTCTAACTTACTAAGACTGTCAGATTCAAAATAGATATTTGTGTCATCAGCAAAGAGATAAAAAGATAACTTTCGAGTTGATGCTGGAAGATCGTTTATAAAGATAAGGAAAAGAAGTGGACCGAGGACGGATCCCTGGGGAACACCACAAGAGACATTAAGATAACTAGAGTTATGACCATTTACAGATACATACTGACATCTATTGCTAAGATACGATTTAAACCATGCAAGAGCAGTACCTCGTACACCATAATGCTCTAGTTTATCAAGGAGAATCTTGTGATTAACTGTATCAAAAGCCTTTTGAAGGTCAATGAAAATTCCACATCCGAAGTGTTTGTTATCTAGAGTATTCTTAATAGATTCTGTTAAACTAATCAATGCATGATCTGTTGAGTGAGAATATAATAAATGCTAGTAAGTTAGTATACACGCTCTTATTCTATAAGGAACCTACCTCAAGGCCTAGTACTAAAAGTTCTTTAAATTTTTCTATTGTTCTACATAGTAACAGGAAACAATAGAACAAAATAATCTATTGTATTTTACAATAAATTCTAGTTTTAGGTTCCTTATAAACGGTTCCTTAAAAGAAAAAAAGCGTGTATAGTAAGTTAGTATATGTACACCGACTTTCTCTACAATGCTCTGAAGAGGCCTGCCATTTCGTTTTTGGTACCAAACTGACAAATAAAAACAGAGCTACCTGTCCTTTACTGCAACCAAATTCAATCCAATTAGCCTTCGTTTCTCAATGACCAAACACTTCTTCTTGCTAAAACTCTTCAGCTCAAAACTTCTGCTCTAGAAGATCCTGAATGGTTGCTCTAGTATTCCTAAAACACGCACTGTAAAATGCTGACGAATTTATATCCTCGAATGAAATTACAACCTCCCCACTATTTTGGACGCAGGGTTTTGTTTCTTCTTACTACAGTCATAGTTGTATTACTGAGGAAGAGCCTAGCTTAATGGGAGTCTTAGGCCTTGTCCACACGTATCCGGATATTTTTGAAAAGGCATATTTTTCTATCCGTTTACGAAAAAATCTGCGTCCACACGATGAGCGTTTTCAAAAAAATTTCCGTCCAGAGATACGTAGGAATCACTAACAAAAAGGTTTTGTTCGTTAAATTGACTGTGCAAAACTAAACTGGTGACGTCATCGTTTTCGAAAAGATACGCTTTCGCTGTCCACACGACAACATGAAAACGGAGTTTTCAAAGATCTCCACCCTGGACACCGTTTTCAAAAGGCTCCGTTTTCATCATCGAAAACTCCGGCTACGTGTGGAAGGTCAAAACGGATAAATAAATATGCGTTATCAAAAATATCCGTATACGTGTGGACGGGGCCTTAGTTCACGGAGAAAGGGAACTGGATGCAAAGGGGGTCCTGAAAAACCAACTTGTTTGAATGGGTATCCCCTCGAAAGCGTGCTTTTAAAGTCTCAGATGACTGCTTTGAATGCATCAGGCTCTTTCGAGCCGTGGCAGCTGTAATTGCACCATTCTAAATCAGTCTAATTACTTCCTTGTAGGAAGAACACCTGAAGTCCATGAGTATTACATCTATCCTCTCCATCACTGTGATTGGGGCCTCTAAATCACCAACCCCCTTCTCGTGACTCACTGTAGGAGGATTCCCACTCGACTCTTTCGAAACTCGAAACCAGGGAATACCCCTAAGATCTGCTGACCATTATAACCGTGGGCACACTTCAAGAAATCGCGCCTGGCCACAGCAAATAAAAATTTCTGCCATTCGCCCTGCTCGAGGATTGCTCTCGTAGTTTTTGCTAGGTTACTCCAATAAAACGCCTGATACTGTTTAGATTTGCTGAATATGAAATCGAGTTTCCTTGGAGCAATTAGAATCACTGTTTTCTCATGGTGAGCTATCGAGGCAATCACGTTCGAGTGTGAGTTCAAGTCTTGCTCCGACAGACAGCACCCTGCCTGCATCTCATCTGGAAGTCTTCGCTGATACCAACTCAAACTCGATAATGTCGGCTCCATCAAGCTCTGGTAAGACATTTGTTATTTCAAGCCCAATAATTGTTGAATATCTTGCTGTATGCTGGTAGATATATGAAGCATGATGAGTTTTTAATGAAGAAGGAGGATGAATGAAGACTTTATTTTCATCTGACCCATCCATGATGGAAGCGGATGGAAGTGTTGACAGACAGGCAGGCACGGTCTTGACTAATAAACCGGAATTAACTTGTAATTTGCGTATTTATAAGCAGTTAGGTATGTTTTTTATAGATTACAGGTCTGCCAAATGTCCTCCACCCGTAAAGCTTATCGATAGCTCAGCTCATTCAACTTCCCATCCTTGTTTATGTAGTAGATATCAGATATTAGTAGGCCTAACCTCTTCCTGAATACAGTAACCCTTAAGCATGGATGCAGAGTGTGGCACTTCTCTACAAGATCTTGTGGCCTACAAGAGCCAGCTTCTATTTTCCTATCCTTTTGTTCTATTGTTAAACTCGTGATGCCATTGCCACTCTGCAATCAGCGGGGCCTCATCTTGCAGCCACCCTGTGATAAATTTGGTCGCCTCGATACAAAAAGCAGTGCTTGTGGTCCAAAATATACACAAATGCATGAAAAAGAAGATCAGTTATATGCAGCCCTGTTATTGGAACCAACATTTGCTGCCCGTTGAATGGCAAATATGCTTACCATCTTTGTAAGGAATAGGTTTATGCTCGAAGCACAAAGGGCCCTGCTGAATAGGTAGACTAATCAAGCAGTGCATTGATAGTTGATAGGTAAATACACTTAGTATCTTTGTAAAGAATTGGTCTATCTGCAAAGCTGAAAGGGCCGGCTGAATAGGTAGACACATTGAAATAGTGCGACCCTGGTCCTTCCTCTCGATGTGACCACACCTCATCATTCCTTTTGCCTTTTAGCCTGGAATAATGATATTTTATTTCCCTCAAGGTTGACTTCATTTCCTTATCTTTCATAAATAACTTAAGTTGGTCACTTTTTTGCTTTAATTTCTGCTGATAGGATACAAAGGAAAAGAAACTACTACTGTAGCTGCAAACACTTTGGGGCAGGGGTTGTGGTCACATTGTAGACACATTGAAGTAGTGCGACCCTGGTCCTTCCTCTAAATGGGACCACACCCCTTGATTCCTTTTGCCTTTTAGCCTGGAATAATGATGTTTTATTCCCCTCACTGCCAACCAAAAAATGTTTTGATTTAAATTTTTGTTTGATATGTAATCAGTAAGCTTAAAACTTAATTCAATATGAATGGAAGATGAGTAGACTATGTGCAAAAGAATACCCTAGAATAGAAAACAATCGCAATTTGCGATAAAAATATAGGTCTGTTGTTTGGTTAAAATTGATTGCCCAAGCAAAGGTGGATTTCATTTCCTTATCTTTCATTGATAACTTAAGTTGGTCACTTTTTTGCTGTAAATTCTGCTGATAGGATGCAAAGGAAAAGAAACTTATGTTCCTTGAACTTTTTGGGAGACCACAACCCCTGCCCAAAGTGTCTGCAGCTAGTATAATGGTTAAAGTCTATTTAGCCTTTTGTTCTTGAACAATAGAGTGTCCCCAGACAATAGGCTTACCCCCAATAGTTGCCAAGGTATCTGCTTCTGGAAACTACCCAGAAATTCTAAAGTAAAAGCAAACATGAGCAGGAATAATTTACACAAGACCAAGCAACTGCTCATATTATCCAGTGTCACCCACATTTGGAGGGGCAACTGACACTTGACTATTTATCATTGATTTCTGAGTGTATTTCTTATAGATTTGAACCAATCCTTAGGGTGCCTGCTTCCTACGCAAACAATCAGTAAAGGGCTATATTGCCTACCCACGTCATAACAATTGCTATCTCAACTTTGTTTTTCTATTGACAGAAAAAAAGAAGAAGAAACCTAGACCAGATGGCGGTCTTAAGATGCCCACCAAACACAGTCAAACAGCTGCGTAAGTAAAACAGCTAAAGTTTTGATTCCCTTGCTTATTTTTATTTGTCCATCTTCAGAGAGCATGACATGATCACTAATTTGAATATCATTGATTTAGAAGTTGAAATACATCACAGGTCAAAACAAACGCTTCAAACACAAAGCACAATACTGTTCTAAAAAGCGCCATACTGTTCTAAAAAGCGCCATACTGTTCTTAGAGGCTGTTTGCGAGATAAACAAAACGTCTTTGCTTGCTTTTGGCCCGAAGGCCTAACCTCATCTAAATAACTTTCAACTCTAAGATCTTTTATAGTAAATTTGTAAACAACAACGTATTATTATTATATTCCTGCGAGACGAAATCCAGCAATTCCTTAACCCAAGCTTTTTAACAATGAACAACAATAAAATCTAAGAAAGTGTTTCTAAAGTCAATTGTTCTCTCCTGAATATTTTGTGTCTCTAGAAAGCAAGTTTTTTTCCTTCTGAACATTCTCCCCCTTCTTGACATGCTTGTATGTCAACCAGCTAAATTATAAAGTCTCTAAGATATACAATTGTTCAATGGCAGCAAACTTCAGCAACTCTCCAAAAGGCATAGTTTCGTAACTGATCTTTTCAATAGTTTATTACCGATCTGAATTTCCGCTATTCTCACTCTTCCATCTTTGCCTGGAAATACATTGATAACTTTTGCAAGAGGCCAGTGAGCTCTTGGACTATCCGCCGATATTACAATAACAATATCTCCCTTCTTCAAATTATCTCGCTCTTTGTACCATTTAGTTGCTCGATTAAGACCTGGTACCCATTCTTTTAACCAACGTTGCCAAAAATGCTTAACTATCTCTTGAACTCGTCGCCACCGTTTAGTTGGACTAAAGGTCGTATGATCTACGCTTACCGGTGCAAACTCGCCACCCATTTGTCCATGTAAAAAGTGATTTGGTGTCAATGGTACATCATCTTCCACGTTCGCTGCTTGATATGTTAAAGGCCGTGAATTCAACAATGATTCTGCTCCAGTAATTGCTGTCATCAGTTCTTCGTCGGTCACATTTGCATTAGTGAGAATTGCTGCCATGGCACGTTTAGCCGCCTTGATCATTATTTCATGAACTCCGCCAAAATGTGGTGCCAGTGGGGGATTGAATCTCCATTTGATTCCTTGATTTGCAGTACTTTTGGTGATTTGTTTTTCGTCTAGTGCTAGGACAAGAGCTTGTAGTTCTTTGTTGGCTGATATGAAGTTGGTCCCGTTGTCTGAAAGAACCTCTGTTGGTTTTCCTCTACGATTCACCATGCGGTAAAATGCATTTAGGAACGAATCAGTATCTAATGCATATGCCATTTCAAGGTGAACTGCTCTGGTTGCAAGACATGTAAATAGAGCTAAATAACGTTTCTCTCTCCGTTTACCTCTTCCTTGGATGGTTATGAAAGGTCCACCATAATCCACTGAGATCCTTTCAAAAGCGCGTAATGACATTGCCAATCGATTGCTTGGAAGCGGGGCCATTATCTGATTACAAGCCTTTGCCTTCCTTTTCTTACACCAGCAACATTCATGCTCCCATTGTCGTATTTCTTCTCTTGCTGAAATTATCCAGAATCGACTGGAGATTGCGGCGTACGTCTGGTTTGTTCCAGGATGGTGATTCTTCTCATGATAGAACTTGACGATCAGTTTAGTTACCCAATTCTTTCTCGGTAATAGAATAGGATGTTGTACGTCGTATGGTAGAAAGTCAGCATACCTCAGTCTTCCGTTGCATCTATGAACTCCGTCTTCATCTATACGTGGCTGCAGAGCAACTAATTTGCTGTCACCTTTTATCGGTCTTCCTTTTGAAATTAATTGATATTCTTCTGCAAATACTTCTTTCTGCATTTCTCTGATGACACAAACTTCTGCATCCTTGATTTCTTCCTCTGTCAACTCATCCTCGATTATCCGTTTTTGTGTTGTACGACAGTTTTTCAGGAAGCGATAAACCCATGCTACAATTCTTGTGAGCCGAAGCCAACTTGAAAAACGAGAAGGCTCCAAAGCCCAATACTCTTCTTTTTCCGTCGATTTTCTTGTGGTAGATCTCTTCGTGCTGTCCGTAACAGCAAACAGCGATTGTTTCTTCTCGTGCATTTCTGTTGCAGACTTCAATTTCAACTGACAAGATTTCTTCTGCTCTTTTTCTGCATCTAGTGACATCTCGAATTGATTCACCGGCCATTCTTCTTCCGTAACTCGTAAGAAGGCAGGTCCTTTCCACCATTGATCACTACCGGCTAATGCTGATACTGTCATACCTCTGGTCAAATGATCAGCTGGATTTTCTTTTGTGGGAACATATCTCCATTGTTCAGGGTTAGTCATATTCTGAATCTCTCCAACACGATTCGCAACAAACGGTTTGAAACTTCTGCTACATCCACGTATCCACCACAGTGTGTTCATACTGTCACACCAAAAGATGACTTGCTTCATTGATACTTGTAAGGCACCTGCAACCGAAACTGCCAATCTAAGTCCCGTAACTGCTCCCATTAACTCCATCCTTGGGATGCTTGTAGTTACCAAAGGTGCAACACGAGTTTTCGCTGCAACGATGTTAGTAGTCGTGGCTGAGTGATCAACATAAGTATGTCTCACATAAGCAACAGCTCCATATGCTTGTTCCGATGCATCAGTGAAAATGTGCAACTGCATTGACGTGACATTTTCATGCTTGCCACTGTGTAGACATCTTGGGACCGAAAGACTCGCCAATTCCAAATCACCATACCAACTTCGAATTTTTGCCTTCAGCTCATCGTCAAGATCATCATCCCAGTCAACGCCTTTACGCCAGACATCTTGCATTATCACCTTTGCTCTTATGATAAATGGTGCCAAAAAACCAAGAGGATCAAACACAGTTGCTGTTCTTTTCAAAAAAGATCTCTTTGTGATAACTTCTTCTACTTCTGGTGATCTTGAATGAAAGCAGAAACTGTCTTCTTTGGCCTTCCAAAGAATACCCAAAGTTTTTACAGTTGGAAGTTCTCCATTCTTTAAATCGATTTCCGAAGCTCTGTCTTCAACTGGAATTACAGCGAGAACTTTTGATGAGTTAGACAGCCATTTCCGTGCTTGCATGCCTGCTTTTTTCCAAAGACCTGTCAACTGATTGTAAAGCTCAATTCCGTCTTCTGCTTCTGGTACAGAATCCATACTATCGTCCATGTAGGTTGACTTCAATGCGGTTTCTGCGGCCATTGGAAATTCTAAGCTGTGCAGCTGGGCGTGTTTCTGAATCACGAACTGTGCTTGAAATGGAGAGCTTGTAACCCCAAACACAACTCTGTTAAATTCATACTCATCTGGGTCTCTTTCCTGTTCACAATTTCTCCAAAGAAATCTATGATACGGACGATCGGCTTCTGGAATTAGAATTCTGAGGTACATTTCAGCAATGTCACAGACTATGGCTACTGGATGACGTCTGAAACGTAGTAAAACATCAAACAATGAACGTTGCAGCTTCGGGCCAGAATAGATCATATCGTTTAAAGATATACCTTCATATTTTGCAGAAGCGTCGAACACGATTCGAGTTTTTGTAGTCGCTCTATTAGGCTTCAAAATGGCGAAATGAGGAAGATACCATCTGTTCTCTGGCTGTAACTCAGAAACTGAAACTTTTCTGATATATCCTTTCTGTAGGTATTGAGTTATGACATCATCATATGCTTTCTTCACATCTGGGTTCTTGAGCAAACGCTTCTCGGTATTCTTCAATCGATTTACCGCCATCTTCTTGTTGTCCGACATCCGGTGGTTTTCATTTTTCCAGGGTACTCCGATTTCATAACGACCATCCACCAACTTGAATGACTTCTCAGCTTTCTCGATTGCCGCTTTTGACTCAGCTTCTACCAGTGGTTCTTCTAAGAGAATTCCAGATGAATCAATATCCCAAAACCTCTTCATCGTAGAATTGATGTCATCATATTCAGAGCTTCTTGTAGTAAACAAAGTTGTTATGCCAAAGTTTGTATAGACATCTGGGATCTTCTTTCCCCCTGGATATCCTATGCATGTCCATCCCAACGGGGTTCTTCTAGCAAAAGGCTCTCCTTCTTGTCCCCTACTTTCTTTGTAGCAATAATGCAGCTCGAGGTAGTCAATACCAATCAGCAAATCGACAATAGGTCGTACACCTGTGTCTGGAAAGTCAATGTGCTTCAAATGAGGCCATCTGTCTGCGTAATCTGCCCATTTTATCACCTTCATGTTCCCGGTAACTCTGTTTACTGTCAGTGCTTTCATTTCGATGTCCACGTCGCCATTTATACTTTCCAATCCAAACTCGACAGGCATTGATTGAAACGATTTACAGTCACCATTCAATACACTGACACGAATTGCTTTGAGGTCACCTTTGAGATCAAGCTCTGCAGCTATATCTGAATTCACGTAGGTTTGAGTGCTTGCATCATCCAAAAGTGCATTTACTTTCAATCTTTTATGGCCATTTTTCAGTATCACTGGAATAATTCGTAATGCTGTAGCTCTATTGTCTCTATTGTCAATTGATTTTGAACACATCATTGTTGTTGTTGTTGCTAAACTCCCTTTATTGTGCTCCCCCTCCGTGCTTGCTGATGACAAAGGCAATTGTTGAATAGATTCCCCTGAGCCTGAATCCTTCATTTCTTTGTTGAGTTGTTTTTCAGAGGTTTTATCAGCATGTAGTAACTTATTGTGTGTATCTTGACATCCATGAATATCACATATTCGGGTACGTTTACATTGATTACCACGGTGATCATCTCCAAGGCAACGAAAGCACAACTTAAACTGTTTTGCAACGTTCCAGCGCTGACCAATATCCATTTTCCGGAAAATTTCACATGACCAGACCCCATGTCTGCCATTACATACTTTGCAAAGTCGAATCTTATAAAATTTCTCACCAACGATACTCGATTTTTCAATTTGATTGTTATTTATTCGATCTCTGTCTCCAGTAACTCCAAAAAATGTCGTTCTTCTCTCTCCTCCAAAATTTCTAAAGCCATTGTTCTTTTTCTCATTTGAAACTCCATGTACGATTTCTCTTGCTTCTGTGTAGAATTCAGATTCTTGAATAACCCAAATCTTCAACGTTTCCACGCATTTTCTACGTCGATTCTCGTATATCCACCGATTGTATTGGGTCAACATTGCTTCTGGGAGTTTTCTTAGAAGTTTTACATAAAGAGATCCATTTCCCAACTCTTCATCTCGTCCCGCATCCACTAATTTTACCACCAATATATCGATTAGATCTGCAAATTTTTCAATGTCCTTCGAGAATCCTGGTCTCACGGGCTTAAAATTGTCCAAGTCCTCTAGATATATTGCAATATCCCTCCGTTTGCCACCGAATTTGCGTTCCAATCTCTCTTTTGTAACTTCGTAGGCAGCCCCCGAGAAACCAAGATTCTGCACTGCTTCAAGGGCGGGGCCGGATAAATACTGCCTCAACTGTAATAGCTTGTATTCTGGAGTTGCTGGAGCTCGATCAATACAGGCTAGAAATGCAGCTTTCCAATTAGGATATGTTCTCTTATCTCCTGTGAATACCGGAATGCTGACACGTTGCAACTGTCTCCACATATCCCGTCCCAATGGATCTTCATATGGCTGTCGTTCTATCGGTCTAGAATATTGAAATTGTTCTGGTATATTTCTAGGAGTAAATTCCCACGCAGTGGGATTTAGTAGTTTAGGCCGCACCTCTTCAAGTTCCTCACGAATATCGGCATGTTGTGCTGAATTTACTCTTGGTTTCGTGGATGGAAAACAGGCATCTTGATTCAAGCTATCCACTTCAGGGCTTGTTTTTCGACTTGAAGTTGATGATGATGATTTATTCGACGCAGATTCTCTTCTTTCATCAAGATATTCTTGAGCTCTGTTATGTGCATGCTCAAATTCCTTCGTCAAATTTTCCATTTCCTCAGTAACTAACTTTTTTGCTTTGCGGTTCTTCTGATTTCGATAATAATCTGATAATGCAACCATACTGTCCATTGCCCTTGTCTGACAACTGTCCAACTTGAATCGCTCATCTCGAACCCGTTGTAAATCCGTCTCTTCTACCAACTCCAATAATCTGTTTCTCGCTCGCGTGAAGGCTGATTTAGCTTTCGCTTTCTCTTGCTTTAATTCATCCAATCTGTCCTCAAAATATTCATCTTCCTCAAAATCACCAGTAGTCTTTTCGCTTCTTACTTCTTCGTCCATCTTCTATCGAATGCGTCTGTTCACCATCAGAACTACCCTCTGCTACCAAATGTTTGCGAGATAAACAAAACGTCTTTGCTTGCTTTTGGCCCGAAGGCCTAACCTCATCTAAATAACTTTCAACTCTAAGATCTTTTATAGTAAATTTGTAAACAACAACGTATTATTATTATATTCCTGCGAGACGAAATCCAGCAATTCCTTAACCCAAGCTTTTTAACAATGAACAACAATAAAATCTAAGAAAGTGTTTCTAAAGTCAATTGTTCTCTCCTGAATATTTTGTGTCTCTAGAAAGCAAGTTTTTTTCCTTCTGAACAGAGGCCCTTTACATGAAGGATCTCAGCCTTGGGTTGAACTCAGCATGGGCTGAATTTTAAATTCGAAGACTTCTCTTGTTTTGCTTTACAATTATGTGAACCCAACAGGGGCTGGAGATGAGGTAGGGATCAGGTCACATGATCAAATTCTTTTGTTTGTATTCCGGCTTTATTTTCAACAGGCCGGCGTTTAGAAATATGAAATATTTGTGTTTACATGAGATTCTGTGAGAATTTCAGCCCTTCTGAAATCTGAGCAAGGATTGAAATACTGAGTTGAGTTCAGCCCTTGTTAAGATCCATATCTGTCTTCTGCTTGCAAGCATAAAGAGAGCTTACCCTGTCAACTTAGTTGAAAAACAGCCCGTGTTGAACTCAGCATGTGGCGCAATTTCTCATGGAAAGGGCCTCTTGAACTCAATAGCAGGAAATAAGAAAATATTACAGATATATGGAATCCTTCGAAAAGAAGGTCAGCCAAAAAATATTAGGATTAATGTGGGTGGGCCACGTGCGTTTACTGGCATGCTTTTGTAAACCATCTGCTTCGTGCTGAGAAGGAGACACATCACTTTTAAAAAACAGAAACACACTTTTTTATCAATCCAGAGTAGTTTGATTATAGAGAAAGTCTGATAATATTGAATTTCTATTGCTGTATTTGTGAATGACTAATAGCAAAAGTAAATCAAGTTGGGAATTACAAGGAACAAATGAAACAACCAAGCAGGCCTGCCAACTTTGTCAGTATAAAAACCAGCAGATTCTTTTATTTTTCCACCTTCTATTATTTTTCATTGGCGTTGCCTTTAATTATAGAGGACGAATTGAGCGTCTCCCAGTGAAATTGAGAGAGTTGGGAGGTCTGACCAAGTAAGAAGCATAGAACAAGATGAAAATTTGCTTACACTTCAAGAATGGACTGTCAATGTATTTCACACTCTGTGCTTGTTGATTTATTTTTTTGCTTGTTCTGTGCTGGTTCCGCTTGTACCTTGTTTTACTAATGGGCGAATTACGCAATCATGCAATGAACGGCTAGAAAATGCAGGATAGCAGGGCAAAATAATCTGGATACAAAACTGGTAATATCAATTTTGCTTCTACAACTAACAGACTGCAATTAAATGTGTTTTCATACTTTTTGTTGACAGGCCACCAAGAAATCTCACCGACAAAACAACATTGACAATCCATGGAGAGGTAAAAGATTTTAATTTCTTTTCTATTTTTCTTCTTAATCAAAGCCTGGATAAAGTGGTAACTGCTGGAAAAGTCCTTGCATGATGCATTGCCAATGGATTGCAGGTAAGCTTTTTGAAACGGAAACTCATTTTTCAGGGAGCTTGTAAACCATCGGCAATGCAGGAACAGCATTGAGAAGGCAATGGGAATGTTTATCTGTCACTTTTTCTGCTGTTTCCCAGCAGTTAAAATTTTGTAGTGTTGCCGATCATATGGGAACTCTTCCTGCAATGGCAAGTGTTACCTCTTTTGGAAAACAATTGATTTCATGAATCACATGACTAAATCTATTAAAAGAATCGATATCAACTTCTATCAAAATTTTAAAATGCCACGCCTCTCAATAGTTACAGGCTTGGTTAGCGATAGTTCCCAAGTAGTTTCTAGGCAGCTTTCCTGATGCGCTGTCAACACCATCGTGTGGTTCCTGCTTTTCTTTAACTGTTCTTGCCCCTCAGCGTTTTGATCCAGCTGTGGGGATTCAAAGTGACAACCTGCTTGCCATGTATAGGCACCTTTTTCAGGTGATGATGATGATGATCATTTTATTGATGATGATTTGTATCTCTTTCAGAAAGTAGATGCACATGTCACTGACTTGAAAAGTGTTGGTGAACTTGGAAGAGGAGCGTATGGTGTGGTTGAAAAGATGGTGCATGTGAGCTCCGGTCAAGAAATGGCAGTTAAGGTGGACACTAACTTATACAATTCTTACTAGACAGTAGAATTCTCGTGATTTGCATGGAATTTTTTGTTTCCCATCGCATATCTTTATAAGATTCATTGGAAATCTACAACAGTCTTCGATCGAACCCTAGAGAGAAGAGGGCCTACTTTATAGCCAATATGTATTCATGAAACCAATGCTATACAACCGCTATTTTCTTATCGTAGTTTGCTTTTATTTCCTTTGCTCTTAGAAAAAGATGTTTTTCATTTTAGCGTATAAGAGCAAGTTTCAATACAACAGAGCAGAAAAGATTGCTGATGGATCTAGACGTCTCTATGAGGCTTTGTCAGTATCCTAATACTGTTCAATTTTATGGTGCTCTTTTCAAAGAGGTAGGCTTAGATATCATTGTAAACTTGAAAAAGTAATGTTTTATATTCCCTACAGCACATAAAGAAAACACCAATACATATATGTTATTACGTACTGTTAGACGTTTTAATTTACACTGTTTAGAGTTTGAAACAACACAGGATTTAAATGATAAAAGTATTGAATATTGGAATCTTGATGTTGAAGTTTATTTATCATTGCTAGTTCAGAAAGACATTTCACAAATTATTCTGTCTGGATGAATACTTTTTCCAGGCAATCATGTGATTTTATTTTCATTTTTGTGATATTTTCAAACTTCAAAGTGGTGCAAAAATACAGTTAGTCTATGATCTCAACTGGAATCACTGTGTTTCAGGGTGATGTGTGGATTTGCATGGAGCTGATGACGACATCACTGGATAAATTTTATAAATGTGTTTACGAGAGCCAGCAGATGATTAATGAAAGCGTTCTTGGGAAAATTACCGTTTGTGTAAGCAATTTTGTTTTCTCAGATTTCTCAACTTTTTGTATCAAAGCTGTGTATTTTTTAAACAGCATATTTTTCTTGATGTAAAACTTTTTAGTTAGAGGCCTTTTTTTTAGAGCGAGCTATTGTTCACATTTACATCAGACCTTGTCATGACCTGAGCAGTTAACCTACAACACATCAGACCTTGCTAAGAGATTTTTAGGCCAAAAGATATCACTCCCCTTCCTACCCTCAGGTTGGCTATCCCTTCGTAAAAGTGCACTGAGATAGGAAATTCTCTTCAAATCATATAAATTTAGAAGGCAACTTATTGCCTACTTCCAGTTCTTTGAAAAATCAATGTTTGTGTAAGTAATGTTTTCTTCTCAGATTTCTTAACTTTTTGGTGTCAAAGCTGCATTCTGTTTTAAGCACTTTAGGACAAATATGCAATTCCATGATAATAGCTACTAAACAACACTTTAAAGTTGCTATTGATATTTAATTCAGTTACTATTGATGTTTCAGGTTGTAAGTGCCTTGGAGTATTTACACAGTCAACTAAAAGTGATTCACAGAGGTGGGTTGCTTTGATACTTTTATCTATACTTTGTTAGCTGATATCCATATATTGTTACCCTATGAGAACTTTCACCACCCAATGAACCACCTACCCTTGGATAGATAGGCTGCAAATCTAATAAGTATAGTCCATGAAGGGGGCACATCAACAGCTGCATTGCTTATGGGAGACACCTGCTTTGGTCAAAGTGTTGGGGATGATCAAGTGGTTAGATCACTTGAGGTGGGTGTGGGTTTCAAGCAACATTCAAATCAATGACAAAGTGTGAGGAGAGAATTCACCAGCTTTCTGTAATTCAGGGCAAAAAGGCAAAAGGAATCATAAGGTGCAGTCACATCGAGAGAAAAGCAGAAAACACAGTGCTCGGTTGGTCTACCTATTCAGTGGGCCCTTTGTGCTTTGCACATAAACCAATACCTCACAAAGATAGCAAGTGTATTTGCCTATCAACTATCAATGCACTGCTTGATTAGTTTACCTATTCAGTGGGCCCTTTGTGCTTGGCAATATCTTACAAAGATACTTTGATCTATGCTTTATTAGCTGATATTATATGGTAGGCCTGTGAACCATTTTCACCACGTATGAACCACTTTACCCTTGGATAGATAGGCTAGAAATCTGAAAAGTATAATGTCATATAGCTGCGAATCCCCAGGTTTCTTAACCATGGAAGACACCCTTATGGTCAAAGTTGTAGGGATGGTCTGATGGTTAGATCACTGGACCTTTGTTGAAAGGGTTTTGGGTTAAAAACCACCTTCAGACCTGTCACAAAAAGTATGAGGAGTGAATTTCTAAGATCTCTGTAATTTGGGGCAAAAAGGCAAAAGGAATCATGATGTGTGGTCAGATTGAGAGGAAAGACCAGGAACACAGTGATCGATTAGTGTACCTATTCAGTGGGCCCTTTGTGCTTAGCACATAAATCCATACCTTGTGAAGATAGTGAAGGCATTACCTATCAAACCTAGGTCTTATTTTCCTTGACAGTTTTTTGTTGATATTTTCCATTGCAGATGTGAAGCCCTCAAATATCCTCATAAACTACAAAGGACAAGTGAAATTGTGTGATTTTGGAATTAGTGGACAGCTAGTGGATTCTGTTGCCAAGACCATGGATGCAGGGTGCAAACCTTACATGGCAGTAAGTTCTGGTTTTCTTCTGAAGTATTTGACTGATTTATGTTTCTGGAAAACAGATGTAGGGAGTTCATTTAGGTAACACAAATTAGTTCTCTTGTCACATGTGGTGGATATGGCATGTTTACCGTCATGGACTAGAGCAAGTATTAGACCACATGACCAGCTGTCAATATAATCAGTAAGTAAGTTGGTTAACCGCAGGCTTAAGTGATCTGAAGACCCCTCTTTCCTTTGCTACTATCTTTTCAGATAGGGATGGGCAGGGTTACTATCCTTAAACCATGAGCAATTTCCCTAAATCTAACCAGAGAGCCATTGAGTACCATTCTTTGGTATGACTCAGCCAGGGTTCGTACCTATGACCTTCCAACATGGTGGCAACCGCTCTTTTCCTAGACCACTGTGTCAATATAACCTTCATCAAATTTCAAAAGGGCAGATCATAGACATGTAAATTTACTCACCTGGAATATTCCTCTGACTTTATAAATGACTGCTTCTTGTGATTAAGAAATAAATAAGTCTTTCATCAGTACATAACTTTAGAATGTCATTGGGATTTGATTAATAACAGCCACTGAAGATTTAATAGTCTGAGCCATTTTGTTAATGATAATGGTAACTTTCACATTTACAAGTCGGAATAAAGTAACTTTGAAAAACTTTCTTGAATCAATTTGTTTTCAATTTACAGCCAGAGCGGATCGACCCTGAAAGAGATGTCAAGCAAGGCTATGATATTAGATCAGATGTCTGGAGTCTCGGAATAACAATGGTATGTACCAAACGTATTCAAACAATCAAGCAGTCTTTGAGTAAGGTCTTGTCTCAAAGAAACTGCATTGTAACAAACTCAGGCCATTATTGGTTGTTGCCTCAATTTGTAACAATAATCAGGGAGTAGTTCCAAAGTGAAAACACCTCACAGAGATGACTCTCTCACCAAAATTGGCTCTTTGCAGAAAATAATAAGAGTTTCACATCACATAGAATTGGTGTCTCAGAAGACATTTACCTCTTGTCTGCCTCAAAGTGATAAGAAGAGGCGAACAGTGTTTGATGGGTACAGAAGAAAGTTTTATTACAGCCAGAAAAATATGCGGAAGGAATTCATAGGCTTTATCCCTGAAATTTAGAATAGTTTCACACTGGAGGAATAGCAAAAAGGAAAACTTGACAGATAGTCGTATCTTCGAAAGGTGAATCACAATCTGCTGCTCATGTATATGGAAAGCATAGCGAAATGAACACGCTGATTACTTATGCTTTTTGTCTGACACTCATCAAAGTAATACGTCAGAAAGAGAGCGAAACAAAAATCTAATAGATTTATATACCCAGATGTGGATCAAAATAGGCCTATCAGGAAAGAGGTGAATGATTATTACATCAATCTGTTTGGTTTTTGTTCCGTTCTCTTTCTGACGTATTACTCTGTTGAGTGTCAGACAAAAAGCTTGAGTAATCCATGTGTTTGTTTTGCTATGTTTCCGATATTTCTGGCTATTTTGAAGTTTTTTACCATTAAAAGACTGTTCGATTGATGTATGTTTCTTTGTTATTATTTTCAGGTGGAATTAGCAACTGGTATTTTTCCTTACACTTCTTGGAAAACGCCATTTGAACAACTGAAAGCCGTTGTGGAAAGCTCATCACCTACAGTGCCTGCTGAACTGCCGTACTCTGACGAGTTCCGCTCGTTTGTGGATTCCTGGTTAGTCTTTTGCCATTTATTTTATTTTAGATGTTCTCTAAATCGTTGTATGGTGTGCTAGCCCAGATATCTTGCTTACAGTTATCTCAAACTCTCACAGGAAATGAAAAATTGTTCGAGATAACGGGAGTCGTGATAATAGGTTTTTTCGTACTAAATATAGGAAAACAATGGAAAATAGATTTTGTTTGAGATAGCAGAAATTCAAGATAACAGTGTTGGAGATAGAGGGAATCAACTGTATTTACAAAGCCTGGGGAATGGTTAGGAGAGAGAAATAAAGACATTTAGGCTAGAAAGTCAGAGGTCATGGGTTCAAGTCCTCCCCGGGTCATTTCCACTCACAGAACTTATCTCATAAGTCCTTTAGATTTCCTAAGTCCTTCAGACACAACACAAACAGAATTAATATGCCAGCCATCTTCTTGCTAGCAGAGGTTGACCGGTCCATTAATTTGCCTCCAGATATTCATGATTTTTATTATGAGGAAGTTTTATGGCCGGATGCCCTTCCTGACGCCAACACTTTTAGTGGCCTCTCACCATAGGAAGTGATATGTTGGCTTAATTCTGCCCCCAACCACAAGGAACCCCAACCCCAAGTCCTCAATCTTCTCAAATAAGAGATTTGGCTAGTTTACCTAGATTCAGGTCAGGCTATTCATGAGAGGACATACTGAGAGGGTTGTGAGTGTGTTTGATATATGAAGAAATATGTTAATGAACTACTGGAGGGCTAGTTTTCTTTTGGAAGACAGTACAGACAAGTTTCTTGACTTTTTCAGTGAAATTATCCATATTGGTTTCTTGATTTCTAAAAACATTGCACCACTGTTTGGTATGAAGAGTTTCTCATAAAAAAATTAGTTTACCAATTGCAATTTTGGTGTGGCTATAACTCAATTTTGTGGTAATTGATTGATTATTGTTATTCTAATTTATCTTTCAGCCTGAAAAAAGATTTTCATCAAAGACCATACTACACGGAACTCTTGGTAAGTGGGTTAAAATTCCTGTCTTATTCATCTGGGAATTTCCTTCAATTTACTTTAACACTAGACTTTCACAAGGGTGGGTCTGAAGCTTAAACTCTCCATAAACGGGTCTGATAATAATTCAGCTCTCAAACTCTGATGGAAGGGTCAAACTTTCCATAATGTTTTGAAAAATTCTAAGCGACCATAGAAATAACTGAGATTCTTAAAGTTGGGATAACATTTCTTAAATATCCATACAAATGGAGAAGAAATTTTTCGAAATTTGGTCATACGAAAGTGCTCGCTTTTGAAATTTCAGACTCATATCTCAAACCCATATTGAAGTTGTCTCTTGTGGGTTTATTGTTAAGATAACAGCCTGAAGTTCTAATGAGTAGATTAAAATAACCTTCTTACAATCATAATTTATATATAATCAATTTTCTTAGTTTTTTACTGCAAACTAAATGAAACTAGACATAAGAAACTATAATTGAATTCTAAGAAAGATTTAAAGAAGAAGGAATGATCTTCCACTCATTGCATCACGCTAACCCCGTTTTGAGTTACTCATTCACTTCCCCGTGAAATTTTAAAAGGAACTAGCATCTAAAAAGATTGTCTCTTAATTCGCTCTAAATTCGAAGAATTTCGTGAATGAATTTATTTTCATTTTTGATTGTTTGAAAACTATTTGATTACATTTGTAGAACCACTCATTCATTCAAAAATGGACACTTGCAGAAGTTGATGTTATCACATTCATCACACCATTCCTAGAGAAACTTGAGGAAAGAGAAGCCGCAAAATAGTGTATGGATTCAACTTAACATCATATCTTTTCATTTTGTTGTAGAAAGCGTCTAACTAACCTCATGACCCAGGTCTTATTTCAGGCCATTATGCTTGCTAACTTAACGAGTCATCGTTCTGCCATCAAGTACTGGGTGGTTGAAAGACAGTTAATGATTGATTAAGTGCTGTCAAATAAATGCGGCAGACGAACAAGTGCTGCACCGAAACAAGATAACTTTGAAAGGCGCCACAGCACTTAATCAACTATTTCCCATCTATTTTTTAACCTTTGTTAATTATTATTTTTTATTTCTTTTTCATGTACTATTCTTACTTCCTAAGACTAGATAGCTAATAAAAATCCCAAAGTTTTAGAATCTGAAATTTGCCTTGGTTTTATAAGAGATGTATCCGCAAAACAGTTTCTCTTAAGGTAGTAGACAATCAAAAGACAGCTTGAACTAGGGCTGATCTTGCTGTAAATGATCAGTGGCAGTATTAGAGACTGAGGGGCCTGGAGTCGAACACCTTGATTTGAGGGAATTCTATGTTTTCCTTACAGTATTTTGCATCTTTTGTTATTTTTAGGGCCCCTTTTCCCTATATGAAGCGCAGGGCTGAGGCCATGACCCCTTTGCCCCCAAAAACTGCTACATAGATTCTGTCGACATTTTCAAAATGAATTCTCATTATAGACGGTTATTAATTTGCAAGAACATTGTGGGTATATTGCCTTATTCAACTAAAGCTTCCAAGCATTGTCTTTTCAGAACGAGGAATGCTAAATAGTTACAAGAGTCCCTTTCTTGCATAATAGGGCAGTAAGCTAAGTACTTCTGTTTTACGGTGTATATTCTAAATAAAGAGGTGCGCTGTAACTGCATAGTAGCTTATCTTCTTAGCTTAGACTCTCATTCAACATTAATACTTTGCAGTCACTGCCATACCATTCTGCTACAAGAACCTTGTCCAGTTTGTTTTTTGGATTTACTATGCAAATCTGTGGATTAGTTTCAAAGACAGCCGACTGTGAAAGATTAAATTGTACTACAGCTGCAAACATATTATGAAATTTAATTGGATGAGGAAACAACTTGGTTAAGGTAGACCTTTGTCTTGGCTGAGAGTCTTGAACAGTAATTATACATGTAATTATTCAACTAGGCTTTGGAATTTAGATGATAGATTGTTGGTGACTTTGAAATTTTGTGAAATTCGTCTGTTTGTGGAATAAATTGAAAATTGGGATAAAAAGATAGGGTACACTTGTCTTTTCTTATGTGGTTTCCTCTCTAAGGGACTGCTGTCCAAGTCATGTGAGGGGCTCCTCAGGAGAAACTCTTAAATTTGAAAAATAATCACGCTAATTCATTCCAACTGATTAATTGTCCTCACGTCTGATCATATTCATCACTTGAGCGAATATAAACTGGTTTCGCTTGACTTCTTTTTCTAGTTTGTCCTTTTCCAAATTTCTTTCCCTGCAGCCGAGCAACAGCTAGTGGTGGAACATTCACCTAGAATGCATAAAGGATACAAGGTTGTTAACAAGTGTTCTCCCAATAAGTTTGATGCTACCAGCCCCTCTTAAACACCTAAAATTAATTCTTTAATGGTTGGTATAGTACATGTCAGCCCTTATCAAAATTTTGATGAGTTTTCACAGTGTTTGATTACCAAAGGTGGCCACAGAGATCTGATGCATTTGTACAACTCTTCATGAAGTCAATAAATAGTCTCTTAATGTACCTTATAGGGTAAACAATAGTACAACAGCAGGAAGACATATCACTCAATTGGGATTCAATTTCTTGTCATGTTGATATATGCTGTCAAACTTCCAGTAGGGGAGGTACTAGACATCAAAGCAAGGGATGGTGAATATCCATTGTTTTCTCAAAAGTTTTAAAAAACTTTGAGAGCTACACTGGATCTCAAGATGTGAAAGGAAGTATCAAAATGCAGTAAACTATCCAAAAGACTATTGATTATTAATCATTTTCTCTTGCTAATGCAAGATCAGTGTAAGGTATGGCAAAAAGTTGCGAAATTGAGGAGAATATTGGTCACTTACAGGACGAGGGTATGGATTCTGATAATGAAGACCTGAAATGAAATGATCTAAAATTAAACCTTGCTGTACAGTCAAAGTTAGAACTTTAAGAAATTGAGAGTCGTAAAGGGCTTATGCCGAGGTCTATGTTAATCTAAAGCTTTTGAAAATTCCCCTGCGAAATAACTCCTTTCGTGCCAAGTTTCTCATTCTTAATTAGGTTAATAAAAGTCAAGTGGAAGAATATGGTTCAAAATACAGAAAGTGTGCAGTGCTCAGTAAAGCACACATCACTGAAGTGAATAAATGAGGGACAAGTTACGTAAAAAAAACTCAATACCGTACCTAACTCAAATCTCATTTCTCCTTCTTTCAAAGCCAATTGAATTTCATTGGGATCGGTCAACTGAAATGAAGACAAATCAAACATTCAAACAAGAAATTCTAGCTAGGCTATTAAGTAAAAAACCAAGCAATTCTGGTTATCAATGTGGAATTACTGTAATTCTCTCTTAGCTCCCCCCACAGGGGTTTTATTAAAATCAAGAACTTTTAAGTGAACTTTTTAGAGAGGGTACCTCAATGACAAGGGGGGCTTTATAATAGTTTGTGAATTGATGCAATCTCTCAAAGATTACGCAGAGATGGAACAATTAGGAAAAAGATGTTTGGCACTTAGCAGTGGGACATGTAATTATCAATGTTTATGCTCGTTATATTTGTTTTCTATGTTAGAGAGACCACAATCCCCATTCTTCTGTAGTTTCCCTTCAATCAATTTAAGGGGGGCTTGCAAGAGAATTTGTGTCATTAGACATGTGGCTTATTTCATTTAGAGAGGGGGCTTAATTAGAATTTACGATACGTTAACAACCAATAATCATGTCAACTCGTATCATTTTTAAAGTAACTTGATTTTCCTCACATCCTTATTCTTTCGAAATAAAGTTCTGGCTTCGTTAACAATATATTTTCGTTCTTCATTTGTTTCGTTGAGATCTTCTGAAATCGCCGTCCAGCTCCTGGATACTCGAAGAATCTTTTTATACAATACCAAGACCTGTCTGCGGACAAGATTTTGTAGCATTATTTCATTCATAGTAGTTGATGATTTTGACAACTTTTGGGAAGGTTTTTGCTGACTTTTGAAGAATTGATCAGTAAGTTTCAAGAGTGAAACAGAAATTCCTGGTAGCCATCTTGAATAACTCTTTTGTTTTTGTTTCTCCATACACCAAGTATTTACAACTTCAGAGGTGCTACCACATGCAGGGGAGATTCCCTACAATAGATACATATAGCAGTAGGGGAACAACTAAAAAAACGGCAAAAAATAGTCTAATGGAACATCTTTGATCATTATCACAGAAGTGACAGAGACGTATCTGCATTTCTGTCCAAGTTCATTTAAATTTGCTACGCCTTGCTTGAGTCTCTGAAATCTTGGCTACAGGTTCATGACGATGGATGAGTTAGATGTAGGGTTATCTAATGTAGGGGAAAGGTAGATACTATGAAAGTGGCAGCCCCGTGACCATGTTTTGCTTAACATTTGTGGGGTGTTGGACTGGTGAGGCCGTTCCAAGATGGCGAGAAATCGTGTGGACATTTCGTTGAATTCCTTCACAGGAAAGCAAGGTAGATACAAAGCAAAGAAAGGACAGTCCAGTGGATTTCAATCAAACGGACCTAGGAGCTTTAAGCTAAAAAGAAAGGGTCAAGATTTCATCAATAACGCGAGCAATCGACGAAGAAATACCGGCGCAAACTTTAGGCCTAAGCAGGGCCTAAACCCAAAAAGTAGGCCCGCTGATAATGGGAAGTCTTTTTTGGCTGCACGCAAACAGATCAAGCAAAATTTACAAGCTGGCTCGGCAAGGGGAGATCAAATTAAAGGACTTTTTACAAATAAGAACAAAAATGCCATAAACCTTGTAGGTAAAAGCTCTGAAAAAGGTAAACTAGACCTTGGAGTGGGCTCTCAAAAGCTCAGTACAAGACCTAATGAAAATTCAAAGAGTTTGGGAAAGCCAGATAAACTCTTTACCAAGGGTTTTGATGCAAGAAAAAGAATCGAAGCAAAAAGGAAGCCTCATAATGAGACAAAAAAGCCAGATGTAGCCGAAGTCAAAGATTTATCACGGGTGAGTTGATAGGAGGTTCATTCAGCTGAAGAAAACTATGGTATGAGCTATAGAGCACATTGTTTCAACTAGAGGGGGCTAATTAAAAAGCATTTACTCACATTAGAATCTACCCACACTTCCTTAAGATGATGGAAGACATAATATACAAAACATTTGTACTGTATTTGCCTCTCAACAGAAACAACTATCAACAACAACTGTATGGTATTAAAACACTGGTAAATGTAAGATCTTTTTTGAGACAATCGGGAGTTCCCTTGTCTTAAAGGCCTCCCAGTTAACACTTGCCCCAGGAGGGTTAAAACATGAGCCTACATAACTATTTACAGCCTATCATAATCAATAGCTTTAATATTTTTAACATTCCTTTTCATATCTCTTTGTTAAAAAGTCAGAATCACTCACTGCAGGTTCAATTGGTCACATCAAGACAAGAGCAAAAAGATGCAGACTTGAATCAAAGACGGGCTCTCTCTATGATCGGAGGGAAGATGCAAGTTATTTCTAGAATTCAAGAAGAAGAGGAACGAAAAACACTTTTCACTGGAAACTCCCTCAAAATAACAGCCCTGCAGACTGAGTCAGAAAGGCAGCAAAACAGAGAAGCTACGATACAAGGAGATAACGCCATCTTAATTACGGCCACCAATAACTATCAAAATATTCATGAAAACGAAGCAGTTGAAGAAGTGCGCCACTCCCAATCACCTGATCTCAGTGATTATAGTTTGTTCGAAGCAAGACGGAAGGCAGAAGCTGAAAGAGCGGCTGCTGCTGAAATTCCCAAGCTGTCTTCATTGCATCCAATCTCAAGACCAAGAAGGGCTTCACCTGTGCATCACACTGAAGAGGATAATGTTGCAATGGTGGGTGTATATTTATATCAATGTATTTATTGCTTTACATTAATATATTGAACTACAAGCCTCTCCTCTTTGATATTAATATGTTGATAGCAAACCAAAGTTTCAGGGAGAAATTTCAGGACTAACGCTGTCACAATGAAACATCAGCTAATACCGCAAGCTTTTCTTTTCCACTGCAATGACTGCTATGAAAAAGAAGCCACAAAACCATAAGCCAATTCTGATGTCATCTTTCTTTACAGGCCAGCAGTTCAAGAATTCTTGTTACAAACCTTCATCCGAATGTTTCACCAGATGATATCTTTGTAAGTTTCATTCTTTGCGCATATATCATGATCTTCTTACCTTACCCCCTTTCCCCTGAAAGATAGTAATAAAACATGAAATCTTGTAAAGTGTCATAGATTCATCTCTGGTAATGCTCCATTGTTTACTATCTAACATCATATTTTCTGATCTCCCTTATAATGTTTAGAATTTCACTTGCATACCTTCACTTTAACCACGGATTAGCACTCTTCCTACTAGGCCTTTTTTTTTCTACTACGATTTTCTCAAACGTAGTATTGCAAAATAATTTAGTTTAGCTTAGAGATGTACTCCACAAGTCCCCCTGTTATCTGACCCTCTATTCTCCATGTTACCCACACTCAAGAACTTCCTCAATGTTGGATCGTTCTTCTTGAATGATAGCATGCAGCCAAAATCAGTTGGAGGAATATAACTCATCTCCTACCTACTTTATTGATTCAGGAACTTTTTGGTGCTGTTGCTCCAATCAAATCTTCTCGCCTGCTGCGGAACGGAGTTGCTGAAGTAATCTACGAGACTAGCGATGATGCGCTTTTAGCTTATAGAAAATACAATGGGAGAAATCTTGATGGTATGCTCAATTTACTTTGCACTGAAACTTTTAGTGTCAATTCTAATTTTTGAAATAGTTTAGCAAGGTATGAACTATATTTCCTTTTTAATGTAGCCAGAAAAATCGGAAGAATAGTGATATATCTGGCTATATTGAAGTTTTGTAACGATTAAAGACATTTCCTTTTTAATATTGCTGATTCGATATTGGGTTAGACTGTATGTAATTCAATGTCGTTAGTTTTTCAACTTAACGAATATACCTTATTACATGAAATTAAGGGTGTGACTTAATTAAGGAATGCTCTTATAAGAATTCCTTAAAAAGAACCAACCTTAATTTATGTTACCCCTTAATTTACAATTCCTTAATATTTGTATATTTATATAGGATGCATGATGGGCTAAATGTGAGGCTAATTTCATTCCGAATGCAATATTTCCAAAAGAAAGCCTCTATGTCACAAATCTTCAAAAACCAAAATTCCTTTTAATGTCATTGAAACTCAATTTCATTGCAAAAATTTCTTAATTAATGTAGCTGAAAATGCATTTGATGGGAAAAAATTCCTTAATTAATGTCATTGAAACTCAATTTCATTGAAAAAATTCCTTAATTTAATTTTCCTTAATTTCTAATTCTTTAATTTTATCACACCCTTAATTTCATGTAATAAGGTAGAATCGAGTTGACTAACAACCTAGAGTGAAGGAGAAGCAGTTGTGGAAAAGGCCCGATTGCTAGAAATTCAAAACCAATTCATAAGTTTCTTCTTAATTAACTGGGGTTTCGGGGGCTGCACTTCAGAATTAGGAATTCATAGAATAAAGTTATCTCAACTTCTATCAAATTCTATTTTCGGTTAGTGAATAAAGCTATTTGGATAACTTCTACTGGTTTCCAATCCAATTCATCTTCCAATTTGTACTTAACGTCTTTTTGTTAAAGTGCAGTAGTCCCAACAATTGATACACAACGACGTTGTGAAATATTCAAGATAAACAAAATTGCCAGGTGCGGGCTGGTATAGAGTTTCTTGAGTGGGTGTCAAGGTGAAAGAGCACAGTAACTAACTGTTTATTTTGATATTTTGCAAGCTCCATCTGATACAATATAGAAATCAACGGAATTCAGATCAATATCAACCTTGATCTGGAACAGTCTCTCAGCTGAGTTATGGCAGGCTTCTTCCCTTAGTCTTTTAATCAAGATTATTCTTCATATTATGATTAATATTTGGAGTAAGTTTTCAATTAAGTTCACCATGTATTGATTTAGGGGGATCTCTTGAAAATCAGCATTTATGTGCTCAAATTGCTACCCTCTCTCTCTCTCAGTATTAGATAAATGAAATGATATGAAGCCTCGATTTCGTTTGACTTTCAGGACAACCAATGATTTGTAAAGTGACTTTTCCTGATCAGCAGCTCTATCAACCACCTCCAAAGTAAGTCATAAATTCTTTGATTAAAAACTTAATTTTAGCTCAGCTAAATTAGCTGTAAGATTGAATAGGTCGTCCGTAAGTTGATATGGAAAAGTTACATGTTGAGTTGCTAAGAGTTCCACCGTCCATTTTGCGAATTTTCAGCGTATCAGCCTAACAATACTTGTGTTTGAATCTGTTGGGATAATCGGAGATATACTGTATGAAGATCGAGAGTGAATTGAAAACATAGCAAAGTATAATGGCTATCAGAGGGATTTGCATCTTACACTCATCCGAGTAGTGCGTCAGAAAGAGAAAGAAAATTAAACCTAACGAATAGTTCACTTATTATATGAAAATTGTCATATGTGAAACTTGTTCCCGTAAACGCTTTGACATGTAAACTTTAGTTTCTTTAGACCCTCCTTAATTGCTAGAGATTGGATAACTGTGTCATCTCACATGCAAAAGCTCGTTCCAATCTTATGTTTCTTGGCTAGATTCTTTTATCAATATTGTGAAGTTAGCCTACATAACTGAGCAAATATCATTGGCACAAGCAACTGCCTTGAGAACGAAAGCTTGTCAAATAAACTTGCTGCTAATCCACAGGAGCAAGTTCATTTGACAATTGAACAATTATCAATCTGAATCCAATACTTCTGGTATTAAACGCTTGTGGGAATTCTCATTGCAAATAATCGAGGCTAAGCTTGATTTTCTTCAGTTTCAATAGAAATGTAGCAATTACATTTTCTGTAGCTTCTGCAACTTCTTGACTTTACTCATTAAAAGCCAGCCATTCAGAATAGAAAGAACAATTATAGATGCTAAAGTACCATGTCAGAGATAGATTGATAGGCACCACATACGCATACGCTTACTATCTTCGTAAGGTATTGGTTTACGTGCTACGCAGAAAGGGCCCACTTAGTAGGTTAACTAATCGAGCAGTGCGACCCTGGTCCTTCCTCTCGATGTAACCACACCTCGTGATTTCTTTTGCCTTTTTGCTTGGAATTACAGAGAGCTGGCTAATTCTCTCCTCCCACTTTGTGACAGGTCTGAAGGTGGTTTGTAACCTAGGACCTTTTGAACAAAGGTCAAGTGATCTAACCACTCGGCAATCCCTGCCACACAAAAGACGGGTATACCGTATCATTTATTTGTCAGTAATCCAACCTGAAAGTTTATATTTCAGATTCCACCAAGTTGAGACGAAGCCCCCGTCCACGAAGACTTCATCCAGACCTGTGGTTTTCACAGTCAAGATCTAGTGCTGAAACTGATAAACATTTTAAAACTATTTTTGTGTTTAGGTTAATGGATTTTGAAAAGCTTTTGTAACGAGTTCAGTTCATTAGAATTACCAGTAGATTAAGTTCTTATTTTATCATCCTGCTATTCGATTGTATATTTAGGATAGGAGGGTTGTTGCATATATGCCCTAGGAAATAGCCTCACTAGAGTACTATGTTTATATTTATGTACTGAAAACTTGGTAAACATTTGAATGAAAAACCATGCAAAAAATATACGAAAATTCGAATTTTTAGCACACTAAAAAACGACTTCATTGAAGCCAAGTTTAAGTGTTTGATAAACCAATGTTGTCTTAAAAAGTTTTATTTGAAACAAAGTATCGCGTTTTTAAATGTTTTGTCTCTCTGTTCAGATTCTCTCATTCAATTCAACCTCTTCAAAGCCCAGAGGGTGAAGTTGTGGGAGTACACTACTTCTGCCAAAAAAACGTGAATTGCAATGTAATTTGAAATTCATATATTTCAAAAACCACCTTACTAGCCCAAGAACAGGCATATGTCTCTCTGGAATTATCACATGAGTGCTTAGTTAGATTTTCCACCACGAGTGAAAATAAGTTGAACAATTGGTTTGGCCAGATTCATATCGATTTGCATTCCATTCGAATCTCCAACCGTTGCATGGAAACATGCATGTTTTGATAGAGTTTTCTCACAGTTAAACGATTTGAAAGAATCAAATTTGTCGTAGACTAAGCTTTGAAACATTTTTTGAGAGATTCCCTTGTTCTCTTCAATTTTCAAATCTTGTGTGGTGCCCCTGTGAGCATTGTACCAAGCCCCTTGTTACAACCATGATGGACTCGAGCCCCCAAATTAATAGGGAGCAAACTGTTTAGTTTGGGGAGGGAGGGGAGGGAAGGGGGCTTTATCTTACATTTGCCAGTAGGGACGCACTTTTCTTTCACATATGTTATATAATTTCCCTGCCCTTTGTTGTGAAGGAGCGACTTTGCACACATTTGTTTGCACAATGGTCTTTCGGGCTCTTTCTTCACATCACATGACAGCCAATGGCCTTTTTGGTCTACAATGATCGGATCAACATATTTATCAGGTCTAATGTGTCTAGACCAAAAAGTCTATGGATCCAAACAACAAGCCTTGTGGTGTGATATTACTAAGAATAAAAAACTGACCAATCAGCACTCCTCTTACAGAGAATTAGCCAATCAACAAGCTCGAAACAGTGATGGACGCAGCAGATAAGGTTTCAGTGTAAACTCGATGCAAGTCTTCTTTCTTCGTTTTCTGAAGGCCCTTTCTCTCTGCGTGTGTTGTTCTCCTCTGTTGCAGCAGGCCTCTTTAAAAGCCTGAATTCTCCAGAATAACACAAAGATCTCTTTTGAACTTGACCAGGTAAGGTGTAACATTTATATGTGTCTGTGTTTACGTTTTCAAAACATTTTGTTGTCCGATTTTTGGTGCCGAAGTTGGCGGATTTGAGGAAGCAGAAAGGAACTTGGCAAGAAACTCGAGTTTGCGCAACTAAACCACGAAATACCTTAATACTACACCCAGCCCTTGGCTGTATTATCCACCTAGGGGTCTAGCTTCCTCCCAAGAAATTACCTAAAGTAGGCAAACATGTTTATTCGGCCTGTTCTGATCCTTGCGTGCCCTCCAAATGACACCCAATTGTTTGGATGCGGGACCTTTCCAAGAGGTTCAATTGGCGATAGTCCATCGATAAATCACGTCTTGCTAATCTTTGCTTTTCGCAATCATATTCATATTCGTTTCATATTTTAGGCAAATGTTGCAAGCAAATGTTTTTAATTAAAATGAGATGTTTTCTACAAAACTTCAACAAACTCTGATGAATTATTATTTAAATACAAATTAATCTAATTTCATACTTTGGTTAACAGAATTGGCTTATCTAGCCAGGCATTGATAACATAGGGCCGCACAGACCGCAAAGTAGGGGCTCATGGCAAAACATTAAAACCACGCTCTCTAGAATTGCTTATAATGGCACATTTAAACATACGAAAACCCCAACTTCACACATGAGAATAGCACTTTTGCCTCCTTGCCCATCTTTGTTAAGGGTAGGATCAGTGCTTGCCCTCTGTGCCCCCTCTGTCCTCCTTGACTCTGACACTTTTTTAAACAAGAAATTTAAGAAAGAAACAAACGCAAGTAAAAACACCACCCAATTAATGTCTGTGCATTTCCAGTTAGGAATGATGTTTGGGTTGGAATCAGAGAATGTGTTAAATGTCCTATCTTCATTACAAAGTAGTGCCAGCTAGATTTCAGGCTGAAGTCTTCCTGTGTTCGGTTACAGTCTGGTACAGACTTTCAAATTGTCCTTTGCTCTTAACAACATATTCTTCTTGTATCATGCATGAAATGTGATTTAAGAAGGAACAATAAGTTTCAACCTGACCCCAAACCCAGGAAAATGTTAGACCACAAAGGATTCTATGTTTCTGCATCTTTTTAATTCATCTCTTTGATAAGTATGACATTTCTGGAGAAAAAGTAATTTGGGGGAAGTTATCCCCTTGCTGACATAAATGGTTATTGGGACCCCTTATTGGAAGTTTTGCACCCCTTTGAATATTGATGTAAAGTGTTTGAAATTCTTCTATGAACATGATCAGGAGAATAAACCCTCTATCAGTAGTAGTTGGGAAATAGTCTGTGGCAGTTTTAGTGGGCAGGGGCCATGGCCCAGTATTTCATCTAAACAAAAAGGGCCTAACAAAACAACCAAATTTGCAAAATACCATATAAAACATCAAATTCTGTCAAATCAAAGTGTTCGGCTTAATGCCACTCTTACACAGTCAGATTTGTGGAATTCAATTTTTCAAATTCGATAAAATCTGACTGTGTAAAGGCAAAAATCAAATGACTGATGCCATGGTCAGTCTGTCAAATTATATTTTCAGGAAATGGATGTGTTGTATTCCTTTCGATGTATTAATTGGCGGTATGAATTAATGGCGGAAAAAGCTGTATTTTATGCGACAAATCTGAGGCAAAAACTGATGCCATTAATTGAATTTTACAAGTCTGGCCGTGTAAGAGCTACTTAAGGCCTTGCAGTCTCTAAAACCACCAAGTTGAAATAGTTGTATTATAAAAAACATACATGAATAATGCACAGATTTCAGGAAACTTTTCAGTGCACCCAGTAAAGCAACTACCCCTTTACATTTGTTCTTGATCGGGCCTTGTTAACAGCTCTCTCATCTTGCTATTTGATTATTTTCATAGTGCTTGCAATGATAAGGATAACATCCTAGTGGCTAAAAATTTCTGCTAATTTTCTTTTAGATTACGCAAGCTATTTTTGGTTGAATGGCTCTCAAAAATTTGCAAAATTTCTCAAAGAGACTATCACCATTGTACCTGGGTAGAATTAACCAAGCAAGGTTTATATCAGCAGGTTGGTACCTTCTTGCCTTATACTATCAGGTGTGCCAATAAGATAGCATGGTCGCAGTGGTCTTATCTCCCTCCCTCGTGTACAATACAATATAATCTCCCTACCTGTTAAATGAAGTCTGAGGGGAGAATTTACCAGATTCTCTGCATTACCAGGCAAATGACAAAATTAATGAAAGTAGGGGGATAGGGAACAGTCAAGACTATTACATCCAAGACCAAACCCTCTTTTAGGGTGGGTAGTCGGAAGCTCAAAAGAGAGCATCTGAAGCAACAAAATTCTTTATTCGTGCCATTGTTCCTCATTGACTTGTTCTATTTTAGAACAGTCTTTGAATGGTACAGAACTTCAAAATAGCCAGAAAAATCGGAAACATAGTGATGTGAAGACATGAATTACTTAAGCCTTTCGTCTGACACTCAACAGAGAATTATATAATAATCAAATCAAATCAATCAAATCAAAAAGAGATTGAAACAAAAACCTTCAATCCACATCTCGGTTATTATACCCAGATGTGGATTGAAGTAGGCCAATCAGAAAAACAGGTGAATTATTAGTATAGCTTAAGTAATACATGTTTTCACTTAGCTATGTTTCCGATTTTTCTTGCTAGTTCTATTTTAGTATAGTTGGAGGAATTGAGCTCAATTCATCAGATACGGCATAATGCATAATGTCATAGCAATCGGTACAGTAAGTCTCCGCACATAAGAGATAGACATAAAGCTACTGCAGCCTCAAATAATAATATTTCAAATGGTATTTCTTCTGTTATGATCATTTATGCTATTATCAAAATACTAAAAGCTATTTGATCTCTGCCTGACTTGTATAATGAGATGCTGACTTCTGGCCATCTGATATGAGCTTGTCTATGAGTGTAGTCTCTAATTCATTCCATACAAACTTTCTTTGTTTTAAGATCTGCATGGAGAATTTGCTAAGGAAAAATCTCTGCCAAAACATCAAGACCAGACCTTCATAAATGAGCTTGGTCTTTTATGCATTCCCAGTGTTTCCCGTGCCTCATTAAGCATTATTTAAACGTTAATCCAGCCTCAGACTCCTTTAATCTGAAAAGGAATGTAAAGGAGTAGAGATTATCAAATTGATCTTAAATCCATAATCATTATAAATGAGTATCTAAATGATTAAAAAGAAAAGGCATAGTTTGTGTGGATTTTTTCAAAAGCTGACTGATTGAGCCAACCATGTGCGACATTATTGTTAATCAATATTTGATTTATTTTTGGTCAAACTCTTTCCAAACACATCTGTCTTACACACAATTGATGTCAATACTAAAGAGATGATCCTAATATGCTCCTATACACTCCTTCAAAAGTAGCTTGGATGTTTTGAGTTTGGGGCGAATAGGGACTAGAAGGTGAATAGGGACAAAAACGACAAAAGATTGTTGACATTGAAGATTAGGTTACAGGTTTCTGATTGTGACCCAACAATATTACGTATGATATGAATATCAAATTGTTTCAAAATGAGAAGGCCCTCTGTAAGTCCACAATCTTTGTTCCTTTTTGTCCCTATTCACCTTCCTGTCCCTATTAAACCAAAACTATGGTTACTTTTATTACCATCATCTTTGTAATCTTTTATTTTATTTTATACTATAGAAAGAGCTAGAGCTGATCCATTATGTAAAGAAGATGGAGACTTTGTCGGGCCTCTTATGAAGACCCAGTTTCCTGGCCCAAACTCAAAGGTACATTTTCTCATTCAACATTTTGTCACTCATAATGTCTTGTGTTGGATGCGGTCAGGTTAGTTTTTACTTTGACCAGAGTAATAATCAGTCAGTTTTCAAACAGAGCAAGCCTGTTGCATTTTATGAACATTATACTTGTATAAATCGAGTTATCAGCCACTGGATATAATTTCTTATAAAGTCACACTTCTGGAATGATTTGTTGCTTTTTCAGGAAAAAATTGAAGACTTGGTCAAACTTCAAGGGGTAAGTGATATTTTTTTACTCTTAAATAAAGTCCATGAATGAATTATTGAAAGAAAAGGTTGCTGGCTGTTCTTCAGATAAAATCTTCTGTTCCAAAATGCTTTCAGTAATTCATCTTGTTTGTTATTTGATTTAGGTTGGCTTCAGAGAAACATTGAAACTCTTTGCTGATTACGACAAGAGTCAAGGAAACTTTTTAGCTGATGTAGATGGCAATGTGTACCTTGATATTTTCCAACAGATTGCATCTCTTCCTCTTGGTAAGTATCATCCCAAATGTTTTCCATAAAAGAGTAGTAGGAAATGGCTTTTGTTATAGCGCTACTGGTTTGGAAACTTAAGACAGTTGATATTATTACTTTTAGTCATGTAATACAGTAGTAATAAAGTTCATGGAGAATACTAGCCTTTAGATTTCACTATACAAGCCAATATTAGGTCATGCTTAAGGCCTATAGATGCACACATGTTGTGCAATAGTTTTTCTGTTCTCAACCTTGATATTCTAAAATATAGTCATTGCAGAGATAAAATCTAGAACAGTATCTTCTTATTCAGTGCATGTGCAAATAGACTAGATTTCTTATTTATACAGTTAAACTCACATTGAAGATTTTCAATATTTCAGCTTTATACTCGAGAGAGGTTTTGATAATTAGGGATATGTAAAAGATTTGCATTGGGATGGGTGATGGTCAAGTTGCATGGTGGTTTAAATACATAACTTTTTTTCTTCTAAATGTATTCCATATTTTATCTAGAGCAGTTATTTGATGTTAAGAAAAGGTTCTCCAAAATGCTTAAGCTTCAGTATCGGGGTTCTTAAAAGAAGTTGTTCTTATATGCAGGTGTTTCTGTATTAGAATTATAGTGATTTCTCCAGTTAAATTTATTAAGTTAAATTCATTTAATTAGTGACTTCAATTTTATTTTTTGAATCATACAGGCTACAACCATGAAGCTGTTGTAAAAGCAGTCTCCTCACCATCATTTCTGGTAAGACTTACTAATGCAATTGCTTTATACTAGCGTATAACAAGTGCTATAGCCAGGATAGGCACACTCTACTAGAGTTGAATGTAGAGATACGTTTGTCATCAAATTAATAATCTGATATGAAATAAGCAGATTTCTGGCCTTTCACTGACTCGCCTTTCATGTTTCCGTCCACAAAAGCTGGTTTCTTCCAACTTAGCAATAAGAGTTTACCAAAAGATCTCTGACTCATTACAGTCAACTGCTTAAATTGAGTCTATACCTATTTGCAGGGGTTGGGCACAGTAGGAGTATTAAGGTAATAACTGATTACCTATTTTTTCTGAGAACTGGATCTACACCTCACTTGAAAATATGTGAAATTTTCCATCCATCAATCGTCTAGAGATTGATTACCTATTTCTATAAGCTCAGCCGTACCCTTGCCTGTTAATGTAATTATATATGATTATTTCTTATAAAGTATCAATTTCCAGTGTAGATTCAATCATCATATATTTTTTGCAGACTATGGTGGTGAATAGAGCTGCTCTTGGAATTGCACCTCCAGTCGATCATGCCAAATGTCTTCAAAACTCTATCATGAAGGTATGTTGGACTGGTTAAAACGAGTCCTAAGTTTTGCTATGGAGTTGGATTGCCAGACACTGCAGCTAACCATAGTCAAAAGAGAGAGACAGTCTGGTCCTAAAATTTGTTATAATGTTCATTGTTCCCTTTTGTTATTATGCACTCTTGTTCTGCTCTACACGATCGCTTGCAAATGCAATAAAAATAAAATGCCTATTGCTTCGGTTTTAAGACTATTTTTCTCTAATGACTATATTTTATTGCTGAACAGAAACGGTTTGATATCCTTACCAGCCAATTGAGCTATCTTTCTTACTCTTATTGTTGATCTATAAGACATGATCTAACACGGAAAATTGAATTTTATCTGAGCGGGCTATGAAAATTGTCATATGTGAAACTTGCTCCCGTAAACGTATCTGAGCAGCCTATGCCACCACCAGGTCTAAAACATTGGCCCTAGATCAGAATTCCTTACTCTCTGGTAACTGACAAATTTCTCTCTTATTATCTATTAGGTTGCACCTGCTGGTATGGAGCATGCTCAAACCATGGCATGCGGTTCTTGTGCTCTTGAAAATGCATTCAAAGCTTCATTCATTAGGTACAGGGTAAGTGTCAGATTGATTCTTCTCCTTTAGCTTAGCTACTCTATTTCAGCCAGCTGGATAATGGTTTAATGATAATGAAAATAACGATAATCTGAATTGAACAAATTTACAGAATTAATATTCCAGCTGTTTTCCTGGCTAGCAGGAGTTCCTTGCTACTGGTCCACTGCTTTGTCACTAGACATATCCATGATTTTTTATGTGGAGCAAAGTTTAATGACCAGTTGCCCTCCCTAAAGCCAGTGGATGAGTTCTGGCACCTAACCACAGGAGGGTGGTCAATGTAGGAACACTGGTCATCACTTTTGCCTCTTATTCTTTTCACTTAATTCTTTATTTTAGAATATCCAGCGTGGGAGTAACGAACCAACCATTCTTGAGTTAGACACTTGCATGAAAAATGAGGTGATTTGTTTTATTCATTACATATTTAAAATTGAAGATGTTGTTTTTCATGAAATGAATTTTAAGTAGGTAGTTTTTTTTTTATAAGGAATAGGCCCTCTGATAAAACTTGTTTTTTTCTCAGAAACCTGGTGCTCCTGGTCTGTCAATTCTGAGTTTCTCAAAGGGATTTCATGGACGAACGATTGGTAAGGAAAATATTATATTTAATTTTCTACTACCAATTCCTAATGTTCTAGGTCAAGTGTTCCAGATGAATACTCATTTGAGTAAAATCTAAGAAGTATATCTCCTAATGAGTCAGCCATCACAAAACAGGCTTACTTGGACGGCCAATTACCTCCATGTCTCTTTTAGCTCACATGTTTGCTGATGAAGATAAATCAAATATTTCAAGATTTTTTTATTTTTAAATTTGGCTCTTATTATTTTATTTTCTTAGGTAATCGGGCTCTCATATTATCATTCTGCTACTAAGTGTACCAGCTAAATAAGTGCAACTGTAATCTGTGTTATTTATCAGGTACCCTATCTGCAACACACAGCAAAGCCATCCACAAAGTTGACATCCCAGCCTTTGACTGGCCTGTTGCTCCATTCCCTGCTCTGAAATATCCACTGGAAGATCATGTTGCTGAAAATAAGGAAGAAGAGTCTCGATGCCTGGATCAGGTATGTTGAAGAGATTTTCTCAGGGCAGGGGATGTTGTTCTTCTAAACCTAAAATATTTTCTAAGTGTTAAAAACAGAATCCTTGATTTTAAAAATCAACTATACTGTTGATAAAAGGTTTCTAACCGCAATATTATTGCCTTGCTCATCCAAAGGCCCATTGACATGTATCATGGAATTGACCGATTAGAAGGTATGCTCATACTCAATGCGAGTCAAAAATCTTTCAACAGAAAAATTGCCAGCTCTTGGTAATTCTTGGCAAAAAGGGAAAGGAATCAAGAGGTTTGGTCACATTAAGAGGAAGGACTAGAGTTATAGTCCTTCCCCTAGTCATAGAGTCACACTTGCTTGATTAATCTGCCTATTCAATGGGTCCTTTGTGCTTTGGACATAAGCCAATACCTTTCAAAGAAAGTAAGTATATTTGCCTATCAACTATCAACAAGTAGCAGGGGTTAAACTGCTTCTATTTGATTTAAAGGTGAACAGCCTGATAGAGAGGTACAATGCTGCAGGAAACTGTGTTGCTGGTGTTGTTGTTGAGCCAATTCAGGCTGAGGGAGGTACGTTGATAAAGGAGCTTAATGCTTATGTGTGTCTTCTCTTATGTTGGAAAAACTCTAACAATAAATGATAGGGAAAAATGGAATAAATGTATCAAATTGAGTCCAAGATGGTTGTCCCAACCAACAGCCTGTGTTACCAGTGCAGGTTAAGCCAATCACACATAACTAACATCTGAGCCAATTGGATAGTTGTAAAATTGTGTGTGGAGGGTCCATTTGCTTTAAATTTGCTGTTACGTGTAAGTGAGCTAGCTGGGCTGACAAACTGGCCTGTTTTACACTCGAATAGTTCAATGGACTGACTGGTTCACTTCCGTGGGAATACATTAACTGATAATTGATAATACATTCAGAAACAAAACCTCATGAAAAGAAAAACCCCAGATGTTTTCAACAAAGAAACTGGATGGTTTGTCGAGACAAGTGCATCATTTGGGATGCCAATCTCAATCGTATCTTCTCAAAGGAACAATCTATTTGACGGACTAGTTCTGTTCCATATATTTAAGCCCTTAGAACCTGCTAGATTTACGATTGTAGGTCTACACGTGGTTGACAAAGCATAATCTAACAAACAATTATTAATACTAGGTAAATCTTTTTAATATCTTTATAATGCTTTGCCAGTTTTCAATATTTACGAAGTTTCATTATTCTTACAGGTGATAATCATGCATCTCCTGAGTTTTTCAGAGAACTCCAAAAAATGTGCAAAAAGGTAAAAAAAAATTGAAATTTTTGAACGTTTCTACTGAACAAAGGAACACTTTTTACCTGCACAGGATGATCAGTTAGATAATAGGCTGGTTTCCCAATAACGTAAATCTTTTAGAAAATCAAAATCCAAAGCATGCACTGTACCGCTCAAACTTATCAAAGAATTTTATTGTGTTGCTAATAGAAATGCATGCTATGGGGTTCACGTCAATGGGAAACTGATCTATCGTGTAGCTAGTACGGCCTGTTTTATACACCTGGGATGTAGGGTCGTCTGATGATCGCATGAATGCGTGAAAACTCGGAGTAACAACGAAGATATGTTTTTTTCGTGCAGATATTTGGTTCTACGGAGGCATGTTGGCCAATAAATAATTTCTGATTCAAAACTAAAACTGTTATTAAAGAGTTGACTGTTATCTGGGCGAAATTTCTGGATTTAATTTGTAACAATGATTCATTAACGTCTCTGAACTCTTCACTCTATCTCGAGAGTCCTGAAGGGGGGGGGGGGGTACCGATCCAAATTCACAGCACCGAAGTAATCAAAAATCCCAATCCCAATGAGGAAATTAAAGAAATTCCCAATATTGACGTGCTCATCAATACCAATTTACATTTTAATTCCCAAATCCTAGTTCTATGAAGTCCAATCCCATTTTACCCTGTTAATAAAAGGGCGAATCCCAGTACCCAATTTACTCCGTTCTTGCTCTCAATCATCATTATATGAATAGATTCAGAGGTGACGTCGAGTCTTTTGTTTTTAGTATTACGCGGCTTTCATCGTGGATGAAGTTCAGACTGGCGTTGGAGCCACCGGAAAGTTTTGGTAAATGATTTATGACTTTACTTGATAGTAACAATTTGCATAGATAATCATCCTTATCACTAGACACTCGCAATCAAGAGCATGGAGCCAACAAAACTACAACAAGTAAGAATTACTTGGAGCCCCGGACAAAAATCGATTAATGTTGGGGGGGAACATCAACAAAATCATCATTACCCCCTCCTCCCCCCCATGATAAACAATATTGCAATCTGAGCCTTGATGGTTGGTTTTTGGGATGTGACTTCTTTATTCAACCAACAGTTGTCTTTTCAGCTACAAATCAATATTGTTTAACAGGGGGAAGAGGATAATGTTGCTTTGAGTTGAAAATAAATCAAGCATTCTAACAAGTTTGGCAATCAATGTACGATAGACTAGCTGGAGAGGATCAGTAATATGGAGATCATGTTTCATTACTTTTGGATCATGAATTGTTTGTGCTTACAACTTCCCCATTTAGGTCTTGAATCTCTCTGAATTTTGCAGCCTACAAAACTAATACGCTAGACTTGCTGAAGAAGATCAGTAGTATGCTATGGAGGTCATAACTGATTATTTTTGGATGATGAATTGTTTGTGCTTACGACTTCCTATTTCAGATCTTAATTCCTTCTTGATTTTGTTGAACAGGGGGCACGAGCATTGGGGGCTGCCTGAATCTCCTGACATTGTGACGTTCGCAAAGAAGATGTTGGTCGGTGGCTTCTACTTCAAGAATGAGTTCCTCACAACCCACGTAAGACTCAATTATCTATCACATAAAACATGATGATTCATCCTTAAAGGTACGAATCATAGAGACATCACACGTTATTCATACGGCGCACTGTATTGAATAAAGTAGTGTGTTAATGAATAGTACCGAATCTTGAAGATCGTTTGGTTACTGATTTATGTGTAGTTGGTAGTCGTTGGTAGTCGTAATTAGTAATTGGTGCCCACCATGGTTATACTACCTATCTTTTCCATATGATTTTGTATATTTCGGACAGAAAAAAATGGCCAGATTAACTAGGTGGCTGTATTAACGGCAGGTACGGTCTTAAGAAGGGGTTCCGCTGTATTCAATTTAACTTGGTTGTTTAAAATTTGTAAATTAATATATTGAAAGGTTGATAACTTTCTATTTTAGTCCTTCCGTATCTTCAACACGTGGCTGGGAGATCCTGCTCGAGTATACATGCTGGAAGCTGTGGTTAATGCGATTGAGAGTGACAATCTGTTGGACAGAACGATCAAGGCTGGCGATGCTCTCATGGGTGGACTCCACAAATTACAGGTATGCATCCAGATGGATTACAGAAGTAATACTATAAAGCCCCTCCTTTCAAATACGACATCCTCTTGAATAAGCGTACCTTTATCAGCATCACGTTTTGAATGATATAGCTACTGTACTAAGCTTTTTGCCAGCAGCATGATTAATTGGTTTCAACTAGAAAAAGCAGATCTACATCAACTCAAAATGCTAATTTTTCATTATATTTGTGTCAAAATTATAGATAGCGTAGCAATGATTTTTATGCATCCAGATGGATTAGTTGATGCAATAATGCGATGAACCCTTCTCCTCTTGATAAGTCCTCCTCTCGAATAAGTTACCCCTTTTCAGCATCAAGTTTTGAATGATCTAATTAGTATGCTAAGCCTTTTTGGTTGCAGGATCATTAATTCGTTTCGGCTAGGGAAGGCATCTACATAAATTCAAAATGCTCATTTTTGCGTCATGTCTGTGTCAAAATTGTAGGAAACGTTGCACAATGTATTATGATCAGACGACTTTATACCCAGAGGGGGACTGGAATAAGTCAATCAAAAACGTGGTGAATGATTGGTAGAGTCCCAAAATATCACATGGTCAACACTGGTCCAGTCAGACGAACAAAAGATTATTCAAAGTGTCCTAGCACATCTTTTTCATTCACATATCACAATTGTCATACAGATCTTAATTTTGAAATAGATTTTTCATGAGAAATCTGGGCTTTGTTTAATAACTTTGAATTTATAGTTCGTTGCTTGAAGAATTATCAGGCCGTGATTTTTGAAATTATCCTCTCTTCTAGTTGCTAGTCAGTCGATAGGGTAAAGTAATTTTGATGCTTATTTCTTTTTGTTTATTACAGGAAAAGTATCCGTCCATGCTCTCTAATGCAAGAGGGGTTGGCACATTCTGTGCCGTTGACTTTCCCAACACAGCCGTCAGAAACACGATCAATCGTGCTCAGTGGGGAAATGGTGAGTGATAATCTATTAAACTTCGTACTACATCACCCTGCATCTCATTATGTGTAACTTAACAATAACTTTATGAATTAGGGTAGTTTTCTAGTCTGATACTTAAAGCACTGTTTTGTATATTTCAAATTGACAGTCATAAGAGAAAGTAGATGCTGTGACATGCATTTGTAGCCCAGTTGTTTTGTGCCGTATATTATGAGGGGTAATCCACCAAACATGTTTGCTAATTGAAACAATTTGCAATCATTTTGAAATGATTTTCATTGATTTGAGGATTTTTTAAAATTTTGAAACGATTTGCCGCAAATATGAAACAACTCTTACAATTATGAAACGATCAGCAACAATTTTGAAAGGGTATGCAATGTTACGATGAAGCTTTTAATTACTTTGGTTATACAATTTTTATAGATCATCCCAAGACTAAGCGGCTTTGTAGATCTTTCTGTTGATTTCTGTTAATTGTCTACCTAATCTTGTGTAGGTCTTGCTAATCATGGTAGTGGTGAGCACAGCATGAGATTCCGACCATCCCTCATCTACTCCGACCAGCATGCTGATATGACCATCGACATCATGGATGAGACCATCAACCAATACTTGAAAGACAACCCGAATTAAGGTGAGTAACTTTCTTTTGTTGCATTTCAATTTGCTGCTGACCCAATCTTGGGGTTATTTTAGCCACCCCTATGGCTACATCTCCATTATGGGGTACTGCTGCTACCACCTAGGCTACCCTCCTGTTAGAGTACTTTTGCTACCTCTACACTGGCTATCTTTGGTTTATGTAGCTGCTTCTGTGTTGCACTATATTTGGATATTAAGTGTCAGTTTATTGCTTTCGATTCAACCCAATCGCCACAGTATACCTTTTTTAATTTGACTTGGGGTCTGTTTTCGAGCACTCAGAGATGACTGTAATGATTTTTTTCATTAATATATCTTTACGAAATTATGATTCTTCTTTTGGTAAGTTTATTAATTATCACTATGTAAAGTTATGTATTTCATGACATACTTTTCAAACTGACCACGGCACTAAAATGAATCAATCTTAACATTAGGTAAAAAGAATCTTGAAAATAGTTCTCCCTTAAGAATATTTTCGAATTATAGTGATAATTGGTTTGGGCAACCATAGTTGAAGAAACGAAACCAAATAGGGATTTACAAGTTATATATCTGGTATAGACATTGTATTATCTTTCAAGGACCTCATTGATAGGTATACTGTCAACTATTTTATTTTGCATACTTTTTTAAAGTTATTATGATATAAACAAAACTAAAGACTAATCTTAACCCACTAACAAAATACTATTCGTAGATAACTTTATTTTTCAAAACCCTAAACACCATTTTGTTTGCTTTTTAGAGAAATGTTTATGGCAAGAACTCTAAAAAGGAAATCTCTATGGATGCCTGAAAGGCGTAGATTTTAGTGTTAACTTTAATATAATTGTGATTGTCTCTATACTTAAAGTATATATGTAATCAATACATATTTTTATCTGTATGGCTATTGGATATAAGCATTTATAGATGTGGGGTTTGTATTGTAATGTGTTGAAATTATGGAATTTTGTATACCCTGAGCACCAGAATAACATAATCTTGATCAGTTATGTTTATTTGATAGTATATCACTTATATGTCTTGCACAATTGAATTGTAAAAGGACGCAGTAAGCCTTATTATTCTAAATGAAATTTTAATTTGTAATCTGAAATCATTTTCGAGAATGAGGATGTGATAAAAGTATCTTTATTTTTCATCGAGGCTTTCTTTCTTTTTGGTTCCTCCCAAATTTGAACAATGATTTTGCATATTTTGCATACGCTCATTTTTTATAAGAAACCGAAGGGCCGGATTTTCGAAAAAAGAATTTAGGACTCAGAGATCTTGTTGCTAGGAATCAAAGTAGTTTCTATTACAAAAGAATGCGTGTATTTTAATGAACGATTGTTTAAGTGGTTATATATACCCCAAACCAAACCAAATATGCATAACTCCATCTATACTCTAGTTGAATGATAAAGAAAATTGCTGACAAAATGTTACTATGCACTAATCTAATGTACGTTATTACGATTTTAATCATACCATTTGAAATACACGCTTTTATCTTATAATCAAGCCAGTATTCGGCAAGTTGAAAAGTTAAGAAATCTAAGCACTGGTTTTAAGACAGCATTGGATTAATGACTGCTAAGAAACCTACAAAATTACATTTTCACTACATAAACAGTAATTTGAAAGGAACCAATTTACTACGTAACAAAAATGGCATAAGTGTTGTGTATCCTCAATACTCGCTGATTTACAATAACTATCAGTTATGAAGTAATTTTGACCTTAGACCCTATATTTAACTAGTTCTAATATGCTACTAAAACCCCGAAGACAATTTCTAGAGACGTCTTATGAGGGATGGTGTGGATATGGGGCTGACATGAATAAGACTTTCTGGTATGGAGAAACTGTTTGATTGCCAACTTAGCCACTTGATACGTATTTTAAATTTAGATTATCCAGTATATTCAGCTTATACAAGCTTATGACGAGAATTCTTAGGGCCTCTCTACATGGGCAAAAACACCTCACCTGCCAGACCCGGACTTACAAGCGAAGTTAATTTCAATCTCTGTTTATATGGGATTTTCATGCTAGGTCTGGAAGGCAAGGTAAATCCCTAGACGTCATTATTCGTCAACGCATCATTGATATTTCATTGTTATGAGGTCGACAGGTCCTTACTTCGCTTCTAGCTGCGTGATGAATTAAATTTTTGGCCCCTTAGGTCTTCACTATATAAAACTATATCTATTCTAACGTGCAGAACCTTCCCCGCGATTTTTATTGTCATTTTCAGGTTCGTCATTTCTATCATTGTTATTTTCGGGTTCATTCTGATCGTCTGAATCTCCATGTTCATCGCTATCGTTTCCATCTTTCGCCGTTTCATCGTCCTCATCGTTAGTGTCATCTTTACCACTATCGTCATCATCGTCACGATCATCGCTATTATCGTTATCGCTATCACGATTAGCATCATCGTCATCATCACCATCGCCATTTGAATGATCATCGTTCTCATCATCATCATCATCATCTTTATCATCGTCGTCTTTATCATCATCGTCATTTTTATCATCATCGTCTTTATCATCATCGTCATCTTCATCATCATCATTATCCTCGCTAGTTTCGTCATCATCATCATCGTCATCTTCATCAGAGAACAGCTTAAAATCTTCTTCAGAGGACGTCTCAGGGAAGAATCCCTCAGTTTCATCATCGTCGTCATCTTCATCTTCCGTCTTATACTTTATATAATTTTCATCTGACTCGTGATCCTCGTAATTAATTCTTTTAGGCCCTTCTTCAACCGGAGATGGGTCCTTTTTCTTCTCTGCTTTTTCCTCTTCCTGCTCTTCGTCAGAGCTGGCGTCTGACTCCTTTTCTCTTTCTTTTTTAGGTTTGCTTTTCTTTCCAAGTTCCTTTTCTTTTTCCTTCTCAGGCTCTGGTTCACGCTCACTTTCTTCTGATGTATCAGAATAACTGTCAATCACAAAACAAGACATGTTTCGCTTCTTCTCGGCTTTCTTCTCGATAATTCTCTCGTTTATTTTCTCTTCCCTGACAATCCTTCGATATTCTTTCAAATCAATGCTCACGGGCTCCCTGTCTATCAGTTTCAACCACTTTCTCTTGAACTCGTGCATTTTCCAGGCCTGATAGACTCCCCAGATGTTCAGAAGTTTGTTGTCGTCATGATCATTAGTAAGATACTTCATGTGATGGACACCGTAACTTTTTATGAAGATTTTCAGCCGTTCCCCTCTTAGTAAGCGACTGTTTACGAACTCAATGAATTTATTTCTCTGAAAAAGAAACAGTGGAATTTATTATTATAGGAAGGGTGTCAGAAGGATTTGTGTTTTATCATATTGAGTTGAGACAATCCAAGCAGAATGATCAAACATTGTCAGGAGACAGATCTCTCATGAAACATCTTGCAATCAAATGTCTTAGGCTTGTCGTTATCAGAGATGCCTGTTATGACTAATAAGTGACAGAGATAAGAGCCTTGAGAAGTCCGAATGTATCGAACTGAAGGCCCTATCCCTTTAGCATCGCGTTGTGTATAACATCATCATAGCGATCGATGTGCCAAGAGTATAGTCTCTCTGATGATTACGAGCATGAAACTTTTAGTTACAGAGAGCCAGCCTTCTTTCTCGTTTCTTATCGATATCGCTCTGTACTTTCGTACACCGAGTTCTGTAATGCAGATATAGACAACGCAATGTTATAGAGACATGTTAGTAAGTAGAGTATAGTCAGTCGGATGATGGCAATAACATGACACATTTGAGTTTCAGGAGCCAGTCTCCTTTCTTTTCTCTTATCTACCTTAAGGCTTTATTCATTAAACCAGCACTTTAGTCACACGATTCCCTCATCATTGTCCCAGTATTAAAAGAAAAATGATAAAACTTACAATTTTCTTCTCCTGTATCAAATTATGATTTGTTATTCTTTTAAACTTTGCCACTTTCATCTCGACCTTATTCATACTGACCAAAAGCTGAAAGTGAAAGATATTGACGGTTTTAATTAAGATAGGTTTGAAATATTGGAGAAATTGGTTTTATGCATTATGATGGCCTAATTGTGGATTTTACAGAGCTTGATAACCTACTCTTCCTAGATGATGCTTTTTTTATATACCAGTGATTCTTCTGTTTATAAAGCATTAATACCAATACCGGTACGATATAGTAACGTTTATCTGTAAACTAGAAGCTGCTAATCTGGGGTGCTGGATGTAGGTTCGAAACCACCACTCCTTGAAATTCAAGTCAAGTCTAAATTTTTATGACAAAGAGCTGTGTGTTGGGCAGTCGTTTTAAAGTCAAGTCTTCAGCAGCAAAGATTGGTGCAATAAAACACACTTGGACTTCATATGCTTATATAGAGAATATAATAGAACATACTGCTACACTTAATATCTAAGTGAATGTGCTCCTGTTGGGAACAAGGCCCAGCAAGACTAGCGCATTACTCGGTTATGGGATAAGTAAACTAACTCAGCTATGCATTTGGTGCAGAGAATCGACAAATATGCAAACGTTAATGAAAAATTAAAACTGTTATGGTAAAAAAATGAAAGAGTTGGTACAGGCTTGAAAGAATAAAACACTTACAGTTTCAATGTTCTTCTCAATGTGAAGAAGACGATCTTTGGAAGGGTTTGAATGGCTGTTGAAAGAAGAAATAACATGATCAACTTGAATTCTTCTTTGCATTGCATGAAGGGGGATATTAAATCAAGACTGGTATAAATACCTGTGACGATTTGCAAGGTAGACCCCCATACAGGAGGATCCAGGCTCTTAATTCGATTTGAATGAAGGATAGCTGCAAACTAGGGCCAATAGGTACAAGTTCAGGAAATATTCATAACCTGGACAGAAATTGTCTAATGTATGCATGGCTTGAGTTTATAAGGTCATCTATAGAAGTTGCCCCCTCTTACCCGTAAATCACTCACAAATCACACTCAAAATAACTGTCCATTCCTATCATGGGTATACAACTCGTTAAGTAACCGATTATAGTGAGAAATGAATATTTTGAAACTGACTTTTTAGGACTCGATCTTCTTCTCCAAGCAGAAGCTTGTCTCTCTTCTTCGTTTTTCTTTCTTGAAATTTCAAGCTGAAAAGGGACAGATGAATAAAATTAGATATTGAAACTAAATTACTTTTGTATAGTCTGTCTGATGAGTGCGTAAGCACGAAACTCAGAGTCACAGAAGAACATGTCTGTTTTTTAATGTGTTCATTCTACTTTAAAACTAGATATAGATATTTTGTGTTATGAAAGGTTAAAGACAAAAGACGACTGGAAAGTGGTTAGAGACCATACCACAGTTGTACCATGGTTCCAAGATAATAAACTGTTTTTCTTATGACCACGATTTGACCCACAGGAAATAATAGTTTGGTTTATGGGCAAGGCCAAAAACAGGATACCCAAAAGAATATAAACATCTGTTACCTCAAGCATGGCTATTTGTCTTGAGAGCTTAGATTCCAATTCAGAGAGTCTTCTTGTCACATCAATATCATGTACTGGAGATGAAGGTGATTCAGATTTCTAAAAAGTTAAACAAAACATTAACAATGGGTTTCTTATTGATTACTATATTGCAACAATTTATTAGAAACCATCGAGGCCATTAAACTATAACGAAACTAATCATACGATAATGAAAGGACTGTTGAAAGATTCACACGATTATTAGACGATTTACTCGATTATTAAACGATTTACTCGATTAGTTCACACGATAATGACACAAAAAAGCAACTCAATTGTTTAAAATTACTTCTAGCATGGCTATTTTCCTGGACAGCTTTGATTCCAACTCTGAGAGTCTTTTTGTCACATCGATGTCCTGTTCTGATACTAGCGGTGAATCAGTTTTCTAAAAAGTTAAACAAAGTTATAGTTGTAGCTTTCTGATCAGCAGCTATATTGAAACAAAATGAAACGATTGTAAACGATTAAGACGATTTTAAAACACGAAATCGTTTGAATACAGTGCAACATATTACCTCTATCATGGCTATTTTTCTTGAAAGCTTCGATTCCAACTCCGAGAGTCGTCTGGCCACATCGATGTCTTGTGCTGGCGATGGGGGTGACGGATATTTCTAAAAAGTTCAGCAAAACAATTATTAAGGGGCAGCTAATTCACAACAATTGGCAAAACAAACAATACAAACGATTATAAACAGTTGTGAAACGAATGGCAAGATTGAATTCTGCGGGGATTGCCGAGTGGTTAGATCACTTGAGCCTTCATCAAAGGGTCCAGAAACCACCTTCAAACCTGTCACATAAAGTGTGAGGAGAGAATTAGCCAGCTCTCGGTAATTCCAGGTGAAAAGGCAAAAGGAATCACGAGGGTCTCACTGCTCGATTATTCTCCCTATTCAGTGGGCCTTTTGTGCTTGGCTAGTTAGCGTATTTGCCTATCAACTATCAAAAACTATCAACCATTAAAACACGAATCAGCAACTCATTGATGATGACTGTATTACCTCTAGCATGGCTATTTTCCTCGAGAGCTTTGATTCCAACTCAGACAGTCTTCTTGCCAAATCGATGTCCTGTGCTGACGATGGAGGAGACGTAGAGTTCTAGAAATTCAAACAAAACAATATTTAAGGGGGTTTCGGATTAGCCACTATTGGCAACAAACAGTTGTAAAACGATTGACACGATCACGAGCAATGACGAAACGATTCACACGATTATGACACGAAGTTAACTGCTCAATTTTATTCAATGCAATGTAGTACCTCCAACGTGGCTATTTTCCTTGAAAGCTTTGCCTCTAACTCTGAAAGTCTTTTTTTTAAATCGATGTCCTCTTCTGACGATGGAGGTGACTCTGATTTCTACAAAAAGGAAATAAGTACTTGTTTCAGGTTTAGAAATAGTCTTTGATCAGGACAAAGCTCAAAGGAAGTTCTTTGTATGACACATTGGAGAATTATGTCCCCCAGAGAACGAAAATGGTGGTCCACAATCGTTAATAGTCGTCCATTGATAGTAATAGATTACTAAATGAAACTTGTAGGAAATCTATATCTAACTTCTTACCCAATATAAGAGGGACAGATAAATTACTAAATGAAATATCGCCCTTACTCGAAACTCGAATAGAAAACGATTAAAGATAATAAAGATAATAAAGATAATAAAGATAAAAAAGATAAAAAATGTTGATAAATTGACTTTATAGATAATTTTTAACTAAATATAAATTTTGCAGTTGACATGTTAAAGGGTTTGATATAGCCAGGAAAAATCGAGTATAAGCTGCAAATTTTTAGAAATACCTTTTCGTTGCTTTGCTGCTGGACTAACTTTACTTCCAAGTCAGACAACCTCTTTTCTAATGTTGGGATCATTCTGGTTGTGCCATCATCTGGAGGTGCTGATTTCTATGGATAGCAATAAAAATAATCTTTGCAATGACATATCTTTCTATTAGTGAACTATCTATAAATGATAACCTTCAATTAAAGGAAATTGTACAAGAGACAATCATTTGTTGTTTTCTTTTTTGTTTTTTCGGGGTCCTGTTCATAGAGCCTTAAAAAAAGACATACTTAAATAAGAATGAACAAAGATAGTGACTTCTTACCATTCCTATTTCTCTATCAACATATGTTTTCATTTCTTGTATTGCTTCTTGGACAACAATCACAGTTTGACTGCTGTGTTTCTGAACCCCTTGAATCGAACTGCTGAATTTCTGTGCTTGTGATTTCCTGTTAATGAAGAGAATCAATCGTGAAAGAATCAGGAACGTAGCTAGAAGCTCTGACAGGGGGGTGTGGACAACTTTTAGCACTCACTAGGGGATAGTAGCCTAAAAAAGTGATATCTACTCGCAATATGTATAGTCGTTTCTTCAAAAGAGGAGGATCCAGAGCTCCCTCAGCTGTTGCTCCCCATCTCCCAGCTCCCTGAAAAGAGTTCGAATAAATAATAGTCTTATTTTTGCAAACATATGCATCCGAGAACTTCGAACTCAAAAAAGGCTTCGGGAAAGATAAACACATTGTTTGCTATGGAAAATGCAACATCAAAATAGAGCAACAACAACGAGACTCTGATTTGATATTCAACCCACCAACCTGGCAGTTATTTCTGCTCTCAAAACTCTGTTGATTATTTGTTTATTAGCCTGGATCTCCTTCTTCATTTCTTTTATTACGTTTTCCATGTGATCTTTCGAGTGAGTGTTCTAGAAAAGAATCAAGTTTTGAGAATTTCATCCACCAGTTAGTTAGATTTACGTTTTTATTGATACTGATAGTTAAGAGTGTTAAATTTCCAAAATCATTTGGAAGTTTAAGTCTGGAAGTTTATGGCCTTGGTACTTTAGTCCCAAGGCCCTAAAGTCAGAAAAAGTTTCAAAATTTACCTAGGTTACTTTGAAAATAATGTTGGATCCCCTAGGAGTACTTATTAGTCTTTCTTACACTGCCATGTCATCTAAATATCTTTCAACATATCGCCATCACAAGCATGATGGGGCAAATATTGGCACTTCATTAACTATACCTATATGTAGATAGTTCTAAGTTTTGTATATCATACTTAAGTGCAAGTCTGATACACAAGATGCCAAAAAGCCTAGCGTCAGTAAAGTTACAAAATTTGCCTAGGTATTGAAAAAGGAACCTGAATAAACTCTTCATCATTCCCTAGATCAATCTTCCGATGTTAGTAAATATGTTTTTAGCTACTACTTCGAAAATAATCTGAGGCCCTAGGAGTACTTTTTGTCGTTCTAAAACTGCAACTCTTCCAAAATGAATGCCAATTTACCTGTAGCGATGAGCTTAATTTATCGAGTTCAGTTATGATGTCTTGAGAAACTTTCTTGAAATGTCTTGTTGTTTCATCCTCCAGTTTTTCTAGGCTCTCAACACGAGCTTCCTTTTCTGTTGCAAGTTGCTGATAGAATAAGAAAAACAACAAAATATCAAAATAAACAAATCCATTCTACTCAAGGTGCAAATCGAAGTAGAGCTACATATTTTGGTGAACATATGGTCTGTGAAGTAAAGATAAGAACACAATGTAGTGGAGAAGTCCTTGCTTATCCTTAAACTAAATATGAACCAATAAATGTGTCGAAGTGAAGTTATCTTAAAGAGGGATAACATTATTTATTCAAAAAGCTAATTACAAATAAAACTAAAAAGCACTTATATTCTTAACAGAATCAAACGTCTGCCATCAGCAATCTGTATTATAAACAGTGGCACGGTAGCATAAACTACATCACTGCATATGTCTTTACATATTTAATGCATTAATTTGTGCTAAGAGAAATCTTCATTTGTAAATGACTACACTAAACAATGCCTTGATTTTAAGTTCGAAACGTGATTGTTTTGAACCCATGCCATCTAGCATCTGAAGCATCAAGAAGCTGGTTCACAGATATAGACTATTTGGAATTACATCCTTTCTCTCTTCACAGGGAAGAAGCTTGCTACTAGGATTAAGAGAAAAATATCTTTGTGCTTGAATCTGTTAAGATTTTGCATTGGCTTTTTCCATTCGCAAAGCAATTAAGGTTTCAACGACATTCTCACCTGTTCCAAGAATCGAACTTTGCCAGTCAGATCATTAATGATATTTTTGTCTCTGAAGCTTCCTGACTGATTTTTCTCATTGATGTGTGAAGTAATCTTCCGAAAGAGATTGTTCAACTCAGTTTTGTATTCCTGGTCTTTTTCTTCGACCAGTTTAGCATAACTTCTCATTCCGTTCTTTCCATGTTGTTTCACGTCATTCACAATCGTTTGAAGAGCTTGTATCCTAAGATAGATATTCATTTTTACCTACAAAGTTATCATTTTTATCATCATTTTTCCTAAGTTATTCAACTTATTACCCAAAACACCTTAGAGACTTAATAGGGGTATCACTGGATGTTTTCAAGAAAGGTTTGGATAGTTTTTTTTCTCAACTACATGATAAGTGACAACTTTCTGGTTACAAGGCAATTAGGAAAACTGACGGTAACTCTTTAGTTGATATGATAAAATTGAATCATTTTCAAGGGATAGACATCTAAGTGTCAACCCTCAAGATAATTTATCTTTGATTTGCAGACAGATGTTGCTTTTCTATCAAGAATAGTTATTAAGGAATAATTTTTTTCTGAATAAGAGCTTTTGCAATAAAAAACTAATATAATTATTAGATATAATGAATATGCTGTTTAGAAACGGTGCTCGATATATTTATAGTAGAGCGGTGAATGCAATTCTTAACAGAAAAGAAACAAGAAATTACTCCTTCATCTCTACAAGCCTGTTTCGTGATTGCTCATTCCTCAGGAGGTGTACAGCTTTGGGACTTTTCATTAGTACACCTCCTGACCTCCTGATGAGTGAGCAATCATGAAACAGGCTTGCAGAGATGAAGAAGGAGTTTCTTATCTCTTATCTGCTACCAAGTGTATATATTCGATAATTGAGTACGCAAATCTCACTTTTCCATAACATATGAATATTCTTGTTTTCGTTGGGTTTCTTCCAGCTCTATTTTGTTATCGATTTCTTGAACAGCAACTCGGGTCTAAAACAAGACAGGAAAGTTCTTCAAGGGAAGCTGAAGAGCAAAATATATTCTCATTTTACGCTTGCTGTGGCAACCATGGCGTGCCAATGTGGTTAATTGCAAGCCTCATCTCCAAATACCTTTTTATTAATCTGAAAGAGGCTGCAATGCCTTGTGCAAAGTATCAACAGCATCTTAATGTTGGTGAAATTCAATCACAAAACAATGCATCCTACAATATGTTAATCTTGATGATAGTGCAGTTTGTACACTAGGTTCTATCTGTGTAGTTGTTTAGAGAGTTTTTTGCAGTAATGTAATAGAGGTTGTTCAGAGAGGTAGAGGGATCGCTGCTGTAATATTGAGGCTGTTCAGTAATGGATGATGTTCTGTAATGTGGAGGATTTTCAGTAAGATGGAGAATGTTCAGTAATGTCGATGGATGTTTGCAGTAACATGGAGGAATTTCAGTAATGTGGATGGATGTTCAGTTATATGGAGGATGTTCGGTAATGTGGAAACCCATAAAAACACTAAAGGTCATCAAATAGTCGCAGTTGTGTGTATTATGACATACCTTTTTCTTGGCATTCAATTCAGCATCATGACTCAATTGTCTGACATCTTGCATACCAGCATCAATAGCGATGTTCTGTTTCGTTATTTCTTGCGATAATTCACTGATTTTCTCGGTTAAAGTTAGGCATTTTTTATTGTTTGTTTCACTGGTTTGCTTCAGTCTCAGCACCTCTTCCTCGAGTTTGGCGATGTTCCTCTCAACCTGCACGCCTCTGTTCATCAATTGTCGTTGCTTTGCCATCAGGTTGGATTCTGTCTGCTTCGTGCTTTTCACTATCGACTCCTATCAGAACAAGGTAGAAAGATATATAAATTAAGTGGACCATTTCAAAATTATATCACTGACAAGTAATAATTTGCTCGGTATTTTTGATCGGTACAAAACTTCAATATTGCCAGAAAAATCAATATATACCAATCATTTATCTCTTTTGTAATTAGCCTGTTTCGATCCACATCTGGGTATAATAATTCTTTGATTTTTTGTTCGTTCTCTTTCTGACGTATTGCTCTGTTGTGTCTTAGACGAAAAGCTTAAGTAATCCACGTTTTCACTTCGCTATGCTTCCCATTTTTCTGGCTGTATTAAAAATTTTATCTTGAAGACCATTGATCACAGCAGGCTAACGGTGTAGAAAATATTTGCAGCAGAATCAATGCATTCTTTAGGAATGCTTTGAAGAGCTTTGTGATTTTCAGATCTAGGTAAGCTTTTGGATTTAAACGGCACATCATGTCGAGGCCTGGCTTCAAGACTGCCAAAAATGGCTGCCCCAGTGCTTAGGCACAGCTGTGTCTACGATGCACTGAATCTTAATCGGAAGATTTCCTCGTGAAAGCTTCACTATCGTAGTAAAAGATCGTACGAAATCTGAAAGGCTAGCTTAGCCGTACTGGTATTGATTAGGTAGCAGTGCAGCTTGAGATTAGTTATTTTAACAACCTACTTTTATTTAGAGATCAAACAACATTAAATCATGCTTTCAGACGTTTTGATATAAAACCTTCTTCAATACCTAACTTTATTAGTAGTCCTTGCACATTATGAGTTTTTTTTCACTGTATAAGCTCTAAGCTCAATAAGTTTAAAAAGCAAACAACAATTACCAAAGAGTCCTTTTCCATTTCAAGAAGACCTTCCATCCTCGACAGTCGATCTGAAAGCTGGCCATAAGCTGATGCAGCAGCGCGTACGTTTTCTGCAATAACCACATTTTCTTGTCTTGCTACCAGAATGTTGTCGTAGTTCTGAGCAACCGTTGCTCGTAATTTATGCTGTGTCGTCGAGATCTGGTCCAGAGAGGACTGGACCCAGTTGCCTTCTCTTGGAAAATTGGTTCTTCTTTCATCGTCGGATTGTGCCAAGTTCTGGAACCGATCTAACCGTCTCATCGCCGAGTCACAGACAAGAAGAAATGTTGGATACTGCAAGAAGAATGATCATAAGATAGATATTGAATGATTAGAAGAACTTAGACATGAAAGGGGTACAGAATAAGTGAGAAGAGAAATTGAAACATAAGGGGAGAAGGCTTTCTTGAAACGTATAGATATCTATATAATGGATGATTAGAAAAAACCTGACATGAAAGAAGAAGAAAATGATTGATTAGAGAAATCGAAACTTAAGGGGGAAAAGCTAAATTTCTATTTCTCTTATATTCGAATTTCTATAATAGTAGATTAGAAAAACAGAGACATGAATTGATTACAGAATAATTGAGTAGAGAAACTGGGAAATGGAGCGGAAAAAGTCGTAATGAAACACATAGATATCTATTGTTATGCATATATGGTTATTAGAGAAACTAACACGTGAAGGGTTCGCAAAATGATTAGATAGGGTAAATGGAAGGTATGTGCCACAAAATTATTGTAAAACATAGATATTGATTGTCATGATTGATTAGAGAAATTGAGACATGAAGAGGTCACAAAATGATACAAAAAAAACAAGACAAACAGACCAAATTCATTCTAACAGAGGGAGCAGGTCTGGGAATCAGTAAATAGGAGGGTTGAAATAGTGTTTGGCTGCTTGCAGGCTACCATTCTGGTTTCTTACTTTTTTGCTTTTCTAATAACTACACTAATTTCTATATCAAATGTTGCAGTACTTCTACTATTATTGTAAGGCCATCGTAGTCTTAATATGTTTGCATACTCTTTTGTGAGAGAAGCGACAGCACAAAACGTCTGCTGGTTGCAAAGTTTCTAAACACTTCGTATGGAAACATCTTGACGAAAACAGCAGTGCATTCTTAAATAGAATCTACCAATCCAATTCAATGAAACTCAAAACAATAATAAGATCTTAAAAGCAATCTTTAGGCGGCATTAGGTCAGTGACAAAAATGTTATTGCAAGAAATAATTTAAACGTCTTAAAGAATAAAACAGGCTAGTTGGAGATATTAAATATTAAACATGATTCAAATACGAGCGTCCATGTTGATATACAAGCAATGATTGGTATTGGGACGCGCTTAGGGCTTTACATTAAACAAATCTGCGCGTACACAATAAAGATGGCCGATATTCCACTTTTGCCATCAGTAAAGAGAATTCATCCTACTTAGCTGAGGTTTAATTAATATTCATCGGTGAATTCTTGATTTTAAAGGCTTTGAGTAGAGGCTGACTCAGAAAATTGAATTTATGAAATTGCGATACATCATTTGAGATGACATAAATAGTTTTACGTACTGCAATAGCTGTAGCAATAAAACAAAATAAGACATTGAAAATAACCTATACAGCCGGGATAACACGGGACTTTTGATAGTTCGGGAAAATACCTAAAAATTTGAAAAGTAAAAAGTTGAGGAAGAAAGTTCTGAGAGCGAGTGGATGACCGAGAAAATGTAGGCCTAAGAACTGACTGTAGAATGTCTAAATCCACTACAGACTGAACGTATTGGACATAACCCTTCCTCGGTAGTATATTTAGGATACATCATGTTGATCCTTCACTGTTAAAAGCCGTAGATTATTGCAAGTACATTTTGTCATGGTCAGAATCAAGCAGAATTCCAAACATGACATATTTAGAACTAAGTTTGGCTGATTATTTATAGATTAAACGCAATCTGATTCCTGGTTAACCCTAGATAAAAATTAGCCTTGCAAACTAATCAAGGATGGAGATGTTGAGTTTAAACCTAGGACAACCTAAACAATGTAGCGTCAGAAATATTTTTGGCCCATATATTGGCCTAATTGGAACATTCTAATCGATTCGTTCTTGGCTACCTCTCACTATCTAAGTGCATAGCTATTCCGATATACTTTGAAATTGATTTTGATGTACCTGGATATCATCAGTTCAGTAATACACTTTTCAGTAACGTTTATAAGGGACAACAGCAAAGCAACGAAGAAAAGCGTAGATAACAAGGGGATACTATGAGTACAGAGGAAGGAGTTACTTTGAGAACAGTAGAACCTATTCACTTTACTCGATCTTTCTTAATAAGAATATCTTGTATCTGATAAGAACTAAATTGCCAAAGGATAATGATGGCTTAAAGAATAAGAAAAAGTCAGTCTTGAATCAGAAAAACTTTAGGTATTCTTATTAGAAAGTGCACATTTTTACCATCAAAAGATCAGACTATGATCACAATCAAATCAAAATCAATTTTGATTTCTAGATTCGATGAATCTATTCTAACAGAAATCCGCCTGCTAATTCTGTGATGTTTATTTTGATGGATCACGCCTCTCGGGGTCTGATCACCATGATATGTCCGTTTTACGATTAGTTAAACAGAACAGGTGCCTAATGCTACAATGATTGATTCTGTGATTACCAACGGCTTAAGTAGGTGGATAGAAATTTCAGAGGAAACAGGTATTAATGTACATTATCAATAAAAACAACTCAACAGGTATTCAACGCCCTAACAGCTTCAGGTCGATTCGTTATTTAAGAAGCGCATGCGTGCAGCGAGTTGAGGGAAATACAGTTAACGCTATTGAAGTGGTGAAGAATTTCAAAACGTTATCAAATTAATTACACGTTATCTGATTGGCTTATGTGCAATATCGTTATTTGGCTAAAATGAGTTTTCCATATGTAGAAAGTGGAATTTGACCTCTGGGTCCATTCTGTAGAAGATAACTTCTCCTCAATGTGTCTCCCTTATCTGATAACTCTACGGTATCCAATGACAAGGCAGTAATGGAAATAGACAGCGTACATTTAAAAATCGCACGTGAGTGCCTGCATATTCTGAGTTAGCCTAAATGGTTTTTTTCAGGCTCAGGCACATAATATTTTATTCATATCGGAATTGAAGGTCTAAAGTTACATTTATACTCCTTGTACGCATTCATTTCCCTTCAGAACGTATTAGATACCGACTATGGTAAAAGCCTGCATCTTTAGGTTGAGCCTAAATGCTCCTTCTCCTGGGTTAGGCACATTATACCTAATTTTATATGGAATGGAAGGTATCAAGTAAGACTTTGACTCCTTTTAGGCATTTATTTCATTTGAGAACACATGAAACACCCAAATGTAAGAATCTGCATGTTTCTGTTTTAGTCTGAAATGGTCTTCTTCAGACTTTGGCACATTATACCTAATTTGTAATGTAGTAAAAGGTCTAAAGTAAAATGTTGATTCATTTTAAGCATTTATTTTATTTGAGAACACATTACACACCCACCGGTAGAAGCCTGCATGTTTAGGTTTAGCCTAATTGGCTCTCCTCAGATTTCGACACAGTTTGGCCAATTTGTATTCAGATGGAATGTCTACTGTGAGATTAAAATTCATTTTAAGCATTTGAACACAAAAAATACCCACTAGTTGTGAGCCTGGATGTTTCTGTGTAGCAATAATGGTTTCTCTTTAGGCTTAGGCACATTATACTAAATTTATAATGGAATGGAAGGTCTAAAGTTTTATTTTGATTCATTTACATAACACATTAGGAATACCCACTGGTAGGAACCTGCACGTTTAGGTTTAGTCTAAATGGTTCTCCTCAGATTTAGACACAGTTAGGCCAATTGTATTGGGATGGAAGGTGTAATGTGACAATGTGAGATAATGATGCATTTTTTAGCATTCGTACATATTAAATAACCACTATGACAGGAGCCTGTATGTTTCTGTGTTGCATTAACGGTTCCCATCTAGGCTTAGGCACATTATACTAATTTTTAATGAATGAAAAGACTATAGTAAGATTTTGATTCATTTACACAACATATTAAATACCCACTGGCAGGAACCTGCACGTTTAGGTTTTGTCTTAATGATTCTTCTTTAGAGAAAGTTTGGCTTTGCCCAATCTGCATTGGGAGGGAAGGTCCACTGTGAGATTATAATTCAGTTAAAGCGTTTGAACACATTAAGTTTCTGTTTGCCATAAATAGTTCTTCTCCAATCTTAGGTAAAATCCACCAAATTTAGACTGGAATGGAAAGTCTAAAATTGTATTTTGACTCATTTTAAGTATTCTCTCTCGTTCAGAATACAGTAAAACCCACTTTATAAAATCCGATAAGTTTTAGCCTAGATTATTCGCCTTCATTTATTCAATTCATATTTGAATGCCTCAGGTCTGAAGTGGTATTTTTATATATTTGAAGCACTGATTTCCTGACAACACAAATTGTAAAGCTCACATTAAAAACCCATGTTATCAATTATCTATCTTCAAGATTACGAGATTAACTATCCCTTTCATAGTGCTCGACTTGCAGAGCTGTAAGTATCAGAACTATGAAGAAAGAAATACTATTTCACAGATGTACGAGTAGTTAAAAAGTCTTTCTTTCTTCTTAGTTCTGAAATGTTTCAAATCAAATATCAATGACAGCAATCAGCTTGCTTCCCTTTCAAAAAGTTGAAAAGCAAAAAGGACATCAACCTCATAAGCTTAGGTAATACATATTGCTTCTCTGGCAGCACTTTTGAAATACCGCATCACAATGTACGAATAAAAAGTACCTGAAAGCGTAAAATGAATAGATCAAACTTACGTTGAACGAAGCGTTGAAATTTGGTGGAAATTGCTGATGTGCTGTGGAAGTAACAGACGCATCTCAACTTTTAATATCCAGAATCACCTGCGAAGAATTGAATTAAACATTTGAATTAAATTAGCAGAATAAAGAAACCGTGTTTCTCCAACAAATATCGCAATCCGCCTCAAGGCACCTGTCACTCTTTTTTGCATCAGAAATATCTCACGAAAGTAAGCAATGAGGCTGGCTGGGTGAGTCTTTATTTTGGGGGAGGGAGGGTGAAGGGGGTTGTTGTACCTAGTGCTTAAACATAACTGCCTGCAAGCACAATCTAATTCAGGGTATCTGTCAGTCCAGGGTATGCTTTTCATCAGAAATATCTCGTGACAGTAAGCAATGAGGCTGGCTGGGTGCGTGGTCTCTTTTTGGGGGAGGGGGTTCATGTACCCAACACTGGTTTAGACATCACTGCCTGCAAGCACAATCCAACTAAGGGAACCTATCACTCGTCACTCCAAGGAATGTTTTTCATTAGAAATATCTCCCGATAGAAAGTAATGATGGCTGGATGGATGTGCGATGTCTATGTTTTGCGGGGGAGGAGGTTGATATACCTAACACTGGTTTAAACCTTACAAACTGCATTATGTTCACTTTTTAAAAGCTGCGTTTCACGACGAAAAATAAAAGCTAATTACAGATAGAATGACATTGCGGATAAATGATAATTGTGCGGGCAGTGGCGTGCATCTTCAAACTAACTGGTTGTCGCTTGAAATTCTGGTTGTGTTGGTTCTGAACACCATGCAACTGGCATCAAGTCGATGGGTTGTCCAGTTTGCAGCCGTCTGGTATGTGCATCATAAAGGGAGTAATAAACTGCAATTAAACATGACTTCAGTTAAATCTATAAATGCTTCGAAATCCCAAGGGTGGCACTTCAGGGTTTTTTATTAACAGCAGTTCTACACAATTTGTGCTGTTATGAACATTTGCTGAGCAGTTCTTGATACCTTCGTGGTTAGGAATGATAAGAAGAGGATTATGATAATGAAATTAACGTCAAATAGGCCATTTGCAGCAATCTACAAGCACAGAAATTCAAAATTCTCCTCCCCTTTAGCAGTAAACATGTTGCTGCCTCAAGGAGCAATTATGTTAAGGCAAATTTAGGTACGTACTGCTGAGTTAATCTTGAGCAAGTTAACATAAGATCGGAATCAAATCATTTTTATATTTGTTTTGAAAATTAAAAAGAAATTCAAAGATGAAGTTTCAAAATCCTAAATGGTGATAGCTTTTTCAAGAAAAACAGAGAACGTAATTAGTTTGTCTTCTCTAAAACTTCAGACAAGTAAAAATGTGCAGTTCTAAATTTATCTTAAAAGGAAACCTGTAGGCACTTCTATATTTTGATGGCATTGCTATAAGCACCGATGAATGGCAGGGTGTTCTTCATCTGCCTGATGGGGGGGGGGGGTATGCACCTCGTACTTGTTATTTTTGACATTTAACATTACTAACTGAGTGCTGTTCTCGTTAGCAGAACTGTTCGTTTTTACAGCACAAACGACAAATGACAAATGAAATTTGATTGGTGGAGCTGGCTGAGTAGTTAGATTACTTAACCCTTATTCAAAGGGCCGTGGTTAGAGCCGAACTTCTGACCTGCCACGTAAAGTGTGAGGTGATAACTCTAGGCAAAACCGCAAAAGGAGTCTTTTGAATTATATGTTATCTGGCAGGCCTAAATTGTTTGATTTTGACGCCAGACAAGGGTATTTATAAAGGAAAGATACCCCAAGACAGGATAGGAATAGCCATTCCCTGGAAATTAGTCCCCATCTATTTCATATGGCCACCATCACCGATTCCCTGTATCCGGTTTTGAGATGACCAATGACGTCATTAGGATAAGCGTTTCTACCAGGTGGATACACAACCAGCATTGAAACAAAAGAGTCGCTCAGGAGATAGGAAACTCAAACACGAAGCGTTTTACGCAGCTAAACACACAATGCCGCAAACACGGATTAGCCGCCCAAACAAAACGTTATAAACACTTAAGAAAACGTCGAATTCTCCATCAGCTTCTCGGAATTACAACTGAGAAGTATTTGCACGAGAAAAATATGATGACTGTCTGGCGCTCGGGTTGTGTCCGTTTAATTTGCGTGCAATCGTACGAGATATCGTGGGTGTTGTGTAGATATGAGTATCTTGTCTTTATCTGCTTTCTCGTACATCGTTTACTCTGAAGCCTCGTTTTGATGCATTGTTTACTCTGAAGTCTTCGTTGCAAAACTTTGCAAAACTTAGATTGCTATAATCCAGGACCATTTGCAATCTACTCCAGATATTCTAAATTGTGTTTAGTAGGGTTAGTATAGGAGCACAGTGTACAAATAATAATAGCCTTGATGAAACCATATTTTCTGTGTCTACAATGCTTCAATTTCTATAAACCCACTTCAAACCCTTCGTAGCTACTTAGTTCTGCATACTTCTAAGTAAGGTTAGAATCTTCTTCTTCTTGTTTCGTGGCATTTGTACAACGTCGACGAATCACGTTCGCTTCATCTTTCTCCATCCATCTCTGTCCTTTGTCTTCTCTTCAGTTTCTTCTTATCTTTCACATTTGCCTTCTTTCTCATCTAGCATCGCAGTCATCTGCTTTTCCCTGGCTTTGGCTCGGGTTAGAATATAAATAATTTGTGAAGACAAATTAGGCATTCTAACGTATTGAAGAACCATGTTTATGCTTCTTGTTTCGCTTGTAATATATCAATTTGCAACTTAAAGGACTTTGATCACGATAAAATACGTTTAACTGATCTTCTTGGCCAGCTTGTTGCATTTAGATATAAATCTGTGACTACAAAAGTCTAGTTGCCCCAACCAGGTAAAATCCTTCGCACTAAATTCAAAATGTGTTTTAGTACGTTTGATATATGATTAGTAATAGATGCTTTGCGATCTAATGCCTCGAAGAAACCAAGCTTCGATGATTCTTCATAGATTTGTAACATTTGAGTATGAATGTATTGATTTATAACTACACTAAAAAGAAGAATTGATCATCGTTCTTTTAGAAATTTAAATTTGTATCTAAAGATGAATATACATTTTACTCAGGTAGAGCGTGTCTATTCTGACTAGAGTGCTATGGGCGAGTTTAGAGCAATTATACAGTATAGTCTACACTCAACAAGGACCCAATAATGAGGTTTTTTTCTACAGAAGAACTTGTCTACAGAATTTGTCTACAATCAATAAGGAGGAGAATAAGTCTATAGAGGAGCACCTCTCTTTATTGAGTGAAAATTCTACTGCATTAAGATTAATTTAGTCTGTCTGAAGATTGCGAGAGCATGAAACTTTGAGTTACAGAAAGCCAGTCTCATTTCTTGTTTCTCGTCTATATCACGCTGTACCTTCGTACATTGAGCACTCTGGTGAAGTTATAGACAAGGTAATGCTATAGAGATAATGATAATGATATACTTTTTCGTGGTATATAACATATCATAGTGTGTCTGATGATTGTGAAAGCATGAAACTTTGAGTTAAAGGAGCCAGTCTCCTTTCTAGTTTCTCATCTATATCGCTCTGTACCTTCGTACATCAAGCACTGTGATGAAGATATACACAACGCAATGTTATAGAGATAAAGATGAATGTTAAAATGTATCAACACTAAAAAGAAGAGTTTTCATAGAGCAACAATATACTTCAAAAATTGATTTCTTACATTTCTATCTTGTAATGATCCACCGTCCGAAGAAAGAATTGTTTAATCTTCACTTTGAACGCACCAAACTTTCAGTCTTCTTGACAACTCACGGAAAGCATAAAAATCTAGAGCAAGAAGAGGAGATAAGGATGGATATCAGTAATGTGCAACTCTGGAATCATCCGATGCTCCGTTTAGAGTATTAACAACCTGCTGTAGACAGAAGGGTCAATATTGTCCTATCTAAAATTTAGAGACAACATCACCAGAATTTAATTACCGAGGAAATCAAACCGTCCACTGTGAACATGTTTTACCGACGACTTAGAACAATTAATCGCTGTTTGCAGGAGTATGTTTGAAATTATACGCTTTCATGATCAAATTTTCATATTTCTTACCATTCCAATACAATATATTTTCTTGTATGCATTTATTTTGTATAGATGCGTACAAGGACAAGTACGATCCCTTACGAAGAGCGAAACCTGTGTCTTCCTTGTAGACATTTCAAGAACGTTTCGTATCATCTTCATATCAACAGCCAAAAGGCAAACATAAATTTTACCTCATAAATACTTCTAAGAAATTACTAAGGCCTGATTCTACTGTTGAAATTATATGCGTTCATGTTCAAAGCTCTCTTTATCATCGTACAACCAAAAAGCTAACGTAGATTTTGAGAAATCATGCATACATCTACTCTAAGGCGTGATTTGACAATGCGAACAATAAATACTCGTCTTTGATGTCTCTGTAGCCTCATTTGTTGTTTGTTGATTTATCCTTATTATTTCGTAATCCCCTCTAAAGTCTTTAGCCTGACACTCATCTCCTTTTCGTTCACTTTCTGACGTAATACACTGATGAGTGTCAGATGAAAAAATTGATTAGTCAATAAGTTTTTCTATGTTCGTGATTTTATTGCTATCCCAAAAACTAAAAACACGGTGATATACCGTACTTTTACAAATTCTAGAGAAATAAAACAATACTCTTATATCTGTGACAACATGGTCAACATAATAACAATAATAACACCATAAACATCAGAAAAACAACATCACCAACATCACTAATAACACCAAAGATCCCGCAGCCTCATATACCAGGCAGTGTGTAACTTGAAATTCTTCAACATACATAGTTCTAAAATCTAAACTGTCTTTGACCATTGAAAGACAAAATCAACAGTTTTATATTTATCAGTAGTGAGAAAAATGATTCTTACATCTCCCATTACAACATCATGAATATCATCTAATATCTTGCTGTCTTGGATCCCAAATAAGGTTTAACTTCAAAACCTTGATGTCCAACGGTCATACTTCTGAAAATTAAACTTTCTTTGACCATTGAAAGACAAATTCAGCCATTCTGCATTAATGAGAAGTGATGAAAATGATTCTTACATCTCCCATAACAACGTCATCAATAAAATCTTATATCTTGCCGTCTTGAATCCCAAATAAGGTTTAACCTAAAACTCTTCGACCTCCAACGGTCATACTTCTGAAAATTAAACTCTCTTTGACCATTGAAAGACAAATTCAACCATTCTGCATTAATCAGAAGTGAGAAAAATAATTCTTACGTCTGCCATGACAACATCATCAATATCATCTGATATCTGCAGCCTTAGATACCAAATAAGCTGTAACTATGGAGAGCACCCATAACTCTTTGACATTTCAAAAGACCCACTCGACTATTCTCGATTAATTGGCACGACAGTAGAGGCCTTCCTTGGATTACTAACAACCTGCCTTGCGTTGACAGAATAAATCTGACTTTTTAAAGTTGAAGCGCAATCAATGCCAAAAGAGAGCAAAACATTAATTATTAATCCGGCCTTGATTTGTGTACAATTCATCAAAATGAGAATCATTGATTGCGAAAATTAACTCGATCAGATCGGCTGAAGTTTCTGTGTCTCAAGTATAAAGAAGGCATATCGAGTCGTTTTAAGTCACTTTCAAAAGCTTAAGCCAGAGGATAGCGTGAATAAAAGGGTCAAGGGTGCTCTGTGGTAGAGATGAGGGACCTGGAAGAAATACGTACCCCAAAATCACGTACAGAAAGTTCACTGCTAATATTTCAGAAATTTTCTTATTTCATCCAAGGCACTCGGAAGTCTTCCAAAAATAGACAAAAATAGGATATTCGAAGCAAAAACGACTTGCAAGATTTATTTTACGAAATTATAGATTTACAAAAGTACGAGTTTTAGCTTTTTCCGCAGATGTCAAAAATGATAAGCCAAGGTCCTACCTACTAGACATTAACGGTGTAATCTTTGGGCTTAGAAGTCTCGTTTGAATATCATTTGGATGGTCTCAAATCAAAGACCATAGTGTAACCAACCCCAGAGTCGTATGGGGGTGCTAAAAAATGAAGGGGCACTTTTTCAAAGAATGCACTAAAGATATACGTTGCTGCAGAGGTTCAAATTCATGCTCTTTCGGAAAACTTTTCCTACGAATACGGTTAATTTGGCTCTTACGTTTTCTCTTCTTAATAAATTGAAAGAAATCTCACACAGCAAAAGAAATCAGGGTCATTCACACTTTATGGATGTAAAAGGCATGCAAGTGAGCTCCTACACCACTGCTCAATCCGTATTGAATTTTCAAGGTCCAGACTTTTGTAGACAGATTGGAAAATTGGTCACGACCAAAAAGGAAAAATTTAAATATAGAGCATTTGAGCATCGAAGAGACCATTCTAACATTTTTTAAGTTTTGTCTGAACTTTCTCGAAAATAGTACATGGAAAATATCAGGTGAACTAGCTGCCTGTTAGTCAGGCTGTGACAGATAACTGATTTTAAGCAAACGTAACAAACAAACACACCTGACTTTGAAACAGAATTGAATGCCTGGTGCAAGAAACTTTTTTGAAATGTGGAAAGGATTGAAGAATATTCATTACCTAGTTGATTCTTGGCTGCCTGAGTATTCGTTGGTCTTTATTCTCAAAGCATGCAAATCAGTGGGAGCATCTTTAGTATCAAAAGTGAAGAAATGGAAAACAGCCATCTATCTCGTATTCACTAATGCAGCTTACACAATGCCCAGACATAATTAAATTAGATAGATAACGGAGTTGGAAATCAAAAACACCATTAATGAAGTTAAAAACTCACCATCGCAACACAACAAGAGTCGAGGACATTCTTTCGGAAAACCAAAGTCGCACTGGCTTAGACTTACCAACCGACTGGTGACATCATACAGTTGACATAAGCAAAACATGGCCGCGACGTTTCTATTCCATTCACAAGACCTGCCAAACAATTGAACAAATTCATTTCGATATAAACATCAATATGAATCGGTTATTAAAATCATGGCTTTCGTCCGACTCTCAGTATAGATACCAGCATGCGCTGTTTCTTACAATCGCGATAGATCTCTCCACGGCGGTACAATATTGAATCTCGATGAGTAGTGTTTTAAAATACACTGACACTATTTTTTTGTTTTGTTAGTGCGACCTCCCGGTTAGGAAAACATGACGGTCACAAGGAAGGTTAAGAAAATCTGAGAAATCGAAGCAAAACCCTTGTTATACTTGCCCCTCCACTTTTCAGTACTCTACCACACCCCTGATAATAATCATGGAGTAAGTTTGAGTGCCCTGAAACGACGTGAAACAAGAAAATCGAAGACTTCGAACACATTCCAGTTAGGTGGTATGAAAGCGCCATTGATTGCGTTGTAAGGTGGTAAATCCAAATTGCATTGAAGTCTTTTTGACACTTGTCACTGCTAAAAGTCAGTTTTCTGTCTCTGTATGAAGATCACAACTTAACCTTGCTAGTATAAAACATAATAATAGTGAAAAAGAACCTTGGTTACTGGAAATGTTACCGGAAAGAAGGTTAAAGATTTTCTGGACTCCGTGTAACTTTTCTTTCGGCTCTACCAGTTTGCTGGCTGATGCAACGAAAATGCAATGCCTATTGTTTCTTCAAAACTTTATCCAATACCGAGGGTTAGGAGGGGGTAAATTGAGAACTGGGAATTGCCTTTTTGTTACTTGGGAAAATGACATTGGACTTCTTGGGACTGGGATTTGAGAATGAAAAAGTACATTAGGATTGGGATTGCTAAAAATGTCAATATTGAGAATTTTTCTATATTCCATATTTGAATTAGGATTTTTGATTATTTCAGTTTTGATTATTCGATAATTAGCCCTCTTCAGGACCCTTTTTACACTTGTAGGATATTGATGAAATTAAACATCACAGAAGCGGAGTAATGTTATGTCAAAATAAGATTGAATTGTCGCAAAGAAATTTGCTATAGTCCTTGCTTGGAAGAAAAGTTTTTTTTGGCTCACACGATATTTTGATAACGAATTATTAGTGATAAGAAGTGGTTTGAATACACTGATCTAAAAATAAAGACTGGATCGAGCATCTGTCGTTCTAAAACGAAGTCATTAGCAGCCATATTGGAAGGTTCAATTCAATACATTGAAATTCAGCTGGGGCATGCTTTTTTCCTTGATGATTATTGAAATGTTATGAATGATCAGGACGAAACTGAATTATGGTGCAGCTATTGTCCACAAAGAATCAAGTAAATATGATTTATTTAGCAGCCATATTGGGAGGCCAAACTCAAGCTGAAGCAATTGCCTCTAAACATTTGGCTCTAGAAACAACAGAATGCTCGACCCAGTCTTAATTTTGAGATCAGTCATTGAATCACACGGAATTCTGAAAAAGAGGTTGTAGTGAGATGAGGTTGGTTGATTGCATGGAATGAACAATCAAAAGTGACATCAATGAAGACAGAAAATTCACCCAACGAGTACAAAAGGCAGGATAAGACATTCTTGTGCAAGACCAAAGCTCTTCTTTGCTCATCAATGGGAATCAATCGGCTGGTGGTAGTATTATGCCATGGGCGGATAGTCAAACATATCTTGAATGCTTCTATTCCTTGTGAAGGCCTACAAATCAATTAGATGTATTCATATCAAAAATAGACGTTTAATACACGAGATGAATCAGATTAAGCTTAATTAAGATTCTGTTTGACATCTGACGTAAACAAGGAACGTACTGCGTGTCGTAAATAGGCCATGGGCGGATAGTCAAACATATCTTAAATGCTTCTGTTCATTGTGAAGGCCCACCAATCAATTAGATGTATTCATATAAAAAATAGACCTTTGATACACGAGATGAATCAGATTAAGCTTAATTAAGATTCTGTTTGACATCTGACGTAAACAAGGAACGTACTGCGTGTCGTAAATAGGCCATGGGCGGATAGTCAAACATATCTTAAATGCTTCTGTTCATTGTGAAGGCCCACCAATCAATTAGATGTATTCATATTCAAAATAGACGTTTAATACACGAGATGAATCAGATTGAGCTTAATTAAGATTCTGTTTGACAACTGATGTAAACAAGGAACGTACTGCGTGTCGTAAATAGGCCATGGGCGGATAGTCAAACATATCTTAAATACTTCTATTCCTTGTAAAGTTCTACCAATCAATTAGATGTATTCATATTCAAAATAGACGTTTAATACACGAGATGAATCAGATTAAGCTTAATTAAGATTCTGTTTAACATCTGTCGTAAACACGGAAAATATTGTATGCGCATGTTGTAAATACAGGGCAAAACTTTCCATTCTGAAAACAAAACTTCTCTCTCAATGCAAAAATTTCTGGTAGTGAAGCCGATTTTTGAAAAATTATTCAAGGAATTTTGCAATGCTAGACACTTTTATAAGAAGAATTCAGAAGCTGATCAACATAGGCTGTGCTAGACGGACAGATAAATTACCTTGAGGACTTTGGGGATCTGTAGCATTGTCCATTTATTGACATTGCATCTGGGCCTTCTCCTCTTTCAGGCTTAGATTTTTAACCATGTCGTTTCAGGGCCCTCACACTTAAACGATGCAATTGCCATGACTTTTACCAGGGGCATAGGATGGTTCCAAAAAATGGAGGGGCAGGCAAGTGGAAAAAAGGCACTTTTTGTCAATTGATACACTAAACGTGTGCCTTGCTGCAGAAGTTCAATTTTATCCACCTTAGGAAAACTTTGCCTATCAGTCTATCAGTGCGATTACTTTGGCTCACATGGCCTCCTTTGGACTAAATTTAAAGAAAGTGACTCGTTAACAAAGAAAAGTAGAGTAGGTACACTTTTTGGGTATGAAAGGGGAAAATGAATATGCATACTTTCGGCTGAGAAGTAGGAGGCACAGTTTTGCCTTGAAAGAAAGTTCTATCTTGAGAAAGGAAGTTTTGCCTTGACTCTTGAAAAAGATATTTTTGCCTGGAGAAAGAAAGTTTTGCCTTGAGAAAGAATTTCGTGCCTTTCAGGTCACCGTGCGTTACCAATTTCCCGCCATACTTAGACAAAGACCGAACAGAGCAACTACAACAACAAAACAGCATGAGGTCGAAAGGTCCCAGCCGGCGTACAACGAGGGAAAGGACAATGGATTCCAGAGAATGCACGCCGAAATTATCAAACTTTGATGGACTTTTCCCTTTATTATAGGCCTTTTATTCTCATGAATAGCACAGATAAAGCTAGGCTACATGTTGAAGTTGTAGATAAGGGCCTTGGAAGACTTTAAACAGCCCTTTGGAACATGGAAAGGATAGAGCGAGCAGATTCTCCAACTCCAAGCCCTCGAAGATTGAGGTTCGAGCAACTGCGGGCTGACTATGAAGTTTTCCTGCAAACTTTCGAGAGTAAGTACGGGAATGGTGTCTAGTTGTACAAGTAATTAATTTAGCCACTTATTATAGTTGCCCCGCATGTGGTTAGTGGGCAAAGTGGATAAGGTAGCAGGCCTTATAGCCATAGGCCTAAAAGACCTGGGGATTAGTCCGACATTTTCAAGGGAACAATACAAAACATAAGATAATGCCAGTCTAGAGAAGGTGTCAAGTGTGCTCCTAGGATTCCAATTTTTTGACTAAAATGCACTCCTGTGACCACGCCCAATTTTGTGATGACCACGCCCATTATAAGTGATGAACATAGACCACACCCACAGGCTAGGTAAACACAGACAGAAAGAACAATAACAGAACATAGAATACATTGAATGGAACCCTTTTTGTTTACTTTGCGAAGCGCAGCCCACAAAACGCATCTGTTTATCTTGCCTATAATTTCTTGTTTGACTTGATTAGATTAGATAATGCGAGCAATACAAATGGCTTTTAATACCAAGAATAACAGTATTTTCCATCAAATTTGTGCTCCTGGAGTGTCTATTTTCAAGCTTTGTGGCCCTCCTACACTGCTTAAAATCAGCTCTTGAACGCCCAAGATCTCGTCAAATCAGAGACCCCTCTGCAGACTGGAACATAGATGGTTTTTTATGTTACTCAAAGAAGCATTGTGTTTGAATCCAATGGCGGCTTTAGGGCGTCATGGGGCCACATTGTCTACCCCATCCTTGCAATGAAACATGTTTCCTCAGATTTGGTTTTGTTTCATCTCCATTCTTGGTCGTTGAACCATCCTCAATTATCATTGCATTAGGGGAGCGCCAATCGTAACAAAATCCTGGCTCAAGCTGAATGGGTTGACTAGTTTGCCAAGTTACAAGAGAAAAAGATAACTAGGAACTGCCAGAATATTATAAATGACCAGTGTTTTATCAAAGACCTGTTACAGCCTTGAAATCTCTTTGAACTTCTGATAACGAGTCTGATTTAATTTTTGATATTTCATTCATTTTCAGAGCCAACCCAGATTTACAGATTCTTGCGGAGCAGACATGTTTTATCGGTAAGTAATCCCCTGTATTATGAAAGAAATGCTGTCCAATTTTGAGTTGGGCCTTTATTCCAGAATTGGCACGTAGCATGCACCATGTATAGTAGTTGATAGTTGATAGGCAAATACACTTACTATCTTTGTATGGTATTTATTTTTTGTGAAAACCACGAAGGACCCACTGAATTGGTTAGAATAATCTTTCCTCTCAAAGTGACCCTTCCTCGTGATTCGTTTTGCCTTAACTGGAATTACAGAGAGCTGGCTAATTCTCTCCTCACCCTTTATGTGACAGGTCTGAAGGTGGTTTCAAACTCGGGACCCTTTGATCAAGGGTGGAGTGATCTAACTGCTTCATTCCTGCCACGTAGTAAAAAAGGTCCTAGCTCAAGGCTCCAATTTGTGCAGCTGAAGTTTCTATATGAAAGCAACATCCCACTAGTCTACGCCAAAATCATGCAAGACGGTGGTTTTGAACTCACATTGTCTGGAATCTCGAGCACCATAGCAGTTTGTTTACAGATGATCAACTGGGTTACTTTTTTGAGAAGCAAAGTTTGTCTATTTATTGCTTTATCTCTCTTTCTAGCCAATATTTCTCCATCGTTCATTGTCTTATATGAAAAGCCGAAGATCAAAGAAAGATGTCAGCTCAAAAACTCGAAGGTAAATCAAATGTTTTTGTTCTAGATTTTTTCTAGATTTTTTCTACCTTTGTTAGAACTTTTGTTATTTGAAGTTAATTTGTTATTTGAAGTTAATTTGTTATTTGATTGTCATCATTCAACAAAGATTGAAAGAATTGAGGATGTCAGCTGTACCTACAATACCTGGAGAGATTTTTGAATCAACTTTTCATGCCATTAACCCTTTCGCGACCGCCAACACGTTTTCGTGTTTTCTATGTTGTTGCTGTGTGGACCGCCAACACTTTTTCGTGTTTTGAGGATTCCTTGAGAAATCTAAGAATTTTCCATATTTGGAAGAAGGCCACAGTCTAGCTATTGTTTTTATACAATAGTTCATATGTTCAGCTATTCTATTGGTCAGTTATAACAATAGTGTTCTATAGTGAGTATGTCTGTAAAACGTGTTTGAAAAGGGAATCGAAGTCGCCATTTTTTAGCTTCGCGTATTATCAAGATGGATACTGTTGAATTTAAATGCAAGTTAAGTTGTATCAAAAGTAATCATTCAGAAAGAAATTATAACAATTCTTGATGGGAAAAGATAGAACTACAGTTCTATGTATTTATTGCAAATTATTTCGTGAATTAAAGGACGATAAACAAGAATTTATAGCAGCTAGGCCGAATCTAAGCAAGACAGCATTCGACAGTGGGCCTAAAAGCACAAAACTTTTTTGTTGAAGAAAACTGAAAAGAATATAATGGATATTTATTCTATAACATATTTACTGTTGCAGCAGAGTTGTTTTTGAAGAGAACATGTGGAAGAAAGATAAATTTCGAGTAAATACATCGAAGGGGAAGGAGAGGAAGAACTTTGTCCCTACTCGCATTTTGCGATCTTGTGACTGGGATGATGATGATGATAGTGATTCATGAAAACATATTTCGTTAAAGCTAACTACATACGTTTCATACGCCCCAGGAGAAGCAAAGCTTATCAAGCCTGGGGCGTTTACAACAAAACAAAAAACATTATAAAATTTAACAACTACTCTACAAGGTTAAATACAATGAAGATACATTAGTGGTTAGAAAAAAGCTATGAAATGCCAAGACAAGAAAACTGAATTGCTAGAGCAAATTAAAGTATTTTTATTTATTTTTTACACGTATGATTCTAGTTTGTATTCTTTCAGAGCTTGTAAGTATCCTATTTGGGGGGTTATCTTTTTCAATTCACGAGGTTGAGAGTTCCAGAACCTTGGACCTTTGACTGTTATCGCTCGGTTGCCAAAACGATTTACAGTTTTTGGTAAAATAAAATCATCACTGGAACGGGTAAACTGGTAAACTGGAACTGGGATCAATGTTTTGAAGATATAAACACATTTTTACACCTCCAAACTTTTGAAGATCATCAAGAAGACATTAGCTACATATTAAATTAACTTTTTGGACAATATTTAAGAAGGAAAAAGTTATTTAAAGTAAGAAATAGAACAGATTTGCATTTTGATACGGAAGCTAATTATCATTAGGCCTAGGTCGAATAAAGCGCAATTTTCTTTTCTCGTTTTATTCTTGAAAAACATTCAAAACAAAAATTAAAACAAATTTTTAGTTTTTTCATTATCTTATCTTTCATCCATCTTTTGAATTTTTTTTGGATAGATGCGTTTTTTGTGCAAAAATTTGCATTTGAATTTTGGTACCCTCGACTTGAGAAATGTGCTCAGGACAGCGGTTCTCACAGCAATTTCCATACTGGAGAAGCGGTCGCGAAAGGGTTAAGAAATCTTTTCATGCCTTAATTTTCTGATTTGAAACTATTCAGGCAGAAGTTCAAAATAGAAGATATGCTTGAGAGAAAGAAAAAGGAGGTTGAGGATCTATTGAAAAAAGATGAAAATCTAGGGTGAGTTTGCTAGCATTTCATACCCCTGTTTCAGAGTTTGGATGGAAGATTTTAGGATAATTTCATTGATTTTACTTGAAGCTTTTGAATTTGATAATAATTTGTTTGTTCTAGGGAGCAAGATCAAGATTTTTTAAACGTCACATTTGATGGATTTTTCCATGGGCCAGGTATCCATCTTTGACAAATCTATTTATCTTTGCTTAGCTTTCTTTATAGTTTTAGTTTTCTTCCAGATTTTAATTTTCCAGAAAGCAGAATAACTGTCAAGAAATACTTCTTAGGCTAGTTTTGTGCAACCTCTATAACGAATAATACAGGAGAATTTATCTACATTTTGGGTTTTACCGAATGATCAGGTTTTTTTAAGATTTATTTTTCCTGTAGAATTTGGTGAAGAAATATTCAATACCACGGATCTTACTAAGCAAGCTTCAATGAAAGAGGAGTTTGTTGATGTCAGCTTACAGCTTATTAAAGTTTGGTCGAAAAGGAGAAAGGTAATTCTCAACAATTACATTATTTTCATTTAAACTGTAGGAAGTCTCAGGCTTCTGCATTTGACTTGAAACTTCCAGAAATCATGGTAACAGGCCACTTTTTGAGATTAGACTTATTATGAAAAGCCCTTATTTAGCTTGGCAAGACACATGGGGAGGTTCGTCTCCCATCATCAGGCATTAAGATATGTTGTTTCTTTCCTATATAAGAGGAAACTCTTCAAGTCATTCTCTCTAAATTGCGTTTCTGCTCTCTGATTTCAATCAAACTTTCGAGGTACCAACTAAACTACTGATTAACTATTTGCCTTTCTAGGGAGACGACTATCCTGTTGACACACTTGAACTTGGTAAATGCACCTCTTTATGGAATCCAAAAACCAAGCTGTTATCATCTGTATCCACCTCCTCAATAGTTATACCAAGAAAAGCTTTCACTTGTGGGGGAAAAGCAATCAAAACCCATTTATTATCAATACAAGTCACGGTTCCTGTTTCTAAGAAAGGTTCCAGACGAATATCAAGATACAAGTCCGGAGGAGAAGCTGCTTCTGGTGGCAAAGATGCTGAAGGTATCTTAGGTTTTGTGTGAATTATACCAGAGCAGTATACTGCAATTCAAATATGCCTCCACATGGTCTTGAACCCCGAGTTGTTGCCACCCAAGGCAGACGTAATAACCACTCTCCTAAACCAGTTCTTGTCCTGGTTTGGGACAGTGTTTAGCCTGCTCAACTTTGGCAGGAAAAAATGGGATATTTCAATTGCAGTAGACTGCTCTGGTAAAATTCTAATTTCCCTTTGTTGACCATGCCTTATGAATTGATGGCTTTTTGTGTATAGTAAATAAACTTGTTTAATATACTAGAGAGGTCATACTTGAGGAAATATTCTGTCACTTTAAAAGGTGTGAAGGACGGCTTGTTGATGCTCTATTGTTTTGAAAGTTTGATCTGCCCTAGTTTGGCAATTTTTAGGGATATATCATTTAAATTAAACCTTGTACTCAACTTCCTCTTTTCCCATTCAAGAATCAACCAATGGTATATCGGAGCCACCTTCAAAGAAGTTCAAAAGACAATCATCTGTAGATGCTGGTGATGATGGAGTGCTTACAGAATTTACCAATCGAGTCTACACTGCGGAGTTGATAGTGTTTGATAAACATAAAAACTGTCTTCTGACAAACGGAGAATATGAATTGCTTCTCCGGAACTATATGATAGAAGACGGGGGCAGTGATGATACTCTAAAGAAAGGAAGAGGGACTGAGAATGGGAAAAATAAGGTAAATTGCATTTATTTATGAAAAGAAAATTCTGCTTGGCCATTTGGGATAATGTTGAAGGGACATAACTTTATCAACAAGCTGCTATAAATTGGCTCAAGAAACACCAACATGCTAATGTTTTCTTCTTCACAAGATGAAACTGGGGGCATCCAGGTGGTTGAATACAACTTATTATGTTTTAATCAGTGCAGGCCAAGACTAGATCAAGCATTTTGTTAATTCTAGGGCCAAATGTTTGAAGCCGATTGCTCCAGCTTAAGCTCAGCCTCCTAATATGGCTGCCTGAAATTATATTGACTTGATTATTTGTTAGAATAGCTGTAGGATTATTCATTCTCATTCTGATCATTCATAACACTCCCGACAATCATCAAAGAAAAAACCAAACCCCTGTGGAATCTCAATGTATTGAATTGAACCTTCCAATATGATTTCCAATGACTTCATTTTAGAGCGGCATATGCTCGATCTCCAGCCCTTGTTCAGAGATCAGTGGTCTTTGCCTTTTAAATTTTTTTGACCCAACTAACAATAATTTTGGTTTGCTTGTTCATGGCTTAATTCTCAACATATTTAATCTTTTGCATGTTTTATTTTTTACATATTGGCAGGGGATATCAACTTTAAAGAGTTTTCTTTTATAGGCCAGCCCATTTGAAATGTTTGCCTTTGGACCAACCATAAAATTCAAGCTCAACTGGAAAGACAAGCCCGTCATCCCATTCGAGACAAGATCCGCATCCCTCATTCAAAAACTATCCAAGCAGACAAAAGGCAAGAAGACACCACAAGTCCAAGAACAATCACCCAAGGAACCCACCCGAATTCAGCCTGCATTGAGAGTATTCTATCAGTTTATATATAATAACAACACAAGACAGCAAACCGAGGCTCGAGAGGACTTCTACTGTCCATGGTGTTCTATTAATTGCGTACAGCTGTATAGTCTGCTGAAGCATTTGAAGACATGTCACAGTAGATTCATTTTCATTTACACGGTAGGTGCAATATTAATCTTGGCTATTTATCTTGGTTTTTTTAATCTTGGCTTTTTATCTTATTCTAATTGAAATAGGTTATATTATTACAGCTATTTCCGTACATCAAATTATTTATCTATTTTTTAGTTTCAATATTGTTTGTTATCTTTAGATTTTTTCAAGGCTGCTGACATGAGGTGGATTTCTGCATTTACTAATGACAGACAATATTTTCTACAAGAATCTATAGCACAAAATAGGTTATTAATAAGTGCATGTCACCTTTGTATATCCTCATTCCTCTTTTGTATATAATATTTTTTATTTTTCTTTTCACAGTCCCTTACCAAAGGAGCACGGGTAGACGTTTGCATAAATGAGAATTACGAGTTTTCGTGTAGAGGAAGCAATAAGATCATGCCGTTGCAAGGAAAAGATTTCCCTTCAAAACGACAACAAATGACAGAAGTTATAATCGCAAGGTATTATCAACTTTACTCAATCAATCACACGAATCTCCAAACTATCTTTTCGTTGATTTATTGACTTACATTTAAAAACATTTATTTATATTAAGCTGAAATATTCTCATGATAGTAATAGACAACTTTCGCAATTACGTCAGTTCTTTAGAAATTCAGCTTGCAACAGCCTTAACCTTAACATGATATGTAGTAAAGTCCCAAAGCATGCATTGCTTTCAAACTAACAAAGCAATTTCATTTGTTGCTAGATTCAATGCATGCTTTAGGAATTAGCTACGCATCATGTCGAGGCTAAGGTTGTTTCGAAATGAATTTCTATAGAGATGGTCTAAATGGGAAAAAGGTCTATTGCAAATAAGTGATTTACTTGGATAGCCCCAAACAAATTCTCTGATGACTTCTTTTTTCTTTCAGACCTTACAAAGACAATGAAGATCTGCAAGAGTTTACAGAACCAGACTGCTCTGATATCGATGGGGTGAAACCATTTTTCAAAGGACATGACAGGTATAAGAATATCCAACTTTTCACTTTTAGTTAACACTGAAGTTGAATAGCTTAATGTGATTTTAAAAACTCTCCGTCAGCAGCATCAATTTTTTGCTTTCAGAACAAAAAGAACAATGTTTTGATGTACAATCATGAACATTTATGAATAAATTATAACAATTGACCAATGGTACAGAAAAAGAATTGGATTTTGAGGTGGTTTGAGTCGAAAGTAAGTAAATAAGTGTGTACATGTGTGACTTGCAAATCCGTATGTGTAACATGTGGGGAGTCATTCAAATTAAACTGTTGCTATACTTGAATATTTCTAATCCTTTAGAAAACAACCTTTTGATTTTGCAGGGTTTACTACCATTCCAATGCATGTGTGCCGATGAAGCCCCAGGAAATCGATTACAATAGTGAAGACCACGCAACTCCTGATTGGCTCAAGACTCAAACCGAATTTGTAAGTTTTTTCATCCCTACATTTTGCTTTTTGATTAAATATTAATCAGTAATGATAACACACACTTTAGATTCCATCACTGAGAATGTCCCTGACTGGGTCTTATGCTAACTACTCAATATTATTGATACTTTTTATATGTACAGTAGAACCCCTTTAATGTAGCTACCAATAGGCCATTGCAAATTAGCTTGAATAACGGGTTGGTCGTATTATCTGGGTCATTTTCACAAGTTTATGTATGGTTAGGACTCAAAAACCAGCGGTATTAACAAGTTGAATATCAGAAATACTGCATAGGGGAATGCCAAGCTCTTGAATTTTAGTGGAAACTTATTCCAAATAAAATTTGAAACTTTTACCTGTACCAAGGTCTTGTGGTTGCAGACTTGAATGTTGTCAGGCCGTAATGAATTTAGACTTTGATTTTAGATGATAGATGAATTTACTGATGTGAATGAAGGAGAAAAGGAATTAATGAAAATTTGGAATATGCATATCATGAATGGCTGGTAAGTTTTTTTTGACATTATTTGAAAGCTCTGTGGATGTTAGTTACCCTTGTTCCTCTTTCTCAGGAATCACATAATGGCACTGAAATTATGACTTGTGTATTTCAATTTGGAATATACATATAATAAAGGACAGGAAGCTTAACTGGTATATTGAGAAAAAGCTTTAGGGGATTGTGGCTGTGAATGAGTATGCTCATTTAAGGAGTCCGACATTGTTAAAGCTGGCCTTCAACAAGTTAATCAATTGATATCATTATGTTAAGATATTACAGTCAGGATAGGTTTGCTGATAGGCTATTGTTGTCCGGGGTATGTTGTATTCATTGTATCAAACATTGTTGGGCCTTTGGTTTCATTTTTAGGTAATGGAAACAATAGACATGTGGGTTTCTGTTGAGCCTATTTATAGCAGCCTGTTGGTATAGCTACGTTAATCCCCCTTAAGCCTACGTTAACTCCCCTTCAAGCCCCCCTTCAAGCCAATATCTTAACTCTTGTCACACTGAATCACTCTGTAGTGGTCTTTTCGGGACATTGGCTTTCTATTTATATCTTTTCTTATTATCATCTAGTTACATACTTTAAGTATAGCTGCGTTTCTTGAACCCAGTGATAGCAGCCATTTGGTATAGCTACGTCTATTCCCTTCAAGCCTTGTCACACTGAATCACTCCCTAGAGGTCTTATCAGGACTTTTGCTTTCTAGTTATATCTATATCATTATATCTAGTTACATACTGTAAGTATAGCGGCGTTTCTTGAACCTATTGGTAGCAGCCTATTGGTATATTTACGTCTATTCCCTTCAAGCCTCGTCACACTGAATGATTCTTTAGAGGTCTTATCAGGACTTTTGCTTTCTAGTTATATCTCAGACTTCCAACTACCACTGGCTTGTAAGTCATTCGTTGAGCAGCACTGGCAGGAGATAGTAGACATGAAGTTGACGAGAAACCTTCTCCTTCACCTGGTCAACTTGTGCGAATTTAACCTTATCAGCCAACCAACTGTGCTGTCCACTATGACTATTTTTAAGAGCCTGGTTACCGAACGATTTAAGGACCAGTGAGCTTTGTATTTATGGTAGTCTTGTAACGAGGTTTAATACCTGAATCCAGATTTACTGGAGTGTTCAGTCCAGCCTTACTGTAATTGAATAAAATAGAAATTTCTTCTGCTCTGACTAGTGCTAGATGGATGCTTCAGCTTCTCATATTAAACAAATAAGAGTATGATGCATAGCCAAGGCATAAGGAAAGGAAAAGCTAGTCTCTGTGGCCCATTGGCAAGGCAATATGTTACCTATTATATTGTGTTGTATTTTTATTTATTGTTTAGTATCAACAATAATTATACCCTAATCCATGCTAACATAAAGCAACTTCTGAAATAATTTCTGATTTCAAGAAACCAAGTTTTAATCCAACCTTATAAATATTTGGTATTTATAGCCCTTTATATTGCATCTGGCAATTAATTCTAGATTTCTGACCCTCGGAAACTCTGTGATCTAATGTCATAATTGGTTGTTCTTAACTTAGGAATAGCATATGGGTTTTAATTCGAAGATCATCACTTGTAACTTTTGATGAAGTATAGTCTTACATTGGGTTAAGATTGTTAAGGAACTTTGTTGACTTCAATTTCCATTCCGACTTTTCTTACTATCCTTTTGTTGGGGTTTTATTCACCCTAGATAAAAACACTAGATCATAAAGTCTTGTGAGAGGGTACCTGTCGATTGTTCAGAAGGTTATTGAACTTTAAACTTATCATTTTTTCTGTGATAGGTAGTGTAATATATTTTGCGTTGAGCTTTAAAACTGTTCTCGTCCTTTCTTGTATAATATTTCAAGGACATTCAGTAGTTTATAAAATGCTTAGAGATTTTCAGAAAAATATTTTGTAGAAACTTGATATAAAAATTTGTACGTCAGCTTGTTATATCATTGTGATATCTTGTACCTCAAACTTGGTCTGCTACATTTTTACAACTCTTTCTCATTATTCTTGATTTGTTTATAAAGCTAGCCACCAAATTAAAAGCTAAGCTAATTAAAGCCAGTTACACGGCACTAAACAAATAACAGATTACACTTAATGTATCTAGCTTCACCCGGGAAAATAGTAGTAACCATTTCTCAGTAATGAATATTACTCTAGTGAAAATATTTTGTTCGTGTTTGAAAAGAATGAATACCGAGAAATACAGACTTGAAATATTTCGTCATAAGTTAATATTACACATAATGTTTACATGTCTTTACATTATATTACATTACATTGTTATGTTGCATTCAAAATGAACGATATACTGACAAAACAGAAAATAATTTACCAAGCATGTTACATGCAACGTATAATATTAACAATAATTTATCACCACACCGTTAGGCTGATTTAGAATATTAACAATGACTTGTCATCAGACCATTAAACTTATTTAGAATATTTACAATACCATATTGGTTAACTGTCAAGTCACTCTCAAGCATGCCTGCTGAAGGCAACCGTTAAGGGCATTTTTTACCCAAATTGAGGGATATTACAATTATCTTGAAATGAAGTAGTACGGAAGGAAAAACATTTCCAATTTAGGAGTAAAAGCGAAGCAAAATGAAAAGGGTATAAGGATGAAGATGCCATTGTAGCATACAATAATTGTTCGTTGCATACCTTCGTGAAACTTTTATCGTGTATATTGTTAAGAATTCTTTGTAACCCTCGCTGTATCATACGCTCCCATACTCTTTCTACAAGGTATACCTTGTCGTCAGTCCCTTGGGCCGATCTTGGGCGTTTCCTGTTTCCTCCTCTTTGATTAGGTGGTCGTTATTTCCCATCATCCTTAGTGTTTTGCTGAAATGTGGGCTGCAGTGAAACTTCACCTTATTGGAAGAGATGTCAGGCAACGAATTACGTGACAGATTCGGGGGGTTGACTCTACTCGTCCTTCGACTCGACTCCGCTGATCTGTTTGTTACGTTTCCTTGTTTCGCCAGGGCATGAGCCGTCAGCACAGTTTCGAAAAACGACTTCTTCGTCTGTATGTGAGAGACGCTTCTTCGTCGTTCTAAATCCTGTTTACGTTTCGCTATTTCCTTCACATCCGAGCTGGCTATTATTTCTGCCGGTTGGCATTGTCGTAATCTTTCTCGTAACATTTTCAAGTATTTCGCTGTCGATTCCTCGTCGTTTATTTTGGGGGTTGCATCCTCTTTTTTCGTAACTTCGTTTGTTGTTACTTCATTTGTTGTTTCATCGGTATTTTCTTCCTTCACGTCGACTAGTTTTTTCCGTAATAAACTCCACCCCCTACCACGGCCTTTCGTGGCATTATTTGTCGATTTATCATTATTATTATCAGAATTATCCTCGTCAAGTTTCTCCAATGCTAATTTAGGTACTGCGTCTTTATTCTGCTCGTTTTCCTGCTCTGCGTGCGTATGATTATCACCGCGCGGACTATTTCGTTCATCGTTTCTCGCCATCGATAACATCTCGCTACTTTGCATCTTCGCTCTGTTTCTCATGTCTTCAAGATACTTATCAATAACCTCTTTCCTCTCTTGTATTGCGAGCATTCTATTCTCGACAGGCCTATTATCATCCTCGTTCTTCGTGCCGCTCCACGAATTCAAAACAAGCGGTAGTTTTTCTTGATCAGATGCCTTTTGTTTACCGTTACTGTTTTCAGTATTGGTATTGGATTGTATTCCGCTTGGTTTCGCGCGTCGAAGACTTGTCGCACCGCTCATCGTGGCCGGGCGTTGGTTTTTCCGCTCTCCATTAGCGGTTTCTTGCTTACTGGTGGTTCTATTCAATGTGTTATCTACAGTCGTTGATTTTCTTAATCTTTGGTGTGCAGGTTTCGAGATTCCAGCCTCAGTTTTTTCCGTTCTCGTGGTTACGTGCGTCACCTGAGGATACAAGAAGACAATTGTAAGGATTTTAACTCTTTTATCTGAAAACATTTTACTTAAATGAGCCTGAACCTTAGAATAAGCTAGGAACAAGCCGAGGTTTTCTGTTTCAAGATAGAAATCCTAAGAAATGACCATCATACTTAGAGAAGCAGACAATACTGATCTCTCTTTATGTATTCATCTGCTGTATTATTATTATGTTCTTCAAAGTTGGTTTCAAAAATAGCCCTGGTTTAAGAGCTAATGAAGACAAACTATTTAACCAAAAAAAGAAAAACTAAATTACATTTCGTAAATACTACACTAAAGATACCCTATTTCAACACCTATTTACAAATTTTGCAACTTTGCTGTTGATCTCATCGTATAAAGATGAACGTAGGATGAAACAAGTAGATTGACAGGAACTTAGGCCTTTTAATCAAAAAGTGGATCAGTCGCTGTTGTTGATTAGATACAAGACTAGCCTGGTTAACCTGAGAGAATTTCTAAATGATTACAACCAGTAATACCTTTCTTTCGAACAGCATGCTGTCAGATAGGGTTGATTTCGATTTCGATAGTGGTCGGTTTCTGAGGCTGGAAGAAGACATCTTGTCCCTGCTCATTGATGTCTCAGCTCCAGTGGATGACCACGAGCGAGTTAGTCTTTGCTTGGACTGGGCCTCACTTGTCGCTTGCTTTTGCTCCATTTGTTTTCCAATCTGAAACAAAGTTTTAGTTTTATCATCTCATGATTGTCTTGCATACGCGTATTTTGAGAAACCTAACTCAAATTGCTCGGCTGATAGGCGAACCGATTCACCTCGTTGAAATTTGGCAAGTTAGACTATTACAAATACCTTCTCTTCATAATAGTGATAAGAGAGGATAGCTTGGAAACTAAAACAATAGTCAATGTATTCTTCATTGCATTGACAAGAGAACGTGACTAGCAGCACAATGGAAACTGTATCAAGTTTACCACGAGAGAGAGAAGGTCACTAAAGGGTTACAGTCAAGGAACTAAGAGCCTTTTTTCTTTATCTTTATCTTATGAATATTTTCTTCTTGACGAATTGAACCAGTAGAGATATTACACTATTACATTAATTAACCCCTTTCCCTCACAAAGTCTTTCCAATAACACAGATGAAATACAAAAATTAACCTTGTACGCTGATCAAACATGCAGTTAAACATCAGTGCTTTTCGCAGAGGTTGTCTTCACTGTTTGCTAAATCTCACTTCCTTCTAACTGGCAGAGTCAAACAAAGCCAGCTGAAGATTTTCTGGCTTAAAAACTTATTAACTCAGCTCTTTACTTATTTACCTGTGGCTTATGACTGTATTAACTGTATTGCCCAAAAGAATAGCATTAGATTTGTCTTTTTAATTATTTTTCCTTCGTTGCCAATAAGCAAAGTATTAACCAAACGAAAGATTTTTAAAACATGCAATGAAATTAAGTCTAGACCTAATAAATGTTGCTTTAACTTCAAACTTAGTGTTTTTTGTTAGATTATGGTCTAATATTGCTCCCTGAATGGATTAAAAGCTGAACATTTGGAACCAATGACTTAAAAGCATAGTCAAACCATTGTCAGTTAAGTGGGAAAATTCATCGAAAATCAGCCAATAATGGCCTAAAGAAAAAGGCTTTATATAGTCCATGAAAGATTTTTTACCCGAGGGGGTAACTTTGACCGAAGGATGACGGGTGCGTGCCGCCCAAATTGCAGCTTCATACCCACCCTTAACCAATTCACAGACTTTTTCATACCCACTTCTAAGGATTTGGAAAAAAACATACCCAGTTTTATGGTTTTCAAATTAAACTGTATGCAACATGCAAAAGATTGAATAAGAACGTCAGTAAACTGCAACTTACAATTCATACGTTTTTCTTTGTATTATAGATAAGGAAAAATTAAGAAATTAAGAAAAATAAGTGTATTCGCAGTGAACAAACGAACCCAGAGGCGACCCCCTCCAAAAAAGGGAATTTCATCAAATAATAGTGAAGTGTGCTTGAATGCGAAATATAGGTTGATAATGTGAAATGACCATTTTGGCCGATAAATTATTTGTTTTTTTCTTTATTACCCTGATTTAGATTGAAAATCGAGGGAGATATTGACTTGTATCATAGTTTCCAATAAAGTGAATATTACGCTTTGACTCAGAACAAGGCCAATAATTTTAGATAACCATTGTAGCCCGACAAAGTCAAGAAAACTAATTTAATCAAGCAAATAGGTGGCTAACGACTGTTCTCTTTCGTTGCGACTGCCTTATTTTATCGTTTCCTGGAGCAGGCAAAACCAATGTGCGTACAGTTCCATGGGCTTCTGGATCTTGAAGACATCTCAGCTGTGATGCTTCCCTTCTTTTTGCCTTTTGCATTTTAGTTTGCTGGAGTTCTTGAAAGATTTCGTGCAATTCTTCTGCATTTCGAGACCCATATTTAGGGATTTTGAAGCTTTCGAACCCACCCTTATGGGCGGCACGTCCCCGTTCAGCTATATATATGAGTTACCCCCCCCCGGGATTTTTTAGCGCGTTCATTCTGCTTTATAATTGCTCTATACTAATGTATATCGAGCACTATAGCCAGGATAGACACTCTCTTCTCGAGTTAGATCTAGTCCATGAAAGATGAGTAAAAAAGAAATGAAATCAAATGTTTTCAAATCAATGAAATCAATGAAATTGACTAAAAGTCACTCTAACGGCAAGATGAGGCTATAATAAAGCAGCAATATTAGTTACAAAGGAGGAATATATGGATACATTTTTTCACTCATTAGAATATTCCCTTCTTGGCCGGGTCCAGACCCCGTACGTAAACTTAAGTAGTATACGCAAGTAAGACCAACCATTGCCTTGTTTATGACGTCACACCCATAAATTTTAATGTCACCTCTGTCAGCAAGGAGAAAGAGATGGCAGATGCTCAGTTGATTGTTGACATTTTCCTTTCTAAAATCAATCCTTGTTGATCTCTTTGCCAAACTATGCAGTTTTTTGTAAAACTAACTCCCCTAGACAAGTAAACAACATTTTTTTCGTTTTATGGACAACGCAACTCATTTTAAAGTTCGGAACAAGCTCTATCCATCATCTAAGCTATTACATCTGCTGTCAGAAATTCATCTTGAAATACTTTAACCTCGAAGTGATGCGTAGCTAAATTCCTAGAAGTGGATTCTCACTTATGGGGTAGTTTTTGATAGTTCATGTAACTAAGGGGGGAATTTCTACAGTTTTCGCCCAAGGGCCTTGCTTATGAACCACTAACTGGCCCACATTGTTTTTTCTATGGTGGTTGGAACCCTAGCTTGTTCTTCTAAGGTGGAGTTTGGCCGTCTTCCTGGGACTGTTATTCCAAGAGATAGCCCCCAGATAATCGTCTTCCCCCATCAAGCCATTACTTTATCATGATTATTATAATGATGATTTGGAGGTTGGAAAGTTTTCTCAGAACAAGCCTTGGTGAGAGGTTATTTACAACTCAGAAGCTTCGAGTAAGTCTAGCCAACAATAACATCTATCTTATCAGCAAATATTTCGGTTAATTCATCAAATCACATAAAGTAAGAAAGCCACCGCTGGATGTTGCGAAATTGAAAGGGAGCGGAGTTAGTCGGTTTTGCTGATTAAAAAAGATTCCTTCTTTATTGAACGTGCAAGATTGGTTTTCTCTCTTTGTTTGTATTCTTCAATGGAGCTCATTCAGAGGTCTGAAAGTCATTGAAATCGTATACAGTTTCAAAAAACTTAAACACACATGCAATTCATCACGAATCGAAGTTGACTTCGGTTTCAACACTGTCCTCAACTCTGCGTTCAGCTGTGCTTTTAAAACGTTTTTACCATGAATTCTGACTGTTGAACGTTTACATCGACGTTGAGCTTAACTGTGATGCGACTCTGATGACAGAACGTCAAACAAACACTTTTAATTTCAACGTTATAAACTAATAGACTTATAGTTATAAAAATAGACCTAATACTTGAACGTTAAAACATCCTAACGTTGAAAAGTAATATAGTTGATACAACGTCTTGTAAACCTTTCCGTTTTCAACTCAAAATTATTGAAGTAGTTGCAAAGTTAGACTACAACATTCAGGGAGAGCTTTTGCGTTGTAAATGCTTGCGTTTTCGTTATAATATCCAAACTTTACATCGTTATTTCCAAATGTTATATCGTTGAACGTACGGTGAAACTCTCGTTTAAAAAATTATAAACATAGCATCTGATGACCGATTTTGACTTTAAAAATACCACATCAACGTTTGAACGCTGAAATAGTAAATTGTTGACCCAATGTCTGGCAAAAGGTAAGTTTTCAAAATTATCAAATTAGTAAATAAGTAGACTCCAACATTTGAAGAAAGATCTATCCTTCGTTGCCTACATCTTACTTCAACGTTTAAACGTTTAAGTATTACTATTACAGCGTTGGCAAAAACTTCCGCTTTCAATCATCAACGCAACGTTAGACTTCAACAATCGATAGACGACCTGTCCACGTTGTTTGAGTAATACTTCAACGAACTAACCTTATCTACTTTACAACGAAATTTCATTGAAATTTCTAAACTTTTCTTTATCAGAGTGAACGTAACTACAAAGTCGGACGTAAACGTTTGATGAACGCTAGTTCAAAATACTACTTAAATGCTTATCACTTAATCAACATCCAAGGCTTACCAAAAACTTCATTAAATTTTCAGGCTGATCATGATTGAACGATCAAATCACCCAGTAAAGCGTTAAACGTGCATGAAACATTGAATTTTCGACTTCATAACAGCGTTGATAGATTTAACTCCTTCTGACTCAATAGCGTTGTGCAATGTTGCACTTGAGCGTTGAATGAGCATTTGAACTCCACCTAATTGCTAATATTATTAACTATAACCATCAACAAAGCGTTCACTCACCTTATTTCACCTGCCTCCCTTTCTACTGCAGTTCAGCTGTCCGACCTGCTGCTTGAAGGAGCGACTCGCAAACTCCGCATAAACTCCACCAATCGCAAATATAAACCCACTTTCCAAATCCGCAAAACGCTTGTTTGCTCCTGAACGCCAAGCACACAGCTTATCGAGTCTTAAATCGCCGCACATAAAGCTGAGGTGCAAACTACGCTGATTATCATATTCCTGCAAGTTTAACTTCAACTGGTCAGTCGCTGTACTGCTGTGATCTAGCGATCTAGCCTGCCCACTTCCATTAAATACTCTGTTGGATAAGTTTCGATTGTCATTACTCTTTCAAACCCCTTTCAAAACGCACCGTACCAACTGTTGTTATGCTAAGTCACCGGCCAGTCTTTCAGAATAATATAAACACTTGCTCATACGCTATTGCCAGATTGCTGATAAATATGCATAAACTATCCCTGTTCTTTTCTCTGTATGGTTGAAATCTTTGTTGATAGAGCGGCGCGTTTTGGCCTCCTTTGCAAACTAGCAGATTTTGCCTCTATTCAGATCACCTGTGTCACTGCAGTGCTTCCACCCGATGTTGGTAGCTTTCACCTACAGCGTTTTAACCTAAATTTGGGGCAACCACCTAGTCCAGCATACTTCTCCACCCTGTAAAGGGGCATCCACATGATAACCAATAACACGTAAGAGGCTACATATCAAACTCGAGATGAAACACAGTCTCAGAATCCCTCCGTCCACAAGAACCCATTTTCTCCTACCATGGGGATTCTCGCCTACGTGTGGAAGCAGAGGACAGAAATTCGTAATGCTTGAGAAGGTTAATTTATTATTTTCCATCTCATACTGACTCGTTTGTTTTAAGATTTGAAAAGCAGACAATGCTGATCTCTCTTTTATTTGATTTATGTATTCATCTGCTGTTGATCTCATCTTTCACTTTCTACTACAAACTCTCTATCATGCTTCTTGTGCGTCCGCACAACAAATAATGTCACTTGTAAGTTCTCTACACACCAATACTCTTTCCCAATAGGAATTTAAACTGAGGTTTCATGCTAAAAATGCTTTGCAGTGTTGAGATATGACATACTTCATTTTCATTGAATAAACCTATTGAACAAACCCTCTTTTAGGGTCAAATCTCATTTTAAAAGGGAAGGCTTCTTTCTGCACTATAACTGTAAGAAAATGGCGAGAAACGAGTATGAAATCTGGTTGGTACTCACATCGAAGTCTGATTGTCAAGTTAAAAGAAGGCCATAGCAAAAGCTTTAGGTCAAGTTTGAGGATCGGAACATGTAGGGGTAGGTAAGGGTACATCAACAATCATCAGACCCCTCGAGAGGGTTTCTAGGGGTGAGAAATTATTAGAAATATTTCAAAGATGGGGACAATACTTTCTTGGGGCATTATTCGAGTGTGCCATCTCAACGTTTCTTCACATACATCCTAAACTACTTTATAACCTCTCAGTCAAGACCAAATCTTTACCCTGGCCTTCCTTTGGAAAACTTTCTCATTATTTTCATCTAAAGTCATCATAATTCAAAAGCAAATACATTTACTTTCGAGGATTTTCTTTCTTTGTCGCCCAGGAACGTCTTTATGTATTCAATATTTCTAAATTTAGCAGGTTGAAACTTGAAACGATGGGGAGGGGGCAAAGAAATTTATACCCTGTTTTAATTGGTAAGTGACTTCCCAAGAAGAGATGTGTCCCAACTGATATTCAACCAATTTCTTGCAAATAATGTATACCTATATATATATACTAAATCTCGATAAAGATACCCAGATGTGTACCATATTCTTGCAAATAGATAAGCAACCCAGTATTGATAATTTTGACGCTAGAAGTTTCCAAAGAAGAAGGGTAACGTATCTTATAAAAAAAAGGGTAATCAACCGAGGCAGCTCAGTAGCTGCAACAACGCGTAACCTTAATAACATCGTCCAATTGCAAACAATCCCTCTCTTAAATATCTTCGCTGTTGTAGACGCTTGTGGTCCTTATCCTTTGAAATGCTATGCATGCATTCTCTTCGCTAATCTAGAGTTGTTTAACCTATCTTTTGCATGGTTGATCGGCTTATATCTCACCACACAATGGGCTACTCTATCCCTGGGGCAGGCACTGTGCAGGTTTTAGGCTCTAGGGGCGTGCCATGGGCTCCGGTATCGATTTTCGCGAATTTTGTTTCTATTCTTTCGATATTGGTATAGTCGATTTTTGGAGGAGCACAGGACAAATACGGCTATCGAGAGAGACAAAATAGCTCTATAGAGGGACTATACTTGCTGATAGGTTGTAGTTAACAAGCAAGAAATATTTTGTTTTCCAAATGTTTCTGATTTTCCTCATCATCCTTAAGTTTTCTGCAAAGAAAAGATTGTAACAAGTCCCAAAGCTTAATTGTAGCAGTGAGCTAGATATTGTTTTAAATCAGGAAGGCTGAAAGCAGAAACTTCAGGTTTAGAAGAAAGAAGCCATATTTTTGCAATGCTGCAAGCACAAACATGGAACAAACAAATGTCCCCATAGAACATAACAAATAAATGGGACAAAAAATGTCCCTATCGACCATAAATGGAATTATGCTGCCAATATTTCCGTCAGTTACCAAACAGTACAGCTCCTTCATCGAAAATGTCAAAACCATTAAGTTCTCCCTCTCTTCAACCCCATTACAGGCATTTCCATGATCGCCACATCTTCCTTGTCAGCGTGCCAGTTGAGGTTGGTATTCCTTGTGCTGTTCGACACGTTCAGTGTGTTGATACACCGCACTGCTGCGTTTCTCATGTCCGCGCGGAAACGCGAGTCTGTTGCGTACAAGCGGCGTTTGGTTAATATTGTTGGCCAATCAGCTCGAACCGGCAGATTCAGCGTGCCGTGGTAGAAATGTGGGCTGATGAACGTCAGGAAGCGAGTGGAGTTTGGCTCGCCTAGGTTGGCGTGTCCTTTCTTCTTGTAAGGCAGAAATACCTGAGGAAGAACATACCAAAATTAGCATTTCAAACGCAGAATCCAGAATAGTTGTTAAACTCTCACAATAAAAGATACTGTCGAATTACTAGAACATTAATCAAAAAGCATTGCCTAATAATTGCTCTATGCTCGTGTATTTCGATTACTTTTGCCAGGATAGACACTCTCTACTCGAGCTAGACAAAACCTTACTTGTATATTCTTATGACAAATAGCATAGAACTTATAGCATTTAACATCTCCAGACAAAATAATTTAGCATTTAACAATTAATTTGCTGAGTGAGTAGACTATACATTTTAAACAAAGTAATTCAAAAACAAACCATGTTTTCTAAACGGTAAGAATAGTTAACTGATGAAGATGATATTGAAACTTTTAGAAAACATTGTTTATTTTGAATTACTCGGTCAGAATTTTATCAGGTTAGGTAATTGGGCTCTCGTATTATCATTTCAAACAAAAATGGGGCTAAAAGGTACTTTCTGCAAAATTGAGATAGAAATGATTAAATTATCGCTTAGATCTAGCATTGTCAGCTTGATTAGGACTAGTTCCACATAAATACTTTGAGAAGCTTATCTCGATTTTTTCACATCTAGCACGAAGCACAACCTTGGTTTTTGGCGTAGTTTTGAATGTCTACACCACTCTTAATTAAATTTGAGAGCTGAAGAAGACCTTTTGTGGTTGGTTTCTGACGAAATTGGGCTATCAAAAACCAGTTTACCATATGTTTCTTCAGTACACGGAATAGCTATAAGCGGTGATATCGAAAAGGCCTTCTTAAAAGCTTAACTATGGGACTCATGGCTGAGTGCAACTACTAATTGAAAAGTGGCAGTGAATTATGCAACTGCTAATTAAAAAGTGGCTTTCCTTCATTTCCTAAAAACAGGTCAGTTTGCAAATCATTGTTTTTGCTAATGAAACCTATACCTGTATAAGAATTTAAGAATGAAAAATGAAAAGTGGCATACCTCGTTGACCTTCTTGCGCGGATCACAGTGGATGATAACCAGGCGTACTTGCAGCAAATAACTGGCAGCCATCAGCACGTATTGCTTTCCGAACGTCGCGTCCAAACGCAACTGCTTTACAAACATCTCATAATCCGGAACGTCTGCGTCTTTGTCGATGAGCGTTTTGAAGTGCAGCGGATTTTGCTCGATCTCGTCTGCGATTATTTGCCGCATCGACTTGCGCACGTCGAAATTCACAACGCCCAGCCCGTCTTCGATCAGGTTGAGACAGTCGAATAGATGGTTGCTGTCTTGCGAGTTCTCGATTTCGCCCAGGCCTAACTGATCTGCAATCCACTGCACGAATTTCTTGCTTTGCTCCAACGCACCGGTTGGAATTATCCGCTGACGGCCTAAATCCATCGTCCCTCGCCGCGCGTAGTCGAACCTCTTGAATTTCTTCACTTGTCCCTTGATGCACGCTTTGACCGTCTCGAACATGACATTTCCGTCGCGGATGTTTTTCTGCAGCAGTAGAATGCAAAACTGGAAGTCGTGAAAGCCTGGCATACCGCCGTAGTATTCTGATGTCGACCCAAACAGATCTGCCATATCGCTTTTGGTGAACAAACCTCTGCGAATCATCCACACGATACCACTCAGAGAGAGCATTGTGATGCAAGCTACCTCCAGAACATTTGCAATCATCAACCCATACAGAAACAATGCAGGGGAGATATTACAACTGACGTCATCCAAGTCAATACCTACATCCGGGGTCCCAAAGTCGCATTTGAAATTCAAAGGGAAGCTCCGTGCGAAGTAAATTGCAAATACCACTGATATGGTACTGCCAAGCCCTGCAATGCAGGATGCCAGGATTTTGACTTTATACACAGTTAAGATGAAGCTGCTTTCTGTGAGCAAGTAAAGCAACTTCACGTGTAGAACTTCTATCTTGTCTTGATTATGCGAGTCGAATGATAACTCTGATGCCATCTGAAAGGTGTTGGGATTGCGGTAGTATTTCGGAGTTATCGTGCACATTTCTTTGAAGATGCCGTGAAATGCGTCGAATTTCGAGAATATCGCAGGGTGCAGGAGCCAGCCATTGTGTATGCCAACGAGGAATATCCATTGCAGAAATATTGCGTATGGGTAGTGAAGGAGAAGCCGGCCTTGAAATGTGTACGAGCACTTCGAGTTCAAGTATTTTATCTGGAAAAAATAATGACATTCACATTCATCCCAGGGTTTAGATTGGGGAAGGATGGATATCACATTTCACTCTCTTTTTAGGCAACTTTTTGCACATTAAAATCTGTGGAGGGAAATCAAAAAATATTCAGTAATGTGGAGGGAAACCACAAGTACTTTGGGTATCACATCCTCATAGTGCCTCCCTCCACAGTACTTAATATCCTCCATGGTATCCTCCTGCAGTATTGATGGTATACCCTTCACAGTAACATCTCCCACAGTACTGATGGTATCTCTCCACAGTACTGAACATCCTCCAGAGTATTGGATAATATCCCTCCTCATTGTGGATGGTACCCCCCACAGTACAGAACAACGCCACAGTACAGAACGCCCTCCAATGCTTTCTACTGATGATGGATTCCCCCTTAAAAGTGGAGAACATCCTCCACAGTACTTCAAAGAAGTTGTCGATGACAATAGTAGCTCTAATGAGAGGATGGCAATAGAAATGATTAGTAATTTCTCTAACCTGTGCCCATGTGTAGGTTTTATGAATGCCAATACAGATGATGCCTTCTCCATCCACAAGTGTGACATTTGCAAACGCAATCAACATCAGAAGCAGCATTCCCAGGTTCAAGTAGTCGATTACCAAATCCCACCAAGGTTTGAAGAATCGAATGGAAGGTGAATCTCCACTCGAATAGATTTCTGATAACGCAAACATCCTGAGATACAAAAAGCAGATTGTTTTATTTACAGGCCTACCTACGTACTTCTTCGTAAATGGAGCTAAACGGATACAGTCCAGCTTTCCATAAGTCTGCCAATCTCCTAGAGAGCTACTAAACTATAAAGCCCATGCATATTCCAAGCATCTAAAAATCTTGATAACATGAATGCACCAAGCCACCTACCTGCGAAATACTTGAACTTTCTGTTCAGCAAACTTTTCTTTGCATTCTTGCAATCTCCAAAACAACAGCTGACGCAATTTTTCCCCGCCAAATTTCGAAAACTCTTCCTATGACGTCATAGTTATACAACAGCAACAACAACTGTCAGTTTCCTTCAAGAACTCAAGAACCAAAACTGTCATGGCCGACCACATGAAAGTTGCTGTGGCGAGTCACAAACATCTCGGATGAATGGTGAGTGCTTTATTTGTGTTGTTATTTTCGTGAAATAATGCTAGATATGTAGAGAGGTATGATTTATTTATTTATGCTGCTATTTCCTCAGGTAATATGAGTGAAGACGTGGATTTAACCGGCCACGATGGATGATGGAGAAGAGAAAAAACAAACTTCAACTGATGATGCTGGTGGGATAGGCCTAAATTTAGAATCTTCACAAGTTCTCCACATTCTTGTTATTGGATTTCACCATCAAAAAGGCGCAGAGGTAAATCTTACGAAGACTGAACTTTAGAGTATACCAGCAGTTTACCAGTATATTCTATATTGTATAAAGTTTGAAGTTGAGTAGAGGTAGGATTTGGAAAATCAATCGAAATACTACTAATTTATGTGAATTGAAATGACCTGGGTAGGATTGAACCCCCAGCCTCTGAACTTTAGACCCCATGCACACGAGAGCGGATCCGTTTGGGTCCGTTCCCAAACTGGTACGGATAGGCCTTCCGTGCACACAAGAGCACAGCTATCCGATCCAGTTTGGATCTGCTATCCGTACCAGATTGGTACGCAGGAGGCTCTTTTTCACAGTCAAATAGGCATAGACGCTAAGGACGTTTGGACAAGGACTCTTATCTGCAATCCCTTGTACTAGATTTCCAAGTACAGTGAGGATGGTTATGTAATCCATTTTACTTTGTCTCCAAGTACTACTAAGTGCATTGTGTATCTAAAGCCCCTTGGTATGATACATTACAGTATATTTAGTAAGGTTATTTCAGCATGTTCCAAAATGCATACATGGACCATATACCACCTGACATTGAGTAAGTTATTAAGCAATATGGTCACTATAGCATGCGAGCAGCAATTTTGAAGAGATCAACCCCAGACCGTTGGCTCCACTAACTCCAAAAATTTGACTATGGAAACAATAGGATATGCTATTCAGTTTCTACTTTGAGATTAGTTGCTTCTCCTCATTCCTGAGGAATACCATTAGAAATCCTTATGACTTAGTTTTTCTTTCCAGGTGCAGTTTGTTTATCCAGAATTTAAAGCCATCAATCTGGAGAAAGGTTTGCCCCCTCCCTGGAAGCCACTCCTAAATCTAGCATTGCCAGATGGAGCTCATAATTATGAAAAAGGTAAGGTTACATGCTTCTTCTTTCTAAATTTACTAAATGGGAATATTACATTGAAAACGAGCTGATATGATAGATCCAGATGCTATTGTAATTCTAAAGATGGAGATGCTACAATCCTTGACATAAGGTATGAGACAGTGCTTGATTGCCACTCGATATATACTAATTGTCGAAGAAAGACCCCCATCCCCCCTAAACAATGTTGTTTCAGATGTTGCTTTGGTGCGGAAATGCATCTGCAACATCCTCCGATGACATCCAGACCTAATATCAACATTGGTTGGGGGGGAGGGGTAGCTCCAACATCATCTTACAGGTTAATAGCTCCATGTTAAAGATAATGCTAAAATCACCATTGTGTCTCAAGACCTTATGGCCAGGATTGTAGATCTGCTTTGTTATAAGGCAATAATCAGCATAAATTGGAAAATTGAAATTGAGTGCTTTAATCGATGCAGAAATATGGCGAACTGAAACACCCTTTTAATTTTTTAGATTTCACCTTTTTCAAGCTCCCTTGCTTGGAAGAATACAAAGCTACCAGATCTGGAAGCGTATTTTGTGTCAGTTGTTTCCAGCAGATTGCTACAAAGGTAAGTAACTTTTTTGTATGCATACTGTTTTCAGGTCTATTTACATATTCAAGTAATGTTTCCACAGATTTCCGTACAATTATACTTTATATTTTGGGCAGGGCTTTTACATGTTCACAGTAGACTAAAGTTAACAAAGACATTTAACAAGATGCTTCCTCACTATGTCCTCTAAATATTGACTATATGTTATAAACAAAGATGAAGTACAATATGCAATCTCCATTCTCAAGTTGTTGCTATTCTATTTCATTTTATGATCAATTAATTTACTATTTGTTTGGTAGGAATTAAAAGTAAAAGAAGAGGATGTTACCAGAAGAACAGTGCAGAAAAGTGTTGTCATTATCTTAAGGATGGTGAGTGATTTGCATTAGTTTGAAAGATAAACAAACCAAACTTTCTCTGAAAAATTAATGACAGATGAGTGAGTGAGTGTTCTTTAATGTGCTGTGTTGTCTATAGAAGACTTTGTTCCAATCCGTGTACAAGGTCCTAGTGTTGTACCAATTCTTTTTTTCCTGATCATTATTTGAGAAATCCTTTGGGTATTGATGTAGAAAATTCTGTAATAGATGGTGGATCTTATTTCAAAATCTAGGCTATTCATTACATGGTTGGGCAATGACCTAACTTATATTTTGCAATGTTATCCAGTGAGCAATTTTTCCCACTCATTTGTAGCCTCTGTTTGGTTTCGTTCTATCTAAACTACTGCTTGTTACTCAAGCATATTTCAATGAGAAGGACTTTTCAAAGATTGAGATTTTGAAGGTAATTTTGTCATATTTCTACATTTACTGCTTTGTAATTTTTCTACTCCCCCTGAAGTTCTATACTGATCAAAGACTGTTCTACTGTTGTACTATCCTCTTGTTCTACTATCCTCAAAAGACCTGCAGAGGTCCTCTCTTCCTAAAATTCATTGGTTCCTTAATTCTATTATTTATTTTGTTTGCCCTTTTCAGTATTATTTTCTATTTTTAGGATACATATATTGGTTTGAATCAATCAATAAACTCCATGAGGCTAAATGGCTCAACTTTTTTTATTGGTAAGATTTCATGAAACTTAATTAATGTCCGAACCCACCCTCCTTTGCCAGCTCTTTTTACTTATGCAGGTGCTAGATGATGCATCAAGGGAGGGGCCTACTGCTCGCGCGTCAGGCTATATGTAACATGAAAATTGTTAAGATTAAAAACTAGGTGCGCAGCGATAAGAAAACAAATATTCTAAGGCCTGCTTCTGCCTTTTAAATATATTTTACTTTAGCACTGCATTGACACAATGTCTGAATGCACCATTCTTTTGCCTCGCTAAAATCCTGGCACAGCAATCAAAACTATTTAGGGAACGACAAGATTGCCGTGCCAGAGACTTGCTGGACCAGAATCATTTCTTACGCAATGTCAAAATCAACACCTGGCTGTCCCAAAAAAAGGTAGGGGTCTGTTTTTTCAATATTTGTTACAGTTTTACTTTTTTAGGTTTATCATTGAGAGATTTGGTTTTGGAATTCAAAAACAAGGTAAGCAATATATTCTAGATGTATAGCTTATATGTGTAGATATCAATAATGGATTTAAAGTCCTGTTAAGAAACTATTGCTGTAACAAGAGGGGACCAAATTGGGCGACAAGTAGAATAGACTTTGGGGAATGAAAATGTAAACCAATGCGAATTATGTGAATTTTGTATAATTTCAATTTCTTTGCATTCATGGTCATTTTTCTTTTTCAGATTTTAGTTCTCATCAAGCTGTTGCTGCTGGAACGAAAGGTATGCCAGTAATCTTATTGCTGATATGTGGGGTGTATCATGTATGTTTAATGCAGGTGCACACATGTGATGTAGTTAGAGGGGATAGCTTTTGAAGAAAAGCCTATGTACATATTATGTGCACATACCATAATATGTTTTTAGTCTGATGACTTGTTTGATTAATTTGACTAATTGAATCTTTTTAAGGTCGTTTTCTGGGGCGCTCCAGTTGGAAGGGTTTCTTCGACCGTTCTCACGCTGATTTCCTTACTTCCATGTAAGTTTCGATGATTTCCTTTCCTTTTTTCTAACAACTACCAGGTGATCCAGAAAGATGCATGATGTTTTTGCAGAGAAAAATTTGTTGATACATGTACTCATGCACTCATGAACTTAGATTTCGAATCACACTTTTTCATTCTCATTTTCAAGACCATATTGTGACTTCCAAGACCAGAAAATTTGGAAAAATAAACAAGGCTCTGTAACAATGTGACTCATCCCTAACAAATTTCTCTTTCTTATAGATATATTCAACCTGGACATGGAACAAAATAAAGAACCGTCTAGTGCAAATGTAAGTGTATTTTGTCATGACTCGTATGCACTGTCCACTTAAAGTCTACAGGCCTGTACTGTGTTTTCTCAATTTAATTCTCCAAGATCTAACAGGCATGATAGCTATTTAGCCTAGTTCATTTAAATCTAAATCAGAGGTAAAATTTTGCTAAAATAAAGTTTTGCATATTTCGAAAAGGAATGCTAAAGTGAGAAGGCATATCGTCCATTTTGCACTTTTCCCCAATGATTTGGTTGCATTTTTTTGTAAATTCTCCTTGCAGTGTGTCAGCATGTCAAAAGATCAATATGGATTACCTTTGGAAATCTTTGGAGAGGTAAGTTGGTATGCACTAGCAAAAATTATCCTGGCATAAATTCTGTTGTAGAAAGTAGTTTTTCTTGATTATCCGATAGGATGTTTCACAAATCATATTTCTCGATTGTCATTTTTAGTTGATTGTGAGATTATTGTGAGTATCATTATTGTGTGATCAAGAGACCCTATGTGCCCTTCCAGTTATCACCACACTGGCTGTGCAGCAACTCGTAAACATGGCCATACGATGTACGGTTTCATGAACTTAAGTGTATGTAAACTGTAAATGATATAACTAAGCTTAAGAGTTGCCAGTATGTTGATAACCAGAAAGGCAAATTGCGTCTCTTGATCACACATGTTGATTCTGCTTGTTATTTTGGTAACCTCTTCAGTACTTTTTGTGTATCTTAAGCCATCTTCTACCATTATAATAATATCATTAAAAACATGGACTCAGTCAATATTATGTCTAATGTCTTATTTTTTCTCTCTAGGAAAACATTCTCCATCCTTACATATCTCTGCAGCAAATGAACTTATTAAAAGATGAAGTCGTGAAAGGTTTTGTGGTTGGAACATCTAACATTCTCTTCAAGCAGCAGAACCACTGTCACTGGGATGCTCTTATCGATGTATGTATGGAATTCAGAATCTATTAAATAAGTCAGATTATTCAAACTTTAAACTTGCATCTTTAACTGAATTAAGCCCCCAAGTTTTGTTAAAGAGGAACAGTATCAAAACATTAGCTACCTAAATAAAAGTATACCGCTAAACACAGAAACTTGTATACAATAGTAGGTAGGGGTTTGGGTTTAGGTATGGGTATCTTTATGTTTAAACGAAGAAAGTTCACAATACTAGGCTTTGTGCCGGATCATTTTTGATGCTTGCGGTGAAGTAAGTAAAATAAAGCGAGACAGGAGCAGTGCAAGACGACACAACAGAAAAAACGTAGATTGATTAAATATTTTATATTAGACAACATTTTTATATATATAATATTTAATAGATCTACGTTTTTTCTGTTTGTGTCATCTTGCGCTGTTCCTGTTTCGCTATATCTTTATGTTTAAATTTGTAAACTGAAAAAAAACTCAAGTATTGTAAAAACCTACATGAAATATGCCTTTACTTAACTTTTTAGTTTAACTGTCATTATATCATGTAGGTCCTTGTTTAGGTTTATATCCTTGTAAACCTTCGTTTAGGTTTTTAAGCCACCCCCAATCATTATTAGCATAGTTTACCGAAGAAGATTTGATCGAAACGTTTGAATAATGGTTTACTTTTGAATTAATATCTTACTATTTTACAAACTTAAAAATTTGGGCTCTCGTATTATCATACAACATAAAACAAGATGTGGGCGAAGGATGCTCGAGCTGAAGTTTGGTAGAAAAGCATTATGTGCCAGGTGACTCAGTGAAAATGTATTATCTTTCTTTAGTTAAAAACACTAGACCTGATAGTGCCTGATTCGGATTTGAACAAACAGCTACAGTTAACAACTGAAGATCTGAGGTTTACAGAATTCATTTATTCGACTACTGCAGAACATGATGTTGAGAGTGGAATGGGTAAAACTAATTATTTGTCTTTACTTCTAACGCTGCTAATGATTTGTTGATACTCATTAAACTTTACCTAGGCTTAATTCTTTATTTATTGTTACACTATAAGAAATAAATGCAGGTTGTATATCTGACGACTTAATTCTTGACTGGTTATTTATCTCATTTGAAAAACCACATATGAAATCCTGAAACCAACCATTTCTTGGGTGTTTCAGACAAAATTCGATCTATTGTGACTTATCATGTTGTGGAAATCCATGGTAACCTACGTCTAGGAGGACCTTGTACCTAGATGGACAGTGGCATATCAGATGCCTCTATTTTTTCTGGGGCATATGGTATGTCCATCAAGAGAAAGGTCTACCTCTATTCCTTTATCTGCAGCCAGGAAGAACTCACTCCCTGGTCTGCCTCTCGGATGGTAATTATTAGTTTTTGTGGAAACCTCTGACAAAAACATTTGAAAAGTAAATTATTGTTTTTAGCTTGGGATGGCAGTGATGATTGGATACGAATTCAATTCAAATATTACATTCTCTGTTTGCTTGCAAGCTGTGCACCTGAAAAAGGTAATGAATTATATGAAACATGCAGCTAGTGTTGGGTTCGATTCTGTGTAAACCAGCTACAATTTTAGTCATGAATTCCCAACGAATAATATTGTAACTGGATTCTCTTATTCCAAAGTTAATTATTATAATTTTTGTGTACAACTGTTAGATCAAATGCAGCTATTCGATCGAAACTACCCCGTCTGTTAGAATTTTCAACTTTTTCGTATAAAGTGTGAAAGGTTATTAATACCATCAGTTTTGTTCGGGATATTAAGCAGTGTTGAGGGAAACCACAAACACTGTTGAGGTAATACCTAAAAAAACTCGTAGTTTCCCTCTACAGTAGCAAATATCCTCCACTGTACTCATGGTATTCCTCCAACGCACTGATGGTATCCCTTTACAGTACTGATGGTCCCCTCTACAGCACCGAATATCATCCACAGTACTACATTGTATCCCTCTAAAGTACTGATATTATCCTTCAAGGTACTGAACACCCTCTAATGTACTCCCCTCCACCCACAGTACTGAAAATCCTCAAAATTTAGTAATGCTCATAATGAAACCTTTGAAATGTATAATAAATTATGTTTTGTACAGGCAATTCTGGGCACATCGATAAGCAATTTAACAGTGACTTCGTAGCAGCCTGGAAGCTGACGAATAACTACAAAAATTGGTCAGCAATACGTCATCCGGGACTTGAAAACATCCATCAAGGGTTAGTATGTTATTAAATGGGTTACTCACGTGGGTTCGAGTATACCATTTTCATCTATGCAATATCATTTTCATTTATACAATTTATTTCGATTCATCACTAAATGTTTGAATTATAAATTCATTTTCAGGCACCCATTTGAGGGAGGACTGACTATTGCTGATATCAAACTCAGAATACAAAGGTTTGTGTTCATTCATACTTTATCCTGTTTTTATTCATGTTTTCATCCATGTGTCATGAATCTGAAACGGGATTGACCAAAGGTATTCCACTCTTTTTCAAAGCCTACGAGGTTTTTTCGAGAACTAAAGAATTTCCAGAGATTCTTAAGGGATTTTCGTTGATACAATATGATTTTTTGAAAAATATCTGAGATTTTTAAGGAGTAATTTTCCCCTCAGAGTGGACTAGACATAGGTAGAACAGTGCAGTGATACATCACGAAATATCTAGAGCCATGGCTTCCAGATGCAGAATAAATAATGTGCGAGAAACTAACTATCATTTGGTATTTTGATCGATCTTCTGCCTTTTCATATGAAGCATTTTGCATAAGAAGTGTTTGTTTGATTTCGTTTTGATCTTTTCAGTCGAATTGGGGACACGTTGATATCAAATGAATCACGACAGAAGATTGGTCATGTAGTTCAGAAGACAGGACAAGCTGTGGGTAGGTATTTTCATTTTGAAATTCTATAAGAATGTGGAGGGTGGTAATCCATGAAGGAGTGAGTGAGTTGATGGTTATCGTGTTAGCCTGCGAAAGACCACCAGATGCCATATTTTTAACAGGGCTGTGGTTCATGCACTACATCTCTAAACATGGCAGTACTGTAAAGACCCTATTACTGCTGTTGACTACAATTCATTTAAGAATCTGTTGAGGCTAACTCCTAAAAATATAGGTTCTCAGTTGGGAGTTTTTACTGTATACAAGTTCCAAGGATGTTTCATACTCTCATTTGTGCAACGGAAGATCCTGATTTTTGGTATTTGTATGAAACAAAATATCATTGCTGCAAAATCACTTTAGATGTTCTTTCACAGAGTGTTAGGAAATATTCATTACAATAGGTGTCTATAGAGATCCAACACGAGCAGCTACCAGCTCCTACCAGAAGTCATTCACGGGTTTCTTCATGCTTCATGAAAGGAAAACACAATCAATCGATAGAGACAGAGCTACAAAAAAGTTTTTCTTTCTGGAAACCTAGGAACTGATGAAAGCTTCTACAAAGTAAAAGCACTATGTGTTACATGCCCCTGGAAATTACGTTTGTTATTGTCTAGAAGCGGTTTAGGAAAGTCTTATAGGGTCTAAAGAAAAAAGTAAGATTAACAGGAGCGTGGCACCTGGGTTGCTGCGGAGGTTGAAACTTCAAAATTGGTGACATCTGATTACTTGGAAATTCACAATCAACCATATTTTGACTTGGAAGTATTTTGTATTTAGACCTAAAAATGGTAAACTTGTCAAATTCGTTTTTCGCCAAAATTGGGCTGAATTTTCTACTAGCCCAAAAGAATTTCTGAGAACCTAAGTTACCAAATTCCGATACTTTCTGCAGCTTTGGATGGAAATATTGCTAGCTCCTAGAGATGAAGTTGGTTGGTACATTGAGGTAATTCTCAGGATGTGATTACATGTGTCATTATGATAAAACGTTGCCAAATCTCTGTGAAATGACCATAGGCCTTTTGACTTTTCCAGGAAGTGCTCTGAATTCTGCGAAGACTGCTCTCTCTTCCTGGAAAGGCTGGTTCACTGGAATAGTGCAGGAAATAAACGATGAAATGCACACCACGAATGTTGAATTCGCAAACAGCAATGAACAGGAAGTAAACGAAGATTCTGATGAACTGAGTCATGGCATGACAATTTCTGAAAATGAACGAATTGGGAAAAAATAAACTATATCAGTATTTTATTTTGACAAATGGGTGTTTATAACTTCGCATTTCTATCAAATGTAGAAACTTAACTTCGAGGCAGTGTATTTTTTTATAAGACAATCTTTATCTAAAATTCACCCCGAAAACACTTTTACAGGCCACGCAATCGCTTGCAAATAGCCTTAATTGAGAAGCTCTTGAAGTGTACATCTTGAACAAAATATCAATTCAAAGAAATGCTTTTGTGTTTTTATTGTTTATTTTTTGCATGGGCCTGAACGTGCAAGTTAAGTATGTTTAGTGTGTATGCAATCTTGAAAAACTCAAGAAATTAAAAAAATTGGACTGAATTGGACCTTATTGTGGCACATCACATTTGTGGAAGCCTACTTTTGAGAATTAGACCATAACCTAGGCTCAAAAGAAGGATTTAAACCGGAAAACGAATTAATACCTCAGCTATAGTTAGACCTGGGTGCGGTATCTTACAATTAAGATTGTTATTGTGGCAGCCAGGTCATTTTTTTAGGCTAAGTGATAACCAAATTGTGCAATGGTAAATGCAAATTGTACTTTCATAAAACAACATATGTGTCCAGAAAGAGGAATTCTAGAGTCTAAAGTCATTTTAAAAACTCAAGAGCTCCCGGGGGTTTTATCCTCTGGACCATGTCAATGAGACGGTGGAGCAAAATTGAACGATGCGAAGGAACTTAATAAATTTCATTTTGCAAATGTTGTTGTTGCTGCTGTTGTAATCTTTTGCTTTTAAAAAGAGAAATTAATGGCTGCAGACTGCACACGCTTCTACCTGCTGAATTTAAATTTTTTGAACTTTACACAGGAAACGGGTTAATTTCAGTGGTGATTCTTTGTCTTGAAATCAGTTAAAATATCAGTTTAAGCAAAAACAGGAAAGCATGGTCAAGGCTTTTTGAATCTTCTATTGATAATCAAATGATAGCACGCTGTCAGAGGAAAGGATTGCGGAAAGATTTGTTTGGGCTTAGGCCCATTTTCTTTTGGGCCTTAGACTAACTTAGATATAAGTGGGAAGGAGGGAAGAGCAGAGGACCAGAATCAGCTACATCTCTTCAAATATGGCAACCAGGCTGGACAGACTGCTGGTGCTGCTAGATACTGGTTCAACTCCTGTTACGCGGAAAGCTGCTGCTCAACAACTTGGTGAAGTGCAGAAACTTCATCCTCATGAACTGCATAACTTGCTTAGCCGGGTAACAATCTGTTTTCAAATTGTATTCTTACCACATAGATAATAAGAAGCTAGTAGAGAAACACCGCGACGCCAAAAACACAAATAATATTTGCTTCTAATATTTCGCCCTGCTAAGCAAGGCTTCCTCAGAGAAAGTAATTTCTCATTCTCTGAGGAAGCCTTGCTTAGCAGGGCGAAGTATTAGAACCAATTATTTAATCAAACTTATTTGTGTTTTTTCTGTTGCGGTGTTTCTCTACCAGCTTCTCATTGATTCCTTCACCGTATTCAACACAGCAGTTAGTTTTAGTGGTTTTTTCTTTCTTGATAATCACATAAAAAATGTTTTGATAAAGATGGGCATTGTGTCTTTTCGGCTCTTGACAAGGTTTGATCCCCAAGGAAATTTCAAGAATTTTTTAATTCCTGACCCAACGGTCCCCAAAGTGCATTCCTTGTAAAGTCCAGGCGGGATCAAAGAAGCAGGCCAGTATGCGAAGAATAATCGAAAAGAATGGAAGCAATCATTCTTTCATTTGCTTCTATCCCGAGTAAGTCTGGCGTAATCAGTCTAGGGTAATTGACATAAGGCACACAGGTAAATGTTTAAGAGAATGGTAAAAACCTCGGACAGTATCACAAGTTTAGGTCTCCATATCAATTGGACCCCTTCCACAATTACGTCAGTCCTTAAGACATTCCTCTTAAAGCACACACATTTTTTATAAGCAACTGCTTTATAAGCAAGTCAGTACTTGAAAACTTGAGCAATTCTACGTACTGGATAGAGGAAAGCTAAGCAATTTGGAAATTTTAGCTCTGATCGAATTGGCAATGAAAATCGTACAGTAGCTTAGAGAAGTAGGTTACAGTTGATATTACTGCCCCGGCAAACTTTTGTATGCAAGATACCATCAGCACTTGTTGTACAACAACTTGTGAGATAGTATTCTAAGAAACAATTCTTCAAGTATAAAAAGCTAAGCAATTCGGAGTACTCAAATTTGCCCTCTAGCCAAGCAATTTTTAGTACTGAGCTCGAGCTGGAATTGCCTATGAAAAAAATTCGTGCAACCTTAGCCTGAACATGATGGGTAGCAAAGTCCCAAAGCATGCATAGCTTTTCAAACTCACAAAGTTGCTAGAAGCGATGCATCCTTTGGGAATTAGCTACGCATCATGTCAAGGCTAAGGTTGTTTTGAGACAAATTTCTAAAGAGATAATATCTCTGATAGCAATTGCGTTGTCAACGCCGCATCACAGTGCTCGATGTACTAACGTACAGAGTGATATAGGAGAGAAAGAAGCGAGGAGACTCGCTCTCTGTTACTCAAAGTTTCATGCTCACGCAATCATCAGACAGACTATTATGAGAAAATATAATTTTGAAAGGGGGCCATTATCTGAACGTTCGGCATATCTGATCAAATAGCCCAACACAAATTTCGCTTCAACTCTGTTGCATGTGATGTATCAGAAAATCAAAGAGCGGATCTTTTCTCACTATATCCCATTTTATCTTTCCAGATATTTTTTATGAGGAGCTTATCTTAATGCATTTCCTCTAATATTTTGAAACAAGTGTCTTTCTCGATTGACAATCCCACCAAAGTGAAATATACATACTCTTACAGGGCCTTACTGAAAGTTTCTTGAATTTTTTTACTTGTTGCAGGTTCGTACACTTTTGAAGAGCAGTAATTGGGATTCTAGGGTTGCTGCTTCTCAAGCAATTGAAGCTATTGTTAAAAATGTGCCACAGTGGGAACCTGAGCCGTCCATTATAAAAGGTATCAATCACAATTCGTTAAGATTAATCAGCAGGATATACACTGCCCCTTTTATTGCTTCTTTTATGTATTCATAGCTGCAATACCTTTTTCTTATTAGAAAAAATTTTTTTGAATGAAAATGAACCTGTTTTGACTGGAACCCACGATATCTGAGTTTACGCCTGGATCATGCTACCATCTGAGGTCATTTTCATCAACACAAAAAGTATTGATTGATTACAAAACACTGCACCTTCTCAACCCTATCACGTTATTGCTGTTGTGAGAAAGTTGTTTCCCTTTGGCCTGTCCTATGTAGTTGTTAAAAAACCTGGATAGATTTGCTTCTGCAAGTTTTGTGACGAGTGGTACGACTTGTGTGATTGATATTTCTTGGGCTGGCCAGAGGTTGTAACTTTTAATCTGTCACTTTTATTTGCACCAATTATTTTGATAAATACAACTTTGACATATTTGGGCTATTGGATTAGGGTTCTTTGATGATTCTGTTAAAACCTGTTAAAAGGAAGTCAACCCAAATTGAAGTGTATCATACATATAACTCCAATTATTTGCTCTTCCAGTGAAACTTTCTTCCCACCTTTTTGCTGGTATTTGGCTACCCAGTATAATGTTTTATATTTCTTCTCTAGTTGAAAAAGTTGAAGATGCTGCTAAGGATGATGGGAAATTTCTTTTCTCTTCCTTTGATATTCTCACTGTTTTGAAGAACGGGGAAACCTTGTTGGGTTCTGCTGGGGATGAGTTTGACATTGATGAGGATTTAGCTGCTCAAGGTAATATCATCATTATCATCATTTATCACTTGATCTAATTTCATCTATACATTAATTCAAAGTCTGTGTAACGGTTTCCTATAAGATTGCTTGATACATAAAGTAGAGCTATATACACTAAGAAGACAGTGCATCTCCTGATGGGTAGCTACGAAATAGGCTTGTAGAGATGGAGAGTTTTGTCTTTTGAGTCTCTTTCTTCTTAGTGCACATTAACTTATATACGTAATTCATAATTAAAAGTAATAATTTGAGCTATCCATTACTTTTTAGCTGGTAACTCAAAACAAGAGGTTTTATCTCGTCAAAGACAAGCCTTGAGAAAGAGGCTGGGTTTGGATCTTGTGGGTGGAATGGACTGCGGAATGGAGAACCTTGTGGAAGATGGTGATTTAGTTGTTGTTGACCAGAAACGGCCTAAACTTGACGTCATTGGTAAAAAGAGCTCATTTGAGGTACGTTTGGAATAGAGTCACCATTGCTCTCTTAGAGAAAAAATTGTATTAATTGCAACAGGCAGTTTCCCTCTTGAAAATGATTTTAGTGGAGAAAAGCTTGAAAGTTTTAATGAATAACAGATCAAACAAGTGTGTGGTCTAACACCTCCGTAATCCCAGCCTTTTCTTTTAAAAACTTTACTTCATTTTCAACCATTGTCCTGTGCTCCTGAAATGTCCATTTAACCTTCTTAACCTTTGTAGTGTGTTCCTTTTTCTCTTTAGAAGTCTGCAGAACTGATGGCAATTGAAAAAGCCTCAATAACATCCAATAAGGAGTTGAGTGCAAGGCAGAAAAACCAGGCACTGAGAAAAGCAAAAAAGTTGATCAAGCAGAAATCAAAAGATAAGCAAGACTATGTGTTAACTACTTCAAAAAGGTATTATGAACTCTTGATGCCTCATCCCCCCTTGTTATTTTTATACTCTTTTCTGCTACTGCTGAAAAAATTAAGATGAAGCAAAATGTAATTTGGTCTTGGCAGTATTTTGATGTTATCCTGCTACCAACATACTGTGGTGACATTTATTGAAAGAATCAATTTCGAAAATTATTTAAGAGAGTAAAATAAGTAGCTTTATTGTTTTCGAATAATAGGCAGAGCAAGATATACCTTTCCCTTAGGTATTTTTGAATCTGTCTACATAAAAACCTTATTGGTCAGCTCACTGTATCGTGTTCGTTGATTGATTTTCCCAAACTAAACCAATCATTCACCACTTTTCTGATTGGCCTATTTCGATCCACATGTGGGTATATAAATCAGTTAGGTTTCTGTTTCGTTCTCTTTCTGACGTATTACTCTGTTGAGTGTCAGACGAAAAGCTTAAGTGATCCATGTGCTCGTTTCACTATGTTTCCGATACTATTTCTGGCTATTTTGAAGTTTTATACCATCCAAAGACTGTTCAATTTGATATTTATATGACATTTAAGCCACTTATTTGTGTCTTCGTTCAAATCAACTGATTTTTTTCGTAGTCTTGAGCTTCCTGACCCTCCCGCGGCAAAGAAGCTGCGCAGGTCTGCCAGTGTTATGATTGAGCAACCAGGAGATGCAAAGAAGGTTCTCATCGATCAAGTTGTAGATGATGTCACATCTCTCGAAGATGTAAGAACCTTTGTAGTATTTATCAATAGTTTTGTTGGCTATGCTTCATAGTCATTCATGTTAGGGCTCGTCAGCTCTCATATTTCATTGAAGGGGTGATGCAAATCAATTGCTAACTATATCAGCGATCAAGAGCAATACTGTTTTAATCCCTATAGGTACAATAGTTAATAGTTGCTAGTCATTCTATCTAAAAGACATTGCAAGAATTGCTTATTCAATCTTTTCAATTGCTGATTATACTATCAAATAAGGGGCAATCGAAATCATTTTGCAGACGCCAAAAACCTTAAAAAATACCATCTGATCAAAAATAGAATTCCTTTTGAAATTAATAAAGATTGTTATTAAATATTTGATAGAGTTTAAATGATGTATGAAATAATATAATTCGAATGAATTGGTTGATTTAGAATTGTTGATTATCTTTATTGCAGTTAGATGAATGGCCGTTTCAGCACTTCTGTGGTGATCTCTGCAATGATTTATTTCATCCTTCGTGGGAGGTGAGTGGTTAAGGAACAAATTTATTTACAATTATGTGACAGAATATCCTTTTCTATCAAAAATTGTTCAATGAGAAATCAAAATCAATATCAAGCTCTGAAAAAATAATGTGCATACTTTTTGCATTACGATTGCAACTTGAGTGCTAACTTATCAACTTTTACTTAAAATATTTATTTACCAAATATGTGATTGCTTCCTGTAGGAAAAACTGACACAGAAAATATACCCTTGCGTGCGACCACTGCCTAATCCACAAGAGGCTTTTTCATACCTGTACAGAATACCAAAGGTTTCCTCTATTATTGAATGAAACCTACATAACAGAATCACTATCCATAGTTAACTTCTGCTTAAGAAAACAATTGATACTTATTTTATCAGTAGATTTGACTATACTTCCAGGTAAGACATGGAGCGGCTTCTGGTTTAAGAGACATTATCAAACTTCACGGCTCTGGCGCTGGAAAGGTTAAAGACATGGCAAAAGAAGAGGTAAGAATCAATATGTGATTGTAAATAATTGGTCCAACGATGAAATATCCTGATTCGGTCATATCGAGAAAAAGGTCCAGGGTCGCACTGCTTTGATTAGTCCTTACTGGAGCCACGTTTCTATTTCACATATTGATAGAAAGTAGCTTGTTCAGCTACTGCAGATTTTCAAGAGACCCTTTCAGTTAAAACTAGCTATATTTTAAAGGAATAAAACATAGCTACATGGACAACCTGCAATGAATAAGCTTCTGAAAACCCTATTGTTTTCATCACCATGCAATTCAACCACCAACATCAGAGTTGTTGAATACAATTGATTATATTTCTATTTTGGTGCAGTCTCTAACTGTTAACTATATCAATCAATTTAAAGATACGCTCATTGCTGTTATTAACTTTTAGTGATTTTATAATCTTTCATCTGACATTGATATTACTGATGTGTCCTATAGAGTGTTTATACCTGACTCAATAGTTTCATATATTGTTATCTAGATGAAGTTTGCGAATAAAGAGTGGTTGGAAGATACAGCCTTGCGCCTTCTCTGCATCTTTGCTTTGGATAGATTTGGCGATTATATATCAGATGAAGTAAGACCCTAAATTGATTTACAGTGTATTATGAACAAGGAAGCATTTTCATTGAAAAATTATCGGATGCTTCAGCTTGTTCAAAAATATTATTTACTTTCTTGAAGTTTATTTTCTGGATGATGCAATATTTCCTCATTTGCTTGATCTAGAAACAGATTTAGGGTTGAAGAGTGTATAAGGAGGGCTGAAGGGAATTTCGTTTTCCTCCTATTATTAGAGTTCCTAGAACAATATTTCTTTGTTATGTTTTTTTATTGATTTGAACTTGATTTTTCAAAAGTAGGATTTGCCTTCTATGAATAATTCCCTAGAAGTTACAATTTTTTTTCACTAATGATTCTCCAAGGCTTGAGAGAATAAAAGAAGCCCTAAACGGAATCTTTTGTTTTCTTGCTCAACTGGGAAAATATTTCTTGGTCATGTTTGTTTAACAATTTGCACTTGATTTTCAACTAGGTTGTGGCACCAGTTAGAGAAACTTGCAGTCAGACCTTGGGGGCTGTTCTTCATTGTATGGACGATGACAGTGTCTCAAAAGTTCTGAAGGTATTGCTAACCTTACAGCAACAAGAACAATGGCAAGTCCGGCATGGCGGTCTTTTGGGAATCAAGTATGTGCTCGCATTGAAAAAGGTAGGTTCAGATTTGATAATATATGTTATTAGCTAATTATGATAATAACAGGGCCATTTTGAGAAATTAAGGCCCTAGGCCAAACTTAGAGATGCAATGACTGGCAAGGCCCTCCTTGAGGCTAGAAAACATGATTGAAAAGCCTATAATATCAAGGCCCTCGTCACACCTGCAATGCTTCCGAAAGGACCTTAGCCATACATATGTTGTTCCGTAGGATATGACGCAAGAACTGCTGCCAGTGATTCTTCCAGCAATCAAGAAAGGACTCCAGGATGATGACGTAAGAGCAGTTGCAGCTGCTACTCTCGTCCCAGTCTCCCAGCAGCTTGTTACATATTTGCCTAGTGAGGTATAACCTTTTTATGAATTTATTGTTGTTGTATCCTTTGTATACATTCAATGGTCTCACGTTTAAACCTTTAAACGATTGCAATGTTATCCCTTAGTCTAATACCTTGTTTCATTCTTAAAACACATTTTATTAACCCTGTTCTTAAACAATTTATTATCAATTTTGTTTTGATAGGCACCTATCATCGTGAGCATACTCTGGGATATTCTCCTTGATTTGGACGACCTAGATTCGTCCACGAAAAGTGTCATGGCGTTGCTGTCTTCGCTTGTCTCAACTCAGTCTAGTGATATACAGAAGGGAATGCAAGAAGAAGGACTCAGTGAACTTGCACCACGGCTTTGGCCCTTCATGAAGCACACCATTTCTGCAGTGAGGTTGTCTGCATTTGAGACACTGCAGACTTTGATGGCTGAGACCTCGAAAGGAACAAAAGTGAACCAGGTAATACATTCTGCCTGTATATTCTTGCTGATACAGTGCTCTATGTATTATGCAGACTGGAATACATAGCAGAGACTTCTAGAGAGAACAAATATCTTTTCAACGATATGTGTTTTCTCTGGAAGTTTACCTCTGTGTAGACCAGGTAATGAATGTTTTCATTAGCCAAAGTATACATTTACCTGGTCCTCCCGGTTGATATCCTCTTTAATTAAAACACTAAACTACTAAATTCACTCGAAATTAATTTTAGGACTCCGATTGGCTTGAACCAATTTTAGGAGATCATCTGAAGCATTTGTATCTGCGCATGCTGCTCGAAACTGACCGAAATATCTTGGATATTATTCACAAGGTAACTTTGTACATTACTTGTCAATTTTCTAAGACTTCTAGGGATTAGTGGTATTTTCTAATACTTATCAGATATATTTTAAAATTTGCCATTCTAGAATAATTAACCAAAAAGCTTTTGCTAAATTTTGATATATTATATGTATAACTTGAAAGCATATCTTTTTGAGTTTTAATGAGTTTTTAGATCTTGTAAGATTTTGTTGTTGTTTTTGACAGGTTTGGATGAGCACAATTCGTAGGACAACTATAGCTTCTCTGACTGACTGTGCCAAACCGCTGATCGTATCCTGGTTTATGCTATTAATCACTCCTAGTAACACACCACTGGATATCTCCCGTCTTGGAGCATATTCATCAAGTGATGTTGCACAGGTGAGATAGTATTCATAGAAATCATTTAGAACTTTAACATACAGTTATACTGCATCTGCAATCTAAGTGAATTGATTATTTCATTGATAAGTGAATTAGTAAGTTAAGTTAAGACCATGCCTTTTGAATTTATATAGACAGAAATATTGGAAGCATAGCGAAACGAGCACATAGATTACTTAAGTTTTGACACTCAACAGAATACGTCAGAAAGAGAACGAAATAGAAACCTAACTGATTTATATACCCAGATGTGTTCGTTTTGCTATGCTTCCGATATTTCTGGCTTTATTGAAGTTTTTTACCATCCAAAGACTGTTTTATGAATTTATGTTAGTAAGTAGATAAGAAGCAAGAATGGAGGATGGCTCTCTGTAACTCAAAGCTTCACACTCTATGTAATTTTGAGTTACAGGCGCCAGTCTCCTTTCTTGTTTCTTATCTGCATCACTCTGTACCTTAATACATCGAGCACTATGATATAGATATAGAAAATGCAATGCTACGAAGTCTGTGGGTCGGTGTACCATGAAAGAGCTCGATACATAAGAGTAGAGCTATAAACACTAAGAAGAAGAAAAAGACTCAAAAGAAAAAATTCTCCATCTCGAGAAGCCTGTTTCGTGGCTACCCACTCATCATGAGATGTACAGATCTACTGCTATAAAGTGCAATGCTGTAAAGTTATGTTAGTAAGGACAAAGTCTCTGTATCGTTTTCCGGTTAGAGTTTTCAATACATAGAGTAGAGCTATATGCACTAAGAAGTCAGTACATCTCCCGATGAGTGGGTAACCATGAAACAGGCTTGTCGAGATGAAGAGTTCGTCTTTTGAGTCTCTTTCTTCTTAGTATGTTAGTCAGTATATATTGTATTATTTAGGCTAGAGTTAGAATGCCGTATAAAGTTGAAAGTATTGAATTGTATTGAAGGGAAACGCAGGTGAAGAAGTGCACACTGACTACCTCGGTGGCATCACTATTGACATGGATGCAACTACAAAAGACATGATTGCCACTCGAGCAAGACTTGCAGGAATCAGGTATTAAAAATGAGTACCCTTTTATTTTTCATTTTGGGGTGGTAAATCAGATGATAAGGTGTTTAAGCTGCTACAATGGCAAGAATCAATCAATGCAAGTTGCAACATCACATCCTGTTCTAAATGATAGTGGTACATACTCGAAAATAACTTATTGATATCTTCAGCACCCTTTCATTTTTCATATGGTTTGGTGAATCAGATTGAGCCTTTTGTTTTCACGTCGAGAGCCTATTTCACAATATATTCAAAAATTAGTAAATTCTTTGCACTTGTGTTACTGGTTATTAGATAAGACAAGTAGAGAAAAGTTGTATAAAAGTTACTACATTATTTATCAATGTACCTACCCACAAATAGATTAGGAACAAACAACAATAAAGATAGAGAAAGTGGCTTTTGATACTCATTGTTTTGGCAGCTTGTCTATTTTCGTTGTTGTTTATTCCTAATTGATGCTGTAGCGAAGGCAAAACACATTTTTTAATCTACAAATAACTTATTGGTGCATCTTCTAGAGCAATTGGTACGTTATTGGCTCATCTCGAGAAAGGGAGTGGAGATACCAACAACACTGTATTGATGATATTCCGAGTTCTGCTTGATAATCTGTCATCGACTTCAGCCACTCAGAGATTAGTGGGAGCTCTGGTCCTCACTGAATGGGCTAATACATGTAAGGTGAGCGAGTTTAAGTAAGAAGGAGTCTGATTGGTTCTTTTGTTGTAAAGAATAGAACATTCTTTGGTCCGTATAAGACTTCAATATAGCCAGAATAATTGGAAGCATAACGAAAACATGGATTACATAAGCTTTTGAAAGCTTTCAAAAGCTAAAGTTATCCATGTTGTTACGATGCTTTCGATTTTTCTAGCTTTATTGTAAAATTCATATATTATACATTCATTCTATATATTATACATATATCTAGCTATATTGTAAAGAATACATGAATATGTTTTCAATCTTCAGAGAACAATGGATATTAAAAAATGAAGTGCTACAGGGAATACCGAATAAACAAAATAGCCCAAGGAGAACTTTTGGATTATCCATTAGGAGAAGGTTTATTTAAAGCTGCTACGTGATCCCTAATTTCAAGGAAACTTTATCAGTGTATTGCTAAAACTGGTAGTTTTGAGCGTCCAGTAAATTTATCAATAGTGCAGCTCATGTAATAAGTATATACCATAACCCATAGAGAATGCATCTCTGCATAGGCCTCTCATACAAACAAACACATTGACTTCTGGTGCTTGCCATAGAGAATGACTTTTCATAATGTTTTTCTAATTTGTAGACGTGCTGTTGTCCAGACCCTCTTGTTGATCGGTTGAATGCTGCGCTGAGTGAATACTTCGTCTACGATGAGCTCATTCAACTCAATCAGAAGTTACAAATCGATGCTAGTGTAAGATGCTTTTGATTAACATTATGATGTTTTGAGGCTAGTAGGGAAAGTTGTTGGTATGCCCTGTTTACCTGGCAGTAGTCCGGTAATGATAACATCTAATATTTTGACAGCTTGACTTTTTCAGAGTTTAAACATCTGTAAAACTCATGTCTTCCTACCAACAATATTTCAGTCACAACAAAGGTAGAGCAGAATGAAATGAAGATAGTTGTAATATTAAGGATAAGATGTTGTGTAAATGAAGACAGATTTAGATTGCTTGCCATTGCCAGTGTCGAAATTTCGTAGAATACTGTAGAATTAGTAATACATGCGCAATGTTAACCACACAACATTATGAGATGGATTGAGTATGAGTGGCTAATTGTCCAGGAAATACAGTCTTGCCTACCCTTGTCTGAAAACTTAGCAGCAAACGAAAATGGAGAACAAAGCTTGAATATACCTGTTTTCTGATAATGCTTTCATTCTTGAATCAATGCAAATTTGCCCTCTGGAAATCACGTAATACATTTTTCCGTACAACTCGCAAAGAAATCTGGGAAAACCAGGGGGAAAATTTTCCTAAAACCAAGATGGCATTTTTAACAAGAAAAATGAATACTCCTGGAAATTCCTTCCAATTTTGTATCTAGACAGGCTATTTGTAACATCATATAATTTATTGTGATGCCATGATATCATCATATAGTTGTTATATCATATTGCTATTATAACTAAGCCATTTTTCATATCGAATTGTCTGGTTATATTGCTCTACTCAGTGATTTGATATTTCAGGGTCTAGTGGCGTATTTTGCAGAAAATAAAGTCGACATTTCGGATGGCGTAAGCAATGGGTATGAGTTTTATTTTAACTTATGGCTTTCTTCGTTTCATAAATATCTTTTTAGAAGTTTTCATGCAACAGAAATCTTTTGCAGCAGGCCTCGAGGAGATGCCAAGTTTTGACTCTTTTCTCTTTACTTTTTCCAGAATATATATTGAATCATTATCAGAACCAATTGAATTAAGAATCTAAATCGTAGAATAAGTAGGAGGTTGCCTTAAATAGCTGTGATTTGCTATTTCAGTTTTCTATTTTAAATATAGCCAGCTCACTATATTTAGCTTGAGTAGAGCGTGCCTACTGACTATATTGCTCGATATGCGAGAGTATAGAGCAGTGATATGGTAGAATCTACACTCAATAAGGAAACATGTATTCTTCTGTAAATCTTAGTTTCGTCCTTAGAGTTACACAAGAACATGTCCCATTATTGTGTGTAGATTCTAGTCAGCCCAAATGAATAGATTAATGATGATGACGATGATGATCTGGGGGCTTTTTCTGTGTGATATTTTCAGCCCTTCTCAGTCATAGCTGTGGGTTTTTCATTACATGTTTATAATGTTGAATATTTCTATTGAGGTCTTGAAATTTAATTTTTTAGTGGGTTTACACTCGATACAGCTGCTCATCTTGCAAAAGATAAATTTGAAGAAAAATCAAAACTTCTTAGCGGAGACAGTCTAAAGGTTAGCTGAAGTTTTTGGTTTTAATGTATTATTATTTTTAATGATCTTAAAAAGTTTTCCGATTTCCTGAAATGAAGGCTTTAAGCATTTCGACATAAAATCTTTGACTTCTATCATTAGACTCATTTTTATAAATGATCTCCCAACATTACTAATAGTATCTTCCCACATTAGTGATGAAATCCTCTCACTGTACAGGAGGTTTCTCCCCACAGCACTGAGGGTATTCCTCCACATCACTGAATACCCTAGAATGAACTAATGGTATTCCCCACAGTATTCATGTCATTCCTTACAGTACTGAGCATCCTTCATGGTACTTCACAGACATTCCCAAGGTGATTATATGCTCGGGTTAAGATCGCGTTCATTTTGTCGTCGTGTCATTACTATTTTTAACCATTTATTATTTTACCTTTTTTTTGTTTCATAAAAATCATAATCCGTGCTCTTTTCAGATTGCAGACATCAAAAGGCATTCATTGCTTGTAACCGTTGGCCAAATGAAAACAGAGTTTCAGAAGATCAACACGAGGTAATTCATCCTAAAACATATGTGAACCAAACTGGATTGAGGAATTTTACTCAGAATTGCCCTAACATGGTTATGCAAACTTGAAATTTGTTGCCTCCAGACAATTATAAGTTCCATTCAAATTATCTTGAGACCTAGACTTATTACAATAAAAGCCATAGGTTTCTGTATTGAATTGAATTGCAGGACGACACTGCTACAGTGTACTAGTTGCAGCGTCTAGCAATGCAATTCAATTGCAAAACTTACGACTCATTGTTATAAGTTTGACCCTAGGGTCTTCAGAATATATTTTATTAAGCATCAATCTCTTGATTTACAGTGCTTACCACAGCTAGCCCTGATTAATGTATTGTTGAATTTTAGGGTTCAGTGCAGCATAGCTGGTGCGTTAGTCGCTCTGAGAAGGCTGCCGAAAAAGTTGAATCCAGTCATTAAACCCATCATGGATGGTATCAAGAAAGAAGAGAATTCTATCATGCAGGTTTGATGTTGAAAATGAATTATTTCTGTTTGTTATTCAACCTTTTGGCTCATTGTGATCAACCACTTGATAATAATGTTGATAATAATAATCAAATCAAGCGCCTTATCTCCAATGAGTGGATTTCACTTTCGTTAAGTTTTTAGAGAGAGGGTGTAGGATATCACATAAGAGAGGGGAGGGTCTAGGTTATCATATAGCAGAGGGAATCGTATCAGAAAGGAGGTCTCGGTTATTGTATAAGAGAGGGGATTGTATTAGAGAGAGAACTTTTTAGAGGAGGAATATTTTAGGAAGTGGGGCTTATTCAAACTTTCTACTTGAAATGGGGGCTCAAAAGGGAAAGGGGGGCTTAATACAGCTTTTCCTATTTCGTTGTTTTTTTGTAGGAAATGGCAGCAACTTCAGTGGCGAAATTGCTTACTCTCTGCACGAAGAGATCTCCTTGCCCCAACGCAAGAATCATTAAAAATATCTGCTCCTTTGTCTGCTGTGACCCTTCAAAAACGCCAGCTATTGATTTCTCTGCTGCTGAAAAGACTGGTCGTCAGAAAGATGTCGAGAGTAATGACGATGTGCCTTCGTGTAACAAGATGTTGGGGATTTTAACATTGTTTCGAAAACAAAAGGTAACTGTTAACCTTATCTCAATACATCAAATGCGAGTGAGTGATTTTCTGTTTGATGTGCCTTGACCTTGTTTTCAGCAGAGATAGGTTGGAAACGTATTACATCACTATATTAGTAGTATGACCTCCTTTTAAGTGTAATGCTCTCCACTGTGATTGAGTGGATGGTTTTTTTACCTTTTTAACCATAGTTTATCGAAATAGATGGTTTAGAAACCTTTTGTTGTATCTTTTTGTGCAAGTTTTCAAGATTGAGAATGCAAAGTTTTTTGTTTTGCTATTGTTTCAGCCAACAAGGTCATGGCTGAGTGAATAGATCAAAACGCTTCTTTTGGTTCCCTATCCAGAAATATTCGTTATTTAGAAAGTTTTATAATATTCAGCATCAAATTTATGTAAGTAATATTTACATGTCTAATTTTAACAGTAAAGAGAGAGGATAAGAGATTTGTTTTGCACGTTCAAGTACTGTTCAACATCAGCTGTGAAACAAAATGCACAACAATAGGTTTCTTAACCATCTATTTCGATAAACTTGTTCTGACGAGGCCTGGCCTTTTTTCAGCAGGGTCACGATTGTATAAAAGCTGTTAAATGTCCTAATGTCTTTATTGCATCCATTCATGTTTACAGAAATGTAAAACTGTTGGTTTAGAATCACGCCGTCGAAAATCCCTTTCACCAATTAGCCTATTAGTTTTATTTATATTAGTCTTGATTTGAACTTCAACCTTCGAGTTGTCCAGCTATGATTTGGTAGTTGGAAGATTTTCAGAGCAGTGATATGAAGCAGTAATTTATTGTAATATTTTTATTGTGCTACCCCCATTCTTTAATGTAATAATGTACCACCCCATTGTTTTAGGAAGCATTGAAATGTGGCACAGTCAAGCGGGGTAGAGGAAGTAGAGCTAATTCTGGTCAGTCTACAGCCTCGCTTGGGATTCCGTCTCTTGGCTCGCCTCTACCTGGGATGGAGGTTTCTAATGAAGCTGATGAGGAGGTAAAAGATGAAAGATCTCATTTTACGTCATAGAACTATGCTCTTTTGGCAAAATGTTGCTACAAAAAAGTTTTACTGCAGTTTCAAAGGATTTAGGCCTTTCCGATTTTACAAGCTCTGTGTTGCTAAACTTTATCTATGTGAAAAATGATATCAGAGAAGGATCTGCAAACCCTGGAAAAGTGTTTTCTTACATTCAGGATTTTTGTCATCGCCTGTCTCCGGTTTACTCTTTACACCTTGTATTTTGTACCCTGTATCTTCTACGAAAAGTTCTTGAAATTTTAGTATAAAGTTTAGTAATTTGAATTTCGTTCCATTCAGGCACAAAAAGCAACTTTACTGCAAACGAGAGGGGGAGAAATGGCCCTATCTATAGCTGCCAAGCATTACGGTGCCTCGTTACAAGACGATCTACCCTCGTTATGGGAAACATGTTATGAATCAATACGAGGCTGTGTGAGTCGTCATCCGTTAGGTAAGTAACTAGGTTCTTGCCTCAAGTGGTCACTGTTTGTACATTCACGTTCAAAATGCATTGGGACACCTAGCAACTCATTGGTGTCTCATTTTTGAAAATCCATTCAGACCCGAATTTCCATTTGTGATTAGCGATCTCGTAATGGGATTCGTAAGCGAGGTTTTGGTGCCAAATTGAAAACACTTGCTCACGACATTGTTTGAAATGAAAACTTAGTAAATTTGAGCGGTTTTCAAAAGTATGAGTGAGAAACTACAGTGTTCAAAATACAAATAAACATTGACACGGAAATTGAAACGTGAAGTTGCAGTGAATTATGGCTGGATAGGCAGTATATAGTATATTCTTTGAAAAAAATGAACCGTTGATGCCACAGCTTGAGGTAATTGATGGCTTGGATTTGTTTCATAATTCAAAAATATAATACTAGTGGAGAATAGCACCTGATTAAATGTTTTGTTTATGTTTGATTATATTTTCAGAATACCAAGATTTTGTTTGGTTTTTGCAGATCCAATGAAGCTTTCTGATGATGCACAACATGCCCAGGCCTTGATTTCATCTTTACAAGTTTTAGAGCTCATTGCCACCTCACTTCACTCAACATTGCAAGAAAAAGTAAGATAGGCCACTTTATAGACTTCTATTTTCGTTCATTGACAAAGGGAGATGTTATCTTGAATCTATATACTTGAAAGGCAGAAGCTTAGTTTGGCACGGTTTTGGTTCGACTCTTTTAAAACCAAGGTGCTCTGAGTCAACCAAAGAAGAAAATATTGTTTTAAGATTCAGCAAGACATGACAAGACTTATAAAATGGTCCCTAAACAGTGGAATCTGTACTTGATAAGGAGACACCTTCGTCTGACAAACCAACAGGTCTAGTTGTCGTGTGTTGTGTATATTGAGCACTATAGTCAGGCTATCCTTATATTTTTCACATTTTTCTTTGCAGCTCACCGAACTCTTAGATCCCTTATTACAAGCATTACAATACCCATTCACCTCATTACGTCACATGATATCAAGGACATTCGGGGTCCTCAGTACTGTTATTACCACGGAAACAATGCATTTCCTATGGGAGAAGATCCTGCCTCTACTTGGCACAAGTGATAACCTCGTTTGCAGACAGGGTGCTGTCGAAGCACTTTCACGTATCTTTTTCAGGTTATGATTGTTATTACTAATTGTTGTGAGAGTGTCAGTCTTTTATTGTTATCAGTCTGTCTGATGAGCAAGCACGAAACTGACAGTAGCAAAGAAAAGATTCTTCCATTGAATGTAACCACTTGGTGAACGCCTATGCATTACTGTAGAGGATGTGCAGCTTTACTTTGGAGGATACCATCAGTCTATGCATTAATGTGGAGAAAGCTCAGTTGTACTTTGGTGGATTATATCAGTCTTGTGAAGGGATACCCCTCAGTACTTTGTAAATCATTGTGTGCTTCGTAACTGATTACTTCCTAGGATTTTATAATTATAAGTGGCATCGACATTTCAAATACAGGGAAATCTTACCTGGACCAAGGGCCTGAGCATCTCTAGAACATGGCTGTTACAGAGAGGGTAGGCCTGAAACGGATTGGTTGTTCTTCAGCTGTTCTTCATACTCTTGAGGTTCCCAGAATGATCATTCAGAGATAACTTCCTCTCGTCACTCCACTGTTTTGGTTCTTCATTCCTTCATGGATCGTCCATTGCTAACATCTTCATGTACAGAGATCTCTGTGGATCTCTATCTTTTTTGTGCTGTTTCCATATGAGCTTGGGTCATCTTTTCATTTCTTAATTTCTTTTCAAACATTTGGAATTTCTAAATGCTTGATGCATATTAATCCAATTAATACTTGATAAATGCTTAGAAAATCAGTCTTTTGTTGAAGTCAACTAAGGGCCTATTTACACGTCTTGCCAGGGTATTTCCGCTAGCAAGGATAACTCATCTAGCTGGGAAGTTTTTTTTCTGAGACAGGATGAAATCATCTCGGTAAGGGGAGACAGGGTGAAACTCCAATGTAAACACAAAATGAAAATTGTATTGGGTTCTGCAAGCAGGCAGAGTATCCAGACAAGTGGAGATCCCAGCAAAGCAAGATCATGTAAATATGCCCTCATTGCACTTGTTGAGCTTATTGCATCATAAAAATCTATGTTGATACGTTTGAATTATCAAGCTCGTCTTTTGTCATCAACATTGACATCAACTTATAAGTTTTTTATTGACTTAATACGAAAGGTTTTATTGGAAGTGAAACATTATTCATTTTTGCTGAAAACGGTAGAATTTCATCTTAAAGTCAATTGAAAGATTTATCATGTTCATTGAAGTATTGTCCATCTGCATAAAATCTTAGGCATGAAATGAAGTACATTTTCATTGCACTTTTTCTGTTAATACAAATATCTTTTGATTTCAACAAACTAAATAGAACCTACGCAATCAATTTAGTTATGAGCTGAATTGCACATTACCTCAACAAGCAGACTTGCAAACCTATATACCGAACCACGGTGGACACTTACAGGGGGGTAGTATATGATCTCACAAGATGTTTGATAAGCTTACTAGGGGTGGTATATTATGCTCAAATGTGTTGGATACGTTTATAAGGAGATGGTACATTATTCCTCAGACTGTGGATGTTACCTACGGTGGAAACTTTGTGCAAGAAGATATAACATCCCCTTTGTGAGTAATCCACCGTATGAAAACATGATATGCCACCCCGTATTAGCATACAAACCCCTTTGAAACAAATGACACATCACCCTTTTGTAAGCGTATCCACCATGGTAAGATGAAATACCAACCCTTGTCAGAATATCCACTGCAATAAGATGATATATCAAGCATGCGTAAAATGATAAACCACCCCTTGTAACTGTATCCACTGCAATAAGATGATAAACTCTGTTGTATGTTTTAAATGGTATACAACCCCTTTATAAGTGTATCAACTTTACTCTGCGTATACTGTAAAGTTTCCAAATAAGCACCTTGGTCCTTGTTGAATATTTGTGTTTAGAAGGGGGGTGCTTGTTCAACATGGTTTTCTCCAGTCCAAAATCAAAAAAACTTTCTCCAAATAATATAGCACTTCGTCTCTCAACCATTATCGTGCATGATAAACCCATTCAGACCGGCTTTCTTCAACAATTGACATAGAAAGTAAACTGCTTATACGAGGGCCTTATTCGATGCTTTACAGTATGTTTGCTAGCCTATATAACTACAGCTGAGATTTCAACAAAAATAACTCAAATTTTCAAAACAAACATCACATTTTCGATTCCAACCTTCTTACAACATTTAAATTATATGTTCTGAACATGAACATAAACTAAAGTAACTGTATATTTAGTGTTAATTCACTGTCGTTCCTTGTTTCTCATCCACATCCTGTTAACGACTTTTCTGAATTTTCTTGGCTGTTTCCCTTTCACAACTGTTGCAGTTGACAACACTTCCTTGGCTTTATTCTCTACATTTGCTATCTTTACTAGTATTTTCTCGATTTGGGTATCTCTCTTTTCTGAAACTTCCGAATTCTTTCTCATGATTGCCTCGATTTTCTTAACTTCATCCCTTTGACTAGCAAGACTTTGCACCATGTTGGTATTGATGTCTTGAGCCTGGTCGAAGCTTGTCTTCAACTGAATACATTCTTCTTCGAGGAACTTGTAACTGACTTCCAGCTCTTTAATTAGAACATCCTTCTGATCTATTGCATCTCTGAAGAGGTCATTCTCGATGGTTAAATGGCTCACTTCTTTTACCAGACTTCCCGTATGTGAATTTGACTTTTCCAGCTCACATTTGTAACTTTCAACTTCGAATTTCAAGGCAGATAATTGAAGTTCCAAGTGCTTTTGGACAATTGCAGATTCTTCTACAATATTACCCAATTTTTCTTCATTTTTCACCTTCAACTCAGCAATTTCGTTGTGCAGTTGGTCAATTGTTTCCTGCATTTTCGTATTTTCTTTCATCAAATCTCGTTTACCTGAGCGGAGTCCTTTGACTTTGTGGGATTCTTTCTCCATCAGTTCATCGATGATTTCTTTCTGCTCTTTCAGCATTGAAAGCATTTCCTCTCTTTCGCCTTGAAGCATTTGAATCTGAAATTAACGTTACTGTCATTAAACTCATGAATGATATCATCCGTTTTCGACAAATATTTTGTTTGATTTTATAAGTCGGATGAGAATTAGGTATCAAAGATAGCACAATAGCCTAGCAAAGTAACTTCAAGTTGTATCCAAGTCCAGGCTTATTCAATTGAGGCATTAATTCGTGTTTTGGATTCAATCCTTTTTCAGAGCCATGTTTATAATTGCATAAATTCATAAGGGATGCCTTTGGTGCTTAAAACCTGGAATCGAGACATAGTGATGTAATATGAGATTTGCAGTTGCCTGCTCTGGTCATAAGAGGTAATGGTCTTTAAGCTAAAAAATAGCCAGTGTTTTAAAGAATAAGAAAAGTCAGTTTCATTAAAGTAGATTGGGTTTATTTACCTGTTTGATGAAACTTTTGTCTGAGACGACCTTTTTGTCTTGGCTCTCTTTCAATTTTCTGCAAAAAAGAAAGTTTAAAGGTTAGATTTATGGTGAAGGAAAACGTATGTTGATGATGGAAAAGTTTAATAGTAACTTTAAAAACACAACAAGTATGATTGGTAAAATAAAATAAACTTGTAGATTGTTATTAAACTAGTTTAAAGTTCTAATACTTTCTTTTACTTACTTCATAAGTAGTTGTTTAACTTCTTCTGTGGAAGCAAGTTTAGCTTGTGTTGTTGCCAACTGGCTTCTCAGGCTTTCCAGTTCGGTATCTTTATCTTGCACCGGCGAATGAGTGCGTTCGTTACCAACGAGGGTAGTCATCTTGGCTTTTTGTGTTCTAAGTATCAGACGAACGATAACGAATTTAACGATGTGCTATATAACGAATATATAGCTATAGGTTGTCCAACGAATGTGTAGTAATACGCTCCAACGAGTGTATAACGATGCTCTATACAACGAGTGTATAACGATGCTCTATACAACGAGTGTATAACGACTGAATATATTGCGAATATATTGCGAACGAATATGATCAAATAATCGACGATATTCTGAAAACTTTTGTCTCTTCTTATTAGATTGCCTGATTTATCTTTCTTGCGTTGGATTTTGATTGCGACGTCATTTAATTGGGAAATGATTAATGTGACGTCAAATTTTGAATCGTATTCCTTGGTTTGATTGGTTATTGGAATGAAGGCCGTTGATTGGATCAAGTTCTCAGCCAATCAGTTGGCACCAGTTGATAACTCATCGATTCAATTCAATTCAATTTTATTCATAGTATACAACTTTGATACAAGGTTACAAAATGTTGTTTACTAAATGACCCTAGAAAAGCAACGCTTATAATGCTTAGGCCGTCAAATCAAAAATAAAAGAAATTGAATATAACTATCGCAAGAATGTAGAAGTACAAATGTTAAAAAGTACGTAAAATTCTATAAATTAGTAACATGATAAAACAGTTCAGCTATTTTCAATATCAACTTATGAAATAGGCTGCAATGAAGTGTTGCTGTTGAATATTTTCTTGTTTGATATTGATTTTAGTGGTGTCTTTAGATTGTTCCATAAGCGAGCCCCTGAATTTTGAACGGTATAATCACTCCATCTCATACTAGATCCCTTTATGCTATAGTTAGGTTTTTGTTTGGTTTCATATTTGGTTTTTCATTAGTCCACAGTACTTATCATGCCCCTCCACAGTACTGATGGTATCCCCCACAGTCCTGAACATCCTTCACAGTACTAATTGTATTCCTCCACAGTACTGAACATCCCGCACAGTAATAAACATCTTACACACTACTGATGGTATCCCCCACAAATCCTTCACAGTTATGGACATCTTTCACAGTACTGAACATCTTTCACAGTACTGAACATCTTCCACAGTACTGGACATCTTTCACAGTACTGAACATCTTCCACAGTACTAGACATCTTTCACAGTACTGAACATCTTCCACAGTACTGAACATCTTCCACAGTACTGAACATTCTTCACAGTACTGAACATTCTTCACAGTACTGAACATCTTTCACAGTACTGAATATTCTTCACAGTACTGGACATCTTACACAGTACTGAACATCTTCCACAGTACTGAACATCTTCCACAGTACTGAACATCTTCCACAGTACTGGACATCTTTCACAGTAATGGACATCTTTCACAGTACTGAACATCTTTCACAGTACTGAACATCTTCCACAGTACAGGACATCTTTCACAGTACTGAACATTCTTCACAGTACTGAACATTCTTCACAGTACTGGACATCTTTCACAGTGCTAAACATCCTTCACAGTACTGAACATCTTCCACAGTACTGGACATCTTTCACAGTACTGAACATTCTTCACAGTACTGAACATCTTCCACAGTACTGAACATCTTACACATTACTGAACATTCTTCACAGTACTGGACATCTTTCACAGTACTGAACATCTTACACAGTACTGGACATCTTTCACAGTACTGAACATCTTACACAGTACTGAACATTCTTCACAGTACTGAACATCTTCCACAGTACTGGACATCTTCCACAGTACTGGACATCTTTCACAGTACTGAACATTCTTCACAGTACTGAACATTCTTCACAGTACTGGACATCTTTCACAGTACTGAACATCTTCCACAGTACTGGACATCTTTCACAGTACTGAAAATTCTTCACAGTACTGAACATTCTTCACAGTACTGGACATCTTTCACAGTACTAAACATCCTTCACAGTACTAAACATCCTTCACAGTACTGAACATCTTTCACAGTACTGGACATCTTTCACAGTACTGGACATCTTTCATAGTACTGGACATCTTTCACAGTACTGGACATCTTTCACAGTACTGGACATCTTTCACAGTACTAAACATCCTTCACAGTTCTGACAATCTTCCACAGTACTGATGGTATCCTTCACAGTACTAAATATCCTTCACATTAATAATCATCTTCCACAGTACTGATGGTATCCCCTACAGTACTGCCCATATGTTAAGCAGTGTGGTAAATACTACTATTTATAATATAAGTGCAATAATTTTGTTAGAGTTTCTTAACCCTGATCAGATATAATAGAAAATCTTGGCATTCACATTCTGCCGTACATCGTCTTACTCATTGTTCCACTACTGGGAAGGATGAGTGACCAGGCCGAAGACGTCAGGCTTATTGCAACTAATTGTTTTGCCACCCTAGTTCGATTCATGCCATTAGAGGTGAGTTTCTGTTTTGCTTTTAATACGTGAAATATCGACTCCTGCTTAAATTATAGTTTCAGCACGTACATATCCTTCAAACGGTTTTGGATTGCTTATAGAGTAGTAATAATAGTAATGATGATGAAAAATAAAAGCACTTATATTGTGCCATATATCCACGGGGCTCATAGGCGCATTACGATTAAAAACAGTGAGACTAATTAAAAATATGATTCAAAATACAAAAGTTTTCAATGTCTCATTAAAGATCTAAATGGTAGCGTCCATTCAATAAAAATACTGCTCAAATAAATGGGTTTTCAAACAATATTTAAAAGTGTTACAAGCTCTACCAGCAATAAATAGAGTAGTAAACATTATCATAGCGTAGTAATGCCTTATTCAAAACTGTTTAGTATACCTGAGATGAATCATGATTTTGATAACCAATCGAGATGATCCTGTTTCTTTCCAAATTTACTCCCCAACACTATTCAGTGATAAAAATTATTTGTTGCGTGTGGTAATGATGATAAGACGAATTAAAAAACAAATTGTATTTATCATACCATATGTGATACATATGATTAAAGTTTCCACTAACTTTTAGGCGTATAACAGTCTTTGGATGGTACAAAACTTCAAGATAGCCAGAAATACTGAAGAAAATAGCGAAACGAACAAAAAGATTAATCAAGCTTTTTGTCAGACACTCAATAGAGTAATACGTCAGAAAGAGAACAAAACAGAAACATAACTGATTTATATACCCAGATGTGGATCGAAATAGGCCAATCAGAAAAGAGGTGAATGATTGGTATGGTGTAGGAAAACCAATCAGTTGAGTGTCAGACGGAAAGCTTAAGTAATCTATGTGTTCGTTTATGTTATGTTATGTTTTGCGCTGGATATTTTGTGTCAACATGCTAATAATCACGAAGATTATGATGATGATTATTCTTATTACTATTTCTTATTTCTAACTTATTTTTTCGTAGGCTGGTACAGCTGACCCTCCGGGCATGTCTGCTGCCTTGATAGAACAAAAACAAAGAGAGCGAAAATTTCTGGATCAACTTCTCAATAATTCAAAACTCGATATTTACAAAATTCCGATTCCAATCAAAGCAGAGTTGCGAAAATACCAACAGGTATGACTTATACAGGGGTTTTTGGGGGGCATTGTTCCTAAATTTTTTTGTAGGACGTCGTGTTGAAGCTCAAAAATTGATACCCAATATTAGGGGTCAAAGAACTGTAGCCCTCCCTGGAATTTTGAAACCCTCTAAGAGTTAAGCAACCTGGCTTTATTCTTTATGGTTTTTAAGAGAAATATTGATATCTGCCAGTTCAAGAGATATTTATATAATATTTTTCCAGAGTTCTCTTTAAAATTACTTGTCCGTTGGAGAACTCTCAAAAATGTTTTAAGCCTTTTTTTTCTGAGAATAGTTTTCGTACAACCATCCATTCTTACACCCTAATAACCAATGCTCGATTTAGAACTAGATTTCAAACATCGAAAAAAGTCGAGAACGGGAAAAAATACAATCAGCGATATTAGGGCACCGACTTCCTACTTAGCAAAGTTCTATTCTTAATCCCTTTAACATCAAATACATAGAAGGTATCTTCAAAATATTAGAATATGTACAATATATATCGATCCTTTTTATAAACTCTGTGTGTGTTCAGTGCTTTTCTTTTAGTGCGTGCGATCACATCCAAACACGCAGGCACACACGCAAGCTAGATTGCATGTATTTTTCATCACACGCAAAGGACTGTCTGTGTGTATTTTGACTTGTTTACTTGTCTCAACTCTCTAGTTCTTATTTTTGTTTGGGATTGATATTTCAATTATTGAATCATCCTTGTCTACTGAATACTGCTTGTCAGTTATTTGTTCTCTGCCATCAAGTATTACCCTACAAGTCATTTTGGATGCATTTATGAATCAAATAATGATACAGCTTTAATGTTTTGTTATTCTTTTTTCATAGGATGGTGTGAACTGGTTGGCATTTTTAAATAAGTATAAGCTTCATGGAATCTTGTGTGATGGTATCCTTTTCTATTGTTCTCAAACCTTATTAACTTACCTTATTAACTATAACCCTGATTATAACCTGAACTTATTAACAGCAACGTGTTTCCTACTACGCATATTAGGAGGTCTATTGAAATCAACCTCATAAAGGGGGGCTTTAGGGAGGGAGGGAGGTCCTAGTTTTAGTTTGCTTGTATTGAACCTTTGTTGATTGTTGATAGGCAAATACACTTACTATCTTCGTAAGGTATTGGTTTATCTGCAAAGCACAAAGGGCCCACTGAATAGGGAAACTAATCAAAGCAGTACATTGATAGTTGATAGGAAAATCAACTTACTATCTTTGTAAGGTATTGGTTTATGTGCGAAGCACAAAGGGATAACTGAATTGGTAGACTAATCGAGCAGTACATTGATAGTTGATAGGCAAATACACTTGCTATCTTCCTAAGGTATTGGTTTATGTGCAAGGCACAAAGGGCCCACTGAAAAGGTAAACTAATCAAAGCAGTACATTGATAGTTGATAGGAAAATCAACTTACTATCTTTGTAAGGTATTGGTTTATGTGCGAAGCACAAAGGGATAACTGAATTGGTAGACTAATCGAGCAGTACATTGATAGTTGATAGGCAAATACACTTGCTATCTTCCTAAGGTATTGGTTTATGTGCAAGGCACAAAGGGCCCACTGAAAAGGTAAACTAATCAAAGCAGTACATTGATAGTTGATAGGCAAATCAACTTACTATCTTTGTAAGGTATTGATTTATGTGCGAAGCACAAAGGGATAACTGAATTGGTAGACTAATCGAGCAGTACATTGATAGTTGATAGGCAAATACACTTGCTATCTTCCTAAGGTATTGGTTTATGTGCAAGGCACAAAGGGCCCACTGAATAGGTAAAAGAATCGAGCAATGCGACCCTGGATCTTCCTCTCGATGTGACCACACCTCGTGATTTCTTTTGCCTTTTTGCTGGGAATAACAGAGAGCTGGCAAATTTTCCCCTTACAATGTATGATCAAGGGTCAAGTGATCTAAGCCCCTTGAAGTCCCACACCATGAAGCCTCTCAGAAGATTGTATTGATTTTGATTTTAGTTTGGACTGATGATTACATGAAACTCAGAGTCGCAACGAATATATGTTTTGTTGAGTCTACCACGTAGTTTGTTATTGAACTATGTAGCTGAATTTCATTATTTTTTTAGCAAATCCAAAAATATTTTTTAGATATATTTCAATAGTTATCGAAATCAAATCCTTTACAGTAGCTCAGACATGGGACTGGGGAAAACTTTGCAATCAATATGTATCATAGCTGGAGATCATCTTAATCGGACTGAGGCTTATCGTGTGAGTATTCTCCTGAAAATATCACGAAAGATGAGGTTTGATGATTCAGAAATTTCACCTATTTTTACATCGTTCTTGTTAATGGAAACAAGATAAATGACCAAAGAAAACATTATTTTGGTGAGCTCTTAACCAGAATTTTTATTAATGGTTAATCTGATGAAGGTCTGATTAGGTTATTGAAATAAAATTATTAATAAAAATTCTAGTTATCAGCAGGAAATGAGAATTTATTTATTGGCTCCCAAAGACTTAAACAATTTATTGCCTCCAAAAGACTTGAAGCAGAGGAGCAAAATCAAGTCACAAGCTATCTTTAAACAGTTTTCAGACAGCCGCCCATTTAGATTCCACCTGATTAAATTATATTTCACTTGCTTTTTGTGATAAGTTTTAAAACTGATATTTTCTTTACAATTGTACATATCAGACAAGCTGGACCGAAATGAAATTAATATTTCTAAATATTGATAGAATGAATAATAACTCAAGCTTGACTCGAACCCAGAACCACCTACTAGATCTACTCAAATATCGATAGGCTATCATTTTTAGACTTTAAATTATTAATATTTGATCACGATTTACTTTCTAATCAGCTATTTACCTTTTACTTCAGGAAACTGGTGACGAGGGTTGTAAGCCGTTACCTTCGCTGGTCGTTTGCCCTCCTACACTAACCGGACATTGGTGTTATGAGGTGGAGAAGTTCTGCGAAGTCGAGCATCTAAACCCTCTGCATTATACTGGAGCTCCTTATGAACGACAACGGTAAGATTATTTAATTTATTGTAAGTGGTTAGTAGGTGAGGGAGGTTACACGCATTTTTTATAAACAATTTCAGCCCAAGCTCAGTATTCAAAATTGCTTAGCTACAGGGCAAATTTGAGTACTCAAAATTGCTTAGCAATTGCGTAGCTTTTTATACTTGAAGATTTCTTTCTTAGAATACTATCTCACAAGTTTTTGTCTAACAAATGTAAATGTTATCTTGCATACAAAAGTGTGCAGAAGTAATATCCACTTTAACCTACTTCTCTATAGTTGCTGCACGATTTTCATTGCCAATTGGATCAGAACTAGAATTTTCAAATTGGTTAGCATTCCTCTATCCAGTACTGGAATTGCTGAACTTTTTGTCTTGTTTAGTACTGATGTGCTTTTAAAGCAGTTACTTATAAAAAATGCGTGTATGTTAGATGTTAATTATGTGTTACTAATGAATCTTCTTCAAAACAAAACTTACACTACCCACGCAAAAATTGGAAACCTTTTGAATTTTAGGCCTAGCTGAAAATTCTTTTACATCAAAACACAATTTGATTTTGCCCCTCTCTTTTTCACTTCTTCATACACTTGAGCGTGATCAAATTATCAAATTATTGCGAAATTCACTTGGAAAACGAAACTGCAACTTTTATTTAAATTGAAATAGCGAAAAGAAAGTTTTTTATCATAATTTGCAGGGTGATAAAGATACAAGGAAATATTCTGGAAGGGCAGAGTAGCTTGCAAAACATTATCACCGATAAGAGATATCTTGAGTGAAAATGGCAAAAAAGTATTTTTAAGTCGACTCAATAACCAATAAAATAATTAAGAATTACCATCTTTCTGATTCTATTTCATTTCGCAAAGCGGCATAACGACAAATAACTTCTTCGTTTTTATCAAGGTTTTTGGGGGTAAATTCTTGACTAAAATTTCGAATGTATTTTCGCTTTGGTAGTCACCAGATAAAACACAAAATTTGTGAATCAACCGGAAAAGTTTTCAAACAATGATAGTAATTTTTGGATGAATTGATGACTTTGCTACAATCAGTCTAAATTTCAACCTGATTCGACCATTGGTGGCGTGATAATTCACTGTCATATCTCTGTCATGATTTTTGATTGGTAACTGGTCGGCCATCTTAGCCTCCCTTCCGTTTCCAAATTTTTGTGAAGGTAGTGTAATAGCAACAACATTCCTTTCACTTACTTTAACTTTTAATTCACCGAATACTCTGATTATCCTTGGGACCATCTGTGCCTTTGGTTTACCATGTTCAGTAGCGTGGAGGAAGTTCAGTATTTTGAGATATGAACATTACTGTGGGGGATACTATCATAATGTAGAGGGTATGCAGTGCTGCTAAGATATACCATCAGTATATCGGATGATGTTCAGTATTGTAGGGGGATACCATCAGAACTGTGGAGGGATGCCATCAGTACTGTGGAGGGATACCATCAGTACTGTGGAGGATATTCAGTACTGTGGAGGCAAACCACAAGCACAATGGAGATAATACCCAAAGTGTTTATCATTTCCCTCCACAGAACTGTACATCCTCCAAATTACTGATGCTACCCCCCACAGTATTGATGATATCCCAACGCAATACTGAATATCCTCCAAAGTACTGAACATCCTTCACAGCACTGAACATCCTCCACAGTAATGAATATCCTCCACAGTACTGAATATACTCCACAGTACTGAATATCCTCCACAGTAATGAATATCCTCCACAGTAATGAACATCCTCCTCAGTACTAAACATCCCCTACACTACTGAACATCCTCCACAGTACTGAACATCCTCCTCCACAGTAATAAACATCCTCCTCAGTACTAAACATCCTCCACACTACTGAACATCCTCCACAGTACTGAAAATCCTCCACAGTACTGAACATCAATCCTCCACAGTAATGAAGATCATCCACAGTAATGAACATCCTCCACAGTACTGAACATCCTCCACAGTACTGAACATCCTCCACAGCTTTGAATATCCTCTTCAGCACTGAACATCCTCTACAGTACTAAACATCCTCCACAGTACTGAACAACCTCCACAGTACTGAACATCCTCCACAGTGCTAAACATCTTTCACAGTACTGAACATCCTCCACAGTAATGAATATCCTCCACAGTACTGAACATCCTCTACAGAACTGAACATCCTCTACAGTAATAAACATCCTCCACAGTACTGAACATCCTTCACATTACTGAACATCCTCCACTGTACTGAACATCCTCAACAGTACTGACCATCCTCCACAGTACTGAACATCCTCCACCGCACTAAACATCCTTCTCAGTACTGCATAGACGTCCCCCAGGGTGATGATTAGGATTTGACGATATATTCTTAATGACTGGTTTATTGCAGGTTGCAAAGTCGATTAAAGGAGCACAATCTTGTAGTTGCTTCGTATGACATCGTAAGAAATGATCATAATTTTTTCTTGTAAGTATTTACTTTATTTGCTGCTCTGCCATGCTTATGATGATGCTAGACGTGATCTTGTCAACAGTGTGAACGTGATATTGCAAACCCATGGCCTTATCAATCTTACGAACGAAAATCTACTCCAAATCATCCTGTACGGCCATGAAAAGTTATCTTTATTTGAAAATACAGAGATCCCCCAGGCAAGATTAAATCACATCCAGGTCTCTTAAGGGTTTATTAAGTTTCTAATCTTTTTTGTTTCAAACTTTACCCTTTACTTTGGTTTTTTTTCGGTTCAATGTTTATTATTTACAATTGTTATAATTTTTTTGATTGCTTTTTGTTATTTGTGTGATGTTTAGTTTAAACTTTAATTTTAACTTAAATTTGAAACGTGTACTTCATGTTATGGCTGCGAGGTTGCCATGTACTTCCATGCTTCTCATGGCATCGTCTTGTAAAATTTTGTTTGTTATTGTAAAATTTAATTGGAATAAGAAAAAAGAAACAACTTTTTTGTAATCGATCCTTTCTGTTTCATCGATGATGACATTTGTTTGCTTGCAACTGATTAATAGCAGCCACTTTCAAATTGCGAATCTCTAACCACCATTTATCATTGTCAGAGTTCCAAATATAGAGTGTTTAGGATTTTATGAAAAAATAAAACATGAGATTATTGATGGTCATGTCTGTTTTTTGTATTTTCTTATTTTTTCATCCTCCTGTTTTTTCTTTCAGAAACGTTCATTGGAATTATTGTGTTTTGGATGAGGGACATATCATAAAAAATAGCAAAACTAAGGTGAGTTATTGATTCTAGTTTTCAATGATTCTTAAGGCATAATACAGGGAAATATCCGCTTAGGGTTGAGGGGGAAATGTAAGAATATCTTTAGATCGCTTGTGAAACTGGCCCCATCATCTTGTGATTTTCATCGAAATTTCTATCTTGATTTTATCCCTTCATAATAGGATATCAGGAATTTTCTTAGGTACCACATGGTTAAGCAGTTAGGTCCCACTCTTAGTTTTACTAGTACTACTCTGACGAGTTTCAGACCCAAAGCTCTAAGTATTTATTATATTTCACCTTGTTTTCGATTTTACACACCATCCTCAAGTTCTGTACAGATGAGAGACTATTCCACTATTTCTAGAGCATACGTTCTAATGTCTTGTTTATGTTTTTGTTGGCCAGCTATCTATTTACTTGATAGGCTTCGAATTACGTAATGCTTGCTATGGAGGTAACGTTCATGTAAGGGTGGTCCTTACTTACATCAATAAATACGTCAATAAATGTGAAAAATTATGAAACCTCACATTTTCTTTCAGCTTGCCAAAGTAATTAGACAGCTGAAGGCGAATCATAGAGTTATTTTGTCTGGAACGCCGATTCAAAACAACGTACTTGAATTATGGTCACTGTTTGATTTCTTGATGCCTGGCTTTCTTGGCACGGAAAAGCAGTTTATTGCCAAGTTTGGTAAACCGATATTGCAGAGTAGAGATGCCAAATCGTCCTCGAAAGAACAGGAGGCAGGTAGGAGAATTCTCTCAAAAAAATCAGTATTCGTCAGATTAAAGATCTTACTCAGTGATTTTACAATTTTGTGGTCAAACGTTGCTGTAGATCAGAATAATACTACCTTAAAGTATTTGTTCATCTTACTTATGGACTTCGCTTTTGGAAATGTTGCGTGTTAAAGGCACAGAATAATTTATTTATCTCAACCTCCTTCTGATGGTCAATTCAGACATGAGAGACTTCTATTTTAGATAGATTCAATAATTTTGAGATTTTAGGCCTTGCCCAACTTGTAACAACACATATTAGTTGGAAGAAATTTCTTGATTTCCTATAGGTCCAAGTGAACGAATCTTTCTAACGTCATTGGCGTATACCTAGTAACTGCCTTGCCAGATTACATTCTATTGTTTATTGCTAAGTATTGTTTTATTTCAACACCAGGGGTTCTTGCGATGGAAGCATTACATCGACAAGTTCTGCCATTCATTCTGAGGAGATTAAAGGAGGATGTCCTACAAGATTTGCCTCCGAAGATCATTCAAGATTATTACTGTGAACTCAGTCCTCTTCAGGTATGTTGATTTCAATATCATTAACTGATTCAAATTCAAGTTTCATCAATTTGATTTGACTTTCAATACCACGAACTAAGGAAGTTCTTTATCAGATCTCTAGTGGTTGGGGTCACAATTCATCAACTGTATCCCTGCGTGTCGTAAGAGGCGACAAAAAGGGTTAGCATCCAACTATAAAACTGTGCTCCATTACCAAAATCAAGGATTTAAGTCTCTCATGACTTTGTCTGGAGAAAATTTCTTGGACCGGTCAACATCTGCTAGGAGGGAAAACAACCGGAATATGGATTCTGTTTGTGTCTATGTGCTGTTCTTTAACCTGTTCACCAGCCCTGACGAATGCAACGACTCCCAGGGGGGAGGGGGTACTCATATCTATGGATAGGATTTCTCAGATGGAGGTACAAACCATGAACCTAAAAATAAAAGCCCTACATCAAAAATTATTGTATCATATGCTATCAATTATACTGTCTTATTTATAAATAACTCAATGGTGAAATTGTATTAGGAGACCAAAAAATGATTTTACTTTAATGAACCCGAAAAAAATAATTGCGGGATCAATTTACTCAAAAGAAATCTATACTGCAATTCTACCCAAAAAAGTAGCCCAAGCCCCCCTATCATAAAGATGAGTGAGTACCCCCCTGGGCAACGACTAACCATACTAGGGTGGGCCATCACAACTATAACTAGATAAGGTTGAGAAGTAAACTTGGGAAGAAATAGTATTAGCAGCCACGATTTCTCACTATCCCACTTTGCTATAGAGCACACTTCATAACCCAAACAGAACGATGTCCTTCATACCAATCGCACCAATTACCAAACATATAGACTAACCATCGTAGTACTCAAAAAGCCACACCAGACCTGCCTGCAGAATAGTTAGGACTTTCCCTCTACAGCATTGTAACCAGCCCTCACTTGATCCGGGCTGAGAAGAAATTATTTAGGTTTTCATTTTGTTTTAATTCTGACTTATAACCCGATGAGTGTCAGATAAAAAGCATGAGTACCAGTCCTTTCCCTGTATTTACCATTTCCTTACCACTCAAAAGCCCTTTATTTTGCGTTATAATGTAGTTGATATGACATTTTTGGCATTAATCAGTTAAGGAAGATCATTTTGATGATTTGATCCATTATCAAATATTTACTATTTCTAGGTGAAACTATACGAGGATTTCGCCAAGTCGCGTGCAAAGAAAGAGCTGAACTCTTCTGTTGAAAATGTCAGCATTGCGACTGAGGATGGAGTGGGGAAGAAGAAAAACGTCTCGCATATATTTCAAGTAAGTGTCTTAAAAGAAGTAACATTTGTTGTAATTATTGTGGTTGATGATGGCGATATTGTTCTTGTTTTGTTATTTTTGCCAATAGGATAGCAGGGGTGTAGGCTAGAGTTCTGAATGGGGAGGTGCTGACTACTTCCAGCATTCATTTTCGGATCATAAATTTGAAAAATGATGACTACATACAACATGCATAGACTTCCCCCTATTGTGGATAGAAAGTTGTTATTTGGCAAATCATAAGTACTGGGAATTTACAATAGAAGTAAACACAAAGAATACAACATATGTTGTTACTCCAAGTCTCACTGTGACGAGCCATACAAAAATCTTAGCTGATAAGTCTCGGATTTTCAGAATTCGTTTTTTTCTAACCTTGGGATTCTGTCTTTGATAGCAATATCTTTTCGGAATTAAGCAGTTTTTTAGGTTGAGAAAAACATGCCTAAAAGACTGCAAGCAAATTTTTAACGAAGTGAAAGTTGTTTAAATTGATATGACAACATTTATTTTAGGCCCTCCAATACCTTCGGAAGGTTTGCAATCACCCTGCGTTGGTTCTCACTCCAAGCCACCCTGAATACGACAGGATATCTCAGCAGTTACGATCATCGAAATCCTCACTACATGATGTTCAGCATTCTGCCAAACTCGTTGCTTTGAAGTACGTATTCAAATTCTTCACATGATTTCAACCTCCCCCCGGATTTTTAGACCCCGTACAGCCTACCATGTGATATTTTTCCAAAACAAGCGGGTATTGTATTGCCGCTTTGTGGCTCATAGACATACAACAATTATGCCCCTAGGCAACCTAGCCTTTCATTTCAGAGAAAGGTAAAATTGAATTAGTTGTCAACCCCTTGATTTTTGTATGCATAAGTTTTCGTAGATTAATGCATTTGTAAGACGTTTTCTCTACCTGAATTTTCAGAATGGAAATTAGGGTAATAAAAGTTCTCGATGGGCCCTTTAATTGCACCTGAGTACTTAAGCAGTTGCCCCCCTCTTGGTGTGCCTGTTACAGCCAACTATTATCGGATGGAATTGAAATAGGTTTGTATCACTGATCTCTGGATCAAGCTTCTGTTGTTGAAAATTGAAGTCATTGGCAGCCATATTGGAAAGCTCAATTTAATTCACTTTAATGATCAGTTCAATTCAATGCATTGAAATTCACAAATCAACTGGGAGTGTTGTTTGATTTGAGAATGATAGTTTTGTAACTCTTTGCTGTATCAGTCCAAGACTTAATAATCGCACAACTAAAGTTAACGAATAATGAAGTCATTAGATCCTCTTTGTGGCTATATTGAAGAGCTCCAACTCCACACTGTTGCTGCTGGCTTGGGCAAATATTCGACTCTAATTAGATGGACAGGAAGGGGTAAAATGGAAACTGGGATTTTTATTTTTATGAATCAGTAAAATACGATTGAACTTCTTGAAACTGAGATTTGGGAATAAAAAGTTATTTAGGATTATTAAAGAAGTAAATATATTTTGAATTTCTCTTTTTTCTTCATTGGGATTGGGATTTTTTATCATTTCAGTGCTGGAAATTGGGATTAGTACTCCCTCCCTTTCAGGACCCTTTGAAAATAACAGAATGCTCGATCTTGTTTTTATCCTGAGTTACAGTGGTTGGGACTTATGCAATGTTTCATGAATCTTGGTTTGAAATTTCTGTTCACTTTTCATAGGCAGCTTCTGTTGGATTGTGGGATTGGAGCAACCAGTGACGACAACCAATCAAACATCATGACCGATCCGGTGGTTTCTCAACATCGTGCACTCATCTTCTGCCAGTTGAAGAGCATGCTTGACATCGTGGAAAATGATCTTTTGAAGTGAGTCTCCTTCATAATTGTTAAGTGCATATTTACCCCCTCTTTAATGCTCTCTGCACTGACTAAATTCCCACAGAAATCATCAATCACTTGATTCAACAGCACTCAATGGTATCTGTGTACCAGGACTAATTATGCTAATTATTTTAACCTCGTTTCTGTACATGTCAACTTGAGAAGAGGCAGGATTTTGAAAATCAATCGAAACCATTTGAGTGAATGATAATGGATCGAGAGTAGTATTCGAAAGCATGAACTCTAATCTGCACTTTAACCAACCTACCAGCTGAGTACCAGGGCAACTGATTTAATCGAACCACCCAAACCTAGCAGTGGTCTAGAGGTAGAGTGCTCGCCACTGTGTGGGAAGGTCGTGGGTTCAAACTCTGGCCGAGTCATACCAAAGAATTTAAAAATGATACTCAATGCCTCTCTGCATAGCTTAGCACTCAACATAAAGAGATGGATTGAGGGCATTTGGCTCTCGGGCCAGGGACAGGAGTCGCGCCCACCCCTATCTGAAAAGATAGCAGGGAAGGAAAGACGAGCCTTCGGGTCGACTCGAACTGCGGTCAAAACCCCATAAGCCATATCAATCTTGGGAACTACGCCACTACTCACTAAATGTAAAGACGAACATATCTGGGTTCTTGAATAACAGAGAATCTGTTTAAGGGCGTCGAATGTCTCATTCTTGGAGGACCGAATCCTCTTCGCAACCCTTAGAGTCGGGGTTACGATGGTTTTATACATATTAATTTTATGTTATTTCGCCTTGTTTCTTAATAATGTTATCCAAACATTATCAATAAGTCTTGATAATGTTAGAACTGTCCTTTCGTTGCTATTTTCTAGTCCTCTTATGTATCTCTTTGTGTTTACTTTGTTTTTTGGTCAATATTGTTATGTTCTCTGTTTATTGACGGGAAGGCATGCTCAAATTACTTGATAGAACAAATATCACAACAGCACGTGTGTGTCCTGCTGAGCATATTCAAGCCCTCAGATTTCGGATCCAAATCCTCGTCAACGCAGGTTTTTTTGGTCGCTTGAAAATCTTCCAATGTGAGCTAGCAGGCATAAATGCTTTATTTTGCCACCATTCGACTGAGAGAAGCGGAGATAAGATTTCCAATCGGCCATTTCATTTCCTTATTAATTTGGAAATTTCAGAAAAATGAGCAATTGCTCTGTTGATTGTGAATTAGACTGATGTTGAGTGGGGTCGGTTAATTATTTAGTATTTGTCTTGTCAAGATGCCTCATTCGAACCTTATCACGAGTTTGTCCCTCCGAATTTCTCAGTTATACGGGAAAGGATTAACTATATTTTATCGAAAAAGATGGTTTAGAAACCTATTGTTGTACGTCTTTGTTCCACAGTTGACGTCAAGCAGTACTTGAACGTGCACAACGTATGTCTCATCCTATATCTTAATTGTTAAAATTTTACAAGTAAATATTGCCTACATAATCATGATGCTGAATATCATAAAATCTTTTCTAAATAACGAATATTTTTGGCAAGGGAACCAAAAGAAGCGTTTTGGTCTATTTGCTCAACCATGACCTTGTTGGCTAAAACAATAGCAAAACAATACACTGTACACTCTCAATTTTGAAAAACTTGCACAAAATAGGGTTTTAGTTAATTTAAAATCATACATACAACATATTAAAATGAGCGAAAGCTTTTCGGTTAAAAACCATCCTCAGTGCTCTCGTGCTTCTTTTATTACTTTTTATTTGTGGTATTTTTAAAAGTGTATATATTGTAGCATAACTAATCTCCTCATTTTATTATTTAACATCTAGCACTGAGGATGGTTTTTAACCGAAAAGCTTTTGCTAATTCTAATATGTTGTATGTATGATTTTAAATTATTCGAAAATGTCACATTTTAATATATCAAGGGCTTTAGTTCTTTCATCCAAATTACCAAGTGTCTTTGTTGCTGTAAGGAAGTTGAAGTGGCCAGGACAGAAAGTATAACTTCGACGTTAGGCTCGATCAGAGTAAAAGACAGAAGCGTTATTATCCAAATGAACAACTGTCTTTGTTAGCTGTTTGGGAGTTGATCGATATTCTTGATCAAAATAGAGTTTTTTTCCAACGATGTTAAAAAATCAAGAGTTTAGTTGGGCGTAATACTTTCATCCAAATGACCAACTGTCTTTGTTAGATGTTTGAGAGTTGAAGTGGTCTCAAGTATAACTTTAACGTTAGGCTTGATCAAAATAAAAGACAGAAGCATTTTTTCTAATGATATAAATTCACCAAAAAGACGTTTTCACTAGTTCCCATCAGCCATCACCAGTTAACAATTTCAATTTTGAATTATACAACAGTTTAGAAACAAGAAAGCATCCAGAAATCCCTTACAGAAATATTGGCATGCATAAACAAACGTAAATAAAAGCTAATCAAAACATTTTAGAGGCACTGAAATGTCTTAACCTTCAAATTAGGAATCTTTCGTTGTAGTGTACAAAGCTTAAGATATTATCCTTTTGTAATAGTTGCACAAGTTTTTTTCAGAATTTTATTTCATTAAGGTAAATCATTTATGATCTGATACCAGGGAATGCTTTAGGACGTGCTAACCTTTGTCTTTTGACCTGTGATCGTTGACCCTTACCAACAACCTTCTTGCAGACTCACTTACTTACATATACATGACGTCATAATCCGGGAATTTTTTTGACAAACTAAGTTCAAATAACAATCCTGTGTGAATAGGCTATCTAACTAATTACTGATGATCTCGGTAAACTTATCTACTAATGCTCAAAACACAAATAAATCACAGGGAAGATTTTATTTCCAACTTGAAAGATATCGTCCACAGAATTCCCTGAGGCATATAAGAATTGGTGAACCTTACATTTACGTTGCAGGACTCACATGCCTTCAGTCATGTACAGACGTTTGGATGGAAACACACCAGCAGGGTCGAGGCAAGACATTGTACACAGGTGAGTGTTCGAGTTTATATTTAGCACTTTCCTTTACTTATGAGCGACTTTTTTGCACCAGCACTCTGTATGTATTATATTCAAAGAAATGATTCTCATGCATGCGGTTTAATGAGGGGATGGTTGAGTGGTTGGATCACCCAACTCTTGTTCAAAGGATCGTTCGTTCGAATCCAATTTCAGACCTGTCATACCACCTCTAAGTGTGTAGAGAGAATTTGCCAGCTCTCTGTGACTCCAGGCAAAATGAGTCACGAGGTGTGGTCCCATTGAGGCAAAGGACGAAGGTCATGTTGCTCGATTACTTTACCTATTCAGTGGACCCTTTGAACTTAGAGGGCGTCGTTTACATAAAAGTTTCAGGTCGGTTGGAAAAATCGGGCGAATTGAGTTCATTTCGGGGTCTAATGAAATCCTATTCATTATCTCGTCTGTGTTTACATGAGAAAGAGCGAAATGAATTTCAAGTCGCAAATTAGCAGATTTTGACGAAATTCAGACTGACTTGAAATTTCAAGTTGGTTTGACTTTCATTTCGGATCTCATGCTAACGTACTATTAGTGCCTAAACCAGCGTATTTCCCATCAACTATCGATGCACTGCTTCAATTATTCTACCTATTGAGTGGGCCCTTTACCCTTTGCACATAAACCAATACCTTACGAAGATAGTAAGTGTATTTGCCTATCAATGCACTGCTTCAATTATTCTACCTATTCAGTGGGCCCTTTGCCCTTTGCACATAAACCAATACCTTACGAAGATAGCAAGCGTATTTGCCTATCAACTATCAATGCACTGCTTCGATTAGTTTACCTATTCAGTGGGCCCTTTGTGCTTTCCTCAAAAACCAAAACCTTACGAAGATAGTTAGCGTATTACCTATCAAAGTTTGAACAATCCACAAGGCATACTACCTTTGTTACTCTACTTTGACTAGTCCCTAACTGCAATCTTTCAGTATCCAACTGGTCACCCTTTCAACCGTTTCGCCTAAAGAACCGTAAAATTTGATATTTACAACTACTGGGTTTTGTTTCCAGATTCAACAACGACCCTTCGATCGACTGTCTACTTCTGACGACGCACGTTGGAGGCCTGGGACTGAATCTGACTGGCGCTGATACAGTTATATTCATAGAACATGATTGGAATCCTAGTCGGGATTTACAGGTTAGTTCAAGTGATTCATTTTCAGTTTTTACATCTTTCTCGTTGTTCAGTCTCGTTCAAGATGACATTGGTTCAAGTGAAAGGTATAAGTATTTTATCAATCTGCCATCCTGGTTATCACCACACTGGCTGTGTAGCCCAGTAGCGAGGATCGCCGAGGGGTTAGATCACTTGACCCTTGTTCAAAGGGTCCCGGGTTCAAAACCAACTTCAGACCCGTCATAAAGTGTCAGGAGACAATCTGCCAGCTCCCTGTAATACCAGGCAAAAAGGCAAAAGTAATCATGAGGTGTGGTCACATCGAGAGGAAGGACCAGGGTCACACTGCTCGATTAATCTACCTTTTCAGTGGGCTCTTTGTGCTTAGCACTTAAACCAATACCTTACGAAGATAGTAAGCGTATTTGCCTATACACTATTAATGCAGTGCTTCAATTAGTCTTCCTACGGTACTCAGTAGGTCCTTTTTGTTTTGCACATAAACCAATACCTTACGAAGATAGGAAATGTATTTTCCTTTAAATCATCAATGCACTGCACTGCTTCGATTAATCTACCTATTCAGTGGACCCTTTGTGCTTTTTGCATAAACCAATACCTTGGAAGATAGTAAGTTTATTTGCTTATCAACTATCAATGCACTGCTTCGATTAGTCTACCTATTCAGTGGGCTCTTTGTGCTTTTTGCATAAACCAACACCAGAAGATAGGAAGTGTATCAACATCAACATCAACTGAAGCAACTCGTCAACTTGGGCATACAATCTACGGTTATAGATTTACAGACTTATGTCTCGACGATTTGGAAAGCATGAATCTTTGAGTAATAGAGAACTACTCTCCTTTCTTTCTTCTTATCTAGCATTTATTTATTTGCTCAGAATTAACTCATTGAATAAAAGAGAATTAAATACCTTTCAGAAATAAACATATCCCAATTAATTCTAATTCAACGAAATTAATCCTCAAACAGCGAATACGATTAAACAAATTTTACTCAAATAAATTTTCATAGCTCATTAATATTGCACTAATTAATTGCAATTAGCGACTAATAATATCATATTTTCAAACTCGATTTTATTATGCTATAAGCTAACCATTATTTTCATAATTCTTAGCTAATCAACTTTAATATTTAACATTTTTAATTAACAAATAGAGAATATTTGTTAAACATTATGTTAATTCCATGAGTCAGATAACGCTAAACATTTGCTGCTATGTTCTTTAGCTGGATTCTTTCGTCGTTTTGTGGCATTTTTACACTGACTTTAATTTTCAAGTTCACTACAACCAATTTGACCTAATTTAGGCCACTTTTACATGAAGTTTTATGCTTAAGTCACTACAATCAATTTAACCTTATTTAGGCCACTTTTACATTAAGTTTTATGCTTAAGTTCACTACAATCAATTTGACCTAATTTAGGCCACTTTTACATTAATTTTTATTCTTCAGTTAACTACAATCAATTTTGCCTCATTTAGGTCACTTTTACATGAAGTTTAATGTTTGATACAATCAATGAGGTTTAAGTGATACTAGGTGCTTGGGTGAGAATTCTATAGTGGTCCAATTAATTTGCTTTCATCACGAGAAAACATGATGGTTAATTATTTCTTGCAAAGTGATTACCCCTCGAGTTAGCCGGTCAATTAAAAATGTTTCGGCCTAAGTTAGGCCCCTTTTACAATGCTTGATAAGTTGGACTGCTCATTGCAGCAAAAGCATCAAACGCAAATCATATGTTTTGCCTCGAGACGTCACTCTTGTTCCCAGACTCCTCTCTTCTGACATCCAGATCAGTATGTTCTTCTGGAGTATGACATCTTTTCATCACTGTATAGATCAAAGCCACGGGCATTGCTGTCAAACAATCAACGAGTTGGAGAACATAGCCCTGCAGGCGATCACATATCCCTTCATGCCTTCTTGCGTATTGTTGCTCCAAGGCATCACCAATACTAGCAAGGGAAGCTGATATATTTCTGATCTCCTCGTTGTCCATATTTTGTTGTTTTGTAGTGGGATTCGTGTTTGGATCTTCTTTGTTTCTCTCGTTTTCTATCTGCTTGTTTCGTTCCATTGTTGATTTGTTGACAAGGACTTTAGCGAGTCAAATGGACGTGATTTTTCTGAAAAAAACAAGAAGTTTTAGAAATTTCCGTTTTCCAACTAACGGCTTTAGATAACAACTTGCTCGTCTCACTTGACTCCTAGTGATGATTGGTTGTTTGTCACCATAACAACTCCTTTCTGATTGGCTAACCTCTGGGTATAGTAGTACGAGGTATGTTGAATTTCACCAGTCGGTAAATTTCACCAAGTGGCGGGGATGCCCGAGTGGCTAGATCACTTGATCCTTGTTCAAAAGGTCCCGGGTTCGAAACCACCTTCAGACCTGTCACAAAGTGTGAGGAGAGAATTAGCCAGCTCTCTGTAATTCCAGGCAAAAAGGCAAAAGGAATCACGAGGTGTGGTCACATCGAGAGGAACGACAAGGGTCGCACTGCTCGCTAGTTTACCTATTCAGTGGGTCCTTTGTGCTTAGCACATAAACCCATACCTTACGAAGATAGTAAGCGTATGTGCCTATCAACAAGGTAATGCCATTGTATTCTTTTAGAAGATTACTACCTACTAGACTGTCCCTCAATTTCAATTTCGATGGGTTTGAACCCAAGTGACCGCAAGCAGCAACCAGTGATTATTCTAAGGTGGATTTGATGGTGTTTCTTTGAGTTGTTGAGAGTATTGTGGATCTTTCAGTTGAAGGCATTCGATTTTCAAATGGTTAAAGACATCTTGAATTGCAAAGGAGAGGCATTTGCTTGTCTGTTTGATAATAGTTGTTTATTTTATACCTCAAACAGTGACGTAACAGAGGCAGTCGGAGTTTTAGAAATTACGTACGATCAGGCCCTAGTTTAGCGACTAAGAAGCTAACTGAGCTGTACAAGGAAAATAGGGGGGGGGGGTACTGGAAAGTACAATGAAAAAAATTGCGGGACCCTTCTGCTCAGTCAGGGCCTTTTGAAGTTTTCAAACTATGATGCCCTAATCTGCGTTACGCCATTACCTCAAACCTCTACTCTCAACCTTTTATTTGTGAAGTGGTGAAGTTTCCTTCAGAAAAAAAACTGGTGCGAACAACGGGTTAATCGGTGCGAGTAATGAAGCAAATATCAATGTCTTACCTACGACAATGTAAGCTCAGTGCTGTAACTTGTTATTAGAAGCCAAACTGTATTTGCATGGGTAAGAAAGCTACCCATATCCTGAGATGAAGATGCGGCTGCTGATTATTCAAAGACAGAATGAGGATATCTGATTTTGTTTTGCTGTTTTATGCTTTCGCATTCATTTCGTGTTATTTTACTGGAGTTGTTATTGAGCCCCAGTCCCCTTGCTTTCAGCATGGCATGTTTCAATAATTCAACGCAATTCAGTAGAAAACATCGAACGATCTGAATACCTGTAATTCAATTCATCCCTAACAATTATTACTAAATCAGACACCTTCACGTGATCTGAGCCTACCTGTTCATTTTATTCATGATTTATTTAGTTCGGCAATCTCACGTGAGTCTTTATTTTGTATTGGAGTTTTGATAGATGGTTCGATGGGAAACGGCCTGCAAAGGGTAGGCACTGCATCATACAGAACATGAGGGTATGATGTAAGAATCTTGTGCAATAATGGTTAACTATCTCTCTCAACACCTTTCTAAAGCTCAATTTCAATCTTTTATCTACTTACTTGGGTCGACAATCGTAAACTGCATTTCTAATTCGATCCTTGAGTCTTGTCAAACAAATGCAGTTCTCGCTTCTACGAAGGGATAGTGGGCCTAGGGCAAGCTCACTCAAACTAGTTGTCAAACTAGTCACAGAGAGAGAGAGAGAGAGAGAGAGGTGTAAGATTATGATAATGTCACAATAAAATAAGACTCTTCTGTGTCCTGATCAACTTCATTTTGTTGTATTTAAAAGGATAGCTCAGTTGATAATCTCCCAATTAGAAGAGAGAAATCCTCAGTCTGTAGACTTTAATAGAAAGAGAGAGAGGATGGGTGTAAGATTATGATAATATCACAATAAAATAGGACTCTTCTGTGTCCTGATCAACTTCATTTTGTTGTAATTAAAAGGATATCTCAGTTGACGATCTCCGAATTAGAAGAGAGAAATCCTCAGTCTGTAGACATTAATAGAAAGTTAGAGAGAGGATGGGCGTAAGATTATGAAAATGTCACAATAAAATAGGACTCTTCTGTGTCCTGATCAACTTCATTTTGTTGTAATTAAAAGGATAGCTCAGTTGACGATCTCCCATTTAGAAGAGAGAAATCCTCAGTCTGTAGACTTTAATAGAAAGAGAGAGGATGGGTGTAAGATTATGAAAATGTCACAATAAAATAGGACTCTTCTCTGTCCTGATCAACTTCATTTTGATGTAATTAAAAGGATAGCTCAGTTGACGATCTCCCAATTAGAAGAGAGAAATCCTCAGTCTGTAGACTTTAATAGAAAGAGAGAGGATGGGTGTAAGATTATGAAAATGTCACAATAAAATAGGACTCTTCTCTGTCCTGATCAACTTCATTTTGTTGTAATTAAAAGGATAGCTCAGTTTATATTCTCCCAATTAGAAGAGAGAAATCCTCAGTCTGTAGACTTTAATAGAAAGAGATAGAGGCTGGGGGTAAGATTATGAAAATGTCACAATAAAATAGGACTCTTCTGTGTCCTGATCAACTTCATTTTGTTGTAATTAAAAGGATATCTCAGTTGACGATCTCCGAATTAGAAGAGAGAAATCCTCAGTCTGTAGACTTTAATAGAAAGAGATAGAGGCTGGGGGTAAGATTATGAAAATGTCACAATAAAATAGCACTCTTCTGTGTCCTGATCAACTTCATTTTGTTGTAATCAAAAGGATAGCTCAGTTGATGATCTCCCAATTACTAGAGAGAAATCCTCACTCTGTAGACTTTAATAGAAAGAGAGAGAGGATGGGTGTAAGATTATGAAAATGTCACAATAAAATAGGACTCTTCTGTGTCCTGATCAAGTTCATTTTGATGTAATTAAAAGGATAGCTCAGTTGACGATCTCCCGATTAGAAGAGAGAAATCCTCAGTCTGTAGACTTTAATAGAAAGAGAGAGAGAGGATGGGTGTAAGATTATGAAAATATCACAATAAAATAGGATTCTTCTGTGTCCTGATCAACTTCATTTTGATGTAATTAAAAGGATAGCTCAGTTGACGATCTCCCGATTAGAAGAGAGAAATCCTCAGTCTGTAGACTTTAATAGAAAGAGAGAGAGAGGATGGGTGTAAGATTATGAAAATATCACAATAAAATAGGATTCTTCTGTGTCCTGATCAACTTCATTTTGATGTAATTAAAAGGATAGCTCAGTTGACGATCTCCCGATTAGAAGAGAGAAATCCTCAGTCTGTAGACTTTAATAGAAAGAGAGAGAGAGGATGGGTGTAAGATTATGAAAATATCACAATAAAATAGGACTCTTCTGTGCCTGATCAACTTCATTTTGTTGTAATTAAAAGGATAGCTCAGTTGATACTCTCCCAATTAGAAGAGAAAAATCCTCAGTCTGTAGACTTTAATAGAAAGAGAGAGAGAGGATGGGTGTAAGATTATGAAAATGTCACAATAAAATAGGACTCTTCTGTGTCCTGATCAACTTCATTTTGTTGTAATTAAAAGGATAGCTCAGTTGATACTCTCCCAATTAGAAGAGAAAAATCCTCAGTCTGTAGACTTTAATAAAAAGAGAGAGAGGATGGGTGTAAGATTATGAAAATGTCACAATAAAATAGGACTCTTCTGTGTCCTGATCAACTTCATTTTGTTGTAATTAAAAGGATAGCTCAGTTGATACTCTCCAAATTAGAAGAGAGAAATCCTCAGTCTGTAGACTTTAATAAAAAGAGAGAAAGAAGATGGGTGTAAGATTATTAAAATGTCACAATAAAATAGGACTCTTCTGTGTCCTGATCAACTTCATTTTGATGTAATTAAAAGGATAGCTCAGTTGACGATCTTCCAACTAGAAGAGAGAAATCCTCAGTCTGTAGACTTTAATAGAAAGAGAGAGAGGATGGGTGTAAGATTATGAAAATATCACAATAAAATAGGACTCTTCTGTGTCCTGATCAACTTCATTTTGATGTAATTAAAAGGATAGCTCAGTTGACGATCTTCCAACTAGAAGAGAGAAATCCTCAGTCTGTAGACTTTAATAGAAAGAGAGAGAGAGGATGGGGGTAAGACTATGAAAATGTCACAACATAATAGGACTCTTCTGTCTCTTGACCAACTTCATTTTGTTACAAATAAAAGGATAGCTCAGTTGATGATCTACCAACTAGAAGGGAGAAATCCTCTGTAGACTTTAAGAGGAAGAGAGGGGGGGGGCTAGCTTAAAATTTATAAAATTGTACAATGAAATAGGACTCTTCTGTCGCCTGAAGTTCTTCACCCATCAAAACTACTGAAGAAGCCAGATGGAAAATCGAACAAAAGATATAATGAATATCATCGACACAGCGTGAACAATAACTCGATCGTAAGCTAATTTTGTTGTCCGGTTAAATTGACGTTAATTACGCAAATCAAGCTTTTATCTTGAATTCTCCTCTAGCAGCTGGCACATCGACAAGTCTTTTCAATCATCTAACTTTTCCAATGCTTTGAGTATTTCATCCTCACAAACATTATTCTTTAAAATCAACAATTTCTTAACAATGTGTAGGTCGTTAAATTTTTTACAGAACTCTATACCCAAGGGTGGATCTAAATTGGCCAATCAGAAAAAAGGTGAATGATGTTGATAGCTTGAAAACAATAAATTATCACTGGCCATCTAACGAGAAGGATAATGGTTGCTAAATAGTTCCCCATCGTTACATCTTCGTTCCATTTCGTTTTCATCCATCGTTTGATAATCGTTTCCTATCATCGCAAATCTCTACAAATCGTTTTATAATGGTTTAGAATCGTTGCATTGTTACATTATAGCTTTGAATCGTTGAAATTGATTTCATAATCGTTTCCATTCGTTTCTTTTCGTTTCATCAATCGTTTCGTACGAGCGTAATCTTTTCGGCTAGTTTCCTATCATTACAAATCGTTTGGTAATAGTTGCGATTCGTTGGAGTTTGACTATTGGAAATTGTTTTGTGATCGTTTCCATTCGTTTCTTCCATCGTTTCTTAATCGTTTTGTAGTAGTTTCCTTTCGTTACGTATCGTTATATCCTGGTTTTAAATCGTTGCCATTTGACATTATGGCTTTGGATCATTGAAAGTAGTTTCTTAATCGTTTTGTATTTGTTTCCAATCGTTTTGTAAATTGTTTCCATTCGTTTCATCCTTCGTTTCTTAATCGTTTCGTCATATTTTCCTATCGTTACGAATCGTTATGTCCTGGTCGTAAATCTCTGCCATTTGACATTATCGCTTTGGATCATTGAAAATAGTTTCTTGATTGTTTTGTATTTGTTTCCAATCGTTTTGTAATCGTTCCCATTCGTTTCATATTCGTTACAAATCGTTTCCAATCGTTTCATATAAATTGCAAATGGTTTCATACATATTCTATAATCTTATATCCTGGAGGCCAGAATCGAAAGAGGTTGGACAATTTCTTAAAGATTCTCATTTGTTTCGACCAATTTGCAATATTAATTAATGGACGTTCCCAACATGGCCATCCTCAAATTCTGTACCGATCAAAGACCATTCTAAAATACAAACAATAGAAGCGAAGTTAACGCATAGTAAATAAGCTCTGCCTAATCATTTAGATCATATCTCTTTTACTTGTGTTAATCCCACCGTAATGTTATTTGATAACAGATGGAGTTTATTGAAAGACCCAAGGTGGTTAACCAATCCTGAACTCAATCTCAATACGGAACTCATCATGCCATCGTTAAATCTTATCTCGTGTATTAATCAACCGTCTTATCTCCCAATCCTCCACTCTCTGACTTGTTATCACAACTGTAAGCTCCTTTTCTTATAATGATAGATCGAACCTCCTCTTCTAGCTGATTAATTCAAATTTGTTAAAGGGTTTAGTTATAACGTGCCCTATCATGTATTTTTAGGGCTTGCGGGTAACATTGCTAGAATCTATGCAGGGTCGCGTGCTTATCGAGCGTCTGATTGATTTTCGATGCGATTTAAACAATTCTCTTTCCTTCTTCTAAGCAATTTAGTTTTGAACTTGCAAAGTTTTTCGGTATTAAGAGCCTAGTTGACAACGAGGCTTTAGGCTTTAGACCACAGTTTTTTACCGATACAGAACTTGAGGATGACGAGGAAAATTTGAGACATGGCGCAGCATGATAACTACTGAGGCTTTCTTTGCAACTTATGCTGGTACCTAGTTTCTAGTACCTCAGAAAGAGAATGAAAATGAAACCTAGAGAATCATTATATCTAGAGATAGGTTGGCATCAGAAAGTTGTTAACACTCTTTTTTATAAGAATAATTTTTATAAGAACACGAGCCTGAAATATGGCCAAAACTTAAGACCAAGCTAAGAATAAACCGAAGCTGACCTTTTTTTGGCTCAATATGAAAATTTTATGAAATAACCACAAGACTGAGAAATGATTACAAAACAAGTAAATTGGCAGCACACAGATAATGTCAGTTGGTCAAGAGAGTCGAATTTTGCAACAATTAACACTACTGATAGCAAAAAAGGCTTCCCAACCATTGTAAAAGTAAGAACAATTAAGGAACATTTCAGCCTCAAAATAGAGGAATATTTAAGACCAGCCAGCTTCAAATCAATTTTACTGGTTCTTATAAAAAAAGAGTGTATACCTAGAGATAGATCGATATTGCCTAATTAGAAAGTGATTTAATTAGGTTGAAGTGGTTTCAATTCACCTTTATGGCTCAGGGGCGGATCCAGTTAAAACTCTGACTGCTCTAATTAGTCTAAGTAACAGAATCATTTATATTTTTATCTTAGGGCCTAAATTAGAAGAAAGAAAAAAATTCTAGGCCTGAAAATATGACTACAGCTCACGCAGTAGTAGCTGTAGTCTGGATCCGCCCCTGAGGCTCGTTGAGATCTTCGTTGTATTAGAAATTAAGCTACTTTAATGAAAATGTAAGGTCGGACCTCCTCCTAGCTGATTATTTTCAATTTGTTAAGGAGATTAGTCTTAAGTCAGCCGAAATTTGTATTTCAAGGCCTTCTGCTGATATAATCAAACCTTAATAGAAGTGTGTGTATGCCGTGCAGAATAAGAGGTATAGGTTAGAATAAGAGTTAGGTTAGAATAAGAGTTAGGTTAGAATAGAGGTATAGGGTAGAATAAGAGGTACAGGTTAAGGCTGAAATACACGACCAGTTTTTTCGTCAGTTTTTCCTCTTCAGTCAAAATTTGAGACGTTTCGTGGCGTTTTCTGACTGGAAGTTTTCACACGTCCTTCTTCCGAAAAAACTGATCAGCAAAAAAAGTCAGAAAACGTTTCAAATTTCAACTCAAGAGAAAAAACTGACTGAAAAAATCTGATCGTGTATCTCAGCCTTTAGAATAAGAGGGAGCGTCCACAAATTATCACTGAAAATTGCACGATTTACACCGACTTTGAAGCGATTTTTCGAAAATTTAAATGTCTAGTAAAGGCTTCGAAGGCTAAGAAGATAAGAAACCCTATACGATATTGTCTATCTTTTGCTCTATTGTGGTGGGGCTCTTTTTTGTCACGTACGAAGGGACCTGAGTCCATGGCACTCCTAGTCCCCCCTTAAGACTGCAACTTGACCGGTTGCAACTTGAATCCATGGGAGTCTCCTGCGTTTCCAGGGCCTGATTCTATAATTATCATAATTTAAGTGTTATCATCAGGGACCTGTCTTTCCTAATCAATGCGATCACAGTTTGTGAGTTTAATGGTTATTTATAAATTGATAAATAAACATTGACTTGACTATCTGATACATTGCAACAATATGATCAATTTTAAAATGTTGTATCAATGCCAGCAATGAGTAATATTCCCAATTACGTCACCCTGTGCAAATCTTAGACAGGAAGATTGAATTAATTTACAATACTTTCCCAGATTCATGTTCTTTTCCAATGTTTAGATTTATACGTAAAGCCTGCCGCTCTTTTAACGACTCAAATATTTGTCTTTAATTAGGGGATAAATCTCTAGCGAAGCAAAGTATAAGTGAAATGTTGCCCGTGTCTTTCTATTAAGGGGATTAGTAAAAATCGCTTCTGCAGTTCTTAAGACAGTGGATTAATTGTATTTACCTTCGATCTTCGAGAAAGTTGGAACCAACGAATATGGGGCGCAACTACGGGGGTCCTTGGGGTACGGACCCCTGCTCTTTTTCTCAAGCAGAAGAAAGTGCCCTTTTTCTGTAGAATTTGCGAAACATCCGTCTACTAATTTTTTTTATAATCAAATAAGTCTGGGTAAAAAGAAAGGATTTTAGTAGCTAGTATGAAGTTCTCATCGACAAGGGTTCGCATTATAATTATTTACACAAACGAAATATAAATAACATGAGCTATATTTCTTCCCTTTCCTCATCCGAAAAAAGGATTTCAAGCTGTATCATAGTATTGTTCTAAAATTTCAGTGTGCATTTTTTTCAATTCGACCCCTGTCCTCGAAAATTCCTAGTTGCGTGCATGCTAATCACCCCTACATCAGAATTAGCTACGAGGAAATTAATTTGAAAAAGATTCCACTTTTCGAATTCACCTGCAACCAAGAAATTCGTTTACCAAAAAGCCCCCCAAGCAGATTTGGGGTCATTTAGCAGCTCTAGTTAAAACCTCTCCAACTGGGTAATCTACGGAATCTGCTTTAGATATTTTGTTTATTATACATCCCTCAAGGCACTTTATTCGAATGTCTAAACGTAACCAGAATTTCAGCAAGAATAGGAACGATATATGCCACGCATTACAATTATACAAGTCGAGCAAAGAATGATTTCAAAGACACTATAGGTAACAAAAATTAGACAAATTACTGTTCCCCATTTAGAAAATGTGCAACTAGAAATGTTTTATATGATTTTAATGAAACGCTTTATATGAACACTTGGCTGTCATTTCAGCCAGCCTGTTTCTTACTGTGGAAGTATTTTTGCATCAATCCGTCATCCGTGCTCTACTCGAGAATTGGTTCGAAATGCATTCCTAGAATAGGGCTTTACCTTCTTCCCCTGAATCTCGTTTGTCTCTATCTCATGAACCTTTGGAGATTTGACCTCATTCTCAGCCTGTCGTTTCTTATAAAAGTCATTCTTATAAAAAAAGTGTAAACACAATATCGATCCTAGAAACGAATTCTCTTTTAAATCTGTAACTAAAACCAACCATTTATAATAAGCAGAGAATCTCTTTTAAATCTGTAACTAAAACCAACCATTAATAATAAGCAGAGCCCTTTGATAATAAGCAGAGAATCTCTTTTAAATCTGTAACTAACATCAAACAATCGATAATAAGCAGAGCCCTCACCTCGTGTGAATCAAAACGAAAGTTATCTCTCTGGAGATTCGATTCGTCAGCTTTGTTTTGTTAGGTTGAGATTGTAAGCCACACCGACGGAGCCCCGATATATCCTTGTTTCTTCATTAATTATGCATTAGCATTGTTTAATAACCTACAGCTGTGTATTTAGCATTAAACTGGATGTCGGTGATGATCGTGGATGGGGAAAGCAAGGGGGGGCATATCCCCCCAGATTTTGCCCCTTTCATTGTCCCTGTTACTTGATTGAAAATAACCCTTGCACCCCAATTCGGAGATGATTCAGCCTCCTACCTCAGAACTGTAATAAATGCACGTGCTGGTCGTCCTGTCGATTTCAGAGCACAGAAACGGAAGCCCATATTAGAATACGTAATTCTAAAACTAGCTTGTTTCGATTTGACCATGGTCTTATCGTTCCCTACCATATTTCAGGGAATGGACAGGGCATAATGAATTATTCAGAATAATCTTGTCAACGTGTAACTGCAATTGTTAGTGCACTGAGTCCTTGGTCTAACCATTCCATATTTTGCAGGCAATGGACAGAGCACATCGTATTGGCCAGAAGAAGGTGGTCAACGTGTATCGATTGATTTCAAGAGGAACGTTAGAAGAAAAGATAATGGGGTAAGTGCAGGTTTCAGTGCATGATATTTATTAAGAAAAATACACTTGAATCTCAGAAAGAATAGTTATTGTATCCACTTTTGCTGTGTATCTGGTATTGGAGTGTGAAAGGGAGGTCTTGTTGATCACTTGAAATGGTGATCTAATCAATTACTACCTCAAAGTTATGGTTTTCATGCTGATTCATGGCGTATATATGGAGTGAAAGTTCTACTTGGTGATTAAGTAAGAGAACAATCAGTATGGCATTGCCGCTGCTCGAGGTCTCAGTCATGATGACCCCTCTTTTTACTCTATAGTGACACCCTTCTTTATACTCTATAATGACACCCTTCTTTATACTCTATGATGACACCCCTCTTTATGCTCTATAATGACACCCCTCTTTATGCTCTATAATGGCACCCCTCTTTATACTCTATAATGACACCCCTCTTTATGCTCTATAATGACATCCCTCTTTATACTCTATAATGACACCCCTCTTTATACTCTATAATGACACCCCTCTTTATACTCTATAATGACACCCCTCTTTATGCTCTATAATGACACCCTTCTTTATACTCTATAATGACACCCCTCTTTATACTCGATAATGTCACCCCTCTTTATACTCTATAATGACACCCCTCTTTATGCTCTATAATGACAACCCTCTTTATACTCTATAATGACACCCCTCTTTATGCTCTAAAATGACACCCCTCTTTATACTCTATAATGACACCCCTCTTTATGCTCTATAATGACACCCATCTTTATACTCTATAATGGCACCCTTGAATAAGGCATGTTTCTGGCCGGGGCATTACTGCACACTCTACATTGTGATAAATTACTTTTCGTTTGACATGCAAGCCTGAGTAAGGTTGAGACTTTTTACTGCAAGGGTACGGTAGTATACACTACATCGCTTTATATTGTATACATCACATCAAGTTCAACTGAAGAAGATATAATTATTGAAGCGTTTATAAAGCTATAGTTTCTAACTACATCGCTACACTAGGTTTTAACGTGTTAATTAACCAATTCGCACGAAAGAAGTTTTTAAACTAAACATTACTGTCCATGAGACAATACATTGAGGATGAGGTTTTGAGTTCAAACACATGGTGGTTATGAACCTTCACAGCTGTTAAACCTTGCCAAACGACGGTCAGTGAAATAATTTCTTTTCTAGGCTTCAAAAGTTCAAGTTGAGCATCGCAAACACCATCATAACACAAGACAATGCCAGCCTTCAGTCAATGGACACCAGTCAGCTGCTAGATCTGTTTGCTGTCGAGGATGGCAAGCAAGCCAAGAAAGAAGACAGCAGCTCTGGGAAGAAGAAAGAGAGTTTGAAGAACATTCTGGAAGATCTGGACGAACTCTGGGATGAAAAGCAGTATCAAAATGAATATGACCTGGATAATTTCATGCAAAGTCTAGGTTAGAAATTGTGATCGAATTTGAAAGAGATAAATGTAAGTCATGGATGGAGATTGGGTTATGGGAGTTTTCATTACTATTTCAGTTGCCAGTTATTGCCATCTTCCCTTACCTGGTCTGGTGATGCTGGTATCAATGTTCTGGACGAACTCTGGGATGAAAAGCAGTATCAAAATGAATATGACCTGGATAATTTCATGCAAAGTCTAGGCTAGAAATTGTGATCAAATTTGATAGAGATTAAATGTAAGTCATGGTTGGAGATTGTGTTATGGGAGTTTTCATTACTGCTTCAGTTGCCAGTTATTGCCATCTTCCCTTACCTGGTCTGGTGATGCTGGTATCAATGTTCTGGACGAACTCTGGGATGAAAAGCAGTATCAAAATGAATATGACCTGGATAATTTCATGCAAAGTCTAGGCTAGAAATTGTGATCAAATTTGATAGAGATTAAATGTTAGTCATGGTTGGAGATTGTGTTATGGGAGTTTTCATTACTACTTCAGTTGCCAGTTATGGCCATCTTCCCTTACCTGGTCTGGTGATGCTAGTATCAATGTTCTGGACGAACTCTGGGATGAAAAGCAGTATCAAAATGAATATGACCTGGATAATTTCATGCAAAGTCTAGGCTAGAAATTGTGATCAAATTTGATAGAGATTAAATGTAAGTCATGGTTGGAGATTGTGTTATGGCAGTTTTCATTACTGCTTCAGTTGCCAGTTATTGCCATCTTCCCTTACCTGGTCTGGTGATGCTAGTATCAATGTTCTGGACGAACTCTGGGATGAAAAGCAGTATCAAAATGAATATGACCTGGATAATTTCATGCAAAGTCTAGGTTAGAAATTGTGATCAAATTTCATAGAGATTAAATGTAAGTCATGGTTGGAGATTGTGTTATGGGAGTTTTCATTACTACTTCAGTTGCCAGTTATTGCCATCTTCCCTTACCTGGTCTTGTGATGCTGGTATCAATGTTCTGGACGAACTCTGGGACGAAAAGCAGTATCAAAACGAATATGACCTGGATAGTTTCATGCAAAGTCTAGGTTAGAAATTGTGATCAAATTTGATAGAGATTAAATGTAAGTCATGGTTGGAGATTGTGTTATGGGAGTTTTCATTACTACTTCAGTTGCCAGTTATGGCCATCTTCCCTTACCTGGTCTGTTGATGCTGGTATCAATGTTCTGGACGAACTCTGGGATGAAAAGCAGTATCAAAACGAATATGACCTTGATAATTTCATGCAAAGTCTAGGTTAGAAATTGTGATCAAATTTGATACCGATTAAATGTAAGTCATGGTTGGAGATTGTGTTATGGGAGTTTTCATTACTACTTCAGTTGCCAGTTATGGCCATCTTCCCTTACCTGGTCTGGTGATGCTGGTATCAATGTTCTGGATGAACTCTGGGATGAAAAGCAGTATCAAAACGAATATGACCTGGATAATTTCATGCAAAGTCTAGGTTAGAAATTGTGATCAAATTTCATAGAGATTAAATGTAAGTCATGGTTGGAGATTGTGTTATGGGAGTTTTTATTACTACTTCAGTTGTCAGTTATTGCCATCTTCCCTTACCTGGTCTGTTGATGCTGGTATCAATGTTCTGGTAACCATCTTGTTACAGAACAGATTTTGACGGATGCGTGAGAATATTTTACAACCATTTTAGGAGAGTAGGCACTAAATCATATTGAACTTGTGTACAGGACCTTACAGTGTTGTGCAATTCTGGTTCTATAATTCTGATATAAAGACCTTTACGAACCTTAACACTTGGTTCTAAACATTTCAAATAAGCATTATTATACTCCGTTCTCAGATTTTGAGTTCAGAAAGGTCTTAAAATAGATTTAGAGAACTAAGCGTTGGACAACACCATGATGTCGTGTCTTTAAGCTCAATATGAGGTAGGAGTGTCAACATTCATGAAAAGTGCTTATCCAATGCCCTTGGTGAAAGGAATAGTGATACTGAAAGGTGAGGAAAGTATGGAAAGAATTGGCCTAAATCTACGACAGTAAAAACGCAAAACGAGACTTAATAATGTTAGGAAAAGCAGGGTTGTTTATATTTTATTTTTTTGGGGTCGTCAGCTTTGCTAGTTTTTGCGGGGTTTGCCGAGTGGTTAGATCACTTGACCCTTGTTTGAAGGGTCCCGGGTTCGAAAAAACCTTCAGACCTGTCACGAAGTGTGAGGAAAGAATTAGCCAGCTCTGTGTAATTTCAGGCAAAAAGACAAATGGAATCACGAGGTGTGGTCACATCGAGAGGAAGGACCAGGGTCACATTGCTCGATTAGTTTACCTATTGAGTGGGCCCTTTGTGCTTAGCACATAAACCCATACCTTGCGAAGATAGTAATCATATTTGCCAATCAACTATCAACTTTCTTCGTGCGACTTTCTTCTCAATACATTGCAAAGCCTCGTTTTGCGTTTTTGCTGTATTGAATTTAAGCCCATGTTTTCCATATTTTCATCTTCCTACAACATATGTATGTATCGTTTGAACCAAAAAGTCGCATCATCCCAGATGGGCTTTGTAAGTCACAGAGCACAAAATAACTCATCGATTGATGGAATATGTTTATCTCTATAGTATTGGGTTGTCTGTACCTACATCACAGTACTCGATGTGTTTACATCTTCCTACAACATATGTATGTATCGTCTGAGCAAAAAAATCGCATTATCCCGGATGGACTTTGTAAGTCACAGAGCACAAAATAACTCATCAATTGATGGAATATGTTTATCTCTATAGTATTGGGTTGTCTGTACCTACATCACAGTACTTGATGTGTTTTCATATTCCTACAACATATGTATGTATCGTCTGAGCCGAAAAATCGCATCATCCCGGATGGGCTATGTATGTCACAGAGCACAAATTAACTCATCAATGGATGGAATATGTTTATCTCTATAGTATTGGGTTGTCTGTACCTACATCACAGTACTCGATGTGGAGAAGTATGGAGCGATGATACATGAAAATTCTTTCTCATCAGAATATGCTTTTGGATTTTTCGCAATAAAACATCTTGCACCACCAGCTTGTGTATTGGTGGAAACCACAGCACTCGCTGAAGAAGAATGCCTTCTTGTATAAAATACCTCCTTCCATCTCACATCTCAACTTCTAATATTGTCTGGCATTTCTCTATTGCATATTTCATAGAGCACACTACCACCCCAAAAATAACAGCATTAAGTATGAAATTCAAAGTGCAAATTTTATTATGATAAGGTAATACAAAAATGACAAAAACAAAAATGAGATACTATTACATATTTGATGTTTTGAAAAATTTGAGTTATCTATCAGTTTGTGTTTGATGAGTATCTGCATCTGTTTCTTCAGTTTCGCCATGTAACTAAAATGGATAAACAAGCTAACATCAGATTCAGTTAAAATAAGTCAAATGAAAACCTAAATTTCACTCAGAAGTAAGCCTGCATCATATTTTACTGGCTCAAGTCTGAGAGTAATATTTGCTGTTTTAGGATAAACTGCTAAAAAGGCTTTAGAAGAATTTAAAATGCAAGGCATTAAAGTCCTCCTAGAAAGTTTTTTTTCAAACAACAAATTATTAAAGATTCAATCTTTTCCTGCATTTTTTTTCCAAGCGCTTTAGGATATTTTGCAAAAGTTTTGGGGATCTTCTGGATTAGCTGGCTTCATTATTTTTGGGGCAAATAATCATTTTTCTGCTAAGCCTGTCCGTTTTTGAAGGATTAACATTTGATGATAGGTTTTTAAGCTTAGTGGAAATAAATGGAAAGTAAAGTATAATAAATAAAAAAAATGAGGACTAGGTGAGAAGTTATCAAACTAGATAACAGGGTGGGATAAAGTTTTTGAAGTGAATGATGTTGACAGATAGCTTACCACTTTAGCAATGCCAATCCATTTCAATGCCTTGAAAATATTATCATTTTGGCTTGGCTGCGTGTCAAGATTCCAGTATGTGAAGTTTGAAAATGATGTCTGCGGAACTAGAGTTCTCTCCTAAAAATTGAACAATATGTTACTAAGAAATCTACAAGAGTATTAACTTTACAATCAAGAATGCTAAATGGACGGGGTTAATTTGGTCTTTGTTTCAAGCTAAGATAACACGTTCATTAGTCCTTGTTAAATCAATGTGTTATCAAAAATACAATAGAATAGAATGCATGATTACAATAGTAATAGCATCGCACCCTTCCGATGAGGAACATGCTTAGCCGTAGCTTGGGAAGGCTATTAAGATGTGCAGAGTTTCACAGGTAGATAGCATGTTTTATAGCTTAGCTTCCTGCCCATCCCACCTTGAACTTCAAGTTAGTTGAGTTGTATATTGGATTTTGTACACCTTACAACTCTTACTAGACTGACCTCACTACTAACTTTTATTTTGTTTAGTTAATAAATGAAGTTGTTTTCCTTTGAATGAAATGAATTGGAAAATAACCTAAACTTTGTCCAATTCTGCATTACAAGTGGTTTCAGACCCAAGACAGATAGGAGAATTTATTCATCATGGACAGGACAATGAATGTTTCAAAAATCCCTGAGAGTTTTAAGAGAAAGTAAAAGTAAGAACCTACTGCGGTATCAGTAAAAGGCTTCCTCTCTTCTTTAAGGATCAATCCTAATATGAAAAAATTCAGTTAATGTTCTATGATTGTGATTTAATCTGGGGAAAGAGATATCATGATTGTAGATCAGTAATTGTACAGACTAAAACTCTTTAAGAACTTGAAATACGTATTTTGATGTAGACAAGAAGAAGGGCTCCTGAGAAAAGGGTAGTTTACCCCAGGGAAATTAGTAGCATCTTGCAAAAGAAAGTGATATCCTTTTCCATGTTTTGTTGCCCCCCCCCCAAAGGCTTTCTAGTGGTATAGCTAAAATGTCCTGCTAGTTCTCTCAGTGGTTGTAGAAAGTATCGCTTTTCAATACTCAGGCAAAAATAGGCCCAGTTAGTCAAAAACATTTCAAGAAGAGTTTCCTGTCTCATAATTAAGCATGGTTTGTCGTTAGTTTCAGAAAAGCATGGCTTTTTGTTCACCTTGGTAGCTTGTTGGTACATCAATATTTTTGCCCTTCAATGGTCTTCCTCTAAATGATGCTATCTTAACTGGCGCTGTAAATAAAATTTGAAGCAAAATTAGAAAGTAGCAATGAAGACATTTTATAGGATAAACATCAGTACCTCCAGCTCTGCATTGCTTTATGTTATACTACCTAGAAATTCTTTATTATCATATAACTTAGGTAAGTATTTTCGAGACAAAATCCATTTTTAACCGATTTTCTTTTTTAAATCTTTATTGTAGTAAAACATATTCTTAGGCCTGTTATATATGATATATTAGTGTCTTATATATGCCTAATATATGCCTAATATATGCCTTATATATATCATATATAGCAGGCCTAAGTAAGACTATTTTTAATAATTAGGCCATCTAAAGGGGCCATTTATGTCATAGATATATGTTTTAACCTGTTTCGATTTCTTCTCTGCTTTTTATACGATCTTTGTCTTTTCTTATGCACGGCTCAAAAAATCTTGAAACGCAAGCTTCACCTGAGTATTCGACTTCACAAGGCATCAAATGCAACCTATCTAAGGCATTTTCACATTTAGAAGCAGTGACACGAACGGACGCCATTTTTGTTTCGAAATTTTGGCGGGAAATTCACTTACTCCTCTTACTCACATGGCGCATGCGCATTTTCAACTCTGTTTGAGAAAAGTACGATTCCAGCTCATGCTTTTAACACGATACATGGAACATGGAACATTCTTTTTGGGAGCATAAGACAACAAAACAAGGAAATATAAATATTTTTTTCTTGAGTCTCTGTGCAGCGAAGATTAGAAAATACAAGGGAAGGGGTATTCAGTGATCTGATATTTAGTGAAAATGGATTTCCCAAGGCTTGGTATAAAACCTTGAATTCGAATCAATAAACACGCATGGTATTTTCGACCAACTCTACTTCCCAGAGTTCCGTTTGGGAAGGCATTTTTCCAAGTAAAACGCTGATGTGGACTGAGGCCGAAACGCAGTCTGTTTCCACTTCGTTCTTCTGCAAAATCAGGCGAGATGGGCGAAGTTAAAAAAACGTTTGCTGTCTGGGTCGGCTCGCTGCCTGATAAAATAACAGAAACCGATCTTAAGAAAGAGTTTCAGCAATATGGGCCTATCGCGAATATTGCGCTTGTCAAAGATAAAAATGGCAGACTAAAGGGATTTGGTTTCGTCAATTTTTACAGCAAAGAAGTGGCTGAAGTTGCAGCAAACGACATGAATGACACGGCAATCCTCGGTTCCATCATTCAAACAAATTTCAAGGATGAGAATCACACGAAATTCGACGTCAGAACACTGACAGACTGCTTGACTTTCGAGACGAAAGGAAGATGTGTCAAAAAGGTATTTAATTGTTGGACTTAATCGGTCCGAAAGTTCACTGGCTGGCCTATTTATATTTATAGCCTGCGGGGAAATTGTTTACAATTAATGGATAATGTAGACACTCAACAGACTAGAGAGGATTGGTTGAGGCCAGGGCGAAAAGTCGGGCAACTCGGAAAACTCGGAAATCTTGGAAATCTCGGAAATCTCGGGCAAAATAAATTTTCCAAATATTCTTTGCCAAATGAATCGAAATTTTATCAACTGGGATAAGTAAACCATTAACAACGCTTTCTACGAAGTAATAACAAAATTAAATTCGCCCGAGTTGCCCGACTTTTCGGTTTTGGTATGATGCTCAGACGAAAAGTCGGGCGACTCGGGCACGCTATCAAAACTTCTTGAGAACGTTTGAAAACTGCAACAAAGCCCTGGAAAACGCTTATTGCTACCGAATTATGACCATTTAGATCATATAACTGATGTCAAAGTCGTAATATACTCAAACCTAACAAGACGAATACAAACGAATAGGCCTAATACTCTTAAGTGCAAAAAGTCCAAAAAGCAGCCTGAATTTAAACCAAAAGTAGAGCAATCGCCCTGCAAAGCATCAAGGACCTTTCCAACTGTGTTATACTGCCTTTTTATTGCACTAATCTGCCGTTTCAAAAATTTTCCCGAGTTGCCCGACTTTTCGGTTTTGTTATGATGCTCAGACGAAAAGTCGGGCGACTCGGGCACGCTATCAAAACTTCTTGAGAACGTTTGAAAACTGCAACAAAGCCCTGGAAAACGCTTTTTTGGTACGATTTAAGTCAATTTAGATCATTTTGCTGATCTAGGGCGTAATATACTCAAATCTCACATGACGAATATACACGAAGACGAATAGGTCTAATACTTTGGCTTTCGATAAGTCAGAAAAGCAGCCTGAATTCAAGCCAAAAGTACAGCAATCGCCCCGCAAAGCATCAAGAACCTTTCAAACTTTGTTATACTGCCTTTTTATTGCACTAGTCTGCCTTTTTAAAAATTTGCCCGAGTTGCCCGACTTTTCGGTTTTGGTATGATGCTCAGACGAAAAGTCGGGCGACTCGGGCAAATTTTTGAAACGGCAGATTAGTGCAATAAAAAGGCAGTATAACACAGTTGGAAAGGTTCTTGATGCTTTGCAGGGCGATTGCTGTACTTTTGGCTTGAATTCAGGCTGCTTTTCGGACTTTTTGCACTTAAGAGTATTAGGCCTATTCGTTTGTATTCGTCTTGTTAGATTTGAGTATATTACGCCTTAGATCAGTTATATGATCTAAATGGTCATAATTCGGTAGCAATAAGCGTTTTCCAGGGCTTTGTTGCAGTTTTCAAACGTTCTCAAGAAGTTTTTATAGCGTGCCCGAGTCGCCCGACTTTTCGTCTGAGCATCATACCAAAACCGAAAAGTCGGGCAACTCGGGCGAATTTAATTTTGTTATTACTTCGTAGAAAACGTTGTTAATGGTTTACTTATCCCAGTTGATAAAATTTCGATTCATTTGGCAAAGAATATTTGGAAAATTTATTTTGCCCGAGATTTCCGAGATTTCCTAGTTTTCCGAGTTGCCCGACTTTTCGCCCTGGCCGATTGGTTGATTCGAAGTTAGGTGCTAACTCAACAGAATAGTTTTGGTGAAATTCTCTAATTTTTGGAAGGTATCATATATCCAGATATAAATTATTTTGCGATCGAATCCAGTTGTCTCCTATTTCGGTGAAGTGAGTTCTGTTTACTCTCTGAAATGGGAGAATTTTGCTTATACCCATCTCTTATACCCATCATTACCTGAGTTGTGTGGAAATGGAACAATGAACTGTTCTTGGCATTGTCCTAGTGGGACAACCAACTCTTCCTGTCTACAAAATATGAAATCCATATTTTTGACATGTTTTTTGCTACGAGTATGATGTGGAAAAAGCCACCAAAGCTAGACATATATCAATAGACCTGTTTCAATATTTATATTTCATGCCTTTCGGTTTTTTTGTTTACTGAGTATTTGGCATTATTTTAATTGTCAAAAGGTGTAACTTTTTATTGTGGTCCTATTATGCATTTCAAAAGAATCTGGTTTGCCTCTCCGAAAATCTAAACATTAAAAGGGATCTATATGTTGTGGATAACTTTTTGCACACTGCTGGGATGTCTCAGTAACAACAACAAAGTCCTGTCTCGTTGCTTGCAAAGGATCTTGGTCAGACTCAAATAGGTGTCAACAATTCACATGCCCTCATTTGTGTGCGTGCAGTCTTGATCTTTTAAACATGGGGATGGTTGAGAGGAAAGTTTTCAAATTGTGCCAGCTGCGACAATTTTTAGGCCGAAGAAGCTTCAGTAACAAGTCTAGTTTAGCTACTACTTTTCCGTTGAATTGTAGGGTATCAGAGTTCGTATATTTATTATTTCAAATCAATAACATTCATGCATATGGGCTTGAAATTTCCTGATATTGATTCCAATGGGTAGGAAATCCTTGAAAATCCTTTCATACAAATGTGTCCTTTTGTCAAAATCCAGATTTGCGTTTGATCAACCTTGACCTCAGGTGCAGCTATAAAACGGTCAGCCGCTCATCCCAACTAGTCTTATTTGGAAATTGTTGAAGTTTGCAGTTTGTTGAAGTCTTTCATTTTTTCAGGGCTGTATTTTCAGACACAAAAAAGAAGCCATTCAGCAAACTACAATTTGTGGAAATTGGCTTGACAAAAAGTGTGCTGACATCGAATGTCCGAAGCGTCATACATCCAAATTGCAAAATAAAGGTAAGGGGCCTTTGACATTTAGGTTTAATTGTTCACCCCCCTTTGATGTTGATGGGGGAGGGGATTTGAGCCTTAAGCTTTGTTTTACAAGATAAAAGATTATATAAAAAGACTGTTTGTTTTAGCTGACGCTGACCCATCAAAAGAGACTAAATTCCCAAGATGCAATTCTCATGACAAGGTGAAATGCTTCGGCCAATGTAAAGATCCTAACTGCGCCCGTGAGCATTATGTCAATGAAGAAGCTCTTATAAACCATATATGGAAACTGTCTGATGGATCCCCTCCAAAAAATGAACCATTTTGCAGGGAGGTAAGACAGTCCTTTTTACAGATTTGATTTAAAGTAAAGCCCCATTTTTAAGAAACTGTGTTTATAAGAAACTCAGTTAGCCTGACCATTTTTTGGGCTGAGTCACTCTTTTTTTGAAAAAATGATATTGCTTTATAATGAATTAGATGTTTATCGTAAATTTCAGTTCATTTTTACCTAAATTCTAATTCAAAAATGCACCAAATTGCATCAGAAAGAATCCAGGTTTGATAATATTCCTGCAGTACGCTCCAGATCCACACGTTTATCTCAAACCGGACTTACAATAAACAGCTTTCGCTTGGCCTGTATCCATGGTTATTTCTTTGTAACAAACCTCTTTGCAGCAGAAACCTCCCTGCTATTCCTAATATAAGCAATGAGACAGTGAAAACAAAACTAAAAATATGACCAATGTAAGAACATGATATTCTAAAATCAATTTCCTTACAGAAGATATCAACTTTGTGGGAGTTTCTTATATCATGGTACATATAGTCTGTTTTGAGGAAGTATACCTTCATATAAGAATCCATCAGGTTTGTTTTGTAAAATGAGTTTAAAATATCTCGTCAATCTGTAGGAAGTTCAGAAAAGCTGCAGGGTACTGAGATCAAATAAGAAAAATTTACTGAAGCTAGCAATAACCAGAACTAAAACACTTGACACCAGAGCTTTTAAATATGCTGCTCCTGCAGTATGGAACTCGTTACCGAATCATATAAAGAACGCAAAATCCACAGAAACCTTCAAGAGGCTCCTAAAAACACATTATTTTCAAATAGCGTATAATTATCATTGAACATTGTGATAAAAATGATAATAATAATAATAATAATCAATATTTATACAGGATAAAAACTTGGTCAGCTTGCTAAGAAGCTGCTATCAGTCAAGGTCCTGTTAAAATTAAAAGTTAAAAAAATTAAAAGACATTATATTACAAGGTCATATTGAAAAACCTTGAATGGATATTTAGGAGTTAAATCCACTGTCTAGCAGGTCGCATTGTCTCTTGAAATTCATTAAAGACGTTTCTTGTTTCATCGAATCTGGTAGCTTGTTCTATAGTTTGGAACCCTGGAACAGGAATGACTTTTGACCTGCCTCTGTGCAAACATTTGGAAGCAAAAGATTTTTGTAAATTGTAACATGATTTTTATCTCTTTCTTTCATACATATTCTTAATTCAGATTTCTAAATTAATGAGACTTAAACTGTAAAGCACAACCAAGTATCACTTAGTGTTGTGGAGCTTTATAAATTTCGCATATTATTATTCTTATTATTATTAAAAGTGGGACTGTACTGTACCAGGGACTACCTCTAACAAAGATGTGATATAATTATTCTGCATAACCATATTTGAAATTACTTACTGACGATCAATGGTTTTTATATTATTGTGCGTTAGAATAGCTAAACACAGATTTCGAGGCATAATCCATACTTCTTTGGCAACTCTAAGGGCCTGTTTATATGGGCAAAACTACTTCACCTGCCAGACTTGGGCTTGCAAGAGATATTTCAGCCTCCTATAGAATACCATTATTTGGCAACACTACGGCTTTTATTTGCCAAAAAGGAACACAGCTTTCTCAGCCTAAGTATGTACCCCCCCCCATCCATACAATTTATACCTAAACTGCAAAAAATGAAACTAAAGCTTGCTAATTTAGAAGACGAAGCCATTGCCCCCAATCAAAAACCCTTGGTACACTCCTGCTCAAAGCCTGTTTGTTTCATGCTTATTTAAAAAGATAATCTTCATTCATCTCTTCCCAATATCTGATAGTTTAGTTGATAATTTTTCCCTTTCAGTGTGGAAAAGTTTTTCTCAGTCATTTTGAAGAGCAAAATCATAGGCATGAAGATGTTTATGAAATTGACAAAAATTCAACAAGAAATGACTTTGAAAAACATCCTGTCAGAAAAGAAGAATTCCGGCCTTTAAGCAGACCCGGTATGATTTCATTATTCTTGACCTATTTTGACATTTCTAATGTTTGCCGCTTTGTTGTTGATTTCTCAAAGACCTTGGCAATCAATAAAAAATCAGTCTAAGTGAAGCTTATTTCATTGTTCTTGACCTATTTAACGAGCTGAAATCAAGAAAAATGTAGCTTCAAAGGTGTCGTAAAATACCTAAATCTATAATGAGTAAATAAGAGGTAACACATGGTAGCTGCTTGTTTTACTTGTCAAATGCCACTGAGGCTGTAGATTAAGCAAAAGAATGGCAGTGTGAATAATGCTAGGAATTTGTCGTCTTTAGAATAGACTGCGGTGATATTCTTATCAGTTGCCACCAAGGCTCAAATTTGTGGTTTTGTATTGGAATTCAAATACTGACTGAAAACTACCGTAAATCCTTTTCTCCAATCGCGTTCTCTGGAATAACCCAATTGGGGATTATTTGAGGGGGCAGGGCTTATTTGCCAAAAAACAAAATTTTAGGTGGGGGCTTATTACGAGTTCAGGGTTTATTACGTGTTCAGGGTTTATACTGAGGATTTATAGTTATTTATTAAGATCATCATCTTAGCTGCAGTCACAGAAAATACTTGAAGCTCCCGATGAATATTCTTGAAAGTTTCTCCCATGGAAGTATGAAGCTTGAAAGTTTCTTTGTTGAAAGTATTTAATTTTTACAGATTCTCCTGACAGCCTTGAAAAAATAGGTGTCTATTGGGATATTGAAAATTGTCCAGTGAAAAACAAATCAACGGCAGCAATTGTCAAGAGGATACGAGACGTATACATGCCTGGGAGAAGTGAGGTGGAGTTCGTCTGCGTCTGTGACACTCTGCGACAAAAGAAACATGTTCTGAATGAACTAAACAAGGCTGAAGTAAGTAATAAGCAATTTTCATGTTTATGACCGATCTGGGCATTGCACAATCAAAAGATAGCAAAAAGTCAATCATTAAAACTAGTGAGCTTTTAGTTTGACACTCATTAGAGAAATATGTCAGAAAAAGAATAAAAATGAAATCTAAAACAGGTCATTGTCAATAGTGAAAGTTAAAACATCATTCAATCATATCATGGAAAATGTGGAAACCTTTTTTTTTAAGAAAAGAGACGGCGGTCTTAGTTTTTTCAGGGATCTCAAGAATTGTGGTAAACAATCAGTCAGGCTCAAATTGAGACCTTCAAAGTCATCATGATTTTCCATGTGTTCTTAGTTTGCTGCGGTTTCTGCATTGTCGACCTGGTCACACTAATCACGATTTTTGAAATTCTACTCCTTCTCAAATCCACCCCGCCTCAGTATGTGTGAAGGATTTTGACCTTTTCTTGTCCCTTCAAGGTTCAAGTTGTCCATGTGGATGGAGCAGCCAAGAATGCAGCCGACGACAAACTGAAGCAACTAATGACAAAGTTTTCTAAAATTGTTAAATATCCCGCAACAGTTCTTCTCATTTCTAGTGATGTCAACTTTTCACCTATCTTGAGTGAACTGAAACATACGTCCAAATTCCGTATCATTTTGCTGCACAATGCAAATGCATCAAAAGATTTGCTGTCCTTTGCACACGAGGCAAGGAGGTTCGACCATTTCACTGCTGATCTGCCGTTGAGTCAAACTCGACAGGTCCAGGTAAGGATCTTTTATTTTTGTTGAGGCTGCCATTCTACCATTTGCTTCATGGACACCTTTTAAAAAGATATCAATGAGACTTTGCCTATTTCGTGAATTACATGGAGCAAACTTTAAGCTTGCAGATATCTCATAATTTAGAAATAACTTGCAATTAGTGAAGTATAGTGAATCGAATACAAACTCATTTACCATAAACCAGTCATGATTGAAAAAAATGAAAAGGACGACACTTTCAAATGAGGTAGGTTCTAGATCAGTGTACGATTTCTTTGACAAAATTATCATCTTACACAGGATAATGCAAAGTGCAGAAATACAAAATGGTGCAACTTGGAATTTTAAGATTTTGTTTTTAAAAACAATTTTTCTTTTTGCAGGTTGCAAATGATGCAGATATTGTCAGAACGACAGAGGTTCTGGTGACAAATCTGCCACGGGCAGAAAACCCTGTAATGATTACCTCCAGGCTAAGTAGGTTATCGGATAACTGCGGTGGAAAGGTTGGCAAATTGATGCGTACTGCGGATGGGAAAATGCAATGTGTCATCTCATTTTCAGATGCAACCAGAGCCGACAGGTATTTGATTTGGTCCATGTTACTTTCCATTACCAGAATGGCTTCCTTCCAAATACAGATTTTGCATCAAACTTTCAACTTGGGTTCTTGCTCATGACTGCGGACTATGGCTTATTAATTGTTGGAAAGCTTTCAAACCCCTCACTTGTATTCCTTTTGTTATCAATGAAAATGAAAATCACATGAAGGATTGCGAGGAAAATCAGGAACACAGTGAAACATCAAATTTCTGTACCTATTTAGGACATCTGTCAAATTTGTGAATCACTCCCGTTCAAAAGTACTTTTAATTGGTAACATTGTTTGTATCATATGAAATTCTTAACAAGAGAAACTAGAAATTTGGTTGTTGCAATTGGCCCAATTTCCTGCATTACAATTTTATCATACAAATAAATTTCTGATCCCTCCCTCTTCCCCATTATTCCGACCTACAAACCACATCTAGCACCTTTCAGAATCTTTATGTTAACCCTTCTTGCACAAGTGTTATTTATTTGCAGATAATGAATCAAATAAGATATTATTTCTTATTTTTGTAGGGCCATGGAAAGACTAGATGGTCAAGATGTATGCGGGTCAAAAATCAAAGTGAATCCATTTTGGGGGGACGTCAATCTTGCAAAAAAAGCCCCCCCTGTTAGGGTCCCAGGACCTGTCAGAACGAACTTATCCAAGTCCTTATCTATGGGGGCCTTGTTGGATCCCAAGCATTTCTTGCAAGGTGGCCAAGCTGATGCGGTTGCAGGGCACAATTTGCCGCTATCTGGGAGTTATAGGCCGCTTTTCAATAGCCCTATGCATAATTACCCCCCGTCAAGAAGTCATATGCAGCAGAAAATGCCAATTTTTGATAGCCCCAGGCAAAATTTGCCTCCATCAGGAAATTATAAACAGCAAAATACTCCAAGGCCAAATTTGCCTCCATCAGGAAATTATAAACAGCAAAATACTCCAAGGCCAAATTTGCCTCCTACAGGAAGTCTTAATCATCAAAATTTGCCCCCTCCCAAAAAGGGAACACCAAATATTTTGTGGGACAAAGTACTTGCAGTTCTTCAAGGAACTTCTTACTGGCTACCCATTTCTGCGTGAGTTTTCTTTGCTTTCTATTTATTTCTAATATTTCAGTAGCTAAATTATGCCATGGCCCTAATTAAAGAAGAACATTTCTATAGATGATGCTGCAAAGGAATCTTGATTTACAATGAAATGATATAAGCTTTCCTTTTGGTGTCAATTTCTAACTTTGCAAAGAGACATGAACTTTTAATTGAGGCAACTTCATTAAGAAGAGATTCATCACAGTGTCATTAGAGCGCTGACTCGGAAGTTTTGAGCTGCAGTTCTATTCAAATTGATCAACTACTTCATAGTAAATCATTAAGAAGGTTATATCAATGTGAAGGAAAAAAAGTTAATAGATGACTAGATATAAAGTAAAGTTCATTGAAGTTATATTATTATTTTTTACATCTTTGGTCCTTTTTATTCACAAAAATTATCTTGAGACATTTTTGATTTGCACATAGGATGTTTAAACTTTCGAGTCTTTTAAGGCTTCCCCAACATTTTTCTGCTTGCACAAAACGACCCCGCCTAATAATTTGTTTGTTAATTTAATTTTAGATTCGTCCAAAAGTTCAGAGAAATTCACAAATCACCTTTCATTTTCCCCAATCATCTTGATTCCCTCAAAGCTGTCATATTCGTGGATGGCAAGGCCGGACGGAAATTTGTCTCCCTGTTGAAGCCAGAGAAATTCATAAAGTTCAAGATTGACCAAGAAACTTTCAACAGAAAGCTGCAATGGGTTCTTCAAGAACACAAGAGAGCCATTCGACTATCAGGGTATTTATCGTTTTCAGCTTATCTATTTACTGTGAATAAATTGAGTTCTGCAGCGCTTTAGAATCATTGGGCTTTGATTCTGAGTACTGTGTAGTGAAAATGGCCCAAAGTCGTACAGTTCTCGACTCTCTTCTTAACAAGATCTCACTAATTTCATTTTGATTTATTTGATAGGTAAATACAACAAAGACCATTCAGGGTCAATAAAATTCTGTTTATAAGAAAAAACTGCTTTACAAGGTTTTCTGCTAAGAACCTAAACTAATCAATACTATATGGTTTGAAAGGTTGTGGGTTCAAGCTAAAAGGAATTGCACCAAACAGACTAATTGTGCTAAAAACCTATCTGCTTGGCACAGAGTGTTAAGAGTGTATTTAGGATGGTTTGCTTTGAACCAGGAACAGGAATGGCCCCAAATCATTTTTATGACATGGTATGACCAAGCAGTAATCCAACTTAGAACGTCCTGCTTCACGTGGTGCTCTGCAACCAAGCAATCAGGTCGGCGATTTAGAACCATGTCAGTCGCCAAAATTGCACCACAACTCACCAAAGGAAGCTGACAAAACCATCTCATTTCTTTAACAACTTGACTTGGAAATCAGTCTGATAATTGTTAGTTATTTCATGTCACTCATACGAATTCTCTGCTTGATTTTGTCACTTTGTTTATCCTTTACTTTATCGAGTAAAAATACCCCTTATTGTTTCATGATGCCATGGGATGAATGTTATTTTGCAGTCTTCCTGCCCTATTCTGGAGTTACAAGAATAAGCTGAAACAAGATGAAAACGGTACACCGCTGATATCTCTTGTGAGCAACTGCCCCAACGTAGAGCTTGTCGAGAAGAGTATGACTGTACGAGCAATGCCGTCACGTGAGTCAACTAAAACATTTTAAAAACAAGAACTGCGACGATAATTCACATATTTGTAGGACGACATCAGGAGGAAGACACTTTAATATGCTTTTTTAAATTACAAATCCAAATAGCTAAGACAAGACCATTATAAGTTACGACTTAATCAGTTTACGACATAATCAGTCAACGTTTCGGAACAATGATCTTTGCTCCATCTTCAGAACAAGTAATTACAGTGGGAAGACGATTTATATATTAGTTGGTCACAAAAGATATGCTAATGAATTAAATACATCACTACTAGATTCAATACAAGGGCAGAAAAGCACAAGAAAAGATGTGAGGTAAACAGAGTAATGAGAAAGACCAAGCAAATTGATGATAGGTTAGAAAGTGTCAAGGGAACAGAAGCGAATTGATTGTTAAGTGCAGGATGGGCTCTATGGATGAGCAAGCTTTCAAATATGAGTAAATCGAAACTATTAGAGGCTTTATCAAGAATAGAGAAATTTTCAAAACATATTTTCAATTCCATATTTTACTCCAGTAGAGCGTGCCTATCTTGGTCATAGTGCTTGATACACGCAATTGTATTGGTATCGTCTGACTGATGTGTGCACAAGCACAAAACTTGGAGTCACAGAGCATGCCTGTTTGAATGTCACTTCTTTTCTTTTCAATTTTGTATATGAAATGCATATTACCAAAAGATAATAAATGTATTCCAACGACATAAGAAATAATAACTTTTCTTGCTTTTGTCGAAACAAAAACGACGCTTCTATCAATAGAATGCAATCTCAGAAATGAAATTGAATACTTCAGTAAAATAAGAGAGAATCAAAAATTCAGAATCCCTCATTTTGCTTCGGTTGCTCGGATCGTACAAAAATACTCTTGGGATAACTGTGTTGCAATTCACTGGATATTTCTCTCCACATCAACTTATGAGGTTTTGATGAACTACGTGAATCATTTGTTTGCACGAGTCATTGGATTTTGACTTTTTCGATTTTATGTGGCTGAGGTTTTAAAGTTTTTCATGCAGCTAACTACAGATATAAAACTAAAAGGAACAGGCTTGTCTCCAGAAGGAACCTTTCAACTTTCAATCAACCTGTTTTGTGCTGAACTGTCACACAATCTTTGACTGTTTTTTTATTCTAGCTGCCCATCGACCTGTCTTTCTGGAAGATTTACAACTGCTACTGCAAAATAGCCCAAAGCTTGAAATTCCATTAAATCGGTGGAATGCCTGGTACAATAATTTCTTCGGAACAGCCTTCGTGCCTAGTACATATGGTGCCTCAACAATCGAAGAACTGTTACGCATGATACCCCACGCTATCAAGGTCAGCCTTGCCTTTTAGATATATCCTATCTGCTATTTATAATAATTCCAGTCAGGATTTGTTTGATTAACTTATCAATGTTTTTAGATTTCATTTGAATAACCTTCAATGTACTGAGAAGGCTGAATTTTCTTTTTTTCTTGTTTCCCAGCACATCTCCTGACGAGCGGAATACCACGAAACAGGCTTTTATCTAGATGGAGAGTTCACTTTCTAGAGTTTTGCCTTCTCAGTACGCTCTTCTTCGTGAATTGGCCACTTTTCTAGCAAACTGAATCATGGACTTTGTAAATAAACTCTATATATGTAGTAAATACACTTGGTCTTATCGAGGCTGTTTCTGACACAATATTCGACATGATAGTCACCACTTATCATGACAAGCCTTTGATATTTAATAGGACAAAATTTTAAATACATTTGGTCTTATCAAGGCTGTTTCTGACACAATATTCGACATGATAGTCACCACTTATCATGACAAGCCTTTGATATTTAGTGGGGCAACGTTTAGGGAGAGATCCGTCTCCCATCAATGGGCAATGAGAAATGTGGTTTCTTCCCTATTAATGCAAAAGGTCGGATCGAAACTGAACCGAAACGTCAACCCGCTAAATATCAAATGCTTTTTAAGTGGTGACTATCATGTCGAATATTGTGTCTATATATGTAGTTGGCTTTATTTATTGTGGCTGCTATTAATAACGAACTGTTTCCTTTTAGGTATCAAGAGTAAACGATACTGACACAATCACATTTACTGCAGACTTCCTCAAAGAAATTATCACAAGTAATCTAGAAAAGATGCTCAATGCCTATAACGCTACAAGAATTGAGATTAATGGTCTTGCCAATGATTATTTCAAATTTTTTGGATGGACATTACCATTTAAGGGTAAAAAAGCCAAGCTTGTTTTTTATCTTCGAGGATTCAAGGAGAGGGTTTGGGTAAGTAATTTACTTTGTTTCTTGTTAGGGGCAAACATCTTCAGAATATTGATTATATAGGGCCAATTATTATCATATAGCCTCCAAAAATCTGAACGAAAATAAGAACAATTTCCAGGTGGGTCTTGTTTATTTTTGAAAATGTTTTTCCGAAAGTCTTTTTAACAAGACAATGATCAGTCAGAAAATTAGTAAAACTTGATATTTAGGTGGTAGTTTTTAGTTCTTAGGTTGGCCGCATTAATGAGGTGGTCACATTACTAAGTTGTTTCACTAGACTCTGTCAGTCCAAAAAACTGATTGTTGTATCAAGATTGTTGTATTAATGAGGTAAGCTCAATATAGGGTCTAATTGTAGATCAGCAAACTGTTTTGTGGGACGCCTAGTTTGTTATGAGCAATTTGATCTCTTTTACTTATAGATTGATGCAGATGAAGCTGGCAAACTTTTTCTAGGGCTAAAGAAAGGTATTAAAATCTAGTTCTAATTACTTGTCCAACTAGCTAGAGATCTATTTGTCGACATTTTCATTGTATTTATTAATATTTTCATATCATAAACATTGAGTACTTTGTTTTTAACCCACAAAATGCTAACCACTGTCCTAAATCAGGAAAATTAAGTCAGCGCAGTAGCGTTGAGATGTATCCAGCTTCATGCTTACCACTGAACAGCTAGGGATACTAAGCTAGAACGGGCTAATGTTTTTGAAATTAGCTCGTTCTGGCTAATTTTAGCCCGTTTTGGCTAATAAAAAATTATTTTCTTGAAAATTTTGAAGCCCAAACGGGCTAAAACGTCGATTTCTTGGATTTCCAGGAACCGGGCCGCTATTTTGACGCGATATTTTAGTTCTACGCATCTAGAAACGGGGATTTATGTAAAAAAATTTGGGGGTTTCTCCGGCGGAAGTTTGAGAAAAATGGGTCTTTAACTTTTGTGACGTTTTCTATTGTTCTTTCTGATGCGATGAAGTCCGCGCGATGACGCCCGCGCCGTGCGGCGAAATGAAAAAAATAGATTATTCAGACTTTAACACCAGCTTTGTACGTTTCTATAATGAGGTCTTCTAATAAGATGTTTATCAATACAACGTAAATTACAAAAATGTTTAAATTAAAATTGCACTCATAAAAGCCTTGTTTCTGAAGCTTCCCTGCACGGAACGGGCGTCATTACGCGGACTTGACCGCATCAGAAAGAACAATAGAAAACGTCACAAAAGTTAAAGTCCCATTTTTCTCAAACTTCCGCCGGAGAAACCCCCAAATTTTTTTACATAAATCCCCGTTTCTTGATGCGTAGAATTCAAATATCGCGTCACAATAGCGGCCCGGTTCCTGGAAATCCAAGAAATCGACGTTTTAGCCCTTTGGGCTTCAAAATTTTCAAGAAAATAATTTTTTATTAGCCAAAACGGGCTAAAATTAGCCAGAACGAGCTAATTTCAAAAAAATTAGCCCGTTCTAGCTTAGTATCCCTAGCTGCTGAATAGGGATTAAGTCCTGTTTCGGTTTAATTCCTACTTCAAGCCATGTTTATAATATAATTAATTCATAAGGCATGGTCTAACATGAGAAATTATACATAGTCTGTTGATAGAATAGAATATGCATAAAATAGAGTAAAATGAAGTGAAATTAAATATTATTTCACCCACTCTCAATTTCAAAACAATTTGTTACTTTAAAATACCCCTATTTTATGAAATTATACCAGAGCAGGCTACTGCGATTGACATTTGCCTCCACCGGTCAACGGATCTCGAACCCGGATTTGTGCGGACACAGTCGAGCGCACTAAGCACCGTCCTAAATCAGGACAATAAGTTAGCACAGTAACCTTGATGTGTTCACAACTCCAGGCTTATCCATGATGAGGCATTAATTTGTATTTCGGATTAAATCCCTCTTCAGAGCCATGTAATATTAACATTAAATCATAAGGCACGGTCTAACATGGGTAATTAAATTATACCAGAGCAGGCTATTGCAATGGACATATGCCTGCTCTATTTTATGAATATGATTAGATATACTCCAAATTATTCTCTTTTTTCATTTGAGGTTTATGTGAGAAATAGCTTTCGAAATTCAATTCAATCCAATTTTCAAAAGATTGATTATTTGTTTCAGAAAAAGAATCACCGTTTGCAGTCTTCAGGAAGGAGTTGTTGTCGCTGTTGAGAAGCAAGGCAAGCCGCAAGCTGCTCCTTTCTGAGTTGGTAGAAGAGTTTGCTGAATTTCACCGCAAGCTTCCGCAAATGAACAACCTCGGTTTCGACCATCCTGCTGATTTGTTCAAAGCTCTTGAAAAGGACGTAAAGGCTGGTATCGTTTGATTTTTTTGTAATTATAGATTTTTCGATTCTGTTATTAATTCTCAATCTGCATTCACAAGAGGAACAAGCTGTTACTTGCCAGTATCCTTTTGAAAATTCACAATTGGAAGCTCTGAGATAGGGCTGAGTGAATTCAGCCTTAGTATTTGAAGAGTTCAACAGCGATTATTTTGCAAACCAGGGCGTTAGCATGATAAGGTGTATTAATGCTAATAGACGGTTGAAGATATCCGTCTGAAACCCAAACTAGATAAACTAAGCATTTTGATTTGGAACACTCCAACTGAGGTACTGGGCAAATCATTTGATCTTTGTCCCCTCTTTGGTAGGTCCTTGTGTAGTCGTTAAAGAACCTAGATTGGTTCGTCTCTGCATTTGGCGAGTAGTGTTCAATTTATGAAATTGATATGGCTTTGGGGGCTTGATTAAATTGCGCTGTTTGTGAATGGGTTGAGGCACACACTCAGAAAATGGGGGCTCAAATACTACCCCAATCATTTCATTCCCACAAATGAAAACCAGGATATCAAAATTTTGATTGTCAAAACTATGAACGAGGGGCCATGATAAGCTCCGGCTTTATGGGATGAAATTTTCTATTTGATTTTGGCACATCCCAAAAATAAGCAAGCAGCATATCTAAAGAGTATAACTTTATTGAGATTATCATTTTCATTTAGATGTTCCTAGAAGACGATGTGAGATTCATTGGACTTGTGGAAAGCCCCTCTTCAGTCAAGAAATCGGCAGCAGCGTGGAAGAAATGTCTGCTCGATTTAGAACGGTCACCCAATGGCATCCTGCTCTTGCAAGATATCAAGAGCAATCAGAGAGAAGATCTTCTGGACTCAGTCCCTCCAAACGTCAAGGTAATATTTTTACCTTGGCTCCCATTCAATACCTGCCATAAATGATATTGTAACCCCTCCACTCAATTTAGCTCCTCTTTTCAAAAGCAGTCATGAGAAACTCCCTCTTAAAAGTTAAATAATGCCAATTTCTGTAAAGAGTGGATATTGAGCTTGCTAAACCATCCAGGAAAGTGTCCAGCTATTGAAGAGTGATCACAGCAAGAAATGTACTTCTAAAAATAAGGGGTATGATTGGATGATCAACCATGATCATTTCAGGGCCTGTGGTGACTAGCTGGGTGAAGGATCATGTGATGCCCAGCTTCTGTGGGGCCCAGCATCCCAAGGTTAAGGAAAAATACCAACCCAAGGCCTTCTCGTTCAACTTTTGCCCAGTCTCCCAGTCTCTTGTTCAACTTATGCCCAATCTCTCTGGTTTAGATATAAATCAAGACTGTACCAGAATGTAGCAAATCATGACGAGTATGAATAGGAATGATTTGTATGAATGAAAATTAATGTAGTAGGACTCAAACCCAAGATCTTAGCGTCCCCTTATTTATATTGCGCCATTTTTCCACAGGGTTTATAGGCGCATTACAAACTTAAAAGCTGAAGCTATAGCAGATACTTATAATAATACATCAATTTGCGTTATATATTAAAATGCCTTTTGAATACCAAAAGTCTTTAAAAGTATTTTAAAAGTTTGTACAGAGTTTGCTACCCTTAGTGAATAATGGTAGTTCATTCCACAGACATGGGGCAACATGAGCAAAAGATCTTCCCCCCTGTTACCAAGTTAGTTCTCTTTATTTCAAGCAGGAGACCATCCCTCGCTGATCTTGTTACACGAGGATCTCTGCGTTTCCGTGAAATTTTATACCCAACTTACTGTTCTATGAGGGCAACAGTTTTCTGGTTATGAGTTTCCAAATCCTGCTTCCTTATTCCAAAAACATAGATCTTCCCACATATAAAGATAACCTTTCATAAATATGAGACTTGACGTACAATGCAAAACATTGCCTTGATTTAGGGGCAATTCCTCCTCCATAGTGAATGGATATCTTGTTTTTTGAGTGCTTCAGAACTGAGAATAATTTTTTTTTCTATTAAGCTTCTTGGTTCTGGTCAGAGTAGATGTTTTGTTTTATCTTCAAAGCTGGAAAGTGAGTCCTTTAAATGAAATTTCATAATTTCTGCCAATTCTATTCATTCTCTAAATGTCTTTGATCTGCATATTGGTATAATAATTAATTGGATTTCATTTTTTGTTCTCTGTCTGATGTACCAATACGATTGTCTCATGCAAATCTTTGGTGGTTATTATGTTTTGCAATCCTGAAGTTTGTTAGATTTCATTTCGTTCTTGGTCTGATCTACTACCTGGATGAGTGTCAGATGCAAAGCCTTAGTAGTTGTCATGTTACGCTATTTAATCTTGCAATCCTGAACATCTTTACCGAGTAAAGACTAGAGTTCTTATCTCCTGCAGGTCTGAAAAAAGAAAAACCTCTGGATGTGATTGACAAAATGGTGTACAAGTCAGAAAATTACACGCTCAGCGTCAAAGAAGTTTTTGATAACCTGGATGGAAAAGAGGAACAGAAAGAGGTTTCAAAGTTGATGAATTTGTTACGCTTAACTCGACGCCCATTGGGAATCCGCCAAGAAAGAGAGGTAAAGTATTTTTTTGGGAGACTAGATTTCAAAGGACAGAGCTTGTGTTGTGAATGGTACTGCCTAAGGACAGATGCAAATTAATAAGGACTGTCTTTTCTGATATTTATTGACAGCCGTCAAAGTCTGAAATCCTGCTCAGGGCTTTATCTCTGACATATTTATATCTAACCAACCTACTTTCATAAGGGGCCATATATCATCTTACCTACGGTGGACACCCAGGGGTATGGCGCGCCGTTGCGGCAAAAAACATAACAACTTTCGTGTATATCAAACCATTATTTTGTGTATGCTATTTATAACTTTTGTACTTGTTAAAATATAAAATTGTGCATGTGGTTGTCTCTTTTGAATTTACCTTTGTGTATGTCAAAATTAAAACTTTTGTGTATGTCAAATTAAAACTTTTGTGTATGTCAAAACTAAAACTTTTGTTTATGTCAAATTAAAACTTTTGTGTATGTCAAAACTAAAAACTTTTGTGTATGTCAAAACTAAAACTTTTGTGTATGTCAAATTAAAACTTTTGTGTATGTCAAACTAAAACTTTTGTGTATGTCAAATTAAAACTTTTGTGTATGTCAAATTAAACTCGTGTGCAGTTAATGGAAGGTTTGTTCATGTCAAAGGGTAAATATCATTTTTTTGTCTCTGGTCATGCCAAATTACTAATCCTGAAGGGGGGATGAAAATGATTTGTTATTCGTTGGCTTCGGTTTGTTAGGTTCTTTCCGGAGCTCAAATATTAGAGCAGGAATAAGTTTCCTGTATCAGGGTTTTCGACGACTGAAGAACGTCTCTGAAGGCTGATATTTCGTCTGCCATCTTGTAAAAGCATTTCAAGCAACTTGCATTATGCTCATGCGTCGCAACTGCCTTTCTATATATCGAAAAATAGCGTTTGAAACCCAACTTGTACAAATATCTTATTATGACATACATAGTTTTTAGATTTGACATACACAAAAGTTTTAAGTTTTGACATGCACAAAAGTTTTAATTTGACATACACAAAAGTTTTAGTTTTGACATACACAAAAGTTTCAATTTTGACATACACAAAAGTTTTAGTTTGACATACACAAAAGTTTTAGTTTTGACATACACAAAAGTTTTAATTTTGACTTACACAAAAGTAAATTCAAAAGAGACAAGCACATGCACAATTTTATATTTTAACAAGCACAAAAGTTATAAATAGCATACACAAAATAATGGTTTGATATACACGAAAGTTGTTATGTTTTTTGCCGCAACGGCGCGCCATACAGGGGCATATCACTCACAAAAAAGTGTACGAGATTTTTGTGATTTTTGAAATCACTGTGAACTTTTGGTAATTTTAGTTATTTTTTATGATTTTTCTGTGATTTTTTCTAATTTTTCTATAATTTTTGTGATTTTTCTGTGATTTTTGTGATTTTCCTGTGATTTCTGGGATTTTTCTGTGATTTTCTCAAAAGGTGTAAAAAAATTTTTCGAGTGATTATGGCCCCCAGTGGACACTTCGTTAGAAATGATAGGTTGGTCCCATAGAAGCATATATATAATATAAGCACATACCAACCTGTTGTTAGGGTATCCACTGTGAGGAGATTGTGCCTTAGGCAGTACCCACCCTATTGTTGAATGATCAACTGCCCCCTTATATTCCTTGCCATCCTCAAGTTCTGTAATGATAAAAGACTGTTTGGATATTTTGTTTTTGCAACCTATTTTAATGTTTTATTGCAGTTAGTTGAAGGACATATGTTGCCATTAGATCAAAATAAAATGCTGGAGTTTTTGTGCGAGGAGATTCAGGAGCTGTTAAAGGGAGAACCGACGAAAACAATTTCCTTGCACAAATTTCCTGGAGAATACCACAAGAAGTTTGGTAGGCAGCTCAAACTCAAGCCTTTTGGCTTCAGCAAGCTCATGGAACTGTTGGATGCGTTGCCCCCTAACATGATTCAGGTATATCGAGCTTTAGATGGTTTTTGTATCTTTTCCCCCCTGTGGTTGGGGATCAGAATTCATCAACCGTATCCCTGTTTGTCGTAAGAGGCGACTAAAAAGGTTGCAATGGTCAATACGTGCTAGCAGGGAAAACAGCGGGAATATGAATTCTGTTTGTTTGGTGTGAGAGAGATGATTTCTGTGAAATTGGACTCGAACCCACGACCTCCGGCCCTGTTTCTCTGCGCTTTCACCCCAACAGCTAAGTGTAGAGAGCCTTGACTCAAAGTTGTGGTTTTGAGCTTTGCTTGGGTCATATTATTGCATGCAAATTTCTCTGTTGTGATTTTCCAAATTCTGTTTTTTCTCAAGTAAAAAAACTTCTCGGCTAGAAGGCAACAGAATATTTCTCAAGAAAACTTTGGTGTTTTGGTAAAAGTAAATTCATAATTCATTGTGAACCATTGTAAGAGTTGTTCTGATGTTATGTGAGATGGCCGAGTGGTTACGTCACTCAACCCTTTTTGGGTAGAACCCAAATTGAGACCTGTTGCAAAAAGTGTTGGGATAGAATTTGCCAGTCTCTGTAACTGTAACTCAAAGAAAAAAAGTCACGAGATTAGGTCAGACCCAGAGGAAGAACCAGGCTTGATCTGCTAGATTAGTTTCCCATTCTGTGGGCCCTTTGTGCTTTGCACATAAACCAATACCCTGTGTAGGTAGTGAGCGTATTTTGCCAACTTTGAACACACTGTAAGCGTATCACAACATAAGCTGCAGTAAGCGTACAGGTTTACATTGCTTTTAATAGCACCACTCGCATTCTAGGTGACGTCCATTAATGATGCACCACACATTACATTGCACGGAGTCAGTAGATTCGCGGACGAAGTTACGCAGCTTCTCCAGAAGCGCAATGGGGCGATTCTTCATAATCAGTTGTCCGACATCCATGCTAAGGAACACGAGCGATTTAAACCCGCTGACCATGGTGTCAAATCCATGGGGGCTGCTCTCGCTATTTTTCCAAAGAAATTTCTTGTTGTGGAAACCTCAATACCAATCGTTATATCGAGAGAGTTTTTGCTTTCTTGTGGAAATGTGGCAGGTATAGCATTCCTAACTAGATCTTTTTCAGTAACTTTTTTTACCAATAATTTATAATAGTATATTATGATTTTAGATTCAGATGAGAAGCAAGAAAGGAGACTGAACTCTAGTTTTTGGAATCATAATTTTAGTTGTTTTTTTACTGAAAATTTTTGCTGATTTTATTGTTGGTATTGCTATTTTTAATCTTTTTGCTGATAAAGCATTCCTACTACAAGACATTGCTTAGTGGTTTTTACCAAAACCAGATTGAATTCGGAGCTAGCAATTTTGATGTGTAGAAATTGGGTCTGAATTTCGTTTTTGATACTCTTTGAAAGTTTTTGCATTCAGTGAAAAAAAGGTAGAGGATAGCAAAATGATGAAACCGTAAGTCTTTGTGAATAAAAATTATATTTTGCAGGATTGCCCGATACAGCTTCTAAATCTCACGAAAGTAAAGGAGCGACTGCCTCGTCTTCAAATGGATATGATGATGATGATGATGATGATGATGATGATGATGATGATGATGATGATGATGATGATGATGAGGATAATTCTGATGATGATAACTCTGTCGGTAAATATCTTAACTTTCAGGACTTTGATATCTCAATGACCCAATACAAGGTAAATTTTCTAAAAACAATCAACTTTCAATAATTACACACTGAGACTACTAAATCAAAAGTCTTCTTATATGGGCAAGAAATATTTTGATTCAATGATTTTTCAAGCCACGTTTAAGCTTTGATTTCTAATGAGGCATATTTCAAAGAGAGAAGCATTTTTGCTCAAGAAATAGGTCAATGTTTGTAAGATGTTATAAACTACACAGAGGGATTCCCCAAAGCAGTAGCATTAAAGTAACAAAGCACTTTACCATAGTAATACCATAGTAATGACTTTCTAGAACACTTTTGAACTGATTTTAGAGGACAACTCCTTCTTCAAAATCTTCTTGCTGATATTTTGACCATCACTCAAATCCCACGTCATACATAATTTCTCCCTCAATTTATTATTGCTTGATGATATGAGCTATGGTGTCTGTAAAATTTCCTAAATTTCGCCACCAAAACCTTGTATTTGTGAGCTGTCTGACACAAGTTATGGGAATTTTAATTTAGACCTAGTCTTCACAGCTTTGCAATTTTGCCGCCATTTTGAATCGACCTGTGCAATAATTTTGATAGCCTAGTGTACAAGGGTTGTTTTAGAGAAAGACATGGAACTGCTATTGGCAGAATAAAGCAGCTTTTTCTTTATTTAATTACTATAAAAACTCTGGAAATGCACTGTACACTATCTCCAATCCATGAAGAGAAAAGATATTAATATAAACTATGATATAGAACAAAAACATATTACTCATTCAACCAAATTACTACTCAGTGGATATCCATGCACAACTGCCTGTGTCTTTTTTCTCTCCTTTTTTTAATTTGATTTTTATTAGCTGTAGTTTTCTTAGTTTTGTAATTGCCACAAAGTAGACCTTGCAACAACCCGCTATGTATTATAAGTTTAGTATTGGAATGATGCGAAATAAGGGGGCTACAAGGAAGGGAAAGGAAGGAAAATTTCAAAATAGTTGCCACAACTAAAATAAGAATTTCAGATTGAAACCCCGTAAGCTTTCATCAGGCTTCTCACAAGTCGCTTCTAAGATGTCTTAAGTGTCTGAAGCCTGTTTCAAACCATTTGATATCTTGTTTCTTTATTGCAGAGATTGAAGAGTGTGGCAGCATCACAGGGTCAATTTCAGGGGGTGAAGGTACATTGAATATGTTATCTCTCTATCGTAAAGTAGCTAGTCTGCCCCATTTCACGTTTAGGTGGGCTTTGGGTTTAAACATGGACTTGAAATATTTGTTTCAGAGACAGAATGTATAGAGTAGATAGATGAGATTTTGATCCGGGCAAGATCCACAAGATGGACAAGATACTATAAGTTCAGCCAAATACTATTATGCCCTAGGCAGGCCTCTACCCTAAAAGAGTAAGAAAAAAGCTCTGGTGTTATTGTATGCAGTAGTGGCCCGCATTTAAGAAACAGCATTTCAAACATCAGGTCTGAGTCCTCTCTGACCATTTTCAATTTAAACCAATAAATGATTCTTGCTGTGTAGGTCTGTTTTTCTTAAATCAATGTTTCACTGTGGAACTCGTCTGTTTTTCTTTTAGACCTGCTTGACCTGAGTGATGCGGACTACGATCTTTCTCAACCTGAAAATCCGGAGTGGTGGATGATTGATGACGCCCCAGAGCTACCCCCTCCTGAGCTTGAGCCTGAAAAAATATTTGAAGAAAAGGGCAGTTCCCCTGCACCAGAAGCCGTTGTTTATGATCTTATTCCCCCACTGGAAGACATAGATGACGGCGGAAGTGTAGCAAAACGAGGAGTTGGTAGGAGCACAGCATCTAAACCTGGTGTAAGGTAATCTGTTTGTTTATTGTTGGTGTTGTTTGTTATTGTTTTATTGTTGTTATCTTTATTGTTTCTTCTGTGCTTGATTTTATCTGGATAAATGGAGCAATCAGAAAAGAAGCAAATGACTGGTATTGTATCTTGCTATCTCAATTAAAATAAACTAATTGAATGAGTTATCATTAATTACTCAAAGAATTGATAGGTTTTGGCCTATTTAGGAATTCAACTTGTTTCAATTTATAATGAAATGGATGGTATCGGAAACTAGATCTTTAATCCTCATTTTTCAGGCATCCAAGTCTGCAAGGAAGAGCTGCCTCTCTCAACAGCATCATCAGCACTCCTAAATTAACTGATAATTTCAGAGAGCAGAAGCCGTTTGATGGCGATCCCCCTCTGGAAGAAAGGAAAAGCCTGAGCAGTAGAAAAGGAAAGAAGGGTCGCAAAAAAGTTGCAGCAAACTTCAACATGACGGAATAATGCCGTGAAGTGCAGGTATTTCAATGGCCATGCGGTCATGGGTGTATGTACTCACATGGTGACCCTGATATTAAAATTTTTTTGTTTCCCATAATTTTCATTGGATTTTATGCTTCTTTCCATTTTTTACCCGTTGATAACATTCCTTTACCCTTGAATGTCACAAATCCCAAAATAAAGACTGCATCAAGCTTTCTGTTGTTTCTAGAATAGAATATTTGAGGATTTGAATTCTTCATTGTTTGTTAACATTAGTTGTGCGATGTCTTAGGCTAATACTGCAAAGAGTTGCAACTTTTATAGTAAAATCATAGAACTGAGCTTTCCAATATGGCTACCAATTGCTTCATTTTTCAACAACAGAAGCTCGATCCAGTCTTATTTTAAGATCAGGGCTCAATACCCTTCATGGGATCTTTGTGGTTACGCACTTATTGTTTTGTGATCATGCCCTACCCACTGCTTTAAACCCAAGATTAAAGAACAAGCCTGGAATCAAATGAAATAGTCGCATAAACACTAATTGGCAGAAAGAACTCAGGAGTGAGAAATCACAAACAGTTTTATTGAGATGAATGTGTAGTTTCTTGTTTCTTTTCTGCCAATTAGTGTTTATCTATGCTCTACTGCTATGTATTGAGCACTATTTTCTGAAAACCAATACACTGGCTTTAAAAATAATAATACGAGAGCCTAATTATCTAAGTTTATAAAATTCTAAAAGAGTAATTCAAAAATAAACAATGCTTGTAAACGTTTCGATGAAAATCTACATCAGTAACTATTCTTACAATGATTTGGGGACTTACTTAAAAACCTAATTTACAAAGCACAGGGTTACAAGGAGATAAACCTAAACAAGGAACTACTTAATACAATAACGGTTAAACTAAAAATAAAACAAAGGTTGGGCTGAGAAAACAAAGATAAGTTAACAAGTGCAGAAAAAGTGAGGAAAAGTGAAGAATTTGGATATTGGATTGGGAAATGCCGCTGTAACACTGCAAATGCTGCTGTATTTACCGCAGCTCTTTAATGGCACGCTGCTATCTATTATTTGGTTGTTTATTTCTTTATCATTCCGCATTTCCATTCTATTCTTACAAGTAGATATACTGTATTTTCTTGAATGGAAGGCGTGGATTCTTTTTATTAAAATGCTAAAATAATGCGGCTTATATTCAAAGGCGGCTTCTATTCAAGGGCAGCTTTTATTCAAGAAAATACGGTACCCCAAAAACCACAAAAAAGTTTATTACTATGATTTTCTTTTTACTTGTTGTTTTAAAATAAATGGTTTTCTATAAATGGTGTTCTGCAGAAAATGAGTTCTTTCTGCAGGGTTTCATTATTTTTGGATGAAATTAACTGAGCCCTGATATGACAAGTGTTTTGTTGTTTATAATTTGTACCCCCGAAAACCGATCCAAAAACCACACAAAGAGAAAGTCCACAAGATTGCTGTCAATGCAACTATCTATGATATTTGGGAAAAGTCATCATTATAAATTAATGAATTATAGAAACTACAGCTTTATGTTAAATGATTTCCAGAATTTTTTCATTTATTCAAAACTTGACCATCATACCTGTGCCTGCCGGGGGCTATTTTGTTAGATGGTCAATTATAGTATGTTGACCTTTAGGGTGTTAAAGTTACTTATACATACATTATGTATTTTTAATCCAGACTTTGTTTGTGGACTTGAATGTTTCTGTCTAACTAACTACTCCTCGTTTTGATTTTTTGAGTAATATTCTTCAAAACCAGGCAAACAATTATAGAAATAAGGATGCCTATTTCATAAGGTTCACTATGTCATAAGATGAGCATATTGCTTTTCTGGCAAAAGGTTACGTAAAAGTTACTGAAACACAAAACTTTGCAAACTTACTGAAAGAATTTCTTACTTGCAATAAGATAAAGGGAACATACACACAGTATTGAAATCCAACATTTTCTATTTTGCACCCCATATTTCCTTTTTCATCCAATATATTCATATTAGTAAACCCGTATTTCTAGGTAGCCTAGCTTTCTAACCAATGATAATTAGCATAAGCTTGGTTTCTTTTGCTTTTTTCTTTTGATATTGCTGTCTGTGACTTTGTGGTTTTGGGGTACCTTAGTTTTTGTGGTACATATACCTGTATCTTTTAATGGATCAATTTATAGAGTAGAGTTATATGAAATGCAAGTTATTTTAAAAGATGAATTTAAAATCTTATGTTTCGTTAGACATGTTTTGTTTTTTGTTATCTTGGATTTTCTTTGTGGTATTTTCTATCTGCAAAGGGTGCGGGAGTATTCCCAAAAAGTTATACTGATGGGCACTTATGCAAAACTAAGTGCCAACACCCCTAGTTCCTATTTGACTAGCCCTTTCGGAGTAGCGTGAGGAACTGGTAACTAGTACTCTGCAGGATGTATTGTGGGATAGTTTTATGGGACGCTTCGCTTCGTAAACAAAACAGGCGTCCCACATAACTGTCCCACAATGCATCGCACACCGTACTACTTACCAATTGCTCGCACAACTCCCAAAGGGCTAATTAGGAACCTACCTCAAGGCTTAGCACTAAAAGTTCCTTAAATTTTCTATTGTTCTCTATTGTTACAGGAAACAACAGAACAAAAGAATCAATCGTATTTTACAAGAAATCCTAGTGGTTCCTTATAAACTGGTTCTGTATAAAAAAAGCGTGTATACGACTTGGAAGAGGAAAGTAAAATCTAATTGTTCTTTTAAGCAATAAATCTTTGGCTAGAAACAATTCAAAAATGTCTGTCTTTTCAGAAATGGTGAACCAATGACTGGGGGTACGAATCTGGCGTCCACCAGGTAGAGATTCTGGCAGCCCTGTATTGATTTTAGCAACCCGGTGAAAAATGGCGGCAGTTTGTATTTTGAACTAGCGCGTAAATACAGCAATTACTCAAATTCTCGTTTAGCAGTTTTCGTTGGCGAAAATATTCGTTAGTTGGTTTTCGGCACAGCACAGAACGGTGGCAAAACGAAACAATTATGTCTTCAGTCACTGCAGTGTCTGGTAAAGCTTTCTAGGATGGCGGTCGAGAGAAAGAATATAATAAAGAATAAAGGTAAGCTCGCAACATTTAGGGTCGAGGTGGGAGAAACCGTACAGTTAAGGTTTGACCGGCTACTATTTCTGAATATTTTTTCAAACAAACTTGAAATTATTTCTACAATGTTCAATACACCATACTTTATTTTGGTTTGTTGTATAAATTTTAAACTCTGTTTTGATTAGCTGCAAACTGACTTCAAGTCTCTAGTAGTTGGTGCGGGAGTTTTCGTACACCAGCGGAGGGCTATGACAAGAATTACGGAGGGCTATGACAAAAAGATCGACTTTGAAAAAAGTTGCTAACAATAGCAAGCGCGAGGAAGATATGCGAAAATATAAAGATCAAAGAAATCTTGTTGTAAAACTGAATATTCAGGCTAAAAAACAACATTTTAAGTCATTACAATTGAAGACCATTGATAATGATAGGAAATTTTGGAAAACTGTGAAACCCTTGTTTTCTAATAAGAATCCAATGAGTGACAAGATCACTTTAATAGAAGATGGTAGAATCCTCTCAAATGATATTGAAGTGGCTGAGTGCTTCAATGAATATTTTTCTACTATTACTGACAGTCTTGATATTGGACCCCTTTTTAAAGAGGTCCAAGAGCAACTGACTGTAGAACAAATGGTTCTGAGAGCAATTACCAAGTATGAAAATCACTCATCCATAAAGGTGATTAAACAACATGTACCACCAAATGGCCAATCCTTCAAATTCTCTCATGTAACCCCAAATCAGGTTTTAAAGCAAATTGATTTACTGAATAAGAATAAATCAAATAGCGGAAAAATCCCAACGGGCATGGTAAAGGAAACAGGTACAATTATATGTCCCTACCTAACGGACTGCATAAACACTGCTATTAATGATTTCCAGTTTCCAAATGAACTAAAAGAAGCTGATGTAACTCCTTTGTTTAAGAAGGGTGATCCAAATTATAAGGGAAATTTTAGACCGATAAGTGTTTTACCCGCATGTTCCAAAATCTTTGAAAGAATTCTAAAAGACCAAATATGCCCATACATTAATGATAAGCTCTCAGAAATCTTATGTGGTTTTAGAGAGGGGTTTAGTACGCAACATGCTTTGATAAGACTGATAGAAAAATGGAGGAAATGTCTTGACGAATCGGGCCTGGTGGGGACAATTTTAATGGACCTATCTAAAGCCTACGACTGTCTGCCACATGACCTCCTTATTGCAAAACTTGAAGCCTATGGTTTTGATTTCAACAGTCTTTGCCTAATGTACAGCTATTTGGATTGCCGCCATCAAAGGGTCAAGATTGGTTCACAGCGAAGTGCTGCTGCAAAAATAAAAATTGGGGTCCCACAAGGATCTGTCCTAGGTCCATTGCTTTTTAACATATTTATAAATGACCTTTGTCTGATGAGATTAGACTGCGAAATATGTAACTTTGCAGATGATACAACCATATACTCATGTGGGCTAGATCTTCAAGAGGTAGTAACCAATTTGGAAAATGACCTCCGCAGAATAATCCACTGGTTTACCAACAATGGAATGGTTGCAAACCCTAAAAAATTCCAGCTAATGTTCCTTGGTCTAAAAGGAAATAGAAGACTGAGACTTAACATTCAAGAGAACAAAATATCTACAACAGATCATGTTAAATTGCTAGGGATCGAAATTGACAAGAAATTGAAATTTAACAAACATATTGAAACAGTTTGTTCTAAAGTAAATCAGAAAATTAATGCCTTCTCTAGACTAAATCATTACATTTCTAGAGAGCAGGCATTCACAATTTGCAAAGCAGTTATTTTATCGAACTTCAATTATTGTCCTTTGATTTGGCTATTCTGTAGTAAAAGTGCAAATAGCGAGATTAACCGCACACATAAACGTGCGCTCAGAATCCTCCACAAAGACTACGAAAGCTCGTTTGAAACATTGCTTGCCCAAAGTAACAGCTTTAATATACATGCACAAAACTTGCAGAGACTAATGATAGAAATATACAAGTCTCTGAATCATCTAAATCCATCGCTAGTGTGGGAATTTTACGAGACCAAGCATGTAACTTATAATCTAAGAATAAAGAATCTATGCAAATTACCACAAACAAAAACACAAGGATTTGGGCAAGAATCGTTGTCCTTTAGAGGGAGTTTCCTTTGGAACACGCTCGAAGACATTATGAAAAATGAAAAAACAGTAACAGCTTTCAAAAGGAGGATAAAAGAATGGGCCGGCGAAAAATGCACTTGTAAAATATGCCGCTAATCATAGTTTAACCAAGTAATTATTTATTTGTAGTTTAATTTTTTCTGTAAATAGTTGGTTTGAATTAGTATAAATTTTTACTATTGTTAGTACCAACTTTAAATATTATCGAAATGAAGCGGGAGTTTCCGTACACTTTTGCAAGTGTAGAATAATACACTTAAATATATTTTCAAATCTTCTTTTTCATTCTCTAGCAAAATATATTCTTATTCTATCATTTTTAACTAAAATCTGCTTTAATAACTTATTTTTTTAATTTTGCGCATATTTTCATTGAAGGCATATAAATTTTTCGACACGCGAACGGCACACACTCATTTTACGTCGATTTTGGATCGACGTTAGTTTAATGTTTATAACTTAAAAAGGAAAAGCTCTACAGCCAAGAATATCCAAAAGAGCAGAAATTATGAAGTCTTTTACCTTATGGTTAGCAAGTTTTTTCATTGAAGCAACCTGTTGAGCTTAGAATTAACTGCAAAGTTCAACTGTACGGAAACTCCCGCTGTACGATTTCTCCCGCCTAGACCCTACTTTGTTATTTTCTTTCTGCTTATGTCTGTAAGATTGTCAAATATGTGTGGGATGAAAAGTGGTAATAAAGCCAGCACAAAAGCATAGAGTTGTAAGGCTAGGCCGGGGTAGGACGAACTTATGCGTATTTAGGCCGTACTGCTTTTTACCGGAGCTGAGTCAGCTACTGTTAGACCTGGTACTGTAGTAGAATAAATTTTATAAGAATATCGAGGCTCAAAATTGCCAAAGAACAATGGAAATTCAGGATTAAACAATAGAAAAGTTGAGGATCAGGAAAATTTTAAGTATTCTTATGAAAAAAGATAAATTCAAAAATAAACTATGCTTGTGTAAACGTTTCGATATTCATCTTCATCAGTAACTGTTCTAACAATGATTTGGGGACTTACTTAAAAACCTAATTTACAAAACACAGGGTTACAATGAGTTAAACCTAAACAAGGACCTACTTAATACAATAACGGTTAAACTAGAAATAAAACAAAGGTTGGGCTGAGAAAACAAAGAGAAATTAACAAGTGCAGAAAAAGTAAGGAAAGGTTGAGAATTTTGGAAATTGGATTGGGAAATGCCGCTGTAACACCTCAGAAATGAAAATAAAGCTTAACACAAATGAAAAAATAACGAGAACGCTACACAATGGAAAAGCGGGGTTATAAAGAAATAAACAACCAAATAATAGATAGCAGTGCGTCCATTAAAGAGCCGCGATGAATACACAAAGAGAATAGGAGCAAAAAGACAGAAACCAAAGGATAAAACGAGAAACACGTGCTAACAAAAAGAAAAGACCAGAGACGCAAAGATTAAGAATCTACCAGTTTGACATTAAGGCCCCGTCCACACGTATACGGATATTTTTGAAAACGCATATTTATTTATCCGTTTTGGCCTTCCGTCCACACGTAGCCGGAGTTTTCGGTGATGAAAACGAAGCTTTTCGAAAACGGTGTCCAGGGTGGAGATTTTTGAAAACTCCGTTTTCATGTTGTCGTGTGGACGGGCGAAAACGTATCTTTTCGAAAACGATGACGTCACCAGATTACTTTTGCACAGTCAAGTCAACAAACAAAAACTTTTTGTTAGTGATTCCTCCGTATCCGTGTGGACGCAGATTTTTTTGAAAACGCTCATCGTGTGGACGCAGATTTTTTCGAAAACGGATAAAAAAATATGCGTTTTCAAAAATATCTGGATACGTGTGGACGAGGCCTAAGCCCCTTAGGTGCAAAACTATCCAACTTAAATTGCCAAGAACCTTCCCTAACCCTAGATTCACCTAATAATCTATCAATTACTTGGACCCCAACATCCTCCATAAACCCATGATGACCTGCCAATTCAAAATGTCTATAAAAATCTGCCTGTCCAACCATTTCCCCCTTCTCAAATTTCCTACAAGATGACTTATAATTATTAAACCTACTACAAAAGGGGGTAAATGTGCTACCAACGTACTACATTCCAGACCTTGCAACTTAACAAATAAACAACACCCGACGAATCACAATCTTATAAAAAAAGTGTGTAGCAAGCAAGCAAGCATATTTTTTTGTTAACGCAGGTTAGGGTTTCTGGCAGCTTTACAGCTGATGTGGACCTGCTGCTTGTGCCCCCAGAATTAATATTCTAGAACAAATATCCTGGGTACCGTAAACAGGGGATACTTTGGCCCACTTTTCGTATAAATCCAAATCCAACTGCCCTTGAAAACTTTTAATACCTGTGTTTGATGTTAATATTGCTATAGGGACCTCTCAGAAGGCACATTCAGGGAAAATGAAGAAAACAATCGTGTTTCTTCATTTTGCCATACTTTTTTTAAAAGAAAGGTGGTGGGCCAAAGTTCCCCTTCTGCTTGTCATTTGTTCTTTTTTCTATCGAAATAAAAGTTGATTAAAGGCTGCTATTAACCCCACAAATAACATACAAGAAACCAAACTAAAACATGTAAACATGTAAAATAAGTTCAATCTGTTAAAAATCCTACAAAGTTGCATTTCTCTGCTCATTAAAATGTCAAGACAGTTCACTGGTGGTTTTTCATTCATTTATTGTTTATGAGGAAAGTTTTCCAAAAATTTTTGTTGATAGAACACCTCATACTTAGTTATTTTGTAAGCTATATTGTCATTTTTCAACCCTTTCTCTTCTAGTGCTATCTTTCAAGTGCCAAGACAGCCTCTACAAGGTCATCTATTTGAACATATTTGATCTCCCCTAGAGCCAAGTGGAAAAACGTTCAAAGAAGGAAATCGTAGAGAGAATTAATTTTTGGACAATATAAGTGCCCAACAGTTTCTTAATTTTTGCTGAAGATAGAAAAAATATTTTGCTTCATTATTCTTCGATTCTTCCATGTGTTTTATGCTTAGTAGTTTATTAAAGTTTGAGTCTTGCTTCGAGTTTCTTAATGCTTTTGATCCAGTATAATTGAAGGTTTATCAAATCAGGCCTTGTAGCGTCGGGTGTCAAGGGGGGTATTTAAACCCCCCCAAAAATTCCCAAATTCAATTGTTCACATGAGATATACGGTTGTATCCTGAAGAAAACCAAAATCCCCTTGACATTTCAAAAAGTGGCATTGGCTCCACAGGAATTGTCGAGAGGGGCGCCAGGGGTCGGTGGTCTCCCCTGGCGGCTCGAACAAATTTTGAAGATTGCTAAAAAAGTTATTGTGAACGTTTGTAGTTTCATTACTGTACTTCATTCCATTAAGTTAGTTTCTCCAGTTTCTCTAATCAAATGAAACCAAGTGAATTTCCTTACTTGGATTCTTTCTATTGTTTCTTCAGATTACTTTGCATTCTTACATTAGTTTTTATAGATTACTTAACAAACTATAGCTAACAACTAACTGAAGAAGTTTTTTTCTAAGATTTATAATATTTGGTAAGAATGATAAAATTATGATGTCTCTCATTAAGAAAGCTTGTGTGGCCAAGTGGCTAAAGCGAAGTGAATCAAATGATCGGACCTTAGTTCCATTCCTCGTAAAGTTAGACTTTTGATTACTAATTTCTGTATAAAAATGATATTAACTTCAAACCTATTCTGTCGGTGAGCTCCGGGTGGTGTGCAGGCAGAGTGCTTGTATCACAGTCGAAGGGTCGAGAGTTCGATCCTGAGATATACGGTTGTATCCTGAAGCAAACCAAAATCCCCTTGACATTCCAAAAAGTGGCAGTGGCTCCACAGGAATTGTCGGGAGGGGTGCCAGGGGTCGGGGGTCTCCCCTGGCGGCTCCCTGAGGGAAGAAGCAGGGGGATTTTGAACAAATTTTAAAGATTGCCAAAAAAATGTTTCGATAGTAAGATTACTCGCATTCCTTTCGTAAGTTTATTTCTATACTTCCATTTGTTTCTCTGTTTATTTAGATTCTTACAATAGTTTTAAGTTTCATTACTGTACTTCATTACATTTAGTTCGTTTCTTCAGTTTCTCTAATCAGATGAAACTAAGTGAATTTCCTTAGTTCGATTCTTTCTATAGTTTCTTCAGATAACTTTGTATTCTTACAATAGTTTTTATAGATTACTTAACAAACAATAGCTACCATATATCTGAAGAAGTTTCTTTAGATTATTTACTTAGATTCTATACTTCCTTTAGTTTCATTGGATTCTTTAGATTAGAGAAACTGAATGAAGTACAGTAAAGAAACTGAAAAACTATACATAGTAAGAATCTAAATAAACTTTATAAAACAGAGAAACAAAAGAAAGTACAGAAAGAATCTGAAGAAACTAACTAAAGAAATTTATCTGATTCTTTCGATTAGAGAAACTAATTAAATGAAACGAAGTACAGTAATGAAACTAAAAACTATTGTAAGAATCTAAACAGAGAAACAAAAGAAAGTATAGAAATAAACTTACGAGAGGAATACCAGTAATTTTACTATCGAAACATTTTTTGGCAATCTTTAAAATTTGTTCAAAATCCCCCTGCTTCTTCCCTCAGGGAGCCGCCAGGGGAGACCCCCGACCCCTGGCGCCCCTCTCGACAATTCCTGTGGAGCCACTGCCACTTTTTGGAATGTCAAGGGGATTTTGGTTTGCTTCAGGATACAACCGTATGTCTCAGGATCGAACTCTCGACCCTTCGACTGTGATACAAGCACTCTGCCTGCACACCACCCGGAGCTCACCGACAGAATAGGTTTGAAGTTGATATGATTTTTATTCAGAGTTTATAAATCAAAAGTCTTACCTTACAAGGATTCGAACTCCGGTCAGAATATTTTAAGCACCTCACTTAACCCACTGGGCCACGCAAGCTTCTTTAGTAAGAGACACTATTATTTAATCATTTTTACCAAATATTAGTGATCAAAAGTCTAACCTTACTAGGTATGGGACTAAGGTCTGATTATTCAATGCACTTCGCTTAAGTCACTGTGCCACACAAGCTTTCTTGATGAAAGAGACTATCATTTTATCATTTTTACCAAATATTGGAAATCAAAAGTATTATCTTACGATTCACGGCCAGAACAATCAAAGCCCTTGGCTAAGTCCGTTGGGCTTTCTTAATAAACAGGGTTTTTTAGCATGCAATCTCTACACAATATGTGCAGTTTTAAACCTTAGTTGTACAATTCTAAAAAAATTGTGCAGTTCTTGATACTTTAGTGGGTAGGAATTTTTTTAGGAATTATAAAAAAGTTGATTAATGACAACGAAAATCACGTCAAATAGGCCATTTGCAGCAATGCAGACGCATTGAAATTCAAAATTTTCTTACCCTTCGGCAGCGAACTCTCAGCAAACATGTTACTGCCTCGAGCAGTCATTAGTTTTGATGATAGTTGATAGATAACAAATGTTCATACGTATTGCTGAGTTCATGTTGAGCAAGTCAGCATCAGATCGGAGTCAGATCATTATATTTGTTTTGAACGTTAAGAGGAAGTCAAAAATGAAGCTTCAAAATCCTATTTGGTGATATCTCTTTCAGAAAAACACAGTAGGATCGAACTGCGGTCTAATCAACTATAGCGCTTGGTTTAGTCCACTTGGTAATCCAAGCTTCCTAAATGAAAGAGGTATTACTTTTGCATCATTTTTACCAAATATTATAAATCTTAGAAAACAATAGTCTTGCCTCAAGAGGAATCAAATAGTATCAATGTTACTGGACTAGAAATTATAAATATTAAAATCGAAAGTGTTACATTAAAGACACTCGAACTATGGCGCAAAAATAGGTAAATTTGGCTTAGTCTACTAACCCATCCAAGCTTTCTAAATGAGAGAGGTATTACCTTGGTGCATCATTTTTACCTAGCATTACAAATTTTATAAATCAATAGCCTATTGCCTTGGCTTAGTCCTGTCGACCTTCCGAATTTTCCTCCGACAGGGAAGAAGGGCCAGCCCTTTATGAAAACGTGTCCACTTAAAAGGAAATTTCCTTCTTGAAAAAACTAGCTATGTCGAAGGAGAAAAAAGGAAATTTTATATTTTTTTAGTTTACAGCCCAAAATGGCTCCCTCACTTATTTGCAAACATTATTTTTCAGCAAAGTAAAACAAAAACCGTGGCCTAACCGTCGTGCTTTTTAGCCGATTTTATTTTTAGATGTGACCGTGTATAGGAGTACAAAACTGCGGCATCATGACTCGGGAAGAAGGAAAAAAAGACTAAGGAAGCACTGGTATTTCTATTAAGAAAGAAATACCCTTCTAAATGGAATTGGTTCGAGTAAAAATGAAAACTGTTTTGAAAATATATATTTATTCTAATTTTTACCAAAAACCATTTTTACGGATCTATGAAATTTAAGCGAATTCGTACGGAGATTATTGCATTAATAGAATTTATCAAATGTATCAGTGCTTTTTTCGAATTCCCTTATTCTATCTCTCAAATTTCCTTTTTAAATTCTTTTCATAACTTTTTACTCAGGAAACTCTATAGCATATCAGAAAGTTTTGACATGACTTTGAGGAACAAAAATCCCGTTCATTTATATCTTAGAAAATCTCATTTGCAGTAATATGCACTTTACTATAAATCGAACAGCATTACCTTTATTTCTCTACAGGCTGAGTTATCAGTCTCACAGAACAAACTGAGTTTATATGCTGTTCAACTTACAGTATTATTTAGTTCAGTATCACATTGATGACTATAAACATCCAGAAGATGCAGCTCTCGACCCTGTTGAAGAAGCACTGGCAGCTAAGTCTATAACTTTGCAATTTGTTCTGCATACGCTCGGATTTACCAGTTCTGCTTGACCCAGGGAGCCTAGAATTCAATGAAAGCAGGTTGTCAATTAGAATATATGAAACATTTAGCATAGTACCAAGTAAGAATAATGAATAATCAATTCTGCAATGTGTATTAGGGGAGCAGCCCTTGTAAAAGGGGATCCGATTGGTTCTCTCGTTCTAAAGAAGTATACCAGTCTTTTTGTTCTTCAGAAAAATTAGATATCGAAAACACAGAGTGCTCCAGGGAATACCTAATATACCAATCAGCCCAAAGTAGAGAGATTTGGTGGATTATCTAAAAGAAGAGGTTCAACTGAAGCTGCTACATGACCAGCTATGTGAAGACCATTAGTTGTGCGTATCCATTATTGGTCCTTAAAAAACATTATACAGGCAGGCAATGCATTACCCAACGTCGCATGCTTGCTTTCAAAGAGGGGAGGGGGTATTCTGTAGCAGGACAACTTACTTTCTCACGTTTACGTCATATGTTAGTTACCGCAAAACCTCTATTATGCCCCTCCTCGATTTTAAGCCCCTCTCCTGTTTATACAAGAATGAAATGTGATGATAGATAATAGATGTGTTGCATCTTTATATTGTGAATTCATAACTTTCCATGCTTGAGAGTAAAGAATCTATTCCAAAACGTCTTTAAGAAGCACTAACTCTAATAAGCCCCCCTCTACAACCTCAAAGAATAAACTAGCCCCCGGGGGTTTAAGGGAGCTTTTACGGTACGCTAATTAATCTGTTGCGTATTTCTTTGTCTCTATATACTCGTGTTTTGAATTGATTATGATATACCAGTTTTACATCTCAACCGGAGTCTCACGTCTTTGCGAACTTCTCTCGTTCACAACTCAAAATAACAGGAATCAATTCTGTCATACTTCGACAATTAAGTACCGGGATTTGCTGCTGTAGAGGTTATACTGTTATAAACTTTTCACCTAGCCCAGGGCATACTTTTTCACTATATTGTTTAAGGCAGCGGTATTACATTGGGCAATAGAGCAGAAATTTCGTCATAATCCTTCCAGAAAGAAGCCGTTTTCAAGAAAAGTCCAACCTCTGAATTCTCAGATTCCCACATAACAATTTCGAACTTAACTAGCCGAGAGCATCGTCTTTGGAGGGTCTGGTCCAGCCAAGGGTTCTATTTTAGCGTGAAAATCGTTCTAGCCAATAATTTCTGGCTCAATTTCATTTTTGGAATACCACATGTAACATACCTTCCACATATAACGAGCCTGTTACTTTTACTTGAGGTATTACTTGAGGTAGTATCCAAGTGGTAGTGTCCACCTTATGCTCATGATAGTGTCCGCAGTAATCGTGTACTTAGACTGAAGTATTGTACCTGCTCAATCGATCCACATTTGCATGGAAGAGAGGGACAAAATAATCTGAAACGGAAAATAGTAAAGTGGTAATCTGAATTTCATGCAATAATAATCATCAGTTTAGTGATAGCCTTAAAGCTGGGGTTAGAGAAAGCATTGAGGTTAGGGTTTGGGCTTGGGGAGAATGGGTAAGGGTAACAGTAGGGTTTAGGGTTAGTGTTAGGGTTGAGGTTGGGGTTAGGTTTAGGAGTAGGTCAGTAGCTGCATTAGGGGTTAGGGTTTGCGTTAGAGTTAGTGTCATCTTTGAGGTTAAAGTTAGGGTTAAAGTTAGGGTTAATGTTGAGGTTAGATTTCAGGTTGCAGTTAGAGTAAGAGTTTGAGAAAGGAGATTTGTGATAAAGTACTGATATATTTGAGGTAGTGCTGGAATTTTAGGGGGCACTCACTACAAATAATTTCCAAATCGTACCTGACTGGAAACTTGCCCAAGAAGCAAACTGGGGGACGCATTTCTTCCATACTAATTCTAAAGGATCCCATTCCGTTTTGAAGTTTTTCCAATTTTTGGCTGATTTTTGAGGAAATATGTTTGTAGATTTTATGTTTTTTCTGGTGCTATTATTACCAAATATTGATCCCTGAACAGGCCTGAGTATAAAAACAGTCAATTTTGACCAAAAACCATGGGCTGATCGTCAGGCTTTTACCAATGCATTGTTGATTTTGAAAGAATATTTTTGGCTGATTACATGCGTTTTCAAGGGTTGTTATTGCCTAATATTTATCCCTGAACAGTCCTGGGTCAATTAAAAACATATTTGGAACCATTTATTTTGGTCATACTTTGACCAAAACTATAAACGAACCATTGGGCTTTTTTGAAGTTTTTAGCTGATTTTGAAGGAAAGTATTTTTTGTGTTATTATGTGTTTTCTGGGGCTATTTTAGCCTATATTGCTCCTAGAAAAATCCAGAGTTTATTAAAAGCCTTTTTGGAACAATTTAACAATGTTGATTATTGCTACTCCGAAAGGCCGAATTTCCAATTTTTCCATCAAAATATACCATAATAGATGTCAGTTATATCAAAACAGTACACTTTTTACTCTTTCTTCATAATCCTACTTAATTACCTGTATCGTCCTCAACTTCGCATTCGAATTTTTCTCTTTTTTTCTAATTCTTGATTTGCTATTTCACATCAAGCACTAAGCAGGCTTTCTCTGCAGAATCCTGAAAGCATTTCTGCGCAAGGATCTAGGCACCAACATTCCAAACCATTTTAAAGGGTCTTTCCCTAATTGCTTGACAGTCATACTTGCAGAATTTGAATTAGCAAGTTTGTTAAAATCATTGAGTGTAATGTTGTCCTGGTTTATCTTTTTTTGATAATAACTTCTTTGTCCATTTTCATACCTGAAACAAAAAAAAAATTTTAGGACAGCTTTCAAATATGCGAGTAGCTTCATAACTATGAAACCCGTCAAACTACAAATCTCCAAACTTATAAATCAATAAAAAATGGAATGATTATAATGATTTGTAACAAAGGAGTTTGCCTCTATAGAATGCACTTTCACCAACTGTAAAGGCATCTTAGATTCACAAGAAATTTCAACTTGGATATGATGTATAATTTACAGATTCGATGTTAAAATAACTATGCACTATTCTCATTGTATTTGTTGCTATATTGCTATTCAGCACTAATAATCATTAGCAACTTGGTATTTTGGTAGATTTGTAACTTTTCAACACATTGATACCGTGTTCCAAGCTAGAAAAGCTATCAAGAATCATTCTTACTAAGTCTAGCTTCTTGTATCGTACAAATGAAATTGAAATTAAGATAGCTGATTTTTTTCCTATTGTGAATGGCAGTCACAGAATGAAACAGGTAAAGTTTTAATCCCCTTATATCTAGCCGGGGTGGCTGGCAGGATGAATTACATGCTATTAGCTTTTGGGAGACCTAAAAAAGGAATGGGCGTAACCCTGAAATTCATAGAGACCAAGCCCATTTCTATGATGTTTTACATATATGTAAATAGTGCAATGACAATAAAGACATTCTTATTAGCTGCCATGCAATGAAAATTAATTTGTTTTATGTAAAATTTCAATTTCAGGTGATCTAAAGGAGAAACTCTCTCGTAGTGCACAAAGTAACTGATGAGGTATTCGTTCTGTGTTTTGTAAGATTTTCATTTTTCATTGCATCCCGTACGGTTTAAGAGTAGGGCTCATGGCCACAAGTTTCGTATTTCCATGGGGACATCTGTGAATACAGCTCCTGCCCTGCAAAACTTAGCCGTGCCCTGCTACTGCTCTACTGAAACTAATAGCGGAGCACTTTCGCCCAATTAAATGGCCTCTCCGGACTACTCTACTTTTTGACAACAATAATGCAAGTCAAGAAAAATTGAAATTAGGTTGATAGCACTAATAGGTGCCTCAGCAACTACCCCAAATTTGCTAAGAGAAAACTCACAAATCAATATTTCATACAGCGCACCCAATAGAAAAATAAACTTTCTTCTCATTTTCAGTTTTCTCATAGACAATTTTCATTATTTTTGCCTTACCGGATTATAGAAAAGTAGATAAGTGAGTTAAAATTCTGATTTGACCAGGGTCCTTATGGCTTCAAAGATTTCATTTTCAGCGGATCACATTGGATTATTTCCATTCACTTTTTTTTAACCTAAAGTTTCTTAAAAAGAATAGGTGGCTGCAATATTAGGAGAGGATGGGGGCCTTTCATAGTATGAAATTGGTATGAGGACGGCTGTAAGTGCCATCTCTCCTGTTATCTTTGCTTGAGGGGCTGGGGGTTCATGTTACAATAAAAGCCAATCTGTTAAAGATTAATCTGTGTGCCTTCCCTAAAAGGCCGGGACTATGGCAGTTTACAACCACACGGGAACAAGATTTTTAAAGAGCATACCCTATCACAATGAGTGGATCTGATTTCTGTGAACTACGTAAATGTGCAGAGGAGGTGGCCTGCAAAACCGCCCTCAATCAGCTGCAATCTGGCTCTTTAATAGAACCAGCCATTTCTTTTCAAACATTCTTTTCATTTGTAAACTTTGTCAAATGTGTTATAGATTCAAATAGGCCTAATTCTGTTCCATTGTCATATTCGACCAGCCTAAATTCTTATCAAAGGCTGAAATTCGCCATCCAAAGGTTGAAGTTCACCGACGCTCCTCCAACTATAATCGTATATCTGGATTTCAAAATTTAAAGAAAACCATCCTTAATGAGCTAGGAAGTTGATTCCCCTGGTCTTTGTAGCTGCGTCATTCTTCAAAGAAATCCTTCAAAAGGTCATCTTGCTCCTCGCCAATGAACGTCACTAGCGCGTAAATACAGCATTACTCAAATTGTTGTTGTTAAAAATGAATAAAATTGTACCTGAGCACAAGCAAATAAATAAGAAAAATGAGTGTATCACCAACCAAAAGGCCCTGTTGCTAAGCAAAATTTCGGTCTAGCCTTGATGTGGGGCGCAGCATGCATGCAATTGTGTGTGTGTGTGTGTGTGTAACAGAGGGTGTTGATGATGTAGATTTAAGAGACTCGTCAGTTGAATACCCATGAAGCGTTTCGGGGCATTATGTTAGATATGCTGTGTTATTCATGGGCACCCCATTACCCTATGGAGGGGGTAATGTTCCGATCTAACATCATAATATAGATATTAAGAATTATGTATGTAGGTAATATGATTACCAATGTCTTTGTGGCTTTTAAGTGCTAAGAGTGGAGGTAGGGTTCAGATTTTGGTAGGAGTCTCTTTCCAGGATATGGTTCTTTAGTGTCCCTTGAGTATGGAATTTGTGTAAACCGTGCGTGTATCATAGGGTGTGATGAAGGGTTAGGGTGTTATGTCTTATTTGAGATTGTGAGATATTAGTATTGAAGAGGTATAAATCTTGTGTATGATAGTGCGAACTATCACCTGTATTATTGGTGTTGTTGTTGGTGTTACAAATTCTGATGTGATTTACAATATTAAAAGATGCGAAGTTGTTGAATATGTGTTGTAATCTTGGCCTTTAAAAAGGACATTCTGTGATAGGTAAGCAATTTGGTTAAATTACTTGTGCAAGGGCTCGGTAACCTTGTGTGAGGTCTAGGTGGATGCAGATTTTGGTTAGAGCACGGTACGCCAGAGTGCCTATGAGATTGCTGAGAATACAGTAAAGTCCCAGGTTTAAGAAATTGTGTTATAAGAAACTCAGTTCTGACATTGCTAAATGCTAAATAAAACACCTTGATTGAAGAAACTTCTCAGGCTGTTTCATAGATAGTTTCTTTAATAAAGGTACACACAGTGGCGGCGCGTCCAATGGGGCAGGTGGGGCAGTGCCCCACCTGGCATTTTCACAAAATGATTTTTGTAGCCATTTTATTGTTTGAAAACTTTCTCAGAATCATCATTTTTGGCCTATATTCAATCTTAGATTTCATGCTCGCATTCTATTCACAACCCAATACCGACTTTGATGCCCTATATTCTAGGAAATAGCTGCCCAGCCACAAATCACTATTGAAAAGACCAAGTGTCAACAAGGTTAGATTACATGAATAGATCCAATTGTCCACTAGACATTGATCGACTCGGGAAACACGAACCTCAGATTCTAATCTCATCTCATGGTGGGGCTGGCCCTGCATTACGTAAGCTCTGACCAATCACTTTCAAGAGTTTGATTTCGTCACGTTGCTTCTGACTAGCACGTAGCAGAGGACTTTCAGTGATGAGCGGGGTACATTTGAAAGTGCCCCGAAATTCAATTCAATTCTGAAAAGCTCATAAACACGATGCTCTGATAACGCGAACCGTAACAATGCAACTGCAACTCTGATGACAAATAACAGTGTCTATCATCACAAATAACATGCAGTTCATCTATTTGGCTCTAGTCTTTAGTGGACAAACTTGGGGGAAGCAGTGTAGGAAGCGAATCTGTAAGTCCTCAGTCAGTGTAAAACTTTTAGAAACAGGATTATAGGAATTTAAGAAAGAGACTGAAGTATGTTAAGGATACTACAGTGGAACCTTCATCAACGGACACCTGTATGCTGCAGCAGTACATAAACTAAGCAATGAGACAGTGAAAATAATACTAATAACAGTGGTGTAGCCTAGTGGTTAAGGCGCTGGATTTCTAATCCTTGAAGGGTAACCTTCGTGGGTTCGAATCCACAAACGGTCGGAATCATGAACTACAAGCCGTCAGCCAACTCAGCTGTCCGTCCTTCCGAGGTCGGTAAATGATTACCCAGGATATTCGTTCTCGAATATTAATTCTGGGGGCACAAGCTGCAGGTCCACATCAGCTGTAAAGCTGCCAGAAACCCTGACCTGCGTTAACAAAAAAATATGCTTGCTTGCTACACTCTTTTTTTATAAGAATACTTAAAATTTTCCTGAGCCTCAACTTTTCTATGGTTTAATCTTAGATTTCCATTGTTCTTTGGAAATTTTGAGCCTCAATATTCTTATAAAATTTATTCTACTACAGTACCAGGTCTAACAGTAGCTGACTTAGCTCCGGTATAAAGCAGCACGGCCTAAATACGCATAAGTTCGTCCTACCGGCCTAGCCTCACAACTCTATGCTTTTGTGCTGGCCTTTTTATCACTTTTCATCCCATACATATTTGACAATCTTACAGACATAAGCAGAAAGAAAATAAGAAAGTAAATGTTGCGAGCTTACCTTTATTCTTTATTATATTCTTTCTCTCGACCGGCATCCTAGAAAGCTTTACCAGACACTGCAGTGACTGAAGACATGATTGTTTCGTTTTGCCACCGTTCTGTGCTGTGCCGAAAACCAACTAACGAATATTTTCGTCAACGAAAACTGCTAAACGACAATTTGAGTAATTGCTGTATTTACGCGCTAGTTGTTTTGATTTTGATGGGAAATAATGGTCTGCTCGTCTGGAGCATAGCACGACATGAAATTAGGAGATGGAAGGGGAGATGTTAAAGTAATATCTATGTCCAAGCTATATTCATTAAAATGAGGAAAGGTAATTTGTTTCTTGCTAAACACCGACTATAGAGCTGGCTTAAATAAAGGACGCAAGCCTATCTGAACTGAACTTACGGGGAGGCCAACGGCTAATGGTGTGCACTTAATTAGCGGGCAGAGTTTAGTTATACAGCAAGAAAAGAAAGTGCTAGAACTATTGCATAATGTGGCACTTTTGCATAAGCATGTCTAACAAAAAGAACCATTGAAAATGGCTGGCTTGGGAAAGCAAACAGAGCTGTGCGGGCCAGATCTCGCCCGCGCAGGCCAAACTTTTCAATCTGGAGCACCAACCATTATACCATGAGTATCAATTTGCCCAGATTGTAGCTCAGTATGTACATGAGTTTAACAATAGAAAAGGATAGGAAAATAGAAAATGACCTATGCACACCCGAGATCTCGTCATAAACTGACAAACTCTGCAGAACGGCTAGTTTATAGAGCATGGTAACTTTTAAAAAGTTCTTGGCTGCTCCAGAACCACTCTTTAGTTCTATTCTATTGGTGCACATTGTGCCTACTAAGTCAGGGGTCGTCTAGCCATAGAGAATGAAGAGGGTTTAAGCCCTTCCCCAAAATCTCTGCCAAAAGTAGTTGGAACACCCTTGTTTTTCTTAACACATGACTTCTTTTTTAGCTTTCCTAGCATTTTATTTCCAATCCGACCCCCCTCCCCCCTCAAAACAATGTCGTTTACAAAAGGAACTTTATGACACTACACCAAACACTAGCTGAATGCTATTGGGCTAGTTTTTGTTAACAGAAACAACATTGTAAAGGGGGAAGGGAGGGGGCAAAATATAGGAAACTTTAAAAATCATGCAAGTGCACAAGCAAGAATATTATAGGACATATTTATGTTTAACATTATTAATGTTCTTGCTCTAAACAGCTTCTAAAATTTTGCAAAAGAGCAATGAATTTTCCAGTGAAATATTTGCCAGAACCAAAACCTGGGGCTGATCTGGTCAGACTTTAAATTCTTTCCTTCTGTTCGTTATTATATCGGCTTACTTATTTCGGTCTCTATAATCAATTATCTCATTTTTTAGGTAGAAATGCAGCTCAAGCGTCTCTTAATCGAGCCCTTGATGACCTCCTGGGAGGAGATGAAGGTTGTGAAAATGTTTGTTTTCATCTGATTACCTATCAATCTAAATTACTAGTTACATTTAGGGGCTCAGTTTCTGCCGGTAGGGGTAGTGCCCCTGTCTGCTGAGATACAGCTTTTGATGCCCACTTTCTAGAGGCTTATGTGCTTCTTGAAACCTTATTCTTGATTTTCTGTTAATGAATAACATTTACTTGTACCCCCATAAAGCAGCTGTCCCATATTCCATTTGGATTGGCCCTTGCGAGGGTGGTTCTTGTGGAAATTATTGATAACAAAGCAGTTTCTTGTACTTTTCCTAGATACATACCAGACAAAGGAAAGCAACTATGAAGGGTGCCAGAAACAAATTCGTATAACACAGTAGCACTAAAAGCTGATTCAATGTGTGATTCTTTTGAAATTTGTGAAATATTTTTTCAGATGAGGTGGAAATCCCCAGTAGATCAAAAGCTTCAGTACCAAAAGCAAAGCCGCAAACTTCCAAGGTATGTGAACTTTTCAGGGAATTCATCAAAGAAACTTTTAAGAAGTAAGTAGAAAATTGTGATAAGGGAATGTATTGCATAAAGATTCTTTTTACTAGATCATTTTACTTTAGATGATTAAGTGAGCAAGTTCATGTTTCACATTTTATCCTGAAAAAGGTTATAAGAGGTCTCAGCAAGAATGCAGTAACATGCTCTGCAACACTGCATATAAATTGGTAGATGAGTTTTTATGCTCTGATTTGTGCAACTGAAGTTAATGAGTTTAAGAATGACTTCCCATTAGACCACCCCTTAAATTAAGTCTTAGATTGGTTTTAAGCCTGCGCTCCCCTGGATTTGTTGTACAAGACTAACTGGTTTATAGATGCAGGCTATGCCCTCAACAATAGCTGTTTTGTTAATCAAAGGTCGGTCTCTGTGAAGGGGCTTTTGAATTTTTCATTGACTTGAAAGGTGGCACAGTTCAACTTTGAGATTTTATGAACCATGATGGATTACTTCACTGCATTTTATGTTTTTAGAACTCAAGCTTAACTGCAAGAAAGGGTGGATTAACATCCAGGTGAGTTTTCTGTGATAAATTATGTAATGATAACAAGGAAAATTAGAAATATATAAAAATCATAATAACTACTATAAGCCTTCCATCTGACACCCATCAGAGTAGTACTTCAAAAAGATTACAGGAATGAACCGTAACAGATTGTTGTACCCAGAGGAATATCAAAATTAGCCAACCAGAAAAGGGATGAATGATGGAAACAACCATTCATTGCTAGCGGTATTACAAGAAAAACAATTCAGTTTATCTACAAAGGCCTATTGGGGGAACTCCTTCTGTTTCCAACACTGTTTTAGACATATTGACCTTGACTCTACTAGCAGTATTCTGCTACATTCTCTGTCACTCTCTTAGTACCCTTCACTAGTAAAACGTTAACAGCCATGGGGCTCTGTCATTCCCTGTCTTTTCCTGCTCTGACAAAGTTATTTTCACCGCCCCTCATGTTTGATGAACCTTTTATTTTGCTTGCTCAGCGCTTCAAACAAAGACTTTTATAAGAACCTTTCTGCTCTCACTGGTCAAGACATTGAAGAAGATGATCAAACAGAAGAAGTATGCTGGTGTTTTATGTTTGTTTCTTTATCATCATTAATCCCCTCTCAATAGCAAGTTGAACCCCAGAAATTACACACAGTTTTGGCAGCTTTAGGTATATCTGGCAATACATGATCAATGACACGAGTAACGTATGTAAAGTAAACATCAGATAATGTGGGGTGATGAGTAGCACTGCTCTAGTATGTAACAGGCTCTTCTCATGGACACAAGGACCACAGTAGTCTGGCTCTACTTGGGCCACAGCTCACAGGCATGGGAGGTCTACTAAACTATCTTGGAATGAGTAGCACTGCTCTGGCTCTATAAGCCATGGTCACTCTCGAGGGCATGTAGGTGTTGCTTGCTGTTGTGCTAATTTGGAATATATATGGCAGTGGAAAATAATTTGTTGACCAAAGTTTTGTTTATTTGTTTTATATAGACCAGTTTTATGTTTTAGAACTTTGAAGTGAGCTCTGCTGATGCTGTTCAAGTTGCAAAAAGCTTAGCAGTGAGTTGCTACTTAAATTTTGTCTTCCTGGGTGAAATTTTAATTCTTCTGAGAAGTCCATATTAATCTTCATCTTCATTGATGTTGATGATTCTCTAGAAAGTGCAGAAAGCTGTCTGATGATTAATGAAAGTGTGGAATTCAAAGTGACAGCTAAGAGGATCATGGAAGGGAACCACTTTTTATGCTTCATCACCTCTCATTTCAACCCCCAAAGATGAGTTCTTCTCGCTGAGTTACAATTGTCAAATGTTACATCCTCCATTATTGGAACTGGTAGAACTCAAATTTATGTTGGTCTGTTGGGAACAAGGGCGTACCCAGGGGGGCCACCAGGCCATGGCCCCCCCCAATCCATCTGCTAAAAAATTATACTTAAAAAACAAATTTAAACCAAAGCTTAATAATGAAGAATCTTCATTATTAAAATCAAAATTAATATTTGTGAACCCATTTTGGTTGCATTTTTAGCCAATCTAGAGGGTGGTATACACAAAAATTTTGGTGGGAAACATAAAAAAGATCGACAACGGAGGGTAAAACTTTTACCCTTTAGAACTTCTCTAATCCTCGTCCTGAACAGCCAAAGGATTCTAAAAAATGAATGAAACTTGAAAAAATCAGAAAACACTACTATGGTCTATTATCATCTGTATTGTTGTGTGGTAGCTTATCATTTGCACTTTATTGGCTTACTATGCTTATGTCGTGGTGACTTTGCACCAGTGTGTTGGTTAATCAGTTGTGATTATCAAAAACCCAGTAGTTATCATCAACCACAGTACTGATTACAGGTATGTTCTTGTCATTAAGTATCTTCCATGTTTTTCAAGTATTTTCATTTTCTAGAATATGGATGACCTTGAGTCTGATCTTTTTGGTTCATTTGGTGGTAAAAAACAGAATAAAGGTATTATTTTTCTTTACAATAATTTTATCTCTTGGATCGAGCAAAGTTGATGACAAATTTCAAACATTTCTATGCCTATCGGAGACAATATGAAACCATTTCTAGTATCAATGAAAATGATTAAACAATCTCAGAATATACAAATTCTGCATTATTGGCATATGAAAGCTCCCTCAAGTCATCAGTGGGAATTGAATCGTTTTGGAGAAATTTCAGAACGATTTTTTTCTTCTGTCTTTCAACTGTTTTTCCCCGAGCCTACTTTGTCCCGTTGCGATGGGCTTATACAAGACTCTAGTACCATAAGTCTATGAACATATCCTAAGGGATTTTTGCTATCATGAAGTTTTATCATTGCAAATATTTCTTGTCAGCTTCAAGTGTAACAAAAGCAAAGAAGAAAGCAAATGATTTCTCAGGTATTCATTAGACATTACTTACAGCACCCGGTCGCTTGTTTATTGGTCCGTGCATAAGTACCCACTCCACAACAGCAGAGTGCGTTCTGGATACTTCTACTAGCCTTTTGGCCATTCTTTTATCATAATACTAGTTTCAAAATTTCAAGCATGTCAACTTCATAGTGAGGTATGATGTAATGTAAAGATAATTTTTGGCCTAAGATATGCTTAACATCCTTTTCTCACTCACATACAGAATAGCGTTATTGTTTCTTCTTTCCTTTTGAGTGCTATATTTAATGAAAAGGGCTCATTCAGCGGTGGGCCAAATATGGGAAATCTCTGTTTGGCCTCAATAGGCCCAATGTTACAATTTGCCTTGGTATGCAAAGGCTTAACATATTATTCTATTTCAGACTTTGATGAAGATGATCCCCTTGCTGGGTTGGGACTATCTGATGATGATGACGACATTCTCAGCAAGAAGAGAAAACCGAAGAGGCAAGAATCGCTCACAAGGAAGTTTTCACCCAATTCAATCAAAGGCAAAGTTGACCCGAATCTTTCTAACTCGGCTGACAGTCCACGCAATGAGAAGCCGCTCAAGAAATGTGAGTATTCATAGAGCGTAAAATCTCAAGTCATTTGCAACATAGAGGGAATCATGAGGTGCGGTCACCAGGCCTTTTTTTCTGACAACAGCGATCACTCTTAGCTCTTGTCAGCACAGGCGGGGATAGCCAAGTGGTTAGATCGCTTGAGCCTTGTTCAAAGGGTTCCGGGTTCGAAACCACCTTCAGACCTGTCAAAAAGTGTGAGGAGAGAATTAGCCAGCTCTCTGTAATTCCAGGCAAAAAGGCAAAAGGTATCACGAGGTGTTGTCACATCGAGAGGAAGGACCAGGGTCGCACTGCTCGATTAGTTTACCTATTCAGTGGGCCCTTTGTGCTTACCACATAAACCCATACCTTGCGAAGATAGTAAGCGTATGGACCTATCAACTATCAACTATACAGCATACTGGTAAAGTAAGCAGTAGAGCTTGTAAACCAAATGACCAGGGTGATTAACCACTCTCCTTTCTGAAAAGGCCTGGGTAACATCCGGAAGAAGGACTAGGGTCGCACTGGTTGATTAGTAGATAGTGATGGAAATCCGAAAAATAGCGAGACATGATAGCAATTAAAGCTTTGCATCTGACACTAATTATCAGAGTAGTATGCCAGAAGAACTAATTATATACCATGATGTATATTAGTCTAGCTATTTAGTAGGCCCTTTTTGCTTTATGCGTCAAAAAATACCTTAAGAGGATAGTGAGCGTATTCTATCAACCTACCAGCAGATCTATTAAAAAGGGTACATTTTAACATTTAAGGGTTAACAGCCTTCATAGAAAGCAGATTTTCTAGCTGGTTGCTGCCCCCAGATCGTACTAGGTATCTCCCATTCATCATTCCTTCATCCATTGCGGTATGCGGTATGCGCGGGGATGCCCGAGTGGTTAGATCACTTGACCCTTGTTCAAAGGGTCCCGGGTTCGAAACCACCTTCAGACCTGTCTTGAAGTGTGAGGAGAGAATTAGCCAGCTCTCTGTAATTCCAGGCGAAAAAGCAAAAGGAATCACGAGGTGTGGTCACTTCGAGAGAAAGGACAAGGGTCGCACTGCTCGATTAGTCTACCCATTCAGTGGGCCCTTCTTTTGAAGATAGTAAGCGTATGTGCCTATCAACTATCAACTATCGTTTTTTCTTCATTTCCTTTTTAGCATCAAGCTTTGAAAAAGACGACCCGTTTCTCGCAACCGACCCCCGTCCACGAAGCGGCAGTATTGATAAGAAACTGAGGCGCTTGAACAGCTGGGACGAGCCTTCAATCGGCACACAGAGTGCGAGCGAATCTGAGATCAGCCCCCGTCATGCTTCGCAGCTCAAAAATGAGAGGAAATCTTCAAATAGAAAAAAGAAAGTTACTCCCAGTTCATCCAGAACTGAGAATTCCTTTAATGATAGCCAAGGTTCGTTGCTTTGATAGATGATTGAATTGGGTCGTGGCCATCAAATTTCATAGAAGTAGATGGTTAGGAAACCTATTCCTGTACGTCTTTGTTTGACAGTTAATATTGAACAGTACCTGAAAGTGCACACCGTTTGGCTTATCCTCTCTTTAGACTGCGAGAATTTTACACGTACACAATTGCTACCTAAATATAATGACAAATATTAGAAAAACTTTAACGAATAACAAATATTTTTGGATAAGCAAGCAAATGAAGCATGTTTATCTATTTGTTCAACCATGATCTTGTTGGCTAAAACAATGGGAAAACAATACACTGTGCACTCTCAATTTTGATAATCAGAACAAAAAGACATGGCAATAGTTTCTAAACCGTCTCCCTCTATTAACTATATGGTCACGAATTCATGTTTAACATGCTGCTCAGGTATGGGCTACCGAAGGTGCATGCTCTCTACTCGTTAAACCTCTTGGCGAATTCTCCTTGGTTTGCCTCTTCTACACCTATATGATCATTATCAGAATATATTAGAATCAAATTGTAAGTGTTATACATGGTGAGGACTCGCTGATTATAAGTCCTTTCTCACTATGGATGTCAAGTAGGTAGTTACTCTTGTTGTTTTTTAATCAATAAGAAAAACACGTGCTAGCCTATGACATGCCACAAGAGGCCTTATATCTTGTAAGGGCGCGACAGCATGTACTGCATCACTTCATATTGTGCTAGCCACGAAAGGCTAAAATAGGCCTTATTTCTAGAAGGAGTACAATAGCTTGCACTACATCACTACATATTGTTGTAAATGAGGTCGTAGTATGCTCGATGAGCGAATTAGTGAGTTAGTCTTTAACGTACTAACCTATGGAAGGCCGCAAGAGCATGGTAGTATGCAGTACATCATTAAATATGATAGTTAATGGGGTAATAGTATGTTTAATGCTCTCATTGTGCAACAGAAGTTCATAAGTTTGATCATTAATCATAAAAATGATTGCCCACTAGACCACCCCATAAGTCCTTCGAAGAGGAATTCTGACGGTTGTTTTGAACTCAAGCCTCCAGAATTTCTTGCAACTGATGCATGATGCATAATGCATGCCCCTGCAAAACACCAATTAATCTTCTGCCTTGTTTACTTTCTGGTTTAAACTTTTCTTCCTCTAAATTTCAGACTCTGTGGATACCCCTAGAAAAGATAAAAGCCCGGAAAAAATTTCTGACACCAATGAGAAGGCTGCAGATGGCAGAAACATGTCAAAAAATGCGAAATCACCTAAAAAGAAAGAAGTTGATGACATATTTGCTGACGAAGATGATCTGCCTGGTAAAGAATATTGATTTCGAGAAAACCTCCTCAAAGCAACGCACGCAAGGCCTGATCACGGTGCTTGGTCGTATTTTGTGCTTCGAGGAATCAGGAGGAATTTCTATTGCCTGGCTTCTACAGATGTAAACATATCTGTTCTAGGGAGGGATATCATCAGTAAATCGGAGAATGTTTACTATTGAGGGATACCATCAGTAATGTATAGGGATACCTTCAAGTACTTAAGAGGATTATCAGTACTGCAGAAGGATACCATCAGTACTAGGGAGAGATACCTTCAGTACTGCGGAGAGTGTTCAGTACCATGGAGGGATACCATCAGTACGGTATAGGGATACCTTCCAGTACATAAGAGGATTATCAATACTGCAGAGGGATACCATCAGTACTGCGGGGAGATGCCATTAGTACTCAGGGTATATTAAATACTATGGAGGAGAACCACAAAAGCACAATAGGTATTACCTTAAACAGCAAGTAACATCCTCCACGGTACTGATGGTATCCCCCACAGTAATAAAAATCCTTTACAGTACTGAACATCCTCCACAGCAGTGAACATCATCCGCAGTACTGAACATCCTCCACAGCAGTGAACATCCTATACAGTACTGAACATCCTCCACAGCAGTGAACATCATCCGCAGTACTGGACACCCTATACAGTACTGAACATCCTCCACAGCAGTGAACATCATCCGCAGTACTGGACACCCTATACAGTACTGAACATCCTCCACAGCAGTGAACATCATCCGCAGTACTGGACACCCTATACAGTACTGAACATCCTCCACAGCAGTGAACATCATCCGCAGTACTGGACACCCTTTACAGTACTGAACATCCTCCACAGCAGTGAACATCATCCGCAGTACTGGACACCCTTTACAGTACTGAACATCCTCCACAGCAGTGAACATCATCCGCAGTACTGGACACCCTTTACAGTACTGAACATCCTCCACAGCAGTGAACATCATCCGCAGTACTGGACACCCTATACAGTACTGAACATCCTCCACAGCAGTGAACATCATCCGCAGTACTGGACACCCTTTACAGTACTGAACATCCTCCACAGCAGTGAACATCATCCGCAGTACTGGACACCCTATACAGTACTGAACATCCTCCACAGCAGTGAACATCATCCGCAGTACTGGACACCCTTTACAGTACTGAACATCCTCCACAGCAGTGAACATCATCCGCAGTACTGGACACCCTATACAGTACTGAACATCCTCCACAGCAGTGAACATCATCCGCAGTACTGGACACCCTTTACAGTACTGAACATCCTCCACAGCAGTGAACATCATCCGCAGTACTGGACACCCTTTACAGTACTGAACATCCTCCACAGCAGTGAACATCATCCGCAGTACTGGACACCCTATACAGTACTGAACATCCTCCACAGCAGTGAACATCATCCGCAGTACTGGACACCCTTTACAGTACTGAACATCCTCCACAGCAGTGAACATCATCCGCAGTACTGGACACCCTATACAGTACTGAACATCGTCCACATTGCTGCACAGACGTTCCCAAGATTGATTTATTCTTGGATCATCGTAAGGAATTAGTTCTGTCGCAACGCCCATCCATTCAATCATAGATTTATTTATCATTTCAGGCCTGAGTGACGATGAAGCTGTCCTCCCCAAAGCAAAGGCTGTCACGAAGAAAGCACAGGAAGAGGAACCATCTCGCAAAGCATCGTCCGCCTTGACTGACCTACTCGGTGGGAGTAGGAAAACTTCTGAAACAAAAACTAGAAAACCAACCTTTTTAGAGCAAATGATGTCGAAGACTTCCAACAGTAACCCAAGTAGCGGTGAGTTGAAATGAATTTTCTACGAAGTTTCAACATGGGCAACAACGAGAGGCTTTCCGCTTCTTTTCAAAGCGTACGAGATTTTTTAGGAACACAAGGACTTTCAGAGATTTTTAAGGGATTTTAATAATGTACAAGGGACTTTTCTGTGGAAGTGTACGAGATTTTATGGAGTGATTTACCCCTCGGGCAATAAAATGTTTCCCAATGGTTATTCTAACACCTCCTTTTAACTTGTTCAATAGTATTTGTTCTCTATTTCATCAAAAATAAACTGTCTGGTTTATTCATACAACGAATTTGCATAGAAGCATTAGCTTGAATCGATGTGAATTTTACACACTGGAATATGGACGATTTTCATGAATTTAAGCTGAATTTTTTAGAATAAGGATGTTTTCTGTTTATAAATTAAGCACTGCACTATGTAGATGTATTTATTGTGGTCCAAAATCCTAGTAACTCCTTGGCTGTACCATGATCAAGATAACATTGATCATTGACGTATATAATTTTGAATGTTGCCCCAGAAACTGCTTTGCATCTCTATGGTATGGTGTGAAATGACTTTTTTGCTGGTATTTCCCTCCTGCCTGCTTAAATTCCAATTATTCCATGCAGGAACCCTCCCAATGGAAAACGACAGCCCGGTGGTGAGTCCTCGAGAACAAGACGTGAAATTTGGTGGTTACAGCCCATCTGTAGGTGGATCAAAAGAGCGACCAACCACAGCCCCCAGCAAGAGAAGCGTTCGCTTCGCTGACGAACTTGGCTTCGACGACCTCGAGATGTCCCTTACCGATAGCAGGCCATCGACTGCACCAAACAGCGGCCGGTCAAGGGGAACTGGAAGATCAAGAGGTCATGAGAACAGTTTCTCGTTTGATGACGATGCTACCGATGTCTCTCTTGAGGTTCAGGATAAAAAGAAACCGCAAAGTCCTGTCAAGAAGGGAAAACCTACTTCTAAACCTGTCAGAGAGAAAGCTGCACGTGATGGTTCTCAAACGCAGAGTGGTTAGTATTTTCGATGATATTAATTTGAAAAAAGATTCTTCTTATTGCATTGGGAACGTCTTAGAGTTTCTCACAATGTTGAAGAAATTTAGCATATTACATGTTGTAGTTGCTAAAATAGAGAGTTCCTCAGGGAAAGCTTAAGCATTTGTTTTTCAATGAGTGGATGGGCAGGTCACTATATGATGTACTAAACTGACCTAGGCCTTGTTCCTATCAAGGTTTTCAATTCAATTCAATATTATTCGCAAATTACCACTGAATACAGGATACTAAAAATATGTAATCTACACGACCTAAGAAAAGCAAAGCTTATCTAGCCTGGGCTGTAAATTAGAATTTAGAGCTTTTACAAAAGAATAAAACAACACACTTCTAAAACTGATACAAAATAGCCGATTAATGACAACAACTGCGTGATACTGATACTGAGAATGGGTATGGTAGCATATTTAAACGAAGAAAGTCCACAATACTAGGCTTTGTGCCGGATCCATTCGAATCTTGTGGCGAAGTAGGTAAAATAAAGTGAGACAGGAACAACGCAAGACCACATACACAGAAAAAACGTAGATGGATTAAATATTGTATATATATAAATGTTGTCAATATTTCGCCCTGGCATACAGGGCTTCTTCACAGGAATTTTTCTGTGTGTGTCGTCTTGCGTTGTTCCTGTCTCACTTTATGGTAGCATAGACTACATCACTGCATATGAGGTATGAAGTACTATTATGGTTAATACTATCTTTTATCGCGACGCAAGTTCATGATTTTGAAAATTACTGCCCTCCAGGCAACTCTGATTTTGAGTTCGAATGTACAATGTTTATTTTGAGATCTTTTTTCTGGTTTTCTAGACATTGAAGGCAGGAAAGGAAGGAACAGTACTCTCCAGAGATCAAGACGAAGCCAGGGATCTCTTGGTAAAATGTTCATAATCTTTCCCCTTGTTTTCATGGTACCCAATGTCTGGATGAATTTTCCCATGTTATAGATGTTTTTTGCCATTACTATATCGAAAAAAACCAGAAAATTTACAAATGTAAGATAGTTGTGAATTCTTGCAAAAAGTTCACATTAGTTCAAGACTGACTGGTAGCCTTATAACTTTCGTTTATATCTACCCTTGAAAAAAGAAACCCATCAGAAAAATGGGCCTTTTTAAGCAGGGACACTGTTGTAACATGCGACCGGAACTGAATTTGTGTCTCTCCTTGTATACTCCTTGCCCGTACGATTGAGCCTATTTGTGGTACAGCAGTTTTACGACTTTCTGCTAGACAACTCCTTAATTCAAAGTTCAACTCCTGGTTGTTTGGCACCCTAGGCGTCCAGCATCTCTAGTAACAACAGATGAACATTACTACAATTCAATTCAATTCAAACTTCATTCATATGAATCAACATTCACATAAGACCCTATACGACCCAGAAAAAGCAAAGCTCATTTAGCCTGGGCTGTTTTAACAATAACGCTTATAAAATATTACAGCAATAGAAAATACGCTAATTCATATTATGATTAAACTTTGTATATTATAAAAATTGAATACATAGATACGTGGATAATTTTCGAACTAATTGGATTAGGCTAATCAAAGCTAACACCAATCATTCGTTTGAGTTAGTTAGCAATTTGAAAAGAATTTTTTTTTCAATTATTTTTTTAAAGGATTTTCTTTTAGCAATATCTTTAACTTCCCCATGCAAGTCGTTCCAAGCTATAGCAGACAATGATGAATCTTGTTTACTCTTTTGTAAAATTTAGGTAGCTCTGAAGAAGCTCTTAACAGCGACGACTGGCTGGGCCTAGATTCTGGTGAAAATCTTCTTCCTGCGTCAAAAACTAAACCTGCATCTGGTAGAGAAAGTCCTTCTGCTGCTGCACCGATGGCGAAGACAGGAGGGGAAAATGCAAGAAAATCGAGTAAAAATGACTGGCTGGGGCTGGGCGAGGATGATCCTCAAAAGAATGCAGATTTGGGAAATATTGCCGGTGCAAACCCCAAGCCAACTGAACGCCAAGAAAGCACTCATCCTACATGTGAGAGTAATTAACATGTTATGATTTTATGTGTGACTGACCAAATTTTTGTATGGTAGAAACTAGAAAGCAAGCATGTTAGGAGGGGAAGAAGTGCTCAAGAACAAAAGGATTAAAAGGGACAGTGCGTAAGAACATTGTGAATAGATATTGTCAGAGTGAAAGCAATTTAATTCCACTAATTTACGTGTGAGTGAGAAAAATGTCTAGAACAAACATAAAAAGCGTTGTGCAACCTGCTTTACATGGATAAAGTCACGTGATGATGATGAGGGTGACTGACTGAATTCTTGCATTTTGTAGAAAACATCCATGTAGCTGGATCAAAGGGAGGGGAAACTAGGAATAGAAAAAAAGGAAGAGTAGGGACTGTCCATGAAAACAATGTGACAGGGCCCCCAGCAGCTATGGGGGTGTTAAAATGGTAGCTGGGGGCGGTGGTAGTAGAGAAGCAGTGATATAGAGAATGAGATTTTGGACATTTTCACTAAGGAGATGACTGAAGTATTAGTAAATTACCAGGAGAGTAAGACTGTAATAAAGTTGCTACTTTATCCGGGTGGCCCGTTAGATTTAAATTTTCTTTAATTCTTGTCTTTTCAATTTCAGCTGAGAATCTTGGAGCAAGTGATGAGTAAGTATAAACCTCCAGCCAAATCATTGAACAAGCTTTCCAAACACTCTACTTTATGAGGAAGATTTTTCTAGCATTCTCTGATCATTTGAATTTGAGTTTTAATTCCTTTTTGGCCAGCTTATCGTGTAAATATTGAAAAGAAATACCAATTTAAAAGTATTTTGCTTCCAATTAGTAGACACTGTTTGCTATTTCTATCGCAGATCACTGTTGCCATGGGAGACAGCTGGTGAGACGAAGAGGCAGGGGAGACGACAAAGACAGGGCAGATTTCAGGAAAAAGGTATGTCATTGGAAGACAGCCTCGTTCAAGACTCTCAGCCTCAAAGTGCACACCAGCAGCTACAACAACAGCAGCAACAACAAGGAAATCAACAACAGCAACAGCGACAACAACAACAACAACAACAGCAACAACAACAACAACAACAACAGCAGCAGCAAAGAAGCCAACAACAGCATCTAAAATTAAATGAAGCCAAGAAACCATTCCCCCACTCAACGCCTGAAAATGAAGGGAAAATGCAACCCTCTGAACCAGCTGAGCTTCAAAAGGGGGGAAGGATTGATCGACCAATATATGTGAGTTTATCTTCTGTTCCCCTACATTCATCCCCTACATTCATCCCCATATATTCCATTACCATAAAGTTCCTTTCTTAAATATTATTGACTCAAATGATATACCAGTCGTCTCTGAAAAAATACTAGGTAAGTGATGAAAGCTGAGAGTTTCTGTATTTCCAAAGAAATTGATCGCATTTATGCAAAAGAAAGCAAAGATACCTTGATCCTGAAAATCGGCTGCTAAAAACCAAAGATATAGCCTTTTGAATTTTGATTAATGAAAAAAAAACTGAAACAGGCTTGAATAATAGCTTGAATGTCGTTGTAGTTTGGGAAAAATAGCTGTGCATCTATGAAATAACTTTTGCTTTGTTTGAACGGAGAAGTGCAAAACATTGCTTTATGCTTCAGATTTCAGAACAGAAAAGTTCACTGATCTGAATAAGTAAAATCCAGATTGATTTGCATCAACAAAGTCAAAGTAACCTTATCAAAGAAGTAGCTAATCTAAGTAGACCAAGTCAAAGTAGATTAAGGTGCAATGATTCAATTAGAAAATATTATACCATATTGTTGACTTTCATTTATTTAATAGAACAAAGATCAAGTGCTACTTCAACAAGATAATTTTCAAAACCTCCAGCTCACTCCTCAAAACCAATCACAGAGTTATCAGCAGCAACGTCAATCTACACCCATTGTTTCCCATCAACCATTTCAAGATTATGCAAGCACGGCAAACTCTATTCACGACCCCTACGCAGCACAGGTGATTGCTGCGCAGAGGATCCTTGCTATGGCTCAGACACAACCGTTGCTGCAAGGAGGCATTTCACCTCAATTACTGCAGCAGAACGATTTCCCGAATACCAATGGCAGCGTTTCTGACTTGACTAAACAACTTGAGATGTTGAACTCTGAGAAATTGAAACAACAGGTAAGTTTTTACTTTGTAATTCTGCTTCAAATATTTTCAAACAATTGCTCTGCAACGAGGAAAAAATATTGTAGGCCTAAAAATTCGAAAACACTGAAAAATTGTTCTGCGAGAAGAGTTGTAATTTCCACTCATCTTTCATCTTCACTTCTCATTGTTTATTGTAGAAGAAGATAGAAGAATACGATGTGGAAAAATCGCATCACAGCGAAAACCGTAAAAAAATGGATTCTGAAATCCGAGAGTTGCAGGCAAAAATTGCCAGAATGGAAGAAGACTCAGTGAAGACAAGTATGGATCTCTCTAAAAAGATTGAAGAGCTCGAGAGTAAAGTGAGAAAATATGAATTGGAGATCGAGCAGTGGAAAAATTCTCAAAATTTGGCTCAAAAACGGCATGATGAGGAAATGAAAGCGTTGGAAGGTTCTCATAAGTGAGTAATGAACTTTTAAATTATTAATTTAAGATATAGCTTGGTATACGCAGGATGCTCTTATATAATGGAAGGCAAGGACCTAGTAGCTGCTGCGTATTCTGCACTATAACTCTTAATAAAAATTGCAAACATGTATGAAAGTTAACTTAGGCCGTGATTTCGATACGGTTGCAAGGAAATATTATTGACCCTATGCTCAAAGATCTTGATATGCTAAGGATGCAAAATGATGCAGAGGACCCTAGAAGGAGATGGATCTTGTCAAAAAGAAGTTTGTTGCCAACTCGGAAAGATCTTCTTCTGACAGTATTTTGGAAGGAAATCCAGATTTGTTCTTCACCCAGGGAAGTCCAATACCAGATTTTCGACCCTTGTACCCGTTTACACTGTGCCGGCACGATTTTTATCCTTAACGAAAGTGTTACGGATCGGCCTCCCGTCTACACTAGTACTATTGATCCGCAACACTGTTGATCCTGCCACGAAAGCGAACTAGTTTTGATCCGTTGAGGCGCACTGGCACAGTGTAAATACCTGGAACCATAAAGAAATCGTTGCGGATTCACAACGAGGGCTTTTTCATTCGAATACGCATGCTCACTTGAAAAAAACGAAGGTGAACCGGTAAAGTGTAAACGGGGTTGGTAAACAGAACAGTCATGATCCGTTCTAGTGTAAACGCACTTGATCCGTAAAAAATATGTGACGGATCGAAACTGTATCGGTACAGTGTAAACCGGCTGTAAGAAATACCTAAATGGGGTATTAGAACCAGTTTCTATTTATTTTAGGACGCGATTCAAGATTTTGGAAGATACATACGAAAGGAGGGAAGCACAATTGAAAGAGGAACACGAATACAGTTTGAAGAATTTTAATGAGAAGTTGAAAGCAGCAGCAGAAGAGAAGCAAGAAATCGCAGCTTTCAACAAAAGAAAAATTGATATGATTGAAAGAAATAAAGATAGTGACATTGAAAGAATTAAAGATATCCACAAAAAGGTATTGAGCTAGAGTACTTTTTGGCTAAGTAATGTTAACTTGTAATTGGGAGACAGGGTTGGCTGGATGGTAAGATTAGAGGGTCTTAGGTCAGAGTTCACCTTCATGTAAAGGACTATAGGAGAATTTTTCAGATTTCTGTGTGTTAGGTAACATTGAAAAGAAGGCTGGGCTCCCACTGCTCGATCAGTCTACTTTATTCATTGGTCCTTTGTGCTTCGAGCATAAACCAAAACTTTACAGAGATAGTAAGTGTATTTGCCTATCGACTATCAATGTACTGCTTCAATTAGTCTACCTATTCAGTGGGCCCTTTGTGTTTTGCACATAAACCAATACCTTACGAAGATAGTAAGCGTATTTGCTTATCAACTATCAATGTACTGCTTCGATTAGTTGACCTATTCAGTGGGCTCTTTGTGCTTTGTGCTTAGACCAATACTAATTTGATAAATAAAACTGAATACCTTAGAAAGATAGCAAGCGTGTTTCTCTATCTAATGTCAAGACCATCAGGTGTAACTAGATTTGTGATTAAATATCCACTCATTTCAGTTCATCATATTCGTTGAACTACGTGAATTCTGTTCAAATAGGTGATGGAAGATATGAAGAGAGATTACGAAGATCAGTTGGAAAGATTGCGACTTCTGAAAGAACAGGAAGTGGCCGCAGCTACAAGCATGTTTTCCCAAACCAAATCTTTGCAAACTTTGATACAACAAGTGCAAAATTCAGCATCTGAGGTTAGCTTTTCTTTGTTTACCCTTTCATCGTAATTTTCATTCAAAAAGGCTGCTCTTTATCTTATATCAAATGGATTTGTCTGAATAAGAATGACCTAGGTAGACTCGAACCTTCGACCTCTTGAGGATGCGCATCAATCACTCTACCAACTGTCAACAGGCAAATTCTTGAACATTTCATCCATGGAACGGGTCGATCTTATTGAGTCTTTGAAACCTTTCCATTTTTTATTTTTGATATTCGCTAAGCCTTTTTTTCTTAATGTAAATTAATCTAATGACCAGTCAATTTTACTCCACATGGTATCGTCTGTATAAAATGGTCTCTATGTATCGTATTGTAAGATTTTAAATGAATGTAAAAGAAAAACTCTATCAACTAAGCTAACGGGGTAATTGAGCTTATCGGACAATATTTCATATTTCGCACTCTATAGTCCATAATTGCATGGGGAACGAACGAGGCACCCTTACTCAATCAAAAATGCATAGTGCTTCTCCTTGTTCTGGTTGTAGCCTATAAGATCTCGGATATTTTTTCCTCGACCAAAGAGAATCATATAAGAGTACAGGGTGTTAATTAAATAAGGAAAATCCCATTACACCAGGGAACCCATTTCTTCCCCCACAACCCATCCTGTCCCAGACAACTCTGCAAAAAAAGAATAGAACTTTCACTCATTATTTGTCAGGTCGACCAGTTGCAAAAGCGGATCGACATTTCCAACAAAAGCAATCTTGGAGAACGAGAATACGCGCTGAAAGCACGTGACGACTACTTGAAATCCATGCAAGAGAGGCTGCATCGGCAAGAGGTTGAGAATAACGAAGAGAGAACCCGATTGCAGAGTTTGATTGCCAAGTTGGAGGCTCAGTTGAGGGAGCAAAGCAGGCAGCAGGACCAGGACAAGTGGAAGATGAACCAGGATGAAAACCGGATTCAATCCATGCAGGTTTGTTAATGAGTTACTTTTGAACGTGCTAGCCTTATTATTATTATTGATATTATCAATTTAGGCCAACTATCTACAAGAGAATATTTACATTGTAAAAGAAATAAAAAATTAATTACAATTTATAAATACCCTAATTGATATACAAAAATCTGTTGGCATTTAGTGGACTTCAGATGTTTCTTGAAAACTCTCAGGGAGACGACAGTTTTAAAGCCTGACCAAAGGCATGATTATGTGCGGTGAGCTAGGCTAATAGGGTAGCTCGTCTTTTAGGTAAATATCACATAAGTTGTTTGTCGATATTACATGAAAATGAGTCAGCCCAGTAAACGGGCTGGCCTGTTTGTGTCTAGGCAAGCTAGTTCAGTAAATGGGTTGGCTCAACTTCACGGTCAATTTCACATGAAATAACAATTGCTATTACATGCAGGGGCAAGTCAGCCTGAAAATAAAAAGAACCACAAGATTTGAACAAAGAAGCTGACCCGTTTTCCAAGACAAGTGTTCAAAATGTGATACCATCCAAATTCTATCTCGTCAAACGAGCCAGCCCCTTTGCTGGGTCACTTCCCTTTAATATAATCAGGCTCTAAAGGCTTTGTTTCTAGCAAGGACACTATTGCATCCACTGCATCAAAAGGTCCTATTGTGTTTGCACCCGTTCATGAATCAATTAGTTTCCGTTTGAATGCGTTTAAATGTGCTAGCCTGAGTATTACCCTACTTCTTTTCCAGTAGGGACACGGTAGCACACACTATATCACTACATATATTAGTGTTGAATAAATAATTATCTGAGGAAAATATAATTCTGTGGTTTTGATTTGAAATTCACATTGATTTTTTATCGCGTTAATTTGTTTGTGCACTAATTGATGCATCGAGTCATTCTCTGACAGAAAAGATATCAAAATGAGTACATTCTGTCAGTTTCTTGATATTTGGAGTAAGAATTTTGGAGTCAGAATATTTTCATATTATTTTTAAGGTATTAGCACATGCTAACTGAAAACTATTTTCCACTGTTAGACTGCGTTTGAAACAGAACGACGCACTGTGCAGCAGCAACTGAACAGAGAAAGAGAAATGATCGACACCGCACGGGAGGAGCTTTCCAACGAGCAGAAGCGAATACTCGCCGAATGCTACGAAGAAAGACAGAAAATCAACATGGAGAAGTCGAAGCTGGAAACCCAGCTGCTGAAACATAATAAAGCCAATTTGGATAAGGTTTGTGACGAGTTTTGTGCAATAATGTTTTACCTTTCACCTTTCCACTTGGTCAGGCGTGTGAAAATATCACTAACAGTTTTCCACAGCCATTGGTCCTTCTAATATGGCTGCCAATGACTTCATCTTCTCATTAGTCGATCCAGTCTTTTATTTGAGATGAATGTATAATGCACCGTGCATTGTAAAGTCAAGAACCACCTACTGTAAATATTCCGTATTATACCATGTTGACACTAACAGTAAAACCAGCTTTAACTAAACCAGGTTTTTGAATGGCTTATTTGGATTGGTCAATCCAAGAATTCGAATTCATTTGATTGGTTAATAACTAACCTATAGTAAATGAAGCTAGTTTAGCCATGTCAGTGAGAGTACGCTATTAGAGTTTCAAAGGTAACAAGTGTTGCATACCTTCCGTTGATCTTGTCTTAATCTCAATCTTTAACTATTGGGTGCAGCTCAGCTAATTGATGTTGAAATTCGATTTATTGCAGGAATTTGCTTCACTGAAAGAAAGAGAGGCCAAGATCTCGGCAGAAGAGGGTCGGTTGGAGAGGGATCGAAAATCACTTGAAGAATCGTTTTACGCAGTCAACAGAGAAAAAGATAAATTAGAAGAATTCGCAAAACAGATTCAGCTGAAATCAAAACAAATAGAAGAACTCTCTCAGGTATAGTTTACTGTTTTCTAGTTTTATTCCGAATCCTTCAACATAAAGTAGTCTAACCTTCTAACCTATAACAATCTCAACTGTAGTTGACCACTTTTCTACTTTTGTTCTGATTATTCCAGCATGCAGCAGCCTGTTCACCTATACTTTTAATCAAAAGAAAAACCCTGCAAATGAGCAAAACTTGAGATGTAAGGAGTTGTGGTCCAGCAAGTTTACAGGAATGTTTAGCTGATGACAAATTCATTGTATCATGTAAGGCCTTTGGTGATATGGGGATTGTTAAGGTTTAGTTCCATTCTTAGTTTCATTATTAAATTCTCAACATGCAATTCATATCTCCTAACACACAAACTTGAAGAAACAACTTGAATGAGTTTCTTTCGTCTCACTTTGTTACCTCATAACACAAAAACTACAATATGTAGATACAGAAAGTTCAAGATTGTTCTACTTCCACAATGGCCCCCTAGAGGTTGAGCTGTACTGTTACTTATACAGCTATAAATGCCACTTGCTAAAATGCCTGCTAGGTATTACTATACTATAAACTCAATTGATACTACTTAATACTTTTTCTACTTATTTGACTCTTGATTTGAACAGCTTTCATAACTTCGATGACCTTAAGGCTGCTTTAGTTCTGCCAGTATTTACTGATACAGGCACGCACTTGTAGAATACTACTTTATGAATCTGTTCAAGTGGCATTTTGGTCTATGTCATCAATTATGCAGGGGATTGTTTAGGATTTTCACTGGTAGGGAAAACACATAAGGGGGCCCCAACTTTTCAATATTTTTCTTTTTCAAAAACTTCATGAACTAGATATAACAATAAATATTTACAATGTATACATACTGTAAGGGCCCCATTTTAACTTAGACCACTAGGGCAAAAGCGGCGTTTCTTCCACTGCACGGGAAAGGCTAGGGGCGTACTGGGCAAATTGGCTTACCAGCCAGTACCTTAGAATATTCCCTATACTTATGACTTTCCATAAGCACTTGCGTGCAACAATGAAAGATCTCATTGCCTAAGGCCTTAGTCTAGCCTCAAATGACTGTTCCTCTCAGGATTTGAGCCTAATGCGTCAGACTCCTGCTTAGAGTTTTTCTCTTCATTTCAAATTCTGAGTTCAAGTGTCTCTTATACAACTCCGCTTCACTTTCTTTTGCTTTTTGCGAATGACGTAATACAACCCTTCTAGAATCTCAGCCATCAGCAAGACGAATAAACCTATAACCAGTAAAGTTGCAGCGTCCATGTTTTATCCGCCTTTCTGTATATTTCCAATTACTGGCTTTATTTACGGTTTTGAATAGCAAGATGATAATGCTAATATACCACTAATGTATCTGTATTTATCCCAATATGTGATATGGGAATTTCCTTTAATGCCAAATGGTGTCCAATATACTATATGTGTATCGATAACTTCCCTTCTAATGTTCTTCTAAACCAAAGTAACAGTGTCCATAAACTCCCAGTATGTGATATGGGAATTTCTCTTAATGCCAAATGGTGTCCAATATACTATCCGTGTATTTATAGCTTCTCTACTCATGCCCTATGTAGCAAAGTAACTGTCTATATACTCCCAGACTCCCAATATAATTCCAAGCTGTGTTCTGCAGATTTCTTGAAATGCAGTTATCAAGTATGCTTCCAGTGTCTAGAAATTATGTTTTGATTTGATCATGTTTTCTCTTAGCAGAAGACAATATGAATCCTCAATTACTGATACTCTTTAAGAATATCTCTGTTAACCCGTTGCTCTTCATGAAAACGAACTTCGATCCCACGCCTTCTCACTCGAATATCGCTTCAGCAGATAATTGTCACCAGAGAAGGGATTCATCTGTTTTTCTCTCGTCCTGGAAAAATCTCTTGATTGCTTTCAGGACCAGTTACGCAGGTGAATAACACAAATCCTTTCTCGAGCATTAAGAAATATTAATTGACCGCTAATCACTTCGTGTATTAATGAATCCAAAACCATAACAGCTTTCCTCTGTGTTTTTTTATGCCGCGAGAAATTAGGCTCTGATCGCTTACTGTATAATTGATACAAATACAAATACGCAGATTTATTCTCGCTTTTCCTAAAAAGCTCTACCAATGATAATACGAATCTTTGATCCGAAATTCACACTTCAACTTTCAATGCTGTTATCAGCGTGTCTCTTTCGGATGTCTCGTTTCACCCTTTACTTGTTTGACAGTAAACCTGCTATACCTACACATTGTGCTAAGTATCGGGCTCTTAGAATCGTTTGGATTTATCTCTTGTTCTATAAACAAGTCCAGCTCACATATATTTTCTGTATTTTCCATAAACAAGTCCAGCTCACATTTTATGTCTGAAAATTCCATATAGCAGTCAAGATCGCATTAATTGTCTGAAATTTTCATATACAAGTCCAGCTCACATTTTATGTCTGAAAATTCCATATAGCAGTCAATATCGCATTAATTACCTGAAAAATTCCATATAGCAGTCAAGATCGCAGTAATTGTCTGGAATTTCCATATACTAGTCCTGCTCGCACTTATTGTCTGAAAATTCCATACAGAAGTCTAGCTCTCACTTTATGTCTGATATTAGCACTTGACCCTTTTCTTGCAAACAATGCTTTACATGCAGTTTATTAAACTGAATTCTATAATATTCCTTACAGATCCATGCAGTTTGCGGTAATCACATGGCCGTATTTAATCAACCACTGTGTTGTGAGTTCAGGAAGTCGATTCAGGCAGGGATATCGTCACCTCCGATTAAACTGTTTCTGCTAGTTTCTCTTTACATATTCCGATTAGAGTTTGACATCTTTACCTGCTTACAACAACCAACTTTTAACAACAATCAAAATCAGCCTCAAACTTTTAACAACAGCCAACTGTCATTCTGATTAGCGTCGATAAGACATAGTTCCTACATGATATAAACAATAGTATCTTCCTTTTCAATTCAAATATTCCTTCCAAATTTTGAATTTTCTTCTATTATCCTCAAACTCTCGAAATAAATCTGATAAAAGCCATGTTGGAAAAGTAAATCTTTTTTAAAGATGTTCTAATTCGCAAAACTCATTGACCCTCATTCTGTACAAAGTTACAACTTGATCTTCAATCTATTGTGCAAGTAAACGATTTATATCTCATTGACCCTCATTCTGTACAAAGTTACAACTTCATCTTCAATCTATTGTGCAAGTAAACGATTTATATCTCATTGACCCTCATTCTGTACAAAGTTACAACTTCATCTTCAATCTATTGTGCAAGTAAACGATTTATAACTCATTGTCCCTCATCTTGTACAAAGTTACAACTTCATCTTCAACCTATTGTGCAAGTAAACGCTTTAAAAACATGTTTACAACTTAGTGTAATTCCCGCAGGTGTTTATGGGTAACTGTATTAAGCATCTGTCACTTAATTGATCATTACCGACATCTCTAATTAACGAATCGTGTAAACGTAAGGTGTGCGAGAGAGTTTGTGTTTAGGCGTAGTCACAAGAGATGGGTGGTCTTGAAACCAAAACAAAGTGTCCTTATTGCATGAGTCAGCGATAAGCATGAGTCAGAGTAGGACGAAACGAACACTAGCACAATAAGATATGGCAAAATTACATGAAGTTCTGTTGGTGATTTGGTAGTAGAGCAGAACGAGAATGTAAACTAACAAAAGAAGGCAAGGTAAAATTACATGAAGTTCTGTTGGCGATTTGGTTGTAGAGCAGAACGAGAGTACAAACTAACAAAAGAAGGCAAGGCAAAATTACATGAAGTTCTGTTGGTGATTTGGTAGTAGAGCAGAACGAGAGTCCAAACTTACAAAAGAAGGCAAGGCAAAATTACACGAAGTTCTGTTAGTGATTTGATAGTAGAGCAGAATGAGAGTGCAAACTAACAAAAGAAGGCAAGGTAAAATTACATGAAGTTTCGTGGATGATTTGATAGTAGAACAGAACGAGAGTGCAAACTAACAAAAGAAGGCAAGGCAAAATTACACGAAGTTCTGTTAGTGATTTGATAGTAGAGCAGAATGAGAGTGCAAACTAACAAAAGAAGGCAAGGCAAAATTACATGAAGTTTCGTGGATGATTTGATAGTAGAGCAGAACGAGAGTCCAAACTAACAAAAGAAGGCAAGGCAAAATTACACGAAGTTCTGTTAGTGATTTGATAGTAGAGCAGAATGAGAGTACAAACTAACAAAAAATAAACAAGGCAAAATTACATGAAGTTTCGTGGATGATTTGATAGTAGAGCAGAATGAGAGTCCAAACTAACAAAAGAAGGCAAGGCAAAATTACACGAAGTTCTGTTAGTGATTTGATAGTAGAGCAGAATGAGAGTACAAACTAACAAAAAATAAACAAGGCAAAATTACATGAAGTTTCGTGGATGATTTGATAGTAGAGCAGAACGAGAGTCCAAACTAACAAAAGAAGGCAAGGCAAAATTACACGAAGTTCTGTTAGTGATTTGATAGTAGAGCAGAATGAGAGTACAAACTAACAAAAAATAAACAAGGCAAAATTACATGAAGTTTCGTGGATGATTTGATAGTAGAGCAGAATGAGAGTGCAAACTAACAAAAGAAGGCAAGGCAAAATTACATGAAGTTCTGTTAGTGATTTGATAGTAGAGCAGAATGAGAGTACAAACTAACAAAAAATAAACAAGGCAAAATTACATGAAGTTTCGTGGATGATTTGATAGTAGAGCAGAACGAGAGTGCAAACTAACAAAAGAAGGCAAGGCAAAATTACATGAAGTTCTGTTAGTGATTTGATAGTAGAGCAGAATGAGAGTACAAGCTAACAAAAAATAAACAAGGGAAAATTACATGAAGTTTCGTGGATGATTTGATAGTAGAGCAGAACGAGAGTGCAAACTAACAAAAGAAGGCAAGGCAAAATTACATGAAGTTCTGTTAGTGATTTGATAGTAGAGCAGAATGAGAGTACAAACTAACAAAAAATAAACAAGGCAAAATTACATGAAGTTTCGTGGATGATTTGATAGTAGAGCAGAACGAGAGTGCAAACTAACAAAAGAAGGCAAGGCAAAATTACATGAAGTTCTGTTAGTGATTTGATAGTAGAGCAGAACGAGAGTACAAGCTAACAAAAAATAAACAAGGCAAAATTACATGAAGTTTCGTGGATGATTTGATAGCAGAGCAATACGAGAAGTTACAAAAAACAAAATGCGTTGTATCTCGTCTATCTCATTCATTTCTAGCTCCTGAAGTATATAGTAACTCGTAAAAGAAAAAAATTGCCAGTAACTCTTGAATGGAAATAACTTGTAGATAAAGAACAACTCATAAACCTTCGATTCATGAGAGATGTTTATTTCTTCAACCACCCCAGCCTTCGTTCTTGAAACATTCTTCACCCTGTGACCTCCAAACACTTGTCTATTTACATCTTCGCCTATTCCACCCCACCCAGCATGACCTAGTCTTGTGATTTGTTTCTCGCCTTTAATCTGCTCAGATTTCTTCTTTCGGTTTGCAAACATATGTTCTGCTGAGCTTTGTGGTTCTTACTCACCTCAAAGAGAGAATCGATGAACAATGGGATTCTAATTAGCAGAGATTGTCATTGATTGCAACCTCTATCGGATTGAATATCGAGAAGACATTGCTGTAAAAATAGTAACTGGGTATTGAAGGAGATTGTATACTGACCTGTGTCTTGCTTTTTTAGAAAAATAACTACAAAATACCAAACTGAGACATAATTTTGTGAGACCACCTTGTTTCTCAAATGAGTCTGTTCGCCTAGACTATTATGAGCTTTCGAATTTTTAAGAGTAGTACTTTGTCATTTGTAGAGTTATACCACTTTCTATGAAACGAGTACAAATCACTACCATGCAATCCTACCATGCAATCTAGAGGGGTAGGAAGGGGTAAATTGGAAGCTATTTGTTTTTTTATTTACTCGTAAAATGGGATTAGAACTCTTGGAATTTGAATTTGTGAATGAAAAAGTAAATTGGCATTGTAAAAATTTTGGACTGAGCTATCAGTTTGATAATAAAAATTAAAGGCAGAAGCTTCATATTTACAACTCATTAAAAATCACTAAAAATTGGCATTGGTATTGTTAAACACGTCAATATTAGGAATTTCTCTATTTTCCCCATTTGGATTGGGATCTTTGATTTTTTCAGTGTTGAGAATTGGGACCAGTACCCCTCCCCTTCAGGACCCTCACTCCATGACACTGATGGAAATTTTCAAATCGACATCCGTGCTTTCAAACTAAAATCAACCATATCAGTGGCTAAAGTAAAAGCTATAAAAGATAAAAGCTTGTAACCTATTCTTTAATAAAGCCAGCTTGCTCTCTGCCTTAGTCGAACTAGTATCATAGATATTTCATCACTAATTTCAAACATTTCTTTCATTATAGGAAGCGAAAAGAATGCAGCAAGAAGGAATTGATGCAATGGAGCAATCCCATTCCATGAAAGTCGAAATTTCCAAGGTTTCTGGTGTTTTAGAAAGCAGAGCTATGGCTATCGAAGAAAAAGAAAACATACTGCTAGAGGTTCATATCTTTTTTCACTCAATTCAAGTTTAGAATTTTTGGACCAGCCTCCCTCCTGTCTTTCCACCACCATTCCCAGAGGTTGGACCCATCCCACATTATTGTCAAATTTAGGCCCTGTTTACAAGAGCCCGGGTTAACTGCAACCCGCCCCTTCTCCAGTCAAATCTCTTCAAACTTTTACACGAAAATAGCTGTCCACCCGGGTCAACCCGGGTCAACCCGCGGGTAACCCTTCTCGTGTGTAGGGTTACCTTTGTAAACGGGTTACCTTTTTGTAAATTTTCTCCATGTGAAGGCAGGTTGGCTCAACCCGAGGTCATTTCTATTGTCATTTTTATTGTCTCCTTCGTATGCGAGGAGTAGCAACCTAACCCGGGCTGAGTCTGTCAGCTGCGGAAGAAGCCACCCGGGTTCGTGTAAACACTCACAAATCTTTTTACAAAGCAACGAGCTGCCCCGGGTTGAGAGTCGACCTGGGTTTGTTTAAGCAGGCTCTTAGTTAGTTTACACCCAGCATTTTTCAAGCTGAATACATTTTCTATACATTTGGATGGGTGCACTGAATCTTGTATTAAAAACTTGTATTAATGTTTTTCATCTATGTATCCTTTTATTGATATTGTCATTATCAGTTGTTTGTTTTTCACTAGGAAAGATCTTCTTTGAATGTTGAAAAGCAGAAATTTGAAAGTGAAAGAGAAAGTTCCAAGTGTTATCACTGTAGAAGACCATTCACAGTTAAATATTCAGACTCAGGTTTGTGCGGATTTCAAAATCTTATCGAATTAAGTTTATTTTCTCTCGTTAGTGCCAATAATCTTTTTCTGAATCTTTCGTCTTCTTTTGTCGGTAAATTGTTCTTTCATTTCTGTTGAAATATAATCCCTTCACGTTAACAATTCACCGAAAACCTGAATCCTGCACTCAAGTAAAATCTCACTCATGATCTAAGGCTAGAGTGCCTCAAAAGAGGCCTGTGCATTTAAGAGCATTTATACCTGCACTTCGACAATGATGGCTATTTTCATGAAGCGAAACAAACATGGAGTACTATATACGTTGTACCTCCATATCTTAGTTTCAACCGAAATATCTTGTGTTAATGATCAGAGGCGGCGCCAGGGGGGGAATGGGGGGGACTAGTCCCCCCACTTTTTCAGAAAGATGGTATCTAAGATCCATGCAAATCCGATGAGAAAATGGGGGGGGGGTAGGCCTACGTCCTGTGAATTGTGTCACAAGATTATTTCAATGTAATAGCTACCCAGTATTGTTTTGTATAAATTCTTATCAATTTCTATACATTCATGACTTCTGAGATTTGGATAGCTTCGTTCGATCGTTGATTTTGACAGGCAATTGATCTAGGAAATTTCATAATGTAAATAGAGCTTTTTGTGAAAGGACGTTTCCAGTATATAAAAAGGCGTTCCCCAGCGTTGAAAAAGGCGTTTCCCTGGTTTTGAAAGGCCGTGGCCCTAAAAAATTTTCCGGGGCGCCCAGCCCCCAGCCCCCGTCTTTCATATGTCCCCCCACTTCTTGGCGGCTAGCGCCGCCACTGTTAATGATTATGAACCTGATGTGGGGAAGTCGTTGCCCTTTGGCAGGGCCTATGTACTTGCTAAAGAGCCTGGATAGGTTCGTCTCTGCATTCGGTGAATAGCGATGTAATTTATGTTAGAGGACGTTGGCTGGAATTCTACCTAGGTCTTTTTAATCACACAAATTATTTCAATTACTTTTTCCCAAGTCTCACTCTAGATAACGTAATGTGCTGTACTATAGAGGGATACCGTCAGTGTTGTTAAGGATATTCAGTATTGTGAAGGGCATTCAGTACCATTTCGGGTGTTCAGTACTGTGAAGAATGTTCTGTACTGAAGGGATATCATCTGTACTGTGGATGTATGCCATTCTGTACTGTTGGGGATGCCATCAGTAAAGTGGAGGGATGCAATATTTTGTGAGGATACCGTCAGTGCTGTGGGAGAAAATCCCAATTACTGTGTATTGTCTCTCCACAATCCTTGAAGTTTCCCTCCTCCATACCCCAAGAGTGAATATCCGCCACAGTACTATGTTATGTAAATTATCTGATCAGGTTTATCTTCCTATCAATCTTTTGTTTTATTCAGCAATTGGAAATCTTGAAGCAAGATCTGAATCTGATTCTACAGCTGGCAGTGTTACACCAAGTACTATATCAGATGGCCAACGGATTTCCAACTCTCCTAGTTTTAAGAGTCTAGTGTCAAAACCTCCGCTGCCCCGCAGCACTCCTGATTTACTGATTAACAGCCTCGAGTTCAATCGGAAGCTGAGGAAATGGTCTGCTGATAAAGAACAGGTAGGATTTTGGTTGATGATTGTTAAGTTACAATAGGCTTAATGGAATCTTCTTTGTAGGACAACAGGACTGCAGAAATGCAAATAAGACTAGAAACATCTAACTCGAGAAGAGAGTGTCTATCCTGGCTATAGTGCTCAATATACATTAGTATACAGCAATTATCTAGAAACATCCATTCTATAGAAGATTTTTGCTGAACACTTTTTGCTGAACACATGCAAGGAACTATCCTTCAAAGGAGAACCATCTTGCCCTTCAAAATCTTGATTAGACGAAAGTGTATTATCAAGAGTCAGTTGATTTGACAACCTGGTAGTATAGTTAACAGATAAGTTTCAGATAATTAAATTCAATAACGCCCTACCCATCATTCCTCTTATGTAAGAGGTATCAGTTCTCACGTTAACTTCATGAACACGCGGAGAGTTCAAGCCAGTAAACAGTGTATGTGGCATTTCCAAAATTAATGACCAACTATAAAGATTCTAACCACGCAATATTTACATAACATAATTTATATGCATTAGATACGTAACATAATTAACATACGTTAGATAAACATGAAATAATTACACTCTTTTTTTTATAAGAACAATTTTATAAGAACACGAGCCTCAAATTTTGCCAAAACTCAAGAACAAGCTAAGAACAAACCAAAGCTGACCATTTTTGACTCAATATAGAAATTTTATGAAATAACCATAAGACTGAGAAATAATTAAAAAACAAGCAGATTGGCAGCACACAGATAATGTCAAATTGTGAAGAGAGTCTAACTTTGCAACAATTAACACTACTGAAAGGAAAAAAGGCTTCCCAACCATTGTAAAAGTAAGAACAATTTAAGAACATTTCAGGCTGAAAATAGAGGAATATCTAAGAACAGCCAGCTTCAAATCAATTTTACTAGTTCTTATAAAATAAAAGAGTGTACCATACGTTAGATATATAACATAATTAACTTGCGTTAGATGCATAACATAATTAACATATTTTAAGTATATTCCATAATTAGCATATATTAACGTTAATTATGGGAATGTCCTGTTAATACTGTTTCACGTGTATTACATGCACAAACTTTGTTATGTATATTATTACTCTTGAGTTTATATTTCTTGTTTCAGGATGAAGAGTTCTTTGAGGAGGAAAACAGATACTTGAAAAATATTCAAGAAAAACGAGAACGAGTAAGAAAAAAACGATGAGGCAAGTCCAGATGGGACAAGTTTCGATGGGACAAGTTCATATTGGACAAGTTCAGATTGGACAAGTTTTGGGACAGTTTCAGTTGGGAACAGTTATTTTTAAAGATCAATAGACAGGTAATGATTTCTTGTTTTTATCTGATTGGAGTAGGTTTTCATTCTGGAAATAGCTTTTACTCTCTGAGCTCGTTTATTTCCTTTCCTACCAAGAATCAGGGTCAAAGTGTCTGATTCCCAGAGGGGTACGTCTTAAGTCTGTGTGCGTGGGGTACCTGCCAATATTAGGGTTCTGAGCATCAGTGTTCATTCGATATTTGAGTTCACGGAGTTTTGTAAATAAGTTAAGGGATTGTTCACAACTTATCGTTGCAAATTCATCTCGCAAAATCATCGAAACAACATTTTATTCGACTATAAATGTTTTGAATCGTTCAATTAACGTCTAAAAGTCTTGTCATTGCAATATCATTACAATTCGTGGTAAAATCGTTTCAAAATTGTTCCGATCCGTTTCAAATCTTTTCGATTGAGTCATTGTTCAGTTGAGTCATGTAATTTCTGAAAGTCCTGGAATCTTTTTGGTTTCTAAATCCAGGGAAGGAACCTGGTATAATTCATGCATAGGGTTTTGCCCCTCTAGCATCAGAAATAGGGTCCCATTTCTATACCAAAGTTTAGCCCTCTTCTATACTCATTTCTGTACCTTATATAGGAAATTTGCGTTCCTAAAAAGTTGACAAACAAAGCGATGATTTGTGGTTGATCCTTTGCAACTTTTTAACTGTTTGTATATGATATTTATATATTTCAAGAATATACAAATCACATACATGTAAATATGTATCATTAAATTATTCGAGATGGTCTATGTACAGTTTATATTTGAGACTGAAAACAAAACTTAGGCCTGTGTGTATTTTGTGTCATTTGCTCTGCCATTTACCGAGCTACATAGCCAGAAAAATCGAAAGCATAGCGAAAGATGGATTACTTAAGCTTCCCGTCTGACACTCAACAGAGAGAAGGTCAGTAAGTCAGAAAGAAAACGAAATAAAAACCCAGCGAATTGTCATACCCAGATGTGGATCCAAATAGGCCAATCAGAAAAGGGGTGAATTTGTGTAGTCTTTCTGAAGTATTACTCTTCTGAGTTTCAGACGAAAAGCTTAAGTGATCCGTGTGTTCGTTTCGCTATGCTCCCGATTTTTTTGGCTGTATTCAAACTTTGTACGATGGAAAATACTGTTGTAAACTGTTCTCCTTCGGAAAGGGTGCTTATTTAAAGTGGTGGCTTAATTTATGTTTTATTGCAAAACAGAAGCTTATAAGAAGGATGGCTTACCAGAGAGGGGGCTTATCAGAAAGAGGGCTTATCAGAGAGGGGCTTATCAGAGAGGGGCCTATCAAAAAGAGGGCTTATCAGAGAGGGGGCTTAATCGAGGAAGGGTCTCACAGTGGAAACATGACAAGACATAACTGACCTTAGAACTTAACCTACCGTATACCAAAAAGAGTAAAACCAGCACTAAAATGTCATCAAAAGCTGATCAGTTTTCTAAGATTTTAACTTGAATCAAAACTGAGAAGATTGCTCGTTGCTTGACTGACGTTTCAACAAAATATCCACAGAAACTTCCAGAAGCAACTTTACGTGCTCGGTATCAAACGCACACGTGACATACGTGTAAACAGGCCTCTTTGTACCCCTGTTGAGGGACAAGAACTTCTGCTTCAAGAAATACAAGGTGTCATCATAACTTTTGGTGTTGCCTTTGTAATCAGGGAAATAGTCAGTTATGGGAGACCGCTGGATTTTCTGCGCGAAGATGTCGTTCTTGTTCAAGAACAAAATGACGGGGGTCTTGGTGAGCCATGGAGAGTTGACGATCGAGTCGAAGAGCTCCAGGCTTTCGTACATGGCGTTCTTGTTGGGGTCTTCCTCCACATACAGGTTGTAATCAGCCAGGGATGCGCAGAAGAATATCACGCCGACCTTGTTGAAGAACTGAATCCACTTCTTGCGTTCGTCCCGCATCCCACCCACGTCAATGACCAGGAAGCGGTTGTGGTTATACACGAACTTGATCTCGGTGCTGCCGGTGGTGACTCGTCTGGCGTGAAGCATGTCTTGGTCATCGGGGACGTACTCGGCAAGGGATATCCGCTGGAGGTTGTTCAAGAAGTACCCACCCATATCCACGAGCTGCAGGTAGTGGCGTGCGTAGTTGAAGTATTCTTTCACGCGGTCATCTGCCCATAGTCTCCGTGCCAGCCGGAGGATGTCCCTCATTTCCTTCCCCTCCACCATGTTGATCTTGAAGAACTTGGTCAGTTGCAAGAAGCGGGACACAGTTTGCTTCAGCCTCGGGTTATCGAAGTCCACTCCATCCATGTACATGGCTCTGAGCAGGCAGGACAGCGTCTCACCCAGATTGCTGACAATCAGCGGAATGGTGCTCAAGCGTTCGGTCTTGGAAATGTCTTTGACGTAGATTAGACGCACTTGCTTCAGAAACGAGCTCTTTCCGCTGTTCGATGGACCAAGAATCAGAATTTGCACCACTTGGCTGTCTGTGGTTGCCTCTTCTCCGTTACTTGTGCCAATTTCAGAGACATTAGTCTCGTTAGTTTGCACGCTCATTCCGCAGCCCATGTTGGTATTTTATCGTTGGTTTGTCTCGATTCGTCTCTCTTCAAAATACTATAAATCCATTCTAAGGAACAGAGTTCTTTAAAATCTTATAATTCACAAAAACCTCTACTTTGATAAGGTTTTCGATGCAATGTTATTTCAACTTATCTGATATACTACTGAGGGTTTTTTGGAAAACTGTTTCAACCCTTCTGGTATTCCAGCCAAAGGTCCTGAAATAGAAAATATATCCAGTAATAGTCTGCCTCGATAAGATTGGCGATGCAAACTCTTTCAATTTCTCTCATATGCTTTGCAAGGATGATGAATCTGAAGATATTGTCCTGTTTCCAACTCCACTCAACTGTTGAAGACGAGTCTCTCACTGATAAAAACTGTCCAAAAGAAGCTAAGGATAGATGATCTGATGCGAGAGTCTTTTGCTGTTCTCAACTGGTGAAGACGAGTCTTTCACTGTTAAAAACTGTCCAAAAGGAGTTTTCGATAGATGATCTAATTCGAAAATCTTTTGCTCTTCTCGACTGTTTTAGACGTGTGGTCCCCTGATAAAAACTGCTCAAAAGGAGTTTTTCAAAGATGATCTGATGGAGTAACTCCCTCTCCCTTCGATTGCTCTAGACAAGTCTCGCTAGTAAAGAAAGCGAATCGTTTAAAATTGGGATATGCTGCAGATGTTTCTTAGATATTTTGGGGGATTAGTTACAAAACAAGACACTTAAATAGCGATTTGCGAATACATGTTTCCGAACTCTCCCTTAGTAACTCATAAACAGATCTTGAAATAGAAACCAGGACACAGCAGCTGCAAACATAGACCGTATTTGACTGTGTGGGCGGACTGGGGGTTGATAGTTGTAGGCACATACACATACTATCTTCATAAGGTATTGATTTATGTGCAAAGCACAAGGGGCCCACTGAATAGGTAGACTAATCGAGCAGTGTGACCCTGGTCCTTCCTCTCGATGTGACCACACCTCGTAATTCCTTTTGCCTTTTTTGCCTGGAATTACAGAGAGCTAATTCTCTCCTCACACTTTTTGGTAGGTCTGAAGGTGTTTTAGAATCCAGGACTCTTTAATCAAGGGTCGAGTGATCTAACCATTCGGCAATCCCCGCCACCGGGGCTGCACCCATTAACCCTAGGTCAGACGTTCTCAGTTTTCTACTTGACACTTATCCACAAAATCTAGCAATTTTCTCTACCTCCTTTCGGTTGACAGCCTCTTTATGGATTACAGTTCTAAAATTCTTGAAGTGAAAATTCGATTCGGTCAGCCATTATTTTTCTGCCATCTAAAGCCAAGCTGGGTATCATATTTATTTGCAGACCACTAGAGTTACAAGATTTCTTCATCAAACTCAAAGAAGGAAAAGTATTGGTATAGCAAAACGGTCCTAGAAGCAAAAGGGTGGTGGGTGACAATTGTAGTAGTGACCCTTAAGTTGGCCAGCATCATCAGTGCCCTCACTGTTTGTAAAGTACGTAGGGTTATAGTGTGGCTAGGCCCTATCGTCGACAAACAAATCTAGCAACTAAGGGTTTTCTTTGTAGAAGATACTGTTAATCCACCGATGCTTGTTGCAGTGTTTTGAATTCGATGCTACATTGAAGATGTCAGCGAGTGAAGAATCAAATAAGAAAGGTACCTTGAGAAAATGCATTGGAATTTATATTATGTAGATAGATTGTAGCCAATTATAACAATAATAATGATAATAATACACAGAGATAGACTCAGAAAAACAATCAGAGCACTTTTCCAACCAGCCAGTCTGCAGAGTTGGGCAATTGCACACCCGAGATAACAATAGAACAATAGGATAGAACAATCGAAAGTTGTTAAAGCGCACTCGAGATCTCGTTGAAAAAGGCCATACTCTGCAAACTGGCACCCAACATAGACAAAAGCAATGATGGTAATGATAATAGTAATAATTGTTCCTGTGGCCAAGAGAACAGCATCTGCGAGGGTGCGGCCACTTATTCACAATAGCTTCAGCGTCTGTGGTCCACGTTTGTTCAACTGTCTCCCTGAGTCCTTACGTGACCTTACCAACTGTGATCTTTCCAAATTCAAATCGAATCGAGACAGATTTCTAAGATTGGTCCCTGACGAACCCACTTCTCAAGGTCTTCAGACATCTGGATTATCTAACAGTTTGCCCGATCTTCAAGGACATTCAAGAAACATCAACTTTGAAATAAACTAAACAATATTTGATGTTTATAATGGCAGATGATGTTGGTCTATCACCGTTCTATTTGAATTGTAAAACCATAGATAATGATAATAATAATAATAATAATAATAATAATAAAATACTTATATTCATGGAGGGCAACCCAATTCAGCAATGCTGATTTTAAATCTGCCCTCAATTCAAATATACAGCCTACAAAATTATGATGTTATATATGGCAAACTAAAACAAGAAAAATTACCTTTAACTACTTTAGTTACTCAATAAACCCAAAAGATATGAATACAATAAGCCTGGACTTAATTAGTTTTTCTCTGGTGGTTTATACCACTTATCAGGAGATGTACTAATGAGGACCTGACATTCAAAAGTATGCATATTTGTTTGTGTTTTCAAGAAGCCATGTGTTTGAAGCAGAAAAAGGTGAATTTGGAGGCCCAAAACATACCAGTTTTCCTGTTTTCATTCCAATACAGAGTAGATTGAATGGGCAATAATGCTTTTCTTCATCTTAATTCATTCTTTATTGAGATTTCAAAGTTACGCCTGCAATTTTAATTTTTGATTGACCTGCTGATTTTCATTATTATAGAGAAGCCAAGCCGATTATCCTGGGAAGGCATGCAGAAAAATCAAAGGTTATCTGGGAGTGGACTGTCATTAAATTTCGATGACTTTGCTCAAAAAAGCCCAAGGAAGGAGTTAGATTTACCCTTTGGTGGAGTAGCTAGCCGGAATAGTCTTGCTCTTAACTTCAATCAACCGTTCCAATCAAAGCCAAAGTTACCGTCCCCTTCTTACTCTGAAACTAGTGATGCGTGAGTTGACATTTTCTGTCTTTTTTTTATGCTCAATCCTTAAAAAAATATTTGCTGATAAAATCATTTATTGAAAACCGATAATTTGTGAATGCTCTCAAATCATGGTTTCTACACATATTGTGTTAATTGTTGCTGTTAAATGGCATCCTCTGCAGTTGGGGGTGGAAAGTCACTCATGGTAGCCCTGCATGTTGTGAGAGGCAATGTAAAGTATTGGCCTCAGGAAGTGCATTCGGCCATAAAAATTTTGTTGCATTACACGAAATCATGGATTTTTGTGGAAACAAATCCGTTGGAGCGCTAAACCCATACTAGTAGGGAAAACAGCCGAAATATATATTCTGGTTGTGTGTGTGTATTTGTTGATGTAGAATGTTCCCCCTGCCACCCATCACACAATCGTAATCAGTGGGGATGCCACGGGGGAGGGGCGTGGGAATTTCGTCCACCCGTTTTCCAAAACATTGGCAAAATTGTCAGAAAAACGGCATAAAATTAGTTGAGTATTCCTTTACATGGAAAAATTACGTCAAAATCCCCCCTCCCACTTCTTTCAAATTTCTCAGAGCTGGCCCGCCATTTGTGGTAATGATGAATAAAGCATTGATTAAAAATATTATTTGCCTTTTAGGTATAGCCTACATTTACTGCAAACCAGGGACAATATTGGAACTCTAAATATCAAAGGAAAGGTTTGTTCACGTTTTCAGTTTAACTTAACAGATATAAGATTACCTTCCATAGTTCTTTCTTCTTCATCCGTTTAATCGGTCAACTTCAACAGGTTGAAGGCTTAGTCGATGTGCTGTTGTGGGGGTTCAAGGATCAATTAAAAGTTAGAAATAAATCAAGTAAATAAAGAAGAAAAAAAAGAAGAGAAAAAGAAAAGAAGCGGAGCAATCAATTAATTCAAAGGTTAAAAAATGCGATGCACTCAGTTAAATAAAAGGCCAAAAAGATGCGTTGTCCAGCTTAAAAGGTAGCTCCGCCATGAGAAGCACTTCGTAGTCAGGCCCGGAATATGTCCAGGGTAGAGGCGGTCACAATATGGGATGGCAGCAGGTTCCAGTCAATGGCAGTGCGTGGGAAGAAGGAGAACTTAATGTAGTCCACTGATGTAATGGGTACATGGTATGTAAACTGTTGCTGGTGTCTCTATTTTTGGGTAGTAGGTACCAGGTGGTCACCCATGCTGATGGCGACTTGACCATGGTGTACCTTGCACAACATTGCCAGTCTTTGTTGCCTTCTGCGCTCTTCCAGGGATTGCCACTCAAATTTGATGAGTTTTCTCCTTGTACAAATATTCAGATATCTTTAGGCTCCTGTTAACAACCTCTTCCCAGTCAGAGAGGCAAACTTGTCCTTTTTGGATCAATAAAGTGAACTTGATTTGTTTTGTGCTCCTTTGTAGCTTGCTTGATCAACAATTCCAATATGAAAAGAAAGTTTTGAAATCTTTTGACTTTTGCATTATATTACTTCTTTGCAGAAATACAGTTACTCGTCGGAAGATTTGAATGACCTTGGGGAGATAGGAAGGGGAAGTTTTGGAAGTGTAAACAAAATGAGGCACGAGGAAAGCAAAACCAATATGGCTGTAAAGGTAGCACTCTTTCTTGGATATATATTCTTCTATCGAAACTCGCCAGGCTTAATTATTCATTCACCAACAGTGAACAATTTATTACTAAGAATATATTGCATTGCAACTAACTACCTATAACAGATTCTTTGAAATTCAACAATATAGGGCTGGCTTTTGGTGAATCATTTCAAAATCTCCATCTTGCTGATTCCCTGATTGTTACATTAAAACCATTGATGGAACGTAGCAATGTCTGATACAATATGAAATGGATTAGAAAAGCTCTTATTGAGTATCAATAGAATTTTGGTTTCTAAGAGTCGTCATCTTGGATTCTACGAGTTTCAACTTTGAAATATGTCAGTTACTCTGGCCTATCTTAAGTATTTTGTATAATTTTGTTGTTGCAGAGAATACGATCAACTGTAGATGAGAGAGAACAGAAACAACTTCTCAAAGAGTTGGATATTGTGATGAATAGCGGAGACTGTCCTTACATTGTCCAGTTTTATGGCGCTCTCTTTAAAGAGGTTTGAAATAATTTTAGATTGATCAGTCTCTGATTAATTCTTAAAGAATGAGTTTATTCTCGGGAATCCATAGATGGCTCCACAATAGATAGTAGACTTGTAGTCACACAATGCATGATGGTAATATGCCTCTTTGCAACGCTTATCTGATAAAACTTATAGTAATGACTTGTACTATGAGAGATGTAGGCCGTTGCTGATAGCAGAGTCTAACTGATTATTTCACTTCAAAGTCTGAATCTAACAGGTGCAATATTGGTATGGGCTGCTAAGAGGCAATGCATTGTGTGGAATGAAATCCACTATCTTTCTTACAGTTGTCTATTGGCTATGCAGGCATTATGCAATCTAAAGGAGTTAGACAAGGAAGGCCTGGAATGATTTCCTAATTTACAGTAAATGCTCTTTAAGGCAAGCTACTAGATAAAAAATGCATACAGGCTGTCCAGGTTCTAGTGAAACATTTCAACATTTCTCCAAAAAACCCTTGTGTGATTATTATCTGTTCTTGTTAGGGAGACTGTTGGATCTGCATGGAGCTGATGTCGACCTCATTGGAAAAAGTTTACAAAATTGTTCACCACAGGCTGCATGAAGGCATGCCAGAAGATATCTTAGGACGAATCGCATTATGTGTTAGTATCTTTAGAATTTGTTGCTATCAATCACTTCAATGATCTAATTAGAGACATCATCTGCTACAAAGTGAGCAAGCAGAACTTCTGTCTTGGCGTCATCCAACTGCTCTGACCGGAAGCTGATCATCACTTATTTTGTCCCATTATAAAACAATTTAAACAAGTTTGTCTGAAAAATTTACAGACTTATACTTTCTGTACTTCTTATAATTAGGCTCATACTAACATTTAAACTTATATGTCAATACTTATACTTAGTAATGACCAATTATTTTCTCTCTTGGCAGGTGGTGAAGGCATTAGATTATTTGAAACAAAATTTGAAAATCATACATCGTGGTAAGTAACAAATCAGATGGTTATTTCATTACCTAAGCTAGCAATTGAATAAGATTAAACGTATCAGAAATGAACTATTTCAAATCCTTGGCCTTTCCAACTGACAATGTGACCCTAAACCCCAGTCCCTTGAACCTGAATGTTGGCCTAGCTCTGATTCTAAAACTCATTCTCACCATAGATGAGTCTGAGGCTAATTCTGCCCTCAACCCTTGACTAGAATTCTATATCAATCAGGAACTTGGTATAACTGACAATAGATTAACTAGAATGTCAGCATGAGGTTCAGGAAGGGGCGAATTGGGAACTGGGATTTGCCTTTTTATTAACTGGGAAAATGAGATTGGACTTCTATGGAGTGGGATTTGGGAATGAAAATATTACTTAGCATTGGGATTTTTCAACATGTCAATATTGGGAACTTCTCTATTTTCCAAATTTGGTTTAGGATTTTCGATTAGCTTAGTGCTAGGAATTGGGATCATTACCCCTTTTCGGCTCTCCTAGCATCTATCATTACCATACAAGGTAATTTGAAACCCTTCTAGAAATTGTGAAACAATTTCAACAATGAATGAAGTTTATACACAAATTATATTCATCGTTTGTAGATGTGAAACCATCGAATATGTTGGTGGATATTGATGGAAGTATAAAACTATGTGATTTCGGAATCAGTGGACATCTGGTGGATTCTATTGCCAGAACAAGAGATGCAGGATGTCAACCGTACATGGCTGTGAGTAGTCAAAGTTACTTATAATAATAAAAATATGGCAGTCACTCTACAAAGAGTAGGACAAAGGTCACAAAAGTCACTTTTTCTTCTTTCAATAAGCGGCAAAGTTGTCGTCATCCACTTTTGCGGCTGCATTTACGATTGTGTTTCGCCATTGTGTCCTCTCGGCAGCCAAGGTTTCCCAATCTTTCGGATTAATTCTGGCGGCAGTAAGGCTACGCTTGAGGCAGTCTTTATAACGGACAAAGTTACTTAGTACTTTAATAATACTTTTGAAGCCTTTTACTTAGATATGCGATAGGATTCCACTGCCAAGAAAAGATCTAAGGACCTCATAAGGGTGACGAAACAATTCCTCTCTGCAGAATAATCCATAAAAGAAGAATGAGCTGGTTCGGACACCTGATGCGTGTACCTAATAACACCTCTGCCAGAATAGTTTTTAATGCAGCTGTTGAGCCAAAGAAGAGGAAGAGAGGAAGACCAAAACACCTTTTGATAAATACGCTATTAGATAATCTCAACGAATTAAACATCAACATTAAAATCCTACAAGCCGTTCCTGATAATGTTGATGAAGCAACATTTATATATATATATATATAATATTTAATCTTAGAACATCTCCTGATGAGTGGGAAACCACGAAACAGGCTTGTCGAGATGAATGAGTAGTTTCTTGTCTCTTTTCTATCAATTAGTATATATCACGCTCTACTCTATGTATTGAGCACTCTCACGGAAAACCGATATACAGACTTCGTAATATTTAATCCATCTACGTTTTTTCTGTGTGTGTCGTCTTGCGTTGTTCATGTCTCGCTTTATTTTACTTACTTCGCCGCAAGCATTGAAATGATCCGGCACAAAGCCTAGTATTGTGGACTTTCTTCGTTTAAATGTTGATGAAGCCTCTTCTGTATTTCTGTGTTTGATTCTGTTAATGTCAGAGTGCTACTAATTTGTTTGTTGTATAATTATATTTCTATTTCTTGTTATTTTATTTTCTCTCTTATGTTTTCTTAGCCGGAGAGAATCGACCCATTCACAGCAAAATTGGGATATGACATTCGTTCTGATGTCTGGAGTTTAGGGATTTCACTGGTGAGTGTTGTTACTAAGTGAAAAAACCACCCCCCCCCCCAAAAAAAATATGCTATACAACTTCTTATGATTCTTTTAATTCAGTAGTGTAGATTTGCAAAGCCACTGGAAATTCGTTGGTCTGTTTACTGCTTTTGTGTCCTTGTAGACAGAAGGAGTTTATTTTCCTATCAGAGTTTTTCTCTTCTCTCACTAGATTGGTCAAGAGTTGTTGTTTCTGAACTACACGAATCAATCACTTATTTTTTCTGATTTGCCAATTTTGAGCCACTCTAATACTCCGGCATTTCTACTGGGTATCGTTATAGACAGTAGGAATACATCGAGCACACAAACTTATACCAAAACTGCAACATACCAATTATTATATTCTGTTTGTCTGTTGAATAATAAATATAAAGAGAGAGTCGCTCACACTGTGAACATACTAAAGCCTACAAACACATGACATGACATGACATGACGTAATATGACGTGACGTGACGGGGGTAGCATATAACATATAACATAGATTAAAGAGGTCTGGACCCTACACCACCCGTGGGTAGAATAATCCGTTGGATTTCATTTTCATTCACTTTCTGATGTACCAATCCGTTAAGTGTCGGACGAAAAGCTGATTTGATCATTTACAGTATTAGTATTGTTATTTCTATGTGGAGGATTATCAATCGAGATAATTTGTGAGAATGAAAACGACCCGAGTAGGACTCGAACCCACGACCTCTAGATTTGATCTCTAGAACGCTACCACTGCGCCACCGGGGCTACGAGAAACCCAGACTATTTCATTCACACAAATTTCGCAAAAAACTCAAGTTTACTTCCTACAACTCTATCCAGTGATGGGACTGCGATGGTCTCCCTGGTGTGAGAAAGTCGTCGCCCTTCGGCAGGTCCAGTGTAGTGTCAAAGAGCCCGGATAGGTTCGTCTCTGCATTTGGTGAGTGGTGGTGCAACAATTTGTGTGAATGAAATGGCCTGGGTTTCTCGTAGCCCCGGTGGCGCAGTGGTAGCGTTCTAGAGATCATATCTAGAGGTCGTGGGTTCGAGTCCTACTCGGGTCATTTTCATTCTCACAAATTATCTCGATTGATTTTCCAAATCCTGCTTCTCTTCAAGTGGAGGATTATATTGATAAACTAGAACATCATTGACTGTCTTTCCTCGCAGATTGAAATAGCAATTGGCAGGTTTCCGTTTACCAAGTGGAACAGTATCTTCGACCAGTTATCTCAAGTTGTCAATGGCAACCCACCTCAATTAACCAATGGGGATTCAGTTAACTTTTCACCAGATTGTCTGCATTTCGTCAATAGCTGGTAAGACCCTTATCAGTTTGATATTTTTTTATGATTAATGATTGATTAATTGTGAATGATTAATGATAATAAGGTACAAGTAGTATGCTATCCAGAGATCTTATGAACCCTCCCGGTTATCACCACACTAGCTGTGTGGCACCTCGTTTACTTGAGCATGAAATGTATGGTTAAACATTGTTGATACATTGTTGATGTTCAGAATCGTAGAGTGTTTCATTTGCTGCGAGAGCATCAGCGAGAAGTGAAATAGTAGAGCGATCGAAAACTCAAAACTCAAGAATGAGACAGAATCCGCTAGGTTACTCGGACTTTGGGATAACTTCTATTTATTTTTTATTTGAAGAGTTAGAAATTTCCTTTTTTCCGATTTTAGTGTCACAAAAGAAGTTGAGGGCAGACCGAAATATCAAGAATTACTGGTAAGAATATTGTTATTGAAAGTTGACTTACATTGTCTTGCTGGAACACCAAACATTTGTAACCGATAAGTTGAACTCACGGTCTGAAGGCTGAACTTGTGTTAAAGTCATTTATAGGGATGAGCTGCATTAATGCAATATTGTGGAGATGAGATGATTCATGCAAACTGATATGACCAAACAGGATTGGTGGTGCAGTTTGTGTAACTGAAAGGGTTTGGTTTTTTATTTGAAGTGTGCCTAAATAGCCCAGAAGTGGTTCTAAGTAGATTGGTGATAGTTATTGATAGGCAGATATGCTAACTATCTTCGTAAGGTATTGGTTTATACGCAAAGTGCAAAGGGCCCGCTGAATAGGTAGACTAATCACGATGTGACCTCACCTCGTGACGCTTTCGCCTGGAGTTACAGAGAGCTGGCAAAGTCTTGCCTCACAATTCATAGGACAGGTCTGAAGGTGGATTTGAGGTAGCGGGTTCGTGTCGTGCTCTGTTCGTATTACTTCATACAAAGTACAGCACTAACCCACCACTTAGAAACTGACTTATCAGATGCTTTCGCCTGTCAGATAGTAGCACATTTTTCAGCTCGTACATTCATATTGCTTAAGAACATAATTTTGATTGCAAAGATTTGGCATTTCATGCTTTCCTGCTGTATGTATGTGGCAGCTGTAAATTCTTTAAAAAAATGTTTTATTTAACTAGGGGCTATCTATCTTAATCAATATGTGGGTCAATCTGGGGTTTCAATTTTGGGGTTCATCTCTAAAATATAAAAGCTGAAATTCTGAAAATCTGCCCCCAAACTTTGTGGTAAGTTTTACAATGTCATTTTGGGTGGAATAAGGATCTCAAAAGGTAGAAGCAATATCTGTTGCAATTATTCCAGGTCTGATCACATAATGACTGGCCTTTCGATCGATCTGTCATTGTTCTTCCAATCCTCCGTCTCTAATTTTGTCCATTGTATCTTCACAGTTGCATCAATTTCTCAAGACAAACGAAACCATTCCCGTCGACGTCGCTGGTTGGCTGAAACGAATCACTGAAGCGAACAATGAGATCCCGGATGGAATATGACAAAGATTTCTGGCCTTGAAATCCAATTTCAGGTCCTTCTGTCGTATATTTTTTGGCTAGTCAATTATTCTTTTAGACGGATGCTTTCCTGGTCTTGAGACCTTGAAAGTTCTATTCTTTGTAAGTTGATGGTAAAACACAGAAATGTATATTTTTAATGGGCCTTTAGACATTTTAAGCTGAAAAGTAATGATTTCGTAGATGCAATACTGTTTGCTGAAGTATGTTGTGCAAGCTAGATCCTAGATCTCGATTCAAAATGTATCCATGGAGCACGAGATGAGCTACACGTATTCAAAGAAGAGCATGACCGCTCTTGTTGAGTAGATCAAGCAACAAACAACTGTCTTATTTACTTACTGTTTCATTCAATTACTAATCGGTTGTTCAAAAATGTTCTAGAACCCCCCGGGCGCTTCTCTTGTCATTTTCTGCAGAGCTATTACAGCTCCAAGGCGCCAGATCGAGATTTAGGAAGAATTGACTCGCTGTGGCTCACTCCGGGAAGGCTCGAACCCTCGACCTGTGGAATTTGTGGTAGGCACAATATCCTGAGCTCACCGTTAGAAGAGGTTTGAAGTTGGTAATCATTTTTAGAAATCTAAAGTCTCACCTCATGATGAATCAATCTTCTTCGATAATCTGAAGCCCTTGTCTTAGTCCACCCAAGCTTTCTTAAGGAGAAAGGTATTACTTTTGTATCATTTTTACCAAAAATTCTAAACCAAAAGCTGTTCCCTTAGACTTATCCAAGTATCGAACCTTAGGCTTATCAAGTCTTGATAAGCCTAAGTTTGATCAAGTCTTGATCGAACCAAGTCTTGAACCCTCGCCAATGCAATTGGAACTAGGAACTAGGAAGGGATTGTTCTTAAAATCATAAAAATATTTTAAACATAAAAGTAACAAAAATTGAACCAAAGCCATTGGAACTTTTGAGTAACTCAGATTAACTACCACGTATTTCATGTTCATATTTTGATAAAAAGCAACTTGCTGCACTTTCAGGGGCCTCGTTACTCATATTACCGCTAGGCTGTCCATGGGTATTGTTGACACGATTTGAGTAGACAACAAATTATGTGTATTGCATAGTTTTTTTATAAACGAATAAACCTTACTTGCTGCTTGCTTGTATATATTTAAATCGATTTTATCTGCTTGCTTTTTTTAATCGTTTGTCTTGCCCTGCTTTCAAAATTAAAGATTTGACGGTTAGTGTTAGATCATGGTGACGTAATGTTCATGACTTCTGATGTCTACAACTGACAGATATCTGAGCATGCGTACATCAAATAATGCATACATGGCAGATATTTCTAACTTTGCGTTTGAATTAACATTTCAAAGAACCTATCTGGATTTTATTTATTTGAAATTAAAGACAAAGGGAAATAGAAAGGAGAGGCTTATTTGTATTCTATTATATTTCGCGTAACCAAGTTTCCATCCAATTCAATCAATCCAATTCAATTGATTTCAACTTTCGCAAAGTAAGGAAGTGTTTTGGAATGTTCTACAAAAACAGGCAATACGTGTACGTTGGAATGAACCGTGGATGCATTGAAGCTATACGTTGTTCTGGTGCGAATTTATAATCATGTATTCTTTATCTAACATCTGTTGCTGTTTAAGCATCGTTTCTTCGGTTTTCGCGTTATCTGTGCATGATCCACGACTGTCTCCTGGCCATTTGGAACCGTTAGCTTCCGGACGGCCTAAGATTCCTGTGGAAGTTGCTCTTCAATATCCAAGTCCTGAAGGTGAGTAGAATCGCATTCTTTTCGTGAAAACGTTTCAGAGCCCTTCAGGATTTTTAAAAGAGACTGACTTGCAGCACTTTGAATATTTTTATTCATGAAAGGGTATATTAGGCTGGGCACGCCCCCTTTATAAACCATACCCACTACCCCACTGGCACAAGAGTTGAAATATAGATATCAAAGCTTTCGGAAATTGAAGGATAGGGGTTGGTCACCTAGACTGGCGGATCTTATAAATTCTCTGAAGGGAGAGAGCAGCTGATGGAGGTCCAGTCTGCATTCCCTGCAAGTTATGTCACAGATCTGTGGAAGGCAGAACCAGAAGTAGAGGGAACAACAGCACTGTCAAAAACAATAGAATCAAGGTCAAGCTCTGGAAGAGAAAAATCTAGGAATGCAGTATGGATGGGTGTGCAAATAAATGCTATACTGAACATATCAACAGTAATATCAAAAGTCGGTGTAACAGGGCACCAAACTTACAGAATCTAGGAGAGTTAAAAGCGGTTTTTGTCAGGGAGTGGGGCAAACACCCGCCTTTAACACGTTGAGTCCCAACACCTATTGTGGTGGACTTCGCCAGACCCACAGCCTAAAATGGTCCTGGTCATGCCATATATCATTTTTATTGGACTTTTGAGGAAATTTCGAATATTTTGATGAAAAAATATCACATCACCATGGAAAACGCTTATACAAGTTTTTTGGGCCTAGTTATTTGATATCAAAAACCAATGATCAACAATGGGTAAGTACGGTCCTTGATGCAATCATCCCTAAACGTTTTTGGGCCTAAACCTTAATACAAACGTCCATAACAGTTTTCTCACAGTTTTCATCCAAACGTGTTAACACGTGGTTGGGTTGTAGCAGAAGATCGCAAAACGTGTATACACGTGATCAGGACTCAACGTGTTAACTGGATTTCCCTAAATCTGACCTGGGTAATGTTAGTGATGTTAAAATTACATTAGTTGCTTGAATTTCACAGCTGAAATATGGCTGATGCACACACATTCATTGCATGGTTTCAAAGCACCCCTGCCCCATGGTAATTAAAATTTTATATTGCATTAAATCCAAGCCCAAATTTTGAACAAGTGCTCTTCGTTTATCTTAAAGATTTCTTCATGAAATATGTGGACAAGAAGATACCACTCATCATTCGTGGAGCTGCCAAATCATTCCCAGCTTTTTCCCAGTGGAGCATTCAGTTCTTCAGAGAAACTCCAGAAATTGCAAAGATGGCAGTTCAGGTGGATAGAGACAAGAAGGAACTGAACAATATATCAGACTTCCGGCACATGAAGCTGACCAAGTTTCTGGATAGATTCCAAAATGAAGAACTGTTTCTTGTTGAAGGCATCCAAAAACCCATGCAGTGAGCATTAGATTTTTAAAATCTTTTCTTTTCTATCACTGTTGTGTTGGTGATTAAGATACCGAATCAACATAATAGCCAAAAAATTCTCCAACTCCCTCCACACTGATTTTAAGTCCCTAATCAAAGCCCCCATTTTAAGCCCCTTATCTATGTAGCGCCCCTTTTCAAGTGGAAATATTGAAACAGAAGTACACCAGAAGTTTGCACCTATGTTTCGATAAGTATGAGTTATGATTTCATCCATTAACTAGCTGCTTATTTTTCAGAAAATACCTCATTCTTCCTTCACCGCTCAGATGCAACAAAACAAGAAAGCACTTGCAAGATTCTGTAAGTAAACCATTTGCTAATTCTCACACAGTTGATTGCCTCGTTAACTTGTGGTTACTCTATCAGCTCAGTTAAATCCATTGAAATTGGGGATCAAACTGCGATAGGTCAGTTATTAGAGTAATCAAGGTGCATATTCAAGGCTGTGCTAGTTCGAATCTGTTCACACAAATCTTGATTGATTTTCCAAATCCAAGGGCCTGTATATATGGGCAAATTTACTTATTACTTCACCTACCAAACCAGGAGTCGCAAAGTGGTATTTCAGCCTCCTGTAGAATACCATTCAAATCTCAGTTTGCGTTTATATGGGAAATGAAACTTCACTCCACACTACCGGTATGGTGAAGTTTCGCCTCACGGGAGGTGAAGTTTCACTCACAGGTGAAATGAGGAAGTTTTTCCATATAAACGCAAAACTACCGGTGAGGTGAAGTAAACTCGACCTTATTGTCCTACTTACAATGGAAAATCAATGCTACGTTGACGATTAATTGGGTCTTTGGATTTACCTCCCCAGCATGAAAATCCCATATAAACAGTGCTTGAAATTTACTTTGCTTGTCAGCCGTGGGTCTACCAGGTGGGGTGTTTTTGCTCATGCGAACAGGCCCCAAGTTTACTTCTCAAGACATCTACCTTCCAAGTTTACTTCTCAACCCTGAAGTCATCTTCCTTCTGAAGGTCCTGTATTGTTGTAATAAAAACCTGGATTAGTTCGTCTTTACATTGAATGAGTCGTGGTGCTATTTGTTTGATTGATATGGTTTGGGTCGGTAGATCGAATTCATTGCCTTGATAGCTCAGTTGGTAGGGTCTTCGAAGTGCAAAAACCAAGTAAGTAAGTAAGTATTTTTGCCACGACAAAACCTATTTACTAGTGATAAAAATCAATGTAGCTAGGGTATACTGGGGAAAAATAGGTAAGACGGGGTAAAATGAGTAGTTTTCTAATCTTGTATAAATAACTGAGTGTCGCTCATTTCATTATGCAAGTACCAGTAGGTTTAGAGAGCCTGAAATGACCAAGAAAAGCCAAATAGAATATTAGATATTACCAAAATAAGTTATGTGTGCAAGATTATGTTACTACTCATTTTAACCGGTGTTACCCAATTTACCCCATCAGACCCTATATAAGTATTTTAAGAAAATGTTTGAATCTCTCCATAGGCCTTGTGGTACAGCAGTGGAAAAACAAAGTCGCTTCTTACACTAACAGTCCGTGATGAGATAGCTTGCGTCATCAGAGGTGCCAATGAGTATCTGATGTTGCCTTACATGAAGTACCAAGAAAAGGTTAGTTACAAATCTAGAAATAAGTCACTTGGACTTTTTTGCTTTGTCAATTCAATTGCTGCCGAATCCCTTTTTATATTCCTCTTAGAGACGTATTGATTTAATCTTGCTGCTCATATAGTATTCTTTTTTGGGTTCAAAAGTTTGGAAGTGTTCACCGTCACCTCCTTTTATTTGTGGTTGAGTTCCCTTCTTGGCCAATTAATGCCACATCCAGATTCCTATCACTGTAAGAAATAGGACGTATTCCTGAATCCTTAAGACAATTTTTCTGTTTACCAATGATGTCCATTTGAATTTTGTTTTCAGGCTGCAGTAAGTTTTGACTAACCTAATTTCTTATTTTGTTAGTTTCGAAAGATAAGGATGGAATCCAAGCTTAACCAAGTTGATGTTGATCGGTAAGTCTCCTCAGTTTCTGATTAACAATACTTTCTATTCTTTATGAAGTGTCTAGGTTAATTTCAATACTAAGGCCCTCAAGGTCTGAATCAGCAAAGTATTTTCTATTTGGTTACCTTCTCATCTTGTCAAGAGAATGCAACTTATTTAGGCCAGGTTGGTAAATTTAATAAGCATCTACACATTCGATAATATCTATTTCAAGGCAAAGATTCCCTGGGTATTTCCTGCTATGTTTCCGATCCTTCTCACCATTCAAAAGATTTTAAGTTTAAAAGTATATTTGTATATCTCCCTAGAAGAACAGACATTTCTACTCCCCTGACAAACAGATTGGTTTATTTCGTGATGATTTATTCAGTTAAAATTGTTACTGCAGGGTGGATTTTGGAAAATATCCCGAATTAGAAGACGTAGAATGGATATCCGGTCATCTGGGTGAGGGAGATTGCATTTACATTCCGTACAAGGGGTAAGTGGAGGTATTTTCATTCACACTTCCTAAAGCTGGCAATTAATAAAGCCTATTGGCCTGTCTGCTAGAGGACCAAATTCTAAAGATTACATACAATCTGAGTTGTTAGTTGATATTTGATTGGCAAGTACGCTTACTGTCTTTATAAGGTATAAATTTATTCGCAAAGCATAAAGGGCCCACTGAATTAGTAGACTAATTGAAGCAGTGCATTGATAGTTGATAGGCAAATACGCTTACTATCTTCGCAAGGTATTGGTTTATGTGCAAAGCACAAAGGGTCCACTGAATAGGTAAACTAATCAAGCAGTGCGACCCTGGTCCTTCCTCTCGATGTGACCACACCTCTTGATTCCTTTTGCCTTTTTGCCTGGAATTACAGAGAGCTGGCTAATTCTCTCCTGACTCTTTGTGACTGGTCTGAATGTGGTTTCAAAACTGGAACCCTCTGAACAAGGGTCAAGTGATCTAGCCACTCGGCAATTCCTGCCTTGAGTTCTCACTCAACCTATGTTTACAGAAGGACTGTCAGCCTTTTTGAAGACAGTTTGATTCCTCATATTGTATTCTTGTTACTTTTACCCTGCTGCAAGACGAGCTGCAGGTCTTCATCAGCTATTAGCTGCTACAACTCTTAACAAATAATTTGCTTGCTTCTTCGCTTGCCTTGCAATACAAAACTCGCTTCAGTTTGGGGAATATTGATCCAGTTGAGATTGTAGAGACTTCATATATTCAAACAATGAACTGCATAATTAACTTGATAACACTCAATCCTTTTAGGGCCACCCAAGTGAACAGTTATGCTGGCAGCACCAAAGAATCCATGTTTGTGACATTTTCTTTCGAGCACGTCCATGACCATCGTCCCAAAGAGTGTGACATCGACCCGAGCCAAGCCACGCTCGACAAGTACCAGTTCAGTACTCTTGAAATGGAACAGATTAAATACGATGAGGCAGAGAAAGCCATAAAACATGGAAATGAGACTGGCAATGACGACGAACACTACCACGATGGAAGTGAACAGCAAGAGTATTATGAGGAACGAGGGCAATTTATTTTGTAAGTGATTTCACTGCGCCTAGTTTTACGAAAGTTAGCGATTTAATTTGGACCTTTAAAATATTAAAAGCTCTAAGCAGTACTATGTTATGTATCAACATTGTTTCAAAATGCTAGAATATGTTCTAATTCTATATGTAAAATCTGCCAGTTAGTATAGACGATTAGGCCAAAGGTAGTGTACCCCGTTCCATGCAATGCACCATGGGAATGTGTTGCTTGGCAATGCATACCTACCAACAATGCAACGGCATACATCCTAGGTAGTTCCGGTCAAGATGTACTCGTTAGTTTTGGTACTATGCGTTGTCAAGGGGCATATTCTCAGAAGTACGGAGCCACCTTTGTTAGAATATAATCTAAGTTTAATGTCTGGTTGGGGCTACTCCCAATCTCGTGGTGTTCCATTTATCAACTCTTCATCATTGCAACAGAGCAAGGAGTTTCATTTAGGAATTTCAAAATCTTTCTCCATCAAAAATATTTTTTGATAATCAAGGTTTCATTCTACTACATTAACTGATTTTGAATACTCGTGTCAAAACTCTGTACGAATCAGTGTTCCATTTATGATTTCACTAAACATTTGATGATAAAACTTCAAGTATTATGATACAATAAATGTAATCAAACTAGGTACAAGTAACCGTTTCTAATTAACAATACTAGATAATTTATGATTTCACTGTCTCTTCTTTACAGCCTAAACTTCTTTCGATATCTCAAGAAGAAAGAAAGCCGTACTTTGAATTTCCAGCAATTTTTCGCGATAATGAAGAAAGTAAGTTTATTTTGACAAATACGCAATGAAATTTCTTTCTGGCTCAAATATTGATGTGGTTATTAATTTTTTATCATGCTAGTTATGCACTCCCATCTTATCGTTATTTTATTGATTGTTCATTGGATAGCTCATACCTGAAACTATCTGTTGATATATCAACATATACTAACACAATACCACACACAGCACACATGCAAACAGTATTGGTATTTTGGCCATTTTCCCCGCTACCAGGGTTTGACCGGTCTATGGATTCGTCTCCTCCATGTTTTCTATCGCTTGCAATCCTCTTCTCCTATCACAGTCACTATCACACTAACACTCTACATCTCACTATCACACTACACCCATTTTTTTAAAAGTAATTGCTTTATAATCAAGGCAGTACTCGACAAAACAAAAACTTAAGCAAATCTAGTACTTGATAGAGGAGTGCAAAATAATTTGAAAATTTTAGCTCTGATCCAATTGGCAATGGAAATCGTGCAGCAGCTAAAGAAAAGTAGGTTACAGTGGATATTAGAACTCCAGCACACTTTTGTATGCAAGATACCATCGACATTTGTTGTACAACAACATCTGATGTAGTATTCTAAGAGACAAAGTTCTTAGTAAAATAAAGCTAAGCAATTGCTAAGCAATTTTGAGTACTCAGACTTGCCCTCCAGCTAAGTTATTTTTAGTACTGAGCTCGATCTTGAATTTTTTGGAAAAAAAATCCATGTACCACGTTGGTAATGATGAATAGACAACTTTAATCCTTTTACATTCACAAAATCAGGACTTAGGCCATCTTGGTCAAAATGTCACCACAACCCTTGTCTCACTGACGAGCTATGAGCCTCTTTTCACTTAAACCAATGATGATACATTGTCGAGCTTTTTGCATCGTTTTCAAGAGAATCTTTCTATTTTGTGATTTAAGTTTTCATTCAAATTATTAATAGATTATTTTTGTAATTTTAGGACTCGGATACTTTTACTGAAGACATCTCCAATTACGATCTTCCAGATTCCTTGCAAAAACTTGTTCGAGAGGTGAGTTAACTCTTAAGAGAAAAATTAACAAACAGGTAATTTACCCAGAAAAATTGGGAGCATAGTCAAGACATAGTTTGGCTTAAGCTTTTCGTCTGACATTCAACAGAGTAATAGGTCAGAAAGAAAACGAAACAAAAACCTAACAAATTATTATACCCAGTTGAGGACTGGTAATTACATCTTTGAATGTAAAATTGAAACTTGCTTTTTTCTGTTACTTGTTTTAAACTGATTTTTTAACCTATATCCTTAAATCTATCTCCTAGTGTAAAGTCAGTGTTTCGATTTTCAGAAGATAGCGTTCAATACGTGATGATAGAGCATAAATATACTAATTACCAGAAAAGAAACAGGAAACTGCATCTTCATCTCAAAAAGCCTGTTCGGTGATTTCTCACTCATCAATAGAAGTAAACTCCTAGTGTATGTTGATATAATACTGTTGTTGTTGTTGTATTGATAGTCAGACAGCAGGCCTGTAACTCCACGTATAATGGCAGCATGATAAGTGTATCAATGTAAACATACATAGTAAGGAACTGAACTCAAAAGGTATTCACATATTTTTATCGCGAGCAACTCACAGTGTACCAGGAAAAATATAACCAAAAGACCATCCGAACTGATCTTTAACTCTTTGAAAGGGCTTTGAAATTGGCGGGGATGGCCGAGATATCTTTATGATTTGTGTCTTTAAATATAAAGCTTTTCCCTTATTGATGGTCTATTGTTGCTAATTCTGACCTTACGTCTTTACAGGTAAGTGATTTGATGGATCTCAAAGGCTGCACTTATATTTGGTGTTTCATTTGATCTTCTGTGACTATTTGATAGTTCTACTCAATAGTTTGAACAGTGATTTGGTGCCACCCCTATGATTTAATACTCATACTTATAACGTTTTCTTTGCTTCCCTTTTCAGATTTTCGACATGTTAGATAGTAATCACGATAGTTTGCTTAGCAAAGGAGATTTCAAACAAATCAAGAAAAGCTCTAGATTTCTGGTGAGTCTTGGCATGTCTTTTCAGGCTGAATTTAGCTTCGAGTAATATTGCATTTTTGAATACTGCAACTGCTGGGGAAATTGCCCCCGTATACCAATTTCTTACCCCCGCAGCGAAACATTATTTCCTTAAAGTTAGGGACCATATTTTTATGTAGGCCTGTCGCATTTTTAAACAATTAGTTGTCAAACAGGACAGGTCTAAATGATATAGCAAATAAAATGCAACAGTCTTTGGATGGTACAAAACTTTGAAATGGCCAGAAATACCGGAAACATAGCGAAACGAACACATAGATCTGATTGGCGTATTTCGATCCACATCTAGGTATATAAATCAGTTAGGTTTCTGTTTCGTTCTCTTTCTGACGTAATACTCTGTTGAGTGTCAGACAAAAAGCTAAAGTAATCTATGTGTTCGTTTCATTATGTTTCCGATATTTCTGGCTATATTTAAACTGAAATACTCGTCGACGATCGTTGTAAATAACTTACAATGGCAAGTCTTTACATTAGATGAGTGGTGATATGATTCGTGTGTTTGACATTGTTTGGATTGTGATTTAAAGTGGGTCCTGATACTCAGTGCTGAGAGGACTGGCTACGTAAGAGATCGTACGTGTCATGTTTGAGTCCTACTATCCCATACGATATTTCCTTAGAATGTTCAACTTGAAGGTAACGTAATTCATAGAAAGGTCTTCTTATTTAAGCCTCAAAGAGGCTCTGGTGTATAGGTCCAAAAATTAAGTTTCATCTTCTGTAGGTTCTTTGAAATGTAGGTTTTTTAAAGAACAAATGCAGGAGGTTAAAAAAAATGAGGTTATTTTGAGTTTCTATTATTTCAATTTTCATGGATTCAATTTATTTTTTGCCAGGAAATCGCGTCTGACTTGGAGTTGAAAATGCATGGAGTTCAAACATACATGGATGATTACATTGAATTGAAAAACCATCATGGTTAGTCACAGTTTTGATAAATGTTTGATTAATTTCATCATTTCTCATTTCAAGATAGAACAAGTGCAGTTCTCAAATTTTATCAGTGCTCAAGATAATGTAACCAGATAAGTGTAGATAAAGGTAACCAGATTTGTGGAGTGATTTTTCAAAATCTGTCACAGAAAACCCAATATATTGAACTAAGAAGATGGCATATAAAGATTATAACTAGAATGTTTATGGAAGTATACAACCAGAAGAAGATAAGTCCTTCTAATCACTAAGATTATAAAATGATCGATATTATAGATTTCATTTAATCCCTTTTACAAAATCAAAATATTATTGCATGGTCAAGTAATGTCCTTTTCAAGCCTGAATTTATATTAAAGAAGTAATCTTCAATTTTCTCGCAAGAAAAAAATTAGTTGATCCAGACAAAATATTCGTGTGAGAACGGTCTAAGTTCGAGACCTGGAGATAGCTTCGATAGACCAGGTGACTGGGGTTTATTCTTGTCCTGCTCAGGCCAAATTATTTCATACAGATTATCTCTTTTGATTTTGTTTGCTGTTGATTTAGTTCAATGGTGCGATGGGCGTTCAGAAGTACGGGGGTTATCTCCGAGGAGTGTGGAGGGAAGCTCTATACTACTCATGATATTACCCCCAAACTATTGAATATCCCCCAAACTACTCATAGAAATCCCCAAACCACTGAATATCCCCCCCACTACTCATAGGAATCCCCAAACTACTAAATATACCCCACACTACTCATAGAAATCCCAAACTACTAAATATCCCCCACACTACTCATAGAAATCCCAAACTACTAAATATCCCCCACACTACTCATAGAAATCCCAAACTACTAAGTATCCCCCACACTACTCATATAAATCCCAAACCGCTGAATGTCCCCCCCACCCAACTACTCATAGAAATCCAAAACTACTAAATATCCCCCACGCTACTCATAGAAATCCCAAACTACTAAATATCCCCCACACTACTCATAGAAATCCCAAACTACTAAGTATCCCCCACACTACTCATAGAAATCCCAAACTACTAAATATCCCCCACTACTCATAGAAATCCCAAACTACTAAATATCCCCCACACTACTCATAGGAATCCCCATACTACTAAATATCCCCCACTACTCATAGAAATCTCAAACTACTAATTATCCCCCACACTACTCATAGAAATCCCAAACTACAAAATATCCTCCACACTACTCAGAGAAATCCCCAAACTACTAAATATCCCCCACGCTACTCATAGAAATCCCAAACTACTAAATATCCCCCACACTACTCATAGAAATCCCAAACTACTAAATATCCTCCACACTACTCATGGAAATCCCATACTACTAAATATCCCCCACTACTCATAGAAATCCCAAACTACTAAGTATCCCCCACACTACTCATAGAAATCCCAAACTACTAAATATCCCCCACACTATTCATAGAAATCCCAAACTACTAAATATCCTCCACACTACTCAGAGAAATCCCAAACTACTAAATATCCCCCATACTACTCATAGAAATCCCAAACTACTGAATATCCCCCACACTACTCATAGAAATCCCAAACTACTAAATATCCTCCACACTACTCAGAGAAATCCCAAACTACTAAATATCCCCCATACTACTCATAGAAATCCCAAACTACTGAATATCCCCCACACTACTCATAGAAATCCCAAACTACTAAATATCTCCTACGCTACTCATAGAAATCCCAAACTACTAAATATCCCCCACACTACTCATAGAAATCCCAAACTACTAAATATCCCCACACTACTCATAGAAATCCCATACTACTAAATATCCCCCACGCTACTCATAGAAATCCCAAACTACTAAATATCCCCACACTACTCATAGAAATCCCAAACTACTGAATATCCTCACACTACTCATAGAAATCCCAAACTACTAAGTATCCCCCACACTACTCATAGAAATCCCAAACCGCTGAATTTCCCCCCCCCCCCCCACCCCACTACTCATAGAAATCCCAAACTACTAAATATCCCCCACACTACTCATAGAAATCCCAAACCGCTGAATATCCCCCACACTACTCATAGAAATCCCAAACTACTGCTTATTTCCTACACTACTCAGAGAAATCCCCGAACTACTAAATATCCTCCCAACTACTCAGAGAAATCCCCGAACTACTAAATATCCTCCCAACTACTCAGAGAAATCCCCGAACTACTAAATATCCTCCACACTACTCAGAGAAATCCCCGAACTACTAAATATCCTCAACAATACTAAGAAAAATTCCCACACTTCTCAGAGAAATCCCCACTCTACTGAATATCCCCCACACTACTCAGAGAAATCCACAATCTACTGAAAAGCCTGCTCCCCATTCTACTGCATACATATTTTATTAACTAATATCACATAAATTTTCTTGATTGATTTTAAAGTGCCCACGTTACTGACCAACCCCATTTTACTGCATAAATACTGCGCTGGGTGATAATACTCAAGTCATCCATATAGATTTTCCAAATCCTCGTTTTTCAAGCTTGATGATTTATCTTTTTCCCTTCAAAGGTATTTCGAACGAAGAATTCGACGCACAAAGAAAAGCAAGAGAACTCCGAAAAAAGCTGAGTATTCATGATCCAATGGAGTTCTAAAGATAAGTAGTCAATTTCTAACTTTTGTAGTTGAGTAATGGTGGGTAGACACCAAATTATTTAAGGGAATACAGGGAGACTGTTTGGTATTGCATTAGGGGGCCATTATTGTTAGAGCAGAGTACTGTCTAAAGCCTCTCTTAAAACTTTCCAGCCTTATAACATAACGTTTTATCAAATTCAGAATATGCATGGCAAGGCTCTTGAGTAAATAAGACGGGTAAAGAATTTCCCCAGTCTCATTAAACAGAGGTCTGGCTTAGACAGGCTTTGTTGGGTAGCTCATAAGTCTTTCCTAGATATGCCCCTTTAAAGGGCTTAGTCGCAGCTTTTGAAGAAAATATTACAAGAAAACTAATTGTGTTTGGGTTAGGGCCAACAACGCATTTCCAAATAACGCGATTCACGAGCATTCATTACTTTTAACCATCACCAAAATCATAATTGAGTGTTGTATTGAATAATGTGTTTAGTTGATGTTTCTCAAAAATTTATAATTCGGGGAAGGTTATAAGTGGATTTTGAAAGTTCCATGAGGGCTCCGTATTTTTTGAGATATTCATAAAGCTCCTAAAAAATCCAAACTTGCTTAAGCCAGTTCAAACCTGAGCATTGTCTTTATTATAGCCAGAAATATTTGAAACAAACGAAACAGAAACCTGACTGATTTAAACAGAAACCTAACTAATTATATACCCAGATGTGGATCGAAATAGGCCAATTAGAAAAGAGGTGGATGAATCATAAAATATAAATCAGTTAGGTTTCTGTTTAAATCAGTTAGGTTTCTGTTTCGTTTCCTTTCTGACGTATTACTCTGTTGAGTGTCAGACGGAAAGCTGTTCGTTTCGCTATGTTTCCGATATTTCTAGCTATACTGAAGTTCTGTACCATACAAAGACTGCTTTATTGTCTTTATTCTTGAAGTGGGAGATTCTTACAGGGTGAAGGTCTCAAAAGCAACTGAGGTAAAAGCTGCAAGATTGTGATGTAGATTTTGTTTTGTACACGGCTAAGTCTTCTTATCTTTGGATTCTCTATTGAAATTCGTTTGAGAAACAGGGCGAAATCCGCTCACATGAACTTCTTAACATTACTTAATTTCAACACAATAGCATCTTAGGGATTAGGGGTTTGTTCGTTATTTTTCCCATACATTGTCGTTCACTAACATGCTCCATAATGGGCCTTGCAAGTAAGCAACACGAAGAAGTTGATAGAAGTAGATAGGTTGACTTCGGTTTCGCATAGTTTTTATTTTACTAACAACTGTCTGATAAGCAAGACAGAGCTGTGCAACGGGCTATTTTGGTGGAAATATTTTTGACCATAGGAAAGTTTTTATTAGTTTATTTTTAACGGTAATTATTTTTGTATTGTAATAACTTTTCTACGCTGGTCTTTTTGTAGTTTGGGTTTTCGTACAATATTTGTAAAGATTTTCATTTTTGATATGATGGCAATTTTTCCTACATGTTTCATTTTTCTTGATTGCCAAATAGACTATGGTGATAAGCGTCTTTATACCGTGCAATAGGTAAGCTGCATGAATGTTTAGTATGAAGCCCTTTATAAGGCATTGATCCCTTAAGATGCCGAGAAATTGAGTAGCCATACCACATTCAATTTTTTCAATTGGCAACAAGGCAATTAGCAGCTAGGACTTGAGCTTTGACCAAAACAATAAGCGACTCCAGGGCTCGATGAAATGAATCAAGCAACTTAGTAGTTCAGCAACTATGCTAAAAGTGCAAGACTTGATGATGCAAGATTTCATTGTTCAAGGAAACTAATTTGGTATTTTTAAGGTTTTCTTACATGTGCAACATCATAAGGTAAAGCAGTTTAGGATGCAAGGTAATACGGTGATGTTTGTACTGTGTTTTCTTTCAAACTTTAGCAACTGTTAAGCAACGTTTTTGCAATGAATTGTAACATGAACAGTTCCGTGCTAGTTTTGTTGGAGATTTGCCCTTAACTGGTTATCAAAACGTCAATGCTCAAATATATTACACGCTTTTTTATAAGGAACCTTTTTAAAGGAACCTACATGTAGAAGGTCCAATAACTAAGGAACTTTATAATTATGATAATCAATGGTGTAGATATGCAACTTCTTTAATGACTCTCATTAACTTTAACGTTATATAGGCATGGCCTAAGCTTCTTTGTGTTGTAATATGTTTTATTATCAGAGTTTATTGCAAAATGTCGAATTTTAACGATTTTCTTGAAATTAAGGAACTATTAAGGAACTTTTAGAACTACGAAATGGTCACAGGTCTCGCAATAAGGAACTTAAGAACTTAAAAAACTAGGCCCTGAGCTGGGTTCTTTATAAAAAGGGTGTATGAAAAAAACCTGAAGATATACATTGACAGCCTGCAAGAAATAAATGATTAAGAGGAAAGAATAAAAATAACTCCCCCATTCAAAGTGTAAGGTTTACTACGAGAGAATGAAAGAGTCGGAGTGATCGAAAGATATTATAGTATTGTCTAAACTTATCTTTATTAGTTTTTCTCAGTTTGATAAACTAGCTGACATTTTCCCCATTTGGTAGCAAAAGATAACACAAGAGGTTTTCCGTCCTGAAAACCACACATTTTCAAGCATCATAAAGGCTGAACCAACGACGAGCTGCTTAATGAAAACAGTGTTTTAACCTAAACCTTTCAAACTAGTGAGCGAAGGCAATGGAATTACGCAGTTTAGGGCGTCTTAGTTCGAAAACTAAGGGCCCCCAAGTAGAAGAGGGCCCTCAATATATTTTTAATTGTCTGTTTTGACTATACTTTGCTTCTACGTTAATTCATAAGGCATGGTCTAACACGGGTAATTGAATCATACCAGAGCAGGCTACTGCGATTGACATAAGCCTCCACGGGGTCTTGAACCCGGATTTTCGCGGACACAGGCGAGCGCGAGACCATGAATGTTAATATTACATAGCTCTGAAGAAGGATATAATCCGAAACACGAATTAATGCCCCACTTTGCTTTTACAGTTATCGCACATCCCTTTTAAGAGCTCCATCGTACTTAATTCGTAAGGGTTTCATTGCCTCTGTTAAGCCACTGGGCTAAAGCATACCCAACGTTTTGTATGAAAAGTTTTGTTAAGAAAATCCATTGGCATTTGGGTCGTAAATTTTAGCTAACTCCAAAATTATTTGAGTTAAAGACAAGGCAAGTTCACAAACGCAATGCCACAGCAACATTTTGGTACGGGTGAGGGGGTTGATAAGTTGATCGAAATACACGCTTTTTTATAAGGAACCTAGCTCAGGGCATAGTTCTTTAAGTCCCTTATTTTGAGACCTCTCTTGACCACTTTGTAGTTCTAATGATTCCTTAACAGTTCCTTATTCTTAAGTACTCATTTAGTGGATCGGAATTAGTACAGACGCAAGAAAATCATTAAAATTCAACATTTTGTTATAAACTCTGATAATAAAACATGTTACAACAAAAAGAAGCTTAGGCTAGGCCTATATAACCTAAAAGTTAATGCGAGTAAGTTGCATATCTACACCATTGATTATAATGTTATCTGCCGTAATAATTATAAAGTTCCTGAATTATTGGACCTTAAGTAGTAGAAGCTCCTTAAGTTTTTTGACCTTCTACATGAAGGTTCCTTTTAAAAGGTTCTTTATAAAAGAAAGTGTGTAACTTCAAAATAAGAACGGAATGGCTGAAATCAAATGCAAGTGCAGTTGTAACTCAATATCAAGTTTACAGGCCGAGATGGCCCTTAATTGCATACATTTCTAACAGCTTTTACAATTTATAGAGTACTCCTAATTTTGAAATCGGGTAAAAGATCGAGATATGGTTCGAATTTAAAATTGCTTTTAAAGGAAGCGTATAAATGAAGTTTTTTGTCCTCCATTATATGCTCCTTTAACTTTTCTAATAACTGACGCTCGAAATGTTTTCTAACTTTGGCTTTGATTATTGTGCGATTATCTGTAATTTGTATTTCGTAGCGATTCTGCATCTAATGATAGCATTTTCAAAGCCTTTCTCGAGTATCGTTCAGAATCTAGAGAGGAGATCCTTGCATAGTATAAATATCTGTATGCCTATTATTTTGAAGACTTATTCTTCCTAGTTCAGCATACACAGCCTCAGTTGTAGTGTTCGATCTTACACCCAGAGCGTATTTACAAGCTTTTAGATGTAAGATTTCCAATTTAGACCAATCTTCAAAACCCCAAATCTCGGAAGCATAATTTAAGATAGTTGCGATTGTGTGGTCGAACAAATATAGAAAAAAACGTGGTTGAAAGTTACCCCATTCTTTACTTTTCGTGATGAGAGAAAAATATGATTTATGAGCTTTTTCCTTAATTTTGTCTGCATGCTCATAAAAAGAACCGTTTGACTTGAGCGTAACTCCAAGATATTTATAAGAGTCGCATTCTACAATTTCTTTTCCCCCTATTTTCCAAATAATACTATTTTTTTGATTGAGTTTTTCTTTTGTTCTTTCGTAAGATCATTTCGTAATACGGCCTGCAGGCATCTGCGTGGACAATATCGTAAAAATACCCTTTGATGTCACCGCAAGGTTGATTAGTACTTTTGAAACGAATGCATCTGTAATTTGTCTATTCTTGCATTCATAGTTTTAATTGTCTGTTTGTGTACGTCGCAGTTTGCGGTGGTTTAAATGAGGCATTTTCGTGTGAAATGCAATCGGTTGCGTACCTGCAGTACATGCATAGCAACCTTGCACCTGTTAAGTTTCTATTTCGAAACAGAAAGAAAATCAAACTCAACGAGTTGCTATACCCAGATGTGGAGCGACCTTGGCCAATGGGGGGCCAATGAGATGGCTAGGAGGCAAAGCTTCAAAACTCTCCCCCTTTTTTTATTTTTCTCCCAATTTATGAGTATTTTGTGTTCAGTTTTATGGAACAGGGACGGCTATTTGTCCAAGTAGGAACTATTTCACGTTTTGATTTGGGAATACCTCACATCAAGGTGGTTTTTAGGGTATTTTAGGGTAGATATTGCGAGTTTGGGTATCGAGATAATTTGTGAGAATGAAATCGAGATAATCTAGGTTGATTTTCAAAATCCTGCTTCTTCTGGGAGTTTGGGTATATTTCATTGATGGGCAGGAGTTCTATTGAGTTGGACGAATCTGTGATTTACAGAAAATACATGGACGTTTCAGGTCTGTTTTTTTAGTCTTAGCTTTCCTTAGTCCATGCTTGGGCCCCCACTTTCTGCAGTTGGAGTCCTTTTAAGGTTTTACGTTGATTTAACGTTTTTATATCTTGATAAAAGCTTCCAACACGATTATAAAGCTAGATAGAACACAAAAGGAACAGCTCTCACATTTAACTAACACAACAAAAGCTTCTTAGACAATAATAACAGTATATGCACTATTTATAGGCAACTACGCATATTTTCTATATGCAACTACTTTTTAAGCAAGCAAGCAAGCACTCGGAAAGACAAAAACTTAAGCAATTCCAGAACTGGACTGAAGACTGCTAAGCAATTTGAAAATTTAGTTCTGATCCAATTGGCAATGAAAATCGTACAGTAGCTATAGAAAAGTAGGTTACAGTGGATATTAGTACCCTAGCACACTTTTGTAGGCAAGATACCATCGACATTGGTTGTACAGAAACTTGTAATCTACTATTCTTAGAAACAAAATTTTAAGCAAAAAAGGTAAGCAGCAATTGCTAAGCAATTTTGAGTACTCAAATTTTGCACTCCGGCTAAGCAATTTTTAGTACTGAGCTCGAACTGAAATTGCTCATATAAAAAAACAAGTTTCTCATAATAAAATTTCGTTATCTCTTCTCCAATATCAGGATTTTGCTGTAACCACTGTAATAATTTTTGCCCTACCTATACCGCTACGTGTTGAGGCACTCTCGAGTTGTTGAACCAGGAAAACCCCTTGTTTCCAAAACCAGCCAATCAGCTGATTCTTGTCAGCTCAAAGATGTAAACATAACAAGGTAGTACTTCCACATGTAGGGGAAGTTCCTAACGCAGAGGGGTATGCTTATACACTTTTTTTTTATAAAACAATTTTATAAGAACAAGAGCCTCAAATTCTGCTAAATGTTATGAACAAGCAAAGAACAATTTGAAGCTGGCTATTCTTGCCTAATAAAAGAGTTTTTAGAAATAACCACATGTCTAAGAAATAAATATAAAAAAGCAAATTGCCAGCACATTGGAATGTTGGAATGGTCAGAAAATAAAAATTAACACAACTCATAGCAAAAATAGGCTTCCGAAGCATTGTAATTGTAGCAACTATTTAAGAACGTTTCATGCTGAAAATAGAGGAGTATTTAAGAACAGCCAGCTTCAAAATGAATGTACTGGTTGTTGAAAAAAAGAGTGTACATAAGATTTATTCTGTTGGGATCTGGAGGTGCAATCTGAAGGGGCGAGGGGCATATCACTCGAAAATATCTCGCAAAAATATTACTTTTTGAAAAAATCATAAAAATCACAGAAAAGTCACAAAAATCACAGAAAAATCACAAAAATCGCAGTAAAATCACAAAAAATCATAAGTAGAGGGGGATTTAGATTGGAAATCGACAGTGTAAAAATATCTGAAAATTCAATGCATGCGAACGATTTATGCAAAATTTTCAATTTGCAACTTCATCAGAGCCATACTCTTAACCCTTATAGCTGACATCGTAAATTTTTCAAACGGCTTTAACTCGAAATCTCAATATTTCATTTAAAGTTCTACAGGAAAGCAAAACCGTTACCCCTTTTTGATAGATAATTTGAGGAAAGTCCTATCATCTTGTAAAACAATAATGAAACTTGATTAAACCATCGGGGGTTTTCCAGAGGGCTCTCTGAAGTAGAGAAAGTAGGGAAATTACAAGTGCTGTAGGGTGAGTCGTATATAAACAGAGTGGAAACAGCGATGAAGGCAAATTTAGCATTTGAAAACGACGTTGGTACTTCAATTAATACGGGTTGCTTGTGGTAGGATTCAAGGGAGCTAGCAGCTGAGGAAAACCTTTAAAGCTTCGTGAAACATCCCTTCCTTCCCTCTCGCGACCACAGCCGAGCTGCAAAATGGGTTCCGTCAAGATCAGGACAAATAAAGTTGCAGTTTTCGTTGCTGGGCCCTTGGAAGGCGATCGCGAGGTGCAGTTGTGCCAGGCGCTGCTCATCGAACGGGAACTGGCCAAAGTTGCGCATGTTACGATCTTAGGTAAGGAAAGTTGTACTCATTTGTATTATGAGATTCTTAAAACTGTTGCAAACTGTTTTGCCTTTGAAATTTTAATAGATTTCGATGGTTTAGGGATTGAGATCTTTTGCAGAGTTTTCATGTCAACAAAGTTTAGAAATAGACGGGACAAAGGAAAAATGAAATGTGACCCCTGGAGATAGAGTTCTCCGAGCACGGAACCAAGAAGAAAGGCAAATCATTTTAAATCCTGCTTTATAAGTTATCATCAGTATTAGATGTATCAACAAAGTTTCTTATCATTTTTAATCTTTCGTCATTTTATAACAAGTTTTCTTGGGGACTGCTGGAAACTCTTGCTTTGGAATTTTCCGCACTCTTTGGACAATACCTAAAATTAAGTCAACGGAGCTTCTTAAATTTCCATTCTACTTTATAATGTAGAGCCTAATCGTTCTTATAAACTTTATTCTTAAGATAGAAAGAGGATTAGTTTAATCTTGTTTTAATCTTATTATGGCTTGTGTATGCACAATCCTTGTTTACATTAAATTTTTTTATGCAAAACTTTTTTGAAAATTAGACCGATAGCGGTACAAAGTCGAAGGGGTACAAGGTCAGTACAATAGTCATTTCAGTTCAAAGTCATGCCCCGTGAGGTCGACCTTTTCTATCTCATTGTTTATCAAATCTCCTTCGTTGTCAGCAGTTTTGAGCCTCTGGGCGCTTCGGCCTACAATATTTCTTATTTGCAGTATTCATGATTTTTTGGAGACTTTTTTGCTTATCATTCCTGGGCCCTCCTCCAGCGTTGTTTTTTTCGTGGGGTATTTCCCTCCCTTTCGAAGAGCGCAAGATTATTCAAGAACGAAATGATTTCCAAACCTTTTTGGAACAATAGTAGTTTCAGGAAAGTGTAGAGATTTTTGGGGTTGATTAATACTCCGTTTTTCTTTCCCCTTACCCCTTGAGACGTTATTAATCTGGCCTTAGAGACAAGAGTGACCACACAATCACACCCATCCATCACACCATGTCACCCCATCATACAATCACACCAGACCCCAAACTCTGCCCCTTATACCCTCTTCTAATGTTTTGCCCCCTTTTACTATTTTTGGTGGATAGTTATTCATATGCTTACAAAAAAGATGCTAGCAGATTTTATTTTTCCTATTTTTCTCCACAAACTCTCAAAACCTGGATATTTCAGCACCTGCTTGGGTTATCAAATATTTGATAAGAATCAAAGGAAAATAAGATTGCCATCTAATGAAATAAATCCACTGCTAAGCTCTCTTTTGCATTTGGAAGGCCTATCTTCTTGTATTACTCCTCAGTTTAATACTCAAGCATTTCAATTTTAATCTCCGGGTGTGATTTCTATCAGTGATATTGCTCTATGCAAGAGATTTTGCACTTTCTGAGGTGCATAGCTTCCATCAATATAGATTTTGCAGATAACACTAGAATACGGGTTGCTAAACTAGATTAACGCTCCTGCAAAGAGCGAAGGGCCTGGGATAGACCATGGGTATTATGGACATGCTTTGAGTAGTTAAGATATGCGTATTGAATAATTTTTTTATAAGTTAATAAACCTTACTTGCAGCCTACTAGTTTTTATTTCAATCACGTTATCTGCTTCATCGCTCTCTCCCTTGATTCTTTATCGCTCATCTTGGCCTACTTGGTCTACTTCTAGTTTCGTAAAGTTACACGCTCTAAAGTTTATTATCACTAATATATCTTTATTAGATATTATATTATTTCGCTTGTCTATATGCCTTAGGCAGAGCAGAGTACACAGAGGTAGACTTCAGAAAAAACACATATCTTTGTTGTAACTCTGAGTTTCACGCATTCATGCGATCATCAGACAACTCCAAAGAGTTGTCTGATGATCGCATGAATGCGCAGGCCCGTAGGAAGCGGGGGGGCAGGGGGGGCATTTGCCCCCCCAATAATCCTAAAATTTAATTGTTCACAGCATGGTCCCTGGTCTTCCTTTTGTTCTCTAACAATGGTTGCCCCCCCCCCCCCAATAATTCTACCCAAGCTACAGCGCTGTGAATGCGTGAAACTCAGAGTTACAACAAAGATATGTGTTATTTCCGAAGTCTACCTCTGTTTATTAGATATTAAATATTACTACGATGGAGCAATATCACAGATGGAAATTATACTCTGAAATCAAATGCTAGAGTCTTAAACTGTGGAGTAATGCAAGGGGAAAAGATACGCGATCTAAAGCTTTGAGTCCCCAGACCGATGAAGCTCTCAAACGACTTTTCAACCAGTTCGAGGTCGAAAGAAAACAATGAAAAACAGCACCAAATCGTTTGATTGATTTAATTAGTAGAGTAGAACGTAAGTGCAAACCAACTAAGGGCTTGGCAGAAATAAGGGATTGGACTGAATTTCTGCAGCACGGAAAGTAAAAAGATTGACAATATAAGTTTCGAGACCATCTCTTATGATTATGCTTCTAATAATTGCTTGACTAGGAACTAGACTGAAATGTTCATCACGTTTCACCGTGCTAAGGCATGTTAAATGCTAACCAATGTGACTAGATGCGTGCCTTAAACATGCAATATTGCAGACGCTAAAGCCCTGAAGCCCCATAAATTTTGTTAACTTGCTTCTTCCCTGAAATAATCTTCAATAGCAAGGCAAGTGATATTCTAAGCAGTGGTAAAATCCCTTGAATCAATCTCATTCTATTTCAAGTGCGTGTAGTGGATAGTGGCAGAGTTATGTTACTGAAACCCCTTCAGCTCTATTCAATTTCAGTGATTTAACTCTGCCACTACCAAATGGAACATAGTTGATAACTAAAAGGTTTAGCAGCGTTCAAATCGAACGCAACTTCGGTTCAACAACAAGAAATAGTTCGTTTGAATGCCTGTTCCTCCGCAGAGACAAGAGAACTGTGCAGCGTGCTACAGCTTGTTTTTCGTGGTTTTTCCGTCGCCTAAAATAACTCAAAACTAAAACTTCTTGCAGATTTCCATCAATAATTTACAGCCAGCAGCCACATGTTATAAAACCTTGCCACTTTTGTTTATTTCGACCAGGGTTTGCCTTAAAATATTTGCTAACGATCACAGATTGTATGATACTACTCTAAGTTGATTTGCTTTCACATTTGGGGACCCTGCTATCCCTGTGGGCGAGCATTGCATCATGGGGTTAGTCATGGACTTCCCACATTAGCTGGGACTAAATGCAATCAGCACATGAAATGCTGTTATATTCTGTTCTGGCCTTTATTCGAAATGTTCCTCATAGCCGAAACAAATTGATGCGGGATTCACTGGTCTGCTGTAAACAGAAGGCCTATCTTTGCTAGTTTAGGTACGGATAAATTTGGATTCATTCTGGTGTAAACGGAGTGTACGAACGAAGTAAACACTTTCAAGCCAATTCCTCTATTATCCGTCTCATTTAAGAAATAAAGAATTACGAAAAGCTACAGCTTGGCTCCTTCATTACATATAAACAAACATTTAGTATAAACACTGGAACAGAATGTTGCAGTTAATTGCGTCCTGAAGGGTTGTACTTCGTGCTGAGCGCATTACATTTGACCTAATACTACTAGTATCTACATATCTGTATATCTGTTCTGTTTCAATATTTTGTCTGATGAATCAATTGACTTCTCCCTAAATGTACCGTGGGTACTGATGTCCTTCTGTTGCTGCACAAATAGCGCACGCGGTGTTGCATCAAGTTGTACGCTGATGGGCTTGATAAGAATTTTATCTCCGCCATATTGATCTTAACACAGAATCAAGCCTCGAATCCACGATTCTTGAAATCCAAGATATATATTGACAAACGCAATGACGTCATAAAGTTCAAACTATTCTGCACAGCGCAAGTTTGGTGATGGGGAATTACACTCCGAGATTGAAATTTAATTGTTTGAGCATTAAACTCCAGAATAACACAAACACATAAATAGGTATTCCAAAGGCGATGGATTTGATTTATTAAATTGCAATCTTCCTTTCCTTTTGTCTTTGCAAATATTTATCTGACAGGTGGTGAAATTTCAAATAACATGTTTTTAGGAGAAAAACTAAGAATTGGCAGGCCCGTAGGAAGCAGGGGGGCAGGGGGGGCATTTGCCCCCCCCCCCAATAATCCTGAAGTTCAATTGTTCACAGCATGGTCCCTGGTCTTCCTTTTGTTCTCCAACAATGGTTGCCCCCCCAATAATTCTACCCAAGCTACAGCGCTGAGAATTGGTAAAATCTGCATCTGTAAATCTTTGCTAAGACGCATAAAAGAACATGTTTTATAAGTTCTATAAATGCATACTGCATGATTTGTAACGGGGAAATGTATTCTAGCAAGAGGGCTAACACAATCGTAATGTGCCTCCACCAGGTCTCTTGACTAGGACCTTGCAACCTTGCATAAGGCAAGTGCACTAACTGATGTCCCAAATCAAGAGAGTCTAGTGGTTCTATAGTCCTTTGTGTTCAATTAATCTAAATTGAATTTGAATGAGGGGCTATAAGAGGGAATAGGACTTCTCAGTGAGAGGCATAAAGTGTTGTTGCCCTCTACTGCATGCATCTAGTCTTAACAATGATGAGAAGATTATGATGAAGCGTTTTCAGCTCAAACTCAAAGAAAAAGTTTTCTTTTCTAGACGCATGAAGTATTTCCTACAACCTGCAGAATAGAATGTTGTATACTCTTAAACCAACCATGCTGTGCTTAATCGTGCTACTCTTGAAAACCTACAGTCCTTTAAAATGGTTTGAGATTTGTAGGGACCTACTCGTTCTTAACAAACGAACATCAGTGTTGTAACGCATTTTTCAGATTGGTCCAAAACTCCGTGAAAGAGGCTGATAAATTTTCAGTTTCCCGCTATCCTATCCTAGCAGATGAATAAATGGTCCCTCAAGTTTCGAAAACAACAGAGAGCTTGGCCCACAGTGGCTTGTTGAAAACAGAAAAGTTAGCGTTGCTTTGCGTAAAAAGGTGAACTAGGCCACCCTTAATGAAGGAATAAATATTTGCGTTGCGTCTTCATCTTGTACATAAGCTCACAATAGATCATACTAAAACAAGCTTGTGCACATTCAGTATGTCCTATTCACAAGGGAAATGCCTCGAAAACGAGTCTAACACGTGTCTAAGGCTATACAAGGAAGTTTTCTATAGAGAACCTGGATTGAATTGGAAATTGAGGAAAATTTTGAAGGTTTTATTACTTGTGGTTGCTGGTTGTGAATTATTCAAGGATATCTGCTTGTTATTTTTGTTTCGGGTTATTTTGAGCAACGAGAAAACGACCAATAACAAGCTGTGGCTGTGATGCACAGTTTTGATTCTACCATTGCGGAGGAAAAGATAGTTTTGTAAATCATTTCTTGTTACCCAAGTTTTGAGTTTTGCATTACCTCCTTGAACAATTCTCCTATCCTAGGCTCTTGAAGAACTGTAACGTGTTTTGTGAATGCGCGAGGCTGTATGCTTTACCCACTATTCTGGAAAACCTTTCCCTGTCCTATATTACAGCGAAGCTTGATTAGAATCGAATATAAGTAGCTAGGTGGTAGACATTAGCTGCAAGCTGCCAGTTTCTTACATGCTTCACCAGAAATGTATGCGTAGGTTTTATCATATGGCATGGTTTGGCCTAACTCCTCGCTGGTAGAGGCGTTGGAAGGTAAAATGGTTTTGGGGGGGCTCAACTTACAAACTAGTTATTGAAATACGTATTCATCATTTATGATAAAGATGCAACCCTGTTTAATAGCTCGAATAACCTATATTTATTCATTTCATTCAGATTCTGCCATTATGCCGTCGTTGAGCTTACATGAAGTAATGAATTTCCTGCAAGAATCATTTGACGTCATTCTGGTTCTGACATCAGACCATGGCCTAGGCCCACACCAACTGCAAGGACACCCCAAAAACAATAACAGCCCGCTTTCCCTCTGCCGCTGGAACGTAAGCGGAGTGGACGTGTGGGTCGAGGCGAATAAATGCGACCAGGCGGTTTACGCCGCGTTGAAAGGAGTGGATTACGAAGGCTTCGGGAGGCTGGATTTGTTAGGACCGCTGAAAAACACCAAAGGGAGGGATGTGCAGGAAACGGCGGTCCCAAGCATCTATCCTTGAAAGATTCAAGTATTTGGTGGTTTGCGTCTCGAACACTCACAAATTAGATCCAACTTTTTTGGACACTCTAAATTAGATCCATCCTCAACTATGGCATTCTGTTTCTGTTAATATATAGCTGCGTGCTAAAAAACGAGCTTATCCAAATGAGAATCTTGAATCTTTTCAGGGTCAAATTATCGGGTTTATTTCCCAAACTCATCTTGACTGCTCAACTGTATACTTAGAGAAAGCGTAAGTAAAATGTAAACATTCTTTCCTTTAATTGGTAAAGAGCTAGAGAATAGCGTGGAAAAATCTGGATTATACCAACGAATTTTTACAACCAGAGTAAAAATATGGCGTCGATAAAGTATTCCAGATTAGCTTTGATGAACCCTTGGCATGAGAAGTCCCCCCCCCCTTGGCAGGTCCAGTGCAGACTCCAAAATACCTTTGGTTCTCATTTCCATTGCTAATCAGTGGAAGCAATCTAGTTCGTTGGTATGCTTCATGGTTCTTTGTACCATCTTGAGGTAGACTGCGAGTAGACCATCTAGAAAGTAGTTCTCGAATTACGAACGCAAATTAGTTCAAGATTCTCATTTGTGCTCTAATTATCTTATGTTTCAATGCCACTGTTGCGTTGTAGCTACCACTTATATGATAAATCATGCCCCTGGGGTAACAAGAAAGGAACAAACTATAGAAAGATAAAATCTGTCCAGGCTACAATTCATTTCACGACAACGAAGCGTTCCATCTTTAAAGGCAGACCTGAGCTGATCCGGTATCGTATGCAAGGGAACCTGGTTCCACGTGGCTCAAAAATGAGTTGTTTTTATGAAAAATTAGATTCCAAAGGTAATTCAAGGGCTTTGTGTGTTTTAGCATTTATCTTTATTTACCTTCGATCTAATAGTGGTCCATTAAAGATTCTATATTGTTGGGTTTCTGGATTCAAAGAGACTTTAAAGGCTGGAATTGCTTTCCTATTCTGATAGGTATAGTCTCATTATGGGATAGACAGGGTATCGTTCGTTGGAAGGTCTTTAAGTTGAAAGGTTCTAAATGAATACCAACTTGCATGTTCATCTCAGGTACACCCAAAGGGCATCCCAGCTGTGCCATCCGTGTGGTTAGACCACTCAACCCTTGAGGGTGACATCTAACCCGTCACAGAAAGCTGCTGGTTCCTTCCGGGGTTTCTCTCTTCTGTTTCCTTGTGACCTTTGGTTGTAAGACTAGCTGGGTAAGATTTTGATACTCGACAACTGTGACGAAAACACCACACCTCCACCACTATCCGTTATTGTGGTATATCTTCTTTTAGACAATTGTGCATATATTGTAAAATAGTTTTATCATGTTGCAAAGATCGTGTAAATTTGATACGTGATTCCCTACCCTGATTGAAATTGATAACTCATTAAAAATACAGGAATGTGGTTTTTCTACCTGCGTCACCTGTTCTGCTTGTGTAATGCCTCATCAATATTTACTGCTCTTTGAGGGTAATGGAGCCATTGACGTAAACAAATAATTTTAACGAGTGGCCGAAATAACTTATATTTATAGCATTGCTAATTCTGCATGCCATCAATGTGCTTGATGTACAGAAGTACAGGGCGATATAGATCAGAAATAAGAAAGGAGATTGGCTCTCTGTTACTCAAAGTTTCATGTTTTCGCAAGTATAAGATAGACTAGGATAACATTTATTTATAGATTTCTTGTCTCAACGAATATATTTTCAGAAATATAAGGCCAGTGTATCGATTACAGAAAATAGTGCTTATTACGTAATAGTAGAGCGTAAATATTCTGATTGGCAGAAAAGAAATCTTTTAATGAGTGAGCAATCACGAAACAGGCTTGTCGAGATGAACGTGTAGTTTCTTGTTTCTTTTCTGCCAATTAGTATATTTTCAGAAATATATATACAGATTATTGGCATCTGCTGTAAAGAGGCAAGAAATTTCTCGTTTACAAGCCTATTAAGTGACTACTCACTCGTCAGGAGATAAACTATCATATTTTCAGAATATATGTTTGGTTTAGGCCTTGGTTGTTTTAGTCCATTAATTCACCTATCCAATTCCCTTCTGACTGGATTAGCTTTAAAATGTGATTAATTCTAGCTTGACAAGAAACTCAACCTCACATAGCCTTATTCAGTTAGTGAAAGGCAAAGGTTATAGCCTCCACACCACAGTTGCATATCATATTATAGAATTAAGTGAAGATGGTTCCTGTCTTCATGGTCCATCCTAAAAAAATAAAGGCCTCGTTTTCCAAAAGCCTCTTTAGTCAATCCAAACCTTGTCCAGACTCTCGATTTTGACCTTCATACCTCGTCAAACTGATAAATGTAAGCTGTACTTTAAAGGGAACCAAGACAACAATCTACATTTAACAGGGATAAAAATAGAAACACAACTGTTAAAAAACCGATTGGATGTTACGATTAAAAATCTTTTTCAACATTAATAATAATGATGTTAATGCTGTAGCTAGATGTTAAAAGTGAGTACCTTGCAATAATTGACAAGGTTTAGTTAATCTTTTTCAGTAGGGTCCATCCTCAATTTACCCACGATGGATTAACATGCATTTTCTGAATCTAAATCGTAATTTGTTCACACTGCTGTTATTGATTCATAATATTGCTCGTACTACTCTCTACGTCATACGTTGGTGCGCACAATTTGTTCGCAAGGTGCTCAAAATCATTACACAAAGTACTGCAGCAATAACACAGCAACTCCCAAGCCGAAAATGGCGGCTGCAACGCAAGGAGTCCTGCCATTCGTTAGAGGAATAGACCTGTCCAGAAATGACTTTCAGGTTAGTTAGACCTTTAAAAACTACTTTATTTGATATCTAATTTATTGAGATTGTGAATTTCCTTTCTCAAACTGAGTAATGATTGCTTAAAAACAATTTTTAGACGACGTTCCCGAGCAAGGTGGGCGACATGGCCAATCTTCGATGGCTGAGACTGGACAGTTCTAAACTCGATGTTTTGCCTGAATCACTCGGAAATTTAACGAAACTGGTATGTGTTTCATTTTTCAGCCTTATTCTTCTATTCAATTTGTAAAGAAATAAAATGAAAAGACAAGAAGGGAGCGATGAGATGAAGCAACTTTGAAACTAGGGCTATTGTATGACTCATCACACTCCATTTGGGGTCTATAAAGCCTAGACCATTGCCCTCGACTTTTCGCTCAACAGCACTCGACTCTACTGCTGAGCAATAATTAAAGGGCGTTTAGCCCCCTTCTATTGGGTTGTAGAGTGTTGTGGAGCGTTTTTGTGTAAAATTTGATTATAAGTCAAAATTGTCGTGCAAAGGGCTCAACATTCCTCTTGTTAGAGGTGTTGTTGAGAGCTGTTGAGTATGTTTGGCCCAGTTGCTCAACTTTTCACTCATTGATCTGGCTTGTGCGGCATGTGCAGTCACAAAATTTCTACAAAATTTGAGTATGAAGTCGAGGGCGTCGCCAAATCAAAGCAAGTTGCATGCATGAAAGTTGAGAGCGTTCTTCCACCTTCCACTTAACAGTGCTCAATTTTTGTTGGGCGTTGTTTTGTGAAAAGTTAGAGCGTTTGGCCAAGGCTTAGGGTGTCTCAAATTTCCTAGAAACTTGTTTGTGTTCAACAACAATCAACTTTTCCTCCAAAATACTTTCTGCTGATAAAGTTTTACGACAAAAAACCTTTAAACTCTTTCACTCTGAAAACTTTATACCATGCCTTTGCAAAAATAGGAGGTTTGTACTGGAATTCTCTGGTATGGAGTAACATCAATAAGTGATCTAAGTATTTAATGTAATGGCCCTGGGATAGTCAAAGATTCTTGCTGTATAACAATATCATATATACAATTGGTGTAGCTTGAGAAATCTCTATAACAAACAAACTTTCCACCCTGGTGGTTTCATATGCAATATTCCTAAATCCATTACAGGCAAACTTTTAAACAGGCCAACTACCAATAGCAGCTGCCCCTAAGAAATACCCACTAACTTCAAGTCCAATATCCCTCCTACAGCAGGTCAACCTCTAGTAAGGGTCACCTCTAATTAACAGTCGCTTAACCTTGGATCTAAGGGTGACAGCTTTTAAAGGTTTGATTGTAATAAGGATTTGTAGACTCCCACAAAGTCTTCAAATATGGCTTTTGGTATGGCTTCAAATAAACTTTTCTTGAATGCTAAAGCTTACACATGGTCAGTACAATGGTTTTACGTCATCAAAAGATGACGTCATGTACTGATCTCTATTGTTCAGCCCCCGGGATTGCATGACTTCTTCCTTCATTGCTGTACTCTAAGGATTAGCAGATTTCCAGAATGCCATCGAATATAGTATACCTTCTTTTCATGAACACGTACAAAGATGTATGCTTTATTGTTTGTAGGAGCATTTATCCTTGGTGAAGAATAAGTTGTCATCATTGGAGGGTGACATAACTTCTTTATCAAATCTCAAGGTAAACTTAAACTTTATTGTAGCAGCTAGAATTGCCAATACCCAGCTCCCATGCAACTCAAATTCCAATGGATTACTTTTAAATTTCAAAGTTTGAGCCGACAGGAAATGATTTTACAATATCAAATTATTCTCATTTGCAAAAGAGGCCACAGAATTCCTTTATCGTAGCCATAGCAAGTCAATGCTCTTTAGTCATAGAATTTAAATTTTTCAATTTTATTCATTCATCATCTCCATGCATCTTTTTTCATGCATCTTTATGAAGTGACCTTTTGATGATTTTGTAGGTTATAAATGCAAGACACAATGAATTGAAGAACAACGGAGTTCCTTCAGATCTATTCAAACTTGATGACTTACTCACAGTGGTAAATTTGTCATTAATAATACCATCATACCCTATATCTTTTCATTTTCTATTGATAGTTGTCACCGCTCCAAATAATAATACGTTTGAGAACAGATTAGATTATTTTTGGAAGGAATGACCCTATTGAAGTTTAGATATCAAGGACCATATCTAACAGGGACCGGCCTTAAAATTTATCTTGCTGAAAACAGTTAAAATTGACCTAAAAGACTAAAGACTAAATTCATCAATTGAAGATTTGATCATAATAGCTTTATATAGCTAATGATCAACATTTACCTAACCTAACCTAACTTGTTTAAAGTTTACAACACATCATGCACATGCTTACAAGTGAGTATGCATTGAATTTGCTAGCCTGTCAAGACCAGATCTTGTTTCTAGTAGATGCACAGTAACACAACCACCCTCTCACTGAAAGTAGTAAATGGGGTACTTGTGTTCTTTATTGCTCTGCTTTGTGCTACCCAAGTCTGAAGTTTTAACACTATTCCCCACTATTCACCCCTTTGCTTGTACGGGTGGTTTTCAAGCCCTCACCTTCCAGAATCTCTAGCAAATAACCATAATTCTAAATTATCCCAAAGTTCTTATTGATTTCGATTTTTTGCATTATTATATCTTTTACGTATTTATTGAAAAAGTTTGTTTAATATTTTTCTAGGATTTGAGCTACAATCTTTTGCAAGAGGTTTGTGAAGTATTTAATGTTGTTTTCTTAATAATAATAACAACATTCAGAGCTTGCTTTCATTGACTTGAACAATTAGTTATTGCAATAAAAAGGAAGCTGGAATTGCACTCGGTAATCCTGATGACGTAGATTGTTGAAGCTGAGTGATGTTTTTAATCCTTCTTTCAGGTTCCTAATGAGGCCGAGAACGCGACTAATCTCCTCGTCTTGAATCTCAGTCACAACCAGATCAGCTCTATTCCCAATCATGTAAGTAAATTATTCATGATTTCCGCAAAATTTTTTGCTTTTCTGGTGTTCCAAGCAAATGAATGAATTTTGAGAAGAAGCAGGATTTGGATAATCAATGAATGAATGGAAAATTAAATTAAATTTAATGGAAAACTTGGAAACTTAAATGAATAAATGTTCAGAGATATTTGAGGTTGAGTTGCTATGTTTACTTACTATCTTTGTAAGGGACCGAGCACAATGATCGGCTATGCATTTAGCCGAATTTGGCCGAATTTTTATTTTTCAGCTAAAATAAAATATCGGCTATATTTTTTAAAAATTTGGCTACGTAGCCAGCCCTAGCCTAAAATTTGGCTAAAATTTGGCTAAAATTTGGCTAAACTTCAGCTAAAATTTGGCTAAAATTTGGCGAGGACTGAAATAAACAATTGAACACCTTTGTTCTCAAGCAACATCAGCAAGCCACGAGATACCTGAATAGATTAGAACATGATGAGAACACGCGGCTAATCAAAATAGCCGAAAATTAGCCGAAAAATAGCGGAAGATTGGCTATTTTGAAAATTTGGCTATGAAAAATTCAGCTAAAATTTTACAAAATTTGGCTATTTACCGAACAATAGCCGAATTTAGCCGAATATTGATAGCCGAAAAATAGCCGATCATTGTGCACGTTCCCTAAGGTATAGGTTCATCTGCTAAGCACAATGGGTTTACTGAGTAGCTTACCTAATCAAAGAAGTTTGACCCTGGTCTTTTCTCTCAATATGCCCACAGCTGATGCCTTTTTGCCCTAGAATCATGAAAAGCTTGAAAATGATCTCATCCACTCTGTTGCAGGTTTCAAGTTTTTTGCAAGCCTTAAAGCAAAAAGCTAAAAAAGCTTGAAGCCTGTCAACAAATTTGATTTTTTTAAACCATTTTATATCTCATTGTGGTTAAAGAAAAAGTTATTATGTGATTGACTTGGCTCTTGTTCTGACTTGGAGTATGGACCTGATTGCTCAGCTGTAAGAATGCTGACGTGCAAATTTTTTCTTCCATTCTTATGGCCATGTATTGTTTTATCACGGCATCTTTCAGGTTCTTTAATCAATTGTTTCTTGATTTCTTTTAGTTGTTCATGAATTTGACAGATCTCATTTATCTGGATCTCAGTGACAATTTACTAGGTAAGCTTCATTTGTATCTAATTGTAATATCCCTTCTTGGAAGGGGTAAGGGAGGCAACTACCCAGGGGTCTAGAGCTATTTAAGGTTTCAATGGGATTTAAATTTTTGACAGCTCAGTTAACATGCTTGACTTTGTATTGGTGTTTAGCCCAAAAAACTTTTTCTTTGCTTAATTGTTGATTATTTTATAGCCCCTTTGTTTTGATAAGGTGAATCTTTGGCTTGATTCATTCCAAACTGATTATTATTTATTTTTCAGAAACTATTCCACCACAATTGAGAAGGTTGACAAATCTCCAGACTCTGGTAATTTCTTTATTCATTGTAAATTTTACTTAACATTGTTTGAAATTACTTCATATTCATCCAAAATGTTTTCAGATAGTTGAAAAATCAGTAAAAACATTTGCCATATCTCAATGAAAACATGCGAAACAATTTAGAAGGTGAAACAAATAAAAAGACTGTTATTTGGAACGTGTTTCATCCGTTCATGTGGATTCTTCAGCTTAAGTAATGAAAACATATATTCATTGACAAAAATTTATAATCATTATGAGCATGAAGCTTTTTGGAATATGGAAGTTTTAATTTCGACAAGCTTATGCTCATGATAATTATGAAGTTTTATCAATAGATGTATGTTCTTCAGTTGAAAAATCGTTTAGAATTTTTGCAGAATTGTTATATCCTTTTAATCCGCAGCCAGAATTTTTGGGTATTCCCAAAACTATAACCAAAACTTGTCTTTGACTCAATATATTTTATTCCATTGTAGATACTCAACAATAATCCGTTACTTCATGCCCAGTTAAGGTAGGTCATTGAATCATTTTCGTTCCTTAATATACTTTCTCCTCTGAGTGAGTGATCGAGTGTGGCAAGGATTTCCAAGGGGTAATATCACTAAACTCATGTTCATAGGGTGGCCAATTTGAAACAACCTTCAAACCTGTCACATAAATTGTGAGGAGAAAATTTGCCTGTTCTCTGTAATTCTGGAAGGCAGAAAGAATGGCAAGGTATGGTCACACCGAGAGGAAGAACCAGGGTCACACAGCTTGATTACCTATTCAATTACCTAGTATACCTATTCAGTAGGCTCTTTGTGCGTGCCCAAAACCAATACGTTAAAAAGATAAGCGTATTTGCCTATCAACCATCAACAGTTTCTGTTAGAGGGGCTAGCTTGCGTAAGGGAAAGGGTAAAAATATTAAGGGTAAAAGTTTCCTTTTCAGCAGGGAGACTGTACTGCAACCTCCCTACAAATACTAGTAAGAGTCCTATTGTGTTGACTGGACACATTTGTACTACAGATATCTTTAAATTGTAAATTAATGCCCACTACAAAACCCCTCAATTCAATGTTCTGTGTATGGTGGTTTAGAACACAGGCCTTTTCTAGAATCGTTAGCAGTAAGAAGTTGTTTTACAGGTGCAAGTCTCTACACAGGGCTGGATCCAGTACCCACAGAAAGGGGGGGGGGTGTCAAAGGACAATTCAAGGGATATAGGGTATTATCAAGCTTATTGTATTGTTTTTCTTCTAAAATAGGGTGGATATACACCCCTTACGCCCCCCTTTGATCTGGGCGTACTAATTCTTGCTATGGTGTTGTATTCACCAAAAAGCTAAAGAAATCCTTATTTTCTATCTCAGGCAGTTACCATCCCTCCTCCAGCTGCATACATTGCATTTACGCAATACTCAGGTGAATTGATATGCTTGCTTTCAATTTATCTTAATTTTGATTTTAATTTATTTCAATTTTTTAGTACTTTTAAGCTTGGTGTCTATGATATCGTAACTGCCTATTGCATCAAGGTGGAAAAATGTTCTGGCCAATCGGGATATTTGTTTACTAATCATTAATTCATAAGGCATGGTCTAACACGGGCAATTAAATTGTACCAGAGCAGGCTACTGCAATTGACATATGCCTCCACCGGGTCTCGAACCCGGGTTTGATCGGACACAGGCGAGCGCGCTAACCACTGTCCTAAACCAGGACAATAAGTTAGCACAGTAACCTTGATGTCTTCACAACTCAAGGCTTATCCACGGTGGGGCATTAATTCGTGTTTCGGATTAAATCCTTCTTCAGAGCCATGTATATTAACATTAATTCATAAGGCATGGTCTAACACGGGCAATTAAATTGTACCAGAGCAGGCTACTGCAATTGACATATGCCTACACCGGGTCTCGAACCCGGGTTTGATCGGACACAGGCGAGCGCGCTAACCACTGTCCTAAACCAGGACAATAAGTTAGCACAGTAACCTTGATGTCTTCACAACTCAAGGCTTATCCACGGTGGGGCATTAATTCGTGTTTCGGATTAAATCCTTCTTCAGAGCCATGTATATTAACATTAATTCATAAGGCATGGTCTTCTTCAATTTTGTTTACTAATCATTCATCCAATCAAATCACTACAAAGACAATAGATTTTGAGGATTCAACAGCTCAATTGCCGTTTCAGGTAGGCAGGGTTTATTTTAAGGATTTTTTATCATTGCACATATTTTGGTAAATTTTGATAATGTGGGCGTTGTCTTCCTAAATTTGTCATAACCACGCCCTTTTACTAACAATTATGTTGAACATTATGCTCCACTCATTTGGACTTCTGAGGAACAGAAGCTGAAACACGGTTAGTCATATTATGGCTATTTAGCGGATGTTAAACTCAACATAAGAGGGTGAGATGTGGTTTATTTCCTGTCGGAATCAGGTTTATTCAATTGACCTACCAGGTGTTATTTCTCGCTATTGTAAACTTTTTGAATAACAGACAGGGCAAGGCAAGTTGATCGAGTTTCATATCATACTTTGTTATTCAGAATTCAGATCTTGACTTGGTAGCTCTTTGATATGTGAGGTAGCCTACTTTTAAATATGTCGAAAAAACAAACTCAGATCAATTTCTTTACCATTCCTGCTGGAAGTAGTACGAATAATATCGTTTCACAGGAAGAACAGAATAGGGAAAACAGTAATCGGTTGACTCAACAAGAGAATGAGGCAAACGATCCAGATGAAACAGTGGAATCAGAGCATCCTGTAGCTAATGAAACAAAAGAATCCTCTTGTAGCACAAGTATGGAAACCATCTCCAGCAGACGTACGACAATTGTGGTTGTGCCAAGAAAGAAGGGCGAGCGTAAAAGAATTAGATGCGAGGTTTGTGTCAAGTACCCAGACATCATTAAGAAGTTTTGTTACAGAGGACGGATTCCACCAATTGGTACAGTTACTGGAACAGAAGCACGATCCGAAACAGAAATTTCTCATATTGAGAGTGATGCTCATAAAGAAGTGGTTAAGGCAGAAAGAATCAATGGACTTTCTTATAAAGAGAAAGTGGAGACGGTGCCATTGTTAAAGATTTCTAAAGCCCAAAATAAGGAATTTGCTGATAAAGTTGGAAAATTGATAACACATGTATACAATGATGCTAAGTTGTTAACTTCCTCTGCATTTTCATGGCCATCAAGAGTTGTGACATCTGAGATTGCCCAGCAGTTTGACATGAACGCACAATTTGAACATTTGAACCCTATGTTGCCTCAACATTCGATCTACAGTATGTCTCCCCAGCAGGTCACCAGGAGCTTCTTGAAGCCATAGTTAAAGCTGATATCCCAAATTTTCAGAGCGATATTGACAATTGCCCAGCTGTTTCTTTTCGTTGCGATGCCTCCATGGACAGAACACAGAAAGACAACGAGTTCATGCTCATCAAAACAATTGACAAAGAAGGCAACGAATCCTTGCGATAAGTTGGTCTTGGCTTTGTTAAAGGACATGGTTCTGAGGGTCATTTGGAAGCCTTGAAAGAAGGGCTAAAGGACACAATTGGGTTTGATAAATTGCTGGAAGTTGCAAGCCACTTGTCAACGGATGGAGAGAATAAAAACGTCGCAAAGAATAAAGGCTTGTGGAAGCTCATAGACAATGAAAGGGAAAGCAAGGGAATGAAATTTCCAATGCTAAAGTCAGTCTGTGCTGTGCATTCTTCTGCACTAGCATTCAAAGATGTGTGCAAAGTTGTAAAAGAAGTTGATACAATGTTAAGGAAACTTTCTGGCATATCAACATATTTTCATTCGTCAGCTGCACGCACATCCGAGCTTGAAGAAATCGCAAAAGAGCTAGATTTTCGTGTTCGTCGGTTGCCAAAATATTTTGAAATTAGATGGGCAGAGTTTGCAGCTTCTTTAATTGATTCCATCCTTTCATCATGGAGAGCATTAATTTCATATTTTGAAAGATCCGAAGAGGAACAAGCAAAAGGATTTGGAAAACTCCTATCAAATAAAGATAACTTGACCCTCATGTGTTTTCTTGGTGATGTGTTGTTTCTGCTGAAGGTATTCCAGAAAAAGCTACAAGCTGATGATATCACCATAGTAGATGTGGTTCCAAAGACTACAAAGTTCATAAAAAAGCTTCAAAAGCTACATGAAGGGCCAATTCTGGGCGGTTTGGAAGAAACATTCAAAAAAACTTTTGATGAAGGGAAGGGTATCTTTTTCGAGAAAGTGCTCTGGCAAAAAGAACGTCGCCAAAGTAGGATGAATCAGTTTGTTTCTGAAACAAGAAATTTCAATGCAATAAGATCTGAAATTTTGATTGCAGTGGAAAATTTCATGAAAAACAGACTGGTATTGAATGATAACGTCAAGGCCAGTTTTTCCAAATTCGTGAAATTTACTTCAGAGAAAGATGGCATTTGTGAAGTCCATGATGCAGTTGCACCCGACATTGACCTTTGTGTCTTAGCTGACCAATATAAAGAGGTTGAGGAGAGCAGCATAAATAAAAAGGATCCGAAAGCAATCTTGCGTGCTTTGTGCACTTCAATGCAAGAATATGACACATTGAAAACGGTGTTGGCCAGAATTCTTGTTTGCAAGCCCCATTCGGCAGATTGCGAGAGACTCATTTCTGCATACAGTCTCATAAAGACGACTTCAAGAAACAGACTTAAACGACAAACAATAAGTAACAAGTTGTATATAAATTTAAATATGCCAGTATTGGGGCAATTCGATCCACGACCAGCCGTTCATTATTTTATGACAGATAAAAGACGTCGAAACAGAGATACCCCAAAAGCTGACAAGCAGTCTTGGTTTCGAAAAGTGTTTGAGAACCAAGAAATTGAAAACGAAGAACGTGAAAATAAGCTGGTCCAGCGAAGCTTTTGAACTCTGTAGTATTGACTTTTTAATCTTTATTATTAGCTTCTTGTTTGCATCAATGACCATCAGGGTGACATTTACTGTAAAATTATTTTCTGGAATTTGTCTAAAATTGTTTTGTTAGGAATTTATCACTGCACAAATTTGATTTTATCACTGCACAATCATGATTTATCACTGCACAAATTGGTTATCACTGCACCTTAAAATAAACCCTGCAGGTAGGGTTTTTTGAGCAAGTTATCGAGTTGATTTTTTACAGCAATTACGTAAAATATCAACCTCGTAAGCGGTAAAAATTTAGATAAACTATCTTAGATTTGAAAAATCTAAGAATGGTACCAAATAGTTCACGTGTTTACGGCAGAAAAATAGAATCCTGAACGCTATTTTTGCCACAGCTTTTGCGTCGTTCCGCCATTTTCACGGCACTTGAGCTGTGGTATCTTCGAAATCTATTGTCTTTTCAGCGATCTGATTGGATGAGTTCGTAGTCAAAAAATGCCCTGATTGGTCAAAAAAAATTTTTCCACCTTCCTGCCTATTGCAGCTACTGGCATGGCTATCTGCGGAATACCGTCAGTAACTTTCCTTTCATGAAAATATTTTGTCTGAAGCTACATGCGGTTGCCGGCAGCATCAAAGAACAGTAGAATCATGTTTTTCCTTTTCTCAGACATTGGCATGTGTCTGCAGCAGTCTTTTGTTCAAAATAGTCACTAATAAAATCTGGTTTAATGCTGCTTGCTATTGCGGCTAGTTATGGCAATATGGACAACTGCAGAAAATCAGGAAAAACTGCATTGGTTAATATGTGAGCCAAAGGAGGGCAATCAATGGCTTGATGCAATGTTTTCCCCTAGAAATACTAATGACAGATGGAGATCGCGGCATGCAAAATGATTGATTGGGTACCCCTATTTCGGATGTGAGTTCCGTAGCAGTCCTGTTTGCATAGTGAGACCAGATGTTTACCTTTCTAGCTCATCTCTCTGGGCTGTCTGTTATGATATCTATTTTGTAGATAAATTTTAGAAGATTTGATTGTAAATTATTAATGAAAGCTTCTTATTTTCAGCGTACAATTTCAAATATGCCAAACAAACTGGATAATTTGGAAAATCTCACAGGTAGAATTTATAGTCGCTCATTTATTAAAAAAGTCTAATGCAATGAGATGTAACAGTTATTTGTTGGTACAGGGTTTGGGCTAGAGCTATGGTTAGGGTTAGGGTTAGGGTTAAGGTTAAGGTGAGGGTTAGGGTTATAGGTAGAGTTAGAGTAGGACCAAAGTTAGGATTATAGTTGGGGTTAAAGTTAGGGTTTGAGTTAGGTTTAGAGCAAGGTTCATAGATAGCATTATAGTTTGGGTTAGAGTTAGGGTTAGGATTAGGCTTTGAGTTAAGGTTTAAGTTAGGATTAGAATCAGGGTTAAAGTTGAGTGAGTGTTAGAGAAATGTTTATAGTTAGGATTAGGGTTAGGCTTAGTCTTGAGGTTAGAGTTAGGGTTTGCGTAAAGGTTAAGGTTAGAGTTTGAGTTAGGATCAGAGGGTTAGAGTGAGGCTCATAGTTAGGATTAGAGTTACGACTAGGGTCAAGGTTAGATTTAGGGTGAGTGTTTGTTGAGGATGTCATTGTAATCACATAGCCAGATATTGGACCCACAATCTTTCCACTTGGTGGCGAGCACTCTACAACTAGACAACTTATGTAAAATGTACTTCAGCCATATTTTCATGTTTTATTTATTTCTTGCAGATGTCGATCTATCTCACAATGATCTTCCAAGAGGTAAGTTAACTGCTCTTAGATACTTATTTGTTTAGAATAACTTTTTTTTACGATTCAAGTTTTCACGTCTTTACACCAATTGAAGCAGGACGTAGCTATGACTATTCAATATTCTTTTGATCATTGTTATGCATTTATAGCGTAATGTAGGCTTCAGATATTAGCTAATTTTTGTTGTCCTCTTACTTTCAGAAAATACAAAGTGATGTAAAAGCTGTTTGGATTGTTCTTTATAACCCCCTTTATAACTGAATAGACTTTAGACATTTTCTTTTAACTTTTAGTTGCTTTTTGTGATTTTTGAAGATTAAAATTGTTATTTCCATTTGTTTCAGTTCCAGAACCAATTTATAGAATCACAAGTTTAAAGCGTCTGGACCTGAGTCATAATCAAATCACAGAGCTTTCTACATTGATTGGTAAGAACATCAACTGTGTTGCCTTTTTGGCCTATTGCTTCCCTCTATTTATCTTTTTTGTTTAGACTTCATTTCATTTTGATATCAATATTTTCTTTCTCCAACAGATTCTTGGACGAAATTAGAGACCTTGAATTTATCAAGAAATCAGCTAACGGCTTTGCCGGTTTGTTGTTACTAATTTCTGATTTTTTATTTTTTTATGGATTTCCAAAACTTAGCTAAATCAGTGGGTGAGTGGTTAGATCCCTTGACCCTTGTTCAAATGGTCCAGGTGCGTAACAACCTTCAGACCTGTCACAAAGTGTGAGGAGAGAATTAGCTAGCTCTCTGTAATTCCATAAAAAAAGGCAAAATGAATCACGAGGTATGGTCACATCGAGAGGAAGAACCAGGGTCGCACTGCTCGATTAGTTTACCTATTCAGTGGGCCCTTTGCAGATAAACCCATACCTTGCGAAGATAGTAAGCGTATGTGCCTATTAACTATCAACTATTAGCATATTGTTCTTTTGCAACTGATAGCCAATCTAAGAACTGTTTCCCTGAAAGCCAATCAAAGAATCAATTCAAGATTTAAAGTATGAACTTGCATGTTTGATTGAACCTGATGTTGATATTTTTTCATTTAGTCGACAATTTGCAAGTTAACAAGTTTGAAGAGACTTTATGCTAACGGTAAGTATAGTTATGCTTCTAACGGCCTGTTTACATGTTGGTAGGGTAAGAATCCCAGGAGGGTCACCCTAGCAGAAAGCCAAAACTCCGCTCCCCTTTACGTGAAATTTGACAAGCTAATGGTGACCCTAAAAAAGGGTTATGAGTATTCTTGTTGTGGCATTTTAAATGATAATTACAATGAATTAAGGCCCATTAAGATAGCCCCCCTCTATGGTTACCCTACTTTGAGCGTTTACATGGCCTAAATCAACATCGCCCTTGTAGGAGGTCGACCATAGCAGAAAGCCAAAACCCCTTTCCCCTTTACGTGAAATTTGACAAGCTAATGGTGACCCTAAGAGAAAGGTCATGAGTATTCTTGTTGTGGCATTTTGAATGATAATAACAATGAATTGAGGCTGATAAAGATAGCCCTCCCCTAGGGTTAACCTACCTTAAGCGTTTAAATTACTGGATATGGTGAACCTATCTTTCAACTTTCTTTTCTTAAAAAATCAACAACTGAAACAGGAGTGGGGGGTCTTAAAGGAGGAAGGGTGGCTGGTTGTGGAATAACAATTTTCATTTTCGAACTTCTGTGAGTTCACCTGAAGGATCCTTTCATGATTACGCTTTGTTTGGTTGTAGGAAACCAACTGACGTTTGAAGGAATTCCTCTTGGTATTGGAAGACTTTTGAATTTGGTAAGTTTCAAGTCAGAGGTCTCTTGTTTTCCAGACATGACCTGGTCAAAAAACCATATGGCATAAAATTGATCTGACTACATATTTTCATATTACAGTAAAAACTCGCGTATAACAACCTAGATTTCTCCCCATTTAGCCTAAACAGGTTCTTATTGAAATTGAACTTACTCTTAGAGGGTTCTCTTACAAATTTGTGAAAAATCATGGAAAAATCATGGAAAAAGCTGTGTAATGACCATAAAAAATCTTTTTGATTAACTATCTTCTCTGATTGGAGCCTCAATTCCAAAACCAGCCTCGATGAGTGATGAAATCTCAGCATAATAGTATCTCAAAACCCAGGCTCTTATATGCGGGGTTTTCACTGCATCATACTTTTGACTCTGTGTGGTATTCTACAAATTAAATTGAATTGAATTGAATTGAATCACGTGACCCTCTATATTTCAGGAGGTGATCATGGCAGCATGGAATCGTCTGGAATGCATACCTGAGGGAGTGTGCAGGTAGTCTGCTTATCGTTTGTCAGATCATCATTGTGTTTCTTTTTCTTCTGTAATCAAATCAAACTGTCTCGAATCAAAACAATGTATCTGGTATTTATTTTCTCCATGTTATTACGATTCAATTTGATTTTTGTATACCTTTTTCAGATGTTTGAAACTGAAGAAACTAGTTCTCCATTCAAACTGTCTCATCACTTTGCCAGAAGGAATTCATTTTTTGGCCAACCTCAACGTAAGAATTTAAGTTTTTTTATCATAAGTTACAACTTGGCAGATACTTTAATAGCATATTGATAGAAATTATTATGCAATCACGGATTCAAATATTGGAAATAACACCTTTATCAAGATTGTATTTATCCACCGGTTGATCTTTTTGCAATGAGGTATTTTGCAGCTAAATACAACTTTAATTCAAAAACGGTCTAACCTGTCCTTTTAGCAGGTGTTAAGCTTGAAAAGGAGGAAGGAATTACTGATAGGTCATCTCTAAGCATATCTGATAGGTCATCTCTAACTAATATTCATGAATGTTTATTCATAAATCCAGTTAATTTATAGATTATTAGCACAGCTCTCTCCAAGCTTAAGCTCTTGGTTTAGCAAGGCAATTGGTTTCTAATCTCTGTATGGGTTATATGATAGTGGTTCAACCAAATACTTATAGTTTAATGTTTTAGTAACTCTGTAATATTCAAATTAATGACTTACAACAGTTACTTTTATTGCGTCGTGATAGCAAAGAGTATAAAGTAAAATAAGCTAAAATAAACTAAACTAAACAAAGGAGGAAAGAATACATAAAATAGACATACAAATACAAGTAGGCGTGCAGCAAGCATCCAAAGGGAACGATACGGATAATAACATGTTGTTGAAATATAGGTTTTGAAATTATTTCCTTTGTGATTTCGTTTTTGATTCTATTATGTCTTTTTTCACCCTTTTTCATTTTTTTACCTCTATATCAACAGGGGAGGATGTTTTTCGCAGTTCACAGGCATCACTAACATAAGTAGCAACCAGTCTTACTATTTTTAGATTCTCGTTTGATAGCAAAAACTATGATAAAATGGGCCTTTCTTCTGAAACACATGCGCAACGAACTAAATTAGATGTGGAATTCCTCACCTGTGCAAAATGCCTTGGTTTCTAATGAAGGTGTAGTGAATTCGATTCCTACCACCTGCATTATTATCATTATGCTGCATGTCATTGATTACCTCTCTTTCAGGAGCTTGACGTTCGGAATAATCCGCATCTGGTGATGCCCCCTAAACCAGTATCCCAAAACGAGGCTGATGTGGAGTTCTACAACATTGACTTCTCCTATCAAACGCAGTTGAGGTATGCGGCTGGTCATTCCCCTTCAGCCATTCAAAGTGAGTTTGTGGTCGTTTTTAGAAGACTTTAGATACTGATGGCTGGTTTAGGTGGGGACGGGGGCTGATAGGTGTTGGTCATAGGCTCTTTGTTGGAAAAACACAAATGAGGCAAATGCTACTTGTGTCTTCAATACGGAATGAAGCAGCCCCCTTCCCCCAAAATGAATGGTGCTTGTGTTTTGTTGGGCTTGCTACCTTGTCCAAACATTGACAATCTCTAAAAACCAACATTAGTAACGGGGGGGAGGGGAGGGGAAACCTCTACTTTTGGAGGCTAGTTTATAAAACTTGGCTATGATTTTTCTAGTTTATAAAACTTGGCTATGATTTTTCTCCTAACCTTTGTTAGGTTTAGACTTTGGACTGAAATAATCAGGATCGTACATTGTTACCCTGTGTTCATTAAGTTCATGTTGTTGTTGTTGTAACACTTCTTATTGCTTGCTTTTTCAATATGATGTTTGTGTTTTACATTTGTGCATAATATCTTGTTATATCTTAACAATCCTCTGCTATCAACCTTTTGTCCAGGATTGTACTTTTCAACGTTGGATCATTTGTACTCAGCAATATTATCATCAGTGTTTGAATTTGACCAGCCTTTATATTCTTACTTTAAATTTTGATTGTCAAATGCATAGGAACTCTATCTACTACATTCAATACCAGTTAAAGAATGATTTAGATATCATTCTGATCTGATAAGACTTGAGTCGATGATAACGATTAAAGTCTATTACAAATCAAACAATGACATATATTATTTAGTCGCATGGAATAGTCAATATAAAGATATTGGTTTTGAACTCAATGGTTTAGATTGAGGCTTTTCGGGTATTATTGAAATAACTGCATTTGAAACAGCTTAAATGAAGATATAATCTATTTTCATTGTTTCACGATTGGATCTTCTCTCATTCGTTTCAAATCGGTCAAACTGTTTTAATACAATATCGTGGTACGAATTAAAGCGAACTTGAAACGAATTTAAAACGATTTCCATTGCATATTATTGCGATTTTCAAATATTTATTTATTCTACTTACTTTTTTTAGTTTCTAAAGATCCCATCGCAAGAAAGGTAGATACTTAAATTGATTTCTTGATTTTGACATGATTATTGAGATTGTCAACATAGGATAAAAAATTCAAGAATATTCGTTGTTGGATACTTTCTCCAAATCTGCAGAAAAGGAAATAGTTATTTCAGTTTCTTTATCTCGACCAAAATTTAGATTTTTGTAACTTTTGATATATTATAGTTCTAAGCAAAAAACAAAGAATAACTTTCAGATTTTAAGAATTCATTCTGGTAGATGTATTTGTGTATGTTTGAGAAAAAGTAGATTGGATTCTAGGCCTTCACCTATCCCAAGTGGTTGGGGGTCAGAATTCATCTACCGTATCCCTGCGCATGTCGTAAGAGGCAACAAAAAGGGTTGGCGTCAGGAACGGCATCCAGCCTTGAAATTTTGCTCCTTAAGCAAAATCATGGATTGATCTGGAGACAAATCCATGTACTGGTCAGCATCTGCTAGCAGGAAAAACGGCTGGAATATAAATTCTGTTTGTTTGTGTTTCTGTCTAAACCATCTGCCAGCTTTGATATAAGATTTATTCTTATACTTGTAGTTACGTCTTCGTGGTAGAAGATATCAGAGCTTTTCGGATGCGGATAAGAAATTAAAGGTAAGACGTTATGAATTCATTGTGACTTTAGGCTTTGTTAAACTCTGCAGCATTGTCAGATGGCATTCACAAATCGCCATTGTAGCTCAAATCTTAAACAGTTTTACCACCTTGCTTACCGAAAACATTCTGAGAAAGTTTGCCATCGAACTGCTTTGGGTATCTGGACACATTTTCTTTCATATAAAATACAATGCCTGTAACAAATAGTTGTAACTTATTCTTTTCCTCAGAGTTTACTTAACCAAAATTCCGCTCTCCTCTTTCGCTGATTATTTTATTTACTTTCTCCTTGGTTTTCCTTTAGTTTATTCAAGTTAATCTGTTTTATTTTCTAGGGAATGGTTGAAAGTGCTGAAGAAAATAAAGCTCATCACAAGAATCCCAAACAAACTGTGAGTTGAAATGCAAACTGTTTAGTTCAATAATTTTGTTTCGTATACCTGAGTGAGTTTCTGTTTAACAGACTAGAGCTTGTATCTTGCAAGGGGCAGGGTAGCTTGTATTTCATCATTTCATTTGTATTATGAGTTCCTAATTTGTTTAAAGCCATTGTTTTTGAGTGACTGTGATTTTGTTTAACTTGCTAGCCTAGATAAGACAGGGTTGGTTTCTAGCAAGGGCATGGTAGCATGTATTTCCTCATTTCACTAGTATTATGAGTTCCATATTTGTTTGACTGCATTGATTCGTGCTACAGTAGTTTCCAGTTTGAAAATGTTTACTCTCTTGACAATACTGCCGGAATGTTCGAGAAGTCTAATTTAGCAATTTCACAAAGACAGTAGCTCTGAAGTCTCTTAAAGAATATGATAGGCCTAATTATTTATTTTAAAACATATTTGTTATTACAGGATGATGGCCCTGAAGGACCACAATATTCAAAGTAAGTCTGTAAAACTTTTGATCATTCATTTGATTATTATTCTATTAATGATTATTATTCTAAAATTAAGAAAATAAATAAAAAGAACCACCATCAAAAATAACAGAAATAAGTAAATAGAAAAACAACACTGTTAAAAAGGAAATATTTCGATTTAGAATATTCGTCAGTCTCACGAAGATTTAAAATCGAATTATTTGTTTTTTAACAGTGTTTTGATTATTATTCTATTAAACTTTTGGTTATTAAAATCAATTAGTAGTCTAAGACAACTCTCGTGACTGTGTTTGAAGGTGTTAGGCTTCATCAAGCTTAGTCATACCAAAGATTACAGCAACTGAACTCTCTAACATAGTACTCAGCATTAGGAATTTGATTAAGAATATTTGGTTGTTCGAACCATGAATCGGAGTTGTTCCTACCCCTTATCCAAAACGAAAGCTGGGTAACATTAAGATAGCCTCGTTCTACGCTCGACCTTACTGAGGGAGTAGCTACAGTTTTAACTGCAAATCTCAACTATTGGGTATGTGGTCTTCAAACCAGGGACTAAGAATTGTGCCCACCCCTAATGTAAAAAGAAAGCAATTATCTAATTGAGATAATTTGTGAGAATGAAAATGACCCGAGTAGGACTCGAACCCACGACCTCTAGATTCGTACTCTAGAGCGCTACCACTGTACAAACGGGGCTACGAGAAACACGGGCCATTTTATTCTCACAAATTATCTCGATGGATTTTTCAAATCCTGCTTCTCCTCAAATTATCTAATTCCACCTACTAATACTGGAAGGTGCTAGAAATTTTCACTGCAAATTGCAACAATTATTTGACGATTTACTTGTATATGCCTTATGGCAAGTTCCCGTGATATTTTTATCGTTGAATTTTATTTCATTATAGAAATCGAAGATGGGATCAGGCTCTGGTCAAACCAAACTTGAATTACAAGGATATTTTCGCAAGTGACGTAGCACAAGAACCAGGTGATTTTAACTCAAATTTACTTTAAAAGTATGTTCAGCAGGCCTAGTTTGGAATGATAAACATCAATATACCTCAAGGAAATACAAAATCATGAAAAGTTAAAGCTTTGTCGAGGCAGAGATTTTGAAAAAAGAAAACCTGACGTTGCAGTCGTACCGTCGTAGCAGCTTGAACTCCCTATACCTTTTGATTACTACATTCTCATCTCATGTCTAACCCCCAAAACTGCTTACTCTTGAGCAAAAGGGGAGTCGAAGCGTTGCCCTAAAATATGTTGGAGGCTCCCCTGACATTTTTAAATCTACTCAGGAAGGAATATTTAATGTTAGAGAGAAATAGATCAAAAGATTACTCAAGTTTCATTCCTTTGATGCACTACAAAGCAGATGTAGTCTTTGATTCTCAGATTCGGCCCTACCAGGCCCTATTCATAATCGTGATTAAGAGATGATTATGAATAGGGCCTTGTAGTAGGGCCGAATCTGAAAATCAAACACTACATCTGTTTTGCAGTGCGTCAAAGGAGTAAACATGAATAATCTTTTGGTTTCTTTTCTCAAACATGAAGTTGACCAACTCCTTTATGGCCTCATCAAGAACTATTAGCAATAGAACGGATATGGTGACACACCTTATTATTTCAACGCTATATATTCTTAGCAATGTTTCTTGATATGTCTATTTTCTTTTTAAGGACTAACCATCTTCCAGATTGAAAATTTCTTGCCAGTGCAAGTGGATGAAGGTTTGATGTTATGCTTATCTTATGCCCATACTAATTTCATATACCTCTTTGTTGTTTTTATTATCTAAACCCCTCGCTGAGCCAAACAGCATTGTTTGTTTTTCTTGATGAAATCTGTCAGAACGAAAACTATTTGAAAGTTTTACTACATATTGTTCCTAAGGTATTCAAATGTGGAACAGACAAAATGATTTGTTTTTACCGTAGAAAATTGTTTATTGTTTAGATGATCATTTTAATTCCTATTCTAATTTTTAGCTCTTTTCGGAAGATTCTACGATGGAGACTGCTATATTGTCGTTAAGGTATGTACTGACACTTCTTATTATATTAGCTCACTTTAGGATTTTTAACATACCATACATATTAAGTTTCCTTCCATTTGTGTGTTTATTACTGAGTTATGTTTGTTCTTTTAGACAACTTATGATGAACTTGACCAGCTTCAATGGCAGATTTTTTATTGGATTGGTCAACATTCAACTGTAAGATTTCATGCTCTTTAATTTCATAATCAACAATTTTGCTTCAAAATAGCCCAATCAAAAGATGACAATAGGAAAAATTCGACACTATCACAGAGTTTAGAAGTAACATTGATTTGCACTCTTAGAAGTGGTCTTAGCCTGAAAAATGAATACCCTTTACTTTTTGGTTCGCCTACATACCTACCTATACCTATCTGTTTAATCTGGGAAATCATTTTGAAAAGCCTTTTCATCTTAGAAAATCGTATAGTACCTGCGATCTTGGGCTCATGAGATTTGCGATCTTGGGCTCATGAGATTGAGTAATCTTGACTCAAAGGCAAAGTTTCCTTAAGTTTTATCAGATTGCAAATAAGAATTTCGTTACTTGTAATTATGGATTAGGGTCAAGAGCCTTTAAGATTGTTTTGTTATTTGATCATAGATGGATAAGAAAGCATGTGCAGCTATTCATGCTGTCAATCTTAGAAATCTGCTTGGAGCTGAGAGTAGGACACAGGTAAGACGATTATAAACTGAGATATATGCTCCCTTAAGTCTTAATGTGGCACAGAGATTATAATCTTGCCCCTGAAAGGTATACTCTTTCCACTGCTGTCCTAACTGGATACCAAGTATTTTATATCTATTTTGCGTACTTGTTGGAAAGAACTCCCTACAAATATTTGGAAAACCTAACCTAGTCAGATTCTGGTAAATATTTGCCCTTTAATTCTCTAGTGGCCCCACCGCTATTCCTCACATAGTTATGATTATTAAGTGTGAATATTTATTTCAGCGTGAAGAACAAGGTGACGAGTCGGATGAATTTCTGGATGTTTTTGAAACTGGAGTTTCATACATCGAAGGAGGTGTTGGGAGCGGTTTCTTCACTGTAGAGGAACCTGTAAGTACAATAACTTCTTTAAATCTATATTCGGTCTCTGTAAAATCGGTATTACCTAAAAGCCATCACTTATATACGTTTGCACATTTATTGTTTATTCCTTAATTGACTTGGATCCACTTTAGAATAACTCTTGCTTCAGACCATTTAATGGCGGGGATGGCCTAGTGGTTGGGACACTTGACCCTTGTTCGAAGGGTGGTTCGAAACCACCTTCAGACCTGTCGTAAAGTGTGAGGAGAGAATTAGCCAGCTCTCTGTAATTCCAGGCAAAAAGGCAAAAGGAATCACGAGGTGTGGTCACATCGAGAGGAAGGACCAGGGTCGCACTACTCGATTAGTTAACCTATTCAGTGGGCCCTTTGTGTTTAGCACATAAACCTATACCTTGCGAAGATAGTAAGCGTATGTGACTATGAACAACCTTATCTTATACTAGCGTGTTTTCAAAATCTTTGTTGGCTAATGTCCATTTGGAATAAACCCATACACAACTATCCCACTGTTTAATGTTGTATCACATATCCCACTGTAGCCTTGTGTTTGTGTCACATATACTATGAACGCCCCATCTATATCCAACAGAAACTAAACCTATTCAGTATTCAATTTGTGTTTAAAAATGGTAGATTAGCTGGGCGAAGACATTTGTCCTTCTTTTGCCCAACTGAGACATCTCTGAACTGTTTTTCATTTGTTTTTATTATTAGAACTATTAAGTTTTCATCAAAGCTGCATGATGCAATTCATCCAAATCACATTCTTGAAAACTCATGCTCAATCCACTTTGTAACAACAGCTATTTAATCTAATTACTTACAGATACACATTACAAGAATGTACCGAGTGTTTGGCTGTCAGGGAATCCAAATAGAGCCGGTACGTATGCATGGATGGAAAATTCTACTTTAATCAGTGTCAAACCAAAAGCTTTAACATTATTATACGTGTCAAATTTGATACGAAATGACTGCATTTATTTGTGGATCTTACAGACTTTCATTTTTCAACTTTTCTAGGTGCCTTTATCCTGGCAATCTTTGGATCCGAATTTCGTGTTTCTTTGCGATGCTGGAAAACATATTTATGTCTGGGCTGGTAAAAAGGCAAGTTAATTCATTCAATACAAATTTGATACTGCTTTTTTTTCCATTTTTCAATAAGTATCATCCGAATTCCTAAAGCAATTACGAATGTTAATGGTTTCCTTTCTTTTGGTAGGCAACTCTAATGAATAGAACGAAAGCAAGGTAAGGAATCAATTTTATCAAGATGCGTGTAACAATGAAATATTTCATTTTTCTTCTAGGTTCTATCTCATTTCATTAGAGGCTTCCACATTGGTATTTCGTTTATTACAAGTGTTTAGAGTCACTGGAAGCGTTGCTGTTTTGCAGGGATGGAGCATTAGGAGGTTCAAATAGGGCGTAGTATTTTATCGACTCTTGCATGAAAGTAATTGTGCTTTCCACTCCTGGATGACGGGAAAGCTCCTTTGATTTATGTTTTTATTGAAATCTTCATCATAGACTGCTTCAAGTAGGCAAGTGAAGCATTGTTTACGTGATGATTAAAACGTAGTAAATTCGATTTGTTTCTTTCTCAGATTACTTGGTGGAAAGATTGCAGCAATCGAACGAAAAAACAAGGCTGAGATCCACCAAATGCAACAGGTCATATTTTAGAAATCGTTTATTAGAGACACCTTATTTACTTCTTATGTGTAATTCATTAGGTAAGCTCTGATATTTTAGGCATATATCCTTATAAATAGACTGTCACTATTGTAATATGCTCAAATCAATGATTATATCAGTGAAAAAATATTGATGATGGACTAAAAGCGTAAATGTTTATTTGATGTTGGACATTGAATTTCTTGTTTGTATTTCGATTATGTCTTCAAAACACACCATTTAGTTATTACTGATATTATCGCTCAAGTGATAGCAATGCATTGTTTTAGAACAAATATCTAATATTCTTACTCTTCGTATTTCAGGGCCGAGAAGACTGTCCTCCATTTTGGAAAATGGTCGGAGAACCCTCAGGACCAGTTATTGTAAGTTACATCAAACATTGTCCTCATCATAGTGTTATTTGTCATTTCTTGCATTGGAGGGTTGAGCTTGCACAGATGATAGGCTCCACTGGGCATATGGTTGCTGTTAACAGCAGTGAATTCTTAGTATCAGTCAAAACAGCCTTTCCTGTTCTACTAAATCGCCATGGTGTCTCGTTGATAGCCAAGGACGTTTAAGCTCTAGTTCTTCAACCTGTATTAGCCTTGTAGTTGTTGCTGCTGTTTGGTTTAATGATTTGTGAAATACTTTCAATCCTTATAAGGAAGATAAGAACTATGGGTACGTAAGTAAGTTGGTCGTTCCTAATAGGAAATATTCAGAGGTGCCTTGAAGGCCTATGTACCTATTTGAGCTTCAGAAGTTTTCGAATTGAAATTTGCTATCCACTGGACAACATCTTAATTCCCAAGTTAAACGCGTGGTTGGCGAAACTCTTTCCATCTTTATAAGGGGGGTAAGCACAATGAGTAAGTAAGCTGGTGGACTCTAACTGCTTGATGTGACTAAGAGGCTATGTACCCATTTGAGGTTCAGAAGTTTTAAAATTGAAATTTGCTATCCACTTGACAACATCTTGATTTTTAAGTTAAACGTTCGGTTGTTTAGAACCTAGGCCGCCCACGCCCAGAATATCTTGCACATAGCAGCTGCTTTTCAGGTGCAAGCCACATCATCTGCTTATTATCCTATTGCACTTCGGTAGGACATAGGAGCAAATCGCACTCTAAAAATCTTTCTGATAACTTCAAAACTTTGTATTCGTCAAAGAAAGCCCTGCAAAATACTTTTATTTATCCTCCACCTTGATAATGATAATAATGATAGTAATAACATCATATTTATACAGGTTAGGACCTGTCTCAAACATAAATAAATAAAGAGAGAAAATAGCAATCTACATGAACCTAAAAGTTAAAAGAACCTAACAGTTAAAAGTCAAAGTATTTTTGTCTGCCATGTATTTTTTGAAGTTCAACGCGAGGTTTTAGTGAGATTTTTATGGAGTGATGGGTTCCTTACTTGTTGGGGTGCACGGATACTTACTGTATCATGTAACTTACAGTTAACGTCAAATTATGTTATTTAATTCTTTCAGGAGCATGATGAATACCTGAATTATAAACAAATTCCACCAATTCTATTCAAAGTTGGTCTTGGTATGGGTTATCTAGAACTGCCTCAAGGTATTTCATTCTCTTGTTAAAAGGTTTTCTCGACTGTCTTGTCTTAACATTAGTTTCATCATAAGTCTAGCAATAAGTCTTGTCACAAAGTAGTCACAAAACTTTCTAAATTCATCATCAATATAGTTGCTATGAATTCTGATTTTCTCTCTGGCAGCTTACCAATGTTTCATACTGATCATAGACTGTTATTATTCATTTGTTGTATGTGTCTGTATGTTCACTCCGATTTTTGATATTTTTTACGAATTTTCATTAATTTTTTGTTTTTTATATTGATAGTTGAGATTCCAAAGCGACGTTTGACGAGAGAGTTGCTCGATTCTAAAAACGTGTATATCCTGGACTGCTGGTCTGACATTTTCATTTGGTAAGCTACACTGATTTTATTGCGATTCTTCGGTTTTAATGTCTTTTTTTTCTCTAATGATAGTTAGCAGAATTTACAGATAATTGAACACGTTAGTAAACCGGCACAGTGATGGATACACTTATGAATTGTTATATAACCTTACATGCACTGGCTAACTCATAGAAAATACATTGCCCCTTGTTGACGGGGAAAATAGCCCAACCATCTAACCAAGTGCCTAACTTAACTTTTTAAAGTTTATATCGCTAGAATAGGTGATTCTGAGCCATTTGAGCCAACGTACCATTCCAGGAAATGTTTCATTATCACGTGAGCGATGACGTCACAAAATGGGCCTAAACGTGTATAAAAACTACTATAACTTTTAACAAACGTAATGTACGGACATCAAAGTAACATCCATTGTTAGTGTATACTATGCAATTTATCCATATCACGACAGCTTGTTGTTATACAGCATCCGTGTACTTCAAAAAAGTTATTGAAATAATGTTTTCTTTATTTTCCTTAGGATCGGTAGACGTTCTGCTCGCCTGGTTCGCGCAGCTGCGTTGAAGCTTGCGCAGGAGCTGCGTGGCATGATGGGAAGGCCAGAGACATCGACTGTGTCAAGGATTCTTGAAGGGTAAGATCTTTGTTTTTTTGAATAATCAGCTGTTAAAAGTCGTCCCTTCTTTATCTCGTAAAGATAGTTAGTTGAGTTTTAGATGGCTTTTAACGTCTTTCTTAGCCTTCTATTTTTCCTAACCTTCTATTTAGCTTTCATTAGCTTTCACTAGCCTTTCTATAATATTTAGCTTAGTTTTGGATTCTATAGAATTTGAGAAAAAATAAGATTTTACTTGAGTTCCGCGAACAGATCGCATGAAGGGCAAGGAATCGTAGGCCCGAGTCCAACTTTGGTTATGTTATCTCGAACTAAATATCTTGATTAATTCTATGGAGATGTTCTTTTCTACGTCTCGGCATATTCTAGTGTAATTAAAGGCGAGATAAACCTTTTTCTTCAACTGAGGATAGGTATTCTGGCGCCAAACACAGCTAGTAGGTTGTCTTGAATCTCCTGATAATTTTCATGATAATGTTTGTTTAGAGTGGAAACTCAAGTTTTCAAAACGTATTTTATTGGATGGGACGATGTTCTTGCTGTCGACTTCACGAGAACTGCAGACAGAGTTGCAGAACTTCGAAAGGTTCGTCAAGTTTGAATCGAATTTGTTTCTTCTTATTTGGCCTAAGTCACAAATTACCTTTAAAATGGTAATCCCTATAATAATTTTTTTTCCCATGAATTGGCCTTATTTTCACAGTGATGTCTTATAACGATTTGCAGTGATAATCCCAATTGATTCTTGCATTCAATTTACAGAACGAGCAACAAGATGAAGGGAAAACTCTGATTGCCATCGCACCTCCTCCTAAAGTTCAAAAGGTTGATTTGGCTGCACTTTTCACTGCAAGACAACCAACAATGCCTGATAGCGAATGTGTGAGTATCTAATATATTAAATGGAATTAAACGAAATTTATATCTGTAGCATTGCTTTATCTAAAACTGCATCATAGTGCTCAATTCAATTCAATTCACTTCAATTCACTGAAGTACAGACCGAAGTATGTTTTTCGGATTTCCCTCAGAGATTGCTCAATGCATAATGCAGAGCGTGATATATATTAAGAAGAAAAGAGTCAAGAAACTAAACTCAGAATCTCGACGAGCCTGTTTTTGTGGTTACCCACTCATCAGCAGATGTAGCTACTAAAAAACTTATTACAGAGCAATATAGATTCGAACAAGAAAGGAGACTGGCTTTTTGTTACTCAAAGTTTCATGCTTTCGCAATTATTAGACAGACTATAATCAGATTATAGTCACAATCTAGATTATAGTATGTCTGATGATTCCATTAACATGAAACTTTGAGTAACTGAGAGCCAGCCTCCTTTCTTGTTTCCAATCTAAATAAAAACTTACGAACCATTTTTGTTGATTGACTTTAGCGGAGGATTTTGCACACTATTCACTATACGTTGTGATCTAATTCTTAAAGAGAATTCTACCAAACCTGGCCTTGTCCTCTAAGGAAACCTATTTTCAAGATCCTAAGCTTAAAGCTCGATTATTTCAAGATTGCCTTTTTCCGTCCAGGACACTTTAATTGAAGAATGGAATGAAGACCTTGATGGAATGGAATGCTTTGTTCTGGAGGGAAGAAAATTTGTGAGATTACCTGAAGAAGAAATTGGTATACCCCGATTATTCTTTTTGCACTTCTCTTATTTATTATCTTGTTAATTTCACTTCTACTCTTACAGAAATGATTGAGCGAATGAAAAGATCAGACATTGTAAAATCTTGGGAACCTGCCATGTATTTATATGGGACTAGCGTCTACCGCAGGGCACTGCGCGCCCTTTTGCGGTATCCACTTTCTCAGTGCTTTGCACTTCGCTACGTCCATTTCCTCAGCGCTTCGCGCCTCGTATTCATAAATTCTGTGTTTTTACCGGATTTGAAAGAACACTTATATAACAACTAATGTAGCTTTCATGACAACAAATACTTCTTTTGAGACCCTTGTTCTATCAATTTCTTCAGACCTTCGCGCCTTGTATTTATAGAGTCTGCTCGCCCTTGCAGGTATCCACTTTCACAGTGTTTCGCGCTTCGCTGTGTCAATTTCCTCAGCGCTTCCTGCCTTGTATTCATAAATTTTGTACTATTTGAAAAATTACGTCTATGGCAACTACGATAACATTTATAGCAACGAATACTACTATGGAGACAGTACATAAATTTGACGTCACATTAGATCAAACTTAAATGATTTTTGTATGTCTCTAACCAAACTGACAACGAAATGCAACCAAAGACTGGTAGTTGATTTGACGTCATAATGGCATCAAAGAAAATTGGTGCCAATTGTCGATTCGTGGTAAATTATTATAGACTAGCGGATACCGCAAACATGCCATGATGACGTCAAATCAACTACCAGTCTCTTGCTGCATTTTTTTCTCAGTTTGGTTAGAGACATACAAAAATCATTTAAGTTTGATCTAATGTGACGTCAAATTTATGTACTGTCTCCATAGTAGTATTCGTTGCTATAAATGTTATCGTAGTTGCCATAGACGTAATTTTTCAAATAGTACAAAATTTATGAATACAAGGCAGGAAGCGCTGAGGAAATTGACACAGCGAAGCGCGAAACACTGTGAAAGTGGATACCTGCAAGGGCGAGCAGACTCTATAAATACAAGGCGCGAAGGTCTGAAGAAATTGATAGAACAAGGGTCTCAAAAGAAGTATTTGTTGTCATGAAAGCTACATTAGTTGTTATATAAGTGTTCTTTCAAATCCGGTAAAAACACAGAATTTATGAATACGAGGCGCGAAGCGCTGAGGAAATGGACGTAGCGAAGTGCAAAGCACTGAGAAAGTGGATACCGCAAAAGGGCGCGCAGTGCCCTGCGGTAGACGCTAGTCCCATATAAATACATGGCAGGTTCCCAAGATTTTACAATGTCTGATCTTTTCATTCGCTCAATCATTTCTGTAAGAGTAGAAGTGAAATTAACAAGATAATTTATCTCAACTACTCGTCACGTTTTTGCTTTTCCTCTTTTATTTTTAAACGATTTGTGAAATATTTTCATCTAAGGACACTCCCGGATAAATTCTGGTTAGAATGATACCTTTCATTGTGCTGTGCATGGAGTGGTTCTCGAGCTTTAAGCGGACAAACATACATACATACATACATACAAACATACATACAAACAGTTCTGTTTTATTTATATAGATTTATCATCTACAATTCTCGCCAGTAGTTGGAGCACCCTAGTTTTTCTTCACAAATAACTATTTTTTTTAGCTTTCCTAGCATTTTAATTCCAATCCAACCCCCCTCCACTCTCAAAACAATGTTTTTTTGAAAAGGAACTCTATCATACTACACCAAACACCAGCTGAATGTTATTGGGCAAGTTTTTGTTGTCAGAAACAACACTGTAAAGTGGGAAAGGGGGAAGGGAATGTAGGAAACTATGAAATTCATGAAAGTGTTCAATGACTTTTGGTGGAGATGGTAGCAGAAGAAGAGAATAAAAGCTCTGTTAAACTAATAGATTCACTTGCCCCTACCTTTAAACTTTAATTAGATTTTGAAGCTCAATGATTTGTATTTCAGGGAATTTCTATTCGCATGACTGTTACGTATTTTTATGTCGATATTGGGTTCCGGTTGAATTGAATGAAAATGATGAAGAAACCGAACCTGACGAACAAGAGGATGAGTTTCAATGTGTTGTATACTTCTGGGAGGTGAGTGTGAATTCTAGATATTTTTTGCTTTATTATTCATAGTGGATGGCATTAAGACCCCGTTTACACTAGAATGGATCCAAATGGGTACGGATCCAATTTGGAACCGTGCCCATATTTGCTAGCGTTTACACTAGAACGAATCCATTTCAGATCGCATATTCTGACTTACCGTAATAAAGACTCGTTTGTTTTGCTTGTTAGGGACGGGATGCTGGAAAGATGGGATGGTTGACGTTCACTTTCAGGTAAGAGGCATCTTCTACCCTTGAACTAAGTAAGCAGTCATTTTCTTCAGCAACCACCTTCCATTAACGGCCACCTACTAAAAGCAGCCACATAAAGCAATATCATTTGATCTGCAACTATCTTCCATTAGCATCCACTTTTCTTCCATCAGCATCCACTTTCCATCAGCACCCACCTTTCAATTGCAATCAATGATCTTCAGTCCCTAATGCCTTACCTTCATTAGTTAACTTTTATGATTAGTAAACTTCCGAATAGCAGTCAATCAATATTGAAACCTACCAAAAGCAGTAATATTTGATTAGCAACTATCTTCCATTAGTAGCAACCTTCCATCAGCACCCATCTCTCAATAACCAATCAATGATCTTCAGTCCCTAATGCCTTACCTTCATTAGTTAACTTTTATGATTAGTAAACTTCCGAATAGCAGTCAATCAATATTGAAACCTACCAAAAGCAGTAATATTTGATTAGCAACTATCTTCCATTAGCAGCAACCTTCCATCAGCACCCATCTCTCAATAACCAATCAATGATCTTCAGTCCCTAATGCCTTACCTTCATTAGTTAACTGCTATCATTTGTAAACCTCCGAATAGCAGTCAATAAATATTGAAACCTACCAAAAGCAGCCACATTTGATCTGCAACTATCTTCCATTAGCAGCAACCTTCCATCAGCACCCATCTCTCAATAACCAATCAATGATCTTCAGTCCCTAATGCCTTACCTTCATTAGTTAACTTTTATGATTAGTAAACTTCCGAATAGCAGTCAATCAATATTGAAACCTACCAAAAGCAGTAATATTTGATTAGCAACTATCTTCCATTAGCAGCAACCTTCCATCAGCACCCATCTCTCAATAACCAATCAATGATCTTCAGTCCCTAATGCCTTACCTTCATTAGTTAACTGCTATCATTTGTAAACCTCCGAATAGCAGTCAATAAATATTGAAACCTACCAAAAGCAGCCACATTTGATCTGCAACTATCTTCCATTAGCAGCAACCTTCCATCAGCACCCATCTCTCAATAACCAATCAATGATCTTCAGTCCCTAATGCCTTACCTTCATTAGTTAACTGCTATCATTTGTAAACCTCCGAATAGCAGTCAATAAATATTGAAACCTACCAAAAGCAGCCACATTTGATCTGCAACTATCTTCCATTAGCAGCAACCTTCCATCAGCACCCATCTCTCAATAACCAATCAATGATCTTCAGTCCCTAATGCCTTACCTTCATTAGTTAACTTTTATGATTAGTAAACTTCCGAATAGCAGTCAATCAATATTGAAACCTACCAAAAGCAGTAATATTTGATTAGCAACTATCTTCCATTAGCAGCAACCTTCCATCAGCACCCATCTCTCAATAACCAATCAATGATCTTCAGTCCCTAATGCCTTACCTTCATTAGTTAACTGCTATCATTTGTAAACCTCCGAATAGCAGTCAATAAATATTGAAACCTACCAAAAGCAGCCACATTTGATCTGCAACTATCTTCCATTAGCAGCAACCTTCCATCAGCACCCATCTCTCAATAACCAATCAATGATCTTCAGTCCCTAATGCCTTACCTTCATTAGTTAACTGCTATCATTTGTAAACCTCCGAATAGCAGTCAATAAATATTGAAACCTACCAAAAGCAGCCACATTTGATCTGCAACTATCTTCCATTAGCAGCAACCTTCCATCAGCACCCATCTCTCAATAACCAATCAATGATCTTCAGTCCCTAATGCCTTACCTTCATTAGTTAACTGCTATCATTTGTAAACCTCCGAATAGCAGTCAATAAATATTGAAACCTACCAAAAGCAGCCACATTTGATCTGCAACTATCTTCCATTAGCAGCAACCTTCCATCAGCACCCATCTCTCAATAACCAATCAATGATCTTCAGTCCCTAATGCCTTACCTTCATTAGTTAACTGCTATCATTTGTAAACCTCCGAATAGCAGTCAATCAATATTGAAACCTACCAAAAGCAGTAATATTTGATTAGCAACTATCTTCCATTAGCAGCAACCTTCCATCAGCACCCATCTCTCAATAACCAATCAATGATCTTCAGTCCCTAATGCCTTACCTTCATTAGTTAACTGCTATCATTTGTAAACCTCCGAATAGCAGTCAATAAATATTGAAACCTACCAAAAGCAGCCACATTTGATCTGCAACTATCTTCCATTAGCAGCAACCTTCCATCAGCACCCATCTCTCAATAACCAATCAATGATCTTCAGTCCCTAATGCCTTACCTTCATTAGGTAACTGCTATCATTAGTAAACCTCCGAATAGCAGTCAATAAGTATTGAAACCTACCAAAAGCAGCCACATTTGATCTGCAACTATCTTCCATTAGCAGCAACCTTCCATCAGCACCCATCTCTCAATAACCAATCAATGATCTTCAGTCCCTAATGCCTTACCTTCATTAGTTAACTGCTATCATTTGTAAACCTCCGAATAGCAGTCAATAAATATTGAAACCTACCAAAAGCAGCCACATTTGATCTGCAACTATCTTCCATTAGCAGCAACCTTCCATCAGCACCCATCTCTCAATAACCAATCAATGATCTTCAGTCCCTAATGCCTTACCTTCATTAGTTAACTGCTATCATTTGTAAACCTCCGAATAGCAGTCAATAAATATTGAAACCTACCAAAAGCAGCCACATTTGATCTGCAACTATCTTCCATTAGCAGCAACCTTCCATCAGCACCCATCTCTCAATAACCAATCAATGATCTTCAGTCCCTAATGCCTTACCTTCATTAGTTAACTGCTATCATTTGTAAACCTCCGAATAGCAGTCAATAAATATTGAAACCTACCAAAAGCAGCCACATTTGATCTGCAACTATCTTCCATTAGCAGCAACCTTCCATCAGCACCCATCTCTCAATAACCAATCAATGATCTTCAGTCCCTAATGCCTTACCTTCATTAGTTAACTGCTATCATTTGTAAACCTCCGAATAGCAGTCAATAAATATTGAAACCTACCAAAAGCAGCCACATTTGATCTGCAACTATCTTCCATTAGCAGCAACCTTCCATCAGCACCCATCTCTCAATAACCAATCAATGATCTTCAGTCCCTAATGCCTTACCTTCATTAGTTAACTGCTATCATTTGTAAACCTCCGAATAGCAGTCAATAAATATTGAAACCTACCAAAAGCAGCCACATTTGATCTGCAACTATCTTCCATTAGCAGCAACCTTCCATCAGCACCCATCTCTCAATAACCAATCAATGATCTTCAGTCCCTAATGCCTTACCTTCATTAGTTAACTTTTATGATTAGTAAACTTCCGAATAGCAGTCAATCAATATTGAAACCTACCAAAAGCAGTAATATTTGATTAGCAACTATCTTCCATTAGCAGCAACCTTCCATCAGCACCCATCTCTCAATAACCAATCAATGATCTTCAGTCCCTAATGCCTTACCTTCATTAGTTAACTGCTATCATTTGTAAACCTCCGAATAGCAGTCAATAAATATTGAAACCTACCAAAAGCAGCCACATTTGATCTGCAACTATCTTCCATTAGCAGCAACCTTCCATCAGCACCCATCTCTCAATAACCAATCAATGATCTTCAGTCCCTAATGCCTTACCTTCATTAGTTAACTGCTATCATTTGTAAACCTCCGAATAGCAGTCAATAAATATTGAAACCTACCAAAAGCAGCCACATTTGATCTGCAACTATCTTCCATTAGCAGCAACCTTCCATCAGCACCCATCTCTCAATAACCAATCAATGATCTTCAGTCCCTAATGCCTTACCTTCATTAGTTAACTGCTATCATTTGTAAACCTCCGAATAGCAGTCAATAAATATTGAAACCTACCAAAAGCAGCCACATTTGATCTGCAACTATCTTCCATTAGCAGCAACCTTCCATCAGCACCCATCTCTCAATAACCAATCAATGATCTTCAGTCCCTAATGCCTTACCTTCATTAGTTAACTGCTATCATTTGTAAACCTCCGAATAGCAGTCAATAAATATTGAAACCTACCAAAAGCAGCCACATTTGATCTGCAACTATCTTCCATTAGCAGCAACCTTCCATCAGCACCCATCTCTCAATAACCAATCAATGATCTTCAGTCCCTAATGCCTTACCTTCATTAGTTAACTGCTATCATTTGTAAACCTCCGAATAGCAGTCAATAAATATTGAAACCTACCAAAAGCAGCCACATTTGATCTGCAACTATCTTCCATTAGTAGCAACCTTCCATCAGCACCCATCTCTCAATAACCAATCAATGATCTTCAGTCCCTAATGCCTTACCTTCATTAGTTAACTGCTATCATTTGTAAACCTCCGAATAGCAGTCAATAAATATTGAAACCTACCAAAAGCAGCCACATTTGATCTGCAACTATCTTCCATTAGCAGCAACCTTCCATCAGCACCCATCTCTCAATAACCAATCAATGATCTTCAGTCCCTAATGCCTTACCTTCATTAGTTAACTGCTATCATTTGTAAACCTCCGAATAGCAGTCAATAAATATTGAAACCTACCAAAAGCAGCCACATTTGATCTGCAACTATCTTCCATTAGCAGCAACCTTCCATCAGCACCCATCTCTCAATAACCAATCAATGATCTTCAGTCCCTAATGCCTTACCTTCATTAGTTAACTGCTATCATTTGTAAACCTCCGAATAGCAGTCAATAAATATTGAAACCTACCAAAAGCAGCCACATTTGATCTGCAACTATCTTCCATTAGCAGCAACCTTCCATCAGCACCCATCTCTCAATAACCAATCAATGATCTTCAGTCCCTAATGCCTTACCTTCATTAGTTAACTGCTATCATTTGTAAACCTCCGAATAGCAGTCAATAAATATTGAAACCTACCAAAAGCAGCCACATTTGATCTGCAACTATCTTCCATTAGCAGCAACCTTCCATCAGCACCCATCTCTCAATAACCAATCAATGATCTTCAGTCCCTAATGCCTTACCTTCATTAGTTAACTGTTATCATTAGTAAACCTCCGAATAGCAGTCACTAAATATTGAAACCTACCAAAAGCAGCCACATTTGATCTGCAACTATCTTCCATTAGCAGCAACCTTCCATCAGCACCCATCTCTCAATAACCAATCAATGATCTTCAGTCCCTAATGCCTTACCTTCATTAGTTAACTGCTATCATTTGTAAACCTCCGAATAGCAGTCAATAAATATTGAAACCTACCAAAAGCAGTAACATTTGATCTGCAACTATCTTCCATTAGCAGCAACCTTCCATCAGCACCCATCTCTCAATAACCAATCAATGATCTTCAGTCCCTAATGCCTTACCTTCATTAGTTAACTGCTATCATTTGTAAACCTCCGAATAGCAGTCAATAAATATTGAAACCTACCAAAAGCAGCCACATTTGATCTGCAACTATCTTCCATTAGCAGCAACCTTCCATCAGCACCCATCTCTCAATAACCAATCAATGATCTTCAGTCCCTAATGCCTTACCTTCATTAGTTAACTGCTATCATTTGTAAACCTCCGAATAGCAGTCAATAAATATTGAAACCTACCAAAAGCAGCCACATTTGATCTGCAACTATCTTCCATTAGCAGCAACCTTCCATCAGCACCCATCTCTCAATAACCAATCAATGATCTTCAGTCCCTAATGCCTTACCTTCATTAGTTAACTGCTATCATTTGTAAACCTCCGAATAGCAGTCAATAAATATTGAAACCTACCAAAAGCAGCCACATTTGATCTGCAACTATCTTCCATTAGCAGCAACCTTCCATCAGCACCCATCTCTCAATAACCAATCAATGATCTTCAGTCCCTAATGCCTTACCTTCATTAGTTAACTGCTATCATTTGTAAACCTCCGAATAGCAGTCAATAAATATTGAAACCTACCAAAAGCAGCCACATTTGATCTGCAACTATCTTCCATTAGCAGCAACCTTCCATCAGCACCCATCTCTCAATAACCAATCAATGATCTTCAGTCCCTAATGCCTTACCTTCATTAGTTAACTGCTATCATTTGTAAACCTCCGAATAGCAGTCAATAAATATTGAAACCTACCAAAAGCAGCCACATTTGATCTGCAACTATCTTCCATTAGCAGCAACCTTCCATCAGCACCCATCTCTCAATAACCAATCAATGATCTTCAGTCCCTAATGCCTTACCTTCATTAGTTAACTTTTATGATTAGTAAACTTCCGAATAGCAGTCAATCAATATTGAAACCTACCAAAAGCAGTAATATTTGATTAGCAACTATCTTCCATTAGCAGCAACCTTCCATCAGCACCCATCTCTCAATAACCAATCAATGATCTTCAGTCCCTAATGCCTTACCTTCATTAGTTAACTGCTATCATTTGTAAACCTCCGAATAGCAGTCAATAAATATTGAAACCTACCAAAAGCAGCCACATTTGATCTGCAACTATCTTCCATTAGCAGCAACCTTCCATCAGCACCCATCTCTCAATAACCAATCAATGATCTTCAGTCCCTAATGCCTTACCTTCATTAGTTAACTGCTATCATTTGTAAACCTCCGAATAGCAGTCAATAAATATTGAAACCTACCAAAAGCAGCCACATTTGATCTGCAACTATCTTCCATTAGCAGCAACCTTCCATCAGCACCCATCTCTCAATAACCAATCAATGATCTTCAGTCCCTAATGCCTTACCTTCATTAGTTAACTGCTATCATTTGTAAACCTCCGAATAGCAGTCAATAAATATTGAAACCTACCAAAAGCAGCCACATTTGATCTGCAACTATCTTCCATTAGCAGCAACCTTCCATCAGCACCCATCTCTCAATAACCAATCAATGATCTTCAGTCCCTAATGCCTTACCTTCATTAGTTAACTGCTATCATTTGTAAACCTCCGAATAGCAGTCAATAAATATTGAAACCTACCAAAAGCAGCCACATTTGATCTGCAACTATCTTCCATTAGCAGCAACCTTCCATCAGCACCCATCTCTCAATAACCAATCAATGATCTTCAGTCCCTAATGCCTTACCTTCATTAGTTAACTGCTATCATTTGTAAACCTCCGAATAGCAGTCAATAAATATTGAAACCTACCAAAAGCAGCCACATTTGATCTGCAACTATCTTCCATTAGTAGCAACCTTCCATCAGCACCCATCTCTCAATAACCAATCAATGATCTTCAGTCCCTAATGCCTTACCTTCATTAGTTAACTGCTATCATTTGTAAACCTCCGAATAGCAGTCAATAAATATTGAAACCTACCAAAAGCAGCCACATTTGATCTGCAACTATCTTCCATTAGCAGCAACCTTCCATCAGCACCCATCTCTCAATAACCAATCAATGATCTTCAGTCCCTAATGCCTTACCTTCATTAGTTAACTGCTATCATTTGTAAACCTCCGAATAGCAGTCAATAAATATTGAAACCTACCAAAAGCAGCCACATTTGATCTGCAACTATCTTCCATTAGCAGCAACCTTCCATCAGCACCCATCTCTCAATAACCAATCAATGATCTTCAGTCCCTAATGCCTTACCTTCATTAGTTAACTGCTATCATTTGTAAACCTCCGAATAGCAGTCAATAAATATTGAAACCTACCAAAAGCAGCCACATTTGATCTGCAACTATCTTCCATTAGCAGCAACCTTCCATCAGCACCCATCTCTCAATAACCAATCAATGATCTTCAGTCCCTAATGCCTTACCTTCATTAGTTAACTGCTATCATTTGTAAACCTCCGAATAGCAGTCAATAAATATTGAAACCTACCAAAAGCAGCCACATTTGATCTGCAACTATCTTCCATTAGCAGCAACCTTCCATCAGCACCCATCTCTCAATAACCAATCAATGATCTTCAGTCCCTAATGCCTTACCTTCATTAGTTAACTGTTATCATTAGTAAACCTCCGAATAGCAGTCACTAAATATTGAAACCTACCAAAAGCAGCCACATTTGATCTGCAACTATCTTCCATTAGCAGCAACCTTCCATCAGCACCCATCTCTCAATAACCAATCAATGATCTTCAGTCCCTAATGCCTTACCTTCATTAGTTAACTGCTATCATTTGTAAACCTCCGAATAGCAGTCAATAAATATTGAAACCTACCAAAAGCAGTAACATTTGATCTGCAACTATCTTCCATTAGCAGCAAACTTTCAATAACGATCAATGATCTTCAGTACTCAAATTAAAGTTTTTAAACTTTCTTCTTCTCTCTTCTCTTTCAGCTTGCAGAAGAAGTTTGAAGCGTTGTTTGGAGACAAGCTTGAAGTTGTCAGAACAAAACAGGTCGGTCAACCAATATGGCTGCCTTTCTACTACCATCTTTTCATTATTCTCTAATGTTTCTTGAGATGATTACAATTTTTCAGTTGCTCCTGAAAGTAGATGTGAGGCTATGAAAAGTTACACTTTTTAACCATACACCTATTTTACAAGTTGAAGGCCTTTGGAATGATTTCAGGATGTAGATAATTTCTATGGTTTACAGTACCTCAATTTATTGAATCTCTTTTGCAGCAACAAGAGGCGTTGAAGTTTCTATCGCATTTCAAAGGGAAATACATCATACACAAGGTAAACAGTATTCTGCATGTTTCTTTATTAATTAAATATTTCTATTGTATCAGGATGATCAATACAAAACACATACATTGCTCAATGCTTCACCCCAAATATGGGTGATGTTCTCAAGTTCTAGTATTATCTTCTCTAAACTTACAGTGGTAGAAAATGTATTAAGTCTTTTTTATAAGAACCAGTATTTAGCTAAAAATGTTTCAACCTCCGTTTTTAGCTTGTTCTTAAATTATGGCAAGATTTAAGGCTCATGTTCTTGTAAAGTTTTTGTAAACAAAAAAGGGTTTATTTTGGTCATTGATCATGAATTGTAGACTTAAGAGGCTGCTAAACATTCTACCTCTTGAAACTTTGCAGAGCTTAACCAAAAGCCTAATAAAGTACACACTTTAACGCTGCGTATACTCGAATACTTCAGGTAAAACGTAAATCTATATTTTTGTTTATGAGGAATCAATCTTACGTTGAATCGAGACATTATACTCCATTTTATTTCCTCTTCATAACTTTGAAAATTGTTTATTTTGTTGTTAGGGTAAAAGAAAACACGAAGAGTCGTCTGCTGAGTTATTCCATATTCGGTCAACAATGGGAAAACTAACTCGCCGTTGTATTCAGGTGAGGACGATATTATCCTGGATCCCCCTTAATAACCCCCTCTCAATGAAGGAGCCCCCTTCGATAACCCAAACCTAATTTCAAAATTGAATATATTGACATTGTTGTACTGATGACAACTACTTGAGTCATAGTCTCTCAAAGAACCTCGATATCAATTTGAAGTCAGTCAGTGAGTTTCCCTTGAAGGTAGTATTCCTAAACCTTTTCCCACAAATTTTATTTCTCCAAAAATAGCTTCAGTGTGCTAAAACGGAAGAGTGATAAATGATCTTTAATATTGTACCAAATTCATTGGAATTATTCAATAGGTTTGTTTGAATAATTCAATTTCACGGCCTCGGGGTATTTGGTTAGGTACCGGGTTAGGGTTAGGATTTGTTGTAAATCATTACTTTTTATTGGAAATTGCAGGATTTTCAAACGTTTCAGGGTAAAACTTTCATGTTCTAACATACCTGATAAATTATGTTTTTATTTTTCAATAATTTCATTGCCTCCCTGTTTAGATTGAATGTGATGCTATTCACCTCAACTCGGAGTTCTGGTAAGTGTTTCTATTTCTCGTTGCTTGATTCGCTTTATTTATTGATAGTTATTTGATACAAAACACAAGTTACTGTTTCACCAAGACAAACTCGATGTTTATTGGAATGAAAACATCAATAAGGTTCAAGGGTTTGTCTCGTCCAAGATGCAAGCAAGTCAACGTCGTTAGATAACAAAATTGATAATAATGGAGTTTAAGATAAAGTTTCTTTTTCCTGCATGACCCTGGTTTTCATCTATGCTTGTATCTACTGCATAAATTTAGCTAACAGCCTTTCTCACCAATTAGGCCATATTTTCTCACAAAAAATTATTTTTTACTGCCTAAAACTTGCTGACTTATTTGTTGTCATTTTCAATTTCAGCTTCATTTTGAAAGTTCCATTTGATAATGAAGATGAAGGAATTGTCTACACGTGGATTGGACAGTAAGTTCTCAATCTTGTTTTATTGCTGTAAGTTGCTTTCATACCACAGTTTGCTACTGACAGAGTATGAAAATCCATCTCTCACTCACTTTGTTCGTTGTTTTCAGAAAAACCACCAAGGAAGACTTAGAACACGCAGCAGAACTAGGCCAGGAATTGTCTGAGGTGACATTTTTATTACCATCAATCTTTTCTTCAATTTTTTCACGGATTTTTGTTTACTCTCAATACTCATAGCTCTTGATACAGTATAAGCTCTTTACGAGATAAGAGTCCATCTATTTCATCGTTAAACTGTATTGATATAAACCAACTAACATAATGATTGACGACTATAAAATGAAATTGAGAAAACGACAGCAACAACAACAGAGAGGACCAGGCTAGTCCCAGTCCTTATTGTCTAGCAGTTCTCTACCTCATTTTTATTGTCCTTTCACTTTTTATTGAAAGATATAGAATTTAAAATTCCATATGTCAAAAGCAAAGCTACTGTATTAACTTCATTATTTAGTTTCTGAAAGACAAAGCTTTCGGTATGTAAACCGTCTACAGCGATCAGCAATAACCATATTTATAGAAATGGAATAGAATTTCTTGAGAGCAATGACATCTTGCATTATTTCATTGTTATTTGACATGTTTCATTATTATTTTAAGGATGGTTATTCTGTGCAACTCGTTCAAGAAGGAGAAGAACCAGAAAATTTCTTTTGGTTTGGAATTGGAGGTCACAAAGAATACGAAAAGGTATTTGATTTTATTAACTACTTGTGCAAATGTTTCATCCTGATATGCTGAATATCCATATTAAAACTTGATTTTTTATGATTCTGGTTTTAAGAAATCCCCCTGTGAAAGATCACCTTCTGAAAGGAGCCTCTTGAATTGTTGAATTTCCTCAGTGAAGAAATACGGTAATCAAGTTTAAGCAGTAATTAAATGAATATGTTTTGAATATTTTTCTTTTCTGTCTTTAGTTGTAAGGTATGTTATGCGCCTATGAGCCCTGAGGATATACGGTGCAATAAAAGTTTCTTTATTATTGATAGTTGATTGTTGATAGTTGATAGGCACATACGCTTACTATCTTCGCAAGGTATGGGTTTATGTGCTAAGCACAAAGGGCCCACTGAATAGGTAAACTGATCGAGCAGTTCGACCCTGGTCCTTCCTCTCGATGTGACCACACCTCGTGATTCCTAATGCCTTTTTGCCTGGAATTACAGAGTACTGGCTAACATTTTCCTCACACTTTGTGACAGGTCTTAAGGTGGTTTCGAACCCGGGACCCTTTGAACAAGGGTCAAGTGATCTAACTACTCCACCCTACCCGCCATTAAAATTATTATTATTATTATTATTATCTCTGATTTCATGTGTGAAATGATGAATTCTCTTGTAGACTGCGGATTTCTCTCGACTAGCCCGCCTTTTCCGATGCTCAAACGAGAAAGGATTCTTCACCGTCTCTGAGAAGTGTTCGGATTTTTGCCAGGTATTTTCTTGATTAGAATAAATTTCTCCAACATTTTCAATTCATGATTCATTAAGACATTAAACTGTTTTTCCCTGAGTTTTATTTCTCACTGCATTTCTCAATCAATAATACGAAGAACATACTCATGAAACTGATTTGATATTCCAGGACGATTTGGCAGACGATGACGTCATGATGTTGGATACTGGAATCGAGGTTAGCTTCTAATTCTTTTATCATTCATACCAGATACCAAGGACCTACAATACCCGCCAAAAGTAGTTGGAAGACCCTTGTTTTTCTTATCAAATAGCTACTTTTTTTGCTTTCGTGGCATTTTTTCCAATTAAACCCCCCTCTCCCATCAAAACAATATGTTGTTTACAAATGGAACTTTATGAGACCACACCAAACACTAGCTAGTTCTATTGTGCTAGGTTGTGCTATCAGAAACAACATTGTAAAGGGGGAGGGGAGGGAAGAGGACAAAATGTAGAAAGCTGTAAAAATCATGCCAGTGTTCCAAGACTTTTGGTGGTGATTGTAGTTAGACATGTTAGTTTCCATAAAACAAAATAAACACTCAGTCCGGTAGGTCTAACGCAATTCTTTCAGATTAGCTACTCATTCTAAATGACCTAAGATAAGAGCAATAACATGCGGATAAACTGTTGTGGTTTTAGAAGAGTTTTCTAATGTTTTACAATACATGTGTAACCAGTGTGTGTTGCGTTCTGCTTATAATCTGAATTTCTTGACAGCAAGGGTTTGGCTTTGGTTTTAGTTAGGGATTTAATTTGGGTTAATGTCTAGGAGGGCTATGAAGGCGTAAGCATGTATCAAGACTTGCTGTGTTGTGTATTGTGCTTTATTTTACTCTGTGAACCAGCTCTAAAGATGTAATTTTCTCTATTGAAGCTTTTCATCTGGATGGGTCCATCCGCTAGCGACATCGAGAAGAAACTTGCGGTGAAAAGTGCTCAGGTTTGGTATTTTCTTGTATATTTCCTCTTGAATTATATTTTTGAAATTTGCTTTATTTCAAATTTAATAACCTATACAACCCAAGAAAAACAAAATTAGATTAGTGATAGATTAGAGTACAATACAATGGTCTAAAACATTAATAACATTAAAAAAAAAGTATTTTTCAAGAATTCTGTTTTGAAATGATCCAATCAAAAATACTCGAACAGCGTTTATAAAAAGGCTGGTATTGTTCTGCTTGTCTTTTTTGGATACATTCATTGCTCTATGCGGTTGTCAGAGCCTGATACACAGAGGTAGACTTTAAGACCCCGTTTACACTAGAACAGATCCAAATGGGTACGGATCCAATTTGGAGCCGTGTCCATTTTTGCTAGCGTTTACACTGGAACGGATCCATTTCAGATCGCGTTTACAATGGAACGGATCCACAGCCAGGTCCAGCCCCGTTTTCAGCACTTTGACCCGAATCTAATTACAAAACAAAGCGAAATTCGCCTCACTTTCGATCCGTACCCGTTCGGGAACGGTTCCAACAGTTTACACTAGACCTAAACGAGCACGGATCCAAATGAGTACACCTTGGAAAGAGATTCCAAATGGGTCCAGATAGCAGACTCAAATGGGTACGGATCCTCAGGTCTAGTGTAAACGGGAGGCCTATCTGTGCTAGTTTGGGTACGGATCCATTTGGATCCGTGCTAATGTAAACGGGGTCTAAGAATACCGATGATAAGTATTAAAGATTTTAGCGAAGTAGGAAGATTATTCCAAAGTCTTGCTCCGATATTTCTGACAGTTCTCTCTCCCCATTTTCTATTTTTCTGGATGTTTTGTAATCAAGCTGCTTGGTTTGATTACCTCTGGTGTCTTATTTGGTTTGAAACATATGTATTTTTTCTGCATTCTGATTTGATGATATTCTTGGTCTACTGAAAGAATGTTGAGTTCGTTATTTGTGGCTGCGTTGATTCTCTATTTTGGTTGTGGAGCTATCCACAAATTTCATCAGATGGTTTTCAGTGGCTATAACCCAGTGGGTTAATTAGCTTATTTTTCAAGATAAGTTTCTAAGTTTCATGTAAGTGTTTTCGTTTCTAACCCTGGCTGTCTGGTGTTCCTAATACTTTTTGTCAAGTAAGGTTTCTGTGGCCAATTTTCCTTATTCTATCTATATTTCCTGTTCAACACAATGGCTGCTCTTCAACAAATGCTGGGAAAGGTGTTGTCACAATTATTATCTATAAGCAAGAACTTTGTCAACAATTGCATCTTTTGAATTTTTAGGTTTATCTGCAACACATAAAAGAACAGAAATTAGGAGAGCCAAGAAAATTGCATTTGACAGGGAAAGGAAAAGAACCGTTCGTATTTGCAAGATGTTTCCATGGCTGGACTGATTGGAAGCAGTAACTTACATGAAGTAATATGCAGCAGCAACAACAACATGCGTAAGAAGTTCTTCTAATATCTTTGTAAGCAACTTACGAAAGGAGAACATGAACGTCGACGTTTACTAAGGGATCAGTCGAACCAAATGTAACATCAAAGTAGGGAATTCTTGTCACTGGTTGGGCATTTGAAAAAGGGCATTAATCTACTTATCAAAAACGCACTATTGGATCTCTTCAAAGCTTTCCACAGACAGTAGAGTAAAATGAATTTGAACTAATGTACTAATTTGCCAACTAGAATTTTCCATGTTTCCTGAAAAACAATGTTTTACATTAAACTGATGTCTGCTGAAGGTTTGAAATTTAATCACTAAACCAAAATATCGAGATGAAAAGTCTTCTATCGACAAATATACAAAATGAATAAAAACATCAAACTTTACTAAATGAAAAGGGCACCAAAGTGGTGGGGCAAAGGGGCAAAGGTTTTCCACTGGTGGGGCAATTTGAGGGGCAATTCAGGAATTACTCAACTTTTTATGTGAAAAAATGCCCTACATCACAGTTCAATTTAACACCTTTTCTAACTGAGGATGTTTTTCAGCACTGACGTGAATTCATGTGCCAAAATAACACCGAATTAGGGTAACTCTAGTCGAGGTTGATGTTCTTGTTTCGTAAGGTCACTATTCTTCGAAAGAACGAACACATCTTAATAAGAACATTTATGTCATATTGGGACAGTGCAATATCTTGTAAAAATATCTAAATATTTATTTATTTGATTTATGTGGGTTATACCTCATTTTCAGGCAGAGGTTACTCAGAAAGTCAGTGAGTCAACCAAAATTGGGGGTGTCGAAAATTCATGATTCATGATTGCAAATGCCAGAACAAGCAGAACCTTGGTTGACCCAAATATGAACTTCGGATCCCTCTTAGTTGAGGGTGTATCTGCTTAACCGTCTTTTCAAAGATTGGTGTGAATAAATTCATGATAAGCTGGAATTCAGATTATTTATAAGAAGTCACTCAGACTCCCCATAAACCAAAGTTCTTTTGTGTTGGTTTTTACTGCGATACCCAGTGTATTATGTCTACTACGAAGGTCTAAGTTTCTGTTTTCTTCAGAAGACCAATATTTTCAAAGATCAACACACTGCGAGAGGCCAACTCGCACAAGTAGAGGATTTTAATTCTTGTTTATGAAACACAAAGAAATTTAGAATTTTTATCTAAACAATAAATAGATAAAATGAGGAAAAAGCATGTTTGCGATTTAATGAAGTGATGGATGTGAATCTCTGTATTTGCATGTGATCTAATGCCTTCAGAATACGGGTTTTCAGACAATAGACTCGAGTACAGGGTATTACTTCCACTCTCCAATACCAAGGCGGGGTTTTAATGAAGTTGTTAACTGTTCTAGTTGTTGTTTAGTTTTATATTAGATTTATTCAATTGTAAAGTAATTGATTTTAGATAACTTTTATATAAGAAAGGACTTGTTTCCCCAGATTTCACCTCGTATTTTTATGTTTGATTGTCTACAAGATCAAGATCAAGAATACAGTTGGAAAACATTGCTACTATTATAGCTGTACTTTTATGTGTTGGCCTACTGCAATTGCAATATGCTCTAACCAGGTTTCGATCCATACTACAATCCTCCAGTGTGCATATCGTCTTAGAATAAATTAGCACTCAAGTTTTCTCTCCCATGAGAGCGTCTGTGCAGTACTGGGGGGATATCATCAGTACTGCGGAGGATTTTCAGTTTGGAAAATAAGAAAGTCTTTGCCTTAGTTAACTGGTTTTTATGAAGAAAATATCGTAAACAGAAAAAAGCATTCTCCCTACTTCAGTTGGATTAACCATCGACCTTGTTTGGTTGAAAGGTACATGTAAGTAGGTACACTCTTTTTTTTTTATAAGAATAAATTTTATAAGAATAATGAGCCTCAAAATCGGTGAAATTTAAGAATATTTTAAGAATATTGCGAGGCTCAGATCTTCTGGAAAAAATTTTAGCGAGTGTTTCTTTACTTCTGAATTGGTGTGCTTTTTACCGGGAATGGTTTAAATACACTCACCTAAATTTTGATGCAAGTGTCGATGAGCTCTGTTTTACAGGAAATAAGGATATTGTTCTGTTATCCACCGTATTTGTAATACAGTAGGTGTATCCTTTTTTTGCATTTATGACAATAGTAACAATTTATTGCTATATCCGTGTTTTCTGCCGTAAGAATAATTTAAGAATATTCCGAGGCTCAAAATAGCAAAAAATTAAGAATATTGAGGCTCAGAAAAACATTAGATATTCTTATAAAAAAAAAAGAGTGTATTCAATGTCCTTAGAATTTCATGTGTAATAAAATTTCTGTTACTGCAAGAATCAAAACAAGCAGTTGTGGGTATTGATCCAAGACTATCATTGAGAAACCTCGACTTTCTTTATTATTGATTATGCTTTACGGTCCAGTAATTCGAGGTCTGAGATCTGGTCTATTCCCACATTGCTCTCCATTGTTCTCCCATTGTCCTCTCTATTGTTCTCTTCTGCACGGTCTAGCTGGTGGAACGCCCACCAAAACATCATGTGACTCCCTCTGTATACGTGGATTACCAATGAATAGCCGCTTAAAAATTTATGTCAACTTTCAGCGAAGGCTGTTTTCGTTCAGTCAAACTTAAGCGAGCATTTGTCAAGAAAAATTATCTTCATTTTGAATCTCTTGAATTTTGACGTTAGATAAACGAATTTCATTCCTAATCAAACCGTTTTCGTTGGGAGACTGTTCCGATTTTTACGTCACGTGTTCAACTCAAACCAGTCACCAATCGAATTAGTCAGCTCCTGGAGAAGGCCTAAAGTGAAGGTTGCAGTTGTGTCTCTTCTTGCATCATCTTTGGCAGGTAAGTTACTTGAAACTTAATAATTCTTGAATATGTTTGAATATTTTAAGTGCATACTAAAAGATAGAAGACAAATGAGTCTTCTATGTTGATCCTGAAGCGAAGCAGACGAGACTAGATGGGAAGGGTGGCTAGGCCTAGCTAGCCGTTTTGGTCTGACTAGTCCAACTTAGGCCTTTAAAATGCACACCTGTCTGACAGGAAATAAATGGAGGCCAATGCAATATAAACACATGGTCTTTTATCTTGGTCCGACGAATGCATGTTTTACCCTAATTTCTGAAAAGCTCGAAAATTGTTCTTAAAATCCCATTTTGATATTACATAAGAATTATGTTGTTTTGCTTAGACTTGGTATTATGATGATAGACTCTGTCTTATTAGGCCGAGCGAAAGACAGAGAGGAAGACTTCAGTAGAGAGGCAAGGCATAAGAAGTATAAATTTTCTAAATAAGAATCTAGAATAGTTTTCAATTGCCAAGAAACTGAAAACTCATTAAAAACATAGAAATTGAAAAGACAGATGCTAAAGAGGACCACTCAACCACAAGAATTACCTATCCCATGAACAAAATCTCTTCATATTGAAAGATGGATACTTTATTAGAGGATACTTTATTATACAATATGCTGGTACTTTATAAAATATGATGGGTTATATGATATTTTCGTATATTATGTTTGTTTTGTAATCATTCCCACATTTTTTCAAAGGATAAGTTCAATACATTGTTTGAAAAGATAAGCATTTGATAAAAACTTCTTTATCAGGACCATTGAAAACATATAGTATGCATTTGTGCTTTCACAATTAAAAGGGCAAATATAATTGTAAAAGGGAGGAGAACCACATTTGAAAAGAGAACAATTGACATAAAAAGATATGGGGACCACAAAAATTTCAAACTGCACATAAACTAGGGATGTCAACAAAAACATGTAGTGGCATAGCAGTACTTGATGCTTGATACTACCCTGAGCCAACCCAATGCAATTCTCTTTAAATTGTCTGCCTTCATTAAAGTTAACCTTGGCTCTTTTGCCTTACAAGACCCTAAGGATTTTGCTTGCCATGTAAAACCCCTTGCCCTGACTAATAGCTTAAGAATATAATAGACATTGTTACATCTAACACGAGAAGAGAGTGCCTATCCTGGCTAAAGTGCTCAATATACATTAGTATAGAGCAGTTATGGTATAGTCTGTCTGATGAGTGCGTAAGCACAAAACTCGGAGTTACAGAAGAACCTGTCTGCTTTTTAACGCGTTCATTCTGCCTAATAGACATTGTTATAGTCTGACAAGGGAGCAAGCACAAAACTTAAAGTTACAGAAGAAAATATCTGTTTATTGAGTGTAGATTCTACTAAAATAAACAGTAGATGAATTTTTGCTACTGCTTTCAGATAAGAGGATGGAAAACAAGTCAGACACGTCAAGTGTCGAGGAATCAGTAGATGAGATCAGGCCGTTTGAAAACAGCATCAATCCGTTGATCCGGAAGTTGTCATTGAGTGGCGAGTCTGATGACCCAATCACCATCACTTTCGAGGATGTCAGTGCGTCTGCTTATCGGATAAAAAGCGGAATCAGAAGAACGCCTTGTGAAGTAAGATCTTGTTGCCCTGCTTGAAATTTCCCAATGTCAAACCTCATAAGATTCAAAGGCTGTCTGCTCCATAAAAATGGAGAGGAAAAGAATTATCTATCCTCTGAAGAACCTTTAAGCCATCATATTTTTAAGACAAACCCTTCAAGTCCCCCTTTTGTTGTAAAAGAATTAGAAAAAGGCTTATGATCATGGAAAAATTTTGCTTTTCAGCCTTTTTAGCAGGTTCCTATCAAAAATCTTGTTGAATTCTGATAAGGGGTCAAGTTATTGATTATTCATGCTGTGTAGAAGAAGGCAGATGCTCTTGTGCACAGGTGGTAGAATGGAAGAGGCAGTGAATTAGAACCTTGGATATGTATGGCATTATGGAGAACTAATTTCCTCTGTTTAGGCCTGGTCTATGGCAATTTGTTTCCCCCTCTCTTTCCATATTGGCTTTTCATAACCTTCCCTTGTCTAAATCTGAAGACTGTTTACACGAAATCAGTCTGCTCTTTCCAAAGAAGTGGGAGGAGATAAGTTATTTGGGCTAGCAATGGGTTAGTGGCAGAGGAACCTATCCTCTCTGTCATAGCCTTTTCTTTTTTATGAATATGTAAACGTTTTTTATGAAAATGAATAGCCATCTTTTTTAAGACCTGACTGTCCCTTTTCTATTAAAAACATTTATAATATTTTTCTAGAAATCAGTGAGGCTTTCAGAACTTCTTAAAATGGAAGCGTATTTCAAAAAGGACTACATGCAAGTGACTGGGAGGTAATTATTATTCTAAATTTATCCGTAGTTTTGCAGTTAATTTGAATGAGATAATTTGTGAGAATGAAAAAGACCTCTAGATCGGTATTCTAGTGTGCTAATCCACTGCACAATCGAGGCCTCAACCTGAGGCTCAGATAATTTTCATTCTCATAGATTATTCTAATGGATTTTCAAAATTCTTCTTCTTCTCAAGTTGATTTGATAGAATTGAAAGATTTTACGTACAAATATATCAACAAACAGTATCTCAGTTCCTCATTGCTCTTATCTTCAAATTATAGTTGATAAAATCTTTCATTATGGTTTCAGTTTCAAAGAACGTGGTGCCAGAAATACACTTATCATGTTGTCAAAGGTTTGTTGTCTATATTGGCTGTTTTTTGGGGCAAGGGGGCCATGGCCCTAGAGAAATAAGTTATTTGATCTAGGAAGGCCCCGCAGCAAAGCAAAATGCAAATTATTATCAACAGGTCATCTTGAATCAAGGGGCCGGTAGGGGTTTTTCGTGATTTTTGTGTGCACTAGTTATTCCCAATAATAGAGGAAATATTCCTCGGGGGCTCATTTAAAAGTTGCCTTTTGAGAGAAGATGCTCACTACTTATATGCAAACATTGAATTCTTAGCATAACGCCTTTGATGTTTTCCTTTGCAGAAACAAAAGGAACGTGGAGTAATAGCCGCATCAGCTGGTAACCATGCATTGGCATTGGCATACCATGGAAGAGAACTTAAAATACCTGTCACCGTTGTCATGCCTCTCAATGCACCAATCATGAAAATCAACTCGTGCCGTAAACTGGGGGCTACTGTCCACGTGGTTGGATCAGATATCATAGAGGTTTGTTTATGCCAAAAATTTTGATAAAAATATCTAGCTTTTTTTACCAGTTCAGAAATGCTTTTTATTGACAAAATTAGTGATTTATGCTGTTTCTTTAGGATCTCTTTTTTTGGAAGGAACATAATGAGGCTAATATTTGAGGCTGGCAATTGCTCATTTGTTCTGATTTGCTAGGATTTCGTTTCGTTTGGGACCAAAATGTCTAAGTTCTGGGCCGTTCATCAGTAAAGCTTTCTCTAGTATTATTGCCTTTCAGATAATACTAAGTGATTTATTCTTCTTTACAGTCCAAAGAAGTTGCTTCTAAAATTGCAAAAACAAACAGGCTGGCGTATATAAATGGGTGAGTTGCAAATATTCCCCTTGTTCATTATGACCTACTGCTATAACAAATAGATTACAATGATTGCAGCAAGTGGAAAATTTAAAGTACATATGTCATAAACCTGATTGATTCATTCAATACAATCCCCTCTATTGTTTATTACAAAGCACAGGATTGAGGCTGAATTTTCATTGCAATGAAAATTCATGAAGCAGAAAAAAAGGTCAGAAAACAATGGAATTCCACATCACACTTCTTTGTTTTATTAACCAATAGCTAATGTGACATATGTCCTTTAAGATGTGCCCCGGCATTCGATAGCTTTCAGAATGTATTTTGTCTGGCAAAGGGCAGGTAGGCTACATACCTCTTATATGTGTTAAGCTTTGAGTTGGAGTTGTATTTTCTCAATAGGGCCCTTTCTGTCCCTCTACTTCCCCCATACTAAAATGGCAATGGGAAATTGTGCCTCCTATGACCTTGCCAATACTAAAACTCTCATATCCCTTTTCTAGGTATGATCATCCGCACATTCTTGCTGGTCAAGGGACGATGGGACTGGAAATAGCAGAGCAGGTGGACAACATAGACGCCATTGTCGTACCTGTTGGTGGTGCTGGACTCCTAGCTGGCTGTGCAGTTGCTCTGAAGAATCTTTGTCCCAATATCATGGTTATTGTGAGTGTCATTTGTTATTCATTCAGCATTATCTCTTTGTATGTGTTTAAAAAGTGGGGATAGTTTTGTTCCAACTGACCTGGTTTATAGAATATTTCATTAGAAAGGACATTTCCAAATTTTTAATTTGATTTTGGCATCAATTTTCTCAAGGGAATACCAAAGCATGAAAAGTAGAAATTCTATTAATTCAGAGTATCTATTACTGCGAGAGCATGTGCGGAAGACATAGAAATATTATTAGTGTGAAGTCTACTTCGTTTGCATAGCCATGTATCCAGAATGGAAGATGATCGTCCAGTGAAATCATTATTCTATGGTGAAACGTCCTGTTGGTAGGCCGAAACTTAGATATAAAGACACGTGTGAAAGGGTGCTGAAGTGTAGTATTGCACTTGGACAATGGAAAACTAAGGTAGAGAACTAAACTTAATGGAGACATGTCATTCATCAAACATACAACAAAGTAAATGAGAATAGAGTGGATGCATACGAGAGACAAAGTGATAAGAGAAGGAAAGAGAACTCGAAACAATAAACTACTTATTATATTTGCTCCTAACAATTTACTGTGCCTGTACTAATTTGTGTTATACCCGCTTTCGGGAATAGGCGTAATATTTTGTCATAGAGAATTGAAAGCAAAAGAGACCTGGCGTTGTAATCTCACTTGTCACTAAAATAGCATGGCGCTAAAACTTAAATGGATTCCAGTGTTTTGACTTATCTTTTGTAACCATTGCAGGCTGTGGAGAGTTCAGAGTGTGCAAGTTATAAGGCTGCAATGGATGCTGGTCATCCTGTTCGAATCGAGGCTAACCAATCACTGACATTAGCAGATGGTGAGTAATTGCAATTCATTTGTAGTTGTAAGGGGTGAACATGAAATCCTATCCATCAGAACTAGGTGTACTGTTCTGGTTTGTATGCCGTAGATTTGAAGGCCTGATACTTGATATGTATTTTATCTTTGATAAAAAGTTGAACAGAAGTTAAAGGGCTAGCAATAGTAGCATGAACAGCTACAACATTTCCAAGGGGCTGGGCTCAATTGCTTAGATCAAGCCAGTCCAGTATGCAGGATTGAGAGGGAATAAGGGTTGGAATGAATCTGTGGTCACGCCAGTCCGGTATGCTGTGGATGCTGCAGCTATTAATGGGAAAATTGGAAACCAAAGAAGCATAAATGTCGAAAAGTTACCTTGATGACACTTACAGGAAGATGGAAAAGCAGCATGCTGATTCTTTCTTTACCTTTCCTAAGGATGAGATCCAAAGAATTGGAGAAGTGAGTCATGTGAGATGGCTTCCTTTCTGCAGAGAATGGCATGAATGTTTGAAAGAACAAAATTTCAAAAAGCACATGCTCGAATTGCATGTTACTGCACATGACTGTTTTGATTTTTATTTGACAGGATGGATGTTAGAATATAGCCTTTGTTTTATCGTTTACTGATATTCTCATCTTTATACCATCTGCATGAATTTTCGTTTTCTTTTCAAGGTTTATGTGTGGCTAAAGTCGGAGCAAATGCTTTTGCGTCTTCTAAAGATCTTGTCGATAAACATGTTACTGTCAGGTGAGTTTTTTCTTATTTTTGAAATTTCATCACACAATTAACACTAGTTGGGTCAGAATGAATTCTCTACCACGGTAATAAGGCTAAATGCTCACTGGGTTTGCTTTTCCTGAACGAGGCTGTATTCTTTGACTCAATTTCTCCCCCCTTCCTGCAAAGTTTTACACTGCTAGTTTAGATATCATGAAACGAGTGTCACATTTTACTAACATTAAACTAGATATATCACTTCTTTCACAGTGAAGGTTACATCGCCATGGCTGTGCTGAGATTGATAGAAGAAGAGAAATGTGTGGTTGAGGGTGCTGGGGCAACCGGGGTGGCTGCTGCATTATCAGGGCTGCTCCCAGAACTAGAAGGCAAAAGGTAACGTAGCTTTCTGATTTGGCATATAAAATTTTATTATTTTTCTTAATTTTGAAATATTTATGTGTTGCAAAATAGTGTTCCATATTGGGATATTTTTAGCAAATATGAGCTTTCTGATTTTGCAAATTGTATTCAAATTTTATCTCATTAGTTGTCTAGTTTTTTAAATCTTGTTGTGTGGCAGAATGGGATTTCTTAAGTAATAACTAATCCATGATCCATGCATATCAGTAAAGTTTCCAGCCACTATAAAATGTTCGTATACATGGATTAGACGAACTTGTAGATATCATATGCTTTCACGTTAGCAGTTAAATCAGTTTAAACTAAACCAGGACGCTGATTGGTCAATTCTATATTTTGAATGCTCTAAGAACATGGATAAAATAAAGTTGGCTTAACCATGTCACTGTGAATCCAGTATTAGTTTGTTTTTCAAAAATTACGTTCTGGATAAAATACTTTGGAGCTCTCTGCAAATTAAAAATTTTAATGGTAGCAAGGTTTTATGGTTGGTAAATGGTATGACATTTTACACAATATCCTTTCATTTTGTAGGGTGGTGTTTCCGTTATGTGGTGGTAACATTGACTCCACAGTCCTTGGTCGTGTAATCGAACGTGGTCTCGCAGCTGATGGTCGTATGATCAGGTTTAAAGTCACTGTGCTAGACAGACCAGGAGGAGTAGCCGAGTTGTCGAGATTATTAACGTCCTTGGGTGTCAGGTATGATAATGACTGTTGATTATTTTCATTATTGTTATTAGATACAAACTGAAAGAATTAGTGAATTAATTTATGTTAATTGTATGACCCGTGTAAAAATGAAACCCACGAAACCTGTCTTCTTTCGCCAGCTTTTTGCCTGCCTTCATACACGACTGTTGAGCTATTTAGGCCCAATTCTTATCAAACCCTGAAACATGTCAATAACACATAATGGTACTACTACTCACCAAATATAGAGGCGAACCACCACAGCTCCTTAATTGATATAAAGAGAAGTGTATTTTGTAATATTGTATCTTTGACTTTTCGGTATTAAACTGTTTGATTTTCTCGTTTGTCCTCCTAAGGGGTGTGAATAATCAGAGTATTCTATTACACTTTCACTAATTTCCAAGTCCTGTGAAAACATGGAGCAAATGTTTAGTCCTCTGCAAATAGTGCGTTCCAAGGCAATCAAGAAGATTTAACCGGTGTAGACAATGAATAGCCATGACCCCTTCAGCTTCATATTACTTGAAAATAAATGTGTTATTCTATGTTTCAGTATCAAAGACATATTCCACGAAAGAGCGTGGGTTCGTTCCAGCGTATATACAGTTGTGGTAAGATTATTTTTGTTTGTTGCATTAACGTTTATTGCTATTGTGAGATGTAAAGTCTTTGACACAAGTTTAACAAAATAAGGATTGGTGATCCTCATTCCTCATGTATCCCTACCTGTCACTAAAGTGTTTCCTGTAAAGTTGGACAGAAGAGATTGCAAGTCCTGGGAAAGATTATAATTTCTAATAAGATTTAGATACAAGAAAGATTGTTTGTAAGATTCAAGATTGCCTGAAAAGTTGAGAACTTAAATATGGATGGCAAGATACTTCTAGAGCTTTCCGTCTGACACACATCAGAGTAGTAAGTCAGAAAGATATCGAAAATGAAACCCAACGAAGCATTGCTATCAAAGCCATCCTGATGTTCTGTACCGATCGAAGACAGCTTGCTATGTCTTTGATATTGAATTTTCTTTCTAGCCTGTTTTCATGTGTTTCTACTGTACATTAAGCATCGACAACTTAAATACAATCATAAACAATAGAGAGGAAAGAAAGTGTTCATACATTCGATAACGATTCTATGACGTACGTGATGGTTACGAGACTACTTATGACGCCAAGGGTCGATAAGGAGGCTACTAATGACGTACAAGTGAAGTGACAAGTTATCCTGTTAAAAAGATACCCCCCGAGCTTTAAGCTAGAATCCAGAAGCTCGTGGTCATGAAATTTCGAAACTAAAGGTAGCTAAATCATATCTTTTGAATGTCTCGTTTTCATGCAGATTAAGTGTGTGGTTGAGGTGAGAGATCTGGAACATGGCCTTCAACTCAAAGAAGCAGTTCTCAGTCATTATGGTGACGTCATCTGGGGTTCTGAAACCGTGCACGCGCTTCCAGAAGCTAAAGAAGAGAACTGAATGTAAAGTAATGACGTTTCTGTTTTATATTGCTTGCTCTTTATCGGTATCAGTTGATGTGCTCACAGAAATTACTTGAGACTCGCTTTATTGCTCTTTTTTAAGTTAAATGGATTCATCTGCTTTCTTCATAAAATATCTGATTTGTGCATCTATAGCAAAGTACCCAAAGTTACATATGAATTGGTATATCACAACACCTTATAACCTCTTGTTCTCTGACTTAAGATATGTCAGTTGATATATCATCTCTATACAAGATTGATTATAGTCATCAGAGATTATGCCCACAATGCATATGCTACAACAACAAGGCAAATACGCGAGGGGAAGGGGTCTGGCTTTGCTTACACTCTTTTTTTATGAGAACCAGTAAAATTGATTTGAAGCTGCCTGTCCTCTATTTTCTGCCTGAAATGTTCTTAAGTTTTTCCATTTTTTTCAATGACAAGGAAACCTTTTTGCCATCAGTAGTGTTAAATGTTTAAAAGTTTGACTCTCTTAACCATCTGACATTATCTATGTGCTGTGCATCAGCTTGTTTTGTAATTATTTCTCAGTCTTGTAGTTATTTCGTAAACTTTTGATATTGGGCCAAAAGTGGTCAGCCTCGGTTTGTTCTTAGCTTGTTCTCAAGCTTTCGCCAAATTTGAGGCTCGTGTTCTTAAAAGATTGTTCTTATAAAAAAAGAGTGTATTTCGTTGAATCCAAAGTTTCGTATTCATCCATTCTTAGATCAATTCCCCATGTTATCATTTTCTATGATGGTTCTTTTCAGCGTAGTCATATATCATTAAGGGTTATTCAATTATTTGTGATGTTTTGGTGTATTTTATTCACAAGTCTGTCTTCGTACACACAGACAGATACCAGAATATCTTAGTCTATTATCCTGTTTGTTATGATTTGTAAAAGGTATGTACTTAGGCCAGATACGCATTTAGTATTTAACATTCGCCCTCGTCTGTAATTCGTATTTAAATTGACATTAATAATGATTCTAGTCACGTATTTAGTTACGCTGTATGCTGTGCACCTTTCAAAGGCTATCATGTTAGTATTAGTAAACTCTGAGTTTTGTGTGAAAATCGAAATTTTAAATTTTTGAGAGTATGTAGTGTTATGTGTAAAGCTGGCTGACAAATATATTCATTGTTAGGTGGATGGCTACATTAATGAAACCCAGGGTGTTACTGTTGAAGGATACCATCAGTAAAATGGAGGGTGTTAAGTGGCTACTGTTGATAGATATCATCAGTACCATGGAGGGTGTTCAATACTGTGGAGGATATCCAGTACTGTAGAGGGATACCATCAGTAAATTGGAGGGTTTTAGGTAGCTACTGTTGATAGATATCATCAGTACAATGGAGGATGTTCAATACTGTGGAGGATATCCAGTACTGTTGAGGGATACCATCACTAAATTGGAGGATGTTCACTACTATGAAAGGATACCATCAGTAATGTGGAGGATATTCAGTATTGTGGAGGGAAACCACAAGCACTTATTAATGTATCATCTCCGCAGTATTGTTATTTCTCTTCACAGCACTGAATATCTTCCAGAGGTACTGATGGTATCCCCAACAGTAGTGATGGTATCCATCCACAAAAATTGATGGTATTCCCCCATACTGAGCACCCTCCAATGTACTGATGGTATCCCCCATAGTAGTGATGATATCCCCCATAGTACTTAATGATCCCCCACAGTACTACTATATCCTGTGCAATGTATTTTAGAAACGCCTTCTTTAAAGGGTTCGTAATTTATTTACTTAATGAATTTTTCACTATCAGCCAGCTTAATTGTGTTTTGTATATTTTTGTGTTGACTTCTGTAAAGCAGATTAATTTTGTTTCAAAGAACCTAGTTGTAGAAGAATAATTTAATCATAATCAACAACATAAATATCTTATAAATCGTCGTTTTCGTTTTCATGTAGGTGTCAGCCTCACTTTAGTAAGAGACTCTCTCAAAGAAACTTTTCGTTGAAAGAGTCTGGTAACTAGGGTCGGTCCAGCCTCATTTTGGTCTAGTTACCAAAAGATCCATGATATAGAGGCTAAGTCTATACATCATTGCAGAAGATAGGATTACACAGTAACGAAACTAGACTATCATGTGACATGACCTTGTTCCTCATTAAGTTTGTGTTGGTTACAAATGAAATCTTTTGACGTCATACAATGATTCGTATGCAGGAGATCGCTTATATCATCTGCCCACCAATACCACGCCCTAAAAACGATGTCACAGTCCATTCAAACCAAATCAATAACATAGCCCTTAAATTGAAAATGGTTGCTTTTGTGTGACCTGATTGAAAAAGACTCTTTTTTGGTAGGAAGTGATATTTCGATACCTGTTAGATGTCACCGAATCTGATTTTTTAAGTCAACCTTTTCTGTGCTTTTTTATGAGAAAATTAGATCTGCATTAGGAGTAGGATGAGAGGGTAAAGCTGTCATCACTGGACCTGGGGTATACTGTAGGTTTTCACCGTTAAGATTTGATGTTTGGGAAAATAGCTGGTTAATTTTGAATAGGGTTTCTATATTTAACCGTTGGCAGCTTTAGTTGAAGATGTAGAAGAATGTTTCTTTTAACGAGGATCAGATCGATATGCAACTATGAACTAACCTGGCTTAAAGATATTTTTCTGCAAAAAGTACCTTATGATCCGAATACAGTTCTCTTGCTTATTGGTGAATATCTAATGGAACTTTTTCAGATTTATCCAATTGTCTCGTCGTTCTTAAATCCCAAATTTCTTTCTTAAATTTAATCAAAGCAAACGTTCTCAGATTGCGAGTTTGGAGCTTTGGGATATGGTGGGACAAGCAAAGTTATTTGTGAAGAATTGAAACTTCCCATTTGGCCCCAGACTAAATCTCTCACCCCATTAGGTAACGAGTATTCTGCTAACTAATTTCTTACAGAGAAATGAATATACTGTGTTCAATGGGCAACCAGACACACTCATCTAGACAAGCAGCAACTAGCACTGGAAGGAAGGAAATAATAAACGTCTCAAGGACTCCATCTAACGAAACAACATACCTGAAAGGTGGCAAATATTTGTACCTCCATATACATTTTCAATTAGAACTTTTAAATGACATCAGATGTTCGGGAGGGTATTCTATACTGTCGGATAACTGCTTGGCTTCGTTTATTTCGTACTAAACATTAAGTTTTTAGCAACTTTGGGGGTTGAAAATCTAGAATTTCTTAAGATTTGAAGGCATAAAGACTCCATTACTTGGTGAAAAAAGTGATTTAAATTCTTTTTTGAGATTTAAGATGAATTTTTTCAAACTGTATTTCTTATAGGCATAGAATATCCCATATAGCCCCAATGTAAGCACTGATTTCGATCTAAGATTTAGTTCTATGGAAATTTGAACCTCTGACGTTTGTCTGTTTCATTCCTGGTGTTTACTTTATTCATAAAAATATCCAACATATTTTGCACCTTATTCCGAATCCCTCGAGAGCAAGTGAACAATGGCTTCTCGAACGTTACACTCACGAGGTGTCCCCCCAGACCTGAGCCTTATACGGAAGTGGATAACAGTGCAGAATTATTGCCTTATTTGGTCAAACGGAGACAGCGTGGGCTGGTGTAATCTAATAGACCTATAAATACTGCGGTTTCTTCTATGCTCATCACTTTTCGTGCTTCGTCGTGCAAGATAGAGCTGTGAACCTTCGGTGTATCTAGGCCAACAAACAAAACTTCAACATGGGTGATGAGGAAATAGCTGCTCTTGTTGTGGACAATGGTTCTGGTATGTGCAAAGCTGGCTTCGCTGGTGATGATGCTCCAAGAGCCGTCTTCCCCTCCATCGTTGGAAGGCCTAGACATCAGGGTGTCATGGTTGGTATGGGACAGAAAGACTCGTACGTTGGGGATGAAGCTCAAAGCAAGAGAGGTATCCTCACCCTGAAATACCCCATCGAACACGGAATCGTCACAAACTGGGATGACATGGAAAAAGTGAGTTTTTACCCCTTATACTTATGAGGAAGGACTGTTAAGTCAGTTATATCTAATTAGTTTTCTACCCATTTCCGTGTTGTACAGCGCGTCTGTGTGTGGTGCTGTGACAAACGATGAGCTGTACTTGAGTATGCAGTTAATCATTTGTTCTGCCCTTCTCTTCTTCTCGGCTTAAACGAGGGAATTTAAGATTTGAAAGTATTTCTCGATCGCGTGGTCCCTCCTAGATCTAGTAGTATGGCAAAAGACAAGGCTTAATGTTTGTAGAAGTTTCTCAAAGCTCCTTCTCTCTTTTATTTATTATTTCTAGAACTTTAAACCGAAGAAAATGTATTTTTATTACGTTTGTATGCCCCAAATTCCTATTTCCGTGTTCTGTTTCTCAGTTCTCACCAGTTAGCAATAGGGTTGGTGTATTGTCCGCTGTTTTTAACAGTCCTTGAAGAAACGAAATCTAAATCGTAGCAGTCTCTTGTTAATTCTCATATTATGTAAGACTCACTAATAGAAATTGATAAAGAAGCTCTATTTGAAAAACTATGATTATGATTTGCAGGTGGAATTTTATTCGTTGAAAGAGATTACCCAGGCAAAACGCATTGACTTGTTTTTTTAACTATGCCACGCCTGATCACGTTTTCGAATTAAAAGCTTTTAACTTGCTTTACTGTATGTCTTCCTATCACTTTGTTCGTCGTGAAATTTAATTCTAAATGTACGCGTTTTGTATCCTTGACTGTGGTCAACCCAAGGGTGAAGCTGAGAGGCCCATCCCTTTAACTTACGCACAGGAACTAAGGCTTGATTTCTCAGGTTGTACTTCCGGCAACACCTTGATTTTTATGGTTGTCAGCGTTCTATAACAACAGATCGCAAATCAAAATAAACCAGAGAGAAAGCAGTCTGATATTTCAAATGAAACCGTGATAAATTCTTTAAAGATTCCCTTTAAAAGCATTAATTCTAATGAGAAAGCTTGGAAGTTCAGCTGAAATGGTTTAGGTTTCTTCAACGCCCTAGAATTCAGACTCAAAAGACGGAAGACGGAAGTGACCAAACATTTGTAAAATGATATTCAGTGGGAACATAAGACGGTCACATGAGGCGATTCTACGTCCTGTTAAACTGGTTATTTTGTTCTAAGCCAGGGGGTTTGTTATAAATATAAATCTGAATCTGAAAGAGAGTCTACAGGGGCAGAGCCAGGCGGAAGCCTGACAGCCAGACTAGATTTTTAATGATGCCTCGGTGCAGATCATCTGGGATCCTTATTTTGGAAACTTTTAACTACAAAAATGATCCCTTGAAGTAGCCAATTTTGGTGATATGGCCTACTTTGTTATTGTACAAAAGACTGTTGATTCATTCGATTGTTTTCTCAAAGCGTTAAGCAATATTCTTAAATCATGTTGCTGCTATAGTGTACCTAGTCCTAGTAACATCTATTGTACTTTGAATGAATATACATGATATATATCTGCAAAGCTAATCCTGTTTAATTGCTCTGCTATTGTCTAAAGATTGGTTATCTGACTTTTTTATAATCTTTCTCATTTTGCTCATAGATCTGGCATCACACATTCTACAATGAACTTCGAGTTGCACCAGAAGAACACCCCGTTTTACTGACAGAAGCCCCACTCAACCCCAAAGCAAACAGAGAAAAAATGACACAGGTTAGTTTTCTCCATTGGTTTGAACTCTTCCTCTCAAGCACTTTATTGGCTCATAAGAGCGGGGTTAGGGAGCATGAATTGCCCATGAAGAAACTCCCGAGAAGAAGCCCCTGAAAGAGGGTTTCCTGTTGATATAATATGAATTACATGTTGCGGGCCCCTTTATTCCCTGGCACCCCACCTGGTTTCTGATAAAGTACCCTGGTAGCCCCCTTCCTAAAAGGGATAGTATAAAGCCCTAGCCCTCAAATGTTATATAACACTTTCTTATTATTATTATTATCCATAAGCAATGATGCAGAAGAAGCTATCGGAAGCTATGGTTCAATTGTGTTGTACTTTATCTAATTCCAGGCTCCTTATCAACAGTTTCCTTATAAACATTATGTATTGTTTAATGTGAATACAATGTTTTATTGATTAAAATATGCTACAATGCTACAGTTACAACATTACAAAAGATTCTGAGGTATTATTCATATTTAAGATGATTTGAAAACCTAATCCCAATTTCTGACTGAAACCATCTCCGCCCTTAAATTTCAAAAGGAATTAGTCTTAGTACCACAATCCAATCCCTCAGGAAATTTAAAACTTGGATACCAAAAGATTTTTCCTTAAAATCCCGGGATAAGGTTAAAGTTTTCTAATCCCATAAGTTTATATAATTTAGTGGTAAATTAATCCAAGGTCGAGATAAAAAGAATTTTCAGTCCTTTGAAAAAGTTGCGATTTGGCCAAATTGATAAATTCTTATCCTTATAAGGAATATTAAGATAGTCTTATGTTAGATCTGCATGATAACCTTCGTATATTTGCACACACGCCCCGTAAAGCAATGGCAAGACAAAAAAAACATCTGGAATACACCCAAATATGGTGGTGATGAGAATGCAAATCCTCCTTGAAAATTAAACTGGCTTATTTGCGACTTTATTTGGGCGTTTCCAATTGTTTTGTTCGTTTGGGTAATCCAAAACTTAAAAAGTTTTCGTCCAAGTGTAATGAGTGCCTTACTTCTAACTGTTGAACGGTTTTCGTTGGAAGTTATCTGATATATATATATTCTCTGGTGTGTCGTTGTACAAGAAAAGTGCTCAATGCCATAGACAGAGCAGAATAGATATCCGAACAAAGACAAACAAGTATATACCGTTACTTCAAGTTTCTTGTTCACGCAATCATCAGACGATGTTATATCAGATATATATATATGATGTTTCCAATGAAATTTGTTTCGGTTTCCAGGAAATTTAACATTTCTATCCTGAGAAAGTTTCCTCAATATTATGATTAATTATAAGAAATTTATATGCGTGACAGGCCTACACGCTTTTTTTACAAGAAACGTAGGCTGGGTCGTAGTATTAAGGTTTCTTAATTTTGTAAGAGTTTCTTAAAATTTTAACATCTTCATTAAGGTAATCTATGATGAGACATCTTTTAATGAAAAAGCACGCCAACCTGGAATTTTCATACCTGAATGAACAGGACATCCACTCCACTCCACTCAAACAAGAACTAGTAGTTTCAATTGGCCACAAAATTCTCAATGATGTAATTGCAGGCTTTATATTTACAAACCCTTTGCTTGCTTCTGAATATGAACTTTGGATATTTCTTGATAACTAAGACGCAGTTCTCAAAGTTGTTTAACTTATATTCACTAAGACTCCAACTGAAGCCTCACGTTTCTTATTAAAAACCAGTTTCTTAGAAAAAGCGTGTAGCTGCATCCTTTCATCTTCAATTTCTGTGTAATATTTTTATAATATCATGCAATCGTTTTAAAATTTTTTCAGATCATGTTCGAGACCTTCAACAGCCCTGCCATGTACGTCGCAATCCAGGCTGTATTGTCCCTGTACGCCTCTGGTCGTACCACCGGTATTGTCCTCGACTCTGGAGATGGTGTCAGCCACACTGTACCCATCTATGAAGGTTACGCTCTTCCTCATGCCATCATCCGTCTGGATTTGGCTGGACGTGACTTGACCGACTACCTGATGAAGATCCTCACCGAGAGAGGCTACTCATTCACCACCACCGCAGAACGTGAAATCGTCCGTGACATCAAGGAGAAACTCTGCTATGTCGCCCTCGACTTCGAACAGGAAATGCTGACTGCATCCACCAGCTCAAGCTTGGAGAAGAGCTACGAATTGCCTGACGGACAGGTCATCACCATCGGAAACGAGCGATTCAGATGCCCAGAAACCCTCTTCCAACCTGCCTTCATTGGTATGGAATCTGCTGGAATCCACGAGACCACCTACAACTCCATCATGAAGTGCGATGTTGACATCAGGAAGGATTTGTACGCCAACACTGTCTTGTCTGGAGGCACCACCATGTTCCCAGGTATTGCTGACAGAATGCAGAAGGAGATTGCTGCTCTCGCACCATCAACCATGAAAATCAAGATCATCGCCCCACCAGAGAGGAAATACTCTGTATGGATCGGAGGATCCATCTTGGCTTCCCTCTCCACCTTCCAACAGATGTGGATCTCCAAGCAGGAATACGATGAATCTGGCCCATCCATCGTCCACAGGAAATGCTTCTAATTCTCGAACAATTGATTCAAAATCTCGAAATATGATTTAGTATAATATAATGTCTGTGTTGTATTTGTTTATTTGCAGAAAAAACGCAAATTTATCGTAACTGAGCCTCTATCTCTTAGTCTTACTCGAAATACCCCGGTAAATACGCCGGTATCGTAAACCCACGATCTCTTAATCCAGTGAAGGCTTTTCTCATTCAAAACATTTTCTCGATTTATTCTCCATATTCCATTACCTGGTTGTTCTCAAACGGGTTTATTCTGACTTTACATCCGAAAATGAGGCCGATTGTCCTGCATGTTTACTTCAGAACTTAAGCAAATGCATACCTAGATTCTAATGGAATGAAGTATGTTAGACAAATGAAATGTCTGGTAAATCAAGGGTACGCTAAGTATGATAAAGGGAAGTTTTACAGCTACACTCTCTTTTTTAAAAGAACCAGTGGAATGCATTTAAAGCTGGCTATTCTCTAATATCCCCCTACTTTCAGCCTGAAATGTTCTTTAACTGTTCTCACTTTTACTGATTGGGAAACCTCTTTTGCTACCATTAGTCTTATTTGTTTTAAAGTTTGACTCTATTAACCATTCGACACTATCGATGTGATGTATATCAGCTTTTTTGTAATTGTTTTTCAGTCGTATTGTTATTTCGTATATTTTTCATATTTGTTCTTAAGTTTCGGCCAAAGTTTGAAACTCGTATTCTTTTAAAAGTGTTCTTATAGAAAAAGAGTGTAGGGAATGATTGCTTCTTGGTTCACTTATATTGCCAAATTTCTCTCACGCTCCCAAGTGTTTACATCGAAAACAAACGATTTCTACCAATCATTTGGATAGCCCCTATTTTATACTGTATATGTAAGTACGAAATATTAGTACGAAATCCGTGGACACTGTTGCTCCTCCGCAGTTTCCTGAAATTGAGGCCTAAGGCAACGACAACAACAACAACAACCACATGTCAGCTTTGTTTGTTCTTTCGTCAACCTACTGAAAAAGATGGAGACTTTCAAGACAAGACTCGTCTTTCTCTGGTGTCTTGCTGCCATTTATCTGTTTGCATTTGTTTCTTTGTATTTTCAAATACCCGGTGAGTCATTCTAAACTTTGATATTGAAGCTTCTAACAAAGCTTAGACCAGAAAAGGCTCTAGAAAAGTATATCTCTTTCCTGGTTCCCTGAGGCCTTCTAAGTGTAGGCCCTTACAACATCATGGTAACTTATCCAGCCAATAAGACCTAAAGCTATGGCTTTGTCTGTCTTTGTCAGAAAAGGCAAAAATGGATTGACATTATTGATAGTCACTCATGATATGTAACTAGTCCAGTTAGAGAGTTGAACAGAGCGAGTGTAAGTAAGGTGGGCCGTATATTTAAGGTAACGTTACCTCTATAGTTGGTTGAACAAGTACGTACTAACCAGGTATAGGGTCTAGGTGGGAGAAACCGTACTGCAGGAGTTTCTGCACAGTTTGCCTTTGCAGTTGAACTTTGCAGTTGAAAGTTCAATAAGTAACTTGAATGAAATAATTTGCTAAACATTAGATATAAGGCTTCATATTTTCTGCTCTTTAAGATTTTCTTGGCTATAGACACTAAACTAATGTCTATCCATAATCAACGCAAAATTAGTGTGCGATCAATAAAGATTTGCTCATGATAAAACAGGTAGGTTTTTAATTGGAGATTTTAGCATAAAATGATAAAATAGAAATATTTTTAGCCAGGAAATAAAAATGAAGATTTTAAAATAGATGTAGGTGAATTACTTTTGCAAAAGTGTACAAAAAACCACGCTGGTGTAAGGAAACTCCCGCACTTAATACTAGAGACTTGAAGCCGGTTTGCTGCTGATCAAAACAGAGTTGAACATTTATATAACAAGTCAAAATAAAGTATGGTGTATTGAACATTGTGGAAATAATTGCAAGTTTGTTTGAAGTAGTAGCTGGTCGAACCTTAACTGTGCGGTTTCTCCTACCCAAACCCTAGTGCTCACTAAAAAGGTGTGTAGCCACCTAAAAATAATTCAAGTAGGGGTTGGTCAATGAAAAATTTTTGAATATGGACCAAAACCTTGATGCATGTTTTGATTGACACGCACAAAGCAATTTATCTGAATCTATCAGTTTCAAATAGTTTAAAATCAAGGAGGGTTCCCAGTTTCCTGAATTATCCATTCCCAATAGGCAAAGACATAATTAAGCTTGGTCCAGTCTTTAAAACCTCGCAACTACTCTTTACCTAAGAGTTTCCTCATAAGTTTTGTCATAATTTCTTTAGGTCTCTATGGAAAAGATGGAATACTTCCAGCAAAGATACAGTTAAAACAAGGTAGTACCAAGATGTTTTAGTCTTGAAAGTTCATTGTCTATTTCCCTGCTCCTCACTGTAGTGACCCCAATAACCCAAACCCAAATGGATGCTACCGTTATTATTGCTTATTATTCACAAAAATAGAACTATACTCTATACTCACTAAACCAGTTTGAATTCTCATTTTGTTCTGATCATATTTGAGTGGACATAGATTCTAACTTTAGACTTTGTACCTATTTTGTTGCTAGCATGTTTAGATAAGCATGACAAATGTCACCACTGGGCAACCAATGGAGAGTGTGAAAGTAACCCAGCATGGATGCACAAAAACTGTGAAGTAAGCTGCAAAATTTGCAAAGGTACATCTTCTTTCAGTTTCAAAACTGTTATCTAAAGTTTATTTGCAGAGTTAGAAGAATAATCATGACAATAAGAATAGATAAGTCTATCAGTCAATGATTGACAATAGATTTTAAAGTTATAGTTTAAGAACTATCTTTTGTCCCACTAATTGCAGAAGATAGATACTGCCAACATTCATTTGCAGTAGTATGGGCTCAAGGGTACTGGAGTTTTTCCCCCTACAAGGTACCAAATTAAATGGGGATGACAGTGTGGTCACATTCTGAAACAGGATCTGATCTGTTTCCATGGGTCCAGTTCTTGTATCTGCAAACAGTAGTTTTCTTGTCTTGGCATTTCATAGCTTTTTTCTAATCACTAATGTATCTTCATTGTATTTAACCTTGTAGAATAGTTGTTAAATTTTATAATGTTCTTTGTTTTGTTGTAAACGCCCCAGGCTTGATAAGCCTTGTTTCTCCTGGGGCGTATGAAACGCATGTAGTTAGTTTTAACAAAAATATGTTTTCATGAATCACTATCATCATCACCCATTTTACCGACTAATAAAGTTATGAAATCCCTCTGAATTCAATTGGCATTGAAATTGTGTTTCATTTAAATTGTCTAAGATACTTTTTTATTCTTAGGTGAAAGAACACTTGCGGAGAGTTTCTGGCAAAAACCTACTTTACTATGGTTCGCTGCACCCTTAAACCTCAGCGTCGACACTATGATGGATTTGTTATGTATTATTGGGGCAGCGGTATCATTTGGGGTTATGACGTCTTGCAGGATGAGAAATTGCTTTTCTTTTGCTTTCCTCTGGTTTCTTTACTTCTCGTTGTATCAGGTAAATATGAATTATGTTATTTTGAATTCATGTCATTACTGGCAGTCAAACGAGTTATGAGGCGAAAATTTGTATTCAATTGATGGAAATAGCAGTAAGATCCAGATTCTTGACAGTTTTTGGATTTTTCTCCTTGTCCTATGACTGATTATTGAGTAACGTTTTTCCTTTTTTAGGTTGGTCAGACATTTCTATGGTTTCAATGGTGAGTCCTTTTTGGGAAAGTTTCCTTTTCTCAGTCCAGTCTTCCAATCATTTAGTCAAAAAAAATACAGAAGATTTTTGAAGGGCTGCAAAAAATAGCTTATGAAAATTAGAATCTCTAGGAAGTCTCTGAAGTCTTGTTAGCTGTGGAGCCTGTGATCTACAGATTTTCAAACGAAAAAATTCACACTCCTTTTTAAGTCTCTTTAAAAGAAAGACGCAAAAAGCTCCCCAAATAAATCTTGAACCACCCTCAAGGATTTTGTTTTCAAAAACCTTGAGAGAAAACAAATTTAACTAAAAGATAAAAGATAAATACCCCCCCCCCAACTGCTGTATCATTGATGACATTAACCTGTGGAAGAACCCTCTTTCCATAATAGATTTTTATTAAATGGTTATTCTTTTACAGGGACATTCTTCTCCTAGAAATTGGATTTCTTGGTATTATTTTGTCTCCTTTTGGGTGGAATAGAATCACCAAGGATAGGTAAGAAGCATGTTTTTATACATTAGAACCCTGTGTATACAACCATCAGTGGACCAGCAAAATAAAATAGCCAAGCAGAGTGGCCTGATAAATGCAGTATTTTCATAAAACTATAGATGTTTGAGCCTAGAAACTGGATGTGACAATGATATGGTAAATTACAAAGGCAGGGCTCTAATGTACATCAATAATCAATATTGTCCAAGTGCAAATGTTTGATAAATCTACATTCGTGTTGACAATTCAAGATTAAAAGGTTGTCTTTTAAGAGCTTATCTGAAGATTTCTAACTACTAAAACAGAAATAGGTCTAATCAAATTTGCTAAGACCTCATTCTATAACATGAAGGAATGTTAATGAATACTACCACCCTGTTCCATGTTAAAATAAGTCTGAGCCTATTCGTTAGCTAGCATGTTCAATACAAACTCACTCACTCTGCGATTCATATATAACCCTTGTGACTTCCTGTGAATTAAGAGAAAGCAGAGCCAGCATATATCTCCCCTTAAAGAGGCATTACTATCTGACTCAAAATTTCATTTTCAGGCCTCGCTTTGGCATTTGTTTCTGGCTGGTGAAATGGCTGATATTTCGGCTGATGTTTCAATCTGGTGTTGTGAAGTTAACCAGTCATTGTCACACCTGGTGGGGGCTGACTGCTTTGAATTACCATTATGAATCACAGGTGAGATATTTTTGACTTGGCAGCCTTTTCTCCATCCGGTAATCTTTTGAAACATTTTAGTTCATTTGATAGATTAAAAGCTAGAAAGGAGACTAGTTACAATGTTACTCTGAGTTTCATGCTCTCACAATAATCTTACAAAGAACATCCTTTCTTCTCTCTAATTTCATCACACGTACTTCTGCGTAATTAGCACTATGGTGCATCATCAGACCTTGTCATATTGTCATATTGTCATATTATCCAAATTACACCACCACTTACTGCATGCAAAGACGAACCTATCCGGGCTCTTCAACAACTACACTGGACCTGCCGAAGGGCAACAAGTTCCTCACACCAGGAGGACCATCACAGTCCACCACTAAATAGAATTGTAGTAGTAAACTTAAGGAGAGGTAGGATTTGGAAAATGATCGAGAAGATTTGTGAGAATTAAAATGACCAGAGTAGGACTTCATTCCACAACCTCCAGACCCGGTAGGTTTTATACGTACCTGGGTCACTTCCATTTTCACAAATTATCTCGATTGATTTTCCCAATCCTGCTTCTAATCAAGTTCAAAACCTTTAGTCATTTTCTCAAGCATATTTGATGGCAAGGCATCTCTTTTTAAATCAAGTTTAGTCAAAGTTGTTGCTGTTCAGATAAGGGCAACATAGAGTTTAACAATCAAACAAGATAATATTTATGAGTTGATTTATACCGAATCTTCTTCAATTGATCAATTAGCTCATACATGTATTCCAATATTCTTTCCAGTGTCTTCCAACCCAATTGGCATGGTATGCACACCAACTTCCAGAATGGTTCCAAAGACTCAGTGTGGCAATGACGTAAGATGAATTTAACAATCTTTTCATCATTACCTTACCATTAGCATATCGTTTTTCATTGGTATTGAAATAATTTCTTATTTACTTACTAACTATTTATCAATCACTAATTAGTTATTAACGAACCCGGCTACCCTACTTCAAGACTTCATGTTTCAATGGGAAACACTAATTTTTTCAATAACATTATCTTTGACATTAGGAGAATAATTTTCTAGTGCTACCCTAAAAGTTTTAACAACCACAAAACGATTTGGGGGAAAAGTTTAGCCAATATAACCCACAGCCTCGAGGTAACTCATTTCCCCCAGAGGCTTCTAGCCTTGCCCCTAGTGATGTCTCGCCTTGTTATGGCGTGACCCTCTAGTACAAAGAAAAAAAGATTGATCTTTTAGTGCAACATCGAATATAAACAGACATGCTGATTGGCTGAAAGTTAATTTTTTCCTGTTATATATCAACCAAGGCAAAAGCTCGATTTTCGCTTTGCTGTAACAGAAGTAATACAAGGCTTTGATTTGAATCATTAACCAATTTGTAATATTTTTTGATTTATGTAGGTTTGTTATTGAAATTGGCATTCCCTTTCTTTTCTTCTTTCCCCTGAGTTCGATCAGGATCTTTGCATTCTACGCACAGGTATTTAAATTTGTTTCATTTATAGAAATACTTTTTTATTACCAACTTATTTACTGTTATTGACCCAAGTTTTATAGATCATCCCATAAAGGCCAAGATAACGGCGTAGGGCATTACTTTTCTCAAGCAATTAGCAATTAAAGGCGGTTGTTAAAAATTTGCCTGTGGACATGAATATCCTAAAATAGGTTTCTCATAAGAAATTGCAAGAAATCACAAGTTTGTAGTAAAACATATGAGTCTTGAAGCTTTTATTGGGTCTAGTAAACTCTTGGACCCCAATTAAAATTTAAAATCCAGAAACTAGCAGGGATCAATTGAGATCATTTATGAGAATGAAGATCATTCAAGTAGGACTCGAACCCTCGAACCCACAACCTAATTAAGGAACGTTTAGTTGTACAGTACAAATACAGTAGGTCCTCAAGGAACTTAAAAAAATAGGTGCTGAACGAATTTCCTTAGAAAGAAAAGGCGTGTTCCTAGAGACGGATGGATATTTCAGGAATCTCATTTTCTTTTTCGACAGCTGATGTTGCAAATCCTGATAATCGTGACTGGCAATTACAACTTCTTCAATCTGCTCACAATCTGTCTCTGCTTCTCCTTGCTCGACGATCAATACTTCCTCCACAATCTCCCTGGCTTCATTACAAATCGTTAGTTTAGAGAGAACAATATCTAAATTTATTTATTAACTCTTGTTTTCAATTGTTGCACCTAAAAAATGGCTGAAGGGGTAGGTTCATATCAAACAAAAGTTCTTTATCATCAATTTAATCTTAATTGACTCTTGATTTAAATAGTTTCTGCTGAAAAAGCTTAAGTGGTAGTTCCCAAAACTTCTTCATCATAACAGATAAATCATCCAGAGTCAATCAAGAAAAACAGATTATTGTTCGTCAAGAATTATGCAATATTTCTAGCAAAATTTCACAGATCAATCCATCTCATATGCAACCTATGCATTGTTAAACTCTGTTGTTTACGCCAGAATTTGAAATAACAAAACATGATTAGTACAAAATGACGGATGAAGCAATCAGGCAGATGTTGCATTTATTAGAACATCAAAAATAAGATTTGTTTATAAATTTCGAATTATATCATTTGCATAGATTTATTTACCAAAGAAGATAAGAAAAGACTTGCAAAGAAACAAGAAAATCAAGTTGTGAAAATAATTTCCTCGCTAACGAAGACTGCAGTCGCGATGTCTCTGTTCTATTGGACTGTGAAACTGTTTGATCTCAGAATGGATGACAAGTCAACACTTTTATCAAGAGTAGGTGAGGTTTTGTTATCTAGCGTTTATTTTTCATGTTGTCGCACATCTGCTCACTCTTTCACTGAAATATTTCAATTTTCTCATAACCGTATTTATATCTTCGTAAGTACAGATTGTATGCAAGATCGTGTAGATTGCATATTTTTAGTATCCTGTTTTCAGATGTAATTTGCAAATGATATTGAATTGAATTAAATGTGTCACAGCAAGTTAGCCATGCAAGAAAATCCTGTCACCCTACTAAGATAATACAACGTCGTGAAGTCTTAGCAGTACATCCCTACTGACATCAAACATTATTCTTCAACACATGGTGGTGTAGCACCTACACGCTTCAGAATCACTAACACAAACCAGCTAGTCCACAGATGCAGCCAAAGAATCCTACATTTTTGTACACCTTTAAAAAACAGTTGTAAAGTAGGCTTTAGGACGTTTTTACCTTCTGTGCATTATTGCGTTGAATTTGCTATGGTTTCTATTATTTTTATAATAGCATACCTCCAATAATTGTTTTTTAGCATTTTCGAAAGAAGACTTTTCAAAGTTTTTGGAATATGCTGTTCCTATTTCAATCGGCATCGGACTTTTTTCTTTTCTCTCCGCTGTTGCATCTGCCTTTCACGAGTAAGTTTGACGACAAAATAATTTTTCATTACAATTACTGTATTTCTATCTCATTTGCATTTGCCTCGTGTATTAAGCTCTTAAATATAAGAATAAGTATTGCCAGCATCTTTATTTCTCTTTCCACTGCCTTATGAAACAAGTTATTTCTTTATTTTCATACACTTTCTTGTTTCTTTTCTTCATTTTGTATTCATCATCATAATAGTCCTGGCCATTTGAAGCAGGCGATTACCCTACACTACCTTAATGCCCCCCTCATTCACCTGAGGTTGACGATATTGTTCCCCCTCTTGAATTAAATCTAGAAGGAATTGCCCATCTCAAAGGATTGATTCACTCAAGAACTGTTTACCTAGTAACATCTATGAGGAGGGCGATTTATTGCTCGCCGGATAATCTCTGAGCTATCATTGTATTACTTTTATTTTAGGTGCTTTCAGTCAAGTACTACCAAAGAAAAAGTCATTTCTTCTCTTCAGACAACTATATACTTCTTGATAGCTTTCTGCATTTTCTCTGTCAGTCTGGTAAGTCAGAAGATTGGTTATAAATAGCACTATGGGTTAGAATATTTCCTTTTCTAGACCTGGGAAGGGCGAGTTATATTTCACTCACCTATAGAATACAATAGACTTCTCTGCTTGCAGACCTGGCCATGAGCATTGTAGTAGGTGGGCAGTGGATCGCTTTCCTCTTTACTCTCAGGTAGGCTATCCGTTAGTAAAGTGCGCAATGAGGTGGGTGATTTCCTTCAAATTCTAAAAACGAGAAGAGCAGCTCATCGCTCACGTCAAGTGGCTGAGAAGAGCATTTATTCAGGGTGACCTGGGAGCAGGGTGGTTAGCAGGGTGCAGCAGGTCGATCGTAGGCCTCAAATGGTCAGGTCTGAGCTGACGTCTGTATGAAAATAAACATTCACCACATACTTAATAGCAAATAAAATTAACAAAGGTGAGGTAAATGTTTTTCATACAGATGAGAAACTTCTGTTGATGATTTGCAAAGTAAGAATTTACTCCAAAGCACAATTTGGAACGCCCGAACATGCATTATTTTCAAAAATGACTGGAAAATGAGTGCTTCACTCTTGATCCACATAAAAAACACGAACTTACTTTTAATCTAAGAGCAGAACCCTGGATTTTTGCCGAAAAAGTTTTAAATTCGCTTTCCTTTTATTGCCAGGTTCCGTATACAGATATTGATCGAGGTACGCAAGCAAGAATCTGGCCTGTTGTGCGGAGATGGCATGCTAAAGCTGACCACCTTCAACTTACTAATGCCTACGGCTTGTTTAGAAGGTATGTGAGTTTATTAGAAGTTCATTAGACAAAAAATGCAGAAGCATTCATTGCCTCAAGCATTATCTAAGGCCTTATTTTAAGAAATTTATATCTCTGCACAATTACGGGGGCTCCATGAATAATGTACCATAGAACGTTCGATCAGAGCCAGCTTAAAGAAAGTAGGGGTCTAAGGGGTGGAGTCCACGGCAGCTCATAGAAGCTTTCTATTTCTTTGGTCTCGAAATAGTTGAGGACCCTGAGCAGTTCTAGCATGGTAGCATGCAGTACATCACTACATATTGTTGTAAATGAGCTCAATGTTTCCATTTGTGCAGCAGATCTTAGTATTTGAAAACGACTGTCTACTGAACTTCCTTGGTTTCTGCATCAGATATTACACAGCATCAAGAAAGATATTAGGCAAAACATTACCAAGTGTCAAAACCAATTTTATAAACAGTAAGGTTTATATTTGTTTGGCCTCCTGGTGTTTTATTCTGATAATTGCCGGAAGAAAGCTATAGGATTTGTTAATTGTTATGATTCGTTATGATGATATGTAATGGCTGTTCGGAAGCTGTGTACTGTTCAATGGTTCATTTGTTTTCAGCATGACTGGAGTTGGAGGCAGACCAGAAATTATAATTGAAGGCAGCAACAGTCTTCAAGGACCGTGGAAGGTAATTTGCTTATGGACCTATCACAACTGATTTAAATATTAGTATTACTAATATTTATTGTCTCACTGCAAAAATCTTTTGCTATCCATAAGCTGGGGTCGAATCCGTTGGAATGTTTTGCCCCCTAAATTACCTTTCACCATTACAAACTAACTCATTGGAGTTAGAATCATTTGTTGCGTGTGGTACTCATGTAATAAGACAACTAAAAGAAACAAATAATATAAGAAGTACCATATGATAACGGGCATACGCTTGAAACGTTAGTGTTAATCTTAATTACATCACATGGTACTTCTTATGTTATTTGTTCCTTTTATTTACCTCATTGAAGGAACCTAAAAATCGAAGGTGGCTCCTAAGCAATCACTGGCGGGATAGTTATTTGATACCAAAAATAGACATTTGCTTGCGTTGCTAAAGGCATTGCTATGGGAAAACGTTTGTAATATCAAATGATTGCTATACTAATTCAGAAATAGACTCTTCTTAAACATTTTGATTTCATCTTGTTTATCATCATCTTCATCTTTAAGTTTACTGACGACTTTGAAATGGAAACGTTTAAGAAGCATAGTTTATTTTTGAATTAGTCTATTAATATTTTTAACTTTAGAAATTGGGCTCCCGTGTTGTTATATAATTTCTACAGTTATTTATTATGTTGAAGCTTGTCCGTTTAGCCTTGTAAGGATAATGCTGGGCAAAATTACTTATTAGTCGCTTAGATATTTCGTCTTTATATTTTCAACTAATCTAATGTATTATGACCAATGAAGTCTCTTTTTTCGTAGGAATATCATTTTCGATACAAGCCTGGAAAGCTGACAGAATCACCAACATTTTTAAGTAAGTGATTTTTTTAATGTTGTGCTGTTCTTTAGAATATCCCTAGTTAAAATCCGTGAGAAGATTGTGAACAGTTTTAAGATGAGAATCTTTTGACGGTTCTTCAAGGAAATATTTTTAAGAAAAAGGCTGATCAACTAGAGTCATCAGTTAAAGTTTTGATTTGACCTCAATGATACCTGCTCAAATTATATCTGGAAACATTGACTTTATACCATATTATATCAAATTATTTTATACAGAAAATCCCCTTAGCTTAAAAATACAATCTATAAAACAGTTAGAATAAATAGATGTAGAATTATAACTATAATTCTTGTTCATTGCTGGCTGAAGATTGCGTAAAGCACGAAATCTTTAGTTACAGCATAAAAGCTTGACTTTTGTTTTATATTCTTTAAAAGCTCTGCTTCAACAGTATCGAGTCGTTTTCTTGTTAGCAGACTTAGACGTCTAAATGATGATAAAAACTTCTATAATGATATAAATGAACAGTTATGATAACTTGAATAATATTGATATTGAATTATATGAATATTGAATAATATGAATAACGGCTATCAATGAACTTTGAATAATGAAAAATGTTAAGATATAATTAAAAAAGATTGATTGAGAAAATTTAGGGCCTTTACCGCTTCTACACTGTAGTTAAACCAGTTTTAACTAGACCAGGTTTTTCAATGGAAGAATCTAATTAGTCTACTCAATAGATCAAATGATTTTGATGAGCTGTGAGGGAACGTACAGTAAATTAAGCTTGGTTCACCATGTAATTGTGTATGCAGTATAAGAACTGGGTAATGGAAGCCTTTTTCACATTATCAAGTTTATATCTTATCATGTTGACTGATTCATGTAATTCTCTCCCTAGTCCCACACCAACCACGACTTGATTGGCAGATGTGGTTTGCAGCCCTCAGCAGCTACCAATACAATCCCTGGTTCATCAATTTGATTGACAAGCTCTTGAATGACAATAAAGATGTATTAGCCCTACTGGGAGAGAACCCTTTCCCGAATAAAGCACCCCAGTTCATCAAAAGTACACTGTACTCGTATCACTACACCAGACTGTCAAAAAACACCACCAGCATATCAGATGGACTGGCTAGATCAAGGTATTCCACTTACTGATTATTATGGTAGCCGTGGTGGCCATTGTGGGTTTAATAGAGGGCCAGATTGGCTTGACACGGGCCTTTGCTTCATCTTGTTGCAAAGGTTGGGGGTTAGGGTTAGGGTTGTGCTTAGGATTAGAGTTATGGCTGGGGTTAGAAAAAGGGTTATTGTAAGGGTTAGAGTTAGAGTAAGGATTAGGGTTAGGGTTTCAATAGGGATTAGAGTTAGAGTTATGGTTGGGTTAGGATTGAGGTTATATTAAGGGTTAGTGTCAGAGTAAGGATTGGGGTTAAGGTTAGAGTAAGGTTTAGGGTTAGAGTTCTAATTAGGGTCAAGAGTTAGGATTATTCTTATAGTTTGGGTTCGAGTTAGGATTAGGGTTAGACTTTGGGTAAGGGTTAGAAAAAGAGTAATGATTAGGGTTAGAGTTTGAGTTAGGGTCAGAGTATGGATTAGGGTTAGAGTTACGACAATGGTTAGAGTAAGGGTTTGAGTTAGAGTAAGGATTAGGGTTTGGAGTTGAGTTAGAGTTGACATATTTGATATTTTCTAGCAAAATGAAGCGATGGTGGAGGCGAGACAAACCGGCTGAATATACGCCAATATTATCGAAAGACAATGGAGATGTGAAAACTTTCCTTCGTCATCACGAATTCATATTAGTAAGTGATCTTCATTCAACGTTACGTACTCGTTGTTTATTAATCTTTGTGTATTGGATGATAGAATTTAAGACAAGGATAAACCATGATAATAAAATGAATGATTAGACGGACGGTAATAGCTGTAGTAATATAACAAAATATTCCAATTGAAATAAGCTAATTAGCTAAGATTACGGGAAGACCAAACGTATCGGGCATAGCCCTGAAGAAGAAACTAAACTATGCTGACAATCCGATTATAATATCTTCTTCAGTTACTTTCTTTGTGTAATGTTTATATCTTGGGATCAAAATAATTTGTGTTAATGAAAATGACTGGCGTAGTATTCGAACAATAGAATAAATAATTTACGTGTGGCAATTGCTGTACCAATTCAACAAAATATTCTAATCATATGAGCTAAACAGCCAAGATTACGGAAGGGCTAAATGTATTGTGCATAGCCTTTCCTCAGTAGTGTTTCATTTGACTAGTTTTACTGATAAATTTATATACTTAGGAAGGGATATGATTAGTCTTTACGCTCGATACGTTTATTTTTTCCACAATCTTGGTTATTCAGATAATTTTGATTGGAAAATGTAGTTTTCGAACCCAAGACCTCTGAGTATGTAGTTTATTTTTGAATTACTCTATACTCTACACCATACATCTCTAGCCATTTTCACTTCAAACACCTACATTGGTAGATGATGATGTTTGTGTTCGGAGACTTTTCCAAAATAAAGTTGATTAAAAGTGGGAGATTAAAAGGGGAGATTATCTCTAGAACCTGCACCCCAACACTATCATTATTGTATTAAAGCCCCCATTTAATTTCTTTTGCCAAAGTGCTCAACCAATTTTTCCAGATCATTTCATAGGGGTTAAAAGGGGTATCTCAATACACTACAACCACTCTCGTTATGCAATTAAAGCCCCTTTTTAAGAATATTCTGCTAAAAAGCTTCAACAATCTTCCCACACTCAAATGCTTGTGTTCAGGTATTTTTACAAGAGCAAGCTATGCTGATTTCTTAAGGGTTAAAAGGGTTATCAAAAGAAAGTACACCTACTCTCGTTATGCTATTAAACCTCCCAATTAATTTCTACTGCAAAAATGTATCACCAATCTTCCCACATTCAATTATTGAGTTTGAAACGTATTTGAATTTCAGGATGGTAAATGGCCCGAGAATGCCGATGGGAGGGTACACTCGTGTTTGCAGCTACTGCGCAGAATCGTACACTGCCTCGACCCCACGTGGACGATGCTGCGAATCGTTTTTCTCGCTCTTATTATCTGCTGCTGGAAGACGAAAGTCAAAACGTAAGGTCAAGTTTTAACTGAGTTGATACATAGTTTATAGAAGTAAATGGTTGGAAACCTATTGTTGTACGTCTTTGTTTCACATTTGATGTTGAACAATACCTGAGAGTGCACAACGTATGCCCTTATTTCCTCTCTTAGCTGTTGTACATGTTTGTTAACATTGTACATTTACACATTATAAACGAACAAAGTCCAAAATACGGGATTCTGTCCCAGATCTTCTTCGAGTACTTGCGGCGAAGTAGGTAAAATTAAATGAGATAGGAACAACGCAGAATGACACAAACAGAAAAACGCAGATGAATGAAATATTGCATATTATGTTGCCACATTGGCAACATCAGAATGGTGTTGAATATTATAGCTAGAACTTTTCATTGATTAAGAAATATTTTTAGATATAGAGCTAAAGAAGCGTTTTGATCTATTTGTTCAACAATGACTTTGTTGGCTGAAATAATGGCAAAACAATACTATTTGCACTCTCAATTTTGAAAAACTTGCACAAAATATACAACAACAGGTTTTTAGACCTTTCCTCTTTATAAACAAATGTTTGACTCAATCAAGTAGATTCTAACTGAGTCCATCTTTCTTAAATAAAGTGAAATCGTAGATTAATTGAATAGCTATATTATGATTAAAAACTCAGAAGTTTTCACAAGCTTGAATCGTTTGTCTCAATCAGACTTGAAGTGAAGTTAGGTCTTACCTTGTCTCTCGAGCCTTGTTAAAGTCCATTATCACTCCAATTTGGACCAAAACTCATGGGCTAACCATCAGGCTTTTTGAAATTTTTAGTTGATTCTGAGGGAAAATATTTTCGGTGATCTTATGCGTTTGTCAAGGCGTTTACAGACTAATATTGCACCCTGAACAGTCCTGAGTGGATTCAAAGCCTATTTGAAAGCATTAATTTTGGGCCAATTTTTTTGGGCTAACCATCATGCTTTTGTCCAATATTTCAGCACTGATTTTGAAGGAAATTCTTTGTTGATTTTATGCGTTTTCTGAGGCTATTATAGCCTATTAAGGCTTCCTGGACAGTCCTGAATGGATTAAAGACTTATTTGGAACTATTTGATTTGGGCCAATTTCGATGGCAAAAACCTTGGAGTTTTTCCATTTTTTGGTTGATTTTGAAGGAAATATTTTTGGTGATGTTATGCATTTTCTAAGGCTATTATCGCCTAATATTGCTTCCTGGGTAGACCTGAGTAGATTTAAAGCTTATTTAGAAAAACCACGGGCTAACTAGCCATCAGGCGTTTTTTCCATTTTTGGCTAATTTTGAAGTAAAAGTCTTTGGGGATTTTAGTGCGTTTTCCTAGGCTATTATAGCCTAATATTGCTCCCTGAACAGTCTTGAGTGGACGAACAGCATTTTGAATGAGCAAGTTTACTTGGTTTTATGGTATGGTAAGTTCTACACTTACTATCTTCGTAAGGTATTGGGTTTTATGCAAAGTACAAAGGGCTTACTGCATAGGTAAACTAATCGAGCAGTGCGACCTCGATGTGGCCACACCTCGTGATTCCTTTTGCCTTTTTGCCTGGACTTACAGAGCTCTCCTCACTCTTTGTGGAAGGTCTGAAGGTGGTTTCGATCCCGGGACCCTTTGAACATGGGTCAAGTGATCTAACAACTCGCCAACCACCGCCACAAGGTGTGTCTAGAGGTGTATAAGGTGTGTCTAGGGTTACAGAAGGTTTTTTTTAAGTTGGTTTCGCATCAAAGGGGCTAAATGTCAGACTTGTGAATTTCAATCTTTGCGTTTGTTATTTGGAATGACGAAAATTATGAATTCAAAAAGTTTTGAGATGCAGTCTATTTTTAATTATCTTTACATATTTTATAAATTTTGGATATAAGGCTCTTGTAATGTCAGTCAGAGAATGATAATAGTTTCTTTTACAAATCCATGTTTTGCTTCACTATCTCCCGATTTTCCTGGCTATATAAAAAACTATGCTAAGGGGTTCGAAACCTCATCGAGCTTCCGCTTTTGTATAATTACAATAAAAAATAAAAATCAAATATAGAACTCCAGAATAAACTGAGATTGGATTTCATTGATATAATCTAGGTTGATTGTAACGATACCCCTTCAGACTTAACAAATAGTAAATCAGTGATATCCGGTCACAACACAACCGACTTCAGACTTCGTTAACAGCACGACCTCAAGAATGCCGCTGCTGCGTTGATGTCCCCCTAGGATAAATACCTGAGGGAACCAAATGGCGGAAGTTCTGCTTAGCGAAAACTGTTTATATCATGAAGCTAGCACTCACGCAAACGCCACCGAGAACCGATGTCAGAAAAAGGTAAAGTTTCAGTTTTAACTTTTGCAGTTTTGTCACATTGATTGTCAATTAGGCCTAGGCCTAATAAGCCTATCTTCCTAGAACCTTAATTTAGGTTCACAAACATGGAGGATATATGCTAATAAAGATAAATAACAAGCACTTATTTCCTTTTCCCGTTCAATTGGTTTTCTAGGGGCTTGAATGTATTTGATGTAGCGGGTTCCTTCTACAGAAAATAATGAAACTAGTTTCGGAAGGGCTGCCATTTTGAGAAATAAATTTAATCATGGGAGGTAAAGATAATAATAGGGCGGGTATTTGCTGAAGCCATAATTTGATAGTCTACCAGACAGCTGGTGAACAATTTTTATGCTGCACCCCTAGCCTAGGGGGACTCTTATTGTAATTGACGGGGTCAGACATTTGTTAGTATTTTTTAAGAATTGTTTACCTTTTCGGGAAATTTATTTTCCGGGTTTGTTCATTATAAGATCTGACAATTAAGTTGTTAGCTGAGAGTCTCCCTTGCAACGCATGGTCAAAACAAACAGGCAAATACCTACATATATAAAATGGACCTTCACTAGCACGATGCCAAGGCTCATTCCATGTACTCATGCCCGAAAATCTTTGGCGCACAACTTGCTTTGAAACAATAGAATCTATTTTTTTCGGCATCACAAAATCTTTGTGTAGACTTCACATGGAAGCACCCTTGGAAAGATGGCAAGTAGAGGTTTTTGTGACCGAAATCAAAATACACTCTTTTTTTATAACAACCAATGAATTTGATTTGAAGCTGGCTGTTCATAAATATTCCTCTATTTTCAGCCTGAAACGTTCTTAAATCATTCTTACTTTATAATTATTTGGAAGCCTTTTTTTGCTATCAGTTGTGTTTATTTGTACAAATGTGGACTCTTTTGACCATCTAATATATCTGTCTCCTGTCAATCTACTTGTTTTTTAATTATTTTTCAGTCTTAGGGTTATCTCGTAAAATTCTTATATTGACCTTGAAATGGCCAGCCTCTGTTTGTTCTAAAATTGTTCTTAAGATTTGGTAAAACCTTAGGCTCGTGTTCTTATAAAATTGTTCTTATAAAAAAAAGAGTGTAAACCAATTTCTTAGGTATACATTGGGTTTGTTTACTCTGTAATAAAAGGTAAGTATGTTTTGGGTGTAAAAGCCTGCAAAATCAATTTTTAGGTTGCTAGGAAGAAATTGGGTCTCACCCTACCATCGCTTACAATCGGAAGGGATTGGGAGTCACCCCCAGGACTCATATTCTAAACCCAGAATTTAAGACATGCCAATTAACTCTTGACATTGTAGCAATTAACAAATGTACATGAATTTATGAAGTGGTTACGCCTACACAAGTAGCTGCATGCTGGCCAAATCTGAAATCCTGCTGCCCAGGAACTGAACTATGTGAAAATAATTAACATTAATAAGGGGACAGGGGGTTAGGAAGTTTTCGATGGGAAAACTGCATTGGAAATAGCTTTCCAATTTGCCTCAAGACAGTGGCAAGCATTGTTGTTACTTTGACTTTCCTTTGATTTTCTAATGCAAGATGATTTACTTTTCAGAAAAAATGGCAGTTTCCTTGGTCGAAGAAGCTACCAGAAGCAAAGGCAACATTTCTGAAATATTCACCCGTTAGGTGTAAGTACAATATTAATTGAAATCTTTTATAATCAGCAATGAAGTATTTTCATCTGATAAAGTTTGTCAATCCTAATGTTCCTCCATTGATATCTTTTTATTGATCATTCTAAATCCTGCTTTGCTTCTCAATCCTAGCCAATGGTTGGATTACAATGGTTCTATTTTGTTTGAACCCTAATATATTGGGCCCTTAATTTGCTAAATGTTTAATGAAATGCAATCTTTTCCTTCCCAGATGAGCTTCACTTTGCCTCAAATGGAGTGAAAGTTTGCAGCCACACCATCCCAAAGCCCGGCTGGGCCTTTATTATTCGGCATAAGAATTCATCTGGACGGAGATCGCTGTTCATATCCCAGATACAAACTTTGAAGGAACAATACCTGTCTTTGTTGCTGCAGTTTGAGAGTAAAGCAACTCATAAATTTCTGTTATGGGAGAGGAAAATGAGAGATGTCCTGCAGGGTAAGTTTAAAGAGGTATACTTTTTTCATAATTGGATGGCTGAGTGGTTAGATCACTCAACCCTAGTTCAACAAAAGTTTTGTCTCATCCCAGTGTCAGACCTGTCATTTATACTATGATATGAGAATTTGCCAGCTCTCTTTGATTCCAGGCAAAAGGCAAACGGAATCACTAGGTGTGCTGAGATCAAGAAGAAGGACCAGGGTCACACTGCTCAACTACTGTGCCTATTTTGTGGGCCCTTTGTGCTTTATGTGCATAAATCAAATGCCCTAGAAAGATATTACTAATTTGTTATGAGCATCACTGTAACAATTTTACAAAACCAACAAAGGGATATTTACATGAAAGAAGCAAGATTGAACAGAATTGTACCTTTTATCATTTGTTATTAAATCACTTATAGATGATCAAATAAGAATCTGGAAGTTAAGAAGCAACAACAATTTGGTTCAGGCTGCTAATCCAACCACAGCACTCCCCTCTTAGGTTGACAACTGATCATTCCATTTGTTTTAACATTGATTCATAAGACATGGTGTAACTCGGGTAATTAAATGATACAAGGTAGGCTACTACAATTGACATATGCCACCACCGGGTCTTGAACCCGGGTTTTTGCGGACACAGGCGAGCGTGCTAACCACTGCCCTAAACCAGGACAATAATTTAGTACAGTTACCTTGATGTGTTCACAACTCCAGGCTTATCTATGGTGAGGCATTAATTCGCGTTTCGCATTAGATCCTTCTTCAGAGCCATGTAATATTAACATTAATTCATAAGGCATGGTCTTACATGGGTAATTAAATTGTACCAGAGCAGGCTACTGCAATTGACATATGCCTCCACCGGGTCTCGAACCCAGGTTTGATCGGACACAGGCAAGCGCGCTAACCACTGTTCTAAACTATTCATCTCAATGAAGGAACTGGCCAATGATTTTGTAAGCTTCTGGTTTTCAGATCTGTTTAGAGCATATAATATTTTTGTTAGCCCACTCATAAGAGCTTCCAATGTGTTAGACAATACCTAATGAATTTACATTGTATTGCTTTTTAGTGTATTCATACAGCATAATAGTGGACAAAGATCAGAAGACTGAGAGTGGTGAGGCTATCATCCACATCACACCAAAGTTCATTCTTGTGACAAAGAAATACGAGCGCTGCCGATACAAATACATATTCTTCCAAAATATGACTAAATACGTCATTTGTCACCCTGGCCTCGATGACCAGCCACATCAAATTCAGATCAAAGCTGAAAATGGAAGCTGGAGTATTTTGAAATTGCAGTCAGATTTTTTTGCTGACATATCCAGCAGTATCAAGATGTTCCAAAATTTGCTGAAGAAGAATAGCAAAGACCAGAACATGAACCAAGTGAGAAGTGATATTTCTGCAAATGCTTCAAATATTCGTCCAAGCAGGCAACAAAACTGTTCAAGCTCAAATGCCTCTACTACACCAGCTGTAAGGAACAATAGAGACAACCCAGGACTTTGCACTAAACCTTTGTCAAGATATGTGAAGCTGGATCCAAGTGCTTATGTAAAATGGAGTAAGGACGTGATTCCAAAATGCTATCCAAAAAAGTGCAAGCCAATGTTATACTGCTGTATCGATCTTTCACAAGTTACACAATCAAAATATCAGCATTTGGTGGATTCAAAGACAGGAGAAAAATTAGGAAAAGTTGGGACTTTGAAAAATTATCATGTAGAAGCACAGCCATTGTCAGGAGATGTGAAGAATTGCAACGATAAAGATGTTTATGGTTATGGTGGAGATGGCAAAGAATGTTGTGAGAGCGAAAGTTATTTTGATGTTTCCTCCCTGGATGAGGAAATAGAAGAGCTACACAAATGTATGGGCTACGACTATATTGATGTGGATCTTGAATTCAACCAGAATGGAGATACCCTCAGTTCGGGGGATGATGAAGAGGGATACTTGCCTATAGTGGATTGTGATGAGGCACAAATGAATACGGAGAAATACGACTATGAAGAAGTAATTTGTGGATCTGATTGCGTGTCTAGCCATGACTCGGGATGTCATCCTGATCTCAGCAATGATTCTATTAACAATGCTGTAGCTACTGAAGGTGGAAATACTCTCACTTGTGATGTTGAAGTAAATTCATATCTCAAGCAAAATGCCGATATGGAATATTCAAGTAACAGCAGATTTCCACTGCCTAAACTGTATAGAGAGACTAATCAGGACCCTGCAATATTTATGACAATCAATCATTTAAAAAACACAGAATTCCCCTCTAAGGAATCGTCAGAAGCTAACATGACGTCTAGAGAGAACTGTTCAAATTGTAATATAGGACCATGTGAAATGAATGGTTGTGTTTTAGCTGACAATATCACGACTTGCCCTGAAGAAAATAACCCTTACCAGAATATTCAACATGCTTGCCACGACTCTGTCTTGCCATATGAAAATGTCAACACACCCCCACCTATCCCGAAGAGAGAGCGTAATCCAAAAGCGTTGATTAATGGAGAAAGCCAACCTTCAGAACATAACTATCGTGCTGCATCTTCCTCTTCTGCAAGCAAGGTAATTTCAACGTTTCTCAAGCTCCTTCTCTATTTTGCCCCTGTTCTAATCCACCACCTTTTATATCAAGTTTTTGAATTCATTACACCCTCTGGTCCCTTAACCACCCATTCTAATTCACCCCCTGTGTTATAAGTCTCCATATCTATCAAGCACCTTGTTAAATTTACCCCCCCCCCTTCTCATATGCTCTATCTTGACTCTAATTCATTATCTCCTCTTATCCATTGTCTCATTTATCAAATATAATTATCTCATGCATCCCCCTATCCTATCAAATCTCCGTCCTCATTGTATCTCCAAACATGACTTTCGAGCATCCCGCCAAGTCTCCATCCTCATTGTTTTCAGGTTATATTTTGCTTTTCTTTCCCACCTTATGTCCTTAACAACATTCTTTTTAAGCATAAAATTCAACTCAGACTTATCTTGATCAGTCATTCCATGAATCTCCCATCAAGTCAAAAACGGTTTTTAACTTTACTATGAAACTGATACCAACTGCAATAGATTTAATGGTAAGATTAGAAATCGTTTAGAGACGATTTCAGTTAGTTTCGTACTGGTGAAGTAATACTGTATTATTTACTTAATTTCATCACAAGTTACTTACTTTCCGTTGATGAATCAAATATTCCTCTTCAGGAGGCTGTTCAGGTCTTTGTTCTGTTGTTTGCAACGGAGATGGACTTTGGAGGAGCATGGACGATTGGTGTTGTGATTCTCCGGAGACACGATGCAGAGACACAGCAGGTATGTCAAAGTTATTATTATTTCATATATTTAAGGAGGGTAGCCCTATCAACAGGAGCTGATCTTCAAGGGGCCCTCTGATAAAAAATGCAGGGTATGCAGGGTATGCAAAAGTACAGGGTGTCCCGAAAATTTTAAGCAAGTTTCAGAATCCATTTTACTCACCTTTCAGTAGTCTTGTGATTTATCTTGCAAGTATGGGAAAACTATTTTACTTTCTAGGACTGTAGGAAATTTTGAAAATCGTATCTGTGAGTATATCCATCTCGTTATTTGATGAAATAAATAAGAGAACTTCAGACATCAAATTACCTTAATCTCAACTCGAATAAAAACTTCTTAAATCTTCTACTACGACTCGTCCGTTTGTTCGTATTGTTGTAAAGGTTAATACGATAGAAGGCAATATCCACTTGTCCGTGTTCGCCTTTTGTTGTTTGCATCCAGTTATTCAGTTCTTCTTTATTAAAACAACTCCCTGCTGTGTGTTTGTAGGTGCTGAAAAAACTGGAGGAAGAATGCGGGCGAAAACAGCTGACAACAGCAAGAGCAATCGATGTGACTTGCGAGCTTCTGATTCAAGTAGGGGACTGTGCAGACGGATTTGAACTCTTGTGTGGTGAACCTCAAGTACGTTTCTCTATTCATTCAGATTTTAATCATTTCATTTTGCCTCAACCATTAAATTAGGTAGTTATAGCCTTGAGAGGGTCAGGTCAGGAAGGGGTAAATTGGGAACTATGATTTACTTTTTCATAACTGGGAAAATGGGATTGGATTTCTTGTGATGGTGGTTTGGGCATGAAAAAGTAAACTGGGATTGGGATTGTTAAACACGTCAATATTGGGAATTTATCTTTTTTCCTCATCGGGATTGGGATTTTTTATTATTTCAGTTGTGATCTGTTGTTGTGATCATTTGTAGACAGTTTTTTGATCTATTGTTGATCATTGACTTAATTGTTTGTAAATTTTGCTGCTGGAAGCCGAAATAGAAAACATTGTTCAGAGACTTAAATACTAAAATAGTCAAAAGGAACTGAGTTTTGAAGTTCAACCTTGTGAAATAAAATGAGTGTTGAAACGTGGGTTAGAGTCACTTTAGATTAGTTTAGGGCACTTACACCGATCCAAACTTTGGTAGGAAACCGTTGTGTTTGAAACGTTATTCTTGCATTCTTCAGTAAATCATTTTGAATCTATTTATGAACGTGCATGATTTGCTGTTTGCCAAGGGAATTGACTTCGTGATGAATTTTCGCTCAGGTTTTAAAGTCTTCTGATCTGCAACAACTGGGTTCTATGAAGTGGATTGTCACTGAATTCCAGTTCCTTCATGTAGACGAAACGAAACCTCTTTTTCGATGCAGCATTTGTGTCAATGATTCTGCCAACGTCGAGAAGTCAGCGTTCAACTCTCAGAAAATTTCTGTGGTTAAAAAGTTTCCAAGAACAGAGGTAAGTTTGTTATCTGTCTTGCATTGTTCTGCTGCAACTCGTAGTTTTATACCGTAATTCCCCAGCGTGTCCCTGTTTGATTTTACACCCAAATTTGAGCGTGTATTTTGTATGCTCATCGTGCCGCATGTTGTTTTGAAAAGGTGGACAACTCAGATTGAGTAAGACTTTTTATCACTGATGTAAAAGCAAGTGAGTCGATGCCTTTCACCTACTAGCTAAAAGCACTATGGGTTACAAAGATTATCCTGGAGATTACGTTTGTTGTGGTCTCAAATGGATGTAGTAAAATCTTATAGGGCCTAAAGATAAAAGCAAGATAAACTGGGGCTAACTAGTGTGGCAACTTGATTGCTGCAGAAGCGGAAATTTTTAGATTTTATGACATTTGATTACACGAAAATGCGCAATCAAACATATCTTAACATGGAAATGTTATGTATTTTAAACCCATGAATCATAAACTGACCAAATTCATTTTTTGCTAAAATTAGGCAGAAAATTTTCTACCAGCCCAAAAGCAATTTCTGGGAACCTAGTTCCAAAGTTCCAATACTTTTTGCAGCTCTGCCTCCAAGTTGAGCAAGCATGTAGTTTGAGGTAAGGATCAGCAATCTCTCTATCTCTAAATCAAGATTTGACAATAAGCGAAAATGAAAATCCTAAGATATTTTTCAGTAGGCACTGCATCTAAACAAACATCGTGCTGTGGAAAACATAGATACTATGATGTTTGAAATAAAGATAATTTAAATAGTCTAGATGAGACATAAAAGATAACTAAAAAATCTTTGCTGTCTTGGGGATTTTCTTTTTGCTTAGGCCATAACAATGAATAGACCGGCTGGTCAAGTATCGCTTTCCCTTTTCATTCCACAGCCTTCGGTGTCTTCTTTTGATGCTCCCAAATCACGACTCGACATTAGTTTGAAAAACCGCATGAATCTCTGCCAACTGCTCGATCTACCAACTGCACTGGACAACAATTGGAAGGGATTAGCCGCCGCCATGCAGGTCGGCAATACAGAAATTCGCATCATCGAGAACTGCAAGAAGGAGTCACACACAGAACAGTTGCTGCAACTGCTCGAGACTAAATATCTGGATAAATGCAACACACACTATTTGAGAAATGTTATTACAGACATGAGACGGCTCGATCTTTTGGAATTCTTGTCTTAGAGGATTGAAGCTTTTAGACTTGTGCAAAAGTTCCAGTGACTCTATTAAAAGAGAAAATTCTTTAGAAAATGGGAACTATGCAAGGAGATGCTCCGGACTCCTTTTGGGTGTTGTATTTTCATTTTTTGTCTGTTTTATGATGGTGAAAGGATCTGCAATACCTCCGACTTGCAATTGATCTAATAGAAGTAGTTTTTTCCACCAATATTTTAAGTTTAGTTGTCAATTTTTTTATTTATATGCAATTTATTTGAATTCAAGTTTACCATTTTTATTTTCGATTTTTTTCAAATGTCTGATGTTTGCAATTTAAATGCTTGACACTTTTATTTATTTAAATGTTTGACATTTTCGATTTGTAGGATTGCACTTTTATTTATCTAAATCTAAATTTTTGCATTTTGTGGAATTTCAGTTTTATTTATATAAATTTCAATTTTTGGCAATTTGTAGAATTTCGCTTTTATTTATTTGAATTTCGATTGCACTGTAGCTAAATATAAGCACTGATTGCACTGTAGGTAGTTGTAATTTGATGGTGGGAGTTTTTGGAAGAAGATTCTGCTGAAGATTTTAGATCTCGTTTCAGAAAATTCAGAATAAAAATATTCCCAGGCTGGCAGCATTATAACTACCGAAACAGCTGCAGCTTGACTACAATTACGATGGAAGTAAGCCTATTTTGGTAGCTATGCGTTGCTAAGAACCATATTCCCATCATGCATTGCGTTGCTAAAATGAGATCAACCATCTTTTGCAGAATTTTCAATTTTGTTTAGGTTATGTGAATTTTGACTATATTGGACCTAATTGTGAGTTAGCATTTTGTAGTTTTGTAGTTTGAATTTCGGATTATATTCTTATTTATATTTGTACCTAAATTTTTTGATGTAGATAGATGAATTTATAATCAAGTATAAACACAAATTGAAGTCCTTCATTTGCTGTTCGTAGTACTCAGCAAATTTTTATTTATACGGACTCGAAAGAATCACACACCCTGCCTCAATCACCACCTTACTGTTCGTGTTTAAAAAGAAAATGAATAAATGTTTCCTAAAAATGTGTGAGAATTTTCAATTTTCCCTTAGTCACAGTCGATAGAAAAGATGTATCTCTTCTATGGTCTGTTTTAGCTCTAGTTCATGGAACACACTTTTCTGGAAAGCCAACGTTTTAAGAGACGTTTCGACCCTTCAATGCTTTAAAGAATGAAACCTCGAACCTTGGAGCTAGGAAAGGATGGCGTTATCAGTTTCCTCTTCGATACATTATTTGCTGTTTTTGATGTGTATTTTGATTTTTTATTTGTACATACTACTATTCACATCATCACAAGAGAATAAGATGATGTGAATTTTAGGAGGTCATGCTTGCAAGGTCATCGTTTTATCAAGCAGATCTTAAACCCCGAGACATGTTTTCCAACTCGACATGAGCCGCTATGTTGTTGAAGATTGACAGAACCAGTTTAAAAGTCCTCTGACCATTCCTATCATTTCATTTTCTGAACTGCTTGGTTCAAGGTAGGTCGTATCTTTCTGAGGAAGAAATTGCTTCTCTTTTTCATGGATCCTACTCAGTCCCAATCGAGAAATGAGCCTTCTACCAATAATCAAAACACAGGACTTGCAGATGAAAGCACTGAGCCTTCTTTGAGGCAAAGATTCGTCAGACCATTTCATTTCGGTGCAAGACACAAACGTTACCTTAAAAAGCTCGTCAAGAAAAAGCTACCGGTGACAAAATGGGTTCGAAGCTACGACAAAGGGAAACTTTACTTCGATTTTGTTGCTGGAATAACCGTCGGGTTGATGTTAGTGCCACAAAGCCTCGCTTACGCGTCAATAGCTGGCCTCTCACCAGAGTACGGCCTCTACTCATCGTACTGGAGTGTCTTCTTGTATTGCTTTCTTGGCACGAGCAAAGACATCCAGATAGGCCCAGTCGCACTCGTGTCCATGCTTATAAACAAATACACAGTCGATGGTAGGGACAACAGTGCGCATATCACAACCATGGCTCTGTTTTCGGGGGTAGTGCTCATAGCAATGTCTCTATTCCAGCTACAGTTCCTCATAAATTTCATATCCGTGCCAGTCCTGGCTGGCTTTACGTCGGCCGCTGCCATCAAAATTGCCACCTCCCAGCTGAAAGGCATGTTTGGCATATCGGTGCCCCGAGCAGACTTCATCCACACTATCTACAATAACTTCTCGAACATCAGCCAGGCGAAACTCGGCGACTGTCTGCTCAGTTTCACTTGTCTTGTTATTTTCATCGCCCTGCAGCAGCTAGGTAAGTGGAATTCTGCCAGAGTAGTTCAGAATGAATCGAGGTCGAAAAGAATCTTCAGGAAACTCATCTGGGTTGTTTGCACGGCAAGATTCACATTAGCAGTTCTCATCACGACCGTCATCTCTCAAATTTTGTACGTGCATTTTGGAAAGACTGATGTCTTCGTGCTGGCTGGTGAAATGAAGTCAGGTATACCCCGTCCACAGGTTAGTAATTCAATGAATTATGATTGTTAATTCTTTATTCACCCCTAATAGCCCAAGTTTTATCTGGTAACCGACTTCTTATCTTCTTAATGTTTCTGATTCTTCTTTTGATGCGGGTGGGAGTAAGCTAGTGGAAGTTAGCTGGTGGTAGTGGATAACAATGTCTCGTGCATATCCAAGGGGTCTGGGCTAACCTAACCTGGTGTGATCCCTCGCCTATAGAGTTTGAAATCTTTCTTTCTAAAATCCTATGCCATCTAGTTTATGAACGTAAGGTTACAACCTAGTTGGTTTAGGAAACTGGTTTCGAAAGTAGTGGTTGATATATCTTTGGATACGTTTTCATCCGTTGTAGTGCACAAATTCAATTTTTTAATTATTTTTCCTAATGGTCATAATCTACCATTTTGAATCATGTCCTTCTATATTACCAGTTACCAAAAATGGTTTCCAGTGATTTTCATGCGGTCTAGGTTATCAACATTATTACCTAATTGATTTAAGGGAACCGTTTTCAAAACAATTGCTTGATAATTCTCTTATACGTTTTGCATCTGTTACTGTGCACAAGTTCATTTTGTTAATTGTTTTGCCTAAACTTCATAATCTACCATTTTGAATCACTTATTGTTTTTTTCTATCGCCAGCGGCCTAAGATTATTTCAAATAATGTTTATGCGTCTATATGTTATAAGTATTATTCCCTAGTTTATTAAGGGGACTGGTTTCAAAACAAGCGGTAGGGATACCTTCGGGTACTTTTTTCATCCGTTACAGTGCACACATGAAATTAGCTAATTGTTTTGCCTTGATTGTCTTAATCTGCCATTTTGAATCATTTATCGTGTTTTTCCATCACCAGTTGCCAATAAGAGACGTACACGTGGACCAGAACACGACAATATCGAAGGAACAGATCATCGGAGAAATCGGCTCTGCGCTCGTAATGACCCCGTTGATCGCCTTCCTGGAGACGATCGCGGTGGCGAAGACCTTGGCACGGAAGGCCAACTACAAAGTCGACGTGACCCAGGAGCTCTTCTCCCTCGGAGTGGTTAATGTTGTTGGGTCGTTTTTCTCCGCATTTCCTGTGGCCGGCAGTTTCAGTCGAAGTGCTTTGAACTTCCAGTGTGATGTCAAGACGACCTTCGGAGGTAAGATAAAGACACTTACTGTGTTTGCGAGAACAATCTGAAACATAGTGAGACATTATAAGAATGTGACCAAGAGACACAATGTGCCCTCCCGGTATTCACCACACTGGCTTTGTAGCAACTAGTAAACTTGGCTATACGATGTACGGTTCTCTTGATCACTTACTTAAATTGCGCTCGTTGTTCTCGAAACATCTTGAGCACTCTTTGTCTATCTTGAGCCATATTTTAACTATTTAGGGAAACATAATGAATATACTCAAGCTTTGTGTCTGACACTCATCAGAGTAGTAAGTAAGAACAGTCTTTGATCGGTACAAAACTTCAGGATGGCAAGGGAAATCAAAAATATAGCGAAACAAAAAAACCTTCTGAAGCTTAGCGTTTGACATTCATCAGAGTAATGAGAAATGGTAAGAAATAACCATCTCACGCCATCCTGAAGTCCCTCACCCATTCAATACTGATATGCCATACCTGATTACCCTTTTATCATGAAGGCAAAGTAGACTAAGAAGAAAAAGGAAGAAATAGTCCTAAAGTGCTCAAAAGTTCTCAATCATCGCTGTTTGCATTTGATTCTTTCATCTTTGACGAACTTTTTAGTGCAGTTTTGGTTCTAGCTTTTCTCAAAATACATCGGACAAACAAGGTTCTTTGCTATGACAGAAAGTTGAAATACACATCTTTCTGTTTCAGGCTTTTTCACCGGATGCATTGTGCTGTTGGCCACCTTTTTCCTGACGCCCTGGTTCAAGTTCATCCCAAAGGCCACCCTATCCGCCATGATTATCGCTGCAGTCATCCCCTTATTCGAATATCACACTGTGCCGTTGCTATGGAAAACCAGGAAGCGGGACCTCATTCCCATGGCTGTCACATTCTTCTGTTGCTTCTACGAAACCGAGGTTGGAATACTGGCTGGAGTCGGGGTATCTTTATTGATGTTTGTACACGCCAATATGAAGTTAAAGCTTTATGAAGACCAACATGAGAAGACTGTCGTTTTGAAAGTTGGAGCCCGGGCAATTTATTACCCCAGTGCCGAGCAGCTCGTCTCTAAGATGGAGAAAATCACTGGCCGGAAAAGAGACAGGCCAGATTTCTTGGTGCTCGATTTAGAAAACGTCAGAATTATGGATTCAACGTCAGCCGTTCTGATAAAACAATTCTGGTTTTCGCTTTCTTCTCAACTCAGTGGGCCTAAAATCCAATTTGCGAATGTTGGCGGAGAAACAAGACGAATGCTGGTGAAGAATGGCGTCGTTTTCGAGGGAGAGACGACTTTTGAACTTGTTACTCGAAAAGAAGAGGTGCCAACTAACGGAGAAGTAGCACCCCTCTACCCACAACTTCACCAGCCTTGAAACTTCAATTCTTGAAGAATGTTAGAAGAGCCACTGATACAGAAAAAGATTGACCTCATAAACTCTTATTATTTCACCGTCTCAAAACTGAAATATTGCATTTTTTTACCTTATTGCTTTTAGAATAGCTATATCTCGCTTTCTTCTAGAATAGCTATAGGCTACCTTAATGCTTTTAGAATATTGTTAATTTTCATGTTTATTTAGATATTAGACCATTATTACGTTATCTTCGACCACATCTTCTTGTATGCTTTGCTTCTTGATCTATTCAGCTTCTCGGAAAAGCTACTACTAACTTAAAAAAGTAGTCGTGTCTTCAAAGGAGACATAAATCTTTATGGTACCAAGTCTTTATATTGGTTTTCCCTGGAATAGTGCTCGATACATGATGTAGAGCGGAATATGTATTGAGAATGAAAGATTCAAAGAGACTAAACTCTGCATAGCGATGAGCCTGTTTCGTGGCTTCCAACTTATCAGGAGATTCTAAATTTCTATAGCATGGAACTTGAATTGTACCATAGTTTATCAAAAAAGATAGTTAAAAAACCTATTATTGTATCTTTTTTTTGAAAGTTTTTCAAAATTGACAGTCTTTCGTTTTGCTATTGTTTTAGCCAACAAGGTCATGGTTGAGCGAATAGATCAAAACGCTTATTTTGATTCCCTAACCAGAAATCTTCTTTATCTAGAAAAGATTTTATAATATTCAATAACATATTTATGTAGGCAATATCTAAATGTAAAATTTTAATAGTAAAGAGAGAGGATAAGACATTCGTTCTGCACGTTCAAGTACTACTCAACATAAACTGTCAAACAAAGACGTAGATACAACAATAGGTTTCTAAACCATCTTTTTCGATAAACTATAATTGTACCAATGATTGCCCTTTGTTTCCTTTAAGAAGATAGATCAAAAATAGATTGATTGTCAAATATTATTGATTTGTGATATTGAGCCTAAACCAGAGCCAAAAATGTCCATGTTTTGTTCTTTGGACCTTGGACCTGTAAGACAATTCTGGACCTGATTCTGCTGATCCTCTTTTCAATGGAAAAACTGTTTCTGTTTTGAAGAAAATCTCCTTTGCCAAGGTGGATCATGAAATGATAACACCTCAGCAGCCTGGAGAATTTAGGTAAACTATGAAAAAATACATTTAGCGAGTCTAGATCCGTTTTTACGCCTTGCTTTGAACATTCTACAGTAGCTTTCTTATAAAGAAGTTCCTTCCCCAATGCTTCCCCAGGGAAATAATTTTTTGTTGTTGCTGCTGCTACTAGGCCTGTATCTTGGCAACATGGCTTGCGTGTAGCTCATTTCGAATGGAGGAGAAAGTAAATGTTGACAGAATGAAAGCTGAAAATGGTGGGAAGTTTTCATTGAATGCTGGTAATCCACGTTTTAATTATTAATTTTGTACTTGCTCTTTTATCCAGTCGGTATCTATTCAGTCAGCTTCAATGGCAAGCAAGATCCTATCATGATTATTTTTAGGCCTAATTCTTTTGTGGACGGGATCGGGATGGATACGATACGGGGGATGGACTCTTGTTCTATGCTCATTGTCAGCCTAGCTAAAACCCTATAAAGATAGGCCTGACAAAATCAACCAATTTTAACGTTTTTACCCCCGGAAAATACTGTGGATAGGACGTTGTTTTTGACTTTCCAATCTTTGAAATACTCGGGGGGAATTACCCCTATCCAGAAAAATACCCTAAAAGCTAATACCCTACAAGGAATATTATGACTGGCCCCCGCCCCAGTCCTCCCAAGATAAAAAAGTACTTAGCCCCCCATGCAGAGAGTTCCCTTAGTTATCTGTGAAGAATGCAGTTTCCCTTGTTAAAAGTATAAAATACAGTTCTGCTGGTACTCAGCCAGCTCCACCAGACCTGGCTTCTGTTTTGAAACAAACTGAATTCATTTTGATTATTATTCTAATTATGTTTATTTCTTAAGGTCAATTTTACATCAACACTATTGAAGAACTAGACCATAAAATTGCAAGTCTATCTGTATCACTTGACGAGTTCAGCGAAGATAAACTAGAAGGTCAATTGGTTGTTGAGAGTCATCCTGATGGATTTGTTTTCCTGGACAATGATGCTGATGGAGCATACCAACATGGAGATGATGATGAAATAAAATTTGGATTTGGGCCTTTGGAAGACGACACCAGTGATGAGTTAAAAACAAAGAAGAAAATTCCTTGTAAGATTGCATAATTCCTTTGATTTTTCAACTGATAAAGATTTGGAGAAAGATTGAAACATTTTTAAAGGCATATTTGAATTGGCCCAGACTCAACCTTGTGTTGTTTTTCATAATGTGAAGTTGGCTTGATTACATGCTCATCATTAGCTACGAAACATATTTTTTATTGGGGGGGGGGGGGAGAGTGAAAACAACAAAAATGAAATCAACCACACCCATTAAATCAAAATACTACAACATCCATTGTACTCTATGATATTTTAGAAATTATTTGGGGGGCTATAGCCTCTCTATTCTCCATGACTTTACAGTGATTCAGTTGGTTCATTTCCAGTGATGGCATAAGTGAGGGGTTAGGGGTGTATTCCCATCGGAGGAGGCTAGCAACGGAGATTAGTGATATTGGAGTTTTTTTTATCATAGCAAATTTTTCAACCTTCATGCAAAATAGTCCCTACGTCAGGGGATCTAGCCCTCCATTTCTGAGGAAACCTGTTGCCTCAACTCCTTATTTCCGGTGAAGGTATAAAACGAAATTTCTGGCTCTCAGAATCAATCAAAATGCTCTGGAAGATTTAGAGAAATATGACAAAACAATAATGAGCAAATGGAAAAACTTTCTTTTGCATATGATACAAATGGTTTGTTGTTTTATCTATTCTTGATTCTTTTGGTTTTAGCTTTGAACAGTAAAGAACTTGATCAGTTTGCTGGAGTATACAGTTGTAAAGTTGGTAAGTTTTCTTTGCCTCGGGTTTTTTTCTTAGAATGAACTTCATCATTGTTATCATCCCTTGAAGTTGAGTTTATATTGAAGTTTAAATTTGAAACAAATCAAAACAAAAAAACTACCAAAGCTTTTTTTGACCCTCATCAGTGTAGTATGTCAGACATGCGTTCTTCTTTGCAATATTAACCAAACATTCACCTTTTTCTGACTGGCCAATTTCAAGCTGTTTCTGTGTATAACAATTCAATTGGCTTTATTTTCTTGCAATGAATATACACTGCAATGAATATTTTTTAATGATGATAATTTTTCGCAATGTTGGATAATTTCTTAGCTATCAGGAAGGGAAGTTCTGTAATGAAATACTACTACTTATAGCATTGACAGATAATTCTGATAACAATGTTTACAAAAGTTTTGAAGCTAGAGCCTTTGTTGATGTAAATATGTAGTTTTTTTAACCATCACCATCTCATTTGATATTTTACTGTTTTTCTCCATATTTAGTTCTCAGTCAAAGTACAGAGCCTGCCAGTAACAAAACGTCAATAAGGAGCTTTAAAAAGGTAACATGCTTTTTATCTTATCAATGAGCAAATACATATTGATGCTGAACTGAGGGGTATGTCAACATAGTCCCAACCCTCCTGTATCCTGCTTGAGGCTCCAGCGCTTAGACCTAGAGCTCAGCATGTTTGGAATATGGAAAATTTCCAGTATTTCTCCCCTTAAACCGAAAAGCTCCAGCATTTTCTCCAGCATTTCACTTTTATCTGACAACTAATACCATCAGCCTAACCTTTTCAAAAGAATTTTCAAATTGATTTAGCAGGTGTATTCTTTGAGGAACGATAAAACCTGCAAAAGCCCAGCAGGTCCTGAATGCTTTCACATTACATACAGAAAATATCGAACATCAAATATACAGCTTTTTATCTTAGCAATGAGCAAATATTGGTACTGAGCCGAGTAGTATGGTGGTGATACATTTGTTCTTGTTACATCTAATCTTCAGTAGATATGATAAATTCAAAAATAAACCATGCTTGTTTTAAACGTTTCGATAAAATCTTCATCAGTAACTCTCGTTTTGATAAAATCTTCTCAGTAGATATGATATTTTCCTATTTTGCTCTTTATTCTGATCTTCAGGATCCCTCTTCTTTGAATTCTCTTAGATTATGTTTTTGACTGCTCATTCTATTTTCCAAATTTGGAAGATTTTTTTGAAGTTTGATACTTGAAAAATGGTATTTATTTTGATTAATTGATCTCTTTTCTTGTTTTAGAAAATCCAAGGAAAGATTGGCATGTCTGAGGTCAGGAGAAGTTTTTTGATCCTTTGAGTGTCAGACAAAAAGCTTAAGTAGCTAGTTAATGTGTTTCTATCTGATGAAGATGAAAATATAGAGCAATGAGCAAATAGAGCGATATAGATAAGAAACAAAAAAGGAAACTGGCTCTCTATATAACTCAGAGTTTCCTGCTCTTGTAATCATCAGACTGACAATTAGACGACAGTCTGTCTGATGATTGCAAAGGCATGAAACTTCAAGTTTCCAAGAGCAAATCTCCTTTCTTGATTCTTATCTATATCCAAGTTAGATGCATCCCAATTTCATCAAGTTTAAAACAAAACTAATTCATTTACACTTGTAAACACTTGTAAAAACTTGCAAGCTACCTGGAAAGAGTCTGCTGGTCTTTATTAACTCTCATCCTCGTTTCAGTCACATCAAAGTTTGGCAAAGAGACCGATGCTGGTGGAGCTACACTCGTTTCCAGGCTTCGATAAAGACGGCATAACACCACTTCCATTTCCTCTTGAAGCAATTGATATATTGAAAATCGTCACTGCAGCTCAAACTGACCTTGAGAGAAAGGTGCGTTGTGTTGATTTTTTGATCCTGTTCAAACTAGAAACTGATCCAAATGATAGGGATCCAATATTTGCTAGCTTTTACAAACAGACCCGTCTAAGATCAGGCTAGAACTGATCCAGAGCTAGTTCAAGCCTCATTTTCAGCACTTTGACGTGGATCTAATTGCAAAAGGTACAGAGAAGATTATAATGTGTTCGATTGGTACTTGTTATGGAACAGTTCCAGTCGTTTGAATTAGACCAGAACAAGTATAGATCCAAATGTGGACACTTAAGAAGGCGATCCGAAATGGGTCCAGTTAGCAGACCCAAATGGGTACTGATTCACAAGTCTAGTGCCTACACTCTTTATTTTTCATAAGAATAAATTTTATAAGAATAATGAGGCTCAAAATCGGTGAAATTTAAGAATATTTTAAGAATATTGGGAGGCTCAGATCTTATGGAAAAATATTTTAGGGAGTGTTTTTTACTTCTCAATTGGTGTGCTTTTTACAGGAAATGGTCTTAAATACACTCACCCAAATCTTGATGCAAGTGTCGATGAGCTCCATTTTATAGGAAATAAGGATATTTTACTGATTGAGGAATGTAGTAATTTTTTTGGCATTCATGACAATAATAACAATTTACTGCTATATCCGTGTTTTCTGCTGTAAGAATAATTTAAGAATATTCCGAGGCTCAAAATAGGAAAAAATTAAGAATATTGAGGCTCAGAAAAAAATTAAGTATTCTTATAAAAAAAGAGAGTGTATCTGTGCAAGTTTGGGTACTAATCCATTTGGATTTGTGCCAGGTGTAAACGGGGCCTTTGTCTGTTGTTATCAACTCAATAGATAGGACACTGTGCAATATCAAGCCCTGACAAATCAAAGTATTTTATTGACTTGAAAAATGATCTGCCTCTCGGTATAACAATTGATTAGGCTTCATTTTGGTTTTCTAAGCTACGTAGCTTGTGCCAAAAAGCCCTTAATTGCATACTTTTCCGTTTAGAACTAAAAATTCTGAATGGATGAATTGAATATTTGGATTTCTATTTCTTTGTTATTATTATATTATTATTATTATATCATATTTCTTCTTTATCCAATTACCTCTGTTTGTTTTAACCTTCCTTCTAGCCTACCTTCAAGCGGGACTTCACAAGATTTTTCCACTCAAGGCTTTCACAAGCTATTCTGCAAGTGAGTGAACATTTCCTTGATATCTCTCGAATGCATTATCTCTCCGAAAGATTTTTTAATTTATTAATGAACTAAACATGGTATTAGATGTAAATATAGTGTATATCTATGTTGAAAGAAATTGAATCCAGGCATGAATTGAGTTGAACCTTCTAGGCACAAAGGAATTCCTTGTAGGCCTACAGAAAATAACTTGAATTTGCCATCTTGGACTGATTTTTGCTGCAACCAAAATGAAATTGTTTTCAACTGCAAGCAATAGAGCAGTTTCTTTGCCATTAAAGACAATTTACTACATTCTCAGGATGACGAAGAAAATCGAAAAAATGGCGAAACATAATAATGGTTCTACTACATTCATTCACTCAACCATTCTTCTTTCTCTCTTTTAGGACACATTTTGGTGGTTTTTCTGCCAAAAATACCAGGTAAGGTCAACTGTATGGTATCAGGTCTTTATATTCCCACCCCAATGCAGGTATTTGACAAAGGTATAGAGGTATTACATAGGCATCATTCCTTGCTTTAGAACAAGAACTAATAGAAACAATTTATGAAATAAAGAAATTACTTATTTATGGTTGCCTTTTCATCGCAAAGATCTTGTTTTCACTCTAATAGCAAATTATGATTAAACCTTCTACTCTCAATCCAGACTGCACGAGGGGGCAAGAATGTATTAGGAGATTATTAGCTCAATAAACGAAATACAACTAGAGTTTCCGAAGCTAGGGATAAAGCACCATTTGATGACGCAAAGTATTTCATACTAACACAGAATTGTTCTTTTCTAGCCTGTTGTGAAATCGCAGCAAAGCCTTTTCAATAGAGTGGCTCACAACTACACGAAACAGTTGAATAGATGGATTGGATCCAGGTACCAGGATACTATTTTCCAGGTATTGAAACAACTTTCAAATGAATTATCTTTTTGAATTACCAAGATAAACTGTGATTTCATTCCATTACATTAGTGATAAATAGATTACTGATAGAATATAGATGTTTAATAGATTCATAAGGCTTGGCCTAACACGTGGAAAATATATTCTCATCATCGTCTACCCCGATTTTAATATCTTATCCCAAACAGGTCTTTAATCCTTATCCCCCATAGGCCAGCACACTAACCATTGTCCATGCTGCATTGAAGTTTGATATTCAGATATGAAAATGGTAGAATATTGCAAAAGATACACAAAGAGTGCCCAAGAAGTTGAAAGGACAACGAACGAAATATAAGTTTGTGATCAAGTGACCCAATGTGGGTGTTTATATATCCACACTGACTGTACAGCAACTCGTGAACCTGGGCAAACGATGTAAGAATTGTTAAGCATGTGAACAAGATACCAAACGTGCCCTCCCAGTGGTCACCACACTGACTGTGCAGCAACTCATAAACATGGGCATGGGCATATGATGTACAGTTGTTTTCATAACCGTGTATCCCATGATCAAGTTTACGAAATGCCGCAAAGCCCGTATCTTGATCGCATACAAATGTAGAAGTATTTAGCTTCTTCTTTCTAAGGAAGTTATTTATGAAAATATTTCATGAAATATTTGTTTCATTTTGTTCGCACGAAAATAAATGAAATCTTATTTGTTGAGCTGAGGTGAACTCTGTTAGTATCTAGAGAAATATAAAACTTGAATAAGAATTTAAAATCATTATCGGCCAAACAACTGACAATCATTCACTCGATTCTGTTGTAGAAATATCCAGACTTGTTGTCGAAGGCGATCTACGCAACTTTCTGTCATGCTTTCCCAACCTCGTATCGGCAGTTTGATGACAAATTCAAAGACGACCTCATTTTCGTGATTTATCAATGGGTGGTTGGTAAGTGAATTAATCACGTGCCACTTTCTCCTCTGCAGAGGGCAGGTCGAGGACTTGCATACTATGCTACCTCCTTTCCTTTAGATCAAAGTACAGTTTATTTATCATAATTGATATTTGCTTATGTTATTAGTTTGGAGAATACTTTGTTTTATTCAGTTTTTATTTGAATATGTTATTTTCATTCTTCTTCCACCGGAAATTTGTTTAATGATTTGGGATATTTAAACGGAGAATTTCTGCAGAAAAGTTTCTGAAATCCCCGTTCATTGCACTCTTGTTTTCATTTGTTGGGGTCGTTTATTTCTTACCCTCTTCGTCTACTCCCTTACCTTTTAAATAAGTCTAGAGTAATTTGTTTGAATATTTTCAATACTTTTCCTCCAGGAACTAGACCAGCACCTAGAACGTACGCTAAATGGAATCTGAGAAGTCTGGAACCGAGTGACATGCGCAGAGGAGAGCAGTTGCACGTTGATACAGCTTCAAAAAGTACTTAATTTCTATATTCTTGCATTTCATCTCGAAAACATTATTTTTGTTCCTTTCAAACACGTGAGCAATATAATCTTGAGTATCTTTCTTCTTTGACAAAACCACTGAATCAGATTTATTCTTTTGATGACTAGCAGATTCATATCTAGGCCAGAGCTGCTTTTCCTCCATTTTCAAAATTATTGGTTCTTAGCTACTTTTGTTATGCTTTAAGCCTACAAAATACCCTTTGACACACCTGTTAAATCACAGTGGTTATGATAACTAGTTATTTTCCGACATTTTATAGGTGCAAGCTCTCCTTTCCCCAATTTGATGTTGGTTTAATGATAAGTCCAGCCACCGACCTTCCAACATTGATTATGGGGGAAGGGGTGATATTGATAATTGATATCAGTATTTTATAAAGGACTCTCAGCAATCTTGTCCACCATTGTAGTTCTGAAGGGCTGTATTCAAGGCCTAGTCACACCAAAGACTTATTATGGTAGTTAATGCCTCTCTTCTCATCTCTGGGAAGGATTGAGAGTGAGAGTGGATCTTCAGCTCGGGATAACAGTTGCATTAACCCCTAGCTGAGAAGATTGCAGAGAACGAGAATCAAGAAGTGAAATTGGTTTTTGGAAAAGTTTGGGTGAATGCAAAACATCATTGACACTTTATTTCTCTAACTATCTGAGGCATTTATAATAAACAGTCCCTTAATTACCACAGTTAATTCTGTATAATTCAACTTTGTTTTCGTTTTCAGATGCGAACCAAGGATTTGAACAACAGCTGAACGAAGACACGTTAGATCTGAAACATGCCAGCTCACAGCGACTAGGCCCATCGCACGTAAACAGCCAATCACATGTTGTCAACCCGAAAACATCTGTTGCCACAAAGAAAACAAACGTTCTTCTGCCCTCGATAAATGTCAATTCAAAGCGAGATGTTACAAGTAAACACAACTACAATAACAACGATGTCAAAGTTTTGTCTGGAGCCGAGGCTGAGAAGGAATCGAGGCTCGTTAATGATGGCGTATCTGCATATCAACTGTCTACTGCGAAGCAGGTGTCACCGAAAAGACCTGCGAAGGAGGTTTGTTTTTTCTTCACACTCTTTTAAGTAATTAATTGAGTTAGTATGTAAGGAAATAAGTAAGTATATTTTGCCACAATAAAAAACCTATTTACAGGTGATAAAAGAGATGAATTAAAGTAATTTTGATAACAATTTAAAACAAATCAAAATACATTGGGTTTAATAACCTCTTACTATGGTGGCAGGGAGAGCATTAAAAGGACGATGAACTTTAATAATGGTCCTAAAGGGGCGATTTTGTTCATGAAATGCTGGGCATTCGATTTGTGCGTAATTAAAGAGAAAAGAGAGCAAAAAAATTCTCAGGATATTAAGATAATTGTGATCTGTTTCATTTTCAGTCTTGCACGGCAGGCAAAGGCCCCGAGTTCTCTAAAAGTGTTTTTGATATTTATGGCCGGAGCCCGTTGGTTGAGCAGTTCTTGCTTGCGAATCGCCTTTCCAAAGATTCGGGCACTGCGACTCTCGTAAGAAGAACTGAAATCAGTGAGCTGCCTTCATATCCTTTCAACTAAATTTCAAATCGTTAATATGATCTCTCCCATCCATCCGGTGAAGGTTAATTGCTTCCTTCGCTTTATTTTGAGTGAGTCATTGTAGTTTATTTGCAGAGAGAAGTATGGTTAGGAATTTTCTCCAAAGATTACTTCTGCTATAGTCATAAGAGAGAGAGAAGCTCTAGATAATTAAGCGAGTCTTTTGTTTTATCTTTTTGTGCTGAAAATTATACTAATTTACATGTTCTTTTTTTATCATCGTTCACTCCATCGTTCACTCCAACAAATTAGTCATATCAGTTGATGTAATTTTGCACAGTTTCCTTTTGTTAGCGTCCACTCTCCTCGTGCTCTGCAAGATAGCTGGCTGAAACAACGGGAATACAATAACCTGTTGTTATGGTTTTTAGACCAACTCTCTTATGACTATGCCTCTGCAGCCTATCCAGGAATGGTTGAATGCCTTGTCTCCCTGGTGGTAATTTTGTTTGAATTTTCCTTAACTTTTCAAACTGCTTCAGCTCCAACTTACCAAGATGTAATCAAACAATCGTTGAGCTACGCTCGAAAATCAGAGAAGAAATATCGATGGTATGGAGAATTTCATTCTAGGCTTTTTATTTATTCGTTTATATTATCCTTTTCTGCCACGTATTTCAAACCGAAAACCACATCCTGATTTCAGACACAGCAAGAATAGCAACAGGGCTTCGTGTATGATTCATTTTGCTTTATCAAAAAAATATTAGATTGAAAAACAACCAAACAAAGCAGTAAAGCAGATTCTTACGAACGAAGAACGCTGTAAATACTATGATGTTTCACGAAAAGAAAAAAAATAAACCGATAAATTGATTTGCTAAGTAGTAATTAGACAATTTGGTAGATAGAAACTTACAATCCATATGTCTTTGCAACAATCAAGAAAACTACTTGAACCATACTATAGGGATAAATTGTTTTTTGGAAAGAATTAGAACTAACTTCTTTTATCGATTCATTCTTTACTTGTTTTCTTTACAAATCTTTTTTATTTCATCCACTGCAGTAGAATTTTTCTACAAATTGAAGCCATCAAAAAACAGTTTTCTGGTGGCTTTGTAATTTCACGTTATTCAGATTTACAATAAGTAATTAAGCTAAATAGTTTGATTTTCACGGGACTACAGACTTGGATACATTTTCGCCACACTACAGAATTAGACTCGCTTTGCAAGGGCCGCGAGTCAAAACAAATGAATAAACCAATTTGGTTTGTTGGATATAAAGATGCAAGTAGCAAGCTATCCTTGATGATGCTATTCGTGTGTTTTTTGCAGTACTCTGGAAGAAAACGCGGTTGAGCGAACGAAATTTCATATGAAGCAGAATGCCATACAAAAAGACTTAACAAGGTTGGTTATTTTCCTTTAATATTTCATTGTTATTAGTTTTGAGTAATAAATGCAAAACTTTTGTTTTTTCTTGTCCATTTTGTTTCCTTGTACTTAAACTGGATATATTTTCTTCCATGAACAGGAAAACTGCGGAGTTGATGGCCAACCCAAAAGAAATAAAAAGACTGAGCAAGATACTTCGAATACAACTGCTGGTGGGTTTTACGAATTTAGTTTTATAAATCAAAAGTTATCCTTATATAAATCGAAAACCAATTTCTTATCAAAAGATATGGAGCCATGCCGGCTTGCAATACCTATAATTGGAAAATATTTTTAGCAATAATTGTACATTATTCGCCAATAGTTCTATACGAACTTTAATCCTCTTCTTTGAAAAATTCAATAATTGGCGAGGGCGAGGGACATGGGGTAACTCCAAAGGAAAAGCTTTTTGTTTTTGGTAAAAGTGATTCCAAATCCAATGTAATACCTATCACACCAAGGAAGCGTTGAATGACTGAGTGAACTATGTCAAGAGACTCAGTTGTTCATCCTGTAGTTTGATTCTTCGTAAGGTAACAATTTTGTTTTTAAATTTTAACTGAAAATGGCATCAATTTAAAACCTCTTCTTAGAAATCACTCAAGTCTGGAACAAGCTGAAAGAAGAGGTTCTAAGTTGATAACGTTTTAAGTTTAGCAATAAAAGCGTCACCTTACGAGTAACCGAACTATTGCCCGAAGGCCGAACAACTAAAGCCCTTAAACTTAGTCAACTTAGTCATCAAAGCTTTCTTGGTTTGAGAGGTATTTCTTTGGAATTATTTTAATGTTAGCAAGTATGATTAACTAAAAGCTTTACTTTCATTATTGGCAAGTACTAGCCAAGTCTTAAACTAACGCCATTACTATCCAACAAGCTGAACGTTTTAACCCAAGGATTAGTTACCTACAATCCCTGCCAAAAGTAGTTGGAACACCCTTGATATATTTAACAAATAACTACATTTTCAGCTTTCCTAGCCTTTTATTTCATATCCAACCCCCCTCCCCCCAAAACCCATGTTGTTTACAAAAGGAGCTTTTTGAGACCCCACCAAACACTAACTGAATGCTATTGGGCTACATTTTGTAATCAGAAGCAACATTGTAAATAGGGGAGGGGACAAAATGTAGGAAACTGTAAAAATCATGCAAGTGTTCCTAGACTTTTGGCGGGGATTGTAGTCCAATGCTCCCTGATTCGCTATGTTTCTAATTTTTCTCGTTATTTCGAAAACAGATTATTCTAACCTGTTCATTTATTTTAAGAGCGATCCAAACAATGAGTGAGATGGATCACCTTCCAAAACGACGACACGAGGAAGCCAGTCAGGAACCATGCACCATCATAATAACAAAATAATTAATATATTATATTTAATATCTTTCCTACAAAGTGCTTTTGTAAGAATCAGAGTTTTTTAAATTAGTAGAAATCTCTTTCTTTTTTCATAGCTTATATAGATTTATTGATATTTGATATATTGAAGATAATATATTTTGATGATGAGAGAATAATTATTTATCCTTCTTCTGACAAAGACAAGACAAATAATGGATTGATACAATGTTCATAATCAAGTGCTTGAAAAGTTCTTCAATCAAAAGCTTAGTGGTTGGCCCATGGTTCTGGTAATAATTTCTTTTTTAATTTATTTTCATTCTTTGAAATTACTGCATAAAAATACAATAATTGCAAAAATAAAACTCTAAAAAACTTACTCCTAAAACAATATTGAAAAATTTTAGAAATAAGAAGATATAGCCAGAAATATCAGTTAGTTTTCTGTTTCGTTCTCTTTCTGACGTATTACTCTGTTGAGTGTCAGACGAAAAGCTTCTATGTGTAAGTAATCTGTGTGTTCGTTTCGCTATGTTTCCGATATTTCTGGCTATACTGAAGTTTTGATCCATCGAAAGACTGTTAAATAAGAAGATGAAAATAAAACAACATCTCTGAATAAAAACCCATAGTAATAATATCCATAATAAAACCTAAAAAACTAAATTAAAAACTGTTCTTCACCCTCTGGGATAGCAGTGATGACCTAATCAGGCTAAAAAATCGTTTCTAACAGATGTCATTACTTTACAATATTTTCTGTCCGCTATCTGTACATTTTTAGTAAGAAGTTTATTGTATTTGACAAGTATTTGATACATTCAGTGGCCATTGTACCATTTGTCTCAAAAACCAGTGGTGTCAACGATCCATGTTCTGTCTCAAAAACACTTTGTTTATATGGTTTTTCTTTTCTAACTCCGCTCGACGTAGGATGTGATGAGTTGAAAGGGTTTTTTTGACCTGACATTCACATGCGCCACACGTACGTCAAAAAATGCTTGGTCATAATCAGCCCAAAATTAATGGTTCAAAATAGGCTGTTAATCTACTCATGACTGTCCGGGAAGCAATATTAGGCTACAATAGCCTTATAAAACGCATAAAAGCCCCGGAAACATTTCCTTTAAAATTAAATTCCTTCCTTCAAAAAATTGCAAAAAAACCAGGATATATTGGATCAAAATTATCAGAAGAGGTTTTGAGCCAACCTCAGAGGAGATTTCGAACTTTTCTCAGAGGTTTCGTGCTTGTTCAGAGAAGGTTTCGAGGATTTCCCAGAGGAGGAGATTTGGAGCCAACTTTAGAGCAGAGGAGGTTTCGATCGTTCTAAAGAGGAGCATTCAAATATAATGTTATTATTAGGGGATCAACTGGGTAAATTTTACCTGTTCTTCATGAAGATATTTTTGGGAACAATATACATCAAGAACCTGTTGTGGTATGTGGATGAATCTGAACGCGACTGAGCATGCGCTCTTTCGTCACTGGAGTGAAAGAGGATGACGGTAAAAATGGCGGATTTACAGTGGGAAACTCCAGCCCATTAAATAAACTGAAAACACAGTTTACATCAATGCATAATGGGAAATTATTCTTCAAATCAAGTTAGTGACAACGAACAAGATGAAGGCGAGGTAAGTGAAAATATTTTAAGTTTTGGCGCTACTAACAGATTAAAAGAAGAATTTTTTACAGGAAGTTGGTGTAGGTGGGTTTGCTCACGAAATGAAAATGAATTGGTTTTTCCTCCATCCATCAACCATAATTTTTAAGTTTTGTTTTGGTTGACAATTGGTGCATGCCAAGGGTGTCACCAGAGAAGTTCCAGGGAGTACAGCCCCCTTGTTTGGGAGTGTTTTAGCCCCCTTTCTAGGAAAAAATAAAGGTCTGTTTGGGAATTGTGTGTCAAAAGTATGTGGAAATGATTTTTGTAGGGTTTCTAGACACACGGGATATGGACAGAGAAAGACAAATATTTTGAAAATTAATATCTGCTATCTCTAGTGCCCTAAGCCTCCAGCGGGAATGAGACATTTTCTTGAAATGCCTTCCTTTATTAGATTAGATATATTTGATACTTTTTGGGTCTATCTTTAAATGGATGCATAGTTATGTACTCTTTTCACTTTAAGTACTATTTTGCTATCATAGTTTAGCCCCTTTTGGGGGGAGACCCTGGCAACACCCCTGGTGCATGCTTTTACGATGCAAGCTAATAGGTGAAATTCAAACAGTACTACACAGTTTTTCAAAAGATAACACCAAATGCATGATAAACCTACCTAGGCTCCAGTGTGCATTCTGAGATCCCCACCACGTATAAATGGTGTACAGAGCCAAGGAGAATGATAGAACCATCAGAAGCACAATAGAATTGGTGGATATATGTGGTGGGAAAAATCATGGAAAGCAGTGTGGACTGGAATCTTCACCTGCATTGGACCTGCCCAAGATGGACTAAGTTGCTTGATGAAGTTGTTTGTTCACTGAGGAACAAACATAATATTTTCTGTTCTAATGCTCCTGCTAGTAACAACTTGAAATGCCAGTTGATAAGCCGCATGTCCAGTCTTTTTCAAATGCTGACCCTTTGCAAACATCAAATATAATTTCTATTGAATTTTTCGTTTCTTTTTTTAAGGAAAATGTGTCAGACAAAGAAGAGCAGCCAGGTAAACTTTCATGAATTACATTTTATTCACTAAGATTCTCAAGAAATGCTTCAGATGTTTCAAAAATCAATTTACCAGGGAAAAGACAGAATCAACCCAGCTCTGTGGAATGTTAAAATCTTTTGTCAGTGCTGAGATAATAGACTAAGAAGCCTGTAACACATCTAAACAACGAGGCAATAGGTCAAAGCCTAAATAGTTTAAAAACAATATAAAGAGGATGATTTAAAGATGAAGTTGATAGTTGAGTTGTTGATAGTTGATAGGCACATACACTCGCTATCTTCGCAAGGTATGGGTTTATGTGCTAAGCACAAAGGGTCCACTGAATAGGTAAACTAATCGAGCAGTGCGACCCTGGTCCTTCCTCTCGATGTGACCACACCTCATGATTCCTTTTGCCTTTTTGCCTGGAATTACAGAGAGCTGGCTAATTCTCTCCTCACACTTTGTGGCAGGTCTGAAGGTGGTTTCGAACCCGGGACCCTTCAAGCAAGGGTCAAGTGATCGAACCACTCGGCCATCCCCGCCACATGAAGATGAGTTAGATAAGATAGTTTTCCTTTGCAGAGGCTGAAATGGCCTCTCTGATGCCAATCTTTCTACATGCAGCTCAGATTCCTGTGAGGTAGGGTAGAAGTTCTTCTATTCATCTTATTATACTCATTAGCCAAAGCCCAAACATTTTTAGAATTTATCACTTTCCAGGTCCTGATATTGAAGGGAACTTGGACCTGACTTGTCTATTTGATCCACAACAGCTGCGAGAAATCTCTTCAAAGTTAAAGTAAGCATTTTTATCACTCCTTTTTCCTTTTTTTCATCTCTTAAAATCGACTGGTCCCAAATTTTGAGCAACTGCAATGATATCTACTTCAATAATATTCAATAACTATAATTAGCTAATATCTACCACCATTGTTGTAGGGATGGTCGAGTGGTTAGATTACACACTTTACACACTTTACCAGGGTCTTGGGTTTGAAACCACATTCAGACCTGTCATATAAAGTGAGAGAAGAGAATTAGCCAGCTCTCTGTGACTCCTGGCAAAAAGGTAAAAGAAGTCAAGAGGTGTGGTCATATTGAGAGGAAATACCATGGTTGCACTACTCGATTAATTTACCTATTCAGTGGGCCCTCTGCACACAAACCAATACCTTATGAAGATAGTTAGTGTAGTTGCTTATCAACTATCAATACACTGCTTAGATTAGTCTAACTATTCAGAGGGCCCTCTTGCTTCAAACTGTATGAAGTTTATGATAAATATTTCAATCATAATGAGCCAAAGAGCCAGATCATGAAAACCTAAACGTATCGGGCATAGCCCAAGCTCATTATAATTGAAATATTTATCACATAACTACAGCCATTGCAGTACAACGCTTTATTCATTTATCTTATTACATTTGATGAAGTTTACATTTACGTTTCATTTGTCTGTTCTATATAAAGAGTGCTCAATGCCATAGGCAAAGTGATAAACACAGCGAAACATTTCCCTTTCGAGTCTCTCTCTGTGTAAAGTTCAGATTTATGATTTATTTTCAGGGAAGAAGTTGGACCAAATCTTCTACAACAGCACCATAATGCAATTCTCAAGTGGATTGATGATAGGAAGTCCCGAGGAGATGTAAGCAATTGATATTTGAACATTTTATTGGTTTCGCACAGCTTACTGTATACATTAATTTCTGGTTATTCAAGCAGTTGTTAGAAATATTTTTTTAATCCTTAAAGGTCAAATATTGTGAAGTAATTCCAAGCAAATTGTTATCTAAGTAAGCAATAAGCTAAGTTTTAAAAAATCAGCAATGGCAATAAAGTGAATGTTAAACGTTCAACTAATTTGGCCCAATCTAAAAACATTTGCCTTGCCTTTTCCGTTGTCTTCTTGGCTCTAGGAATCAACAACCTGAATTCAAAATGTATTTTAATAATTTCATTTTGTCAATGAACAACATCTCTTTGAACTGACTCAAATTACTTTCTTTTCAGGAAACAATCACCCTAATACAGTTTATTGATTATATGACAAATAAAGAAGTTGATAAACAAGTTGCAACTGAGGTACGTTTTATGATGATTTCATTTGAAAAGTAATTTTATTGTTCTCAATGTTATCAGTTCCATTGTAAATGGTTTTGTAACTGAAAAAACAATCTCATCTGAATTTTCAAAATACTTGCAGCTAGTTTTAGTATTTCAAGTCTTATTTTGATGAGAAACTTCTGGTTTTAATTTTGGCTCTATGAATATTTTTTACAGCTTTTCCGGCAGTTTGATATAGAAGGCAATGGCGTTGTTGATGTGGAGCAGTTTCACGAGGTTTGTTAGCTTTTTGCTTTTATTTCTGACATAGGTTTCATTGCATAATGTTGTACAGGAGTGGTTTATACTCGGGCTTTTAGCAAGTCGCATTTGAAAGCCTTCTAAAATATAATTTTGCTTTGTGGGAACACTTAAGAGAATCTCCCAAGAATTTCAAAGTAATTTTGTAGATGTAGATCTACCAAGTCTATAATTCAGGTTTGCAGAAAAAGTGCTCAATACATTGAATTAGAGCGGTATATGATTATGATATATTGATCTATAGATGTGTCAGAAGCCACAAAATAGGCTTCTCGAGATGAAGAGTCAATTGTTTTGAATCTTGCCTTCTTAGTAGTATGTATGTAGCACTCTACTTGATTAGATGCAGTGAAGCGTCTTCATTGGTAAGAAAAGTGCTTTATACAATAGAAGGTAGAGCAAGATACAGTAGAAGTTGACTTTCACGAGTCTTGCCTTCTCTGTATATCAGATGTAGATGTAAATGGGTATTATAGGTAACGATTTGTGACCAAGAGTGCTGAATACGTTTGTAGTGCTGAATACGTTTTATCTTTATTCTATTTTCTTCATCAACAGATGTTGTCCAGTGGATGTGGTAGTAATGGTGTGGCTTTCAGAAATGATCTTCAGTTTGTAAATGGATTGCTGCAAGATTACCCATTCACCCCTGGTAAGTTGAAGTATTTTCTCCCAACACCCCTTAATTTCCTGATTTAAAAGTTAGCCTTGGTCTCCACACTACTTTGTTTTCATAATCATATGGTTTTTCAATTTTTCATGATGTCTGCATTCCGATGAAATAAGACTTAGATTTTTTTTTATAAGACAGCCATCAAGTAAGGTGGATCCTATATAGGAGCCTGTTCTTGAATACCTGCATTTTTGTGTGCTTTACACCTGCATCCTTGATAACAAAATGTTTTTTTTTTATTTTTTTGTATGGAGGGGTCTCAACTTTACCCTTTTACTCCAACATATATTCATTTATGCCTTTAGAGGTCCTGTTCCAAAAGTATTTATGTTGTGAAGGGCTAGTGTAAAAGATCAATCGGTGGTGCAACCTAATAGTTAAGATGTTGGATTTCAAATCCTTAAAGGGTAACCTTTGTGGGTTCGAATCCACAAATGGCCGTAATCATGAACTACAAGCCATCAGCCAACTAAGCTATCCATCCTTCTGAGGTCGGTAAATGAGTACCCTGGATATTGGGTTTAGAATATTGATTCTAGGGGCACAAGCTGTAGGTCCATGTCAGCTGTAAGCTCTCTGCCTCTGACCGGCGTTAACAAATGAATAAGCTTGCTTGTTAATATGCTGGTTACTGGTTCCCATCCACCTGTTAGGCATATTTTGCTCATGAATTTCTTTTTGAATAATTTTGATTGAATATTGTAGGTTTTCTGGATGCGTTCACAGATGGAAAGACTGTCGTCTCTAAACATGGCAAGAAGCTTGCAAAGGTAAAATTCTTATCAGACAACACGTTTGGTTGTTTACTGTAAAAAGCCACATAGAAAAAATAGAAAAGCCAGTTGTTTGAAATGTAAGGGCAATCAAATGATGTATATTTTCCCAAGGTTTATACTTTAAAATATATCTTTGGATAAGTATCAAATACCCACATCACAATTCCTGATGTACCAATCAGCTAAGGAGTAGCAACAAAAGATTAGAATAAAGATATGCAACTAGGCTGGCTGTTTCGGACTAGCTTACAGTTTTTTTTAATCTTCTGAAAAATACTCGCTGTAGATTAAAGAGTGTTAGCCTACTACTACTACTATGGTCTTGCTTCTTCTTCCACCACTGAATCTATACCAAATTTCTTTGACTTTCAGTTTGTTGCAAGGAACAGAGCACCCAGCAGTGCACTTCCCACTCCAGTTCTTTTAGGATTCATCAACACCACGGATATGAGGCTGAGCATGTTGAAGGCGCACATGGCATCAATGAAGGAAAAAGCTGACATTAAGAAGAGGGAACCCCCTTTGCAAGACGATGAAGTTCTCAAGCCAACCACCAGATGCTTTTCATCCGTCCAAGTATCTTCTAACAAGAATGATGCTTCAAAGTGAGTGGATCATTAATTTTGTTCTATTCCTTAAAAAGATTATTATCAACATTACTTTGAGGTTGCCAGCATTTGTAATTTTTTTAGATTTGTTTTTTTGTATGTCAATAATTTGCTAATGTATTAGATAGAGAACCATTTCAGTATGCATATTCATATTGAAATGAAAATGATTCCTTCCCTGTACCTTCTCATTATTAAAATTTCTGTATCCACTTTGAAAGTGTTCTTGTTTATCGTCCACAAACCTGAACTTTATTCAAAAGGAAATATTTTGAGATCAGACATCATCTTCCTTGAATCAAGCCCTTTTCCCTATCGAGTCTGTAGATCATAAGATTAAGGTTTTCCTACTGGCACTTAGGCAAACAAACAATATACATTTGTTAACGAGGGCTCTGTGTATGGCAATGTGTAGCTGGTGTGGACCTGCAGCTTTTACCCCCCCCAAAATTGATATTTTAGAAAGAGTATCTTGTCTACAGACAGGTTGGACATCTGAGTTCATTGATAGCTTTTAGTTCATGATTCGGACCCTTTGTGGATTCGAGCCTCAATGATTTCAAATCTAGCACCTTAACAGCTACACTACACCACCGGCATTTATCATTTAATCAAATGTGCATGTTATCTGGGTTGCAACCATGTTTTAAACTGACAGATATGTTTCATTTACTTACAGGCTGACTGATGCTGACACGAGAACATATTGGCAATCCGATGGTCCTGCAAGATCACACTGGATTAGGTTGGTGTCAGTTTTTCATATTCATTATCAATGATAATATAACCTAAGTTTTATTCTGGATCAAATATATTATCATTATCATCATTTTTACTTTCAAGGTCAAATTTTCTAACTTTCGAACATAATCTTATCGAGTTAACTGATTTGGAATAGCAATTTGAGAAGAAGCCAGGATATTGAAAATCAATGATTTGTGGAAATGAAAATGGTCCTAGTAGGACTTCCATTCACTAGACGTTGTGGACTAGAGTACCAATGTAGAAGTCATGAGTTCGAGTCTTATTCATTTCATTTTCATTCTCACAAAGAATCGCAATTAATAGACAATTTATTGTTTCTTTATTTTTGTTTTCTTGACCTGATAGGCTGAAGATATCTGCTGATGTGGTAATAAGACAACTATCAATAAATGTTGCATCGTTAGACGAAAGCTACATGCCTCATGTGGTGTCGGTTTCTGCCGGCCGAGACAAGCATCACCTCAAGGATATTGCTGAAGTTAAGATTCCAAGGTATTGCTTCTATGATATGATTATTTTCTTTTGTTTTTTGATAGCTTCCAGGATGCAGTACTGTAAAAGCTCTATCAAGCCCCCAGGGGGCTTATTTAATTTTTGAGGCTCTAGAGGGGGGCTTGTTAGAGTAGGTTCTTTGAAAAGGGTTTGGAGAAGAAATTCTTCACTCTCAAACATCAAGAAATAGAAATTCACAACGTTAAAATGGAATACATCCATTCGCTATCCCTAACTAATCACATTTTACTACCTGTATATAGTCTCTTGACTTTTTTCTCCACAACATATATTGACTATGTATGATGCTTGAATTTTCTTCCAGCCATTTCACTGGAAACTACGTTCTAATGGAAAATATGAAGAAACCATATCCCGGTAAGGATAAAAATTAACGATTCCATTGTCTAACTCTTTTTTCAACTTTTCCCCTTAAAACTCTTTGGCTCATTTCAACTGCTGGTAGTTTACCTTGAACTATTGAATTGAATTGGATGGAATTTATTTGAATTGCAATGATGATAATCATATTTTTTGCAATTTCTTCACTTCCAGTAATACAATTGAATCTGAAGCGCTGTCACAGTGATGGTTGTGATACGAGAGTACGGCAGGTCAAAGCTATTGGATACAGGTAAGGAATGCCCATATCTTATCCTTTGCTATGCTTATTTTGATAAAACATCAAGTACTGGAATGGGTTGTTCTTCTTTAAGGTCCTCTTCATATGGGCCTGCTTTGTAGACTAGGATGGCCCACTGTTCTCGGATCCTACCATGATTAACACTCGGATTGAAATTAGCATACTATTTCCATATGAGAAGTTAACCAGCCTGGTTGGCACAAATTCCACCTCTTGTTAGGTGAGACTCGGCTGTCGTGAGCTGGGAATTCTCTATATGAACTGAATTCACCAGGGCCACCCCGGCAAGATGAGCAAAATTCTATTAGATTTTGGTTATAGCACTACCAAATGTTGCTGATGTTTATATCGAAAAGGAGGCTGGCTCGTGTGTCTGGGAAAATATTTCACCATATGCAAATATGTTAAAAATTATTCCACCTAAGTGAGATAGCGCAGCATACTGGGCTTGCCTACCTCTTATGAACAGTGCCATGATATAAGCAATTTGCCCTGCATAATTATGTTGTTGTTGTTGCAGAGTTGTCAAGTCGAAAGGTGTATGCGTTGTTGATGCTACTGCGATGTGGTACTTGTCAGTTCTTGCATCAACAGCACAAGCAGCTCTGCCGATTGCTCCTGGTTTACGTGACTCTATTATTTCCCATACAAGGTATTAAATTATCATTATTATTAGCTTAACTGTTAGCTATCCATAACGATCGAACAATTGATGTATTAGTGCATACTGCCACAAGCTTACTAAAGATGCCTAAAAATAGTCGGAGTAGTATGTTCACTGACTCTTTTATTGTCCATAAAAGGTATGAGATTATCATTATCATTATTTTTATGCTGATGGTTTGACATTGAGATATGAGACTTTGCACTCGGTCGAAGAATTTATGTAATATTTATATCACGAGCCTGCTAAAACAAGGTCTAAACTTAGTTAGGGTAGCAAGGGGGAAAAATGTTTTTAGCCAATCAGCGCATTTGTTTACTAAAATTTTGACCAATCAAATTAGTGAAAAGACAATAGATTTTGCTGATGAGGCAGCTCAAAAGCGACCAAAATGGCGGAAATTCCGGGAAGCTGTGTAAAAATAACGTCGACATTTCTGATTTACTGCAAGACATACTTCAACATATCGGGACCAGTCCTTTATTTTTGTAAACTACAATAGTTTTTCTAACTTTTTGCCGCTCGCATTTTTGATATCTAGCCTAAATGCAGAGAAAATCGACCAAGAAGTTGGGCTAAAATTCCTTGTGAAACCAAGGGACCCAGCAGCAACCCTGCGTGGCAAGCGTTACAAACTTATCATTAAAATTTTTAAAAAGCCAACACTTACCTCCCAAAACTCCCATTTTTACTCTTTTTGAACAAAAACAAATGTCTCTAGCCAAAACAATTTCCTTTTTTATTCGCATTCGTCAACTGCAATGCAAATTTCCCGCCAAAAAACAGCCAACCAACGCAAAAAGTAATTGACTAGCATTGATGAATGAAAATACTATTAACAAAGCACGGGGGTAATAAACGGTGAAAATTACTTGAAGGGAGATTTTTTACTGCGTTGATTTATTGTTTTTAATAAGTTTTTGAATTTCTTATGTTTAAATTTTTTGATATACAAAACAGCCGACTTATTGTCAAAAAATTTACAATTGCATATTTATCTTAACAGCTTGAAAATTTTCCTAATTTATCTTAACAGCTTTATTGTTTATACTATTTATACCCTCATGTGATTGAATAATTGATCTACAGAAATATGATAAACCTATATAGAATACAGATCTACCAATATGCGCTGGCTACATCATTGGACTCTTACCGTGGCAAACGCATTTATCTTAATAAATGCATTTGCAATAAATAAAGGGATGGCTTTCTTGTGCAGATGCACTTTCTTAGAGCATTTCCTTCCATTTTAGAATGGCTTTGGGACATATAGATCCACTGGCTTTGTCATCCATGTCAGCTGACATACCTGGGTTTCTTAGCAACAATGTCATGCAGCAAGTGGAAGTTTTCCTTCATAACATTGTCTGGTAAGCCTTCTAGTTTTATTTTTCTTTTTCATTAATTGTCAGCTTCTATAGGCCACTTAGTGTTTCTGCCTGTGTTATTTCTGCCTAGGTTTTTTGCAATGGTTTTCCCGGTTTATGGGTCTTGTTTTATTAAACTTCGCATGTTTGTCCCGGTTTTCAGTCTGATACTGAGGAATATTCTTAATTCGAATCACATGGATTGATACTTTCTGTGCTATATTCTTCAGCTAACTTGAATCTGAAAGATATTTCGAACTCAACTGGGCTCAAAACTGATAAACAGATCATCTATCCTTTACAGGAGTTTTAGATGCTTGTTGTCAGGCCACGACCAACCCCAGATACCCGGAAGTAAGATTTCCGGGTCTTTCATAAAATGAAAAAATCTTTTAAGAGCAAAGTAGCAAAATATTTTGTTTAGTCCAGGCTGCAAAGAAATTCCCAACGATTATCTATGGTACTAATTTTTACAGCATGTCATTTGTGCTAAACTCTCAATCTTGGCAATCCTGTATCATTGTTTCTCACTCGTCAGGAGATTTACCAGTACTTATTATGTTATTGTTTATCTGTTTTGTTTTCTTACAGCATGACAGGCCAGCCAGAACCGAACGATCTGAGTATGTTGTTGGAATTCGCTCTTGCAAGAGGAAGCTTGGGAAGTATCATTAATGTGCTCAAGATTGTCTATGGTAAGATTTCAGCAATTTACATTCTTCTTTAAAGCTTCAGTATTTGTCAGCGACTATAGGCAACTTAAAGTTCAGTCCTAAAAGTTCAAAAACATAAAAAGTGTAATAAGTCCTAGAAGTTCAAAAACAATAAAAGTGTAATATTACGGAATTTTTACTGGGTATCGTTATAGACAGAAGGACAACAACGAGAGTAATTAACGTATAAATAATCATATTCCTCTTATTTACCAAACTTTCTTAGGCATGTGAAACCTAGTCTATTCAGAAATAACTGTAAAAAGATAGTTACTCACACTATGAACAAACTATAACCTACATACACATGACATGACATGACGTAATTAGAATTGACGTGACGGGGGGGTAACATGTAACATTAATTAGTGTTTCTAAAGGTCTATACCCTACCACCGTAAATCCGTATGAATCGACAGTGAAGTATCCCGTTGAAGTAAGCTGGGTTAGTCCTTGCGTATGAAATCATATATTTATAAATTGTTTTCATATCAGAGCGAATGGAGGACATGTACAACGCATCTTCTCTTCTCAAGAGTCTGAATCTGGTGAAAGATAAAGCTATCAGAAAACACGGTAGGCTAATTATCACATCTTTATTTTCATTACTTCATTGCAGGAGGAGTTTGTTTCTTTTTCCTGTTAAGGAAGCAATCTTGAATTAAGGAAACTTTACCCCCTGGCTATCCCAGATTATTTTACGAACTCTATGGAAACGCAATATAATAAGGGATGTCCAGAGGAAAAATCTGTATTAATCGATGTCATCATTAAGAGGAAAAAAGCATATTGTTGATATTATCTTGTTTACTTGCAGGCAGCTTGCTTACCGCTTCAATGACAAGATCAGAGAACAAACAGACTGAAACTGCAACAACAACAACAACTGGTAATTCAAATCATTATTATTATTATCATGATAACCATGGTGTTGTTTATTCTCAGGGGGTTGCTATCAGCATTGTGGTATTCCTCAATCTAAAATCTCAATGTTTTGCTAAACCCCTCTTGATGTGTCTAACAAGTATGATACACCCATCTGGTTATTTTTAAAAAGAACGCTAAACCCCTCTAGCTGTATCCAAGAAGTTCGGGAGAGTATCTTAACAAGGATATGGTAACGGGGATGTGCCATTTTTTAGGGGTACCTTTTTAAAATCAAATACGGAATTATGGGTGTACATTTTCACTTAAGAGTCGGTTCTACCCGGAATTATGGGTATGAATTTTGAGAAAAAATAAAGACAAGAGAAATGAGGTGATCGTAGATCAACCCGAAGAAGAAGGTAATACATCATTCACACTGATGCGTGGTATGGGACTTTTATTTAGAAATATTTTGTCTTATTCAGATACAATTATATGGTGCTACTGAAATTGTTTCTTTTACATATTCCGGACACGGAATTATGGGTCCCTTTTTTCAATTTACAACACGGAATTATGGCCGCAATATTTTTTTCAAAATGGCACATCCCTATCACTTAACCCTCTAAGGTACCCCCCCAAGCCAAGAAGTATGCCTAGGAGGAACTCCAAAACCTTCAATACGGGAGGGGTTCCCAAAACATCTTGCTAAATATTCAGGGGGTAGTAAAGAAATGATGGCTTGGACCCCCTGTATTGAAGGATAGAAAGTTCCTCCTGGGGAATTTGATATAAGGTCCCTGGTTTTCTTCTCATGTAGATTTGTTTTGATTGAATAGAACCTCCTTTTTTCTCTAGATGATGCCACAAGCAGTGATAAAAAGGTGGTTAACATGGTTTTCACATTAAAATCAAACGATCTTATCCATCTCACAAGAGCCTCGATCAAGGTATGATACATCTGTCATCTTTTTATTTATGTAATTTTATCTAATTAAGTAAATTCGATAATGCATAACGTATACATGTTGTTATTGAAGCTGGCTTCATATTTCTGCATTCTCAATCACTGATCAAGCATATTTCTGTGGCTTGCTTAGTAAACAAGACTGCTAGATCAACAACGAATGTCCTTTTCAATGTTAGCCAACTATGCTATCTATTGCAATGGGACATCTGCTAACATTTTTAATGTGAATGAATTCATTTTAGCTATCATTTGTTCATTTCTCATTTCATAGCCCATACATTATAAGTTTGCTTTTCTTGACTCGTGAGGTGTTTGCTATTTTCAAACATCTGTAAAGATTACATGTTTATTTTACCGAAAATCAACTGCATCTAACTGATTACTGATGAGTATTCAAGTTAATTTCTCAACATCTTCTTTTAGGTGCCTAAAGGTGCAGAAGAACATGGCCTGATCTTCATTCTAGATTCTTTAGACTTGTAAGTTGCCACATTTGCTTCATCCAACTAACTTACTTCCCTGCAATGGTGATGATTTGTGGAATGAAAATTACCCAAGTAGGACTAAAAGTACCAATCTAAAGAGTACCGGTTTAGAGGTCGTTGGTTTGAGTCCTACTCGTGTCATTTTCAATCTCGCAAGTTATCTCCATTGATTTTCCAATCCTGCTTCTTATCAAGTTTCCTGCGACCCCCAATTCTAAGGCTTTGCCCACATTGCAATACATGTCTACTAGCCTTATCTATTATTTGGGCATAATACCTTTCTGAGAAACAAGTTTTGCAGTAGTAGTATTGTTTCCTTTCCTCTCTAGTATTTATTTTGATCTAGCTTCATTTGATCAGTAATGCTATTTTCCAATCCTCTGTAATATTAACGACAAATATAGTTGTTTTGTCATTCAGACAATTCGGATAACTTTACTTGACTCTTTCCTTCAGAATACATATTACGGTTTGCATTATGCATCGAGCACTGTTTTCGGAAAAAACCAAGATACAGACTTCAAAATACAAATCGATATAGATGAGAACAAGAAATGATACTAGCTAACATGTGAAAAGATGAAACTTTGAGTAAGAGGGAGCCAGTCACCTTTCTTGTTTTTGATCTATATCGCTCTTTTTCTTTGAAGTCTGTATCACGATTTCATGTTTTCACAATCATTAGACAGACTATAATGATTATGAGCAGGGGTGTAGGAAACCAAGGGCCCTTAGAGCTCTCATGACTCTGCCGTTAAAATGATTATAATCTTTCTGATGATTGAAAAAACATGAAACTTTGAGTAAGACAGCCAGTCTCACTTCTTGTTTCTAATGTAATAAATGAAAAATTTATGTTTCAGGAAATCAAAGATGCAGGTCGATGGTGAAAACAAGGAAGACTTAAAACTTGAAATTCTGAAGGAATACGATGATTGGTCAAGTAGTAATTACAAAGACATGTTGAAAAGGTATTTACCAATAATATATCTTTCAATTTTTTGAATAGTTCTTATTACATCTAATGTTGTTTTTGAGTAGTTACTGTTTGAATCAGAATGCTTATTCTGATCTTAAATACACCATACGAAAATCGTAAGTTATACATGATTATCATAAAAACGTAAGTTAGACATGATTATCATTATAATATCGTCATTATTATTGTTATTGACGAAATATTTTTGCATTCTCAATCACTGATCAAGTATATTTATGTTGCTTGCTTAGTAAACAAGACTGCTAGATCAACAACAAATGTCCTTCTCAATGTTAGCCAACTATGCTATATATTGCAATGGGACATCTGCCATTTTAAATATCACCAAATAGTTGTGTTCATTACAAGTTTTTCTTTTTTGGCTCATAAAGTATATGCTATTTTTCAAAATCGGATACTGTAGGTTAGGTAGTTTCAATGAGTTCTCTCCTTTCTGTATGTGCATCCGAATTTATTTGATGCCTTATAGTCGAATGCTGAGCTTTTTGAATAATGAGATTATTTTCCTCTCCATTTCTCATATATGTTCATTTCTTAATTTATTGTGTTTCTTCATTCTTATAGCATCAAGCAAGGCAACGAAGCCAAGGACACTGATCCAATAGCTTACTTCAGCTTGGATAAAGAATGGTATGTTTAAAAGTCTTAGTTTTTTTTTGGTTTCATGGTACCAGTCTTCATTCTTATGTTTTCTTACTACTATTAATTAAGAAGATCCTACTATCATAAAGTTACAGGTATATCGAAAAATCTTCTCAAAACAATTGTGATATCGAGTTATTGAGTCTTAAATCGGTACAGAACATAAAAATAGCCAGACAAATCGAGCATTGAGTGGAACGTTAGCAGTTCTAACCCGAAACTGACGTATAAGATTTTACAGCCTGACAGAAAGTAACCTATCTATACTTTAAAATTAGATTATTCAGCTTGAAAATTCTTATTACTTCAGAAATTTTACTTCAATAAAATCTTCCCCTATTTGTTCAATATCAGGAAACATTCAGTTTTCAAAGCGATGGGTTCGTACTGTTTAATTGGAACTGCTTAAGCTTTTCGTCTATTTGGGTAGTGCGTTTTTCTGATATACAACTCCATTAGTTTCAGATAAAAAGCTCCTACACTTAATATGTGTTGCTATGTTTCGATGTATGATAAGGCTGTTATATTGTCATCAAGAATATTAACTCTAACGCATGCAATCTCAATCACTAAACGAACATTGATTAATTGCTTGGTTAGTAAACAAGATTGCCATATGAACAAAGAATGTCCCTTTAAATGTTGTTAACACATACAAACCATTAAAGGGGACTTCTTAAACGTTAACAGTAGTATGCTGTATATAATAAACAGTATTTTCAACATCAGGTCTGAAGCCTTTCTGACGTGTTTCAATTGAAATCAATAGGTGTTTCTTATAACATGGGTAGTTATATATCAAAAATCTTGTCTGTTTTTCTTAAATCAGTATTTCTTTTATGTGGGAAACTACTATAGTCTTCTATAAATCTTCAGTCTAGCTTACAGCTTATTTAGGACTTTCTAATGCACCACACAAATAAAAAATGGGTGTTCAGAATACAAAGAGAAGCTAATAGGTTAAAACAATTGCTGATGGTATCTCAATGGCATCAAAAGTATGGTCTGAAGTCATCTAAGGAAAATTCATTTAAATTGAAAACTGAAGAAGATCATATCGCAAAATGTCAGCTGAAGTTAATTTCTGCATTATCTACAGTGAAATATGTGAATAAGTTAGGATGTATCAATTTTCATATCTATTTCAGGGATGATACAGAAGTACAGATTGACAGAATCAAAGCTGGCCGAGTAAGTAGGAATGAAACATTTTTCACCGAGTTTGTAATATTCAGTATTCCAAAAGAGTTATTTATGTTTAAAAGACGTGCTAAACCCCTCTAGCTGTGTTTAAGAAGTATGGTTTACCCTTTCGATTTAGATCATACTTATATTCCTAGTTTGTCATATCAAGTACTCCAAGTAAGTTGATAGTTGAACAAAGAGGTCCCAAATCTATTTAAGGCAAAGATAGTAGATGGTTGCATTACAGCTCGAACTAAAAGACGTCTAAAAGATAGGTGCTAATGCTGTCCTACACCCTTTGTACTGCATGCGTTGTACTGTACCCGTTCTATCATATCAAGCAGACATCTTGAAACCTTTATCTGTATTCCTACAGATTTATATAATTTACTGTGATTGCTTTCTAGTTTGTTGTTGTGAAATTCTTGAATGTGAATGCAGAATCACCGGAGAAGGTTGACGCATTCAACATCAACTTGTACGGCTATGAGATGAATGAGCACAATCTGGAATCGAAGAGACTTATCGTAAGTTCACTCATTTCTAAGTTTTAATTAATGATATATCATGTCTGCTTATATTTCCTAAGATCACAAACAAGGGTTCTGTCTGTTTTAGGTATCCTTACTTTTCTGCATAAAAAACCTGACCTTGTCTCACTATCCTGAATTGAGTTTGACGAAATTGTTGCTTGTGATGTCGAATCGAGAGGAGGGACAAGGGTCGCAATGCTTTGATTCATCTTGTCTTATTCAGTAGACCAATTTTTCTCTAGCTATCTACCCAGAAGTGATCACTTCTTAGCGTGAGAGAGATCCCTAGTTTAACCCTTCTTCCGAAGGACCAGGATTCTATTTAGGATCTTCAGTCAGCTTTTCATTATCTATCTCAATTTCGACTCACGCGACCAAGCTTGACTTCAGTTGGACATGACAAACTGTTTGAGCTGCTCGGCAACTCATTCTCATACTATACGTAATTTCAGGAATGTATATGTTGGGGAGAAAAGAGTCAAGAGACTTGAACCCTGCATCTTGACGGGCCTTTTTTGTGGTTTGCCAGTCATATGGAGATGTACCCTCTGAAAGTCTGTAGAGGGGAGTACATCTCCAGATGAGTTGGAAACAACGAAGTAGGCCCATCGAGATGCAGGATTCAAGTCTCTTGACTCTTTTCTCCACAAAATATTTTACGCTCCTGTATTATGTATCGAGCTCTGACGTGGAGAAAACTGAACACGGACTTCATGATATAAGACATATATTCATTTTTGAATTAAACTTAATATACATTCTTTCTTGCATGCAGAATAAGTCAATATTGCAATTGGTGTTGTTTTTGTTTTGTAGGACAAATACACTGTGCTACCTGACGATTCCAGCGAAGCAATTACTGGAACCTCATTGTTCCTCAGTATCCTCAATTTCCTCGAAGTCATGGCAAGGGATTCGGTGAGTAGTTGAAGTATTCGAAGATTAAGCCAATGAATTATTGTCTATCCAAGTGGATCAAACGTTTGATTTTTAATCAGTTAATCTTAAATTTCTTTCACTTGTTCTTATGTGTCAAACATTTAAAGAGAAATCATTGGAATGAAATGCAGCAAAATGTTTCGTAGCTGTAATTCAATTAAAACTACTGTTTTACATTATATTAATTCATAAGGCATGGTCTAACACGGGCAATTAAATTGTACCAGAGCAGGCTACTGCAATTGACATATGCCTCCACCGGGTCTCGAACCCGGGTTTGATCGGACACAGGCGAGCGCGCTAACCACTGTCCTAAACCAGTACAATAAGTTAGCACAGTAACCTTGATGTCTTCACAACTCCAGGCTTATCTACGGTGGGGCATTAATTCGTGTTTCGGATTAAATCCTTCTTCAGAGCCATGTAATGTTAGACCATGCCTTATGAATTAATATTAACATTACATGGCTCTGAAGAAGTATTTAATCCGAAACACGAATTAATGCCCCACCGTGGATAAGCCTGGAGTTGTGAAGACATCAAGGTTACTGTGCTAACTTATTGTCCTGGTTTAGGACAGTGGTTAGCGCGCTCGCCTGTGTCCGATCAAACCCGGGTTCGAGACCCGGTGGAGGCATATGTCAATTGCAGTAGCCTGCTCTGGTACAATTTAATTGCCCGTGTTAGACCATGCCTTATGAATTAATATTAACATTACATGGCTCTGAAGAAGGATTTAATCCGAAACACGAATTAATGCCCCACCGTGGATAAGCCTGGAGTTGTGAAGACATCAAGGTTACTGTGCTAACTTATTGTCCTGGTTTAGGACAGTGGTTAGCGCGCTCGCCTGTGTCCAATCAAACCCGGGTTCGAGACCCGTGGAGGCATATGTCAATTGCAGTAGCCTGCTCTGGTACAATTTAATTGCCCGTGTTAGACCATGCCTTATGAATTAATATTAACATTACATGGCTCTGAAGAAGGATTTAATCCGAAACACGAATTAATGCCCCACCGTGGATAAGCCTGGAGTTGTGAAGACATCAAGGTTACTGTGCTAACTTATTGTCCTGGTTTAGGACAGTGGTTAGCGCGCTCGCCTGTGTCCGATCAAACCCGGGTTCGAGACCCGGTGGAGGCATATGTCAATTGCAGTAGCCTGCTCTGGTACAATTTAAGTTTTACATTATATATACATTTAAACTACAGAAATATAAAGATGAATGTGTAGGTAGTCAAATTTGTTATGCTACTAAAGCCTAAACAAACTTCTTGTTGAAAAATACTTTCTTTTCATTCGAAACAGTTAAACTTCAAAACTCAAGGTCGTAAGGAAGAAATCATGATTGAAAAGGTGAGCTGCTTACACTCTGTTCTGGAATAAATTTTCTTCTAAACTTTTTAACATCTTGAATAAGCTATTTCTATTATTATTTTTACTATCATTTACAAGAACTGTACAGTATACAAAGGTTACGGTATTATAACCTTCCTCAGTGACAGTGACACTGAGGAAGGTTGTAATACCGAAAGCTCTGTATACTGTACAGTTTTTGTAAATATTGATTTTATCTATATAAATTGAATGTACTTTTAGTTATTATATTTACTATTACTTTTACCATATTCTTGAATAAATCATTATGAAATTGATCTTCCTCCGAACAGCAAATCTCGTTGGATCTCCAAGACATTTCAATGTCACAGTTGTGGGATCTGTACAAAAAAGTTTCCACCAGGTGATTATGGCTTTTTTACTGGAAAAACAGTTTGTACATTATAAGTTACTTTCAAGCATAAATGCACTATCATGTGTATACGTGCAATCATATTTTACCAGTGTAAGCTACTGCAATTATTGTATCTAATTACCAGGTCTCGAACCCAGGTTAGAATTGATAAAATTGCAGTAGCCTGCTCTCATAACATGTGTACAATCAAGCAATATTTAGCAAGCTATAAATCTTAAGTTGGCTAGGACAATAGGAAACATAGCAATACATAATAACTACTTAAAGCTTTTGTGCCTGAAACTCATCAGAGTAGTACACCAGAAGGAGAACGAAAACGAAACCTAACAAATTATAATACCCAGATGCGGATCTAAATAGGAAAAATCTCAGATTTAGGAGTTTCCCTCAATCTGAATTAACACCTTGAAGATAACTTGGTTTGATGTTTATCTGACTGTTGATTCCCTTATTTCTTCAATAGGCGTTCTGATAGTGAAGAACTATCCTTGGCTTCATACATGATTCTGAGTTTATTCCACCTCACTCTTTCGAATCCCAAGCTCTCTTCTCAACGCCACAAAGACTCGCGGCCATCGCCATTAAAGAAAGATGAATCTGTATGTATATCTGCAGTCTATGTTCATTTTTAGTCTTGATGAAATAACGCAGTCGTCTTCTCTAACAATGGCCTCAATGTTCCACTTTTGGCAGAGTCATATTTAGATTCTTTACAAAAATGCTTCTCATCCTTAGCACTCAGTAAAATGATAAGGTAGAGGATGATTCAAAAGTTGATCCCATATTTTTCTGAGAAGATAACAAATATCGCATCTGGAAACAAGCTTGTCAAATCCAATCATACTTTATCTAGGCTGCCCCAAAGAGTGTACCCATCACAGAAAAATAATACAATGTAATAAAATGAATAATGTACGGCAATAGCTGTAGTAATATAACAAATATTCCAATGGAAATAAGCTAAATAGCCAGATAACCAAATAATTTAAAGAATTCGAATAATTTTTCGTAATCTGGCTATTTAGCTTATTTTAATCAGAATATTTGTTATCATAGAAAAGTTTGAATCAATTGCATTTTTGAGCGTGAATTGTTGACGCCCGAAATATTCTTACATGGACTTCACACCCTTCTCTAACACGCGTATACCAAGGCAGTGTGATATTTGCAAGATAACAATCCTTACTGAGGTGTTAAATTGGGAATACTTTTCAAGTCTGGCATCATCTCGTGATGAGTTAAACATTTTATTTTATTCAGGCGGCACAACCATCAGCAGAAATCTTCCAATATTTGTGTGATCTGGTTGATGAAGGCAACAGCCCAATGTGTATTCAGAGGATTGCGCAAAATATCATTCTTGACGGTAAGGGTGTAAACAAAATGTTATTTTTCCTCTCTGTGCGAGTTTCCATTCAACTTACTAGCCTGGCAAAGGCTGGGCTTCTTACGATAATGGTACTATGTACAACAAGGTGGAAAAATGTTTTTGACCAACCAGGGCATTCTTTGACTAAGAATTCAACCAATCAGATCACTGAAAAGACAATAGATTTCGAAGATTCAACAGCTCAAGTGCCATGAAAATGGCGGAAAAACGCGAAAGCTGTGGCAAAAATAGCGTTAAGGGTTTTGTATTTCTGCCGTAAACTCATGAACTATTTGGAACCATTCTTATATTCCTCAAATCTATGATAGTTTATCTAAATTTTTACCGCTTACGAGGTTAATATTTTACGTTATTGCTGTAAAAATTCACTCGACAACTCGCTCAAAAACAATCTTAGCTTTGAATTGCGAGTATGGCAAAATAAACTAGTATTTTAACTAATAAACTATAACTTATATTTCTAATAAACTAACACATACCTTGCCAGAGCCCTTACTTTTGTTTTAAAACTACTCCGCCATCTTTACAAGCCATTAGTTATTACTTGCAGTGGTTTTAAAATTTCAGTTTGATTTTCCCGCCGTACAAAACTCGACGTCAAAAGTCATGGAAAAGCTCAGACACGCGCATGAATGAAATTGAGCAACAGCAAAAAACGGGGGTCAAGTAAATTTGTGAAATTATTATTTGAAAGTTGAAATTGACATGTATTTTGATCATGTTCTTTCTTATATGTATTTAGAATTGATTAACAAATTGAAAAAATCATATTGGATGCATAAATAGATTTTAATTACCTACATAAAGATAAAATCTATCGTGCTAGGAAGATAGGCATATTTACCTGTATTCTGAGGCCACCCCCGTTTCAGCTATTGTTTTTTGAGCGAGTTGTCGAGTGAATTTTTACAGCAATTACGTAAAATGATTACCTCGTAAGCGGTAAAAATTTAGATAAACTATCATAGATTTGAGAAATATAAGAATGGTTCCAAATAGTTTACGCGTTTACGGCAGAAATACAGAACCCTGAACGCTATTTTTTCCACAGCTTTCACGTCGTTCCGCCATTTTCACGGCAATTGAGCTGTTGAATTCTCGAAATCTATTGTCTTTCCAGGGATTTGATTGGATGAATTGTTAGTAAACAAATGCCCTGATTGGCCAAAACATTTTTCCACCTTGCTACTATGTACTATAATATTAAATCAGTATTGGTTTACGAGGTCCCTGTGTATTCAACGCATCACTACAGAAGTTTTCATATTGAAAAAAAGTTTGACGCATTGTGGTCTATAACACACGCTTTCCAGAAGTATCAAAAAGCGGGTTGATATAGGTTCGGACGAATTTACCCACTTATATCTAGACAAATTACTTCATAACATATCACAATGATATTTTAAGCCTTTGGGATACATGTAAAATGAGAGGGGCGTACTCAAGCTATAGAACAAGAAACTTCGCGAACTTCAACTTAATATAATATTCAATATAATCTTGAGTGCTCAAAAAAAGCTTTTGATATTTGGGTCTAAAAGCTTGGGCTGAAATTCCTACTACCATTACGGAGCTTTCAAAATTACAGCAATGCAAAAGACGCCTCAAAATACAATTGAGGTGCTGAATTAAACTCAAACTCCCTGGGAGATCAGCCCCAGCCAATTATTCTATCTTATGTATCTATATTTTTACCATGGTATAACATGATTGTAAAATTATAACTGAAGGGATTTTTCGTGTCTAAACAATGTATGATAATGACAACGCCCCGGGATGACCTTTGTATTTCGGTGAAATCATTTTTATTTGGCAGGTGCTGAAGTGTTCTTTCCAGACGCACAGGCCCGGCGTGAGCACTTGTTATCATTGGTTGATCAAGTCATGGTGGAGAAGAGAGCTGTTTCAGTCCGGTATACATTCGAGTCGCTCTGTCGGTTCTTCAGTAACCGAGATGCCAGCGGACTTCTTGGCTTGCCGGATTCTCTTCCAAATGTAAGCATTGGACGATAATTTTTTATTTGGCTCTATTTAGCATGTGGTCTTTTAACTTATTTGACTGATCTTATCTTATTCAGTAAACGAATCGTTTTTAGCTATCTGTTGGAAAGTATGTAGCATGATACCAAGTGTTACATGATACAAGAGAGATATCTTGAGCTTATTCCTCTGGAATCTTGGTTAGCACTACTAGTTTGAAAAATCTTATATTTTTGGGGCTTATCCTGCTGAAACAAGCCAAAACACTTTAATGGCAGAAACCTGTGATTATTGGACACATTAGGAAGATGTCGAAACACCGGGAACGTTCCTTCTTTTTTGAACACATAATTGTAATGACTGTTACTGACACAAGGAGTGTTACATGAAGTAGGATGAGCGATGGATAGGACAGACAGGAGTTGAGAGATCTCACCGTTAGACGAGACTAGATAAGTTTGTCGCTTGAAAGTTAACGTTATTTGGTGTATTAGTTTGTTGCGTTCATAGGTATTGCAGGGTTTGGTCACAACAACAAGATGAAATAGATCTTCTTTTTTTATTTTTGTTTACAATATTTTTGTAGGCAACATTCAAGAAAGAATCTGTTGTTCATGTGATGCAGACTTTGGTGTCAGTTGCGTACAGAGAGGTATTGAATTGTTTTCATTTTTGACTGTCAATATGCTGTCCGTTTCTTCTTTTAATCAAGAAAAATTCAGCCATTTTCATTTATCTTTAAGCTTCTTTGTAGCTTGTTCTTAGACCTTAGGTTAACTAAACTAATATGTTGATACTTTCATCTCGGTATCTACAATACTCTTTCATTATTGACTGTTAACACGCTGTATCTTTCCCTTTTTCTTAAGAAATTTGGCAACTAATTTCTAAACTTTTCTTCATTAATCGTTAGCTTCTTATAGCTTGTGCTAGAGTTGATATTAAATGATTATGTTGATACTTGATACTACAATCTCGATATCTGCTATCGTTTTCATTTTTGATTGTAATCATAATGCCTCTTTCCCTTCTTCCTGATCAAATCTATGTAGCCACTGATGAAGCATCTTTATTTGAATTGAATTATCTCTTGTAGTGTGTTGCTCAAATGGAGAAGGAGGAGCCGATGGAGAAACCATCGAATCTTGTTCACTTACTCTCTGCCATGCAGAAAAGCCTTCTGAACTGGTGCCACACTCACTGCTCAAGTACAAACGAAGAGGCTGTAGCCACTGCATATTATATTGTTGTCGAATGTGAGTAGTTTCTAGCAATTCTTGTCAATGCATCAGCAAAGAAGCTAGAAGATTTATTTGTTAACGCACGTTCGTAGTATGACAGCTTGCAACTGATATGGACCTGCAGCTTGTGCCCCCAGCCTTAATATTCTAGAACGTTTCATTTATTATTTCATTTACTGACCTCAGAAAGAGTTGGTTGACGGCTTATAGTTTATGACTTCGACCGTTCGTGGATTCGAACTCACAAAGGTTACCCTTCAAGGATTAAAACTCCAGTGCCTTATAGAAACTAGGCTACACCACTGTAGCCAGATTGTTTCTAAGCGTTGAAAAGGGGATGAACTTATTTTGTATTAGAGGAACATCAAGAAGTCATCTCTTTTTCATTATAATCAGTCTCTAGGTTGGCTGAGAAGCAAGTCTCATTAGTATTAGATTCAGTTGTAAACAGGGCACACTCAGTACCCCAAATCTGGGTATCAATACGTAACTGCTGTAGTTATTTGTTGATCCGTCCCGAAGAACTGATTTTTTTCATCGTTTCTTTTTCAGATGTTATAATGATGTCAAGTAAATGCGAGCTAATTCTCAAAATGTTGGCCCAAATGGATAAAAAAGTTAGTTTTTTTTCTTTGTATCCTGATAACTTTATATTTCTAGAAAACGTTATTTATTCAAACGTTGAAGTTTTTCTCAAACTAGCCCTTTTGTCAAATGGCGTAAAATTTCCTTAAAGCAAGAATCACTCATGGTTAGGCTGATTTATCTAGCCGATGATATGCTGCTATTCAACTGATGTGTTGCAAGCAATTATCGTCTGGTCTCGTTTTTATGCTACTTGCAAGTTTTGGTCCAACTGAGACAAAATGATAATTGATCGCTTCAAGTACGTCATTTTGTTTTGTCAATGTTTTACCATCAACCTCTATACTTGGAATCGTTGTGGATTTTGGATTTTTATCCAAGACTTGGTTGATTGTTTTCCACGTTTTCTTTGAATCTCCTTTATTTTTCTCTATTAAACCTTTGTAATAATCCTGAATGGAATACTTGATTTCTTTGGTTACTTGATTCCGCTGCTTAGTATAGGCAGGCCACATTTCCGGAGATTTTCTCGCTAATTGTTTTAGTTTGTCCCTAGTTTCCATCGATTTCCTGAGATTTGGAGTTAACCAAGGAGCAAACTCTGATCGTACTCTCCTTTTTCTAATGGGAGCATGTAAACTCAAAATCGATTCAAAAATCTCCTGAAATAAACCAGCCATAGCAGATGGATTATTTGCAAAGGGGGTGAGAATGGCTTCCCAATCTACTTGCTGTAGGTCCTGTTGGAAAAGTGCCTTGTCGTACTTTTTCATTGTACGAGATTCGACTATTTTTGGCTTGTTGCTTTTTTTATTTAGTCGCCAGGCATTTATTTTCCTTACGCCATACACCAAGTAGTGGTCCACCATTCCGGTTTCTAGGACATTGGTCTCTAATATATATTTGGGGCTCGAGGTAGAGAAATGATCTATAAGTGATTTGCTAATTCTTTGTTCACCTTGTTCGTTTGTTGTTACAGCGACTCTTGTGTACTGTTTAATCAATTGTTCTATTTGGAATTCAGAATAGACATGTTTCAATTGTTTTGTATTAGCATCTGCACTATTCTTAAAATCACAGTTAGTGTCACCTATCAAGATAGTTTCCTTTCCTGCTTTATCTAGTTCACTAATAGTTCCCCGAAGGTCCTCGAATGCTACGTCATCAACCCCAGGAGTTGGGGGTCGATACCAGCAGACAAGGAAGAAAGGCCTAGCATTTTGTTGTTTGATCTCAAGGGAAAGCAGCTCTAACATTTTCGATGATGGTTTCGACCTCTCTCTCAACCATTTTCGATGATGGTTTCGGGATGAAGTGATCTTACGAGAATCAGCCTTTTCTGTCTTTTAGCATCTTTTTACATGGTTTTCACTATTGAAATTTGTTTAGGATTATTTGAATGATCTTATTCTTTCCTTCCTAGGCGAGTATCATCGACAGACTAGAATTTTCTTTCATCGCAGTTGCAATGAGACAGTTGGTAAGTTTTTTACTGGTTTTCAATGAAATCATTTCTATTCTGTTTGATTTAAAAAACAAGGGTCGTGAACTGTTTCAGTAAGCTTTTTTTTTCGTGCTTGTTCCCTAGACTCCCGTGGCTATTTACACGTTATTCCCATGGTCCTTCTTATCCAGGATCCAATGCATCCTCTTCTTCAGGCTTCTGTGATTCCTCTGTTCTAGGGTCCCTGACTACTATAAAGCCATATTTCCTCTATTTCTTCCATACAGTTGGACATGATTAGCAGTTTTCTGCAAGAAGATTATCTATAAGAACTTCTAATGACCAAGAATTTCAGAATAGATATATTAATTGCAGGATTTTCACCTTTGATGAAGTTCCGTTTCTCCTTTCCAGGTTTTGTTCCTAAATCTGTTTTCGACGTTGAACATTCCATCCATCAAGCTACTGAAGACACTGCAATCGATAAATCTGCAGCTGGAAGTTCTGTCTCACGACCTGCCGGAGTTGATAAATAACGTGAATTCTGACGGCTGGAAGGAGAAACAGAAGAATGTCGTGCTGAGAACCTGGGATGTCGAATCCACGCACAAATATGAAAACAACTTGAATATCATGCAGGTAAGGATGGTGACTGGTTAGATTACTTGAACCTTGTTCGACGTGTTGTGGGTTCGAAACCACCTTCAGATCAGTCACATCAAGTGTGTGGAGAGTGTAGAGGGCCAGCTCTCTGTAACTCTAGGTTAAATGACAGAAGGAGTCACGAAGTGTGGTCGCAGAGATGAAGGACCAGGGTTGCACTGCTCTATTACTTGACCTATTTAATGGGCCCTTTGTGATTTGCAGATAAACCAATATTTTGCAAACATAGTAAGCGTATTTGTCAATCAATTTTCAAAATTCTTCAATATTTATTACATGATCAAATCGAATGTCCAGTTTTGGGTCTTGTTGGGTTAAATTCTTTCTGGTTGTCAATTTTTCTTACTTTTCGAGAATGATCGTAAATTTAAGTCACTGTGTCACTTTTTAATCTTTCAGGTCTTTAGTTGTCCTGGTTGCTCAGAGTTTAAAGTCGAATTCGATCCGAAATGCGAAACAGAGAGAAGGTACATGGCCTTGATTTTTTAAAGTAGGGCTTCATTAGTAATCACTAAATACTGCTCATTGACTAAATGCTAATCCTTGATTAGCAATCACTAAATGGTGCTTTTTGATTAGTTATCACTACATATTGCTCTTTGAATATAGTAATCATTAATATTGCTCTTTGACTAGTAATCACTAAATACTGTTCTTTGATTAGCAATCATAAAATACTGCTCCTTGATTAGTAAGCACTAAGTATTGCTCTTTTGAAAGTTTAACTCGTAATCAGGGTAGTTCTCTGCTGTACCTGTGGGCCATTCACATAAAATTTGACTCTTATCATTCATATTTATGATACAAAAGTTTTTGGAATCAACTTTTATTGAATGATTAATAGATTCTCTTCAACCAGAAAAGTATATAGAAAATTAAACCGAACTGCTCATTTTATTTTTCACCAGATACGACTATCTTGAATTCACCGATTCGAAGGATTGCAAGAAGAGATTCGACCAGCGTGTTGGAACTCCAGATTGGCCTCTGGTGAGTTTTTCAGTCTCTACCAATTGCCATCTTCGCTTCCACATAAAGTGAAATCCTGTTGTAAAGAACAATTAAGGGAGCCAGAAAACTGTTCGTTACACAGGGGGTTCATTACATCAAGAGGACTATCAAGATTTCACTGTATTCTCTTTTACGTATGTGAGAACGATAGCGTACAGTGGAATCTCGCTGTAATGAATCCCGCGTATGACAAACCTCCCGGTGTAACGAACTAAATGCTTGGTGAGTTGGATTCTGCATTATGAAATAATTATCTCGGTATAACTAATTCCCAATGTATAGAACAGTTTTCTGGTTCCCTTCAGAGTTCGTTATAACAGGATTCCATGTATATTTTTTATTCGTGTTGACATTCAGTTCAACATTCAATGCTCCTCTTGTCTTGAGGTCACACAAACTTTAAGAATTGATTTTGTTGATTTGTATTCTAAACTCGTCTTGATATTCTGTTCAGAACTCAATTCTCCTCTTGTCTTGGGGTCACATCAACTAAAAGAATTGATTTTTTTTATTTGTAGGTTGTAGAATTCAAAGCAGGACAGAAACTTCATTTTCATTTCCACTCTGACGGAAGCAACAACGAATGGGGTTATAAATTCAAGGTAAGGTATTTATTGTTAAAAGAAAATACCACATATAGCATTTTGAACCAGGCAATGAAATGCCTGATTTTCATAAAGCCTCCATGCAGTTGCTTCTTCTTTTTCCATTTGAAAATCATTTCTGCAACAGCTTTACAGTAGTGTCTCATATAAGAAAGACTGATTTAAGAACCACACACCTGATTTCTGATTTATAACTGCCCATGTTACAAGAAACATCGATGGATTTCAAATGAGGAGTGTCAGAAATGCCTCAGACCTGATGTTGAAAATGATGTTACGTTTAAGTTGGACGCTACTGTTTTCTATGGGCAATCATCATCATTTACTCAACACGTGTTTTGTATTATAGAGTAAAAAACACGTCAGTATCTTGGTTTTGCTTCATTTTCTCCTATCGTGCTTTTAATTTTCAATTTGGTTCCTACTTATTATTTTGTTATTAGAGGATCAGGAAAGGGTATATCGGGAACTTAGAATTTCTCTATTTTCCTCATTGTTGAGATTGGGATTTTCAATTATTTCAGTGCTGAGAATGGGGATCAGTACCCCTTTGCAGGACCCTCTAATTAGAGTTTAATTGATTGCCCTTTTCTTTCCTAAGGTTACTGCTATTGGCTGTCCTGATATTGCGGTCACGTGGGTGTTTGATTTGCAACTGAACTTAGGACGGCTGTTTGGTATTCTCTGCAGCAATTCACTCGACTGCAGAAGAGGTAACTCCTATTTTTAGTTGCAAAATTATTCACCAGTTTCATCTATCTCACGTTAGGGTTTGGTTTAGTTTGGATTAGGTTTAGATTAGGGCTTACGGCTAGGTAAGTATAAGGTTAAGGCTAGGGTAAGGGCTAGAGTTACAATTGAGGTTGGACAACATCATGTGTTCTCAGGCAGTCAGCTATCTAATTTTACTGACACGGCTTTACCCTCCTTGGCTGCAATGATCATAGAAGAACTGATATTCTTAGCAGCTTTTTGTTTAATTTAAGTTTTGTTGGCTTGTCACACGAATATTATTGTTGATTATACTACCAGGTCGTTGATTGATTTTCTAAATAGCTTACTGATTTCTTTCCTTAATGTTTCCGAAATAGGCAAGTTGGTAAAAATCACAATGATGAACGTAAAACCTGCATGAATGTTCAATAGAAGAAAAAAATGAAAATAAATAGTGTAGGCCTTGCCAACTGCAGGCCTTTTAAAGTTAGTTTTACAAATATGAATACCGATAGCTGAAGTGCAGCATTGAATTCACCCCTGTTAGTGAAATTTTGGAGGTAGAAGAGAAAGCATCATGTAATGAAAATCAGCAAATTATCATAACCCCCTGACTCTGCCCTTGCTACATCACTCAGACTTAAAGAGTTCATTACGTAGTCATTACGTAAGCCTAATATAGCTTTTAAGTATGCCTTTTCTTGATATTGGTAACCTTTCTTTGTAGCGCTTGAAACTCAAACAGAGAAAGCCGGAGGAGAACTTGCTCTGCTTCACAGTGAACTCTGGTCCACTCTCTTCAGAGGAGGTTATCGAGTGGGGAAATTACAAAGGACATTATCAGGCTATTATGTAAGTACAAATTGAAAATGTTTTACATGATGTTGAGGAGTCTTCTCCCTTGTGGTTTGGGTATACAATTCATCCTTCGTATCCCTGTACGTCGTAAGAGGCGAAAGATAGAGCATCCCTGCCATATACCTTTGCTGCATAATTAAAAATCATGGATTTGACGGGAGAAAAATCCATGGACCGGAGGACCGGTCAACATCTGCTAGCAGGGAAAACTGCCGGAAAATGAATTCTGTTTGCGTATGATGGTGATGAGACTTTAAATTTTAGATTTTGTATATTTCAGGGCTCTAGTCCTGCCGATTCTCAGATAAACTCATTTTTGGTATCACTGATTGAGAATTCTGACGAAACTTCCACTGCGTTTATTCAAAAGTGAGTAAGAAGCAATATTCATCTATAATTTATCATCTAGAATTGATTTATCTATTCTAAAATAAATAATTAGATATAAAGCCTGAAATATTGGAAACATAGCGAAACGAACACAAAGATTACTTAAGCTTTTTGTCTGACACTCAACAGAGTAATACGTCAGATAGAGAACGAAACAGAAACTCAAGTAATCTATGCGTTCGTTTCGCTATGTTTCCTGTATTTCTGGCTATTTTGAAGTTTTGTACCATCCAAAGACTGTTCAATTACTTAAATCTTTGCAATTGACTTAATACAAGAATTTACATATCCCGATTGAAGATTATGCATCTTTTTGGTGCATACGTTAAATGTTGTTGTTTTTAGCTGTGTTTCCCTCGCAGGTGTCGAGCTTCTCGCACTGGGCATTATCTTGGGGGTGAGAAAATGGATGCGGCTGTCCATGCTGTATTTGCTGCATTTATTTGGCATACTCAAGACTTGAGGGAAAAAATTGCAGCCTTCGGTATGAATCCAACACCAATCTTATCAACCAATCATAAATGCCCGATCTTATCAACCAATCATAAATGCCCAATCTTACCAACCAATCATATGCCTAATCCTACTAAATAATTATGTACGCCCTGTAATTGTATTTCTTGAGATCTGCTGTGTAGTGATAAACCAAAAAATCATTGTCTGAGAAATAACCCTCAACAAGTATTGGTACATTCATCTTGATGACGATTTATTCTTCAAAAACCCCATTCTTAAATTTTAACTATGAATTAATGAATGATTTTCCATTGATTATTTTTGCAACTGAGTATAAACGACAAGCTAATTCGTCTATATTTCACCGCTTAGATTATATCCTCCCCGGGGTATCTTCTTTGTAATGTATTTTTGTGTCGTTCGCATTGCTAGTTTTTACATCGTTTTAGAAGATCTGACAAGTTAACAATGTGGAAATCTTTTTATTTTCTAGTGACTGAGACTCCACCTGCTGAAATACCCTCAAGCATCATGTCTGCTTTCAATGCTGCAGAAAACACTAGAAGAACACTGGTTGGTCATTTTGCCTCTTTTTATATTTCTTTGAGTTTGATGAATGTTTGAGTTACAATTAAATAATTCAGGATGATGGGGTGGCGGGTATGGCCTGATGGCTAGATCACGCAACCCTTGTTCATAGTAGTGATTTCCCTCAGATGTGTCATATAAAGTGCGAGAAGATAATTGGACTGCTCTCTTTGACTCAAAGCACAAAGTGAAAAGTTGTCGTCACATCGAGTGCAAGGACCAGGTTCTCGCTGCTTTATCAAACTACCTATTCAGTTGTCCCTTTTTATTCAGTTTACCCATAAATGGGCCTGAAAGTGAAATTTGAGACCCTTAGTAAAAGAAGATAAGAGAGGCAGTGAATCTTCCCTGTGATCAGGAGTCTTGACCGAAAAAGCAATTTTATTTTTGAGGTCAAGTATGCCACCTACCTGTTCCATTTCTATGGTCCTATATTGAAATGTTATAATTGTTTGTTAAACCTTGCTATAACATTGTCACTAGACCAGTTGGACAATACAGTGATATGAAAATAAAGTATTCATTTTAGTGAAAATACAAAAATACGCTGATTCATATTTTAGCTTGAAAAGAGACAGAAACTTCTAGTCCTTGTCGAAGAAGGGAAAACTGGCGACGAGTCTTCTAGTGACGTAGAAATTAAAGACTCTGACAAGCCAAGTAAGATTTTGATTTTTTACTTTTATTTTTATGTCCCTCAAAAAATTAGCGAATCCTTGAGACTTCAAATCTCAGCCTTAGAATCGGTCTCTTCTACGCAGCTACCATTACAGCATTTAACAAAAGCTTCTGGACTGACCCTCGTTTTCATACTTTTCAATTCATACGGGGCTCGTACCCCGAGATTTTGTTTTGAACTGCAATGGCTGCTGCGTGAAATAGGGTCTATTGAACATAGCGGAATAATCTTTTGATTGGTTGAAGCGCCGCCATTATGGATTCCTCGTGTATAGGGATCACAACAGTAAATCGGGCGCCCGAGAGGGGTCACTTTGGGGCCTGCGGGCTAGCCCCCCAACGACCGGGCACGGAAACTGGAAAGAGAATCATAAAGAGGACAGCTTTGTCAACAAATTTGTCATTTGGATTGTCGATTTGTCGCCTAAATCCAAAAATATCGAGGTTGATCGAAAATTGGTGTTTTTGGCCTATTTTTGGCAAGTCTGGTCGTCTCTTCGCACAGATGATTTGGCTAAAACGCTATCGGAAAGCATGAAAAAATCGTCAAAAAGGTGAGAATATCCTAATTTCGATCTCTCATTTTCTGTTATTCACTAGATTTCTATCTGTGGTAGGGAAGTTGTGACCTAATTCAGCTCTTTTATCGGCTTTCAGATTTCCTACTCGAATGACATTGGCCTAAATATGGATGAAAACGCCGTGAACGTGAAGTTGCAAATTTGCTTGGAAGAAATATGCTAGCAAGACTGAAAATTGTTGTTGGACTATTCTTCAGGATGTATTTTGACAAACTTAATTGTTACATAAAACGTTTTTGTAATATCTCAAATGTTAAAGAGCAAGGAGCTTTTGTTATTGCAAAGCTGTCTGCAAACTTTCATTTTGGCGCGAAAATCAAAAAATTTAGAATATGGCAGTGAACCAAGTTTGTCGAGTGATTCTTGAAACATAGGCTTTTTCTAAGCCTTTTTAGAGCACAATGATAATTTTTAGGTATTTTGTAAAGACTTCCTGGTAAATCGAATGCTGAACTATCACAAATTGACAATATTTCTACAAATGCTCAAAGTAGTGGTGATTTGATAGAAAAATATCTGATCATGTGCCAAACTTTACAACAGAACATATTTGGAAAACAAAACAAGCAAAAATTTACTAGTTGAGTTGTGAAAAGTTTTGATAAATATAGATATATTAAAGGTCTATGAAGGAGGGTTAATTCCTAATTAAATTCAAGATACCATTTGTTATTCTAATACACAAAATTGTTCTAAACATACCCATCCAAAACAGACCTATTTCAATTCTACCTGTAATAAGTAAATTTTTAACAATTAATGTATTCAATATGTTCCAAAATAACAATGCTTTAGATTGGAAAGAAAAGCCATATTGTATTTTTCTAGACTTTGCCCAAGAATTTGACACAGTCAATCATGAATTGGAGGACTTGCATTGTTGAGGTTCAAATCATACTTAGGCAGGAGAGAACAATTTGTACAAATAGGACACACAAAATCAGACTTTTAAACATTCTTTTTGGTGTTCCACAGGGTAGCGTGTCAGGTCCATTTTGATTTCTTATTTATATTTATGACATTACCAATCATCAAAGGTACTTCATTTCCATCTACTTGCAGAGGACACTAGTATATTTCATTCGCATAAAGAAATAACTACACCCCAAAGAACAGTAAACAAAAAATTAAAATGTAATTCACCAGTAAAAATTAAATGTATCAGACTGGCTAATTGCAAATTAAGTTATAATTCCAAAAGATCAATTGTCAAATCATTTAAATTTCATGCTACCAAGGAAAATGAAAGGATAGATATCTTGATAAACAATGAGCCACTAGAAGAAAAGAAATTTACTCAATATTTGGGAGTTATCATTGATGATAGGTTTAGCTGGGTAAATCACATTGAACATTGATCATATTAATATTAAGTTATCTAATGGAATTTGACCACTAGCCAAATTAACACACTTTTTACCTGGAAACACACTTAAGACCTATGCAGTGCAGGCCCGGATCCAAGGGGGTGGGGCATAAGGGGTGTACACCCACCCTATTTTGTTAGAAAAACTATACAGTTAGCTTGATAATACCCTATTTCCTTTACATCATCCTTTGATATAAGTATTACGCCCCCCTTTCTGTGGGTGCTGGATCTGGCCCTGCAAGGTTCATTCAACCTCATGTAGACTATGGGCTGATGCTATTCAGTAAAACACTTGACACCCACAGTCATAAAATTTCTGTAAATTTGAATAAGAGCCTGTTTACATGCTGGTAGGGTCACCCTCTAAAAGGGTCACCCACGTCCATCATTTTCCTTGGTTTACCTAACACGTCAAGTGGGGTAGCCCTAGAGGTAGGGTTACTCTTCTAGAAAGGCCAACATTTCCTTGATTCAAGCCATGAAAAAACTCAAGGTATTGCCACCCTTGCAGGAGGGCTATCTTTATCAGCCTTAACTCATGGTTATTCATAGAAGAAAACCAAAAAAAGCTTAAAACTCAATACTCATTTTAGTTTACTCATAACCTCTAGACTCCGCGAGAGGGGGATCCTACCTGCATGAAAACAGGCTCTAAGGCAGTTTGCCTAAATATTAGAGCTATCCAACATTTCCATAATACCTTGAAATAATAAAAATCACACCATTTGACATATCCTGACTAGCTGCTTCTATCCTGTGAGACACATTTTGAATAGCAATCACAAAATGACCATGTCAAGATCCAAAATTCTACGCTAATTATTGCATCAATGTCTAAATCGATGATTTATTTACTTAAGGTTAATCTCATCCAAACTTTAATCTCATGTTATTCATAAAAATATTTCATAATTTTCTCAATTTTACATACACAATTTTCTAATTGCCAAATTATAGAAAAATCTGAAATTTCGCAATTTAACAACAACAAGCCAAGCGTTTGACAACACATTAAATCCAGTGGGATGTCTTAGAAACACCTACAGGTTACTAAGCTTAGAAGGAATTGAATTGATTGGATATTTCTTCAGAGAATTTTTTCTCAGTAACCTAAACATCAAGAAATAGAAATAAATTTCAGCTCCAAACAAATGTACTTTAGGTAATTTTTGTTAAAATATTATACATTTCTATTTCTATTGTGAAAATGCAGAAAAAACAAGCTTTCAACTTGACTAAGGTCATAAAGTCCTCAAAAAAGGATTTCAGGGTTGTACATGGCAGTATTAAGCCTCCTAATGAATACAGAATTCTATATACTTTTCTCTCAGAATTGAGGCCTATTCTATTGTTTAGAAGAACTATTGGTGTGCCTCCCCGCCAATGTTCTCCCTCTGTCTTCCCCAAGAAAAAAGTAACTAGGGCACAAAATGCAAAGTTTTCTTTATTGACAGTAATCTCCAAAGTCTAAATATGAATATCTATACAGTCTAAATTATTTTGAACAAAATATAACCCATTCTAGTTGCTTTTTGACTGTCTATGTGTGAAAGATTTGTTTTCTTCATACAATTATCAAAACATCTAATTAACTAGTATGAGGATTAATAGGTTTCACAGACATAAACTACTTTTTCTGAAATACATGACACAAAACCCATCAATAAATCATTCAAAGGAATATTTTATCTTTCATTGATAAAGCCAAGTCAAGTGGCAGCCTTTTTGTATTTATAGTTGATGTTGGCAGGCATCTTTTTTGATGAGCAAGTCATTATTTGACAAGACAAAAACTTAAGCAATTTCAGTACTGGATAGTGGAATGCTACACTCTTTTTTTTTATAAGAATATCTAATTTTTTTCCGAGCCTCAATATTCTTAATTTTTTGGTATTTTGAGCCTTGGAATATTCTTAAATTATTCTTACGGCAGAAAACACGGATATAGCAATAAATTGTTATCATTGTCATAAATGCCAAAAAAGCACACCTACAGTATTACAAATATGGTGGATAACAGAACTATATCCTTATTTCCTGTAAAACAGAGGTAATTGACACTTGCATCAAAATTTAGGACTCGCTAAAATTATTTTTCATAAGATCTGAGCCTCGCAATATTCTTAAAATATTCTTAAATTTCACCGATTTTGAGGCTCATTATTCTTATAAAATTTATTCTTATAAAAAAAAAAGAGTGTAAGCAATTTGAAAATTCTTGTTCTGATCCAATATGCAATTAAAATCTTGCTGCAGCTAATGAGGGGTAGGTTAGAGTGGATATTAGTGCTCCGGCACACTTTTGTATGCAAGGATTGACATTTGTTGTACCAAAACTTGGAAGATAGTATTCTAAGAAAAAATCTTCAAGTATGAAAAGCTAAGCTGTTGCTAAGCAATTTTGAGTACTCAAATTTACCCTCTAGCTAAGCAGCTCTTAGTACTCACTAATATTGCTTATAAAAAATACTTGTGCACTAACATCTATACAAAAGATTGCCTAACCTCAGCAGTCCCAACAGTTGTTTCGCAAAAGGCTAAACTGTTGTTGAGATGCTTTGATAACATCAAGGCTTTTCCTGCTGATCAGAGTATCAGCCATTATCCATCTGGGGTAGATATTCCAGAGCATGCAAGTCATTTACAACAAAATAAGCCACTTTGCTGTGACACTAAGCCAATTCTCTGTACCATATTCGCATCTGCATTACCAAGCTAGATAAGTGAGAAATTCTTTGATCGAGAATGGGAATGAACAGGCTGGTAGTGTATGATTACAAGGAATTTGAAAATATCTGTGTTCACTGCCATATTCTAAATTTTTTGATTTTCGCGCCAAAATGAAAGTTTGCATACAGCTTTGCAATAACAAAAGCTCCTTGCTCTTTAACATTTGAGATATTACAAAAACGTTTTATGTAACAGTTAAGTTTGTCAAAATACATCCTGAAGAATAGTCCAACAACAATTTTCAGTCTTGCTAGCATATTTCTTCCAAGCAAATTTGCAACTTCATGTTCACGGCGTTTTTATCCATATTTAGGCCAATGTCATTCGAGTAGGAAATCTGAAAGCCGATAAAAGAGCTGAATTAGGTCACAACTTCCCTACCACAGATAGAAATCTAGTGAATAACAGAAAATGAGAGATCGAAATTAGGATATTCTCACCTTTTTGACGATTTTTTCATGCTTTCCGATAGCGTTTTAGCCAAATCATCTGTGCGAAGAGACGACCAGACTTGCCAAAAATAGGCCAAAAACACCAATTTTCGATCAACCTCGATATTTTTGGATTTAGGCGACAAATCGACAATCCAAATGACAAATTTGTTGACAAAGCTGTCCTCTTTATGATTCTCTTTCCAGTTTCCGTGCCCGGTCGTCGGGGGGCTAGCCCGCAGGCCCCAAAGTGACCCCTCTCGGGCGCCCGATTTACTGTTGTGATCCCTATACACGAGGAATCCATAATGGCGGCGCTTCAACCAATCAAAAGATTATTCCGCTATGTTGGTCTATTGTAGCGATTGTTATCATTCTATTCATTTCCAAATGTAGTTGGTAGCTGAAGGAAGACAAGAAATTCATTCTCTTAATATCCCTTGTAGTTGACTCTTGCAAAGAAAAGTCGTTATTCTTGCTGAAATTCGCTGGCCTTTCAAAATTACCAAAGAAATTGAAAGAGGTTGGTAGAAAATATATTTGAAAATATTATTTATATTGTAAACCCTGCTCAATGTGTTAGTTTATTCACTCATAAAACTTTTACTTAAACTTCCAGGGTGAAGCATCAATGTTGAATAGAAAATCTTCATTCCATCGCTCAAAATCATGGAACAAACAAGACAGTGTGGATTTCAAATCGGTAAAGATATATCTTATTTACCTTTACGAAGTATGTAATTCGGTTTGCCGAAAGAGCATTCAAGTACAGCAGTAAATATTCCTGGAAAATTCCGGAAGGTGAACCCTCCATCTCGACAAGCCCGTGCCGTACTTTCCTACTCACCAGGAGATGTACCTTCGTATTTTTTTACTTTTATAGTTAGATTTGAGTTCAAGTTTAAGCTTATCGTCAATTTTATGTCATCTATATACTTTAAATGTATTTGATGACTGTCTTTTCGCTAACCTTCAAAAACCTTCATGTTTCAACTTGAAGTTTAATTTTGGCTTCAGATTGAAAGATTGAAGGTACCTAAGGAATAACTTGATAGATCCCTTGATAAACTTGTGCTCTTGTAAAAATCTCTTACGCTTTGAAAGGGGCAGAAATCCTCTTTAGTCATGTGACATCTGTTGGGTGATACTTTTGATTTCTTCACAGAGTCGTCATCACATGGAGGACATGTCAATCTATGAAAAGTATCCCACTTTCCAGATGGTCACAGAGTTTGTAACCAACGAAGCTCTCTCTCCTGAGAGGTAATCTGTGTTTTCATTCAAACATTGAAATAGTACAATATTACAGTAGATCCTGTTCACAATCTTAATTCCAATCGAGATAGTAGATGTGATCCATATTGATCAAATCTATTCATGGGACAACTCTATTCATGAGAAACAAATCTATTCATGGGAAAAGTCTAAATCAAGGAACAGATCCTTGTTGATTCTTTTTTATTTGTCATAATATTTTGAATGCATTCAAACACATTTCTTCTTATCGCTCATTCTTCCACCATGAGGGTTGTTGTTTTAGTTTTATCATAAGTGTGGCTTAATGATTCTCAACAATGGCTAATGTAAGACCCTGTGTTAAGATTTAGATAGTGTTTAGTTGGTTTTGTATCTCTGTTATAAATCCTCTTTCATTGAATAAACTTATACTTAATAAAATCAAAGTGAATTTACGTTTCAGAATTCATGCTCTCTTGAAGCAACGACACCAATATGCGAATGACGTTGCGGATATCTACTCATTTGCAAGAGATTTTCTGGAGCAGTCTGACACTGCAACTCAATTCAAGGTAGCTTTGTATTCAATTAATCATGACTTGTAGCTCCTTGGCTTACTTTCTCATTGATCTCAAAATAAAGACTGGATCGAGCAGGGTTCTGAAATGAAGTCATTACCGGCCATATTGGAAGGTCCCATTCAATAAATTCAAATTCCACTGGGGCGTCCTGTTTTCCTTGATGATTGTTTGAATGTTAAGAATGATATTCACGAGACTGAATATTCTTACAGCTATTGTTAACATAGAATCAAGTCAATATAATTTCTTTGGCAGCCATATTGGGTCGCAAAAGGCAAGCCAAAGCAATTGGCTTCAAACATTTGGCTCTAGGAACAACCGAATGCATAATCTAGTCTTAATTTGAGATCATTGGTTACTCTCAAACAGATCCTTCCACATTTAATCGTGATATCTTCATCATATTCATTTTTAAAAAACCGCGTTTTCTTTCTAGCCTCACGTAGTTCTATTCTTGCAACAACTGCTACATTGCCAACATAACTTCCCAAGGCATTACTGCGACTTTCTCAACGGATGCGGCCTAGAATACGAAAATAAAGTCAGGAAGCAATTCTATTCGTTCCTACGATGCATTTGTTATGCTGCTAAGCAACAGACAAACCGAAACGAGGTTGCCTCTTCGTTCTTCGATTGTGCAAGGGCCTATCTCCTGCATTTTCTTACCATAGATTGGAAGGTATTATTGTATTTTTATTTCGTAAACCTTTAATTCAATGCAGTACAAAGTATTATTGAGTGTGAAGCTTTGATTGCACAATTAGTACCTACCCCTGTTCTAGTGGTATTATTTTCACGGCATCTAGCAGTGGTCTGGTGGTATAATACAGAGCTGCAAAAATATTTGAACTTGTGAACTAGCTTCCAAAAAATTAAATTGGGCTAGCAGAGCATTTTCAACACGATTTGGGTGAAAAATAGCAATTTGCATAATTTTCAATTCAATGGTGCAAATATAAAATATCTTTATGACAAGATATGATTTTCTGCAGTTTTCAGCATTCTGATAGCAAATTTGAACAACCTTGGCAGCAACAAAGTAGGGTGCTAGCCCCTGTAAGCCCCCTTTGTTTTTGCTTTTTTTGTAAGACCGTTTGAAATTTCACTAGGCCTTCTTCTCTGCCATGACAACGTAGCTGGGATATTAGATAAGGCTCCAGGGATATTAATGTTACACATATTGCTTTCACTTTGCTGAAAATTCTTCATCGGTTCCTAGGTTCCCAGGAAAAAAATATATTTTGCTGCTCTGGTATTGTGTTCATATTACCTAGCAATGAACAAAAGCTTCTGGCTAGTTACTGTTCCTGTCTCTTTCTCCCTCCTCATCATCCTAAACATTTATCAGAGTTTTATCTTTGACACTTTCTCATTTCTTTCAGCCCTACGATCATTCATTTATCTTGGAGATCGAGTTGCCCAAACTGCTGATTGACTGCGCACGTGGTAAGTGTCCGAACTTCATCCGAATTTGTCCCAATGAGTGTCTAAGTGCTCTAACGATGTATGAGGTGGACATCACATTATAGTAAATAAATTTTACGTAAGGCTTGCTTCACTAGATAGGATAGGGAGCACTCCTTTGGTTAGCTAGTTGGGGACCAGACTTTTTGGGTGTCAACATGTTTTTCTCTGTAGCTAACAAAAGAGGGAGGCCCTCATATGGGGTGTTGGGTTTATTCGAAAAATTATTCTTATGAACAAAATGAAATGATGCCTGATCTACCTGAAATATGCCATTTGATTTCCACCTTTTTTCACTTTTTTCACAATCAAAAACATCCTATCATATTTCCACCTTAGATACTGCTTTTCAACCTGGTGATGATCTGGAGAAATTTGAAATGGAAATGTATGAAAGACACATGAAGTACTTTAGCGAGACCAAATCTACTCGTATCAACTCGTGGTGTCAGCAATACCGGGATAACGCATGCAGAGATGTTCAGAGGGTAGTTATTTTTGTTGTCATATTCTTTTTCCTAATTCCTGCCTTCAATAAGCAGAACAGTCTTTGATCGGTACAATACTTGAGGATGACAAGGAAAATTGGAAACATAGCAAAACATAACAATAACTTAAAGCTATTGCGTTTGACACTCATCAGAGTAGTATTCAGAAATAAGCTTACTATATGTATTTAGGAAAACATTATCAGCTAAACAAGACTTTCTTTCGTTGTAGAACATCAATTTGTTTATCGCTCGCTTCTCTGACCAACTTGACGTGCAAATCACGTGTGATGGTTGTGACACTTCTCTGTCAGGCAGGAGATATAGATGTCTCAATTGTACGGATATGGACTTATGTGCCAAGTGCTTCGCAGGTATTTATTTCCAACAGTCTTTGATCGGTAGAGAACTTGAGGATGGCTAGAAAAATCGATTTACCTTTTTACTTGACTTTGCATAGTTTTAAACATCTATGCTCTTTGCTTGATTTTGGTAAGAGCTAGGATTAGGGTCATTTGGCTATTTGGCTATTTTGCTATGGGCTATTTTGATAGGCTTAGTTTTAGCGTAAGTGTTAGGGTTATTTGGCTCCGTGCTATTTTTCTGTGCTATTTGGCTATTTGGCAATAGGTTATTAGCTATTGGCTATTTGGCTATGGACTATGGGCCATTTTGCTATTAGCTATTTGGTGAGAGTAAGGGTTTGGGTTAGGGTAAGAGCTGACGTCAAAATTAAGATTAGGGGATAGGCTGCTGAAAATTTGCATTTTATTTGTAGCTGGAGAATCACCTGAGGAGCATTCAGATGACCATGAAATTATCGATTTGAGGTTTGTCACTGGAATTTTCTGTCTCGAATTTGATAACATTTATAAGGGTTCATAATCTTAGATTTTATTGAAAAATAGATGTTTCTTTTCCAAGGATTGTTTACTGGGTATCAAAAGCTTTCAACAAATTGCGATTTAGACAGAAGATTTTATAAAAATGCTTGCAAGATTTGATTTGAGTTGCTGAGCCTTGCCCTCTGGCAATACTGCCTGATTTCATTTCATATATACTCAATAACGATAAACAAGCCATATTGCTGCGCTTGAATTAGCTTATTTCCTCAGGTGTGCTAAAAAAATTAATGGAAAATTTGATTTTTTTAACAATTTAAGAAATGAGCCAAAATTGATAGTATTTCATTAGAAGCAGAATCAACTCCATTCTTATTGTAGCTTCGACGTCTTATTAGAACAGATAGATGTCATCTTCCTTTTTTGATGGTTTTGAAGGGATGGCTTTTGATCCCATGCCAAAATGTGTTTGGAGTAACGGCTGATTTGAACTAACATGTTTGATGTGTGATTTTGAAGGGATGTTTTCCTTTTAGATTCATATGCAACAATTGTGAAGCTTTTATTGTGGGTACGAGAATTCACTGTGTTGAATGCACCAACTTCGATCTTTGTTTAGGCTGTTGGAAAACACAAAAGTATCCTTCCTCGTAAGTTACTTTTTTACTTGTTCCTTTTATTATATCTCATCAACATGCTGCCAAAGTCCTGATATACTTCATACTTCATTTATAAACTCCTAATGTTCACTAAAGTCACGGTCTGAATATACTTCACCGAATTTATAAAGTTATGTGTCGAAATCTGTATTTCACAACTTTGAGGCACCAACAATATTATTTGCTGTGCTTCAGCATTTTAGCCGAAATTGTAGAAGCATACTCCTGTAGGGTGCTTTGGGAAATTTACTATGTCTGCGATTCATTTTGTAAACTAAGTCATACCCTGTTTTTGATAAACCGCGAGATAACCTGCGAAATGACCCGCGAGATTGTACCTTTGCTTCAAGTTAAGAATGAGTGACTGAATGGAATAACTGCATCATTCAAGTGGAAGGGAAGTGACGTCAGGCCTTTTTTCTGACAGACTAACAGTGAAGAATGAGGACGGTTAGATAAATAAAAGATTATGATGAGTTATAAAATATCATTTCATTTGCTTTTGCAGGCACGAGGCGAGTCATACGACGTCAAAACATACCATGAATTTAAGTAAGTTTTATTAACTAGCGTGAATTATTTTTTACTCCCTTTCTCGATACTCTCACCCATTAATAAAACACTGCATTACTTCTACAGCAGTTATGTAACAAAACCTTCAAAATTTGACCAGTGTACGAACTTGATGATATAAAGAAACTCTTCATCAATATCGAGAGTAAAATCGGTGGGAGACCCTCCTATCCATGCTTTAATAATGAGCCCCTTGAAAGTTGTAGGTTTAACATTCAGCAGTGTTCTTATTGAAGTATCTTTTATCCTAGGTGCGATATATTCGAAAACGCAGACAGCTGGCTCTATGCAGACATACGTTCACTTTTACAGTTGGCTTCAGTTCTCAACGTTGGTTCTGTCTCTTTCCGAATCTTTGCAGGAAAGAAAAACTACTGGTAACTAAATTCAATTGAAGTTCATTTTGTTTGTAGGATGAAAGAAAATATTTCCGCTCTTAGTTTTAGGTAATTATTGAATTTCTAATACTGCATTCACACTGACATGGTATTATTTACTTATTTTTACTTTATTTACTCTCAGCCAAGCAAAGGCATTAGAATAATCGAATTTACCATTCATAGTCTCATATTTAAAAAGCTGGTTTCACTGCCAGTGTGAAAGTGTTACAACACATTGATATTGATGTGGAGTTTTGTTTTGATGATAATTGTTTCAGGCCTGGATGTTGAATATTCGAGAGTGGCTGCTGATTTATTGTTGAACTGTTTGAATAGTCTGGCTGAGATACTTGAAACAGCAGCTAAAGTAACTGCAGGTAATTTTACAGATTAATTTTTCTTTTTTACCACTTTAATTCTTATTCAGAGCACTTTTATTCTTATTTACGAAGGCTCTATCCTACCTGGAGTGCGACGAGAGAATTTACCAGCTCCCTGTTGTTCCAGGCAAGAAGGCAAAGTTTCACAACTTGTGATGGTCACATCTAGGGAAAGGACTATGGTCTGCTTAGTCTAGCTATTAAGTGGTCCAAAATTCTTTCATGCGTGTGGTACTGTTAATAAGTAAAAACTAAACCTATTTATTCAGTGGTTCTTTTATGAATATCGGGATTTCTTTTAAGTAACAGAAGAGTCGTCGAAAGAAATAGAGAGAGAGGATTCGAGTGCCTCGCATGGCAGTCTTACAAGACAAGGAGCCGTGGATGATACCGAAACTTCAACTGATGTTACCATGAAAGAGGTAAAGTGTTTTTATTGCATTCTCAAGGAACTAGGCCTGATATGGTGCTAGCCAGGCTATTTCATGAGCGAGAAAATATAGTTTAAATTCGAGGATAATAGTGCCAAATTTCCTGAGTTTGTAAAATAGTAAGATAGTAATTCAACAGTAAACTATTCTTTAAACGTTCTTCTTCATAATAGATAATTCTTCTTCAGTAACTATGCTAATGATTATTAGCGGACTTACTTAAAACATAATTTACAAAACACAGGGTTAGAAGGAGATAAACCTAAACAAGGAATTTGTTTAAATTCGGTGACGCGATGACACGAATTAAACTCCGCAAGTTAATGAAACACCTTCAATATTTTGCTTGCACCGTACCAACTTTCCTGTATTCATTTAGATATAAAAAGCTTTATTTGTTTATCATGTTTCACTAGAAGTTACTGATTTTCTTGCCATCCATTCATCAAAGTGTTTAAATCCCCTCAGGATACACCTGCATCCAACGTCGATGAATCTGCAACTGTTCCCGTATCAGATTTGACGCTACCTCCCTTGGAAGGATCAACCAGCACTCCGGCAACTTCAACTGCTATGGAAGTAGACCAACCATCCATCGACGTCGTTGATGCTGATGTGCTGCTAAGAGCAGAGGGTGCTAGTCCGGCAGCAGATGCTGATGCAACCACAGCGGAAGCAGAGACTCAAGCCAAAGAGAAGGAAGGAGAAGCAGAGACGGATGTGAAACCAAGAGATTTGTTTGCTACTGTTGCCCAAGAAAAGATTTTAGGATTGATCGGGGCCTTGCTGCCGCTTAATCGTCAGGTAATGTGAAGAATCATCGCAGAACTCTCTTGGGAAACGGAAATGAAAAATATGTTGTCGTCTGTAGCTATCTATAGCATTGTGTTGTCTATTTTTTAATTACAATGCTCGATGTACGAAGGTATAGAGCGATATAGATAAGAGACAAGAAGGTACAGAGAGTCGGTCTCGATTCACCATATAACAAAAGTTGTACAAAACTAGTTTTGATAGAATATTTTCCTTTATATCAAAATCTATTCTTGTGCTGTGATTCAACGTAAATTTTTTCTTTCATTTCTGCAGCTGACTTCCTACCCAAATTCTGAGAAGTTTCTTGAATTCATGTCTTGCAAACTGATACCTGCCTTGCTGCGTTTGCTGCGGTGAGTATTACCTACCTTAACGTCTCTCTAATTTCAATTGTTTTCTGTTGTAAGCTCTCTCGGGTTGTTATAGTTTGATCACAGATACTGTAGCGATGACAATGGGTATTGTTCTAGATTACAATGACTGCTTCTCCACTTCCACCTTCAATGATGGTTATAATGGTGACATTAAATGATAATGGTCTTAATACATTATGTTGTTATGTCACAAAACAACAAAGCCGATACCCAAAGCATTGAGTGCTTGAATGAAGTCCCAAACTTTGAAAATTTGGCCTAAGGCCTAAGGTATCAGAGATTTTCCTGGTGTCTTGATGATTTATGTTAAACCTTTTCTTCTTCAGGTCAGAACACTCTACGCTGAAAGTACGCATCACTTCACTTGGTGTTCTATCAAAGACACTTCGATGCATACCACCTAAGGTACATTTGAGCTGAGTTTTCCAACTATTTGAATCTAAGCCTGAATCTGATCTGTAAGATGAAGCTATTGATATGAAGAATAGTTTGTCAGATATGAGATTTCCTAGCTCTGAATTTGAAGGGGGTCCTTCCTGAAGTTGGGAGGGGCTACTGATCTCAATTCCCAGCACTGAAAGAATAAAAAATCCCAATCCCAACTTGACGTGTTTAACAATGCCAATTCCAATTTGCTTTTCCATTTCCAATTCCCAGTCCTAAGAAGTCCAATCCCAGTTCCCAATTCACCCCTTTCTGACGCTCTTTGAGATGAGTAACGTCAAAATCTCTCAAGATAATGCAGCCAGCATGAAAAGAGAAAATGAAATTAATGCAGAAGTAAGAAGCAAAAGGAATCCTAACATTTTAGTTGCAGCTGCTGAACTGCCTGAGAGACCCAGTCAGCATCAAAATACCATGTTTGAGTTTATTCAACAATACCAAAGCGTATTAAATCGATTTGATCTTCTTAAAAACGTTTGTTGGAAAAATGAACTTGGCAAAGACAAAGAGTGTCAGTGTGATAACCTTGACTATTTTGAATAGGTGGCAGATGATGGTGTCTCAGCTGTCGAGGAGACTGGGCAACAGAGCACAGAGGAAAGCTCTGAGGGAGTGAAGACCGTCAAACTTCTTTTCAAACTTGGAGCTGAATGTCTGGAAAGGTATGAAGCTTTATTGAAAAATAGTCAATGCTATAAGGGATAGATAGTCTTTGTCCGTGCTATTAGAGATAGATTTATCCTTGCTATTAGGTAAAGAAAATTCATACTTTTTGAAATAGTTAGCCCATTCTATTATCGATAGATAGTCGATACTATCAGGGATAGATAGTCAATACTAATATGGATAGATGGTCAATACTATTATGGATAATATGGTCAATACTATTATGGATTTATAGTCCATACTTTCAGGGATAGAAAGTTCATACTTTAATCAAGAGAAGTATTGATTGTAAGTTAAGTAAGTGATAAGTTATTCATTGTAACTTAATCCTAAGAGGATGTTCTTCCGAAGAGCAAATAAAATTATTGGATGTACGCAATATTTGTATAACAGTTAATGCTGAATTCTGCTGTTGTTTTTCACAGAGCGGACCTGGATGCTGCTTCGGCATTGGAAACCCTCTTGCAGCAGTTGACGTGTACTGGTAAATGGCACAGCAGTGTTATCAAGCATGCCAATGCATGTTTACAAAGCTTGGCTGACGATAGCAAGGTTTGTATTATATTGTCAAATATTTTTGATTGCAAAAATATAGGCTAACTAGTTTATCATTGCAAATTTATTTCACAAGTTGATTGAAAGAAAAGCGATTTAGGAACGATATTTTATCAATTTCAACCCCCGGGAATATAATACTGCATGCGGAGCTGTTCCCTCTTTAGTTACCCCTTTGATCCCTTGAATTGAAAACACGGTTTCTCTTTCTTGACATCTCGTTCTTTGTTTTTTTTGCAGAATCCGACTCTACCGTCACTCTTTGCCCTCATGGTATTCGCTGGTTTCCCAGATGTAAGTTCTCTCTAATCTTTCCTCGCAATTAGTGACAGCATTTACTTAAAAATAAAGTATAGCTGTTTTACTTGTCTAATGTCTCTGGATTATTTTTAAAGATCCTTGGAAGTTCCTTGATACTGTTTGGATGTTGTTTCAAACCCGCTCTGGTATTCTAGGCAAAGGTAATAGGAATCACAAGAAATGACCACATCAACAAGAAGGATATGGATTTGCCTTGATATTCAATATACCATTTATCTTCGTGAGGTATTGGTTTATGTGCAAAGAACAAAAGGGCTACTGAATTTGTAGACTAATCGAGCAGTCAATGCAACCTGGTCTTTCCTATCTATGTGACCACGCCTCTTGTCTCCCTCTGCCTCTTTGCTTGAATTGCAGAGGGCTGGCAAACTCTCTCCTCACAGTTTGTGCAATTCTGAAGGTTTCGAACCCAAACCTTTTGATCTAGGGTCGAGTGATCTTACCACTAAGGCATCCCTGCCTCAACATAAACACCTTCAAATCAACACTTCGGTCTCAACAATACTTGCCACCTAACCTAACACTGAACGCTGCTTTTAAGACACTGATTTGTATTTGTATTGTAGGTTTACCGAATTGGGACTTTAGCCAAGGTGACAGAAGCTGGCGGAGACACAAAAGATATAATCATTCTGGAATATCACCAAGACAGAAGTTCTGCATCTGCGTACAATTTTAAGTCAAGAAAACTTCGAACGGTGAGGAGCTAGTTTTCCCACCAGGGCTTGTTCGATAACACTATGTTTTTAGTCCAACTTGGTTTTTTCTCCCTAAACCCATCATTCATCTCCTACGATCACGTGATGTAGCTTCAGACTGGTTCAGGAAAGTTTTTAAGGTTATTCACTCGTGGGGAAAACATGAAAGGGGCCCCCAATTTCAATTATTATCTTTTCAAAAATGTATGAACTTGGTAAAACAATAGATTGTATAAGTAAAAATACTGAAAGTGCCCCATTTTGATTTAGGCTACTGGGGCAAGAGTGGATTTTTTTTCCATTGCTGGGGAGAGCCAAGGGGCCTACTGGCCAAATTGGCCCACCACTCACTACCTTGACAATTTCCTGGACTGGCTGTTTTCAATATTTTAAATGAAATTGAAGGAAAAATATTTGGCTTACGAACTCCACGTTAATTGTGGTCTCACTTCAACATCTTTCAGATAAAAGAGCACATGATTGATGACGTAGAAGCCTGGTCGGAGGGAACTGATGCGAGCAGAATACCTGTGTTGTTGGAAATTATTAAAGACGTCATGTTGACCAAGAAATGTAAGCAAGATATTTTACTTATTATTTCTGTTTATCTTATCTAAAATTTATCTTATTAAGAAACTACTGTGGCAAATTCAGCGAGTGAAAGTTGATGTTGATTGTACAAGCCTGACATTAGCCTATGTTTGTTTCTATTAGAAGAACAAAGCATTGTTTTATTGTATAAAAACATTATCTTAATGTAGTAGAATGTGATGCAGTTAGGGCGATTTCGGTCTGTAAACTTGATTTGGAAAAATATTCAACTATTTAAAGCAGTATGCAAGCACCTATTATTCTCTGCTTGTTTGTAATAGTAAAGTGTCTGCGTAATAAGGGCTAAACAGATGCAGGACATCCCTGAAAATACCCTTAGGTATCATATTGACAACTTAGTCATTGGATTTCTAGGAACTTAGGTAATAATAACAAGGATGCACTTATGTGTTTCCAGGTCTTCATGGTTCTGGTTCAGTGGAGCAGAAGTGGGTTCGTGCGCTTGTCCTGAAATCCTTGCTTGGTAATCTCAAGGTAACCAACTGAAATTATCTAAATCATTTCTTGTTTTACCTCTTGTTTTGCTGGCTCCATCAGAACTTGAAATTTACGGGTTCTGGGTTTTTTTGGAAATCTTATTACTTTTAAGGTGTTTGAAACCAATTTCTTCCCACTTCAGAGCACCCTCAAATAGATCCCTGAATCATTTACGGTGATTCAATCTATTTTCTGTCGATCGAATTAGATTTCCGTGACAGTAAAAACCACCAACTAAGAAACTCTAGATTCTAGACTAAGAAAATCATATTTAACAGCAGTAGTAATTGTTGTTATTTTTTCATAGGGCTTTAAACACTCCTCAAATACCCACCATCACAGAAAAAACCCGCGAATGAGAACCTTAATTTTAGCATTCAGCCTGTCATGGTTTCGCATTAAGGAAGTCATCTATTGGGAATTTTTCCTTGGAACGAGAGGTCTAAAGTTGCACAAAGTTACTGACAGCAATGTTTTTTAGAACGATTTTCTTTTAGAGCAGAAAATAATTTTTTTCATAAATGAATACTTAAACATACCAAGATTTCAGACTGTAGATTTTTAAACGGGGTGGTTCCTGTTCGCAGGTTTTCACTGCATCATTATTGGTAAAAATAAACAAGCCTTTTACCTATTTGTAATTTGTGCCCTTAAGATGCGGTTTTTACTGTATTATAGATTCAAAACATTCAGTTCTATCTGACTCTTCTTGCGATATTTCTTGCTGCTACTCTAATATGATATGCTCTCTTTTTATAGGCTGGAATAAGTTCGAGTGATTTCTTAACAATCATGAAGAGTGGTGTGATTCCATTGATCGTCAATCTTGCTTGCCAAGGCACCAGGTTCTCAAAACAATGGATGCTGCGAGACTTAGAGGTACGCTTCTAGAATATTCAAAAATAATCATCATTTCATCAGTGTCCACAAGCAACATAAGATGGAAATATTGTCATCAAAAATATATCTGCACAATCCTTCAATAATGCAGTCCCCTTCCTGCTAAGAGTTACCACTTATTCAAACGTCTTCAGAATAGAACAGCCTTTTTTGACTTTATTGTTATTGTGAACAACTTATCCTAATTGAGCTCTTTGCCTTTCGTGTAGAATACTTTTTAGCTATTGCATTATGTGTTATTGTGCTTGCCTGTCTTAGATACATACAGTGGCCTTTTAGGCATGGCGGAATACACAGAGTTTCTGATGATTGCATGAATGCGTTAAACTTCAAGTTACAAAGACATTTTTTCTCTCTGAAAGTTTACCTCTGTGTTATTGCATTTTATTAGTAGTTGAATCTCACGAGGAAAATAAATGGTTAAAATCAGTTTTAATCTAATGCTTTGCCATATCATATCCGTAAGTCAAATAGAAAACTCTTTTTTTCAGGAAATTGTATGTTTTGCTTTATGTTTCTGAATCTGATTTAATTCTATTCTATTTATGACTACAGGTTCTTTCTTGGAAACTATATAAACAAGTTCACGTCCCAGCACCGGTATTCCAAACTATTTAATTTAATTTGTCGATTTTGTGTCGTTTTAAAATCATTAATCCGCTCGGCATACTCAATTATCACCCCCAAAATTGTCATGCAACTACCTCATGGTATATCTTGTTTTCAGGCAGAGACACAAAAGACGGAACAGACGGCCAGCAAGGAACCGGACCACAAGGACCCTTTGGAAGGACTGAACAGGGAAACGAAGGAAACTTTTCAGGTAAAGACTGTCAGACTACATTTGATTTGATTCATGAACTGGAGAAACCGAATAGAATGATCCACCTGCCTACATCAAAGGTACAAGCATTTGATCGTAGAAACCTATTAATTTGTGTAGCTTGGTGTATAATTTTGTATTAGCATTTAGCGTGAGTGTGACTATCCTCGCTAAAGTACACGATAAACTCTAGATATAAAGCGATTGCATACTAGAATGGACAATCATAAATAAGACATGTTTTTCTGTGACTCAAGTGTCATGCTTGTGCACTTTTCAGATAGGCCAAATCAATTGATATAGTCTTTCTGACAAGTGCATAAGCACGAAACTTGGAGTCCCAGGGAAATATGTCTGTTTTTTGAGTGTCAGCTTTAGTAAGTTTGTATTAATGTATTTCTTTTGTTTGTTTTAAGAATATTCACGATGCTCTCAATTGCTCCTACGCCATCTTGAGAGCCATGTACGAGCATTACGGACGAGACGACGATAAACTACGTGAAGAAGTACAGAGAAGGTTTGTTATGAACTTATGTTGAAAATGATTTGTTTATCATTGATTCAAGTTTATCAGTGAATTTTATTAAATGGGTAGAAGCTTGAACTTTCAAATTCACTGTAACTAGTTGAAAATAGAATTTCAAAAAAAGATTGAGCTTAAAGCGATGATTAGAATTCTGGGGTGCAGAATGCTAGAATAAGTAGTAACCAATTGAATCAATTTTTGAGAAGGAAAAATTGACCAAAGAAGGAATAAGGAGTAAGCAAAATGCCTGAAGTACGATGTTATCACAGCTACCATGTTTTAGTGAGATTTTTAATCAGTTAGCTAAATTCTCTTGCAAGTTAGCTTTGTTATATTAGTCAAACTCTTGTTTGATCATGTTAGTATTAATAACAGATAGTCTAAAGGAATCTCTTTCTTTGTCAGCTTAATGGACAACGATGGAGTCGCACTGCGGACCTCAGATGAAATCAAAGAATTAGCTAAGAAATGGTAGGAATAATGATGTATTGAGACTTCTGGTATGGACATCTGTTGTAGTTTCTTATTTATGAAAGGGAATATCTGGATGGTGATGTAGTCTATGGAAGGTGTTTTTTCTAGCCCTTGAAGGAAAACCTTCCTTAGGTATGAATCCACGAACGGTTTGAACCATGAACTATAAGCCATAAGATAACTTAGCTGTCCACACTCCCGAGCTCGTTAAAGAATAATTACTCATTCAAACTTCTGGTCCATCTAGTATAATTCATTATGTCTTGAAGTGAATGTCTTGTATCTCGGTTATTGTTCTATCAGTATTGAGCCAGTTTTGCTATTTCTAGGGAGCTTCCAGACACTCAAGAAGCGAAGCCTCCTGCGACATCTGACACGTCGGTTGATACTGGTGTTTTGCGACTATCTCCTCAGCTAACTGAGAGTAAAGATCTGCATGCCAAACCAGAGTCTGGAGATGCTACTCACAAATTAATCGCTTCCCTCACTGAAGCAGAAAAGATCGAGGTTAGAATTTTAAATTCAACTCATAGGCTCTATTTGGTAGGGAATTATAGGTTTGCTTGAGCACGATGTGATTTCAGCCCAAATGGGAGGGATTTTCTTATGAAATCATTTTGTTGCCTTGTCTGTCTCTTGACGTCATTTCTTATTGCACCCAGCTAGTTATGTTTAAGTTACAGGGTTAGATAAGAACCAAGAAACGGTGGCTGATATACTCAAAGTCTCATGTTTTCACAATCATCAGACAGGCTATAATAAATAGAGAAAAGTAACAGGGTTAAGCATCAGAAATTCTTGAAGACTTTCTGCAAATAATGATTTATTATGTTTATTTTGTTTTTTTTGTTCAGTCAAGGGCACAGCAGAGAAGATCTAAATCTGCAGAACTTCTCAGAGAAGCTCTGGAAAATGGAGACAAGAAAACAATGGGACAAGAAAACAGAGACCTCATTAAAAAGGTGATTTCACATGATTTTCAACATTGTTTAGAATAGAGTTGGTATCCAGGCTTATAGAACAGTCTTTGATCGGTGCAGAACTTGAAGGTGGAAAGTCTAAGTAGTTATCAATGTTCGGTTATGTTTCCTCCTTTTGCCTTTTACAAAAAGTTTCCTGGATTAGAAGCTATCCACCTTGAGTATTTCGCATCATCTACCAAATTTCTGAGAGGTACCTTTTGATATCAAAGACAGGGTTACTGTTTCTTTTGTATTGAAAAAAGCTCCTTTTTCTGTCCACAGGTGAACCATGCTGTTGCAGTAGGATATGCTCGTCATCTGGTTGCCTGGCTGTTCTCCCTGTGGCCAAAAGACGAGAGGATTTCTCGGAATTATCTCAGCAATAATGATGCTGCTAAGGTTGTTGGTCTACTTGATCTTATACAAGAGGCAGAGTCTAAAGAACAATTTGAGAAGGTAGGCCTTATCAAGTGTTACTCTTTGAGGCCTGTTTATATGGCACTGAGCCGGCCCAGTAAAACGGGCTGGTTAATTTTTCGAGATGAAATTTGGATTGGTATAGCATGTGGAAAACTTGTCTCCGCATACGGGCCAGCTTCTCGGCTCAAAACTTGCGGTGTTTTCTATTTTTAGCTAGGTAGCCGGGCTGGTTTGACTCTTCATGTAATAGGTATTGTTATTTCATGTAAATTGACCGTGAAGGTGAACCAGCCCGCTGACCAAGCTAGCCCACCTACACACAACGGCCAGCTTGTCGGCCAACCAGGCTCATTTTCATGCAATTTCGACAGACGATTCATGTGATATTGACCTCAAAGATGAGCTAGTCCTTTTCCGAGCATATCTGTTTACATGGACCAGCTCACCTGATATTATCAGGACCTTAGGATATTTCTTTATACACTGATGATACTGTATGGTTGAAGAGAAAACTGATTCCTCTAGAAGCTCTCGCTTATTGGCCTTGATATGTTTTCAAGAGGCTTTGACTGTATATGTTAAATATGTTTTGTATATGTTCAAATTTGTTTAATCGTTTATTCCATGTTTTTCTAAAAATTTTGATATGAATCTGAATCTGAGACTATTCTTGATATTAATTACTATTCATCTGTTCGTGACTCGTGATATTCTCTTTCAGGTGGTATACAGTTTCGTTCGTCTTTGTGATAAAGACATGGTGAAGCCATTAGCAATATCCGCTGTGCATTGCATGGGTGAAGTGCAACTGTCTTCTGTCACCAAGGAGTCTGATCACAAATACAGACATAATGCCAGGATAGAGGTAAGCGGAGAGAATGTGATACTCCGGTATTTCTGCTGGGCATCGTTACAGACAGTAGGACTAAATCGATCACACAAGCTTATACCAAAACTGCAACATGCCAATACTTATATTCTTTTGTGCAAACTTTATCTTAGATATGCGAAATATAGACTGTTCAGAAGTAAATGCAGAGAGAGAGAGTAACTCACACTGTGAAAATACTAACATCTTCATACACGTGACATAACGTATTGTCAGGTAACATGACATGACGTGACGGGGCTTACAAATAACATAGATTAGTGTCTCTAGAGGTCTGGGCCCTACAAGAACCATACTCTGCTAATAATTAACTCATTTTGTAACACTTGATATCTTATCTTGTACCTCATTCACTCTGGCATATCTAAAACTTTATCTTCTTTCAGGGCAAAGTCACTATTCCTGGAGCAACAAGTCTGTTTATACGATTCGATGACAGGTAAATATCAGTCTTGATAGCTGACTGCATACAAATTTGTTTGAGGATTGACTTTAGCCTCGATTTTTTCTTCGAGATTTTTTCATACGTTGTGAGATATTTCTTAATTGATTTTTCCCTCGGAATTATATTTTTTGGGTGTCGGTATGAATTATGAGAAGTTCTGCGTGAAATTATACTTCCCAAACTAGATAAGCTTTGCTTGTCCTGGGTCGTGTAGATTACATATTTTTAGTATCATGTATTCAGTGGTAATTTAAAATTGATATTGAATTGAATTATTTTCAAAACTCACTGGAATTGATATAAAAATGCATTTGATATCACCTTGCTATTTATAAACACAAGTTTATGCTGCTTCGATCTTATCAAATTTGGTTTTCTTATTTTCCTTTAGGTGTGCCACGGAGCATAATTGTGACGAACTTACGATAGCCTCGTCTTCAAATTACTCCCAGAATGAAAGAGTTTACAGTGGCCTAGGTGTTTGGCAGGAGTGTGAAATGGCAGGTTAGCTGATTATCTATTTCATCCACTAATTTCAATTTATCTTTGATCCTGCGTCCTACATTTTTGTCTATATTTCAATTCCAAGGATTTTGTTAGCTTTTTTTCGTTATACTTCTTTCGTTACACAATTCGATATTTTGGTGAATTCTAAATCATGTGATATTTTAATCCTGTTTCACCCATCTTCTATCTTTTACAGGGGATACGGTTTACTACAAATTCACTTCAGACGCAAGCAATAATGATTGGGGGTGGAAATTCACCGTCACAGGGGGACAGCTCGGAAGGCAAGTTGAATTTATTTTTGCCTGGTTCATTCTATCCCTTAACTCGTTTAAAGCTTGCAATCTTATTACTGCAATCTCCATGGTAGAGTTCGATTAGCTTCTGTTCATGTCAATGCAGTTAGAGACCCTCCTTCTATACGTACAGGGAAACCAGCACCTTTAAGGTTTTTCGTCTATTTGCTGATTAAACTGTCGACAATACTATTGACATCATACCAGATCAAAAAGGTTATTTTCTCCTACCCAATCCATCGTCTTCTGCGTATTATGATTGGTGCGAAAAGTAAACAAATGAGCTGATTGTTCTAAAAACAAGTTCTGCCTTGCTGCATTGCACAGGGTTTTAACACAGCAAATGGCTCGGTGTACTTTGACATCTTTTCACCCGTCATGCATACCCATCCTTGGTCTACTTCCCATAGATCTCTAATCTTTCTCATTGACTTTATGACATTTGATGCCCCGGTGCACTGCTAGTGCGATGATCTCCATCAGGGTTATGTGTTGTATATTTGTTTGTTGCATTGACCCGAGTAATAAAATAAAGTAAAGAAGCTGAATATAGGTATTTACAATATGTGCAAATAATCTCTCCACGTAACTTCCTAGCATATAAACCTGAATAATAAATTTCACGAAGTAAAACTCTCAGCTAAAATCTCTCCACCAAAAACACTAACTCTTCTCTCCTCTCACGCTCAATTAAACACGTTGCTAACAATACACAAATATCAATCAAAGTCAAAATACGGTATGCCCCAAATGTCCGATAACACAACATATGCCTTACTGGTTTTACTGATCAATGTACTTATTTTATCGTAGGTTTGAAACTGGATGTGGTATTCTCAACGGTTTACTTGCGCAGGATATTGAATTCGCAAGGTATTACTCGAGATTCTATGTTTTATGCATTTTTATGAAGTTATATCATTATTACCACTATATCGCCAAAATCTTCCTTTTAATGCATGACAGCTGACCAAACAGCATACTGTTCTCACGTTATGTATCACCTTCGCTGTATATGTATCACCATGGCCTCGCGGTTAATATCATATAAAAGATTTGGTATTGAAGCATATCTGTTCCGCTCCTTTTCCAGCTCGATATATGATAGCAACTTTACTTTGCCTAGATCCTTACTTTGATGCATACTAAAGTCTGTCCTGATGGCATAACCTACCGTACTTCATGTCTATAAACGATCTTCATTGGTATAGTCAGTCTGAAGAGTGCGTAAGCACGAAACTCAGAGTCACAGAAGGACATGTCTGTTTTTAAATGTGTTCATTCTACTATATCATTTCAAATACTCACATATATCGAGCACTTGAGCGTTTTAGCTAGGAGAGGCACACTCCACTCGAGTAAGATGTAACCGATATTCTTTAACGACTATTATCTACGATATTGAAAATTGTTAGATTTGGGTTTTCTTGTTGATAACTTTTTCTTTCAATTAGGTCACTGCCTCTGAAGCAACTGTGGTCGTGGCTGATAGTCGTTGCTTGTAATCAAGTTGGTCAACAGAGGTTAATGGCGACCGGATTACTTCTCAGGATATTACAGATATCAGCAGGGTGAGATTGAAAGTTTCACATTTTTTCCATGGCTGAATTCTATCGCTAAATTCCTAAATTCGAAAGAGAACAGGCATTTATTAGATATCTTGTTATTGTAAGCCATGGTTTATCAGTGAAGAAATGTTTTATTGTTTTAATTGATCTTTTATGTATGTCATCAAGAGACCCAATGTGCCGTTCCGGTTATCACCACACTGGCTGTGCAGCAACTGGTAAACTTGGGCATACGATGTACGACGGTTAATAGGCATACAACCCAAGTTTATGAGATGTCGAACAACCAGTGCGGTGTTAACCAGGAGGTCACATTTGTCTCTTGATCACATACTTATATTTCGCTCGTCTTTTTTTGCAACTTCTTGAGCACTCATTCTGTATATTGAGCCACAATCTACCATTTTATTTGATCTTTTAAAGATATGATATCAGTGGAAACAGATATGATTTTAATGAATAAAAAATAATTTTCAGTGATCCTCTGTTATTTACGGAACACGTGGAGCCACTTGCACAAGAAGACATGCCAGACCTGAGTTTATTGAAACCACTGTGGAGGCTTTACACGAAAACCATGGTCTCTGAGACAGGTAATATTTCAGAATGATTTTATTCCAGCTTCACCACAAGATGGCATATTTTCAGCCCATCACTCTTAATTTTATCAGATTAGATTATACTTTGATGGAATTTGATTACTCGGAATAGTTGATCTCCCAATATATGAAAGGCATAAAAATGCTGGTAAGGTTCCTTATCCCTGACTATAAGATATTGAATACAAACTGCTGTTAAAATATGTAGGTAAGTACTAAACCCACTCTAGCGATTAGGAACTTTGAGTTACCTTACTGGAAGCCTTTAACCTCAAGTTTAATGTAAATACTTTGCACTGTTCATATAACATTTTTCCCAAAGACTATATTAATAACCATCGGTCTGTTTGATTCCTTATTTTTGAAATGTTGGGACTCTCGATTAAAATCAAATAACTTTCTGGTCGTTATCCAATGCCCACCCTTAGCAATTCTTGGATGAATGCTAGCAATTCGAATAGAATCAATTATTTCTGTTTGTGGTCCGATTTCCCCCCTTAGCAATTCTTGAATGAATGCTAGCAATTCGAATGAAATCAATAATTTGTTTGGTTGTGGTCCAATTTTCCACCCTTATCAATTCTTAAATGAACGATTTTCTTGTTTCTTATGCAGGAACGAGTGTTGCTCTAATGTCTCCAGTCATTCGAGGCTTATCCGAGCTTTTCCTAATCGTAGAAAATGTTGCACAGGTAAATAATTTTATTGTATCCCTTTAGCATTTTTTTGTTTTATTCTCTAATTTGTAAGCCGAGATGGCTCTAAAAATCTTTAATACACCGCTGGATATGATAACTCGTAAGGTTTCATTCATGTTCTCTTTCTGATATACCAATCTGATGAGTGTCAACTCAAAGCTTTAGTAAAGCTTCGCTATCTTTCTAATTTTCTTCGCCATGATCAAGATCTGTACTGATCAAAGACTAAAAAGTAAATGTTTTTCAAATAATTATTATACCTCTCTGTTTATATTGTATACTTTTATGTATTTTATTGACTTTAACCAGGACTTTGGAATGGCTCAGGAACTGGTTGCTAAGTTAGCCACTGAAGATAAATTGAGAAAACGCCTCACTCAGGTAATTATTATTTCACTTCTCTAAATCATTAAAGTCTCAGAATCGATTCTCAAAAATAAGACTGTCTATAAATCCTCTAAACTGAGAACACAAGACTCGAAAGATTGGACTCTTTATCTTGCCAAGCCTGTTTAATGGTTTCCCACTCATCAAGAGATATACCTAGTAACTATAGATCCTATGATTGCCAATTGATCAGGAGATGTAATAATTAACAGTTATGAATCGAGCACTGTTCAAGGCCCAATCATCAGGAGATGTACTAATTGATAATGATGTATCGAGCACTGTTTAGCGGAAAACTGAGATACAGACGTCATAAATGTTATGATAGCTACGTCAAATTACCGTTTATCCATTCCGGGTAATACTGAAGTCTAACTCTTAATGATACGTCAAATTCATCTTCATCTTGATAAGTGAGTTTTAATAACACGTCAAATCAAACATATTCTGACGCAAACAAATTTAGGAGATATTGATATTGTGATGTGTGAGAGGTTTTCACAAATCCTTCAGCTGGTCAAGTGAGGAGGTAGACGAGAGTTATTATTGTCAGAGCAAATCACCTGATCTAAAGTGTTATGTGAGAAGCAAGCAACTATTAATAAATATGCGTTCATATACAATGAAATGAAGAAACTAGTGATTTTTGAAGAAGCTACTAGCATTACCTCTGCGAATCGGTCATGGTAGGTTTCTGATCTGAGGTGAAGCTGACATTATCATGATTCGGCAAGGTCTTGGCTGAATAGCTGAATGAGAGAAGCTGAGATCTGATGGCTACCCTCCATTTAATGTCGAGTCTAGCTTAGTGATGAATTCTGTATAAATGTGCTGCAATGTCACTGGCTCACACAACTGGCGTATGAGAGGGTTTCCTGGCAATTAAAGAGTTTACAGGTTTGTTGACAGTGCATCCTTCGATGAAGAAATTGCTAATGACCACAGGGAACTGATGGATTGTATTAAAGTATCAGAAATACAACATTCTCAAAATTAAGCCTGGTCTCCCCATTATGATCTTAAGAAATATGGATATACTTAAAATAAGTATTGGTATAGTCATATGGTACATATTTCTTAAGATCTTAATCGAGACACCTGTGATTACTTCCCAATACAGTGCATCAATTGAATGGGGTCTTTAACCGTTTCTTCATTAAAGGCTGCACTGTCGACAGATCTCTACACTCACTAGTTACCAGGGGGCCCTCTCATACGCTGGTTGTGTGTACATTTGATAGTAGCAGTACAAAGAGAAATAATTCTAACTCAGCTAGCCGTGGAGGGTGAACTATGAGTTGTCAGCTTCTCTTTTCGTGTAACTACTTTGTCAAGATCTTACGGAATCATGATAGGGTCGGTTTTCATCCAAACAGTAACCTTCCCTGACCGATTCTTAACTCTAGAAGGTTTTCAAACTTTACTGATATCTCTGTCTGTGATGAGTGCTTGTCTGTTTATAGTTGTTTGACTCTAACAAAGTACAATTTATCAGTTGTTAAAAGGCTGGCATTCTCAATGCTTAGTCTGGTTCTTGCTTGACCACCCGAAGGAGTAAACTATAAAAGCAGTGTAGAAATCACCCAAAAACTTCCCAAAGATATCAAAGCATTGTAGAAATCCCTCAAATACTTCCCAAAGATGTGAAAGCAGTGTAGAAATACTCACTAAAACCTCCCAAGAATGCGGAACAATTCTGTTTAATTTGACGTGTTATTCGTTTACTGTGATCTTGATTAATTTAACGTCAACGTGACTTCCTTCTAGTCATGATTATACTCTACTCTGTTATCTAAGTCTATGATTTTTACTATCTTTAGTAGCTTATTTACAGGGTAGATTCATTTTCACTAAAATTTGCGGAGACATTTTTCTTTTAATTGCTCTAATGTAAACATCAACTTGAATTGTTGTCTCATCAACATCTGGAGTTGAATTGACGCTCTTGTCTCTTATTGATTTATCAAGTCTTTTTCCATTCGATTTTTGCTCCAATAACAGAACAACAGACTTTGTATACAGTGTGCCTCATAAGTCGTATACCAACCCTGGTAAATCACTAAATATCCACATTCTTGTATCAGTTAGTTGTAATTGTCTGTAAATGTCGTTGGGAATTTCTTTCAGGCAATAACAAATATAGCTGCCATTGGATTGGCGATAGACCTGCCAAACAAAGCTCTGGATATTCTGAAAAATGCACCAACATGTCCACCAGAATGTAAGGTAAGTTCACATTTTCACTTTTCATTACCTTGATCTCAGTAGGGTGAATTCGAGCGATAGGAAAAATAAATTTTAGGGATCTTATTTTCATGTATTTTCATCTCTACTTGTAGAAAGCTTTGCTGAAAGATTTTAGGGAGATTGTTTGATTACAAAAACCAAAACCATTTTCAACTACAATCCCCCAAAAAGTCTTGGAACACTTGCATTTTTTATTAAAGTCTCCGACATCCTGCTCCCTCATCTCCGCAACAATGTTGTATCTGATCAAGAAAATAGGCCCAATGACCTTCACCATGTATCTGGTGTAGTTTGATGTAGTTCTATTTTTAAACATCGTTGTTTTCAGGGGGAAGGGGGCTGATTGGAAGGAATGTGTGCGCGGAGGGCTAAAGAAGGATTCATTTTTTAAGAAAATCAAAGGTGCACCAACGACTTTTGGTGGGTATTGTATGAAGGCTGGTGTAGCAGCGTATTTGGTCTCTTCTTCATTGAAAATATTCACTTAGGGTCTTACGTATATTTTATAACCATATTTTCTAATGCAATGGATTCTTGTTTTTACAGGATCCAACAACAAAAGAAACAACGGACTCAAGGTAGTTTACTCGATAACTCGAAGAGTATTCCTTATATTTCCTAATTACCAAGCTTAGTATGAGTCACAGCATCCGAATCGATGGTCGAGGGCATTCCCACAATTTAGAAAAACTGATTTGTATTTAATGTTCATGATTGGTGGTGCAGGCTGATATGGAAAAGAAATCTGTTAGGTCTATTTACTGGCTTCTTTGAAGATTAGATCAAATGGACTTTGTTTCTTGGAAAGGTTATGGTTGAAAAATATTTTTCATAAAATGATTTGGCCAAAATTTTTCCAAAATTATAAAAATCAGAAGCGCGCACCTCATGGCTGGATAAGACTTTTGACGTTTAATTTACGTAATTTAAAAAACGTAATTTAAAAAACGTAAATTAAAACTTTTGACAGAAGATTAATTTACGTTGAATTTCTCTTCTGTGGCGATCTGCAGCATAAATGAGGAACATTCCCTTATCTTTTGGTTCAGTACCTTCTTGATATATTTTCCACATCTTGTTTTGATTGTTCTTAATATTTGTTTAATTGCAACAAAATAAGTGTATTTAGCTTTAGGTACTATTCCTTCTTCATAGTTTTATCTACTTCATGTAATTGTTCTTAATATTTGCTCAATTGCACCATAATATGTGTATTTAGCTTTGGGTATTGTTCCTTTTTGATATATTTTCCACTTCATGTAATTGGCCCTAAAATTTGCTTTATTGCACTATAATATTTTTATTTAGCTTTGGGTATTGTTTCTTTTTGATATATATTTTCCACTTCATGTAATTGACCCTAATATTTGTTTAATTGCAGTGCTCTCAAATCGTCAGCCATTGAAATCACAGGGAACAACTCGGAGTGGTCTGAGAGCGACGATCAAGAGAACGATACTCTAGACGAAGCTGACACGGATATTGATAGTGATAGTAGTCTCTCTGGTGACTCTACTGGATGGTGATTGGCTGTAACCTAGCAACTACACTACTCGAGAACTGGTGATTGGTTCAATCTGATAGAGGCAAATTGTTAATTCGTATGCATAATGTAAGCAAATCAAATTAGAGTTTATTTTCTTAACCCCTAGAGCCATCATTGTGGATAGAGTCATTGTTAATGTTTGCACATGTGTTTGTAGTGTTGTTTGGGAGGGGGGGTCGCATTAAAGGCAAAACCGTACGAGCCCTTATCCAATAGCTTATGAATCAATAGCTTTTTATGCAGATAAAAGACTTACCCCAGGGGCCTTTCGTTCGTGTTTTATTGGCCTCACTCAACCCCGAAATTGCGGTTGCTAAAACAGGGCCGTCGGCAGAAGTGACGGATTGGGGGGCTGAACAATAGAAACCAGTTTATGACGCCATGTTTTGATGACGTAAAACCATTGGCGTCCGACGGGCCTGTAACGAATACGCCAAGAATCTCGAAGTTTGAATTTTTATAAAAACCAAAATTTTACAGACGCCTGATCATCGTCCAGGGATGTTGCAGTTTAATTGTGAATCTTCCCCAAATCGTTTCAAATTGTTGCAAATTGTTGTCATATCCCTTAAACCCTGTGTAGAAATGTTTCTCTTTAATTTCAAATCTCCGAGAGAGAAATTCAGAAATAGCTGAAAATTGTTGAAAATCCTTCCGTTTTAAACTCGTAGGTATAATTTTTGAAAGATAGCATTCATAGTTTATTTGGCAGAGTTTTCTGCACTTCAAATCAAAAATGTTCTAAAAGATGTTCATTTAATTCCCTTTGACATTTCCTTCAGAAATGAATATAGACTAGAAGAATTGAGATATAGAAATGTAGACCTGAATTTTGATGAATCAGCACGCTTTTCTGATAGTCAATAACACGCCGTTGAAAGCTCTTAATTCGTAGATTTTATCAGATTTATTTGTGTTTTGCAATACTTTTATAATGCGAAAAATCTTCCAATACCAAGTTGTATTTTATCTTTTCATTCTTTTCCCTAACGTACGGAATTGACTTTATGTTTTGCAATATAACAGCTAAAACAAACTAAACTAAACAAAGGAGGAAAGAATACATAAAATAGACATACAATAAGCAAGCAGCAAGCATCTAAAGGGAACGATATTTTATTTTTCACCCTTTTTCATTTATTTTGCCTCTATATCAACAGGGGAGGATGTTTTTCGCAGTTCACAGGCATCACTAACATAAGTATCAAAAGAAAAAATTCCAACTATTAAGCCTCAGATTTGAACCCAACAGTTTGAGCATATTTAACTTAGCCAGGGGTTTCATTTTGGTAGAAATTCACCCAGCCAATAAGGGTGCAATTTTCTCGTTAACATCAGTCTGGCCTCAGTGTCATTTAGAATGTTATTTGAGCAATGCACCCCTTCTCCAAACCTAGCTAAGAATCACATGACTTATAAAGGGATTTGACGAAGAAAAGATGGAAGGAAGGACTCGAACTCACAACCCCTTGGTTCAAAACCAAATGCATTAACCGTTGCATGCTGGTGCAGGTGTGCCCTAAACACTAATTAAATAATTCCATTAATAGAACAGTCTTTGGATGGTACAGAACTTCAGTATAGCCAAAAAAATCGGAACCATAATGAAACGAACACATAGATACTACTTAAGCTTTTCGTCTGACACTCAACAGAGTAATACGTCAGAAAGAGAACGAAATAGAAACCTAACTGATTTATATACCCAGATGTGGATCGAAATAGGCCAATCAGAAAAGAGGTGAATGATTGGTATGGTGTGGGAAAACCAATCAACGCCCACGATACAGTGAGCTGACCAATAAGATTATTTCAAGAGTCCTAAGGCGAAAACGAACTCCTTCTGTCTACACAATAGGGGATCCCTGGTTTTTATGTAGACAGATTCCAAAATAGCTAAGTGAAAGGTAGATCTTGCTCTGCCAATAATTTGAAAGCAATTCTCACTGTAGGCTTTAGCACACTCTGGGTTGTCGAGCAAATGTTGACCTATAGCAGAGTCATGTTTTAGTGAACTTTTTGGTTTAGAGGCGCGAGATGGTTGTTCTCGTTGAGGAACAGTTTTGTTGCGTATGCTAGACGGCACGTGTTGTTTAACCCTATCACATAACCGCTGAGATGTGCGACCTACGTACCTGGCATCACACCGGCACGAGTATTCGTAAACTACTAGGCTGTTTTGTGTGGTAGGCACACTATCTTTGCGGATGGATGGAATTATCTTCTTAGAGGAAAAGACGAGACGGGGGCTGACCGTAGCGTAGCACTTGGTTATGGCTGTTTTAATTTGTCTTTCGAATCGCAAGGAAACGTTGCCAATGTAAGGCAGTTTTAGATAAACAGGGCACTTTTGTGGACCAATCTTTTTGTCAGCCGAGAAAACTGCGATTTTATTACGAAAGCACGCCGAAATTAGGTCTTCTGGATAACCATTGTTGATGAGGGTAGATTTTATTTCTGCCAATTCTAAATTGAGTTTTGGTTCGGAACAGATCATAAGTGCCCGGTGAACCAAGGTGTTAATCAAATTAATTTTGATTTGTTTGGCACAAAAGGAATCCCAACGTGTATATAGGCCGCTAAAAGTTGGTTTCCTGGTAAGAAAACCAGGTTCAGCTTTCTCCACAGAAACGTCGAAAGAGCACATAAAAGTTTTAGTGGGGTTGAGCTCTAAGTTTTGGATAAATTTAGCGAAAGTGAACGAGTCCGAAATGCAATTTTCAGAGTACAAATGGAGAACTGGTTCCAAAACCTCTGATAGCCATTTCGCAAGTTGATGTTGAGCCGAGCCAACCATGGATAAAATAGGCCTTAGTGGGATACTCTGTTTGTGAGTTTTGGGGAGACCATACATTCGTGGACGCTGCTAGCCAGTGGGTCGAATCCTGTCATAAATTCCCCGAGCCAACTGTTTTTTGTTGACTAACTCTAGAAGGCGTTTTTGGAGTTTCTGCTCTAGTCTAGCTGTTTTGTCAAACTGTTCGACGTCGCCAAGTTTTTCAAATTTATTAGTGTTGTTTTTAAATTTATTAACGATACTAATAAATTTGAAAAACTTGGCGACGTCGAACAGTTTGACAAAACAGCTAGACTAGAGCAGAAACTCCAAAAACGCCTTCTAGAGTTAGTCAACAAAAAACAGTTGGCTCGGGGAATTTATGACAGGATTCGACCCACTGGCTAGCAGCGTCCACGAATGTATGGTCTCCCCAAAACTCACAAACAGAGTATCCCACTAAGGCCTATTTTATCCATGGTTGGCTCGGCTCAACATCAACTTGCGAAATGGCTATCAGAGGTTTTGGAACCAGTTCTCCATTTGTACTCTGAAAATTGCATTTCGGACTCGTTCACTTTCGCTAAATTTATCCAAAACTTAGAGCTCAACCCCACTAAAACTTTTATGTGCTCTTTCGACGTTTCTGTGGAGAAAGCTGAACCTGGTTTTCTTACCAGGAAACCAACTTTTAGCGGCCTATATACACGTTGGGATTCCTTTTGTGCCAAACAAATCAAAATTAATTTGATTAACACCTTGGTTCACCGGGCACTTATGATCTGTTCCGAACCAAAACTCAATTTAGAATTGGCAGAAATAAAATCTACCCTCATCAACAATGGTTATCCAGAAGACCTAATTTCGGCGTGCTTTCGTAATAAAATCGCAGTTTTCTCGGCTGACAAAAAGATTGGTCCACAAAAGTGCCCTGTTTATCTAAAACTGCCTTACATTGGCAACGTTTCCTTGCGATTCGAAAGACAAATTAAAACAGCCATAACCAAGTGCTACGCTACGGTCAGCCCCCGTCTCGTCTTTTCCTCTAAGAAGATAATTCCATCCATCCGCAAAGATAGTGTGCCTACCACACAAAACAGCCTAGTAGTTTACGAATACTCGTGCCGGTGTGATGCCAGGTACGTAGGTCGCACATCTCAGCGGTTATGTGATAGGGTTAAACAACACGTGCCGTCTAGCATACGCAACAAAACTGTTCCTCAACGAGAACAACCATCTCGCGCCTCTAAACCAAAAAGTTCACTAAAACATGACTCTGCTATAGGTCAACATTTGCTCGACAACCCAGAGTGTGCTAAAGCCTACAGTGAGAATTGCTTTCAAATTATTGGCAGAGCAAGATCTACCTTTCACTTAGCTATTTTGGAATCTGTCTACATAAAAACCAGGGATCCCCTATTGTGTAGACAGAAGGAGTTCGTTTTCGCCTTAGGACTCTTGAAATAATCTTATTGGTCAGCTCACTGTATCGTGGGCGTTGATTGGTTTTCCCACACCATACCAATCATTCACCTCTTTTCTGATTGGCCTATTTCGATCCACATCTGGGTATATAAATCAGTTAGGTTTCTATTTCGTTCTCTTTCTGACGTATTACTCTGTTGAGTGTCAGACGAAAAGCTTAAGTAGTATCTATGTGTTCGTTTCATTATGGTTCCGATTTTTTTGGCTATACTGAAATTCCATTAATATCATTTCAAGCGTTTTCAACAATGAACAATATTCTATTTTTGAAATTTATGAAGAAGATAATGTTTAGGGCATTTCAAAGCACACCGGAGAGCTATCGAGGCAAACACCATAAAATATAGTGGGTTTCTATCTATGAATTTCATAGGGTAGCCTAACAAGGCCGTAGACAGAACATTTTTAGCGGGGGGGGGGGCAAAACCCCTTTTGAAGAGCTTTTTGAGGATATCCTCTATAGGAAAGCATATACTTTTGGAATTTTTTGGGGGGGCAGCAGCCCCCCTTTGCCCCCCCGCTATGTACGGCCATGTAGCCTAACGCTTTTACAAGTGCTTTCACTTTACTTGATTGATAACGCATAAAAATTTCTTAAAAGTGAAAACATGGGCTTTTACAGCGGTTGTCGAATAGCCCAGTGATTTTTAGCCACGTGAACAGCCAGCCTCGTACGGAGAGTACCGAGAGTGAGGTTACTGGTTGAGTCGTGCGCATGCGGGTTTGCCGACGTGGCGAACGGAGAAGGCTGCTTGGATTTGGAAGGCGCTTTGTGAGTTGTAAGAAAGAGGACTCCTTCACCTTGATGTTTTGCGACAGTTAATTCGCAAAATGAATGTCTTCAGGCTTACAGGGGATCTTTCACACGTTCTGGCTATCTTGCTGCTACTTTGGAAGATATGGAAGTCAAGGTCTTGTGCAGGTAAAGCCTTGTTTTAACTGAAAATCTAACTTAGGCCTTCGAGCAATATTTGTGGTAGGCTTAATTGCTATTTAGCTGGTTGAGTGTTTCGATCGACCAAGCCATTGATTTGGATGCAGTTTCTTATTTATGTGTTGGATGAAGCACAACTTTCATTTATTCAATTACATGGTTAATCGTTTATATAGATAACATTATTAAATTCAAGGAATGACTTAAAATTTAAGACAATAAAAACAAAAGCACAGCTTATAGAGTAGTTTTACCCTGGAGACACTATTAGTGATGAGTGTACTCAGACAATCCTCCTGTACAAAGACAAAGCTTATTTCCCTTGAGGACTTTAAGTGGCTGTTCAAATATGAGCTGTCAATTTCTTTCATTATTCTTCCTCTTTGCGGTGCCATCTTTTTTTATAATCCATTAAAAATTATTGAATTATTGTTTAGAAAAGTAGTTTACATTTTAGGATTTTTAAGGCTGTGATATTCAGTTTTCATTGATTATCAATTAGTCTCAGTTTTCATTGATTATCAATTAATCTTAAATATAATCTATTACATTACACTACAAATAATTACATAAAAAACATCATTAAATTCAAACTACATTAACATTAATTACAAGGTACGCAAAAAGACAAAAACATTTTACAAGATGGTATTTAAGATTAATTGACTAAGGAGGAACTCTCTAAATAGGTAAACTAATTGAGAGAGAGCCCCCTCATTAAAAACAACAAAACTAAAAAGAATTTTTATTCATCAAAGACCAGATCCTATAATATGCATTGGTTATTTGGCCTACCATTTTTCAAATAAATTTGAACCAGAAATAAGGCCTCAAAACAAAAACTCACCACAAAGATGAACATAGCCACACTGACACAAAGCCCACACTCAAACTCAAAACATAATGCCAATCCTAGACCTAGGAGCAGCAGCAGAGTTTCAGAAATCAACTTGTGTGTGCCAGAAAATATACACCAGTAGTTTAAGGTGACGTTTAAGGTGACTAATACTATTGACTTTGAAAATTACCGAGGGCCTGTGATTGTGAATCAATTTGAACTTGATATTATAAAAATGTAATTGGGTCACAACCAGAAGGTCTTCTATAATTTTCAATGTCAGCAATTTTTTGTCTGTATTTGTTCAGCCCAAAAGTTCCTATCTGAATTGGTACATTTAAACCACTACTTTCAAAATTTATGGATCACTCTCTCCCCTATTGTTGGTAGCATATTTCATATTGGAATGTTATTCCATGGTCAGGTACCAAATTGAATGCTTAGTCCTTACCCCGTCTCCCCTCCTCCTATTGTAATGTTATGTCTGACTAACCATTTGCTTTTTACAGGAATATCCGGCAAGAGTCAGATAATGTTTTCTCTGGTCTTCTTGACCCGTTACCTGGATCTCTTCACGTCGTTCATATCCGTGTACAACACCACAATGAAGTTAATATTCGTAGCAACTTCCCTGGCAACTGTCTACCTCATCTACTTTAAGTTCAAGGCAACATACGACCATAATCATGATACCTTCAGGGTGGAATTTGTCGTAGTACCAGTTGCTGGTTTGGCTGTCCTTGTCAACCATGAACTTACCCCTCTTGAGGTAAGTTTCTTAGACATTCCAAATACAACCAACTGTAGACACATCATTACTACTATAATAAGAAACCACCTATACGCAACTACACAATGATCTGAAATCAGTTAACCATCAACAGTGAACTAAGGCAAACTATAGGAAAACGTTTTTATACTTAAGAAATATAATCATTTATCCTTTTCTATCTAACTTGACTAGAGATTGCTTGTCTTGGCTATAGTGCTTAATTTACATAAGTATATAGCAATTATAAAGCAGAATGAACACATTAAAAACAGACATGTCCTTCTGTTACTCTGAGTTCTGTCACAGAATGACATGTCTGGTTTAATGTGTTCATTCTGCTTTATATCCTTTTCAATGATTTTATTGACCTTATTCTTGGTTAGAAGGTGTAGATACTCGCTGACCAATAGTTTGAAAATTATCAATATCGTGATGACCATAAGTTTATTCCTACTCCCTTATATTTAGTAGAGCTTCATTAGCAGATACACTTGGAAAACCATCACACATCTAGATCTCTATTTATAGGAAATTAAGTTCTCAATGGATAATACTAACCTTTAATCCACCTCTTGGAATTTCTTGATCAATCAAAACACCCAAGCAAGCAGACAAAATTAGAAATAAAAACTGTTACTTCTTCAGGTTCTCTGGACGTTCTCTATCTATTTGGAATCAGTTGCCATCCTACCCCAGTTATTCATGATCTCAAAGACCGGAGAAGCCGAAAGCATCACCAGCCACTACCTATTTGCCCTTGGATCTTATAGAGCTTTGTACATCTTAAATTGGATCTACCGCTACCACTTTGAAGGCTTCTTCGACCTCATTGCTATTGTTGCTGGCTGTGTGCAGACCGTACTCTACTGCGATTTCTTCTACTTGTACATTACCAAAGGTTAGTATACGTTATTTTGCTTGAATTTCTACCTGGTTAGATCACTTAACTCTTGTTCAAAGGGTCCCGGGTTCAAAACCCCTTCCATATCTGTCACAAAGTGAGAAGAGAATTGGCCAGCTCTCTGTAATTCCAGGCAAAGGGAATCACAAGGTGGGATCACATCGAGAGGAAGGACTAGGGTTGTGCCTTGAACATGAACCAATCCCCTTACATGAGCGTTAGTGCACCACAATCTATGCAGTAAGAGGATGGAACTGTGTGTCGTATGGTATCATATCATACTTTGAGAAAATCACTTTGACATCTACTGTTTTTTGGGGGAAAAGATGTATCTTGTGACATAGAAAGATCTTAGCATCATTTGTAGGACCATGCTCAAGTTGATAACATATCATGTGCCGTTACTTTTGAGATAAAACTATACCAACACAATATTTCACATGATTCTCACCACTTATCATGACAAGCCTTTGATATTTAGTAGTGTAACGTTCTTCTGCCAAACTCTCAAAAACCTCCTCTGAGGCTCGCTCAGTGTTCGCACCTCTCGATGCGACCTTGTGCATTAATAGGGAAGAAACCACATTTCTCATTGCCTGGTGATGGGAGAAGGATCTCCCCGAAGCGTTGTCCTACTAAATATCAAAGGCTTGTCATGATAAGTGGCGACTATCAAGTCAAATATTGTGTCAGAAACAACCTTGATAAAACTGAATGTATTTATACCATCATGGGTATACAGATTTGCAGTATCCTACTACAACTTAAAGTTTCCAGTGCAGTGTCTATTTGCAACAATTTTCAGTTTCAAATTGACTTCAAATTCAATTTCAAATTGAGGTGGGCAGTGAGTTGCCTTCCTCAATTAAAACTGAAGGAGATTGCCCACTTTGCTGTGCACTTTTACTAAAGGGTTTCCCAGTTGAGAGGAGTATAAGGAAGCTAATTTACTGTCCACCTTCTAAAAGTCTAACAACCAGGTCTCATATTAGTTATCTGTAAGTATTTGCTAAGACCTTTTGAATACTTATTTTACAATTCTGATATTCATTATGAACTTTTTCAGTTGTCAAAGGAAAATCTCTGGTATTGCCTGCTTAGACTATATTGGCCCACACACCTGAAAGCATTTTCTATAGAGGATATAAATATTAAGATGAAATTCATCAAAATATTGGATTTTTTCTTTCTTTGAAGAACTCTTTAAAAGTATCTCTAAAGAATCTCTTGTCATAACATAAACAAATACTAAACTGTAATGTTTGTTGTTTCACACAGTTTTTGGAAAGAGGTTTCATATTTGAATTCTATGAAAAATTTAAATTATTTTCGACTTATTTTTTCTCGCGTTGCGTTGTCTTGTCTTGGATCTTAAGTAAAAGAGTAATTTATGTTCAATGTAGCATTGGCAGGGTTTTAACTGTTAGCTTTTTTGTCTCCATGTCAAGTTTTACAGTGAAATGGAGGCTGGACTTCTTTTGACTTGTTGATCTAATCTACATGGTGCAAATGTCTTTTTGACCCTATCCAAAACTATACTTTGATCTTCAAATTTAAGAACGGGCCATAGTTATGAATCGATTTCAGCTAATATGGTCTTTTCTTAAGTTTGGGTTAAGAATATGAAATTTATTTATGATCTTAAGCCTTCCATCCTGACAGTGCTGCTATATTCATCAACACCAAATGCACCAACACCATATAGCTACGGACTTATTTACTATCTCTGACAGGCCATTGACCACGTATTACATGCAGTTTCTGTATAGGTTTCTGATGCATCCCTAACACTTTCCTCTATGTTCAAGCTTTTTGGGGTCCTGGCTTATTATTTTCAAAATTTCACTTCGATGATTTTGATGTCTGGCATCATTTTTTTCAGTTATCAAGGGAAAAGGTTTGAAGTTGCCTGCGTAGAGCCTTAGTGACCTGTACTCATTCGAGAGCTAACAATGACAATTTTGAGATGAACTATAAGACGAAATTCGTCCAATTATTCCATTCTTGTAAAGTGAATTTCATTCTTCCTGTGGCCTAGTCCAACTCTCTCTTGTCAGAAACTTGACGAATATCTTTAATCTTTGCTAATGTAGACAGTTTTGTGAAGAGGTGTCGTGTTTGAAATCGATCAAAACTTGTAGTTACCTTCATCGATGTTTTTCTTGTTGTTTATCTTTTTGAGAAAACTTAATGTTATATTATTTTGTTATTGATAAGAACTCTCTATTTGGTCAGATGGTATATATCATTAATTCAACACCTTATGGAAATTTGATTTATGTTTGAGGAGTGAATTATTAAGTACAGGCATGATTAATTATCCATAAGCTTTTCATAGTGTTCTACTAAAAACTAAATACTACTTGAGTAAGTAATAGTGCACCACAGTAAAAGTTAAAAGAAAAAATATCAAGAATTTGACATGGCAATAGACACCGCGTCTGTGTAGTAGAGAAGTGCTATAGAGAATGTTCAGCATGCGGAAGGATATCATCAAAAATGTGGGGGATACCATCAATACTGTGGAGGATGTTCATTACTTTAGGGGGATATCATCAGTGCTGTGGGGAAGTGGGTACAATCACTCAATCAGTATTCTGGAGAATGTTCAGCACTGTTGAAGGATATCGTCAATACTGTGGATATACCATCAGTATTAAGGAGGATGTTCATTACTGTAGGGGGATATCATCCGTGCTGTGGGAAGTGGGTACAATCAGTTCATTGGAGGGTGTTTAGTACTGTATAGGGATACGAGCAGTACTATTGAAGGAAATCAAATGCACTGGGCATTACCTCCAGAACTAAATATCCTTCACTGTACTGAACACCCTCCATTGTAATCATAGTATCACAACAAAGAAAGATTAGATGATGCGCCCCTTTATATGCAATTATATAAGGATGTAATCCAAATATTTCCCCTCCCGTGCAAAATATATTGGGGCACCCGTCAAAATTGGGTCTCTTCTTTGACAATCCAGTTAGGCCTTGCCCTAGATTTTTAAGGATCTCGTCATGAGATACGGAAGTGAGGTTTTGGCGCGAGACTGGAAACACGTGCTCAAATTCTCATGCTTTCATCTTCCTGTGGAATGAAATCTGGTAAAACTGATCGAACAATTCAAATGTTTTGGCAAGAAAAGAGAGCAGAGCTAGCGAAAAGCTTCAAGAAATTTAAGTGAATCATAGGAAGAAAGACACCTGGTAAGTTTGATGTTTTTATTTTGAAATTGAACGAAGATTTCACACAATGAAATTGCTTTTATTTCGTAAAAATAAACTTTGCTGTTGATAAAATATTGAGAGAGATGAAACTTTTATTGGAGCTTGCACCTGGGAAAAAACTTCTCTCCTTTGCAAGCTTTTTTGATTAGCGTGTGGCTTGATATGGGCTGGGGTAATACATTTTTATTAGTCGAATTATTTCAGTAATTTGGGAAGTAGTTACTTGGAAAGCCGTCTACGCCTCCCTTGTGATTGAGCAGGGGGTTTAGAATTGACTGGAGTTGTGTAGCTATTATGAGAATTGACGGGAGTTGACCAGCCTACGGTTAAAATTTCCGATTACCCATTATTTCAGAATGACATGAATACTAGGAGGGGAGTCTTCCTTTTGAGTTTCACATAAAAGTTTCAGATTCACATTCAAGTTTCAGATTCAGAGGTTACTGGTCACATGATTCTCGAGGCAGCCATATGAGTCATTTTGCTAAACGAAAAGTTTTCCTGTTTAGCTGAAAGAAAGCGATAGGGAAACTAAATTAACTCTGAGCATGGATTTTTTACGCTGCAAAGATTTCAAAACTGAAAGGATGTGATATGCATGGGTTTGTTCAAACAAATGCTGATTGGAATAAACTTGATGTGAGTTTGCAACCTGTAGCTGTTGTGTGGTAGGCCCATTTATATAGGCCTACTGTGGATACTAGTAAGTTACTATTAGAGACAGTGGTAGATCGAGCTGGATGAAATAATTAGACTATGCGAAAGCTTGATGACATGGCACACACAGCTCTGATAGTAGATAAATCTCAAAGTGAGGGAAGTATAAACAGGGAGACTCTTCAAGAGAGCTTCAAGAAAATTGCCCTTCCTTTTCTGCATCAATATCTTCCAATCACAGAATGGCTGCCGAGATATAAACTTAGCTTCTTGGTTTCTGACTTTATCGCAGGCTTAACCGTAGGCCTAATGGTTTTACCGCAAGCACTGGCGTATGCCTCACTGGCTGGCTTGCACAATCAATATGGTTTATATTCCAGTTTCATGGGATGTTTTGTTTATTGTTTGTTGGGAACTGCAAAAGATGTTACTCTTGGACCCACAGCTATTTTGTCTTTGATGGTGAATCTTTACGGAAACCCTTCGAATCCTCTATACACTGTTACTTTCACTTTTTGTATTGGAGTTGTATTACTGACTATGGGAATCTTGCGCTTGGGATTTCTTGTCAATTTGATATCTGTGCCGGTAATTAGCGCTTTTACATCGGCAGCAGCGATAGTAATAGCAGTTGGCCAATTGAAAGACATTTTGGGTCTTCACAAAATCCCAAGAGATTTTGTGATGAGCCTGGTGAAGATGGCACAAAAGATTGATGACGTCAACCCCTGGGACATTCTATATGGGATTTGTGCCATCATTCTGTTGCTTCTTCTAAGGCAACTTTCGAAGATAGAATGGCGGGAACCAGATTTTGATGAGGTGTTTCCATGGTACAAAAAGTTTGCTCAGAAATTCATGACGCTTCTTGGAACGGGAAGAAATGCAGTTCTTCTCTTCATTTCAATAATGATTGGATACATCTTGGTGAACCAAAAAGAAAAAAGTGTTTTGACATTCATTGAGGGTTTAGAGTCTGGTCTTCCCCCTTTCAAGGTTTGTATTACATTACGTAGTTCTTTTAGGTAAAAAAATTGAAATTGGTTTTTAAAATCCATGATTTCCACAGCCCGAAGAATCAAACCCTTGGTGCAGATCATACTAGCTGCACTACTGGCTGAACCCATTGGTGCAAGCGGATAGTTCCAGGAGTATTTGCTTAAGTATACTTTCATAGAAGATTTTCTAAAGGAGTTAAATACCCTCTCACTAGAAATTTCTCTGAAAGACTTTCGATCCAAATACTTCTGAAAATGATTTCCTAGAAGCTCTAAGAGTAAAAAAGAAGTATGGGAGACCAAAGAGACACTTTCTGAGTCTCCAGTCTCTAGATGTCCCAAAGATAAGCCTTTCTCAGCACTAAAAACACTGGGACTGGGAGAGAGATACAGCTCTGCCTTGGTGTCTAAATTCCTGATCCTATTTCATTGAAGTATGAATCTGATTGATGTGAAATGAATTTTTATATCCTCCCTTTTAGAGCTTCCAGAGAAGTGTATAGGTTGATGTCTAGGGGGATTCACTGAAACCTTTCTTTGCCTTCCTGACTAGAAATGCCTACTAAAATGATTATTTTTGATTACTTGACCACAATTTATTAAGAAGGAAATAACAAAGCCACTTACAAAACTTATTCATTTTTTCTAGGCTCCTGCTTTCTCTGTAAAAACTGGCAACGTAACAGCCTCATTTGGATCTATGCTGGGAACTTATGGTTCTGGTTTGATTATTGTTCCAGTCATCGCTTTCATTGAGGCCATCGCAATCGGAAAGGCTTTCAGTAGAGTGAACAAGTACAAGGTGATCGCCACACAGGAGCTGATAGCGCTTGGAGTTGCCAATATTCTTAGTTCATTTGTGTCATCATATCCGATCACTGGAAGCTTTTCTCGCACTGCTGTGAACTCACAAAGTGGAGTCAAAACTCCTTTGGCAGGTAAGGGAGTCTTCTTCTAGCTCTTTGTATTTGTTGACCAGCCTTAGGTTGGTTCAAAATTTTGATTGAAACACACCACTTTGTGGAAAATTCAACCCAAGGACGACAGTGACATTCCACCTTTGCTGCATACTCATCATTACCATTTACTGCAGTTTTCCACAATAGATATTTCAAGACAGTCTCAAGCCAAAGAAACTGTAATTCAAAGAAATGGGTTGAGATTGGCCAATCAGAAAGGAAGTGGGTGATTGGTATTATGTTGAAACAACCAATCATTACCCTTGTCCAATGAGATCAAGAATAGTTTGTCAATATTCTCACACTCTGTCATCAGTGGTGGGGTCAGAGGAGGAAAGGGGGATCCACAACCCTTCTATCAGAGGAAGTTAGACCCATTGTCTGGAGATGGATGGTACTAGATTTTCTTTGTCTCCAAGCAAATTTTTGGTATTTTCATGGCAAATAGCCCCCCTGTCAGAGCTTCTAGCCCCCTTGTTGGGGGAAACCTGGCACCATATTTTCTACCATTTGTCTCTCCACCAGGACTCTTTCTTTTAGTAATCTGCTTCAATTCCCTGTTACTCAATGCAATCCTGATTTATGATTTTCAATGAAGTCAATTATTTTCAGGTAAGAGAGACAAATTGTATGAGAAGTACCATGTGATATAATTAAAGTTAACAGTAAAGAATAGTAGTGTCAATTTGTCACTTTTGCTCGTCTTATTACAGTACCACATGCAACAAATGATTTTAACTTCTATTGATTTTCAAGGTGTGTTTACTGGCGTTGTCGTAATCTTGGCAATCCAGTTCCTAACCCCTGCCTTTCGATATATCCCAAGAGCTTGCCTTGGATCCATCATCATCCTAGCTGTCTTGCAAATGGTTGACTTCAAAATCGTCAAGAAGATTTGGTCCATCAAAAAGCTGGACGTCCTGCCGCTGGTACTGACCTTCCTGTCCTGCTTCTACTCCCTAGAGATTGGCCTGGCGATCGGAGTGGGAGTGTCCCTGATTATCTTACTTTACCCTCAGCTTTATCCGAATGTCGAGCTCGATATCAAGGAAATCACAGTATTAAAGATATGCAACGGACTTTCTTACTCAGGCGTGGAGCATGTCTCACAGCAGATAGAAAATCTTCTTTCATCTAAAGAACCGCCGATTATGATTTTGTTGGATTTTGCCGGTGTGACGGATATTGACTTTACTGTTGTCAATGAGCTGGCGGCTGTCTTTATCGAGACTAAGTCAATGGGAATTCAGATTTATGTCCGCAATTTGAAGTTGGATGTCCGAAAGGTTTTTCTGCAGGCAGAACTGCAGGAATTTATCGCCAGGAACTCACATGATCAAGTAAATGAACAGTCGCCATTGATTGGGAACTTTTGACGGTGGCCTTACAAGTAAAGAATTCTGACTGAGTGTTTGCCATATATTTGCTTAAAGCAAACTTCGTCATTATTTTTTATCATTTATTATGGTTACAGGGATTAGGAACAAAGCTCCAAAAATTATGATTTATAGGTTCATTTTTAACCTGGTCTGGATAGAAATCTGATTCTGGTAGTACCCTGCAGCTCGCAAGGGTATGTGCCTTGAAAGCTTATCTGACCACCCCGTTTTGGGGAGTGCCCCCTCAAGTGATGTTATATTTTGAAGATGCACACACATGCATACAACTAGAAATGAATTAGGTAGAAAGTTATTGTTGAACTGTCAGACTATCCAACATTTTTGTGAAAAAGACTTTTAACTTCAATTACATTAGACCCAGATGTACAATATGATGGTATTTTGTATCTTTTATTTTTGATAGATTTTTTTATAAAATATTCGACAATGGTTTCGACCCGGGAAGATATTGCTCCCAAATTGACATTTTCTAGATGTTCCAACACTTTCTAGTTCTTTTGCGTTTTCTTTTTTAATTAGAATATTTTTTCAGATAAATTTTCAAAGAATTTGTTTCTTTTATAAGACTTTTCCATTTGAGCCATGTTTGATTTTTGTTTATGGCAAATGTTAGATATTTTTCTTTGCTTAATTTTGAATGATGATACTGTGAAATTAATCGTAAGAGTTTATCATAGAATATATTAGCTAGCTGGAAAATATGAATTAATATAGTTTTGCAAAAAGATTTTGATATGAAATTAATTTAAAATTGAAAGGTATAGTAATTTATATGTGATACCCCGCAATGTGTGGTATAATTCTTGTTCGTAGCAATTTTCTAATGATCTATTATTTTGATACGATAATTAATGTCATGGTTGTATTTTTGAAAAGCGTCTCTCTGTTTGAATTCGTGTGAGATTCGTGTACAATGCCTTTACTCCTACGTTAGGGTGCTGAGTAACTAGGGCTCGACGTGTCAGCCCCTTGTTATTTTGAAATTCATAATGTCGTTTCAGAAATAGCAAGGTGCTTGAGGCTATTTGCCTTAATTGGCTTGTATTTGACTGTATTTGACTGAAATGTAATATACTTAACGTATTGCATAATACCTATGTAGTGTACTTCATTTGACTGATGCCTGTAATATACCAACTCCACAACTCACTAACTCCAATTGTTCAGGGAATTTTGCACAAATTAGAAAATCTACACTATCACCTCCCTAAACAATAGATGTCAACAAAAGAAGTTGGGTAGTTGGTATATTAAAGACACTCCTTTATTTACCTATTTTATGAACTATGGGGGGCTCTTGTTGAGGGTCCTATGAGGCTCCCAAATTCCTCCCTAAGCAACTGGGATCTAGAACTGCAGAAAAGACTAAGCAGTCTCATGATCATAGGGCGTGTCTCTGAAAAGTTTCATCTTCCTACAATCAAGGAACCCTACACCAAGTTTCAGGACTTTATCACTTCGTGGAGTATTATTGTGGTGAGGCCCCTGACTATTAGTGTATTGGGCACTGGATACAGAATATACATTGACTTCCCCTAGGGGATCCGCATACAATAACATATGGGCCATATAGGCAGTGTTAAATATTGTAGGCCCTGCTTTAAGGAGCAATTAGCCCCCCCCCCCCCCCTTCCACTGCTCCTTGCTGCTTATGTACGGTGCTGCCTTTTCCCTTTCGATTCTATCAGCATTGCTTGCAGCTCTGTTATCTCTTCGATCAGCACTGCGCCTATTTGTCTGTTGCGTTAATTTAATTGAAATGTGGGAATTGCGTCGTACACAAACAGATGGCAGAAACAATATAATACGCATTAATCAATGCCTCAAATTTGATCACTATCTCCATTAGGTTATTTGTTAAACTATCAGAAACGTGGGAGCCGCTTCCATGGTTTTATCACTAATTGATATCAATCATTCTATTATGTGCAGAGAATGTTGTTGTCTTTGTTAGTTTGTTTGCAAAGGTATGCTTGTTTATTTTAGCAACCAATGCCTTGCATGTCAGTTGGAAATGCCTGATATCAGCGTTCCCAGTGTCGTGTATGTAGATCTGGTGAGGAAAAAAGGGGTTTCTACTTAGATATCTAGCTTCCCATTCTGTTGAAAATGTTTTTTTGTTTTGTCTCTTATGATTGTTTATTTCTGTGATGGCCTATTATTTCCACGGCCTTTGATATCACTTGGAAATAATTTAACGTAAACTCTTGTACGGTCATTGTTGTAGCAATGATGGAAAAGAAAATAGGGTTCTCTGCATAAGTAGATATCAAACATTTCAGGCTGTTTAAAATGTTGTTTATCTCATCCCAATCTTTCCTTGTTTATCTAAATGATGGCCTATTCCCATGCCTAACATGTCCCTTGAACATTTTTGCATTTATTTTCTACTGCTACGTTTGTAGCAATGGAAAAAGTGATTTCTATATTATAGATACCAAGCATTCCATTCTGTTGATAATTTTATTGTTTGTGTTAGATCTCATGCAAATCTATCCTTGTTTTTCTTATCAATGGCCTATTCCCATACCTAACATGTCACTTGAACATTTTTTCATTTATTTTCTACTGTCACGTTTGTAGCAATGGAAAAAGGGTTTTCTATATTATAGATATCAAGCATTCCATTCTGCTGATAATTTTATTTCTATTGTTAGATCTCATGCAAATCTATCCTTGTTTATCTTAACGATGGCCTATTCTCATGACTAACATTTCACTTGGACATTTTCACCTACTGACCTGTATGGGTGTGATTTGAAAATAGAGTTTCTACATGCTTACACATACAGCATTCCATTTTGTTGAAAATGTGAATGTTTTGATAAGGTTGAATACAAATGTATGCTTGTTTATTATACCAATGGTCTATTCCTATGCCTTTCATTTCACTCGAAATGTTTTGAATATTTTCTACTGTTCTACAATACAGTAGTGGGAAAATAGGGTTTCAACATTTATAGATAACTAGCATTCCATCCTATTGCAAATGTAAGTTTTGTTTGTCCCATATTAGTAAATATCTGTTTATTCCCATGCCTTGTTGCACACCTGGTTTCATACCGAATGTTTTTTGTGATCATGGTTTTCACCATTATGGAAAATAGGGTTTCTCCTCAAAGAAATTTCAATTGATTCGTTTTTCTGCTTTTCTATATTCTTATAAGCATTGATGTACTACTTTTTTGAGTCTTATAAATCCTATCACTTATTCGACTCGATGGATAAAGGCACGAAGCAGCCAAACTAAAACGAAGAATTAGAGTCGATGTTTGTTGTTATGAAAGGATCTCGTTGATGGGTGGTGTTGATCAGTACCCATGAAGCAGATTTCTAATTGTCAGCCTTGAAATCAATGAGCTTCTTCTGTCATTTTCGTTGATATACTTTTTAGGTTAGTTTTCTTGCAATGCACAATTCAAGTAAAACAAAAATCGGAAACATAATGAAACGAACACATGGATTACTTAAGCTTTTCGTCTGACACTCAAAAAGCTTAAGTAATACATGTGTTCGTTTCATTATGTTTCCAATTTTTCTGGCTATTCTAAAACAAAAACACTACCCCAAAAAAGACATAAAACCCTATATTTCGGAAAGTCCCCCAGCGGTCTGATTAACATCCGGGTTCGGAATTTTCGCCAAAGACTACGCTAGTAAGAGTAGGTACCAGAAAGTCTCCTTCTAGGTGGTAATACACCTCCTCCAGCTACCAGACTATCTGTAATGGTTAGTTGCAACCTGGATGGGAGCATTCTTGGCAAGCCGGTAAGATGCGGGGGGCGGGGACATTTCCCCCCATTTCCCCCGAATAATCCTAAAATTAAATTGTTCCCCGCATGGTCCCTAGTCTTCCTATTGTTCTCGAACAATGCTTGCCCCCCAATAGTTTTTCCTATGCTACAGTGCTGATTCTTGGTGCCACCCCTGCAATCATAAATGGCTTTCAGATCGTACCAGATCACTTGCCCAAGCCTATCATCCCCCAGACATCTAGATCTAGATAACGTGGTCTCTCTCCCATACTTTTTTTTATCCTTGCTAATGAATTGTTTTGTCGTGCCTTTTCTTGCATGATGCTTGTCTTGATTGGTCTCTCCGCATCGCAGATTGCAGTTACCATTCTATTGATGCTCCCAACCCTGGCTATTGCCACGCTAATTGAATTTTGACGAGGCCAATATCTGTATAAAGTAATTTATGTGAGAATGAATGCTCGATGCATTTTCCCATATGGGTTACTGGTAAAACATAGCTTATATTTTCATTGGCACACTTGGGAATCCTGTTTTGGAGGAGTGGGGCTGTGGGGCATTCATTTGCAAACAAATAGGTGCATTATTAGGCTACAGGATAGAAATATGGGTACTTCAGTTTAAAATTCAGAGCTATGAGGCAATTGTCACTAATTCTATCTGATTTTATGTAATTTGCTATAATTTCTGTAATTTAAAGTTATTCATTATATTGCCATAGGTGGAGTCGTGATGTTATGAATGGAATCTTTGACGAACTCAGTTCATTTAGAAGAAGGGAGTGCTAGAAACTTGAAACGTTGGAGGTGAAGGGGTAATATCCTAGAAGGGGGTTTATCTGAAATGGTAAGATATTGCTCACCATGCTTTTATTTTGAAATAGTTTTGCTTGTCTAGTCATCGTCAGCAACTTTCATCCAGTATCTTTCTTCTTTTCTAAGTCCTTTCTTCGTCATCTTTATAATACACAGGTTTCTGATCAAGACTGAGAGTATGAGAGGTGATGAAAGTGTCTGAAAGGGGAGTTTCTGAAATGTTTATGCCGAAAAGGGAGGTTTCTTCGAGAGAAGGCTAATTCGAGCTTAATGAAATCATTGCAGGATCGCCAAAACTGTGAACTCCAACTTCTGAGTAATCAACATATCACAAAGCGTCTCTCTCTTTTGTGTTCTGTAATTTGTTTGTGAACTCCTCGGTCTTCGGAAGAATCGCCTTTCATTAGAAATGACTCGACCCGAGTAATCAAATCAAAACATCTTATTTTTCTTATCCAAAATAGGCTGCAGGCTGGCTGATTAATGCAATCATTCATAACATAGCAATCTTTCTCTCCTGCGAATAACAAAATTCCGAGGGTGAAAATATTTGGGCGTGGGCCTTTCGTCGACTGTTGTAGGCATGCCATGTCGACAAAACATTTCTTTACCCATTCAAATGAGATTCCAAGCTTTCTTACTTCAATTTTCAGCGCCTCCACTGAAGCAAAATAGCTTGGTGGCCCAACCTAACAGAACAAACTTGATGGGGATGAGCGATTAATGTGTATTTGTAGATTATACGGGGATACCAACCAGAGTCCAGAAAACCTTTCTACCTTCCTCAGGGTAAAATTTCCAGTAACCAATGTTCTTCCTCACTTGAAGCACGGAAAATTGGCTCGAGAGAACTGGTGCATTAAGGTGCCCTTCTGTTCTCCGAAGCCCATGTCTTCTTAGGTTAATTCCAGACTTTCATCTTGAACCAAACTAAGGTACAATTCTACTGGGTTGTGTAGTCGGTATTAATTTTCAATTTGAAGATTTCTGTGGCACAAATAGGTGCAAGAATCACAACATTAGATCTGAACCCTATATTGGAAATGATGTAATGTATGTTATCGTGCTCTTGCTGGGAACAAGAAATGGTCTTTAAGACAAAATATCATGATTCGGATACCATAAACCTTTGACCGAAAACTCTTTAGGTAACTCTCTTTCCACCTTTATAACAGAACTAACAAGACTTAGCCCTTAGATCATCAGATATTCATATAAGACTCGAATACCGTAAAATATTGACGGAAAATGCAATCTTTCCCGCCTTTGCAATTGTTTTCAACAGACCTAGTTAAACTTAAAGAAACAACATAGCGGCAATATATGTATCATTGGAATACTGTAAAACGTAGAAGCAGTTTACTCTTTCTAATTAACCTTTGCAACAGAACCAGAGAAGAAACAAACAAGACTTAGGAACGTCAAACATGACAGCAACATGTTTACGTCTAATGGGAAAACGTTAAAAGGCTGAGCTAGATGGAATCTATTAACTCCTTCTTGCTCATCTTTGCAGCTGCTGCATTAGCAGAACTAACAAGACTTAAAACTAAAATTTATAGGGTGATGATTAACTTGACTGAAAAAATAACTAAAAAACGCTGAAACAAGCAATGAATGATGGGAGTTCTCGCATTTAATTCAAACTAACAATCGAACTTCTAACCAGCCAGATTAAAACTCTATTAAATTGCGCTTATTAAATAACAACATTAATAAAACACTGAGCGCTGAAGCCCGAACAGCCGTTAGGTCTGTCGCTGGCGAATTCGCATCCATCATCTGACCGACTGACAGCTTTGCTCATACAGAAAACACGAGGCAAAGATTCCCGGCTCTGTTGGGCCTAGACAGGAAATGAAATTACGCGAGGCCAAGAGAGGCCTTTATCAGTGTGTTTTCATAAACTGCCTTTTATCGCCCTGAAGAACTTCAATCGGGCACCAAAAGGACTAAAACTAATAAGTTAAATTGGGCTAATCGTTATAATATTAATATTGCATACTTAAGATAAGAGAAGTAATTGCGAAGGTCATGAAAATGCCTTATCAGTGTTTTTTGTTCGTCCACCGCAAGATAACTGTTATGAATGGAGCCTCTTTCTCAGGCCTGCAGTGCTGCACAACAACTAATATGAAATTCTTCGTTATTGCTTTTGTGGGTTTGATGTTTCTGGGATTTCAAATGCTTGCGAGGCTAGCATGGGCAAGGAGAGGGTAGCGGGGCCTTTTTGCTGGTTTCCCAGTTTCCCCTTAAATAACAACTTATTTTAACTTTATTTTACATTGAATTGCATTTGTTTTGTCTCCTACTACCATCTTACCGATTTTAATTAGCGAGAAGTCCTCCTTAGCAACTGTCCACACACTGTAGCGTCAATATTGTTAATAGTTCAATGTACCCTAATATCAAATTTACCTATATTACCTCACGTTCTGAATCGGTAAACACATATCCAATGGGGTGTCTACATCAATGAAAAGGACCCCAAAGCCAAGATTTATTTGCAACGAACTGCGTACACTATCTTTCTTTAATAAAATTCGTATTTATTCAAACTAAATGATAATCCAGGGTGTAGGTTTGAAGATTTGGTAAAGGCCATGAAGACCCATAAATCATCTCGCTGTGTCAAATGATATAGTGTTTTTCTGACCTGTGAAGGAAGTTTCTGTTCTACTTCTACGTGCTTGTCTGAATAATAGTGCTAGTTTGGCTTGGCCTTGTTTCCAGCAGAAGTGAGTTAGCAAACTCTACATCACCAAATATTGTAGAATGAGGAACTAGTTGTCATTGCATCTATTCCAGGCAGCCCCCTCCCCTAAATGAAATTCAATCACATCACATTTACTATGGTCATTTTGAGAGAAATGGGAGAGAGAAAGAGTGTGGAAGGGCCTGGAAAAAAACTGTTAATTTTTTTAACTTTTTGTGCTGAAAAACCTTTTAACTTAAATTAATGTCTTCTGTTTGTTAGCAATTTCGTTCTGCTCCACTAACTAATCAATCAAATGGCTCAAACAGATTTTCCATTTAGACAGAGCACATAGTCTAACCATCTAACAATCATGCTAACCTTTTTTTGCTTGATTCTGTGGGACATAGTGGTAAAATTCAAAAATCCGCCGAATACCTTTTATAAAATTACCACAAAGTCATTTGTTGCTGGCGTAACTTTATGCACTTATTTCGGGCCTAATCGTTGATCTTTTTCCAAATAGCGGAAAACAAATAACAGGTCTGTGGGCTACATTGAATGATGTATGATTTTTTGAATTTGGCAGATATCTATTTTTGGTCACGTGACCTGGCCAATACATCTTGCAATGGTAAAGAGTCGCAATGCAGGCGGAAAAAGCACTCAGATCAACCAATCTTAACTAAATGAATTAAAGTTCCCGAAAAGCTGTTGATATGTTCTGTTTTGGACATACAATTTGTCTGGTCTGTTGACAAACGGAAAGTACTGCATGTGCCAAACGAATTTTGCATGCTTCCAGATACATTGTGATAATACTTTCTATCTGAAAAAACAGATCTGCCCTTTTGTGACTCCGAGTTTCATGGTTACACACTCCCGAGACAGACTTTACCAAACTTAGAGTCACAGAAAAGCATGTCTGTTTTTGAGCGAGTTTCTACAATATGATTGTGCTATATCCAAATAAATCGAGCACAGGATCTGTCCGAGTCAAATGTAGTTTCAGCTTAAGTGTCTGAAATTTGCTCGACCTTTAAAAACGGGCTTCTAACATGCCAAAGCTCTAGAGTTGGTCTAGCTTTTCTCCTTTTAGGAAATAGCACTAAGAAAGTTTCGATTTATTTCGTAATTACCGGTAAGGTACCTCAAACCTGTGCAATATAAACAAGTATCCTTTTACGAACCCTAACCTAACCAATGAAAATACAAGCTGTCAGACACGAGTAGAATACCACTTGATTTTATAAAGAAATCGGCTATCGAGTCAAAATCGATGTGTCTTCTAGTAAAGTTGTTAAGTTAAGCACCAAAGAGCTGTGATACTTAGGCTTTTTTGGTAAGGTCTATTAAGACTGGGTGTATAAAAAAACTACTATTATCCCTGCATCTGCAAACAATTATGGTATTTTGGTCCATCCGTCATTTTCAGTACAGAACCATGGGGAATTTAGTCGGAAACTTCATGAAGGTTAAGATCAAAAGCAAGCTGAAAGTTTTGGAACCTTTTAAGGTAGTTTCCCCCCACCAATATAGCTAAATTTTAAGAAAAATAAGAAATTGAAATAGTTATGAAGTATGATCAATTCAACCCACTAGAATCTGAACTCAAAAACAATATATCTTTTACGGAAATAGCCCAAAAATGCATTTGAAATAGGTGTATTTGAAAATTTTGTTTTGTTATTTTCCCCTAGTAACATCTTTAGCCCTTAGTTACCACCCCAAATATTGGAAAAATTTAGCAAAAAACCTGACCAGGTTGCAGCCCATGCTTTATTTGGTTAGCTTATCGTTTATGGAGACCTCTGTGCATGCGCAGTTTCATAAGGGGTCTTCTGAAAAAATATTTTTCTCTCGTTCAGCTTCGCATTTTCGGTTCGCTAACATCGCCGCGTTATATATGTCCGTGAATGCTATAGTAAAGTATATATGTACAAAATTAGAAGAGAAGCAAGAAAGGAGACTGGCTCACTGTTACTTAAAGTTTCATGCTCACGCAATCATCAGACAGACTATTATCGATATATGTAGAAAATTAGAAATATAATCATCATATAACTGAGAAGCGATGTCAAGATAAGTGTAGAAATAAAAAACAAGTACTAGCTACTAACCTTATTTATCAGACCAACTGTATGATGCTTTTTAACATACCCGGTTTTTGAGAACTAATACAGGATGTACATTATTCAAAATAAGAAGGTAGAAAAGCAATCTGAGAGCTTCTTCAATCTAAACTTTTTTAGTCCATTTCCTAAAAGGAGAAAAGCTAGACCAATTGTAGAGCTATGCTAACTTAAAGGCCTGTTAGGTAAGGTTGAGTAAATCTTAGACGAACAAATTTAAACTACATTAAACTCGGATAGATCATGCCTATCCTGGCTAAAGTTCTCGATTAAAGTGAGTATAGCGCAATTATAAGGTAAAAACTATACTCAAACAAATAGACTTGCTCTTCTGTGACTCTAATTCTGGTACAGTTCGTCTAACGAGTGTGTAAGTACGAAACTCGGAGTCACAAAAGAGCATATCTGTTTTTTCAGTGCAGTTTCTACTATAACATCAAAACTATTGTCACCATGTATTTAGAAATATGTAAAATGATTTTGGCACACTCGGTACTTTCCGTTTGTCATAAATTCTCACCAGATTGTATGTCCAAAACAAAACATAACCACAGCTTTTCGGGAACTTTCACACATTGAGTTAAGATTGGTTGATCTGAGTTCCTTCTTCTGAGTCCTTGATCTGAGTTTTTGCCATTGCAAGGTGAATTGGCCGGGTCACATGACCAAAAATAGATATCTGCAAAATTAGAAAATCATACATCATTCAAAAGGTCTTTGAACCTAGTGCACATAATTATTATTTGTTTTCCGCTAGTTATAACAAATAAAAAGTTATCAACAATTAGAACCGAAATTAGTACATGAAATTACGTCATCAATCACGTGACTTTGAGGTAATTTCGGTAAAGGTATTCGACAGATTTTTGTAGCTTACCACTATATTTATCAGAATCAAGCAAAAAGAAAAAGGTTAGCATGTTGTTTAGATGGTTAGATTATGTGCCCTGTCTCATTGTTCTCTTTCGTTAGTTGGCACTCTCGTTCTGCTCTACTAAGGAGTCAATTATGTTTTTGATTGGAAATCGCTACCTGGTAGATAACCTCTCGATTTTTTGTTTGATGCATGTTGTGTGGTTTTGCATTCACGTCGTCCAAATACTGTTGTGCCAATGCCAACCTACTGGTTCATAAGTGCCACAGCAAGTGCTTGATTTGCAGCAACTGGATGCCACTCGGGCCCAATGTCTCTCCACATCAGCAAGCTTGACTCCCTTTCCAAATGGCAACCTGTTTAGATGCGACATCTCATTCCACATGTTTGACTCAACAATCAATTTGTTCTTCAAGACTCTGCTCATTTACCCTAGTCGAGACGGTCCTTTGTCGCTGGTTTCAGAGAAGACATTAATAAATTGCTTCTGACCAATCATTAAATGTACACGACCATCACTCGACGTTATCGCCCACGTGATCGCCTCTCCAGGGTTAAGTCATACGCAGTTGTCTCCTTAAACAAATTGCGGTCACTTAAACTCCTCTGATCGGGATAAGCATACATCGCCATGGCAACTGTTTGGAATTTTAACCAGTAAGATATGAGATCGCGGAGAGAATCAGTTTGGAGGATCTCTATTTCTTAATTCGGTTATAATTTTCAAGGTTTAACAATGTTATCTGTTGAGGCAACTTCCGTAAACACATAAGGGCCTTTATAACTTATGAAAAATTAATCAATTCAACTCATGGCGTTTACATATGCAGAAACCACTTAATTTAGGCCTACTATCAGCGTCATGCCTGCGTTTTGTCTGGACGATGTTATCTGGCAGGACTACGCTCGGATTGTTTCTCGCTTGATAACGAAATTAGCACGGAGTCAGTTTAACGGTCTCTCTCCCTATAGGCTTGATCTGGAATGGACGACGGATCTCGTCATATGCAATATCTGATAGGAATGTTCCTTCTTTAAAGGAATGTGCCCCCTATCTGATAGGAATGTGCCCCCTGTCTGATAGGAATGTGCCCCCTATCTGATAAGAATGTGCCCCCTATCTCATAGGAATGTGCTTCCTATCTAATAAAATTGTGCCCCTTCTCTAATAGGAATGGGCCCTCTATATGATAGGAATGTGCTTCCTATCTCATAGGAATTTGCCCCCAATGTGCTCCCTACCAAACTATAGCTACCAAAACAAACAACTGCTGTCAACAAACTTACAAAGAAATATTTAGGCCATGCCTCTTCCAATTTCTGAAATCTGCAGGGTAATACTTGTTGGATAATCATAACAAACTGAGTTTTTATCATAAGTTTGTCACAACCTAAATATTTTGTAGCTACAGGGCAGACAATACTTAATGCAGCAGTCGTTGGTTTCGGTTGCTATGCCTTGGTAAACATGTGTTTTGTCTCCAATAGACAATTCCAGAACAGATAGAACATTTCATTTCACACACAATTATAGGAATATGACCCTTAGTAACACATGGTTACTGAGATTGCAATCATAAATCTTTTGTAACTGCTGTGGGGATACCATCAGTACTGTGGATTATATTCAGTACTGTGGTGGGAAACCTCAAGCTTTTTGGTTGGTACGACACGCTTTTTTTATAAAGAATCAGTTTATTAGGATTTCTTGTAAAATACAATTGATTCTTTTGTTCTATTATTTCCTGTAACAATAGAGAACAATAGAGAATTTAAGGAAATTTAGTACTAGGCCTCATGGTAGGTTCTTTACAAAATAAAAAGCATGTAACATCTCCGCTAGTGCTTGCAGTTTCCCTTCATAATGCTGAATATCCTTCACTGCACTGACAGAAATAGTTTCCCCCAAAGAAATGATTCTATCCTCATACAATACTAGTGGTATCCCCCGTGATTGTATCTCTCTTCAGTAATAAATATTCTCCGCAGTACTGAACCCCTTCCACACTACTGCATAGCCGTTCCCCAGTGTGTGAATAAGATAGGTGATTCTATGCCACAACAGTAAAGATTTTAAGTTGGTACGACATGATTTGGAAACTTTGGCTTGAGGAGAAGAAAATCAACGAAAGGTGAATCAAAAACTTGTTCATTATGACAATATTATGATTCGCATTTATCAAAACTTATTTCTTTATTCAATCCATTATTAACTAATTCCAAATACTTCTAAGTTCTCTACTTCTATCCAGCTACGCTCTAATCTCTAAAATTACAATCATATAAACGATAAATTTCTAGTTTAGTCAATTCTTAACTTTTAAAAGTCATATTTATCTTTCAAGTATTTCCACTACTTAACCCTTTATCCGGCACAGTTGCAGATTTGCAACAAATTCAACAAGCAGCCATTATTAGCGAGCCTCGTTCTGGATGTTGATCCTACCCATCATGCAAAGTTTGCATTAATTTGCTGATCACGTTGCTATGTCATCCTTTCTCCTGGCATGCTCACAGCGGAATCACCATTAGCTCGAAGATTGGTTGTTTCAGGTATGTTTGTATGGCCTAATTGGATTTCATATTTAGTGTAAAAAATCATTGTCAATGATGCTGTAAAGACATTATTCTCATCAAGAACAGTTAGTTCTTGCGTGATTCCCTTCAATTCTTTTACTTTTTCCATTTGCCTGTAATTTCTGAGTGGTGAAAATAATTTGTTGCAGATCTGCAACATTGCCAAGAATGGGTAAGAATAAACAGGCAAGTGTCATTTGTTTTGTCCCAGGAAAGGTACTGTTTTTCAGGATAAAAGATGTTATGTTTTGTTTTAATATTGCTGCAGTTTCCAATGTAATGAAAATAAGAAATGATATGCTTGAAGTTTGTTTATTTTCCAGATCTTTTGAAAATATTCCTTCCAAAATCGACACCCTAGTAGGCCAGGAATTTAATTTTTGTTTACTTTTCAGGATCATGAATACACGGCCTCAGAGAAAACTTGGTGTGCAGGATGCCCTTGCCTACATAATTGATGGGAATGATTCTGACTTGGAAGATTTCAGTTCAGATGATGATGACGATGCTGATGACAATTTTGTTATTGCATCTGAAGCTGTTGGTGATTCTTCTGAGGGTGAGAGCGAAGATGGTTCTGAGCCTGTGCAAGCAGCTGAAGCAAGTGCAGCACAAGGCATCAGTGGAGCTGCTATGAATAATGGAAGCCCTTCCAAGAAGCATGTTTATCGATGGAGGCATAAGGACATTCCAAAACACAATGCACCTTTCCATGAAGACAAAGAGGAGATACCAGAGCTGAAAACACCACTTGAGTACTTCAAGTTGTTCTGGAGTGATGAACTGATAGATTTGGTCGTTGAACAGACAAATCTATACAGCACAGAGAAGACAGGCCATTCTGTCAACACAAACCACGATGAAATTGAGCAGTTCTTGGGGATGAATATCATGATGGGAATTATTCAGCTACCGTCATATGCAATGTACTGGTCGCAAAAGATGAGATATCCCCCAATCGCTGATAAAATGTCATTGAAAAGATATGAAAAGTTGAGAAGGTTTCTACACTTTGTAGACAATTCAACTTTTGATCAGCAAACAAGTGGAAAGCTTTTTAAAATCCAGCCAATCCTTGAGAGTGTTAGGCAGCAATGTCTGAAAGTTTCCCCAGAGGAGAGCCATTCTGTAGACGAGCAGATAATACCAGCAAAAACTAGATACAGTGGTATTAGACAATACAACCCAAAAAAACCAGTTAAGTGGGGATTTAAGAATCTTGTCCGTGCTGGGGCATCAGGTTTCATGTATGATTTCTATGTGTATGCTGGAAAAGAAGCCTCCATGGATACACCTGAACAGTATAAACACCTGCAGAAGTCTTCCCAAGTTGTTGCACGACTCTGCAATCATTTGCCAAAAGAGAAGAATCACAAACTTTTCTTTGATAATTGGTTTACAAGTTTAGACCTTCTTCATTACCTGAAGAAAAATGGCATTTTAGCATGTGGGACAGTCAGGGCTAATCGGTTGGAAGGCTGCCCTTTGAGTAGCAACAAAGATTTGAAGAAAGGAGGGAGAGGATCCTTGGATTACAGATCTGATCTGAATTCAGGGATCATTGTGATGAAATGGTATGACAACAATGCGGTGCATCTTGCATCAAACTTTGTTGGGGTAGAACCAATGAGTTCTATGGAGAGATGGTGCCCCACAGAAAAAGAGAGGAAGGAAATTGAGTGCCCCCAGATCGTAGTGTGCTACAACAAAGGAATGGGTGGTGTCGACCTTGCAGACATGCTGATTTCATTGTACAGAATTGCCATAAAGACCAAAAGATGGTACATAAAGATCTTCTGGCATTGTGTTGACATTGCTAAGGTCAACGCATGGCTTTTCTATCGCAGGCACTGTGATGATCATGGCATACCAAAGAAACGCCAAATGTCATTAGTGAAATTCATCACTGAAATAGCAGAGGCTTTGCTCTCAGCCAACAAAGTTGCTCCAGCAAGCTCCGCAGGAAAGCCTGGGAGGCCCCTGAAGAGAAAGAGCCTTGAAGCTGCCAATGAGACTCAAAAAGGAAGAAAGCCAAAAATGCCACAGCCAAATGAAGATTTGCGATTTGACCAATTGGGGCATTGGCCAGAACCAGCGAAAGACAGACGAGGACGTTGTCGACATTGCAAAACTGGTTATTCTCAAGTGTATTGCTGCAAATGTGGAGTTTGCCTTTGTTTGCGAAATGGTAGCAACTGCTTCAAAGACTACCATTCCAGATAACTATGTTTGAAATATGACTCATAACTGAAAGTGTGCTACTACTTATTGTTTTGGAAAGTTATCCAAGTGTGATAAATTGAGATGTTGTTGAATATCAAATCTTTATTTCCTTGACCACCTAATGTGAAACTGTTATATGCCAGAAATAGAATCAGTCACATTGATAAGAATCAGAAGCGTTGAATGATTCATTTATCTCACAAATTAAATTGACAAAATCATTGACCACGCCCAAAGACATATGTCATAATTTTGAGTTTTATTTTGCATTTTCCATCCCATTGGGCTTGTAAAGCAATGCTAAGACTCAAATTGTACCGCAATGGTACAGAAATTGTGCTCTATGCAATTATCAGTTTTTATGTATTTGCATACCACTTCCCGGCAATGTTGCAAATATGCAACAAATTGTGCCCCCAAAAATGTGGGGGCAAAATTGAAAATTCCTTGATATCCCTACTATTTTTCTCCAAATTGATACAGTTTTGGAGAAAAAAAATTTTTTTGTACAAAAATCAATATTTGCCAGATAAAGGGTTAATATATCCTAACATTCTAATATTCAACGTTGAACCGATAAGCTCAAATGCAGATATTGGAAAGAAAAAGTTTCTTCAAGAAACATATTTAGCATTTATCTCGCTCGGGGTAAAGACCAAGCCAACTCGAGAAGCTCTGGAAGCTTTAAATAATGTAATTTTTACGTCACTTTTAATTGTTTTGATCTGTATATATGTAAAAACAGTTTTTAGTAGACACATTCCTGAAGATGGCGTAAGCCGAAAACGTTTGAATTATATTGTATATATATTCCATTTATATTTGAAAGCTTTCTGACTTGCTTTGAGATATCTGCAAGCTGTCTAGGGGTCATATAGACTGAAACATTTTAAAAGATCATTTTAATTTCTCTCTTCTCACGACTTTTTCTAAAAAGGACAATGGGTTGAACTTTTTGTGGCCAGTGTTGGTAGATACAAAGAACTGTGATGTTCAATTTGGTACAAATTGTAAGTTCATCTCGTTTATGCCTAATGATATACCAGTTAACGGAACGAGTCCTGTTTACAATATACCTGTATAAATTTGATCTACTTTATATTTGTCACGGACCAAACACGTTGATGGGACGAAAACAGTCCTGCTTACCATTTCTATTTACATTGTAACCCCTTCCTTTTCATAGAAGGTCGAAGAGCAATTTGCCTGGGGCCTACGCTTATGAGGCTAATATTTTCGAATGATTACCCCAGATGCAGAGCCAAAAAGAAACAGCGTTTAATTGCGGGACGAAGAAACATATAATTTGAAGATCATAGTACCTCTGTATTTGAGCTTTTGCTTTCCTCGTGTGATTTTCATTACAGCTCGGGTTCTATCTGCACTCATCTTTGAGTCTCTGGGCTTCCAGAGTAGGCAACATACTTCAACACTTAACGATTTGTAAGAACCCAGGCTTCTTCTACAAAGCATGCATGAAGCAACTGGGGTGGGGATTGTTGTAACATACAGAGCCAAAGGGGACGTCCTCGTAACGTGGGTGACGGCACCTATCAGATATAACTGGACTCCTGAACGAAATCTCGGGACTGCATTTACAACTACATAATGTCAAATTGTCCTTGGCACAAGTATTCTTAAAGTATTGGCACATTGCTGGCTGAAGCCTTTCGTGCTGTATTTGTTTCAATGCAATGTCATAATCGATTTGTGAGTTATTAAACCGCTCATAGTTCATATCTCGATGCCTGACAGAGGAGTTCTTTGACAATACTTGCGCTATGTCCTGATGTCTTATGAAAGAATTTCTCGCAATAACTTCATCGATATCTCGATATCTGTTTGGACGATTCTTTGAGATAAATTCATCAATATCACGATATCTCGTTGGGGAATTCTTTGAGATAACTTCATCGATATCTGGGTATCTAATCGACCTCTCTGATATCATTTTTTCTTCTTTTTCAGTTGATTTCAAGATGTTATCGATCGTGAAGTCCGTCTTCTTGCTGCTGGTACTTTTGTATGCCAGATCATGTTGGCCAGCCTTTTCAGCGGTGTATGGCATCTTGGGTGCTTTATCATAGGTACGTACGCTATTGACTGGCTCCTGATGACCGTAACTCGGTCCCCATGTATCCCCGCCTCGGATGTCACTACCCATAACGAACCTCTTCTTCCGTCGCAGCAGGCTTCCATCTTTGAACATGTTCCCACAGCTGGGGTGTAGGCTCCAGTAACTCTTCTTGCTCCCGCTGCTTGTCGCACACACCATCTTCACGAAGCAGTCATTGAACGACAAATTGTGCCTCAGAGAGTTTCTCCATTTCGAAGGGTTCGCTTTGTAGAAGGGGAAGGTGTTGACGATGAAGCGGTAAATCTCGTTCAGTGTCAGCATTCCGGTAGTTGAGCTCTGGATTGCCATTGCACACAAGGCAACGTAAGAGTATGGGGGCTTTTCACTGCCGTACGTGCTTTTTCTTGGACGAGGCATGTCGTAATGTATTTCTGATTGATATTTAGGGTAAGAGACCTGAAAAGATATTTATAGATGAGTCTTATTTGGTGCCCACCATGAACTATCAGATTTGTAATTGGCTTTCAACTACTCAAAAATCCTCCTTTGATCCTGTAGCGTGCAAATAGCTGTGTGATAATGCAAGTAAATTCGTATACTTTGGATCCTAGAAAAGAATCCCTGTAAATCCCCGCAGAATCCCCTGAAGAGCCCCACAACTGGTCAATCCAGGAATTTCCAGCAGGATCCTGAAAGGGGTACTGATCCCAATTCTGAGCCCTGAAATAATCTAAAATCACAACCCCAATGGGGAAAATAGAGAAATTCCGAATATTGGCGTGTTTAACAATTCCAATACCAATTTACTTTCTAATTACCAAATTCCAGTTCCAAGAAGCCCAGTCTCAATTTTCTAATGATGAAAAGAAAAATTCAAGTTTCCAATTTACCCCTTCCTGACGGTCTTCCAGCAATACCGATATATTTTCACTTCAATCTTTAGAAACCTTAGGTATCCTTGATCAATATTCTAGAAACCCTGGAATTTCCAGAACCCACGTCGTCTAGAGTTTCTTGCAGCAAAGCAGCTGACTTATGGGTTCGTGCCGATGCCCTGATCAAATTCCCTGAGCCTAGTTTAAGCCTACTACCCTCGGTAACTACCCTATTCATTCAGAACTCTAAAAAGCACGTGGGAATTCTCCTCATAAAACGTCATCAAAAAAGCCCGCGTAATTCCGTCTGCAATCCTTCATTCTTTCTGCATAATTAGACACAAGCCCTCATTATCGACGAGAAGCCGCCATTTTGAACAAGAAAGACAGTCAACATAAGCTTGTCAATCGACATTATTTTAGCAAATAAGCGTCACTTAGGCTATTCGTTAGCATCTTTTCTTTTTGTCCTAATCCACTTTGCTTCATTTTGCTTTCAAATAAAATCTAAGTCCGTCTCCCTTTGCGGTATCCTTTTCGACTAGCTTAAGGAAGGCATAAGTTGGCTTTACGTCCTCAGGCCAGACAGAGGGATTCGAGCGTCGTTGCGAACACGTTTTCATCCAGTACACATGGCTGCTAATTTCTGTAACTCGTTTAGCCGTGCCCTTGCTTCTAATTAGAGACCATTAGAGGCCTAGGCAATGAGGCAGACCGAGATCTTATCTGCATGTGGCAGAAGATATGGGCCTAAAAGGGATTGTCTGTGCCCGGAAAGAAAGGACATATTTTTCTCTTTCCCAATAATACCATTTTTAGAAGAAGCCTAATAGCGTTTAACACATTATGCATTGGTTATTTAAAGTTTGGTTCATATAAAGTATGCAGCTAAATACAAAATGAAACAAACTAGAATATCATCTCGAAGACAGTAAACGTTTGTTGGAAGGGCTTTCCTTAATTCGGCATGAAGAAGGCGTTTGTTGGAGGACTCGAAAAATCTAGTCAGAAAAATGGGAAACACGGTGAAGTAAAAACATGGATTACTTAGGCTTTTCGTCTTACACCCAACAGAGTAATACGTCAGAAAGAGAACGAAATAGAAACCTAACTGATTATAACACCCAGGTGTGGATCGAAATCTATGTTTTTGCCTTGCTATGCTTTCGATTTTCCTGGTATTTAGAAGTTTTGTACCGATCCGAGACTATTCGAAGAATCGCTCACGTTTGTTTCCATGTGGTGAGATTGGTCATTGATTCTGCTTGTTTACCTCTGGATTTCAAAGAAACGGATTTAGGTTAATAGTCCAATTGTTCCATGTGCATCGTAATTGCGAGACAAAGCAGAAGCAAATCCTCATTCAATGCAAATGATTACCTAATTAAGATTACCCATCCTTCACATGTAACTGTCATGCGATCTTTCCCTTTACAACATTATATGATGCCTGAACTGATAAGAACCGGCCAACAGCTGGGATGTAACAATAATACACCGTGTTATAGATAGTAGGTGCACTGGCGTTCATCTGTAGGCCAGCTGCTTGGTTGGTGCTAGATGAAGTGTAGGGACTAACCCCCCGGCTTTGCGGTCACTAGGACCCAGCCCCTCTAGGTCAGGGACTCGAACACAAGCAGCTAGGATGGCGACTACGGATTCTAATATTCTGGACGACGTTATTGCAGGGGGGGCTGCATTAGGTGCAGAAATTTATGAAAATACTCCCAAGTTTGGCCCACCCTTGAATTGAGGCCTCAAGACTTCTTTATGTGATTTGTTTCGAAACCACCCTGCTTCGAATTTAGAATCAAGCGTTGCCCAGCTGAGCTAGCAGTGATTTTCAAATTGAAGATTTTTGTAGTATGATTGGGTTGAATGAACTCTTATTGCTCTAAGTGAAGTAGTGCATGCGACTGCACCTTTCTCCTGCTGGAAACGATTCTAAGCCTTAATGAGGCTAACACTGAATAGAAACTCACTTACTCAACTAGGGTTGTGATGACTAATGAAATAAGCAAATTCTGGGTTTAAGGTAGATGGATCCCAAAAGGAAAGTAGTTGAGTTAGTAGTTACTGTTCATTTAAAACCATATTGTTTTCAAAATCATAGCGAATGGTTCAGTAAAATTTCAGGGAACATACTTCACAATTATTACAAAGTATTGACAGAAGCAGAACCTTTCTACGTTATTTTGTTTCTGTCAATTCCTTTAGATTTGAACACCTTACAAATGCGAAGAGTTTTGGGAGATAATATCTGCCATTCTTCATAAAATCACAAATATTAACACAAATATTAACAAAAATTATGAGAAATTATGTCACAAGTATTAGATCAAATTTGCAATAAATTTTTAATTCCTAGTGCTAAAGTTCAATTTCGTTTTTAAACGCATAAACATAACTTCAAATCATTATAAGATTCAACGAATAGAGGCTGTATGTGCAGTCTGAAACATTTTTCTTGAATTAGGATTCATCCAATCAATTTAGTAAGAAGCCGGTGTCCATGCTGAAAGTTTAACTCTAGATCAAACCCTAACTCGAGAAGAGAGTGCCTATCCTGGCTAGAGTGCTCGATATACTTGAGTATATGAAAGCAGAATGTACACATTGAAATATAGACATGTTCTTCTGTTACTCTGAGTTTCGTGCTTACGCACTCGTAAGACGGACTACACCAATCCAAACCCTAGATATCAAGGAATCATGTTACGCATGCGCCTAACAAAGGGTGGCAGTTTTAGATCATCTGGCATTCTACTATCTTAAGGTTTAAGATAAATAAAAATTAATAATATGATAACTAACAAGATAAATCTATGCAGCCGGTGGCTCTGCCTCACTAAAAGTTTAAAGACAGCACACATTATCATTATTATTAGTTTTGCTAATTAAAGCATCCTATCTGATTTTCGGTATAAACAGCTTTCTGTAAAGGAGAAGCCTATAAAGCTATAAGGTCAAAATCAGAGGGTCAAAACAGTTATCAGAATCTCCCTTCTCTCCCTTCTAATTTGGTTTTATCTGTCTTTCCTAGGTTGAAAAATAACATCACCTCTTTTGTGCCTGTTGGCAATGTTTCCCCCTTCACTCGTCCTAGTTTGACTCAATTGCTCTTATCAACCCGATGACATCGATGTGATAAATCAAATCAGTATACCTTTACTAGAAATATATTTAAAAGCTAACTATAATTGGGTTTTTATCTTAGAATTTACGCTCAACGAAAATACAAGTTGAACAGTCCTTGATCTATGCAGAACTTCGACTGATAAATCGGTGAGTGTATTTAATTTGGTAGTGAACACATAAATATTACAACAGTCTTTGATTAGTACAGATTTTTACGGATGGTGAGGAAAATCAGGAACATAGCAAAACATTTTACTAACGTATTAAGTATGGCACTCATGACTACCTACGACAAAGTAATAAAATAGGCCTCGACTCAAATAAAGAAACTTAAGTTGATAGATTCGGTTCTAGATTCCTTTTAGCTAAATTAAAAAGTGTTTATTTGTTTCTAAGATAACAAACATATCCATCTGTGCTTCCCTTTACAAGATGATTTCTCCAAGGTTGCAGACGAGTTTATTTAGTTAGGTTAAGTCAAGATAACTCTGCCGACTGGATCCCATTATTTCAGTACTTAACAGAACAGATCTAACGGACGTTACTGCCACACTCAACAGTTGAATCCCACCATAAGGTCCTTTTCATTGTTTCAGAGTTGATTTTTTATGAAAATACTATTATTCAAAACCCTTTCTGCAATTATGTAAATTGGCACTATCAGGATTTGACAAACAGGATTTCGATTAATACTCGAAATCTCGCCAAACGGCTTATTATCGAACAAAACTCGCAACCATCTGTAAACGGGATTCAATTAACGTCATGGACCGGCTTCTCGACCAACAGGCGTGCGAGGTCGGCACTGGAAAGAGGTTTCTTGGATAATCCGCTTTTTAGCTTATTAATCCACAGGCTTACCCTAAACCTAAACCCTACAAGCATCTTTGTACGTTCGTTTTGTATGCGCACGCACTTTCCATCTATGTGCTATTTGGCTCAATCTAAAAATCATGTGGGGGCGGTTTTCAGGCGAGCTATGTTAGAAGGAATCAGAATTTCTTTGATAGGGGTATCGACGGAGGATGTTTTGCTATTGGTTGGTTGTTGGTTGAATGATGGGTAAATTGGTATCTTCCTAAGGTATTGATTAATTTGGAAAGCACAAAGGTCGACTGAATAGGTAGACTAATCGAAGCAGTGCATTGATAGTTGATAGGCAAATACACTTACTCGAAATCAAAAATGACCCAATTAAAACTGGACGAACAGTACAGCCCTATTCTCCCCTCTAAAAACTACACTTCCTGATTTCTTTTGCTGAAGTTCTTTCCCAGAGGCTAAATGTTTAATATTGTAACCCTCATTGCGTTCAGGTGTTTTCTAACTTCTAAGCCCTTGTTTTTCACCCTATTTATCTAGTTACAATATAAGATCTTCAGAAAATCTTTTACCCGTTTATTTAGAGAATAACCTTTGTCTTGACGGCAGAAAAACAGTGCTCAATACTACAGTATAGTAGAACATGATATAGATACAGAAAAATAGACAAAAGGGAAGTTAATGCTGTGTTCAATAGATTCATGCGAATGCAATCATCAGATAGCAAAGATTCATCTATACCCGTATATTCAGAACCAATTTGAGGGAACATGAGAAAGGCAAGACTTTGAAAACTTTTTAGCTAATGGAATTTGAACTCCTTGCATGGCAAATCTTTGAAATGAAATGAACAGATATTACTTATAAAAATGTTTTTAAAGAAATCGTAACAAAACCAGGTGTGTCCAGGTTTTCAGAAAAACAAAAAACCCTAGGCACTGAAAGATGTAGCTAACATTGAAATCTCTTGGAAAATATTTTAAGAAATTCCTTGGCATGGTCTTCCGAAACTTTAACGAGATTTTTCATGACACGAGAAGTCAGCATCGAATGTTAAAAGTTTTGGAAGATATGCAATGAAAAGTAAAACATCAAAATGTTATGATGAGAATAATACCTCCAGTTAGAACGTAGACAGCGGGCCGGAATACCTCTCTTGTCTTTTCAACAAAAGTCTTTTTAAACCTCGCGTATTTCAATTTTCCTACAAACTTCCAACGTAACAAATACAGAGCTGTTGCTATACTTCCACTCGGCAGACTGCTTATGAGAGACTGGGCACATATGCGAGAACAAGGTATTTATAAGGGAGTCAAGTAACTGTATACAATACGCACAATGCATGCTTATACCGTGGGAGAGCTCAGACCGCAAGATTCGTATCTTCGTAGGTACCCAGTCAAGACTCTCGGGTCATTACTTTTCCCTATGGGCGAATCACTCTCTAGACATTTCGTAGGTATTTCTAGAAACTCTTATTGCTATGTTAAACACCCCTTAAAAGAGGAGAGTTAAGTAACCTATCAGCCTTTATTTCAAACTCGATGGTATCGTGCTAATGGTTAGGGTACTGGAATCTTGATCTAGCTAGAAGCCGTACTTCAGCCAACTTAGCTGTCCATATTCCCGAGGTTGATGAAATTATTACCAAGGATATTTGCTCAAGAATATTGATTCTGGAGGCACAAGCTGCCCGTCTGTTTAAGCTTAAAATTGCAATTCTCCGAACATGCGTTAAAAATGGATTTCCTTGCCGGTTTGCATTTTTTAATTACAAAAATAGTTAACCAGTCTGGCTCATGAACCTCGCACGTATATATTTTATTCATTTTACTGTTAGTTTTCTTCGTATACTACTTGTAGTATTACACTCTATAGATTTATGTTTTGAGCACTGCCTTAGGGAAGCTGAAATACAGACTTTGTATTGCCGTTAGTTATATATCATATATATATGTTCGTTGAAATCAAGGCAGGAAAGTAACTTAAGTTGCTAGTGGTCTCTTAAACTTGATCATTATTGGAATACTATCATAAAGCACGAGAAAGGGTGGAATATGCTGTTGAAGAAACGTTTCACTCATCCTGGATGTGAAATGTTGCACAATTTGTTAGAAATGCAACTGTCATTTGTAAGAGATGCAATAAACAAATAGACCTATAGATGGAGAGGTGTACATCTGCTAAAAAGCAATAATAGCTAAGACGAGAGCTTCATTACATAAGTTTATGAAATTCTAATCTAGTAAGGTAGTTTACTGATGAGGATTTTATCGAAACGTTTAAAAAGCATGGTTTATTTTTGAATTAATCTGCTAAAAAGCATATGTAAAAGGCAATGATCCTCTCCAAAGTTTTACCTGTAAAGAGCAAAGCTGGTAAACAGGTATTTGGAGTAGAGGATGATAAGATTTCATTCGACTATGCGAGAAACCAAGAACAACTTTACTGGTCATCAGTCATTTGCAAAGATTTAAAGGCGCAAAGTTCACATCAACGAGCTAGGATATTATAAGAACATGACTATAAATTTCATTTTAAACCTACAATCTAACGTTACGTAAATGTTATCTTAAAGTAATGTACAATTCCTAACCAATGCATTGAGTTGCTGTCAGATCAGCATTTAACGGGAGTGAACGTAACTAATAACGTTTGAATTTAAACTGTTACTGTCTAAAAAGTATAAGCTCAATGCACAGTTAAAGTTTTAAGCCTGAGACACTTGAACAAAAGATTGTGTTTCTAAACTATTGACCCTTAGACCTTTAGCTAAGTTTCCAGATTTATGTTAAGAAAAACACCAAAAGCACCAATGCAGGATTTTTGGACAAACATAGCCCTTTTTGTTCCAAATACCAATCTTATCAAAACTGCTCTTGATTTTTTTGCGCAAATCTGGAAAATTGAGCTCATTTATTTGGAAAAAACCATCGAGGAAAAAATCAGGTTTTGAAGAAAATATCAGTATATGGCTTGTAGATGCTTGAGTTATTTTGCTTGGTAAGGATGTAATCTCAAAACTATTACTTTTCGGAAAAAATTTAGCGAATTCGGGCAAAGAATCTGCCGGTTTATGTACAAATTTCGCACAAACACCTCAGTGGAACATGTCTGCCCTTGTATTTCTAATACAATATCTTTATAGTATTCTGCTATATTTTAAGACTGTCTATCATAAGATTTAGAAAACAGAACTTAGTGAGAAAGAGATTGTGGAGTTATGGATCAAATCTCTGAGCATAGTCGTGTTTCCTCACATTCGGGCAAGGGAATCTACCGGTTTTTGTTCAAACATCTCGCTGGAACATGTTTTCTCTTGCATGTTTAGTATACTATCTTCTGTAGTCCGCTTTGTTTTAAGACTGTCTATCATGAGATTTAGAAAACAGCCCTTAGTGAGAAAGAGATTGTGAAGTTACAGATCAAATCTCTGAACATATAGTCATGTTTTATCAGATGGCGTTAGGATTGTCTCTGATGCTAAGCCTCTATTTTCCAGTCAAATATCATTCCTATTAATCTTGTTGGATGAGACAAAGTTGAATTTCTCTAAAATCAATATTCTCATTCCTTCTTTTAGAAATGAGTATCTACGTTCTCTTCTTTCACACTACTTTAAGGGCCCTATCTTATATGGAGAGCACCTTCTGATGATATCGAAACGAAGACGTCGATTGTTCTCATGCATTACATCCAGTTAGAAGATCCACATTTGATTCACTTCAATTTGTTTCTATTAGAAATATAATACCTTTATGTGATGATTTGAGTTTCTGAATTTCGCAGGTTTTTTGGAGTTTTGGAGAAAGAGAAGCAAGGAAATATTCTTCACTCTATTTCATTAAACACCAATAGTGCCCGAAACTTTTCAATTTTGTAAAATATTCCAATCTGGAGGTATTGACAAAAGAATTGTTTAAGTTTTAATCCTTTTCAATGATTTCTTCGAAAGTAACAATATCATTAAACGGAACCTCTAATTTAGAGTTGTTTTCTGAAAAATGAGATGTTGAGGAAAAGATTTGTTTCTGTCAATACATGGCTATAGGAATGTAGAATCTTTCAAAAGAATGTGAAGGAACTATCTTCTATGATATTGGAAATAGCTCGATTTAGGTTTATGGTTCTGGGTTCATCACTTTGCATCAGATTTCATCTACCTTAAGACAATTAATACATCCTAGCCAACATAGCTTGTTTGAAAATGAATGGTTTTGTCATAATTTACAACTAAAACATATGTACAAAGCTTTCGGAATACTTCCTTCGTCAGTCTGTCAATACTTCCTTTAGAAAATTTCATTCTCTTCACAATTAACGGCATCGAAAACGAACTTCAAGACTATCAAGTCATTTTGGAATAAGAAACGTTTTGAGTAATGTTTCATAGCTACAATGCAATGCCTCCTATAAAGCAAGAGTTCGTAAAGTTCACATTTATTGAAATAAAACTCATTTCCAAAATATACTTTGACATTCTAATTGGAGGAATATTAGAGAACCTTACGTAATATACGATATGAGTTCCATGCAATCACAGATTCATGAAATTTAAACATTTTGAGACGAATTACATTTCTAAAAACGAAGTACTTCTTGGCAAGTCATTTGAACTGGAGAAAGATTGGAATACTTAATACGCTACCTTATATGCACTATCAGTTCCAGGAAATCAAATTTTCATGAAAGAGACAGAACACGTTTCTAAAACCGAAATATACGTTTCAAAGACATTTTGAGTGGACTAACTTGCAAGCAACATGATATACGCTAAAAAGTCCTCAGAAAACGAAAGTCATAATGTTTATCCGTGTAGAAATACAAGGTATACTTGGATGAATACACCCTGCTGATCATCAGCTGATGCAATTGTATTATATGACCATTATATTCCTACCAACATCAAATTCCCAGTTAAAGACTAAATTTATATGCTTTGCCTAAGCGTCAGTCGACGAACTGAGTCTCTCTGTATAAAGACGCCTAATGTGACGGACATTTTGATCAAGCCTAGACGCTCGTTTCTCTGACCAAACTCAACTTCATTTACCCGTTATTCCCCTGCATCTAAATCTGCATTTACACCTCTGATAATCAACATATGCAACGCAGAGTAACTAGGACACAAAGCTTGTATGATTAAAAAGTTTAAAATAACCGTACCTTGAAGTTAGTCACGCAACCAGCAGACAGGACTGCATGCAACTACACCCGATGATGTCTGTACTCGTCTCGTAACACCCCGGCCTTAACCAGCTCATTCGATGGGACTGCCTCTCTCTCCGCACGCCGCTTACTCCAGACTGAGGGAAGGGACTGCGACAGGGTACATATGCAAATGAGCGTCGGCTACAGTCAGAGAGGCGCCAGCGCTAGACGTCTGCGAGCTATCTTCAAACCACACTGAGCTGTATTATTGTTCGCACGCACAGGAATAGATTTGGTCGAAGCAACACAGTGGCCCTGGCCGGCTTTTCTTACTTGCAGACAATCCGGTTATCGAAGCTGCAGATTTGGCTTTAGCTGTGTATTAATGCCTAATTGTTCAAATGACTTAGAGCTATGATTCAGAGCTGGTTGTAAAACCCAGACTCGGCAACTGACGGATCTCAGTGAGGCAGCTTTTAGCGTGGTGACCATTGAAAATGAAATATCTTCGATGCCCCCTTTCTTATACTAGAATATCCTGCACCACTAAGTTTTAGGCATCTGCAATTTAGGCCAAAATTCCATTAGTGGACGGAAACACGAACTGCATAAAAATCATAATTAAACGAATGGTTCGTATTGTTCGAGCTCTTTTCACTGAAAATCGTTCTAGTTCTCATTGTTCCTTTTGTCAGTTTGCACTTTCAATCTTTCTTCAAGTTTTCTATTGATCCAATAGACGTTTATTGTTATAGTTTCAAGACTAAGTTACTCTTAAAAATATCGCTACGTCAACTTCGACATGGTGGTTTTGAACCCACGCCGTCAGAGGCTCGAGAACCAAGCAGATGGTCACTTTCACCTGCCAGTTTTGGTGACCGTTTTGTTACTGTTCGGTTGATTTCGTCAACATGGTCATCTCTATCAGTTCAAGCTTAATACTGAATTCCACAGAACACTTGCCAACTCGTATTTAGCCGGAATAGCACCAACCTCTCTTCATTCATTCTAAGGGACCCTTATTGAAATCCATTCATATCTCTGGGTCTGGCTTTTATATACTGTCATTGTCTAGAGATACACCTCGCTTGATAAAATTAATCGTTAATTAGCCTTGTTATTTTAGTTTTAAACAATATCTCCGCTAAACATTTTCTTGCTGTCAGCAGTCGTGAGGAGCTAGGCACCTAAACAGGGATAATGCAACGCTTAACAGCCATGCATTACAGTTGGTGTAAGGTGCCTAACATAAACAATCGCAAGAGGCCCGATCGGTGACCATGTTAATTAGGCCTAAGTTGACTAATGTTGTCGGCTTGCTTAGAATGTCGTTTTAGAGACAATACGGGCCTAATTGTCCCATTGTCATTTTTCCTGAATTTGCTATTGGTCGAAGGCCTTCATACGGAACCTTCATGCTTTAATGCCAGACGCTTACAGGGAATCTATTAGAGTGTCGATCCATTCCTCGCCTCCATCTACAATTAGCTCAAGTTCTTAACTGATTAATAATAGTAGCCTACGGGAGAGTAGGCCAATAATCGAGTCCTTTTATTACACAGGCCCTACTAAGTGTCGACCTCTTCTACGTCATCATTCAACCGCTCTTAAAACCATTCATCTTTACTCCAGGCTTTGGTTTGTTGTTCAATATGTTGCTATACCCAAACAAGAATTTATTGAATGAAGCTCTACTTTACGGCATTGGCCGGGCCAAATTTTGGGTAAAAACACTCCATTTTCAAAAATATAATAATGCTTTTTACAGCAATAGATTTTTACGGTAACTCTCCGCTCAGTCTTATGTAAACTAATTTCTAGAAATTCACTAAATTGCATCTCTGAGAACCTGAATTTCAAAATTTTCAGGGGCTATAACCCCACAGTTTAACTTGAACTGGACCAACTATGGACAGCATCCACCGGGCCTCTTTACGATATTGATTACTGTCTCAGCATGACTCTTGGTTACTAGTACCCGAAAGAAGATGAATATTAGCAAAATGCAATACAAGTATAATGCCACTTTCTAATCTAACATAGTAGCTGTCAACATTGAAACTTAAATCACTGATGATATCTTCGTTTCTCCCAAGTGTCGACCTTTCCACCGATCAATCCACCGCTCTTAAAATCATTCATTTTTACGCCAGGCAATGGTTTCATTCAAAATTTATTGCTATTTCCAAAGAAGATGAATATTAGCAAATATACCATGAAAAAATGATGCCACTATGTAATCTAACATAAGAGCTGTATCAAACTTAAATAACTAATGATTACTTCGTTTCCCTGAGAGCTGGTCTCCAGACAGTTCGCGCTGCTGCATGCATATTTTAAGTGTTATAACTGTGTGCCATCTATAGTGGGAAAGGACCTAAATCCAGGAAGCCCCCAGCTTGATTATCATAGGAGAGGCACACCCCAGGAGCAAGTGATATGCATAATAAGGATGTTCTACTAGTACACAACTTGATTTACGTCTTGTTTAGTTTTGTCTCGTTGTAATTGAATAAAACGTTTTTACTTCGTTACTTCTCTAGATTGTAATTAACTGCTGCAAAATAAGATGAATCTTTGATACATGCATCATAATTCATTATTTGCAACTTCTTTCTTCTTTTCCAGTAATCGCCCCCTTGAAGTTTGCTAAACATCATAAAAAATCCAGAAGCTGACATGTTGGAATGGAATGGACCTTAGAACAGCAGTAAGAAGGACAGAAGACCGGAGGAGATGGAAAGAGGAAAAGCTGAGATGGGTGCACCAACCGCCTACCAGGCTACAGTTATAATGATGATGAAGAAGTACATGATGATGATGATTTTCCTGTTTGTTGGAAAGATTAACAATCAGACATCAACTTACAGGTAAGCCTACTTGGATATTTTGATTTAGGATGAGCTCAACCCAGATTATGTCGTCGACTGCTGCGTACGGAATCAAATTTTTCAACAACTGAAATCAGCTAGCTTCTTCCATGTGCTTCTGAGCTTTGCATGTTTTTTGCAACCTCAGGTCGAAACAATGTGCAGTTAAAAGGTATGTGTTTTCAGTCATGATGCTAGAATCTTTTGTTTGTTTTGTTAACCACAAACCTGTGCTTGATTGACAGTTGATAGAAAGACTGCTGCAGCCAGACTTCCATACAAGAAATTAACGCAAATTGTATTGCACTTCCCTTTTCTTACCCTAGTATTTTTCCTTCATGTGCTACCCTCGTGAACTTTTACAAAGAACAAAGCTCTCCATTAAGCAATTTTACTTTATATCCTTTGGTATGTGTCATAGAAAAGATGAAGCTACCAAGTTTTTTTAAATTTTGCGACTTGCAGTATACATACACAATCAAGACAGTGTACGATTTGGATGCCATTTTCAATAATCATGAAAGAAATACATGTGAATTTCTCGCTAGACTCCTACAGTTCTGGTCAGCCATGTAAAGTTTATATCATCCCCATGAAAACCGGAGACAGCGTCTGTAAAATATCTGTGGCCATAACCATAACTAATACGCCTTTGTGTTTCTCTAACTATGCTCTTATGTGCGATATCTTCTGGCTTTCCCAACCTATGCAGACAGCTAGCACAAATGCCGGAAGGACGAGACAATGAGTCTACGGTGTAACGATGAATGACCCATTTAGCATGTTTCTTCTTAAGATTTGCTCTCTATCCGTTCCTGCTCAGCGTTTGCTCGACAATTGCTATATTTTCCTTTTTACTTACCCAGCCGAAAGAGATTGTCGTTCGGAAGAGATTTATTGTGGAATAAACTCATATTTTGCTAAGAAAGTAACTTATGTGTTACTTATATGTTGCTTTGTGTGTAAGCTATATCTAATCGAATCAAAAGCTGCTGGCTAGCTAATTATAATTTACATTTACACCAATTATTCGATTCGAAACATAACGTTTCATTTACGCGTAGAGAGGGGGTCGGAGACACGTGACCGCAGGCGGAGACAGCGCTTCAAAAGTGTCGGAACTTGGGAACCAGGCTTTGAGAAATTATTTTGGGCTAGCAGAGAATTCTCAATTGGATTTGGGTGAAAAATTGAAATTTGCATATTTTCAATTCAAAGGAGCAAAATACGAAATGTGTCTATTCCTAGATGTGATTTATGCAGTTTTCGTCAATCTGATAGAATCAAATGGAAAATTTCCCGCTTGGCAGCAAAAAAGCAGGTTGTTACTGTTAGCCACTTTAAGCCCCTGTTAATCTTTCTTTTTTTGTAAGACCGTTTGAAATTTTGCTAGGCCCCCTTCTATACCATAAAAACGTAGCTTCAAGGGACATCAACATTATAACACATATTGTTTTCACTTTGATGTAAATTTTTCATCGGGCCCTAGGTTGCCAGTAAGTAAAATATATTTTTGAGCTTCGAGCGGAGATGGTTTCTAAACTGCATTGGTGTAAATGCTATGGTTCTCCAAATAGGGGGGCTGTTCTCCAAAGAGGGGGGCTAACATGTGTCAAATACTATCAAAATTCAACAGGAGGACTCGAGTAAACGCAATGTTTACCTCGTTCTTTCAAATCTACAACAGGATCCTTGGACTGATACAAAAAGACGCTCATTGAACGGGCTATAGTCAATAGTCATGAAAGAAATTTGTCTGGTTGGCAATTGCTTTTAGATCGATGACAACTCTAATAGTAACTACTATCAAACACCCCGTGGCTTAATACAGCTATATATTGTGCTGTAGTGATAATGAAAGCAGAACGATGGTCCACACCGACAATAGAAAACAAGGGAAAATGTCACTGATTTGCTAGTTCTGCAGAACAAACTTGCTTGCCTACTGGCAAATAGAAATAATGAAAATTAGAAGGATTATCAACACAAAAAGTTTGAGCCTAACGAATACCAATTATGAAAAAGAGTTAATCATGAAATATGATTTAAATTTGTAAATTATAACCAGTAGTAACATTGCATCGTCAGGCAAATGGGTCACTCTCCAGTCTCCAGAAACGGGTTACACTTTATTTTTATATAAGAACTAGTAAATTTGATTTGAAGCTGGCTGTGCTTAAATTTCCTTCCATTTTCAGGCCGAAATTTTCTTCAGTTGGTCTTACTTTTACAATGCTATGTAAGCCTGTTTTGCTGTTAATGAATTCTTCCCTGTCCTGTCTGACACACAAGGGTGTCACCAAGTTGCATGTTTCATGTTTATTTCTTAGTCTCATGGTTATTTCTTATTATTATATCTTGAACTAAAAATAGTCAGCTTCAGCTTGTTATCATGTAGCGAAATTCGAGGCTCGTGTTCTTATAAAATTGTTTTTATAAAAAAACCCTTCAGCGACACTAAAAATACCTTCAGCTATTAATCTAAAATTACAATATTCAATGGTAAAAATACAGAAACATAAAATTTCATGATTGGGTGGGGGGGGGGACTGATCTCCAAGGGAGACGTGTTTGCATTTTGATTTAATCTTTTTGAATTGCTGTAAGTTTGAAAGTTCCCTGATGGAAGTGGTAATTTCATTCCATGCTTTTAGATCCGAACAATAAAAGCCTTTCCTTGAGCACTCAAAATTATATCTCTTAAGTTGAATGTCCGCACAGTTTCTTGTTCTATAGCTTGAGTACGCCTCTCTCAATTTACATGTATCCCAAAGGCTTCCTTGGCACAGATTTTATTCATCATCTTATTGGTCATAACCACTCAAGCAAACATTATTGGTTGTTCGACCAGTTCACAGTCGAGTCGACCAGTCACTAGACAACTAATGCTTGATTCTTGCCTTTTCTATGATTAAATGGGCTCTGTTTTGAAGACGGTAAAGGGCTTCTATTTGCCAGGTAACTTGCCAGGTCCTCGAGTTAAACCCTCGACTATTTTGCCAGGATCCAAGCAAGGCGAATTACCAGCCTATCACTTAGCTTATAACCGGGATAAAAATGTTTTTTTGTAATGCTACTGCGGGAAATCTGCAAGTGCAGCAGCTCTGTTCTGTTTATGAGACCGCCTGTGTTGTGTGGCTGGCTGTCTCTTATTCCTTAATATCCAGGCCTGTATTTCTTTCTTTTGAGGTACTTTAGTTATTGCGGGAGAAAAGCAAGTAATGCCAGCATCGTTGATGAAATGAAATCTTTCAGATTAAATGGAGCAGAGCTTTGTTAACGAAACCACGGGCCGGATATGAAGAAACGATTGCTGGAGAATTTTGTGTTCTAATTAATCGTTCTTTTGTCCAAATCTAATTACTGTCGCCAATTTAACGGTCTAGGTTAGTTTCCTGTGCAACCCAGCTCTTTACATCTTATTCGAAATGCATTCATGTGTACGCAAAGTGAAACTGTGGCATTTCACCACACTCCGAAGTCTCTTTCGCGGCCTGGTATCCATCTTCGTTCTTTTGACATCATGAGAGGCATAGAATCCTGGGAACTAATCAACGCTAGAAATGGAGACTGGTTTAAATGTCGCAAGATTAGTCAAAATGATATCATGGGAATATGGCATAAACAAACCTGTTGTCCGTTAAACATAAATTTCGACTTTTACATGTTGGTGAGATTTGTCCATCGCTTCAATATATCATCACAATCTTTGTCATCGAACGTTTTCTTTCAACATCGAAAAGGTTCTTTGCTTTGCTTAGACCTTGGAAGTTCTTATAACAATGAGAAATATTGAAAACATATAGCGAAATTTAATATCTACATGAGCTTTCTGGGGGTAAGGGTTAAGGTTAGGGTTAGTTGGTTGGTTTGGTTAAAGGATAGAGGTTTGAGAGAGGGGTAGATAATCGTTGATTAATCAAGATATTGAGCATGGTCTGGGGAAGGGGGTTGCATTCCATGATTTGTATTTACAAATAACCCTGTTCTTAACAGGATTTGCCAGACCATTGGGAAGCTTCAGCCCATGCTGGTAATGACTTAGGAGCACAAGGGGTGATACCCTTGTGAGGGCTAAGCCCCTTTCCGTCAAGGAGTATTCTCACAAGGGTTGCCTTCACTGTTGTGGTAAGTCTAGGTGTCATGTTTGTAAGTTTTTTTACGCCTTTCAGACATTTTCAGACTTCGTGTCAATCCTTGAAAAAAACTTTTCTCGATTGGGAAGCAACTCCAAAATCAAGAAATAAAGTTGCTTCAAGATCAGGAAGAAACTTCTCGATCAGGAAGCGCTTCCCGTTCTGGAATTCGCTTCCCGATCTACTTTATTTAAATCCTGAACTGGTCGGGGCTTGTTTGTATATTTCCTAGGCTGTAAGATCTGTGGTATGCAGTATGTTGGAAGGATTTTCAGGAATCTGCCCTATGAAACCTGGTTTAATTTTATTTTTCTCTTGCCTACAACATACAAATCTTGAGGAGGTGCAGGATTTTTAAAACCTTTCGAATTAATTTTTTGAAAAGATTAAGGCACTTGTCCTTCCTTGGTTGAATTTGCATCTAAAACTGATTCTGCGCCTGAGGGTGAAACTAAACTCGATATGAATACGAGTCTGAGCTCCGAGCTGCACTCATGAATAAATAATAACAACGAAAAGATAACAGAAGAAGATAATGGTTATCTGTGTTTCACAGTCACCTCTCTCCTTTCTACGTGGAATCGTCAACAACATGCAAAGATTTGAGTATTGTGTGGCTTGGCTTAAGTTTTGCTCTAACAATACAACAAGATAGCTGTCCAGTCAAAATGATAATTTGAACATCATGGACCTATCAATTTACAGGTACAGTACAGTATCCCCCCGTCTTGTCTGGAAACCCAAAGCGTCCACTTTATGCAAAATGTAGACAAATATAATCTCCTTGAAATTTGAAACCCAATGACGGAGCACAGAGAGCTATTTGGTTTGGTCGAGAAAGAAGCTCTTTCAGAATCAGAAAAGTCTGTGTTACTGTCACCAGACCAGAGGATGGAAAATGTCAATTTAGAAGAGAAGGGGAGAGAGGGTACAGTATTATATTTTCTGCTGCTTATATTTATTTGTTGTGCCAAAAACCCATCTAGACCTGTAGACTGATCTAGACTAATCTTTAGTGGCTTAAAATTCATAACTTGTTGACGCAATTGCAAGATTTTATTACATGTTTCAGTTTAAGAGGGGCAAGCATATCCTCTCATTAACTGGTCATTAACTTTTCAGAATGTAAGATCTGCTATCCAAATTTATTGTGCCTTTTTGTTATGTAATATACTCTCTGTTCTCTGATAGATGGGGGTTAGAATTGTAGTGGGCGCTGGTAGAATCTCAAAATATTAATTGGCAGGGGCGCTGGAATGGAATGACAATGTCCTGGGTGGAAACTTTTCTGAGAATAGGAAAACTGTGAGAGACAGAATGTAGCGACAGTGAGAGGTCAAAAATACAGTGCAATAGATTCACTGATTTCACTCAAAATTCTCCGTCTCATAGGTTTATGTGGGGTAACTCTTGTTTTGCTTGCAACTCCTTTCAAGAATTAGTTAGCAGGGATTTGGAACAAGAATGTGCAATGTGGAAAATTTTCTAGAAATTATTAAGCAGCGAGATGTCTATAAGAGAACAGAGATTAACATGATAAGATGTACCTATAGCCCTCTAAAATTGCATGAAATGCCATTTGAGCTGCAGTACCTTGCATCAAATTACAGAACTGTGAAACCTTAAACAGAAATTTGAATCTGCTTTCATGTTGGTTTGCCTTACAGGCAGGGAAAATACCACAACCATCCAGCTAACTGCCCAACCTAATTACCGCAAAAATGGAAATTACCACAACCATCTAGCTTACTGCCCAACCCACAATTTAATTTCAAATTCAATTTTTCCATATTGACGAGGATCTAATACTGCCAGGGGCCACTTTTGGTGTAGCCTGATCTTCACGTAATTTATGACCACACCCACCCACGGTGTAATTATATTTTTTTGGAATTTTCAAAAACTTTTTTCACCAATGTATAGAGTATTACAAGGCAAGAAAGAAATGGTACAATACTTACTACTTCTCTCTTGAACTCGAGCAAGCTGGCCACGCCCTAAAATTCTGAAATATTTGACAGGCCACCAACCAAAGACAGGTTGAGATAGGAAGTTGAGATAGGGGGGGGAGGGTTACATACTCAATTTGAATTGACTTAGAATTACCCAAATCTAAAGACTTATTCTTTTTCAGATTCAGTATACAAGAGAACTCCAACATTGGTGAAATGGATCGTTGTTGTGCTGTTCCTTGCCCTTATTGGCTTATTAATAGCCGTTGTCATTCTACTCAAGCCAAATGAGATAGCTTGCACTGACAAGCCTGCCTCTGTGAAAAGCTCATCATCATGTTCTTCACCGTATAAACAGGATACACGCCTCCCTATAGAGCCAACAGTCTTTCAGGATTTGACAACCGCTGAGAACCATGCTGTTCGGGATTATATGCTGAAGCAACCAGGGCTTAATATTACATCCCATGCCAAAGGTAATTGGTGTAAGACCTTTTGAATTATTTCAGCCCTTATAACTCTTGTATGATTTCTCTAACTTATGTGCCATCAAATGCTTCAAGTTGTGTTATATACTATGCCTCTTGCGTTTGCAAAACGCACCGACGAAACAAAAGTTTAACAGAAGGAGCCAAGGTAACAGGCACATTCAACTTCCATAAACAATGTGAATTATGATTCAGCCCCAAACACCAGATTGGAAAGTTTGCCATGGGCTTGCCCGCGCACACGTGAAGAAACAATAGAAAACATTGGGCACATGACTTTTCTTGCCGGCACAAAATCGCAATTTTCCAGTCTGGCCCAAACATTCCAAGCCCATTTTGATAAAAGAGAGCAAAGAGGTAATTTGAAATCAATGGGTGTTTAAGAAGAGGGCTCTGAAATGGATTGAGACACAGTTGATTGTGGAAATTTTAAAAGTTAAGGATGAAAGTTTGAACAAGTCCTCTGAATAAAGGCTGCGGCTAAACTCTAATCTGTTTGTTAAGCACGATAGGCTTTAGGATCTTTTGAGTCTATTAATGATGAACGTTACTTTATTTAGGAAAGATGGACTCTAACAGAATCTACCTGATTGAGTTGTACATTCCGAAGAAATCTGATGTTTTGGCATACTTAGACAGGAGTGGCAAAAAACCAACACGGCAAGCGCGGGTAATTGTTGCAAATGGAGCCAAGAATCCACCAGACGTCGAAGAATACCTTGTGGAGCCTTTGCCGAATCCAAGCAGACATAGCAAACTCAAAATGGCTGGATATTCATACCCGATACATTTTGCCTCGAGGCCCTACTCCAGTTTAGAGGATGTTGTCATTGATAAGATGCTCACAAATGCAACCCGTGATTGTTACACCGTCTTGAAAGAGAGTTTTGGGTTTTGGTACCACAACTGTACTTCTACTTGTCTCACGTTTGTTGTGGATGGCGTTGCTGTGGCCGATCAGGTCGGCCAGCGCCAATCCTGGGTAATGTTTTTCAGGAACCGAAGAGGTTTGGACCTTCTTCCGGTGCCGTTTGAGGTATTGGTAGATCATGCTGATAGGGACACAAATAAATGGAAGATTCTTAAGGTACGTACTTTTACTTTTAAGGTATGCACTTATGTGTTTACGAAGTGTAGAGGTACATATCACGCTATGCATTTTACATGGAACACTGTTCTAGGGAAAACCGAGAAACAGACTTTGTATTTACAAATCGCGTATGGATATGTTTGTGCAAAGTCTGTATTTAGGTTAGAGTGTTCAACATAATAGATTTAGATTTATTGAGAGAGCAGTGGCGTAGCTAAGTGTGCGGGGCCATTAGTGAAGTAGGAGGTCTGGGGCCCCTTGCCAGTAAGTTTTTCAGTTGGGGGCCCTTAGTGGTTTGCCCTAAAGGTAACCACCGTCGGCTATGCCACTGTGAGAGAGGAAACTCCACATCTCGACAAGCCTGTTTTGTAGCTACCTACCCATCAGGACATGTAAAGTACAGAGGTATATAATGCATTTTTGTAAATAACCCGCTCCTGTAAGTTATGGTTGATTTTCACACATCAAATCGCTCACTGCTACTTCTTGCCTTTTAGATTTACTACAACAACCAATTCTTTGAGTCTACTGCTGACCTTGTCACCAAGTACACCAATAACCAACTGAACAAAACGAGGCTACTCCTGACAAAAGACATGGAGATGAGAGCCTCATTTGATCGAAGAGGGAAAAGCTTCCTGAAAAAACCAATGAGAGGCCCGGCGATTGTCAACCCAGACGGACATAGATTCAATATCGAGGGACGGAAGGTGAATTACTTGGGATGGCAGTTTCATTTCGGAATCCGCTCAAGCGCAGGACCTGCGTTGTACGATATTCGGTTCAACGATTCAAGGGTGGTTTACGAGCTGACCATGCAGGAAGCCATTTCTTTCTACTCCGCATACGACCCACGCCAGTCTGCCGCTCAATACCTTGATTCCGCCTTCAAATTTGGTTCTACTGATATGGAACTGTTGCAGGGGGTAGACTGTCCGGAAAACGCATTGTATGTGGACAGCTCTCACTTTGTGGACACTGCTGCTACGGTCGTCCGTAGAAACTCAGCCTGTCTCTTTGAAATCAATAATGGCGTACCGCTCAGACGTCATGTTGGTTATGACTGGAATGACGATAACAAGTTTACTTTTGTAGCCGGTCTGCAAGATCATGCCCTGGTGTTGCGATCAATATTAGTACCACAGAACTATGACTACATCGCTGACTATATATTCTACCAAACCGGATCGATTGAGGTACGGCTCAGCACTTCCGGTTATATCTTAGCTACAACATTTTACCCGCCAGAAGCACAATTCGCATCAGAAGGTCTCCCCCACGTTGCTGGAACCATACATGATCACATGATCTTATTCAAGGCTGATATCGATGTTGCCGGCCAACAGAATAGTTACCAGACTCTTGATGTTGTCGTCAAGAATGTGACATGTTCATGGAACCGCCTTGGTTACTTGATGAAGAAAACCATAGAGCACAATACAAAGAAAACTGAAAAGGAGGCTCTGTTGAATTATGATTTCGATTTGCCAAAGTACTTGGTGTTTTACAATGAGAAAGTCAAGAATCATTATGGGAATCCGAAAGGGTACCGCATAGCAAACGGTGCGTATGTGAAGCAGAAATACCCTGATGATTATTATGTCACCAAATCATCGGCATGGACGAAATACCAGATGATAGTGACCAAACATAAAGATAACGAAAGATATGGCTCATCTGTGTGCAATCAATACGGTATGGGGTCCCCCGCTTTCGACTTCGACCACTATACGAAAGACAACGAGAGTATTGTTAATGAAGATCTCGTTGCATGGGTGCCGATGGGGGTGCTGCATATACCCAATACGGAAGACATCCCAGTTACGACAACCCCTGCCAATCGATTTTCGTTTTTCATCAGGCCGTTCGGCTACTTTGACGAAGACCCGTCCATGAGTGCTACCAGTGCTGTGCAGGTGACACGTGATACCAATGGCAAGAACAAAGTGGAGACACATGGTACCCCATCTGGCCATAGTTGCCCTATTCCGGACAGAAAGTTTTCTTATCATATGGATCCTTATTAGGTACAGGGTGATTTTAGTGGGTGAGTAGGATATCTAGATTTTTATTGGTAGGAAACATCTCAGGCTGCTTAAAGTTAGTTAATTGTTTGCGCACTATGATTCCCCTCTGTTTTCAGCAATTTCGTTAGATTTCCAAGACCAAGTTGTCTTTAGAATTCTGGGTGAAGGATAGTGCGGTTACAACCCCCAGCTCTTTTCTCGTCGGTAGCATTAGGGATTTTCTTTGATTTACCTATGAATATTAGGATTAATTCATCATTTAAGACACTGAGAATACGTGAAATTTGATATTTTCATCCTAGAGGTGTAAATAAAAGCTTAAAGAAATAAAATAATAATTTTCATCTCGTGAGCATGCCGTAAAAGTGAAGCCAGGCCCTATTTTGTCCTCAAAATTACATTTTTTAACATCCAAACAAGTTATATTTTGCGTTGCATCTCCGTTATCTGTTTAGACTGCTGGTTTTATTGTTATATACTTGTATCTTAGAAATAGTTTTATTTGAATTTGGGTAGGAACATAAAAACGAAAATAAGGTGAAGTCTTAATTAAATTGTAATATAGTCATAGATTTAGATCTAGACATTGAATATATTTTATATGACATATGAAGAAAGAAATAAGTCTCTTAACTCCGTTTCTTAATCTTTGCGAAGCGAAAAAGTTGCAATTTTGTTTTAAAGGGTGCAACTAATACGCCCGCAATGTGCTGTTGTGAAGGACGAGGCTCTGTTGTTTGGGCGTGTGCTGGATAACACATGCTTCGAGAATGTTTCCTACAGTATTAACTGGATGTGACGTCATAGTAGTAGTACATGCTCCGAGTACATCAGAAGTGTGAACTTAGTATCTATAAGTGACACTGGCACGAACATTTCTCGACGAACATTTTGCCTGAGATAGAAACATTTTACTTGAGATCGTGGGCTTCTTTGCTGCGAAAACGGTCGACTCAAGTAGATATTGATTGATATAAGGTAGATAACACTACGTCATAAATTTTACGTCGAAATCAATTCCAGAGGCTTTCTTAACTATATCCGTGCTAAGGTGGAAAATAACCCATCTATTTACTGCAATATTCCATCATATTCCACAATTTTTGGCAACTTTGCATATACTCACATTCTGCCTGTAGTCAAATCTTTTCAAATAACACGACTGCAAAATGCAAGAGTGATATTTTAGCAGTTTTAAAAGGCAAATTTGTATCTGAATAAAGGGTTGCCTCTTGAAAACTCTTCTTTGTTCGAGTATTCACCGAGTTTACTGCAGTGTAGCAGTAGTTTATAACCGTTTTCTGCTTTCTTCCTTCAAATGAGTCAATCGCAAATTTATTTTTTTGATAGGCTTATTCTGACCCACCTTTTGAGTTTTATCAGCTAAACCCTGAGCCCACCAAATTCTGTTTTGATTCTTTCAAGGAGAGGGAACATTGTGACTTTTAGAACTTTATAATTTCAAAAAACTTTTGAATCTGCGGACGCAAAACACTGCTGGAATGAGTATACAGTGTTTTGTTTGAAATACAATAGTAATACAGTAGAATCCCGATAACTCGAACAAGCAAGGGACGATCAAAATAGTTCGATTTAACGAATGTTCGAGTTATCGAGGCTCTTTATAACATGAATAAGGCTCAAGGGGAATGTCAAATCTGTTCGAGTTAGCGAGAGTTCGAGTTATCACATGTTTGAGTTATCGGGATTCTACTGTAACAACGACTGATTTGCTTTTTGTCCAATTTCTACAGTTTTGCGAAATTATTGTCGTTGATTTTAAAGGGAGCATTTCCTAAGGTTGTTACGGAGTATGGGGGGTGAACGGGGACCTTTCTGAGAGAAGAGCATCATAAAAACAGCGTTTTTACTTCATGTGATTGGATGCTGTAACTGATTATTCAAGTTAACGTGATCTGTTTTACAAAATAAAAAGATGCTCATCGAAAATGAAAAATCGTGGTGAAAATCATGCAAAAGTGTTACTATCAACTACTGGTTCAGTTTTGCTCGTCCTGTGATCTACTTTCCGAAGCGCCTTCTGTAGTAGTATCTGCGTCTTCTGTAGTAGATACTACGTCTTCTGTAGAGATAGCGTCTACGGTAGTAGTATCTACGACGATAGTAGTAGCGACGACGGGAGTAGTAGCGACGACGGTAGTAATACGGATCTTGTGCGGTTTTCTCGTCCATGCTTGTTTCTTCTGAAGGGGGAAGTAAATACAGAATGAAAATTAATCTGGGCAGGCAGCCAATACTCAATAATTTCGTTTTGATGTGAGTAACTTCTTGGGGTAAATTTTGCAGGGATTGCCTACTGTTATTGGGGTCCTAACTTTGAGTAGATGGCTGTTCAGACTAAATCGAAACTTGATAAAGTGAAACCACAAAAGTATTATGAAGGAAAGTCATTCTAGAAATCCAAAGCTTGGCTTTTCTTTGCAACTTTATCATTTAGAGAAGAATCAACATAATGGAGGTTGTCTCAAAAGGGGTTACTCTAACTCTCTAATTGGCTATCTGGCGCATGCACATCTGACCTGGTGGCTTTGAATCGTATGAAATGTTTCACGTTTGCCCTGGTTATTGATCAGATACAGAAAAGTAAATCCACAATAAGTCTGTCAGCATCAGGGAAGCTACGATGTATTTCTACATACCTTCCGGGTCTTCCAACTCTTTTACATCGGATTCCTCCTCCTCAGGTTGCTCGTCCAGCTCATCTCCTGCCTCTTCCTCCGCATCATCTTCAGGAGCCTCCTTCGCAACGTCCTTTGCTACGCTGCTCGCTTCTGTTGCTGAAAATGGTCGTAGATAAGAGTTATAAATGATGTAAACAAGAAGCCCTTAGTAAATATGTGAAACAATTTAGAAGGTGAAACAAATAAAAAGACTGGACAGACTATAAACATAGATATATCGAGAGAGCCTCCTGAACTAAAAACATGAAGCGAAGAAGCAACTACTCTGCAATTTTAAGGGTTGTGACCTTACTTAAGCAACTTTTGAAATCCTGTATTCAAAGCATTGAGAAAACTATAAAAGTTTGCAAAAATGAAAAAGTTTTGATCCTACTTATGTTTTGATAGATAAGGGTACTAATGCAAAAAGAATGACTGCTATGCAACAGTATTTCGGTATAAAAAAGGAGATTAAGAAAGCAGGACTTTTCGGATTTCTGCTTTTTTAAATGCTTGAGACCTTAAATGCTTGAAACTTTAAATCACGATATAGAAAACCGAGTTAGCTGTTTTAAGCTGTTGCAATATTTCGACGAATCCTTCTTTCCAAAAAACGAGGACATGGTAAATTTTGCTGTGATACGCCCTACTTTTGATTGCGTGAGCTTTAGAGATTAGAGGGAGAAACATGAGGCATCAAATTTTACGTACCACTAATGCAAAGTGCCAATCCTAAAAGGATCGCAATAAGGAAAGTCGTCTTCATCTTGGAAACTTCTTCGAACCTGGAAAAGAATTCAAGTTCAGAATGATGCACCAGCCTCGAAGGAACACAACGAACTAACTGGAACCTCGTTCGATTTCCTTTTATGCCCCTCGGCTAAGCTTCCGTATAACACCAACCATTTAAGTTCAGCCCAGATAGGTGGAATTTCAGAGGCTGGAAGCTGAAAGGCGCGTGTTTCAGCATAAATTCATGTCCTTGTCATTATAATCATCATAACTAGGTGAAAATATGATTCTTTAGGAGACTCCATATAGGTGCACATTGTTTAAACTCTTTTATCCTCATTACTTTCAAAAGGAAGCTCTTTTCCTGCACAGTTTTTCTGTTTGCGTGTTGCCTGAGGGCTTCCATATTTGATTCACTGTTGATTTCGATGCTATTTCATCATTTTTATCTAAAAACGTGCGAAAACAGCAAAACTGTTTTTCAGACGGAAAAGGGAACTAAAAGGATCAAAGGATCGATTCTAAATATTAAGGTTTAAGGTTTATGAAAAGATATAGTAATTCGTAGTTTATCTTTTTACCCGAGGATGTTCTATCATTGGAATTTCGTAGTATTACGGTTGCATTAACAGCATTTCTCTATTCGAGAATTGAAATGGAAAGCGTTGCAGAGAACAAAAACTAATCAGGGGGACTTAGTGAAGTTTGAGGCGTCCATTTCCCTCTGATATGTTCAAAACTGATTTCTTCTAAAAAGGAGAGACGGAGAAAGAGAGATTTCCTGAAGCTCCACGTTGTACGTGATGTGAGCCAAATCCTCAATAGGCTTGTGTCGAAAAGAATGCAAAAGGCCCTAAAGAGAATGCAAGTAACATAAAAAAGCAGTTAAAAGTCTCACCTTTTACGTTCTTCAGATGCTACCACTTCAGAGCACGTCTCTCCTGTCAGGCCCCAAGCGAGTTCTGACAAATGCAACGTTGCGAAGATCTTTATACCCAAGTAATCACAAACTGAGCTGCGATCAATTCAAATGTCTTCACTTGCTTTTCTAGCCAATCACGTCCTCTCTCCATGTTTGGTATTTGTCGATGCATTTGTGGGCTTAGGCAACGACTTTCTTAATTTGTTTAGGGTTTTCGAATCATGCGACTTTCCCACCATGGAAACATGAAACAAATAGCAGGAGAGGAAACAATGCCTTTTCTCCCTAAATTCCTTACTTGACCTTTGACAGTGAACCGTAAATTGTATTCTGTGTCTTGAGAAATGAGGGTTCATTCAATGTCTGCCCAATGTCTCCCCTGTCTGCCGAAGTCAAGGAAATACTCTTGGCCTAAAGTATATTCAGATCAGTACCTAGGGAACCCTATAAATCTCAAATTCAAAGAGAATGCTTTTTGAAAAAGCTCCAGAAAGCGATTGGGCATTTGCCACGAGTCAACTACAATTTTCGTGACGTGTATGACGTAACTGAAAATGAAGACGAGGCTGTTTCAATATTCCTGCTGCTGTCTTTTTGGCCAAGGTAGGTAAGCTTCAAGCAGCGAACTGACTTTGGAATATAGTTTCTTACCGAATGACAAAGACTTTTAATGCTAATTGAGATAAACTTCAGTTCGAAAAATGCCCTTGTCATAGTTTTTAGCAATGGTTAGGTATGGAAGATGGATGCTTATCAATGCTTATCAATTTCTATCACCTATTTCTATTGTTTTTCTTTCTTTTTGACTCTCAAAAGAGCTGCAGTGCAACATGATAAAGGTACTGGAAGAGAGATTTGCAAGACCTTGTCTAAATGTAACAAATAATTCCAAATTTTGACTCTCAAGGCGTACTGGGGGCTCAAAAATACACAGATTAATCCCCAGCGTAGAGCGATTCTAGAATGCCCCCACCAACATCTTTCTAAGAATGACAAAACAATAGTTACCAACATTAAAACAATAGGTTGTTAAGGTGTGAGAATAAAGGCGTGGTGTTTGGTGGGGTAATGTAGAATCTAGCCCTCAACGCATGTCGAACTTTCCATTCTAGAACGCATGTATCTGGATTTGATTTTTATTTCATGTTATGCACCCCCATCATTGGTACCTCTGCATAAAGCCACATTCTGCTGTTATCTGTTTCAAAAAATCGGCTGCACAACGCAAGAGCAATATTTTAGCAGTTTTAAAAGGCACTGTGTCTGGATGGACGGTTGGCCCTTCTGAAAACTACTGTTTGTTCCAGTTAGCACTGGTTTTGACTACATCAGTGCAGCAATAATTTAGAACCCTTCTCTGCTTTCTATCTCCCAATGATAGGCAGCCAATCGTGAATTTCTTTCTTTTCCTTACTTTACCCACTTTTTGATTTACCCCAGCGAAACTCTGAACTGAGTAAATTCTATTTGATTTTGATTCTTTAAAAGCAAAACGTTGCTAACATGGGAATACAATGTTTTGTTGGAAATACACGCCTTCTTTATAAGGAACTTTTTATAATGAACCTACATGTAGAAGGTCGAAGAACTGAAGGAACTTCTACTACTAAAGGTCAAATCACTAAGGAACTTTATCATTTTAATATCATAATCAATGGTGTAGATATGCAACTTCTTTAATGACTCTCGTAAACTTTTACGTTGTAAAGGCCTGGCCAAAGCTTCTTTGTGTTGTTAGATGTTTTATTATGAGAGTTTATTGCAAAATGTTGAATTTTGATGCTTTTCTTTTGTCAGTACTAATTCCTATCCACTAGATGGGCAATTAGAATAAAGGAACTTATAAAAAGCTTTTAGAACTACAAAGTAGTGAACAGGGGTCTCAAAATAAGGAACTTAAAGAACTAGCCCCTGAGCTAGGTTCCTTATAAAAAAGCGTGTATGCTAGAGTAATTTCAGCAAATGTAGTATTTTTTGCTCCAATCTCTTCTGTTTTACCCTTTGAAAACATAGTAATTTATTTGAATGGAGTATTTCCTAATATTGTTGCAAGGGGTTGAACCGAGACCCTCCTGAGAGGACAGCATCATAAAAACAACGTTTTTCTCTTCATCTGATACAATGCTATAACTGATTATTCAAGTTAACGTGATCTGTTTTACAAAATAAAAAGATGCTCATCGAAAATGAAAAATCGTGGTGAAAATCATGCAAAAGTGTTACTATCAACTACTGGTTCAGTTTTGCTCGTCCTGTGATCTACTTTCCAAAGCGTCTTCTGTAGGAGAAGCGTCTCCTGTAGTAGAAACTACGTCTTCTGTAGGAGAAGCGTCTCCTGTAGTAGAAACTACGTCTTCTGTAGAGGAAGCGTCTTCTGTAGAGGAAGCGTCTACGGTAGGAGAGAAAGCGTCTTCTGTAGAGGTAAGTGCGTCTCCTGTACAGGTAACTGCGTCTACGGCGGAAGAGGGAGCGTCTCCTGTAGTAGAAGAAGCGTCTTCTGAGGGAGTATCTGCGTCTCCTGTACAGGTAACTGCGTCTACGGCGGAAGAGGGAGCGTCTTCTGTAGTAGCGACGACGGTAGTAATAGGGATCTTGCTCGGTTTTCTCGTCCATGCTTGTTTCTTCTGAAGGGAAGTAAATACAAAATGAATATTAATTTGGGGGGCAACCAATACTCAATGATTACATTTTGATGTAAGTAACTTGCTTTTACTGTTTGTAAATTTTGCAGGCATTGCCTACTGTTAACTATGAGTAGATGGCTGTTCAGACTAAATCGAAACTTGTAAAAGTACAAGAAAAAGCCAAGCTTAGAATTTCTAGAATGACTTTCCTTCATACTACTTCTGTGGTTTCAATTAGAGATGAATCAAGATATGGGAGGCTCTTATAAGAGGGGTTACTGTAATTCTCCAATAGGCTATCTGGAGCATGCATATCCCAGCGTGGTTGCTTATAGTCATATTTTCTCACTTTCACTTTAAAGGTTTCATCTTAGGAAATGTTTTAATTTTTCTTGGTAATTTGTCAGATAATGATGGGCGGATTCAAGAGAAGGTTGGTCTATAAGAGAAAAGGTGTGGCGTATTCTTAGATACCTTCTGGATCTTCAGACTCTTTTACTTCAGACTCCTTCTCGGTGTCCTCTTCTGGCTCCTCCTCCTCAGGTTGCTCTTCCTGCTCATCTCCAGCTTCTTCCTCCGCATCTTCTTCAGGAGCTTCTTCTGCATCATCAGCTGTGGCCTCCTTCGCATCATCAGCTGTGGCTTCCTTCGCAACATCCTTCTTTGCTTCACTACTCTTTTCAGTTGCTGGAAATAATGAAAAATATATTGAGAGAGATGGAACTCACAAACATGAACCAGCTTGAAGAAACCGTTAAGAAACTGCTTGTATCACTATAACTCCCATGCAACAATATTTCGATGTGGAAAAGAGAGATTCGTACTGAGAATGCTCAACAGATTCAAATGCTTGAAACCTAGAATTTGAATCTTGATGTAAAACCAGTTTCCTGCTTTGATGATCTTGCAATTTTTGAATGAATCTTTCTTTGTGAAGAAAAGTAAATTTCATTTTGCAGAAATCTCAGCGATACGCGGGTTACGCCCTGTTTTTGATCGCGTGAGCCTGCTCAACTGAAATGGTACACCTCGAGATTAGAGGGAGAAACATGAGACGAGGAATCAAATTATACGTACCACTGATGGAAAGTGCCAATCCTAAAAGGATCGCAATAAGGAAAGTCGTCTTCATCTTGGAAGCTTCTTCGAACCTGGAAAAGAATTCAAGTTCAGAATCATGCACCAGCCTCGAAGGAACACGACGAACTAACTGGAATCTCGTTCGACCTCATTTTATCCCCCTTGGCTAAGCTTCCGGATAACACCACCCATTCAAGCTAAGCTCAGATATGTGGAATTTGAAAAGCTGAAAGCTGAAAGGCGCGTGTTTCAGCAGAAATTCATGTCCTTGTGATTATAATTGGGTGGCAAATAAATTTCGATTTTTACGAGACTTTAATATATTATAAATGAATCGTACCCTCGTGAGTCTCAAAAGGAAGCTCTTTTTCCTGCACAGTTTTTAGGTTTGTGCGAGGCTTTAATAGCAACATCACATCAAGAAGTTAAAAATCTTACCCTGTCTGTTCTTCAGATGCTACCACTTCAGAGCACGTCTCTCCTGTCAGGCCCCAGGGAGATCTGACAAATGCAACGTTGCGAAGATCTTAATTCCTAAGTAATCACAAAATGGGCCGCGATCCAATCAAATGTCATCAGTGTTTTTTCTAGCCAATCACATCCTCTCCCTCTCTCTCTCTTTATGTTTGTTTTTGTCGATGCCTTTGTGGTATTTGGCAGCGAATCTTTCAATTCGTTCGGGGTTTTCAAATCATAAGACTCTCACCATGGTAACTTGAAACAAACAACATTATCATTCTGAATCAAGTAGTAAATTACACTCATTTTTTTATAAGAAGTTATGCTAAATCTTCGTACCAGAGTTTAGTAGCTTTCATCTCAATTATGGTACGAAAAGTTTCTTTCCAAGTTTCTAATATTAAAACCTTATTTTCCTTCATATACCGGCATTTCTTTATTTTCTATTACTGCCGAGATCACTGCCCAACATAAACTGGGTATAGAGAAGCAAGAATAAAAAAATGCAAATTTCATTGCAAACAGCTTAAGTACTGAACCAGGAACAAAACCAAATACGTGAGAAACTGATGTTCGGCTAATGTTCTCTTATATACAATAGCATAATGTCTATTTAAAAAGTTTCTTAACTTTTTTGGCACACACAAAATCCCCTAACCAAAGTTTCTTAAGTTTTGAAAATCTGACCCTACGGTTTCTTATAAAAAAGTGAGTGCAGTTTTATATTGATGCTTTACAAATATATTGCAGTGATATTGTTATCATGTTTCTATCGCTGTACAAAGGGCACTAGGCTGGATAACGCTTGGGTTTATTCACGCTAAATGTACATTATTTTTTTAAAGAACAATTTTCAAAGAACGCGAGCCTCAAATTTGGCCAAAACTTGAGAACAAGCTAAGAACAAACCGAGGCTGAACATTTCATGGTCAATATAAGAATTATACGAAATAACCACAAGACTGAGAAATAATTACAAAACAAGATGATGTACAGATAATGTCAGATGATGTCCACAGAGATAATGTCAGATGGTTAAGAGAGTCAAACTTTTAAAAATTTAACACTTCTGGTATAAAAAAGGCTTCCAAATCAATATGCAGTAAGAACAATTTAAGAATATTTCAGGCTGATAATAGAGGCATTTTTAAGAACAGCAGGCTTCAAATAAATTTAACTGGTTCTTATAAAAAAAAGAGTGTATTCTGTTTGAAAGGCGTGTACAGTTAGTGTTTTTTTAGAAACTTTTGTGGTACTTTCTGCTGTGTACAGTGGTCAATCTAGGTAGGAAAAATATAATTCATCAAAACAGTCCTCCTAAATTTGTCAGATACACTTCTTATAAAAAATGGAATAATTAATGGATGTTTATTACAATTTTTTTAGGATTCATGAAAAAAGTACGATGATAATATTGCATTATGGAACTATGACGACAAACAACTAAGGGAGACCAACTTTACTCTATTTGTAAAAAACACACCTTAACTCGATTTCTAATCATATTTAGAACAGTATAATATAGGTAGGAAATATTAGGAAATCTGAGCTTCAGAAAGCTGAACCTGTGCTCTTAGAAAGTTCACGAAAGATTGAACAACCGTTTGAGTTTGCAAGGATGACTCTAACTCTTCTCTCTTGTGAAATTGAAAAGCAAGACACATGTCTTCATTACTAAGGTTTACACTGTGCAAGTTTTGTTACATCTCGACTATTTCAATTGAAGTAGTTGCTTGAAATGTAATGATTATTGTGAAAAAATTAAATCAAGAATTTTACGGTTTGCTGCCTTATGAACTCGATTCAATTCCCCTGTTGAATGAATTGTGAAAGGGTCTACTCTCACTGAACACTTTATAATATTCTGTCTTGGGAAATGAGGGTACAAAGTCCCAATCAATATCTTAGTCTGCCCAAGTCAAGGAAATATTCTTCGCCAAGGATATGTTCAGATAAGAACCTAGAAAGTCTGACACTCAAATTCAAAGATCATGCCATTTTGAAACCTGTTGGTAATCTGCCAAGAGTCAGCTGCAAGTTTCCTGACGTGTATGACGTAGTAGATCAACTGAAAATCAAGACGAGGCTACTCTCTTCTGCTGTTGTATTTTGGCCTAGGCAAGCAAGGAAGCTTCAAGCAGTAAACTGACCTTCGATCCTAGTTTCATACCGCATAATAAATATAAGACTCTTAATGCTATGGAGATAAATTTCAGCTCGAAAAATGCCCTAGTGACAGGTGCTGGTAAAGGTAAGGTATGGAAAAGATGGATGCTGCTTTTGTCATTCTAGGGAAATTAGGGGGGCCTTGCTGCTGCTCATAATTGCACTACATTTGGCATCATAGGTAGGGAAACCGAATTGGGGTCTGCCCAACAAAAATCTCATTGTTAACTAAGGTTATTGCCCAACTAAGGACAATCTTTTGTCCGGATGGGAATCATTCAAAAAAGAATTGAATTACGAGGGCTGACAGCCGTAATACGCCTTATGTGTATGCAGCTGCTATTTCAATTTTTGGTTTTCTTTCATTTTTACTTTAAGGTGCTGTAGTAAAACATAATATTTTTGCTTTTTAAGGTATTGGAAGGGAGATTTGCAAGACCTTGTGTAAATGTGGTGCAAACGTGTATGCTCTAAGTAGAACTAAAGCAGACTTGGACAGTCTTGTTGCTGAAGTGAGTTTTTTAATAATGCCTCTCTTAGCTGAGTATGGCAATTCTCAACAATATCTTGTGTGTGCAAGAACCATTTTCTATTGTTCCAAGGTTAAACTTCTGTATGTAAGTGCCATGCTCTGAAGCCTGGCATATACCTTAAGTTCTCTAGGTAAGTTTTCTTTTGATGCGAATCTTTTTAACATGTAGAAAGCGAATCTTAGATTTCTAGAAAACTTTTAAGGCTTTCGGGACAAAGTATGGAAGTATGGAAGTATGGCACTTGCACGATGGACGGGACATTCCATGTCAAGTGTAACCAAAAAAAAGTCAAATCTGAAGACAATTTTATAGATTTTCTTCAGAACTTCCAGATTTTTTTAGCATTTTGATTGAAAATTCCAGGTTAAAATTTTTTTTGGATCGGTCATGTGGTTTAGAAATTATGACCGGTCAAAGTTTTGAGAAATGCGGTCAATGACGAATGACCCGCTAAGCCCAGAATTATATAGATCTGGTTTTCTGTATCCTACAGAGTTGGAAATAGGCTCATTTGAAAGCTCTTGCTGTGTAGAAACCAAAATATTCACTTTAAGACCTCCATTACCTGTGCCTGAATGTTTAAAACTGAAGTAAAATATTTGACCTCTGACCCTAACCGGGAGGCAATTTCAAAATTAAAAAAAAAATATTTTCCAGGTAGTGCAGGTCATAAGCAACAATCTCTGAAATTTCTAAGGTGGGCCGACCATGGGTCTAAGAGCAGTGATTGGTTGACTGCTGACCAGCCAGAAATAGTTCTTAAAATTTTCAGATTTTTGGAGATTTGAAAATTTGAAGATTAAAAACTTGAAGTGATTAGATGGAATTTCTCAAGAAAGGTTGTTTAAACATATTTAAGTTTTATTGCAGAGAGTGATGATGAATTTTGGCTGCATATTGCTTTATGTAAAAAAATCTGTAACTTTGAGTTTGTAGTCATTGCAGTTAGATGAGGACCACACAAGAGAAGAGAGTGAGGTGATATTCCCAATTGAATCCCTCAGCAATAAGATGAATGCATGGCTACTTGACACTAGATTAGAACTTTGTTGGTTTTTCTTTGTGTACTCTATTTGCTTCAAGCAGAAAATACATGTTTTCATAAGAATACCATGCTGCAATTTAACCCAAACTTCAGAATATTCTAAGAATATTCCCAGCCTAAGAAGATTAAATTCTTGTGGAAAGTTTCAGTTTTTTCAGAAAGGTTATTTAGTTTCTAGCTGCGTTGCTGCCACTGTGCTCTTTTACGCACAAGGAAGATCTTGATATGGGTATAAAACAGTGGAGCTTTTGTGTACCACCAATAGTTTTGGCAGTTGCAAACCTGTCACGAAGAAGTCTTTCTTCCGAACTCAACTCCTTACTATCAACAAACTCTACATTTATTTCCTTAAGATTTGCCTCAATAAACTGGAACAGCTGGCGAGGATTTGGTCATTATAAGGTCGCTGGAGACTTGCTTTAAAGGCTTCTCTTTTGATTGTTCCACCTATGCCATCAGAAGGTCCCTTGCCATGGCTAGTGGCAAAAAAGTGCCACTCACAAGGAGCACCAAAATCTTCTTCGTGCAGGCAAAGATTAACAAAATTTGTGCAATTTTTATATTGCCCGGCACAACCGTCAGAGAAATAAATGATCTTGGCTAACGAATCAAATCTACTTCTCAGATGGTTATGAATGTTACAATCTGATAGAAGCACAAAGTAGCTGTGTTTCACTTCTCCATCCTCAGTATAATAATAAACAAATGGAGGCAGAGTGGCCATGCTATTATTCTAATGAAATGATTGTGCTTCATCCTTAATCGAGGCTGAAACTAAATAACCTTTCTGAAAAAACTGAAACTTTCCACAAGAATTTAATCTTCTTAGGCTGGGAATATTCTTAGAATATTCTGAAGTTTGGGTTAAATTGCAGCATGGTATTCTTATGAAAACATGTATTTTCTGCTTGAAGCAAATAGAGTACACAAAGAAAAACCAACAAAGTTCTAATCTAGTGTCAAGTAGCCATGCATTCATCTTATTGCTGAGGGATTCAATTGGGAATATCACCTCACTCTCTTCTCTTGTGTGGTCCTCATCTAACTGCAATGACTACAAACTCAAAGTTACAGATTTTTTTACATGCAGCCAAAATTCATCATCACTCTCTGCAATAAAACTTAAATATGTTTAAACAACCTTTCTTGAGAAATTAATCTAATCACTTCAAGTTTTTAATCTTCAAATTTTCAAATCTCCAAAAATCCGAAAATTTTAAGAACTATTTCTGGCTGGTCAGCAGTCAACCAATCACTGCTCTTAGACCCATGGTCGGCCCACCTTAGAAATTTCAGAGATTGTTGCTTATGACCTGCACTACCTGGAAAATATTTTTTTTTTAATTTTGAAATTGCCTCCCGGTTAGGGTCAAAGGTCAAATATTTTACTTCAGTTTTAAACATTCAGGCACAGGTAATGGAGGTCTTAAAGTGAATATTTTGGTTTCTACACAGCAAGAGCTTTCAAATGAGCCTATTTCCAACTCTGTAGGATACAGAAAACCAGATCTATATAATTCTGGGCTTAGCGGGTCATTCGTCGTTGACCGCATTTCTCAAAACTTTGACCGGTCATAATTTCTAAACCGTATACCCTAGACCAGTAAAATTTTCAGGAATTATGTACACCAGCAGTAAACTATAAACAAAATTTGAGAGAAATATAGAAGGTTGCCATTTTTTGCTGGTTACACTTGATATGGAATGTCCCGGACATTACAAAAGAAAATAGCTCAGGAACAACCAAGATCTCAGCATCAAGTGCCAAACTTTTCATACCTACCTGTCCAGAACTCATATACACTCCCTTTTATAAGAACATGTGCATCCCCAATTCAAGAACTAGTTAAGCTAAGAACAAGGAGTATGATATTTGCCGGCGGCTGAGATTTGCCAACGTACCAAGTCCTTTTATGAACATGCAAATGCAAATATAAGAATGGTTCAACAATTAATGTATATTTCAGCTGTTCTTGAATCAGAAAAAAATGATGCTGCTGGCAAGTTGGTTAGCAAAACTCGGACACTGTCAAGGCTGGTCATGTTTAGCTCAATATAGAAATTTTAGGAAATAGCCATGAGTTGTCTTAAAACTGTTCAGAATCTCTTCAAAATCATTTGTTGATTGTTCTGAGATTCAGAAGAGGATAATTTGTGGATTGTCTCCTTCCAGATGCCTGCCATTCATCCAATATGTGCCAACCTTCTTGATCTAGAAGAAACAAAATCAGCGTTGAGCCAATGTCCAGATATTCAGCTGTTGGTCAACAATGCAGGGTTTACCAATCTGCAGCCATTTGGGGCATTCCATGCCAATTCATCCAGGGTTTCAAAGAATTTGATACCATGGGTATTTTGATTTCAATGATTTTCACTCCAGTGTTACAAATGTATGAGGGGAATATTCAAAAAAAATTCCAGCTGAATATCTTAAGTCGTTAAGAAGTTATTGCAATTTGAAATTTGCTAATTTTCGCCAAAAAGGGCGTGGCGGCTATCGCCGCGTCTAGATATAATTCCTCCTAAAATCATTACAACACAAAAGAAATTGATAAAAATTGGTGTACAAACTAATTTGATGGTGCTGAGTTCAAATATGACATTAAAAAGGCTATGACTATAAATGAAAATACATTTTTTGCACTTACAAATTTCTTTATAGTCACATTTTTAAGCCTCAAATTTCTGGGTGTGGCAATGGATTTAAATTTTTGTTATTGACATTTTCTAAAAGTAGTATACCTGGAGTACTTATAGACCAAGTTTCATTTTTTGCATATGTATGCTTTATAATCTGTGCCACATCAAACATTCACCTGTTTTGATGAAATTTTCATACCAAGAATGGCATATTGAGCAATGTAAAGAGACTGACATGAACTATACATATCTCAGTGTACAATGCAGAAGTATCTCAATGGCTCTTGTTTAGTAGTGCTTCATTTGAATTCATTCTCAAGAAATAAACAGCATAGTTGAATCTCTTGGCTTAGTTTAAAGTGTTTCTTCAAAAACCTGAACCAAGTACAAAGTCTATATGTGTTGGATGATCTTTTAATATCCCGTATCCTTCATTCTGTACATTCTACCAGAACTAGTAGCTGGTGCTTCAGTATGGCATATGATCTTATCATATGGTACCCAATAATTGCCCTCTGAAGATGGCCATTAAAGATCCATCATACCTGCAACAAACAAAACTGTTTTGATATCTATAATAGGAAGAAACCTCTTTATATGACCAGATCTGTCCATAGTTGGAATGAATGGTTGAAAGGAGAGGAAAAAGTGAAAAGATTTCTCTTAAATCTTTTGCATTAAGTTATTGTTTTTATTTCCATTTGAATTTTGTCCTTCATTTTTTATAATATAAAAAAATTTTTACATGTTTACTAAAAAGATATTATAACCACTTATAAAGATTATAAACAACACCACCCAACGGTCAAGAAAATCTGCAATCTGTTTTTTCAGGAATCTGAATACTTAATAAGAACTGCAGGTACATTAAAAATAGAAAAGAGAATCCTATCTGAGCCTGCCTGTAAGCAGGGTAGAGGTTTGAGCAAGGACGTTGAGGATTCGGTAAGAATGTTTTATGAAGATGATGAATTTTCAAGAATGATGCCAGGGAAGAAAGATTTATTATGTAAGCCTCTCAAGAAATGTACACAAACAAAAACGACTTCTTCTCTGCAACTTGAAGGAACTCTTTTCTGCTTTCAAAGCTAGAAATCCAGGTGTGGCCATTGGATTTTCCAGATTTTGTACATTACGGCCAAAGTGGTGTGTAACCACTGGTTCACCAGGGACTCACACCGTTTGCGTCTGCACCCACCACCAGAATGCTGTTCTTCTTGTTAATGTTATTGACTGGCCATACAGCTACAAAGATTTGATAAAGATTGTGGTTTGTGACAACAGCAGGAGAGAATGCATGGTTCATCGGTGCAGTGAATGCCCTGGTGCAATAGCACTGAAAGAGTTTATCACAAGCAAATTGGAGGAATTAGACGAAGAAAATATCCAGTTCAATCAATGGCAAAGTACAGATCGACCAACTTTAGCAACACAAACTGCAAATGTTGAAGACTTTGTGGAACTATTGGTTGAATCAATTGACCGCCTAACTTCACATTCTTATATTGCAAAAAGTCAAGGAAAGTTACTTTAAAAAGTGTGAGGCTGAGATGGACCGATCAATCAGCATAGTTTTACTTGATTTTGCAGAGAATTTCAAATTTGTTGTGCAAGACGAGGTGCAAAGTTATCATTGGAATAACCAGCAATGTATTTTGCACCCTATCGTTGTGTATTACAAGGATGTCCAGGATAATTGGCAAGAAATTTCATTGTGCATACCTTCTTTTATGTCATCTGAAGCTGTTGAAGATATGATATATTCTTATTGGCCGTTTCGAGAGGATAGTTGTTGGGTACCATATGATAAGATCATATGCCATACTGAAGCACCAGCTACTAGTTCTGGTAGAATGTACAGAATGAAGGATACGGGATATTAAAAGATCATCCAACACATATAGACTTTGTACTTGGTTCAGGTTTTTGAAGAAACACTTTAAACTAAGCCAAGAGATTCAACTATGCTGTTTATTTCTTGAGAATGAATTCAAATGAAGCACTACTAAACAAGAGCCATTGAGATACTTCTGCATTGTACACTGAGATATGTATAGTTCATGTCAGTCTCTTTACATTGCTCAATATGCCATTCTTGGTATGAAAATTTCATCAAAACAGGTGAATGTTTGATGTGGCACAGATTATAAAGCATACATATGCAAAAAATGAAACTTGGTCTATAAGTACTCCAGGTATACTACTTTTAGAAAATGTCAATAACAAAAATTTAAATCCATTGCCACACCCAGAAATTTGAGGCTTAAAAATGTGACTATAAAGAAATTTGTAAGTGCAAAAAATGTATTTTCATTTATAGTCATAGCCTTTTTAATGTCATATTTGAACTCAGCACCATCAAATTAGTTTGTACACCAATTTTTATCAATTTCTTTTGTGTTGTAATGATTTTAGGAGGAATTATATCTAGACGCGGCGATAGCCACCACACCCTTTTTGGCGAAAATTAGCAAATTTCAAATTGCAATAACTTCTTAACGACTTAAGATATTCAGCTGGAATTTTTTTTGAATATTCCCCTCATACATTTGTAGCACTGGAGTGAAAATCATTGAAATCAAACAACCCATGGTTTTGACCCTTGGATGACTTGACATGGAATGCCCCATTTCTAGAAGTAACTGAAGATGCTTACGACACGTAAGAATATAGATTTTCTTATACCTGGTGACCAGGCAAAACTAGAGAAGTTTCAAAAGATCCCTTAAAGTACTAGATTACTTTCAACTTGAAAATTTGAAATTTTAGCTCTTGGATTCAATTTATTTCAGATACTTTTTTTGGTTTTAATGTGAACCCTAATTCTTGGAATTTTCTGTAAACTTTTTAATTCAGGTCAAAGCAACCTTTTAGTTGTAGAAAAGAGAGGAGACTGTAGCTTTTTTCAGAAGTGTCACTTCATATATATCCACAAGGACTTTGAAAAATATCAAAAAGAACACCTTCACCCCTTTTGATTGTCAGATTGTCTTCTCATCACAGACTATTTTGATTTCAGGGTTATGAACATCAATGTGAAGGCTGTTATTTTTGTCTCCCAAGTAAGTTTTGTTTGTTGTATTCATTTCAGAAAAGTGAGCTTGTGTGAAAATGTGTCGAAGGTAGAAACGACTGGGCGCCGTTTGTACACAAAAGACGCAAATGGCTAAAGCTAGATTATAAGTTTTTAGTAGTTAGCCACTCAATTGTAGACTACTACTGTAAAACAAATCAACTTTTCTTTCAGTTAATTGCAAAAAGAATGATTTCTGCCGGGAATGGAGGATCCATAGTAAATATCTCCAGCCAAGCCTCACAAGTAGCTCTTAAAGACCATGCGGTTTACTGTGAGTTTACCTCTTCTTTCCATGACCATAATTTTCTTGCTCGGGCAACTGCTTCTAGAAACTTGCCTACTTGTGCTGCACAGGACAAGGTGGTTGACTCCATGCCAGTCTTAAGTATTGGAAACATTGTATTAGAGGTGTTAGTATTGGAAAAAGAGAACATTTTATACCCATCTGTAATCTTGGGGTTCCGCATTTCATATTCCCTAACCACTACCCCTTTATCATCACTTCAATTTCTTTGGTCAGGCAATAGCTTCCAGAACATTGCCTGCTTTATACTGCAGAGGACCAGTAGATTTTTTCCATGCTAGTCTTAAGTATTTGGAAAGGAAATATTGCGATAGTGCATTTAATATTCCCAAGGTTATTATTTCATCAGCTCTAACTTAATCAAAAATTGCAAAGGAAAGCTGTTCTTTTTAGAAACCTTTAGCCCTTCCTAACCCCTAAATACCGGCTCATCTTAATTCAGTGGTAAGGGAAGCTTCTCTGGCACTAATAGACATTATAATTTCCTTTGGGAGCTGTATTGTATTGTATAAATTATTTATTGTTAGTTTAAGCAATAGTGCAACTTCACCAACTTAGACTAATATAAAGCAACTTGAAGGATTGCATCAGACAAGTCATCTGCTACAAAATGTGCAGGAACATTTGTTCTCAAGAAACCAAGTTTTTATAAGATCTTTGAAATTGTTTATGTTGTGGGCCGTTTTTAATGCATCAGGAATACTTCAGCAACAAAGTGCAACTCACTCAAAATAGGCAAATTTAGATGATTGTGGTTATTTTTGGTCAGCATCAAGTTATGTACCAATCAAAAGAAGGATTTTGATTTCAAGGTTGCATTTTTTATTATATTAATTTCCAGTAAGATTTGTTTTGCAATTTTGGTTTCAAGAAATACAAGAAATACTAATGATTAAGGGTTTAAAAGTCTTGATTATAGTTGGGTAGGAAGGCTCTTTTTGTGATTCAGTCAGTTGTCTTTGGTTCCGCCTTGCCTCAGTTTTGATATTTGTTTTGAATATCTAAAATCTAAGCTTCATTCTTTTTAGAATTTGTTATTTATTTTCTTTTTGTTAACAAGGATTCAGACTTTGATAGAGTACCTAAGTAACGTGATAAACATTATGCTTTTGCTTCAGTGATGTTTTGATGTCAAGGCGTGGTCTTGGAGATGAAATTGAATAGTGATTATATTTTGATAATTGAAAAACTGTGACTTAAGCTTCGCATTGTTTAGGATTTTCCTTTTGATTATGTTTTTGATGAAAGGGAGCTAACCTTAACAGAGTCCCCAGGGGAACCTAACAAACACTCAGTGTTCTGATCAGTGAAACTTCCAAAATGTCATGGGAATAACCAATTTCTATCACTTTCAGAAAAATGTTTTGTTCTTATGAAATATCTTCTTATGAAGATAGAAAGTGAAACCCTCTTTTTAATAAGCTCCTCTTAAAAGTGGTTCGATGCGATTAAGCTTCCAAGGAGTGAATTGTACAATGTACAGTATATTATTCACTAGATCATGTAGAGTCCCTTAGCCATGAATGGAACGAAACGATTTCAAAATAAATAGTTTTCCACAGTCCATTCATGCATGAATATTAAAACAAACTATCATAGATATGTTCGTTATTGCATGAGCTTTACTCACATATAATTCCACTTCAATGAGTTCTTTCGTATTTCTACTAGAACGTCATAACTGAGTACTAGCTCGGTAAAATGTCCGACAAATGCGAATCGTTCCATTCATGGCTAAGGGACTCTAGCAGAAGAAAAAAGCTGATCAGCATTTAACGTAAGCAAATCACGTACCAGGCTTAGCCATTCCTCAGTTTCGATATGATTTATTTAGTTGAAGAATTTAGTTGGAATAGTCAACACTCAGAGTCTATTGTCAGTTAGTTAGAGTATCTGGTTTAATGATTGAAAATCTGTGATGTAATGTTGAATATTTGAAGGACCTTGTCAATGGGTTTGCCTTGATTAATAACCTGCTTGAGTTAAGAATGCTCAAGGCAACATCTCAAGGCTCTTGTGTGTAGAACTGAGGGGTCTCACTGAAACCATGTGGTTAGTGCAAGGCCTTGGCAGTAGAAGCAACTTTAGAGGTTGGTGATGGAAAATCTGTCTGTTATCTTGAATATCCAAAGAATCTTGTCGATGAAGTTGTATTGATTAATAAGGTTTTTTTAATTAGGGCTCCCCGTGTTCATATCTATCAAGGCTCATGTGTTTGGTTTTAAGGGATCCCACTGAAAACCTATTGTCATTGTAAGGCCTTGGCAGTAGAGGCATCTCCAGAGCTTTTATTTAGATCATTGAAAATCTGGGATGTAATATTAAATACCCAAAGAATCTTGTCAATGAAGTTGTATTGATTAATAATGTTTTTGGATTAGGACTCCCCATGTTTCATATCAAGGCTTTTGTGTGTGGTTCTAAGGGGTTCTACTGGAAACCCTGTTGTCATTTCAATGCGTGACCTCGGCAATAGAGCCAGCAGTTTTCATTTCGATGATTGAAAATCTGTGACTTTTGTAGGAGCATTTTAGAGAATTCCATGTTGGTTCTGCTTTGATTATCAGGAATTAAAGTCGAGTAAAGTTCCTAAGGGAACATAATAAACAAATAGTATTTTGATCTGTGAAAATCTCGAAATATCAATGAAAATAAAGATTGTTGTTTTTTTAAAGGCTTCAAAATGTGCCGAGCTTTTTCGGTATAAAGATGTCGCTGTTGATGTTTTTTAGTTGCTTGGTTTCGTGGCGTGTGAGAAAAAACTGTGTTTGCTAGTTTGTTAATACATGTTGACTTACTAAAGTTGCTAGATTTTTTATAACTCAAATTTGATTGCTTTAGGAATACGGTGAATGACTTCTATTTACAAAGATTTAAAATGTTAGGCTAAGGAGATTTCTTCCGGACTTGAAAAGTGACGACGAAGCACTTTTATGTACTTTGAAGAATACTCTATGAATGGCATATCCCAGAGCCCTTTGCGACTACTCAGTTAATGCAACTTGTGGTTTTGTACTCGGCAGGCAAATGTGCAAGTTGGTAAATTCTTGAGTCCGAAATGAAAGTACATCCCCACTTATCAGTTTTGGAGAACATCCACTGAGGTCCCCGTGAAAACCCCTCTTTTATTTTCAAGACACATACATGACTATAATTGACACATAATGTTTTATTTTGTTTATGAATCGAAAATGACCTACGAGCTTAAACAAATACCTTTTCTTCAAGTACTTCCTTCAAGAACTTCAAAAACCCTGATGTAAGTCGTTTCTAGATGCACATTTTGAGTAATCTAGGAACATTCTCTACGCATCTCCGTCTATCTAAGCCCATTGATAAACATAGCTATACCTTCCCTTCAAATAATCTCTTGAAAAACCGCAATTTAACCCTCTGTAGATGCGAATTTTGAGCAATATAGGAAAATTCTCTATCCATTCCCGTCCATCCAGGCCCATAGATTGGCACCACCCACCCATTTCATTCTAGACCCCCTTTCTATTCCATACTTGCGCGTAGATTGTAGCCAAGGATGACTTTAAATTACAAGAAACTCACAGTAAGGAATCCAGACTCTGGAATAGCCCAAAGAAACAGGAAAAACTTCTTTATTATTGTTGAAATACAAAAACTGTTAATTTTTGAATCGTCTGGCCGGTCTTTCTGAAGGCTTAGTCTTGTTGGAAGTGAAACAAAGTTGTTTGGATGTCAGTTATGTGTGTTTGCACAAATAACCACTGAGAACTTTAGATTTTATGCGTGAGTATCTAAGACTCAATCCGTTATTAAAGAAGAGGATATCTAGGGAACGAAGCAAACATTACTGTATTAAGCGTCCCTAGTAACATAACAAGTAAAACCTGTTTTCCAATACTGGAATGACAGCTTTGCCTAGGGCCTTCCTTGGCTTGGTTACTCCTTGGGGTGGAATTATTGGTTCATCGAAGAAGTTATTAGAGTTGAACAAAACGATGAAATTTAACAGTTTAATATAGCCAGGAAAATCGGGAGCATGGCGAAACGAAAACATAGATTGCTTAAGCTTTTCGTCCGACACTCAACAGAGTAATACGTCAGAAAGAGAACGAAACAGAAACCTAACTGATTATATACCCAGATGTGGATCGAAATAGGCCAATCAGAAAAGAGGTGAATGATTGGTATAGTGTAGGAAAACCAATCAACACCCAAGATACAGTGAGCTGACCAACAAGATTACTTCAAGAGTCCTAAGGCAAAAACGAACTCTTTCTGTCTACACAATAGGGGATCCCTAGTTTTTATATAGACTGATTCCAAAATACCTAGGTGAAATGTGGATCTTGCTCTGCCAATAATTCGGAAGCAATTCTCACTGTAGGCTTTAGCACACTCTGGATTTTCGAGCAAATGTTGACCTATAGCAGAGTCATGTTTGAGTGATCTTTTAGTTTTTGAGGCGCGAGATGGTTGTTCTCGTTGCGGCACAGTGTTTTTATCTATGTTTTCGTTTCGCTATGCTCCCGATTTTCCTGGCTATATTGAAGTTTTAAACAGTTTAGTAGATCCTGAAATGTCGTAGAATTATATCTTTATCTTTACAGTACTAAACTGTTTAAATTTATCGTTTTGTTCAATACCTACATAGTGCCACACGCAGTCAATTCTTTTTATTAGAATTTACTTTTTAGAACTGACTCTTGTGATTTCAGAACTAAACAAGAACTAACATAACCTCCTACCAATTTGAATGAGGTCTGATGATGTTTTATTACTGAAAGATCCACGAAAGCTTTACTCAATTTCCCCCATTCTTTAAATCAATTTCCAACTCCTCGGCTCTGAATTTCTCCCTATGATTTTATTGTTATTTCTCTTCTTTCTTGTCACGTAAGAATAGACTAATTATATGTTATTCATTCAATTCAATTTTATTCATAGCATACAACCCTAATACAAGGTTACAAAATATTGTATACTAAACGACCCAAGAAAAGCAATGCTTATAATGCTTGGGCCGTTAAATTAAAAATAAAAGAAATTAAGTATAACAGTAACAAGAATACAAAACTACAAATGTTGAAAATACGTAAAAGTCTATAAACTTATTGATAAAAGTTTTACGAAACTCTCAAATGGCTAGTGAGTGAAAGAGTGTTTTCTAGTTTCGTCATAGCCTGGTCAAGCCTGGATCCTGTTTCCAGTAGGGGGACGGTATCATACACTATTCACTTCATCAAATCAGTATGAAGGCTCATTGTTGGATTGGCTCCACAGAAAAGTTTAGAATGTTCTCCCATTTTTCAAATATGATTTGACTTGCCTAACCCAATATGAGTTTTGTGTTGCCTGGCGCAAATGAGAAGGCTTAAGTTTATTTAAAATAGCAGCCTGCATTTGAAAATCTGATTTCTCTTTAGGTGCTTCGAAAGGTGCATTGGACCAGCTAACTAGAGTTATGGCACTGGAACTTGGCCCCCATAATGTAAGTCAAGTTTTCTTTGAATAGCACGCTCATTAGCCATCACTTTATGTGTTTACTATTTGTAATAACTTCAATGCCTTTTCCTCGTAGTAGCTAATTGAGACGTTTTTGCAGCCACAAGTGCTCATTTTCTATTTGCTATTTTTATTTGTTTGTTTTTTCTAGCATTATAACTGTTTATTATGACTCTGCCTGAATGTTTATTTGAAAATTGTAATTTGTCGTTTGGAGATAATTTCAGGAATTATTCCTAATTTTTTAGATTCGAACAAATTCTATAAACCCGACTGTTGTCTGGACTGAGATGGCGAAGAAAGCTTGGTCTGATCCGGTGAAAAGTGGTGAAATGTTGGGCAAGATCCCAATGAACCGTTTTGCTGGTATTTACATTTAATTTCAATGCACCCTTCTTACATTTACACTTCTTAAATTAACCCTCTAAACAACATCCACCTTAACAGTCAAATCCTGATTAACCAAACCAGGTTTCAAATGGGATGCTCCGATTGGTCTATCCAATTATTCGAATGATTCTCATTGGCTGAGATGTAAAGTCGTGTATAAAACTAGAATGACCATCTCATTGTGAATCCAATATAAACTATACTGAAAAGTTTCCACTTCTTTTCAATCCTACACCACTGCACTTCCCTCAGTGTTAATCATGTCTTTTCATCATTCAATAGCATAGAATAACTTCCACTGTGTTCAAGGCAATCGCTCTATTTACTTCACCCCTCCACAACACTGATGAGTCCCCACTGCAGTGAAGCTATCCCCTTACAGACATCATCTTATCATTCAACCGTGACGGATGTAATTTCCCTAATAATGCAAAAGGCATCAGTGTATTCAATATTATCCCACAACATCAATCTTGCTACGAATCCCCCTTATTTCATCTACCCAGCCCCCCATTCCACACTATACTTATTACATGAGTCCCTGAAATCACTTATCATGAAACTAAGGTTAGCACTAAACCGAGTCCGCTCATTCTGGGACTCGTAATCTAACGTGACAAAACCTGTGCCAAAAAATAACCAACTTTCTGGTTAAAAATGGGACCTAGGCTACGGCGCTGCGAGTTTTCCGAGATGAAGAGCTAATCTTGAAACTATGAGTGCGAGAAGAAAGCTGTAAGCACTTGCTTTAGATCTTCATGTCACAATTTACTGTATAGCCTAAGTAGGACTTTCACACACAATTTTATTTTCATCCATACTATGAATGGCAGGGCTGGAAAATGCAGCAGACCACAGCACAAATGGTCGATGCCAATTTCTAGGTCTGCAGAAACTAAGAAGGCTGCATATTTAACATAGAAACTGTCATTTAAGTTAAGTCTTTCATCATCGCCTTTGTCATCATGGTTTGACCTCTCTCCTCATAACGTTCTGGTGTGTGTTGCTAAATTGTCTTAAAGAGATCTGAATGCATCACAGATTTATTATGATGAAACGTTTCAGCTATGATATCATGAAATGAGAATAAAAAAATGAAACTCTTTGCATCTGGCTGATTGTATGTTCTTAGTTAATCATTGGTTAATACTCCATCTAAATCCTTACTACGTTGATAAGCACTGTTAGTATCACATTTACCACCATATGTTGTTTTTTTGGTTAAAGTTTATCAATATGCTCGTAGAAGTTATTAAAAAATTTATGGTACAAGAAAGCAAATATATTTTTAATCCATGGTGAATGCTTATTTGAATATCATGTTGATATTTTCTCAGAATAAAAATCAGTTTTTCATTTTATTTTTCAGAGGTGAAAGATGTTGTGAATGCCACCGTTTATCTGCTAAGTGACAAGAGTGACATGATCAATGGTGTGACGCTTCCTATCGATGGTGGATTCTTAGCTTGCTGATGATTATGATGATATTCTGAATTAGAGGTAAGCAACAAACTTTTCTAGAGTTCTAGATATTCGAGAACTTGGGTATTTCCCCACAGAAACCAACCCCTTTCTCGTGTGCAATTGTAATACTCCCATATTTCCACTGGGTATCGTTATATGCCAACGTATCAAAAATCCTACTTACCAATAATATTCCTATTTACAAACTATGTCTATAAAACTGCGAAAACCATGTCTTCGACATTTAAAAGCTTCACTCGTTCAGTAGAAACTGTAAATAGATGGTAACTCACACTGTAAACCTACTAGCACCTACATACACATGACATGACATAATGTGACATGATGGGGGTAGCTTACAACATATATGAATATCTAGAGGATTGGACCCTACGCAAGGGGTATTTCAAGGTCAGTGTTTCTGGATGAGCTATGTATCATCTGACTGGTGTACTCGTTGAAGCACACAATAAGAAGGGTAAATTTGTTAGCCAGTCAGAAGGATTTATTTCTCAACAACCAAATCAAATTGAGAAAAAACTAATTTTCACTAGATTTTCATGCTCAATGAATGATTTGCTAATAGTTGACTCTGCAAAACGTGGTGGATCTATTTCACCCAATAGCAACATTATAGGCTCATGATAGGAATATGCTAGAAAGGAATGCATAGCTACCAAAATAACAGCGGCCTAAATATTTTGTATTCTGCAAATGAAATGAATTTAATTGAAGATTTCGTAGCTGTCATCAGCTTGCAGGCTGCAGTTGTTAATATGGTATCTATGTGTTGCTAAGAGGCACATTCCCACCATGCACTGCATGAAAGCATATGCTTCATCTTCAGCGGAGGTTTGTGTTAGAGTTTTAGAGAGTATTTAGTTTAGTGTGAGTTACACCCTTCAGTGTTTTGGAAGTAGAGCCCTAAGCTGATAAGGTGGGATCCAAACGTTGATCCTTGGGAACTACGCAGCAGTGCCTCCTCCCCTATACCGTTGTTAGTTTTATCAGGGTAGCTTGGTACCAAATAATCAATTAAATATTGAGATTTACAAACTTGATTAGATTCCACAATTTGAATTCTAAGGATTTTTGCATTAATTGGTGAAATCTACCTTGGATTTTGCCTCCTCTCTCTTTTTTGTTTGCTCAAGTACTAGTATTGTGCGTGTCACCCAAAGAAGGGACCAGATGAGCTTCTGTCTTTCCCTGCTGTGGATGGCACAGTAGAATGTAACGACTTTTGTGGTTTAATATTTTTGATATTGACCAAAAAAAATCCTCGAGAATGAAGTCAGAATTGCTTTTTGTAGGCAAATGATTGTGGATCGTGTTATGCAGTCATCCGAGCTCGAAGTAGGAAGGAGAAACAAACTCTTTAATGTCATATTGACTTTAAGATCCTCAAAACTATTTTGTAAAAGTAGAATAATAATTCTCATATAAACCATACAAGATTAAAAAGAATATCAGGATGATAATATCAATTTTATAGAGTGAAAAGAATTTCCACATAATTCCATGGCATTTCCATTTTAACATAATTCCAACAAATCGTATTATATCGAAAAATATTGTCATGAATTTTAGGATATGATTAGATAGCTTCAAGCAGAATTCTTCCTTTTTCAAACTCATGAATTATATTTTTGTTGCATTCTATTTTTAAAACTCGGCAGCTTCTTGATATTAACAAGATAAAGGGCTCCTGAGCCTTTGGCGCATACTGCAACTCATTTATGCGCATCTTTTTGAATTTTTAATTATGTTTTCCAGAACATTTCGACCTTGAACTTAGATTTGCTTTGATTTTATCATTCACGTTAAACTTTCCTTATGAGAACAGCATTTTCTTTGAAACTCCTTTGTTCCCTTAGTTTTCATATTCAAATCTGGCAAATAAATGATGTATTTGTTCTGATCTTTGCCGAGATCTCACTACCATGGTCTAATCCTTTATAAAATTCTTTTTCGTTTATATGACAGGAGGGCTAGCCCGCCTAGGCGAGATCTCGCCATTGAGTACCCGAGATCTCGCCTAGGAGGGCTGGAAATTTCCCATGTAAACGCAATCAAGAGGGCTGGCCCTCCTAGGCGGGCTGGAAAACATAGTTATACGCATGCGCAAAAACTCGCGTCTTGTGCAAAGAGATTAAACATGGCTGCCAAGGCAAACTCTTCGACTTTCGTAAAGCCTTGTTCTTCGAAGAAAAAAAAAGACAAGTCCAAAAAGAAGCAATTTCGCTGGAACACTGATATGGTCGAGACGCTCATTACTTCCTTCCATAATTATAAAGTCAAATGGAATAAAAAACCTTGATGGTGATAGGCCAATGCAATATTCTTGCTGCATGCTGCGAGGGAGCGTACTCCGCCAGCCCTCCTAAGCGGGCTGGAAATTCCCATGTAAACGCAAGACAAAATCCAGCCCTCTTAGGAGGGCTAGCCCTCCTAGGAGGGCTGGCCCTCCTCATGTAAACAGGCCCTAAGGTCATATTTCATAGAATGGTCAGTGGAGAGTGACGTGCACTGTCAGATGTCTTGAGTTCGAGCCCAGCACGGGTCATGTTTTGTCAGGTCACACAAATTATCTGATCTGATTCTTTAAATCCTGCTTTTTCTCAAGTTTCTTGTTTTAATTCATACTTACTCTAACCCAAAGTTAGCTTGTAAGTCAAACACAGGGAACGTAAATCACTTCACAGTGTCGTGCAATGATAGTTGGTCCTAACCTTATTTGGTACTATCCTTGACTTAGGTACAACAGTTAGCTTAGAGTTTCAGAACAGACTTTTGTATATTTGGTCACTAGATGGTCCTTTCTTAGATTTCAAGCAACTGTGGTTGGGCATCTATGTTTCCACTGTCTCTGATACACCTAACTGCAACTTTCGGGAACGGGCAACATGGCCGCTACATAAGAAGCTCAAATATAGCAGCTAGCAAAGCCTCACTGTGACAAAAACAGCTCTACTAGTAATAAATAAAAGTCGTAAAACGTACACCTTGGAGGTAGCAGAAAAGCAAAAAGATGTTGTAGCCAAACATGTGCCCCATACTGAAACACAGAGATATGAACGAATATTGCCAAAGAATTGGAAGCAAAACGACATTACCATACGCCAGAAAAAGAAAACTACTGATAAAAACTCCTTTATGTGAGTAAATAATTTGCTAGGTATCTTGCATTGGGTTTTTTCTACCTCGTTACAAAGGGTAGAAATTCTATGTTCTTGTTTTTTGGTGTTACACAGTAGCGACCAATTTGAATTTCTACTGTAGAGTCCGGATAACTCGAAATCTCGCTAACTGGAACAGATTCGGCATTCCCCTTGAACGTTATTCAAGTTATCGAGAGCTGTACAACAGCAGGCTCTATTTAATCCAGGTAATGAGAATATCGAAGGCTTGTCATGATAAGTCAAGTCGTGGCTATCATGTCAAATATTGTGTCAGAAACAGCCTTGATAAGTCTTAACGTATTTACAACGTAGTCCTACTGAATATAAAATGCTTGATAAGTGGTGAATATTAGGCCAAATATTGTCAGAAACATCCTTGATAAGTTCTCAAATTTACCACGTTAACCTACTAAATATAAAAGGCTTGTCATAATGAGTTGCAACTATCATGTCAAATATTGTGTCAGAAACAGCCTTGATAAGACGTATGTATTTACAGCGCTTTCCTATTAGATATCAAAGACTTTTCATGATAAGTGGCGACTATCATGATGATTACATAAGTACTGCAAATCAGATACAATTACCAAAGCAGTTGCTAATGAATCAACCATTAATGGAAGCTCAAAGTATAGAATTATATGCAGCTTGAAATCCCATCTCTTGTTAACAATTGCAATTCTGTCTTTGATCGGTACAAAACTTCCGAATAGCGAGGAAACTCGGGGACATAGTGTAACATAATAACTAATAAAGCATTTCTACTGACACTCAATGGAGTTGTTTTCAAGTAAGAGAACCAAAATGGAACCTTACGAATATCTATACCCGAAAGCAACTGGATTAGAAGTAAAAATTAAAAAAACTGAAACAAATAAAATAAGCAACTAAGGAATTAGTCCAGCAATTTGGCTTTCAAGTATCGCAATAATGCTTGGAAAATGTATCAAGCATCTACTGCAAAAACTGGATCAAGCATCTACTGTTCTGAAATGAAGTCTATGGCCGCCATATTGGAAGGTCCAATTCAATATGATGAAATTCCACTAAGGGCTGCTTTTTTCCTTGATGATTTTTAGAATGTTCTGAAAGATCAGCAGGAGACTGAAAAATCGTGCATCGTATTGTTAACAAAGAATAAAGTCAATATGATATCTTTGACAGCCATATTTGGAGGTCAAGTGCAAGCCGAAGCAATTGGCTTCAAACATTTGGCTCCAGAAACAATAAAATGCACGATCCATGATTAGATCAGTGGGCTCATCTAAGGTAGGAAGAGTTGCCTTCCAAGATCTGATACATGACGTTCCTCGTGTCCTGGAACGGGTACTGGTAGGTTTCCATAGATTGTCGTTATCAACAATTTAAGATATGCACTTTAATTGAATATTCACCAAGGTCTCAGTACATCAAAGCTTTAATTATAGCATTAAGCATTATGTGAACTCTTCAGCTACGCCACCAAGTACATTCGTCCATTTTTTTAAGTTAAATTCAGATAAAACGGACACTATAGATTGAGATATTTGCGTTGAAAGTCGATTAATTTCATTATGCCAGGCTAAGAAACTGTACTTTATTTCTATTAAGAGTTTAGATGTTAGATACTTTGAATATGAAATTGTGTGTTGTATATACAAACTGAATTACATATATACAAATTGTATATACAAACTGAATCTTGGTTCCACAGTGCAGAGCGATGGGGCAGCGGACAAGGAGGTTGGTAAGAGGATACAGGCGGGATGGAATGCTTGGAGGAAGATCACGGGGATACTGTGTGACAGACGGGTCCCGACAAGGCTAAAGGGCCGGCTATTCAAAACAATGGTTCGACCGGCGATGCTGTATGGGATGGAGGCAGTCGCAGTAACAAAGGCACAAGAAAGGAAAATGGAAGTAGCAGAGATGAGGATGCTGCGATTCTCGCTGGGGAAGACCAGGCTAGACAGAGTGCGGAACAGCACTATCCGTGAGACAATAGGAGTAGAGGAACTAGAGAAGAAGCTGAGGGACTGCAGGTTAAGATGGCTAGGGCATGTGGTTCGGAGAGAGGAGGAATATGTTGGGAGGAGAGTAAGGAAGATCAAGGTAGGACGGAGAAAGAGGGGCAGACCAAGACGGAGATGGGAGGACTGTGTTCGGGAGGATATGGTGGCAGTTTGAGTAACGGAGGAGTTGGCAAAGGACAGAACAGAATGGAGGAGAAGGATCCGCACCGGCGACCCCAGCTGAGCTGGGAATAAAGCCCGAAGAAGAAGAAGAAGAAGAAGATATACAAACTGAATTAATGGCTTATCAAAGATACTTCATTGTACCCATAACCTCTTCCAGGCCTTCCCTTCCAATGGATCACAGAAAGAGTTCTTGTGGGAAACGAACTGCTTCTGTCTTACCATCAAGTAACCATCATGGTTCTGATATGCCAATATTGCTGTCGGGCCATAAGAACATGAATTACAATTTGCCTTTATTTTGATTTTCAATACCATTGGTGTGGCTTTATTTTTCGTTTTAACAATAACGTCAGTTAAAGAGGGTTATATCTTGAAACAAGATAAGTCTGGGCATGATTATTTAAAAATTAATTCCAAATTATGGATTGCTTACAAAAGAATCGAGTGGCCTTACCAGTTTCAAAGTAACGTAAGCTTTAGAATTTAGCAATGCACCATGTCGAGGCTACCGTTGTCTCGAGGTGAATTTCTGAAGAACTGAATTAATTTATCTTTCCTTTTGACGAGGGAGCTTATATTCGCACAATACCAGCAGAGTGGATTAAACATTGAATAAAAGACGAAATAGTTTTTTGTTGAGTTTGAAACTCGACTACTCAACCCACCACCAAGAAAACAAAATAAAACTATTCATAAGATCCAAAACAGAAAATCCAATTTTTGAAATTTGCGAAATAACCAACCCTCCGTCCGTAACAAGCTCCCTGGATGAGTTTTACCAAAATTTACCAAAAATCGACAAACTGTTTGATTAAATTAGAATAATGATTATTCCTTATTTATACTTTGGTTACATTTTGGTGAGCGGAATAATGGCCTAGTAGGATTTTGGTTGACTCCTTTCTTCGCTGGCTTTGTCAACTGTGGATTTGCCCACCAGACTAACAATGAAAAGACGCGTTTTTTAGGGCAGGCTCAATTTCATCTTAAAATTATTGTTTGGCGTTTCGCAAGGCTGTTGTTGCTGCTCAGTTTTATTTTTATTCTCTTTGTCTCAACGATTAGGCAAAGTAAGGTCAAACTTCGCGTCAAATTTGAACGATTTTAATTGCCTTGAAGTTTCTGATATCATGGAGATCATTTTCAATTCCAAAAACGCTCTGGTGACCGGTGCTGGTAAAGGTTTGTAGACTGTAATCTTATGAACAATAAAATAACTTGCAAAAACGTTTTATTCCCGTCTCTAACATGTTTTGAATCTCATCGACTGGCTATGAAGCATCAAATTTTGTCACTCCTATATCCAATCAGATGTATCATTGTCATCGAAGAGTTTTCTATCATCAAAAAAGAGTTTATCTCACGATGGACCAGTTGCTCAAATGTTCTGATATCCTTTGCCTTGAAATCCTTAGAAATTAGTCTTCAAAATTCTTGAAAGATTAGTAAAAGTATCTGGAATTCTCTAAAAATATCGACAAATATTGTAAACCTTCTTGAAGTGAGAACTTATCTTGAAGTCAGGTGCTGCAAACGAAATTCATAGAAAACCTGGAAAAAATAAAATGGATTATTTGAGGCTTCAAGGCCTTTTTAAGAAGTGCATCATTGAAATTAAATAAGTGATTATCTGGAAATCCCAAAAGTAAAAGGGTCGTCATATCTGCATGAATTTGTTGCAGGCATAGAATGGGCGTGGTTATGAAACATTTTTCTCCATAGGTTTTGGTTTGAGTGTTTAGGCCATTTTATTCGAAGCCTTCATTTTCCAAACCCTTCCCTTAACTTTCTCATCCTTTCTTCAAAGTTATAGATTTATATTAAAGCTAAAGTGAATCATCAATAATTACATAATTGGGTGTTTTTCTATTTCAAGGTATTGGAAGAGAACTGTGCAAGGTGCTAACAAAATGTGGTGCAAACGTGTTTGCTCTGAGCAGAACTAAGGCAGACTTGGATAGTCTTGTTGCTGAAGTGAGTTCCTAAAAAATTTATGTTTTCTTTCTATTTGGAGTTGAAGAGGTTTGGTTTGTGAGTTGAAAGATTTTCTTCAGGGCATCGACCCAGAAATTGAAATTTGAGATGAGCAGGGTATCGCCTTGAAAAGTTAACAATGCGGTTTGTGGTATTAGGCCTGCGAGGTAGTGGGCCGTCCAACTCAAAACATACAAAATGGTTTACACGTCTACAAATCTCAATTGAATATAACCAGACTGTGAAGGTCATTTTCGAAGCATTCTACATATCTGTTTACTCTACTGTAAAGTAACTATACCTGCGAGAAATGAAGGCAAGAATATGGACCTTGTATGCCAACATTTTCTGACCAAGACAAACTAGCCTCGTTTTCAATGCAGTGGTTCTCGGGAATAAAATTTGTTGACAGCTATAATCAAAGAAATTTCTTACATTGTTTTATGGATCCAAATGCTTTCCTAATTGCAGTCTATTAAAGCATGAAGAACAAGATGGATATCTTTCCAGTCAAGTTGTGGACCTATTTTTTTGCAAGTTTTGGTTACCTGAACCTAGAGCTCGAATGAAACTTAAAAGAAACAGGCTTCAATCCAACCCCAGCCTCATTGCAGCCAGATATCGTGTTCATGTTTCAAACTCCATGCATCGTTCTTACCCCCTTTCGTTTTCAGAATTTGTAACCCCGTAGAATATGTTTATAGTTCTGGTTTTGGATAACTTTCTGTCCTGTTTTCATCAAGGAACCAGCGATCCACCCTGTGTGCGTCGATCTTCTTAACGTCGAGCAAACGAAAGCAGCTTTGAGTGAGTTGAAAGATATCCAGCTTCTGGTGAACAATGCAGGCTATTTAACATCGCAGTCGTTCTTAGAAATAACCGAGGATGCTTATAACAAGTAAGAAACTTAAATCTAACATCCATTATTTGCATTCATCAATTTTTTGTCCCATTATTTGTTAAGCTTGTGAGGTGCGTTACGTTGTCGGGTGTATTTAAAAAGTCAAGCTTTTCTATTCATGGCTATCTATGTTTTACGGTTGCTTCACGTATTCAAGAGCTGTTGTTTTGAAGTAAATCAAATGAAATGTTGGAATGAGAATGTGCAAAATCAGCTAGTATTGTTTGATGCCTGAATTTCTGTATTGCTTCGTTCTCAAATGCAGAGCTTTAACCATCATTTTCCTTGAATTTAATCTATTAATGAAATGAATTCATAATTCAATTGAATGAGTTGATTTGAATAGACCACTTGCACAATTACATCTGTTCTTTAGAAATTTATCTTGAAGCAACCATAGCCTCGATATGGTGCGTTGCAAAATACCGAAGCAAGCATTGCTTTCAAACTCGCAACGCAATTCAACTTGTTGCTAGAAGCAATACACGCTTTGTTAATAAGCTACCCATCATGTCGAGGCTAAGGTTGTTTTGAGATGAATTACTAAAGAACTTACTTAATTGGGAGAGTGGTATATCATTAGTTGAATTGAATGCATTGTTGAATTGAATTGGAAGGAACAGCTCGTCAAGAGAATGGATCTCTGACGAGAGAAAGGTACAAACAATGATGGATAATTTATTTACACCGAGAAAAATCAAAATATTGTTTTGATTTCAGGGTTATGGACATAAATGTGAAAGCAGTGATCATAGTTTCTCAGGTACATTCCTATTGACTTTTAGGCTGTGAAATGTGGTGGCTTTATCATTGCAAAGGATGTTTTTTGCTAGAACTTACCAAGATATCTTGTGGAAAAGTGACAATTGTATTTTGAAGGATCAAGTTTTTTCTTACAACCATAATTATTATGGGTTTGCACAGCATTTTCGAAAGACTCTTCCAACAAAAAGAATCCTTAGGTTTTTATTATTGAGGTCTTCTTTCATTTGCAGAGTTAAGGCACCCCTTAATTAGCTATTGTATTTATTAATTTTTTTGAACTTTATTTTTCACTGAGTAACTGGAAATGATGGCTCATGAGCAGCTGCTGTATGGCTGTTACTATTGGTAGTTGATAGGCAAGTACGCTCACCATCTTCGTAAGGTGTTGATTCATGTGCTTAGCACAAAAGATCAATTTGATAGGTAGACTAATCGAATCAGTTCATTAGTAGTTGATTGGCAAAAACACCGACCATCTTCGTAAGGTATTGGTTTATGTGCTTAGCACAAAAGATCAATTTGATAGGTAGACTAATAGAATCAGTTCATTGGTAGTTGATTGGCAAAAACACCGACCATCTTTGTAAGGTATTGGTTTATGTGTAAAGCACAAAGGGCCCGCTGAATAGGTAGACTAATTGAAACAGTACATTGATAGTTGATTGGCAAAAACACCGACCATCTTCGTACGGTATTCGTTTATGTATAAAGCACAAAGGGCCCACTGAATAGGTAGACTAATGGAAACAGTGTATTGATAATAGGCAAAGATGCTTACAATCTTCATAAGGTATTGGTTTATGTGCAAAGCACAAAGGGCACACTGAGTAGGTAGACTAATCGAAACAGTACATTGATAGTTGATTGGCAAAAACACCGACCATCTTCGTAAGGTATTGGTTTATGTGCTTAGCACAAAAGATCAAATTGATAGGTAGACTAATCGAATCAGTTCATTGGTAGTTGATTGGCAAAAACACCGACCATCTTTGTAAGGTATTGGTTTATGTGTAAAGCACAAAGGGCCCGCTGAATAGGTAGACTAATTGAAACAGTACATTGATAGTTGATTGGCAAAAACACCGACCATCTTCGTACGGTATTCGTTTATGTGTAAAGCACATAGGGCCCACTGAATAGGTAGACTAATGGAAACAGTGTATTGATAATAGGCAAAGATGCTTACAATCTTCATAAGGTATTGGTTTATGTGCAAAGCACAAAGGGCACACTGAGTAGGTAGACTAATCGAAACAGTACATTGATAGTTGATTGGCAAAAACACCGACCATCTTCGTAAGGTATTGGTTTATGTGCTTAACACAAAAGATCAATTTGATAGGTAGACTAATCGAATCAGTTCATTGGTAGTTGATTGGCAAAAACACCGACCATCTTTGTAAGGTATTGGTTTATGTGTAAAGCACAAAGGGCCCGCTGAATAGGTAGACTAATTGAAACAGTACATTGATAGTTGATTGGCAAAAACACCGACCATCTTCGTAGGGTATTCGTTTATGTGTAAAGCACAAAGGGCCCACTGAATAGGTAGACTAATGGAAACAGTGTATTGATAGTTGATAGGCAAACATGCTTACTATCTAAGTAAGGTATTGAATAGTGTGCAAAGCACAAAGGGCACACTGAGTAGGTAGACTAATCGAAACAGTACATTGATAGTTGATTGGCAAAAACACCGACCATCTTCGTAAGGTATTGGTTTATGTGCTTAGCACAAAAGATCAAATTGATAGGTAGACTAATCGAATCAGTTCATTGGTAGTTGATTGGCAAAAACACCGATCATCTTTGTAAGGTATTGGTTTATGTGTAAAGCACAAAGGGCCCGCTGAATAGGTAGACTAATTGAAACAGTACATTGATAGTTGATTGGCAAAAACACCGACCATCTTTGTAGGGTATTCGTTTATGTGTAAAGCACAAAGGGCACACTGAATAGGTAGACTAATCGAAACAGTGCATTGATAGTTGATAGGCAAACATGCTTACTATCTAAGTAAGGTATTGAATAGTGTGCAAAGCACAAGGGTTTATCTGAATAGGTAGACTAACCCAGAACCCTTCTGAACAAGGTTCGAGTGATCTATCTACTTATTTGCAGCTGTTGTATGGCTATCATAGACAACAGCTCATTGACCATCCCAAACAAGTGAAATTGAAGTAGATCGAATTGCGTTTGCGTTGCTTAAAACCTCGAATGATTCATTGCAGATCATTGCGAAGGGTATGATTGCTGGGGGCAAAGGAGGCTCCATTGTAAACATATCCAGCTTGGCAGCCAAGGTTGGCCTAGACCATCATGCTGTTTACTGTAAGTTAACAACTTTCTTTTCTTTACAAGAATCCTTCTTTGGCTCTGGATTAGGGTTAGGGGTAAGGTTACAACCGTGTTACAACCGAGCTACATCTGTTTCCGATCTGTTTTTGTAACCGTACATCGTATGCCCAAGTTTACGAGTTGCTACACAGCTAGTGCGGTGATAACCAGAAGGTCGGTCACATTCGGTTTCTTGATCACATACTTATGTTTTGCTCTTGGTTCTTGCAATTTCTTGAGCACTCTTTGTGTATCTTTAACCACAATTTACCATTTTACTCTCGTTTTCCTTTTCGTATATTTTCAATTGTAAAGCAAGCAACATAATGTAACAACGTAGTCAGAAAGGTTGAAAAGAACGGTTTGTACAGTGATAAGGGTCATATAGTGGTGCCAAGCAACAGGGGAACATACCCAAAATGAAAAAGGGAACAAGGAATAGCAGGGATCAGGGAACATAAAAGATCAACAATGAGAGAACATTTGCAATTTCTATAAGGAAACAGGGGAACATGACCCCCCAAATGACCCTCAGTGACGAAAGTCTGTTTTTTATTAAAATTATTCACCGTTTCCTTCAGGTGCCTCGAAAGGGGCTTTAGATCAGCTGACACGAGTGATGGCCCTCGAGTTTGGTCCCCACAACGTAAGTCTGAACTTCTAGTTTTTTCATGATCCTACGAATTAAGTTAGGAACTTTCACTCTGAACTTTCACCGTTTGTTTCAATCATAAATACCTAGATCGACAGTTTTCTAAAGCCATGGCCATCTTTAGAAACATGAATACAGTAGAATCCCGATAACTCGAACAAGTAAGGGACGATCAAGATAGATCGAGTTATCAAATGTTCGAGTCATCGAGGCTCTTGATAACATGAATAAGGCTCAAGGGGAATGCCAAATCTGTTCGAGTTAGCGAGAGTTCGAGTTATCGCATGTTCGAGTTATCGGAATTCTACTGTATATTAAATATGATTCTTATCCTTTAAAGGGTCGCAGATCGTTTCAAACCATTTCAAAGCGTTTCAACTGACAATGATAACTTGTGGACTGTCTATAGGATCCAAGGCATCCTTGTTACGTCATCGATTGTAACAATTCAGCCTCCTTTTCGTGTTTCATTCTTACTCATTCTTGGTAAGTCTAATATCAAATTTGCTGTATTTAGATTCGAACAAACTCGATAAACCCGGCCCTCGTCATGACCGATATGGGAAAGAAAGTGCTCGCTGATCCAACGAAAGGCCCGGGTATGCTTAGCAAGATCCCATTGAATCGTTTCGTAGGTTGGTTCATTTGCATTGTCTATTTCCTGCTTTTTCATCATATGTTGGGTTTCTATCTTTTCAAATGACAAGCGAATTCAAAACTTAACACAATATAATAACGAATGAATATTCTCGTTTGACGCTCATCACTAATAGACCACTTGCACAGTCTAATTCAAATCGTGAAGAAATGTGATTCCCTACAGAGAAAGAAATCTTCATCACATCATTATGCAAGTACGAAACAATTCAATGTGTTTATGACAGCAATGAATGCTTTTGAGATCTGAGTCAATATGATACCGAGGATAGTGATGTTCCTAGCTGTATTTCAAAAGAATTGACATCATCGTAAAAGTGGTCTAACTCTTTTTTGTATAAGAACCAGGAACCAGTAAATTTGATTTGAAGCTGGCTGTTCTTAAATATTGCTCAATTTTTAACATGAAAAGCTCCTAAATTGTTCTTACTTTGTGATGCCTTTAAAGCCTATTTTTGCTATTGGCTGTGTTTATCGTTGCAAATTGCCACTTTTCTGGGCCATTTGATATACTAGTAGGCTGCCAACTTGCTTGTCTATCTTTATTTCTCAGTCTTATGGCTATTTCTAATAATTCACGTATTGAACAAAGAATGGCTAGCTTCAGCTTGTTCTTAACTTGTTCTTAGCATCTGGCAGAAATTGAGGCTCGTGTTCTTATAAACTTGTTCTTATAAAAAAGAGTGTATTGTAGTTCTGTTCTGTACCCATAAAAGACTATTCCTATTCGTGATTAACGAAACATTTGTTTATTTTTGTAGAGGTGAAGGACGTAGTAAATGCGGCTGTGTACCTGTTGAGTGACAAAAGTGACATGATCAATGGCGTTACTCTCCCAGTTGATGGTGGCTTCTTAGCTGTCTAATCATGATGATCATTATGACAACTTTACGGATCAGAGGTGAGGATAGTTTCTCGAAATTGCTTCTAAAATGGATGTAGTACCAGCCCTCCCTTTAGAAACTGACTTAAGAGAAACTGCGGTCTGCCAGAAAGTTGCACTTTACTCAAAGATTATATTTTTCTGCTTGAACATACTATTGCTTCAGAGAATGATTTCAATCAAAAAGATTTAGGATTTCATGCCAATAGAGTGGCTGTATATATTGAAAATTTGTTCGCCTATTTCTTTTCAACCTATAAGTGACTTGGCAACCTGGTTTTGCAACACTGAGTTTCTTAGTGGCAGATTAGTACTGTATGCGTATGCTCCTGAAACGGTAAAATTTAGGATTTCGACAAAGATATTTGAAGAGTTCTTTTGCTCCACTAGTTTGTTCCAAATTCAGAAGTTGTGTAAATATACCGACTTCTCAATTACTGTTAACGTTCTTTCCAGCCCCTCCAACCTCAATTAAGCCCTCCTCAAAACTTTGATAATGCAAAACTATGTGAATAAGTGCGCTAATAAGTGGATTTTTAACATGTTGGGGTTGATCAATTATTATGAAATCCTGATTTGAATTTGAATGTAGAAATACTGCTGGTGAAGTATTTTAACATGCATGCTGTATGCTGTACCATGCATGTGAGCTGTACCACCCTTTCTCTGATAAGCCAAGCCTCCATCAAGATTGCAATAAGGCCCCTGCGGCCATATTAGAGTATTGACAGTGCATCATTTAAGTGCATCAAATCTGAGCATTGATTAATAGGGATTTTGAATAAGGACAATATGGGTGAATCCTCCAACAGCATTGATAAGAGGGGGTCAAAATTTGTTAATTTGACGTAACTTCGGCCATATCGTTGATATTCGAATACGTCTCTCTACCACAAAAGAGAAAATACATTTATTAACATTTCACTAACCCTGAGCTTATGTCTTCAAGAACAACCATCAATGTGCAGCAAAGAAGTCTGACTTTTTAAAAATTAATTCATTTTGTCTTTCTTGCAGCAAGATATCCAAACTCTCAAGTCAGAAGTTGAAAAATAAGCATGTGTAGCTGAGTAACTTATCATTCTAGAAATTTAGTTTGAAAAAGTTTGAACTCGGAAATAGATAATCGATATAGATAAGCCTTGAAATATTATTTCTGAAACAATTTTCAATAATCAAATTAGAGTATATTTGAAAGTTCATGTTTATTTTTGCTGTGGCTCCCTAAATCTTACAACTTTTCTTGCAATTTTAAAAAGATAGTTGACCAGAATTTCATTTGTTTTTCCAACAACATAAGAGTTAATCAAATCCGTTCATAATAATTGAAGCTACTTTGCTCGGGTAAATTGGATTGGTTACCTTCAAAATAATTTAGGTCAGTTTTCTTGTACCATAACACCAGCGGCCAAATATTGCTTCCTAATATTGCCTATTTTGGCATTATATTACTTCCTGACTGAATTAAAAACTTTTGGTGCATTCTATATTTGGCCAATTTTTTGGGAAAACCATTGACTAACATCATTTCGTTTCATCAATAATGACTTATGGTATGGTAGCTACGTCATCATATCTCATCTACGTAATACTAATATACCATCATACTTTTTCTAATTTTTGGGGAAATCTTTTTTGGTAATTTTTACACGTATTTGATGCTATAAAGACCTATTATGGCTCCCTGATTGGAATAAAAACCTTTACAGGACTATCTATTTTTGGCCAATTTTGACAAAAAACCCCGCACTAGCCAAAGTATATTTTCAAATTTTTGGCAAATTTTGGGAAAGCCTTTTGTTTGCGTTTTTAGTGCTATTATGGCCTTGTATATGTGGAATCCCTGACTTGATTAAAAACCTTTTCAGAACTAGTTTAGCCTATGAACAAAATACATCGGACTGATCATCATGTATTTTTTACAATTTTGGGAAGAATCTTTCAGTGTTTTAATGCGTCTTTCTTAACAGTTTGTTTTTTCTAGATGATTTCTTTCTAAGTGGAAGCACTGCCATTGATTTTGAACGTTTTCAGGTCCTATAGAAGCCATCAATCGGTTCATTAGAAAATATCGTGACTCATAATCATTACTCCAAAAGTATTTAGGCTTTATACCACAATATGCATTGTTGTATTTTGTTTAAGTTATTAGACCCTTTTGTGGGCATTCGTGATTTCTAAAATTATTGAAACAAGGGGGCTATAAAAGCAAAAACCACTAGAGTGGGTGTGGTTTTTTGTGACCACGCCCATTTTTCACTTGTGCAAATAAAAAAGTAGTGCTCACACACACTACCAATGGGGAACAAAAGTTGATCGAAACAGACAAGAAAATCAGTATAAAACAGAAATACATTAAAACCAGAAGAAAGCAACTCAATTCATAGTTAAGGTAAGGTCAGTCAGGTGAATATAAATCGGATATTATTGGGAGGCTGCGCCCCAAATATTCTAAAAAGGGGGCCTCACCCCCTGTGCCCCCTTTAAACCACTACTTCTTGCGGCTGATAAAAGTTAAGAAATAAAAAAGCGTAAAAATGATAATTTCCCTACTATTAGAAGTTAGGTTCTTTCGTTTAGACGGGAATTACCTTATGAGAGGAAATTTGGATCCAGTAAGAGAGGCATACTGGGCTGCAATATAAATAATTTTTGTATTTTCATGGTAAATATTAATAACCCCTTCCCCTTCGTCTGAGCTTCTACCCCCCCTGTCGGAGGAAGCATTGAGCAACAACCGCTTTTGTATCTCGATATCTTCAAATGTTTAACTTTAACCCAAAATAACTTCAATTCAGACACAAGCACATGAAACCAAGTAAATCTTTCTATTATGCAATCCATGATAACAAAAAGATAACAAAAGATAACCCTAAGAAAATCCACGCAGTTATTAACTTAGCCGTGAGTTTACTTCGATTGTTGTTTGATCGACAGCTCGCCGGGTCGAATGTTTCGCTCGGTGTAGTCCGGGAAACGATTGTCCAACTCACTCCTCAACTATTCGACAACAATTCAAAAGCTGCGGGAAATCAAAACTCATAAATTGATAATAAACCTTGTACATTTGCTGTGCTTTATATCTTATTTTGTTTCACAAATATTGCTGATATTGAAGGATGATTATGAAATACGAACAGCCATTTTGGAGTGTTACTGGAATAGGATTTGCTTGATCGTTTGCGGCCTTGATCTAGCCGTGGCCTAAGTGAGTTTAGCTGCTAATTGTTTGGCCTTCGTGGCAAAAGAGGAACTTTCATCTCAAGTTTCATCGGAAATTGGCTGGAATTTACCATGGCAAACACTGGGAAAGTCAGTCCAGCGAATCCTCCAGCATCAGACTATGAGATGGAAAGATTGGACGGTAATTTATCTACTTTGTTTTTAATCATGAAGTTAGACTTATAGTGTGGACATTGCTGCAGGTGGGACTGCAATTTATAAACAATTATTTGCAGCATTTTCACAAATCTACTAAAGCCGCTATTGTACTGGTTATATTACAGCGAGTTAACTAATCTCTCACGAGTGATGTTAAGCTCAAAATTCACTTTACTTCATACAAGCACAGTAAACTGCCATGCGGAAATGTTCTGGCAGACCGAGCTAAGCCATGTTTGAAATCTTCCTGTGTACACCACGAAGAATTATTATCAAAACATGAATTTTAAGTATCTAGTTTCTTTGTTCTTGTTACTGTCATTGTTGCAAGGTTTGCTCGATTTAACAATGGATTATTATTTCAGTTAAGTTCTTTTCTGAGTTTGAATCTAAGTTGAGAAAATATTTGTCTGCAAATTTACAAAATCGAGCATATCTGAGCTGAAGGAGAAATGAATCCTTCAATATTTATAAGATATTTGTCCTTACTATGAATATGTACAGAAAGGGGGCGGTGTTTTGTAATCTCTGCAAGGGGGTTTCATACACTTGCCAGGAGTGACATATTACATCGACGGTTAAACTTACAAGGGGTTACATATGCCATGGATACACTTTACAGGGGGCAGTTTATCATCTTATTATACCTGGCTATATTTGAGGTGGAAACCCCCCTGCTCCATCTCAATTTCTCCCTCATTCTCTTGAGCGGGCAGTTGCCCTCCTCGTTTATCTCATCTGAAGGGAATCGCTCACCTCGATGTATATTTTTACTGAGGGATAGTCCACCATTTCCGAGAGAAGTGTGGAGGGCGATTCACTGCTATAAATATCATGGTCAAGTCTGCATCTTATATGCTGTGGTATATCATTTTACCTGTGGTGGAAAAAATTGTGTAAGATGATAGGTGAGATGCTGCTCATTATGTTGAAAGGGATGATTAATGCAGCTTTGAAATCAATGTATGGGAAATAATGACCCAACATGTATTTCAGTCTGTTATGGCATTTTGTTATTCAGATTTCCCCCTGTTAAGGAAGGATTACGAAACGAAAGGACAGTGCAGTGTCTAGTGTCTGCAGTATATTGTCTAGTATATGCAGTGTCTGGAGCATTATGCATTTTATAGTTATCCTCAATAATTCTCTTGAGCAGACGCCCTGAGAAACCAAACTGACGCAATGTAATGGATTCTTTCGCAGACATGACCATGATATTCATAGTAGGTTGGCAGTGAATCCTCCTTGCTGCTATCACTCTTTGCACATCCAGGCAGTCAATACCCTTCAAATTTGTTTAATAAGGAAAGCAACGAATCGCACCCCTCTTAAGACTGAGGAGGGCATTGAGTTGGCACAGAGTGTTTGCCTACCTCCAATGGCCATGTTTGTCAATATAGTAAATAAGGAAGAATGTATAAAGAAATATATTGATATTTGTATAGATCTATCATCAATACAGTACATTATATACCATATTTCTTAACTTGTCTTATTTAGTAATAAGTACCACAAGCAATGATGGTATTAAAAAAATAGCTTTAAAAATCGAATGAATTATGTCTTCTGGTCTTCTCTTCCCATCTCTCTAGAAATGCCCTGTAATGAAATTGGTTTTTGTTTAGATGATGTTTCAACTCAAGACCTTGAAGACCAGTCTGATATGTTTGCAGATTTACCAAGCAGGAACAAATCTGCAATGAGTATGAGGAGGGGCAAAAGTTCCATTGCACAAAAGAGAATATCAAATCAGGATAACCACTCTGTGACACTTGAGAACCAATTTCTGGCGTCTTCTGGCGAGCTCAAAATGATTGACTTGGAAGATTCACAAGACCCTTTGGCACAGTCAAGAAATTTGGAGAAAATAAGAAATATGACAGTGCCTTTACATCACAGAAAGTCAGTGAAGTAAGTGAGGGAATTTATAAACTTGAGGGGGTTCCAGGGATAGATTTACAAAACGAAGTTAAAACAAACAAGAAGCGGCTTGCCATTTTCAAATCAATTGAAAATCCCTTCTTTATCTATTGAATAAGAATCTTGAACAGTTTTTGACTAGCTCTAGGTAAAAGAACCATTATTGAAGAGAACCATAGTTTCATAGAAAGTAAGCAGGGTTAGGGGGTGTCATGGGGTGCTCGTTTTCATAGAACCTTAAGATAATGTGGACAAAGGCGATATCAAGATACAAAATTTTTCAGTTAAGTAAATCTTTCCTCTCCCTAAAGATTTCCCACTCTATTCAGTTTTCCTAAACTGCCAGAATGATTGACTCTGGAAGTTTGACTAATGAAGTGCAGAATGCCAATGTATAACTCAACGTGTGAATTGGTTGGTTTTAGAAATCTACACAGCCAGAAGGTCAATTCAAAAAAGAAGAAATTGTCGTGCTGGAAGTCTTTCAAACTGAAAATTGGAATGGTGAGTGCTTGAAATTATTTTGTTGAACGGGGAGGACCAATTCGTAAGATCACTTGAACTTTGTTTCAAGAATCCTCGTTTTGAATCCACCTTTAGACTCACATATAGTGTGTGGAGAGAATTTTTGCCAGCTCTTTATAATTCCAGGCAAAAAAGCAAAAGGATTCAGGAGGTGTGGTCGCCTCGAGAGGGTGGACCCAAGTCGCATTGCTCAAATAGTTTACCTATTCAGTGGGCCCTTTGTCCTTTGCACATAAACCAATACCTCACGAAGATAGTAAGCGTATTTGCCTATCAACTATCAATGCACTGCTTCAATTGGTCTACCTATTCAGTGGGCCCTTTGTGCTTTGCACATAAACCAATACCTCACGAAGATAGTAAGCGTATTTGCCTATCAACTATCGATGTACTGCTTTGATTAGTCTACTTATTTAGTAAGCCCTTTGTGCTTTGCACATTAACCAATTTCTTACGAAGATAGTAAGCGTAGCTATATTTGCCTATAAACTATCGATGTACTGCTTTGATTAGTCTACTTATTCAGTGGGTCCTTTGTGCTTTGCACATCAACCAATACCTTACAAAGATAGTGAGCGTATTTGCCTATATAATATTAATGCTTTGATAAGTCAACCTATTAAATTGGTCCTTTGTGCTTCGCACATAAACCAATAACTTAAAGCGTATTTTTCTATCAGCGCACTGCTCAATTAGACTACCTATTCAGGGGACCCCTTTTTTCTGTTCACCGACCAATACCTTACTAAGATAGTAATGTGTATTTGTTTATCAACTATGAACAACTGTTGAATGTTTTTATTTTTCGTGTTGTATCATTCTTTCTGATTAGATCTGTTTGAAAATTCTTTGAATTGATTAGAAACTATTTTCCTGGCAGTCTGGTGTTGAAAGTTCGACCAATGCAATCTTATCAGTATGCTTTCTCCTTAAATTCAATGAACCTTGTTCTCATCTTATCAAATAATACATTTACTTATTCATTCATTTAGAAATGGGCCATTTTCACATCAAGAACAGGGGAATTCTTCAAAAATCTGGAATTCTGGCGTGCTCCTATCAAAGAGGTTGAAGGTTAGTCTTTATCTTTATTTTCTTCTTACTTCTTACTTTCTTCTTTCAATTCAGCAGCAATGCAAAAGAATTGGTTTTGTAATAAAGTGCTTGAAAAGTGAAGTCTTATTTGATAAAAGCTTTTATTTTTCTAGGTAATTTTGGAAATGGAGTTCTGTCATATTTCCTGTTCCTGAAGTCACTTTTCATCCTGAATCTGGTGATTTTCGTTTTGGTGTTCAGTTTCCTGACAGTGCCTCAGATCGCTCATCAATACAAAATATTCACCAATGTTAACACGACAACCAATTCTACCAACCCGACAATTGCTCCAGTTTCCAACTCAACGAACGCATCCACAAGTGCCTTATCCAGCTCCAAGCTTTCTTGCAAGACTATTCATGTGCCTTCAAATACGTCAAAAATAACTGACGACCTGTTGGATTTTTTTACTGGACAGGTAAGTTTCTATTTTCTCATTCCTATCCAGACCTGCCATTTAAAGTGGACAATTTCCCTGCTCCTTTTAAATGTCTTCCTCAGGCCCTTAATGAGTTGTCGTTTTTATTTATAGAATTTGAAGGTATTCTGCCATCTTAATTTGCACTTTTACTAAAGGACATCCCAACTGAGAGAAGTAAGGAGGACAATTCACTACCCACCTACTAAGATTCTCATCGAGTAAATATAGAAAGAAGCATTTTGGTACATAAAGAACACAAGTAAACATTTCAAATTATGATATTCAGTACCATATAATATTATAATGATAATTAACAAGCTTTCGGGCTTAACCGGTTATCAAGTAAATAGAAATCAATTGATGATTCCTATTTACTTGATAATGGGATAAGCCCGAAAACTTGTTAATTATCATTATAATATTATATGGTACTGAATCTAATAAATTTTAAATATTTCAAGACTCTGATGATGGCCAGGGCTCCTTGTACCCTGTCATTTCTGTTTGATTTAGTGATCTTTCTTAAAGTATAAATACATTAGTTTTGAGTACTGAATGATTGCTTCCCCTTCTACTAGATTTTTGAAAAACTCTATGCTTTTATTGGATAATATTCAACCAAATACCTACTATATAATGTCATATTTGAAGGGCTGGATCAACTCGACAGTGATGTTCTACAGTAATTACGTCAACACCCCAATTATAAGCTCCGATGGGGTGATCTACAACATGCCGTTTGCATATATGTTGGTCGGGGGTAGCTACTTCATTGTCAGCTTGTTTCTCATGGTTATCAAGTGAGTCAACTATGTTCTACTGATCTACTGATTTTTTTGAAATTCTAATTCTCAGTAACAGTAGTGCAAGATAATCTGCAGTTGGGATTAATGACTTTCAGTTAGGGAGAACCTGCCCTATTATGCCCCTTACAATAATAGAGGGCAGTAGATAGCCCTGTCTGCCAATAGAGCTGCTTGTATGGGCTATTTCTCTAAAATCCCTCAAGTACATCATTCAACAGTTGAACTTCAGTTGCGGAACCTAAACAGCGGAATTTAATGTTAGCAACAACTTGGACCCTTAATATAGGCCAGTTGACATTTCATCAAAATTCTGCCATTCTTATATTCGTTTTATATTTGTTGTATACACTAAACTTCTGACTTGGAAGATATTATCAGATAATGAAGCACAAGGGGTTGAAAACGATCCCTAGCATGTCTGGGCATGACTTGTGTGAAAGCTGTTTTGATCTGAGCAGTAATGTCTTTACAAATAAGGACACAAGTTCAAGAATTTAAGGTTGGTTATTCCAGCCTACTACCTAGGGCAGATTTAGGGTAGATTTGGGCTCTCGTGTTGATCATGGCAAAGTGACCTTTGCCTGGTTACCTGATCGAATCTCTTCAACTCATCTCATGATTTTTACTGATTTCCAAATTCTCTTATCAAGTTAGGCAGTTAGGCAGAGGCTGCCCTATTATGCCCCTACAGCAATAGAGGGCAGTAGACAGCCCTGACTGCCAAATTGCCAAAGAACTGCTTGTATGGGCTGTCTCTAAAAGAATCCCTCAATTACATCATTAACAGTTCAATTTCAATGATGGAACCTAAACTTTTGACGGAAGTCACCATCGCCTGAATAAAATCTTTTATATAGCCAGGAAAATCGGAAAGTAGCAAAAACTTAGATTACTTAAGCTATACTTTTGAATTTCCTGACTATATTGAAGTTTTGCATGGATCAAAGACTGATTAAATCTGTTACTGATTTGAAAATTCTCCTTTCAGTTTCTCTCAAGGTTTTTCGGAGAGTGTGATTGATAGTGGTGGGTTGTTCTACTCCTACTGCAATAAAATATTCGCAAGTTGGGATTATTGTATCACCAGCGATAAGGCAGCTGATCTTAAGAAGAAAAACATTTATCAAGATCTGCAGGTTCGTTACACCTCTTCCACAAATTATAGCTGCGAACATTGTCATAAGGAAATATGAGACAAGAATGAACATAGCTTTCAGACGCTTCGATTTCATCTTCATCAGTGAATTCAGTATAGTCTATCAATATTTTATCAACTTCTGGTATTGTTTTAAGAAAAAGATAGCCTAGAAGCACAGTGTATCGTAATGGTTGAGAACTTTGTTATGAAAATGTCTTATTCCTTTTGTTAGTATCCTCGTCCTGATCTGCTAGTTATTCAGTCACAAGACTTGGTGCTATTTTCCATTGTTTTCTTTTGTCAGTGTACACTCTCGTTCTGCTCTACTAGTCTGCTGGCAGATTCAATGTTAAATGCAATGGCTCTTTTTTAATCTCTGGACTATCTTCCTCTTATGACTATGTTACGAATTGAAACGATCTAAAACGATAATGAAATGATGAACTATGGTTTTCAGTCGATTTTGACTACGTTCATTTAGTCACTTTAAAAGGTCATTTTCAACAAGCTTTGCTGAAAATGTGGTCAAATCTTGGAAAAGAAAGCAAAAATAAAATTTTTGTCTGATGTTGTTTGATCTTTTGCCATTCTTGAACCTCTTGCTGAGATTATTTCTTTTTTCTCCTTTAGGCAGAGCTTGCTGAAGAGAGAAGGCGAGAAAAAATACGAAACCGGACGAGGATGCAAAAATGTCGGATTTACACATTAAGAGGAGTGATCAGTTTGGTTGTTCTGGGATTCCTTGGAGGAAGTGTCTATGCCATCTATCTGGCTGTCGGTATTTCGATGGTAATTCATTTCTATTCAACTCATCTTATTATCCATCTTAATATGGTTGAATATGACCCAAGATCACTGATCTGGAGACTGGGTCGAGCATTCTGTTGTTACTGCAGCCAAACGTTGAAGAAGGTTGCTTTGGCTTGCACTTGGCCTCCTAATATGGCTGGAAAAGAAATTTGATTGACTTGGTTCTTTGTTAAAAATAGCTGCACAATGATTGCCTCGTACTGATCATTCATAACATTACCATTACCCAATTCTTTGTTAACAATAGCTGCCCAATTATTGTCTCGTGCTGATCATTCATAACATTCCAACAATCATCAGAAAAAAAACACGCCCTGCTGGAATTTTGGTCTATTGAATTGAACCTTCCAATATGGCCGCTAATAGCTTCATTTTTAGAACAATGGATGCTCGATCCAGTCTTTTTTAGAGATCAGTGGTCAAGATGTTACAAGAATACCAGTGTATGATATTAATGGCATCAAGAGATCCAATGCGGAATCCCACTAGTTCAATGGCTTAGGGAAGATTCTTTAGTGGCCATATGCAGTGAAATCTACCCTCAAAATGAATTGCTGTTCTTTTAGGAATACACGACTGGTAGTTCATTTGTTGACGTGCTAAGAAGATGGGCCTCCTCGTTAACCATCACTGCGTTGAATCTTCTGTTACCCGAGATCTTTGAGATTCTCACCGAACTGGAAGATTGGAGTCCGAACAAGGAAGTGGCGGTGAAGTTAGGCCGGTTTGTGTTTTGGTTCAGCCTTCATAATCACTAATACTTTAACATTTACTATCTTCTAGCAATATACGACTGGTAGTGCGTTTATTGACGTGTTGCGAAGATGGGCGTCGTCACTAACTATAACCGCGTTGAACCTAATCTTACCCGAAGTCTTTCAGATCTTAACTGAACTGGAGGACTGGAGTCCTAACGTAGAGGTTGCAGTCAAGCTTGGCCGGTTAGTTTTTGATTTTTACCTGGTTCCTCAGCTCAACTTGCACCATGTACACCAGAAAAGAAAACTTTGCTTCTAGACTCAAGTAGACAAAATTGCCTACCCATTACTAATATATCATTTTGCAAACAACTTTTACAAACTACTACAACGTTCTTTGTAAAAACAATTAACCAAATCAGACGAAAAGATAATCTGGAAAAACAAATTCAAATTCAATTTTTGAATACCCAAAATTTTCACATCAAAATTGCTGCAAGACTCGTTCCCAGTCTTGTTAAGGATATGTCTCCTGGCAACTGAAATAATGGCAGCCATGCTAAAACAGCAAACTGTTAAATTCAGGAAAGGTTTACAAACCACCCATGATGATATTCATGAGTCAGCAAGTGTGCCTTATTTCTACTGGTGTGCATGGTGTTATGAGGTAGTTTGTGTAGTTATGCTGTAGAGTTCCACTGTGCATTTATTGGTTTGTGTAGTATGCTGTAATTTACAGTAGATATATTGGTGTAGATGTTTGTTGAAGAAGTAGATATTTGGTCTAAATGTGGATGTTTGGTGTTTAGCCATTGTACTGTAGATATTTGGCCTAGTTGTAGATGTTTGGTGTAGATGCTTGTTGTAGATATTTGGTATATATGTAGCAGTGAGGTGTATAGCCATTGTACTGTAGCTGTTTGGTGTAGATATTTGGTGTACTCTGCCCTCCATTAAATATGGAAACGTTTCAAATTTTAGGCCCAAATTAAATCATTTTCATAGTAAGACATAGAAATAAATTTCCAATCTGTCTCTCGCTTATCTCCCTACATGAGTTGAATCACACACCAACTTGTTGAGAAATTACTGCAGAAACTTTATTTGGAGCTTAAATGTAAAATAAAGTTAGAAAAAAAAAGTTTTTATTGAAAATCTTAAGCTTGGTGAGATGCTTGAAAATTTTATTTGAAGACTTAGTGGTTCACAAAAAAATAGGAATAAGTTTGGTTTTTCTTTTAATGGGAATAGTAAAAAAGATTGCAAAAGCAAGTCAACGACCTAAATAATAATGGGATTTCAAAAGTGGGCTCGTTCTCTATCGATTCACAAAATCCTGGGTCAACCAAAAAATATTTGGCATCATCAAGGTTTTCGAGGTGAATTTGCAATGGAGGAAAAAAGCCTGTCAAGTGCACTTGCCCCATGATAACTCTTTATTACTGTCAAAAGCTTTGGAAGAAAATTCAGTGATGCAAAAAATATGAATAAGCGTTTCCTCTGATGTCTTTCATGCATAAGAAAGTTCACAAAAAATGCAATATAGCTTGCTTTACAAAAATATTACTTGCTGTCTTGCCATCAAACGTCAACTTGGGCCTAGTCAATCACTTGATACAACTCGATATCAATTTCTTTAAAAATGTTGAAGTTCTTGGATAAAAATAGTTTTAAATAAACTTGCCATGGACTAAAGAGCAATCCCTAACAAAAATTGTTCAAGAATGGCATTCGACCTAAACAAACAGCTTTCAACAAACTTGAACAATAATTTTCAAGACTTTCCAAGCTGTTTCTTGCCTGCGATGCATCAAGAGAAAAACTGAAATTTTGAATCGACCAGGAAGGTTTTGAGACAATGAAAACAATTTCTGGATAAAAGAATAATTTCTCTGTCATTGGTTTGAATTTCACAATTACTGGACGCTTGGTTACGTAGAAACTCATTGTTATATTTCTCTCATCACTTTGATTGACATTTGGTTTGCCATATTAGCCTCCTAGTCGTTTCCATACATATTGGAGGGCAGAGTAGATGTAGCTGTTTGGTGTATAGCAATTGTACTGTAGCTGTTTGGTGTAGATATTTGGTGTAGATGTAGCTGTTTGGTGTATGGCCATTGTACTGTAAATATTTGATGTAGATGTTTGGTGTAGATGTTTGGTGTAGATGTTTGGTGTAGATGTAGCTGTGTGTTAAAGTGTGGGTGATCATTATTATGGTAATGTAAACTTGAGTCGCTAACTGAATCTCTAATGAACTTCCAATCTTTGAATTTTTGAATGAATTCTTTATATTTGTGTTCTAGATTATTTTTGTGATGTCTGTGAACCTGTTCTTTTTTCGTTCCTGAAAATTATCATTTTTCCAATTTTCCTGATCTTTGTGAATTGTGTGTGTTTTTTTGTCAATACTGGTTTTAGTGAGTAGCCAAATTTTGCTAAATAATTTTCTGTAATATAATTCTTGATATAACTATGAATACATAACTTATAATATATCTCTACAGGGGTTGTGTTGTCTAACGCCGCATCATAGTGCTTGATGTACAAAAGTACAGAGCGATATAGGAGAGGAACAGCTTGTTTCTCTTCTAACTTGCAATATATAACTCCTAATATATGGCACTAGTGTAACTGTTGACATATTGCAATATAGAGTTGGTATCGTTCATATCAAATTTCATTCCTATCTTGATGGATGGAAACTCCTGGCAACAAAGTGGTAATCAATGTGCTAAACGAATTATTTAAAATTTCATGTTTGAAAGAAGGAGTCAAAAGATTACTCAAGTTTTACTCCTTCGATGCACTGTAAAGCAAATGTAGTGTTTGATTCTCAAGATTCGGCTTTACCTTCATAATCAAAATCTTATTTACGATTGCTCTCGTTATTTTTTCTAACTAATTTTGCATAATTATTACGATGTTGATTTTCAGAGCAGTCTTGCTAAAGCTAGCCTCGGTTGCAGTTCTGGTCATCGTGCTTTACACGAAATTATCATCACATAAGTGTGATCAAGTAAGTCAATTATAATAATAATAATAATGATAAGTACTGATATTGCGCCTTATATCCAAAGGGCTCATATTTATCATTCCTCCTTCAGCTTTTTCGAGATTCTTTTCTCTGCTTCTCAAATAAGATCCTTTATTTCTTTTCTGGAATTTGCCACCAAAGAAAATCTGCTGAGGCTTCACACAGGGGTCCTATGAGACTCTTAAGTTTAGAGGGTTAAACAAATAGCTAGCTTCATTTTGAGTTAATCGATGACCAGTGAACAGTTATAGAGAATAACAGATTAGAAAATCTCAGCATTACTAGCATGGAATACTAAATAGGATGCCATTTTGATAGTTTTTTTTAGCCAAAACTAGCCATTTCGGTAGCTCACTAGCCAAAAATGACCTTTTTGGTAACTTTTCTAGCAAAAATATCCATTTTGATAACTTTGTACCAAGCTCTCCTTAGAAATCTATAATTATTTTGGCTACGTTACCTCCCTGTGGGTCTCAAGTAAGTTCGCCAAACCAGCTTTAGGCCCAGAACCTCATAAAAATGTAAATGCAGCACTATTAGGTAGTTGGGGTATTTTATTATGGTATTAGAATAATTCGTGCGAAAATGTATACCAGAGCTAATATCTGAAAGACAAAGCCTTATGTTTAGCAAAGAAAGAGTAGCATACATCACAGGAAATCACTGTAAATAGTAGCTGCCTGACATCTCACTGTATTATTGAATATAGTTGCTTATGGGGACCCAGTGTATTCATTAGCTCCCATTTGAGTTGCAGAACTTTCTCAGACAACACTTTCAAGTGAAAACGATTGCTCACTAGTCAACCTCTCATATCCATCTAACTTAGTTCAAAATGTTCTTTCAACTTTTTTGATTTATTTTCTTTTTAGTGTTGGGAAAATCAGATTGGTGCTCAAATGTACAACTTGATTCTCATCGATTTCTTTGTTATTTTCGCGACCACGATAGTTGCTGAAACATCAAGAAAGTAAGTTTCCCAATGAGTTTGTTTTACATGCCCGCCTGTGATATTACTGATGTCTTAGATGTCAGGGTTAGGTAACATGCGTTAAAGTCTACCCAGTCAGTGAGTTTGTTTTGCATGAAAATCTGTGATACTACTAAGGTCTTTGATGTCAGGGATAAGGTAGCATGCACTCTTTCACTACATTTTATGAAACTAGTTTTATATTAGGCTCTAGTCTGTTTGATCTCCATGAACGAGAGATTGAGTGAGTTTAAGGTACCTTTTGTATTTATTTCCATTTTTTATCCTTTACTTTTTGTGCAGATACATTACCTGGTATTTGAACTGTGGCTGCAACCTTGGTGCCAAAATTGGAATGCAAGAATTCCAAATCCCAAAGAACGTTCTTGATCTCATTTATGGGCAAGCTTTGATCTGGTAAATAAATATTTTACTTTTTGTAATACTTTCAATCCGTTCTCTTACGTTGAAATTACTCTTTTAGTCTTTAACTTTGACATGTGCATTTCACCTTCTTGTCAAGGAATGGGTCCTTGTGATTGGTTTGGGATCCTAAACGAAATATACGATTAGCTCCATTAATGGGGTTAATGCTGGGCTATGCCCCATCTTGAGGGCTTGTTCCCTGGAATGGTTCGAAAATGATGATGTGATGAACAAGTTTTGCTTGTAAATGATGCAAAGTCCCAGCCATCATCATTTTATCCAAAGCACATCTCTTTTAAGCTTTGATGGAGTTGTTTGCAGCCCCTTTTTCATCCAGCATATGAAAGTGAACATTAAATGATCCACTTCGATTTGATTGCTTTTCTTATCACTTTTGATATCACTCATTTGATTTGCTCAAGACAAGAGTTTCAAAGGGAAAGTTCTAACCAAGAAAAATGCTATCCCGAAGAAGCTTTATGGATAAATCTTACCTAACTAGCTTTTGAAATCTATTTATTCTCTAAAGGATTGGAACATTCTTTTGTCCTCTGATCCCTGTGATTGGCATCATCAAACTCTTCATCTTATTCTACGTCAAAAAGGTAAAGTGGTTTTTTTAACATGAGATAAATATGGGCCCATCTACACGAGTGCCCTAAACTTGCCTTATGGCATTCTTTAGGGGATTAAGCAGATTATCACCTCGCCTGATCGTGTAGACGGCATTTTCAACTTTTTTGCCCAATGTGAAGTTAGGGCACAGATCAGAGACGCCGCTAGGGCAGATTGGGCCTGCTCTGGAGGTGCTCTTTTTGCCCAAAGCTGTCAGAAGGGATTAAAAATTGGCTCTTGCACAGCTTGCTTTTACAAACGGGGCAGGCTTACGCTGATTCAAAGCTGATGATCAAAATGTCGTACGAAGATATGGCAATGTTTTTCCTTGTTGCTTTTTATTGATTATAACCGAAAAGGCAAAATAGAATTCTGCGTATGCTCTATTTTCCTTCTGTGGATCTCATGGCTAGAGATTCTGAAATGCGAATCGCAATACTGAGGTATTTTGCAAACATGTATCAAAACAGGCAGGCATTGGTGTATCACAGACAGGACAATGAATTTAATGTATTTTGCTCGACTGACTTGAATAATAGCAAAGACTTGAACCCCTACTATAGGCCAGTTGACCTTTTATCTAAATTCTGCCATTCTTATATTCGTTTTATTTCGGTTATATACAATACACTTCTGACTTCGAACTTGTTACCTAAGAATAAAGCACGAGGACGAGGGAGGAGATGAAGATGATCGCGTGCGTCTAATAAACAATCATTTCTAACATGACAGTTCATGACAGATGTGTGAAACCTCAATGCTGCGTTGATCTGAGGAATGTCCTTAGGAATAAGGACGGAAGTTCAGGAATGTGGTGTCGGGCACTCTCAGGGCACATTTAGGGCATTTTTAGGGCTCTCGTGTAGATGGAGCCTATGTTTATCTAAGATTTGTACTTCTGTACGATTACCAGATGAAGCTGGATGAAAACAGGCCGGTAAGATAAAAGAAGTAAAGATCAATAATTCCAAATTTTCTTTTGAAAATCTATTGATTTTGATTATTAAATACTAGCGATTTCAGTTTCGAAGCTACTGTGGGTTGAAATTTTAATGAAACATGTTTCACTTTCAGATAAGTTTGTTTTGCAACTGCAAAGTATTGATTTTGATTATCCGTAGCCTGTGCAAAGACCCTTTCAAAAGTGTAGTACAGTACACATACATTTCCGAAAGTAGTCTGCTCTGTCCATAGGCTGCATTATCCAATGCTTTCGATGATTTGCACCTAAAACAGTTTTGAAGCCACCACGAGGTGAAATGTTTTAATGAAAGATGTTTTGTTTTCAGATAAGTTTGTTGCACAACTGCAAACCTTCAAGCAAGCCATACCAAGGAGCGAGATCGAACTACTTCTTCACTCTCCTGTTGCTGTTAACCTTCTTGCTTTGTGTTGTTGGAGTCGGCTGGGGAATCACGAGGTAGGACTTTATTTGTTCATCAAAATTATATGAAGTAAATACTGAAAGTTTTTAGTTCAACAACGCCCTTTAAGTCAAAACACCTGAAAGAAATAAAAGTAAGCTGTTTCTCTATTTACGCTGGTTTCTAAGCTTCGTATCTCCTCGCCATCTTGTATTTTTAGAAGGAGTTGTCTCGAAACGGAGAATTTTTTCGCATGTAGCTATTAGATACAAAATGCACTAGATGCTCAAATGATTTAATCACTAAGCTGAATTTATCGATTTCATTCTGATTTAGTAAATCAACTTCTTCCTTTGATTTATGTTTTTACTGTTTCAGAGTATCTACCTCATGTTGTGGGCCTTACAGGTAAGTTATACTTGCAACAATATGCCAGTTTACGATACAATCCCTTTTTACAACTGATTCTGAATTAACAGTAGTCTTATAATTAAATATCTAGGAGGGCTGTCCAAGTTGTCGCTCAAAATGTGCTTATTGAGCGTCTGCAGATCGTTGTTACGAATCGAAATAAATTTTAAACAAATTCTAAACGATTCGCAACCATATGGCTGAATTCGTTTATTTTCAGGATTCTCGAAACGGGACAATAATAACAGCTATTCTTCAGACTATTCCTAAATTTTGAGCTTTCATATTGCCTGTATAAAAACTTGGGGAACTTGTAACATAACTCAAGACGAAGTAATACAGTAGGTAGCTGCAAATAAGAAACCAGGTTTTAAGAAACCGAGACACTGATTTTCGGGAAAACAATGGATAAAACAACAGGGTATTGTTTCAAAACAATAGGCTAGTTCCTGAAAAGTGGTTCCTTATTCGTGGTTACCTACTGTAATGACAAAGTCTTCAATTTTATTATTCCAAAATAGGTGTTAAAAAGATGATAGTTTTCCACGTGCCAATTATGTAGTCATACCTCTAACTGGAGGGCTATATGATTTTGGAAGGTAAATAGAACCAAAAATATTCGGTCTACGAACATGAATGTCTGTTTGCGAAGATTTGGAGAAATCTCATTAATATTTGTTTATTTTTTCAGCAATACAGACTGTAGGTCATCAGCTCGTATGTTCGACATCCTCTCGGAAACTCTCGCAAACTGGCCTAGTTGGCTGAATCAGATCATCAAGTTCTTACAAACGCCGGCTTTCATCGCTCCTGTTATCATCATCATTTGGTAAGGTTTTATTGATTTACTTTGTTTCAGTAAGAAACCCAAAAATCCCACAAGAAATCCATAACTAAGAACCTGAATATCTGTCCGTATAGATTTTGTCAATTATTGACTGTTCCTGATTAGAATTCTTGAATCCAAATTCAGATTACTTTAGAAAAACGAACAGGTCGAATTTTCGCCAAGCTACCCTAAGACTCGGTGAAATAACTTTAATTTAAGAATCGTTATTGGCTTATGCGTTAAAATGCAGGCTCTAAGTTGCATGTTTTTCTTGAATAAACCTTCCATCTTTGCTGTATGCACTGATAGGTATTAAACTTGCTTACAGAGCCTTGCAACCCCACAATGATACCGGGTTACTTATGAAAAGTCACGGTAATTAATGAATTAAAAATATCTCTACAACATGCTTTGGTCTATACCTGCTTCACAGTGCTCGACGTACAGAAGTAAAGAGCGATGATAGATTGAAAAAAGAAAGGATAATAACTCTCTGTTATTCAAATTTTCATGTTTTCACTATCATCAGACAGACTATAGAGTAATTCGGGGCAAAACGGGTCAGGGGGTAAAATGGGTCATTCTGTATAAAATGTTGCAGAACACAGTTCCACGAAGAAAGACTATCATGCTTCCATTAGACTGCTGAATAGCAAACGTGGGGTAACTCTATTTTGCCTCCCCAGCATAGCCTGCGGTAGTTCTGAAGCATTTTATAAAGAAGGACCCATTTTGCCCCGAATTACTCTTCAATCGAAAATATCAATGAATGAGAATTAACAATTATTAACTAAAGAATTGATAATTTGTTTCTAGTTTGGTGCTGTACTACTTCAGATCGATGACGTCAGCACACGAGCGAATGATTGACATGCTGAAAGACCAGCTCATCATGGTTTGTGCTTTCTGTCTTACCCTCTCTTCCTAAGTTATAATTTTAATAAGATTCAATGTCGATATGCTCTGTGTTTTTGTTGATATTCTTTGATGCTTTCACGTTCAACTTCACATTTGGAAGCTGACCCAATGTTTGCTACCCTTTTTGCATTTTATAATGACAATTTTATAAAAACACAAGCCTCAAATTCTACTAGATTTTAAGAACAAGCAGAAGCTGGCTATTTTTGCTCGATTTAAGAATTATTAGAAATGATCGTAATATAAGAAATAGATGTAAAACAAGCAAATTGGCAGCACACTGGAATGTCTGATGGGCCTGGAAAGTTGCAATTTGCAACAATAAACAGAACTGACAGCAAAAACAGGCTTCCAAAGCATTATGAAAGTAAGAACAATTTAAGAACATTTCAGGCTGAAAATAGAGGAATATTCTAGAACAACCAGCTTCAAACCAATTTTACTGGTTCTTATAAAAAAACAAACTTTATTCACTTAACATTAGACAATCGAAATAATTGAATATTTTCAGGAGTAGAGGTTTTTTGCATTATCTTCATTCAAATACTTTAACTTTACTCTAGAAAATAATCATTTTCAGACTTTATAAAAAAGTTGACACTTTTTATTATTTTTCAAATATATTCTTAATTCGTAGTTGGCGTAGAGGAAGATTAGTGTAAGGCTAAGGCTAACTAGGTTTATTCTCTGTAAATGATGTTTATCATCTATCTATCTATCTACGAAGTCTGTGGGTCGGTTTACCATGAAAGCACTTGATACATAGAGTAGAGCTTTATACACTAAGAAGAAAAAGATTAAAAAGACAAAAATCTCCATCTCGACAAGCCTGTTTCGTTGTCACTCACTCATCATGAGATGTACAGATCTACTGCTATAAAGTGCAATGCTGTAAAGCTATGTTATTAAGGACAAATTCTGTGTATCGTTTTCTGGTTAGATTGTTCAATATATAGAATAGAGCTATATGCGCACTAAGAAGACAGTACAACTCCTGATGAGTGGGTATCCACGAAACAGACTTGTCGAGATAAAGAGTTTTGTCTTTTTAGTCTTTTTCTTCTTCTTAGTATCTATCTATCTAAAATGAGTGTAATGTGAGCCGTTGATTAATCGATCTAATATATCTCAACAGGAGGGACGAGACAAGAGATTCTTAATGGCGAGATTCGCTGCCTTGACCAACAAAAACGAGGAGAATCAAGCCTCTGCTTCTGGTTACCCGTGAATGCTCGAAACACAAACTGACAAAAACACCAGAGAATTCCGTTTCAAGTTGGGTAACGTGTGACTCCCATTCCTGGAGAAGTAGGAGATAGTTTTCCATAAGATGTGTTTAGAAGTCAAGGGTTGTCCTTCAACTAAAAACTTCTGGGTTATTTTTATATTGTTATAAAGTAAAGCGTGTTGATATCTAAGGTTCGTATGTATATATATTCTGAAGCTTTGGAGATTTACTGGTGGGGGTTTAGCAGTAGAAGTAGCAATGTTTTAACCTAAAGACTCGAGGTTTAACTTGATATGATATATAAGGTTTGACATTAGTTAGCAAGATACCTTAGACAGGCTTGCTAATTTTAGGTATTTAACGTTTGTCAGTCTGACTGTTGGTAAGTAAATGTTGATTTAACTATACCTTTAGGCCGGGTTCGCACGTTCTATTTAGTAACATGCTTCTCTTCTAAAATTTAGAATTATGTTTTTGTCATGGTCACTTGGAAGAATATACTATCTGTTGTTTTAGAATCTTGACAATATACATCAATCTAAAAAACTCAATTCAAGTGAGCCTACTCTATCCCCTCCCTAACGATTGGATCTGTAGGCGTACTTCTTGGAGTTAATTAGATCATTGTTTATTGTCCATATTCTAAATCAACAGATGCTAGACTCTACCAGCTGGCAATGACGCAAACATGATTCCAAATCTTAGAAAAAGCATATTTCTAGATGAAACGTGCGAAACTGGTGACTTTTGTGATTAGTAACCCTAAGCATGATATGCAACAGTGGCATGTGTAAACCTGAGAAGTGGTTGAATCATATCATGGTATAGTGTTTCATATGAAAATCGTTGGAGTAATACGTCAGAAAAAGGGCGAAGCTTGAACTGATCGAATATTGTGCCAAATACATCTTTGATGCTGTAGCTTAGGTTTTTTGTAACCTGGGCTCGATTGTTTTATAACTAGATTATTGGGGGTCATATAGGGGTTCCAGGGAACAGGAGAACATGCCAAAAATTAAAAAGGGAACATGAGAGAAATCAAACAGGAAGGAAATAAGGGAACATTGACAGCAAGCAGGGATCAGGGAACACAAAAGACCAACATTTTTCTTAGAAAAATGAGAGAACATTTGCAATTTCTATAAGGGAACATGGGAACGTGACCCCCTCTATATGACCCTCTGAAATGTTGGACATTATTATGTTTTTCATCTTATGTTTATTAGGTTTTGAAAATAGTTAGATGAATAGTTAGCTAAAATGTAATTTATTATGTTATTTGTTTTGTAATCATCCTTAGGATCAACAGTTCAATGTTGTGTAATTTTGTTGGCGAGATAAGGAACATCCAAATCCAGTGGCTGAAAAGATAGAGAGCAGGAGGGGGAAACCTAATTATAGACCCCTGTTTGAAGTCTTCATGTGGATTATTCTGAGTTTCTTGCAAAAAGACTTATTTTGCAAATAGCATCTTCAAATTGGATTGCTCGTTACTTTGTGGCAACACGAATGGCATTCACTAGGTATTATTCAATTCATATTTAGCCTTACCAGTAGCCAGAACAAGCCAAAAGTAATGGTTTTAGTTTCTAGATGGCGAGAAAAATGGAAAGCACATCGAAATGTAATAACTACTAGAGCTTTGCGTCTTGCAATCATCAGAGTAGTACGTCAGAAAGAATACGGAAACGAAACCAAACGCATTTTTTGTTCTCTTTATGTCGTATAATTCTGATGAGTATCAGACGCAAAGCTTCATTATCATGTTTGTAATCTCTATATGTTCCAGATTTCTCTTGCCATTCTAAGAATTTAAAGACTGTCAGAGAGTTATCTATTATAGCAACACAGTGGAGGAACCTGATTTAAATTCAAATAAACTTGATCGTGTTGGAAGGGAGTAAGGTTTTAACAAACGGTCGAACTAAACAGTTGTTATGATCGTTTCTTGTTACTAGATATATGTATTCGTCTTAATCTCTTAGAGTTTAAATCATTAGATATTTATAGAAGAAGTTATGATTGAGCATGGATAGCAAATATCTGGTGGGAATCGTGTAGTTTCAATTCTTATCCGAGTACCAATCCAACCTAACAGAACGCTTATTTTCGCAGTTTGGTGACGGAAGAAGGGGGCGTCTTCATGTGGCCTCTTTCTGGACTCGCACGGCATAAATAGAAAGGAGGCCAGTTTTATTTTCTCAAAATGGCGACCGACATCACTGTTTCGTATGCTTTTCATGTCAAATTAGAACCTTCCGAACGAGGAGATGAGGATGAAATAATTGCAAATAAGATTGCAGAATTCATGTCTTTGGCATCAGAATTCACAATGGACTATATCTGGCAGAATGAGTCTTTTGCACTTGTCCAAAATTCAAGTCTACAGTCGCAGCAGAGAAAAGGTGATGGATTTGATTTAGGCCTAGGCCTACTACTTACTATTGCCTGGCCCGAGTCTGCTGTGCAGATCTCAGCTGCTTGTGTGTGGACTCCTACTTGATTGTATATAGGGTTGAATGAATGAGAGGGATGGCTAGAGGGTTAGTTATTATTAGGTTGTTTAGAGAGGGGTTTTTTAGTTGGAGGGTAGTTATTTTCCTAGATTTTCGTAAATTAGTCATGATGAAATTAATTACTTATTATAGTACAGATAAAATTTTAGGAGGTTTTGATGCGATGGGGCGCAATTTTACCCTACCACACCCTACAATCGTATCTGTTTTTTTGTGATGGGTCAATGAGCAGATTACTTTTGTTTTCTTGTTGCTGGTTGTTTCAATTCCATTACAAATTCCTCCACCCTATCAAATTACTTAGTAGAAATGAGGGGCCTTGAAAAAAAGTTAACCCTGTATCACAACTCAAAGCATTTAGGAACCACAAAATAAAGCAAGCCCGCCACATCTTATCCTTTCAAATTCAATAAATGACAGCTTTGAAAAACATTTTTTTCAATAGAACACTGCTACATATGTATTTCTGGAGAGACAAACTGTGGTGAGAGTATTGAAGATGAATGGTTCATTGTATTTCTCTTAACTCAATTGACAAAAAGATATCCAGATATTGCTGTAAGGTAATGCTTCAGTATATTTTCACCGTTTTTAGCTCAGTATGATTTCATTATTAATTCCAGCTAGTTAAGTCTGATTAAATGCTTGTTTGGATTTAATAGATAAATAGAATAAAATTTGCTTGAAAAACTGCAACAAACAGTAGTCAACAAAATTTCCTTGCAATTTCTCATCTCTGCCATCAATATGTTACCACCTATTTCTGGTTTGGATGAATGGTTGAGCAAGTTATTGTTGTTTACACCTGAAGCTAAGCTTAGTTCAATGAGGTCCACAGGGATCAACTTGTGGATGGCAGACAACCTCCACGTATTGTCTAATCAATTGATCTTACTGATTTTAGAACTGACCTTTAACTAGGGGCCTTGTACCCCTATTGGAAATAATTTCTCTAGCCTTTGCATGCTGCATGTTAAGCATGACTCTGGCATGACCTTACTTACTCACTTATTTAATTAAATTTTCAGTGTTGAAGATGACGATGGACAATTTCTTTTGATTGAAGCTGCTGACCATTTGCCAAAATGGTTGAAGCCAGAAACAAGTGAAAACAGAGTAGGTCAAAATCTTCAGCTAGCTTTTTAACATGTTTAATCTGATTTCTGTTATATACCAACTCACCAACTGGCCAACTCTAATTGTTTAGGGATGTGATAGTTTTCCATAAATTAGAAAATCCACTGTATCACCTTCCTAAACAATAGATGTAATCAAAAGAAGTTGGTATGTTGGGGAGTTGGTCACTTGGTGAAATACGGACACTTCATTGAATCTAAACATCAATGGAGCTGTATTTCGCCAAACCCTCATAATAGGAAAAACATTGAAATAGTATTTGTTACCAAACTTTAGAGTAGGAAGAAAAATCAAAGACACAAATCATGTACTTCTGAAGCTAATATTTCTATTTCCGATTTTTGGCAATGTTTCAGACTCTTTGAAAGTTTATTATTCTCCATGATGTCATAATCCAAGCTATTATTTGAATTCACAGGTGTTCATCCACCATGGCAAAATTCACATTATTCCTCAGCCATCCAGCCCAGCTGAGATTGCAGTTTTTCCAACCAATACCCCCTCCCTGCAACAATCATTAGAACTGCTATTCAGCTCCAAACTGACACTTGCATCTCAAGAAATACAAAACGACATCAAAGCAAGAATAGACAAGTTAGTAAAAATCTTACTTGATTGGTTTTCTGTTACACTGATGCACCATCTGACTCCAGGGGCGGACTGGCATTAAAATTTCAGGCTTGATGGTACTCTTAAAGGTCCTGTTTTAGGGTATGGCAAAAATATACCCCAAGGCAAAAAAGTAGAGTTGTATCTGAGCTTTTGGTAGGCATTTTTGTGACCTTGGTACCTTGATTTTCAGTTATCTTTGCCAAGTCTTTTAAAGGCCTCATATAGAACTTTTCATGTTCAAACTCAGAAGGCCTTGGTTGAAGATTGCCACTTTGCCACCAAGGCCAGACCGCATGTGTCTGACTCGGAAAGATTAACCACTCTTTGCAGAGTAGTATTTGGAATCTTATTAGTTGATAATGAAGAGGGTTAATGTTGTCATTCAGCCCAAAGAAAAAGTTAGATTTTGGGACATAAGGTATATTACCTTCTCATCAAAATTTTTCTGTTAGGTTTTCGAGGTCAACAGAGAGTTGTTTTCATCATGCACATTGCTTCCTTCCCGTTTGTCTGTCTCATGCATTGGGTAAAAGGCCTGATTTGGTTTCCTTGGCTGTCAGATGTTTCTGTAAAGATATAGTCAACATTTCCCAGGTAATGTTTGTCATTTATGCACCAGAATATGTTTTTAATAAAAGGATGCATTATTTTTTGTTCAAACAGAAATCCAGAAAAATCTCTTTCAATATTTTTGTTTCTAAAAAGAATTCTCTGGTGCTTTTCTCAAAAACTATTAGTTTTTTATAGCGATCAATACATGGTTAAGAATAAATTATTATTATTAAGTTTCTATTAGTTAATATCCAAAGCTTTTTATACCAAACTTTTGTGTTTGCTTGCTTTCTTGATTGCCATGCACTTATTCCCTTGAAAGTGTAGAGTGGCCAGAAAAACCAAAAACGTACTTCTTTAACATTGTCATAGAAGAGATGAAAATATCATAAATATCACTCCTCATTATTTTTCTATTAATTTTTTAAGTTTAGTACTGATCAGAGACATTTGTGAAATTATTTTAGGCTGAAAAATGCGTCAAGACTTTTGATACAGACTCTCGTCTAACAACAAGAGTAAGTTTGTTTATTTTTGAACATTTCCTCTTCAACTATTCAACCATTAAACTGTATGCCAGGAAATAATTGCATTATCATTATATCATTCTCATAAGGGAGCAACCAAAGTTCTTGAGAGACAGTGTCTAATTAGTTTATGTAGTTGTTATGGCTCTGAAGAAGTATTCAAAAACGAAACAAAAACATTCATGCCTATGCCTGGAACTGAATAGAAAATTTCAAGCAAAATTTTGAGCATCAATCATTTGTTCTGTAGATTTGCTATATAGATATAAGAATTTATTTCCTTCTAGGTTCGCTTTACAAAGCTATTATATTCCCAACTGTTGCATAAAAGCATGCAGCCTCGTGTAAAATCAAATTGGAGACACGGGAAAACTCGGAATGTCACTCAAAAACCTAACGATCTTGGTTTCAAACTGGTAAGTGTGTCCAATAAATGAATGTTGTCATTTCATCAGTAAATAAACCTATAAGGCAGAAATGGGGGCCATCAATATGGATTGTAGTATGCTCTACGATCATAGTCTAAAATTTCTCACTGTGAAAAATCATAAAAGGATGATAATTATATATAAACTAAGAAGAGAGGAATCAAACGATTAACCTTTTCATCTCTTAAGGCAGGTTTACAGAGAACGCGTCGCACGAACGATCTTACGAATCGAGTGACCTAACCGCACAACTCGAGCAAACAGTTGTGTGAATGTGGAGCATGTTTACAGAAATACAAAATGTACACGACTTATTCTGTCTTGCGTCTTTGCCACGGGATTTGACTGCTCAGTATCATCATAATTGCTCCGAGTAAGGTTCATTTTTGATTGGTTGATAATAGAGAAGTTCGCTGCGACTTCTGCGACCGGGAGAAAAACTGGGAAAATTTCAACCTTTTCGATCGGTCGTAGCAGTTGCAGCGAATGGCAAAAAGAATGTCAAACGCATGCTCAGTATAGAGTTTTCTCGCTTGACCGAACCATTCGCCCGAACTGTAAACCCGCCTTTAGCCTGTTTCGTGGTTTGGAGGCATCAAAGTTAACTAACAATGAAGCTTAGTTCACGAGTGTAACATTAGTCTATTACTAAATGGCTAAAACTCAGAATTTCAGAATTAAGTTATTTATCAGCAACTACGGAAAATTGCATTAAAGCTGTATAGAAGGATTTTCAATTTGCCAATGTTTTGTATCTAAGAAGAAATTAACGGTCACTCACTTTGGTGTAGTTCTCAAAACTATGATTGGATTCTAGAAATTCTTCCAGCTCTTTCACAGCTCGCCCGTCTACCAGCATGCTGTATTTATCTGAAATTAATATACGAAATAAAAAAAACCTCAAAATATTTTAGATTGACCTTTGATTAGGCAGAATCCAGCTTTTATAATGTTAATTCCCTCTAATGTCAATCTTCTTTATCTCCTTCTTTTAACAGACTGCAGGTTTTGGTTTCTTATGCGATAAATATAAAAGTGCTAAACAGGTTAGTGGTATTTTTTCTTTATTATCAAATCAAATCAAATCAAATCAAATCAGATTATTTATAACCATTATCACCGTTCTAAGAGGAAATTGCTCTTTGGAAAAGTTAAAGACTTGTTCTTCTAAACTTAGCGAGTTTCCCGAGTTTCGAAAACAGAATTTGAGAAAAAGCAGAGAAAATTATAGGCAAGTTCTGCTTTGTTATCTGCTTAGTGGACAATAAGATGGTATAAGCTAGTATCTCCTTATATTATCAGTACAGCCAGAAATATTGGAAACATAATGAAACGAACACATAGATACTACTGAAGCTTTTCGTCTGACACTCATTAGAGTATTACCTCAGAAAGAGAACGAAACAGAGACGTAACTGATTTATATACCCAGATGTGGTTCGAAATAGGCCAATCAGAAAAGAGGTGAATGATTGGTATAGTGTAGGAAAACCAATCGACACCCAGGATACAGTGAGCTGACCAATAAGATTATTTCAAGAGTTCTAAGGCGAAAACGAACTCCTTCTCTCGTTTCGTTCTCTTTCTGACGTATTACTCTGTTGAGTAGGATTAAGTCTGATTATAATCAGTCCAATTTATAGTGAAAAGCCTTTTGAAAAGTTTGATAAGGTTCATGATTTTCTTATGATAGTTGATAGTTGATAGGCTGATAGGCACATACGCTTACTATCTTCGCAAGGAATGGGTTTATGTGCTAAGCACAAGTGGCCCACTGAATAGGTAAGCTAATCGAGCAATGCAACCCTGGTCCTTCATCTCGATGTGACCACACCTCGTGATTCCTTTTGCCTTTTTGCCTGGAATTACAGAGAGCTGGCTAATTCTCTCCTCACACTTTGTGGCAGGTCTGAAGGTGGTTTCGAACCCAGGACCCTTTGAACAAGGGTCAAGTGATCTAACCACTCGGCCATCCCCGCCACTAATGCAAATATTATGGCAATCATATTTCTGATCACAGGGATCCATCAAGTCCGATTTGAAGAGGTCAAGCTTTTATGAATCCTTAAAAAACAATGGATTTTTTAAGGTAAGTTGCCTGTAACATTTCCTATATGATTTTGATTTTTAATTCAAGCCTCGAATTGAATCTTAGCCTCCTTTTAGATGCTATTGTTTCCATGTCAAGTATTCATTTCTGTAATTTATTTTTGCTTTCAGAATGAAGTAGAAGGATCGAAAGAATGGAGTCGTTTACATTTGAAAGCAGAAGAATTTTACCTTAACAGTGTCTTAGATTCAAGCCAGTGAGTCATTATTTTTTATTCCTCAAAATTTTATTGCTCATCCATCAAACTTCAGAATTTGTTATTAAGATTTTCAATATTTGTTGTTCAATCAAATGTTGAACATAAGTGATTTATCTACGTGATTTACAAATGTTTTGTTTATTAATCGAATTTCAATCCATTGCTGTATCTCTTGCTCTAATTTTCCTACAAGAAAATCATGTTCTTTCTACAGCCATCCCAACAGTCCCTACTTTGTTGACCCCCCTGAACTGATAGATTTCTTATTGATTAATACTTTTTTCTTTCAGACGGGAAGAAAAATATGTCGAAACCCTCCTGAATTTAGTTGAAGAGTCGAAGAATGTCGAGCTTCGACAAGAAGAGCTTCTACCTGAAGATGGTAGGTATCTCTCTTTGAAACAGCTCGCCCTTAACAATATAGATTGCTAGTTAGGGTTAGGGTTACAGTTGGGTTTAGGGTTAGGTTCAAAAAGGCGTACTTTAACCTAAAGATGATTTGTATTTCTCTTTGAATCAACTAGCCCTTAACTAGATTGCTAGTCAGAGTTAGGGTTATAGTTATGGTCATGGTTATGGATGGTTAAGGTTTGCACGAGGTTCATGAAGTTCCTTTACCTGAAGATAGTTCAAATTTGCCTGCAAAAAACTAGCTCAAAAGAATTTGATTAACAAGTTAGCATAATGCCAGCTCATTTCCCCAAATCACAGCCTTTGTGAAATATGCTAGGATGTCATTGTTTCAAAGCACTTGTGAACTCTTCCGTACTCTTTCTGACGTACGACTCTGATGGTGTGCAATGCAAAGCTTCAGTTATTATGTTTCTTTAAGTGGTCTAATAAATCAATTTCTTCCAGACGACAGTTGGTTGGACACAACTCAAGATCAGTTAGATGAGATATTGCAAAATCGTTTAGGACGCAGGAAACACGAAGAAACCCAACAGGTATCCTTGTTTCTCATTTCTTTTTCGCTAATATAGACCTATCAAAACATGAGATGTAACTGTTTGGAGCTCAATCCTAGATTTGATCGCTTTCCAAACGACTCAAAACAATAAAAGGTAGAATAGCAAATTTCTGTCAATTAGAACACTGCAAGGCCTATTGTCGCTTTTTACAAGCACTTTTACGGGCCAGTATAAGCTTGTCCAGTTTCGACGCAGCCTAAACCTCGTGTAGTAGGCTACGATGCCATGTTGGACACATGGAAAATAAGCCTAGGTGTATAGAGGGAGTAGGTTACATGAAGTGAAGGACTAGGAAGTGATGAAGCTAGGATGATTGTCTGTTTTTACACCTGGTGTATTCTTTGCTGTGACTTCATTATTTGTTCTGTGACGTTGAAGAGCTAGCTTAATGCATTTGGCAACAAGGATGGGATTTTAAACAATAACTAGTTTAGTATTTGCGTGAGAAGATAGAAGATAAGACAGCTATATTTACTGTGTGGATACAAGATGGCCGACAGAGGTGTGTACAGTTCACTGGAATTTTTCAAGAAGAACCAGATCCTGCCACAATATTAGATCGTTACTAGTTGCTTCTCTTGGAGATGTACGAGACTAAATCTTAGATTCTCAGCTCTTATTCCCATGCGAAACCGTAATTTGTTCAGTTCCATAAATTATTTTTAGTCAGCATCAGAGAATTTAAAAGACGTAGTTGGAAAATTCAAGGAATTCGTTGGCAAAAAATCAGATTTTGAAGGAGTAGAAGTTGAAAACGAGGCTGTTCAATTCAACTCATCGTCTATCGAGGAACAACTGCAGAAGTTATTGAGTGAGTTTTCAATGTTCGAGAAATTTATCAAAAGTTGATCGTTAAGACCTTTTATCTTAGAATTCTTTCCCCAGTGTTGGTACTACTCTTATGAAATCTAGCGTTGGTTGTAATTGAGTGAAGATGATGCTTTTTTGTAAACAATAGAAACAGGAATTTGAGTGAGTAAGTTTATGTTTAAGGGCTTGGCCTTGTTTCTGAGTTGGTAGAAAGCACTGGCCATTTTTGTTTTTATTTGATCCGTTTTTTCTGATGGTAGAAAATGAGCACATGATCTCAATTCATCGTTGAAAATCGTTTCAATGTCGTTGATAGCTGTCTTAAATCGTCCCAAATCTTCCCAAACCGTCCCAAATCGTCACAATTGCAGTTATGATTCATTGCAGGTCGTTGCTTTTCTATTTCAGATGGTTCCAGAAATGCAAACTATTCTTCTGACGAGAACACCGACTCAGGTAAACAAATTCCCGATTCTTGGTTTTGTCCTGAAATACTTCGTGTATCGGTAATGAAACACGTTGTTTTTGGTTTTAGATTACTTTCGCCATATTTTTACGTACTCAAACCCGGTGGCATATGTCAATTGCAGTAGCCTGCTCTAGAAAGATTTCATTTCCGGTGTTAGTCCATGCATTATGAATTAAAATTTTAAGGTTCTTGGATAGCTTGGATAGTTATTTTCGTGATTGGCTGTTTCTCACTCCAGTATAGCCAGAAATATCGGAAACATAACGAAATGAACGCATAGATTACTTAAGCTTTTAGTCTGACACTCAACAGAGTAATACGTCAGAAAGAGAACGAAACAGAAACCTAACATATTTACATACCCAGATGTGGATCGAAATAGGCCAATCAGAAAAGAGGTGAATGATTGGTATGGTGTGGGAAAACCAATCAACACCCACGATACAGTGAGCTGACCAATAGATTACTTCAAGAGTCCTAATGCAAAAAGGAACTCCTTCCGAAAAGCTCCATGTTTTTTCACCTTGCTTCTGAAAACCAGGCATTGTGATGACCTATTTGCCATCTGTTGGTACTTCGTCTATTGAGGGTAATTTTTACCTAGTCGATCTCAGAATACAGTGCCTGACTGCTTTTTTGTTTAACGCGCTTGTCTGATTAGAACCGGCCCTTTGTTTTCAGTAGGTGTACGGTTGCCTTTGATACATTATTACATGTTGTGTGATACAAGCTCCTAGTCTGTTTGTTGCAACCATTTCATGTACATTAACCTTCCTAATTGAAAAAACTAACTGCTTAGAAGACTCCGATCTTAGGTTCGATGTATTATGGGTTCGAACCCACGCCTTTTAGAATCTGTAGCACGTTTTAGCTGGTTTGTAGGTGTAGGCCCAGAATCTTTGGTAGCGTAACTACACATGCATGTTTTTATGGAAGTAAATTATTTTTTCTACAGATGAATCGAGCGATGAAGATTCAGAGCTAGAACAAGATGCGGAGATGCAAGAGCTAATGACTGCTATGGAGGAGGAATTACGTAGTACTACTATCGCGGGCAGTTTTCAAAGGTCTCCACAGCAACAAAATAACGTAAGTGTTTTTGTATTGTGGCAATGTTTTATTTGGGGCATAGAAGTCTGTTTGTTTAGTTTTGCAGAGCCCCACAGAAGTACTAGCCTAACCTCTCCCCATAGAAATATTTCGCAAGGGAATTTGGCATACATCCAAAGGGGCCTAAATCCTAGTTTCAAATAGTGAATGTTTCAAATGTTGGTTAGTCAGTGGTTAGTCCAGTATTTCATTTTGAATTGAAACACTTTTTTTCTATGATCAGATACGTGGTTGGATCATGGTTCTTTCGCTTGCATTTCCCTTTATTTGTTGTCAACAACTAGTACCGCATTTTCTTGTATTTGACTTGCAAAAGCCAGTGATGTGATGAAGGGGTTTAAAAAACAATTGTTGAATTAACATAAGAAATCATGTATGTTGTTATTCTTTTTGTTTTAAACTCAAACTTTGTTTGAAGTCGTCCGTTACTGTGTTACTGGCTGTCAATATCACATTATCTCAACCGAGAAAATTAACATCGGTCTTTGATCTATGTTTTAATTTGCATTCGTTTTCAATACTTCGTTTCATTCATTAGACAATCTATTTTGTAGGATCAGTCACGTGACGCAGGAGCTCCAGATGTCGATTGTGAGTACAATTTGATAAAAAACTTCCTCGCCTCTGTTTCGTCCCAAGAAGGGCATTATGGGCCAGTTTCAAACATCTTGACGTCACTCGGTATGTCGATACCCCCTGATTCAAATGAATGATATCGCCGTAAGAGAGGCACAGCCTCGAAGTGAATGTCAGGCCTCTCAAAACAAGCATGTAAAGATGCAATTATCGAATTTCTAATTTTGGAGACTCAGAGAACTTGGAAATAGTCGGCATGAAATAAATTACAATCAATCCATTAAGCAATTTCATCTGCACATCTACTCTTATACAATAAATACTCAGAATATGAGTATTCTCAATAATGAATATATTCTCTCCTTCTATTCCATCTCTAAATAACAGTAAATGATCAGATATGGGTATTTTCTCCTTCTATTCCATCTCTAAATAACAGTAAATGATGAGATACAGGTATTTATTCATTCTATTCCATCTCTAAATAACAGTAAATCATCAGATATGGATATTTTCTCCTACTATTCTTTCCCTAAATAACGGTAACTGGTGAGATACAGGTATTTATTCATTCTATTCTATTTCTTAATAACAGCAGTTCTGTTTGAGAGGTAGAGCCTTTATGACACTCTAATCTTCACTGAAGCGTGGAGGCCCTCCAACTGCTTTGAGTTGAATGTTGCCAGCAAACTTTTCATCCCTTTGCAATTCTGAAACAAATGAAATGATTTAATGAGGTGTTGTTTACGAATGAGAGGCTGAGGATTTTATGACCAGAGACTAGGCCACTCCATCACATTCATTTTGTCTGACTTTGCACGAATAAGAGGCCACGATATGGTGCTAGTGGTCCTGCATGCTTCATCATATATCTCTGTTCTTCCATTTACCTTTATTATTATTATTACTATTAAAACGAATCGTTGGAGAGTATATAATGCAGAGATTAAATAAATTGATTTAAACTCTGGTTAGTGTTTGAAAAAATCTAGAAGTTAATGAGAGGCAAACTTACGTTTGGAACCAGTTTGATCGGGATCTTCGCAACAGTTTTTGCTTTAACGATTCTAGTACGAAACAAAATTGAAAATAAAGTCAAGATGAAGAATTATCACGAAGAAAAGAGAAGTGAGGGGTTCTATCAGTTCATATGATTTACAAGACGGTAATCTACGCCTGGTTTCCAGTCTCATACTTAATAATAAGGACCGTCTTTGATCGGCACAAAACTTCAATATGGCCCGAAAAATTGGAATCATTCACCTCTTTTCTACTTGGTATAATAATCTGGGTATAATAATTTGTTAGATTTTCGTTTCGTTCTTTTTCTGATGTATTACTCTGAAAAGTACCAGACTAAAAGGTTAAGTAATCCATGTTTTCGCTATGCTTTCAATTTTTTAGTCTTATACTTGATAACAAGGATTTATGTTGAAAGAGGATGAAATTGAGGCAATTCACATACCCTGTTGGAATAGTAATTATTTCTTTCATAAGTGTGCCGTCAAGGTGCAACTCGCAATCTGTCAGGTCAACATCAAGGGGGTTCTGGAACTGAATCGTGAAACTTTCTTCCTTCTCAAACTCCATTCCATTCGGCAACTCGCAGAATCGCAGTTCTGGCCTTTTGATTTCGACCAGTTTGCTTGAAGTACATACATTTCCGGTCTCAGACTCCTTGCACGTGACGTAAAAGCGGATCATTGAGTGGCTGCCTGCGTGTTGCATGTAGTCCTCGGCTTTCAGCGTGAATTTCACTGATGTCACTGTGGAATTGAAGATTTGAAAATATTTATTCGTAAGGTATTGGTAAATCATGTCAATATTATCATACCAATCATTTACCTCTTTTCTCATTGGCCTACTTCGCTCTACCTCTGCGTATAACTATTCGTTAGATCCCCTTTTCATACTCTGGTGACTTTCAAATAAAAACTTAAATAGTTGTTATGTTTCGCGGTATTTCAGATTTTGTCATCATCCTTAAGTTTCCTATGGATCAAATTAAAAACAAAATAACATATCATAACTGATAATGAATTGTTTACCTTCATTAGACGGTAGAGTTGCGCGGTATTTATGATTCATCAAATCTCCCTTCGCCACTCCATTGTACCTGACAATATTTCCCCCGAGAACCAGTGTCGCCTTCCTCTCCTTCTCACTCAAGTTCTTGATGTTTGCTACCACAACTAGATCGTCACCAATCTCGATCGCAGTATTTTCTGGCCTCACTTTCATCTCGATCACCTTTGGTGTGATTTTCAATGATTCATTGCCTGATTTTTTGAAAGCCTTCCTCACTGAAGCTCTTTCAAGGACGGAGTTTTCTGCGAATTTGTATTCGTTGGTTATGTCTTTCCTATTCAGGCTTCCCACTGCTTTTGTGCTGATTTTCTTCCCTATAAAAAACAAGGAATATTATATATCGATCGAAATAATTTTTGTGAATGAAAAATGACCCGAGTAGGGGAACCACAGCCCACTATCTCTTGAGTTTGCACCTCAATCGCCCTGCCAACTGAGCTACCAGGGCAACACATTTTACGACCAAACCGTGTACCAATCTCACGAATGTTTCGTTGGCATGTGCCTTCAAGTTTTTCGATAAAGTGAAGGCGACTTGGAGAGACGGTCCTATCATGGTTTCTCCTCTCTGATAAGAACAAATATAATGTGCATTGTCACCAAATTCAGACGGGGTTTTTTTAAAACTACGCTGGGCCTATCGAAGGGCGATAACTTTCCTATGCAAGCTGGAACGACTGGAGTGGATCGTGCGAAGGAGCATCTTATTTATTAGTCTCAATTATGTAGAGAATTACTGTTGGTCTCATGGACTGAAAGGTATACGATAAAAACGAGACAATAACAAACAGAACTGAACCGTTAAGTGATGATAGACAAAAAACCAAATCAACATACCAACGTGGCTTCTGTTTATTTTCACCACCTCCCACCTACTCGTCTCTTCATTCTTCTGCCAGTTGATGACGTCACTGTTCACCTCCGCAAGCACGAACCTTGCGTCGTATTTCAAATCAACTTCTCCCTCCTTGATTGATCTCAAGCTGCAGGGTCCCATCTGGAATAGGCCTGTAAGATTGATTAATTCTTATTGATGAGAACAGAAGTAGCAAACAAAAAGATGCAACAAAATGTTGTCACTCGGAGTTTCATGCAATTTTAGGCCCCGGCCACCCTAGCAATGTTTTGTTGTCAGAGGCCCAGTGTCTGGAATTCCTGAACTGAACTATAAATTCACAATATAGTTCAAGTTACCACTGGGCCTCCGATGGAAATTTTGTATAAACATCTGAGTTTTGTAACATTTAAACATTTGGTATTAACAATCTAAGTGCCTCCTCACTATCATGGTGCAATTCTTCTTTCTTTCATAATTATATTTCCTTTTCTAACTTTTTTTTGCCACATAACTTTTTGAATGGTAAATGCAACTTGCATTGGGACCAGATGACATAATGTCTTTTCTCAGTGCCAGCGGTAAACTTAAATTGAATTCGTCTTTTCATGTAGTTTGTTTTAATTGATGATAAAAAAAAGTTACCTCCACTTCTTTCCTGTGGTGTGGCATCTACTGCTTGCCAGCCGCCATACCCTGGCTTCAGGTCTGGCCTAGCCATCCAAGCGTCATTCCAGCAATGGAAGTTCCTGGGAAAAATACTCCAACAAATCAGTCATTATTGTCTAATGCTTGTGTGAATACGTTTTCAAAATATCTCGTTATGATAACTTTAAAAAGTGATCTCTCTTCCCACGGATGGTTTATGTTTTGTGCGAAATAACTCCTAGGATACAAAACGAATGGCACCGAGGGTACATGGTCTTGAGAGAAAGGATTTCATGACAAAAAGAACTTTTATTTTTCCTGAGAACTACCTGGTTGATACTCATTATACTACGAGAGTACAGTTTCCTAAGTTTATGACATAGTTTGTACATATTTAATTATAGAAGAGTCTTTGGATGGTACAAAACTTCAATATAGTCAGGAAAATTGGAAGCATAGCGAAACGAATACACGGATTACTTAAGCTTTTCGTCTGACACTCAACAGAGTAATACGTCAGAAAGAGAACAAAACAGAAGCCTAACTGATTAATCTACCCAGATGTGGATCGGTATATTAATTGTATATAAATCAGTTAGGTTCCTGTTTCGTTCTCTTTCTGACGTATTACTCTGTTGAGTGTCAGACGAAAAGCTTAAGTGATCCATGTATTCGTTTCGCTATGCTTCCGATTTTCCTGGCTATATTTAATTATGTACATTATCTATCTTATCACCAAATGTAAATAAAGATATTATCATTATTATTATTATTATTATCATCATGATACAGTGAAAACAGATTCAAAAATGAACCATTCATTAAACGTTTCAATAAAATCTTCTTTAGTAAACATATTTTACTCAAAAAGATATTACAAATCGTTTAAAGAATGGTTTATTTTTGAATTAGCGATTTTATACTTAGATATTTATTTAGAAACAACTTTTCCACATAACTTGCCAAATTTGATGCTGAAATCGCAGTTTGCAAACCAAGTTCTGAAGCCCCCGTGACGATTCAAGTTTACAGTATTCGAGTATCATGCTCTTATATTGCATAATGTTATTCATATTGAAGTTTCCGGGGGTTAGTAATGGGGTTATTCTCACCATATCGAGTCTGACGATTGAGCCTCGTCTTTTTTGCCATCGTCATCCAAGTAAATGTCATTGCTGACGTTCTCGTCTGTGTCATGCGCAGAGTTGAAGTTTGTGACGCTTCGGCATGGTATTCCGAGAGTGCGCAGAACTGTGAAATAAAAAAACTTAAAAGTTCATTTTCTTGTTGAGGGGTCGAATTGTATAACTATTGGATGTCATTACTAATACCTAATACCTAACAAATATTCTCAATTCTCACCCGAAGTAAGAAGAGCACTGAACACCCAACACTGTCCATATTTGACCGACTTTTTCGATTTCATGTATTCCTCGAATATTGGGGGGCTACTTGTCCAGTGGGTGGGGGATTTGCCCCCTTCATAACTGCCAGTCCAGTTGCCAACCAGGAGACCTCTATTGTCACAACTGTTCACCTGAAATTTCAAAGAAATATCCATAATAATAATCATCAATTCAAGTTGAAAACTATCTATCTCCTACACCGTAGTAACTCGATTAGGCCCCCTTTCAATTAGCACCTCCTTCTCAGCATCAAGGTATGAATCTACCTGGAAGCTAGTGGCTTCAGAAGAAGCTTAAATCATTCCCTAATCATTTGCAACTTTATGATTTGGTTATCAACAATACACATCTTAACTGCTAACTAGTGGCTTCAGAAGACGCTTATTCCCATCCCTATATCATTTGAATGCTTTAATGCTCTATGATAATGTTTTCGCCAACACACATCTTAATTAATTAGTGGCTTCAGAAGATGCTTACATCCTTCCCTTTATCATTTGCAAGGCTTTTTGATTTTGTTATCAACAATAAATATCTTAACTGTTAACTAGTGGCTTCAGAAGATGCTTATATCCTTCCCTATTTCATTTGAAATGCTTTATGACAATGTTTTTGCCAATACACATCTTAACTGCAAACTAGTGGCTTAACTGAATAGGTTCAATCAAATACAATTGAGAGATGTCAAGCTATTTTGATCAAATATTTCGAAAAAAAACCTTCTACAAAACTGAAGAATCAATGAATAATTAAATTTGATATTTTTGATTACCAGGGAGGAGAGTTTTCTTGAAACCTTGACGGGGCTTGCTCGCCCTGTTGCCTTCACTTTCTCCAAAAGCTCGAAGGCACACTCCAAGGAAACATCCTCGAACTAAAAACAAAATGTAACTTTCAACATTTATTTATTTCACAATTTGGTTCAGATGTATCTACTTGAAGAATAACATGTGAGAATGAAGGGATAAAAATCATTTTACCGATGAAGGAGTAAAAAGCAGTCTACATACTTGACCGAAATACCAGTTTCGTGGGTAGATGTATCTGCTGCTTCCACTGAAAATGGCGCCATGTTGCCTGAGTATGTATTCCTTTTTAGCTTCCTCATCCTCCATGTAAACATCATCAACTGTGAAATGAATTGAATATTATTAGATCATCATTAATCCATATTTATTTGCCTTGATCCTTCGAGCGTTAGGCCGATCTTGGTAACCATTACATAAACTGCTAGGAAAGAATTTCCATTAGACAGATTGCAGGTGAAAGGCCATAGGTGAAAGGTCATTAGGAATCACGTGTTGTGATTTTTCTTTCACTTTTGGTCGTTAGAGTCCTGCCTTTGAAAATGTCTAGTTGTGCTCTTCGAAGAATTGTGCATTCCTCTATCAACAATTAGGCAAAAAGGCGAAAAATGATTTGACCGAAGAACCATAAAACGTAAAAATTTACCATATTACCATATACATTAAATGAAGAAGAAATTTACCGAAATATCAATTTTATGCTGAAAGAGTATCGTTTGCAAAGATTGATTAATGATAATAATAAATAATGATAATAATAATGTGCACTGACAAAAAGGGGAAATCCCTCTGAAGGAATGCAATTCATTTAGCCAAATAGCCAAAGAGCCTACATTCAGATAGCCAAATAGCCAAACAGCCAAATAAACCATAGCCAAAAAGCCTACATTCAAATAGCCAAATAGCTGTCTACTGTGTCATTTGAAGAAAAGTGCAATTGTCTATCAACATCAGCAAGGTGGAAAAACGTTTTTGACCAATCAAGGCATATGTTTACCAATAATTCGTCCAATCAAATTGCTGAAAGACTATAGATTTCAAGGGTTCAACAGCTCAAATGCTGTGTAAATTGTGGAAAGGACGTGAAAGCTGTGAAAAATGACCTCTCGGTTTTTCTGCGGGAAACACTTGCAGTTATCGATACGATTCTTATATTTTTCAAATCTATATTAGTTTCTCTTAATATTTACCGTTCACGAAGGTATTTTTTTTCTCAATTGCCGTAGAAATACGCTTTATAACTTGCTCCTTGCTACCTTGTGATCAACAACTGCTATCAACTGCTTTTAATCGACAGCCTGAGCTAGCCACGTTCACTGAATTTACGGTGATGATAAACATCATGAATCAACGTCACTTACGTTTGCACCATGGGTTGAACAAGATGTACAATGCATTGGGATGTTTGTAGATGATCCCCTCCTCGTTTTCCAGCGTCAGTGCATACTTTGACACGATTGTTGCCACTGGGCAGTTCACTTCCAGCGTCACAAATTTCCCCTGGACCTCTTTGACCTTGAAGGCCCACTTCTGGCACAACGCATCAAATTCGTCGACCCGGCCAACGTAAATCATGGTTTGGTTGAACTCCCTCGGCCGTTCTCCTGTCTTCAGCATGATGTGAAACAAGTCTTTCTCCGCGTCGTACGGTTTCGCCAACTCCAGCTTGAGAAGCATTTTGTTGCCCCTCCTCAACAAGAATTTCCCTTTGCTGAACTTCTCAGTATGATTCTGGAGCTTGTTCTCTTCTCTCATTTCATCGATTTTCACCACTGTCATCCCTGAAAATATTTGTTTCAGTTTTGAAAGATAAATGCAAAGTATGCTGTACGCGCTGTTAGAACAGGTAGCAGCAACGTAGGGAGTATCTCAAACTCGGGGCCACGTCGCTTCAAGGGTACCATTTTCATTAAGGAAGGGGGCAATTTATGAAAGGAAAAGGGGCACTACATTGTCTTTTGCAAAATCTTGGGGGGTACGTGCCTCCAGTGCCTCCTGGTTTCTACACCTTTGAAAGGTAGAGTGAGATGTGTGACGAGTTACCATGTGTAGAATACTACCTCAAACATCACATTGGTATACTTGGCATCGGTTCTAAATATTCAAACAGCGTTTCAGATAACTCTGAGTTTGTCTTATCACTCTGATTTCAGACTACAGAACCTTACACAAGCTCTCTATTTCGTTGCACTGAATAGTTGTAAACTGATGGGAGTTACCGCCCTTTGTCAACTTTTGTACCTTTGTTCTCGATTTCAACCTCGATCTTCTTGTCCCCCTCGTCTTTGGCCAGCCATCGCTTGCATGAGAAATTGTGTTCTCTGTCTCTGCATTTATCGGTTATCTTGACCTTTAGATACAAATCAGAAACCATTTTAAAACATTTTCAATGCAGCACAATTGCACTAGCATTTTCTAAATAAGTTTACATTTGGAATCAGTACAAACATTTCTCAAGATTGAGCAACAAAATTGCTTCTATTTTCTGAAAAAGAACTACATAGACTGAAGAAGGTAAAAATCATCATAAAATGTTTATTGCTATCAAAAATAATGATGAATCTATAGATATAGCCAAAAATCTAGAAGTTAAGACAATAATAAACCATGCTTTTTAACTATTCGTGCTTTGCAAACAAATCTAAATGAATATTTTTGTATGAAACAAAAACTCAGTTTCAGTTTCAGTTTCATATTATTTAAATTCACTTCATACAATCTACAAGATAAACTAAAATGAATATTTAAGCTACATAGAAGATTAAACAATTTACAGCAAATTAATACACATACACAAGAAAATTAAGTAAATTGTATGTAGAGAATTACTAAGGAGGTGCTCTCTCAATAGGTAAACTAATCGAGGAGAGAGCCCCCCCATCTAAACTGTGTTATCTTACGTGGTTCAAGTGCCAACCAGGGTAATATCCAGAATTGTCGTGGCGAATTTTCATTTTGAAGACAACTCCAATATCTTGCTTCAACTTGATTGTAAACTTGTCATTGCTATCAAATAAAAAGATTAGTTTGTTGTATGTTTGATGGAGTAATGGAAGGCAATAATAATTTGACCAATGACTATACTATAATAATGTGCATTTACAAAAAGGGAAAATCAAAGTAGCAAAATAGCCAAATAGCAAAAAAGCCCATAACTAAATAACCCTAACCCTAACCCCGATTCAAATAACGCATAGCCAAATTGCCCATATTCAAATAATCCATGGGCAAATGGCTAAATAGCCAAAAAGCCAAATAGCCCTAACTAAATTGCCCACAGCCAAATAGCCCATATACAAATAGCCAAATAGCCCCTTTTCAAATAGCCCATAGTCAAATAGCCGTAACCCTAACCAAATTACCCATAGTCAGTGGCGTAGCCAGGGTCATAACTTTGGGGGGGCAAGACAGCGAGCGAAGCGAGCAAAGAATGGGGGTCCGGGGGCTTGCCCCCGGGAAAATTTTTTTGGGCCACGCCCTTCAGAACGTCGGAAAACGTTCCTTTTTGAAAGACCACCCTAGAATGATTATTATAAAATGTCTAATACTATTTTGTGATAGGATTATGCCAAGCACAACACATACTTAACATTAAAGCCAGGAAAATCGGGAGCATAGCGAAACGAAAATATAGATTACTTAAGCTTTTCGTCTGACACTCAACAGAGTAATACGTCAGAAAGAGAACGAAACAGAAACCTAACTGATTATATACCCAGATGTGGATCGAAATAGGCCAATCAGACAAGAGGTGAATGATTGGTATAGTGTACATTCACCTCTTTTCTAATTGGCCTATTTCGATCCACATCTGGGTATATAATCAGTTAGGTTTCTGTTTCTTTCTCTTTCTGACGTATTACTCTGTTGAGTGTCAGATGAAAAGCTTAAGTGATCTATGTTTTCGTTTCGCTATGCTCCCGATTTTCCTGGCTATTTTGAAGTTCTGTACCATCCATAGATTTTTTTAACATTTAAGCTGAGAGGAACTGTATGTGGTGACGTTTACTGGGCTTCAATCTTTAGTACTTTAATCTTTTCAAAGCTGATAGGTGATAGCCCTTTTATATGAAACGTGAAGAACAATCTTATTTGAGGGACACGAAGAAGAAATGTTTCTTTAAAAAGTTCATTTGAAACTTTAGTTCCAATCGAAAGCAAACCTTCTGAGCGACAAGTTTAAGTTTTAATAATAAGTTTGTGTTACGTACCGAGTGTCCCAAAAAACGCAACAGATTCAAAAATCTCTAACGCAAGCTGTTTCAAATTCAAAATCATTATTCTCTTAATCTACAATAATAGGATCAATTCTTGGTATAATTTTCAGAATGTTTTGCGACCTGGTTGCAAAGGTATAAAACAACAACCTCTATATTTGTTGTCAGGGCAAAACTGGAGCTACCAGCAATGGTGCAAAGTGTACTGCAAAATTGAAAACTTCACAGGATTACACACACGCACACAATTTCATCAAGAGATTGTTACCGAGGGATCCCTTGATGATTCATGAATTTCGAGGGAGTCCTCAGGGTTATTTCCAATTGAAAGTATAACTCTGTAATAATGGCCAAGTCACTTTAGAAAAAGCACTCTGTTCAACGTTCAATTACCATGTGTGTTTGCGTGCTGGTCAGCAATCTTCGGTAATAGCTGGCATTGTCATGTTCATATTTTAACAGCACAATCCACTGTTGCCAATGCACCAGCTCTGGTTTTAACCAAGGGGTAATTTTGAAGTTTGCTAACTTTTAACTTTACAACCGAGTCACCAAAAATACTAGAAATTGTATCGAAATTGATTCTGATAATTGTAGAACCAAGTCATAAAAATACTGGGAATAGATAAAAACTCATTCTAATTATTTCAAATATGGAAACGCACGGTGCATTGGTCCTTTCGCAATAACATGATTTCTTGGTACACTCTTTTTTTGTAACAACCAGTAAATATGATTTGAAGCTGGCTGTTCTTAAATATTCCTCTAATTTCAGCCTGAAATATTCGTAAATTGTTTTTCCTTTTACCATTGGTTTGGAAGCCTTTTTTTCTATCAGTAGTGTTCATTGTTCAAAAGTTAGACGCTCTTGACCATCTGACATTATCTGTGTTCTGTACATCAGCTTGTTTTGTAATTATTTCTCAGTCTTATGGTTATTTCGTAAAATTTTCATATTGAGCCAAAATGATCAGCCTCAGTTTGTTCTTTGCTTGTTGTTAAGTTTTGGCCAAAATTGAGGCTCGTGTTCTTATAAAATTGTTCTTATAGAAAAAAGTGTATTCTTTTACTTGGAATGGGAAAGCAGGGGTCAAACGTATATGTAGATAAATCAGCTGGCATCTCTGTTTTTGACATTCTTTCTGACATGACACTAAGCCCAGCAAAGCACACAGCACGAGGAAATACGCATCCAAACTGAGAAAACCAATTTGACTATCCTCGCTTTCACTAGATTTTATCAAGAAAGACGTACCATGAGAGCGATAAATTAACGCTAGGAAACAATGCGATGTCTTTTTAAAAGACAACGGTTTCCAGTGGAATCACAATAGCACAAACAAATCTCATGAATCACAAGGCATTTTGACTCTTCCAAACCCATCCCGACAAGAAAGGGATGACCCTCAAACAAAAGTAACTGGTGTGGTCGATTATCAAAATTGCACTGAAGGCCCTAATTATCTTGAAGACGTGTGCTTAGGTGACTGACCAAATATCTTTTGACTAAAGAAATTCCTATCGGAATAATTTTGTTTAAATCTATAGTTAACCTACCCCCCCCTGAGGTGCCGATTTTATTGCAGATTTGGGCTTTTCTCAGACACCAACTTTTTGATCATTGGGGGGGCGATCGCCCCCCCTTGCCCCCCCCTGGCTACGCTACTGCCCATAGTCACATAGTCCTAGCCCAGTAGATCAAAACCCGGCCAATATGTATCAGTGTAAGAGTTTAGGTTTTCAAGAAGGGGGGGGGGGGGGCAAGAGTAAAGGTTTCTAAGAAGTAAGGGGAGGACAAAAGTATGGTTTTCAAGACCTCAAAATGGAGTGAAAACGTAGATTGGGTCTTCGTGAATGTTGAACAATCATGAAAATTGAGCCTCTCATACCTGCCAGCCTCGAACAACCTCTTTGCAGTTGGATCGTTCAACTCCACTTCCTCACTTTCACCTTTCGTTCCAAACAGTTTGATGAAAACCTTCGCATCGGTTCCAGCATACAGCCTGCCACTGGTCGAGACAATTATCTCGTATTCGTATTCTGAAATAACAATTCGATTTGAACTACATATGCAATCAAACGTATTATGCTATTCTTGTGAAATTTGGAATACCCCTCTGTAACCTCCTTTGGAGTTCCCTTTCTTGACGTCTTCTCTGAACACTATTCATTCCCCATAATTTCACTAAATCCAAGGTTTATATATATGCCTTCTGTTAGGCAAACACTGTCACATCGGTCTGTTTATCTCACAGAACTCGATGTTTGAAGACATGGACATCTCCATCGTTGGGCAAATGTATACCTTAGAATCCCCCCTATATCCCCCCCCCCTTATCTTGTGCACCCTTGAGTGGTCTCTTATGCTTCGCAATCTAACTTTGATACGAGGCTTAATTAAAATCACGTTATAAGTTAGAGTTGTTATAGCATGACGTGAACATGAACTGAATTTTCGTATCGTCAACTATGTTCTCCTTTTAAGGTTGATTTCAGAAATACAAAGTTTACTTTCGATGGCTTCTACAAGCCCCAATATCCCTGGCAACTAAACTGGCTACCCCTCTCCTTACCATTATAAATTTAGCATTTAAATATTTAAATCATACTATTAAAGAAATACGTTACCCATGTTAATGGTTCTCTGCGGACTTGCAGCAAACCTTCCAAGACTTCCAGACGAAATGAAAACTGCCAATAAGAACAGCTGTTAAGTTTCTTTTGATTCTAAGAGAAAGCAAATGTTTTCCATCATTCCATTAAGAATACGTCGAAAATCAAATGTTTATTTCCTTTTCTTGCGAATAAGCCGATACGAGCAATTTAGCAATTAAATAGATTTAAATTATTGATTGGACTAGAATTAGTAATCCTTCTCGAATGTTTTGTGAGGACAGAGCACATGGCTTCGTGTACCAGTTGCTTTCACTGTTGCAGACTAACCTGTAAAGAGAGTTTACGTTCTCGCTGTCTTCGGTTCTCAAGATGTGGGAGAAGATGTCTCGATTTCTTTAACACAAGCAACAAACAAGCAGATGTTTTCATTTAAGAAACTGGCCGCTGCGGCCTTGAACTGACTTTCGCTTTTACTTATGAATTTTTACCCCTTGTGAATTTTTACCCCTCTAGTTGGTCCCTCGAATGGTTTTTCAAGCTAATTCTATTCAATATAAAATTTTACTACATAAAGAACAAACAAACTACTCTAAGTTACAAAGAGGATACCAGGAGGAGCAAAATATCATGTTTTTAAACTCTCAGGAAAGCAATTCTGGTTTCTTTTATTTTCTCAGGGTCTAATGGCGTAGGGTGGTGAAGGCTTCTTATACAAATGCGTGTAAGTTGTTAATTAATCAAATAAGATCAACCAATCTTCCTCATAGAAGAGAGCTTACATACAATTAAGCCACCTACCTGTGATTTGATCTTTTCTTGGGTGACCTGCTGTCTTGAAGATTTTCTGTAACCTGTGCCTTTTCAAGACAATTGTTGTCTTTTATACCTTCTATTCGAGTCTGGACTTCCCCCTTACCAAAAAAAAATACGGGTATTACCCAGTTTCGATTTGATTTCCCCTTACATCATAGCCTGATATGATTGTTTAGTGATAATGGTTTTGGTTCTGAGAATCTTTTCACAGGAATTAACATGTACGTAGCTACCTATATTTGTGGGATCTCAAATGAAGAACATGTACACGCATTTTTTATAAGCGATTGCTTTATAAGCAAGTCAGTATTCGACAAGACAAAAACTTTAGCTATTCCAGTGCTGGATAGAGGAATGCTAAGCAATTTGAAAATTTAGGTCTGATCCAATTGGCAATGGAAATGGTGCAACTGCTATAGAGAAGTAGGTTATAGTGGATATTAGTACCCTCGCACACTTATGCAAGATACTATTGACAGTTGTTGTACAAAAACTTCTGAGATAGCATTCTAAGAAACAAATTTTCAAGTATAAAAAGAAGAGCAATTCTGAGTACTCAAATTTTCCCTTTAGCTAAGCATTTTTCAGTACTGTGCCGGAGCCAGCCCCTTGGCATAGAATTAAAAGAAACATGGACCCCTGAGTACTCTTTTAGCTCATTACTCATTAGGCTCTGCTGTTTCCCCCTTACTAGTTTCTGGGAACCAATTGTAATGTGATATTATTTCACTATGTCTCATAAATGACCTGAACTTTTGTGATCTTTGTTCAAGTTAGTCTTTTCCTCTTTTTGAGCCTTAAAGGAGCAATGAACTGAAAATTTTTACTCCTTCAATCAAAAGACTTGTTTGGATGGCAATGAAACAATTGACAGATTTTTGATACCTTGCTTTATTGCGGAGTTATTCCATATTTTTGTATTTTTTTGATGACGTAATTTTGTTCGCAAAAAGCGGTAAAACAATTAATATTGATAATTTTTTGAATGAAAAAAAGAGCGTAAAAGTTTATTTCGGTGAACCAAGCATTTTTAATACAAAAATATCAAAACATTCTCAATTCCAATCTTTCTTAATGATTTTTAGCATTAAAGCATTCTTTTTTAGCTTTGAAACGTTGAAATAAAACACTTTTCCAATACATTCCATTGCATTTTGCAAACATAATGACGTCACAAACTCGAAAATAAAATATAAGATATCTCAAAAATAAAAAGATTTTGCAAAACTGAAACCAGCTTTACTGATCTTGGTAATATGTCGCTTTTTAGGGTAATATAGATTTTCACTTCATAGCTGCTTTAAGTATTTTAATCCAAAGCTGTAAAGAAATGTTGAGGGACGTGCGTCATCCTGGGATATTTGGAAACTTGAAAAACCAAAAACCAAAAACCACGAAATATTTTGTGAGGATTTTCAAGAAAAATCAGAAACGCAGAGAAAACATAGGTAGTATCCTTGTACACTATTTTTTTCTATAAGAGCAATTTTATAAGAACACCAGCCACAAATTTGGCCAAAACTTAAGAACAAGCTAAGAAAAAACTGAAGCTGACCATTTTGGGCTCAATATGAAAATTTTATGAAATAACCATAAGACTGAGAATTAATTACGAAACAAGCTGATATACAGCACACAGATAATGTCAGATGGTCAAGAGAGTCAAACTTTGCAACAATTAACACTTCTGATAGAAAAAAAGGCTTCCAAACCATTGTAAAAGTAAGAACAATTTAAGAACATTTCAGCCTCAAAATAGAGGAATATTCAAGAACAGCAAGCTTCAAATCAATTTTACTGGTTCTTATAAAAAAAAGAGTGTAGCTCAAGACTCATTAGGCTCTGCTGTTTTCCTCTTACAAGTTTCTTGGAACCAATCGTAATGTGATATTATTTCACAATATCTCGTAAATGACCTGAACTTTTGTGATCTTTGTTCAAGTTAGTCTGTTACCACTTTTTGAGCCTTTATTTAATTCCAAAGCTGTGAAGAAATGTTGAGGGACATGCGTCATCGTGGGATAGTTGAAAACTGGAAAAACCAAAACCCAAAAACCACGAAATATTTTATGAGGATTCTCTAGAAAAATCAGAAACGCAGAGAAAACATAGCCAGTATCCTTAGGCAAGTTCAACCTTTCCTGACAGAATCTCAAAATTAATCTGAGTCTAATCTTCTTGAAAATCTTGAAAACCCGTATTCATCTTCGTATTCATATTACACGAATGTCGTCAGACGTCAACAGCTAGGAATACAGAAGATAGGCCTAAATTCTTTTCCTAGCTTAACTCCAACTCCGCCTGAATTGCTTACCGAATGCTTTCTAGCAGTAGAATGATATTCAGATTGAGAATGAGATTCAGATCAGAATGATATTCGCATGATATTCGCATGATATTCAAACCAGAATGACGCGCGGTAGCATGATATTCAAAACCAGGTAATCGCAAGTAATCTTTTTGATTTCATGCTCATTATATCAATCTGAATATCTTCAACATTTCAGACTTAATTTATTTTTAAAGAATGACTTCCAAGCATCTTAGAGAAAAACAACAAAATATTGAAATACCGCTTGCGGCTCGAGCGATGTGCTTTTTAGCCTTATATTCGCAATAACGGCCGAAATCTTTGTGATAGAAAACTTAATTCAATCTCAAACTCTTCTACATGTTAGCCTGTATCTTTCACAACACAAATGCCTTTAAAGTCCAAAAGCATCTTAGAGAAAACAATAAGATGTTAAAATACCGCTTGCAGCTCGAGCGATGTGCTTTTTAGCCTTATATTCGCAATAACGGCCGAAATCTTTGTGATAGAAAACTCAATTCACTCTCAAACCCTTCTACATGTTAGCCTGCATCTTTCACAACACAAATGACTTTAAAGCCCCAAAGCATCTTAGAGAAAAACAACAAAATGTTAAAATACCGCTTGCGGCTCGAGCGATGTGCTTTTTATTATTCGCAATAACGGCCGAAATCTTTGTGATAGAAAACTTAATTCACTCTCAAACCCTTCTACATGTTAGCCTGCATCTTTCACAACACCAATGACTTTAAAGCCCTAAAGCATCTTAGAGAAAAACAACAAAATATTGAAATACCGCTGGCAGCTCGAGCGATGTGCTTTTTAGCCTTATATTCGCAATACCGGCCGAAATCTTTGTGATAGAAAACTCAATTTACTCTCAAACCCTTCTACATGTTAGCCTGCATTTTTCACAACACGAATGACTTCAAAGCCCCAAAGTATCTTAGAGAAAAACAACAAAATGTTAAAATACCGCTTGCGGCTCGAGCGATGTGATTTTTAGCCTTATATTCGTAATAACGGCCGAAATCTTTGTGATAGAAAACTTAATTCACTCTTAAACCCTTCTACATGTTAGCCTGCATCTTTCACAACACCAATGACTTCAAAGCCCCAAAGCATCTTAGAGAAAAAAACAACAAAATATTGAAATACCGCCTGCGGCTCGAGCGATGTGCTTTTTAGCCTTATATTCGCAATAACGGCCGTAATCTTTGTAATAGAAAACTCAATTCATTCTCAAACCCTTCTACATGTTAGCCTGCATCTTTCACAACACAAATGACTTCAAAGCCCCAAAGCATCTTAGAGAAAAACAACAAAATGTTAAAATACCGCTTGCGGCTCGAGCGATGTGCTTTTTAGCCTTATATTCGCAATAACGGCCGTAATCTTTGTGATAGAAAACTCAATTCATTCTCAAACCCTTCTACATGTTAGCCTGCATCTTTCTCAACACAAATGACTTCAAAGCCCCAAAGCATCTTAGAGAAAAACGACAAAATGTTAAAATACCGCTTGCGGCTCGAGCGGTGTGCTTTTTAGCCTTATATTCGCAATAATGTCCAAAATCTTTGTGATAGAAAACTTAATTCACTCTTAAACCCTTCTACATGTTAGCCTGCATCTTTCTCAACACAAATGACTTCAAAGCCCCAAAGCATCTTAGAGAAAAACAACAAAATGTTAAAATACCGCTTGCGGCTCGAGCGGTGTGCTTTTTAGCCTTATATTCGCAATAACGGCCGTAATCTTTGTGATAGAAAACTCAATTCATTCTCAAACCCTTCTACATGTTAGCCTGCATCTTTCACAACACCAATGACTTCAAAGCCCCAAAGCATCTTAGAGAAAAACAACAAAATATTGAAATACCGCTTGCGGCTCGAGCGATGTGCTTTTTAGCCTTATATTCGCAATAACGGCCGTAATCTTTGTGATAGAAAACTCAATTCATTCTCAAACCCTTCTACATGTTAGCCTGCATCTTTCACAACACCAATGACTTCAAAGCCCCAAAGCATCTTAGAGAAAAACAACAAAATATTGAAATACCGCTTGCGGCTCGAGCGATGTGCTTTTTAGCCTTATATTCGCAATAACGGCCGTAATCTTTGTGATAGAAAACTCAATTTATTCTCAAACCCTTCTACATGTTAGCCTGCATCTTTCACAACACAAATGACTTTAAAGCCCCAAAGCATCTTAGAGAAAAACAACAAAATATTGAAATACCGCTTGCGGCTCGAGCGATGTGCTTTTTAGCCTTATATTCGCAATAACGGCCGAAATCTTTGTGATAGAAAACTTAATTCACTCTTAAACCCTTCTACATGTTAGCCTGTATCTTTCACAACACCAATGACTTCAAAGCCCCAAAGCATCTTAGAGAAAAACAACAAAATGTTAAAATACCGCTTGCGGCTCGAGCGATGTGCTTTTTAGCCTTATATTCGCAATAACGGCCGTAATCTTTGTAATAGAAAACTCAATTCATTCTCAAACCCTTCTACATGTTAGCCTGCATCTTTCACAACACCAATGACTTCAAAGCCCCAAAGCATCTTAGAGAAAAACGACAAAATGTTAAAATACCGCTTGCGGCTCGAGCGGTGTGCTTTTTAGCCTTATATTCGCAATAATGTCCAAAATCTTTGTGATAGAAAAATCACTTCACTCTCAAACCCTTTTACATGTTAGCCTGCATCTTTCACAACAAAAATAACTTCAAAGTCCCAAAGCATCTTAGAGAAAAACAACAAAATGTTGAAATACCGCTTGCGGCCCAAGCGATTGTAATACAATGGCAGTCTTTCGATAGAGTTGTACTTATAGACCCCTTTTTTTTATATGCCATTTCAGTTCGAGCTCAGTATTAAAAATTGCTTTGCTGGAGAGAAAATTTGAGTACTAGAAATTGCTCAGCAATCGCTTAGCTGTTTTTGCTTAAAAAAGAATTTCTACTATCACAAAATTGGTTGAACACTAAATATTGCTGGTATTTTACATACAATAGTGTTTCGAGGTACTAATATCCACTGTAACGTAGGGTAGAATCCCGATCACTCGAATATGCGATACTTCAAACTTTCACCAACTCGAACAGATTTGGCATTCCCCCTGAACCTTCAACACTACTTACATGTGATTATACCCCCGATAGCTCGAACCCTTGATAACTCGGACATTCGCTAACGCTAAAAATTTTTATACCCGCTGCGGCTATTTTCTCTCGATAACTCGAAATTTTTGTGCTAAAGTACAAACAACAACAATAACAAATATATCTTAATCACAAACTCTTCATTCAGGCAAGCTGTTGTTATACAATAGAGACACAATTCTTAAGTCTAGTGACTTCAAGGCTACATGCTACAATTAAACCCTTTCCACCCCCCCTGATTGCCCCTCTTTCCAGTGACTTTGGCAACGCACTTAGCATCCGACTGACTTCGAAGGAAGTAGTAAATCGTTTTAGAAAAGCGCCCAGTACCTTCTTTCTTCAAGTGTCCCACAATATCTTCAAACGGTATTTCAACATTTTGTTGTTTTTCTCTAAGATGCTTTGGGGCTTTTACGTCATTTGTGTTGTTAAAGATGCAGGCTAACATGTAGAAGGGTTTGAGAGTGAATTAAGTTTTCTATCACAAAGATTTCGGACGTTATTGCCAATATAAGGCTAAGAAGCACATCGCTCGAGCCGCAAGCGGTATTTTAACATTTTGTTGTTTTTCTCTAAGATGCTTTAGGGCTTTAAAGTCATTTGTGTTGTGAAAGATGCAGGCTAATATGTAGAAGAGTTTGAGAGTGAATTAAGTTTTCTATCACAAAGATTTCGAACGTTATTGCGAATATAAGGCTAAAAAGCATATCGCTCGAGCCGCAAGCGGTATTTTAACATTTTGTTGTTTTTCTCTAAGATGCTTTAGGGCTTTAAAGTCATTTGTGTTGTGAAAGATGCAGGCTAATATGTAGAAGAGTTTGAGAGTGAATTAAGTTTTCTATCACAAAGATTTCGAACGTTATTGCGAATATAAGGCTAAAAAGCATATCGCTCGAGCCGCAAGCGGTATTTTAACATTTTGTTGTTTTTCTCTAAGATGCTTTAGGGCTTTAAAGTCATTTGTGTTGTGAAAGATGCAGGCTAATATGTAGAAGAGTTTGAGAGTGAATTAAGTTTTCTATCACAAAGATTTCGAACGTTATTGCGAATATAAGGCTAAAAAGCATATCGCTCGAGCCGCAAGCGGTATTTTAACATTTTGTTGTTTTTCTCTAAGATGCTTTAGGGCTTTAAAGTCATTTGTGTTGTGAAAGATGCAGGCTAATATGTAGAAGAGTTTGAGAGTGAATTAAGTTTTCTATCACAAAGATTTCGGCCGTTATTGCGAATATAAGGCTAAAAAGCACATCGCTCGAGCCGCAAGCGGTATTTCAATATTTTGTTGTTTTTCTCTAAGATGCTTTGGGGCTTCAAAGTCATTTGTGCTGTGAAAGATGCAGGCTAACATGTAGAAGAGTTTGAGAATGAATTAAGTTTTCTATCACAAAGATTTCGGCCGTTATTGCGAATATAAGGCTAAAAAGCACATCGCTCGAGCCGCAAGTGGTATTTTAACATTTTGTTGTTTTTCTCTAAGATGCTTTGGGGCTTTGAAGTCATTGGTGTTGTGAAAGATACAGGCTAACATGTAGAAGGGTTTAAGAGTGAATTAAGTTTTCTATCACAAAGATTTCGGCCGTTATTGCGAATATAAGGCTAAAAAGCACATCGCTCGAGCCGCAAGCGGTATTTTAACATTTTGTTGTTTTTCTCTAAGATGCTTTAGGGCTTTAAAGTCATTTGTGTTGTGAAAGATGCAGGCTAACATGTAGAAGAGTTTGAGAATGAATTAAGTTTTCTATCACAAAGATTTCGGCCGTTATTGCGAATATAAGGCTAAAAAGCACATCGCTCGAGCCGCAAGCGGTATTTTAACATTTTGTTGTTTTTCTCTAAGATGCTTTAGGGCTTTAAAGTCATTTGTGTTGTGAAAGATGCAGGCTAACATGTAGAAGAGTTTGAGAATGAATTAAGTTTTCTATCACAAAGATTACGGCCGTTATTGCGAATATAAGGCTAAAAAGCACATCGCTCGAGCCGCAAGTGGTATTTTAACATTTTGTTGTTTTTCTCTAAGATGCTTTAGGGCTTTAAAGTCATTTGTGTTGTGAAAGATGCAGGCTAATATGTAGAAGAGTTTGAGAGTGAATTAAGTTTTCTATCACAAAGATTTCGGCCGTTATTGCGAATATAAGGCTAAAAAGCACATCGCTCGAGCCGCAAGTGGTATTTTAACATTTTGTTGTTTTTCTCTAAGATGCTTTAGGGCTTTAAAGTCATTTGTGTTGTGAAAGATGCAGGCTAATATGTAGAAGAGTTTGAGAGTGAATTAAGTTTTCTATCACAAAGATTTCGGCCGTTATTGCGAATATAAGGCTAAAAAGCACATCGCTCGAGCCGCAAGTGGTATTTTAACATTTTGTTGTTTTTCTCTAAGATGCTTTAGGGCTTTAAAGTCATTTGTGTTGTGAAAGATGCAGGCTAATATGTAGAAGAGTTTGAGAGTGAATTAAGTTTTCTATCACAAAGATTTCGGCCGTTATTGCGAATATAAGGCTAAAAAGCATATCGCTCGAGCCGCAAGCGGTATTTTAACATTTTGTTGTTTTTCTCTAAGATGCTTTAGGGCTTTAAAGTCATTTGTGTTGTGAAAGATGCAGGCTAACATGTAGAAGGGTTTGAGAGTAAATTGAGTTTTCTATCACAAAGATTTCGGACGTTATTGCCAATATAAGGCTAAAAAGCACATCGCTCGAGCCGCAAGCGGTATTTTAACATTTTGTTGTTTTTCTCTAAGATGCTTTAGGGCTTTAAAGTCATTTGTGTTGTGAAAGATGCAGGCTAATATGTAGAAGAGTTTGAGAGTGAATTAAGTTTTCTATCACAAAGATTTCGGCCGTTATTGCGAATATAAGGCTAAAAAGCACATCGCTCGAGCCGCGAGCGGTATTTTAACATTTTGTTGTTTTCTCTAAGATGCTTTAGGGCTTTAAAGTCATTTGTGTTGTGAAAGATGCAGGCTAATATGTAGAAGAGTTTGAGAGTGAATTAAGTTTTCTATCACAAAGATTTCGGCCGTTATTGCGAATATAAGGCTAAAAAGCACATCGCTCGAGCCGCAAGTGGTATTTTAACATTTTGTTGTTTTTCTCTAAGATGCTTTAGGGCTTTAAAGTCATTTGTGTTGTGAAAGATGCAGGCTAATATGTAGAAGAGTTTGAGAGTGAATTAAGTTTTCTATCACAAAGATTTCGGCCGTTATTGCGAATATAAGGCTAAAAAGCATATCGCTCGAGCCGCAAGCGGTATTTTAACATTTTGTTGTTTTTCTCTAAGATGCTTTAGGGCTTTAAAGTCATTTGTGTTGTGAAAGATGCAGGCTAACATGTAGAAGGGTTTGAGAGTAAATTGAGTTTTCTATCACAAAGATTTCGGACGTTATTGCCAATATAAGGCTAAAAAGCACATCGCTCGAGCCGCAAGCGGTATTTTAACATTTTGTTGTTTTTCTCTAAGATGCTTTAGGGCTTTAAAGTCATTTGTGTTGTGAAAGATGCAGGCTAATATGTAGAAGAGTTTGAGAGTGAATTAAGTTTTCTATCACAAAGATTTCGGCCGTTATTGCGAATATAAGGCTAAAAAGCACATCGCTCGAGCCGCAAGCGGTATTTCAATATTTTGTTGTTTTTCTCTAAGATGCTTGGAAGTCATTCTTTAAAATTAAATTAAGTCTGAAATGTTGAAGATATTCAGATTGATATAATGAGCATGAAATCAAAAAGATTACTTGCGATTACCTGGTTTTGAATATCATGCTACCGCGCGTCATTCTGGTTTGAATATCATGCGAATATCATGCGAATATCATTCTGATCTGAATCTCATTCTCAATCTGAATATCATTCTACTGCTAAAAAGCATTCGGTGAATTGCTTAAGCTAATTTGAAGTCGGACGGCCTAGAAGACTGATGATTGATGGGAAAGGGAAGAGGAAAAGGAAGGGGGAGAGGGGGGCACAGTCAGAAGTTTCAAACTGGGAAGTCGAAGAAGAATCACCACGTGGCTAGAGATGTTGACGAATCTCTTCCCAACTCTCTACCTTGCAGAGAAAATGATGGAGAGGGTGAGAGAGACTTCCATTATTCTAATTGTTTTGCTAGTCCAAACAAACTTATTTCTTAGGGAGGGGTCAAATGAAACCGAATTCCATGATATGCTACAACATTTATTGGTTCTACTAGAGTAAGGAAAAAGAATGCAATCTCCTAGTTGAAGTGGGGTGGTCATTGGCATCTCCCAGGGTAATTTTGAAAGGCAATGACCCTCAGCCACCCTTAGGTTGAAATTTTACTGCATTTTTGAAAAAATATCAAGGGTCATCCTTTGAAAAGTGGGGGTCCAGACTGCCCCGTTTCCCCCATTGCGTATTCCACTGGATGGATGGGTTAAGATATTCTTCTTCTTCTATAAGAACAATTTCATAAAAACCTCAAATGCGGCCAAATTTCAAGAACAAGCTGAAGCTGCGTATTTTTGCTCAAAACAGGAATTACTAGAAATAATCATAAGACCAAGAAATATATAAAAACAGTCGGGTGAGCCTGGAAAGTAGCAATTTGCAACAAATAACATACAGCCAATAGCAAAAACAAGATTGAAAAGTATTATTTAAGTAAGAAGAATTGAAAAACATTTCAGGCTGAAAATAAAAGAATATTTAAGAACAGCTAGCTTAAAACCAAATTTATTAATTCTTACAAAGGAGAGAGATTATATGCTTTTTTATAAAGAACCTTTTATAAGGAACCTACATGTCAAAGGTCGAAAAACTTAAGGAACTTTTACTACTAAAGGTCAAATCACTAAGGAACTTTATAATTTTGCATATATTCATTTGGTGTAGATATGCAACTTCTCTATTGACTATGTAACTAACTTTTACGTTCTATAGGCCCAGCCTAAGCTTCTTTGTGCTATAACATGTTTCATTATCACGAGTTTATTGCAAAATGCTGAATTTTAATGCCTTCCTCGCGTCAATACTTATTCTTATCTACTAAGTAAACACTTGAAATTAAGGAACTACTAAGGAACTTTTAGAACTAAAAAGTGGTCGAAAGAGGTCTCAAAATAAGGAACTTAAAGAAGTAGGCCCTGAGCTAGGTTCTTTATAAAAAAAAGCGTGTAAAGCTGTTTGAAAGCTCTATGACATCATCAAGCTATATTATATGTTTCTAAAGCCAATCCATAATTCTCAAAATTTATTGATAAATAGACTTGAACAAAACAATAGTGTAATGACAGAATCCATCTTACCCAGTAATTAGACTCACTCAAGGGCAATAGTGCTTTAGTTTTCCTCAAAAAAGTTTCTTCCTTTTGATTTCAGGAGATTTGGAAAATTCTGCATCGAAACCAACATTTCCTTTGGCCATGTGGGTAAGAGTTATTTCTTTTGACCTTATGTTATCGGCTGAGGAACGCCAACAATTTTTGTGGCTGCCTTATAGAAAGCCCATTGTTTACTAAGGTTTTTGCCCTACTGAGGTCAAAATTTTGCCCAAAAGGGCCTTTTTTACTGGATAAGGTAAGTATTGATAATATGAATATCAAAGTCAGGGGCCTATACTCTCCTACGCCTATACCTATTGTCTGCTTATATGTAGAAAGGGGTACTCTTGCCAAGTTGCCAGTCTTCACAGGACAGTTTTTCCACGCTATATACATGTGCAGATAAGCACTTTCTGCCCCAGATGAATAAGAGATATTTACGAAATCATTTACAAGGCACGCTTTTGGTTTCCTCCGGGAGTACAGTGTCCAACCATTGCAAGTCACCCCGCTTTGCAAATTGATTGACTGAGGTCGTCAGATCCATTAACTTGTTATGGCAACTTTTCCTCCCCCATGTTAACAGGATTTCTTATTGAAGTTTTCCTCCTTCATCCATATGAACATATTTGGTCTTGTAGGACTTGGAACATTGCGATCCCAAAAGGTGCACTGGACAAAAACTGAGTCGTTTTGGGTTGTTGAAAATCCTGCGACTTGGAAACCGATTTGATGGCATCGTGCTGAGCCCACTAGGCAGGCAATATGTCTCCCCTTCAGATAAGAAGATAGTCGCAGAATGTGGGGCTGCAGTCATTGACTGTTCATGGGCAAAGCTTGATGAGACTCCGTTCAGCAAAATGAAGTGTCGGCATGCCAGGCTTTTGCCACACTTGGTCAGTCAACCCAGTGAATTATGGGAAGCCATCAAAGTTGTCATGCGTAGAAGCATTTGCTGCCCTTTTCTTCATTACAGGTGAGTTGCCCAACTGAGTTAAACAAGTCAAGAAAAGATAGATGATCTAATTGCACGCAATGCATGATGGGAATGTGTCTATTAGTAACACATAGCTACCAAAACTAGTAATTGCAGTTAGGAATATCGAGCAATTTTATTAGCTATTGCCTTGCTTAGGGGGTTTTCTTATGAGTAAATACATTTGGTCTTATCAAGGCTGTTTCTGACACAATATTAGACATGATAGTCACCACTTATCATGACAAGCCTTTGATATTTAGCGGGGCAACGTTTCGGGAGAGAGCACCGAACGCAACTTTGGCGCCACTAATGATAGAAATTAAGCGCCAATTTCTCAGAAACCTCCTTTGAGGTTCACTCAGTGTTCACACCTCTCGATCCGACCTTTGCTTAAATAGGGATGAAACCACATTTCTCATTGCCCGATGATGGGAGACGGATCTCTCCCGAAACGTTGCCCCGCTAAATATCAAAGGCTTGTCATGATAAGTGGTGACTATCATGTCGAATATTGGGTTTTCTTATGATGCATATTGTGAAAAAAGATCTGCAACCTTTTTTAGAATTTTCTTGAATTAGTTTGTACCAATCTGTCCTGGATTATACGCAATGATTGTACTCTGATTCACTTATCAAGATCAACAATCAGTTATAAAACCGATTTCTACACAAAACTGAAATTCATCATTATGGTATGTAAATGCCTACAGTGATAGAAGGAGCAATTGATTTGTGATTATGATTTGAATTCTACACTGAAGATTTTGGTCTTTAGATCTAAGAAGATTCAAAATAAATATATATGAAATATCTTACTTCATCCTTCTACTTTTTAAGTCTTAAATTTGTTTATCTCTTTATGTTAGGCTTTCCTGAATTTGGGGAAGTAATCTTGAGCAAATTCAAGTGGGGAAAAGGCTTTTTTGAAGTAAACAGGTAAACCTCGTTCTTTGATTTTTGTAAGAACTAACTTCCTTGGCTTATTGATAATTAAAGTTTAAGAAGGTCGACAAGGTAATACAGAGTACTTATTGAATGTTGATTGGAAAAATGAATTGAGAAAATGTGATGAAAGTGAAATGCTTAACTGTTTCTATTCAATCTGTCTTGAAGCAGCTAAAAGATTTGTTCCTTCAAAATCAATATCAAAAATCTCTGAAAACAAAACAATGCGTTTCAGAACAAAGCTCTTAAGACGCCGTCGTAGAATCAACAAAAGGCTAGTCAAAAGTCACCCTCAGAAAAAGATAGACAATCTGATCAAGGAACTCATATCCATAGAGAAAACTCTACAAAAATCGTATGAAAAGGAAGAAGACTATGCAGAGAAGAAGGCCCTTGACGCTATTAGGGTAAATCCTATATTATTTTTCTCCTATGTGAAAAAGAAATCAAAAACAAAAACAAAAATTGGTCCAATACATAATGGCCAATCATTGACAAACGATAGCAAAGAAATGGCAGAACTCCTCTCCTCACAATATAAAAAGGTTTTTAGTACTCCTAAACCGTATGCTAACAGTACTCCAAAAGCACAGACTAATATCACCGAACTCGAATTCACATCAGAAGACATCAAAGCGGCTATTGATGAAATAGACAACTCATCTGCAGCTGGATTTCCAGCAATATTCCTTAAATATGCAAAGAGGCTTTGTCAACTCCACTGTGCCTCTTTTGGAATCAATGTTTGCAAAACAATGTATTACCAAAAGTTTTGAAACATGCCATAATCACGCCACTACACAAGGGTGGTTCTCGATCTGTTCCAGCTAACTACCGACCTGTTGCATTGACGTCACACTTGATAAAAATATTTGAAAAGGTAGTAAGAAAACACATGACATTCTATCTTGAAGAAAACGATCTTTTCAATGACAACCAGCATGGCTTTCGTGCTGGCAGATCTTGTCTAAGCCAACTTCTGGAGCACTACAATTCCATCCTGAGCCATATGCTTAATGGTGACAATGTTGATGTTATTTATTTGGACTTTGCCAAAGCCTTCGACAAGGTAGACTTCCGTATTGCCCTCTCAAAGGCACAGAGACTTGGTATACGAGGAAACACAATTAACTTCCTTCGTGCTTTCCTAACTGATCGTACCCAGTCTGTGGTGGTGAATGGTATATCTTCTGATCCATGCCCTGTCCTTTCTGGAGTCCCACAGGGTAGTGTACTCGGCCCTCTAATATTTTTGATCCACATTATGGACATTGATCGAGGTCTAGATAAAAGTATAGCCAGATCATTCGCTGATGACACCCGTTGTACCAGAAATGTAAGAAATGCAATCGATGTCAGCAACCATCAAATTGAAATCAACACAATCTATGAATGGACCTCAGAATCAAACATGGAGGTAAACGACACCAAATTTGAAGTCCTGCGTTACGGTGATGATCACATACTCAAACAATCAACTTCATACACGACTCCAAATGGTCACGTTATCATTCAAAAAAATAACCTTCGAGATCTTGGTGTAACAATGACGGATGACTGCTCTTTCGATATACACATCACTAAGTCAATAGAAAAGTGTAAGAAAATGATGTCATGGGTACTTCGTACCTTCAAGACTCGTAAAAAAGAGCACATGCTTCTCCTTTGGAAAATGTATCTTGTTCCTCAAATTGAGTACTGCAGCGTATTATGGTCTCCATCCAAAAAAAGCCTAATTCAGAAGCTTGATGCACTGCAATGGTCATTTTTAAGAAAGATAAAACTTAATGAAAAGTTGGACTACTGGGAAACTCTTAAGAAATTACGAGTATATTCTCCCCAGCGTCGACGCGAACGTTATCGTATACTCTATGTCTGGAAAATTCTTGAGGGGCTTGTCCCCAACGTTAACTCTGAAATCGCTTCATATAATCATATTCGACACGGAAGGAAGTGTGAAATCAAAAGAATCATTGGAAAGAATAAAATTTGCACATTAATGGAACAGAGTTTCAGCATCCAAGGCGCTAAGCTGTTCAACTTATTACCCAAACACCTCGGGGACTTGAAAGGGGTATCACTAGATGTTTTCAAGAAAGGCTTAGACAGTTTTTTATCTCAAATACCTGATGAGCCTCAACTAACCGGTTTCACGGCAATTAGGAAAACCGACAGTAACTCTTTAGTTGACATGATAAAAATTGTATCATTTTCAAGGGATAGACATCTTAGTGTCAATCCTTAAGATAATTTATCTTTAAATCTTGTGATAATGATAATAATAATAATAATGATGAGTTAATACATTTATCTGATTTGCGGATTTAAAAAATGGGTAGAAGTCCGTGACTTGTCACTTTGAAATATTGTGTTGAAATTATTCCTCTGATGTTTGATTTCTGCACTAATCAACAGTATTTCAACAAAAATAAAATTTATTTAAAGCTTTTTAGTTAGATTTTATATCACTAATAATGTTTTGCACTCAAGGGAGATTTTGTCAAAATATGCAGCTTGCAGCAATGCAGAGGACGTTGTGGAGGCGGAGAGAAAATGGCTGGAGGACTGCCAAGAAGAAAATAGAATAATTCACGAAATTGGTGAGAGCTGATTCATTCCTAAACGTTTCGTTATATTCCTCCTTTCTGCGGTTTATCGTTGCTTTTGTTAATAATGCCCAAATATGATTCATATAAATAGATAGACTAATTGAAGCAGTACATTGATAGTTGATGGGCAAAAACGCTTACTATCTTTGCAATGTATTGGTTTATTTGCAAAGCACAAAGGGCCAACTGAATAGTATGACTGATCGAAGCAGTGCATTGATAGTTGACAGTCAAATACACTTACTATCTTCGCAAGGTATTGGTTTATGTGGAAAACACAAAAGGCCCACTGTATAGATAGACTAATCGAAGCAGTGCATTGATAGTTTATAGGCAAATACGCTTACTATTTTCGTAAGGTATTGGTTTATGTGGAAAACACAAAAGGCCCACTGTATAGATAGACTAATCGAAGCAGTGCATTGATAGTTTATAAGCAAATACTCTGCTACTATTTTCGTATGATTTTGGTTTATATGCAAAGCACAAGAAGTCCCCTGAATATGTTTTGACTAGTGTTACCATGAGTCTTCTTCTCAATGTGACCATTCGATGTGTTATGGGAAGCTGCGAGGGACCACAGCGGATTGTGGAGGAGATGATTGAAGACATCATGGTGGTCGATGCTACAACGCTTTGTTCAACTCTCACGAGGATTAATGGAAATCTGTGATTTAAAAGATTTTGTGCTCAGAGCTAGCTGAAGTTGCAAACCGAGGATGAACCGTTGTGTCTGTCTGAATATTTGAGCCCAAAACTTCAATGTAGACAGAGCATTTTCAACCTTTCCTTCGCATAGGAATTTCGAAGTCTGCATCAAAACCATATTGTGTAGAGAAATTATTGAACTATTAAAAGAGTTTATTTCTCAAAGATTCTTACCCTACCAATCTCTGATTGGCTATTTGCTATCCACCTTAAGCTAGAACGATTTATTAGGTTTCGTTCTCTTTCTGTCGTACTACTCTTATGAGTGTCAGACGCAAGGTTTCAGTGGCTTTTGTCTTTGGCAATGTTTCCGACCTTTCTCGCCATCCTGAAGCTCTGTACTGATCAAACTTATCTAGTTGTTCATAGAATGCCGATATAATAGACTCCGCTGATCAGAGCAGTGTCTTAGTAGAGTAGAAGAGAACGCTCAAGTGGTTTCCATCAAAATTAGCGAAACTACGTACATTTTGCAGATGTTTAGAGCCTATGCTGGGAAAAAGGTGAAGTAAAACACTAGAATGCAGGAGGGCGCAAGAGCACAGAGGAAAAGCGTTGTGAAAATGTGTTCTGAAGACAGGGTTCTCAAAAATGAAATAACAGACGAGCAGATCTCGTGACTTCCTTTCATTAATAATGAAAACGAATCTAGGCAGTTAGAAAGTATGCAATTATGATAACTAGGTCGATGGTGTTGCGAATGGCGTCCGTGTCTCCGGAAATTTGATTTCAGAAGTCAAGCCAATCATGGCGAAACAGCTTGGGTATAGGCAACCGAGACATTTCAACAATAAACGTTAACAAATTCTTACATGCCTAGGGTTAGAATTATCGGGCTCGAATCATGATTGACTAGACATTCCTGGGTTGCTTCGATTTTTGGTGGCAATGTGAAAAATACAGTAAAGACCCAAATGCACCTTCTTCCACTTCTTTTAAAAACCTGTAACCCGAAATTTCAGTATTTTAGAGTACTTTTTTCTGGATAAGTTTTATGCGATTGCTCCGACTCATTATAAAATCTGCTGAAAAAGCAGACACAGGCTCAGAAAAACAAAACTATGTAAGTTTGGACCACCCATTCCAAGATGAATTCGCTAAAATGTTCTTTGTAGATAAGAACCATTTAGGCAAGAACCAAAATTTTAAGGTTTTGATATGCGGGTGTTTACTGTAGGCATTTTTGCTTGTTTTGATAGAGGCAATATTGAAGCAACTCCGATTTGTTTTTCATCGTTTCATATTTTGTTGTTTAGATATGATGGATATTGATTTGGACAAAGACCATTTCAACCCGAACCAAAAAGCAGAGTTTTCAAGCTCAAAACGGTAAATAATAAAATAAACCTGTTATCATCTCGAATCTTATCTCTATGGCATTGCATTGTCTATATCTTCATCACAGTGCTTGATGTACGAAGGTACAAAGCGATATAGACGAGAGACAAGAAAGGAGACTGGCTCTCTGTGAAACTCAAAGTTTCATGTCATTGCAGTCATCAGAGAGACTATTCTTGTCTGTTATCCACACACATCTTATACACCTGGATATTGTGAAAACATGAAATAATCTTTCTTTCTGGTTCTGATACACATATTTTTATTTGTCGGATACGCACACAAAAAAGTGTTAGACAATAAACCCAATAAGCTTAGTAAGAATATTGAATGACTTTTATTCTCACTCCTGGGAGAGATGCCAAACTTTGTTCTTAGCTTGGGAAGTTGTCTGAAAGTTGTTTAAAAGTCCTTATATTGTTTGAAATTATTTTGTTTTCCTCTCCTAGATTTGATGATGATGATGATGATGGTGATGATGGTGATGACAATGATGATGATGACAATGATGACGATGACAATGATGACGATGACAATGATGACGATGACAATGATGATGACAATGATGATGATGATGATGATGATGATGATGCTGAAGATGATGACAATGATGACAATGATGATGATGATGATGATGATGATGTTAGCGATATTGATGATGATAGCAAAGAAAGCAATTTAAATAATGTTAATAATGGCGAAAATAGCGATAATGATGTGGAAAACAATCATGATCGTCTGAACGAAGACCAAATAAATTTATATGAAAGGACAGAACATTGAAAATTTCAAATAATTATGTTTCATTTATATTAAAAAACGTAGCAGCACTCTTAAGGATATTCTTTATGGTGTAAGTACTTAGGACAAGGTTCGAAATCAGAAAATCGTTATTACACAATATGTAGATATACAGGCTATGATCTAATTACGAACAGAAAGAAGCTGCTTATAACAACAGCAACAACAGTGTGGGAAGAGACTTGGAGACTGGTACCCAGCTACTGGAGCATTTCAACGATTCAACAACATATCTAAATGAAGACGGGATTGAGAAGAAAGTGATGTTTAGTGCCATAAATCGCGTCCTTTCCCTCCATTCGAGACCTTTAAAAGATGTAATACATACAGCAGGTAAAATCTTATCATTATCTTCATCTGCTTTTCCCTGATGAGTTTGCGGCGGATTTAAAGAATTCGGGGCAAAAAGATATAGGGTATAGATAGTTCTAAATAGGCCTATTATATGCAGAATTGAATTCTCCATCGTTTGAGGTACGGAAGAAGTTTCTACGACGAATACTTGAGGTGTAAATCACAATTATCAAACTCTAATGCATATTCTCCAGATTAGTACCCTAGTGTGTCGGGATTCCACTGCTCCATTTTGGACTCAAGAAACCCAAGTGATGTTCCAAGGGAGGTCTCACTGCACTGGCCATAAGTTTTTTCCTGTTATGATTGGCATACACCCAATTTGCCTTTTCTTGTTTTTAACAATTTGATGGAATAGAAAAACGCAAACCATTTCACGAACATTAATTGGACCACCACTGACGGAACGCAGAGAGAAAGTTACTTGGGCTCTTTGACAAATGCACAGGACTTGCTGAAAGGTGACAACTTCCCTACGCCAGTCTCAAAATTACTCTGTCAACCCTATGCCGTTGTGAGACTATGATAGTTCCCCTAGTGCACTAAATTGAAAGGACTATAGGTACTAAGCAAACTCCAACAAATTGAGGCTGTGTTACAATTATAATAATGATTCCAAACAAACATGTCATCGAGTAGGGACATCTTTAACAGTGGTTTTCAGGCTGTTTCATGAAGATAATTGCAAAAAAATGGTTGAACAATTGCTTAATACCCATTTGGTTGAAAAGATCAAGTGCTTGCGAGAGGTAATAGTGATTGCTCTGGTCAAAATAAAGGCCTGGGTCTTTGACCCATTAGCTGCTGAAAGGAAACTTTAAAGCTCTTCTTGTACTCTTGGTGGTCATGTAGTGACTAGTGATTTATGAGGATCATCCAACTGTTGATTTGCACTTAGGCCCTGTCTATATCAGGTGAGCCGGGCCAAAAAATTAGGATGGTCGTCTTTTCTTTGGTCCCACCTGAAAGGTGCAGTATTGTGGGACACTTGAAGAAAGGAGATACTGGCCGTTTTTCTAAAATGATTTCCTACCTTCTTCGAAGTCATTCGGAAGCTTAGTGCGTTGGCAAAATCACTGGAAAGAGGTGCGATTAGGGGAATGAAAAGGGTTTAATTGTCCTATGGAGTCACTCGACTAAAGAACTTTGTCTCTATTTTAAAACAACAGCTTGATTCGATGAAGAGTTTGTGATTAAAATATCGTTGGTATTGTTGTTGTTAGTACTTTGGCACAAAAATTTCGAGTAATCGAGAGAAAATAGCAGCAGCAGATATAAAAAATTGTTCAAATTAGCGAATGTTCGAGTTATCGGGGGTTCGAGTTTTCGTGGATATATTCACATGTAAGTAGTGTTGAAGGTTCAGGGGGAATACCAAATCTGTTCGAGTAAGTGAGAGTTCGAATTATCGTATGTTCGAGTTACCGGGATTCTACTGTAGTATCATCTCAAATCGGTTAAATCTTATTTATGTTACGACAGTGGTTAGCGTGCTTGCCTTTGATGAGTATAATCAGGATTCCAGACCCGGTGATGGCATATGAAAAATGCATTAGCCTTAATGGGGTTGCTGATGTTTCACGCTTCATGATTGTTTGTAGGAGTTCCTGCTCTGATGCAAGTTTGTAATGCTTCTAAAAAGTCCGGCGGAAGTGCCCGGAAACAAGGAAAACCAAGGAGAGGAAAAAGGCGGGGTATCAAAGCAAATGAAGGTGATTTTACAATGTTATGAAATAAAGCTATATTTTATCAGTCCAGAACTCTTGAACAATCAGAAATTCTGCAAAACATGCTGGTTTTTTTTAAGTTAAAAAGAAATGACAATGTGTTTGTTTTAATGAATAGACTGTAACATTACCCTCTCCTTTTTATAAGAACAATTTTATAAGAACATGAGCCTCAAATTTTTCCAAAACTTAAAAACAAGCTAAGAACAAACCAAGGCTGACATATCTAAGGTCAATATAAGAACTATGCAAAATAGCCATGAGACAGACAAATAATTATAGAACAAGCAGATTGATTGCACACAGATATACTAGATAGTCAAGCAAGTCCACATTTGAACCAATTACCACAACTGATTGCAAAAATAGGTTTCCAAATTATCATAAAGTAGGAATAATTGAAAAACATTTCAGGCTGGAAATAGAGGAATATTCAAGAACAGTCAGCTTAAAAATAATTTACTGGCTGTTATAAGTAAGAGTGTAATTCTTTGGTTTAATCTGTTTTTTTTGCCAACTTCTGTTCAGGGAACTTACGATTCCAAAAAACTATTCTGTGAGTTGGAAGCCTGAGAAATCTTTGCCTTGGTTGGGGCTAGGAACAAAATGGAAGAATTCAAAGGTGGCCTTTAGATTAAGAAATCTTTACGAATTGTTTTTGGGACAATTAGATCATAGTGTGATTTACGTCTATTACGCCAATTAGTAGGGAAGCAAAGAGCTTAGGTAAAACTTTTGCTATTTTCTTCATTTTTCCGTCTATCCTAAGTTCTGTAAAATCAAACACTATCCCAATCTCTGAAAACGAAAATTTGTGTGTTGCCCTTGCATCTCATTGTTGAAGTCATTAAATGTGAACCAGATTGTTGAAATAGATAAAAATGATTAAAACAGAATCCAACGACCAAGCAAGATATCTGTTTCATTAAAAAGCAAAAGTTCCTTCGCGATCTTGTGGAGGTTTATCAAAATCTCGCTGCATGACATCTCTTATACATCTTGATATCTGCTTAATAATTCATCAATTTTTCCCATTTTTCCATATTTGTTAATAACTTATTTATGAAAAGCTATGATATTAAATTGGTAAGACACTTATGTGATAAAAATTTAATGGATTGAATTACGAAGCTGCGTGAAGAGATGATGTTCCCTTTTAATTATTCATTGATTTCTTATCATCTTCAACACTCTGCGGAAAATAAAATGCTATAAAACCGACTCTATTTATTTCTCTTCCATCTTGGGAGATCAGTGTACGTGTGGCGATTGCAACAGTTTCTCTCAGTCATCCCCCTCGTCTTTGCAATGGTTTCACTTGGCTGTTGGGATGATTTCCGGCAGTTGTTACAAGGGTTTCCCTTTACTATATGCAATGGTTTCCTTTTACTGTACAATGGTATCACTCAGCTATTGCAATGGTTTCCATCTGCTGTACCAAGAATTTCCCCCAGTTTTTAGTTTTTATTTTATCATCAATCAATTTTAAACACAATACACAAATAGAAACAATACATTAGGCCTACTACAATTATACAATAACAATAATGACGAAATATTACGACCAGAGAAATACTTTTACAAGACTGTTATTAAAAACCAATTGACTAAGGAGGAGCCCTCTAAATAGGTTAACTAATCGAGAGAGAGAGCCCCCCCCCCAAAACAAAATAGTATATTTAGCAAAATTTTATAAAATAAGGAACAACCAGAACCCCCAGCTAGGCTGTTTCTCGTTGCCGTTGTGTTGATTTCTCTTGACCCTAGTTTAAATTTACCTTTTTCATACCAGGTTCTCACGTGAAAGGTGGTGCAATCCTAGTCAAGCAACTTGGCTTCAAGTTTCATCCGGGAAAAAATGTAAGAAATTTACATCGTTATTACGAAAAGGTTGATGAATATTTTATTCATTTATGTTACATCGTCCCCTGCTCTGTATCATCATACAAACCTCTAGATATACAGCATAGACCAAATGATACCAATTCTTCAGTAGTTAGAAGTGAGAACCTCTCTTCTATTGACCCTGTTTTTCGTTTTGTGAATTGTGTAAAACTAGAAGATTGCACCAGAACTGACCCAACTTCTGTTTATAGTCTGGTTTGGTTGTAGGAAGTTAGACAGTAAGAAGCAGGAAGAGGATAAGAGCTAGGAGGGAGCCTTGTATTAACCTTTTATCCTCCTGGCTGGCTATGTAAGAGAAAAATTGATATTTGTTAGATAAATTTGTGGATAGGACAACTACAACCTCACCTTTGATTCAGCAGCATGGTTCGATGTAGTAGGCGTAAGGAGAAGGAAAGGTGCCAGTAAGCAGCCTTGTATCACCCCTATATCTTGCAGGTTGGCTACGCAAGAGATCACTCGTTGTATGCACTATGTGAAGGTTATGTGAAGATTACGACTGAACTTCTCCAGCCCCAACCATTCAGGATGATGTGGAGAGAGAAGGACTACGTCGAGAGGAAATTCATGAATGTGCTCGAGAAACCCAAACCGAGAAGACTGATTTGCGTAAATAAAAGCGAAACGAACGAAAAAGTAAACAAAATTGATTTGAAGCTCGAGTAAATGTGTGAAGTGTGTCATTGTTAGTCCTGGAATGAAATTTCATCGTTTTAAAGTTCATGAATTATAAGAATATGCCCCATAGCCTCGCAAAGGTACCAACATTTCAACGGCCTTTTTAAGCTGCAATCGTTGGTTTTGCCTATGCTTTGCCAAGGAACACCTATCTAATGGGATGTGATGCGTCGTTTTTTGCGGAATTATCTATTATTTTTTCGGTTGCCTTATATTCTTAGCAGTACGTGATTTTCAAAGCAATTCTTCTAAAAAACATTCTTGAGCTCTGCAAAACCTTCTGCATTCCAAAGCGGAACTTTTATCGAGATTTGCAGTCGGAAGCTAACACAGGGCTTTCATCGAAATCTCCAAGCCACAAGGTGAGTAATATCCCACAGTTATTAGGCTGCAAACGCAGACCGCACGTATCGAGTGAGAGGGGTAACTCTGAGGCGCCTTTCGATACATGCTACTGCCCGACTGATGGGTTTCGTTTTATGAAGTTCTGCACATCCCACCAGCCATCCCAGCTGGTTATGGGGTCTCTTAAAAATGTTGGCAGTCTGAGGAACATCTGTTCAGTACTTTAAATGATGTGCAGAAGTTTGAGGGCTATCATCAGTACTGTGTGAGATACCATCACTTCTGTGGAGGATATTCAATACTTTTGAGGGATACCATCAGCTCCAATAATATGGCGGGGATTGCCAAGCAGTTAGATCACTCGACCCTTGATCAAAATGTCACGGGTTCGAAACCACCTCCAGACCTGCCACAAAGTGTGAGGAGAGAATTAGCTGCTCCCTGTACTTCCAGGTGAAAAGACAACAGGAATCACGAGGTGTGGTCACATCGAGCGGAAGGACCAGAGGGTCGCACCGCTCGATTAGTCTACTTATTCAGTGGGACCTTTGTGCTTAGCACATAAACTAATACCTTACGAAGATAGTAAGTGTATTTGCCCAACTATCAACTATCAACAGCTCTTAGTGTATTGCCTTCACATTACTGATGATACCCCTCGAGGGAGGTATTCTAGAAACCAAAACAACATGCATTGCCTTTTTAAATAAAAATCATCAAAACCTTTGATCTCATACCATGTAGCAAGAAGACAAAGAAAACTTCTGAAGGATATTCAGTACTGTGGAGGATGTTCAATGATGTAGAGGGATACCATCACTAAGTTGTGGGGATGCCATCAGTACTGTGGAGGATGTTCAATGATGTAGAGGGATACCATCACTAAGTTGTGGGGATGCCATCAGTACTGTGGAGGATGTTCAATGATGTAGAGGGATACCATCACTAAGTTGTGGGGATGCCATCAGTAGTTTGGAGGATATTTAAGTACTTTTGTGGGAAACTAAAAGCTCTTTGGGTTTGTTGTTTCCCACCAGTACCCAATATCCCCCAAAGTACTTATTGTCCCCGCACAGGATCTAATTAGCCTCTACAGTACCATGTACCTATACAGTAGCCTCTCAAGGGCCCTTTTTATAACAATACTCATAGTATTGACAAGCTTACCCTGTATAGATATTGCTCCTTTAATTATTATCATTTTATTATTTTGGTACCCCCCCCCCCCGCACTACTGATGGTTTCCCTCCACTATACTAATGGTTTCCCCTCACGGTACTGAACACCCTCGAAAGAACTACCAAGACCTTCCCAAGGTGGGTCCTGTCCTTATTTTATCAGTGATTGTTCGGGGTTCTAAGGGTAAATAAGAGCATTGGCGCAAATACTGAATGTATGGTGTATATAAGATTTAAGAATGAGGCAATAACAGTATAAAATTCCAAGAAATTGTTTCCTTCTTAAGACAAGGACTAACTAAATAGAAATTCCTAGCATAAAACCCGGAATTGGAGATAGACTCCTAGGTGGTTAAATTTCTAATCACCCTTCTGACTGGATTCAACTTGTCTAGATCCCTCTTCGCCTCCGCAGACGCTGGTTTTCTCGGCACTGTTTCAATTTCAGGTAGACGCCTCTGCGGAGGAGAGCGGTCTTACTCGATGACATCATAGGTGAACGGTAGCCTCGCCTTTTTCGTATGGAAGAGAGGCGTGTGCTTTGTTTTATTTCCTTCAGCTGTTGGATGGCGGGTAAATGCTGAGAACGAAACGCCTCTTATAAATATTTAAAGCAACATGGTTTGTCTTCGCCAACATTCTTTGAGTTTTGGCTCAAGATGAATCAGAAGACCCTTGCTCTTATCTCTTGGTGCTATCTTTATCTGCAATTCGCTCAGTGTCAACAAAATTCAGCTTTAAAAACTACAACTCCGAGCAGTACCATTCTTGGTGGGTAAATTCCACTTCTTTTACTTTAATTTATTCTTGAAAAGTTTAGTTTGAATCTTAGCATGCTCAATTATTATTTTTTACTTCATTTATTTACTCTGTATGTCTTTATTAGCCTATTGATATTGTCCCATATTTTTTTATTTGGAAGCCATTTTAAAAGTTGGCCAGTAAATAAGCCTATTTTCCCTTGAATAAATTTTAAGGATTCATCGATGTTAATGACACAATGATTTAAGTTCTCAGGGTAAAGTTTTATTCATTTTCTCAATAAAATCAATTGAATACAATATAAGGTTCTGAATATACATAAGCTTTCCGTCACAACAGAAGATGTTTTTTCTAAAGTATCTTGAAAATAAATAAAGTTTAGAATATGTAGTAGTAAATTATTCATAGTTTTTAGCAACCGGAGAGGTTCTTGAAATTTGATTGTTGGTAAGTTTTTCTTTGTTAGAAAAAGTTACAGCTTCTTTTCCAAGTCTATCTTTTGCACTTTTTTAAAAGATTTTTTCTTTACAGAGCCATCGTACAAACAACTGAAGGTCATTTCTTCAACAAGAGCAACACAGAGTGTTTCAATCAAGCCAAATACAAGGGATAGTCGACCATTACACACTGAACATGGAAATAAAAGCAAATCTTCAAAACATTTCAAGTTATTTTCTACATTCAGAAAGTCCCCAAAAGAAAACAGATTATCAACCAAATCATTTCTCACTTCTTCTCCTTCCAATGTTCAAAGCTCTTCTCTCTCCAGTTTGAAGTCCATCTTCAGAAACAACGCAATTGTCAAATCATTAGAACTCCACATTAGTGATTATTCACCTCCCACACGACTGACTACTCCCACAACATTTCATTCAGTGTCCCTCGTAGCTTCTAAACTTGTTATCAAACCATCTGACACTCAGTCTCAAAGTTCTATTACAGAAGCAAACACTACACTGAGTCAAACAAAACTAGATGGAAGTATTCTAAAGGTTGCTGCAAAATTGTCTAGTAAATATGCATCTAAGTTATCAAATTCACGTTCAAATTTCATAAATGATGACATTAATTTATTGCCTTCTATCAATCATATTCATTCATCATTCCATGTTGCCAATAATGTTCATACCCATTCAATATTTGAACCCAGCAAAAACAATTTCTCATCCGCAACTCTCTCAAAGTCTATTATTATTAGTTATGATTTCACAGAGCCGACCAGCATTTTTAAATCTCATTATTTGCATTTGATAACACCTTCCTTCCACCCAACAACTCTTCTAACCCAGCAAAGTACAGACCTCCCGACACCAATCATGTTGTCATTGGCTGGAAAGACGTCACGGCGGAAGACTGAGATCACACCATCTTCTTCGATTGTTGTCATGCCTAAAAGCTATAATAAAGGGACAAACGTCAACCAAAAGAAAAAGTCTGCAAGTATGTTTTTTTTGATTTATTTTCATTCAGTCAAAGAATTCTTTACCTTAGGTAAACAATTAATCCTAGTTCCCTTATAAGCACTGATTGGTAGAAAAGAGACCGGAAACTAAACTTTCATCTCGACAAGCCTGTTTCGTGATCACTCACACATCAGGAGATGTAGTAATACAATTAGTACATCTCCTGATGAGTGAGCAATCACAAAACAGGCTTGTCGAGATGAAAGTGTAGTTTCCTGTCTCTTTTCTGCCAATCAGTGCTTATCTATGCTCTACTTCGATGTATAGAGCACTATCTTCTGAGAACCAATACACTGGCTTTATAGTTTCCATATAGCCAAAATGGCCTGTTTCAGCTGCCAAGATAGATACCTCGTGTTTACTGCTTGTGACTTTCCTTTGATGGAAGCATATTTCTGCAGGTGCCTCAAATTGACAGCGGCATCAGAGGAAGAATGAAAATGTGTTCTGCCAGCAACATGTGTTTGCGGCAGTCTTTTGTGCCAAAAGCCACATGACTAAATGCGTCAAATGAAAAAGTGAGTTGGTTCCTGTTGATTACTGAATGGGATATGGAAACACTTTGCCTGTGACCGGCAGCTGTTATCGTAGGCTGTTTTTGCAATATGGAAACAGGGTTTAATACACGAGCAGGGTCTAACTGGGTGTTGCTGAAAAGATATAAATAACCAGTGTGGCAGTGTCAACCTTATTCTAGAGCGTGTCTATTCAAGGGAGCGTTTATCTGATTTTAAACACCTTTTATGAAACTCTAGTAACGCCTAAATTAGCTTGAAAGGGTGTAAATTGTAAAATTCCTCGCAATTTGCAAAACAAAGCTAAGTAAGTTGGTAGCAGAATTTATTGTTTTTGACTGTTTTTGAGGGTGTTGACCCCTCCCTTACTTAGGGGCTTCTAGAAGGGCAATTCATCAAGCATTAGGGTAAATGTTTCCCCTTTCAAAGAAAGTTGGATGTGCCGTGTAAGGTAATGTTCATGCACGAGCAGCAAAGATACCTGTCAGAAAAAGCAGCTCAGACAACACATGGCATGACCAGTGTTTACCGTTGCCTCAGTTCGTACCGTGTGAAATTGGATCTGTTTTGCAGAGACTAGGATCCATGCATACATGCATAAGTAATTGCAAGCTGCATATGCCATGAAATATTTAATGATAAGGTTGATTAACTCAAGAATATGCACACTTCTTAGAGGTTTAGCCTGGTGTTTTTTGATACATTGCAGTAAAACAATGTAAAAGATGCAAAAACTTCGACTACTTGAAATACATTTTATGTTGAGTTGATTACAAATAGCAAAGTTTATGTCAATATAATATATGATAATCTAAAGCATATCATAATGAAAATTTCGCAATCCAATAGGTCCAATCCATCAACGATTTCTCTAACATTTCTCATGGCGAAATTTAATATTCATTTCTATTGAGCACTCATATTTTGCCACCTTGAAAAAAAAACAGAAATAAAAGCTGAAAACTCGCAAAAAAGATTTCAATCAATAGGCTAGGCATAGAAATATTGGTTCCACCTGATGTCGAAGACCTGTAATTGCTTTCTGGTGGAGCACAATTGTTAGACGTGAAATAGTGAATGTGATTGTCTTCCCACATCTCTAAACAATGTTTTGTTTGAAAAGCAGTTTGGTTGAATTCATGTCATCTTACAACGGATAAAGACTGTAGGCTCAGTTACCACCACCCCCTACTTTTTGCTTTAAAACAAACTCAATAATGTTTGTCGAACGGCTAAACATGCAGTGACCAATCGTATTTCATCAGCTGAGCCTTCAACATTCAGGTCGCTGGTTATCGTAAGTAGATGCAGATATGTTGATGTACGAATTTTGCATCTCGGTTTTCCGTAAGACAGCGCTCGATGCTTAATGCAGAGCGTGATATGAATTGTGAAGGGAAGAGTCAATAGACTAAACTCTGCATTTCAGATGCATATACGAGGGTGCAGATATGAAAGTGTAGATTTGAAAGTGTAGATAAAGACCTGCTGTGCATAAATAAGATGGTTTCAGCTGGAGAGGTAATTAATAAATGATTATATGAAGGATAGCAAGAACGATTTGAACAAAGGAACGCTTGAAACCAACTGAAGACTCTTGTTCTTCTTACATGTTAAACTACTCTGATGAGTGTCAGACGAAAAGCTTTGAACTAGTTACAAAGTTTCTGCGTTATTTCTCTATCCTGAACTTCTGTGCAAGTCAAAAAGCGTAAAAGCTGTTTGATTTTTGAAGCTCTAGAGGGGGGCTTATTAGAGTGGCTGCCTTTTCAAGAGGGTTTAGAGAAGAAATCCTTCACTCTCAAGCATATTAAGTCAAAAATTCACAAGATTACGATGGAATACATCTATATGCTATTCCGAACTCATCACATTTCACTCTTAGTCTTTCTTGTATGAAGAGGGGGGTTTAATAGAGCTTTTGTGGTTATTGTACAAGCTTGTAAGTTAATATATGCGTAAATATATCTGATACTCTCCAAAGTAGGCCAAAACAATTTTGATATACCTCCGCAAGGAATCGAACCCAAAACCTTACCCATTAGTCCTGAAGTAGGACAGTGGTTAGCGTGTTTGCCTTAAGTGGGTAAGTTCTTTTGTTTGACACCCGGTGGAGGCCAATCAGAGTTATGGCCATGCCTCTCATTAATGTCCCTGTGTTGGACCATACCTCTCATTAATGTCCCTGTGCTGGACCATGCCTCTCATTAATGTCCCTGTGCTGGACCATTTCTCTCATTAATATCCCTGTCTTGGACTATGCCTCTCATTAATCTCCCTGTCTTGGACTATGCCTCTCATTAATGTACATGTGCTTGACCATTTCTCTCATTTATCTCCCTGTGCTTGACCATGCCTCTCATTAATGTCCCTGTCTTGGACCATGCCTTTCATTAATGTCCCTGTGCTGGACCATTTCTCTCATTAATGTCCCTGTCTTGGACTATGCCTCTCATTAATGTCCCTGTCTTGGACCATGCCTCTCATTAATGTACATGTGCTTGACCATTTCTCTCATTAATCTCCCTGTGCTTGACCATGCCTCTCATTAATGTCCCTGTGCTGGACTATGCCTCTCATGAATGTCCCTGTCTTGGACCATTCCTCTCATTAATGTCCCTGTCTTGGACTATGCCTCTCATTAATGTACATCTGCTTGACCATTTCTCTCATTAATCTCCCTGTGCTTGACCATGCCTCTCATTAATGTCCCTGTGCTGGACCATGCCTGGACCATGCCTCTCATTAATGTCCCTGTGCTGGACCATGCCTCTCATTGATGTCCCTGCGTTGGACCATGCCTCGTAAATTCACGAGGTATCTTAGATACCTTTTACGAAGAGGTCTTAGGGGCCTTTTTGAAGCTTTTTGATTGAAGTCAATAGGTTTTCTTATAAGATGGTTGGTTGAATATTGAAAAGTATGTGTGTTTCTAAGATCAGTGTCTTGTGGGCTTCTGTTCTGTGGGTAATTGCTAAAGCTCACACAGGCTTGCACGTGAAATTTGTCAATGTCTTTGCATGATTATTTTATCACACAAGGTTACGCATATTTCAAAGGCCTAGTATTATTCTATTCAATCTCGTCGGTCGCCAAGTGTTTTTTAATCTCGAATTCCATATGTTTTTTCCCAGATATTTGGCTCGGTTCTTTATGCGGACCGTTAATATATCTTTCGAAACCTTCTCTTCAAAAAACGAGCGTCCGAATAATAAAAAGAACGGTGTGGGAACTTTACGCGGTTTGGCATATTTTAATGTCGTAAGCTTCTTGGATATCGGGTTCGGTTGGTTTCTTACTCGTTCTCAAAGCCTTTTCTCGAAACACAAGCGTCCATAAAGAAAGGGGCGGGCCCACTGTACACAGTTACGCACACTTCTAAGTCGTAAGCTTGTTCGGTTATAGACAATTGTTCGGCCAGTGTGTGCGTGTGTGTTGTAGATTCTCCTTTACGGTCCTCCTGTCCGGCTTGTGTTCATATTTGGCTTAAAAATAACGAAATATGTACAATTTCTTCTGGATATGATTTCTACGCAAGATATAATTTGTTTAATAAGGCAAGCAACCTTCATTGGAAATCACTGGAAATGCTAACATGATAAGCAGCGGCAGCCCGATGGTTCCATCCTTGTAGAATCTAGTAGAGCTACCAGCCATTTAGCTAAGACGAGCTAAGAAACCACGACTGAAGCTAGCCTTGCTTGCCTTTGCTGAATTAAACTGCTTAAATATGTTGACAATTTTAACCTTCAGGCCAGGGTTACGGTTAGAGTTGTCAATGTCCTTTGAAGATGTGATTTAGAGCAGGCAAAACTTTGCTAACAACTTTGCCCTGGCTAAGTATTGCCTATACATCTTTTTAAAAGACATTGAGAATCCTTTGCCTAACAACTTTGCTCAGGTTAGGATTCTCAATGTCTTTTAAAAAGATGTACAGGCAAGACTTAGCCCTGGGCAAAGTTGTTAGCAAAGTCTTGCTTAAACTGAATTAAATCTTTAAAAGACATTGAGAATTCTAACCCTAACCCTAGGCAAAGTTATTAGTAAAGTTTACTGACGATGATTATATCGGAACGTATAAAGCTTAGTTTATCTCAGAATTGTCTTTGGTGAATTGTCTTTATCTCTGAATTGTCTCAACCATTTTTATTTTGAAGGCATACCCATCTGGATCGTGGTTTTAATTTCAGTTGTCATCTTTCTGGTTATCAGTGTGATCAGTGCGGTCATTTTCAAGTTTGTCAGGTGGTATGTATTTCACAATGAATTCTATTATTCATCTATCAGTCAAATGATCTCACAGTTTGCTTTTATTGCTAACATATTAAATACGCCCAGAAAATCTGGCAATATTTGACTTTGATCGTTGATCCTTTAAGAACAATAGAACAAAGAATTATAAATTAACTCCCCCGCATAATTTTTAATCACCCTTAGCAAATAAATAAGATGTAAATAGGAATATATTTATTAGAACATCTCCTGATGAGTGAGAAACCACGAAACAGGCTTGTCGAGATGAGTAAGTAGTTTCTTGTCTCTTTTCTATCAATTAGTATATATCACGCTCTACTCTATGTATTGAGCACTCTCACGGAAAACCGATATACAGACTTCGAAAACTGAATCAGGTATGTTTTAGGAAATCTCGCATCAAGTCGATGCAAAGACTTAAAAGTTGAGATATAGCTCCGAACTAATGATTGCAAAAGTGTTTTAAGTTCCGAACCACAGTTCCAAACAATTGCAAACGTATTTTTGATTTATTGGGGTTACATTAGTTCTTTTTGAAGTTCATTCTTCAATGATGTGAAATCGTTTTCAGGAACAAGGACCACGGGGACTACACTCTTTGGATTACCAACATGGAGCTGGCACCCCTGGAAGCGAAGTAAGTTTTATTTCTCTGTTTTCATCCAGGCCATTTGCTTTAGACTGCATGCCATCTTTCAGCCTGGGCGAATTCGTCCGTTTCGCTGTTTATTATTCGAACGTGGTAAGAAATATTAGTAGAATAATTCTTTACACATTTATCATGTTAAAGGTTAGAATACATATTTCATAAATTCAAGCCCATTTGAACACATTAGGAAACAGACGTGTCCCTCGGTGTTTCCAAGTTTTGTGCTTACGCATTTATCCGACAGATACCAATGAAAATATCCCAAATTACAACGTAAATTCCAGGACCTTTGTTTTTTTTTAACATCAACCTTTGAAATCTGGTGAATACCCTCCAAATTGATTGATCCAAACATTGCGTTTCCACACCTAAATAGAAAGGGAAGTGCTGTATTCCCTGTCTAAAAATTTCCTACTCAGAGGGGTACATCATCTCATTCCTTTATTTTCTCTTTTCTCATTTTTGTTATATGCAATAACCTTCAGCTTGTTGAAGTTCGCATTAATTGTTAGATAGATATTTACTTACAAGAAGTGTTCAATTCAAGACAAATGTGTCTGACGAGTGCGTAAGCATGAAACTCAGAGTAACAGAAGGACATGTTTGTTTTTTAATTTTTTCATTCTGCTTTATAATTGCTCTATACTCAGGTATATCGAGCACTAAAGCCAGGACAGGCACTTCCTTCTCGTGTTCGATATTTCATGAATTCATACATTTCAGGACTTCTTCCTGTCTTTTTAGTGTCTAGTATTTAGGATCGTCTTCCAGCAAGCTGATTTTAAAGCCACCATCTAGCATTTGCATTCATATCGTAGCTTCAATTAACCACAGAAGGCCATGATCGAATATATCGTAAAGATCACGGGATTGCCTGTGCCTTTCATAGTGCTCAACTCGCGGAGCTGTTATTATCAGAACTAAGGAAGAAGAGTGTTTGACAGCTACAATCAAATATATACATAGATAGATGGAAAACGCTGTTTGTATCAGAACTAAGGAATAAAGAAAGTTTGATAGCTACAATCAAATATATACATAGATAGATGGAAAACATCGTTTAAAGGAATGCTCTTAAGCGCCCAGGGAGACGACAGCTTGTCTTAGTAGTGATCTCAGTTCTTTATTTTCCATTCCCTTTCAAGACACAGGCCATCATGGCTTCCAAAAGCATCCTTTCTTTGTTTTTCTCAGCAATCTTGTTTTTTCCTTCCCCGCTTTGTTCTTTAGGAGCTCGTCCCGCCACGTGCTCAAACTACTTTTGTACTTCAATCGTTGTCGTCCAGTGTTTTTCCTTCCCTTCAATGCAACCGCGAATCTCGAAAGTCCCTTCCCTCGAGGTAAGCCCCGAAGACCCCAATCGACGTTTTCCAATGGTCTGCTTCAGTTCCTGTTTTTTCAGAACTCTTCGTTTGTAGCGAGGCTTGTTCATATTAATTTCAACCAAACTTTTAGTAAACTTGAGGAGAAGCAGGATTTGGAAAATCAATCGAGATAATTTGTGAGAATGAAAAGACGCGAGTAGGACTCGAACCCACGACCTCTAGATTTGTACTCTAGAACGCTACTACTGTACAACCGGGGCTACGAGAAACCCAGGCCTTTTCATTCATACAAATTGTTGCACCACCACTCACCAAATGCAGAGACGAACCTATCCAGGCTCTTTGACACTACACTGGACCTGCCGAAGGGCGACGACTTTCTCACACCAGGGAGACCATCGCAGTCCCATCACTGGATAGAGTTGCAGGAAGTAAACTAAACTTCTCGTAGCTCCGGTGCGCAGTGGTAGCGTTCTAGAGTACAAATCTAGAGGTCGTGGGTTCGAGTCCTACTCGGGTCTTTTCATTCTCACAAATTATCTCGATCAAATTTTTAGTCTAAATTGACTTAGTTTATAAACCCCTGCTCTTGAACTAGTTTATTCTCCTTTCAGGAATACGGAGGTGCTGACGTAGCTGTCTTTGGATGAATTTTACTTTTAGAATTGGCGCACCAGGCGAACCGGGTATGAATGGGGCATTAGATTTAGAACAACAACAGCAACGTAAGACTTGTATATACTGTAGGGAAATAGTAATATGGGGGACGCATGCATTCATGGGGGGTAATTAGAATAATTGAATAGAAAATTTATTTATAAAGCACAAGGGAATGAATCAGCATAGTAAGGGGGGTTGTTGTTAAAATTTGCTGAATTATGAAGGAGTTGAGTTGTTGGTATGGCGAGAAACAGCCAATCACCAGTGGTGCTCAAAAGAGGCAAGCAATGAATCACTGAAAGAGTTCTTCTTCTGTCTTCTCAATATCAGATCCATGGTTTGATGACCAATTTTCTTAAGTGAAATGTTTACTTTGGTCTGCCATGTGTCGCAAGAAGTCCTCGCCGTGTTTTGAGCACATTCTGTGTTGTCGAGCTTATGTTTTTCATTGGGAAGAATCAGGTCACATCACGAGGTTGTTCACATCGAAAGGAATGACCAGGTTCGCACTGTTGGTTTAGTCTACCCACGATGTAGGCTCTTTGTTCTTTTGCATCGAACCAATACCTTTCAAAGATAGTTAGCATATCTGCCTATCAACCATCATTGCACTGCTCGATTAGTCTACCTATTCAGCCCTTTGTGCTTTGCACACAAACCAATACCTCACGAAGATAGTAAGAGTATTTGCCTATCAACTATCAATGTACTGCTTGATTAGTCCATCTATTCGGTGGGCCCTGTGTGCTTTGCAGATAAAGCAGATCCTTACGAAGATAGTTAGCATATGTGCCTATCAACAACAACATGTGGTCCAATTTATGACTGAACAGTGCCTCCCTGTCTAGCACTCCAGGTGAATATTGTCTCCTACCTACCTTCCTTCTATCCTGATTCATTGCTTTTAATAACATAAATGCGTTTATCAATGTCGAAAGAAATTTATTTATTATGGCTGGATTTTTAAGTTGATGATAAATGCTTTGAACCGAATATTGAGTTTCTCGCTCGCTCTGTTTCCTTTGCTATCAGCACACAAAAGAGGCAGCTGCTAGTTGCTGCACAGTCGACTCAGTTGCCTCGTTTCAGTTCTAAGCATAATAGACGACAACGCACCAGTGAACTGGGAGTGAGCAAGATGGCGTTGTCAATGAAAACTGTTTCCGACTGTTCAGAAAGAAACAGGATGCGATCAAACTTGAGGCCGAAAACTCTTTTTGCAAGACATTTCTACGTGTACCTATAAAGGTATTACAGCTTTCGTACTTTGCTTTCATCCAAAGCTCCACCCCAGTGTAGACAATGGTAAACGGGGAAAGGTCGACTTTCATCGTGACTGACATTCATTTAAGAGGGAGTTTTACCACCAGCTTATCTTCCCCTTCTCTTCGAAAAGCTTTCAACACCAAGCATGGTATGCATCATAGCCTTCCCTTCAGGCCAATTTCAAGTGATCCAATTTTGATTGCAGTAAAAGTCCTCAACTAAGAACCTACATTTTTGAAACTTAGCCTAAACAGATTCTTAAATATTCAGGTTCTTACTATTGTTGGTAAAGATTAACAACCTTAAAATCTAAATTTTTTTAATTTTTGCTCTTCTGTAAAAATGGTAAAATCTTGGCTAATGGTTTTTAATTATTAGGTTCTAAGTTGCAGATTTTTACTGTATTTTTTCAATGACACTGCATAATAGTAATAGAAAACGCATAAAATCACCGAAAAAACATTTTTCTCAAAAATTAAATCAAGGTTTAATGTAGTTAGTCCATGGTTTTTGGTCAAAGTTTGTCAAAAATGGATTGTTCTACAAAAAGGTTTTTAATTGATACAAGAAGCAATACAGCTTCGGCTTTTCCAGTTGGCTCCGATACCAGGTCTCGTGTAAACGGATCAAAATTGGGTAAGGAGGCTGGAAAATTCGTGAACTGGACTAGCATGGCACGGGCGTCATTACGCGGACTTCATCGCATCAGAAAAAACAATAGAATACGTCACAAAAGTTAAGGTTGCATTTTTCTCTAACTTCCGCTGGAGAAACCCCCAGATTTTTTTCATGAATCCCCGTTTCTTGATGCGTAGAACTCAAATATCGCGTCAAAATAGTGCCCCGGTTCCTAGAAATCCAAGAAGTCGACGTTTTAGCCTGTTTGGGCTTCAAAATTTGGGCCAAAACGGGCTAATATTAGCCAAAACGAGCAAATTTCAAGAAAAGTAGCCCGTCCTTGCTTAGTATCTCTAGCTTACTACATAGTATCAGGCTCCGTGGACTTGAAGAAGGCAAAGTAATGTTTGGTTAGTCCTTTACAATGTTTGATCAGTGTTTGATCAGTGTTTGGTCAGTGTTTGATCAGTGTTTGGTCAGTGTTTGGTTACCAGGCAAAAACAATGCCACAACAAATCACAACAACAACAACATCTCCCAAAGAAAATGGCGCTCGCTCTGCAATGCACTTCTTTTACAGCAAGCAAGTTATTTCTGGTTTTCGCGTGAATTTCAAGTCATAATAATGGTTTGACGCAATTAAAACTGAAAATATACTCAAGTTAATTATTCAAACGAAGAAGAAAACACGTCATTGTGTGTACGGTTCCTTTAGAGGACACAGAATATTTTGACCGAGCCACACAAAAACGGCCTAGCCACAACAGCGCTGTTCGTGTCATTGCTGAAAATGGATGTAAATTCAAAGAGAATTGATTACATGCATTGTACTGGAAGTATTTATTCTGAATGCAGAACTTGTGAAAGCTGTGTATTGAATAGAAAACTTAATTTCACCAAAGAGTGGTTTCCTAGATTGTCTGAAAATCTCAGGCAAAAATTCATTCAAAAATTGCTGAGAGGAGTGAGTTCTCTTGAGCTAATTAGTTCATTACTTGGCCTGCTAAAACCACTGCAGTGTAAAGACTTTACGTATGCGAGATGTAAAGCAAACCTGACATTCAACAACGATCTCTCCAGCACAATAAATGTCACGAACAATGTTGTCAATCAAAATGAAATGGCAAGATACATCTCTGATGACAGAGAGTGGTTTGAAACCTCTTCCAACTGGACCAAATCAAACTATTTGCTTAGGATTCTGCAGTTTTGCAATCCGTATACCCTGGAAACTGTGAAGTCTTTTCTACAAAAGAGGTACGAGGTAACCAGGAAATCCGCTATCAAGTCCATGTCTGCTTCAACTAGGAGATATACCAGTGCCAAAACCATTGCAAGCTCATTTGGGGTACCAGGTATGTATGCACACTCCTTGGAGGTCATGTTATATCTAGGTCGTGAGAAATTATTTACTCAATTATTTATCAATGCTAGGGTCAGATTGAACCATTTTGACTGGGATGGCTGAGTGGTTAGTTGAATATTGATCCTTATGGAATGGGTTGCGGGTTTCATCCTACCTAGAGACCTGTTACGATGCTAGGGGATTTCGCTGCTTTCTATTCCCCCAAGAAAAAAGTCATCAGAAAGTGTGTAATTCAATGGGCCTTTTGTTCTTTGCGCATAAACCAATACCTTACAAAGATGCTATCTATTGATATCATAATAAACCTAAAATTTTCTAAAGAAGGACTTTCCTAAAGGGGACTTGGTAGAAATTACCTTTTTACACCTATTGTCCGTGTTAAAGGTTTATTTTGCTTCTTCATTAAAGTAAACAATTTGGCCTAAAAGGTTTCTAGAGAGTGCTCAATCTATCTCATTATTTTCATTTACAGAAGATCATGAATTTACCATTCAAAATGAAAAACGGGATTCACCAAAATCGCCTTCGTCACCACGACAGTCTGAGAAACTAGCCCGCTCTTCAGTTACATTTTCGCCTGTTTTACAAGAAAACTTGGACACAAGGGAATCAATACCAAACTTAGATGAAACCTTTGAGCTTCAAAGTACTGCTCTTTCAAAGACAAGCAGAAATAGCCACCGACACCAAGGCGGTAGATTAAGCGCTCGGTGCTATCCTTACACATCACACCGATCTGAATCAAGGCAACAAAACAGTACCAACGGCAACAGTGATGACAGCGACGATTACATGTCATTTGATGACTCGTCAAATATATCGCTGATTCGCAATACTTATAGGTCTTTGCCTATGCAGAGAGACTTCATTAGAAGGTTACCGGTTCATTTGTCTAAGATGATATTGGGGTTCCTTGATGCAAGCAGTTTGGTGAACTGTGTCTGTGTCAGCAACCATTGGCGGTTCCTTGCTGAGGAAGTGATGAATGAAACGTTAACACAGCAGATAATGAGGGAAGATGTGATGTTGATTCAGGTAGGGATGTCAACCGGTTTTAACTGGTTTTAGCCTGTTTTTTAGAAAATTCTAGACTTCAGTTGTGGGGGGGGGGGTAGAGTGTTTAGGTCACTCAACATTTGTTCAAAAGGTCCTGGGTTTGAAACAGCCTTCAGACCGGTCACAAAGTGTGAGGAGCGAATTTACAGAATTTCTATAATTCCTAGCAAAAAGGGCAAAAGGTATCAAGTGGTGTGGTCACATCGAGAGGAAGGACCAGAGTCGCACTGCTCGATTAGTCTACCTATTCAGTGGGCCCTTTGTGCTTTGCACTTAAACTAATACCTTACGAAGATATAGTAAGCGTATATTATACATATTCAGTGAGCCCCTTTTGCTTTGCACATAATCCAATACCTTATGGAAATAGTAAGTGTATTTGTCTTTCAACTATCAATGTACTGCTTCGATTAGTGTTTCTGTTCAATTGTTCCTTTGTGTTCGTGCATAAACCAATACCTTACCAAGATAGTAAGTGTATTTACCCATCAACTATCAATTCAACTCCAGTTTATTTGCTTTTCATACCGAGATCATTTAAGATGAATAAACAACGAATAGAATGTATTCAAAAACTGTTTATTGTTTTCTAGGGAAGCACTGAGAACATACCGAATCCTGTATACGCACGTATCGTTCCTTTGCACGTTCCGAAACTGTCTGAGTCAGGTGAAATCATAATGAATGACCAAGCCAAGCACGTGGATGTGACGTCAGAATATGAGGAGTTTGAGAAGAAGGATATGCAGAGCTGTTTTGAGGGAATTGAGACTGTCGTTGTTAATGTTGAAGAAAGGAATATATTTTGTGGGGCTTACAATGTTTTGGTTCTTAATCAATCGTAAGTATTCATTGTTTGACTTGGCATGATTTCCTGCAATTTCTTCTTTTTGTCAGGTTTTTTTGCCTAATGCTCAATACACCATATCCCACAGTAAGTTACTGTCCAGACTTCTTTTATCCCTGATTCTATGTCAGATGTTTTATATGTTGTTTATCCATGAAATGAATTCATAGGACATGGTCTAACACAGGGAAATATATTCTAATTAATAAGGTTATTTGGAATTTTGATATGGCTCCACTAGATCTGCAACCCTAGAGCTCAACCATCAAAGGCGAGCCTGCTTACCACTGTCCTTAATCAAGACTTCTTATACGTAGTAAAGTTTCCTCTGAAAAATGTATTTCACTAGTGTGTTTTCCTTGGTAATTGGGCAAGAGCGTCCTATTGCTACTATTGTATGCCAAATGTTTCTTGAATACTTTCATGTTAAAAGTTCACTCTATTCGAAGAATCTGATTTATTTTATGCTTTTTCAGGAAAGACAACTGCCGGGTAACATATTACGATGGTGGCCAATTCGTTCCTGTCGCTTCCATGGACAGACGGATTCGGCTGTTGGATGTGAAGTCTGGAAAGTGCGAGAAAACGATCGTAGAACATGTTGGATCCGTCAAATCAGTTTGCACGAATGAATCACGTGGTTTTGTTATAAGTGGAAGTTACGACACGACTATTAGGTAAATTAAGCATAGTTTACAGGACAATTTTCTGTGAAAAGTTTCTATATTTGTGCTAATGGAGGTTTCATATCTTTTTATTGTCATATGTGTTTTGTCGTGTAGACGAGTAGCAGTTTCTTGCGCAAATACTTGTCATTTTCCTCCTCTAATAACCCTCTTCTCAATAGGAATTATTAACTAGAACCTCTCTCAACTAAGGCCCTATCAGCATTGTACTGGTGCATTTAAAGACAGTGAACTTTGCACTATAGATAATATTTTAACCGTCACTAGAAATAATAGAATCAATAGAATATATTCTCTAATAAGCTCCCTTTAAAATAGCTTGATTGCTTAATGACTAGGTACAGCTATTTCAGGTACTAGGTAGAGAATAATTCCGTATATGAATACCCTACTTGCCTTTTTAAGTTTTTAATGGAATGCGTTTTTTGAAATTTAATGTCTTTTATTTTTCATCCATTCAGAGTGTGGGATATAAAGACTAGAAGATGCCAGCGAATATTCCTTGGGTATGAAAATTATTTGATCTTCAGATTCTACTTTCTCGATGCCTAGATGTTTGTAACCCAGTTTGAGAGTTAAACCCCCTTAATTCCTTCCCCTTCGTGCCTTTCCCCTCAAGTTGGACTATGCACTAATGGACTATGACCAAAAGTGTTGATGTGGGTGGCCAATCATCTTTATTCTGTTAGAAGTAGGCTTTTTACTCAGCAACAGACTTGCAGAGACGCAAAGTTGGTAACACTTTATTTTGTTTTTAGACATAAAAGCTCTGCCATTTCTTTAAGTTTGCATGGACGTTATTTAGCATCTGGGTCAACGGATAAAACATGCAAAGGTATGTCTGAATATTTTAAAATTCTTATTTCAATATTTGTATCTTATGTTTTGAAAGAATCGAACAATATACTAGGTATTTTCTTCTTTCATGATAAAAGTTATTTTGCTTGGAGGATGATGTGTTGAGTTACACCAAGGGAAAGGGTTACTAGCAAGGAGGTCGCAGAAAGGATGGGTGTAGAGTTGATGAAAGGCTGGTTATGGATACAGCGTTTGAGCTTGTGTTGAGAAAAGGGAGGATACAGAAAGTGATAGAGTTTTAGCCATTAAGCTGGCTGAAACGACTTTACTTCAAGCTTGAAAACATCTCAAATTACTCATGAAAATATAACCCAGCCCTTGTTGGGATAGATAGCTGATTCATATTAACAATTCACTAGTCCAGTGAGGAATTAATAGCCATATGGAGGTACTAATGATACGTAACTTGATATCCTTAACCAAATATTCTCAACTTTGGTCAAATAATTTTCGTCTCACTCATTCCCATGATCTGAAATGATAATCATTTCCTATACTATATTTTACTTCATAATTCTGTTCGTCATTTGATCATCTCATTTTGTTGTTGTTGTTGTTAGTTTGGAGTATGAAGACTGGGAAATGTACAAGGACATTCAGACACTGTCATGTCATTCAGTCTGTATCGGTAAGCAGATTATTCGTTCACACTCAAGGTTTCGATGACTTTCATTTTCACCAAATAATCCTAAAACATAGCGAAATTAAGATTACGTAGACCATTCTTCAAACAAACAATGAAAATTACGCCAGGAAGAGAAAAACGCCAAACAAATTTATTATCCGCTGTAGTGATTCGACACGGGCTAATTTATAAACCTCTTTGATGAAGTATCGGTTACAAACCTTAATATTTTGTAGTGGGTTAAAATAGGAAAAGTAGTAAGATCTTGCCTTTTCACAAAAGAAAAAGGGATCAATAATTTCAAAGTTTGGCTCTTTGTAAACTACAGGACAATAACAATAATACCAATAGTCAATATTACTCATTTTGAATTAAAAACAATTAATGCTAACAGTTTTGTCACCCTTTCTCATTGCTCAAGGGATTCCCTTCCCTTTTTCAGCTTATATTGTGACTTCTTCCTTTAGATTGGTGAGAAGCTGCTGCTAACAGGCTGTGCTGCTGGTAAAGTCAGAGTTTGGGATTTTAAAGCTGCCAAACTTATCAAGGTTAGTCGACGATTCGTACTAATATTCATATTGCTAGTAAAGAGAAGCGATAGAGAGAAGTGGGGAGACCAAGTCATGGACCAGTCAACCCTCATTAGTGGGGAAAATGGCCGAAATACAAATGCTGAATATATGTGTCATATTGCTACTAATATTGCTACTTATATTCGTACTGATATTGTTGTTTGAATCAAATGCTTGCAGCACTGGTCAGAATCCCCTTTAAAACGTTAGACAAGAACAAACCGTGCTTTCCATGGTATGCCTTGATATTTCTATTCCTCCGTCTGACATCCTTTAAGTCAAGATACCTGCAGTAACCTTGGTATAGCTTTCAGCATTAGTATTGTTATCTGTATTTGTTTTTAAGGCCATTGGGTAGAAATGTATATCTTGCTCCCAATAGTATCGTCATTGTTTATATGTTTTTGTGAATTGTACTTTTTTATATTGCATAAAAAAACAATGCTTCAAGACGTTTCGATTATATATCTTCTTCAATGAATTTCCTTGAATTGATCAAAACATTTCTTAAAATGCTCCTTTGAAATGTATTTCATAGATTAGTCTTTGATTTCACAGAACATTGATTACAAAACAATTCATGATATTTCTGTTTTCTTCAGTCCCTAGAAGGACACATGGGTCCTATCACTTGCACCCGATTCAACGACTACCATATTGTCACTGCCAGTAAGGACTGCTATGCGATGGCTTGGAGCACCAAGGGAGACTTCACACGATGCTTGAAAGTATTCAGACATCCAAAGTAAGTAAAGATTTCTTCTCTTCGTAGTTTGTTTTGATAGATGCAGCCGGCACATAAGTATTTTCAAGCCTTATGAGCATAAGGTACAAACATTGCTGTATATTAGTATTTCAAGATAGCCATATATACCGGAAACATAGCGAAATGAACACATAGATCACTTAAGCTTTTCATCTGACACTCAAAAAAGTAATACGTCAGAAAGAGAACGAAACAGAAACCTAACTGATTTATATACCAGGATGTGGATCGAAATAGGCCAATAAGAAAAGAGGAATGATTGGCATGGTATGGGAAAACCAATCAACACCCACGATACAGTGGGTTGACCAATAAGATTACTTATAGAGTGCTAAGGTGAAAACGAACTCTTTCTGCCTTCACAATAGGGGATCCCTGGTTTTATGTAGACCGATTCCAAAACCCTAAAGCTTATTTAAGTAACCTATGTTTTTGTTTTGCTATGTTTCCGGTATTTCTGGCTATTTGAAGTTTTTGTACCATCCAAATACTGTTACATTAGTATTCTAAACTACACAACCTGAAAGTATACAGTCTTTAATTTACCTCTATGTCTTGTTATGCTGATAAGTTGAGCGTGCTAACTTGAACGGTAGGATCTTGTTTCCAACTAGGGAAGTGGTATGGAAACAATACATCACTAAGAAATCCTTTTGTGTTTACAGCACCATTTGCATTACAGAAATCTGCTAATTGAAATTTACTGTCTAGTAGACCAACCGTCTATTTCATTTTCGATTACGTGCTGGTTTAGAACTCACACGATCTAGAATTTCTAGCACCGTGCAGTTTCTTTACAGGTGCACAGTGTCAACACTGTATCAAGACTATATTGAAATAGTAAATAAGTAAATGCTAATTAAATGCTTTTGCATGACCTATCAGTAATGAAGTTGAATATGATTTGACTTTTAGGGAAGTTAACTGCCTGGAAATAATGTACTGCAGAGTGATAACTGGCTCTTCGGATGGGAAGGTAATCATTACAGACTTCTATGCTTTTAGTGCAACCAATGACCACACCCTAACCCTCTTTTTCAACCCAACCCTAACCCTAACCAATGATCAAAGATAAGAATAATTTCTGCATTGCGTATACAAAAACAATATATCACAAATCTGGCTGCATTTACGAATGTCTGACAATCTTTCTTGTTTTCATCCGTTGTTTGTTGTTGACTGTTCAATTAGACCTGCCTCCCCCAGCTTCTTGGGGCCCACTTGGTGTTTGAATCTTTTATCTACAATCAAATTTGTCTTTTTCAGATCCGTCTTTGGAACTTGTTGAATGGAGAATGTTTGCGGATAATCCGCGGCAACAGCAGGAACGATCCAATCACCGCTCTCTACGCCAGCGAAGAAAGGTATGGTACTTTATTTTTATACCTTTTATTGTACTTTATTATCTTCACTATAGTATTATGTTATTGTCTGTACAGACTCCTTTTTTGTTTTTTACTTCATTATTATACTTTTTTGTACGGTTTGCTTTTCTTTTCATGGCGATTTCTCCAGACATTATCATTTGATTTGGGAAACTGAATGCTGCACTAGCCTAAGTTTCAGTTTTATTCAAATCGTTCCAAGCTTGTGTTTTTCCGATATAAGCATTTTAAACTGTTAATTTTATTTCAGATTGGTGATCAACACTCGAAGCAACCTACTCCTGTACAATTTCGAATCGGTTGAGTGGAGTTACAATTCGCCAGCAGAAAAGATGAGCGATTTCATCAAGCAGAACTCGTCTTCCGCTGACCACCACCGCTTAGTGAACCACGCCTTCGACCGCGCCAAGACTCTCAGACGGAAGGGTTCTGGCTGGCTTCAGGAGCAAAATGCATCAAATATGAACAATGCAGAGATTAGTACAGCTGACAATAAGCAGTATCAGAGACGCGTCCGAAGTGCGCCTGTCCGACCTCCAGCTAGTAGCATCCAGCGGCATGTCATGCGCGTACAGAGTGCTGTTACCGGTAAAGTTGATCTTATGGTCAGGTCAGTTGAAAAACCTCGCACACAAAGTGGAAAACTTACAAACAATTCAAAACCAGACTCAGATGAAAAAATAGAGAAAGAAATTGGCAACCTTGGAAGTTTGCTCACGCGAGAAAAATCGGCAGTCCGGAAGTTTGAAAAGGAGACTACACCAAACAGCAATGTCCCTCGTGTAATGGCGCGGAGTAGATCCCCTCCAGCACATCGCACAAGGACGTTACCGCTGGATGAACGCGGATTCACAAGCTCTTCAAACATCGCAGTGAAAATATTAGACAACAAACTTTGTCCGTCTGGAAAGAAACAGCAGAGTAAAACCCGACCTTTTAGCGCTACCGCCCCGCTCAAGAACCCTACTGATGTATATTGCAATCTGAAACTCAAGTCTTTTTACCAGCAGCTTGATTACGAGGTTGAGCTAGCCCAGAAGAAGATTTAGTCGAGTCTGAATGCAAGGTTCCAGATTTCTTATCCAAGCGGAGCACCAAGTGGCAATCATGGTTACTTAATCAGCATTGCGAAAAGTTGACCATTGACGACTTGGTCAGATCCAGGTATTTTAAATATTCTTTATGTTAACTGTCACCAACGCCAACATAAACAAACACGAAGACTGGCCCAGCCAAGAAAATTTCAGTCAATATCAAGAACTTTGTCACCCAGTTTGCCAAAAAAGTTCTCAATACATTGAAGTAGAGCAGTATTGAGAAGACAAGGCTCAAGAAAGTAAAAAACTCTATTTTGGCAAGCTGTTTTGTGGTTTACCAATCATCACATGGCTTCCTAGTACATCTCCTGTTGAGTAGGAAAACACAGAACAGGCCTGGTAAGATGAAGAGTTTACTTTCTCGAGTCTTGCCTTCTTTGTAGAAGTCAAATATTAACGTTGAAACATGGGCTTTTGCACATCCCCTTTGCTAATCGGATGCAATTGCAAAAAAGCTTCAATTCGGTTTGCCAAAAAAGTTCTCAATACATTGAATTAGAGCTACATTGTACTGAGAAGGCAAGGCTCTTGAAACTAAACTCTCCATGTGGACAAGCCTTTTTCTTGGTTTCAAACCAATCAGGAAATGTACTAATAAAATTGATTAGTCATCACATGATGAATAGGAAATGACGAAACAGGATTGTCAAGATGGATTATTTACTTTTGAGCCTCTCGTTTCTCAGTACATTAAGTCAATTTTAATTTTGAAATGTGTGCTTATGCACATCTCCATTGCCAATTGGATCAAACACCAGTCCAATGCACTAGTACCCTTTACGTTCCGGTCATGCTAAATATTGTCTTGTAAATAATTTTGATACTTAATGGCATGCATCAATTCATCTCTGTGTATATAGAGGTTTGTATTAATTTTGTTTCAAGTGTGATTATAAGCATGGACATAATGTATAAACTATAAAGAGTTGTAAATACTTAGACAATGCAAATCACAAGATTACAAAAATATTGAATCATTCCATCTCAATTCTATGAAAATATACACAAAATATACACATCTAAGTTATGTTGATTTACACAGTTATCAGGAACAACTTTTAGTTTATTCTGGGAAGTCAGGAGACAAACACACTTCAGTAGAAGTTCTTAAAGTCTTTCTGCAGTTTTGAGAGCAGACGTTGAATAGAATTGGCAGATTTTTAACTCCGAACAATTCCGCTGCTGGCTTAATCACTCTGATGCCTTGTCCAAATTTCGGTCCACCACAAAAATCACAATTTGAGATTCTGAAATAGAAAAATGTATCAAATGAAAGATTTGTGATCTGAGATAAAAAGTGAAGAAACAAATTTTTTATAGAAGTAACAGTTTCATAGCCACACAGTCCAGGACTTATTTTTACTTTGCAAGTACTGGAAGACAGTGAGAGATTTTAGATGCCAAAAACCTAGTGTCTAGGCCTCCTCTCTTTTCAACTACAGTAGAATCCCGATAACTCGAACATGCGATAACTCAAACTCTCGCTAACTCGAACAGATTTGGCAGTCCCCTTGAGCCTTATTCATGTTATAAAGAGCCTCGATAACTCGAATATTTGTTAACTCAAACTATTTTGATCGTCCCTTGCTTGTTCGAGTTATCGGGATTCTACTGTATACTGATGCATCACTGACTGACTAAAACTCTACTCTGTAAGTAAGCTTACCACACCATTCCTCATGACTATATATGGAACTAGATTTGTAGTATAGGGGATAATTGACTATATGTGCTTGCAGAGTTTGATAAACCTTTCATAGAAGATGGAGAATTTTCAAAATAAGACCAACTCACGTTTTTAAGTATGCATTCAACTTCAAATCTTGCGAATCCAAGTCAAATTGTTGTCCAGTTTGAGCAATATACGTTGCACAGCACTCGATAAGTTGCTAGAATTAGAATAAAGAGGTATTAAAAATTAATGCCCATTTATGCTAACTAAGAAAGATGGAGTATGTTAATGCTCCAAGGTATTTGTTTGCATTGTTCCTATTAGCCAATCAGAAACGAGCATCATTGAAATAGCTTCCTGGTGGCATCTCCTCCCTGTCCCTTTCTTTGTATGTATGTATTGTGTAGAAACCAAATCATAAACCCAGCCAAGCAACCTTGGAAAAAAATACGGATGACGACTTCTAGAAACTGAATATACCTGTGGCTGTGGAGGAGCAGTAGATTTCCAAAACAAAGGGTGCGTCAAGTTGTTGACAACATTGAGGCTGCGGAGGTTCATCATCTGTAAAATTGATCTTGGAAATGATTGGAGTTGGTTTCCTTCAAAGTTCAGTACCTGCAGCTGTCTGTAAGTCAAAATGATAATTATTAACTTTATCCTGTTTTATGATTGTATTTATTATTTATAATTTTGGAGGGCAGGGGTTTTAGCCGCAAAAAGGAGCAGGGAAGGACTCTAGTAGGTGTCAAGGGGGCAGAGCCCTGAGATTTTGACATTTCTGAGGCTTAAAAATGGCTTAGAATCCTTCAGTTTCTCGTTGAAATGGGGAATTCAGAATGATTAGCCTGACGAAAATAGGGCAACCCCCACAACCCACCCCCTTAGATGCGCCCCTGGATAGTCACTACTTATCATGACAAGTCTTCCATATTTAGAAGGGCAAGGGAGATCTGTCTTCCATCATCAACAATGAGAAATGCGGTTACCTCCCTCTTTATTGCAAAGACTTGTTTATTTCTCTTAAGTTCATTAAAATATAAACATGAATTACCTCAATTTGTTGACATCATCTGGACAGAAGGTGATTCGGTTGAAAGACAGATCAAGTGATTCCAGGTTTGATAACTTGAATAGGCTAGAATGGGAAGATGATAAAGATTGATCAAAGGCATAGGGTCTAATAATGGACGTCAAAACATTGTTATTTATCTTGACATAGCCTCAGAATTGAGTTGTTGTAAGTCACATAAAGGGATTGACATTATTGCTGTATTAACATAGTGTCATTTTTTATTTCATTTTGTGAATATAGCTTTGTAACCAAATAAATACTTTAACCATTACAGGCAACTGGAAGATGAGTGATTTTGTGTGCACAATAACGATGTATTCAAGAAGTTTATGCATCAATAAACGAACCATACCTCGGTGGTAATGAAGAAATGCAGCAAAAGGACAACACCAGGTTTTTCAGTTTCTTAAACTTCTTTATTTCTACAGAAGAAAAATATGTGAAATGAGGTACGATTAGAAAAAGGATCTCCACAATAACATTGGACAAGCAACCCTCCGTTCATACATCATCGTACCAAAAAATGTTATCCACCCATCTTTAAATCTAGTAACTGGAATGATTTTGAGATATTTATTGCCTTTTATTGTTGTAATGGGTTCTTTCATTTCCAGTTTGAAATCTTTTCCTTATTAATTTGCTAGTCAAAAATATCGTTTCTTTACCTCTTGGTATTTCATGGATCGGATTATTTCTCATTTTCAAAGTCTCCAACTGGGTCAAATGAAATAGCTCTGTTGGTATACGCTAAAATAAAAAAGATGAGCAAGTATTAAAAAAAACATTTAAATACTAAGTGAATCAATCTCAAGGGCTTTGGCGAATATATACTGTATGTGTAATACATCAGGTGTAACTTACCATGAAATCATTGAAGGAGAGATTAACATGCGTCAGGGTATGGTGTAAATTGCTTATATCTGGTAATGAATCCAGGAAGTGAGCCTGAAATAGAATGATGAAGCAGAATAAGGTCAAGTGTGAGATTTGTAATATCATGGTAAAAAAATGCTATGTTTGAATATGTATGATTATAGTATTAAAGGTTGCCTATCCTTGCTTATAGTGCTTCATATACGCTAGGCATAGAGCAATTGCAAAGAAGACATTTTTGAGCGTTACTTCTTTTATGACTATAATATCAAATTGTTTTCATAAAATCATAAAAGTTAACCTTTAAGCTAAGACTGGTTCCACCATGATAAGCACATTCTAAAACAGCAAGCTCAGCTGGAAAAACGCTTTGCTCATCAGCAAATTCTACGAAAAAAAGCAAAAGCAGGTTATCTATCATGCATACAAAATTATTTACAGCAAGTAATTGCCAGGCGTGGAAAAGAATACACCAAGGCTTTGGTACTAAAAGTAAATGCAAACCCTAAATATATGGAATCTAATGATGCTTGTTGATGCTTAATGATCTCAAACTAGATTGAAAATGTTTTCGAGACACTACCTATGCTGCAGCCCTGGGAAGTGCTATCTTCAATGCATACTTCTCATTGGTCCTTGGTATCAACATTACAAGTCACAAGAGCATTGGATACACCAACTGACATACTGGCTACTAGATATCTCTGCCTGTGCTTGATTAATGAGGCTGTACATACCTGGAAATTTAAAGCAAACAATGAAAAAGAAAATTATGTCTCACCAAAAGGTGAAGGGCTTCTTGCAGTACGGTCTCCTTGGAAGAAGAGAGGTGGGGAGTTGACCAGCACAAGCTCGCCATCCGTAAATTCTGTGTCAATTGCAGATCTAAAGAAAAGCAATAAAATGAGATATCAAAAATCCAACAAAAACCTCTTGGAAATTTCCTGGTTCTAAACAAACTAAGAATAGAAAACTTTTGAAAATGCAAAGCGTTAGGATGAGTAAGTTAGAAGAAGTAAGATCATTATACCGGGGGTTGTTCCCTGGATCTGTAGATGTATCTTTCCTTTGCGGAGAAAATATCTTCTGACTCTCAGGATAATCAATTTCTCCAATCTCACTTTCGACAAGATCTTCCTGCCTGTCATTTTCATAAAGGACATCTTCAAGAGGAAACTTCTTTCCATCTTTAGCAACATATGTTGGTCTTACTACAGATGGCCAAATCATTGATCTCTTCGTTGCAGCATGTTGAATTTGCTCTTCATATTTGTCAGCATACTGTTCCAGCATGTACGCCTTCTCCTCTGGAATAATTTCAAACATAAAAGGTGAGTTGTAGAAGTAATTCTCCTAAAGTTGGAGAATAGATTATTTAAATACCTTTGCTGAAGACACATTATTAAGTGTACATAGACCTTTCTGATAAATCAAATAAGATGTTGTCAGTTTTCTATGCGATTTGAGTTTTGCTTTCAATTCCTTCATTGTGATAAATGTTTAGGTAATAAATATATGAAAACACTGCTTGAAATGTAATCCTCTTATTTATGAATTATTTGGTTAGATAAATATGGTCAATGTACAGATTTCAAGGTTGTGGGTAGTTGAAGGGATAACACAAATTGATCAATGTATCTGCATCCTCCTTCATACAGTGTCCAGCTAGATCCCGTTGAAATACATACCTATTAGCTGCTGTCTCAAGGGTTTTCTGTCTTCAACTTCAGGTAAATTTACTAGGAAAAAGCAGATCAATAAAACTTGAAATGAAAAGTAAGGACAAATAACAATGCAAAGACTCATGCTGCCAGAATCAGACAAACAGTTTTCGTTGTTTGCTTTGAACTAGTGTAGAAGGGGACAGGCTGAGCTGGGTAGGGTTTGTGGCAGAAGTCCATTCAAATCTAAAGCTCCCCTTGAGTATTTGGCCATGCTGACTAGTACACAGATCTAGGGTCTTTGCAAAGCAAACTCTTTTATAAGAATTTGAAGATTGATTTTTTAAGCTCTAACTTTTAGAAATCATCAGGGATTTGGCAGTAAATTATTTGTCTTCGTATTGGGACAAAATTCCGCTTTCAGACTTTTTGGGTGGGATAAAATTCTGGAAACCAGTCAATCGACTAACCATCTTGATCCAGAAAGATTCTTTGACAATTTGAAGGCAAAACCACACCAACAGTTTCTTTATCATGATAAGTATGCCATGGAGTTATAGAATACTCAACCAATCCTGGTCCAATCTGATCCAAATTCTTTTCGTTGGCATTTTTCCTTAGGAAGTCGTCAAGAGTAAACTCAGGGGGAGGAGGCTCGTACGAATCTTCAAGAAAAGCATTGAAATTTATCTCAAGTGGTTTTTTAGGCACCCGGAATGGGAACGGATCCCCTCCCCTAGGCTTCCCTTGAGAAAACATCAATTCCAGCCTTTTTCTGTACTCGATCATCTTCGCTTTTTGAACATCAAATTCGTCAGTTTTCTGTCTCGTTGTTTCTCGTTCTAAAGAGTTGTACAGTTTCATCTCTCCAGTGCTACATTTGCATTTAGTGTCTTTATCATCTCTCTTTGTGGTTTCTGTTTTAGACTTGTTAGATTTCTTTTTCAGTGGGGGTAACGGTCGTCGAAGTAGCAGTGGTCCTGCTTCCGTCAGCGCCATTTTGTTGCCAAGGCCTCTAATGTTTATATGTTGTTGTTGTTGTACTGTTTGTTTTGGAAAGGTTGACGGCTGAAATAGAACAATATAAGCCCAAATATGTTAGAAGAAGGAAAGTTTCCAAGGGCTTCAAAACTATTATTTCAGTTCCATCAAAAGGGCAAGTAGAGATTTCCTCGATAGTCTGAAACAAGCAGTGCAAAATGCCTTTTCAATTTACGTTAAATTCATCATTGAATTTTGAGAGAATGGAACAAACGTTTCAGCGTTTCAATGTTTTAAAGGCCTTCCGTCTTGCAAGCCCTCGATGACGTCATGAGTTTTACCGAATACTTTGATGTGATTGGTTGAATAAACCAGACTTAGCCTAATACTCTTCTTTTGGCGTCTATAAGGAAAGGAAAGTCTTGTGACTTGTGACTGTGACTCTCTGTCGCGTTCACGGAAGCTTCGAGCAGAACAGTACCCGTTGCTGTGTTTCGAGGCCTTTCTGAAGTCCAGAACATGAATCCAGAATTCATGAAGCTGTTTCTTGCCCTCTGCTGTTTTTCAGTTGCTGCATATGCTGAAGGCACAGTGAGGTTCGAACCGACTTGGGAATCTCTCGATACCCATAAAGGGCCTACATGGTTTGACGATGCGAAGATTGGCATTTTCGTGCACTGGGGAGTGTATTCTGTGCCGGCTTTCGGAGTAAATGGAATGCTCGGCGAATGGTTTTGGTGGGCCTGGAAAGGTAAGGATTGTTTTATTCAGTGAGGATTTGTTATAAAATCAACCAGGAGGGCTGTAAAAAGCAACACCAGCAAAGTGGGTGTCTCTCCTATGACCACGCCCATTTTCCATTTTTGCATGTATTATACCAGTGATCACACACACCACCAATGTTGAATAAATTACAAATGTTTTACTCCTTGTATTATATAAGAAAAGTCATCAAAACAAAACCACAATAATAACAAAGAAAGCAACTCAACTAAAATTGTTCCGTGTAAGTACATCTGGGTGAATAAGGAACTAAAATCTGAAATAATTTTGGGGGCTGCTTCTCCCAAACTTGGCATATATTTCAACAAGAGACCCCTGGGCCACCTTAATCATCACTACTGAATTTCTTATTTTTTCTGACCACACCTGAAAATAGATCAACAGGCATGGGCAAAGTGATTTCATGAACAGAAGCTTAACCACCCTACATTCTATACAGATTTTGCTCCAATACTTTCTGTATCCTAGATTAACACTGAAAAGCATACATCCTTAGAGAGAACAATCCCCTTAACTTCCATTATTCATATATACGATGGATATGATTTTCAATTTCTACTTCCTTCTTCTCCACCAAGTCACAACAACAAACATACTTTGATTTCATGAACAGAAGCCTAACTCCCATTAATTCAAATATAAAGATTTTGCTCCAATATTCTCTGTATCCTAGATCAACACTGAAAAGTATGCATCCTGAGAAAGAATTATCTCCTTTGCTTCCAATATTCATATATACGATGGATATGATTTTCAATTTCTCTTCCTACTCTTCCTACCAGGTCAGAACAGACAAGCATACATTGATTTCATGAACAAGAACTACCCCCCTAACTTCCAATACACAGACTTTGCTCCAATGTTCAAAGCCGAACTTTTCAATACTGATGAATGGATGGACATTTTCAAAGCGTCTGGAGCTAAGTGAGTAATGTTTATTAATCCTTTGACAGGCTAGATTGCAGTAAAGCGGGCAGCCTCCTCTGCCATTATGCAGTCAGCGGTCCACAGAAAAGAGATCCACTCATTGGGGAGGTGATAGTGTAGGCTCTTTGGATATCTTATTTCCTTGTGGCTACCGCCCACTAAACCGCAATCACCCCCTTTAATGAAGATACTTCCCCCCAAGCAGCCGTGTTATCATCATATTCATAAGAAAACTAAGAATATTTTTTGCTTTGCATTCACCCTTTGATTTCAATGAATAGCTGTAAAGAGTGTTCAACACAAATAATACAGGACAGATAAAAAGCATGAAGAACAATTAAGGAATAATTCTTGAAAGGAATTTGATTTTTTTATATGTGCCATTACGTTAATATTCTGTATTTTGATGATGACTTAAACTTTCATAAATATTTCTTACCTTTTTTTCAATATAAATTATTTATTTTGATGACATGCTTGTTTTTCAGGTATTTCATTGTGACCAGCAAGCATCATGATGGGTTTACTAACTGGAGATCTAACGTGTCTTGGAATTGGAATTCAGTCGATAACGGACCTCACAAGGATCTCATGGGTAGGTTACTGTTGTCATTTTCATCAAAAACTTTAGTTACTGAATCTTTTTCTGATATCTCCTTGCTTCTAATTTGATAGTTTAGGTACTTTTCAGTAAGTAGAAAATAACCATCTAGGGGCATTGCCAGCCCTAAAAGAGTTGGATCAAGGAGTATGAATCCATGTCTACCCCCCAGTCAACCCACTAGCAATGCTACTGCTGCCATCCTGGTTTTAAGAATATTTGGACCAGGAATATTATTTTACTAACAATATAAAATTATTTTGTAGAGGAGCTCTCCACTGCGATTAGAACTAAAACTGACCTGAAGTTCTGCTTGTATCACTCGCTGTTTGAATGGTTCAATCCACGATATCTTAACGACAAGAGCAATGGATACAAAACTTTTGATTACTCCAAGGTATGTAGATTTTGTGAAAGGGATCTTCGTGATTAGAAACATCGCCACGAAACTTATATCCTATGCTATATAGCATAGAAACTCAGATACAAAATAGTTAACCAGGGCTAGGAGTATCAGGGCTAGGAGTACCAGAGGTACCGTTGCATTAAAACACTTGTCTGTAATTTTTTCGGTGTCGGATTGACAGTGATGATTGGTTGTTTCTGCACTATACCAATCATTCACATCTTGTTTGCCTGACCGAAACACTTCAAGGATACCATATTTTTAAGGGACTTAAACAATCAAAAAATGTGAATCCTCAAACTTTTGTACTCATGTCAGATCATTGGGACTGGTCGTATGTTTTCAAGAAATAACTAACACTAAGAACATTGGGAATTTTCAGCTCATGAGCTGTATTACAGACGTTGTCTAGAAAAAGATTATCTTCAAAAATAATTTATTTTTCAGTCAAAAGTATTAATGGCTGCTGTATATATTTTTTAACAAAAGCTAAGCTTCTACAAACTGCAAGTCAAGCAATTATTCAAAATAAAAACAACTTTTATCACTTTAAAGTCTACTTTTCAACAGAGACGCTTTTGAAATACACAGGTTACCAAATAAAAAATTGGCATGATTGGTAAGAGTGCAAAAATCAGAAAATCACATTCAGAAAACATGTCTGTTTTTGACTGTTTATTCTACTAAGCAGTTGATGTATACCTAGCATATATCGAGCATAGGCTGGATAGGCATGTACTATTCGAATGGAATTCAGGTTGCCAAATAAAGTTTTTCATCATCAAAATCTTTGGCCGTGATAATAGTTTTTCAACCATTGGATCTTAGAATGTTTTGCTGCCAGAACTGAAGGATATGGTGAATAGATACAAACCTCATTATATATGGTCAGATGGGGATTGGGACACGAGTTCAGATTATTGGCAGAGTAAAGAATTCCTTGCTTGGCTCTACAATGACAGGTAAGGCCATCCATTATTCATATTTTAATTGCTTAAGATTTAGTAGGGCAGACCTCCATTTTGAACTTACTTTAAAGCATACAGTAGGATGTGGCCCCTAATACCCCCAGTGTATCCTTATTTTGTACGAGTCCCTTGTTATATACTTTTAATTAGATAATGTCAAATTATTTTTGGTAGTTGTTTGGTAGGGTATGTGAAATTGTTTTTATAATGAATGGGGGCGTTTAACAAAATTGATGTCTAATAATTATAATAATAATTGTCAAATAATTATCATAGTTAATGTCAAATGATTATTCCAACAGCCCTGTGAAAGATGATATCCTAGTGAATGACCGCTGGGGCACTGATGCTACTTGCAAGCATGGTGACGTCAAGACATGTGGCAGAGATCGCTTTGATCCAAGTAAGTTTTCTTATTCAATACTGTAAGAGGTGAAGGAGCATCTTTCCCATTTATATATGTCATCAAAAGATCCAATGTGCCCTTCCGGTTATCACTGCGCTGGCTTTTGCAGCGAATTGTAAACTTAGAAATACGATGTGTTGGAGAAGTCATACGACCTGGCCAGTTAACTCACTTACTGAAATCACGTAGCATATGTATGTTTTGCTAATATCTTTTACTTATCTTGTAGGCACATTGTTGAAATTCAAGTGGGAGAATGATATGACGATTGATCAATATTCATGGGGTTTCAGAAGAAACGCTCCCCTTAAAGATTATCTGAGTACTAAAGCCGTCATTGACTTGTTATCAAATACTATCAGGTACTGTGTCATTACTATATATATTACAATACTATCAGATGATAACTTTATGTAGCTACGCCCCTTGTTGGGTATTTTGCACTCTGAACTTTCTTCCTCCATAATTTTCGATTTTCAGTGTCCCCAATGCTCTGGACGAGGGTATTTCCAGGCAATGCTCAGTCCATTGCTCGATATTAGAGAGCCATGTTTGACGTGGTCTTTCTCAGGGTCTACTACCCTCTACATCGCCATGCATGATAGTGTGGGCGAGTGTCCCTACTCCTAGAAACACTGTTAGAAAACACAAACCCATTTGAGCCACCAGACACTGACATTTCTAATGTGAAAATCTATTAGAGTAATGACTGAGCAAAAGAGATAATAAAAGAGCTCTTATTTATGTTAAAATTTCATATGAAAGTGGATCAAAGCGAAACCAAAGATCATATCACCAATACGACGAATGAAACATTTCTAATCGGAAAACGAACTACTTCTGCCTACTAACAATGAATACTCTTAGTGTGACATGATCCAAAATTCCTAATGAAATTGTATACTGTTTCTCCCAAATAAACACTCAATACCTGATTTCGAAGTAGAATCGAGTTTAGAATTGGCAACTTCATTTCAATTTCAATTTTGTTATTCACGATTACCATGTGTATGTGTATTGTGTTTTAGAGAAGGTAAAAATAAGACAATATAATTTGCTCATTGACTGGTTACTGAATACTAACACGGTGTTTCACTTACAGCTGTGGGGGAAACATAGTGATGAACATCGGACCAACAGCTGACGGAAGAATTGCTCCAATATACGAAGAACGACTGAGAGAAGTTGGAGCATGGCTGAAAGTGAATGGAGAAGGAGTTTATGCAACCAAGCCTTGGAGAAAGCAAAACGACACCGTCACAAAGGGAATATGGTAAAGCTAACGTTTTTTTCATGTTTGCTTTTTAAAAGATTATTAATTGTTTTACACGTTCTTGAGAAAAGAGTGAAGAGACTAAACTCTGCATTTTGATGGGCCCATACTTCGTTGTTTCAAACTCATCTGGAGATGTACGCTCCTGTACAAATTTTGAGAGGGTACATCTCTTGATGAGTGGGAAACCATAAAACAGGCCCGTCGAGATGCAGGGTTTATTCTCTCGACTCTTTTCTTCACAACATATTTTAAGCTCTACATTATGTATCAAGCACTGTCTCGGGGAAAGCAGAAATACAGACTCGATTTCATTCAATTTAATTTCTGTAGCGAAAGTACACTCTGTCTGTTGAAATGCAACCAATCCATCCCGACAAAACTGAGATAATACGAGAACCATTATAAATATTGATCGACCAAAAATTAACTATTTTCTTAGACGTTTCGATTTCCTCCTCATCAGTAAACGATCGGTTAAGAAAGATTTGAATTAGATATGAATAATTTTTGAACTAGCCGATAAAACTAGAATTTTCTTTTTTCCGTGTAGGTATGTCAGTAAAAACACGACTGTCTATGCTCACGTGCTGCAATGGCCAGCGGATGAAGTGATCCACTTGGCTGACCCAATCGGAACAGCAGAAACCACTAAAGTCACCATGCTCGGACTGGCCAAGCCTCTTTCCTGGACTCCCAAATCCGGTGAATCTGGCTTGGAGGTCAGCGTAAAGGACGTGCTTGTCACTGAAATTCCCTGCGAGCACGCTTGGGTCTTGAAGCTTGAAGGCGTCAAATAACGACGCTCAGTATTTACTTAACTGCGATTTTTTATTTTTTGCGATTGAGAATGGGAACGCTTCGAAATTAATGGAAGTCAATAAATCTAGGAAACGAAAGTAAATAATGATAACTTTGATTCAATATTTTTATTAGGTGGTTACGAAACGAAGAAAAGCTAGTTAATTAAATTAGCAATAGAGAATGTCATATTTCATATATTTTCTTTTATTTCTTATAACTCTAGCAGCACTTTCTTGTAAATTAGTGAAAGGAGATAGTGAAATAACATGATGCATTTTTATAATTTCTGATTTCAACCAGGGGCTTGCACGATACTTTGAGTTGCCTTCATGTATGAAACTTTTGTGGCTTCTTGGACAGCCTAGGAACCAAGATGAATGTAGAAATTCCGTTGATTTCCTTAGCCTTGATTTTTGACCAAAAATGCAATCATCTTGTCCAAGAAGGCGAAAGTGTCACAACATCCTTCTCGACAATAATAACTACACTCTTTTTTTATAAGAACCAGTAAGGTTTGTTTGAAGCTGGTTGTCATTAAATATTCCTCTATTTTCAGCCTGAAATGTTCTTAAATTATTCTTACTTTTACATTGCTCTAAGCTCTGTTATTGCTGTGGTAATAAGCACCTAATCAGTTGTGGTAATTGTTGCAAATTTTGACTTACTTTTCCGTCTGACACATCAGTGTGCTGTCAATCTACTTCTTTTGAGGTTTTTTCTTAAAATTTCTATATTGATCAAAATATAGCCACCTTCAGTTGTTCTTAGCTTGTTCTTAAATTTTGGCAAAATTTGAGGCTCCTGCTCTTAAAAAATTGTTCTTATAAAAAAGAGTGTTTAACATTGTCCTTTAGTTTGGTCTTGATAAGCTTGAAATGAGTGAGTGAGATTGTGTTTGACGTACCAGCCTGACTAAGGCTATGCCTTGTTTCATGAAGGGGGCCCCCAAACCGTAGCATACACTACGTCATTGAATAAAGTACTGTGTTTTTGCACCCATTTCTGATCCTTTTTCCTGTGCGGAATTCCACTTTTCTCTTGTTTACCGTTTGACGATTTCTCAATGGACAGTCACAGTTAATCAACAAACACGGAAATGGTAGGCAAATGTAGATGACCTTCTTAAATTCAATAGCGCAAATTCCTTTGATATTGGCTTCCGTTGTTAGATAATGAGATTGAGCAATTTCCTACTAGTTAGATAGGTTTTCTGAGAACGAACCAATCATATTCGGAGAAACTCGAAGTTATTGCGTAAACTTTAAAAACGAGGCTGTGTTGAATTTATTGAATTTCCTTGGTTACCAGTCAAACTACAAGTAAATCTTGACTTTTTAAGTGGCCTAAAGTTGTATCATTCGTATTAATCTTGATTATCTCTACGAAGTCGCTGTTTATCGTCGTAAAATGACGGTCAAAATAGAGTTAAGTACCTTGCTGAGCCAGGCTATAGGCCAGCCAGAGGTTGGTGCTGTGAATTTCAAGATGCTGCATGGCTTTCTTGAGAAATTGTTAGGCCAACTTTCGCTTTCAAACGTCGAAGTCGAGGTAAACGAGGATGGTACAGGCCCCGATGATAAGAAGGCCTCAGATACGAAAGTTAATGGAAGCAATAAGACGGAAGCTCTCAGTTCGTTTAATGGAGCTGTGGAAAAAAGAGTGCGTGGCTTGGAGGATAGGCTTCATCTTCTCGACTCTTTTTCTGCCACTGAAGACATTTTAAAGTGGGCCAAAGGACGAGAAGGTTCAAGTGGTCAAATAACTGATATCTGGAATTTTATGAATATGCAGAAAAGAATTGAAGCATCGGAAAATGGGATCAAAAAGGTTACTCTTCAATTGAATTTCAGTTTTTTTCATACCTTTTAGTTTACTTTGCCTTTTAGGTCCAAGAATATTTTTCTATCACCTCCTTGTTGTTAGAGTTGTAGGATTTTTAAAATCTATAAAAATTTGAGTGAAAAAATATCTTAAGCCAGGTGGGTATACTACACGCTCTTTATATTATAAGGAACCCACCTCAAGGCCTAGTACTAAAGTTCCTTAAATTTTCTATTGTTCTCAATTGTTACACAAAACAATAGAACAAAGAATCAATTGTATTTTACAAGAAATCCTTGTTCTAGGGTATTTATAAACTGGTTCCTTAAAAAAATGGTAAGTATATATTTTGAGGACTGGAAACATTGACGTAGGAGTCGGATAGGAAAGGAGTGTCTTAGACCCCCCCCCCCAACTTTTGAAAATTTAGGTTCATTTGGGCAGAATCTAACCCTTTTTGGTTGGGCAAAAATGGTATTAAACAACAGGCGTTTTGATGGGCAGCCCCCAAATTTTCCATGCCTCTACGTTGATGACTGGGAAGTGGGAACACACTTCCAAAAAAATCACACTTTTCCCCTTTTAAAAGTATATTTAGCATTTCTTTTAGAGTTCGGACTGCTCCAGTCTTTTATCAATATGAGTAGACCGTGGTTATATCATGAAATACCATGAATGAAAATAATATCTCCAATTTTCATTCTAGATCAGTTCAGTTGTTGACAAGATTCTTTCCCAACTAAAAAATGTTTCAGATCTACAAGAGAGAATGTTCAAAATGGAGAAAAAGATGGATGAGGTGAGAAAATGCTAAATGAAAAATGAATAGTAGTGAGGATGGCCGAGTGGCAGGGATGACCTAGTGGTTAGATCACTTGACCCTTGATCAAGAGTCACAAGTTCGAAACCACCTTCAGACCTGTCACATTCGGTGTGAGGAGAGAATTAGCTATCTCTCTGTAATTCCAGGCAAAAAGGCAAAAGGAATCACCAGGTGTGGTCACATCGAGAGGAAGGACCAGGGTTGCACCGCTTCGATTAGTTTACCTATTCAGTGGGCCCTTTGCACCTAAACGAATAACTTACAAAGATAGTAAGTGTTATTGCCTATCAATTATCAACTTAATGATGTCATGTATGGAGTAACCTATCTTAGAACTCATTGATAAAGGCTAGGATAAGTCTGGGATGTCTTTGTGCCCCTCAAGAATAAACATCACCATCTTGGAGCCTGATTGTCCAATTTTTCATGAGTGTCACAAATCTCCTTGGAGAAAATATTTTCAAAAGAAATATATTATATTATCTTTGTAAGGTACTGGTTTATATGTAAAGTTCAAAGGGCCCACTGAATTGGTTTTAACTAATTGGGCAGTACCACTCTAGTCTTTCCTCTCGATGTGACCATACCTCGTGATTCCTTTTGCCTTTTTGTCTAGAATTACAGAGAGCTGGCAAATTCTCTCCTCACACTTTTATGTGACAGATCTTAAGGTAACATAACGATTTGATGGAGAGTTGAGTGATCTAACCACTCAGCCATCCTTACACTTTACAAAGCTTACTTCCTTGCTTCATATCATACAACAAGTAACACTCCCTTGGCGATACATAACCAAGCCAGAAATTACACAAATTTAAGAGTTCAAGCATAGTTGGAATAAATTCTGCCCTTTTTAATCCTTTAAGTATTCTTTTGTGTTATCCACCTCATGCTAATTGTGAAGCTCATTCATTTTAGCTGGGAGACCTGAAGAAACAACTCGATACCCTCTCTGAAAAAGTCAAAGGTTTGGGTAAGCACTGACTCTTCTTAAATAAGTTGTGAATGTGATGCAGAATATATGCCTTCAGATTTTCTTGTCATAAGACTCAGAGATTTCACTGTAAATAATGACTTTGTGAATAAAATGGGACTCTATCAAATAATATCAATCGAGGGTGTATGCCTATTGAATCTCAATCTCTGGGCCCATTTAGCAATGGCCTCTTTCAGAAAAAGCAATTTCCCTAATTGTTGACCAGCGCACTAGTGTTGAATAAAGTTTATAATGGTTAGTGGTAAAGAAAATAGATGGTTACAACTCTCTTTATTAATTGTATTATTTCTGATTGCTGTAGATGATGCCCAGAAGATAGAAGATATGATGCAGAAATTGGTAAGTTTTTGGTTTTACTAAGCACTCTTCATTTCTAATATGTGAAAGATTGAATAATTTCCTGTTGGTCTTTGATTGGTACATTATTGCCTCAGAATAAAAGAGCAAAAATAAAGCAAAACATATCGTGATGCAAAAATTTGACTCTTATCAGTACATCAGAGTAGAGCGCAGGGCCGGATCCAAGGGGGGGCGTAAGGGGCGTACGCCCACCCTATTTTACTAGAAAAACAATACATTTAGTTTGAAAATACCCTATTTCCCTTACATTAACCTTTGATATGTATTTTACGCCCCCCCTTTCCATGGGTGCTGGATCCGGCCCTGGAGCGTATAAGAGGGAACAAAAGAACTTTAAAAATTATTTCCTCTGAGCTATTTTTTAATGGTAGAGGAATTCGTGAATTTGTGTTTCTTTTAATTGATCTTGTTAACCTACTCTCCTTTACTCTTCAAGCTAAGCTGATAATATAATGATAAGGAGAACCAATAGATTAAAGTGGCTACTCCGGAGAAGGGATCTTATTCTAAAAAACCTTATTATTCATTGAGAAAGCTCATGACTTTAATATATTTTACCTCAAATCTCTAGGATGAATTGAAAAACTCGTTGGAAAGTGTAGCATTAAAAAAGGACTTAGAAATACTGGTGCAGTGGCCCCAATTGCAATCTGCTCTTGAGTCGAAGTCAGGCCCATTGTCGCGTTCTGGAAAGCCAAAATCTGATTCAGTAAGTCTCAAAGCTGATGAAGCTACGCCGGTTGTGCAGCCAAATGGTAACCAGGTTTCATCAAAGCACCCTTCTCCAGAAGTGATTGGTACTCTTGGTGAGTTGGGAAGTCTTATCTCTGCGCATCAAAAGCTTGCTGAAGATGTTGAAGAACTCAAGGTAATCCCTTTGATTAAGCTCAAGTGTTTTGTTTTATGACACTTTTGTATGTTTAAACCTAAAACAAAGATCGCAAGAATAGATGACTGAACTGATAACTAAACGGAATTTACACAGATCCCCCCTTGATTCCAAATTTTTCACCAATTTTTCCAGTCTGTAAAAGCTTCTAAGTATCACAGAAGTATTTCAATTTTTTATTTCTTTTATTACTGGTTGGTAGGGCGAGATTGCCCTTTACCGATTAGTTAGGAATATGTTTACAATTTACAATGTATATATAAGGTAATATAATATGCTATCAACACAATATAAGCTAATACATTTTGATGCAATAGAATTCTATATTTGTTTTTCTTTCAGCGTATTCTAGAGAACAAAGCAAACAAAGAGGATCTAGAAAATCTTCCGACTGGAGGTATTTATCATTTTTTGAGAGTGCAGTGGACTGGGAGCCTTGCGTTTTCTGATGTTGCCAAAACTTGTTTTTGTTGAATTACCTATAATTTGGAAGATGAAGCTGCAAGATATCAAAAGTTAACTTTGACTCTTTTATTCAGCCAATTGGATTCTTATCCAGCATAAAATGTAAGAAACACAAAGTTTTGAAATTTGACATTTAGCAATATTTTCCACACCTTTCAACCTTATTCGAACTTACTGAACATCGTAAAATTTAGTTACTAAGCTATATCAATGCAACTAATATATGAAAACCATCTACGACAGTATAGAACATAAGAGAACATTAGGAAACATTGAGGAGCTCAATAACCAGAGTGATTCAGGGCAAAATGGGTCAGGGGGTAAAATAGGTCATTCTGTATAAAATGTTGCAAAACACAGCTCCACGAAGAAAGACTATCATGCCTCCATTAGACTGCTGAATAACAAACAACGTGGGATAACTCTATTTTACTTCCCCAGCATAGCCTGCGGTAGTTTTGAAGCAATTTATACAGAATAACCCATTTTATCCCCGGACCTGTTTTGCCCCGAATTACTCTACTTAGCTTTCCGTCTTAGGACACTAATAGGAGAATACACAAAACGATTCTGAGCAGGGCCTGTTAGATGTATATCAGTATTTTGAATACAATGTTACCGGGTGATTTTATAGGAAAGGCTATCTTCGGGTTTTAATGTTATTAACATCTTAATTTCAATAAAATTTTGATTTCTTCTTAATTTCAGAAATTCCTGATGATCTGATTGAGCAGCTGGCTGAGCTAAATGGAAATGTTGGAGAATTGAAAATTTGGAAAGAAGATGTGGACGTAAGAATTACTTTTTTATGAAATATTTACTTTGAAAGTTGTGAAACTTTATAAACTTTAAGCCAAGTACCCTGGAGAAAGTGCTGACTACTTCTAGAAATGACTTGACTTGTTTCCCAAAACAATTCTAGATGAACTGTAGATTGTTGATTATAACGAAAGTCGAAGAACGGACAGTAACTAATCACAACATAATTGACATGATAGATATTCTACTATGGGATCTTAAGAATTATTTATCTACAGGACTCAATAGGATAGACCCTGGAGAAAGTACGATTGATACTACAAGTGTTCCATCGACTTTATTACCAATACTTAACATCAGGGGTGGATCGAGGGTAGAATAGGACTACTGAAAAGGGACTACTGAAATATGGGGGTCAAGGGGTTTCCCCCAAACTAAGAGTTATATTTTTCTTAAAATAAAATCATGTTTTCTTCAGGAAGACAGGATGAAAATAAAAGAAATAAAGAAAACTACAAAAGACCTTGAAATGGCGGTGGAAATATTGCAAAACACGATGAAACACGTTGTGGAGGAACATGCAAAAAAGCAAAGACATATTGACGTACGTGTAGCTGTTGTTTGTTAGTCTTTCGTCAGTCAGAACATATTCCATTCTATTGGTTACTGAGATTTTATCATTAATTCCGTTTTGCAAGTGTACTGTGCAAGCTTCTATTCATGATTTCTGAATCCCAATAAAACAAGTAAACCTAAATGCTATCTTCCTGCATTTCTACCACCACGTAGAAGAAGAGGGGATTAAAGAATTTTACCCTTCATTGTGGAAGTTCTTACACACGCTTATTTTTCAGCATTTTTAATGAGCTGTTTTTCTGTGTTTAGGCTTTATACTCGCAATGCTCAAAACTCGAAGAAACCAAACTGAATAAGGATGAATTTATGTTGGAGCTGAACAAGGTGAGAGTAACATTATCAAAGAAATCATTTCACTTAACCCTTATCTGCATTGAGTAGATGTTGTGTTGTATTACCAAGGCCCTTCTCTTCTTCTGGCAATTGGAATCTAGATCTACTCCTATAATATTATTTATGCTCAATCTGAACTCTATTCAGCCTCCTTGTATTAACCCCTCTATTTTCGTTGATCAACAAATTAACATGCAAACTATAATGTTTTCTTTTAGAAAGCTGAGAAATCAGACCTCGATAATCTCGTTGGTAGACAGAGATTCGATGCAAATATTACCAGAATCGATGATCTTCTCAAAGAATTGGTCGAAAAATTCAGATCTAACGTAGGTTTTTTGTTACTTTTGATGTTATACTCTAGTTGCTTCAGAACAGGAGGCTATTGTTCTTGGGAGTATTAGGGTAACGTAGCCCCCCTTTCCTCTCAATTATGCAGTAATGACTACTGCATAGAAATCATAAGCCTTCATTTATTACCTCCCATCACATTTGGTCTTTTCTAGCTCACCACAAGAATTCAAGTTTCACATACACTACGATTTAGAGCAAACCCTTCCTGTTTGCAAATGTTTGAAGTTTTATGTGTTTGGACACTTGTATGTTCAAGACCCTGAGACTTTAGATTTAAACCTAGCAAAATAAAAACAGTAAGTAAGTAAAAAGGGGCCTTTGTCAATTTTTGTTTCCTCTTCATTCTTGCCCTTTTACCAGAATTATTTCAGTTAGGAAATTGAATGATTTGATTGAGGAGCTAAACTACACTTTCTATGTAAGAGCCTGCTGAAAAGCTAATGATTCGCCCAGGAATCTTATCCACGGGAAATATTAGAAGCCTTCTGAAATTCTTTCTCTAATTCATTACTTTTTGATAATTCCTCAGGACGAAAACTTAAACAAGATGATAACGAAGATAATAAGCGATTTAGAAGAGAAAATTGATCGAGACGAACTGCAGATTTTAAGAGACTATATTGGTAGGTTAATTTGTCATGGCAAAGAAGAAGGAATTCTAGATGATACAAAATTTTTCCTTTTCTTGCATCCCTCCCTTAATTCAACTTTATATTATTGGCAAATTACAACTGAATGTAGGATACTAGAGACATGTAATTTACACGACCTGAGAAAATCAAAGCTTATCTAGCTTGGGCCGTAAATTAATGTTAAAAGCTTTTACAAGAAAAATGAAACAATACAATTCTAAAACTAGTACAAAGTATATAATTCAACAGTAACAATAAATGCGTCATAAAAACTAGGTAGTTGAGGTGTTTTGAAGAGTATATGATAATGAAAGTTGTTGATGAAAATATTAGAGAGATTGAAAGAATTTAATAAGAAGTGAGATAATGTAAGTTGATTTTAGACTCGGATCAAATCTATATTTTACTTAGATTTAACTGTGTCTTTAATCTTGAAGCTCGAAGAGTATTGAAGTAGATTCGGGTATAAAACGCATCTGAAGTCCATTTACTTTGATGACAGAATATTGCAAGCATTTATCTAGTATCCCTAAAATGATAAGAACTGGCAGAAACCACTCAAAACTGGTATTAACCATCCGGCTCAAATCAATTATCTGAAGACCAGGCTCGAATCTAGTGGTATTTCAACCTGCTAAGTCTCTTAACCCCCTCTGTGTTTTACTAAGAAACACAATAGTATTGATAGGTCATATTTTGTGCCTCAAATTATCTGATTTCTTAAAAATATTTTAATGTGACAAGCTCACAACTTTATACCTAACCAATCACTCTAATAATAAAGAATAATGCTAGGTAAGAAGTTCAAAAATTAACATGATTAAAAACAATAAGTAATGGGTCTATATTTGTTTTTTATATGAAAAGTAAGTTATAAAACTTTATCGAGGTCAAACCTTATCTTCTTAAGGTAATAATGGTATACATCAGTGAGAAGAAAGAACAATCAGTAATTCAAACGGGTGAATTGTTTGTTATCATTGCAGATAGTAAACTGAAGGCGTTGAGGGCAAGATTACGTGAAGATCCAGTCATGGATGATGACCCTGCTGCTGTTTTCAAGAAGTGAGTGTTTTCTTGTTGATTTTGACTTTACTGAAGTCATGTGCTATTTGATCTATTACTGATAGACTTATCAGGATTCAATACCTGGTGATGGCATCTGACAATGACAGTAGCCTGTCGGGTAAAATGCAATTACTGATAGCTATATTTGAATCCCCAGCCTCAAATGACAAATTCAAACAAATATGTAATAAGTGATGGAAGTAATTCTAGCTTTAATTTGAACATCAACTTAGATTTATCAGTCATAGAAACTTCAATCACCATAAATAGTAGATTTGATGCCCCAAGCAAACCAATCATTGATCTGCTTATCTGAAAGGATATCCAAGCCTCATTCTGGAATAGCCTCCCATCGACCCAAAAACAAGCTTCTCCTCTTTGTCTTTTTAAAAACTCGATGAAAAAGTTTTGCAATAATATTCTCTATAATTCTGTAGTCAATGCAATGTTAAATTCTTATTTTTTGATTGTAGGGCCATGCTTCAGTTTAATTGCCTATCCTGTGACCGACCTGTGTATTTCTCATCGAATGGGTAAGGGTTAATAAATTTTAATCAAATATTGCACGTTTGGTCGGCTTATCCTTTGCAGCAATTTCTTGTTTCATCATATATTTTTAGTCTCTGCTATCTTTTTTTATTCTGAAAGCTGTAATCGGGTTTTTGAAAGTAAATGTATTTAGTAGGAATGAATTATTCGATTTTTCATGCTTCTAGGCCAGTGCAAAACTTCTCTGGCCTTCCAGCTCAAAAATCTGGTCGTCCTTACACCACCTATGAACTGGAACAGCTTAGGATGTTGCAGAAAGGGTAACTCATCTTATTTTTCTTGTTAGAATAATTTTGGAACTAAACATGATGTCTTGATGTATAATGGATATAACACTTTATATTAGAATACCAATATTGTACTTTATGGAGACAGCATTATCTGCAGGCTCCTCTCTTGGATGCTACTCCCATTTCAGATGGGGGTAGGAGCAACTTTACTTACTCTTTATTTAACTATATATGCTGAGTGTCTCACTTAGCTACACTTTGTACCCTTTATAGATTTTTAGTATGACTCGGCTAACGATTATCCCATGACTCTCTGACACAGTGAGAGTTGTGACGCAGCCATTAGGTGCCTGATATGTTCAACCTTCATAGGTATCTCCAAGACTTGCTTGCATGGAGACTATTGTAATTCCAGTTTCCATTAATTTGTAGGAGCTTGAAGCCTGAAGTGAATGATTATTCGACGTTCAGAAGTTGTGGTGGTAGTCATACATCGAGTAATCCGAATAGGAGGATTTCTGCTAAATTGAAGTGAGTATTTTTTGTTGTGTTTTTGTGTCATTTCATTCAATTAAAAATCATCTTAATTACCAAACAACTGGGCTGCGTCGATTAATTTTAGCTTATGATGATCTTTAAAGTTCATCATGATTAATTCTGTTACAATTAAAGATTAAATGGATTGGTCTATGCATGGCAAGTCCAATGTTGTATTCAAATATAAACATGGACTATATAGTTGATTCGTAATTCTAAATTGAGTGTTTTTTTTATCCCTTTCTAATTCATCAACTGAAAAAGTATACACAGTTTGTGAAATTTATCAAATAATTCGGTTACTTGGAGTGCATGTTTTTATGATAAACAATTATATAAACTCTTATGATTGAATAATTATAACACGATTCCATTTTTGTAGCAGTTTTTGATAGGTTTAGAATTACAAATCACTCTTGTTAGTTCGAATATAAAACTAATGATTTCGTATTTCAGTTCATTTGTCTCGTCTTACGAAGAAGTTCCTGTTCCCCCACCCACTGTCAGGTAATTTGATCTTCATTTTATGTCTCTCAAGGCCGTATGCCAGCATCCACAGAAAGGGGGGGGGGGTAACACATATAACAAAGGATAATGCAAGGGAAATAGGGTTTTATCAAGCTAATTGTATTGTTTTCTACCAAAATAGGGTGGGCGTACGCCCTTTACGCCTCCCCTTGGATCCGGGCCTGTCTCGTTAACCCGAAGCCAGTAAGGAAAGTTCCTTACCTCATATTTTCTTTAAGCTTTTAGGGTGGATTTGTCTCAGAAACGTTTTTCTTCATCTTGTGCCCCTTAATTCTACCTCTGAAGTTGTTTCAGCCATTTTGGAAATTAGGTAAATCGTTGTAAGTTCTGAAAGATACAAACATGTATTTTGGCGTAAATTTAAGGGCCCTCTGTTGATAATTATCTTTAAGTAACGGTTTATTAAGCTTATTTTACACAACTTGAGCTTATATGGCTTGTTGGTAGGCTAAAACCAATTTTTCGCATTTTTCCTAAAATTTTCCTAAATGGTAAATGTTTGGCAAATTCAAAACCCGAACTCGTACAATCATTTTTAGAGGGTCACCAGATCAGTAGCCCCTTCAGGGCCCTCCTATTTGGAACTGTGGCTCATAAATTCACTGTTTGTAGTAGATAACAGATCATAAAATCAAACCACATTTTGTAGGAGTGAAGTTGATTTGCAAGGACAAGATGGAAAACTGTATAAAGGCCGAGTGGACAAAAACGAAGAATTTCCAGATGTGAATAGGGTAAGGATTGATTTCCTTCTCCTCACTCTACTGTTAAGTATAGTGTACTAACCCAAGGTAGTATATTGGAAAATTTTCTGTTCAAGAAACTAATCGTTACTTGGTAGGGTAGCATGAAGTTACTGTTAAGTACCAGATGGGCAACATTAACTTACCATGTTATTTGGTACTGCGTTATTTTAGGATTTCCTTTAAAAATTCTTCAATGTTTTTAAATTTCCATCAACTCAACAGAGACATCAAAATGGTCGAGTGAAACCGAAATCCGCTCATGCTGGGACGAGGACTGTGAATTCTCCGAGCTCCAGTGACACTGCCTTCGTACCACGACGGCCTAAAACAGCCATCCATAGAAGCCAGACGCCGGAACAGACAGACCGACCCCAAACAGCTCGACTGCGGAGTCCTTCGCCTGATCTGTCTTCTGTCTCACCTGGTGCCGAGGATCAGAGCATGAATATCACTGTCGAAGATTTTGCATGATTTTGTGTTTTCTACTTCGCACTAGTGATGGGGTCCAAGAGGGGGCAAGGAGCGCACCCACCTACGTCATCACAGGTTTGATCGAATTACCGAATTAGACGATTGGAAAACCATTCCAAGAAAATTTCAGAAATAGAGTTTTCAGACTCAGTTCATAGAGAAATTTAACCCCTCAACTGTATTTTTAAGTTGCATTTTATAAATACTTAATTTTTGATTTCCGTTCTAATTGTACAGATTTTTCTAAGGAAATTTTATTATTGAAAACTGGCTGTTCATCTTTGTTGCAGGACCAGTAAAATTCTTTATATATAAAAAACACAATACAAATGCAACACAAAATAATCCTATGTCCTAATTGATTATTTTACATTACATCCACTGTTTATAAAATTTGAAGATGGTCTTGCAAGAATATAATAAGTTACGAACATATTGAATGAATATAGTTTGATTAATCACTTAATTTTGCTAATAAAAACTATTAATATTAATCACTTAATTTTAGTATTTACATGGTACAGGAGGACTAATTTAAACAACATTAGATAACAAACTGTAAAGAGTTACATCAAGTCAAGAACAGCAGCGTACGTTGTCGAAAAACCAGGTTCTCGTTAGCATTTTAAAATGGTTGGCGGACTATGCCATCTTTATCTGGAAGTGAATTCCATACTTTGGGTCCAAGATAACCAAGAGATTTGATTTCATCCCTCTGAGCAACTAGACTCCATTTAAAGGGTCCATACATAAAACTATCTGTCCATGTTTGGAAAAAGCCGCTGTCCAAGTTCCAGTTTGATTGCAGCTGCAGTCCGTATTTTATACAGATACTGTATGTCACTTGAATTACCGCTGACCGGTCACCTGATCTGTGCAGATCAGATAAAGGTGTTTCTGAGAATCAAGAACTTCCGCTTTAAATCGAAATGAGGAATGAGGTTGGATCACTTATAATTTTGCAGAAAGGGAGTCGACAGTTAGAAAAAAGCATCGTCTGATAATATAGATACTTTTTACAGATTGGGAAAATGGAAGCCTGGAAAGAAGCGTTGTTCCCTTGCAAGCAAAGATCGATGTTGGCAAAAAGGCTTCTTCGGATATTTATTTCAGTGGGCCTAAACGGTTGTTGTCTGAAATTTCACTTGTGAGCCTGAATATAAAAACGGAAATACAAGAAATGCTTTCCTCAGAAAACAGACCAAACAGGACGATACTTCTTCATGGCGAGTATGGGTGTGGAAAAACAAGTGTGATTCAAATTGTCATGGAAGAAATTGCAAATTCTACTTCAGTTGCAAAAAGCGACATTTGGCTGCTTTCGTTAGACCGTTACTCGACTCTGGAGACGGTTTTCCAGTTTCTTGCAAACCAGGCCAAAGAACGAGAAATCAGAGAGTCGTACGACAAACTGATTAGCAAAAATGCAGATGTCGATGAGAAAATGAAGGCTGTGAATCAAGTCTTGCAGCATTGCGAATTGTTATTTCTGGACGATATTGACGCTTTTGGTGAAGAGAATTTTAAATTTCTCATGCCACAAATAGAGAAAAATGATCTTATAACAGTTTGCACCAGCACTTCTCTGATACAAGCCAGTGATAAACAAATTGCTTTTGAAATTGCAAGCCCGAAATTTGCCACAACAAAAGATTTTGCTGAATTTGCAAAGGAGGTTTATTCAATGAAAGATATTGATGATGGGGACCTCGAATTGGCAAACTTGTTTGGGCCACTTTTTGCCTCAATCATCATCAAATCAAAAGGGAAAGGAATTTCCAAAGAAATGTTCTCTGGGCTGTCATCACATGAGCTGAGTGGCCTTCCTCGGAATTCACAAATTGAAAAAGCATTGTCACTTATCATGAACCAACTAACAGAGAAGGACAGAAACACTCTTTTCAGCATTTCCTTGGCTCGCTCCCAATTGCCAGTGCGGGACAAAACTCTGTTCCAAAGTTTGGAGGAATATGGTTTAATTGTACTGGAGGCCACAGAGAAAGGACATGTTTTGCGCATCCATAACAGCGTTGCAAGAATTGTCAGAAATTTGTTAAGTCAAGACTCAAGCTTTTTGGAGAATCATTCAAAAAACTTCCCTACACCTTTGGATTTATGGAAGGATCTTCTCAATTCGAAATTGCTGCAATTGTTGTCAGATTCCGAGAGACATGCTTGGCCTTTTGTTCCTGAAGCTTGGTAAATATTGTTTTGAAAATATCTGTTCTCATGATGGGCTACCACAGTCATAATATGCCTTAACCAAATCTCTAACCCACAACCTCATCAGCAAAATGCTAAGTCACCTACCATCAACAGCCAGCACGCTAACTCAATGTCCTCACCAAACTGAAAAATCAGTTTTTCAGATTCATAATCTTAAAACTCAAAATTTGATTGCAAAGTTGTCTGTGATATATTGACTGGCCAACTTCCCACTTCCATTTGTTAAGGAAAACGATTTTGATAGGTGATGGTTGATAGGTGATAGGCAAATACCCTTGCTATCTTTGTAAAGTATTGGTTTATTTTGTTGGTATTGACCACTTCATGAATTTCCTACATAGAGCTAAACCAGAAACATGTAGCAAATCATTAACTGCCTTGATACAAAGAAACCTGTCAGGAGAAACAAATAAATAAAAATGTTTTACTCTTTGTACATAAAATTCTTAAATAGTTAAAACAAAGTAACAGAATGACATTTAATCTTTCAAAAAGTTACATTTACAAACATCTACACTGATGGTTAAATCAATCGAGATAATTTGTGAGAATGAAAATGACCCGAGTATGATGGTTAAATCTAATTCTCTGGTGGGATCGGCAAACTGTATAAGTTGGAACTATACAGTCAGTTGACTGAAACTTCTTTCAATTGGAAAAGCTCAAATTTTATGATATTTATGTTAGCTTGATTGATTTTCTTGATATTAGAAATTTACATCCAGGGGGCGTAGCAAGACGCCTTGAAATTGGGGGAGCTATTAACACCTGTCAGCATTCATTGTGGATAATAACCCATGAAAATTAATCCCTACTCCAAATTGAAATAGACTTATGGTCAAAATAGACTTTTAGTCTAAAGGTTATGACCCAAAGCTCCCTCTCTGACTAAATTGCTGGGTACTTTTCTTAATCCAAACATTAATGACAAAAGGCTGTGGCAAATATTTGGCTCTCATATTGTCTTCAAACAGCAAAAGTTTATGCTCCATCCTTGGAATTGCAATTCCCCTTCAAAGTCATTGATCCGGGATTGTTCACAACTTTTGAAAAGGTTCAGGATGTCTAATGATGGTACAGTAGGAGGTTGGAGTAGGTGAGGACAGTGAGCTGTAATTTGGAGATCTTGTGGAAGAGCAGGACGCATCCTGGCACGAATATTGCTGCTGAGGTATGCCGCCATCATTACTCTGAACTTCAAAATTAATCAGGCCAACATTTGCTTGGTAAATCAGTTCTTGCATCTTGAATTTAACATACTCCCTGATTTTCTTGTCAGGAATTGATTTCAGGCTGGCTGCGATAGACTGTCCAAAAAGGTCTTCAGCATGAGAATCTACACGGTTGTCCACCTCGTGATAATTCATTTGTTTGGGGGGAGGAGGGGCTGGAGGTGAATCCATGGGGTAGCTCAGCTTCTTTGTATCATCAACTTTCATCTTCCGCTTCTTCTCGTAAGGATTTTTAATGGAGACTTTGACTGGTTTCTTTATAAACGTTGGGCTTTCGAAATCTTTGTCTTGATGGTCAGCCAGATCAAGGATATGAGGCATGTCATTCTGGGGTTCATCTTTCATTTCATCTTCTCTGTTCAGGCAATAAACGTCATTGCTCTCAGCAGAGGCAGCCTAAAATAAATTGCAATTAGTCAACCACAACAGCAAGAATATTTCTAACAATTGATCTCTCTTTTACTTCAGTCTTATATCATTTTTCCATCATTGGTTGGCAAGAAAATTGGGAATCATTTTTATGATGCGATGAGTTTTCAGCTTCAAGTAATCTAGCATCAGTATACATCACCTAATCAAAATTTTAACATTTTTGGTTTGCTTATTCTTAAATGAAAAAGGAAAAATATTGATGAAAAAGTAAAACCGCCTGAAAGAATATATTTGCTACGTACAAGAGAGCGTGTGGTTTTTCTTGTTGTAACCGTGTCTTTTAAAAACAGGAGGGAGTTGTAATGAGGCCACTTGGAATCAGCAACTCTTCCTCTCCCACTTTTGCTGCGGACTTTTTTTAATTCAGCTGTGAAGTAGCTTCGTAGAGTGTTAATTTTTGTCTTGACATCTTTTTCTGCAGAAAATGAAACAATTGATACATTTAGTGCTTGGTCCCTCAAATTAAATGCTCTCATAGGCTGTCGTTGCTGGCAAAATGATTGCATCAATCAAAAATATAAAATGATATTTAGGGTTGTGGAAAATCATCTCAATTCGGTTGAAAATGAAAAATTCTTTGTGAGAATTGAATGATTGCCAGGCAACAAATATTCCTCCTCAAACTGCCCTTTTAGGAGTAGGAAAAATAATCTAAAATTTCACCTACATTTAAATTCATCCCTCTTTCTAGCTACAGTTTTTTCAATTCCCCTTTTCCCAAAAAATGCCAGATTCCACGTAGGATTTCTCTAAACCTTCAATAAGACCCTGATTCCCCCCACTGTAGGGAAATTCCCCTACACGTGGCAGAACAATGAACAATGAATACGAAATTGAAAAGTTTCCAGTCGAGGAAATACACTTTCGGTGCATTTTTTGGAATTAAAATGATTGAAATTTCCGTCAGTTTTTTTCAGCCAGAATTCAACACTTAAGAAATCAGGTTTAATTTTAAACAAGATGTAAATATTGTGTTTGTATCCGAAGCCGATTCATTAAAATTTGGTAATTTTCACGCGAAGAACTTCATCGAGGCAGCTGTTGTCAAAACAAATGAAGGGAAATCTGACCTTCGAGACCCATTTTCTCTTTAAAAACATGGAAGCTTCGTGCTTTGGCAAACTTGTCTTTGTACTCGGCAGACCCAACATCCCAAAGACTTCGTTCTTCCTTCCAGAACTCGATGAATATCTCCGTGATTTCTTGTTTCTGCAGCCTGCTGACCATGCTGGCTTCGTCTCGGCCTTTCTTCTCGATCCTCAGTTGGGAACGTGATTCACTTCAGCGGCACGAGACAATGAGTCGCTAACAAAAGAATTCTCGTCATTAAAAAATGATGAACGCCGGACAAATCCTCCCTTTGTTTCCTTTTCTATCCTTTCGATAGACATAAAGCAAAGACATGAGTTTCGATTGAAAACACTCTCACTTTCCATGAATTTTGATAAAGTTAATAATGGAGTTCGTATTTTTGAAATTAATTTGTTTTCGAGGTGTACAGAAGAAGGAAAAAAGGTTCTTTGTCCAAAATCTAACAGGTCCTTACATATGATTCATCTTTTATTGGGTTGGAATGGAATATCTTGAAGCGCATGGCTACATTTATATATTTATATCAGGTTGAATTCAGGAAGGTTATAGTTAGTTTCAATTTTTGGCGAGCTTAGTTTATTTTAGAAAATTTTGGTTTTATGCAGTCCCTAGTGACGTCACCAAACATACCCTTAGGCCTAAGTTAGCTTACATTTACATCCTCGATGAATGATAATGATAATAATAATAAAATAATAACCAAAGATACAAAAAGCCTAAAGGTGAGGAATTACGGTCTGCTTATGGCTTCAGTGGCTTTATCTAGTGTTAATGAAAACACAGTGATGATTGCTTGGTTAACTCCAAGAAGATGCAAATGTCGATGAGCTGGATAAAAGGCCTTTGCGAATACTTGGAAGTGGATAATACAAGTAAAGAATCAGTTGAAAATCAGGGCCAGAGTGTGATGGGCCTACCTGAAGAGAATATAGCGTCATGGCTGCGACAGAAACCGATTTATCACTCAAAAGAAAAAGAAACAAGATTGATATCGATTCATGTTTTGCTACGGTTGGCAGCAAAGGAAGGAAAAACCAGCTGTAGTATCTTCTGAGAGTTTCGTGCGAAATCTCACGAGCATTCCATCGTGCATAGCCTCGTGAGCTTCCGGGAGCTTCACTCCAACACCCCCCCCCCCCCTCCCTATGGCAGAACTGGCACGGTTGGTGTGGCGTTGGCCGGACCAACTTTTGGGCCAAAACACCCCTTTCGTCAAAAATGATATTTCTTTTTAAAACATTAGATTTTTACGGTAGCTCTTGGTTCATTTTTGCGTTTATTTATTACTTTCTAAAAATTCATTAAATTGCATCTGTTAAGCCTGAATTTCTAAATTTCCATGGGGTATGCCCCACCCCACAAATTTAGCTTGAACCGGACCAACTCTGGAAAGTTTCCGCTAGGCTTGTATGGTGATCAGCTGTATTAGATGGTAATTATGATTTTCAGGCAGTACAAAGATGTTGTCGGTGCGGAGGAGCGATATAACCTGAAAGACCTCATTCACAGAACAAATGAATTTTCAGACCTTGAAGAAATTGATATTCTCCAGGTACACACTGTTTTAATACTTCATGTATGCGTATTTGCATTGCACTGTAACGTTTACGGCAAGCAGAACCCTGCACCATTAGAATCAGAAAATCTAGTTAATTTGAGAAATACCAGTTTTCCTAAAACTTCACAAATCAAAACCAGGTTTTTCACGGCACAAAAACAGCCAAGTGCAGTGAAAACCCGCTTGTAAGAATCTCTATCACAGACTTGCCAACTTCTTTGGGAGTATACTATAATTCTGAAGCCCTGTATGGATCAAATGATATTTTAATTCTAATTCCTTTATTTCACAATTACCAGGAATGTCTGTACTGTGCTTTGACGATGAAAAACTACGAAACTGCAGCGGCTCTCGTGTTTTTGATGGATCGCTTTACTTACTGGCAAGGGACTGCACAAGGAACCAAATCAATCGTTGAATACATCGAGAAAAAGAGTAAAACGACGGCAATTGCGCCCCAACTTGTTATCAGGAAGGCTAGGCTACACAAAAATGATGGAGACATTCAAGGTATTGATTTGAAATAATCACTGTTACCCCCGAGCATTTTCTATGCATGATAATTGTTCATCGACTGCGAATTCAGAATCTGCATGGTCGATTTAGTTAGAGTCAAGTACAAAATCAATGGTTTGGCAGGTGCTTAGATAGTTACAGGAAATTCCCTGTCTATCATGTTTGAACTGAGAAAGTACTCTTTTACACAACAAGAAATAGTTAGGTTTCTAGGTAAATCTATGAGTATCTAGTATTTATATGGAGGAAATAACCCCGGCTGTACGAGGTTATTTCATGGTGAGGTTATTTCAGCTCACGTTTAAATGAGAGGAAAACAGTCTCACCTAACCGGGGTTATTTCAATCTGGCGCTAGTGTCTCTTATCAAAACCATCGAAGTTTTGCTCAAAACGAATTATAAAGACTTCTAAACACCTCAAATCTATCGATAGTTGAACGTTCGATAAGGCCAACAGTACATTAAAATCGTTATAAAATATACGATGGAATTGCCTGCACTTGCATATGATTTTCAATTTAGTATCGGGTGAGTGAGGCAGATTTCAAATTGCGTTTATATGAGGAAAATAACCTCATCAAGTTGATGTATCGGCTCGCGTAGGTGGGGTATTGGTTCCTAGTAACCCCAATAGGTGAAGCTATATCTTTGAAATTCTCAAATAAACGCAAAGTGAGAATCACTATAGTTTGTTGAAGATGCCGATGTATCAGCTTAGAAAGGTGCCGAGAAAGTACTGAACTCTCTCATTCGGAGCAAGGGACAGTTGGGAGGCTGGAAATATCAGGACGAGGCTGATTACACTGTAATTTCTTCTGTCTGCATACAAATCAAGGGAGACATATTGAGGGGTCTGGGGCTGTGGTCTGACGCAGCTCACGATCTCATCAAATCTATAATCGGATTCAAGAATCTGCCCAAGCCAGACAAGAAAGGATGGGCGTCCAGTTTATCGCTTCTGGCGGACTCGTTTCAGTATATGTCCCTGACTGATTTTAAAAGCGTCATGGTCACACGATATAATCTACGCGCAAGTCATCCGTTACTGGAGGCGATTTCCTGTGTGGAGGAGGCGGCCAGGCTCTCCATCTTCTCTCCGTTGTTCTACTCAAAGAACAAGGTAATGTTTTTCTTGGTACTGTTTTTTACGTGTAAATTGTCAGGGGTTGCAAGTTATTTCAAGTTTGCTTGCTGATTTTATTGAGAAAAGATAGATTTATGAAAAATCCTACAAATTACTTTCATTTCTTAACCGTGAACCTACTTGTGAGAATGAAACTTTTTTGCATCAGATTTCTTCAACAGCAGAATTTTTCTGGAAGGGCCAATAATTTCAGGAACTATTTAGGCACGAGATGTTGTATTTGGATATCGTTATTTTCTAATTGAATCAATTTGCTTTCCTTGAAATTACTTTCAAGAATACAATCAGGTAGACATCGTAAATATTTTCGAATAGCTTGTTAGGCCTTGCTATCTCTCAGGAACGAAGAATGAGAATTCAGCTAACTCATCATCTGATGAATGGTTCGTTTCCTTCCTCTTTCAGAGACGTGCAGGCGAGCTGTGTTCCCTCTACGCCAGACTTCTACCCGCAGACTCGAGTGAAAGAGCCAGCTACTTGTTCTACGCTGCAACGGAATGCCTCGAGGGCCTGCAATGCCACACCAGCATATCAAGCCTGGAGAGTCGAGAGCAGTATTACGAATTCGTGTACTGCGTGTACAAACTGTCCAGGGTTTGCCGAGAGCTGCAGACATTGCCTGCGGAGTTCAACGTGAAAATTGATGCCAAAATGACGGAGGTACTGGACGAGCTTGCAATTCGCTTGTACGACCATTACGGCTCCTCACAAATGCGATTTCAGCATAATAAATGGTCGTCAGCGTTGATCCAGACCACCTTGGAACTGCTTCATCTGCCCAAAATACCAGACCTGGAACGGTTGCAGCCACTTTCCAGCACGCTGCCGCGTAACACTGACAAGACTCCCTCTGCAGTTGATTTGCAAGTATCAACGAAGGAAGTCAGTAGGGTGGATCAAGTCGCAGAGCATGAAACGGGAGGTGATGCTATGACTCAGAATAAAACTGTGGAAACACAAGATCCCCCCACTGACGATGAAGGTATTTCAAGTGACATGCGCAATGCTGACACGGTGTTAACTTTTGACAAAAAAGAGGCCGAGAAATCTGAGGACTCTGGCTTTAGAGAAGCCGTCACTGCTCCTGGCACTGCAGAACAGGGGATCAAGACCGAGGATGACTTTGTGGCTTCTGCAACCCCAGATGGGGTGGATGGGAGTGACAAGCATGACATGTTAGCCCATCGGCTTCTCTCGACAGAAGACTTTTCATCTCTCGACTCAGACGCGAACGCAACAAACGAAAGTTACCATCTGGATAATGTGAGAAATGTGGCAACTATTGAATCAGCGATTTTCGACATTGAGAATCTGAAAATACCGGATGATGGAAATCTGGGTGAATTTCGAAAGGAAAAAACGAGTATCACCGACTCTAAGGAATCCAACACGAGAGAGAGCAGGCTTCTGCAAACCATGGCTACCTTGGAGGATAGGAATACGAGCAAAGCCACGGTGTTGGACCAAAAGTTGAGCATTATCAGGCACTCCAGAACAGGACGTGTGCAAAGTAAGTATTCTCAATACCTTCGAAAGACATAAGGGGCTTTTTGTCAACTTTAACCTATCTGCTATGAGTTCCCCTACGGAAGGACTAGATGGAGAGGGAGGGTATGCATCAAGAGCATCAAGATATACTCCGCATTAACTAAAAATAACCATTTATCATTGAATAGGCGCATCATCTATGAGAAGATTACTCAGTAAGTCTTGTTTCTAAAAACGTTCCGTTGCTCTCGCAGATATTGTTTTGAAACGCTGGTATAGGTAACCTCAATCTTGAGGTGGGAACGTGGTTGATTTCATGATGCCAGGAAGGCGTTGGACTGGCTTACAGAGTTAGGAGGGGTCTCTAGTGATTCATAAATGTGATGCAAAACCTGTTCACACCCGCATATAAATAGCGTGTTATCAAATAACAAATTCTATCTATTCTTATCTAATCATCGAATTCTGCTACACAGACGCAAGAGCTTGGCGTTATGACCCTTTGACCCGAGATTGGTCATACACAGATACCTTGGCCTACGTTGGAGATCTGTTGATACTGGGAGAAAACATTGAGGGGGCCTGCCGAGATGTCTATATGTTCGAATATATCAACCAGGAGGAACCGATGTCAAAGTAGGAATCTTTTGGTTTTTTTATCTTAGATAAATGAGAGTAATCAAATTGATTCGTGGAATGCGCAATGAAGATTCTGTGTAGGATTACCTAGAAAACTGACCTGAGAGCCGAATCTAGCATTCATGGAAAGGGGTTAAAACATATATATCAAATGATGATATCAAGGAGAATTGGATATTATCGAGCTTATTGTATTGTTCTACCAAATTAGGGTGGTACGCCCCTTACGCCCCCCTTGGATCTGGGCCTCGACTTGGCATGTCATTGCTCACTTTCAAAATCTTGCTTCTTTCCAAGATAGATTAGATTCTTAGCTTTTAATTTTGATTTTAATTTTCATCTCATTTTCTTCATCCTCGATCTCCTGAAGGATTTGTCGCGAAAATTGATGATGTTTCTCTTGTTAATCGAGGTATATTGGCAAGCAATACAAGAAGCTGGAGAAGTACAAAGAGAGGATCGGCATGCAGCAATACAAACAAGACATTGTCTGTCAGGTTACCTCCAGACATTACGTCACTCTTTTCAATCAGCAAATGTACAGAAAAGGTACACACAGTTTTCAGGCTTTTTCTCACTGTCTTCACAATCTGCAAATCTCCTGCAAAATCTGTACGTTTAGCGTTTCTGTTAGCGTTACCGTTAGCGTTATTGTCAGGGTTATTGTTAGTGTTAGGCCTAGTGTTAGGGTTACTGTCAGCGTTATAATTTGCATTATTGTTAGGGTTACTGTTTTAGGGTTGAGTAACTGGTAATGTTAGGGTTATTGTCAGCTTTACTATTAGCGTTATTGTCAGGGTTACAGTTAGCGTTGATCGCTTAAGAGAGGTATTTTTTGAAATAAAGAATTAAATGGTCTTCTAAGTCTACTTAACAATATCAGTTCCTCCCAAATAAAACCGAAACCCAACTGCATCTTTACTTGTGACACCAGGTAAACTATGTGCCACTAGAAGCATAATTCTCCACTCCAGCGTTGTCATCGTCCACTTGAAGCAGGATGTCCCACCATTAACGTTCGCGTCCACCAGAGTAGGCACATGGTTACCCAGCGTGTTAGTACGACTTTGTCATGAATGTTTAGGTAGACTTCATAGCCTAAAATGAGATCGAAGGTGAAGGGGAGACTTTATCGAATTACCAAGGATTGTTATTACATGAGGTTCAGAATCAATGAAGTGCGGGGATTATAACAAGGATGTTCTTTAATATGATTAGTAAGGAGTATGTTTATCTAAAATCAAGAGGAAATGGTTTATTCAATGCATTACATAACGATAGGCTTCACACTAAGTAAGACAATATACCAACAAATTATTCAGTTCATCAGCTTCAACTTCCAGTTTGCCAAATAGATATTGATCAAGTTTTTACTTATGTAATTAAAACAGTTTAAGTTTTTCTATAGTTACTTGGAATAAGTGATGTTTTGACGGTTTCCCTGTTTTTCTATTCCTGACTTCTACTGTAAAATGAAAATGCCGTTCTTTGCAGGACTGCCGTTCGGTCAAGTTCAATATCTCCCCGCAGTATTGGTTGAGCTACTGGATGTTCAGGTGGAGAACAACCTTGAGCGGTATTTCAATGTGGAGCCTTACATGGCTGGAAACTTTGTGAAAATAACCAACAACTACACGCACGTCACGAGAGGCAAAGTGCAAGGCAAGGATCTCCTTCTGGCCTTCAGCCACTTTTCGTATTGTGCTTCTCAGGGAAACATTATCATAGTGGACATCCAAGGATGGACAAGTCCTGACCAAAGTGGAGGGACTTTCCTGACTGACCCGCAGATTCACACCCATCAGAAAAAGGGTTTCGGAACAGCAAATAGAGGTGCAGATGGCTTTAAGCAGTTTTGGGTATCCCAGCATCCGAAATGTAACGATATTTGCAAAGCACTGAATCTGGAAAGGCCTGACGTGCACTGAAGTCACTTGGAATAAATGGACCGACAGTAAGTCAAGACTAAAACTTTATTTAGTTTAATGGAGAATCGTTGAGTAGAGGACCTTCTGAGCCCCACCTTATGTTTTAAATTGTTCTTGGCATTCAGCCAGGAAGCACTCCTACTGGTCTGAGGCCTGGTCATGTCAGAATTACAAAAAATGAATGTATAAAGAAGATATTTAGCAAGATGAAATTTCTAGAAGAAAGTTCTCATAAATGTCCTGATAAGAAACACCCACAGAGGTGTCTTCCTTTCTTCAGACTGGTACGTCCCGGAATCCACGCTCAGTGAATAATCCGTCAAATTCTCTTTCTCCTTAGTCAGTTGGCTGGCAAAAGTCTTGTTAGTGGTGAAAATCAGGGCTTGTGCCTCGAGGTCTCGATAAACCGACCTGTTGCCAAAGTTTGAGGAGCCTATCATTGTGATATATGGCACTAATGAGTCACCAATTTGACCCCAAAGTCCCTTGCCGTGAAAAGTCCATTTAGGCCGCAGATATTCCCAGAATCGAATCCTATCTTGCTGCTTCTGCTTAATGATATCCTGGTAACACTGCTTTGCTATTAACGTGTAAGCATGTGGTATTCCCCCTGTCGAAGAACAAAAGAAAAGTTAGTTTAACGGTCAGGTCCTATTATTATATGATCAAAACTTTAATTTCTATTCTTAAGAAGAGAGGGGGCAGGGAAGTAGTTTCACAAAGAATGGATATTCCTGTCAACCTGGGAATTTAATACTTTCCATGGTTTGAAACACTGCAATGCAAATAGACAGAAGCTCAGTCCATGCGGTGAGATCTCATATACTATATATATGATCTCATATATATAGAGATGTGATAGATTTGATAGTTTACTAAAGAAGATTTCATTGGAACGTTTAAGCATGGTTTATTTTTGAATTTCTCTCTTACTACTCTATAGAATTAGGAAATTAGGCTATTGTATTATTCCAAATATATGAAGTGTATTTTTACCGACCTGCCATTCCCGGCGCTTGAAAGAAACCATTTGCCTCTGGATGTGCCATGATAATATCTAGATCACGAGAATGAGACTGTAGAATGTGATTCCAGTGATTGGGAGTGAGGTTGAAATAGGCCGTTGCTATCAATATCTTTGCATGTGTAGGAGCGTAGCGGAATAAGTCTGCAGTGACAAATTCGTCATCCCTTATATCAAGAGGAAACATTTGTATCAGCGGAATAACCAAAGTGTCAAATTCCTCTCCCTCCTTCTCTAAAATATTCGTATTTCCTGGTTTCTGTTTTTCATACTTTTGAGGGCTCATAATCTCTGAGGACTTTTCCTGTTTTAAAGACGATCTGCTCTCCTTTTTTGAAATACGAGAGTCATCAACTTCAAGTTTACTTAATATATCTTTTAAACAGTTGGTAGTGAAGTCTTCATTTGAATATTGGTTGAAAAATTCATCCATTCTTTGCTTTGCTGCTTCTATATACCTTCTCTTGTTTCCCTGGTAAGGGTGTTCTGGAAAATGTTCATCTAAATGTGTCTGGTTGTCCCCAGAGAGTTGCAAAGAGAAGGAACTGACCGTGTCCACTAGATGGTGAAAATAGTCACACAATTCTTTGCAGTCCTCAAATACAATGCACCTATCTTGTCTGTTTGTGAAGTAGTCGTTACTCAGGTTGGCACTAGAGAAAAAGACACCAGGATTAATCTCAAAAATTGCAAGTGCTTTTACTGTTAAAAATATCTATGAAATCAATTAAATACCATATACAAAGTTATGGAAAAAGGTGAATATTTAAGAAGCATACAAACCCACTCATCACCAGTGTGTCATCAAATATGTAAACTTTCAAATGCATTGCAGATACAGTTTCATTGAATCTCTCTGGTACAAGGGCCCGCAGCAAGCCTCTCAGTTTTGGTGTATGGTATAAGGAAACTTTTACATTCTCAGAAAAGTCTTGCAGTAGCGGTTGCAGCATTATTCGTGAGTTTTTCGCACCTCTGGATCCCCTTGTGTGCTCCAAGAGAACTTGAACTTTGAGATCGATTGACTGGTCCCTTAATTCTTTTGACCTTTGGTGTATTGTATCCACCTATTTAAGAAAATACAGATTGCAGTAAAAGTCTTCGTAATGGAAACAATATACTTCATGAAAATAAATTCAGGCGGGCAAGGAACTTTATAAGAAAAATAATAATGTGAAGCATTTTCACAATATGTATCTTTATAACATTAAAACGACGTTTCGATGCTCTCCGAGGACCATTCTCAAGTGTCTCACCAGTCTCTCTTGAGAATGGTGCTCGGAGAGCATCGAAACGTCGTTTTAATGTTATAAAGATACATATTGTGAAAATTCTTCACGTTATTATTTTTCTTATAATATACTTCATACGAATGAAGTACAAAATTCTTAACAAAACCAGCAACATTTAACAAAATATCCAACAAGAAACAAAAGTGAACTGCAAAATGAAAAGCTTCTACACACCAGCTCTTGCTCCAAAACACCAGTGCCAAGGTACAGAGAAGCAAGCACTATCCTTTCCTTTGCATTAGAAGCCTTTGCCTGTAAAAATGGGACAAAATTAAAAATTTATCGATTTACTAGAAAGATAAAACAAGTCAATTTAAGTGTATTTGCTTACTCAATATCTAAATGATACCACATTAATGATTATTTGGTGAGTGCTCTGGTGTTATTTGTGTGATAGACTTAAACTGGGGGTCCATCAATTGAACCAACTCACCTTCAGTGTTTGATAAAATTCGCATGGCTCTGTTAAGACGGTCAGACTTTTACCCTTCACAGCAAATATTGGCAGATGTGGTCGCTCTGTCAAGCAATTCTCAAGCCATTTCGAAGCAATGTTAGTCGAGTGGTCTGTTTGATGGAACGCTGCACCACAGCTGTTGCTACTCAAAGCAACTCGAGCTGCTACTGGTGGAGAGCAGAGAGATAAGCGCAGAAGACGACTCCCTAAGAGTATAAAAGTTCCACAATACTTCAAAGTTTTCTTCATTTTGACTCTTGATTAAGACATTATTGTTTTATTGCATTTTTTGAGTAGTTATTCCGAATGAAGGTAAGAGAAAAATTGATACATGTTGTTGTTGTTGTGTTATCAAATTAGAGACCATTTTAATTCAGTCTCTACCTGAAGGAGAGGCTGGTAGCTGTTGCTATGGTGTTGTTGAGCTGAGGTTGTTAGAGACTTGAGCAAACTCTTGCGAAATTGGTGCTAAAAAGTGTTTTAAAAGCCTTGTTTTTGTTGCCAAAGAAGTTTCTTGCAGCCTTTCAATAGATGAATTGTTTAATTTGTTTATAAGTAAGTATTTTCTGGCTAAGCTTTGGTTTGAGTGCAATTTACAGCGTACAGTACCTATGATAGATCAATTTCAATGTTTACATTTTTGGACAGGTAAATGAGATTCTTTTGAGATTCAAAATAGGACCACAATAAAAATTTACACCTTTTGACAATTAATTCAATGCCAATTGCTCAGTAAACAAAGAAATCAACAGGCATAAAATGTAAACACTGAAAGTGGTCTATATGATAATATGCTATCCGTACTTGATTTTTCGATAATTAGACAAAATATTTTAGGCACAAAGCCAAAAGCCCCCTCCCCCCTGAAAAAGTAAATTGATCAAGCAGTGTTTTTGTTAGTAAACTCTCCACGGTAAAGTGTACCTGTCCATAAGCTTAATCAATGAAGGAAAACATAATAATGATAACATCTAACTCGAGAAGAGAGTGCCTATCCTTTAGTGCTTGATATACCGAGCATAGAGCAATCATAAAGTAGAATGAACACATTAAAAAACAGACATGTTCTTCTGTGACTCTAAGTTTCGTTTGCGCACTAAGCTTGCGCACTCATCAGACAGACTATACAAAAAAAAACCCTGAAAAAAACCCTTAATAATGATAACAAAGATTTTTGAGGTTAGACATGTTTCGAATTATCCACAATTGATCTTCTGTTAAGTGAAATATGTTATAACTTTTTAATGATATTCACTTCCCGGAAGATGAGTCATGGATAATTAAAAACATTTCTAAACTAAAAATTGTTGTTTTCATTTCAAAATTTCTGCCTAAAGCGATACTTCTCTTTTGTTTTGGTGGAAAAAGTTTTGGTGGAAAAACCCTGCTTAGATACCTAGGCGCTTTTTCCCTCTTTAATTCAAAGATTTGCTCTTGAAAAAATTAAAGCAAGACCTCCAACGAGACCTGAAAAGTGGGGGTCAAGCTTCAGAAAAGACATAATTTACCATTAGAAATAAACACTCTTCGAAAATGTATTGTTTGCAAGAAAGTTGGGATATGGCCACCCTGTTGTCGGGTACCATCTCAAACAACATTTATCTTCTGTGAAAGCTGAAAGGGGCTTTTACCCTTTTGCCAAGGCATTTTTAGCTCCGCCATTGTCTTTTTGAATAGAATACTTAAACAGTATATAGTTCAATAGAATACTTACACAGCATATATATTTATTCTTCAGTTGAAAAACCCTTATTGGTGCAAGGTATAAAAAATCATAGAGGTACAAAATGGAGATTGTTTACGTGTACACTAAAAAACGAAGTGAGTTCGGAAGACAATGCAATTTTTCTGATCGGCCTGCAGAGCTTCATTTTGATGTAGGCCCAGATGAAAAGATTATCAATGATTACATCGAAAGAGATCCCTGCAATGTCGGGATACAGTGTGTTGCCGAGATGTCTGAACATGAAGTATGTATGAAATGTTCGCATTTAACAAATTCCACAAATTTTTTCCTCCCCCTTTGCAGAGTATGGTACTCCTGAATAAGATTTTGTGTGTGCAAGAAGAGCTATTTTCCATTGGTTTCATCTCATTGTTCTATGGCTATGCATGCCCGTACAAATTCCACACCCAGCAGTCTGGCCCTTCTTTAAAATGTTATTTTGCCTCATTTGCATGGTTTTGATTCTCCAAGGAGTGTTTTTGGCACTTTGTAGCGTCCTGCAAGAATTCTAAAAAAGCCTTGTGTTCTTTATGTGCTTTATTGCAAAAGGACCTAACATATATTCTGTGAAGTTTTTTAAGCCGATACAAGTCATCCCTCCGTATAGCTATACCACATAATACCTATGGTAGACGCTAGCCTATCCTATAGTTATTTGTAGCCATATCCTAAGAGATTCCCCCATTGTATTGCCATACGCTCCACAGACCTTTTGAGACTCTCGATCCTCTTGACAAAGATCGGGTAGTCCAAGTCTTTCCTGTCAAAGAAACTAAACATTTTTATTCTCTAATTGGAGTGAAAATATCTTAAAGCAGGTTATTTCTTCAGTATGTTGCAATAAACCTCTTTCACTGTGCTTGTAGACCTTATCCAGTCTGGAATTAAGAAGCTGTCTACCTGCCATATCTACATCTTTAAGCCATTTATAACCACTTTATAATAAATGATGAATTATAAGTAAGTAAGTAAGTAAGTAAGTAAGTAAGTAAGTAAGTATTAATTTGCCACTTCAAATTAAATTACAGGAATACAAAAATAAAATAAGATTGATAATTAAATTAGGCAAGTTACAGAAATGCAAAGAATAAAAGCACCAGAAGATAAAATTAACTTGAATATTAAAAGCACCTCTAACTACGGTGGCAGGGATAGCATTAAAAAGGTCAAATTGTCCTTATTTCCATAATGGTCCCCTTAGAGGCGTGCATAAAGAAAATAAATGAGAGGGAGCAAAAAGAATAAAAAAATTGTTTTTTGAGATAATCCTTTATTGGATACTAATGAAAGTGGTATATGTTATCTTCTTGTTGTATGTCTCTTTTATTGTTTGATGCAGGTTAATACGGAAAGATTTGAAACAGAAAGCAGGGGCATAAACCATGTGGAGGGGGGCTGGCCCAAGGATATCAACCCAGCAGAAATCGAGCAGACCACAAGGTTTAAAAAGAAGGTGGAGAAGGACGATGCATATATAAATGTCATACAAAATCTGGGAGGAGTAAGTGGATTTTTCTTCTCAGTATTTTTGATACTTTGTCAATTAAGCATCTGTGAAAAAGATTTTCAAGGAATTACCTTTTATGAATTTCATGTCTTCAGTGTTTCAAATCTCATCCAAAAGTCAGATAGAAATCATCTGAAATGCTTCTGTTTGAGTGAACTGCAATTCAGTAGAAATCAGTTAGCAAGTCATGAGATTCCTAGACAGTTTTGTTGTGATCTGAAGCAAATTACAAGATAAGATGATGGTTTTCAAATATGAGGAGTTTGAAGAAAATGAATTCAGTTGATCATCCATCAACTGATTGTTGTTATTTTTTGCCAATGGTGATTAGGGAGAACTAATGCAAAGAAGTTTCTTCCCACAACGATAGAAAACTGTCAGGGTTTTGGAATTCTTTTCTTGCTAGAAATAAATGAATTCTTATTTTGAATTAAACTCTGTTTGAGACACACCAGGAAAACCTTTACTACTTATCAGGTGTGATTATTGATTGTTGAGGTATTGATTATTGATTGATGATTTTTGATTGATGATTGTTGATTGATGATTGTTGATTTGGAATAACGTGAATAAAACTTGATTGAAATTTGCTTTTTGTAGGTCATTGGGTTAACCATAATATATATAAAATAATAACCCTTAACTGCCCTTTACATAAGAAACCCTTTTCTTCTTATCTATGTGATTTTTGGTGTAGAATAACGTGAATACAACTTAATAAAAATGTGCTTTTTGTAGGTCATGGAGCATACCATTCAACAGAACAATGCCATCGACATCTATGAAGAATATTTCATTGAAGCAACGCTGGATTCATCTAACGAACCACCTTCTGCTAAAACAATCAATGTATTCAGGTATATCACTGCATTTGATGATTTTAATTCATAAGGCATGGTCTAACACGGGTAATTAAATTATACCAGAGCAGGCTACTGCAATTGACATATGCCTCCACCGGGATTTAATCCGAAACACGAATTAATGCCCCACCGTGGATAAGCCTGGAGTTGTGAAGACATCCAGGTTACTGTGCTAACTTATTGTCCTGGTTTAGGACAGTGGTTAGTGCGCTCGCCTGTGTCCGATCAAACCTGGGTTCGAGACCCGGTGGAGGCATATGTCAATTGCAGTAGCCTGCTCTGGTATAATTTAATTACCCGTGTTAGACCATGCCTTATGAATTAATGTTAATATTACATGGCTCTGAAGAAGGATTTAATCCGAAACACGAATTAATGCCCCACCGTGGATAAGCCTGGAGTTGTGAAGACATCCAGGTTACTGTGCTAACTTATTGTCCTGGTTTAGGACAGTGGTTAGCGCGCTCGCCTGTGTCCGATCAAACCCGGGTTCGAGACCCGGTGGAGGCATATGTCAATTGCAGTAGCCTGCTCTGATATAACTGCATTTGATGATTAACACTATATCAAAACGATCAATGTATTCGGGTATATCAAGTATTTTAAGAAGCCATTATAAATGCCAGAAACACGATCCTCGTCAGTTGGGGACCTGAATCATCACTTAATCAGTGGTCAGGCTTCAATCTGCTTTTGAACCTGGGATGCTCCTCGTTGTAGACCATATTAATAGCCCAACTCCAACCAGCTTGCCACCTTATCGCAGCAAAGGTATTTTTGCATGATTGTCAATACGCAATCTACCTCAACATTATGTAACCCTCTAGCCATTTCAGGCTATTGTCATTTGATATTCTTCAGCATATATTAAAACCTGGTTCATTTTATAGGGATCCAAATGAGGTGAAGAGAACGGCAACAAATATATCTTGGTATCCTGACGGTGCTAAAAAGCTGGCTGTTGCTTATTCATTGCTGGAATTTCAAAAAGCAACCAACAAGACTTGTCTTGATTCGTATATTTGGGATATAGGTATCAATATTCTGCCTTCATTTTGTTTGTTATTTATATCATATGTGGTATGGTATAGTACCTACAGATTGTATGGTATATTACCAATAGATGGTATGGTATTGTACCAAGCTATGGTATAGTACTTATGGATGGTATGGTCCTATTATTGGTATGGTATAGTAATAGATGGTACGGTATTGTACCTATAGATTGTATGGTATTGTACAAAGCTATGGTATAGTACTTATGGATGCTATGGTCCTATTATTGGTATCGTATAGTAATAGATGGTACGGTATTGTACCTATAGATGGTATGGTATTATACAAGGCTATGGTATGGTCCTATTATTGGTATGTTATATTACCAGTAGATGGTATGGTATAGTACCTATAGGTGACTTGGTATGTTACCTATAGTTGGTTGTATATTTCCTATACATGATATGGTATGTTTCCTATAGATCGTATGGTATATTTCCTATAAATGGTACCTATAGATGGTATGGTCCTATTATTGGTATGGTATATTTCCTATAGATGTTACGGTATAGTACTTATGTATTGTATGGTATAGTACCGGTAGATAATATGGTATATTTTCTATATATGGTTATGGTATAGCTTCTATGGATGACATTGTATATTTTCTATCGTACCTATAGATGGTATGGTATAGTACTTAGGTATGGTATGGTATAGTACCTATAGATGATATGGTATATTTTCTATTGATGGTATGGTATAGTACCTATAGATGATATGGTATAATACTCATAGATGGTATGGTATGGTACCTATGTATGGTATGATATAATACCTATATTTATGATATGGTATTTTTATCTATCGATGTTACGGTATAGCACTTATGTAGGGTTCGGCATAGTGCTTCTTGATGATATGGTATATTTTCTATAGATGGTATGGTAGAGTACCTATAGATGACATAGTATAATACCTATCGATTGTTTGATATTGTATCTAGGTATGGTATGGCATAGTACCTATTTATGGTATGGTATAGTACTTATAGATGGTATGCTATAAGTACCTATAGATGTTATGGTATAGAACGTATGTATGGTATGCTATAGTACCTATGGATGATATGGTGTATTTTCTTTAGATGGTATGGTATAGTACTTATAGATGATAGGGTTTATATAGTACTCATAGATGGTATGGTGCGTTTGATGAAATTAACATGCCAGGAAAGCTAAGGAAGTAGGTATTTGTTTAATTAATACCAAGGTATTCCGACTACTTTTAGCAGAGATTGTTGGTTACTTTGCTTGATATGGTTGTTGATGCCACATGAAGTCACTGCAAGCCGTTCTTACGAAATGTTTTCAAACCTAGAAAACCCGAACAAGCCAGAGCTGGCATTGAAGCCGATATCTCCGATTGTTTGTCTGGAGTACAACCCAAAAGATCCTCATATTCTTGTTGGTGGCTGCTACAACGGCCAGTTGGGTGAGTAGAGTCAGCTCATGTTAATCTCATCCAGTCTTATTTCATTACCAAAATGCAATCTCAGTAGTCATGGAGAGGGAATCTATTCTCCATGCTTTGGGTCACAAAGGAGTAAATTGGGACCAGGGGGGATTTGCCTATTAATTAACTGGGAAAATGGAATTAGACTTCTTGGGACTGGAATTTGGGAATGAAAACATCAATAATTGGAAATTTCACTATTTTCTTCATTGGCATCGAGATTTTGATTATTTCAGTGTCGACGCTTGGGATTAGTAACCCTCCTTCTGAACCCTCTTAAAACGCAAAAATATTTGCACAAAGTGATTCATTACAATTTATCCCACCAAAGGGTAATCCAATTTCATTCTCGCTCTCTTCCTGGGTAAAAGGAAAACGTTAAATTTCAGCCTGGTCGGTTTCATGTAGGTGTTACACATAAAACTGACATGTAACACTTATTTCAAGATCGTTAAATCAAAGTTGCCCTAAAATGTAATTCAGTGTTCTTAGTCAGTTTAAGAGTTTGTTCATCTTTATCAATCATAATCATATCCTTTTTCAGGCTACTGGGACACGAGAAAAGGGGCACACCCCATGGAAATGACGCCTATTGAGAAAAGTCACAGAGACCCCGTCTACAAAGTTGTTTTCATCCAGTCAAAGACAGGTTTGCAAACAGATTTCTCTAGTGCATATTTTTTTGTTTTACAAGGTTGATGCAAGATCAGTGATGCTGTATTAACCATACTAATGCTGTAATTGAATTATGTTACTGACATGTTTATCCGTTGTTTTTTTCTGCTATAAGTAGGCGATACTCAAATTCAATGCAATTCAATTTTAAATAAACCTAATACAAGGTTACAAAATATTGTATGGTATAATCACCTCATCTCACTCTAGAGCGATAGCATCTTAATGGGTGACTTGTGAAAAGTAATGATTTATCCTTATCATCTTGAATTCTATGATAATTGAGAATACCGAGGTTTCATAACTTAGCCTCTCATAAGATATTAAGAACTTTACACTCATATATGACAATAGATAGAGAATGGCAAATTATGGAATATGTTGCAGTTACATATTGCCTTTGGTGTACTAACATGTAATACGATACACATATGCCATTTATGATTTTAAGTTTCTATTTCCTTATCGAAATCAATAGACGACAGAAATTACTTCCACTACTTCTCCACTGTTTCATTCAAACATCTCACAATAATTTGAAAATTATTTTGTGTGTGGTTCTTTTAATAAGTAAGTTGAATAAATTGTATAAGTAGTACCGTCTATGTATTTCATAAAACTTTTGAATTTTGATAATTACATTGCACTACCTATACAATCTGTTAATGTTTTATTTCTCAAAAATATCTGCTTTCATTGCCAGGAGCCGAATGTTTTTCAACCAGCACTGATGGACAAGTTTTCTGGTGGGACATTCGCAAGCTGGGAGAACCAACTGAATCGCTGAAACTGATACCGAACATCAAGGAGTCTTCCCGTCCTCTGGGAGGTGTTGCACTCGAGTACGAGCCGACCATGCCGACCAAGTTCATGGTTGGCACAGAGCAAGGATCGGTGCTTTCTTGCAACAGAAAAGCCAAAACGGCAAATGATAAGATTGTTGCTGTCTACAACCAGCACTTTGGACCAATTTACTCCGTGCAGGTAAACACATGAAATATGTCAATTTTCACGACCTGATCATCTGCTCATCTTTTTGACAAACACATAGACTATTCTATCTTTCAATAATGCTTTATTGAAACAGCCCCTGCAATTGGTTTGCATAAAGACAAAAACAACTGAACAATGAGTTCACGGATAGCTCAATCTCCTGCGCAGCAACATCCCTCGTTTGTTGAAGACAATAATCTGAGGTGCGCTGACGGCCAATTGGTGCAGTAATAATTCTTAAATGTGCAGTGTTAAATTAGAATCTGTACAGTGATTAATTTCCCTTGAAGCTAAAAACTTGATATAACATCAGTTAATTCAAGGTTCTAAGCATTAATACCTTTTTTAGCATATCTTCCTTGTTATCAGGGCTGGATCCAAGGGGGGGGGCGTAAGGGAGCGTACGCCCCCTATTTTGGTAGAAAAACAATGCAATAAGCTTGATAATACCGCATATCCCTTACATTATCTTTTCATATATGTGTTACGCCCCCCCCCCTTTCTATAGGTGCTGGATCCGGCCATGGTCATCCCCTACGTCTAAAGTGTAGGTTGCATGTTGAGCTATATTTTGAAGCTTACGGGCTAATCTCCCTACTACGTAAAATATCCTACCAGGGCAGACACTAAATTTGTCAGTTGTGCAGTGATGAATTCCTTAGATTATTGCCTGATTTGTTGACATTCTCCGTCACTGGTTATCTTAAAAACACTCGTGTATTTAGCACCTGAAACTTTATGGTCTTTAGTTTTGCCAAAGCAGACAAAAAGAACTTATCCCTCATCACAAAGATCTGTAAAAGTTGTACGTGCATCGCAGACTTATTATGTATTTAGTTCTATTGTAATTTTTCAACTCCGAAATCAAAAGCTGATGTAAGAATGACAATATTTTGCAAATGTTGATCGGGGCTTTGTACTCTTCGCTGTACATGCAAATAATCACTCTGCTCATTTTTACAGAGAAATCCATTCTTCCCGAAGAATTTCTTAACAATTGGAGATTGGACTGCGAGGGTAAGAAAATTCATTTGCTTATTATTTATTTTTTTGTCATTCTCTCAATGCGAACTGATATTTGCCGTGGCTGAACCTACAATTGACTGTGACCTTCAACATCTTTGAAATCAAAGTTTTTTTGCAAACAGCAAACTTCTAACTCAGATCACTGTGATCAACGCGACTGCTCATATTTCATCATTATGAGAACCAAAGTGAGCATGTCCGAACTGTCATATTGATTTCAATTGTCATTTTTTATATGTTATTGATTTATAAGATCATACGCTTGATGACTGATATATGAAATATGCTTATCAAATGTTACTGCTCCTTTATAAAATTGACTATTCATTATCATCTTCTGTATATCCTAAGAGACGAGTTGATTGTATGTGCTTTGTTGTATGAGAATCTGAGTGATGTTACGGGCTTTCGAATGGAAGACCTTATTAGCAAGAAACTTCACCTGAGTTGGCTGCTTTAGATTGAGTTAATATCTTAAACTTCTGAATATGCGTCTTTTATTCCAGATTTGGTCTGAAGATATTCGAGAATCTTCTGTAATGTGGACAAAGTAAGAACTCGCCTTAATCTCATTTCTCAATTGTAGAGATTCTTCGTTATAATATCAGAAAACATGTTTAGACAACCTTTTCACAGTTTTTTGAGGCACTGTCAATGCTTAATGACTTTCAAAATGATTAAGGAATTTTTTATAGTTGTATCTTTATAAAATGAAAGCTAAATGAAAAAGTTCATAATCTAGTTGATTTTCGAATGATATGATTGTATGCTTTTATCATTACTTTGCAAAGGAAAACCCCCCTTCCAAGAATGCATTGAAATATTTAACCTTCTTACTGCTAGCAGAGCTATTTCAATCATATCGTTGAATGTCTTCGTTTGTTTGCAGACAACATATGACCTACTTTCTTATACCAGAGAGATCGGAAGCATAGTTACTATGGATCCGATTTTTCTGGCTGTATTGAAGTTTTGTACCGATCAAAGACTAGCTTACTTTCTGCTAGTAGAGCTGAAATGCATTTCATTTAAATTTGTTGGTTTGTTTTGCAGACAGCATGTGACCTACTTTCTTATACCTGAAAAATCAGAAGCATAGTTACTATGATCTACTTACCATGCATCCGATTTTTCTGGCTGTATTGAAGTTTACTTTAGCTTACTTTCCTACTGGCAGAGTTAGAATGCATTTCATTAAAATGTGTTCGTTTGTTTTCTAGGCAACATGTGACCTACTTGTCTGATGGTTGCTGGAGTCCTGTAAGGCCTGCTGTGTTCTTCACCTCAAGAATGGATGGTTGTCTCGATGTCTGGGATTATCTATTCAAGCAAAATGACCCAACCCTCAGTATTCAAGTTAGTAGAGTTGTGTTCTTTACCTTTTAACTTGTATTCAAGATGATATTGAAATAGAAAGATTTTTGTTATAAGTTCCTAATTCATGATCATTGTTAGGCTATTTTTAATAATCACCCGACAGAATATATTCAAGACCCAGGTTTAGATCTCTTTGGAATTTCCAACGCTTCTTTTCAAAGTCTTGACTCATACTCAAATTTAGATGAGACTACAATGACATCCGCTTTGGAGCAAATTTGATGGAGTTTTTTATGCGAAAAATCATGGTTGACTTTTTAATAAGGAAGCAGAATGGCCAACAATATCTGAGATGTTGAAAATACTATGAACAATTAACCTCGCAAATTCAGTCGAATGGAGTTGGCAGGTTTATTTTAAGGCTTGTATCCATAGCCAAGTTGAAGAAAATCAGAATTTGCCTGAAAACCAATAATTGTCACAAATATAACAAATCCAACCCGGAACATCCAATTGAGTTTTTTAGCTAATTATACTGTGTTAACTAATATTTCTAAGATCAGAAGTCCAATTAAAACCGAAGATTTTCCAACAAAGATGCACGTGTATTTTTAAAGTTCCTTATACTGATCGATATTTTTGATGTTATTGTGTATTTGCAAAGTGCCCTGGGATTAGTTGTGTTTTTATTTCAGGTATGTGATGAAGCCTTGCATTCATTGAGAGTTCAAGACCAAGGTCGTTTGGTGGCATGTGGCTCTCACGATGGCACAACCACCCTACTCGAACTCTCCGATGGTCTCTGCACAATGGCCAGAAACGAAAAGACCGCCATGACTGCTGTATGTAACTAACATTTTCAATACTCATTTCTTCATCTGAACTGCCCAATCAGAATTCAACTAACATTTTCAATACGTACATTTCTTGATCTGAATTGACCAATCAGAGAAGGAGTTGGTTACAGGTTTAATCACCATTATAGTGGTCAGTGAGACGATCAAATATTTTATGGAGAGTCCCAGTGGAAACTTTACCTCTTTTTCCCCACAAATAGGATCTTACCTATTTCTCTGACCTCCCTTTTACAATTATTTGAATACATCGTAAAGGAAAGCAAAATAAAGATGTTGCATCCAAACTCCCAATCATAGTATTTCGTTAAAGTAAGATCTACTAAGACTTGATCTCTTCTATGTAGTTAAATGATGTAATACAAATTCCTACGCCTCTGGATCTCTTTATCAAATGCAAAGATGAAAACTTTCCTCGACTTCATAAGGCTGCCAAAGCTAAATAATGGCCTGATACGCTCTGATTTGCTAAACGTACAGAGTAAACTGGCTACTGTAGCAACTCATGCTTACTGCAAGAAATTTGACTTTCATAAATGTTTGATGGATTCTCATAATTGATTTGTTCTGATTTCCTAGATGTTTGAGAGAGAGACACGCAGAGAGAAGATTCTTGAATCAAGACATCGTGAAATGAGGTTGAAAGAAAGATCTAGAAGTCAGCAAGAAAAGTATGTATTCGCCCACTTTCAGTTTATTGCTATCGAGATTGAGGCAGAATTGAATCTGAAATCACATGTAAGAAGTAGAGACTAGTAAATTTTGTTTAATAAAAAAGCTTATGCTAGAAATTGTATTTTAGAATTAACACTAAAAAAGCAGACATGTTTTTCTGTTGTTCTTTATCTTTAAATTACTCATTGCCTAGCATATCGATTACTTTAGCCAGGATATGAACCCTCTACTCGAGTCAGATGGTAAGGGGTTTGTATGAACAAGAAACCGAGTCTTGGGTGTTTGGTTGGAGTGTCAAATAGCAGAATCTTACCTGAATCAAGTGGTCCTTTGAAATCAACTGTTCTTTACCATGTTGATCTGCATACTTTCATTCAATTTCACTATTTGATGAAAAAATGCCTCTGATTGGGTGAAGTATCTTCATTTGCTTGATCATCGTCAGCCGAAGCTGCAGCAATTATTTGACATGGATAGTTTAACCAGGAGCTTCGTTGTGATTCATTCTCATCCATTCTCAAAGTGAAGATTTATCACAGTTATTATTCTTATTGTTGTTCGTACGAGATTCTATTGTGACGTCAGCTAATTCGACGATCGATTGATTGCCAAACGTCATGCTTGAATTTGATTGGTCAACCAACGATGAAATTCGTCTGCCACGTTTCCTTGCTTTAAAAACAGGCTACTCAGTGGAACTCCTTGAAGGACGTGCATACAACATTACGCAATGCCAAGTTACTGTCTGTTTTTTAAGACACCATAGACTTTGAGTTGCTAACTCTGTTTTAGAAGGCCCATAAAGGGGTACTGATCCCAAGTCTCAGCACTGAAACGATAAAAAATCCCAATCCAATGAGTAAAATAGAGAAATTCCCAATATTGACGTGTTTAATAATCCCAATCCCAATTTATTTTTTCATTTCCAAATCTTAGTTCTAAGAAGTCAAATTTGTTCAGTTAATTAAAAGGCAAACTTAAGATCCCAATACACCCCTTTCTGACCCTCGTTTTTCATTTCATAGTTCACCATATACGCGGCTTAAGATTTTGATTTCATATCTGATTGTTGTGTTTATTTGCACAGGGAAGAACCTGAGCGAGTTGAGGAAACCGACGAAGATCTGATTGAAAGAGCAGAAAAAGATTTCTTCAAAGTGATCGAGGTGGAGAAGAAGACGAGAGAGACGAAGGATGCAGCAGCCAACAAGGCCCTGGAAGATGCGAAACAAGCCATTGAAAATGACAGTCTCCCGATCGATGAAAAGTCCGAATCGAAAGATGAAGTAGGAGCCGATCAGGAAGGAGAGGTATGACCGTTAACTTGTACCAAACAGTTACATATTTGTTTTGTTGTTTTTGCCTGCTTCCATTATCTTCCATCCATTGTTATGCAGGGTAGCACAAATGGACGTCCTGGCTTTAATTGGTCCATTTAATTCATTGTCCGGTAGGTCAGCTGGTAGACCGATTGAGGTGCAAACTCAGATATTATGAGCTCAAATCCTATCTGAGTCATTTGCTTTAACACTCATTTTCATCTGGGTTATTCCAATTAAATTCCCAAATCCTGCTTCTTCTCAAACCTCTGAAAAATGTTTGAAATATCTGCTGAACGGAAGTCAGAATTCGCAAATGAGAAACATGTTGCTCCACAGCCATTTTCTAATAATCGATGGCTTTCTCTGACGTCATCGTTAATAGTTATCCAGGTAACTGAATGAGAACCTGAAAATTATTTGAGATTTCCATTTAAAGTAAACTTTTTGTTTTTGTAGGGCCAGGAAAGAGAAGAAAAGCTGGATAATGGCTCAATAGACCGTTAGACTTCCTCAGATTTCCAATCGTTCATTCTCATTGGGGTTCTCGTCGATTTGTTGTTTGTAAATAATTATTTTCACATATTCATCAATTATCTTTTACAATCTTTTCTGTCTCCTACACGGCTTGGGTCTCAAATTAATTATGTAAGAATCCTGAAATAAACTTTCAACTGTACAAATAATGTGTACTGTAATGGATTGTGATGATGTTAACTGTAATATACTGTCATGTGCTGTGATGGACTGTGCTTTGCTGGAGACTTTCGTTCTTTAGGCCTATAAATCTCAATTTGTTCATCAGCTAGGCCCTGTTTCCAGTAGGATTATAGTAACATGCACCACATCAATAGAGCCACTATAATTGATAAAACTAAGTAAGAAAGCAAAACTCAAAAGACTCTTCATCTTGACAAGCCCACATCGTGGTTTCCAACTTATAACGAGGTGTGCTGTCACTACATAAACATAATGTTGATATTTTATATTAGGCTAACGCTGAAATATCAATGTGTTTATGTTTACAGTAGAATGGGGTGCTTCTGATGAATGTCTTCTTGTATCTATATCATGAATAATTTTGATTATGATTTAGTAAGTTTCTGTTAGTAATTTATGAGTTTCTACACAAATTTTCAAGCTGAAAAAATAATATTCGAGTATAGGATGATACTACATGGGAGGCTGAACTTCTTTCAAGCCAGTTTCTAAGTGTCGTCGTATTAGTATTGTTTATGAGAGTGCTTTCACTTCTCTCGTCAAGAAAGCCAGGATGGCTCAAAATGAAACCACCGTCAAATATGCAACTTCCACTTGAAAGGAAAAATCCTTTTTAATGAATGTACTGTCATTTGGGTACATCCAGTGTTCATTTTGGAATCGGTCATAGGCAAAAACAATAAGGCATAACATTTTTGAAAGTAGGCCTATACTTATCCCCCCCCCTATGGGATGGAAGGGAACATTTGTTAAGTTTTGTAATGACTGCAATTTTTGTGTGAACTTCTTTATAAAAAAAGTAACTATAAACTAGATTTTTGGCTTAGGCTGTGATTAGATTGTCCTTGGATGAAATCCCATGACAGTAGGCTAAGCATGAAAATTTTGCATGTAGTCACACTGCGTTTATTGTCACCTTTTCCTCAAGTCGACTTTAAATAATGAAAGTTTTTATTGGCAAGCTAAGAAGAATAACTCACAATATTATTCACTCTTCTTCCTTGTTCTCAGGCCCAGGCCTCACTCGATAAGGTCACATGATTTTCACCTCCTGGAATTATTTCATTCCGCGTCCACCCAAATTCAAAATGGCGTTCAACGTTGCTCTGTTCAATGTTGTTATGCTTGGCGTGTGCTTCATGCTCGTATTCACAGCCTTCCAAACAAGCTCAAATGTACAGGTAAGGTTCTTTCGGATGTGATACATAATTTACATCTTTTCAGCTTTCACGCAATGGCGAATTTTCTACTTTATTCTCCGAGCTTTTTATCAGTGGCCTGGATAGGCCGCCTCCTACTTATTGCCTTTTTCATTACCACTTAAGACCTGGTAGTTCAAGTTGGCCGGCCTATAGCTAATACAGGCTTGTAAGAAGGGAATGTTTTCAGTCTGTTGCATCATTAAAAAATACTAAACTAGACAGAGAGGAAAATAAGTAAGCTTAACCTCAAATAACTGTTTGAAAACACTGGTGGTGTGGTGGTAATTCTTGCTAGCTATCCAACTGAATAGAGAAAGGATTGAAACGATGGTTTGGATAGCCTACTTTTAATCCTTCAAATGATTTAGTACAATATTGCCATTCATTTTGAAATGGCCAAGCCTTCTAGTTCCAAGAACTCCCGAAGACACTCTTCTAGACTAAAGGCATTCCATCTTCTATTCATACGAGATTCATCTGTGTAGAATGGAAAACTGTTCACTTTGACTTGAACAAGTTTCTGAATTCAGATATGACAGCTAGGGATCTATGCTATTAGGCGGTAGGGATCTCTCCTAGGTCTGAAACAACCTCCAGACCTGTAGCAAAAAGTGTGGGGCGAGAATTTGCCAGCTCTCTGTAATTCTTTGCAAAAAATGGCAAAAGGACCTAGAGGTGTGGTCACATCAAGATATGGACTAGGGTCACAATGCTCAATTAGTCTACCTATTCATTAGACACTTTGTACTTAATACATAAACCAATACCTTGCAAATATGGTAGTGTATTAGCCTAACATTAACCTGGAGAAGAAGCAGATTAGAGATTGATGTGACTCTGGTTGGACTATTAAATCAACTGCCACAATGGATAGCGCAGTTGGTACACCAATTACGTGCTAAATTACTGGTTATGTGTTCCAATATTGCCCTGGTCATTTCACATTCTCGCTAAATCATCTTGAAAGACATGAATTCCTTGTTAAAGGGATTTCTCTCCGGTTCTTCACCATTTTCTTTGAAATACAGAGTGGGGTGATGCAATATGTAATGGCATGCATCAACTAGCCCTATTTTAGGTGGAGAACACAAAGTTATCTGATCATAGACCCATTATGCTCAAAAGAACAATTATGCCCCACCCACCCTACATAGGTTTCGTCTTTTACTAGATTTGTTTTAGGCTTTGCTTGTTAGAAGAATTTTCCAACAAAACAAAACATTACCATAGCAGGAAAAAGATATGTTTCCCATCTATCTCTCTGAGCTAAAGTTCTACAGATCAAAGAAAAGTTTATTATTTCTCAAACTGGCCTAAACATTCAAAGACATATTTTAATTTATCATTTTTCATCTTAGACATCAGTATTGAATAGCATAGAAAGAGATGGAAAACATCCTTTCAAAGGTAAGACACAGATTCAAATTATCAAGTTGGAATAATAAAAGGTTCCCCAGAGTAAGTCAAAAGCGTATATTTGTGTACAAGAGATAGGGGGTATGTTATTTCTTTCGCCTTCCACAGATGAAAGGGTAGCAAATTTAGATGTAGATAGTGTGTATATGCTAGGAGTCATCGTGTTATATTTCATTGATGCCCCTCCATCTTGCACTATTTTCAAACCTAATCTCAAGCAGTTTTTTCAATAAAATGTTAACTTTTCTACCAGAGAGTTATTTATAATTTGATATATAAGCTAATGAGCAAACAATTTTCTAATGCATTCAATCTTTTATTTCTTTCAGGGAAAGGCTACAGCAGGTAAATTTATTTCCTCGTTCCATTGAAGTATGTTAAACCCTTATGCACACTCTAAAAGTTGAGTATTGCTATCTTTGGTAGATATCCTTCACACCAAGTAGACCCTCTATATTTACTATTGAAATTCAGTAGGAAGTCTGTCAGGGAGAGTTTCAGGGTAAAAAAGATTATTGGGTTTAACCCTTTATCCTGATATGGACTCCTTTGAAAGATTCTATCCCATTTTGAATTATGTTTCGCGCCAAGTTTATTAATGGTACAAATCTTTTTTTGCAGTCTTTCAATCATCTATGCGGTGTTTTCGGTAGCCAACTTTATTGCTCCTCCAATTGTGAGTGCGATAGGACCAAGGAGCTCGCTGTTGTGTGGAGGACTTTGCTATTGGTATGTCTTGATTAATACAAAATTTTTCATTTCATGCATAAAAGTTAATTTATATACGACCTAGAGAACCGATGTAACCTCCTGATTATCACCACACTGGCTGTGCAGCAACTCATAAACTTGGGCACAAGATGTAAAGTTACACATTGTCTGTGTTCAAGAATCAAAGAGTACTCAAATTGCTACAAGAGCAATGAGGAAAAAGTAAAATGGTAGAATATGGCTCAAGATACACAAAGAGTGTTCAAGAAGTTGCAAGAATAACAAGCAAAATATTATATCAATGTTTAGTCTGTATAACACTCACTTGTTTATTCTAATTCTTTGACAGCTGGAAGATGTACTTGATTATAAAGCTGTTTTTCCTTACCTCAAAAGAAGGCCTTCTTTGATAGTTTAGGTCTAATATCAGAATATAGAAACGTTTTTCATTGACTGAGCAAAGCCCGGGGTTACACAAGACCAATCGTAGGAATGAGGTGTCCTGCTGAATTTTTGTTAGCACACCCACTTACAAAACCATTTTTTTGTACCTGCTGCAACACCCACAGTTTTCTTATCTTCTTCAGATGCCCTTGATCCTGTAATGGGAGTTTTAAAGAAAATAGTTTAATTAAGTTTGAGGTTGTAGGCTCAGTGATACCGCTGAAAAAAATTAATAGCTCTCTCATCCTTTTTCAGCATTTTCATTGGTAGTCTGATCCATCCATTTCTGTGGTCGCTCTACACAGCATCTGTTATTATTGGCCTGGGGGCTGCAGGTTTGTCCCTTTCCTTTCTTTCAATTAATTTCTTAATTTTTGTTTGTTTTCAAAAGTCACTGGTCACTCCATAATTTTTACAGAGAACCGTATGCAAAAGATAATTTGTGTATCAAATAAGTTATAATGCAGCATCAAATTTTATAATTCCTTAAGATTGTCACTTACTACGCTGTGCAACGCAGCTGGTTTGATAATAAGTTGTTTATACCAAAACAACTGAGTGTTTCTCATTTCTTTTTTCATTCTGTTTCAGTGATTTGGACTGCTCAGGGTAATTTCCTTACAATCAACTCCAATGAAGAAACAATGGGGAGAAACAGTGGAATATTCTGGGCTCTGCTTCAGTGCAGGTAACCTTCGTTTTTTTCATGATTTGCAATTTATATTATTCAGTTGCATTTTCCTCTCTTTCCAAGTGTTCAAGATTCTTTCAAGAATATTAGGATTTCCAGAGATTTTCAAGCAATATTCATCAGAACTTTGGAATTTTGGGAAAAGTTTTTGAATTGATTGTCTACAATATTCTGATCTACCTCTTATTATTGAAATATCGGTTTGGTGTTAATTTGTTTCTCTTCCTCCTATTGGTTTCTTCAACTGTCAGTTGAGAGTCAAAGCTGAGATTTTTCTCTGTTTTGCACTATTTCTTATTGGTCCAGCTAAATGTCAAAGTTCAAAATTCTATTCGAAATGTCTACTGTATGAAATGAAGATACTCCGCCTTTCTACTCTGAAAATGATTTTGTGTCTTATGTTTCAGTTTGCTGTTTGGAAACATGTTTGTTTATTTCTACTTCAAAGGAACAATCGACATAAGTATGTTTATTACTTTCATTGATTCACATTCAGTGACGTCTCTGCATTCTGTATCTAGATAGGAAAATCCAAAAAAACTTCACTGCCTTTGACAGTGTTTTGAGTTACAAAATTTATCTAGCAGTATGCTGTTTCCAAGACTGTTTATTGCTCATAGAATTGGCAACTAATGCAATTGCTTTTGTAAGAGTATGCACTGTTTATATACACCCCCAAAAACTCGCCTAATCAACTTATTCAAAATTAAGTATTTGGATTCTATTCCAATTGAATGCTTCAGGATTTTGAAGGCCGACAAAAGAGTGACGGTTCTGCTGAAATTGAGGCTGTGTTTATTATTCTTAGATCACATTTTCAGCCTAGCTTACGCAATCCAATACAACATCAAGGCTTGTGTTTCTATCAATCTTGGTTAATATTCATCTTCTTGTGTTTAAATTGAATTGAGTTAGCAGCTTAGAATTATGCTTGTTAACTCAAAACTGGCAGATGTTTGCTCATATGATTGGAGGGTATTTTGATTCAGAATATAAGGTGGATGCCCTTTTCAGATAACAACTTCATATTAACTCGTAGACTTGTTTTTGTATTTCAGGCATAACGGAGGCGAGAACGGTTTTTACTGTCCTTGGAGTCTGCTGTCTTGCAGGAACACTCTGCTTCCTCTTTCTTCGCAAATCTCCAAAACAGGGGCAGGAAGAAGACAGTAAAAGTGCACTGGTGGGTTTTATGTTATTGATATATAAATTCTCTGATATGAGCAATTCTAGGATTACCACTTGCCCAAAAAATACTTAATATTCTCCAAACACCACTAATGATATTCCTCCGCACTCCCACATAATTGCACACATTGTATTCAATTTCAATTTTAATTTTTTTCATAGCACACTATCCTGATACAAGGTTACCATACCTAATATGGGTTGATAATGAAATATTTTGATTCCAGGCTGCTGATTATCAATCGATTCCGGATGAGGATGAGCTGATTGTCAACATCAATAACCGGTAAAATGTCTGATTTTTTCCCCCTTTAATTTATTTCTTCAAAAATTTGAAATTTCATAGAATAATTTGTTGTTATGATAATAAGATATGTGATTATGAAATAATGTTTATGGTATTGAAATATGTCATGATGTTTTGCAGGAAAAAGAAACAGTTTGGTTCTTCTGAACAAGCTACGCCTTTGGAAGCATTCAGTGAGTTCTTATTGTAATGTTTCATTAACCACTTGATTGACAGATTTAATTAGATGATTGACAGCTTTACTGAGATGATTGAAAGATTTACTGTGATGATTGACAGCTTTATTGAGATGATTGACAGTTTTACTTAGATGATTGACAGCTTAACTGAGATAATTAACAGATTTACCGAGACAATTGACAGCTTTTCTGTGATGATTGACAGTTTTTTTGAGATGATTGACAGATTTATTGTCTGATACCGTCTATGTAAGTGGCCTAAATTTATCCATACAAACAGATAAGAAAATCCAATCTGCTCCCTGACCCAGCTCGTTTAGCAGGCTGATATAAACAGGTCATTGGACGGTTTGCTGCCAAAAGAGCTGACCACTCTTAGCCCTCTTTGGCTTGAGTATTAGGCTATGCTTGTGCCTTTTGCCTTAATTCATCTCAAGGTTGATTTGTTTGTTCTTTCTCCGTATTTGCTGTTAGGAAGCTTTCATAGATCCTTCTAGTTTATTCATGAATGAAGAAACCCAGAAAATCTGACCAGAACTTATTTGGTTCTTCATAAGGTTCTTCAAGTTTTCTTCAACCTTCAAAATGTTTTAAGTCTTGATTTTATATCTTTCAGAAAAGTCTTTCTTGCTGCTGACCAATGTTGATATGATTTTGCTATCGCTCACAACTGCATATACTGGTGGGTTCCCATTTCGAATATTTCATTTCTAATTCCACTCTGCTAAATGAATTGTTTCTGGAGTAAGGATAAACCAATGTGGTAAGATATGGAATCTAGTCTTTTTCTCTTTCCACTGTATTATGAGTTCTGGCAAGCACCAATCTCAACTAGATCCAGAATTTCTTCTTTAACCTAGTTGAAATTTATTGCGAATTGCTATTGGCTCACTAAAAGCTATCTTTGAACCCCTGCTTTTACGAAGGCAAGTTCAATAGAACGTAAACCAAGGCTGTTTGATTACACAAGTCCTGGTTGGAATCTTTCTGGTAATTTCTTCCCTACTCTTACTACTCTTTCATTATAGCTTTTACCAGTCAAGAAAAACAGTGAATAAATGATAGAGGTTATTTTTCAGGATTCGAGTTGACTTTCTTCAGTGGTGTATATGGAAATAGTGTAGGTAAGTATTCAAACAACTTAAATGTTATTCCCATGTTCAAGGGAGGTCCTGCATACTGAATCCTCTTTCCTCTACCTAAATCTGATGATTGTGTTTACATTACACTGTCTATTGATTGATTCATGCAAAAACTCGGTCTTTCTCATTAGTTTTGCTCCTTTACCACTGTAGTGCTGGATTGTTTTAAAAGATTAGAGCCAAGTTAACCTTTTTACCATTTCGACTGTTTAGATTTTGTCCTTCTTTGATTTAATTCCACTTTGCTTGACATCAATAAAGCTGTTTTTTTATTTCAACGAATTTCCATAGAGTTTTGTACCACTTTCTGCCATGAATAACAGTATTCCTTTGCAAATTAGATATATTTGATAGTACCCTTCAGAGAGCTGTGCTTCTCTTAATCTAAAATCTTTTCTACATCCCTTTAAGATGATTTTATGTTATTTTCAGGTAATACGGAGTTATTGGCTAATAACAAACAACAAATAGGATTGGTTGGAATGCTGATTGGAATCGGAGAGATCACAGGTGAGTCATCCTTCTTCAATCATTCATCTCACCACTACATTATTCTTCTTCATTCATTCATCTCACCACTCCATGATTCTTGTCCAGTCATTTATCTAACCACTCCATTATTCTTCTTCAGTCATTCATCTCACCACTTCATTATTCTTCTTCTTCAGTCATTCATCTCTCCACTCCATTATTCTTCTTCTTCAGTCATTCATCTCACCACTCCATTATTATTCTTCAATCATTCATCTCAACACTCCATTATTCTTCTTCAGTCATTCATCTCACTACTCCATTATTCTTCTTCAATCATTTATCTCACCACTCCATTATTCTTCTTAAGTCATTCATCTCACCACTCCATTATTCTTCTTCAGTCATTCATCTCACTACTCGATAATTCTTCTTCAATCATTTATCTCACCACTCCATTATTCTTCTTCAGTCATTGATCTCACCACTCAATTATTCTTCTTCAGTCATTGATCTCACCACTCCATTATTATTCTTCAGTCATTCATCTCACCACTCCATTATTCTTCTTCAGTCATTCATCTCACTACTCCATTATTCTTCTTCAATCATTTATCTCACCACTCCATTATTCTTCTTAAGTCATTCATCTCACCACTCCATTATTCTTCTTCAGTCATTCATCTCACTACTCGATAATTCTTCTTCAATCATTTATCTCACCACTCCATTATTCTTCTTAAGTCATTCATCTCTCCACTCCATTATTCTTCTTCTTCAGTCATTTATCTAACCACTCCATTCTTCTTCTTCAGTCATTCATCTCTCCACTCCATTATTCTTCTTCTTCAGTCATTCATCTCACCACTCCATTATTCTTCTTCAGTCATTCATCTCACCACTCCGTTATTCTTCTTCTTCAGTCATTCATCTGACCACTCCATTATTCTTCTTCAGTCATTCATCTCACCACTCCATGATTCTTCTTCAGTCATTCATCTCACTACTGCATTATTCTTCTTCAGTCATTCATCTCACCACTCCATGATTCTTCTTCTTCAGTCATTCATCTGACCACTCCATTATTCTTCTTCAGTCATTCATCTCACTACTGCATTATTCTTCTTCTTCAGTCATTCATCCCACCACTCCATTATTCTTCTTCTTCAGTCATTCATCTGACCACTCCATTATTCTTCTTTAGTCATTCATCTCACCGCTCCATGATTCTTCTTCAGTCATTCATCTCACCACTCCATTATTCTTCTTCAGTCATTCATCTCACCACTCCATTATTCTTCTTCTTCAGTCATTCATCTCACCACTCCGTTATTCTTCTTCTTCAGTCATTGATCTCACCACTCCATTCTTCTTCTTCAGTCATTCATCTCACCACTCCATTATTCTTCTTCAGTCATTCATCTCACCACTCCATTATTCTTCTTCTTCAGTCATTCATCTCACCACTCCGTTATTCTTCTTCTTCAGTCATTGATCTCACCACTCCATTATTCTTCTTCAGTCATTGATCTCACCACTCAATTATTCTTCTTCAGTCATTGATCTCACCACTCCATTATTCTTCTTCAGTCATTGATCTCACCACTCCATTATTATTCTTCAGTCATTCATCTCACCACTCAATTATTCTTCTTCAGTCATTCATCTCACACCCCATTCTTCTTCTTCATTCATTCATCTCACCACTCCATTATTATTCTTCAATCATTCATCTCACCACTCGATTCTTCTTCTTCAATCATTCATCTCACCACTCCATTATTCTTCTTCAATCATTCATCTCACCACTCCATTCTTCTTCTTCAATCATTCATCTCACCACTACATTCTTCTACTTCTTCAGTCATTCATATCACCACTCCATTCTTCTTCAATCATTCATCTCACCACTCCATTATTCTTCTTCAGTCATTCATCTCACCACTCAATTATTCTTCTTCAGTCATTTATCCAACCACTCCATTATTATTCTTCAGTCATTTATCTAACCACTCAATTATTCTTCTTCAGTCATTGATCTCACCACTCCATTATTCTTCTTCAGTCATTGATCTCACCACTCCATTATTCTTCTTCAGTCATTGATCTCACCACTCCATTATTATTCTTCAGTCATTCATCTCACCACTCCATTATTCTTCTTCAGTCATTCATCTCACACCCCATTCTTCTTCTTCAGTCATTCATCTCACCACTCGATTCTTCTTCTTCAATCATTCATCTCACCACTCCATTATTCTTCTTCAATCATTCATCTCACCACTCCATTATTCTCCTTCAATCATTCATCTCACCACTCCATTATTCTTCTTCAGTGATTTATCTCACCACTCTATTCTTCTTCTTAAATCATTCATCTCTCCACTCCATTCTTCTTCAGTCATTTATCTCACCACTCTATTATTCTTCTCAATCTTGAGTGCTCACTTCCTCTGAATTTCTATTTCCAGTTTTTCACAATTTGAATATGTTTATATGTCACACTGCAAGAGAGAAACCAGTTATGAACAAACAACTATATCAAGCAATTGGACGATTTTATTTCCACTATTTTCTTCTTCCACCATTGCCAGACCTGCCCTTTAGAATTTTAGCAGGTGGAAAGTAAATCGCTCTCCTCGTAGATGTTAAGTGAGTTATGCTTCAAACAATGCTTTGAAGTGGACAACTCATTTTAAATCTCATTAAAGAGAAGGGCAATATATTGGCCCAATTTGAGTGAATAAGGAGGGTATTGAGTGGGAACAAAGCAATCACCCACCTCAAATCGCCAGGCATTCAATCCCTAACTTTCATCAGATGGTAATGACCTTTATACTACTATCTCCTTTTCACTGTCTATTTTCCTTTTCATCCTGGCCTGGATATCTCAATCACTGACGTACAATGTCAGAATTAGTGGGCTTGAGTCTTGCTTAGGTTATGTGTTCAACAACTCAGGAATTTTCATATTTCTTTGATTCTTTCTGTATCTCAGTTTTCATGCCTTTAGAAGCCTTAAATGCAAAGCTTTTTTCTAGGTGGTCTGGCATTTGGAATTTTTGGAAAGAGGGTAATCAAATATGGCCGTGACCCGATCGTGTTCTTCGGATACATTGTTCACATGGTGACCTTCTTTCTGATATTCATCAATATACCCGATCAGGCACCAATAAAGTCAACAGCCGATGATGCTACATTGCATAACAAGTAAGAAACTTTATTTTTTAAGGTAATATTAAACTTCGCAGAGGTCTGTCTGAAAATGGTGAACTGGAGGATAGATGTAGCCAGGGTTCCAAAATCAATTAAGTAAATGAATGTTGCAATTGATCATGCTAATTGGTTGAATATACTTTGGAATTTCTTTCAGTTCTACTTTTTAGACTTGTTGGCATTCATTATCAGAATCATGTTTTCAGTTCACAACTAATTTATTGATGAATATAATTTCTGAAAGGGTTGCGAGAAACATTGGAGACATAGTGAAACTGGTACTCTTCTGTGAGCTCTTGCCTGGAGCTTTGCTGGGAAAAATATCCCCTCGTGTTTTCCCTATAGACAGTGCTCTAACCCAAAGCAAAGTGTCATAGGAATTCTTGGGCTTGTGTGATCCAGGTACGTAAAGCACTTCCCAGCTGTCACGGAATATGATAATACAAAGGATTCTAAGGAGGCAAGGAACTGATCTGCATCAAGAACAATCTCAACTTCTTACTGTCAAAAGAATAAACATACAGCAAGGCTGTTAAAAATTACAATTGATTAGGTCATTGCAAGTCAATAGGATCTGCTTGGAGGTATTCAAATATAGCAAAAATCACTAATCTTTGACCTTATATTTCAGCCTCTTTGTCATTGGCTTATCTGCATTTATGCTGGGACTTGGAGACAGCAGCTTTAACACACAGGTAATTGGTGCATATTTACATGGGCTTGCCAAACCTTTTCCTTGGTATTTCAATTGCTCTGTAGCTATGAATTTTGTGTTTCATTCATTTCTCAATTTATGAAGCATTATGTGTTCTAATTGGAAAATAGCTAAAACTTATCTAAGATTGCAAAGAACATACCTTTGTAACCGAAGAAGGATAAGTCTTTTAACCCTGTGATGGATTTGCCCTTCACTCATGATCTAACATGACTAACTACATATGGTCTCATTCAGTATTTTTCGTTGCATTTATTTGTGCTACGGACATTTTCTATTTCAAACAATTGTCCTATAAACAACCCTTTGATTTTGAGTTTGAGTAATTGTGGATGATGACCCCTGCTGTGCAGCTTCTCTACCACCAAGCGGCTACTTTCAGAAAAGTGATAATTGATTGTTGTTTGTAGGTTTTCCTGTTGGCAATTTGGAAGTCAATGCTCTTTTGAACGAGTTATCAGAACTACATGAAAAAAATTAGCCTCTGACCTCTCCTTAAACAGCAAAACAAAGGCTTGATTCCGCCAACTATCTGGCAATTAATTAGCTAGGTGTTGTTCTATATCTGATGAGATTTAGTTTTCTACGAGACCATGTGAATCGACTCAGATTCTATTTTCCTTTTTTAGCTTTATTCCATCTTTGGTTCATTGTTTTCTGAAGACAGCTCGTCAGCTTTTGCATTGTTCAAATGTGTACAGGTATGTCTGTTAGGCTCTGATTTGCCAATTTGAATTCTTATTTAGTTGGGGTCTTATATAAATAAATTGCTGAGAGGATGATGGGCAACCATTGCACATTCAAACCAGCTATGATAAAGATTGAGATAAGTTGTGGGAGTGAAAATGACCCAAGTAGAACTCGAACCCACAACCTCTACATTCTGGTACTCTAGTGCGCTAATCCACTGTGCCATTGGGGCCTCAAGAAACCCAGGCCATTTCACTCTCAAGCAGCATCACCACTTAACTGAATGCAGACACAAACTTACCCGGGCTTTTTAACAACTACACTGAACTGTTAACCTGTTAACCTTTTTTTTCAGTCTGTTGCTGCAGCTATCGCCTTTGCATATGCTAGCGCTACTCCCTTGAAATGGCAGCTCCTTGTGCTGGTGAGCCAATTTTTATCAATAGCAACTTTATCCCTACGTCTTTCATATCCTTTGTAGAGCCTTGATTTTTTATGATCTTTAAATGAACATTTAATAAAAGACTTGTGCAGGACTGTGCAGTGAAAATGATTGAAAATGTCCAAACCAATTTGCATTGTGCAAATATTCAGATATTAATAATCAACAACGATTTTTCTCTCTAAAGTAGTGTGCTTTTAGGTTTATAATGAGTTTAAACATAAATGACAGCTGATAAACATTGCATTTTTTTTTATTGATAGGTCATCACAGGTTTCATTGGAACACTTTCGTTCTTTGCTGTTGAAAAGAAGTACAGATCACAGAGGGAAGAGGGATACACCAGCATTGATTAAAACCGTTTCTGTGTCAGCTTTGCACCGTGTTGGTCTACAGACAGGACCTTACAAGGCAAAAAGGTATGTACAGTAAAACCAGAATGATATTTGGTCAAAACTTACGCAAGATGATTATGACTTTTATACATAGTTATTAACAGCAATGTACAATTTTTTAGTTCATTATGAATGTGATTTTGTGACTTAAAGGTGGAAGGGTATAAAAAGAGTTTTGTTAAAAATTTAAAGTCTTATTGATTTGGACACATTAAATAATTTATGATGAAAATGATTAACTAATTTCACAAAGAGAATCGCAAGTTCACAAATTTCATGTAAAAATATTGTATATATTAGTATTTCAAAGCCTCTTAGCCACTTGTGATCCCATTCCCCTTAAATTGGCTGGGTTGAATCATTACCATTCTTTGCTGCATTACAAATATGGCATTTGCAGATTGGCAATGCTTGCTCACTGCAGCCATTTTGAAAACTTGCATGGCTGCTTTTGTGGTTTTGACTGAAGGCAAAGCTTCATACCTACTAACTTCCTCAATTCAAAACTGGGAAATTCTTTGATCTTTTGCTGCCTTCTATTGTTTTGGGTTAAGGGAGTTTATGTTTAACTTACTTGCCTTCAAAAGGCCAAAAAAGACCTTATTTCCAGCTGGGGCACAGTTGCAAGCAACACACCAATATGCCTTCGGCTATGTATAGCAGCGTGACTAAGTCTTTGAGTAAAATCAATGTCCATTTAAGTTTCTGTGTTATGATATCTCTCCTTAATGATGTAAAATTTGCAAGGGACCCTCACTCATTGAGACAATCATAGTCTGGTCACTGAGTTTGGCAGAGTTTAGTTACAAAACTTGCTCATTACACAAACAGAATTTATATTACGACTGTTTTCCCTGCTAGTAGGAGTTGATCAGTCCATGGATTTGTCTCCAGAGCTACGTTTTATGGTCAGATGCCCTTTCTCATGCCAACCCTTTCAGTTGCTTCTTACAACAGGCACAGATACGGTGGATGAATTCTGACCCTAACCATAGGGGGTAGCTACAATACTTGCTTACAGAGATTCAAATGGGCTATCGCACTATCCTCCAAAAATTGATGAAAATGTTTCTTTACGCTTTTGTGAAGGGTAAAGATGATAAATGAACACAGACACCTTGTTCACTAATAGATATTTTAGGCAGACTGTAGATTCTAAGAAAGGCTTGCACAGTCATAATGTGACTAAATTCTGTTACATCTCATTGCATGGACTGTAGAAAGTATGTAACTGATTTAAGATACGTAGATAATTTTAAAATTGAATCAATTTTTTTTATGAATCAACAGTTTTAAACTTTATCATTTTCATTTTCAAACTCTTGTTTGGGATTCTGAATAGTAAATCCGATTTGGGATACATGTATGATTGGCGGAACTAATTGGTAACAATGGTTACGTCTAGAAGGCTCAGCGACTCCTGATAAGCAACCAAAAAGCTTAGATCTCTATTTTGATAGCATGAAATAGTATTGCTATCATAAAACCCCTGTCTGAACCTTTTCAGAGCAGCAATTACCATTAGCAGTGTTTATGTATAAGAATAAGGCATTTAGTCAGATCATGAAGAGAGTTGAGAATAAATAGACACTGCATTACTAAACTCTCTATCATGTGAAATTATAATTAAACTGTTTCTCAAAATGTGAATGTGTTATTGTATCTTTGCGAGATGTTGCAGTAATTGTTTATTAAACAACAAGCAATCATCCAACTGCATTGAGAGCAGTTAATAAATACAGTTTTCTTCCAGTTCAATAAGATGGTACATTATACTCCGTGGTGACCGGTTGCTGTGGGGGTCCTCCAAACGGTTGCGACTCAAACCCATTTCCTTCAGTTTCACCAGGATTTGGAAATGAAGCGTAAGGAGAGTTGCCGTCTTTGTACTCTGAACCTCCAGCCATAACCCCTTCAAATTCTGCCGTTCCTCTACGATACCGCATAAGAGCCATTATAGTTAGGCCAGCCTAAAAACAAACAAAGATGAAATTGTGACCCATGTTGACAATTAAATGAATTATCCAGTACAGCCTTCAAAATGTGGGGGAATAGCGCACGGTCAACACATTTAGGCCCATGACAATGCCTTTACCCGGCCCTCAAAAAACTTTCTCTTTGGATTTGGTTGATAGTTGAAGACCAACTTGGCAAAAAGTAGGGGGGGGGGGGGCTGTCCCCCCATTCCCACTGGCGCCGCAACTGGAATTATCAGGTAGTATTTGGAGGAATGTCAAATCGAACTGCGGTGGTGACAATTGGAATGATATTGCCTCAAAATAAGGCATTGTGATTCTACAGATTTGAACTACCTTTTTAACAAATTCCCCTTTGTCTAGCGTATAAACCAGTCAGCGTATTTGTTTATCAACAAAAAATATGTGAAAGTATACATACCCAAGTTATGACGGAGAAGAAAGAAAATGCAATCGCTGATCTGGCGTGATTGATTTGTGACTGGGAATAGATGGTGGACGGAGCCTTTCTCCACGTGTCTGCGAGGTAGCAAAATCCCACAAACCACAAGAAACTCCAGAGTCCCGAGAAGAGTAAATCACCAAGAACAATTTTCTTTCTCGTCTCTGCATTACTGAAATTACTGAACTGTGTATCCAAGGCAAGAAAGCCAAGCGAGGCCAGGAATGCAATCACTCCTATTCCAACTCCATAGTTGCAAGCATTTGAGTCAGCATTGAAGATGCATATGTTGTAGACGGGGTCTTTGCAGCCATCTGCTATGCAACCAAACACGACAATGGCAAAAATCTAAAATCAGATGATACAGAAAATTCAATTATAGGCACTGCATGAAATTTTCAGTCGGGAATGCGTTAGAACCCAGTATTTTGGCAGACAACTTACTAGCCTGTCTTAGAGAGAGTCACAACCAGAGAATATCATTTAGGCCAGTACAGTAGCAGTTGCTTTGCTTATTTAAGCTTATCAAGATCGCAAAGAAAGAATAACTTGTTTAGGGAATTGTCTTTGTGCAGAGCTACCTACCAAGCTAATAATTCTGACAATCGTTTGGGGTCGCTGGAGAAAGTCCAAAAAGTCAAAGTCTGTGCCAGCAAAGCCACCACCGAAGCTGCTCGCGGCTCCGCCTCCTCGTTCCTCCATTTTCTTTCCTGCTCAATTCCAGGACAGGAGAAGCGAATCTGTCTGGAAAGGTTAGTGATTAATACTAGTGCTCAAAGGGACCTTTGGCAATTCTACTAAACACCGGAACAAGGTGGAATCCTAGGATAAGGGAGGTATTTGAAGTAACTTTGCCAAAAGCTGGAAAGAGTTACTGTAGAAGTCTTTATATCGGCACGTCTGAAATCATAGTGGCTTAAGGCCATTTGGCTATGCTTAACAGGCTATTTGGCTATAGGCTATTTCATTAGGGTTAGAAAATTTACGCACCATTGAAAGAATGGTGATCTTTGGTTTTCTAGTTTATCGTGGTCCGGTTTTTAGCTAGTCGACAGAAGGTCCTTTTACGCACTAGTATCTATCATCAACCGCTAGGATCAGACCTTTTGATCTTGGCCTCTTCACTGTACTGCGCGTGCGCAAAAGTACTTCCTATCTGGGAAACCGAAATTTAGTGGAAAAAGAAAGAAACCTCAATGCGATTCTTCGCGATGCTTAATGACAATAGATCATTAGTTTAAAGTGATAATGATAATTATAATGATAATAATGATAACTTGCTACACTGTATACAGGTGCGTCGTTATAAACAGTTTGTTATGAGGTAGTTACAAATAGTTAAAATACAACGATACTAACAATACTAACGAACGAACAGAACGAAACAATTTCTAGTAAAAAGAGTGGTGTATGTAGGAAGATATATCCGAGAGAACAGTGACCAGGACTTTCAAATACTTTAATTTAATTTAGCCTACAATGGCTACACGTAATTTATGCCTTCAGCGTATTTCAAATGAACCTTTAACGGTACAAGCTACCCATCTCTGTCAATGCATCTACATCTACATCTACCGGTTACTGCCAACCTTCTTAAAAAAAGATTCTGGCAGGGTGACAGACCAAGGTGGAAAGTAAGCTAATACTTTGAAAACTATGGTTGGTATTGGATAAGGGTAATCTAGCTGCCCATTATATTGAGGTAAAAAATCAAGATTCAGAATTCTGGGAAGCCGGGGAAACTGGGAAGGAGGAAAACTCAGCGTGAAGTCAAGACTGCGCAGTTGCTTAGCAACTGATCCAACGGGATCAAAGATCTCAAACCAAATGGCGGGATAGATAAATCCAAACTTTGAAAGATAATATTTGTTTTTATTGTGAGGCTACTTTGATAATGAAATTTCATTTAGTTGAATAGCTGCCCGAAGAAGTTCTGTTTGCTGTTGTGTCGTTGCAAGAAGAAAAAGCTGAGGTTTTCAAAAGCGGTTGCTATGCTCGACGTTGCAGCACTGCAGTTGCGATATTTTTTAGGCCTAAACTGAAATAGGAATTTTAGGACTTTCAGAATACAAATACTTCATAATTGCAGAACGCCCCTGTTCGAAAGATTTCAAACATGAATCAGCAAAACTGTAATCTAGAGAGGATTAAGGTAAGAAATTCACAGTAGCTATTATAATAACCTATTGCCATTGGCCTAGTAAATTATACTTAAAATCAATAATAGGAAATTTTAGTTTACAAAAAACAGTGGTCAAAAGTGGTTGCAAAATGTGAAACTAAAAGAAACAAGGTCCTGAGCTTGGTTTCTAATAAAACAGCTTTCTAATCGTAAACATGGAATACACCCTGGCATCGAAACAACTTGTTTATCTATGGTGGGTAGGCGTTTGGCCTATCCTAGCAGACAACAGAGTAGAGAACCTCAAAACCAAAAATAAAAAAATGAGAAGGAACTACTGAAGATATCTCCATAACCCTCAGATCTCTAGGAAGCGTACCTTACTTTGCATACGAGGCAAGGATACTTGCACACACCCAATAAAACCCTTGGATAGAACATGGAAAATTTTTTATTGCACAACTAAGATTTTGTCAGCCAACCTCATTGCGTAAGTCTCATACTCTTCATCACATTAGGTTCGAAACATGCTCAATTTTGCCAACGTCAAATCTTTTAACTGTTCTCAACTTTTTTTAAGAACAACAACAATCCTATATACAACTGTTCAAAGATCAGAGGGTTGCCAGGACTTCCCCCTCTTCCTCCGGCTCACAATGATGACCCGTCAGATCTTTACAAGGTAAATCATTCTAACTTTTGTCTATTTCATTATTTTGTAATTCATTACCTTGCAAGGAAAGATGGAAGCCCCTAGTAAAAAGGGTTGAATCATCCTAGAATAGCTAGCCAATGGGATTCATTAGCAAATACTCTTGAGTCCAAAATAACTAAGGTTACTGGAATAGATTTGGTGTGGGGCCTTCAGCTACCAGCTGTGTACCACTTATGGGTATGTTTGATATTTTTGACTAAGATTCTTGGGAGCAAAAGTGGCTGGGGGATCAACAACTAATCAACTGAGGTCATTGAGGCTGGTCAATGAACTTTCATCTTAGTTCAAGGTACAGTATTTAGCGTTATCAAGCTTTTGCAATCCTTTTCCCCACTGGCGGCCAAATTGGATAAGGAGATTCCAGGACTCAGAAAATCCCCCATTCATCCAGAAGAATATTTGACCCAACCTATGCTTTCTGAGAAAGTTGAACAGAGATGTCTAACATGTGATTTGTTTTGCTTCTAAAGATTGTCCTGAAACACAGTGAGCATCCTCCAATCATGAGAGCATCTTCTTGGACGCATGCTGTACCCTTCAAAGAAACGTCACACCACAGAACTCCCAGTGAATCCATTGCAAATAACTATACTCCATCTGCTAGCGATCTCAAAATCAGGAATCTTGGAAAAATGAGAAGGCAAAAATGTATGAATTCATGTCTTATTTGTTTTTTTAAGTTTGATAAACATTTGCAAAAGCATTCTGCTCATAGCTGCTGAATTGGTATTTAATTGGTTTTTCTTGATGTGGAATGCTGCGTAGTTACAATTAGATCACTCAACTCTGGTTTAACATTAAGTTGCCAAGTCAGGGCTCCTAAATAGATAACAAATAAAATATTAAACAGACCTGTCTATAAAAATCTTGCCTGCTTGGCAGTCAATCTTCTTTCTTAATCATGTCAAGTTGCTTCCAAAATGTTTCAAGGCTAAATGATTGCATTTATCCATGGAACACTGGATAATCTGCTTATGTCAATCTGTCACTACAATAAGTCCCATTATTATTCCCAACACTGAAAGGCATCCTATGCCTCCATCCGACAACAAAATACACCCCATACCCCTTTAAAGTGAAACTTTTTCTTAACCTATTGATAGCTCAAGAAGAGCCGATGTCTCCCAGAAGAAAAACTCCCCGTAGACATTTACGAAGCAGGTCTGATGGATATCACCCAAGACATCTTCCTGCCAGTAGGCCAATGACACCACGGCAACAGCTGGATGTCATGTTTGCAAGTGTTGAAGAGGAGAAGACCAGCGAGCCTGAACCAACTGAGAGAGATCTACAGGTGAGGTTTTTATCTCTTTACCACTTGAGTTCTTGTCAACTCTCTTGTAAAATGAATTTCTAGAGCCTTCTAATAATCTAAAAAATCACAGAAAATCAATGGAATGGGAATTTCGTGATTTTGCACTTAAATGACAAGTATCCACAAATGTTTTGCCAGAGAGTTAAACTAAAGATGCTGTATGTTGTTCTTTTCACTTAAACCTTCTACAAAATATCACACACACACACAAACAGAATTCATTTTCCGGCCATTTTTCCCTGCTATCAGGGCTTGACTAGGCCATAGATTTGTCTCCAGACAAGCCATGATTTTGGTTATGGAGGAAAAGTTTAATGGCCAGGTGCCCTTTCTGATGCTAAGCCTTTTGCCTCTCATGACACTCAGGGTTAAGATGGATGAATTCTGACTTCCAACCACAAGGAGAATATCACTAACTCTCAATATTCATATTTGTAGCGTTACTGCCATTACATAACTGAGGGAATTCCCGAATCGTCTGTTCTGCCTCAAGATGCAGAAATAATGGAGAGAATTATGAACATCAGGGTTCCAGCAGAACTCTCGCAGAATAATAATTTTCATAAAATCATCGAACTGTTGAAAGTTGAAGTTAATGAAGATTATAATTTCAGCCTGAGAAAAGCCATTGGTAAGGGCTGTTTGATTATTTCAATTCTGTCTTGTCGATATGAACTTGTCTTGAAAAAGTTAGATATGAGGTTTTTCTTGGTTGTTATATGATAAATGGCCATACTCTGATCATAAACTGTGGTCTATAAATGTCTGTTGAGGTCTTTAAATAATAAGTTATAGAGTTAGAAAAGCGAAACTGAATGGGTTGAACTTTATCAAATATATTTTTTATAAAGTATTATAGTAATATTTCATTATCAAATATTATTGGTTTGTTGTTGTTTTGAGTCAACCCCCCTTACTCAAAAAGGCCTATCTATCTACTGCAATGAGTCTCTTTCAAAAAGTTTTGAAGTTATTTTCCCCCCTATGATTCCAAACATATGGCTATTTATCCAGTATCCTGAATTTCATTTTTGGCATTCAATTAATTTCTAGTTGATTATATCCTGAAAGACGAAAGAGAAAAAAAGCGACTTCATATTGGTGCCGTTCCCAAGCCATTTCAAACCAGGTGTGTTATAATAGATAGTAATTATTCTTATCCAAGTCGTTCGTTCTTAGTTAGAAGATTTGATCTATTTTTTTTCTACATCTTGAAAGTTTAAGTAGCCTTATGCTAGAAGATATTGGATTATTTTAAGTGGGTCATGCTGAAACTGAAGGAACCTTATCAGTTGAATTATATTGTGATGGACCTTTGTATGTTTTCTGATCTGGGAAACTGACACTGTCGTGCTTATTTTCTTATTTTTGGAGAAACCGAGATTGCTGAGTATAATTCTCAGACTTTCAAGAGGATTTTCGTTGAACAAGGCAAAGAAAACTTCTATGTAGATAAAAGAGTTTTTTGCTTTTTCCAAATGTGCTGTTTCTCCTATTGAAACTGAGCTGTAAACCTCTTTTTTTGGGGAGTAAGACTTCAACTAATATCTCTTCAAGACCCTAAGAAATATTGGTATCAGGATTAACGCTCAGCAAATGTTAATTAAATGTTGGTGATATCATGATCTATGTTCTCTCATACAACTTTGCTAGATATTACATTAAGTTTAACACATAACTAATAGCCAAGCTTGTTAAGCTTCTGCATGAGAGTATTATGATTATATTAAGATGATCATAACGTATTGATTTTCTTGCAGTTGTATCCGAGCTCCAGTTCCATGGCACAAGCAGTACATTGCAATAAAAGAAATAACAACAAAACATCTGTTTACTGTAAATCCTGTCATGATTGAGCTGCAGAATATATGGAAAAGCACGTATGTTCATTTCGATTTTTAAAGATTTGATCTTTTTGCAGACCTTGGGGCAACACGATTTTCCTTGCCATCTTCGAGTTCTTACCCCAATAATAGTATTCCTTAAACTATAGGCTTTATTAGATCAGAAATATCAATAGAGATAGAGCTATTGATAGGAACTGACTGGGCTTAAAGATAATAACAGATACTGGTGCCTAATATTCTCAGATAGAAACCTTTTAGTTGATAAAGTTTACATTGCTTCAGGCGCCTTATGGCTCCCTGGACCCCTTGTAGCTACTCTGTCTACCTCCTCTCAACAGTCCAGGAAAAAGAAGGTCTGACATTGATGATTGTTGATTTTTTCTGTTTTTCAAGGTTCTCTTGCAAACGGTTTGTTGATGTTGAAGAGATTGGCAAATCTGGCATTCCGATATATCCGCATGAATTTGAAGAATTGATCAAAAAGCATTGTGCTAACGCAAGAGAGCATTTGATTAAAATGTAAGTAGACTAAATATGCTTGGTTACATTTTAGATGATTAACTATTTATCTCCTTATAGATTTAATTGGTTTGAATCAATTTTCGATAAGAGAACTGCAATTTTTTATTGTGTGTTCTGTATTTTCGACCAGAACCTGACTGCCAGACGATGGAAAAGTGTTTTATGATGGCGTCCATTACGAGTGAGAAACACTTCGAAGAAACTGCTCTTCAAAGTAATTTTGCTTCACCTAAATATTCACCTGAACATCACCGTCCTATTGCTTGATTGTGTCTTGGTGTACACAGTCTTCTTATTGAAACAGGGAGAGGGTAGAAACCCCCTCAAGAAGATGGTGTATTGTAAAGCAAAAGGAAATGAATAAATGACATTATTCATGCAACATCTTCTTCAGGTTTTTCAGTTAATAAAAAAATCGTGATTATTAAGATACTTGCTGTAGGGACTAAGATTTCGCAAAAATCATTTTGGGCATTGTTGATTATTTCCTTAAGTGTTTGCAATGTATCAATTGAACTAATGGTAATGTCTAACTGTTGATATTGTTTGCAATGTAGTAGTTTGATTCATGGTTTTATCTAACTGTTGATCACCCCTTTTCAGATGGATACCATCATGCGCAAATGTTCTGATTGGTTTGAAAGAGAAATGGGCACAGTTGATCCCATCGAAAGACAACGATTCAACTCAATTGATTCAGTCGTTTTTCTCCTGCGTTGCTGCTGTCATGTCAATTCAACTCAGAAGCATGGTTCTGGAATCACTGAAGGACTTCTTGCAATTCCTCATGACATACCAGGTACGCATGCCAGATTTAAACACCCTATATCATCATCATCATCATTTTTTTAAACCACATGGCTTGATGCTGGAAACTTCAGATAACTATCGGGCCACAACCAGTAGCCAAGGATGGATATCTCAACTCGCTTTGGTCCAGTCAGTCAGGTCTTCACCACCCCTACACACTATCATCATCATCATCATCATCATCATCATCATCATCATCATCATCATCATCATCATCATCATCATCATCATCATCATCATCATCATCATCATCATCATCATCATCATCATCATCATCATCATCATCATCATCATCATCATCATCATCATCATCATCATCATCATCATCATCATCATCATCATCATCATCATCATCATCATCATCATCATCATCATCATCATCATCATCATCATCATCATCATCATCATCATCATCATCATCATCATCATCATCATCATCATCATCATCATCATCATCATCATCATCATCATCATCATCATCATCATCATCATCATCATCATCATCATCATCATCATCATCATCATCATCATCATCATCATCATCATCATCATCATTATCATCATAACTGTAGCCTAGTAGGCCGTTGATGCACCCATCTCAGCACTTCCTCTTTCCATCTCATCCTGTCTTCAGTCCTTCTTACTGTTGTTGTGAGTTCCATTCCTGTCCAGTATCTGATGTCATCTATGTACATTCTTCTAGGTCTTCCTCTGTTTCTTTTCCTGTCTACCTTATAGCTATTAAGTAGAACTGTACTGAAACAATTCAGACTAATAGCTGCTGTGCAGATCTTTGATGTATTTAGGGAATTGGATTTTTCATTAGTTATGACTAATTTCTTTCCGCCTTTTCAGGACGGAAACGACTTTACAGAGCCATATCAAGATCTGAAATTCGTTCTCCCACAGGTACTTTGTATTTTTGAATTAATTCAGACGAAAATTTCTATATGAAAAGTGGAGAATATCGTATAATTGTATTACAAAGAGATTTTGGAGTATTTTAGTTTATATGTTTCAATGTGTTCAATGTTAAGTGTTGTTATTGATGAATACCCCAAAAAGTAGTGCTTCCAATACAGTGGTATCTCAATAAAACGAACCCGGGATGTGACAAGCTTTCCGGTATAATAAACTAAATGTCTAGAACAGATTTCTAGAACTCTAAATATGAAGAGCTGTTTTCTGGTTCCCTTCAGAGTTTGTTATAAAGGGATTCAAATGTATCTGTTTACCTCGCAGGTACTAATTGTTTGAAAGGTCTATATTCTTAGATACAGTATTTGAATAAAACATGCCTTCTAGTCAAGAAGATACGGTAGGCGTGATATTAATCAATTTCTCTCCATTCAGATCATTACTGTGGATGTGCAGATCAGAGACAGAGAGATCATATTTGAGCCTCCTTTTATGGAACTTCGTGACGTCATCGTCCGATGCTTTACAGAAATTGTTGCAAGTGCAGAAAGCATACCGAGGGTATTTATCATTAGATTTCGAGTTTTGTTTTTCTCAAGATACTGGCTTGAATGGAAACAATTGACAACGATGTGCAACTCAATTACTTTAATGAATTTGTGGGTAGGATTTCCAGCAATCGTATGTGGATGATCTGTTATAGCCTCTGATAAAGATGAGTTCGATTGTTTTTCCTTAAAGGTGGAAGGAGAGCTGTTTCCCGACTTGAGATCGAAAAAGCTTTACCTACGCTGTGTGAGTGTGGAAGAATCGATTGTTACTGATTTCATCGAAAAAGGAGTTGAAATTTTCAAAGACAGTACTGTTGGCCCCGAAAGGTAATTAATCTTAAAAATTCACCTCGATTCTGAAGTTCTCTCGCTATTTTTGTTTTGAAAATCCTGTAGTATTTTTCTTCTTACCTTTTATCTTCTTGTTGGTTTACATCCAGCCACGATATGCTGATTTCATGATTATTATTATTATGATACAATTGTGAGGGAATTTCAACTGCAATCCTGGACAAAAGTTTTGAGACACTTGCTGTTTTTGTCCAAAATGTCAAAGACAGACCCCTTCCCCCAATATCAATGTTGATGTGTCCTTCTCATGTTGACTGACTAGCTTGCTCAACTGTCAACATCTAACTTGATACATGAAGAGGGATAAAACATGTTTTGATAAGCTTTCAGATAAAAATTCACTCGTGAGTGGTTTGTCTCCTAACCTCCTGTCTGGGATTTTGGGACCATCCTTGATTTATAGAGAGCCTTGATCTTATACCCAAAATACCCCATTCCTACTGCATCGTACAACACATGATATTCTCCAATTTTCACTTGTCACTATATCATACCACAATAGCCTTTTCAAGATAAACTGTTCTCCTCGTTTTCAGATATCTGAATGTATACAAGAAATATCACGACCTTCTTACTGGCAAAGCAGACACTGAAACTGTTAATTTCCTGCAAGAACCTCATTCACTTACTACATTCTCAAAGGTAACATTATTTTCAATCACTTTCTTTTATAAATTTCATGTAGATGCTTGTCAAGTATTTTCACAACAGGTCGAAAAACCAAATCATTTTTTGGTTGGCTTTGATGTTTACCGTATATGGTGAACGGTTTTTGACTACATGAAGTAGCACACGAGGTCCTAGTATGTTTAATCATCCTATTTGTGTAACAGAAGTTCATATTTGAAACCAAATGCCCTCTAGACAACCCGTGAAATCAAGTCTGAAGGTAGTTTCTAATCCTCACTGCCCAGAATTTCCAGTACCAAAGCAGCAAAGGTATTTGTAAAAGGCATTTTGATTAGAAGGACTCGATTATTGACGAAAACTAAAGTCCTTGTGATTTTATTCTAAAGTCATTTCTCCCTGTGATATCTCTATGATTAATTGATGTCTTTAATCGTGAAGTTTTACAAATTCCGTTATGGCCTCGTTGAGAATTATAAGTAACAAGAGTCATTTCTTCTTGTTAGAAAATAAAAGATTTCCAGAGGACGGCGAGTGACATTGCATCGTTACACATAACAGTACCACTCAGTCTTCTGTGCTTGAATTGCTGTCAAGTCAATGAGGAGTTAGAGAAAAGAGCGAAACAACTCGAGCACAAATTGATCTCTTACGTTGTGGATGCGAACAGAGAACAAAACCGAAGGTGAGTTTCAATGCCAGAAATAGATTTGTTTTCTGCCCAGCAGAGATCGTTGGTAAACTCATTACACAGGTACAAGTTATAAACAGGTGGCTGAATCGATTTTCCATCTAGATTACGATTAATGCTAGGAAGAAAGAGATTCAAAAGGCAAAACTCTTCATCTCGACAAGCCTGTTTCGTCGTTACCCTCTCATCAGGAGAGGTACAGTGTATATAGCTCTTCTCTTTGTATTGAGCACTTTCATGGCAAACCGACTCACAGACTTGGTTGATTACGATTAATGTTTTATGGTTGCTTGTCGAAACAGAACCCCGAATCCCTTCTAAATTTGCAGTATGAAATCGATGAGTAAAATTTGTAGCGCCACGCAGTGTATGATATCGCAAACTACGACCTTGAGTAGGTCACCAATCCCAAGAAAAGACATGAAGATTGATTATTTTGGATATTGGGATATTCGCATGATGTTTACAGCATTGCCTCGTTTTGCAATTGAGTCTCAAATACATGAGAAATGTTCTTTAGTTACAACTGAAAATGACCCTTCGTAGATACCCATCCTTAATGTAGATTGCATATTACCTTGGTTTGGAGAATTTTTATCCTTTACGCATGTTGTAAGAATGGGAAAGAGATAAGAGCAAATATTGAAGAATAATTTCTGTTTATAGCATCTGCAAGAGGTTTGATGAAATATCAGACAAATGTCAAGAAATGCCGGACCAGACTTCAGATTTGGTTTCTTTACAAGAGTATGTGAAAGACGCAAGCGGTGTCAAGGTCATTCAGTTGCAACAAGAGGTTGATGAAGCAGCAGAGAGGCTCGGCTTTCTTCTTGATTATGCCAATTTACCATGTACGTCTACTTACATTATTTATCATCTAACTCGAGTAGAGAGTGCCTATCCTGGCAATAGTGCTCGATATACTTGAGTATAGAGCAATTATGAAGCAGAATAAACACATCAAGAAACCAACATGTCCTTCGGTGACTCTGAGTTTTATGCTTACGCAAACTTGATAAACTGAATTGCGAAATTGTAATTGATGATTTCTCCATAGAAGCTTGCCATAATAGCAGTCAAATTTTGATGATATTTTATTAATATTTTTCGTTCCTATTAAGTTCTCCGTTACTGTTTTTATTAACCATTAGTATACTTCTTCACTGCATATTAAGGTATTTGAGGTGCGATTGTGGCTAATTCTCCATTTAAGCTATAGGAATTCTTGATTCAAAAAGAGAAGACTGCCTCTGATTTTGAGTTTGGTATGCTGGGTTTGAGCGCATATCGCAAGGAATCCCAACACAAATAAGTTGTTTACATACACACCACTATCCTCAGTGCATGTTATTCTTGAGTAGGTTTGTTGATCATCATTATCATTATTGTTGTATTTTCAGATGAAGACATCAAGTTAAACAGCACTGTATTTCACTGGCCAGATCACATTCAGAAGATTTTTGAGTTGAGCAGAAATCGCATTGACCACCGTAAAGATGTTGCTATGGCTGAACTTAAAAAGAAGTACGATTTTTTGTGCTCCATAAATTCGTTTTTGCTAAGCTGTGCGTTCCTGATTAAAACAACCTAGATTTATTCATTATAGAGTTGCAAGAAAATTTTATTTCTTTCTACTGGTGAAGATATTTCATGCGAGTATGTGTAACAGCAACAAGTAGCAAACGACTCAAGTTACTGAAATTTATACTTATTCTATTTTTCATTTCTATTTTACTTCCAATAAAGGCTGAAGAACTTCGATGATAAACTCACCACTTACAACAAGGATGTCGAATCCTTCAGAAAGAAAGAGGTAAAATGACTTTCATCACATCTTCTGCGCCCCTAGAACGTTAAGGGAAGATCATTTTTAAAAGAGATGGATCGAAAGTAATTAAGATTGCGGGGTAAATTTTTCATTTACCCATTGCGGAGCATGTTTTTCGACCACCATTGCACTTTACGAATCTTATGAAGGATGCATTGAGAATCGTCGAAACTTAAACCCTAATTTAAAGTATTACTTTAAGATTCATCATTCCTTAACCACTTTTATTAGAGATTAGTAATTGGTTGAATGTAACGGACTTGCTTGTGTAAAGAGTAGTCGGCCTTCTAGAAGAAATCTGATAAAACGTAAACATGAGTATTCAAGGATGTAAAATCTTCTAGAATACTGCATGCTCCATTTTTGCTTCTGATGCTAACGATTCGTTATCACCTAGTTTTTGTTCCAATCTGCACGAACGTCTTTTCTACTGCAAAACAATCTACAGTGTTCTAGAATCAGTGAGGTCAGATCCCTTAATATGAATTTGTGATAGTTTTTTGCTGTTAGAAATATTTGATTTATTTACAGGCTCAAAGCTGATTATAATAGTTGTTATATCGATGTGATGTCATATTCTTTCAAGTTGATGTAATATTGTTTAATCGTATAATAATTTTGCAGTTAATGGCAACAGAAGAAATGCATAAGAATGTCGAGAAACTCGATGAAATGGACGCTCTTCTTAATAATGCCAGAGATGAACTGATGGTAAGCAATTTTGTGAAGATTTTTGAAACATTGAGCTCTGGGTATCATTTTCAGCATCTGGTCTTACCTATGCTCAGGGTTAGGCAACATGAAATTTTGAATACTTAGATGAAATGAATACTCTTATCAATAATGCCAGGGATGAGCTGATGGTGAGTAATTTTTGTGAAGATTGTTTTAACATGAAGCTCTGAGTATCAGAGAACATTTTTAGCTTCTGGTCTTACCTTTGCTCAGGGTTAATAGGAAAAAAGAAATTTTGAGAACTTACATGAAATGGATACTCCTATCAATAATAATAATAGAGTGCTAGAGATGAATTGATGGCGAGAGATTTTGTGAAGATATTTTAAACATGAATCTCTGGGTATCAGAGAATATTTTCTGCTTCTGATCTTACCTTTGCTCAGGGTTAGGAATCATGAAATTTTAAGAACTTAGATGAAATGGGTACTCTTCTCAATGATACTAGAAATGAACTGATAGTGTGTGATTTTTGTGAAGATTGGTGTAACATGGATCTCGAAGATGAAAATGGGTATCATTGAGGTTATGGTCATACCTTTGCTTGATATATGATTAAAAAGTTTGATATTCTGTCTAAATACATAGTTAAATAATGTTAATATAATTTTTTAGGCCTTGAACGAAGAGGAAGAGCTATTGGAGTGGGAACCTTCCCAATTCCCCCTTTTGCAAGGAATCATCGCCTACAAAGAGCCTTACGATAAGTTATGGAGAACAGCGTTGTCATTTCACACTAAACACGAGACATGGTTGAATGGTATGACGTAACATCGGTTTATTTATATTTATTTCTATGCCTCTTTGCTCCAGTTGTCAGAAAAAATGTTTTTAACATGGATTGAGGTGTGAGAAATCAGAGAAAATTTTTGCATTTTGTTATGGGAGGCATGTTATTTAGATAATCAAAAATAGGGTTCAAATAGCTTTGTTGGGTCGAAAATTTTTCAAGTATTGCAGCTTCAAAACAATAAACAATGGTCTTAAATAGGAATTTCTTTGGTTTCATTCTCAAATAGTAGGTGACTAAAATGATGATCCCACTGCCTTACTCTGTGATTACAACCCATCTTTAACTACTCTTAAAGGGGACCTGCAAAGGTAAAAAAAGTTTTGCTATTAACAAGCTATTACGGTCAATTCACACACGGGGAGTCCGAATTCGGCATTAAAAATGCAATATTTGGAATAGTTTTTGAGTTATGACAGCTGAAAGTTGAAGATTTTGCATGTTGGACGCCATTTTGTTTTGAGGACGGGTTTGCCCGCGTTTTCTCTCTGACGTCAGAGGTGAATAAAGAAATGAGAAGCTCGATGGATTACAATGGAATTGGTATTGAAACACGCCCGATAAAAAGTTGATTTTCGTCGCTTTTTCGTTAAAAAAAATGGAATACAGCGATGAAGGATTAGAATATGGAGCCGTTGATAACCATGAGATAAATATTCAGCCGTATATGTTCTAACCGTTGCCTAAAAACAGACGAGAAGAACGGTCCTCGAATACCGATGAGAGTAGCGCCAGCGAAGAAAAGGTAGAAGAAGATGTAAATATTCAAAGAATTGTCAACGTTTATTGGTATGTTTTTTAGTAAAATTGTTTCCATTACAACTTATACAAAACTTTTATGACCAAATCTTTGTCTAAAACTCAAATAATGGGTGAATTAATAATATGTCTATAAAAGTACAAGATGGAGTATTTAGGCCCAATTTAGGCCATCCACTCAAAACATTCAAATTTTTTGCTCTTTATCAAAATCCTATTTGTTTGAATTGTTTACTGATTTTAATTAATTAGGTGTACTTGTGGTAAATGCTAGGAGGAATGATAAGAGGAATTGAATGCCTTTGCTGCAAAGAAGTGCAAAGAACTTCGACCAAAGCAAAGGAATCAAACTGCGAGTGCATTACAGAAGTTAATGACTTTGCTCAAGTTTGTCTGAACTCGGATGTCGTTGAAACAAGCTATTTATCAATTTCTTTCAAGAGCAGAGTTTGAGTTAAAAAAATATGTATGCTAAAAGTATGTATAAAAAATGAAAAAAAGAGGGTAAACAAGGAAAAGATAAAATTATAAAAAAGATGAAAATATATTCACATAAGGAGAGAGGGTAGTCCCAACCAGCCAGCCCTACCATTGTTCCCTCTACAGCCCCCCAGCCCCAACCAACTCAGCAATGCCATAGTAGTAAGGATTTAGTATTTCAGTATTTTAGTATTTTGGAACAAGATTGCATTTACCATTTAGACTTTCATTTTTTATTTTTTCTTTAACTGATTATAGAGTTTCTTAGGGAGAGAGTGGTTATCTTTACATTTCAAACCGTCTGTCAAATAGTATAATTGCCATTAATCCTGGGTTTTTATAGATGCAAATCATCAGCCGATACCCTAACACAGACATTTCGGGGTATTTAAATCAGAATGTCTTGCTGTGTTAGGTGCCCCAGCAGACCCGCGTCCAGGACTACCTTTGCATCTTTGTTATGTTTATTGCTATTTTTTATTTATGGGTTTATCTAGTGAAACTAGAATGAACTAGGACATCCTTGAAGTTTTTATGCTTTTTAAGTGCCAGGAAAGGAGGTGTGACCCAAATGTATTTTAGAGTTTCATCCTTGGTTATCAGATGCCAATGTTGCTTCAATATTGCTCCAATTTGAATGGTTGTGTTATCAAATGGTAGAATAAAGTTGGTGTTTTATCCTTGAATATTAATTCATGTTGAGCGTGCTACATAGCTTTGCGGAATTGGTTCTGAATATTGGACAGGTTGTAACCCCTCCGAAGAAGGTTATCCCTCAGTCTGTTTAGTTCTCTTGTCAGTTTTTCATTGTTTGTGATGATTCTTCCAAAGGGCCATTTTTTAGGACTGAGTGGAGAGCTGAGGGACAGTTGTCTTTTGCCTTGAATTTCTTTTAACCCTTCACATGCCTTTTTCCTTTTGGTGACCCTCTGTCAAAAATAATCTTTCAAAAGTAATCTCTCATTAAGCCTAAAGACTTCAAAAATTTTGGGCCACCCTGATAACTTTCTTCAGTAAAATGGCCTTGGCAAAGACATGAGTATGGTTGCAGAACAAATTTGCTAGCCTCATGTTCTGTATCCATATTTTTTGGGGGGCTGCATTCTTTGAGAACTTGTGAAAAGTCACTTTCTTTTTCAGTAAATTGTCTTGATTTTATGTTTTATTACTTAAGTTATTGAAACAATTGTAAGCGGCGCAACCCACATTGCAAACATAAACTATAAATTTCAGTCATCTAGATACCTTTTATTGATACACATGACGTGAAGAATCATGTGGGGTAGGGAAGTAAGAATATGATTACTGTTTTGGGTTATAAACAGCGGAATCCGGATGTTGTTATCTATGATATTGTAATAACAGGGTGAAAAATGTTTTTCCAATATTAGAAAAACAAGGTATGGGGAAAGTGGAAGAAAAACTTTTTCAAGAAGATGGAACAAACTGCACGATTGTTTTCTTCACACATTTCTTTCAACTTCAAAAAATATCAACAATAAACAAGGGTAGCTAGGGTACCAAATTATAAGATGTAAAATTTAAGGCTTGTGTTCTTATGAAATTTTTCTTATAAAAAAGACAGTACTCTTAAAAAAAACGATTGAAAAACATATTCTATAAGAAACTTGCCTGGATCCCAAGTATCAAAAGTTTCTTAAATTTTAAGTTGTTTTTTGTTTTCTCATCATCATTGTCATATGGCAAAGACACTATTTTCAGGTATGGCAGCTAAGTAAACAAATAAAACAAAATAAGAATATAGGCAGAAAGTACAAAAAATAGAATGATAATTACAAGTAAAAAAAATCGATTAAGACTAGGGTCTACTGGGGTAAAAGGAGTAACACGGGGTAAAATGAGTAGTATTATAATCTTTTATAAATAACTTAATGTTTGTCACTTTGCTTTTTTTATGCTAGTACTTTTAGAGGATCAAGAATAACCACAACTAAAAATTCATAAAAAAATGAGATATTGTCAACTTAGGCCATGCATGTGAGATTATGCAACTACTCATTTTACCCTGTGGTACCCATTCTACCCCAGTAGACCCCAATAAGTACAAATGAAATTAGAAATAAAAAGATAAACAAAATGAAAAATTGATAATAATAAAACATAAATAAAGTCTAATTAATTAAGTAATTGTGAACAGAAATTAAATTAGTAAGTAAAATAAAATTATGGGCTACAGACTTTAGATGTAAACATTATTTTACATTTGAACTTTTGGGCCTTCTTCAAAGTTCAACTTCTTTCGAGCGAAGCTTGCCCCCTACTCCCTACAATCCCACATACAACCCCTAACCAGCCTTCTTACCATTGAATATTTGTAATACACTCTTATTGCAATTTATATATCGATATTTAAACAAGCAAGTTTCTACCTTGTAATATTGTATCTTCGTGAATAGGCAAAGCGAAAATATTTCGCCCGGCAAAGTGAGTTTTCTTCGAGTCGAATCCACGCACACTTTTAGATGAGCTTTGAAATCCATTCTATTCCGTAAAAATTCACACCGATATCTTTTTTGAATCGCAGTTTTATCCTAAATTTGATATTTTGGCTTTGAAACGGATTTTTGTTGTTTATAAAGCACCTTCTGCGCCGTAACCCGAGCAATGATTACTGTTACTTCTGTATGGAAATTACTTAGGCCCGAATTTCATTATTCACCTCTGACGTCAGAATCGAAAACGAGACTGAAATGAAAAAGTTTTCCCGCGCGTCAGAAAATGCACTTTAAATCGCTTCTTACGGACAAACGGGGCTTCAATTTCAAAAAATATTTTCATTTTCGTACTCAGGACATCAAGGGCTTTCGATTAAACACAACTTGTTTTACCTTTGCAGGTCCCCTTTAAAGGCTTTTTGAATTAAGGATGACAGTATATCAAAAAGAAAACCCAATCAAGTCGCTTCCCATTTAAGATTATCTGGCTTTTTCATACGTACCCTAACAACTTGTTCCATCACACAGCGTCTCTCTTGCAGGCCCGTTCTCTGAGATAGATTCTGAGAAACTCGAGGATGAAGTGAACAACATGTGGCGAACCATGTTCAAATTGACCAAGCAACTGGGAGACGTGCAAGGGCCTAGACGCGTGGCAGAGAACATGAAATCAAAGATTGACAAGTTCAAAGTCCATCTCCCTCTGTTGTCTTGTATTTGCAACCCTGGTTTGAGGGACAGGCATTGGGACCAGGTACATATATTTTCCTGTACTCTTAGAAGACCTTATGCTTGCAGCTTTTATCATTTTAGAATCATTCTTCATCGTTATTGTGTAGAGGTAGAGGTTAGAAGTGATGTTTTTGTTTACTTTTAGATGAGTGATGTGGTTGACCTCGATATCAAACCAGAGCCAACTACGTCATTGTGTCAAATGCTGGAGTTTGGACTTCAGAAACATCTGCCAAGGTTTGGCAATATTCATTTGAGCAACTACTGCAATTTGCTTATGTTTATTTCGTTATTATATTCATAATTCTAGTTATTTATTTTCTTCGAAGACCAACAATTGCACTGTGGTTACGAGTACTAAAGGGAACAAACAGTTGTCCTAATAAAGCAAATTCTCATGGGGGATGTCCTATTTTTGACTCCAGGTCTCTTAATATCCCCAATGTATTTGAGCTTTAGTTTCGTCCATTTTCTCCCGAAGTGTGGGAAGAGGTCCTCCTACCATCTATGCAGCACTGCTTACTGTAAGAGTTTTTCTTTTCGTTTCAATCAAATCGTCTAGAAATAGCTGTATTATTGGGTTTACTTTACTCTGTGATTTCCATTGCAGGCTGGAGGAAATAAGTGGTTCTGCCAGCAAAGAATACTCTCTTGAGAAAGCAATGGAGAAAATGAAGTCAGAATGGAGCGGAATGAGTTTCGATTTGATACCCTACCGTGATACGGTTAGTGCATTACCTCGTTTCATTACAAAAAGAAAATAGAGATTCCCAATATTGACTATTCAGCAATCCCAATTTTTTTTCATTCCCAAATCCTAGCCCCAAGAAGTCCAATCCCATTTTCCAGTAAATAAAAATGTAAATCCTCTAAAGATCGAAGAATTTCATACTTGTCATCCACAAACACACATTAATATCTAATTCTGTTGTAACCAGGGAGTGAGTATATTATCAGCCGTGGATGAAGTGCAGTTGTTGCTAGACGACCATATTGTCAAAGCTCAGACGATGAGTGGATCCCCCTTCATCAAACCCTTCGAGAAAGAAATCAAAGAATGGTGTGACCGACTTGTTCTTATTCAAGACATCTTGGATAACTGGCTCAAGGTTAGCTTCTGTCTTCTACAGTTTTTAACTAGGTTTCTTAACTGATTCATTTAGTAGAAAATTATTTCGTGGCAACGTATTATAGAGCTTTTTTCTCTTTTTTTGGTTAACTTTCTTGATTAAGGTAGTTAGAAGAAAGTAAGGTGTGGTGTAATAGACTAGGTATTATTGAAAATAACTTTGGAAACAGGCTAAAGAGTAAATTTTTCTTGTATCCTAAACGTCCCTATTTAACTAGAATATCAGGTAGACTGGTATCAATATAGAAGAAAATGTTGGATTATATTGTTGTTTTAGTGCCAAGCCACGTGGTTATATCTGGAGCCTATCTTCAGCTCGGAAGACATAATGGCTCAAATGCCTGAAGAGGGAAGGAAGTTTGGTATTGTGGACAGCTACTGGAGAGATATAATGGACGAATCGGTAACGTTCTTAAGTTTATCCACATCTGGCTCATGAATTACTTTCCAACTTAATAAAAACCTCACAGCAAAAAAATAAATATCAAATTCTTGAAAGCCGAATGGGTTCAGAGGTAGATATAGTTGGGAAACTGTTTTCAGAAACAATAGAACATGTCTAATGGTTGAGAAATAATTTTAAGATTTAGAACTCTGAACCCGTGAATTTTAGTTTGCTCTTTGGTCTATCTATGATAGTAGCAATCTATAAATTCCAGAGGTCGACTAACTAAGGACCACTGTTGGTTGCAGTCACATCATTTTCTTCCTGGCAAATTTTGATAGTTGTTGCTGCACATATGCTGATATATTTTCCCATTCTTTATCAGACATTCAGGTTGTACAGGGTATTTGTAAGCACCATTTAAACAAAAAGTTTGGTCGCAGCCCTGCCCTATTGAATCTTAAGATAGCTTATCATCCACTTTACCGCTGTCCTCATTCCTTGTTGCTTTATGATGGTATTTTGAAAAGTATCAATAATGTTTGTTGTTGATAGGTGAAAGATGACCACGTGTTAGCCTGCACTGGACAGTCTAACATGTTAGGACGGTTAGTTGAAGCTAATCAACTGCTTGAGGAGATTCAGAAGGGTCTGAATGCTTACCTCGAAAAGAAACAGCTCTTCTTCCCCAGGTTTGTGTCCTTTTCTAATAAATACATAACGAGGCAGGTATCGACTCAAACTAGAGCTAGTATCATCAGAGAAATCATTTTGGTCCTCCATGATAGGGACAGAAAGGGTCTCGTTTTGAGAAATCCACCAAAACAATAAAGAAAAGTATTTCTATTTTCAAATTTCTAGGTGCTAGTTTTCCAACTGACGTCTTTAATCTAAGTCAATTTTTTATTTTTTGAGGTATTCCTCCTCTCCCTATACCCCATATACGGTATTGGTCCTTACCCTTTATATGAGAGGCTTGCTAGTATTTTGCCTTTTCCTGGAGTTATGTTCGATTTAACCCTAACTAGTTTAGGCCCACACTTTTCCATACATAATCTATGAAAACCCTCTCTTTTTAATGCTAAGCCCCCGCCAAAATTTCTACAGTATAGTGCCAAAACTATTGTTATTATTGTTATACTGATGATGACATTTTTAGGAATAATTTTTGTTGAAGTTGTACTGTTTGAATTCATAGATTTTTCTTCTTGTCAAACGACGAGCTACTGGAGATTCTATCTGAGACGAAAGACCCGATGAGAGTACAGCCACATTTGAAGAAATGCTTTGAAGGAATCGCAAAACTGGAATTCACAGAACAACAAGAGATTGTTGGGATGATTAGCAGCGAGAACGAAACTGTCCCATTTCCAACTAAAATTGTACCAGCCAAAGCCAAGGTAAATTTCATACTTTTTCTTCGTTATCAACAAGTCCCGTGTGGTCTAGTGGTTAGGATCCGGCGTTTTCACCGCCGTGGCCGGGGTTCGATTCCCCGCACGGGAGAACTTTTTATTTTATATAATTTGAAAGTATTCATTTTATTCTTTGGTCTTTCTTCCATCGATTCATGCTGTTTAGTGGTTTAAAATAGCTACTGCATACATTTCCTGCTATACTATGTAAAGTATTAATTCTCTTTTTGTAAAATTACAAAAGTAACTATGTATCAGAATATCCCTTGTCTTTCCTGCCCTCCTTCTATAGAGAGAGCGTCCCTTCATTGCTGCAAAGTCAAAGTGTCTTTATACCGATTTTAATTGTTAGGTTAAGCAGGGGCGCATCTAAGGGGGGGGGTTGTAGGGGTTGTAACCCCTGCCCTTTTTATTAAAGAAGCTAGTTTGCCCTATTTTCGTCAGGCTAATCATTCTTAATTCCCCATTTCAAAGAGAAATTGAAGGATTCTAAGCCATTTTAAAGCCTCAGAAATGTCAAAATCTCAGGACTTTCTGGGGGTTCTGCCCCCTGGACCCCTACTAGAGTCCTTCCCTGCCTTATTTTGCGGCTAAAACCCCTGCCCTCCAAAATTCCTAGTTGCGCCCCTGTTAAGGTTGCTTTGTCAACTAAGAGGGGCTCTGTAAGACCCCCCCCCGCGCCCCAATAGGCCTATGGCAAATGCCTGACAGGGGATAAACAAAGCGTGACTGAAGAAATGAGACGTTTTCCAGAGAGTATAAGAAGTCAGGAAAGCATGGCCTGTCGTAGGGGAGCTCCTCTGCTGCTCTCCTATCCTGGTGTTAATAAACTTACCATTCAAAACAAAATTTATCCTTGGCTATATCAATTTTAATTTTATATTGTTGTAATGATCAACTTTCTGATTTGTTACAGGGCATGGTGGAGAAATGGTTGATTCAAGTGGAGGAAATGATGATTAAGAGCTTGATGAAAGTCACTGAAGAGGCTTTGGAAGCTTACAAACAAGAACCGAGAGAAAAATGGGTCCAAGAATGGCCTGGCCAGGTATGTCCTATTTTCAAATATAATTTCTAGTTTTAGCCCTATCCGTCGTTTTATAATTTCCTTCATACAATTCAATTATTAAAGCCACGATATTTGATGTTTTGTTTAATTTTCTGTAGATTGTTATATCAGTTAGCAGTATATTTTGGACTCAGCAAGTCACAGAAGCTATTCAAGTCAAAGACGGTCTCAAGGTAGTTTTTATCGTTATTACTACTTTAGTTATATTACGCTATTGATTCTCAAGACTTTTCATAGGAGCCTAGTTTATAAAGGTACAATTGTTTAAAGCAATGATAGTACGATAACCCAATTTTCAAAGTTTGTAAACTAGTAATAGACTATAAACTATTCTTCAAACGTTTCGATATAATCTTCATCAGTGAAATTTTATGTTCTAAAATAAATTAGAAAATTTTACTAATTGAGATTGTATCAAAATGTTTAAAGTAGTAATAGTTAAGAAAATTCTAAAAGTGAAATAAGCTTTTTGGATTAATATGAAGAGTATTCCCTGTATGGATGCATGCATGTAAGGGCCTATGTTGATGTGTGTAGAACAGAAAACCTAACTCTGTTTTAGAATCTTAATTTGAGCGGGCAAAACTTGAAAGTTAGAATCATTATATATGTGAGAATCAAAAGCATTCCAAGAACGTTCTGATAACATTTTGAGGCATATTTGAATTCTATGTTGCAGAAATACAATGAGCTGTGTAACTCACAAATCGACACGACTGTTGCTCTTGTACGTGGCAAGCTTGACAAGGGTGTTCGTATTACTCTTGGTGCTCTCATTGTCATCGATGTGCATGGTGGGTTTATATTCTTATTCTACCATAAATACTCATTAATATTTTTACCATCCTTTTTACTTAACCACTCATTACTGTTATCAAATAGAAATTATGCTTGATAAGATGCAATGCAATGCATATTCACAATTAAATAATAATAATAATATTCGAATATTTCAACAGGATAACCTATCAGTACAAGATATACTGTTATCATTAGGGTCCTGAAAAGTTTTAAGACTGTCTTCATCATCATAGGCTCAGGGCGAATTCTAAGACTTCCTGTCTTACGAATGAAAATTTGTTGGTTTTTTATGTTTTTATCAACAACGTCTTGCCTCATAGGAATTGGTTTATCAGCATGCAATTGAAAGTCAAAGCTTTATGATTCATTTATGGTGAAATCACACCAGTTCTAAAAACTGAAGTATAAACCATGAAATTCATTGAAATATTACAGATTTTTCCTAGTGTGATTGTATTTCTATTTTGATTTCTCTTCGTAGCACGTGATGTGGTGGCAAAGATGGCGGCAGACGACGTGAACAACGTGAATGACTTCCAGTGGATAGCTCAACTGCGTTATTACTTCGAAGAGAAGAAGACGGTCGTGAGGATGATCACCACCACTATTGATTATGGTTACGAATACCTCGGCAACTCGGGCAGGCTTGTTATCACTCCACTCACTGATAGATGTTATAGGTGAGTTCCGATATAATAAGAAAAGAAAGATCTATAGGTGACATATCTTGTAATGAACTTTCTCAGGAGGGGGGCAAAATAATGACGTTTTCACCCTGACATGGCTAGCCTTTTACCAAAGTGTGTTGAAAAGATGGTGTGGGAACCTATTGTTCTATCTTTTTGTGCAACTTTTTCAAAATTGAGAGTGCACAGTGTATTGTTTTATCATTGTTCTAGCCAACAGGGTCATGGTTGAGCGAATAGACCAAAACGCTTCTCGTCGTTTCCCAGCCAGAAATATTCGTTATTTAGAAAAGATTTTATAATATTCAGCATAATATTTATGTGGGCAATCTTTACATGTAAAATTTCAACAGTAAAAAGAGAGGATAACACATTCGTTGTGCACGTTCAATTACTGCTCAACATCAAATGTTAAACAAAGACGTACAACAACAGATTTCCACACCATCTTTTTCGATACACTTTGCTTTAACTTAAGCTTCATTTTCTCTAGTTTCCTTTACAACCAATCAAAAATATTCGAATAATCAAATTTACAAATCAAAGTCTTTCATTTAAAAACTTGGTTTGATTTAGACTGGTTTAACTGCCAGCATGAAAGCAGTATTAAGAGGGGGAGGCAAGAGTTGTTGATATTACAGCAGTCCAAACTTAAGAGAAAAGAGGTTGACAGAAAGCACGCGAAACCTAATCATGCACTGTAATCAAACCATCGAGTAATAATTGCAATTTGTATTAAGAATACGATAGAAGATGTTTACTTTGATATAATTTCAATCACAGGACACTGATGGGAGCTCTGAAGCTGAACCTTGGGGGTGCCCCCGAGGGACCTGCAGGAACAGGCAAAACTGAGACATCGAAAGACTTGGCCAAAGCTGTTGCCAAACAGGTGCTGTATTAATTTGGTTTAACTTTGATACTGGATGATGACATATCTTGCAAACGTTTCATGCAGTTCGTATGCAGTGTGATTCGGATTCGGTCTCAAATCGTACTGAATTCGTAACGATAGTTGACTTTCGTATGCATCTCTCTCTCAACTCATATATGAAAACGGAAAAGAGAACAGATACCTTTAGGTTATTCCACTTAAATATTTCAAGTTCATTAGAAGTCCTTTGAAAATCGCTTAGTAACTGTTGCAAATCGTTTTAAAACCTTGTTACAAAATTCATTCAGAGTAAATGCAAATCTTTGCGATCTAAGGTAACTGATGTTAGAATGTGTAAAAGGTTCAGGGAAAAGATAACAACTTTGGCCATTTTACTTCCACAGAAAGAGATGAATAGCTGAATAGCTAACTGCAATGCACTATGCATATCATGGAGCTCTGTATGCGTCGTTAATGCTTTCTGAGTATGAATTCTATTTGATATTTCAGTGTGTCGTGTTCAATTGTTCGGATGGATTGGATTTCAAAGCGATGGGAAAGTTCTTCAAAGGACTGGCACAGGCTGGCTCTTGGGCCTGTTTCGATGAGTTCAATCGGATTGAATTAGAAGTACGTTGTTTTTTATCACTGATCCATTATCTACTTACCCCTTTCTTAAATGCTTTCTTTTTAACTTATCCATTTAGCAGATTGATGGATGATTCTTATATCAAATTAACTTACTAGTCTCACTGAGACTTCTTCAAAGCAAGGGTGTTGTATTGCAGTTGCTTGCACTTCATCATCACTATATATAGAGGTTTGTTTAGCGAGTTGTATTATAGTAGTATGTTATGTTATATCAAGACTGGGCTTTCTTCAAAGCAAAGGTGTTGCACTACAGCTTCCTCATATAATAGAGGTTTGTTTGTTGGTGAGTTGTATTTTAGTTTATGTTGTGTGATGTTGATAACCCCATCACTAGAAAAGCCCTAATAGAAAGAAAATTGTTTCAAGTCTTTCTACTGATATTCTATGCTGAATGCAACTGTAGTGGTGAGAGTTTAGTTATTTTGACTTTATTTTAAATTCTAGGTGTTATCAGTGGTAGCTCAGCAAATTCACACAATCCAGAAAGCGATTGCTGCAAGACATAAAAGGTTTATATTTGAAGGAACTGAACTGGCTCTCAACCCCACGTGTACCATGTTTATCACCATGAATCCTGGGTATGCAGGAAGACAAGAACTTCCAGACAATCTCAAGGTAATTTTCGGTGCTTTCATGCAAAACTGCATGGTAGTTTTCTTACACACGTACTGATTTGTGGTTGTGGTAAAACAAAGAATATGCTCAGTGTTCATTCTTTTTCATCCAATCATCCAGGCTCTGATGGCTCTTTTGTATGGGTCTGGGTAGCCATGTTGTACACATAGAAAAGAGGCTGGATATAAGGGAGAGTAGGTTACATGAAGTAGAAGACTTGAAGGAAAGGGAGTGAAGAAGCTAGGATGAGATTGTCTGCTTTTACACCTCGTGTGACTTCAGTTAAAGGGCCAACCTGATACAGCTTTTTTGCGGTAAATCTCTCTTAAGTTAAACATTTAACTTTTAACGAAATAGTTATCAAGATGCAGCTAATATATTTTGTTGTTTTTCAGGTGTTGTTTCGAACAGTGGCAATGATGGTGCCAGATTACGCATTGATTGCTGAAATATCATTATACTCCATGGGTTTCGTGCTTGCACGAAGGTTTGTCACTTTCGAGTACTTTTGTACTTTATTTTTCTCTTTTGTCCATAAGAAATCAATGATTATTATCTATGGCCAGCCTTGGTTCACCTTATGATTTTCATATGCCACGTTGTTTTTGAAAGCCTTTTCATTGCAAAACTCAATCAACATTAACTGTTGTTGTATTTTCATCGCAGTTTATCGACGAAAATCGTAGAGACGTACCGGTTGTGTTCAGAACAACTCTCTTCTCAGTCTCATTATGATTATGGAATGCGTGCTGTGAAATCCGTCCTCACTGCAGCTGGCAATCTCAAGCTCAGGTATCCAGATGATGACGAGGCTGAACTCGTTTTGAGGGCTATTCTTGAAGTTAATCTTGCCAAGTTTCTCTCACAGGTAAGTTTAAATAGAATTTTTGATATTATCTTAGCTTTTCTCAAGTTCTGATGCTCTATTTGTGATTTGTTACCTTATGAAGATTAACATCACCAATTCTTAATAAAGATATTATCCAAGATATTTAATTGGTATACTTTATGATTATTTACAGAAATTTCAGTAAAACGTTTTTGATGAATGTAATAATAGTTAACATTATATTTTGATATCTAATTTCATATTTTCTTTTTCAATTCAGGACGTGCCATTATTCGAAGGAATCATTTCAGATCTGTTCCCTGGAACAAAATGGCCTAACCCAGATTACGGCTCGCTCATGACTGCGTTGGTTGACAATTGTAAGAAGAATGGCCTTCAAGCAACCGACTGGTTCCTGAAAAAGATCATTCAGGTTTGTGGACAAATCTCTGTCAATAGACCTGAGAAGGATTCTGACTTACAGTACCTTGTGTATTCAAATCACGGCTGTGAAGGAACCTAATAGTTGAAGATAGCGGTCTTCTATATGATCTTACTGGGAACAATCATATAGGTACTGCTGCAGTAAGGAACCATGGACTAAACACTATACGTAGTAATATTCAAATCATTTATCATCACCTGTTTTCAAGGATAGCTTTAACTAGACCTGATGATTGAAGAAAGAGGCATTCTATGTGATCTTACTGTGAACAATCATATAGGTACTGCATTAACGAGCCACCTATTTTGACACTATTTTGCAATATGCCATCAGCCAGGGCATGAAAAAGCACCCGACCGTGTGACCACTGGTCGCAGGAAATGTTTTAATTTGAAATTCCTGCAGGAAATATTTTGAAATTTCTTACTTTTACCAAAGCAACAAAGGAGCAAAGCGATATATTCTGTGTTATTTAGGACTGTTATGATATATCATGGACCAATGGTTTTCATGTGATTCTTCGGTCACAGGAAGAAAGAATTTTTTCACGCCCTGATCAGCACCCTGATATAAAGTACGGTGCTTGATTCAGTTGCAGTCTCGCTACTGTAAGAGGTTTCATCATTTGTTTGATTCATTTCGAAACTTAAATATTTCTAATGATTTGATATTGTAGGTTTATGAAATGATGATAGTTCGTCATGGTTTCATGATAGTTGGTGAACATCTTGGAGGAAAAACAATGGCGTACAAAGTGTTGGCTGCCTCTTTAGAAGATCTTGAAATTGCAGGGGTGCCGGACCAACATAAGGTAAAGTGACTAAATCAATCAGCGTTACCAACCCAGTAAAACATTTTCTAACTGTCATAATTTTTCCTACATTTATTTGTTGATGGCTGCAAAGTAAAGCCTTCCTGACCTTTCTTACCTACAAAAGTGATTCCAATTTACTTGTTTCATATTAATTTCTTAGTCTCGTGGCTATTTCTTGAAATTTCTTGCCCTCACAAATTTCACCATTAGCTCCTTCTAAGCTTGCTCTTAAGTTTTTACAAAATTAGAGGCATTTTTTCTTGCAAAAGAGTTTTTACAATATAGTTTTCCTTAATCACAGGTGAAGTACAAGATAATAAACCCTAAGTCGTGTAAAATGGGGGAGCTTTACGGCTGTTTCGACGCCGTCTCGCATGAGTGGTCTGATGGAGTGTTGGCAAACACATTCAGAGAACAAGCAGTTTCCACCACCGAAGATCGCAAATGGATTCTCTTCGATGGGCCTGTTGATGCCGTTTGGATTGAGAACATGAACACTGTTCTTGATGACAACAAAAAGGTAGGGCTCTGTTTTCCTCACTTCACTAACAATTGCTAATTGTAATAATGGGCCTTTATTATAATATGAAGGCAATTCTTGAAGATGATGAAAAGGTATGACATCAGCAAAGTGTTGTATCGCTCCTGTTACTACAAGCACTTCTAATAGCCTTTAAAACCAGCTACTTCCTTTCATGTCATATTTATTTCATTTTGAAATTACTTACCCACGGATACTATGGGTTAATGTTTTACAATTTACCCCAAAACTTAACCTTGAATACAGAACACTGAATGGTGACAGCTTTCTTTTGATATTATAAGATCACGTGTTTTAAGATTGGTTTCGAGTGACTGGAGAGCAGAGACCCTACTTGATAAAGGAGTTAACTTGCTCTCACGAAGAAGAAGAGGTTAACTTGCAATAGCGAAAATACATAGGAAGATTTTCTGTTATTCACAGAGATAACTGTTACCATGCTGAGTTGCAATTAAAAGGGTTTTTTTAGACAAATAATGATTCTCTTTCTTTTTGTCAGCTGTGTTTGATGAGTGGTGAAATCATTCAAATGAGCAACAAACAAAGTTTGATATTTGAGACTGCGGATCTCGACCAGGCCTCACCAGCAACTGTCAGCAGATGTGGAATGATTTATTTTGAACCTCATCAGGTAACATACCAGATTTACTCTCAGCTGATGTCCTTATCAATTATATTAGGATGAGGGTTTAGGTTAGGGTTATTTCTTTATAGCTAACGATTTCCATCAAAGAAAATACCGGAGCTATAGTTATCTTTAAGATCTTTATCAGTTTATATTTTATGCATATATTGTATATTAGAACATCTCCTGATGAGTGGGAAACCACGAAACAGCCTTGTCGAGATGAATGATTAGTTTCTTGTCTCTTTTCTATCAATTTGTATATATATTGTATAGTGTTAAGGTTAGGGTTACTTGTTTATAGCTAATGATTTCTATCATAAAAAATACTGGAGCTATAGTTAACTTTAAGATCTTTATCAGTTTATATTTTATGCATCTATTGTGATTTTCAATTATATTTGAATGAGGACACTGTCGTATTGAGAATGATGATGAAGTCTTATTGGAAGCTGAGGATGGCTTTATGCCCAGAAAGATACCTTTTGTTAGATTCCAATTCAGTAGAATCTGTGCTTCTCTCTAATTTGCTAATTTTATTTGTGTGCTTGTAGCTTGGCTGGCAACCCCTTATGGAATCCTATATGGCAACCCTACCTGAGGCTTTATCAAAAGAACAGAAGGAGTTGGTTCGTGAACTTTTTAATTGGCTCATTCAACCTTGTTTGGGTAAGACCTCTCAATTTATCTTTCTATTTTGTCTGAAGTAATACACACAGTGATTGCGAGATATTTTTACGAGTGAATTAAATGAGTCCTAGCATCCTGGTTATTTTTCATTTGATATTTGTGCATCAACCATATTTGGAATCAATGAAAAATGAAAAATAAGCATTTTGGAATCTCCATTCCAATATCCTATAATATTTCAATTATGAAATTGAAAAAGTGATGTTGTTTATGCTACCGTGCCCCTGTTAGAAACAAAACAATGCTCTGCCCTTGTCAAGCTATCACATGAAGAGAAACTGAACTGAACTTTTTATGAATGGAAGTTAACAGATTGTCATAGTGTTAATCATAAGCTTAAAAACTTATTTATCAATTCTTTTTCTTATACTGTTGGTTTATTTTCATGTAATTCAAACTAATTGATACTAACTATCTACAGTAATAACACAGATGTACTTTTATTCAATCACATAATAATACAAAAAAACTATGATTTAAGTCCAAATGTTGCACGTACAGTTGTCGTCATATGACTGCTTTGACAACCTTTAATCACATAGTCCCAAACTCTCTCTAACTTATTTTTCCTTTTCTCATTTTTGCAGACTTCATTCGGCATGAATGCAAATTCTTCATCCAGACGTCACAAATGCACCTGGCGAAGTCTTTCATGAGTCTGTACACGTGTTTGTTGGATGAAATCAAGGCGCAGGCCACCGCTGAAGGCTCCAGCAGAATGTCAACTGGACAGGTATTTGTGACTTTAAGTGAGCTGTTTGGTAACTGAAACAATACTTGACATGATAGACTGTCATGATAAGTGTTGACTATCATGTTAAATATTGTTTCAGAAACAGTCTTGATAACAGCCTTGATAAGTTTCCTTTTACGTATTAACTTGAACGAGATCATATTTCAATTCATTAAATTCATTGCTGAGAGTTTGAAACTTTCATTAATCCTTTAACTCAAGATCCTAATTAGTTTTCCAGATTTTGCAGATTCGTAAATATCTGGTCCTATTCATAATACGGCCTATCTAAGATGATTATTCATTATTCATTTCTGAATTTTATGACTCATCTATCTAATTGGAGCTCTTCTGACTCCCTTCCCATTTTTACGTTTATTACAACTTTCATTCGTTGCTAGCAGTAAATGTTTGACTGTGTTCACCATGATTATTACAGACTTGATGATCTCCGTTTGTTTGATTTCCTACCAGATCACGTCTTGGCTTCAAGGACTGTTTGTGTTTGCCATTGTTTGGTCGATTGCTGGAACTCTGGATGGGCAAAGCAGAAAGAAGTTCGATGAATTTTATCGCAATCTCATTACTGGCTCTGATAAAACTCATCCCAAGCCGAAAATCATCAAACTCTCCAAGGTTAATATAAATCATTTTAAAGTACTTTTAATAGCTGGGAAAAGCGTCAGTTTAAATAGTACCTATGCAATTGTATATAAGAGGATTGGCATGCCTTCCTCTCCATGTATTTTAAATCCAGGTTCTTGTCCACTGGGCTTCAACATCAATTTAGATATTTCGAAGAAGTGGATTCTAGTGGATACTTGATTTCTTTATCTTGAGAAGAAATGATTTGTACACCTCGAAGCATCAAGTGAATACATTAATATTACATATCAAATATTTTCAGAAAGACTTTGTATTTGATCCTCTGTATTTGTTTCAGCAAAACGTGTTTCCTGAATCAGGGTCTGTGTACGACTACACATTTGTAAAAGCTGCCAATGGGTCGTGGGCTAGATGGATCGACATTTTGGATAAAAGCTCTCTTCAAATCGACAAAAATGCCAAGGTAATCCAGTTTTGTAAACCTTTAAATCTCTTTTGATATTCTATTCATTTGCTAAAAGCTGCGAATACGATTTTGCTTCACATTCATTTTTCAAACGTATAACCACGAAGATGAAGACAATGCTATGGATTGCAACATGTGATCGCTGTTTGCAGCACTATTCATTATCTTATACCCCTTATACTATCCTCGTTTCGCAGGTCAGTGAGTTGATAATCCACACAGATGACACATCAAGACAAATATTCTTTCTGAACACCTTCTTGTCTCATGAAGTCCCCTTGATGTTTGTTGGCAATACTGGCACTGGCAAATCTGCCATCACTAACAACTATCTGGTGAAATTGCCCAAGGAAAAGTGAGTAGTTGTTTTATATCATTTTACATCGTCTTTTTATCGCCACAACAATGAAGACGCTATTATATGGTCTGCTTATCATCTTACGATATTGCCAGAAACCAATTATTTATTACATATATCCCTCTAATGGGCTTTGATAGAAATAATTTTGTCATCTATGATCCATTGTTAATGTTTTTATTTGCAGGAAATAATTATCACAATTGTAGATATTGGTTCAACTACTGTTCATAAATCTATGCTTAGATTAGAAACAACATTAGACATTGCCTTTTTTTTACTTAAACATAGAGCTAGTCTTCTTTCCTGTCTCTAATCTATTTCGCTCTGTACTTCTCTACATCGAGCACTATGATGCAGTTAAAGACTAAGCGATGCTATAGTGATAAAACTATTCTTAGTTACCTCTTGTTAGGCAACGGTCAGAACTATTTCTAAATATTCTCTAGGTTTCCAACACTCAATTCGTCATGTTATTATTGCAGGTATATCCCAATCAACATCAACTTCTCTGCAAGAACGAGTGCGGGTCAAACTCAGGATATCGTCATGTCAAAACTGGACAGGTAATTAATCAATAAATAATTCTCTATTTTATCAGCTCATCTCCATTTCGCAAGTCAGTTCATGCAAATCTGAGCTTCAAAAACCTCAAAATCACAATTTTTTGAAACAATCGGGTAAAATATTTTTCCTCAAAATTTCCTTCCCCAAAATTGAAAATCTAAAAAAACCACCAAAGTTCCTTTATTCATGTGCGATCAATAGTTAAGAAACTTAATAACGAGTTCACATAATAAATTACGTTTATTAAGTCTGTGTATCGGTTTCCCGTAAGAGTGCTCAATACATAGAGTAGAGCTATGTACACTACATCACCTGATGCGTGGGTAACCACACAACAGGCTGGTCGGATTGGAGAGTTTTGTCTACAAAGTCTCTTTCTCCTCAGTGTAATGAATTACCTTTATGAAATTAATATAAATGCAAACTGTTGCTGTAGATGTTGTTTCAAAGTATTAAGCATGATATTTCAGGAGATGAAGTTGCTTTCGTGTTCTCTTTCAGACGAAGGAAAGGCGTTTACGGACCTCCCCACGGAAAGAAATGTGTTGCGTTCGTGGATGACTTAAACATGCCCGCCAAAGAAAAATATGGAGCTCAGCCACCCATCGAACTTCTCAGACAGGTAGCTCTGAACTTTCTTTTTTCTTTTCTAATGGGCAGAAGGTCAAGATAGACTCTTTTCTACGAAATAACCTTCTAACTTAGACTCCCGTATGTGTAAAAACTGTTTGGTCAGCATTTAATGAGTACAGAACTCCCAATAGTAAAAATGAATAACATAGAAACGTTTTAAAGCTTTTTGTCTGATACTCACCGGAGAAAAGTTCAGTGTAATTCGGCTGAACCCTGCTACTTCTTGGATTACGTAGTATTTTGACATCTTGCATTTCAACGATGTTTTCCCATCAGTAGAATTAATTAGTTATGATTTTATCAATGTTGATATTATTTTTAGTGGATTGACCATAATCATTGGTATGACAGAAAAGACACGTCAACTCTGCAATTGCAAGACGTGGTAAGTGTTGCAAAATAATTTCACTTTTTCGTATTTTGGGAGAAAAGACAAAATTAATGTACCCCGCGAAATTCCCAGATACCCCAATAAAGCTTGTGTCAGAGCACATTTTGTAGAAATTCTAATGCAGATGCCTTCATTTTTATTTATTCATCATTTATTATCCATCAAGTTACAAGCAGCTATTTATGAAGCCAATTTAGCAATCGTTGATCGCTATCCTATCTAACAACAGATTAGTGCTAACCGGGGTTTTAACAACCAGGCTCTGTAAGACATTTCTCGCTGTGGTTTATGAGTCACTTTTACTTATCTAAATTATTTCTGATTCCAGCTTCTTGTGACGGCAATGGGTCCCCCCGGAGGTGGTAGGAATGACATCACTTCTCGATTCACGCGTCACATGAACGTGATCTCCATTGATGAGTTTGATGATAATAACCTCACCAAGATATTCGCATCCATTACCGACTGGCATTTCAATAATGGGTTCGACGCATCCTTCGCAAGGCTGGGCAAGGTAAGAATACTGTTCGTATTGAAATAGATATAAGTGGAATATTATCCAGTTGATTTATTACGCAGTCTACCAATGCACTTGTTCCTAATTGGTAACCAGTCTGCATATTGGTATTACATCAGAATTCTGTGTTTCGATTTATCAGTAAACAGTTCTAGGATACATAGTTGTAGGGCAATGATACTGATCAGTTTATCTCGATATCTCGTAATGAGTGAGAAATCACGGAACAGGTAGAAGAGATGAAAAGTAATTTCCTGCCTCTTTTCTACCAATTGTTGTTAAAGATTGTTTGGTGTCAACATTATGTTTTGTCACCTTTCTCGTGCCACGCAGTTGTTTGATTGTAATGTGATTAATATAATTTAATAGAATTTATCAAAGAAATCGTTAAAAGCAAAGAGTATTGCTGGCGTTGCTGATCTTTCCGGGAGTTATGCTTTAGTTAAGTGTTCAGCTCAACAGATGATTGAAGGGAACGAAAAATCTTTTAGGAATGTTTTGTTTCTGATCTCGCAGCCATCCTACATATGTTCTAAATAAATGCATGATTCTTTCTTTTAGATAATTGTCATGGCAACAATGCGGATATACAAAGAAGCAATTACTAATTTCCTTCCAACACCTTCGAAATCACATTACGTCTTCAACCTGCGAGACTTTGCGCGTGTGATGCGCGGGGTGTTACTCGTTCCCTCTTCTTGCTTGCAAGATGGTGACAAGTTGATCAGGCTGTGGATCCATGAAGTCTACAGAGTTTTCTACGACCGATTGATTGACGATCATGATAGGTAAATCCGTAATAATCATTAATGATCACTAATGATTGATTATAATCATTTATAATTTGAATGAAATTTTGATTTTGTGTGCTTGAATTTTGTATTGTTTCTCTTCAAGGGGTTTTTTCTTCAACACCGTAAAAGACACCGTGAAGAAGGATTTCAATAAAGACATGGGAACCCTGCTCAAAAGCCTGGTTCCGAGTGGGAAGCTTGAGGATGATCACATACGGTAAGACACTCATTACTTGATCAAATCAATTATGTGTGTGAAATTGATATTTGCAGTTGCATTGGTTTCAGGAATCTTTCTCAGAGAGGATATCCCTAGTGCCTTAAGTGGGTTAGTACTTCCTTTCAGAATTTATAACCATTTGTGGTAATGGAATCTCCATTTTTCAGTTATTTTATTCATATGTGAATCGTACCAAGAAAATTGAAAAATGCATACAAAATATGACTTAGAAATTGAAAATTGAAAAGTTATAATCCAAATTAGAAGGGATTAAAAGTAATAAATTTAAAAGTTAATATCTCTATAGCATTACGTTGCCTATAACAGCATCATAGTAATCGATATACGAAGGCACAGAGCGATATAGATGTTAAATAAGGAGAATGGCTCTCTGTAACTAAAGATTAATTTATATTGCAATCATGAGACAGACTATACTCTATTATAGTTATATGTGTTATCAAGTTGAAAGCAATCGTCAAAAAAATATTGGTTAGGATAGGCTTCACCATTTTGCCAATACCATCTTTCCTCTAATCACATGACTTCATATTTCAATATTAATTCTCTTCGTTTGTTAGATCGTTGTTTTTTGGGGACTACATGTCGGGCGACTCTGCAGAAAATTATTACGATGAGATTACCGACTTCAAAGCCCTGACCAACCAGATTGAATCGTAAGTAATATTTTTGTATTTGCTTTCACAAATTCTTGTCATCTCTTAGTTTTTCGACATCCATCTTTTCTCACTTCTTAACTCTTAAATCTCCTAAATTTAGCACTGGTTTCAGCTGTAGTACTGTAGGGGTTTAAAAGTATCGAAACGATGACGTAAACATGGCGGGTTAAGGCAAGATCTGGGCTTAGGCCTTAATCTCCCAGTTATGATTTTTGACCCCTAGAAACATCCTAAATGAAAAATATCATCAGAAATATAAATACAATAGCCCACAGTATCACAAAATGTTAATTTAGAGGAAATAAATCCTTTTAAAGTCCCTTTTAAAGATTAAAAGGTCAAGAGGGTTCAGAACCACAGAAATATGATAAGGTGATTAGAGCATAGCAATATAAATTAGTAAAATGTAAACATTTCTTGAATATTTTGCTATCAAATGCAGTTGAGGATTTACATTGAAAATACTACTTCAAAATAAAGGGGTTTTATCCAAATTTCAGTGCTGCAACACTGAGAAAGAAATCAAGATAATTTTGTGCAAGGATTGGACGTTAGGAAAAAATAATTTGAATTCTGAACACCAAAATCAAAGCTCAGAAGATATAAACTTTCACGACAGCCTCGAGAGAAAATTTACAATAAATGCAAAGAGAAATAAAAATGCCTTTTGAACAATAAAGTTTGGAGCTAGAAACTTACCGTAAACTACAGAGTAATGTTGACATTTGTTGGTGGACTGAAAAGGGGAGTTTTAAAACTCCCTTTGCCCTTTTAACAACAAAGTTCATTTGATGAATACGCGCTTTCCTGTTATTGACTCCTAGCTCTTGTGGTTGAGATTATAAAGTTAAACTTACGTTGAATTAGTTTCAGGAGCAAATAACTGAATTCCTTCAAATGATCAGTACTTTATGATTAACTTTTGCGATACAGCTCGTTATCCATTGAAAATATTCCTTCCCCGTACATGTTTCACCTCTTGGCCTTCAAACACTTTTTAGAAGTGAGGAAATAAACTTTGTGATACAATTTCAGGTCGTGAGAGAAATTGTTTTTGTTCTTGCGCGGAAAGTTTGAAGCGGGGACAAGTCACGAGGTCAAAAATCGTCAATGAAATTCAGGGACCCTTAGGCCATCACAGCTTTGGCGGCCATGTTTACGTCATCGTTTCGATACTTTCAAACTCTTACAGTATGCTGATAGCTGTAATTTCAATGTCCATCACGTCGTGTGCTCAATCCCTGGTTGAATCGTAGCAGCAGCTTTTGACATTGCTCCATGATATACATTGCTTTGAGTACCTTGTCCTTCTTTTTGTTGACTTGTCATCATCATTATAGATCTTGTGAACACTTAGTGTCATTATAGAGTTTCCCTATGGTAATGTTCGGTATAGAGTCCTTGCGCCCAAAGTGGCCACCTTTCGAAACATTAGTTATAATAAAAACTCTCAAGAAATGTTCCAACCTCCACTTACCATAGAAATACTTCTCATTTTATTGTCTAAGTCCCACCATGATTTCAATGTGATCCTTCAACTCGTTTTCTCAAAACAACAATAAAAACAAGGAACGGTCAAAATGGCCTAAATCGTGAAATGTGTTCAAATTGGCCATTACCTTTTTAGTGTTATGTTACATAACCCCCTATTTTGCTTCTCCAGTCATCTCTGTTTTCGGGAAAGAACGCGGTCGGAAAGCGAACCAATGAAAATTAATGAAATTGCGAATGCTTCGCATAGGGTGGCCAAGTTAGAAACAATTCAACCAATTGAGAGCCTTTTGAAAATGTCGCCCCCTGTTCAGTTCTGATGAAAAATATTTCAAAATCCTTTCTCATAATTCAAGTCAGAGGTCGAAGTGTCGTTCAAGTTCTTTTAAATTTTGTTTACAATTATAAAGCGTAAATACGAGACTAAAGCGAAGCGTGACTTGGAAAAACGAACGATAAAATGAAGGAATACTCACACTCAAAGTAAAGGTTAGGCCCTGTATGATTCTTGTTTATCGGATTATTTACGCAATAAAAAAACGAAAATAATAAACAAAATCAAGGTTATGGAATCAGCAAACATTTTGGCGGGTTTTCGAGAAAAAAACTAGACCCAAACCTACTTGTTTTTAAATCTTTCTTCAGACCGCTCAGATTTTCTCAAATCGTGGAGGGTGGCCACTTTGGGCGCAAGGACTCTAGAAGGGACATCAAGTATTTTTTATTCAGCATTAATCTTTGTATTCTGATTTGAGATATATTCAGTTTTCCACGTCAAATTATCTTGGTGAAAAGGCAAGGAAACCATTCACTGAATACATTTTCCGAATTGCTTTCATCCTAAGACCTAGAAATTGAAATGTAACGATTAGAATTTTATCTTTAGGTATCTAGATGACTACAATCAAATGAGTAAGGCACCGATGTCGTTGGTGATGTTCAAATTTGCGATCGAGCATGTTTCCAGAGTGAGTCGAGTATTGAAGCAAGACAATGGACATGCCTTACTAGTTGGTACGTACTCCATCTTTGTCTATCTTATTACTCTACACAGTGCCTATCAGCTTCTATCCATCCATGAGTATAAATGAGTACCTGGTCGGCAGTTGCGAGCTACGTGTGTGGCTGTACCCTACTGTTTAAAACACAACTGGGGTTATCATGTAAAGGCATTTTAGTAGTTTCTGGAACAAGATATACAGATTTTAAAATTAACTTTACATCACTTTAATTTACTTAACTAGTCAATAAACTGAAACATGAAATAATCCTCCTTGCTCTGTTATAGGGATTGGTGGCAGTGGAAGACAAAGTGCCACAAAACTGGCAACATTCATGGCCAATTACGACCTGTTCCAGATAGAAATCACGAAGAACTACACCAAAAACGAATGGAGGGACGACTTGAAAAAGGTAAACAATCATTTTCTTCGTGTCATCAGTTCCATTTCATATCTTTCAGCATTTTGTGGCATTTTCTTGCAACCATTGATTTTCTAATTAGTTCTTCTAGTAAAATGATAATTATTCGAAAACACGTATGTCCAACGTAGCTAAGATACCAAAAGTGGCCTAGTTTTGATTTTTGTAGGTCTGCCATTCATAACTAGCTTTACTCTTCTCATTTTTCTGAACAAAATGTATATCATTGGTTATTGTAAAACTAACTCAAGCATCAAAGTGAGACATTAAAAAGCTTTTAAAACCCTTTTGAATCCTTTAATTTATATTATAGGGAACTTTTAGAATTAACTTATTGCTTTTCTTTTGACAGGTGTTGATAAAGTCTGGTGTGGATGGCAAGCGGACGGTGTTTTTATTCAGTGATAATCAAATCAAGGAAGAGTCGTTTGTAGAAGACATCAACATGATCCTCAATACGGGAGATGTACCAAATATTTTTGCTGCTGATGAGAAGGCCGAGGTTATCGAGAAAATGCAAGGAGTTGCTCGCTTAGAGGTATGTTCAGAACTAGAAGCAAAGTCTGTCTTCTAATTCAGTATTTCATTTTGGCCCGGCTTAAACGATGTTTAAGATCACTTCTGATCGTTGTGTGGATAGTTGTAAAGTGATGGAATAGGGAAAATGATGTAATTAGACTTACTAGAATTAACACTCCAAAAATGACTTTTTTGTAACTCCGAGTTTCTTGATTCTTTACTGATGATGCAAGAAACTTGGAGTCAAAGAAAAACATGTCTGTTTTTCAATGTGTTCATTCTGCTTTATAATTGCTCCATACTAATGTATATAACAGTCTTTGGATGGTACAGAACTTCAGTATATCATTCACCTCTTTTCTGATTGGCCTATTTCGATCCACATCTGGGTATATAAATCAGTTAGGTTTCTGTTTCGTTCTCTTTCTGACGTATTACTCTGTTGAGTGTCAGACGAAAAGCTTAAGTAGTATCTATGTGTTCGTTTCATTATGGTTCCGATTTTTCTGGCTATACTAATGTATATCGAGCACCATAGCCAGGATAGACACGCGCTACTCGAGTTAAATGTAATTAGACTTCACTTTGTTTCTTAAATTGATTATTAATTCTCTTCAGGGAAAGAAGATAGATGCCACGCCACTAGCCATGTATAATTATTTCATTGATCGCGTCAAGTCTAATCTTCATATTGTTCTGGCGATGAGTCCGATCGGTGACGCTTTCAGGAACCGGCTTCGGATGTTTCCTTCCTTGATTAATTGCTGCACCATCGACTGGTTTCAGGTACGCCAATGTTTTACTTTAAATCTTCTTCTTTTATTCAATTTACAGCAATATGAATTGTAATTGAAAAGCATTAGTGGATGTACTCAACTACCCTAATCTAGAATCCCTTTTGGAATAAAAAATCTTGAATCAGGATTGTTTTGACTCATCCCCATGAAACTGAAATGCACTTTGTTCCTAGAAGTAGTACATAGCTTTAGTTTATAGTATCCCTGAAATTATGGTTGAATTTGTGAAATATAGCTTGTTTAGACCGGACCGTGATAAGTAAGCAAGTTTATTAAGTTACGTTAAGTTTTTTGCAATTCCTATGAAATTGATTTGTAGGCCTGGCCAGATGATGCACTTGAAATGGTGGCAAAGAAGTTCTTGCAAGATGTGGAAATGGACGACGCCCTTCGAGCTTCTTCAGTGCGCATGTGCAAATCCTTCCATGAGTCTGTCAGGCAACAATCTGAGAGGTAAACATATCCCTTATTTTTCCTTTCCTATTTTGATTCGAAACAATCTTCCCTTTGCTTCTTGAAAAGTAATCTCAATTAATTGAATGTTGTTATCTTCCACTCTCAGATATTTTGAGATCCTTCGACGTCACAACTACGTCACGCCGACCTCATACCTGGAACTGATCCAGACGTTCAAAGTCCTGCTGAGCAGCAAGCGGAACGAAGTGATGCAGTTGAAGCAGAGGTATCTCACCGGTCTGGAGAAACTGGACTTTGCTGCGTCACAAGTATCCGTCATGCAACAGGAGCTTAAAGACCTGCAGCCGGAGCTTGTCAAAACTTCTGCGGAAACTGTCAAGCTCATGTCGAAAATTGAGCAGGATACGGTCGAAGTCGAGGCTAAGAAAGAGGTGAATGTATATTGAGTTATTTGTTTTCATAAAGTAGTTGGATGAAATTTCAAGAACATTTGTAAGAAGACAGAGCAACAGAAACACCGCTGTATTGTGTGCCAAAAAAGATATAATAGTCACCCTGAATCCATCATGAAATCTCTAGTTGTGGCAACGTAAATCATGTTTCAAGATCATTATCAATTCTGCACGGTCTTAAGATCAGTGGGTGTGTTTAGCATCGTAAATAAAGATTTTTGAAATAAAATATGAATGATTTCATTATAGAATTATGAATCACTTAATGAAAAATCTTTCGTCCGGAAAGAAAGGAGATGTTACTAATCAGAGTAATCACAAATTGCTAGGTTGTCTCTGCGGACGAGGCCGTGGCAAATCAAGCTGCCACTGTTGCCAAGGGAATAAAAGATGAATGCGAGGCTGAATTGTCTGAAGCACTTCCTGCACTCGAGGCTGCCATGTCTGCTTTGAATACATTGAAGCCAAGTGATATCAGTATGGTCAAGACAATGAAGGTAGGTGAATTTTCATTTTGGTTTCTTCCTACACTTTTTTTGTAATTCTATTTCAGTTTGAACAAAACCCCACCGTCCCGAATTAAATCTCACCACTCGAAAAGCTTAGTCCCCACCAAGGCTTATTCCAATGATTTGAAATTGCACTTTTTTTGGAAAGCTCAACCGGAATCATTGTTTCACTGTGTAACCATCTTCAAGAGTAAGCATAGAAGGAAAAGAAATTAGAGTTTTTCTCGACGAGTAATCAATTGTCCTTGAAGCAAAATCTCTGATACGTGATTTTCATACGTTGTTGGAAATGGAAGATGAAACTATGTGCTTTTAAATTTCAAATCATAAGCTAATTAACAAGACCCCACCCTCTGAAGAGCCCTCTCCTAAAATAAGCCTTCCTCCTTTACTAAGCCTCCCCCTAAAATAAGCCCCATCGGGAAATTTATATTGCAAGTAAGTCCTATTCGAGGGTTTATACAAACGATGTCTATGATGTTTTCGCTGAATTCTTTGCTGTAGAACCCCCCTGCTGTGGTGAAACTGGTCATGGAAGCCGTCTGTATTATGAAGAATTCCCGGCCTGAGAGGAAACCGGATCCATCCGGCTCAGGAAAGATGGTAGAAGATTACTGGGGGCCATCTCAGAAACTTCTTGGTGACTTGAAATTTCTGGATTCTCTCAGAAGTTATGATAAAGATAATATTCCCGCCAATGTCATGAAAAGCATCAGAGCCAAGTAAGTTTAAATAGAATGTAAATCAATCGTGAAAAGTTTGATATTTAATGAAGGGTTTTCTTCCAATTGATGTTTGTCCTTATAATAGAAAGCTCTTGAAAGACGATTTATGAAGATATCACCGATTTGAGACGCTTGAGAATTAATTTGGAACGGTTTCTTAATTACTTATAAATTTTACTTAATTAACTTCCTAACTCTAAAAGTATAGTTTCAAATAATACCGGCAGTTATATCTTAATCTCATCTTCAATCTATTGAAATATCAATTTTCTGACAATTTTTAGATATGTGACAAACAAAGATTTTGTCCCTGAAGTTGTGCGCCAGGCCTCTGCTGCGTGTGAAGGTCTTTGTAAGTGGGTCAGAGCCATGGAAGTTTACGACAGAGTAGCCAAGGTAAGCCAAACATCATCATGGCTTACAACTCTCTCTCATATGTCCTTCTATGTGAATTGTTTACAGCATTCATATCGTATTTCCAGTAATATAAAGGGAATCTTAATTATTACACGATCTATGAATGATTTTTCTTTCAGGTTGTAGCTCCAAAGAAGTTAAAGCTTGCTGGTGCAGAGGCTGAACTCAAAGTACAGATGGAGAAACTGAATGCGAAAAGAGCCGAGCTGAAAGAGGTATTTATTTCGACGAATCATTTAAACTAAATCATACTATTTTCAAAAGCATCATGATTTTCTTCATCCTTCGTTGTCAGTCGTTAATCGAGTGATGATGATTATAATGTTAATTCGCGATTGTTGACGCTCGCATATATCCATCTTGTGTATGGTTTAGGGAGAGTTGTGTTTCCTATAACTAAACCAAAAGACGATAAAAAGATACCCATTATGCTTATGATGATGATGATATTTATTTGGATTAGGTAACAGACAAACTGCAAGCTTTAAACGACGAGCTGGACAGAATGACGGCGAAGAAAGCTGACCTTGAGCAGAACATTGATTTGTGTTCAAAGAAACTCGACCGAGCCGAAAAGCTTATTGGGGGACTTGGTGGAGAAAAGACCCGGTGGACAGAAACTGCTGCTGCTCTTGGAGAAAGGTGACACTGAATATTATTATGACAATTATTGAGTTTTCCTTAAAAAACCAACAGACTTGGTAGGGTTTTCACAGTATTATCTGCAAGCAATGTAGTCTAGAGATCTGTGCAATTGTTACTTGCACAAAATTGTTTGAAATATTATTATATAGCTTACAACCTTTGTCCCATATTCAGCCTCATATTAATCGTTATTTCAGGTACATAAAATTGACTGGTGATGTTTTGCTGTCTTCGGGTGTTGTTGCGTATCTCGGAGCATTTACTGTTGATTTCAGAACTGTGAGTATCAGATACATTCAATAACCTACCCCTAATGGAATAGGTCAGATGTTTATATATCGGATGGAATCTCTTCAAATGAACAAGCCATTGCAGTCAGTATTTGATCTTCCATATTTCCTTTGCTCTTTATCTAAATGATCTAAATGTAGAAATAGCAAGCCTTATAGCTTTCTCGAGTGGTTAAATGTACACTATGCTCTTCCATACCGTCTATCTGAAACTAACACCAATAGGTTGGTGGTCAAGCCAGTAGCAGATGCTCAAAACTTGCATTCAACTATTCGTGTTTCTCATTTAGGAATGCGTGAAAGACTGGGTTACTCTTTGTAACAAGGAGAAGATTCCATGCTCAGCCTCGTTCTCGTTAAATGCAACCCTCGGTGAGCCTGTGAAAATTCGAGACTGGCAGCTATCTGGTCTTCCGGTCGACTCGTTCTCTGTCGATAATGGAATAATTGTCAGCAAAACCCGAAGATGGCCGCTCATGATCGACCCTCAAGGTATTCTATTGTTCCCCCTAATGTTTATTCAGAAAATATCGTCATTTTAATGTTCTAATTTTCAAAGTGTTTGTAGAGTCTGCTTGTCGTGTTATTTGTCCATGTGATGTAAATCTTACCTCGCAAAATAAGGTATAGATAAATGAAACACTGAGACAATTTTCATGTGCTGGCTCTCAAAAGGCTGAGCCTTCTTTGAGCTCTCACAGACCGAATTTCTAGCATCAAGGAGTTGGTGAAAATTACATGTTGAAGTGCTCCATGTCTTTGTAAGCATTTTTGATAATAGACACACAGAACCTTACTCACTTATTCAAGTTGATAGAATATTTTATTCATCTATTTATAAACTGCTCTCCATCTTGCTCGAATCCATCTTTTAGGCCAAGCAAATAAGTGGGTGAAAAACTTGGAGAAGAAGAATCGTTTAGGAGTTATTAAACTGACTGATGCAAACTACGCGCGAACCCTGGAAAATGCGATTCAGGTATCTTTCTTGGATTTGTCTTCTTCTCGTTTGTACTCGTGTTGTTGATCTATGGTTGGTAATCCTATTAACAATGCATTATGTAGCTAAAGTGTCCTTCTTATTTCTCCATCGCCATCAAGCTTACAAATATCAATATAGAACAGTATTTGATTGGCACAGAATTTCAGGATGGCCAGAAACATTGGAAACATAGCGAAACATAGTAATTCATCAAAGCTTTTTCGTCTGATACTCAAATATCAAATTGAGAATTTTTATTCTTCCTTGTTCTCAGTGAAAGCCTGCATGAAGGAACGGATTTCCAACCTTATTGATTTTTTGTCTGCATAAAAAGGCAAAGCTTCAGATTAAGAACCTTTGAATTTATTGTGAACCAATCAAGCAACATGTTTATAAGGTTCTCAATCAAAAGATTGGTTCAATAGTGAGACACCGACTGACCCACAAATTTATTCCAATTCGTCATCATTTCCCTTTACTTGAACATCCCAATGAGCTATCTTTTTCTTGCATCAACCATGTTTTTCCACCTATCATATCAGGTTTTATATTTTATAATCAGAATCGAATTATATATTTCTATTATAGTTTGGAACTCCAGTTCTTCTTGAGAATGTCGGTGAGGAGCTAGACCCGTTACTTGAGCCTTTGTTGTTGAAACAGACTTTCAGGCAGGCTGGTGTAGAGGTGTGTATTGTTAACTAATATATTTGGAGATTTTGTATGTATTGTTAACTTATCTATTTGGTAAAACTAGTTGGTGGAGAAATACCTATCATATTTAATATTTATCATCAGTTTTAGTATCGCTAGAAGAAACTCTTTGTCATGTTCACCAGAAATATGATGCTGCTGAATAGAATTGTTGCATACTTTTTACATTTTGATTGATAGACTCTAAGCAGCTAACAGGTAATTTAAGTGTGGAAAGAATATTAGATTATCAAAGTTCTAGTAATAGATCCATAACTGACTTAATCATCAGGGCGCAGCTACTACAAGTTTTGTGATCTTGGAGAATCAAGACCAGAAGAAATGAATCTGACTTCATTAGGTCTACACTAACACCCAATCCTCTGTTTACACACCGCTTTTCCCACTTATTTTACTCCGTAAATATTTAAATGTTAACATGCTTCAATGCTAACATGTTTTCGTGTTAACATTGGTTTAGATGTTTACATATTTTCATGGATTCAAATCTTGACAGTGATTGTAAAGGATTCAAATGTTTTCATTGATTATTATCTATTTTGCAGTATATCAAGCTTGGTGAAAATGTTCTAGAGTATTCTAGTGATTTCAGATTTTACATCACAACAAGACTGAGGAATCCTCATTACCTACCCGAAGTTTCTGTTAAGGTACATTAATTAAATCTATGATTTGCTAATTATATGGACTTTGTCGAAGACAGAAGGTCCACCTTACAAATGCAAATGTTCTGTTTCCCGTGCATGAGTAATTAGCCTTATGATGAAAAGGGTTTGTGATAAACTGATGTAATATAGTGTTTTTATGTGTGCTGTTAATTCTATAACGATCTTCATATCTTATTAACCAGGTGACTGTGTTGAATTTCATGATCACACCCTTGGGTCTGCAAGATCAATTGCTCGGGATCGTAGCTGCGAAGGAGAAGCCAGAACTCGAAGAAAAGAAAAATAAGCTGATTGTCGAGAGTGCTGCCAATAAAAAACAGGTAATGTATGCTGATTTATGCAAATTTATTTGTTAAGAATACTGCTAATAAAAGTATGCAATGTATGCTGATTTCTTGCTGAATCATGCTAATTTATTTGTTGAGAGTGCTGCTAATAGAAACAGCTAATGTATGCTGATTTATGCTGAATCATATTAATTCAATTCAAAATAATCATGAGAGCATTATTCTGTTTGATGACTGTAAATCTTGCAAAAATGTCTTACTGATACAAAAAGGTCTGTCAGAAAACAGCATATCCACCCCATCAGTTTAAATATTTCAATAGTCTAACATATCTTTCTGCCCCATAGATACTTTTGTAATTCTTCGGTTTTATCAAATGAGCCTTGTTGTTTCAGCTTAAAGAAATCGAAGACAAGATCTTGGAAGTTCTCTCCACTTCAGAGGCGAGTCCATATCGTATTTTCTAAATTCAAATATTTGAATATCATGAGCATGCGTAAGGATATGCTGCTCTATCGAGATACCTAGAACCCCTTTATGTCGTTACCAGGCAATCATAAATTAGTCTTATCATGGTGACCTTCGGGCATTTATATAACTTCATTAACAGACATGATAGGTCCAAATGTACTCATTTTTCATTTTCCTATTTCAGGGGAACATTTTAGAAGATGAGACAGCCATCAAAGTTTTGTCATCTTCAAAAGTCCTCTCAGAAGAAATCACCGCAAAACAGGTTACCTTACATGCCATATTATCTTCTGTCCTTAATAGTCGATGCAGATTTGCCTTGCTTCATTGCAATAGTTAAGATCATGTTACCCTTGTATCAACATTGATAAGATATTTACCTTGCTTGCTGGTGATAGTTTAAATCGTGTAAGCCAGCACCAGTGTATTTATATTGATAGCATATTTGAATTGCGTTATTGCAGAACTCAAAATCGTGTTAGCAAGGACCAGTATATTTATATTGATAAGTATGTTTGAATTGTAGGAGATTGCAACTGCAACTGAGAAAGAAATAGACGAGACGAGAAATGGATACCAACCTGTGGCCAATCACTCTTCCATCCTCTTCTTCTGCATATCTGATCTAGCTAATATTGAACCCATGTACCAGTATTCTCTCGCTTGGTTCATCAACTTGTATTTGTTGGTATGTATTCGCTTTTTGAGTCAACTTTTCTTTCTTTATTTGTCTTGCTCGTTTGATTCCTCTTTCATTTACCTTGCGTGTATTTATTGTTATGTCATCCAAATTAACCAACTATTAAATAAATCTTAATAATTGTTTTCAAATTGCATGTTAATTAGATTTTGTCTTTTACAAAAATGATTTGTTATTTCTCCCAGTCGATCGAAAACAGCAGAAAATCGCCTGAACTTGATATGAGGATTGAGAATCTGAACGACCACTTCACACAAAGCATCTACTCGAACGTCTGCCGATCTCTGTTTGAAAAAGACAAGCTCCTCTTCTCCTTTCTTCTTACCATCAACATCATGAAAGGGAGGTGAGCATATCATTCGATTCAGTTCTTCAGCCTTTCCACTTTGTATATCCAGCCTAACCCTCTCACAGAAGACTGTATTTGAAAAGAAAACACTTTTAATGTTTTTTCAGCCTTGTTCTTTTGATTGAGGCTGCAACATCCTTAATCAGTATTAACCACTTTTAAACATCATATATTCTAATTCAGTGCTCAATTCAATTCAATTTCATAGGAATCAAATCGATGATCAAGTCTGGCGATTTCTGCTGACTGGTGGCGTTGCTCTTGGCAACCCCTACCCCAACCCATGCCCCGAGTGGTTGAATGAAAAGTCATGGTCTGAAATTGTCAGGGCAACAGACTTGCCAAATCTCAAAGGATTGAAGGATGGTATGTAAAATAATCTATAATAATTTTTTAGTCTAATAAATCCTGTCCCCTACGTGCCTATACCCCCACTTATCCCGTGCCTTCATTTACCTCGTACCCTCGTGCCATCGTGCCCTTATCTATCGTGTGCTCTTGTGTTCTAATTCATTCCTTTCCTTTGTGCCTGAATCAGCACATGCTCATTGCTTGAAAATGGCGTATAGCCAGAAATATCGGAACCATAATGAAACGAACACATATGGCGTATCGCGAAAATGGCGTATCGCAAACCAAGCTCCCTTTTAATAAGCCCTCTTGATTCATGATTACATATTTCTTCGTGAGGAATTTCTTTAAAATTCTAATTCTTTTAAAGATATGGCGAATCCAGGTTGGCAAAAGTTTTATGATTCAGCAACGCCAAACTCAGAAAAAATGCCAGAGCCGTGGGATCTGAAAATTCGAGGCCTTGACCGGTTTGTGAATCATTTATATATCTGTAAAGTGATCTGTAAAGGAATTTGTTACTCTCTCTCTCTCTCTCTCTACCTCTCTCTCTTTCTCTCTCTCTCTCTATTATTCCAATTGTACAGACCTATTTTTATTTGTTTTAAGTCAACAATTTACCTACTGGAAATATATAGTCGATTGGTTTTTTATTTCAATTTGTATTATTAGATGTATGCACTGTCTTGTTGGCATCAAACTGCATCTCTATATCAAACTGCATCTCTATTTCAAACTACACCCGTACAGCATTATATAAAGTATGATATTACAACATGATTCCAGTTAGCATCAAATTCCGTTTTTATTTAGTCACTTTCTTTCTATGAAACATGAATTTCCTGAAACAAATTAATTCATATTTCTATTATTTTTAGAATGGTAGTTCTTCGATGCTTGAGACCGGATAAAGTGGTGCCGGCTGTACAGGTACGTACTCTTACCTCCAAACTCAATCAAACGAGAATTCAGTCTAGGTATTAGAAGTATTACTACAGGTTGCTGCTAACAGGGTGTGCCATTTATTTCCATTTCCTTAACAAGGCTTTGGCATTCTGTTCTTCGTTGACAACCATGTTATTTCGTTTCAGGACTTCATTGTTGATCATATGGGAAGGTCTTACATTGAGCCGCCAACCTTCAATCTGCCTCTGAGTTTTGCTGACGCGTTCAACATCACCCCCCTGATATTCGTCCTGTCCCCCGGTGCTGATCCGATGGCCGCCTTGTCGAAATTCGCAGAAGATCGTGGCTTTGGTGGAAGCAAGATTCAGAGCATTTCATTGGGTCAGGGACAGGTAAAAGGTTTAGTTCAATTAGAGACTGTACCAGCTGATCGCTAGGAACAAGCTTTTTGTAATCTTTTGCTTATTTCTGTAGATTTGCCTGATTGATTGCTCTAATGACTGTTTGCCTGATGATTGAATCATCATATGACTAATTTTGAAATTCTATAGATCAAATAATTCATAATTTAATTACTTTTGCCTTGTAGAAGCTTAGGTGCTTTTTTCATGTCAACTTAGATGAGCAATCCTAAAAGACAATTTTGAAACCAACCAAAACATATTTCCGAACCTTTAAGTTAGGAAAGAATATATTTATGTCAATTCATCTATGAGTAGTGAGAAGTGATTTGTTGTAAAGGTTTTGCTATCAATCACTTAAGCTTTTGGCTTTAATTGCCCTTAGAAAATGATTGTTAGGTGTAAGTGTTTACTGCGATCTGAATGATTGAAATGTTTGCTTACCTGCAGGGACCAATTGCTGCGAACATGATAGAAACTGCTTTGAAAGGAGGAACATGGGTGGTTCTTCAAAACTGTCACTTGGCAACCAGTTGGATGTCAACATTGGAGAAGATATGTGAAGAAGTGATTGTGCCTGAGAATACTCACGAGAACTTCCGCTTGTGGCTCACCAGCTACCCCTCACCCGACTTTCCGGTCTCTATCTTGCAGAATGGTACGTCTAACTTCAACTTTTTAATTATTGTTATTTTCCAAACAATATTCTGAAATTAAGATGTATCATGACTACTTGAAAGCCTTGGAGCTTTGGATTTCCAACACATGCTATGCTTTGAATGCTGGATAGGGTTTCTTGGACGTATAGTGTCATATCTGATATATTGATTCATATCTTTTGAATTGAGAATAATAGACAGACCTTCCACTCCCCCACGCTAGGGCCATTCTTATCTTCCAGATATTCATCTCTCATAATGAGGAAATTTGTTTTCAGGAGTGAAAATGACGAACGAACCCCCGAAAGGCTTGCGAGCGAACGTGATGAGGTCCTACCTCAACGACCCTATTTCAGACAGCTCGTTCTTCACAGCCTGTGAGAAACCGAGCGAGTGGGAGAAGATGTTGTTTGGTCTCTGCTTCTTCCACGCCCTGGTGCAGGAAAGACGGAAGTTTGGTCCCTTGGGCTGGAATATTCCATACGAATTCAACGAGTCGGACTTGAGGATTAGCATGAGGCAGCTGCAGGTAACGCGAAATCAACTACCTGGTGATTTATGACGTTTCATTTGAACTACTTTTGCAAATGAAATTTCTGAATAGGCCATCTGGGATTGGGGTTTGTTTCACTTCAATGCACGTTATCATCAATCCTCTTTGTACTGTACAAAATAGGCCCGATATAAAGAGTGGATAAATGCCAATGCCTCCCAAAAGTATGGTAACATGACATTTGAAGAGGGAAAATCCGAATATGAGGATTACCACGAATCCCTTTACTTTCAGAAGAAGTAAACAAGAACTGCTTGTTCAATTGATCATGAGATAGGCCGTCCTATTCTCTTCATGTTATTTTGATTTTATACGTGTAATGGTTTTGTCTTTTCAGATGTTTTTGAATGAGTACGTGGAGGTACCATTAGAAGCACTTGTCTACCTGTTCGGAGAGTGTAATTATGGTGGGAGAGTCACTGACGACAAAGACAGGCGTCTTTTGATGTCGATCCTCTCGATTTTCATTTGTGAAGAAATTGTCACAAGTGATGATTACAAGTAAGCTGTAGATTTAAACTCATTCTTCGTGCATTCTTAGTAACTTTCCTGATAGATTTTTGGTTAGAAACTATATATTGAAACGATGCTATGTCTACTAATGCTTTCTACAAACTTTTCTTCGTTTGTAATTGCTTCTTATTAATCTAAAACTTCAGGCTGTCTCCGAGCGGAACGTACTTTGCACCTCCAAAAGGCACCTACGACAGTTACCTGGACTACATCAGAAGTCTACCGCTGAATCCCCACCCTGAGGTGTTTGGGTTGCATGAAAATGCTGATATAACCAAAGATCAGAAAGAAACTCAAGAGGTTTGTTTTGATATTGTCTTGAAGTAACTCACAAAACTCGTCAGTAATGACTGTCTGCCTTCACCAAATTACATTATACTCCCATGTGACTTCTGGTTATGTCCTGATACACTTCAATGTAACTGAAGCATTGACGTTGGAAAATGTTCTAATTCTTGTCTTCATTACCATTTCAATATCCATTTCAGCTCACTGGTCTTTCCTTCACATAATTTGATGATATTCTCGTGATTTTTCCATTTCTTAAGTCTCAACATATTTGAGTATCGTTCTTATCTTTTTAAGCTCTTCGACTGTATCCTGCTGACCTTACCGCGACAAACAGACGGTGGTGGGAAGTCTTCGGCAGATACCGTGGCTGACCTGGCTGCAGACATCTTGGCGAAGTTCCCTCCTGCCTTCAACCTGGAAATGGTGATTGAGAAGTACCCTGTGCAGTACTCTGAATCCATGAATACGGTGTTGCGACAGGAGCTCATCAGATTCAACAGACTTACTGAAGTCGTTGTGTCTACGCTGGTCAACATACAGAAAGCCATCAAGGTAACCTCTTTCATATCGTTTTGTTCTATCTTATTATTTCTACTAATTAAATACACCTGGTCTTATCGAATCTGTTTCTGACACGACATTTGACATGATAGTTACCACTTATCATGACAAGCCTTTGATATTTAGTAGAGACTGTTATTTCTAGTTGATTGAGGGCTTTCGAAAGGGTATTAGATCCATTACCTAGTTGGTGGAAACTTACGTGACCATGTTCTTATTTCATTCTCAAGGCCTTAGACAGGGGTACCTGGGAGATTCGTCGTTGATGCTTGCTTCAATACCTTTCTATCTCATTTTGCTGCCTTTGTCCTATACAAATAACCTTGGGATACGTTTATATAAATTGATCTCCCTTAATAACATAAATAAAATAACTTCAATAAAATGTTTGCTTTTCTCTCAGGGTCTTGTTGTGATGTCAACAGATTTAGAAGACGTTTTTAACAACATGCTGATTGGGAAGGTTCCTGCTGTCTGGGCTGCCAAGTCATACCCGTCTCTGAAACCGCTCGGAAGCTACATCACTGATTTGCTCGACAGGTACATAACAACTTTCAATCTCAAATTCACCCCTCTTTTACAAGAAGAATGGGGGTCAGGACAGCAGTTTAATGCAATGTTCGTTTCTTTCCTTTCAGACTGAAGTTCTTCCAAGACTGGATAGATAATGGAACACCGACTGTGTTTTGGTTATCTGGTTTCTACTTCACCCAGTCTTTCCTCACAGGTCAGCCATATTGTCATACACTCATAATATTCTCCAAAATACACTTCCTACTTTTGAATGACAATCAACGTCTTTTCGTCTACTGATTGATGAAAATCTTTTATTTCAGGAGTGGGACAGAATTATGCGAGGAAGTTTAAGATTCCTATCGACCATGTTGGTTTTCAGTTTGATGTGGTTGATGACGAAGCAAAGACGGTTGCTAAACCAGATAATGGTGCTTACATCAGGGTATGTAGTTCCATGCACTTTTGTCGAAAGATTTGTAATAGTAATCACTAAGCTTTTCGACATTGGGTTAGATAAAGCCCATATCTATAATTTAGTTGATAGCAATGATTTTCGAAACCATTAGGGCCTCGGAAACCTTAGAAATTTCGAGGACAGGATCCTACCAAAGACAGAATCTATTGTTTTAAGACTCTTCGTGCCCAATTTCTTCATTAGCTCGTACCCAGCCTCGTTTTCGTTCTATTCTTGCAACTGACAAGATGGTGGCTCTTGAAAGCTTCATACTGGAAGCCTCTTGAAAGCCTATGGCAAATTCTGTTGTTTATAGAAAAGGTTTGGAGAGCTATACTTGTCGTCCAACTTGAAGAATATTCTTCTTACGTTTTGATTGGATCTGCTGAAATACTCCTCATGATAGAAACCCAAATAAATATACACATGTTTCCCAATACCCCACATACCGAAATATTCCATAGCAAGCTAAACACCCCAAAGGCATGCCACCCACCTAACAGTCCTTGTCTCAAAAAAATGACATTTGATACCCAAGATGGCTATTAGGCTTTTATTTCAGAATGAAGATTTCAATCAAAATTCGTCTTTCAGGGTCTTTTTATCGAAGGCGCACGTTGGGACCCATTTACAAAGGCAATCGGAGAATCATTGCCCAAGATCTTATACGACGAGCTACCAAACGTATCTTTTCAACATTTCATTATTTTCACAACCCCCCTTTCTATCCTTTATTCCAGGTTTTAAAACAGTTATTCGTTTGAATTGCGAAAGAGATTGAAAACATAGCATACATTTTATATCAATCAAATGAAATTCAGTGATTTCCTTAATGACATATCCAGATTTGGATTATTCCGGGTGAAAAGAAGAAATTCAAAGTAAAACCGAGCTACAACTGTCCGGTATACAAAACCACAGCCCGGAGAGGAACCTTATCTACGACCGGTCATTCTACGAACTTCGTCATGTTCATGTCTCTGCCAAGTGACCAGCCAGAGAGACACTGGGTGAACCGTGGTGTGGCCTTACTCTGTCAACTGGATAATTGAGGTCGATGGTGAGCTGTATCAATATGTTTATCTCCATTCGGCGTACTTGTAGATAATTCATTAATTTACTGGCATTTTGAGCGCAAGAGATTATCTTCATATCTCTTGCTTGTAACATAAAACTTTAACTAACTAAAAATATTCATGTTTTGCTACCATATACATTCGAGTTTGCTCAATTTTATACTAATTCATGCAGGTGTGTTTCATGTTAAAGTCGACATTATGTAGATAGAAAGTATTTCATGGGTGATGTACAGTGTCATGTTTTAAATGTATAATAGTGTGTCAATAGTTGCGAGTTTCTTTTACTTTGTTTACAACCAGAACCCGATCGCACATCATAATATATTTTACTTCAAAAACCCTGATGCCTTTACAGTTCATTTTCACAACAACTGTACAAATCAGTTATGACGCGATCACGCTTGCAATCGTGTGCAATCGACACGATGCTAGTTTTCTTTGCGTGCAAATCAACGGCATGCCACGATAGAACGCAACACAGCTTTTGGCTGTCAAACTTTTGAGCTTTGACAATTGCAGAAAGGAATCGAAATTCTCAAACTTGGCTGGGAAAGGAATCGACCACGAACGGAAGTATTGAAGACCTGTTCTTTGATCGAGAGAGGTTTGTTTACGATTTCAATAATTAATCAACACTCAACCTGCTCAATTCACCAACTGTCTTCTCGTCGATCAAAGAGCAATTCGACGGGAGAAGAAGGCCTACATTCATCTTTAAAGGTGAAATTATTACTTTCTTTTTATCTATTGCCTTCATGTTTACTATCAATTACTTGGCACAACTTCGAAAATCTTTGGAATGGTTTTCTTGCTAAATGTCTTGATTTATTCCGTGTTTTGAACACTCATTTTCAATGAAGCAATTTGTCTTCTGAAATATCGTTTTAAAAATACATGCCACTAGTAAAATGTAAAGATTACATTCTTTTATTAGATAACTCCCTATGGCTAATTTTGGATTTTGATCAACTACAAATTGTTACAGTTGGAAGGCAAAATAAATATAATTCAGTTAAATCTCAGTACAGATACACCTCAAAGCAAAATGTTTAATGGCAGATATGTTTATAGGCGTTATATTTGGGATTTGTCGCATCAAATAGGATGGAATATATGAATTCAACGTCAGTTGTGTTACTTCTTAAAGTTGTTCTTCTTAAAAAAAGGCTTTCAATTATTTGAAATGCTTCATTATAAGAATGTGTTGACATCTGAAATAGCAATTTTCAAAAAGATTTTGCAATTAGTTTGAAACTCATTTCAGGAGTGATAACTGCTCATTGCTGTTTTAGGCAGCAATTTCGGATCTGCGACAAGTCAGTGAGGTATTGCGACCAACCCACAGCAGAAAAAACCACAAGAAAACTGAAGTCTTCTCCAGCTCAGGGCAGCTCGAAAGAACGAGCTCGAATTTCGAGCGAAATCCGCCATGTGCTTCGGCTATTGTCGTCAAATTGTTCGATTGTGTTTCGGTTAGAAAGTTCTCAAGGAAGTTTAATTGTTGACTGGTGGTCTAGTATATGTGCATGCCTTTGTTTGTTTAGTTCCATTCGTACAAATACTGCAAAATGAGTGGAATCAGAGCAAAGATGGACGAAATCAGAGAAAATATAGATAAAGCAGATGAAAAGAGAGAAGCGGTATTACTGCAGAAAGCCGCTGCAGTTCAGAGACTGAACGATATCCAAATGCATTTAGAAGAGTCGCAGCGGCATAAGCTGTCGATTGAATTGAGGCTCTGCAGCTCCAAGAAGAGCCTGCAGCAAGTCACTGACAAACTCGAAAGAGTTGAAGGGAAGGACCAAAGCCACTTGCTAGCAACTGAAGAGTTCGAGAGAATGGGAGAAGTTCACGACACGAGAATCACTAATTTGCAGGAGAAAATAAGCGACCAGAAAACAAAATTCAACGAGGCATTGGTAGCCCTTGAAGACGCCAAACGCAAGGTAGGATGATGAGTGTGGTTTACCCTACAATTTCAAGACCACCCTGTTCCAAAGCATATCTTTGTAGAAGGAATGCAGAACTCGGGGGTCAAAGAGGGGGTTTCCAGGTTTATGGGTCAACTATCAATTTGGGACATACAACTAGATTATAATGCAGGTCATACTGAATTCATCCAACAATCTTCCTCTTGTGTTCCTGTGCATCACTACTCTAGCTAAGTTTCCGAATGAAATTATTTTTATTTTATTGAATTTGAAAAGGAAATCGATTTTTGGGGGATAACTCATCGAAATTTAAAACCCAGAAAAAGCCAATTTACATATGAAACTCAATGAAGAGATTTGATGATAAACTTAAATAAAATCGTAAATTTATGATTCTTTTCAAGGTCAAAGTATTAAAACACGAAATAGAACTGGCAAAGAAGAAGAAAGACGCGAAGCAGAAGCTAGTCGGTGAGTTGGAAGACCGTTTGCAGTACGATGGTGGACTTACTGACGAATTTGAAGCGAAAAACACGGAGAAACTGGAAAGGGAGTACGAACTGGAAAATGCCATGGATGGGTTGAAGGAAAGAATTTTAAATCGTGCAAAACATATTGATTCAGCTGAGAGAGAGATTCCTCTATTGAGACATCGAATCGAGGTTGTAAAACGGGAAATTCAACGGACCAAGGATCAGACAAGGGGAGTGAAGAATGATCTGAGACAGGCAACTGAAGAAATGCAGGATTTTGTATTAGAATAAACATTTTCAATACCAGATTTTGATTACAGATTCAACTTATTATCAGTGCTAATGTGTGGAAAAAGTTTATTGCTTCTCCTAATGATTGATCTTGATTCGGTTTCCAACCCATCTTTGTTCAACTAAATTTATTCAATTTCATCACTGTTTTGCAAGAAAACACTCGAGTAAGAACACACCAACACCTCTAGCTTGTTTTTCCACAGTAACCACCTTAAAAGGCTCCTCAAATTTAAACCTGTGAACAATACCATCTTCATCAGTAGAGAGGACTTCTTTCATCCACTGAAGACATGAATCAAGAAAGTTGATGCAGACAGCCGCTTTCCACTCGCCGCTATTTGTGTTGGCAATTTCTGGAATCTGCAGCGTTTGATACGTTTTTATTTCTCGTACAATACCATCGTCGTCCCTCATCCCACATATGACCCTAGGCACACCAGCCAGAAAACTTTGTGCCCAGAACTTCTTCAGTTTGAACCTGGCAAAGTTTCTTCTCTGCTTGATGTGGTGCATGATTCGGGAAGTCTTCAATTCTATGTAGCAGTCTGGTGCTTCCACTTTGCCATTGATCGGCTGGCAACAGTCAACCTCAGCCCCCATTACGATGGAGTGCTGGCTTAACCTCGTCCTAATCACACTGCAGAATGCCTCGCTGTTGTTGATCACATCTCTTGGTTTTGAATCCTCATCTGAAATTGAAATTGGTTCATAAGAAATGAATTATCAAAAAAGTTTAGACGCAAGTCTTGAGATTGATCATGTCAAACAAAGTGCAACCAACCTTATTAGATTAATCTCTGATTTCAAGCAGAAGAGGAAATTCTTGACCTCACTGAATTAAAAAGAAGGTCCTAAAGCGGAGGTAAAAGTGACATACCATGATGCTGAATTATGTACAAACCTGCAACTCCAAAAGGTTTGGTCATGTAATCTTCAAACTTATATCCCCAATAACACATTTCCTTCTGCCTTCTCGTCTCAGACCTCTTGCGCTCTTTAGTTGCCTCTGTTTCTACTTCATTAATGAAAATAGTTCCATTATGGCGGCATGCATCCATCCGCCAACCCTCTCTTGTCTCATAAGGTGTGCACATGATCTTAACAAGACCACCACGCCATGTTATGAAATCTGTGTTTAGGCTAGAAAGGTAGAACATCAATTTGATAAAAATTGCTTAGCTGGACGGCAAATTTGAGTGCTCAAAATTGCTTACCAATTGCTTAGCTTTTTCTACCTAAAATTCATTTCTAATAATACTATCTCACAAGTTGTTGTACAACCAATGTCGGTGGTATCCAGGGGCGGTGCGCAGTTTTTTAAAAGTGGTATTACAATTTTTGCAATGCCTTTTTTTGGATTTGGTCTTATTCAAATAGTAATAGTGCATATTTGTGATTAGTAGCTTTGACAAGGCTATAAGCAATTACACTTGAGAATCTAGCCAGCATGTAGCTTATACCATTTCAAACTACCTTTATTGGTCATATGATTTCGTACTGCTGTAGATGTGCTTTCTGTGTTTGAGAAAAAGAGCTATCGCCATGGAGGTGCCTTTGCAGGTGAAAAGGATTGGAGACTGCTGAGAGCTGTTTATTTCCAGCCTAAAGCCACGTTATTAGAATCGCGATGTCACTGTCATGGTTGAAAAAAGTGAACAAAAACATATAACAAAAGGCTTCCGAACCATGTCCTTCTCTCTAAACTAGTGGCTGCTCAACACGTTTAGTCGGATCAAGCTTGACCCATAAATGCAGTATAATTCCTCAATCAGATATGATTGAATTTCATATCATTCACCTTTTTGTGGCAGCTTGAGAGCCACGGTCATCTGTAAGCCGAAACCTTTCTGGATGCAAAGCCACCCATTTGAGTAGGTGATCAAGTCTTTCAGGTACAGTTTCATCTCGAGCTTGAAAGTTCTGGTAGCCAACTCGAAGATCATAATCCAATTCATCTGAGCATGCTGGTTTATATTCTCTCAAATTGTTTTTATTATTAAGAAACTTCCTGTTCTCATCGCATGAAAACCCTCCTATTTCACTCGGCTTTCGGAAAAAGGGGAACACATTGTCAAATCTATCCAGTGGATGCACCTTGAAAATACTGCGTGCGATTGGGGAAGGAGAGGTGACCCTTGGATTATAACCTGTGGCTGAACCTTGGTGCTTTGTTGCGACAGTAGGCCTAGCACAGTTGCTACCCGTTTTCGATCGTTGCATTTGATCATTGCTTGTGACATCTTTACAGTTCTTGGATGAGATAACATCGGCTTTTCGTTTCATAACAAATGCTCTGCATCAACTTCTTTGTTCGAGATGGCATCACAACACAACTCAACCACACGTTGTTTAGAAGTAGAGTGATATTCGGATTCTCGCATTTCAGATTAGTATTCAGATTCATATTCGCATTATACATAATCTAAAATCACATTCTCTTTCCTATCGATCACCATCAGTGTTATTATCATTTGTTAGTAGTTGGTTAAAATTTGCTGTATGCCTGTCCTTCCCATTTCAAATTCAATAGTCTTTGGTGGAGGTGTAGCCTACTCCGTAGTGGTTAATGCGCTGGATTTCTGATCCTTTAAGAAGGGTTACCTCTTACCTTTGTGGGTTTCGAATCCACAGACGATCGGAACCATGAACTACAAGCCGCTAGCCAATTCAGCTTTCCAAGGTTGCTTAATTACTACCCAGGATATTTGTTCCAGAATATTAATGCAGGGGGCACAAGCTGCAGGTCCACAGTTCAGTGCAGTTCAGTTCATTTAATTTTAAAATTCCACAACATACAATACAATATAAATTTGGATAAAGAAAATTAAATTAAAGTTAAATGATATCAAATACAAGTGTAGAAAATGGATGAAGCTATTGTATGTGGGGAATTTCTAAAGGAGGAACTCTCTCAATAGCTAAACTAATCGAGGAGAGAGCACCCCCTGTTGATAAAAACCTATTTCAGTTTATTGCACATCACTTCTAAAGTTGCCAAAACCCTGACATGCGTCAACAAGTTAAATAATATACTTGCTTGCCTCATTTTATCGATAAAAACACTGACACTGCACATGTGCAAGGTCGGGTTTACTGATTAAAAAACCTATCTACAGAACTGCAGCATTACACTCTTTTTTCTTAGAACAATTTTATAGGAACACGAACCTCAAATTTTGCCAAAACTTAAGAACAAGCTAAGAACAAACCGAGGCTGACAAATTTAAGGTCACTATAAGAATGATACGAAATAACCATGATATTGACAAATAATTACAAAACAAGCAGATTGATGGCACAAAGATATATCAGATGGTCAGGAGAGTCCACATTTGAAACTATTAACATAACTAGTAGTGAAAACAGGCTTCCAAATCATTATAAAGAAAAAAACAATTGAAGAACATTTCAGGCCGAAAATAGAGGATACTTATCCAATATAAAAAAAGAGTTTACTTTTAAAAGAAAACCGTTATCTTCTACTATTAATATTAGCTGTGATTTTAAAACATCATTATGTAGTGAAGTTCTTCTCTTGACAGAGGTTTTCCTAAAGTTAAGCACATAACATACTTATATGAATACACTTTTTAAAATCATGATTTAAATCGTAACTCCATTTTCAAAAACGTCTTGAGATTTTCATCAGGAATTGCATTCAGAGCTTCCTCTGCTTTTACACCCCCATCCTTGTAGTAATCCAACAGCTCTTCTGCGTACTTCAGCCACACACAATTTTGACACCCACTCATGCAGCACAGACCCTCAGGGGGTGGGGAAGGAGGCTCTTTTTCCTCTGGCTTCTTTTCGTCTTTTACCCCAGTTGTTGCACCAACCCCAACTACAAGATAAGTTACACTTTCAATTAAATTCACCAAGAAAACAATTTATAAAAGATCAGTTATGGCAAGAAAATTTTTCAACCCTCTTGGTTACAAAAAAAGAAAAAATAACTCACATTTTCTTACATTTGCTTTTAAGATATCACAGACTACTTGCTGGAATAGTCTTTTCTGCACAGTCAAGGTAGACATATATTTCCTACAAATAAAGAATAAAAATACAAATCAAGCATAAAGATTAGCTATTATTACATCAATGTCATCAGTAAGAGATAAAATTAGATTGAACTATGTGATGGTTAAAGCACAAGCTTATTTTACTAAACCAAATTTCACCAGAGCGGATGAAGTTTGAGTTTTTCAGTGTACATCTAGATCTACCTGCGACCGTATTTTCCTTCTTCAAAAGTTCCTGTTTTATCTTTATTGGCCTGTTGACGTTACAAGCATCATTTTAATTCCTTCTCTTCACCCTCAGCTGTTTTCTGGTCCCCTCTCTTTAGCTGAAATAAATACTTGTTGTTGTTGTTGTTGCTGGTTCGTTGTGTTTTTGTTTGCATGAAGTCGAGGTTACGTATCAACACGCGGCCTAGCCAAGGCCTATCCAAAAGTCAGAGAAGAACAAGGCTCAAGAAATGGGAAGAATTGGAAGGCAGCGAAAATACAAACAAGTAGATCCCTCTTATGGAGGTGGTGGTAAACACGCTCGTGTTAAAAATATCTCTGACAGGTAAATTTCTGGGCGAGGGGGGTGGTGATGTACGATATAGGATTCTTTAGAGATGAAACAACAACAACCCATGCTTTATTATAAATCTTCTTCAGTAACTTTTCTTAATGATTCGCGGATCAGAGACTCGGGTGATTAGGGATCATATCAGATGATTTGGGGTATTAGGGTTTCTAGAGTAGGGTGCAGTTGACTCTGGTTATAGTCACACCAAATGTTTTTTGGAAAATTTGGCTTTATGCAAAGTTGCCAAAAACAATGAGGAAGAAGTGACAAAAAAATTTTAGATTATAGCATGGGAAAAGCATAAGAAACCCCCTGTCGATGCCTCTGTCGAAATAATTGTCATGTTCGGGCATCTTATCTAAATGTTAAACAAATGAAATATCATTATCAAAGAAAATTACAACAGAGTGCTTCGAATCGTTTGATCCAAAAATTCTTAAACAAATTAAATCAATTATCTTAGGCCCCAAAAAATAAGAAACTTTTTTACTAACTGCTAATTTCAGTTTCTTATAAAAAATCTGTAGGATGAATTACCCTTGATCCGTGTAAAGAAAAAAAGCTGAAGTATTTGCATTCTAGACTTTTTTGGTTTTTCTTGCCTTCAGGAAAACACTCGCACAGGTGAGTTAACTTTGCCGTTTTCTATGATCAAGCAAATCTGGAAAGATGGGAGGGTCAAAGACAGTTAATTGATGAATAGATTCACATTTTATGACAATAGCCTTGCCCTTCAATTAATTGTTAAGTAACCAAAATGAAATGAATACTGCAGGAAAATAATTTCTAGCAGATTAAGCAATTATGCTAAATTCTTTTTTGCTGAATGTGACTGTAAAAAGGGTATAATTGGGGTTTTGAGAATGCCGAAAGTGGTGATTATATGCAAGTTGTGACTAAAAGCAGAGTGACTGTAAGCCAAGTTTGTTTATAAGGGTTTCAGCAGTTGAAGATTTGGGAAACAGTGAAACTGTAATTATCGCCGGATTGTGACTTTAAGCGAAGTGACTATAACCGGAGTCGACTATACCCTGAATGATTGGAATATGAATAAAGCAGAGGACTAGGCTCTACTTATTTCAAAAATCCTGATCGATACTCTCTATGAAAAAACAAATAGGTGACTAAATCTGCTGTTTGAAACAATAGAATACATTATCAAGCAATACCAGGAAATTATGCTGATCTGCAAAGTAGACCAATTTCATGTGGTGAACCTCTCCTTGTGTTCTTCCCCAACAACTTCCGAATTAACAACAATCAAATTATGCCCAAAATTTACATTTTTTTTGCAATTAAAGATATTATACTACCAGGTTTTACAAAATATACTATCAGATTCTAGAAAAGCCTGGACTGTTCCTTCCACAGACCTTGTCAACATAGTTTAGGTTTGCATTTTGGTTTTGCATTCTGTGTGATAGTCTAAACAGTAGACCTTAACATAGAAGTGTCCGTTTTTTAAAGTAGGCCATAACTAAGACCCTCCCCTTTCTCATGATTGCTTTGCTTTCCTTTTGCAGTCATTGTGATCTAGCACCCAAAAATGAATTGGACCAGTCAAGCCTCCCAAGAAAAATGAAGAGAATGTTAACAATGAAAAGAGTTGCAAGTGGAAAAATTGGAAAATCAAAAAATAGTATGACATTAGAAATTCAACCATTATACTTTTTTGAAAAGTGGGCAGACATAGGAGTGGGTTCATGTTTTAACAATGGAAGTGGCAGGAATTCAAGAGAGGGATGAGCAGCGAGTCAAGGAAGGATGTAGTTGAGAATGACAAAGGGTGATGGGGTTGGAGAAGGGGATAGTAAGAGATAGGAATATGTGAAGGAGACAAATCCATGGACCAGTCAGTCCTCACTAGTGGTAAAAACAGATGTTAAGTGCTGTTTGTGTTTGTAAACTATCAACATTCACATAAAAGGCAACATGTGTCCTTCTTTTTATTTCTGATCTCAATTTATGCTTTTCTTACTTCTAGAGACAGTTGATCAAAAGCTTAAAAAAGCAAAAATGCAAGAAAAGCAGGATTTAAGAATAAAGCCGGGTGAAAGCAAAACACAATTCTTGGACAGACTTGATCAGCAGGTTGACAAGGCCTTGAATGCGGCGATGATGGAGACCAAAAAGATGAGACAAAGCAGAAAAAGGTTGGTGTGTTGGTATCTATCTTGGTTTGATTCTGAATGTTTCCAAAGCAAGTAACTGCAATTGAGATATGCCACCATCAGGTCTTGAACCAAGGTTTTTGCCACCAAAGGCAAGCACGCTAACCACTGTCACAGGTCACCAGGACAATAAGGAAGTTGAGGTGTTTACAACTCCAGGCTTATCAGCAGTCAGGATTTATTTGGACAGTCAGGCATTATTTCGTGTTTCGGATTAAATCCTTCTTCAGGACCATGTTATATTAACATTAATTCATAAGGCATCGTCTAATGGGAAATAGAATTTTACCAGAGCAGGCTACTGCCATTGAAATACGCCACCCTGGTCTCGAACCTTGTTCATTGTGACTCAAGTCAATCCTGGAGTTGTGAACACCTCGAGGTTACTGTGTCAACTTATTGTCCTGATCTAGGACAGGGTTTAGTAGGGTTTTCACCTTTGGTCGCAACAATTTCTTTTGTTAGTCCATGCCTTATCAATTAATAGTGTTTTTATCTTGACATAACTGATGACTACCTCAAACGGAGGATTATCCTTAGAACTACTTTTGAAATACTTGTTGAAAAATAGAAATCTTATTTTACAGCCACTTGAAGAAAAGAGATGAAAAACTGAAGTTGAGAAAGGCGAAACCCGCAAAATTACTGAATGAAAAAAGGAACCAGCCTCTCAATCAAGGTAACGTTTTGGCCTATTCTTTTATCTGATTCTATCAGCTATCTTCAGTCCTGATACCCGCATGTCATATCCCTTAAGATGATGTCGGTGGACCTTGGGGTAAGCACCCTTTTCTAACCACTATTGCGTTTTGAATGAGCCTTCATATGCTTGATCGAGTCACTACTAATAATCATACTGCTGTTTTCATAACATTCGTAATTTATATCCACAGGTCCTGAGGTAAAGAATTATGCCGATGTGGTGAGGTTTGGAGAAGTTGTAGATGAACCCCCGCAAATATCAATGATACCAAGAAAAGCAAGTTCGAAAAAGGTATTTCCAATATTTACACTTAACTAATTTCAACCTTTAGTAACCTTTCAAGGATGTCCCAACATCTGAAATATTTCACCAGAACAGAATTTAGAGAATTTGAATACTTCAATTTGCTCTAGCAATCCAGTATTTCGTATCTTGGCATTTCATAGCTTTCTTCTAAGCGCTCATGTTTTTCATTGTATTTAACCCTGTAGAGTAGTTATTAATAAGCGTTGCTTCTCCTAAGGTGTGCATAACGTATGTAGTAAGTTTTAACTAAAATATGTTTTCATGAATCACTATCATCATAGAATTTGAAACAATTATTCTTCGGGCTGTCCAAGTTAATCGCTGCATATCGTCTTTATGTGTTTTATGTAAATAAAAACATGACTGGAATAGGCTTGTGCATGATTACCATTTCAACATTTTATGTCTGTTTGTTTCAGATATCATCTTCCAACACGAAAATCGCAACTTTACTGGGAAAAGGGAGAGTAAAAGATTCAAGTGACGAACTTCCAACCGACGATAAAATAAAGTTGACTGAACAGAAGGCTAGGCTCGACGAGGAACGAAACAAAATGATTGTCGAGTATAGAAAACTCAAGCATAGAAAGACTCTCAGTAAACTAAGATCACTTCATCAATTGCAAACCTAACATCTACATATTTCAGGTTGAGTTTTTTAGGATGGAGGAAATAATTTATTTTAACTATCAAGGGCGTCTGTTCCGATCCAATTCTTTTCAAAACAATTGCTTTAAAGCGTTTTTCTGAAAATGGGAAGAACAGATGTGGAGGTCTTGGAAACTTACTGCTATCTTGTAGGTTTCTGATTCTTCTAAGAAAGATGTTTATGCTGATATGACACAGGTTAAATATAGATAGTTAGGATAAGGGGTATAAATCATAGCTTAAAGATATCAAGATAAAATAAGTAATATTGTCTTGTAGATATGTGTACTGTGTAGATATCCTTGAATACAGACCTTAGGATCAGCATGCATGAAGGCCTTGCCACAAATCCGCAGAGTTAGTTTGACCCTCCCCGAACCCTATTTATCAATTTGTCCATCCAATTGCCTTTTATTTGGCTGCTGGAAGATTCATTTTTTTCCAGTCCGATATTTAGTCCAAATAATGAAAGGTACTTTGCCTAGTGATAAAAGTCAATTTCGACGGAATGTACATGTTTGTATCGTGCGACAGCTGATGGAAAGTCATGAAAATCGAGGAGTTTATCGATGGAAATAGAACATTACTGATTCCTTATTCAAAATCCCATGTTTCCAAGTAAGTTGCTACTTAAATCTGATCTTGCTACCCTCTTTGTTATGGCCTAATTCCATGATAAAGTTTTCTTTGCTTTGCTGTTGTGAAAATAGTCTTGAATATTTACAGGAGGGGGTGAGTAGGCGCAGTTGAACCCTGCACTCTAAGACTCTTGTTCATTACCATTGATATTATAGAACTAAGAAATCATTAAAAATAGATTGAAATACCAATGGTGCAGGCGCGGGTAGTGGGGTAATTTCAGGGCCAGAGACACCCAGAATTATTAGTGCTGGTCCACAGAGGGGCGCCACATAAACAACAATTTTTTTGGATTAACTTGAAAAAGGTTCATCCCAGAAAGGGATGGGTGGTACCACACCCATCCATTGAAAGTTGTAAAGCGACCAAAGAGAGCTATCTTCTAGAAAAAGTGAATGTGGCAACCTAACAGCTTCTCTACACCATCTTACTTGCTGAATCTGAAATACTGTATGCTCAGAGAAAGGGACTGTTGGGCTACCTCAGGCGGTTCCATGGTAGCTGTTAAAATTTTTATGATTTATGATGTTTTTAGGTTGCTTGGGATTGGATTTTGAGAAGGGTTATCCAATTCCTTCAACTCAACCCACTTGTGTATTTTTAAGGAAATTATTTGCTCCTAAGTAGAGTTAAATAACCCTGAAATATTGTATGCAGATTAGATAAACGGTATACCTTGCCACCTGAGCTGACACATGTCAATTCTAAAATAATTGATGCTTGAAAATGCAATTTGGAAGGTTTTTTCCCACTGACTGAAATTTGTCAACCCACTGACTTTTTTCAAGTGCAAGCAAGACCACTAATTAAAGTTGATGATCTAAAATCCTATACAGGTATGCCAATTTTGAGTTGGCAGTTAATTGAGGATGACTAATCATTTGAGAAGTCAGAATTTTCAGAATATAAATTTTATTCCAGGAAGGACTTTAACATACCTAGTGATAATTTCCATTGTTTGCACTGGAAAAGACTATTTGGATCAACTGGGAAAATGCTACCCCAACTCCCTAATGTGTGTCCCTGCTTGTCTGAAAATCCACTTTTGATAAGCTAGCAGAATTTGAATGCCAAGGGGGAGGTGGTTTTATCAAAATCCTTATTATTCATGAATTAAGTAATTAATCATGAAGCTAGAGCAATCTAATGCAGTGTATGAAAGATTTTGACCAATCCTTTCAAGATTCCTTTGGATAACTGTCAGTAATGTTTGCTATTGTACCTACTTTAATGTCCATCTTGAATGAATGAGCTAATTAGCATCACCTCTGTTAACCAAAGATTTAGACTAAGAAGGGGGAGGGAGTTGGCGGTCCAAAGCTGCTATTTTTATTTATCTTTGTTAGGCTCAAAATGAAATATTCCTGTTTAGTTTGAAAGTTCATGTCTATTCAACGCAGTCTATCAATGTCACTACTTTTCATGTATTGATCCATAAATTGTCTTGATATTTTAAAGGTATCACAAATGGATGCAAAATGAAGAATTATTGGAAAAGACCGCTTCCAAAAGATTGACGCTAGAGGAAGAGTTTGAAATGCAGCAAAAATGGGCCAATGATGATGACAGTAAGGAAAAATCGATTCCCAGATTCATATAAATAGTCATTTTTCTGTAGTAATTTGCAATTTCTTGATACTGCCATTATTTTTCAGAGTGCACTTTCATTATTCTCAGTAAAGACCTTTGGAGTGAGACCAGAAACGAAGTAGGTAAACAACATATCTTATCTTCCTAATACGAGAAGAGAGTGCCTATCCTGGCTAAAGTGCTCAATATACATTAGTATAGAGCAATTATAAGGCAGAATGAACTTGTTAAAAAACAGACATGCCCTTCTGTTACTCCGAGTTTCGTGCTTGTGCACTCTTGGTATAGTGTGTCTGATGAGTGCACAAACACAAAACACGGAGTTACAGGAGGGCATGTCTGTTTTTTAATGCGTTTATTCTGCCTTATCTTATCTCCCTATTTTCCTTGGAGATATTTTTTTTCTTTAGATTTTCTGGGTTTTATGATTTCCAATCGCCCTTCCCTGTTTTAGACTCAATGGTTGGAGACGTGAATTTATTTTTCAACAATGGAAAAGAAAAAGAGAAGGCTGAAATTGAAGTAATGATTGCTGGTAGGTTATTTAAGATTCTCTTTAATTTGGGTTATCTGGCATGGGCCATTAGGTAATTCTGATTGTCATCTAAAAGATAAATGTTTGAAATGGAAGTAATGATTGCTGGTAGGTTATTCATGATTCTCTTTAATTTGGGTTATCTGGCATGGGCCATTAGGTATTTCTGATTGTTCATCTAGAAGATCAATGTTTGAAATTGAAAATTTAAGTTTTAAATTAAATCAAAAGATGCTTGAAATTTGCATTAATTTTAAAAGTAGTCATCTATCATCCATTTAATGCATGAATTTGAAGTCCAACAAGTGATCAATTTGATTGATGAGGTCAGCATCAATAGTGGAGAAGTGATTGAAAAATAGTGCATTAAAATTGTCATTATTTGTAGAGCCCGATGCCAGAGGAAAAGGTTATGGAAAAGAGGCTGTTCTGGCAATGATGTATTTTGGTAAATGTTTTATTTGTTTAATCCTATTTCTTCTCCTATTCAAGTTTTTATCCCCTTCAACACTTTCAAACCAAAATCATTAAATTTGTAATTCTCTTCGCACCAAGGTTTCCTGAAGCTGGGTACAAAAGAATTTACGGCTGTAATTGGGAACTCAAACATAGAAAGCATCTCGCTGTTCATGAAATTAGGTTTCAAAAAGGTAGGAAATGAATGTTTCATCATTCCCCTTAATAGCTATGATAGAGCAATGCCTGTATAATAAGTAGAAAGGTAGTAGAAACAGATTGAGGCACCAGTTGGAATAAATATGGGAGTGAGGCCTAGAAGTTAAGGTGCTTGGTTTCTAATCCTTGAGGGTCCACCTTAATGGGTTCAAATCCACAGAATTTTTGGAATCGTGAACTACAAGCCAATAGCCAACTCGTTGTCCATTATTTTGAGTTTGGTAAATGATTATATTTGTTGTAGAATGTTAATTCTAGGGGCACAAGCTGCAGTTCCACACCCACTTTCAAGCTGCCCTAACCCGACCTGCATTAACAAGAAAATATAATTGCTTTCCATTTTGGAGGTTTCTAACTTAACCAAACGTATTTTTAACAAGACTCTCTCATAATGATTATTTGATATATCACTAATTTCCTTGATCTCAAAACTGTTTAAAGCTGTTTAAGACTGAATATCAATGGAGAGAAAAACTAAACTATCGAATGAGACAATCAGAGAAATATGTCTATTTCTACAAGCAATCAGTTATGGATAGGGTTATGTTTATGTCCATTTTCAGAAGGCGCTAGCAAGCAACAGAGCTTCAGAGCTCATGGTAAAGTCTTTTTGGTAATATACAACTTTGTACTACCAACATTTAACGGAAATTATAAATCTGCTGATGTCTAACTTATAATTTTCCTAGGTGAAAGAAACAGAAGTGTTTAATGAATCCACGTTTCAAATGAATGTATCTAACAAGGTTTTTGAAGAGAACTTTTGCAAAGAAGTGAAATCATTTGAACTCAAAACATTACAGACTTAAGCATTCAGGCGAGTAATATTTAGCAGATTTTCTATTTATATCTGATGTAAGAATTTTTACTTGTTCAAGAAAATTATGGGTAGGGGAAGTCTAGTGAAACCTTTTATCCAAATATAAATGATTTTTATCATTGAAGGACTTATTTACTGAAGTAAAACTCATTTCAATTTTGTGTTCTTGACAATTTGAAAGAAAGAAACTACTTAATGATACAAAAATCAAAACTTAGTTGAATTAGAAGTGTTTTTGTCGATATGGAATGTTTTCATATCCTTATCTTGCAGTGAATCATACCCTAACCCTTGGCCCCTTTTCATTCTTGTTGTGTCAAAAGCCTGTTGATATTGATGTTCGAGTTTTTGATTCAGCTTGGCCTCTTCGTTAACGTCCATCGCAACACTGCTGAACTTCTTTGTCTTTCCAGCCATGTCCGGCTTACTTAGGCCAGTCCCTTTGTTACCTTTTTTAAACCCTCCAAGCAATCTGATGAATTTGTCTTTTTGTGCTGATGACTCAAAGTTTGCCTTCCCCCATTGTCCAATTTCTGGAGTATCCTGCAATTTACAGATTAATGATTAGATGATTATTTTCAGCTGCACAGAAATTCAACAATGGGTATCAGATTTCCAAGTTCTCCATTTGAAAAGGACAACACAACATCTATCAAGGGACTTTCATAACCTATCTGATCCTATTTAAATTGCCTTAAACTCTCAACATCAGTACCAACCTTTTCTTCCTTGGCGACCTCTCTGCTCTTATTCTCTTGTTTTTCAAACATTCCCCCATCATCAAACTTTTCTTCCCTTCTCTTTCCTTTCTTCTTTTTATCCCTTTTCATATCTTCAAAATTGTCTTCGTCACTCTCTTTTCTTTCTCCCGTCCTTTCTCTATCACCAAACTCTGTTTCCTGCTCAGCTCTTTTCTTCTTTTTGTGCTTTGATTCTTCTCTAGAAACCCCATCTTTGTTATCTTTTTTTGCATCTTGATCATCATGCTTTTCCTTGATTCTTTCGACTAAACTTTCTCCATCATCTTCCTTCCCTTCACGTCTGCTTTCCTTCTTCCTTTTCTTTTGCTTTGTCTTATCTCTGTCCTCTTCACCCTCGTCAGGTTTCCTTTTCCTTGCTTCTTTACTCTCTCTTTCTTCATCATCTGACCTTACTTTTTCTTTCTTTTTCTTCTTTTTCTTTACCTGTAATATCAAGGGTCAACATTTATGATATTCTACCAACTCCTACAAACATAAATTCTATTTAACTCTAAGGAAGAGTTGAATAAGATGCTTCATGATTTTCTAGTTATCCTCATGATTATCTGTGGTGAACATTATACAGACAGTCACACAACCTCACTACTCCATCACCTATTCATGTTGAAATTAATTTGGATGTAAAAGAATCATACCCTTGCCTCTAAATGAGAACTTTCTGTTGGCAAATCTTCTTTCAATTCAGATTTCTCTTTTGTTTCGTTCATTTCATGATCTTTCCTTCTCTTTTTTTCTTTGCGCCTTTTTTTTCTAGCAGCATCAGCCTCATTCATCAGTTCCGTTTCATCCATATCTGTATTTCTATCCAAATCAACTCTTTAAAATCTCCAAATATTTATCTAAATGTGGAAAAAATACGAGAATTCTATTTATGATCATTAGAGTTGCAGGGGTAGGGTACATGAAGGGGCGGTGCTCTAAATAGCCTTTGCTATGAGTGATGTTCTTTCTGTTTCCCCTCTTCCCACAGAGCAAGAGTTAGTTAAAACATATGCCAGAAAATAACCAACGCTAAGATGTGTCACTAAATCATAAAGTACAAGTTAACTTTTTAGCCTCCACAGCCTGATCCATCACTTAGGGTCGGTTGGTCAAGCTTACTTTTGAGGTTGTGAGAAAATGATTTTTCTTCAAAGACTGGATTTGAGGGACCGCTACTGGTTGGAGACTACATGATAATTCTTTGTTGAGGTTTGGAAATCACACAACAACTGTCTTTGGTACGCACAGATTTTGCTGTTTAGCGGACAATTTTTCTTACACTGGGCACTGTATGCAAGGAAGATGGTAAAAGTTCATTGATATATCAGTAAAAAGGGGCTTATCATTGGTTTTACAGCTTGCAACCACACATCCATATTTCTACAGGCACTCTACATATGAAAAATTGATTATTGAGGCAGCAGTTTTCAATTTTCTATTTTATTGTGGAAACCTGGTGGCTCAGGACTTTCTTTCGTTAGGTGTGGATTTCTTACGGCCTTTGCGACTTCTACACCCCTGTATTAGGCCCTTTCTGCAGTCTTTTAATTCATAAATTTGAACTGTGACCTAGGCTTTACCATCTCCTCATTATTGCTTTGTGTGGATTATGTGTACCAGCCAGGCTTGTCGATAATACCCCTTTGTGCGTTTATTCCCACTTTGTATATTCAGCAATTTCTCTATTCCTTCATCTCGTGAAGAAACAAATGAATGGACTTAAAACAAATGCAAAATATTCAATAAGAACTCAAGGGTTTTAACTACTATACCAGACTACCACCTTGTCAGTCACCACCATTTTGAAATGAAACAAACGTGACTGTACTCGAAAACGAGGCTGAGAATTCGCTTCCTTGTTTTGGGAATGTTTGAAATGTGCAGCTGATAATGGCAGAGTGATCACGGAGCTGAGATTTCAAAAGTTAACTGCAACTTTTTCAACTTACTTGCCAGAACTACGGCTGGAGAGATGAGTGAGAAGAACAAGATTTACTTGTTTAATTTGCTGAAAGAGCCGGGAAATAACTGCTGTGCTGATTGTGGGGAAGGAGGTAAAATAAATATACCTGTTCGATTCGTTGTTAGATAATGGAGGAAGGAAAAATACGAGATATCTAGGCCCTAATGTTATCCTAGCCTCCGTATTGCGAGTGTTTCTTAATCTAATTTGAACTAATATTGAGTTTTAGTCGAGTAAGATAGTTGCAAACACAACACTGGGCGCATGCTAGATGAACAGATGATCATCCTCACGCAACAAGACTTCTGGTCCCCGCCCAACCCTTTTTTGATTTAAGGTCTTTTTACATTTCAACAAATTGAAAAAAGTTTAATTTCATCAAGAACAATTTGCAATGGAACACTATATACTTCATAGACAAGGCAGTTAAAAAATTTGTCTCACTTAATAATGATTTGGAAGCCTGTTTTTTTGCTATCAGTTGTTTTAATTGGTTCAAATGTTTCTTGACCATCTGATATATCTCTGTGCTGTCAATTTGCTTGTTTTGTAATTATTTGTCAGTCTCGTGGTTATTTCGTATAATTCTTATATTGACCTTGAAATGGTTAGCCTTGGTTTGTTCTTAAATTGTTCTTAAAGACTCTTGGTCAACCGGCATGCTTTGCGCGCTTTTAATAACCTTGTGTCCCTGTGAATGCTAATTTCTGTAATACAAAAATTAAACAAGATGGCCGCCAAAAGTGTGGGACGTCCAAAACGCGAAGAAGAGAGAAAGATTATATTTGTTCACGAAAGTACATTAAAAGCATGGAACGAGAAGAAATCTATCCTATCAACTGAAAGGCTCAAAAGAAGTAAAACTATCTCAAATAACGAGTTTGCTCTGTTGCTTCTAAATAACTGCTGCCTCTTGCAAAGCCAAAACGAACATTTCCAACAAGAACAACAAGGCCAAGCCCAACAAAGAAAGCAAGGGAACCCAAAGCAAGATCATGACTACTGCACTACCGAAATCCCATTAGAAAATGACATGCGGTAAGCTTTAGTCTTGTTGTTTATTACAAACAAAGTATTTATTTATTTATTTAGGTTGGTAATGGTAGGCTAGGCTAGGTATACAAAATGTCGCATGTTTTAGCCTTTGTTTGGCTTTCCTCCTAGTAGAGACGACATAGTGCATGCACTCAAAAGCAACCTTGCTCACTGGTCTGGTAGGAGGCTAATTTTCTAAACCATGTCCCCAAGTTAACAGGAAAAAGTTCAGAGGGAATCCAGCCAATCTGTAGCCACAAATATTTTTCCCAGAGCACCCCCGGTCCACCCAATTTTTCATCTTGCTTTGCTGGCTCTTAGTTGCCCATTTGCCATATATCACTTGACCCTTCTGGAATCCCAAGAAGAAATATGCACAAGTGGTGTCAATATATATATGCAAAGCTTTTCTAAATAAAAAAATTACTTTTAGTTATCACCTACTGTATAAACTGAATACACCATAAAGAGTAGCCTATAGACAAAATAAATTTATATATTTTTAATTTTTCAGTTCTAGCGATATTGACCACCAACAAGGCCAGCAAGAAACCAACAATGAAACAGACATAACATTTGCGGAAAGCCATCTATCAACAGAATTAATTATGTGTTCAACACCAGCAACTGGGAGTAAAAGGAGGAGGACATTAGGATTCGATGTTGAAATAACGGAAAGTGAAGAGCTAGAAGAAAATACAGTCACAGCATTGGAAATAGATGGTGTTCTTTCCCATAGCTTCGCACGGCTTTTAAGTATCAATGAACATTTGGGTGAACTGGACGGGGACCCATGGGATGATGATAGTATCTCCCAGTGCAGTGATTCTACCATAGAATCAAATTCAGATGAATATCTTTCAAGTTCAGATGAATCTTTGGAATCCAATTTCACATCAAGGTTAGTGGACACTACTACACATGTTTTTTTTATAAACAATTTCTGCTCAGGCTTAACACTAAAAATATTTTAGCTTGAAGGACAATTTTTAATAATCAAAATTCCTGGACAATTCCTTTAGTTTGTTTACTGAACGTTTTTTCTTAGAATACTATCTCACAAGTTGTTGTTGTACAGCAAATGCTGATGGTATCTTGCATAACACAAGTGTGCTTGGGTACATGGGTCCTTCTTTTTTTTTATATAGCTGAGTGTGTGTTCCTGAGTTGCTTGTAAAAATATGAATGCATGTATTATTCACCTTTAGTAGCAATTGAGAAATAGAAACTAAAACCTTTTTGTTTGATAAAAAATCCTCAAATGACCAGGTTGGTGTAACCGAGAAATTCACTCCTATATAAAGAAGGTTGTACACAAAAGATTTTAGTTGGGAAAAGTGCTTATGAAGAACTTTTGAGGAAGTCCTTTGTAGAAAAGTACAAAGTTTTGAAAATCTGGGGGTGGCAATTGCCCCTGCAGCGCATGACCATGTTTGTAAATACTTCAACTTATAGATCTTAATGTTACTTTTTAGCTCATTTGATAAAACATCGGACTCTGACGATGATCAAATAGATGATGATGAAATATTCACATTGGAAAGCAATGCAGACATGGAAACTTCTGTGTATGCAGAAAAATCCATGTGCTTGGATCAATCAGACAGTTGCACTGGATCAATTCATGCACCTATAAGTAATAATGCATCTGAAGTAAAACAAAAGCTTCAAGATTGTTGCAATGGAGTTTTTAGTGAACATGGCTTGGAAGAGCACATTGAAACCATCCAGAAGTCCAGAATAATAACATCTTCAGATATGCTTAAGAAATTAAAAGGGCACATTTGTTCAGAGAAATTGGATGGCAGGTTATGTGGAAATTTACTCACATTTTCTGAAGAATACAAAGGAAGTGTTCTCTTTTTACGATGGTCCTGTAAAAATAATCATTGTGGATTGTGGACATCTTCAGAAGTACTAACAACGGTGCATAATTCACAGGTTTTTGTGAATGATCTTTTGGTGACATCAGCTATTTTGTTGTCAGGCAACAATTACTCAAAATTTCTGTTATTTTGCAAGTTTACAAATTTGAGAGTACCCGATTATGTAACTTTTAGTAGATATCAAAGGTTGTTTTGTGCACCTGTAATCATGGACATGTGGGAAAGTATGAAAAGTAGTCTCCATGCAATTTTTAAAGATTATAAAGAATTAATACTTGCTGGTGATGGGAGGAGTGATTCACCTGGATACTCAGCAAGATATTGTGTGTATGTAATGATGGAGCAAATCACCAATGTTATTTTGGATCTTGAAATTCTCGACAAAAGGGAGACTGGTGGAAAATCAGGAAACATGGAACGAGAGGGAGTAACCCGAATTTTGCTGCGATTGAAGGATCTATTAGATATTGCTGAGATAACAACAGATGCCTCTACTTCTATTCAGAAAAGAATTACGGAATTAAAAGGTATATATTTATTTTTATAACATTTCTTTTCAACATACTGTAATGCATAAATGATGTTTAACATGCAACCAAAATGTTATTTAAACCAAAAATTTATATATTCACAGGTCACACATTTTTATATACATATATAGTCACAGGTCACACATTTTTTGCAAGAAACTGGGCTTGAAAATAATACTCTTGTTTCTTATAGCCTCGCTCCATCAGGCGTATATCCAAACCAGCAATATACGCCTGGTCACAATTCAGGCTTGAGGAAGCCGGGATTTTTGTCTTTCGCAAATGAGGTTGTTCGAAATCAGATCAATTGAATTCGCACTATTCGGAGTCTTTTCTAAGTGTTTGAATTTCGAAGATTTTTCGGCTGTTCGTTTAGTTGAAACGAAATTGAGGCTGAAATCTCAAGCCCAAAAAAATTTACTCAATTGTGACCTGGCGTATATTGCCGTTTTGGATATATGCCTGGCGAAGCGAGGCCAGGTTTCTTATTTAAAACAGATTTTTAGTCATCCAAAAGAATCAGGTCAATACCATCTATCATCATGTTTCACTATCTCCACCTATGGCAGAATGTGCACTTACATGAGGTATTCTCTCCCAAAGACCACGATCTTGAGTTATGGTTAACTCTCTTTAACTTCTATTTTCTGGCAGTTTCTTATGTTTGAGCATAATTAATTAATTAAAACATAATTAGTTCTTCATTTTTGGTGATCTTGCCAGATTGTATTTTAATCAGAAGAAATTTTCTTACCAAATTTTTGCTGTCAGTGAAAATAACAGCATTGCCCAGTATCACTTTGTACAGCAGTTTAGATTTAATGATTGTTCATTATATTAAGCATTGTGCTACAAAGAGTTGATGAGAAAATCTGTGTTCTCTTTTGAGGTGAAATGACAAAGAATCACCACCCAGTGATTGGGTACATCAACTAGAGTCGACTGAGGGGTGTGCTGCATTATAAGCATACCCACTCATTTTTTAAGTCATACCCAACACTGTGATTGAAATGATGCAAAGATAACACTTTTTTGCGTTTAGCATTCAAGTGTAAAACCCATCCTTTTGAAAACACTTCGTTTGTTGCTTTTTGTATGATTTTCTTTTAGCTTTCTTACCCCCTTATATTTTATGCCACATGTATTATTCCACTGGTAATTTCCCTTATTTATGTAGTTTTCATTTCATTCAAGCTGAACATGAAAATCTTCAAAAGTTGGTGCATTCCCTTGATGTTTGGCACAAAGCGAAAATACTTTCAAAAAAATTGCACAAGGCTGCACAGGACAAAAACAAGCATGAATTGAAAGATTGGATTGGTCCTATTGTTAACCATTTCTGGTATTCTTGTGAAAGTAGTGACGGGAACGAAACAAAGCTAAAGGACACATTTTTAGGAGTACTGCACCACATCTGTGGTGAACATGAATGGGCTGGTTCTTCCTGTTCTCATGGGCCCATGACTGACCATGAACCAAGAACACCCTTACAGAAAGGATCCCCAGCTATGGAAGCTGTTCGTGAAATTATTTTTAACAAGAATTTCCTGAGAAGCTTTAGTCATTACACAACATTTCGACACACTGGCAGTGTTGAAAACTTCAATAGTATGCTAACCAAGTACGCATCTAAGCGCATTGCATTCGATTACTGCTATTTTTCTGCAAGAATGGCTTTAGCAGCCATTGATCATAATATGCACAACTTCCGACCAATAGCCAAGACAAGAGATGGTAAAGAATGTTTCAAGAAAAAGTACAACAAAGATTCAAGGAAGTATCATGCTGAGCCAGTCAAAGTTGCAAAAGAGTACTGCTATATACCTTATGCACTTGCAAAAATTTTTTTGGCAAGAATAGAGGATAGGGAAACAGTACTTAAGAGGCACATCAGACCACCAAATGACCCTAAACACATAGCACCAAACATCGATATTTTGAATCCTGCCCCACCTATGGAAGTTATGCTCAGAGAAAGATGCTCCAGAAAATTGAAGGTCAAGAAATAAATTTTACCCAGGTGAGGGAAATGTAAAAAATGTGTCACTGTGCACTGATCATAACAAAAGAACCGAAAGACAATTAAACACAGTAAACCCGCATAAAAGAATCTGAAGGTTTGAGTTTGAAATAGGCCTCAATCAAATCAAAGGCTTCTATTCCAAATTCCAGCTGTAAGGTAATAGTTGGAGGTTATTATTTAGGGTGTTAAAATACCGGGTGAGTCAACGTCAGACCTTAAATGCTTGCTTTTTACAGGCCAAACATTCGTATAATTATGCCAGGTTCTTTTATGCAGGCTCTTACTGTAATTTATATTATATGAACTTCTCAATACACTGTTCATCTGGATTTAAACCCCATGTAAATTCCATCAGGAGAAGGATAAGCATTTCGGATTACTGTGACAACACAGGAAGGCAATATTCTTCGGTTATCTCTTCCCAACCTGCCATACTTCCACAAGGCAAATTGCCTGTATGCAGCTTTTCGGAAAGAGTTTGTATTGAAATTAAGATCATCTGCCCTGAGGTCAGCACGTGCTGTTATGTTCAGTTGCAGCACATCTCTATCTAGGCAAAGCTTTCTGAACATCTGATATGATGTCACACATGTCTTCCGGTTGCAACATTTGTTGTGCTCTTCATTTTCCATTGGGGCACATGTTCCACATTTGCACCATGGTTGTGAGTTTGGTCGTACTGGTTGTTCATCTGGATGCTCAATGACATTTACCAAATCCTTTACAAAGTCGATGCTGCCTGCTCCACAAACTGCAAGATCGATAACCAGCTGCTGAAGTTTTTCCATGGATAAATCTTTCACAACATCCTGGGGAATAATAATGTTGATTAAAAATTATGATTTTTTTGAAAAAGATTGAAGCTTGAAATGTACATAGTGGTTTAGGAAGGGGGAAAGGGGGCACTTACACCCAGGTGCTGGGTCTAAAGGGGCACAAAATTGCCAAAAATTTAAAAAAATCTTCCTTATATGAAGGACTTTCTGAATTTGTTTACAGGTTATAGCAAATTTTTGGAAACCCCCCAAACCCTGGCTATGATGTCAGTAGGGCAGAAATCATGTTAGACCCCACCAGGTGCTGATCATACTCACTATGCCACTGTGTATTTATATCTAGTCATAATTATTATAAACAACATATCACCTTTACACCACTTTTTGCAGCTGCAATTTCTTCTTCCATGGTTAAGAACCCATCATGCCTTGCATTTTGTTGCATTTCTGCTGCCTCTTCTTGTTCTCCATCTCTTGGCTGTCATAAATTAAAAACTCATAAGTACCTGAATATTAATCTGAAAACCAGCTCAAGAAGTCTTGTTTGTGCAAACGTCGAAGTCTCAAGTAATATTAGATTTTTATGTGTTTAGCTTAAAGTTTTTATCAAGGTCCAGTACACATTGTACTGCAGATTCAAAACTGTCCTCCGTCCACTTGACCCTTACCCCCCAAAAATTTTAACCCGGATTTGGAAAAATTACGATGACCATCCTTACCAGTCATTGGGTGGTGGCAGCCCCGCGCCCCCTTGACTACGCCACTGGAGAACATACCTAGGAGCAGGTATGACATTAGCGGGGCTTGTTAGGGCTAGAGCCCCCAGTTTGAATAAGAGTTACCTTTTGGTAGAATTAAATGAAGTTTTCTTATTTTAAATTAAGTAAATTAAATTTTAGGTTTTCTTTTAATTTTTTTGAAAGAATATCAGCAGTGCTATGTACAACAAAATACATCACTGAAAAAACGTGTGTTCGTAAAACACAGGTTTGCAGACAGGCTCAGACAGACAGGTTGCAGTAACATTGGGCCTAAATAGTCTAAGTATTTTAGGAATGAAAAAATAATGAGTAAATAAATTCTAATGATTACTGGGTGGAAAGTCATCACTGAGAAAGTTTGGGTCAGTCATAAAACTGCTTATTCCTCTATTAGCCTATGATTTGTTCTAAAACACTTAGCCCAGCCCAACGCTCTGCACCTTGACTCTGGCTGCTGGTTGGTGACTGTCTGACTAACAGCTATCAGCTACAAACCTTTCCGTTTGCACACCACTTTACTGTCACACCTCTGCTCTTTTTCCCACAATTGCAGCGTCTTGTACACCGTTTGCCACTATCTTTACACGGACATCCCCGATTTTTCCCACTTTTTCTGCTGCATGTTGTCCGACATACACAGGCAACCTGCCAAAAGAAATTTTTGTCCCATTTAGGCCTAAATAAAATCTAATTCGACTGCCATAAATTAATGAGCAGATATTTCATAACGAAGTTACATTAATCATGAACGAATAACATGTACAATAATAGGCAAATTACCTCTTCCTCTTCTCCACTATTTACTTCGCTTTCATTGTCTGCACGATCTTCGTCTCCATCTCCATCAAACGAGCCATAAAAATTCGTCGCCATTATGAGATCTGGTTCTGTTTTTGTTTTGTTTACAACAAAGCGCGCAAAGCATGCCGGTTGACCAAGAGTCTTTAAGATTTGGCCAAATCTGAGGCTCGTGTTCTTATAGAAATTGTTCTTATAAAAAAGAGTGTAGCTAGCAGGGGTGTTGGAAACAATGGCAGATTCAGAATAGATCTGAAGGGGGAAAATGCTTTATGTGTGCGCTAATAGATGCTGAAACTGAAACTATCTTTAATAGAAATACAATGAATTGGCTAATCAAATGAGTGCCAAACTTCAGGATGATGGGTGCTGAGATATGTTTTTATCAGCAAGGGGCAAACTGTCCCAACTGCACCCCCCTAATTTGAATTTCTAAAGAATCTCGTTTTCCTGCCCTGTATGCACATCTTAAATGATAGGATTATCAATTTTGATACTTAACTGTTTTAGAATCTAAATGTTGTCACCAGATTCCAATTCAAAAAATCAATGTTATGATTTTTTTATCAGGAAGCACTCCTGACTGGGCCTCTGCAAATCTGGGTATTTTCTTGTGCATAAAATGCAGCGGAATTCATCGAAATCTCGGCAAAACAGTTTCCTTTGTCAGGTCCCTGAGACTGGACCACTGGGCTGACGACAAATGCGAGGTAACATCAAAATAATTATCTCATTCATATCTTTGTTTCTCTAGGGATTTTAACTTCTCTGAATTCATTATAATGTATCTTTGATTTTGCTGGACATATAAATTCATGTTTAAATTCAGAAAAAACAGCAACTTATATTCTCTATCTATTTTTCTATCATTAAAATATTTGCTGTCAGTTGTCATGACGGTGCATGGAACTGAAATTGGTGAAAAATGCTTCTTGTAAAATCATGGGGAGAGGCTCTGTCAAAACGTTGATAAAGCACAAAGAGATTTACAAGAAAACTCCTACCTTCCAGTTTTTAAAAATGAAAACCCAAAAAACTGAAATTCCCATAGATTGAAGCATTCGGTAATATCAATTTTCATACTGGCCCCCACAATGTTTGGTCTGAAAATCGAACGCTTCGAATGTTCATTGACATTATACCAGATTTACAAAAGGATCAGTTTATGGGGTTCCAATGTTCTTTGACATTATACCAGATTTACAAAAGGATCAGTTTATGGGGTTTCTAACTAAAAAATATGTGGATAAAATCAAACTTAGAGTTTTTTTATGAACAAAATAGATCAGGGTCGGATCCAAGGGGGAGTTTTAAGGGGTGTAGGCCCCCCCCCTATTTTGGTAGAAAAACAATACAATTAGCTTGATAATACCATATTTCCCTTACATTATCCTTTGTTATATGTGCTTTTCATGAGTGCTGGATCCGGCCCTGTAGGTTTTGGGGTTAGGAAACCTGCTAAGAAACTTTTTTGTACAATAATTTAGATAAATGCCAAGAAACTCTGGTAAGAGGATATAGTATAGCATCGTTTCTTATAAAAAAGTTTGCAGTAAGAATGTACTGGTTTTAAGTATCTGGACCCATTTTATTTTAAGAGAAACTTTGGAAGGTGTCTAGGGTTGCGCGCTGCGAGGTGGCTTTATAAGATAAGAATTTGATAATGATGTTTCGATGGTCCTACAAATCCTACAAGAGCAGAACACTTCCTTGTTTTCCGTTTCCGTCAAGGCGCTTCCGTATAGATTTCGATTGCTTCCTCCTTTGCTGCCTCATATTGGCAACGAGGCTCTGGAATTGTTGTTCACTTGAAATGTACTTCCTGGTTTCTGCACCTACCTAAAAGAGGAACTCGAAATTCCTTTGGCTGAACTCGAATGAAACACTTACGACTTGGCCTGCCATCGAAATGTCGGGACAAATTGGCTTGAAGCTTTTCGATTTGCTCTTTCAACCTGGAAATGGACAGTGTGCTGACTGCGGCTGCGAAGGTCAGTCCAATATGTCGTTGTAAACTCTAACTCAACTTTCTAATTTACCAATAACAGTAACAAAATTATAAACAATATGTCAGGTTATTTAGTAGGCTACTATAATATACAGAATTAAGAAATTAATAATGAAATCTTGAATAAGAATTCTTGATAAAGATGTATTATGATGATGGAAATGAAAGGGTAATGAGGGCAATGGAAACTAATGGAGGTCACAACACTTATAAATTCTACTGTATGATTCTCGTACCTTGGTAGAAATTCAGCCTCCTCATGGAGTTTCTTAGAAAACTTGATTGTTTATGAAATGTAAGATGGAATAGTTAATGCTGTGAGTCAACTGAATTGCTATTTCACTTTTGCTATCTGTTTCCTTGTTTTTTTTCAGTGCCTCCTCCAAGATGGGCCTCTTCCAACCTGGGTATATTTCTATGCGTCAATTGTGTTGGACTCCACAGAGGTCTTGGTGTTAACTGCTCCATCACTAAATCAATTGAACTAGATAAGTGGACCGAGCCAATGTATCAGGTACCAAGAACACATTATCCTACCAGGTCAATTCTCTGAATGTTTGAATCTTTCAGGTTCAGTGCATATTGAAGGGGTCAAATACCTTTTGCTCTGAGAGGGAAATCTACTCAGTCTTTTATTCCCTTTTGTGATTTCCTTCCTCTTCTCTTTAACTCCTTCAAAAGTCTTGAATACATATCCATGGTATGCTACCATTACAAAGCATGATTTAATGTCAAGTAGTGGTTATCACCAAACTCACTTTTAATATGTGATTTGTAAAAGACATACCTTTTGGATTTTGTAATGATTTCTGTAGATTATTTGGATAAAGCATATTTTCTTTGTATTTATTCTTGTTCCTCTCTAATGATTGCATGTTGCTTCATCATTCTTATATCAATTGATGTTTCCTACCTACACTTATCAATAAAAAAAATGTTTTTTTTAAATACAAATTTTTTTTTATTTTTGGAAAATTTTCTTACAATAAGTTTTGAAATATAGGAAATATTTGCAATAAAAAGCATTGATAAAAGAGGAAACAAAGGATTGACAAGATGAAATAAACTGTTCTTAACTCTAATCTTCAATTAAAATTGGCCAAATTAAAATAGTCTGGATAGTGTCCTATAGCTGCCCCCCCCCCTCACATACCAACACTGCTCTCATTATGGAGGCGGAGAAGCGTGTTCTTATCCAGTTTACCATCTTTGAATATTTCTCATCGCCCTTTTCTCCGCTAACTTATACGCTAAGTATGTTGTGAATTGTTCACATTCTTTTCTCATACTTCCGTTTGTCCCAAAAACCAGCAGGGTAAAGGAACCCCCTTCCACATCCATTACTCTCTGATTGTAGCTTCCCTTTTTCATCGATCAAAAATACTACCTGTCACTTTACACTGTGACCAAACATGTGACAAAATCTAGAAAAGATACACTTTAAAAGAGCAATCCTATAGTGATTCTATATTTACCCTTTGATTTATTTTGTAGTTTATGGCCTCAATGGGGAACAAGAAAGCGAATTCAATTTGGGCCAAAAATGTTCCAATTTGTTGGAAGAGGCCCACTCCCTTGGACCATAATCTGGATTTTTACGTTGAAGAATGGATCAGAGCAAAGTATGAGAGAAAAGAATTCAAAGAAGAGAATGAAAATGAGCTGCATTATTGCTCAGGTAGATCTTTTAGCATTGAGAGTGTGAAAATTTTGGAGAACTCTTTAGACATTTTGAGAAAGCGCAGGATATAGAAAATCCATCAAGATAATTCATTTGAATGGAAAAGGCCGCAGTAAGATTCAAACCCGCCACCCTCTAGTTAATTACTGTAATACACTATCACTGTGCAAGTCACTTCAATGGAACATATTGCACCACCACTCTACCTCCGAGTTCTTTGACAATGCATGATGATCAAAGGGCCATACTTGCATTGTTCAAGGGCCCCTTTGCACGAGGAGAGTGCTAGTTATCAAACAGTTGTGGTTTCGAGTTCTACTCGGGTCATTTCCTTTATCAAAAATTATCTCAATTAAGTGAAGGAACAACAAGATTTCAATTCTGAATACTTATAGCCAAGAATGTTTCGTGTGCCCCATTTGAACTATTTCTACACCTGCCAATATGGTGACAAGCAAAGGCCACATCGGTTGGCTTAATTGAATCATCCTATTTCACTTGTTGTTCTTTTAACTTCTTGAACACTCTCTTTTTGCATGTTGACCTAGATGTGATGTTTAGTTGATTTGTATAGTCTCTCACCTATGTTTCCTCTGGCTTTTTTATGTAGATAAGTTAACAGTTTGTACCAACATTCTCTGCTGTCATTTCCCGTGTTAAAGTCAAGTAGAAGTAATTTCCATAAAATTTGATGTTTCAGGTGAAAAAGATGGATACTTATCAAAAAAGGATCGAAATAAAAACACATGGAACCCAAGATATTTCAGGGTTTCTGCGCAAAATTGCTCGTTATCTTATTACATTAAAAAAGAGGTAAGAAAATCTTCTGATAATAGATTCTCAGTATTATGTTCATATTCAGACCCACTGCCTGAGAAAGGGGCAATGGTCCAGGGGTGAGCTATTTAGGGGCTCATCCAAACAAACTTTCTTGAAGAAGGGAGCGTTTTGTACATGCATGATTTGAAAAATAGTCTCATTAATGTTACACTTCCATTTCATTTCATTTGATATGTGGGATTTGATACAGTAAATCCAAAAAACAAAGTCAAATCAAAGTTTTTATAGCCTTTGATCAGTACAGAACTTGAAAATTAGAAGTATAGGGAAACAGGACACCAATCAGCCACCTCTTTTCTAAGTGACCAGTTTGATTTGCCTCTTGGTGTAAACTGTTAAGTTCAATTTTGGTTCTCTTTCTGATATGCTACTAATAAGTTTCAAACAAAAAGCGGAATACATTAAATTTTTCTTTATAACTATGGCATTCCCACTCATAGGTTGCTTACAGTGGTGCGTTAGAGATACAAATCACAACACCACTGAAGCAGCAACACTACTGGAGTAGACAACACTTCTGGAGTAGATAACACAGTAAAGAAAATGAATTTTAGGTATTAAAAAAAGTGTTCTTACTACTTTTTGTAAGGGGTTTCGAATAAGAAGAAATGATATTTTGATTTAATTGATAAAGTTTATTTGAATTTGATGTTGGCAGGATCTCTCCTCGAAGCAAACCATTGATCTGAAAAAAGTGAATGTGATGCTGTGTGACAGCGGCAAGACTGACAAGTTTTTCAGCATGCAGATCTCAGCACCTGAAGAAAAGAGTAAAGGGAAGAAATCAACCTGTCTGACTAGAAGTATCTATGTACATGCTGAAACTGGAAAGGTTGGTAGTTGGTGGTTTGTAGAGTATATGAGATAATGAACGCATTTGGTATCAATCAGTAATTTGTTCAATGCGTAAAGGCTGCCGCTTGCAGGGACATGAGGTCCCTTTCTGACGTTCTGCAGACACAATGTCCAAAGTAGATTCTCATCCGGCCTATCAATGTAAGGTCAAAAGCATTTGCTGTGTTCATATTTTCTACTTGGGTAACAAGCTGCTACTTGGAATGATGCAATAGTCTTTCAATAAGTATTAACTCTCCTTTGTCATTTTCCAGTCTTATCATCTTGATGTCACCCTGGAAAGTCGGTGCAATGTTGTGGAGGATGTTTAGTATTGTAGGGATTTATCATCAGTACTGTTGAGGATACCATCAGTACATTGAAGGGTGTTCAGCACTGTGAGGGATACCATCAGTACCGTCACTGGGTACCATGCTGTACTTTGGAGGGTATTCAGTACTGTTGAGAGATAATGAAAGTAGCGTCTTTGTACATAAAGCACACAAGTTAATATTTCAAATATATGATATTTAGTACCGTTGAACATTAAGGGAAACGATAAGCGTGGTGGATATTATACCCAAGGTGCTTGTGTTTACCTCCATTGTACTGGACATCCTCCTTGTCCTACCGCTAATGTCGTGTGTTGTTTATTTAGGATATTGTTGATTGGTATTTGGCAATTAGAGCTGCAAGATTCAAGGTGCTGCAACTGAATGAGTCGGACAAAGATGCAAGTATTTGTTTGACTTATATTTTCTAATCAATAGCAAACATTACATTTCAATACTCAATACGACCTCATCTATCAGCAGCAAGTTAAACTGATGTGACGTGGGAAGAGCTCACTCGAACTAGTTGAGCCGGTTTGACGGGTATTTGAAGCAATACTCGTGCAGTCACCCTATCCCGAGCAAATAAGGAGAATGAATTAATCGGGTAATATCTTTTGTTGCTTAGGTGAAACCCCTCGCCATTGTGTATTATGTAAGTTTTAGAAACCATCCAATGTGCACCTTTTAAAATTCTGGAGATGGCTCTTGTTAGATTGGAAATCAACGAGACGCCATCGAATTCTCTGATACGAAGAGGACCCCTTGGATATGTCTTGGATTTAACTGAACTGTTAAAATCATATGATTGAGATGGACTGCGAATTATCATGTAGATATTGTAGAATGTCATCAGAAAGTTATCTGCTTATTGCTTATTATTATTATGAATGAATAATCTGGTATTTCTTTTCTTGTTAGGCCGGTGAAATTTTATCAAGTGATTACATTAAACAAGGCTGGCTAAGAAAGAGCGGACCGAAAGTATGTTGTCAGTGCAATAGTTTATTTGTATCTTAAAAGTTCATAAAGTTCGCGATAAAAATCTAATCGAAAAACGAAACTGTTAGGCTGAAAATGAAGTTAAGTTTCTAATGCCCAACTGTTCTTATGAGAAAACCTTTTGTACTTGCGAAAGTGGACGAACATTTTACCTAACAAACATTTTTCACTGTCTTACAGTCGTGTTCCGATAAAAATCTGTTATGTGAGGTCTTTTCTACATTTTTGCAAACACAACTTTGATACTAAGTGATTTTTCTGAAGCTTCACTCTGGATATTTTGTTTTTTATTTCAGGAGAATGACAAGTATCTGTCACGCTGGGTCACAATTGAGCGGAACAAATTTTCATACTCGGACGACAAACTGGTTCGTAATTTTGTGAACATTAATCTTAATTATTCCCAGGTCTCTCTAGGCTGATTTCGTTGTCCGTGATATGATATTATGATTTAAGTCTTTAGGATATAACAGTAATGGCTGTATGCGATCAGTGGTTGAAAAATTACAAACCAGGGGAAGTTTATTTGGCACTAGTAAGCACATTTATCTCTTTAAAGTATTGGACTGATTTATCCAAAATTGCATCCAAGAAATTGCTGTGACTAGGCTGAATCTGATCCTGATCCTGTCTCAGGTTATACAGCTCACAAAAACTCAACTTTGGAACAAAACATTTTGTTGTCACTTTAGACTTTTATTAACTTAAAGTTAGAAGGGATTTAGAGGGCGACTTTTAACTGTAAATTTTGGAAACGTGCTAGAATGTTTTTCAAGATAGAAATTGATTTTAGTCGGGCAAGAATGTTTATAGCAAGAAGCATTGAAGGTGTTTTGCAGAAACATTCATGAAAAATCAGACCTCGTTTAACCTAGTCTTGCATATCAGTTTTGGTTGCAGCCAAGAAATTAAACAAATCATTTTTCACTTTATTGAAATTCCTTAGCCGATAAAATTGTTTTTATCTTCATTTTAGGATGCTGTTCCGAAAAATGAAGTCGTGTTAAAAAGCTTACCAGAGCTCTACAGCGTATCTGAGGGGGTAGATGGGAAACACCCCGATGAACCCCACCCCTTCATGGTGCAAACACCAGAGAGAGTGTTCAACTTTAGTGCAGAAACTGACAAGGAAATGGAAGACTGGATTCAAGCATTTCGCAAAGGAATCGAGCTGGCTCCTCTACAACAGCAACAACATTTTCAGATGTCAGCGGAGTCTGCGGCCTCTCGCTTTTCTCATCTTTCGGTGTCTTCCAGTGACTCGTCTGCAAGTACCTAATTCTGTTTATTTTCACTCTATTTTCATGGCGTAGGTTTATTTTCACATTATATCTCTATGGATTTAGTTAAAGAATCTATTTCTTGATAAAAGTTTCATATTTATGTCAAAAGATTACCAAGGTCGCACCAGTACGCTATGGTGCTTTAGTCGACAAATTTTGATGTGATCCACTTCCCATCTTGTTTCGCCCCTGCCAAAATATCAGGTTTGTAGGTATGGATGATAACCCAACTCATTCCAAAGGGACCTTAAAAAGTGGGTTAGGCACAAGAGGGTCTGGTTTTTGAGGGAGTACGGTTTATTGTTCTGGATATCCGTACAATACTGTCGTAGTCGAGTAAAATCTTCAAAATTCATTATATTTACTTGAAGAGAACAGTGGTAGCGTTCTAGAGATCAAATCTAGAGGTCGTGGGTTCGAGTCCTACTCGGGTCATTTTCATTCTCACAAATTATCTCGATTCATTATATTTACCTTAGAATTATAAAATTAATTTGACAACATTGGCAAGGCATGCCTTTTTCTTTGTGTTATTGATATGAATCGGTTGAATATAGTGGCCAAGTAGTCACTGCTCGTGGGTTCAGACTGACCTTTTATTCAACGTTTAAGAAATAATTTGTACTGGGCTGATAAGACATCGCCAATTCATTGCAAGTCCACTAATTATTGCAAAAGTGAGGACTATGGGTACTGAATATAAAAACAGTAGAACTTGGTTGTTTTGGGGGGTCCAAATACCCTTACCCCCCTCGGCAGTTATTTCACAGCATTGATGTTGACACAAAAGTTAATGATTAATATATCGTAATGATAATTCCTTTTTGCTATTTTTCACGTTGGAAATACATTAATAAAGAACTATTTTTGTTATTAGGTATTCATTGATTTGACTTTTCAGCTTTAAAATAATTTTATAACGATAACTAACTTTTAGGAGTTTACTTTCTCGGTTTTATATTTAATTCAAGAAATTCCCACGAAATAATTTAGAAGTTGAAAGAGAGCTTTCAAGGCATCAAAATTCAACAGTTGAATTAACCCCTATCGAATGTTTTCTTTGTGTTATTGCATCTTTTGTGGTTCCCAGAGTCCCTGCTAATCTATGTTGAAGCACAAGAGAAGGAAAATGCCTCCTACTGCCCTCCCTCTAACTAGAAAATGTAAATGTCCTTTATTATTATTGCTCTCTCTCATCTTTCATTTGTATTTTAGTAAAGATCTAAATAGTGGTTTTGCACTCTAAATATTATTTTTGTATTGTTATATGTTATTTCATAGTATCAGACTCAATTTATGTTGTATTTCTTGCTTGTATTTAAGTTTTGTTAATCTCGGTTATTTCGTGTTGTTTTTCCACCTTGTAAGAGGTCTGGAACCAAGTAAGAATTTTGGCGCGAATTCTCAATTTGATTCGTCATTTCATCAGAGCAACCAGGAAGTTTTTTGCATCTGTCCGGAAAGGTAAGGAATTTGTCTGTTTTTGCTGTTATTAAATTAAATTGTTTACTTGCAGCGATTTTCTCCTCGGGTCAGGTATTCAAACTAACAAACAAGGACAGGTGCGAAGAAAGTTTGGAGTTGTTTGCTGTCGGATTCTATGGTTTTTTGCAAGTCTCTTCTCCTCGCGGTTTCGTACAGGCCTAGGTAGGCCCATAAACGTTTTGAAATTCAACCAAGATATTAAAGAATTATTTATTGAGTCAAAACATGAAGATTTCACCAGTAATTTTCAATGTCATGATTTTAAGGGCAGGGAGCATATTGACTTTTCCCTCTTTACAAAATTTGTTCCCTTTAACTTTTCCTGCTTCAATCTTAAATGGAGTTGATTGGTTTTGTTATATTTTAGTTCTTTTTAAAAGTGGTTTGTTAAATCATCGATATTAAACATGCAATTGTGATTAAATGTTTTATCTCCTTAACTAGGGCGTTCCTGTTGATAAAACAGACCAAGAATGCGAAGGGGTTACAGCAACCAACCGAACTCTTCCAATGCAGTTGTAAAATGGCCAGACGGCTCTTCTGCGAACACAGGAAATATCACCAAACAAAACAACAGGGAATTCATACGGGACCTCAATTCTGGTGTCATGAGAGGGGTAAGTTACTTGATCTTCAAACTCACTCGGTAGCTTCACTTCAGATTTCGTTTGATTTCGTTAATGAAGGCCTGTTTATGTAACAAGATGGTGGAGACACTAAAAGACTCGAGATTCAAGGCAATAACTATGAACTTCAACTTATCATCAAGAAGCTAAGAACAATAACAGGGCGAGAGTGAAGTCCAACACGAGGGGCCTGGGACCTAGGCTGATTAAAGATGACATCATTACAGATTATGTGGGCCCAGGCTTGCTTTTAGCTACCTAAGGATCTTACCTACTTGGAACGTTCTATAGTGTTGTCTGTTTTATTATCCCATTGTTCATACGAGGGCCCGGTCAGCCTGGGATCTTGTTTTCTTACACCTGAGATTTCATCTAAAGAGGTAACTTTTTCCAATGTAAACAGTGCAGCCCGGGCTTGAATTTGATTGAACATCATTTGATTTGACAAATTTGACATCAATTGATCACACTACTTTTGCAGCCAAATTTACTGGGCTGGAAATTATGTCCTCATAATCTAATTTCTGAGAAAACCTCACAATCTAATTTCAATGAACAGTAGCAGACCAAAAAACGAATTTAAACACTTACATGAAACATTCATTCAAAATTATTGATCAGTAAACCTTAGCAACCAGGCTAAAATCTTAAATGGTAGAGGATTGACCAGACAGTCCTACCCTTGCATTATACCTTGCACCCTTTGAATTAAATTCTCCTCAGATATTAATATTACTTTTCATATTCAGTTTATTGCAGGGATGATTATTGCCAAACAAGACCCAAGGTCATTTGCTGATAGAAAAGGTAATCCATATCTTCAATTTCAGAATCAAAATTTTTTTCCCACACATGAAAGCCATCTCCCTGTTACTAGAAATTAAAAAGCTTGCAAGAACAGACTAGAGAATCTGTTCTTTTCCCATGTGCAATAAATCGTTTTGTATTTTTAATCGTCATACTTGTATGTTCCGGATCAAGAAGGGTAAGAGCTTGTTGCAAGGGGCTTATGAAGGTGTCCCCTGCTTTTGGTAGAAAAATCTCCATTGTAATTTCTTATAATTTATTTTCCAATATTCGGCTTTGGTTCTTGTCAGTCAATCGCTGTCTCTTTATTGCTTATTAGTTTTGTCAGTCAATTGCTGTTTCTTTATTGCCTATTAGTCTCGTCAGTCAATTGCTGTTTCTTTCTCCAGATCCAAACCAAATGCGTTGGCAAGTTAAATTTACGATTAGAGACGCACCGAGTGACTACATCAACGTCTGCTGCTGGGGAGGAGATACTTTCATCAATGACATTTCAAGACTTTACAAAATAGGAGATGTAGGTTAGCAATATTATCAAATAATTATTTGTCCACTAAACTTTCCTTTCTTCTTGAAGATGAATTCATTTTTTCAGGTAATGTCGTCCTCCTTCTCTTCCTCACTTTTAGCTTCGTTTTGCATTTTTTAGAAGAAAATACTAGGGAGATAATTGCTTTGGATACCAGTATAATCTCGATTTATTTTCACAATAGTCTAGTTCTCCAGAAATACGAGATTTATCAACTATAGATCTCTTGTAAGTAATCTGCGATCCGTATACCTGACAGCTAGGCAAAGGGGGAAGCTGGTATGTCTCAAGTTGATCCATTGTATTCAAAAGCTTGATGGCTACAGATTAGACGTTCGGCAAAGGAAGACATTGGCTTGTAGCGTTTCTTGGGCCGTTTTATAGCATCTTGTCAAAATCGCAATGTCTACTGCCAAGGAGTGTGACCGACTCTTATCTCACTCAAATCAAGAGAGATCTGATGTATTTATTGTTGACAGGTATTAACTGCATCCCCAATGTTTTGTTTTTATAGTCCAAATTGAGAACGGCTTGGTGCAAGTGAAACAACATTCCGAAGCAGAAGAAAAGTACAACCCATCTACACCAAGGTAAATCTCATTTCCTCTGCATTGAATAATTGTTTTGTTGCCTTAAATCTTTCTGAATTATGGTAGCTCTAATTTCCAAATCACTTTACATTCTAAAGAATTTGTTACATTTACAAATGGCGCTCTGCAACACAATGGACTTCTTTTGCTAATGTTGCAGAGCTTCCCTCCACTTTATATTCCAGACCAAAGATGCAATTTCTGAACGCACTTAAAATATTATGATACACTCATGTGTTTATTTGTATACACCATCCATGAGTGGAAATTTAGTTTAAGAATGGACCTTACATCTTTACGTTTATTTCATTCTGCTTTATCTGATACATCAACATAGATGGCGTGGTTTATACTTGCTGATTTGCTTCTCTCATTGAGATTTATCCTAGGAAGTTGTTTATTAAACCCAAACGTTCGATTAAGTCCATTCTGATAATTTCGTTGCTATTTTCAGCCAATTCAACATAACCCTGAACGAAGCTCACGCACTTATTCAACATTACAACGGAAACGAAATGGAAGAGTTGAGCTCCATGTCATTCTTACCCGCGAAGGACAGCAGTGACTATTTCACGCTAGGTGATGTCATAGCCAATGGCCAGAACCTGAATGGGAATCACATCAATATTGTGGCTGCTATCAGAGATGTAAGGGACTCTCATTTAACTTTCCTCCCATGTCTGTTTCATGTATTCTTATTTCCATGCCAGGTGAACAGGGAATAAAGACTGGGACAGTATGTATTTATTCACTACAACATTAAAAATCTTGATGCGTTTTTGATATGACAAGAAGAATATTGAAAGGCGGAGTAAAAATTTGGTAAAAAATAATAAAGATGCTGAACACGTGGTTTTGCATGGTACAGGCCCCCATTGAGCCTTATTTTGATAGGGTCCCTCTGAACCGAAGCAAAGGGTAAATAAGTTATTGCAAAAAAGGATTTCCATTCAAAATATGTGAACAAAACATTATGATGAAATTAGGTCATTTGAACATCTCAGTGTTCAGAGAGTGGTTTTATTCGTTAGTATAAAGTGATAAAGCAAAACAAAGGTAAAAAAGAAATCTATTAAAGATAAAAATCAAATATCAATTTTCTGCCATATCATTTTTGTGTCATCTTAGTAGAAAGGAGTATCTATTGAGAACCAATGAACACTTCGTTATTTATCAGAAACTACTAATTAATGATGACTGTTAAACAGTTTCAGTGAGAGGCTAATAATAAATTGATTTTTGTTTGTACAGGCTGGTGAACCAAGGCAAATAGTGACAAAGACTGGAAAGGAAATTACTAGAAGAGAGTTGAAAATATTTGATGAATCATGCGCTTCCTTCCCGCTTGTCATGTAAGAATTCTATCACTTTTATCATTAGCATATGTCATTGATTCAATCATTTAAGCCTGCCTTCCATACATCCATAAGGTTGCCTGCTGTTACTTTCGGCTATCTGCCCTCTTCTACACTTCCAGTATCACAGTGGGGATTAAAGCAAAATCACGTTATTTAGCATTAAAGTCATAAGGCCATTCACCTTATTTCATCGAACATGAAGAAGTGCAGGATAGTAAGAATAGTCTTTAATTAGTACAAAACTTTCGGATAGCACAACATGATAACTACTCCATCCTATATTTTCCAGAGCGTAATAAACTACTAAGGCTTTTCACCTGCCACGCATTGGAGTAAGTAAAATGTCAAAGAGAGAAACAAATCGGCGAATCAAGGGTGAATAAAAATTCATTCAAATATATTCTTGTGTTTAGGATGTTATCAAAATGCTCTTATTCAATCCATAGCCAATTTCACTTTGGCCATGTTCCCCATCTTTCTTGTTATCCGCAAGTTTTTTACCAATGAAAGACTGTACTCTTACAATGATTTGAGAAAGGGTCTTTCAAGCACAGGAATAGGTATAGGCATTGAGTAAATTTTATTCATATGTTTTTGAATTTGAAGGTGGGATAATGAACTCTCAGAAATGGTAAATTCATGGAGTCCTCAGGAAGTTGGTAAGCAGAAATGTTTGTTGTTTATTAAATGCACAAAATTATGCTTGACAGGAATTTTCCATTTAATGTCATAGATATTTTTGTTCACTGCGATCAATTAGGTTTAGGTCCTTGCCTCCATCTCCAATAAGATGTTATGAAATTAACATTTTTGCATCAAACACTTAAGTTGGAACAAAATATCTTGAAAGGCAAATGGTCTTCGTGTTGAAATAATGTGAGCGGGATGTGACAAGCATCAATTTGCTTGTTCTTGCCAAAAAGCAAGAAATGTATATTATCTAGAAATGTCAAGAAATGTCTATTATCTAGAAATGTCAAGAAATGTCTATTATCTACCTCAACTACTTTATTCTTGGTGCCACAAAAACCTCTGAAGACTGAAGATCCTTGTGGGAAAAGTTGAGGTCATTGCGCTTTTGAACAACTCATATTATTTCTAAAGACAATAAAAATTTTGTAATTTAAAGATGTGCGTAAAAGATGTGAAAATACTGCACCTGCACAAAACTTTTAATAAACAATTAGGATTAAGAGAATTGAAATTGCATTGATTCCCTATTCATATCCACGTTTCAAACGTGGGCAAGCATGTGCAGACTACAACCTTTAGGCAAAGTGTCGATCTTCATGAAAATACTCGTTATTCGATAATCTGTTTGCAGTTGGAGATGAGACTGCTTTTTGTGTGAGGAAGATTCTGCCTGGTAGGAAATTGACTAAAATTATAAACTGAGTGGATCTGTTTGTTTTGCAGTTTTATTCCTGGCCGATGTGAAGGTTCATTTTGATAATTACAAGAAGTGCATGGTAGCTACGTGTGATGGTAAAACAATCATCACCGTCAATCCAGGTATCTATTATGCATTGACTTTTTTGTCTCCCCTAATTTAGCTGTTTCATTGCAATGCAAGAAACTCCTAGAAAGGTTTTGTTCTGACTTTAACATTAAAACTGATCAATTATTTTTAGATTCAAATTCAGCTTTATATTTTTGCACCCTGAAGTGTTTTGCTGGAACACTGATCATGTTTGTTGTTGTTCCTCATTTATTTTCATTTCTATTTCCGCTTCTTTTACCAGACATCCCAGAAGCACATCACATCTACAATTATGCACAGAGTGTCGACATGACAGATATGGATTTTGCAAATGGTGAACAAGATACATCGGCATACAGTAAGTTTGCATTCAGATCTTAACATGGTACTTAATGTTTTAATGATTTTCAAGTTACCGATGGATAATCAAATAGTTCTTGTATTTATTTTGTTTTGTGAGATGGTGTGAACCCTTGGAAATCGCCTTGTTTCGTTACCCACTTCCCTTGGAATTATCAGTTGCAGCACCCCTTTATGAAAATGCTCAATATCTAGTAAAGTAATGCATTGAGGTGTAAATGATCAAGTGGTCTTCTTTATGACCAGTATAGTTAATGAACATGAATTGTAAAGCATGGAGATAATTTCTGGCTACTTGGTTGTGATTTTCTTTCTTGTATTTTAGTTGAGAATATGGAAGATGTATTCACAATAGAAGAACTGGAAGATAAGATAAATGAAGAAAATGGCCAATCATTGTTTTATGGCATCCTTAATGCTTGCATCACCCAGTTTGATATTGATTCCTCTGATGCGAAATGCTCCATTGTTTCAAGCAAGTGGTAAGACAATCTTCTCATATTCCAGAAGAAGCAGGTTTTTTGAAATCAATTCAATTAATTTGTTTGAATGAAAATTACAACAGCAGAATTCAGCCCACAACCGTTGATAAGGTGCAACAGTGTTCTACCAATCATTAATCACATTAAATTCATTTCAATCAATTGAATACTTATATCTAATGGATGATAAAGGCTGTTCTTAGCCAATGAAAGGTAAAGAACAATTAGTAGCAAAAAGTGTAGGATATCTTTAGATCAGTCAATTAACTAACAGTAGGCCTAGTTGACAAGTCACTAAGATGGGCAGTGTATTGGCAATGCTTTGCTAGCAACTGTAATGCCTCAATCCAAGCAGTTCCTTATTGGAATGTTTTCATCTATGCTATGCAATTTATTTTAATCAATATCCAATTATGATTGTACACAACTCAAAAAAGGCAATGTAATCGAAAATTTCTCTATTATTTTCCAAACTAAAGCTAAAGAAGCATCTTGTTTGATTAAGGAAGCATGGCATTTGATTCCATGGTTATTTTGTTTGTAGCTGTTCGTGTAAAAGAACTTTAAGAAATGACAAATGCAGCAATGTGAACTGTCCCTTGCTGAACCAGTTTCAAGAAAGTACAGGCAACAGCATGGCAGTGGAAGAATTGGACCTGAAGCTTGAGCTGAGTGATTCAACAGGAGGATTGGGAAACTTCCGATTGCATGGAAACCCAGCTGAAACATTCATTGGTTACAATGTAGGTTCTTATTCACTTCATCTTGACTTCAGGAAACTTTATAGCACTGTCACCGAGTTTGATTTGCTAGCACCGCAACTTATAAGCTAAAATTTCTAGATCTTCCCTGGAGGGTTTGTTTTGCTACAGCAACCTTCAATTTAAAAATTACTATCCATAGACAAGTTGTTGATTTTTTAAGTCTGACACATGGGGATTAGAACGCATTCACAGTCCTGATCCTCTATCATCGCAGAAGCAGTTATATAGATTGTCACCACTTGACGAATTGCGATTTCAATACATTCAAATTCAATCAAGTATAATGCTTTTGTTCTCTAGTTGTTGTGTACGTGCATTTGTGACAAGAATCCATCAACACCAGGAGAATGTAGTTGTACCTTCGAGGATCATATATTCATAAACCCTATTGATTTTTCTACCGAAACACTGGTTTTCCGCATTTTGCTGCATCATTCATCTTCTCATAGATTATCCAAGACCCTATTGCTTATACCCTTTGAGAACTGCTCCTGATTTGTGCTTTCTTTTTCATCTTAGGCCAATGATTTTTTAGCTTTGCCATCAAGCAAAAGAACGGATTTGAAATGGAAATTTTTGTTTGATCGTTTCAAGATCATTTTCAAGGTAAAAAGCTTATTTTTTTAATTATCTTAGATTTTGACTCTATTGACACCTTTCAAAATGGACATGCAGTGGGAAAATTTTGGTACTACAGACAGTTGTTACAAGTAGTAGGACGTACCTAGGAGTTCATCCATGCTATTTGTGTACATGGAAGAGTCAGAATTTAGTTAACCTGATTAAGGTCTGTCCTTTAGTGTTGGATTGAAATTAGTGGGAAGGGTAGGATGAGAAAAGCATGACAAGTAATGCTCAGAGAAAGGGATGGGTGGAAGGGAAATGTTAACGCTTATTTTGCTATACTTTGTAAAACTTACAAACATGTTTTACAGCCAGATGTACTGGTAACTGTAATCTTGCAAGATGGCAAACTGAAGAGTGTGTCGAGATTCATACACAGTTTCAGGTGCCTGGAATTAGCGTTGAAACATTTTATCCCAGCAGGCCAAGCTCGCATGGCAGGGAACCATATCCCAAATAACTATTAACTCTAATAATCATGATTCTTTGCATATATGTTTTTAACTGATTGAAAACATAAATTGCTTTTTCTGATAGTGCTCAACTGGGAAAGCAGACAACCACAAATATCTGGATGTCCTTCAAGCTTCTGCTTACGAACCTATTACTCGTATTGGAGCAATCTAAACATCTAGATGAGAATACACAATACAGAGACGCAAGAAACAGAAAGCGTGAGTTATTGAAATTCATTTGAGTTATCCCGCCCGTTGTACTGACACTTCCTTCATATTAAACAAACAGTCCTATGGACGCACAAGTTGTCATTTAGTCTATTCAGCAATCCTTCAAAATGACACAGAATACAATATAAAATAACTTTGTTGTAAGATTAATGCATTAGAAATTGAAATGGATAAACTCACTCATAAATCGCTACAGAGGTGAAAGAATAAAATCCCTGCTGATAAACTTGATTTTTGATTTTCATATTCCACATCATGGTGCCATTCTACTTCACCCCATTTGCCTGTCTGAAAATAAACCAAAACCGTTGCGCAATAAAATCTCCAAGCAAATAATTCTAATTCTTCTGATCTTAGCCTTGACATCATATGTTAGTCTTTGATTGATTAAGAACCTTCTAGGTATGAAGAAATAGCATCTTAAGCTTCTTAATGTCTGACACTTATCCGTAATAACCCATCAATTGAATTGATAAAGAGAATGACTGAATTATAAAATCATGTGATTCTTAATCTCAGTCATCATAAATATGATATGATTCTCATCAATTTAATAGTTAAAGAGAATAAGATTGAATTATAAAATTTTGTGATTCTTACTCATCTTAAATATGATATGATTAATCCCTTTACCTGCACATCCACCTCCAACCTTGATAATTTCAAACCCTCATCGATTGATACCTGTCGTTCCACTATTGCCATGGGAATTACAAACGATTTGACGCTCTCCACTGCAAATTGAAAACCTGAAAGAATTGCAAAAAACCTTCTAATTGTTTGACATCAAGGGAAAGGAAGAAGGAAAAGTAGAATAGTAGTTGAGTTGATTTATATAACAAATATTTGAGGTCGAACATGTTTTACCTGCTAATTGCCATTTTGAAAATTGTGACAAATGTGATGAGATATTTTCAACTGTCTCTTTCGACTGTTCAATGCCAAATATATTGGTTGTTGTTTCCATTATGACTCCAAATCTAACAAAGAAGAATAAAAAAATGAATCTTATGATTGATTTAGAAATATGTATGTGTTGGGAAAATATGGACACATTTGACTACTAATGCTACATAGAGATACTTAGATCAGTCTTTGATCGGTACAAAACTTCGATATAGTACAGAATGTTTGCACACCAGAGGATATTCAGTACATGGAGGGGATAGTATCAGTAAATCGGAGGATATTCAGGACACTGGTAGATATCCAGTACACCGAAAGATATTCAGTATATGGAGGGATAGGATTCAGTACATGGAGGGATAGCACTCAGTACACGGATAGCATCAGTAAACTGGAGGATATTCAGTACACCACAGGGATATACTCCTTACTAAATTATATGTTGTACTAATGCTATCCCTCCAGACTACTGAATATTATTCGATGTACAGATGCTATCCCTCTGATGTACCAAATGATATCCCTCCAGAGTGTTCAATATCCTCTAATGTGTTGATGCTATCCCTCCGGTGTGTTGGATATCCTACGGTGTGCTGAATATCCTACGGTGTGCTGAATATCCTACAGTGTGCTGAATATCTTTTAGTGTACTGCACAGTCATTCCATGGAGTGAAGACAGTTATAAGATATGATTAACAAACTTTGGACCGAAAAATAAGGGTTACCTAAGTAATGCAACTTCTGTTTAAAATTCTAAAAGTGTGCTTGTGGAAGACCTTGTTCAACTAAAGAAGGAGAGATCTCAACAAATCTCTTCTCAATTGAATTAGTATGAATACCAACCTGTTATCAAACCATTGCAGGAGGGGATCCCACTTCTCTGTTTGCCTTTGTGCTGTTATTTCTGATTCTTCTGCTGGAGTTCTGGCACTAAACGTTTTAAATAGTTATTGAGTTTAACAGGGCAATGGACTGATATGATGACAATTAAAACATCTCTTAACATAATCAAAGTTAATGCTGCTAAGCTGCATGAAAACCATTCTAATTGATTGAAGTCTATTCTTTTGATCTCACCAATAAGATGAGATATATAGGAGAAATAATTCTCATGTTTTCATACACCCAATATAACTGACAAATGATAAGCTTTTGTTGAGCTGGAATGTGGCAAAAGTTTGACATTATTGAGCGAGTAAGTTTTCCTCTTAGACTCGGACACAGACCGACTTTCTCACTTAGTTCTTTATGAAGGACGGTTGGAAGGATGGGTTGCTTGCTTTCTTATATCTTATCAAAAAGTTATTTAGAAAGTTTGAATGTACAAGATTGGAGAGGTTGTCGAAACTCTTCTAGTTTGCAATGGAGAACAGTTTGGGGAGTGCATTTGCAAGCTATTCTATATGAATTCTATCACAATGAATTTCATCTGCAGTTGAGATTTACAAGATTGGAAGGTTATTTGAAAACACAAGTATACCATAAAGTGTCTGAGTGGAGAAAAGCAACCATTTCATCTACTATTTCTTGGTCTGTCTTTTTTCTTGGGTTGTCAATGCATGTGTTACATAGAGCAGTCTGAAATCACAAAATATTAAGAATATACTAAGGCGTGAAGAAATACATCAAAATTGCAATTTGTTCACTAAGGTCTTGTTAATAAATTACTATCAAAATTATTTTCTAGATAGAAATGGTCCCCTAAGGAAGTGGGGGTGGAGGGTTGGGGGAAAGCCCTTAAGAAACTCTCATCAACCGCACAAAAGACAGGAAGAATAAATGTGGATTAAAAAGTTTGATATGCGGAACCCTTGCCTATCATCAAATCAAGCAATTCTCCTACATAAGCAATGCCAATCTTCCTTGATTTAGATGCATCAATTCACACCAGAGTGTAGCAATCAGATGGATGCTGATTCAAATATTGACAGGAACAATGTCGAAATGGAAGTCAGTGAATCAATAAGTTACCATGTGCATTTTTTCAGGTGCAATTGTATCACTTTGCAACTGCCATTCAGTCGCCACAATATTTGCTAATTTTCTGGTTGGTGAATATAAATCTTGCTTCAAAGGTGTTTTTACGTTTTTCCCGTCAAGTTGTATAAAGAATTTTCCTGCAAGAAATCGTAATTAATGTTTCCATGTCAACCAGTGGCTGGCAAAAGCAAAAGCAAGAATCCCAAGCAGGATATAGAAGACAGATTAATCATTAATTAGATGCTTCAATTTATCATTTCCTTCTTTCATGCATGTATTTAAAACGGAAATATAAACTAATTCAGCTTCTTGATGCGTACAGAAATTGAAGATAGAAATACAAAACTTTCTGAGGTTGGGGTAGCTGAAATCCTAAAACTCAGAATAACAAAATGCTACAAACCATGCTCTTCCTTCAACGAAACATTTTCATAAAATCTTTTTCTTGCTGGAAAATGAAGAAAATGAGATAATATTGAGACACCCTGAAAAGATTTTAAAAGCATGCTTATGACTTTTTATGAGCTCCACCCTTAATATTGTGTCAAAGAGACACATAAGGTTTTGCCTGCAAAAATGCCATTGGCAAAACATCTGGCTTCACTCCTGTAGTCAAGGTGGAAGGAGGTTTTTGGGTACTTGATGGATGCTTGCCAAAAATTTAAGTTTTGTTCAAATCCCCTTGTAATGACTCACTGCAATAATTTCTAGTTTTACAATTGTTTTTAAAGAAGTCCTTGTCACCCCCAAACATTAGAGTTTATACCTTGTTCGAGGAATGACAAAGGGAAATTTTCTGTGTTCTACATTTTCTGTAGCCCCAGTGGCGGCGCGTGAAAAATTTTGTAGGTGGGGCACAGGTAAAAAAGTGAGGGCCTAATTTTTTTACTTCGTGTTTTTCTTGGGCAGATAATAAATTGAACGGAGTAACGGACGTTCCCATAGGCCATCTGCGATATTCATTTAAGATAAACCAATATTTTAAGATAAAATAAAAACATACTTCGGTCTCTTTCTTAAATTCCTATAATCTTGTTTCTAAAAGTTTTATACTGGCTTAAAACTTACAGATTCGCTTCCTACACTGCTTCCCAAAGTTTGTCCACAAAAGATTAAAGCCGATTTGTTGAACTGCAGGGCATTTGTGATGAGAGACATTGTTATTTGTCATCAGAGTTGTTGCATTGTTACGGTTCGCGTAAGAGGTTTTCAGAATTGAATTGAATTTCGGGGCACTTTCAAATGTGCCCCGCTCATCACAGAAAGTCAACTGCTACGGGCTAGTCAGAAGCAACGTGACGAAATCAAACTCTTGAAAGTGATTGGTCAGAGATTATGTAATGCGGGGCCAGCCCCACTATGAGATGAAATTAGAATCTGAGGTTCGTGTTTCCAAGTCGATCAATGTCTCGTGGACAATTGGATCTATTCATGTGATCTAACCTTGTTGACACTTGGTTTATTCAATATTGATTTGTGGCTGGGCAGCTATTTCCTAGAATTTAGGGCATCAAAGTCGGTATTGTGTTGTGAATGTAATGCGTGCATGAAATCTAAACTTTAATATAGGCCAATAATGATAATTCTGTGAAAGTTTTCAAGCGATAAAATGGCTACAAAAAATCATTTTGTGAAAATGCTTGGTGGGGCACTGCCCCACCTGCCCCATTGGACGCGCCGCCACTGTGTAGCCCCCCGTCTATGTAAGAGATTTGACAGAAATATTGCAGTATCTCTGCAAAATTCCTCAGAATAAAAACAAGGCAGTCAGGTCCGAGTGTTGTATACATGCATTTTTTATAAGCAATTTCAGCTCGAGCTCAGTACTAAAAATTGCTTAGCTAGAGAGCTAATTTGAGAAGTCAAAATTGCCAAGCAAATGCTTAGCTTTTATATTTTAAGATTTGTTTCTTAGAATTCTATCTCACAAGTTGTTGTACAACAAATGTTGGTGTTATCATTGCATATCTTGCATACAAGTGTGCTGGGGGCACTAATATCGGCTGTAGCCTATTTCTCTCTAGCTACTGCAAGATTTTCATGGCAAATTGAATCAGACACAAATTTCCAAATTGCTTAGCATTCTCCATCCAGTACTGGAATTGCTAAAGTTTTTGTCTTTTCAAGTACTGACTTGCTTATAAAGCAGTTGCTTATAAAAAAGTATGTGTACTATGATTGAACTTTCGGATGCAATCCGCACAACAAGGCCCCAGAGGCTCCATTCCAGGTACATGTTTTTTCTAAGGTTTCAATTGATCCCAGTACCATAAACTTTCTGAAGACTTTCTTACTCATATCTTACAAGTTCTCAATTTGTTCATAATTGCCCTTTTTGGCTTGATTTGGTAAAAACAATTCTATAAACTTTCTTAGATTTGCAAAATTCAATACTGAACTTTCTTAACTATTTGACTGACGAATCGAGTACGCACGATTTAACACGCTGACAGAGCTTTGCTGAATACTTTTGTTGGTGTTATATGCTCCTCCCCAGTGATTAGGCCATGTCCTCATAAATATCCTACTCAACGATCTAGTATACTACGCTTGAACCTGACTGCAGGGGATTTTTTGATCATATTCAGTACCTGATGAAAAGCATCTCACCAGCACTTCTCTGGCTTTACAACGAGCAATCAAATTCATCATCAATTTTCACAGGTAGTATCTCTCTTTATTAGGCCGGTTTTAAAAGTTGCATGAGTTTGGGATTCCATGTTGGCTTTGCCTCTCTTTCAAGAATGTAAGCCTCGTTTTGGTTCTCTTATTATCAGTGCAAGAGTAAGAAGTAAGCGAATTAGAGTCTCTTCAAAAGGGGTAAAATGTTACCCCTAATCGTCATTTTCATTCCAGCGATTGTGATTTGCTTTCTGAAGAGTTTATTTTCCAAATGGCAAAAAGTTGAAGATGTTGCAGGGAAGGTAGTCATGATAACTGGAGCTTCTTCGGGTCTTGGTGAAGGTAAATATGATATGAACCACCCAGAAAGGTAGATAGAGTGGCTTGCAAACAGTTTAATATATGGTGCAGTATTTTTGGGGAGGCGTCGCAGATCAGATGTCCACATTTCATTCTCATCGACTGTAAGCAGGATCTGACTTACTTCTGCTTCTATATTACGTGTGACAGATTGAAGACACGGTCTGGAACAGACATGTTCTTCTGCGTGACACTTACATACACTCTTTTTTTATAAGAATAAATTTTATAAGAATAATTAGGCTCAAAATCGGTCAAATTTAAGAATATTTTAAGAATATTGCAAGGCTCAGATCTCATGGAAAAAAATTTAGCGAGTGTCGATGAGCTCTGTTTTACAGGAAATAAGGATATCTGTTTTTTTTCCTTTCTTTCTTTAAAGTTAGTTACAACATAAACGAAAAACGAATACATAGCTTTTAGAAAGTTAAAGCTAATTTAAACTAACTAGCAAACAGAACGAACAAGGTGGTGAGATTTTATATAAATCCCACATTATGAATATACTTGCATATATCGCAAGCACATTTGAATGAATTGAAGGTTATTAATTTTTACTTTGTTGAAGGTTATTAATTGTTACTTTCGCCTCCATATTTGGAATACTGTAGGTGTACGTTTTTTGGCATTTGTGACAATAATTACAGTTTATTGCTATATCTGTGTTTTCTGCAGTAAGAATAATTTAAGAATATTCCGAGGCTCAAAATTGCATAAAATTAAGAATATTGAGGCTCAGAAAAAAATTAAGTATTCCTATAAAAAAAGAGTGTATTTAAGACTATGTAAGGCTGACAAAGAACTAATTACACAAGATGTAATACGCAGACGAGAACAATAGGAAAGAAAATAAGACAGTTCATACATTGAGTTTGATTCGATAACGAGGCTAAAGGAAGTGACATGTAGAGCAGTTAGTCCCACCACAAGACGTGAGGGGGTCTTTTGATGAAGTGCCTTTGATTTTGTTCTTATCGTCTGGAACACGCATTTTGAACAACTAAGGAAGGGATTATGAAAGCTATTGATCCCTTGGTTAAGATTTGAGATTGAAAAAGGATTTGTTTTAACCCAAAAAACATTACACCTTTCCTTATTTGACAGCATGCGCTTGGAAATTTGCAGAGGCAGAAGCGAAAATAATCATGTGTGCAAGAAACACAGAGAAATTGGATCTCATCAGAAATCAAATGTTGAAGAAATTGGTATACCTGTTAAAGTTATTTCTTTTTCTGACAAAACGGCAAAAACCATTTTTAATTCAGCAATGACATAGTTTAATAACTATGAAAAAGAAAAGCACCTGCAGATTTTTTATAAGAAATCATTAAATTTGTTCATTTGGAGGCATGGGGAAAAGTCCCCACTCCAATGATTGTCTCAGATGAGGAGGGTACGAGTGTCTTGATCACACCCTATATCTTCCTTCCCACTTTTTGAATGGTGGTGCCACCACTGATGTTGCCCTAAGCCTCCACGTACCTGAGGATGCAAAGGTATGTGCCAGGGAAGACTAGGCTAAAGCTTGAATTGGCATTACAGGGGTCAGAGACACTGTTGCCATAGGAGGTCTGGGGAGGAAGCAAAGAGAGTGCAGACTCAGTTGGCCGGGACATGTGACCAGGAGAGAGGACAAGTACTTGGGATGGAGCGTCAGGAAACTGCTGGTTGGTGGTGGTAGAACTGTGTTAAGAAGGATATGAAGGCGGCAGGAATGACAGAGAGTGAGGGCCTGGATAGGGCAATCTGGATATGCACCAGGGACCCCAGTTAAAACTAACTGGGAGCAAAGCCAGAAGAAGAAGAATGTTTTATTTTTGAATGCAATGGTCAGGGGAAAATTTCTCAATCTGCATTACCCCCTAAGATATCAGATAAAGATGAGGCCTGGACCTTTGATGAAATACAGGTTGCTAACTAGACCATCAATATGGTTAATTTCCTCATCGATTATGTCAAATATTATATTAGGAATAAACAGCAAGAAGCTTTATTTGATTATAAGAGCAAAATTACAATCAACAGTCATTATCAAATGTTTCATTTATTCTTAACAGAAAAACATCCACAAGCCAGAGATATTGCACATGGATTTAGACTGCATAGATGACATCCCCCTGGTTTTGCAAAAGGCTTTATCAATGCATGGACACATCGACATCCTTATCAACAATGCTGGTATCAGCTACAGAGGCACAATAGAAAACACGGAAATCAGGGTCCATCAACATCTCATGAACGTTAATTATTTCGGAGCTGTCATGCTTACAAAAGGTAATAAAATCTTGATCATTTATTTCTACCTTGCGTCCCTGTAGAAGGTATGACAGTTTTTGATTGGTAAAGAATTCCAAAAGAGCAGAAGTGGGAAATAGTGAAATATTTGACAATGCTGAATCCTTTCTTCTGACAGTTTCTTTTCAACCTTTTTATTGCCAAAAACCTTCCAAATTTATTGATTCAATCTTACTTAATGACGGTCTACTGAGCTTCACACAATACAAAAACAATCCCGATGCAGGTAAATTTTTCTGACCAGAGCGATCACTCTCAGCGCTTGTCAGTACACTGATTAAGTAACCAGTAGAGTTGGTAAACCAAATGACCACAGTGATTAGTTGCTCTGGTGCAATTATCTTCCTGGAAAGGCTTGCCAATGTATGTGGGTAGTAAGTAAGTTTCTGAGTGAAGAGACAACAGATAACCTCCAATTTCAAGTTCATACCGCTGGTTTGACCTGACGCTATCCAGAATCTCTTGCATCTTGTTATAGATTTCGACCACTGCACTTTGTGTTTACCGTTTTCCACTGATTTAGAAGGTTCTGATGGGTAGTGACAATTATTAATGTTTTTGTTATAGCATTATTGCCATCTCTGCTGGAACGAAAGACTGGTCATATTGTTACTGTGAGCAGTGTGCAAGGCAAGATTGCTATTCCATTCAGATCTGCTTGTAAGTGAATTATAAGTTTGTTTTCAATTCGCAAAAGGCATTGAGAAATCTTCTGATAAATGCAATGACTGATGTCACCAGCAATTAGACAATTACATTGATTTCTCTTAGATGCAGCGAGCAAGCATGCTTGTGAGGCCTTTTTCAACTGTCTCCGTTCTGAAGTCAGTGGATCAAATATTTGTGTGACAGTGGTCAGTCCTGGATACATTCGAACCAACCTCTCGATAAATGCAATCACTGATGACGGAACGGCGCATGGAGGTTTGATTTTTCCCATTAAATTTTCTACTTCGAAATGTCATTAGTTTAAGCTCATGCTCCATTTATAATGTTTTTTGACTGATCACAAATGAAGATATTTGCAGGCTAACATGCTAATCGTAAACTAACTGGGAACTAAACTTTGTTGAATTTTGTAATTTTTGAAAATAATTGCTCTGTATAGCAACTCGCAAACTTGAGCATATCATGTACGATTTTATACTACTAGTTCTCAAAAACAAAAGAGTGCTCTTTGTGCTGCCAACACCACGAAAGATGAAGGGTGAATATGGCTAGTGATTGGCCAAAGAAGTTACAACCAAAACCAGGTTGATATATCAATTCAAGAAAGGGCAGTTACTGATGAACTGCGTTTGGGCAGTTACTGATGAAGATGAATGTCGAAACGTTTACACAAGCATAGTTTATTTTTGAATTTATCTATTAGTATTTTATAAACTTAGATCGTTTGGCTCTCGTATTATAATATTAATTCAAGAAAGGGATATTAGTTCCTCTCGCACTCTTCGCATATTTATAGCTATCAGGTTTTACCATAGTAAATGTTCAGTTTTATGGCTTGCCCCCTACTCTCTTGATCTAACCCTAACCCTAACTCTTTTGATCTCGTTGGAGATCCTGATATTTGAGCAGAATCAAGGCAATTTGATAAACGACTGCATGCCTTTCACTCAGGGGGTATGAATCTCGTATCCAGTCTAGCAATCTATCTCAGTGATTTTTTTCTTTTCCAGCTATCGACCCAACAACAGCAAGTGGCATGGAACCAAGTCACGTGGCAAGTGAAATTGTCGAGGCAGTTGAAAGAAAGAGGGAGGAAGTGGTTTTGGCTGACTGGCAGTCTAAAATCGCAATAATTCTGAATAGCGTTTGTCCTTCTTTGCTTTATTACCTCATGAAACGCAGAGCAAGGAAGGGCCAAGGCAAGAGCAAGAAACAGTAGCATGAAAGATTGCTCTTATGGACAAATGTCATAAGTCATAAAAAGCTGATTTTTGTCATATCTTTGAGCATAGTGGTTGCAGGCAGGATAGGACCGTTACGATATTGTGCGACCACATTAATCTGCAAGTCTTATGCATACTGTAACAATGCAGGAGAAACCCCCTTGTTTCCACTGTATTAGTTATGGTTGGTGCTTCTTATTGCCAAAACCCTCTAAATGTTGCAGGTCAATGTCCTGGGGAATTTTATATAGGAAATAAAGATGAAAATGGGTATGAAATCACCATTCTTATTGCCAGACGGGAGAGGTATTTATTCTGCCTTTCCATCCAAACAATGAAGGGCTTGTCATGATGACGTAATAAGGGAGTATGAGTCCTACCACAGTTAGATGTGATGGAGATGAAATCATCCTTTCGCTCAGAGTACTTGATTTCGTGAATGGATATTATAGCTAATGATAATATATTCCTTTTCTAATGATTGTACGTGCATTTCTTAATCAGTGTTATTCTGGTGGTTGGCCTATCTTGTGACGTTCATCTAGACAGTGGGATATAGGGACATTTTTCTTATCCTGTTTTCAAATGTCTTTTGTAAAGTGATAATGCAAACGATTGCGCATAAACCTATGTCTTTAAACTTAACTGAAGGTTAGTCTTTCGTACAGCTTGACGCTTTGTGATTCACACCGAAATATTTGTTTTGATTTTCGCAAGAAACTCCAACTCAGAGGGACTTTCCCAACTTCTTCAAACCAGATTAATGAACTCATTCAAATTAGTGCATGGCCGGAATTTTGGGAAGGGAGAATATTTCTTGAAGGAAGGGGTATATTGCGGGGTGAAGAGTTTTAGGACCACACCAAGCCCCTCCCTTAGCCCTTAGCCACCTCCAATTCTGTTGATAATCGAGGACCATCTTTTGAAATGTTTTGGGGGCATTTATGGCGGCAGCACCCCCCTAAAAGTTTACTCTTGAAATTTGATATTATGGTTTAAGGAAGACGAAATGAGATTTTTAGCTGACTTCGAGAGGGTCTTGAAACCCAACTACAGTAGCAAGAGGAGAGAATTTTTGAAAATCTATTGATTCTTATTTTTGAAGGAGGCCATTTTATTCAAGGTTAAAATTCTGTTCAGTCATAATTCTAATAATTGCGCATTGTTTTTTATGTCAAAACGGGCTGAAAAGAGCCTGATAGCCAACAAGTCTAACCCTCTCTCGTGACTGCTCGTTTTACTTCCAATATTCACCAGGTTGTCTAATGGCATCATGGGATGACATCACGACTCAAAAGTATTACGTCATTTTATCTCAACTGTACAGTACAGTTCGGTTCCTTCTTTGAATTCACAGGAACACATCGACTTGTTTGCAGATATGTGAATTATTTTTACTTAACTCTAAGAATATTTCTTCTATGGTGTGAAGGTAAGATTTGAATATAATTAAATAAAAGTTCTGTATCCCTTTCGGACATTTTTTTGTGAAATCAGGCCCACACAGGGCATAGTGTCTCATCAACAAATCGAAAGTGATACGATAGGCCTAAAATGACGCACGGACCACTAGCTCATCCTCAGCCGTTAAAAACCAATAAACGAACAGGTCGTCCTGATAGAGTTTACTAATTCTGAAATCTCACGCTGCCACAGAGTCCTACACGTGTCGTTTTCATTCATACAAATTATCTCTTGTTGTTTACTACAACATGAAACGGGTAGACATTTTTATAGACATTTTGAATTGGCAGGTCATCATGGGTTTATGGAGGATGTTGGGGTCCAGGTAATCGATAGATTATTAGGTGAATCTAGGGTTAGGGAAGGTTTTTGGCAATTTAAGTTGGATAGTTTTGCACCTAAGGGGCTTAATGTCAGACTGGTAGATTCTTAATCTTTGCGTCTCTTGTCTTTTCTTTTTGTTAGCACGTGTTTCTCGCTTTGTTCTTTGGTTTCTGTCTTTTTGCTCCTATTCTCTTTTTGTATTCATCGCGGCTCTTTAATGGACGCGCTGCTATCTATTATTTGGTTGTTTATTTCTTTATAACCCCGCTTTTCCATTGTGTAGCGTTCTCATTGTTTTTTCCTTTGTGTTAAGCTTTATTTTCATTTCTGAGGTGTTACAGCGGCATTTCCCAATCCAATTTCCAAAATTCTCAACCTTTCCTTACTTTTTCTGCACTTGTTAATTTCTCTTTGTTTTCTCAGCCCAACCTTTGTTTTATTTTTAGTTTAACCGTTATTGTATTAAGTAGGTCCTTATTTAGGTTTAACTCATTGTAACCCTGTGTTTTGTATATTAGGTTTTTAAGTAAGTCCCCAAATCATTGTAAGAACAGTAACTGAGGAAGATGTATATCGAAACGTTTAAGACAAGCATGGTTTATTTTTGAATTTATCTTGAAACGGGTAGAAATAGAAACGAAAAGGGTGAGGAATGAGAGCAATGATTGGCTGGAAAGGGAATGCCTTGAATTTAGTTGTGACTAATTCAGAGCTTGAGATATTTTAAGTTTAAAGAAATAAATGATTTCAGTCTGTATTAAATTCCTGTACATCTACTATAAAATCAACCCTACACAAGTGAAGCATCCTAGCTTAGGAAAAATCATTGGGAAGCAACCACTTTTTAAGAACAGTAGGAAGACAATGGACCATGCTGTTAAAAATTGAATTTTAGGATTATTGGGGGTCAATTGCCTCCCCTTCCCCCTGCTTCCTACGGGCCTACACAAGTGTTGGAAATGATGATATTGATAATATCTAGCGCAAAACAGCAACAGAAGTGAATTTCTCCAAACGATGAAGGACTTGTGAGTCCTTTTAGATGATCACCTTTCTAATCCATCGCTCTCTTATTTTTGTAGCTTTGAAGAACTTGACTGACTTCCATGGATTTCAGAGAATGCAAAACTGAGGAAACAGATGAATCCGTAGGAACAGAGGAGAAAACAGGCTCGTCACAAAGTAGAGAGGGACAAGTTATAGAACCCATTTATCCTCAAGAAGAGACAGATGAAGAAACTGTCAAGCCCTGTTCTGCTCCAAAAGCTGATAGGCAGATCAGTTTCACCAAGGCAGCTACAGAGGAACGTGACTTTCCTGTCCCCCTTCAAGCAAAGGGAGAGAAAAGGGTAGAAACAACCTGCATTCAAGAAGCAGAGACTGAAGCAGAGGAGAAACCCAAAAAGATGGGAAAGGAAAAAAATGAAATTTCTCTTCATGACACCGGCAGGGATGAAGAAGAGCCAACAGGCAATCAAATGAGTGACAAAAAGACGTTGGATTTTGAGGAAGATGGCAAACTGGACCAGGCAGTTAATTTCAAAGACAATCAAACTGCTGAGGACGTCATGATGGGTTCAGAAAGTAATTCTCGCACGTTTAAAACAGAAGAAGACAGAGATGACATAGATGTTCCTGCACAGATCTGTGACCCCAGACCGAGAAATGGTAAGTTATTTGTAAGTTATTTGTAAGTTATTTGTAAGTTATTTGTAAGTTAATGGTAGGTTATTTGGTCTTATATTAAAGTCTGCTGGAAGCTATCATCAAAGATGTTATGTTCATACTGATGATATAAAGAAATCCTGTGATTTTCTCTATTCAATGTCATGAACAGAAAATTTGAATTCCTTTCCCCTGTTTTTTCAAATTTTGATTTTAGATTGGCAAGATATTTTTTAAGAAAATCAGTATTTGGAAAATCAATTGAATTAATTTGTGAGAATGAAAAATGACCTGAGAAGTATTTGAGCCCAGGATGACTGATGGACAAATAACAATCAACAGCCCAATATCTCAGTTAGTAGATTACTGATGCGCTAAGTCGGTGGTCGAGTATTTTTTATTCTCACACTGCCCAACTATTTATTGTTCTGTATTTTTGATATCGCCTTATTTGACATATTTCAGGCTCAGTTGTGAATACGCAAGTGGTGTTCAAGGTGTCGCATATCCGCTCTCACCCAAAGAATGACCCCCCTGAAAAAATGATAAACAGCCTGCCATCCCTGATGGTAAAGCGCCGCATTGGGGAGTCGTTGTCCTTCGGACGTGGTGAGAAAATTGATGTTTACTTGCACGATTGCACAGCATCCAAAAGACATCTTGAATTGAAAGTTATTGCTAGACAGCATACTTTCACCGTCCAAATAAAAAATATCAGTGAAACCAAGCTAGTCAAGCTGAACAGCACACGTAAAATTGAGAGCAACCAAAGTATTTCACTTGAAAATAATGATCAATTGACAATTGGTTGTTTCACATTTTTGGTTGAGATTGCTCCGGGTGACGAGGTATCAACTCAATACAACATCACATTCAAAACCATTGTTGATACTGGTGGTTGCAGACCACAAAGCCCAGGCATCTACGGCCAACCAGCACCATTAGAACCCCAATATCAACAATTTGGTTATGGTCAGCCAAATCTACCTCAAGGAGACCCTTTTCAAAGATTCACAACCCCAATGCAGTATGGGTATTACCCAGCACCTCCTAGAGGAGCGATGTTTCCTGCTGATGTTTCACAACAACAATTACATGGGACTCCTCTTGGCTATCAACATATGCCGAGACAGCAGTACCTGCCACAGCAACAGTATCTGCAACAACAGCCACCATATACACAACAACAACAACACCTATATCCACCGCAACAACAACAATATCCACAACAACAACAGCAACAATTAGCCCTGCAGCAGCAAATGAATAACATGAGTCTCCGTCCTCGAAGGACGGCGGAGGAACATGACGAGAGGTACGGGACAGAGGCAACAGACCCCAAATCAAGAAGCTATAGATAACTCATTGCATTAAAGAGAAATGGCTGAGGAAGGGAAATAACTTATTAGCAGGATACTGGCAAGAGAGGCTGCCAAGAGCCAACACAGGCTCAGGGAAATTTCAGCCAAGGGTCCCCTTCTATTTCGAAAAAATTGGGATTTTTACTAGTATCAAGTTACCCATTCTTGATTTAAAGTACAGTAGAATGTTATAAATTCAACCGTAAACTCCTGAATATGCAGTGGAGATGGTTCAATTTGTCATCTTTCGTTTGTGCAAGAAGTTTTCGCTTCCAAAAACGTCAATCATAGCTATAAAAAGTATCATACGGGCCTTAGAGTCCCTGCGGCCCCTTGGGCAGTTGCCCCCCTTGCCCCCTTTCTTGTTGAGCCTGCTGGCAAGTTTGCTTTTAGGCAAGTTAATCATATCTATTTATAAACTAATAATTTTATTGCTTTCAGTAAATATAATTAAACTGTAACAACTGAATTCAATATTGAAGCATCTTACTCCTACATGTTTAAGGAGTAGAGAAATGCGAGTTCGTTTTGCTGGAGAACGCCAGAAAGAGAATGATAATGAAACTTTACGAATTTCACATCCAGACGTAAAGTTTTAACAACGGTCTTTGACCTAGTTGCTTGACAAAAGTAAAGTTCTACGCCTGAGCTTTTTGAATCGAACTTTTTGTATATGTCGTGTGTTTTTGTGTATGACGTGCAGCACTATTTTACGAAACTGGAACACTTGGAACTTACAATTGATAACTTATGTTTGTAAGAAACAGTGGAACAATACAACAATGGTGAATTAAATGATGAATTTCCTTTCTCTTTTTTGTACACTCTTCCACCAACATTAAAGCCCTGATTTAGGTCGGGACTAACCGTCATGCTTTTTGGAGGGATTGTTTTCTGCGAGTTGCGAGTTGGTTTTTGATAATGAAAGCTTTTCATATTTACACTCAAAAATAACAGTTTTTTAGGTCAGATTATTGGTTAGCTGAAGGTTGGGATGCAAGCGTTTACCATGTTCAGCTGTTTGTATTTTACATGATGTGTTTTCATTGATGTTGCTGTCCCCTTTCATAAAATTGATCTCTATATCTCGAAAGGTATGTTTATAACCGTTTATAACGCTTTCATTCCTCAGTTCTGATCCATGAAATGATTACAGTAAAAAACCACATAAAAGAACCCCTGATTTTCAGTGCAGGCTAAACCGGTTCTTATATAAAAGATGCGTAACAAGAAAACAGCCTCGAAGAGGATCTTAAAAATCATTTTGAAACATCTTGTTATGATATATTTTGCATGGTAGTTCTCAAGTCCTTGAGGAGATATCTTATGATCATCAGACATATCAGCTGTTATTAAACAGCCAGTTTTTTCAAATAATGTTCTCACAAGAACATTTGAGTTTTTACCAGTGATCTTTTATATAAGAACCTACTGCATTTGAGGGCTGAAGTTGTTCTTATAAATATGATGATATATTGGTCGAAAATTAGCCTGGAGGTTCTTAATCCGCAGTTTCTTTTATGCGGGTTTTTACTGTATACGGAGCTTCTTGCAATTCTGAAAAATGAAAAAACTCGCAACTCGACACTCGTGGATTATCATATCTCGCTTTTTTACAATATCAACAGATTTCAAGGGAATTTTTTGGATGATTTTGTGTTTCCTGGTGCTTATTGGAGTCTATTGGTGCTCCCTGAGTAGATATTTTGGTGATTTTATCACGGAGGGAATAATGAGGTTGAAATAGCGGGACCAACCTGCTAAAACCGGAGCTCAAATGTCAGAACCTCCCCGAAATCCAACTCACGGTAAATTATAATCTGTTCTTTGAGTAAATTGCTCTGTTTTCTCAATAAGCGACTGGACTTTGCGCATCCCTGGAATGTTTTTTAAGTATTTTGGATTTTCAGCCCTCAAAGTCGCTTAACACTTCTTCAGAAATACAAATAAACAATTCTTCGATTCATCAAAGAGTGGGGCACGATAAGCATTGCTTTTCTTGGTTCGTTTAGTATACAATATTTTGTAACCTTGTATTAGGGTTGTATCCTATGAATAAAATTGAATTGAATTTGAGTATCCCATAAACAAGCAAGGCTCGGAAATTTCAGCTGTCTCTGAACAACTTTGTTGCTTAAGCTATTCCACTAAGTCCAAGTGTTGCTTGCTGTTTGGTCATTTTGATTTTCAGTCCTTGTTGCTTAATTACTTGTTGTTAATTGAAAAAATAGGAAATGTTTATTTAGGTAGCGAGGACGGCAACGCCAGAAAGAATGTCAGATGACGCCAAAAGTAATTTTTTTACATACACATTTTTCAATTTGCAACAAGTCACCAAGCAACCCGGGCTGGAATGACCAAAATAATAAGCAACGCCAGGGCTGAAATGAATTAAGAAACTAAGCACATAGCAACTACATGATTTTCTAATAAATAGCTGTAGAAGTGGTTTGAAACTGGCTTTTTAAAGGTACTCCTCTATTTTCAGCATGAAATGTTCTTAAATTGCCCCTACTTCTATTATGATTTTTGCTATTAGCTGTTTTCAAAGAGCTTTAAGTCAGTGCTTTAACATGGGAGGTAATTTCCTTTTAACTCTTCTTATTTATTATCTTCGTTATTTTGTGATTATTTTTCAGTCTTAAGGTTCTTTCTTTATTGAGCAGAAATGGTCAGCCACAGATTGTTCTTAGCTTTTTCGGAATGTTTGGCAAAATTTGAGGCTCTTGTTCTTATTAAATCGTTCTTTAAAAAAGAGTTTGATGAAAGTGCTTATCCTTGTTTGACCACACTACCCTTCATTGTAAAAAGAAGCATATTTGGTATGTAATAGGTTTTTTTTACAATACACACCATCAATTTAAACGTTTCAGGGTACAGGGAAATGTCTATGTTGTTAATTTTTCAAAACTTGAACAAGTCTTAAGCAACTTTGAGGAATGCTGAAAATCCTAGATATTTAAGCAACTTTGAGGGCTGCTGAAAATCCTAAATATTTAAGCAACTTTGAGGGATGTGACCAAAGTAATGTTGCTTATTGAAAAAGGGGTATCTCTCAAGAGAGTTGAAAACATGAAAAGTGAAGATCCTTTTGATGCAGAGAGTCAACAACAAAGTAAACCTGACGTTGCAGTCGAACTAACCTTCCCAGCAGCTTTACTCCTCGATAACAGATAAACACAGTTCTTACAGGAATGCCAAATCAACAAAATAGTGCAGGGAGGTCTTGTGGATTATCCAATAGGAGAAGATTTAACTAGAGCTACTAGATGACCCCCTTTGTAACGCATAGCTACCAAAATCATGCACTGAAGATCGATTGTTCTCACACCCCATTGGGATTTGTTCTCACGTTGTTTTGCTCCTTCTATATATGCAAATCATCATGGAAAGCTCGAGTTCTTTCATTTCCATTTGTCTTCTCCTCGAGAAAAGTTGATGAGCTCCGTTTCTGTGCGAAAGGTAGGCCTATCTATCTAAATTATTTTTGACTAATTGTGTGTTTGGATAAGGATGAAGCTTATCTTTCGAAAGTAAAGTTTATCTGCTCATGTGAACAGTTCACGGTTTATTGCAACAAGAGTTGATTCTTGAATATCTGAACAGTTTGAATTCTGGTTTACGTTTGGTCTCTTTGATATTCTTTGGATACGCCTGAAAATGCACATGGCAAGGAAAGGTTTCACTCTGCAACTTTGCAATAAAGGTTTCGTCATGGCCCTGAACTGTCCTTAGATGCTAAAACTGAATGCAAAATACTTCGAGATTTTTACGCTTATGGTTTTTTCTTAATTGCAAGAGTATTTATTGGATTTTAGCTTCAACCCAGAAAGTTTCTGATAAATGGTTGAATTTTGGCCTATTTTCTACCACTTTTGCACATTTCTAAATAAACATTGATGTTATGGTAACCAAGAATTACGCGGGATTCTGCGTGATTTGACTTTGCTGCGTTTTAACCTATTTATCTGGATTCCCTGTTTAATTTATTCAAGTTGTTTATTAATTCGTATTTAATTGCATTTCCGTTTTGTTGTGCACGCATGTGTAAGATTTTTAGCCATGCCATCTTTTCATTTTCAGTTGGTTTGGATGCAGTTCAGATGGCTCTGGCTGGGTTGGTCCATTGAAGAACATCTATGCAAGGAATAAAGGATTGTAAGTTTTGCCTTCATAATCAATTAATCGTTATTTGTTTAGTTTCTAACTGTGTTTTAATGCCTTGATTAGATATTTTCTTGTCTTTACTTTCCTGTCATATTTTCTTAGTTATTTTTTCTTGAAATAAGACTTTGTTAACCCTTTGTTTGGTTTAAAGGGAACTACTAAAGATGCATCGCCAGAAAATTGTGTTTTCTTTGCGTATAATATGAGGCAAAGGAGTGTTTGAATTAAAAGGCCTCACAATCATACAGCTGCAAAAGCATGGATCAAGGAATGGCTTGTAAAATCAACTGATGAAAATGTTTGGCTTTCGATTGATTGAAGTTTAGATTATCAGGTATGTTGTGTTTCCTACTTGGACATCTCATTTTGTACCTGAAAAAGTTTCGGTGAAGCTAAATTTACGGTGAGACGCACGATTGATCAGTTAATCGTTTCAGGAATACAACACTTTGAAATGATCAACAAATTTGGAGCGTGAATGATTAGTCAAATCGTCATTTTTGTACGCTGTTATTTTGCCACAGTATCGTTTTGAATAAGCTAGCAGTGGAGACCAACCTAGAATACAATTCAGCCAAAAGTCTTCGCTCAACTGCGGGAAGACAAACATTTGTGAAGATCGATAAATGTTTTTTTAACCTTGATTTATCCTATTACTTTTTTAGGCATTAAAAACCTCCTCCAAGCCCTGTTGTCTCCAGTGCAAAAATTAAGCAACTTTACAGCCATCTGTAGTTTGATGAAAAAAAAAACAAACTTCAAATTGTCGCAAAAACGCCCTGCTCAAAAGTTCTTATTTTTTGTCCTCTGCAAAAGGTAAGTCCATTTATTAATTCCAATTTTCCACCTGTACGATTGAAATGACTGTTGTTGCTGTTGTAGTTGCTGTTGTTGCTGTTGCTGTACGATTGGAATGGCTTAACTGATGCAAATCTAACTTATCAGCTCACTTTTTACTGTTTACAACTGATTGAAAGTTCCAAATATCAGAACAATTTGAAATGAAATTTATGTTGAGCAATTTATGTTGTACCAAAAATTCAAATGTTTGAGGGATCTATCAAAAAACACTCTGGGTATATGGGTAGTAGCATCGATTAAAAAAAAACATAGTACTTACACTATCTGCCAGCTAGGGATACTAAGCTAGAACGGGCTAATTTTTTTGAAATTAGCTCGTTCTGGCTAATTTTAGCCCGTTTTGGCTAATAAAAAATTATTTTCTTGAAAATTTTGAAGCCCAAACGGGCTAAAACGTCGATTTCTTGGATTTCCAGGAACCGGGCCGCTATTTTGACGCGATATTTGGGTTCTACGCATCAAGAAACGGGGATTCATGTAAAAAAATTTGGGGGCTTCTCCGGCGGAAGTTTGAGAAAAATGCGACTTTAACTTTTGTGACGTTTTCTATTGTTCTTTCTGATGCGGTTAAGTCCGCGTGATGACACCCGTGCCGTGCGGGGAAGCTTCAGAAACAAGGCTTTTATGAGTGCAACTTTAATTTAAACACATTTTTGTAATTTAGTTTGTATTGATAAAAATCTTATTAGAAGACCTCATTATAGAAACGTACAAAGCTGGTGTTAAAGTCTGAATCATCTATTTTTTTCATTTCGCCGCACGGCACGGGCGTCATTACGCGGACTTAACCGCATCAGAAAGAACAATAGGAAACGTCACCAAAGTTAAAGTCGCATTTTTCTCAAACTTCCGCCGGAGAAACCCCCAAATTTTTTTACATGAATCCCCGTTCCTTGATGCGTAGAACCCAAATATCGCGTCAAAATAGCGGCCCGGTTCCTGGAAATCCAAGAAATCGACGTTTTAGCCCGTTTGGGCTTCAAAATTTTCAAGAAAATAATTTTTTATTAGCCAAAACGGGCTAAAATTAGCCAGAACGAGCTAATTTCAAAAAAATTAGCCCGTTCTAGCTTAGTATCCCTAGCTGTCTGCAAAGCCTTTTTATATTTCTTACAGCGATTGTTTTTTAACTTAATTTCATTTTCATATCATAATTCTAACCGTTTCTAAAATCTCAAACCTCAAATCTTATTTCAACCCTAAACTAATTCTAAACTTACCTCTTAACCTTGTAAACTTAACCTTAACCTTTTAGGAAGTGAAGCCCTGTGATCAATATGATGTGCTGAAAGAAGAGGTATTCCATTTCTACAAGGTATGTTGTTTAACTCATTCAAGAAGTTGCTTTCCCTTTCTTTCATAACACTTTTATTCAAATTTCGTTTTTCCTTTACTTTAAGGAAGTGAAGCCCTGTCATTTTTAAGAGGCGCAGAACTAAAGGGTAGTCAATATAAACAGTATGTTTAATAAATCATTTATTAATTTTGCCTTTTCGTTCTTTACTAACACTGATGTTCAAATTTCGTCTCTTTTACTTTTACGAAGTGTAACCCGGTCATCTGTAAGAGGTGCAGAAAGATGAGGCATTCAATTAAAACAAGGTATGTTGTATAACTCATTGAGAGAAGTTGCTTTTCTTTTATGACACTAATATTTGGATTATATTTCTCTTTTTACTTTTTGGTAGTGAAGCCCTGTGATCTATAAGAGAAGCAGAAATAAGAGGTAGTCAATCTAAACAAGGTATATTGTAACTCTTTCATAGTAGTTGATTTACCTTTTTTTGATAACACTTTTATTCAAATAATGTTTCGCTTTTACTTTAAGGTACTGAACTTATAGGAGGTGCAAAAGGAAGAGATATTCCATTGAAACAAGGTATGTTGTATAACTCATTGATAGTAGTTGCTTTTTCTTTCTTTGAAAGCCCTGTCATTTATAAGAGGTGCAAAAATAAGTTTTGTACCATTAAAACAAAGTATGTTGTATAGCTAACTCATAGTAGTTGCTTTTCCTTCCCTTGATAACACTGTCACTCAAAATATGTACTTTTTTACATTCAGGAAATGTAGTCCTGTCATCTATCAGTGGTGATAAGATTAAGAGGTACTCAATGGAAACAAAAGGTATGTTGTATAATCAATTAATTGTAGTTGCTTTTGGAACTTATCAGCTCGCTTTTTATTTTTTACAACTGATTTCAAGTCCAGAATATCTGAACAAGTTGAAGTAAGATTTATTGGGCAGTTATGATGTATTAGGGTGTATGCAAAAATCAAATACTCAAGGCATATCTCAAACAGGCACTTTGGCATAGTATCATAGATTTAAAGAAACATAGAATGCTCACACTGATTGCAAAGCACTTTTCAATTTCTTACAGTGGTTGCTTTTAAACTTTAATCCTTATTTTAAATCATAATTCTAACTGTTTCTCAAATCCTAAACCTCAAGTCAAATTATAACCTTAAACTAATTCTTAACTGATCAATCTAAAACCAAACCCAAATTTAAACTTTAAAATCTACTAACCTTAACCCTTAAAAACAACTACTGAAAGAGATTAAAAAGTTGACAAGCATCAGAGAATGTTTATATTAGTTCATCCCTACATTGCTCTGTGCTCTTTAAAATATTAGATGAGAAGGAAATATATTGAATGCATTTAATTATTCTTTTGGTTGAACTCAACTGTCTTTTGTGTCAAAGAAATCAGCCTTTTCGTCATTTCCAAATCAATGATGAAAACAAAAAGTTAGAATGTCACAAAACTCGATGGACAAGAAAGGTCTGCTGAACTATCCATAAAAAAAGGTAAAGTTATCTATTTTTTCATTTGATAATTGTGTATGATCTTTCCTTTATCGTATGATCTTTGTGATGCGAGTACATTCCATATCTTGTATATATATTCTATACTTCCTATGGAAACTCCATACTTTTCTTTGATAACACTGTTATTCATATTTCTTTCTCCTTTTCCTTTAAGGAGGTTGAGCAATGTCATTCATAAGAAGTGAAAGAGATATTCCAAAGAAAGAGATATTCCATTGAAACAAGGTATGTTGTATAATTCATTGATAGTAGTTGTTTTTCCTTTTTTTAATAAACACTTTAACTGAAATTTCATTTTTCGTTTAATTTTAGTAAGTGAAGCACTGTCATATATAACATTTGCAGAACCAAGAGGTATTCCTTTGAAATAAGGTATGTTGTATAATTCATTGATAGTAGTTGCTTTTCCTTTTTTTAATAAATACTGTTACTGAAATTTCATTTCTCCCTTTTAATTTTGGGAAGAGAAGCACTGTCATATACAAATTTTGCAGAGCCAAAAGGTATTCCTTTAAAATAAGGTATGTTAAATATCTTGTTCATAGTAGTTCCTTCTCCTTTCTTTGAATGGCCTTTTATTCGAATTTTGTTTTTCTTTTACTTTTAAGAAGTGAAGCCTTGTCATCTATTGGAGGTGCAGAAAGAAGAATTGCTCCATTGAAGGAAGGTATGTTTTATAACTCATTCATAGTAGTTGCTTATTTTCTTATTCGATAATATTGGTAATAAAATCTTTTTTTATTTTTCTATTAGGAAATAAAGCTCTGTCATCTATAAGAGGTTCTGATATTGAAAGTCTTACATTGAAATAAGGTAAGTGGTATATCTCATTAAAAGTAGGTGTTTTTCCTTTCTTTTTAACACTGTTATTTGAATTTCAATTTCCTTTACTTCTGGAAAATGAATTTTTATGGGTTGAAGAATCTAGAGGTAGTTGATCTAAACAAGGTATGTTGGATTACTTCTTTATAAAAATTTCTTCACTTTTTTCTTCGAAAAACTTTTATTCAAATTTTGTATTTCTTTTACAAATAGGAAGTGAAGCCCTGACATCTATCAGAGGTGCAGAAATAAGAGGTATTTCATCAAAACAAGGTATGTTGTATAACTTGTACATAGTATTTGCTTCTTTCTTTCGTTGTCAACACTTCAATTCACATGTCATTTCTCTTATTCTTAGAGGAAGTGAGGCTTAGTCATCAATACGAAGTGCAAAAGGAAAAGGAATTCCATTGAAAGAAGGTATGTTGCATAACTTATTCATGGAAGTTGCATTTTCTTTCTTTGGTAACACTGTTATTCAAATTTCGTTTTTCTTTTACTTTAAGAAAATGATGCCCTGTCATCTATAAAAGGAGCAGAAATGAGGCATTCCATCTAAACAAGGTATGTTGTAAAACTCATTCATAGTAGTTGCTTTCCTCTCTTTGATATCATTTACTCACTTTTTATTTCTCTTTTATTTTTAGGAAGTACAGCCCCCGTCATCTATAAGAAGAGCAGAAATGAGGCATTCCATCTAAACGAGGTATGTTGTATTACTTATTCATTGTAGTTGCTTTTCCCCTCTTTGAAAAAAAACTTACTTACTTCTCATTTCTCTCTAATTTTTAGGAATTGCAGCCCCCGTCATCTACAAGAGGAGCAGAAATTGAGGTATTCCATTGAAACAAGATATGTTGTAAAACTCATTTATAGAAGGTGCTTTTTCCCAACTTTGACCATTTTTACTCACTTTTCATTTCTCTTTTACTTTTAGAAAGTGCAGCTCCCGTTATCTACAAGAGGAGCAGAAATTCAGGCATTCCATTGACACACGGTATGTTGTTAAACTTATTGATAGTAGTTACTTTCCTCTCTTTGATAACACTTACTTACTTTTCATTTCTCTCTTATTTTTAAGAAGAGCAGACCCGGTCATCTATAAGAGTAGCAGAAATTGAGGTATTCCATTGAAAAAAGGTATATTGTAAAACTCATTTATAGTTGTTACTTTTCCTCTCTTTGATAACATTTACTTACTTTTCATTTCTATTTTTTTTTTCAGGAAAGCAGCTCCAATCTTTATAACAGGAGAAGAAATTGAGGCATTCCATATAAACAAGGTATGTTGTAAAACTCATTCTTAGTAGTTCCTTTTTCCCTCTTTGATAACATTTACTCACTTTTAATTTCTCTTTTATTTTTAGAAAGTGCAGCCCCTGTCATCTATAAGAGAAGCAAAAATTGAGGTATTCCATTGAAACAAGGTATATTAAAAAACTCATTCATAGTAGTTGCCTTTCCTCTCTTTGATAACACTTACTCACTTTTAATTTCTCTTTTATTTTTAGGAAGTGTAGCCCCAATCATTTATCAGTGGAGCAAAAATTGAGGAATTGCATCTAAACAAGGTATGTTGTAAAATTCATTTTTAGTAGTTGCTTTTCCTCTCTTTGATAACAGTTACTAACTTTCCATTTCTCTTTTATTCTTAGGAAGTGCAGCCCCAATCATTTATAAGAGGAGCAGAAATTGAAACATTACATCTAAAATAGGTATGTTGTAAAACTCATTTATACTAGATGCATTTCTTCTCTTTGATAACACTTACTCACTTTTCATTTCTCTTTTATTTTTAGGGAGTGCAGCCCTGTCATCTATAAGAGGAGCAGAAAGTTAGGCATTCCATTGAAACAAGGTATGTTGTAAAACTCATTCAGAGTGGTGCTTTTCCTATCTTTGATCAAACTTACTCACTTTTAAATTCTCTTTTATTTTCTGAAAATGCAGCCCCTGTCATCTATAAGAGGAGCAGAAATTGAGGTATTCCATTGAAACAAGGTTTGTTAAAAAACTCATTCATAGTAGTTGCTTTTCCCTTTTTTGATAACACTAACTAACTTTTCATTTCTCTTTTATTCTCAGGAAGTACAGCCCCCATCATTTATAAGAGAAGCCGAAATTGAAGTATTCCATTGAAACAAGGTATGTTTAAAACTTATTCATAGTAAATGCTTTCATTATCTTTGATAACACTTGGTCACTTTTAATTTTCTCTTTTAATTTTAGGAAATGCAGCCCATGTCATCTATAAGAGGAGCAGAAATTGTGGCATTCGATCCAAACAAGGTATGTTGTAAAACTCATTCATAGTAGTTGCTTTTTCCCTCTTTGATAACATTTACTCACTTTAAATTTCTCTTTTATTTTTAGGAAGTTCAGCCCTGTCATCTAAAACAGGAGCAGAAATTGAGGTATTCCATCGAAACAAGGTATGTTGTAAAACTCATTCTTAGTAGTTGCTTTTTCCTATCTTTGATAATATTTACACACTTTTAATTTCTCTTTCATTTTTAGAAAGTGCCGCCCCTGTCTTCTATACGAAGAGCAGATATTCAGGTATTCCATTAAACAAGGTATGTTGTATAACTCTTTCAGAGTAGATGCTTTCCCTATCTTTGATAACACTTACTCACTTTTAATTTCTCTTTTATTTTTAGAAAATGCAGCCCCTGTCATCTATAAGAGGAGCAGAAATTGAGGTATTCCATTGAAACAAGGTTTGTTGAAAAACTCATTCATTGTAGTTGCCTTTTCCCTCTTTGATAACATTTACTGACTTTCCATTTCTCTTTTACTCTCAGGAAATGGAGCTCTGTCATCTATAAGATCAGCAGAAATTGAGGTATTCCATTGGAACAAGGTATGTTGTAAAACTCATTTATAGTAGTTGCTTCTCCTTTCTTTGATCAAACTTACTCACTTTTGATTTCTCTTTTATTTTAGAAAGTGCTGCCCATGTCATCTATAAAAGGAGCAGAAATTGAGGCATTCTATCTAAACAAGGTATGTTGTAAAACTCATTAATAGTAGTTCCTTTTCCTATCTTTGATAACACTTACTCACTTTAAATTTCTCCTTTACTTTTAGGAAGTTGAGCCCTGTCATCTATAAGATCAGCAGAAATTGAGGTATTCCATTGAAACAAGGTATGTTGTAAAACTCATTCATAGTAGTTGCTTTTTCCCTCTCTGATAACACTTACTCACTTTAAATTTCTCTTTTATATTTAGGAAGTGCAGCCCTGTCATCTATAAGAGGAGCAGAAAGTTAGGCATTCCATTGAAACAAGGTATGTTGTAAAACTCATTCAGAGTAGATGCTTTTCCTATCTTTGATCAAACTTACTCACTTTTAATTTATCTTTTTATTTTTAGAAAGTGCAGCCCCTGTCTTCTATACGAGGAGCAGAAATTCAGGTATTCCATTGAAACAAGGTATGTTGTATAACTCATTCAGAGTAGATGCTTTCACTATCTTTGATAACACTTACTAACTTTTAATTTTTCTTTTACTTTTAGGAAGTGCTGCCCTGTCATCTATAAGAGGAAAAGAAATGGAGGCATTCCATGTAAAGAAGGTATGTTGTAAAACTTATTCAGAGTAGTTGCTTTCTCCCTCTCTGATAACATTTACTCACTTTTAATTTCTCTTTTATTTTTAGAAAGCGCAGCCCCTGTCATCTATAAGAGGAGCAGAAATTGAGGCATTCCATCTTAAGAAGGTATGTTGTAAAACTCATTCATAGTAGTTGCTTTTCCTTTTTTGATAACACTAACTAACTTTTCATTTCTCTTTTATTCTCAGGAAGTACAGCCCCCATCATTTATAAGAGAAGCCGAAATTGAAGTATTCCATTGAAACAAAGTATGTTTAAAACTTATTCATAGTAAATGCTTTTCCTATCTTTGATAACACTTGGTCACTTTTAATTTTCTCCTTAACTTTTAGGAAGTGGAGCCCTTGTCATCTATAAGATCAGCAGAAATTGAGGTATTCCATTGAAACAAGGTATGTTGTAAAACTCATTCTTAAGAGTTGCTTTTTCTATCTTTGATAACACTTACTCACTTTAAACTTCTCTTTCATTTTTAGAAAGTGCAGCCCCTGTCTTCTATACGAAGAGCAGAAATTCAGGTATTCCATTGAAACAAGGTATGTTGTAAAACTCATTCAGAGTAGATGCTTTTCCTATCTTTGATCAAACTTACTCACTTTTAATTTCTCTTTTATTTTTAGAAAGTACAGCCCCTTTCTTCTATACGAGGAGCAGAAATTAGGGTATTCCATTGAAACAAGGTATGTTGTATAACTCATTCAGAGTAGATGCTTTTACTATCTTTGATAACACTTACTAACTTTTAATTTTTCTTTTACTTTTAGGAAGTGCTGCCCTGTCATCTATAAGAGGAAAAGAAATGGAGGCATTCCATGTAAAGAAGGTATGTTGTAAAACTCATTCATAGTAGTTGCTTTTTCCCTCTCTGATAACATTTACTCACTTTTAATTTCTCTTTCATTTTTAGAAAGTGCAGCCCCTGTCATCTATAAGATCAGCAGAAATTGAGGTATTCCATTGAAACAAGGTATGTAGTAAAACTCATTCAGAGTAGATGCCTCTCCTTTTATTTTGATCAAACTTACTCACTTTTGATTTTTTATTTTAGAAAGTGCAGCCCATGTCATCAATAAGAGGAGCAAAAATTGAGCCATTCTATCTAAACAAGGTATGTTGTAGAACTCATTAATAGTAGTTCCTTTTCCCATCTTTGATAACACTTACTAACTTTCCATTTCTCCTTTACTTTTAGGAAGTGGAGCCCTGTCATCTATAAGATCAGCAGAAATTGAGGTATTCCATTGAAACAAGGTATGTTGTAAAACTCATTTATAGTAGTTGCCTCTCCTTTCTTTGATCAAACTTACTCACTTTTGATTTCTCTTTTATTTTAGAAAGTGCAGCCCATGTCATCCATAAGAGGAGCAGAAATTGAGGCATTCTATCTAAAGAAGGTATGTTGTAAAACTCATTAATAGTAGTTCCTTTTCCCTCTTTGATAACATTTACTGACTTTCCATTTCTCTTTTACTCTTAGGAAGTGGAGCTCTGTCATCTATAAGATCAGCAGAAATTGAGGTATTCCATTGGAACAAGGTATGTTCTAAAACTCATTTATAGTAGTTGTTTCTCCTTTCTTTGATCAAACTTACTCACTTTTGATTTCTCTTTTATTTTAGAAAGTGCAGCCCATGTCATCTATAAAAGGAGCAGAAATTGAGGCATTCTATCTAAACAAGGTATGTTGTAAAACTCATTAATAGTAGTTCCTTTTCCTATCTTTGATAACACTTACTCACTTTAAATTTCTCCTTTACTTTTAGGAAGTTGAGCCCTGTCATCTATAAGATCAGCAGAAATTGAGGTATTCCATTGAAACAAGGTATGTTGTAAAACTCATTCATAGTAGTTGCTTTTTCCCTCTCTGATAACACTTACTCACTTTAAATTTCTCTTTTATATTTAGGAAATGCAGCCCTGTCATCTATAAGAGGAGCAGAAAGTTAGGCATTCCATTGAAACAAGGTATGTTGTAAAACTCATTCAGAGTAGATGCTTTTCCTATCTTTGATCAAACTTACTCACTTTTAATTTATCTTTTTATTTTTAGAAAGTGCAGCCCCTGTCTTCTATACGAGGAGCAGAAATTCAGGTATTCCATTGAAACAAGGTATGTTGTATAACTCATTCAGAGTAGATGCTTTCACTATCTTTGATAACACTTACTAACTTTTAATTTTTCTTTTACTTTTAGGAAGTGCTGCCCTGTCATCTATAAGAGGAAAAGAAATGGAGGCATTCCATGTAAAGAAGGTATGTTGTAAAACTTATTCAGAGTAGTTGCTTTCTCCCTCTCTGATAACATTTACTCACTTTTAATTTCTCTTTTATTTTTAGAAAGCGCAGCCCCTGTCATCTATAAGAGGAGCAGAAATTGAGGCATTCCATCTTAAGAAGGTATGTTGTAAAACTCATTCATAGTAGTTGCTTTTCCTTTTTTGATAACACTAACTAACTTTTCATTTCTCTTTTATTCTCAGGAAGTACAGCCCCCATCATTTATAAGAGAAGCCGAAATTGAAGTATTCCATTGAAACAAGGTATGTTTAAAACTTATTCATAGTAAATGCTTTTCCTATCTTTGATAACACTTGGTCACTTTTAATTTTCTCCTTAACTTTTAGGAAGTGGAGCCCTTGTCATCTATAAGATCAGCAGAAATTGAGGTATTCCATTGAAACAAGGTATGTTGTAAAACTCATTCTTAAGAGTTGCTTTTTCTATCTTTGATAACACTTACTCACTTTAAACTTCTCTTTCATTTTTAGAAAGTGCAGCCCCTGTCTTCTATACGAAGAGCAGAAATTCAGGTATTCCATTGAAACAAGGTATGTTGTAAAACTCATTCAGAGTAGATGCTTTTCCTATCTTTGATCAAACTTACTCACTTTTAATTTCTCTTTTCTTTTTAGAAAGTACAGCCCCTGTCTTCTATACGAGGAGCAGAAATTAGGGTATTCCATTGAAACAAGGTATGTTGTATAACTCATTCAGAGTAGATGCTTTTACTATCTTTGATAACACTTACTAACTTTTAATTTTTCTTTTACTTTTAGGAAGTGCTGCCCTGTCATCTATAAGAGGAAAAGAAATGGAGGCATTCCATGTAAAGAAGGTATGTTGTAAAACTCATTCATAGTAGTTGCTTTTTCCCTCTCTGATAACATTTACTCACTTTTAATTTCTCTTTCATTTTTAGAAAGTGCAGCCCCTGTCATCTATAAGATCAGCAGAAATTGAGGTATTCCATTGAAACAAGGTATGTAGTAAAACTCATTCAGAGTAGATGCCTCTCCTTTTATTTTGATCAAACTTACTCACTTTTGATTTTTTATTTTAGAAAGTGCAGCCCATGTCATCTATAAGAGGAGCAAAAATTGAGCCATTCTATCTAAACAAGGTATGTTGTAGAACTCATTAATAGTAGTTCCTTTTCCCATCTTTGATAACACTTACTAACTTTCCATTTCTCCTTTACTTTTAGGAAGTGGAGCCCTGTCATCTATAAGATCAGCAGAAATTGAGGTATTCCATTGAAACAAGGTATGTTGTAAAACTCATTTATAGTAGTTGCCTCTCCTTTCTTTGATCAAACTTACTCACTTTTGATTTCTCTTTTATTTTAGAAAGTGCAGCCCATGTCATCCATAAGAGGAGCAGAAATTGAGGCATTCTATCTAAAGAAGGTATGTTGTAAAACTCATTAATAGTAGTTCCTTTTCCCTCTTTGATAACATTTACTGACTTTCCATTTCTCTTTTACTCTTAGGAAGTGGAGCTCTGTCATCTATAAGATCAGCAGAAATTGAGGTATTCCATTGGAACAAGGTATGTTCTAAAACTCATTTATAGTAGTTGTTTCTCCTTTCTTTGATCAAACTTACTCACTTTTGATTTATCTTTTATTTTAGAAAGTGCTGCCCATGTCATCTATAAAAGGAGCAGAAATTGAGGCATTCTATCTGAACAAGGTATGTTTTAAAACTCATTAATAGTAGTTCCTTTTCCTATCTTTGATAACACTTACTCACTTTAAATTTCTCCTTTACTTTTAGGAAGTGGAGCCCTGTCATCTATAAGATCAGCAGAAATTGAGGTATTCCATTGAAACAAGGTATGTTGTAAAACTCATTCATAGTAGTTGCTTTTTCCCTCTCTGATAACACTTACTCACTTTAAATTTCTCTTTTATATTTAGGAAGTGCAGCCCTGTCATCTATAACAGGAGCAGAAAGTTATGCATTCCATTGAAACAAGGTATGTTGTAAAACTCATTCAGAGTAGATGCTTTTCCTATCTTTGATCAAACTTACTCACTTTTAATTTATCTTTTTATTTTTAGAAAGTGCAGCCCCTGTCTTCTATACGAGGAGCAGAAATTCAGGTATTCCATTGAAACAAGGTATGTTGTATAACTCATTCAGAGTAGATGCTTTCACTATCTTTGATAACACTTACTAACTTTTAATTTTTCTTTTACTTTTAGGAAGTGCTGCCCTGTCATCTATAAGAGGAAAAGAAATGGAGGCATTCCATTTAAAGAAGGTATGTTGTAAAACTCATTCATAGTAGTTGCTTTTTCCCTCTCTGATAACATTTACTCACTTTTAATTTCTCTTTCATTTTTAGAAAGTGTAGCCCCTGTAATCTATAAGATCAGCAGAAATTGAGGTATTCCATAGAAACAAGGTATGTAGTAAAACTTATTTATAGTAGTTGCCTCTTCTTTCTTTGATCAAACTTACTCACTTTTGATTTCTCTTTTATTTTAGAAGGTGCAGCCCATGTCATCTATAAGAGGAGCAAAAATTGAGCCATTCTATCTAAACAAGGTATGTTGTAGAACTCATTAATAGTAGTTCCTTTTCCTATCTTTGATAACACTTACTAACTTTCCATTTCTCCTTTACTTTTAGGAAGTGGAGCCCTGTCATCTATAAGATCAGCAGAAATTGAGGTATTCCATTGAAACAAGGTATGTTGTAAAACTCATTCTTAAGAGTTGCTTTTTCCCTCTCTGATAACACTTACTCACTTTAAATTTCTCTTTTATATTTAGGAAGTGCAGCCCTGTCATCTATAACAGGAGCAGAAAGTTAGGCATTCCATTGAAACAAGGTATGTTGTAAAACTCATTCAGAGTAGATGCTTTTCCTATCTTTGATCAAACTTACTCACTTTTAATTTATCCTTTTATTTTTAGAAAGTGCAGCCCCTGTCTTCTATACGAGGAGCAGAAATTCAGGTATTCCATTGAAACAAGGTATGTTGTATAACTCATTCAGAGTAGATGCTTTCACTATCTTTGATAACACTTACTAACTTTTAATTTTTCTTTTACTTTTAGGAAGTGCTGCCCTGTCATCTATAAGAGGAAAATAAATGGAGGCATTCCATGTAAAGAAGGTATGTTGTAAAACTCATTCAGAGTAGTTGCTTTTTCCCTCTCTGATAACATTTACTCACTTTTAATTTCTCTTTTATTTTTAGAAAGTGCAGCCCCTGTCATCTATAAGAGGAGCAGAAATTGAGGCATTTCATCTTAAGAAGGTATGTTGTAAAACTCATTCATAGTAGTTGCTTTTCCTTTTTTTGATAACACTAACTAACTTTTCATTTCTCTTTTATTCTCAGGAAGTACAGCCCCCATCATTTATAAGAGAAGCCGAAATTGAAGTATTCCATTGAAACAAGGTATGTTTAAAACTTATTCATAGTAAATGCTTTCATTATCTTTGATAACACTTGGTCACTTTTAATTTTTTCCTTAACTTTTAGGAAGTGGAGCCCTGTCATCTATAAGATCAGCAGAAATTGAGGTATTCCATTGAAACAAGGTATGTTGTAAAACTCATTCTTAAGAGTTGCTTTTTCTATCTTTGATAACACTTACTTACTTTAAATTTCTCTTTCATTTTTAGAAAGTGCAGCCCCTGTCTTCTATACGAAGAGCAGAAATTCAGGTATTCCATTGAAACAAGGTACGTTGTAAAACTCATTCAGAGTAGATCCTTTTTCTATCTTTGATCAAACTTACTCACTTTTAATTTCTCTTTTATTTTTAGAAAGTGCAGCCCCTGTCTTCTATACGAGGAGCAGAAATTCAGGTATTCCATTGAAACAAGGTATGTTGTATAACTCATTCAGAGTAGATGCTTTTACTATCTTTGATAACACTTACTGACTTTTAATTTTTCTTTTACTTTTAGGAAGTGCTGCCCTGTCATCTATAAGAGGAAAAGAAATGGAGGCATTCCATGTAAAGAAGGTATATTATAAAACTTATTCATAGTAGTTGCTTTTTCCCTCTCTGATAACATTTACTCACTTTTAATTTCTCTTTCATTTTTAGAAAGTGCAGCCCCTGTCATCTATAAGATCAGCAGAAATTGAGGTATTCCATTGAAACAAGGTATGTAGTAAAACTTATTTATAGTAGTTGCCTCTTCTTTCTTTGATCAAACTTACTCACTTTTGATTTCTCTTTTATTTTAGAAAGTGCAGCCCATGTCATCTATAAGAGGAGCAAAAATTGATGCATTCCATCTAAACAAGGTATGTTGTAAAACTCATTCATAGTATGAGGAAGTTCATTTGTAATGTAAAACTCATTCATTTCTCTGAGGAAGCCTTGCCTAGCAGGGCGAAATATTAGACACAACAATTATTTAATCAAACTTATTCGTGTGTTTTTTGCGTTGCGGTGTTTCTCAACCTACTTCTCATTCATAGTAGTTGCTTTTTCCCTCTTTCATAACACTCACTCACTTTCAATTTCTCTTTTATATTTAGGAAGTGCAGCCCCTGTCATCTATAAGAGGAGCAGAAATTGAGGTATTCTTTCTAAACAAGGTTAGTTGTAAATTTCTTTCATAGAAGTTACTCTTTCTATCTTTGATAACACCTACTCAATTTTTAATTTCTCTTTTATTTTTAGGAAGTGCAGCCCCTTTCATCGAAAAGATGAGCAGAAATGAGGCATTCCTTTGAAACAAGGTATGTTGTAAAACTCATTCATAGTAGTTGCTTTTCTTCTCTCTGACGATACTTACTCACTTTTCATTTCTCTTCTTTTTTCATCATCGATAATAGTAAAATAAATTGATGCATCACATTGAAACAAGGTATGTTGTAAAATATATTGATAGTAGTTGCTTTTCCTATCTTTGATAACACTTACTCACTTTGAATTTCTTCTTTATTTTTAGAAAGTGCAACCCTCTCATCTGTAGGAGGAGCAGAAATTGAGGTATTCTTTCTAAAGAAGGTAAGGTTACTAGTTATTACTCTAATTTTTTGATAAATCCGATACGAAAAATTCTTTTTTCTTTTACTTTTAGGAGGCGATGCCCTGTCAACTATAGGTGGTGCAGAAATAAGAAGTATTCAATTTGAATAAGGAATGTTGTATAATTCATTTATAGTAGTTGCGTTTCCTTTCTTTTTTAACACTGCGATTCAAAGTTTGTTGTTTTTGCTTTTAGGAAAGGAAGCTCTGTCATCTATAAGAGGTGCAGAAGGAAGAGGTATTCCATTTAACAAAGTATGTTGTATATTTAATTTGTAGTAGTTGTTTTTCCTTTCTTTGGCAACACTGATATTCAATTTTTTTTCCTTTTTGTTTTAGGAAGTGAAGTCTTATCATCTGTAAGAGGTGCAGAAATAAAAGGTATTCAATCTAATTATGGTATATTGTATAACTCCTTCATTATAGGTGCTTTTCCTTTCTTTGATAACACTATTATTCTAATTTTGTTTTTCTTTTACTTTGAGGAATCGATGCCCTGTCGTCTTTATGAAGTGCAGAAATAAGAAGTATTCAATCCAAACAAGGTTTGTTGTATAACTTGTTCATAACAGCTGCTTCTTTCTTTCATTGTCAACACTTTTATTCTTATCTCATTTCTCTTTTACTTACAGGAGGTAAAGCCCTGTCATCTAAGTGCAGAGGTTATTTCATTGAAACAAGGTATGTTGCTTATTTATTGATAGCAGTTGCTGTTGTAACTTATCAGCTCGTTTTTACAACTGATTTCAAGTCCAGAATATCTGAGCAAGTTGAGGTAAGATTTATTGGGCAGCTATGATGTATTAGACTGTAAAAAAAAATTCAAATAATCGAGGAATTTATCAAACAGTCACTTTGGGTAAAGGCAGGATCATAGATTTAAAGAAGCATGAAATGCTCCCACTGACTGCAAAGCACTTTTCAATTTCTTACAGTGGTTGCTTTTAAACTTTAATCCTTATTTTAAATCATAATTCTAACTGTTTCTCAAATCCTAAACCTCAAGTCGAATCGTAACCCTAAACTAATTCTTAACTGATCAATCTAAAACCAAACCATAATTGAAACTTTAAAATCTACTAACCTTAACCCTTAAAAACAACTACTGAAAGAAATTGGAAAGTTGTGGAGCGTCCAAAAGTTTTTACAATAGTTTATCCCTGCATTGCTCTGTGCTCTTTAAAATATTAGATGAGAAGGAAATATATTGAATGCATTTAATTATTCTCTTGGTTCAACTCATCTGTCTTTTGTGTCAAAGAAATCAGCCTTTTCGTCATTTCCAAATCAATGATGAAAACAAAAAGTTAAAATGTCACAAAACTCGATGGACAAGAAAGGTCTGCTGAACTATCCATACAAAAAGGTAAAGTTGTTTATTTTTTCATTTGATTATTGTTATGATCTTTTTCTTATCCTATGATATTTGTGATGTGAGTACATTTCATATTTACTATACATATTCCATATTTTCTATGGAAATTCCATACTTCCTTCGAGAACACTATTATTTAAATTTCTTTCTTCTTTTTCTTTCAGGCGGTTGAGACCTGTCATCCATAAGAAGTGCAAAAGAAAAAGATATTGCACTGAGACAAGGTATGTTTTATCATTCATTAATAGTAGTAGCATTTTCTTTTTTTTTTAATAAACACTGTTACTGAAATTTTATTTTTCTTTTAATTTTAGGAAGTGAAGCACTGCCATATAAAAAATTTCCAGAACCAAGAGGTATTCCTTTAAAATAAGGTATGTTGTATAACTCATTCATAGTAGTTGCTTTTTCCCTCTTTGATAACACTTACTCACCTTTAATTTCTCTTTTATTTTTAGAAAATTCAGCCCCTGTCATCTATAAGATCAGCAGAAATTGAGGTATTCCATTGAAACAAGGTTTGGTAAAAAACTCATTCATTATAGTTGCCTTTTCCCTCTTTGATAACATTTACTGACTTTCCATTTCTCTTTTACTCTTAGGAAGTGGAGCCCTGTCATCTATAAGATCAGCAGAAATTGAGGTATTCCATTGAAACAAGGTATGTTGTAAAACTCATTTATAGTAGTTGCCTCTTCTTTCTTTGATCAAACTTACTCACTTTTGATTTCTCTTTTATTTTAGAAAGTGCAGCCCGTGTCATCTATAAGAGGAGCAGAAATTGAGGCATTCTATCTAAACAAGGTATGTTGTAAAACTCATTAATAGTAGTTCATTTTCCTATCTTTGATAACACTTACTAACTTTCCATTTCTCCTTTACTTTTAGGAAGTGGAGCCCTGTCATCTATAAGATCAGCAGAAATTGAGGTATTCCATTGAAACAAGGTATGTTGTAAAACTCATTTATAGTAGTTGCCTCTCCTTTCTTTGATCAAACTTACTCACTTTTGATTTATCTTTTATTTTAGAAAATGCAGCCCATGTCATCTATAACAGGAGCAGAAAGTTAGGCATTCCATTGAAACAAGGTATGTTGTAAAACTCATTCAGAGTAGATGATTTTCCTATCTTTGATCAAACTTACTCACTTTTAATTTATCTTTTTATTTTTAGAAAGTGCAGCCCCTGTCTTCTATACGAGGAGCAGAAATTCAGGTATTCCATTGAAACAAGGTATGTTGTAAAACTCATTCAGAGTAAGTGCTTTCTCCCTCTCTGATAACATTAACTCACTTTTGATTTCTCTTTTATTTTTGGAAAGTGCAGCCCCTGTCATCTATAAGAGGAGCAGAAATTGAGGCATTCCATCTTAACAAGGTATGTTGTAAAACTCATTCATAGTAGTTGCTTTTCCTTTTTTTGATAACACTAACTAACTTTTCATTTCTCTTTTATTCTCAGGAAGTACAGCCCCCATCATTTATAAGAGAAGCCGAAATTGAAGTATTCCATTGAAACAAGGTATGTTTAAAACTTATTCATAGTAAATGCTTTTACTATCTTTGATAACTCTTGGTCACTTTTAATTTTCTCTTATAATTTTAGGAAATGCAGCCCATGTCATCTATAAGAGGAGCAGAAATTGTGGCATTCGATCCAAACAAGGTATGCTGTAAAACTCATTAATAGTAGTTGCTTTTTCCCTCTTTGATAACATTTACTCACTTTAAATTTCTCTTTTATTTTTAGGAAGTTCAGCCCTGTCATCTAAAACAGGAGCAGAAATTGAGGTATTCCATCGAAACAAGGTATGTTGTAAAACTCATTCTTAGTAGTTGCTTTTTCCTATCTTTGATAACATTTACTAACTTTTAATTTCTCTTTCATTTTTAGAAAGTGCAGCCCCTGTCTTCTATACGAAGAGCAGAAATTCAGGTATTCCATTAAACAAGGTATTTTGTATAACTCATTCAGAGTAGATGCTTTCCCTATCTTTGATAACACTTACTCACTTTTAATTTCTCTTTTATTTTTAGAAAATGCAGCCCCTGTCATCTATAAGAGGAGCAGAAATTGAGGTATTCCATTGAAACAAGGTTTTTTAAAAAACTCATTAATAGTAGTTGCTTTTCCTTTTTTTGATAACACTAACTAACTTTTCATTTCTCTTTTATTCTCAGGAAGTACAGCCCCCATCATTTATAAGAGAAGCCGAAATTGAAGTATTCCATTGAAACAAGGTATGTTTAAAACTTATTCATAGTAAATGCTTTCATTATCTTTGATAACACTTGGTCACTTTTAATTTTCTCCTTTACTTTTAGGAAGTGGAGCCCTGTCATCTATAAGATCAGCAGAAATTGAGGTATTCCATTGAAACAAGGTATGTTGTAAAACTCATTCTTAAGAGTTGCTTTTTCTATCTTTGATAACACTTACTCACTTTAAATTTCTCTTTCATTTTTAGAAAGTGCAGCCCCTGTCTTCTATACGAAGAGCAGAAATTCAGGTATTCCATTGAAACAAGGTATGTTGTAAAACTCATTCAGAGTAGATGCTTTTCCTATCTTTGATCAAACTTACTCACTTTTAATTTCTCTTTTATTTTTAGAAAGTGCAGCCCCTGTCTTCTATACGAGGAGCAGAAATTCAGGTATTCCATTGAAACAAGGTATGTTGTATAACTCATTCAGAGTAGATGCTTTTACTATCTTTGATAACACTTACTAACTTTTAATTTTTCTTTTACTTTTAGGAAGTGCTGCCCTGTCATCTATAAGAGGAAAAGAAATGGAGGCATTCCATGTAAAGAAGGTATGTTATAAAACTCATTCATAGTAGTTGCTTTTTCCCTCTCTGATAACATTTACTCACTTTTAATTTCTCTTTCATTTTTAGAAAGTGCAGCCCCTGTCATCTATAAGATCAGCAGAAATTGAGGTATTCCATTGAAACAAGGTATGTAGTAAAACTCATTTATAGTAGTTGCCTCTTCTTTCTTTGATCAAACTTACTCACTTTTGATTTCTCTTTTATTTTAGAAAGTGCAGCCCATGTCATCTAAAAGAGGAGCAGAAATTGAGGCATTCTATCTAAACAAGGTATGTTGTAAAACTCATTAATAGTAGTTCCTTTTCCTATCTTTGATAACACTTACTAACTTTACATTTCTCCTTTACTTTTAGGAAGTGGAGCCCTGTCATCTATAAGATCAGCAGAAATTGAGGTATTCCATTGAAACAAGGTATGTTGTAAAACTCATTTATAGTAGTTGCCTCTCCTTTCTTTGATCAAACTTACTCACTTTTGATTTCTCTTTTATTTTAGAAAGTGCAGCCCATGTCATCCATAAGAGGAGCAGAAATTGAGGCATTCTATCTAAACAAGGTATGTTGTAAAACTCATTAACAGTAGTTCCTTTTCCTATCTTTGATAACACTTACTAACTTTACATTTCTCCTTTACTTTTAGGAAGTGGAGCCCTGTCATGTATAAGATCAGCAGAAATTGAGGTATTCCATTGAAACAAGGTATGTTGTAAAACTCATTTATAGTAGTTGCCTCTCCTTTCTTTGATCAAACTTACTCACTTTTGATTTCTCTTTTATTTTAGAAAGTGCAGCCCATGTCATCTATAACAGGAGCAGAAAAATAGGCATTCCATTGAAACAAGGTATGTTGTAAAACTCATTCAGAGTAGATGATTTTCCTATCTTTGATCAAACTTACTCACTTTTAATTTATCTTTTTATTTTTAGAAAGTGCAGCCCCTGTCTTCTATACGAGGAGCAGAAATTCAGGTATTCCATTGAAACAAGGTATGTTGTAAAACTCATTCAGAGTAGTTGCTTTTTCCCTCTCTGATAACATTAACTCACTTTTGATTTCTCTTTTATTTTTGGAAGGTGCAGCCCCTGTCATCTATAAGAGGAGCAGAAATTGAGGCATTCCATCTTAACAAGGTATGTTGTAAAACTCATTCATAGTAGTTGCTTTTCCTTTTTTTGATAACACTAACTAACTTTTCATTTCTCTTTTATTCTCAGGAAGTACAGCCCCCATCATTTATAAGAGAAGCCGAAATTGAAGTATTCCATTGAAACAAGGTATGTTTAAAACTTATTCATAGTAAATGCTTTTACTATCTTTGATAACACTTGGTCACTTTTAATTTTCTCTTTTAATTTTAGGAAATGCAGCCCATGTCATCTATAAGAGGAGCAGAAATTGTGGCATTCGATCCAAACAAGGTATGCTGTAAAACTCATTCATAGTAGTTGCTTTTTCCCTCTTTGATAACATTTACTCACTTTAAATTTCTCTTTTATTTTTAGGAAGTTCAGCCCTGTCATCTAAAACAGGAGCAGAAATTGAGGTATTCCATCGAAACAAGGTATGTTGTAAAACTCATTCTTAGTAGTTGCTTTTTCCTATCTTTGATAACATTTACTAACTTTTAATTTCTCTTTCATTTTTAGAAAGTGCAGCCCCTGTCTTCTATACGAAGAGCAGAAATTCAGGTATTCCATTAAACAAGGTATGTTGTATAACTCATTCAGAGTAGATGCTTTCCCTATCTTTGATAACACTTACTCACTTTTAATTTCTCTTTTATTTTTAGAAAATGCAGCCCCTGTCATCTATAAGAGGAGCAGAAATTGAGGTATTCCATTGAAACAAGGTTTTTTAAAAAACTCATTAATAGTAGTTGCTTTTCCTTTTTTTGATAACACTAACTAACTTTTCATTTCTCTTTTATTCTCAGGAAGTACAGCCCCCATCATTTATAAGAGAAGCCGAAATTGAAGTATTCCATTGAAACAAAGTATGTTTAAAACTTATTCATAGTAAATGCTTTCATTATCTTTGATAACACTTGGTCACTTTTAATTTTCTCCTTTACTTTTAGGAAGTGGAGCCCTGTCATCTATAAGATCAGCAGAAATTGAGGTATTCCATTGAAACAAGGTATGTTGTAAAACTCATTCTTAAGAGTTGCTTTTTCTATCTTTGATCAAACTTACTCACTTTTGATTTCTCTTTTATTTTAGAAAGTGCAGCCCATGTCATCTATAAGAGGAGCAAAAATTGAGCCATTCTATCTAAACAAGGTATGTTGTAGAACTCATTAATAGTAGTTCCTTTTCCTATCTTTGATAACACTTACTAACTTTCAATTTCTCCTTTACTTTTAGGAAGTGGAGCCCTGTCATCTATAAGATCAGCAGAAATTGAGGTATTCCATTGAAACAAGGTATGTTGTAAAACTCATTTATAGTAGTTGCCTCTTCTTTCTTTGATCAAACTTACTCACTTTTGATTTCTCTTTTATTTTAGAAAGTGCAGCCCGTGTCATCTATAAGAGGAGCAGAAATTGAGGCATTCTATCTAAACAAGGTATGTTGTAAAACTCATTAATAGTAGTTCATTTTCCTATCTTTGATAACACTTACTAACTTTCCATTTCTCCTTTACTTTTAGGAAGTGGAGCCCTGTCATCTATCAGATCAGCAGAAATTGAGGCATTCCATTGAAACAAGGTATGTTGTAAAACTCATTCAGAGTAGATGATTTTCCTATCTTTGATCAAACTTACTCACTTTTAATTTATCTTTTTATTTTTAGAAAGTGCAGCCCCTGTCTTCTATACGAGGAGCAGAAATTCAGGTATTCCATTGAAACAAGGTATGTTGTATAACTCATTCAGAGTAAGTGCTTTTTCCCTCTCTGATAACATTAACTCACTTTTGATTTCTCTTTTATTTTTGGAAAGTGCAGCCCCTGTCATCTATAAGAGGAGCAGAAATTGAGGCATTCCATCTTAACAAGGTATGTTGTAAAACTCATTCATAGTAGTTGCTTTTCCTTTTTTTGATAACACTAACTAACTTTTCATTTCTCTTTTATTCTCAGGAAGTACAGCCCCCATCATTTATAAGAGAAGCCGAAATTGAAGTATTCCATTGAAACAAGGTATGTTTAAAACTTATTCATAGTAAATGCTTTCATTATCTTTGATAACACTTGGTCACTTTTAATTTTCTCCTTTACTTTTAGGAAGTGGAGCCCTGTCATCTATAAGATCAGCAGAAATTGAGGTATTCCATTGAAACAAGGTATGTTGTAAAACTCATTCTTAAGAGTTGCTTTTTCTATCTTTGATCAAACTTACTCACTTTTGATTTCTCTTTTATTTTAGAAAGTGCAGCCCATGTCATCTATAAGAGGAGCAAAAATTGAGCCATTCTATCTAAACAAGGTATGTTGTAGAACTCATTAATAGTAGTTCCTTTTCCTATCTTTGATAACACTTACTAACTTTCAATTTCTCCTTTACTTTTAGGAAGTGGAGCCCTGTCATCTATAAGATCAGCAGAAATTGAGGTATTCCATTGAAACAAGGTATGTTGTAAAACTCATTTATAGTAGTTGCCTCTTCTATCTTTGATCAAACTTACTCACTTTTGATTTCTCTTTTATTTTAGAAAGTGCAGCCCATGTCATCTATAAGAGGAGCAAAAATTGAGCCATTCTATCTAAACAAGGTATGTTGTAGAACTCATTAATAGTAGTTCCTTTTCCTATCTTTGATAACACTTACTAACTTTCAATTTCTCCTTTACTTTTAGGAAGTGGAGCCCTGTCATCTATAAGATCAGCAGAAATTGAGGTATTCCATTGAAACAAGGTATGTTGTAAAACTCATTTATAGTAGTTGCCTCTTCTTTCTTTGATCAAACTTACTCACTTTTGATTTCTCTTTTATTTTAGAAAGTGCAGCCCGTGTCATCTATAAGAGGAGCAGAAATTGAGGCATTCTATCTAAACAAGGTATGTTGTAAAACTCATTAATAGTAGTTCATTTTCCTATCTTTGATAACACTTACTAACTTTACATTTCTCCTTTACTTTTAGGAAGTGGAGCCCTGTCATGTATAAGATCAGCAGAAATTGAGGTATTCCATTGAAACAAGGTATGTTGTAAAACTCATTTATAGTAGTTGCCTCTCCTTTCTTTGATCAAACTTACTCACTTTTGATTTCTCTTTTATTTTAGAAAGTGCAGCCCATGTCATCTATAACAGGAGCAGAAAAATAGGCATTCCATTGAAACAAGGTATGTTGTAAAACTCATTCAGAGTAGATGATTTTCCTATCTTTGATCAAACTTACTCACTTTTAATTTATCTTTTTATTTTTAGAAAGTGCAGCCCCTGTCTTCTATACGAGGAGCAGAAATTCAGGTATTCCATTGAAACAAGGTATGTTGTAAAACTCATTCAGAGTAGTTGCTTTTTCCCTCTCTGATAACATTAACTCACTTTTGATTTCTCTTTTATTTTTGGAAGGTGCAGCCCCTGTCATCTATAAGAGGAGCAGAAATTGAGGCATTCCATCTTAACAAGGTATGTTGTAAAACTCATTCATAGTAGTTGCTTTTCCTTTTTTTGATAACACTAACTAACTTTTCATTTCTCTTTTATTCTCAGGAAGTACAGCCCCCATCATTTATAAGAGAAGCCGAAATTGAAGTATTCCATTGAAACAAGGTATGTTTAAAACTTATTCATAGTAAATGCTTTTACTATCTTTGATAACACTTGGTCACTTTTAATTTTCTCTTTTAATTTTAGGAAATGCAGCCCATGTCATCTATAAGAGGAGCAGAAATTGTGGCATTCGATCCAAACAAGGTATGCTGTAAAACTCATTCATAGTAGTTGCTTTTTCCCTCTTTGATAACATTTACTCACTTTAAATTTCTCTTTTATTTTTAGGAAGTTCAGCCCTGTCATCTAAAACAGGAGCAGAAATTGAGGTATTCCATCGAAACAAGGTATGTTGTAAAACTCATTCTTAGTAGTTGCTTTTTCCTATCTTTGATAACATTTACTAACTTTTAATTTCTCTTTCATTTTTAGAAAGTGCAGCCCCTGTCTTCTATACGAAGAGCAGAAATTCAGGTATTCCATTAAACAAGGTATGTTGTATAACTCATTCAGAGTAGATGCTTTCCCTATCTTTGATAACACTTACTCACTTTTAATTTCTCTTTTAATTTTAGAAAATGCAGCCCCTGTCATCTATAAGAGGAGCAGAAATTGAGGTATTCCATTGAAACAAGGTTTTTTAAAAAACTCATTAATAGTAGTTGCTTTTCCTTTTTTTGATAACACTAACTAACTTTTCATTTCTCTTTTATTCTCAGGAAGTACAGCCCCCATCATTTATAAGAGAAGCCGAAATTGAAGTATTCCATTGAAACAAAGTATGTTTAAAACTTATTCATAGTAAATGCTTTCATTATCTTTGATAACACTTGGTCACTTTTAATTTTCTCCTTTACTTTTAGGAAGTGGAGCCCTGTCATCTATAAGATCAGCAGAAATTGAGGTATTCCATTGAAACAAGGTATGTTGTAAAACTCATTCTTAAGAGTTGCTTTTTCTATCTTTGATCAAACTTACTCACTTTTGATTTCTCTTTTATTTTAGAAAGTGCAGCCCATGTCATCTATAAGAGGAGCAAAAATTGAGCCATTCTATCTAAACAAGGTATGTTGTAGAACTCATTAATAGTAGTTCCTTTTCCTATCTTTGATAACACTTACTAACTTTCAATTTCTCCTTTACTTTTAGGAAGTGGAGCCCTGTCATCTATAAGATCAGCAGAAATTGAGGTATTCCATTGAAACAAGGTATGTTGTAAAACTCATTTATAGTAGTTGCCTCTTCTTTCTTTGATCAAACTTACTCACTTTTGATTTCTCTTTTATTTTAGAAAGTGCAGCCCGTGTCATCTATAAGAGGAGCAGAAATTGAGGCATTCTATCTAAACAAGGTATGTTGTAAAACTCATTAATAGTAGTTCATTTTCCTATCTTTGATAACACTTACTAACTTTCCATTTCTCCTTTACTTTTAGGAAGTGGAGCCCTGTCATCTATCAGATCAGCAGAAATTGAGGCATTCCATTGAAACAAGGTATGTTGTAAAACTCATTCAGAGTAGATGATTTTCCTATCTTTGATCAAACTTACTCACTTTTAATTTATCTTTTTATTTTTAGAAAGTGCAGCCCCTGTCTTCTATACGAGGAGCAGAAATTCAGGTATTCCATTGAAACAAGGTATGTTGTATAACTCATTCAGAGTAAGTGCTTTTTCCCTCTCTGATAACATTAACTCACTTTTGATTTCTCTTTTATTTTTGGAAAGTGCAGCCCCTGTCATCTATAAGAGGAGCAGAAATTGAGGCATTCCATCTTAACAAGGTATGTTGTAAAACTCATTCATAGTAGTTGCTTTTCCTTTTTTTGATAACACTAACTAACTTTTCATTTCTCTTTTATTCTCAGGAAGTACAGCCCCCATCATTTATAAGAGAAGCCGAAATTGAAGTATTCCATTGAAACAAGGTATGTTTAAAACTTATTCATAGTAAATGCTTTCATTATCTTTGATAACACTTGGTCACTTTTAATTTTCTCCTTTACTTTTAGGAAGTGGAGCCCTGTCATCTATAAGATCAGCAGAAATTGAGGTATTCCATTGAAACAAGGTATGTTGTAAAACTCATTCTTAAGAGTTGCTTTTTCTATCTTTGATCAAACTTACTCACTTTTGATTTCTCTTTTATTTTAGAAAGTGCAGCCCATGTCATCTATAAGAGGAGCAAAAATTGAGCCATTCTATCTAAACAAGGTATGTTGTAGAACTCATTAATAGTAGTTCCTTTTCCTATCTTTGATAACACTTACTAACTTTCAATTTCTCCTTTACTTTTAGGAAGTGGAGCCCTGTCATCTATAAGATCAGCAGAAATTGAGGTATTCCATTGAAACAAGGTATGTTGTAAAACTCATTTATAGTAGTTGCCTCTTCTATCTTTGATCAAACTTACTCACTTTTGATTTCTCTTTTATTTTAGAAAGTGCAGCCCATGTCATCTATAAGAGGAGCAAAAATTGAGCCATTCTATCTAAACAAGGTATGTTGTAGAACTCATTAATAGTAGTTCCTTTTCCTATCTTTGATAACACTTACTAACTTTCAATTTCTCCTTTACTTTTAGGAAGTGGAGCCCTGTCATCTATAAGATCAGCAGAAATTGAGGTATTCCATTGAAACAAGGTATGTTGTAAAACTCATTTATAGTAGTTGCCTCTTCTTTCTTTGATCAAACTTACTCACTTTTGATTTCTCTTTTATTTTAGAAAGTGCAGCCCGTGTCATCTATAAGAGGAGCAGAAATTGAGGCATTCTATCTAAACAAGGTATGTTGTAAAACTCATTAATAGTAGTTCATTTTCCTATCTTTGATAACACTTACTAACTTTACATTTCTCCTTTACTTTTAGGAAGTGGAGCCCTGTCATGTATAAGATCAGCAGAAATTGAGGTATTCCATTGAAACAAGGTATGTTGTAAAACTCATTTATAGTAGTTGCCTCTCCTTTCTTTGATCAAACTTACTCACTTTTGATTTCTCTTTTATTTTAGAAAGTGCAGCCCATGTCATCTATAACAGGAGCAGAAAAATAGGCATTCCATTGAAACAAGGTATGTTGTAAAACTCATTCAGAGTAGATGATTTTCCTATCTTTGATCAAACTTACTCACTTTTAATTTATCTTTTTATTTTTAGAAAGTGCAGCCCCTGTCTTCTATACGAGGAGCAGAAATTCAGGTATTCCATTGAAACAAGGTATGTTGTAAAACTCATTCAGAGTAGTTGCTTTTTCCCTCTCTGATAACATTAACTCACTTTTGATTTCTCTTTTATTTTTGGAAGGTGCAGCCCCTGTCATCTATAAGAGGAGCAGAAATTGAGGCATTCCATCTTAACAAGGTATGTTGTAAAACTCATTCATAGTAGTTGCTTTTCCTTTTTTTGATAACACTAACTAACTTTTCATTTCTCTTTTATTCTCAGGAAGTACAGCCCCCATCATTTATAAGAGAAGCCGAAATTGAAGTATTCCATTGAAACAAGGTATGTTTAAAACTTATTCATAGTAAATGCTTTTACTATCTTTGATAACTCTTGGTCACTTTTAATTTTCTCTTTTAATTTTAGGAAATGCAGCCCATGTCATCTATAAGAGGAGCAGAAATTGTGGCATTCGATCCAAACAAGGTATGCTGTAAAACTCATTAATAGTAGTTGCTTTTTCCCTCTTTGATAACATTTACTCACTTTAAATTTCTCTTTTATTTTTAGGAAGTTCAGCCCTGTCATCTAAAACAGGAGCAGAAATTGAGGTATTTCATCGAAACAAGGTATGTTGTAAAACTCATTCTTAGTAGTTGCTTTTTCCTATCTTTGATAACATTTACTAACTTTTAATTTCTCTTTCATTTTTAGAAAGTGCAGCCCCTGTCTTCTATACGAAGAGCAGAAATTCAGGTATTCCATTAAACAAGGTATTTTGTATAACTCATTCAGAGTAGATGCTTTCCCTATCTTTGATAACACTTACTCACTTTTAATTTCTCTTTTATTTTTAGAAAATGCAGCCCCTGTCATCTATAAGAGGAGCAGAAATTGAGGTATTCCATTGAAACAAGGTTTTTTAAAAAACTCATTAATAGTAGTTGCTTTTCCTTTTTTTGATAACACTAACTAACTTTTCATTTCTCTTTTATTCTCAGGAAGTACAGCCCCCATCATTTATAAGAGAAGCCGAAATTGAAGTATTCCATTGAAACAAGGTATGTTTAAAACTTATTCATAGTAAATGCTTTCATTATCTTTGATAACACTTGGTCACTTTTAATTTTCTCCTTTACTTTTAGGAAGTGGAGCCCTGTCATCTATAAGATCAGCAGAAATTGAGGTATTCCATTGAAACAAGGTATGTTGTAAAACTCATTCTTAAGAGTTGCTTTTTCTATCTTTGATAACACTTACTCACTTTAAATTTCTCTTTCATTTTTAGAAAGTGCAGCCCCTGTCTGCTATACGAAGAGCAGAAATTCAGGTATTCCATTGAAACAAGGTATGTTGTAAAACTCATTCAGAGTAGATGCTTTTCCTATCTTTGATCAAACTTACTCACTTTTAATTTCTCTTTTATTTTTAGAAAGTGCAGCCCCTGTCTTCTATACGAGGAGCAGAAATTCAGGTATTCCATTGAAACAAGGTATGTTGTATAACTCATTCAGAGTAGATGCTTTTACTATCTTTGATAACACTTACTAACTTTTAATTTTTCTTTTACTTCTAGGAAGTGCTGCCCTGTCATCTATAAGAGGAAAAGAAATGGAGGCATTCCATGTAAAGAAGGTATGTTATAAAACTCATTCATAGTAGTTGCTTTTTCCCTCTCTGATAACATTTACTCACTTTTAATTTCTCTTTCATTTTTAGAAAGTGCAGCCCCTGTCATCTATAAGATCAGCAGAAATTGAGGTATTCCATTGAAACAAGGTATGTAGTAAAACTCATTTATAGTAGTTGCCTCTTCTTTCTTTGATCAAACTTACTCACTTTTGATTTCTCTTTTATTTTAGAAAGTGCAGCCCAAGTCATCCATAAGAGGAGCAGAAATTGAGGCATTCTATCTAAACAAGGTATGTTGTAAAACTCATTAATAGTAGTTCCTTTTCCTATCTTTGATAACACTTACTAACTTTCAATTTCTCCTTTACTTTTAGGAAGTGGAGCCCTGTCATCTATAAGATCAGCAGAAATTGAGGTATTTCATTGAAACAAGGTATGTAGTAAAACTCATTTATAGTAGTTGCCTCTTCTTTCTTTGATCAAACTTACTCACTTTTGATTTCTCTTTTATTTTAGAAAGTGCAGCCCAAGTCATCCATAAGAGGAGCAGAAATTGAGGCATTCTATCTAAACAAGGTATGTTGTAAAACTCATTAATAGTAGTTCCTTTTCCTATCTTTGATAACACTTACTAACTTTACATTTCTCCTTTACTTTTAGGAAGTGGAGCCCTGTCATCTATAAGATCAGCAGAAATTGAGGTATTCCATTGAAACAAGGTATGTTGTAAAACTCATTTATAGTAGTTGCCTCTCCTTTCTTTGATCAAACTTACTCACTTTTGATTTCTCTTTTATTTTAGAAAGTGCAGCCCATGTCATCCATAAGAGGAGCAGAAATTGAGGCATTCTATCTAAACAAGGTATGTTGTAAAACTCATTAACAGTAGTTCCTTTTCCTATCTTTGATAACACTTACTAACTTTACATTTCTCCTTTACTTTTAGGAAGTGGAGCCCTGTCATGTATAAGATCAGCAGAAATTGAGGTATTCCATTGAAACAAGGTATGTTGTAAAACTCATTTATAGTAGTTGCCTCTCCTTTCTTTGATCAAACTTACTCACTTTTGATTTCTCTTTTATTTTAGAAAGTGCAGCCCATGTCATCTATAACAGGAGCAGAAAGTTAGGCATTCCATTGAAACAAGGTATGTTGTAAAACTCATTCAGAGTAGATGATTTTCCTATCTTTGATCAAACTTACTCACTTTTAATTTATCTTTTTATTTTTAGAAAGTGCAGCCCCTGTCTTCTATACGAGGAGCAGAAATTCAGGTATTCCATTGAAACAAGGTATGTTGTAAAACTCATTCAGAGTAGTTGCTTTTTCCCCTCTCTGATAACATTAACTCACTTTTGATTTCTCTTTTATTTTTGGAAAGTGCAGCCCCTGTCATCTATAAGAGGAGCAGAAATTGAGGCATTCCATCTTAACAAGGTATGTTGTAAAACTCATTCATAGTAGTTGCTTTTCCTTTTTTTGATAACACTAACTAACTTTTCATTTCTCTTTTATTCTCAGGAAGTACAGCCCCCATCATTTATAAGAGAAGCCGAAATTGAAGTATTCCATTGAAACAAGGTATGTTTAAAACTTATTCATAGTAAATGCTTTTACTATCTTTGATAACACTTGGTCACTTTTAATTTTCTCTTTTAATTTTAGGAAATGCAGCCCATGTCATCTATAAGAGGAGCAGAAATTGTGGCATTCGATCCAAACAAGGTATGCTGTAAAACTCATTCATAGTAGTTGCTTTTTCCCTCTTTGATAACATTTACTCACTTTAAATTTCTCTTTTATTTTTAGGAAGTTCAGCCCTGTCATCTAAAACAGGAGCAGAAATTGAGGTATTCCATCGAAACAAGGTATGTTGTAAAACTCATTCTTAGTAGTTGCTTTTTCCTATCTTTGATAACATTTACTAACTTTTAATTTCTCTTTCATTTTTAGAAAGTGCAGCCCCTGTCTTCTATACGAAGAGCAGAAATTCAGGTATTCCATTAAACAAGGTATGTTGTATAACTCATTCAGAGTAGATGCTTTCCCTATCTTTGATAACACTTACTCACTTTTAATTTCTCTTTTATTTTTAGAAAATGCAGCCCCTGTCATCTATAAGAGGAGCAGAAATTGAGGTATTCCATTGAAACAAGGTTTTTTAAAAAACTCATTAATAGTAGTTGCTTTTCCTTTTTTTAATAACACTAACTAACTTTTCATTTCTCTTTTATTCTCAGGAAGTACAGCCCCCATCATTTATAAGAGAAGCCGAAATTGAAGTATTCCATTGAAACAAGGTATGTTTAAAACTTATTCATAGTAAATGCTTTCATTATCTTTGATAACACTTGGTCACTTTTAATTTTCTCCTTTACTTTTAGGAAGTGGAGCCCTGTCATCTATAAGATCAGCAGAAATTGAGTTATTCCATTGAAACAAGGTATGTTGTAAAACTCATTCTTAAGAGTTGCTTTTTCTATCTTTGATAACACTTACTCACTTTAAATTTCTCTTTCATTTTTAGAAAGTGCAGCCCCTGTCTTCTATACGAAGAGCAGAAATTCAGGTATTCCATTGAAACAAGGTATGTTGTAAAACTCATTCAGAGTAGATGCTTTTCCTATCTTTGATCAAACTTACTCACTTTTAATTTCTCTTTTATTTTTAGAAAGTGCAGCCCCTGTCTTCTATACGAGGAGCAGAAATTCAGGTATTCCATTGAAACAAGGTATGTTGTATAACTCATTCAGAGTAGATGCTTTTACTATCTTTGATAACACTTACTAACTTTTAATTTTTCTTTTACTTTTAGGAAGTGCTGCCCTGTCATCTATAAGAGGAAAAGAAATGGAGGCATTCCATGTAAAGAAGGTATGTTATAAAACTCATTCATAGTAGTTGCTTTTTCCCTCTCTGATAACATTTACTCACTTTTAATTTCTCTTTCATTTTTAGAAAGTGCAGCCCCTGTCATCTATAAGATCAGCAGAAATTGAGGTATTCCATTGAAACAAGGTATGTAGTAAAACTCATTTATAGTAGTTGCCTCTTCTTTCTTTGATCAAACTTACTCACTTTTGATTTCTCTTTTATTTTAGAAAGTGCAGCCCATGTCATCTATAAGAGGAGCAAAAATTGAGCCATTCTATCTAAACAAGGTATGTTGTAGAACTCATTAATAGTAGTTCCTTTTCCTATCTTTGATAACACTTACTAACTTCCAATTTCTCCTTTACTTTTAGGAAGTGGAGCCCTGTCATCTATAAGATCAGCAGAAATTGAGGTATTCCATTGAAACAAGGTATGTAGTAAAACTCATTTATAGTAGTTGCCTCTTCTTTCTTTGATCAAACTTACTCACTTTTGATTTCTCTTTTATTTTAGAAAGTGCAGCCCATGTCATCCATAAGAGGAGCAGAAATTGAGGCATTCTATCTAAACAAGGTATGTTGTAAAACTCATTAATAGTAGTTCCTTTTCCTATCTTTGATAACACTTACTAACTTTACATTTCTCCTTTACTTTTAGGAAGTGGAGCCCTGTCATCTATAAGATCAGCAGAAATTGAGGTATTCCATTGAAACAAGGTATGTTGTAAAACTCATTTATAGTAGTTGCCTCTCCTTTCTTTGATCAAACTTACTCACTTTTGATTTCTCTTTTATTTTAGAAAGTGCAGCCCATGTCATCCATAAGAGGAGCAGAAATTGAGGCATTCTATCTAAACAAGGTATGTTGTAAAACTCATTAACAGTAGTTCCTTTTCCTATCTTTGATAACACTTACTAACTTTACATTTCTCCTTTACTTTTAGGAAGTGGAGCCCTGTCATCTATAAGATCAGCAGAAATTGAGGTATTCCATTGAAACAAGGTATGTTGTAAAACTCATTCTTAGTAGTTGCTTTTTCCATCTTTGATAACACTTACTCACTTTAAATTTCTCTTTTATATTTAGGAAGTGCAGCCCTGTCATCAATAAGAAGAGCAGAAAGTTAGGCATTCCATTGAAACAAGGTATGTTTAAAACTCATTCAGAGTAGATGCTTTTCCTATCTTTGATCAAACTTACTCACTTTTAATTTATCTTTTTATTTTTAGAAAGTGCAGCCCCTGTCTTCTATACAAGGAGCAGAAATTCAGGTATTCCATTGAAACAAGGTATGTTGCATAACTCATTCAGAGTAGATGCTTTTCCTATCTTTGATAACACTTACTCACTTTTAATTTCTCTTTTATATTTAGGTAGTGCAGCCCTGTCATCTATAACAGGAGCAGAAATTGAGGTATTCTTTCTAAACAAGGTTAGTTGTAAATTTCTTTCATAGAAGTTACTCTTTCTATCTTTGATAACACCTACTCACTTTTAATTTCTCTTTTATTTTTAGGAAGTGCAGCCCCTTTCATCTACAAGATGAGCAGAAATGAGGCATTCCTTAGAAACAAGGTATGTTGTAAAACTCATTCATAGTAGTTGCTTTTCTTCTCTCTGACGATACTTACTCACTTTTCATTTCTCTTCTTTTTTTAGGAAGTGCAGCCCCCATCATCTATAATAGTAAAATAAATTGATGCATCACATTGAAACAAGGTATGTTGTAAAATATATTGATAGTAGTTGCTTTTCCTATCTTTGATAACACTTACTCACTTTGAATTTGTTCTTTATTTTTAGAAAGTGCAACCCTCTCATCTGGAGGAGGAGCAGAAATTGAGGTATTCTTTCTAAAGAAGGTAAGGTTACTAGTTATTACTCTAATTTTTTGATAAATCCGATACGAAAAATTCTTTTTTCTTTTACTTTTAGGAGGCGATGCCCTGTCAACTATAGGTGGTGCAGAAATAAGAAGTATTCAATTTGAATAAGGAATGTTGTATAATTCATTTATAGTAGTTGCGTTTCCTTTCTTTCTTAACACTGCGATTCAAAGTTCGTTTTTTTGCTTTTAGGAAATGAAGCTCTGTCATCTATAAGAGGTGCAGAAGGAAGAGGTATTCCTTTTAACAAAGTATGTTGTATATTTAATTCGTAGTAGTTGTTTTTCCTTTCTTTGGCAACACTGATATTCAATTTTTTTTCCTTTTTGTTTTAGGAAGTGAAGTCTTATCATCTGTAAGAGGTGCAGAAATAAAAGGTATTCAATCTAATTATGGTATATTGTATAACTCCTTCATTATAGGTGCTTTTCCTTTCTTTGATAACACTATTATTCTAATTTTGTTTTTCTTTTACTTTGAGGAATCGATGCCCTGTCGTCTTTATGAAGTGCAGAAATAAGAAGTATTCAATCCAAACAAGGTTTGTTGTATAACTTGTTCATAACAGATGCTTCTTTCTTTCGTTGTCAACACTTTTATTCTTATCTCATTTCTCTTTTACTTACAGGAGGTAAAGCCCTGTCATCTAAGTGCAGAGGTTATTTCATTGAAACAAGGTTTGTTGTTTAACTCATTGATAGCAGTTGCTGTTGTAACTTATCAGCTCGTTTTTACAACTGATTTCAAGTCCAGAATATCTGAGCAAGTTGAGGTAAGATTTATTGGGCAGCTATGATGTATTAGACTGTAAAAAAAAATTCAAATAATCGAGGAATTTATCAAACAGTCACTTTGGGTAAAGGCAGGATCATAGATTTAAAGAAGCATGAAATGCTCCCACTGACTGCAAAGCACTTTTCAATTTCTTACAGTGGTTGCTTTTAAACTTTAATCCTTATTTTAAATCATAATTCTAACTGTTTCTCAAATCCTAAACCTCAAGTCGAATCGTAACCCTAAACTAATTCTTAACTGATCAATCTAAAACCAAACCATAATTGAAACTTTAAAATCTACTAACCTTAACCCTTAAAAACAACTACTGAAAGAAATTGGAAAGTTGTGAAGCGTCCAAAAGTTTTTACAATAGTTTATCCCTGCATTGCTCTGTGCTCTTTAAAATATTAGATGAGAAGGAAATATATTGAATGCATTTAATTATTCTCTTGGTTCAACTCATCTGTCTTTTGTGTCAAAGAAATCAGCCTTTTCGTCATTTCCAAATCAATGATGAAAACAAAAAGTTAAAATGTCACAAAACTCGATGGACAAGAAAGGTTTGCTGAACTATCCATACAAAAAGGTAAAGTTGTTTATTTTTTCATTTGATTATTGTTATGATCTTTTTCTTATCCTATGATATTTGTGATGTGAGTACATTTCATATTTACTATACATATTCCATATCTTCTATGGAAATTCCATACTTCCTTCGAGAACACTATTATTCAAATTTCTTTCTTCTTTTCCTTTCAGGCGGTTGAGACCTGTCATCCATAAGAAGTGCAAAAGAAAAAGATATTGCACTGAGACAAGGTATGTTTTATCATTCATTGATAGTAGTAGCATTTCCTTTTTTTTTAATAAACACTGTTACTGAAATTTCATTTTTCTTTTAATTTTAGGAAGTGAAGCACTGTCATATAAAAAATTTACAGAAACAAGAGGTATTCCTTTAAAATAAGGTATGTTGTATAACTTTTTCATAGTAGTTCCTTTTCCTTTCTTTGAATGCAGTTTTATTCAAAATTTGTTTTTCTCTTCCTTTTAGGAAGTGAAGCCAAGTCATCTATAAGAGGAGCAAAAAGAAAGGGTATTTCTTTGAAACAAGGTATGTTGCAAAACTCATTAATAGTAATTGCTTTTTCTATCTTTGATAACACTTACTCACTTTTTATTTCTCTTTTATTTCTAGGAAGTGCTTTCCCTGTCCCCTATAAGAGAAGCAGAAATTGAGGTATTCTATTGAAACAAGGTATGTTAAAAAAACTCATTCATAGTAGTTGCATTTCTCTTTTTTTTTTTTTTTTTTATATATCAATTGATAAAATTTTACAAGAACTTACAAACACATCTAACGCTACAATGACGATACCCTGGGAAGCAAAAGTTCATGACTATCCCAGGGCCATTACACTAAATGATTGAAAACATCTAAATTCTAATTTCAACATTTTTTTGTAAACAATTAAAACAAAATTTTACATGGAAATTCGAAACAAAGGAACCAATAAAAAGAAAATGAAAATAAAAGGAATTTGTGGTTGTGTGGCGCGTATCAGGAGAACAAGAAATACGAATTAATTTGTTAATCAAACCGACCTGATTTATGAATAAAATGTAAAGTTAGTTCAAGTATCTTTTTATTAATAATATCAGGAAATCTTTCATCTCCATATATTAAAAATCTTGTAAGATCATTATTAGAGAGGCTGTTTACATCAATTAACGGTCGTACTACTTCTGAAACTCCAGCGAGAAGATCCTTTCGTTGGATGTCAAACGAGTGGCAAAACAACAGGTAGTGTTCTGTGTCTTCAATGCCATCGTTTATAGGGCATAGGGGGCTAAATGTGTCCTTAAAATTGTGATTAAATTTATGGAAATTCAGTCTGCTGAGACCAACCCTTAATTGGGAAAGGTATGATAACCCTAACAGATCATGAATTCCAAAGACAGATTTTGGAGAAGGGCGGATTAATGATAAAATCTTTGATTTAAAAACAGCGATTGACGGTAAATGCCTGATATCAGGATCAAGTTTATTCCATTCGGATGTGCAGTTGGGATAAAAACTAGATTGAAATTTTTCTGTTCTTGCTCTTATTTGCCCAATAACATTTTGATTGCGAAGGAAGTAACTTGGCTCATGACGATTCGGGATGGGCTCCTTAGTGTACAAGGGAGTAATATTTTTCATTATTTTATAAAATAAAGTGAGGCGCCGACTCCACCTTCGATAATTTAATGACTCCCACCCAAGCTCTGCATATAGCTTATCACGTGATGTCCCCCTCCATGTGCCTGTTACAGCAAGAGCAGCGGAATACTGAACGGACTCTAGTTTTTCCATTAAACTTGGTAAAGTGATGTTCTGCATTTCTCTCTTTGATAACACTTACTCACTTTTGATTCTCTTTTACTTTTAGAAAGTAAGCCCCCATCATTTATCAGTGGAGCAAAAATTGAGGCATTGCATCTAAACAAGGTTTGTTGTAAACTTCATTTTTAGTAGTTGCTTTTTTCTCTTTGATAATACTTACTCACTTCGAATTTCTCTTTTATTTTTAGGAAATTCAGCCCCTGTCATTTATAAGAGGAGCAGAAATTGAGGCATTCCATTGAAACAAGGTATGTTCTAAAACTCACTTATAGTAATTGCATTTCCTCTCTTTGATAACACTTACTCACTTTTAATTTCTCTTTTATTTTTAGGAAGTGCAGCCCCTGTCTTCTATAAGAGTAGCAGAAATTGAGGTATTCCATTGAAACAAGGTATGTTGTAAAACTCATTCATACTAGTTGCTTTTCCTGTCCTTCATAACACTTACTAACTTTTCATTTCTCTCTTATTTTTAGGAAGTGTAGCCCCTGTCATTTATAAGAGGAGCAGAAATTGAGGCATTCCATTGAAACAAGGTATGTTAGATAACTCATTCATAGTAATTACTTTTCCTATCTTTGATAACAGTTACTCACTTTTAATTTCGCTTTTATTTTTAGAAAGTGCTGCCCCTGTCTTCTATTCGAGATACAGGAATTTAGGTATTCCATTGAAACAAGGTATGTGGTATAACTCATTCAGAGTAGATGCTTTCCTTATCTTTGATAATACTTACTCACTTTTAATTTTCTCTATTATTTTTAGGAAAAGCAGCCCATGTCATCTATAAGAGGAGGAGAAATTGAGGCATTGCATCTAAACAAGGTATGTTGTAAAACTCATTCATAGTAGTTGCTTTTTCCTTCTTTGATAACACTTACTCACTTCGAATTTCTCTTTTACATTTAGGAAATTCAGCCCCTGTTATTTATAAGAGGAGCAGAAATTGAGGTATTCCATTGAAAGAAGGTATGTTCTAAAACTCACTTATAGTAATTGCATTTCCTCTCTTTGATAACACTTACTCACTTTTAATTTCTCTTTAATTTTTAGAAAATGTAGCCCCTGTCTTCTATAAGAGCAGCAGAAATTGAGGTATGTCATTGAAACAAGGTATGCTAAAATACTCTTTCATAGTAGTTGCCTTTCCTATCTTTGATAACACTAACTCACTTTTCATTTTACTTTTATATTTAGTAAGTACAGTCCCCATCATTTATTAGAGGAGCAGAAATTGAGGCATTTCATTGAAACAAGGTATGTTATAAAACTCATTTATAGTAGTTGCATTTCCTCTGTTTGGTAACACTTACTATCTTTTCATTTCTCTCTTATTTTTAAGAAGTGAAGCCCCTGTCTTCTATACGAGGAGAAGAAATTCAGGTATTCCATTGAAACAAGGTATGTTGTATAACTCATTCAGTGTAGATAATTTCCCTATCTTTGATAACACTTACTCACTTCAAATTTTCTCTTTTTGTTAGGAAATGCAGCCCATGTCATCTATAAGAGGAGCAGAAATTGAGGCATTCTATCTAAACAATGTATGTTGTAAAACTCATTAATAGTAGTTGCCTTTTCCCTCTCTGATAACATTTACTCACTCTCAATTTCTCTTTTGTTTTTAGAAAGTCCAGCCCCTGTCATCTTTAAGAGGAGCAGAAATTGAGGCATTCCATCTAAACAAGGTATGTTGTAAAACTCATTCATAGTAGTTGCTTTTTCCTTCTTTGATAACACTTACTCACTTCGAATTTCTCTTTTACATTTAGGAAATTCAGCCCCTGTTATTTATAAGAGGAGCAGAAATTGAGGTATTCCATTGAAAGAAGGTATGTTCTAAAACTCACTTATAGTAATTGCATTTCCTCTCTTTGATAACACTTACTCACTTTTAATTTCTCTTTCATTTTTAGAAAATGTAGCCCCTGTCTTCTATAAGAGCAGCAGAAATTGAGGTATTCCATTGAAACAAGGTATGCTAAAATACTCTTTCATAGTAGTTGCCTTTCCTATCTTTGATAACACTAACTCACTTTTCATTTTACTTTTATATTTAGTAAGTACAGTCCCCATCATTTATTAGAGGAGCAGAAATTGAGGCATTTCATTGAAACAAGGTATGTTATAAAACTCATTTATAGTAGTTGCATTTCCTCTGTTTGGTAACACTTACTATCTTTTCATTTCTCTCTTATTTTTAAGAAGTGATAGGTATTCCATTGAAACAATGTATGTTGCATAACTCATTCAGTGTAGATAATTTCCCTATCTTTGATAACACTTACTCACTTCAAATTTTCTCTTTTTGTTAGGAAATGCAGCCCATGTCATCTATAAGAGGAGCAGAAATTGAGGCATTCTATCTAAACAATGTATGTTGTAAAACTCATTAATAGTAGTTGCCTTTTCCCTCTCTGATAACATTTACTCACTCTCAATTTCTTTTTTATTTTTAGAAAGTCCAGCCCCTGTCATCTTTAAGAGGAGCAGAAAGTGAGGCATTCCATTGAAACAAGGTATGTTGTAAAACTCATTTATAGTAGTTGCTTTTCCTATCTTTGATCAAACTTACTCACTTTTAATTTATCTTTTTATTTTTAGAAAGTGCAGCCCCTGTCTTCTATACGAGGAGCAGAAATTCAGGTATTCCATTGGAACAAGGTATGTTGTATAACTCATTCACAGTAGATGCTTTTCCTATCTTTGATAACACTTACTAACTTTTAATTTCTCTTTTATTTTTAGAAAATACAGTTCTTGTCATCTATAAGAGGAGCAGAAATTGAGGCATTCAATCTAAACAAGGTATGTTCTAAAACTCATTTATAGTAGTTGCTTTTCCTATCTTTAATAACATTAATTCACTTTTAATTTTTCTTTTATATTTAGGAAGTGCAGCACCTGTCATCTATCAGAGAAGAAAAAATTGATGCATTCCATTGAAACAAGGTATGTTGTAAAACTCATTCATAGTAGTTGCTTTTCCTGTCCTTCATAACACTTACTAACTTTTCATTTCTCTCTTATTTTTATGAAGTGCAGCCCAAATCATTTATAAGAGGAGCAGAAATTGAGGCATTCAATCTAAACAAGGTATGTTGTAAAACTCATTCATAGTAGTTGCTTTTCCTACCTTTCATAACACTTACTCAATTTTAATTTCTCTTTTATTTTTAGGAAGTGAAGCCCCTGTCATCTATCAGAGAAGCAGAAATTGATGCATTCCATCTAAACAAGGTAGTTTGTAAAACTAATTCATAGTAGTTGATTTTCCTGTCCTTCATAACACTTACTAACTTTTCATTTCTCTCTTATTTTTAGGAAGTGTAGCCCCTGTCATTTATAAGAGGAGCAGAAATTGAGGCATTCCATTGAAACAAGGTATGTTAGATAACTCTTTCATAGTAGTTGCTTTTCCTATCTTTTATAACAGTTACTCACTTTTAATGTCGCTTTTATTTTTAGAAAGTGCAGCCACTGTCTTCTATGCGAGATACAGGAATTTAAGTATTCCATTGAAACAAGGTATGTTGTAAAACTCATTCATAGTAGTTGCTTTTCCTTTTTTTGATAACACTAACTAACTTTTCATTTCTCTTTTATTCTCAGGAAGAACAGCCCCCATTATTTATATGAGAAGCCGAAATTGCAGTATTCCATTGAAACAAGGTATGTTTAGGAAGTGCAGCCCTGTCATCTATAAGAGGAGCAGAAAGTGAGGCATTCCATTGAAACAAGGTATGTTGTAAAACTCATTTATAGTAGTTGCTTTTCCTATCTTTGATAACACTTACTCATTTTTAATTTATCTATTTATTTTTAGAAAGTGCAGCCCCTGTCTTCTATACGAGGAGCGGAAATTCAGGTATCCATTGAAACAAGGTATGTTGTATAACTCATTCTTAAGAGTTGCTTTTTCTTATCTTTGATAACATTTACTCACTTTTAATTTCTCTTTCATTTTTAAAAAGTGCAGCCCCTGTCTTCAATAAGAGCCGCAGAAATTGAGGTATTCCATTGAAACAAGGAATGCTAAAATACTCTTTCATAGTAGTTGCCTTTCCTATCTTTGATAACACTTACTCACTTTTCATTTTTCTTTTATATTTAGGAAGTACAGCCCCAATCATTTATTAGAGGAGCAGAAATTGAGGCATTTCATCTTAACAAGGTATGTTGTAAAACTCATTCATAGTAGTTGCTTTTCTTTTTTTTTGATAACACTAACTAACTTTTCAATTCTCTTTTATTCTCAGGAAGAACAGCCCCCATTATTTATATGAGAAGCCGAAATTGAAGTATTACATTGAAACAAGGTATGTTTAAAACTTATTCATAGGAAATGCTTTTACTATCTTCGATAACATTTGGTCACTTTTAATTTTCTCTTTTAATTTTAGGAAATGCAGCCCACGTCATCTATAAGAGGAGCAGAAATTGAGGCATTCCATCTTAACAAGGTATGTTGTAAAACTCATTCATAGTAGTTGCTTTTCCTTTTTTTGATAACACTAACTAACTTTTCATTTCTCTTTTATTCTCAGGAAGTACAGCCCCCATTATTTATATGAGAAGCCGAAATTGAAGTATTCCATTGAAACAAGGTATGTTTAAAACTTATTCATAGTAAATGCTTTTACTATCTTCGATAACACTTGGTCACTTTTAATTTTCCCTTTTGATTTTAGGAAATGCAGCCCATGTCATCTATAAGAGGAGCAGAAATTGTGGTATTCGATTTAAACAAGGTATGTTGTAAAACTCATTCATAGTAGTTGCTTTTCCTTTTTTTGATAACACTAACTAACTTTTCATTTCTCTTTTATTCTCAGGAAGTACAGCCCCCATTATTTACATGAGAAGCCGAAATTGAAGTATTCCATTGAAACAAGGTATGTTTAAAACTTATTCATAGTAAATGCCTTTACTATCTTCGATAACACTTGGTCACTTTTAATTTTCCCTTTTAATTTTAGGAAATGCAGCCCATGTCATCTATAAGAGGAGCAGAAATTGTGGTATTCGATTTAAACAAGGTATGTTGTAAAACTCATTCATAGTAGTTGCTTTTTCCCTCTTTGATAACATTTACTCACTTTAAATTTCTCTTTTATTTTTAGGAAGTTCAGCCCTGTCATCTAAAACAGGAGCAGAAATTGAGGTATTCCATTGAAACAAGGTATGTTGTAAAAATCATTTATAGTAGTTGCCTCTCCTTTCTTTGATCAAACTTACTCACTTGTGATTTCTCTTTTCTTTTATAAAATGCAGCCCCTGTCATCTATAAGATCAGCAGAAATCGAGGCAATCCATCTAAACAAGGTATTTTATATAACTTATTCATAGTAGTTCCTTTTCCTATCTTTGATAACACTTACTAACTTTCCATGTCTCCTTTACTTTTAGGAAGTGAAGCCCTGTCATCTATAGATCAGCAGAAATTGAGGTATTCCATTGAAACAAGGTATGTTGTAAAACTCATTTATAGTAGTTGCTTTTCCTTTCTTTGATCAAACTTACTCACTTTTAATTTCTCTTTCATTTTAGAAAGTGCAGCCCCTGTTATCTATAAGAAGAGCAGAAATTGAGGCATTCCACCTTAACAAGGTATGTTGTAAAACTCATTTATAGTAGTTGCTTTTCCTATCTTTGATCAAACTTACTCACTTTTCATTTTTCTTTTATATTTAGGAAGTACAGCCCCCATCATTTATTAGAGGAGCAGAAATTGAAGTATTCCATTGAAACAAGGTATGTTTAAAACTTATTCATAGGAAATGCTTTTACTATCTTCGATAACACTTGGTCACTTTTAATTTTCTCTTTTAATTTTAGGAAATGCAGCCCATGTCATCTATAAGAGGAGCAGAAATTGAGGCATTCCATCTTAACAAGGTATGTTGTAAAACTCATTCATAGTAGTTGCTTTTCCTTTTTTTGATAACACTAACTAACTTTTCATTTCTCTTTTATTCTCAGGAAGTACAGCCCCCATTATTTATATGAGAAGCCGAAATTGAAGTATTCCATTGAAACAAGGTATGTTTAAAACTTATTCATAGTAAATGCTTTTACTATCTTCGATAACACTTGGTCACTTTTAATTTTCCCTTTTAATTTTAGGAAATGCAGCCCATGTCATCTATAAGAGGAGCAGAAATTGTGGTATTCGATTTAAACAAGGTATGTTGTAAAACTCATTCATAGTAGTTGCTTTTCCTTTTTTTGATAACACTAACTAACTTTTCATTTCTCTTTTATTCTCAGGAAGTACAGCCCCCATTATTTATATGAGAAGCCGAAATTGAAGTATTCCATTGAAACAAGGTATGTTTAAAACTTATTCATAGTAAATGCCTTTACTATCTTCGATAACACTTGGTCACTTTTAATTTTCTCTTTTAATTTTAGGAAAAGCAACCCATGTCATCTATAAGAGGAGCAGAAATTGTGGTATTCGATTTAAACAAGCTATGTTGTAAAACTCATTCATAGTAGTTGCTTTTTCCCTCTTTGATAACATTTACTCACTTTCAATTTCTCTTTTATTTTTAGGAAGTTCAGCCCTGTCATCTAAAACAGGAGCAGAAATTGAGGTATTCCATTGAAACAAGGTATGTTGTAAAACTCATTAATAGTAGTTGCCTCTCCTTTCTTTGATCAAACTTACTCACTTTTGATTTCTCTTTTCTTTTATAAAATGCAGCCCCTGTCATCTATAAGAGGAGCAGAAATCGAGGCAATCCATCTAAACAAGGTATTTTATATAACTTATTCATAGTAGTTCCTTTTCCTATCTTTGATAACACTTACTAACTTTCCATGTCTCCTTTACTTTTAGGAAGTGAAGCCCTGTCATCTATAGATCAGCAGAAATTGAGGTATTCCATTGAAACAAGGTATGTTGTAAAACTCATTTTAGTAGTTGCTTTTTCTTATCTTTGATAACATTTACTCTCTTTTAATTTCTCTTTCATTTTTAAAAAGTGCAGCCCCTGTCTTCTATAAGAGCCGCAGAAATTGAGGTATTCCATTGAAACAAGGTATGCTAAAATACTCTTTCATAGTAGTTGCCTTTTCTATCTTTGATAACACTTACTCACTTTTCATTTTTCTTTTATATTTAGGAAGTACAGCCCCCATCATTTATTAGAGGAGCAGAAATTGAGGCATTTCATTGAAACAAGGTACGTTATAAAACTCATTTATAGTAGTTGCATTTCCTCTGTTTGATAACCCTTACTATCTTTTCATTTCTCTTTTATTTTTAAGAAGTGAAGCCCCTGTCTTCTTTACGAGGGGCAGGAATTCAGGTATTCTATTGAAACAAGGTATGTTGTATAACTCTTTCAGTGTAGATAATTTCTCTATCTTTGATAACACTTACTCACTTCAAATTTTCTCTTTTTGTTAGGAAATGCAGCCCATGTCATCTATAAGAGGAGCAGAAATTGAGGCATTCTATCTAAACAAGGTATGTTGTAAAACTCATTAATAGTAGTTGCTTTTCCTTTCTTTGATCAAAAAGAAATAAAATTGATGCATTCCATTGAAACAGGGTATGTTGTAAAACTGATTCATCGTAGTTGCTTTTCCTATCTTTCATAACACTTACTCACTTTTAATTTCTCTTTCATTTTTAGGAAGTACAGCTCCTGTCATTTACAAGATGAGCAGAAATCGAGGCATTCCATCTAAACAAGGTGTGTTGTATAACTCATTCATAGTAGTTGCTTTTCCTCTCTTTGATAATACTTACTCACTTTTCATTTCTCTTTTATTTTTAGGAAGTGCAGCCCCTGTCATCTATATGAGGAGCAGTAATTGAGGTATTCTTTCTAAACAAGGTAAATTGTGAAAGTTATTCATAGTAGTTGCTATTTCTATCTTTGATAATTCGTACTCACTTTTAATTTCTCTTTGATTTTTAAGAAGTACAGCCCCTGTCATTTACAAGATGAGCAGAAATCGAGGCATTCCATCTAAACAAGGTGTGTTGTATAACTCATTCATAGTAGTTGCTTTTCCTCTCTTTGATAATACTTACTCACTTTTCATTTCTCTTTTATTTTTAGGAAGTGCAGCCCCTGTCATCTATATGAGGAGCAGTAATAGAGGTATTCTTTCTAAACAAGGTAAATTATGAAACTTATTCATAGTAGTTGCTATTTCTATCTTTGATAATTCGTACTCACTTTTAATATCTCTTTCATTTTTAGGAAGTACAGCCCCTGTCATTTACAAGATGAGCAGAAATCGAGGCATTCCATCTAAACAAGGTGTGTTGTATAACTCATTCATAGTAGTTGCTTTTCCTCTCTTTGATAATACTTACTCACTTTTCATTTCTCTTTTATTTTTAGGAAGTGCAGGCTCTGTCATCTATAAGAAGAAAAATAATAGAGGGCATAAACAAGGTATGTTGTATAACTCATTTATATTAGTTGCTTTTCCACTCTTTGATAATTCTTACTAACTTTTCATTTCTCTTTTGTTTTTAGGAAGTGCAGCCCCTGTCATTTACAAGATGAGCAGAAATCGAGGCATTACATCTAATTAAGGTATGTTGTATAACTCATTCATAGTAGTTGCTTTTCCACTGACTGCAAAGTAGTTTTCAATTTCTTACAGTGATTGCTTTTAAACTTTAATTCTTATTTTAAATCATAACCCTAACTGTTTTTAAAATTCTAAACCTCAAGTTGAATTATAACTCTAAACTAATTTTAGACTTATCTATAAACTCTATTCTAACTTTAGTTTTGTCCTTACTAAAATTCTCAATTAAGACCAAAACTTTAATTCAACTCTAAAATCTCTTAACCTTAAAACCCGTAGCAATTACTAAAGAAATACAAAAGTTGTGAGGCGTCAGAAAGTTATTATATCAATTCATCCCTGCATTGCTCTTAGCTCTTTAAAACATTAGATCAGACGGAATTCAATTGAATGCATTTCATTTTTCTTTTGGGTCAACTTTTTCGAAAGCAAGAATTAACAATGTTGCTGAACTTGGTGGCTAAGAAGGGTTTAAAGACCTATCCATACAAAGAGGTATAAGTATTTTAAATTTCCATTTTTAATTTTGTAGGATCATTCCATATCTGTTAAAAAGTTGGCCATGCGATTCTTATTATCGGAAGAGATAGATAGTTAACCCACTATACTCGTTAGTATACCATATGAGTAAATATTATCATCGCTGTGAAAGATGGGCAATTGATAATTTTACTTCATAATTTCTAACTATTGCACCCTGTAATATTTTCAATGTTGCTTTCTAAAACCTTGTCAAAATTACAGTTCTTCAATCTTGACAAGGTAAGCTATATATCTAAATGTGCTTTTAAGTCAATTAGTCAGTTAGTTAGTTGGTAATTGGTTAGTTTATCAAAGTAAGTTTTACCTTAATGAATTAAAGCCCCTTAATCTAGAAGTGCAGGTACTCCATTTAAGCAAGGCACGCTCTATAACATTCATAGTAAATTCTTTTTCAATTCTTTGATAACATTATTTTTAAATTTCGTTTTTCGTTTACCTTTAGAAAGTAAAGACCTTTCGTCTACAAGATGTGCAAATATACAGGTATTCTATCTAAACAAGTTGTTATGCGTATAACAGACTTTTTGTTTCTTTTGTTTTCGCTTTATTTACGTGTCCTTTAGTTTCCCTAGGGGCACATTCCATGAAATAGTCAAGCATGTTTTTGCACTCATTCCTTTTGTGTTCCTTGTTTTGATTATTTCACGGCGTGTGCATTCGTGCAGTATATATAGCCTTGCATGTTTCCCTCACTCTCTTAGTCGTCAGTTGCTGTTGAAAGTCACCAAGTACAGAGGTGTACTTTTGCTCTGCCATTTGGCCTAGGCATATGGCTTAGTCATATGGCCTAGTCATATGGCCTACTCAAGTTTCGGTTTTTAGGCTACTTGTTTCTTTTGGGGCTTTGCTGCAAGGACATACAGATTATAAGTCGGTTTTGTATTTATATAACTTTGCTTGCTATTTGTTTCCATTTATTTATTTAATACTGTTACTGATATATTAATTAAGTTATGCTTCGTTTATCGATTTTTTGGTCTATTCGTTTGATTTCGTAAGTTTATTTCATCGCTAATTTGCTTTCGTTCCTGCTTGATACAAATTCAACAAGTTTTCTACTTTATCTGATTGTTTTCATTGTTATTAATTGAATATGATGTATAACTCATTCATAGTAGTTGCTTTTTCTCTCTTTGATAATACTTACTCACTTTTCATTTCTCTTTTATTTTTAGGAAGTGCAGCCTCCATCATCTATCAGAGGAGTAGAAATTGAAGCATTGCATCTAAACAAGGTATGTTGTAAAACTCATTTTTAGTAGTTGCTTTTTTCTTCTTTGATAACACTTACTCACTTTTCATCTCTCTTTTATTTTTAGGAAGTAGAGCCTCCGTCATCTATAAGAAGAGTAGAAATAGAGGCATTGCATCTCAAAAAGGTATGTTGTATAACTCATTCATAGTAGTGGCTTTTTTTCTCTTTGATAATTATTACTCCCTTTTCATTTCTCTATTATTTTTAGGAAATGCAGCCTCCGTCATCTATAAAAAGAGTAGAAGTAGAGGCATTACATCTCAACAAGGAAAGTTCTATAACTCATTCATAGTAGTTGCTTTTTCTCCCTTTGATAATACTTACTCACTTTTCATTTCTCTTTTATTTTTAGGAATTACAGCCTCCGTCATCTATAAGAAGAGTGGAAATTGAGGCATTACATCTCAATAAGGTATGTTGTATATAATTCATTCATAGTAGTTGCTTTTTCTCTCTTTGATAATACTTACTCAGTTTTCATTTTTTCTTTTATTTTTGGGAATTACAGCCTCCGTAATCTATAAGAAAAGTAGAAATATAGGCATTATATCTCAACAAGGCAGGTTGTATATAACTAATAGATAAATTCAAAAATAAACTATGCTTGTGTAAACGGTTGGAACAGTTACTGATGAAGATGAATATCGAAACGCTTATACAAGCATAGTTTATTTTTGAATTTATCTATTAGTATTTTATAAACTTAGATCGTTAGGCTCTCGTATTATTGTATATAATGCATTCATAGTAGTTGCTTTTTCTCTCTTTGATAATACTTACTCACTTTTCATTTCTGTTTTATTTTCAGGAAGTGCAGCCTTTGTCATCTATAAGAAAAGTAGAAATAGAGGCATTACATCTCAACAAGGTATGTTGTATAACTCATTCATAGTAGTTGCTTTTTCTCTCTTTGATAATACTGTATCACTTTTCATTTCTCTTTTATTTTTATGAAGTGCAGCCTCCTTCATCTATAAGCAGAGTGGAAATAGAGGCATTACATCTCAACAAGGTATGTTGTATATTACTCATTCATGGTAGTTGCTTTTTCTCTCTTTGATAATACTTACTCAGTTTTCCTTTCTCTTTTATTTTTGGGAATTACAGCCTCCTTCATCTATAAAAAAATAGAAATATAAGCATTATATCTCAACAAGGCAGGTTGTATATAACAAATAGATAAATTCAAAAATAAACTATGCTTGTGTAAACGGTTGGAACAGTTACTGATGAAGATGAATATCGAAACGCTTACACAAGCATAGTTTATTTTTGAATTTATCTATTAGTATTTTATAAACTTAGATCGTTAGGCTCTCGTATTATTGTATATAATGCATTCATAGTAGTTGCTTTTTCTTTCTTTGATAATACTTACTCACTTTTCATTTCTCTTTTATTTTCAGGAAGTGCAGCCTTTGTCATCTATAAGAAAAGTAGAAATAGAGGCATTACATCTCAACAAGGTATGTTGTATAACTCTTTCATAGTAGTTGCTTTTTCTCTCTTTGATAATTTTGTATCACTTTTCATTTCTCTTTTAATTTTAGGAAGTGTAGCCTCCTTCATCTATAAGCAGAGTGGAAATAGAGGCATTAAATCTACACAAGGTATGTTGTATATTACTCATTCATGGTAGTTGCTTTTTCTCTCTTTGATAATACTTACTCAGTTTTCCTTTCTCTTTTATTTTTGGGAATTACAGCCTCCGTCATCTATAAGAAAAGTAGAAATATAGGCATTATATCTCAACAAGGCAGGTTGTACATAACTAATAGATAAATTCAAAAATAAACTATGCTTGTGTAAACGGTTGGAACAGTTACTGATGAAGATGAATATCGAAACGCTTACACAAGCATAGTTTATTTTTGAATTTATCTATTAGTATTTTATAAACTTAGATCGTTAGGCTCTCGTATTATTGTATATAATGCATTCATAGTAGTTGCTTTTTCTCTCTTTGATAATACTTACTCACTTTTCATTTCTCTTTTATTTTCAGGAAGTTCAGCCTTTGTCATCTATAAGAAAAGTAGAAATAGAGGCATTACATCTCAACAAGGTATGTTGTATAACTCATTCATAGTAGTTGCTTTTTCTCTCTTTGATAATACTGTATCACTTTTCATTTCTCTTTTAATTTTAGGAAGTGTAGCCTCCTTCATCTATAAGCAGAGTGGAAATAGAGGCATTAAATCTACACAAGGTATTTTGTATAACTTATTCATAGTAGTTGCTTCTCCTCTCTTTGATAATACTAACTCCCTTTTCATTTCTCTTTTATTTTTAGGAATTACAGCCTCCGTCATCTATAAGCAGAGTTTGAATAGGGGCATTACATCTCCAGAAGGTATGTTGTATAACTCATTCGTAGTAGTTGCTTTTCCTTTGATAATACTTACTCACTTTTCATTTTTCTTTTATTTTTAGGAAATGCAGACTCCGTCATCTATAAGAGGAGTAGAAATAGATACATAACATTTTTAATGCCTCTATTTCTACTCTTCTTATAGATGACGGAGGCTGTACTTCCTAAAAATAAACGAAAAATGGAAAGGGAGTAATTACTATCAAAGGAAAAGCAACTACTATGAACGCGTTATACAACATACCTTTTTTTGATGTAATGCCTTTATTTCTACTCCACTTAAAGATGACGGGAGATGTGTTTTCCAAAAATAAAAGAGAAATGAAAAGTGAGTAGATATTATCAAAGAGAGGAGAAGCAACTACTATGAATGAGTTATACGACATACAGTGTTTAAATGTAATACCTCTATTTCTACTCTTCTTATAGTTGACGGAGGCAGCACTTCTTAAAAATATTTCCATCTTTGATAATACTTACTCTTTTTTCATTTCTCTTTTATTTTTAGGAAGTGCAGCCTCCATCATCTATAAGAAGAGTAGAAAAAGAGGCATTATATCTCAACAAGGTATGTTGCATAACTCATTCATAGTAGTTGCTTTTTCTCCCTTTGATAATACTTACTCACTTTTCATTTCTCTTTTATTTTTAGGAATTACAGCCTCCGTCATCTATAAGAAGAGTGGAAATTGAGGCATTACATCTCCATACGGTATGTTGTATATAACTCATTCATAGTAGTTGCTTTTTCTCTCTTTGATAATACTTACTCAGTTTTCATTTTTTCTTTTATTTTTGGGAATTACAGCCTCCGTCATCTATAAGAAAAGTAGAAATATAGGCATTATATCTCAACAAGGCAGGTTGTATATAACTAATAGATAAATTCAAAAATAAACTATGCTTGTGTAAACGGTTGGAACAGTTACTGATGAAGATGAATATCGAAACGCTTACACAAGCATAGTTTATTTTTGAATTTATCTATTAGTATTTTATAAACTTAGATCGTTAGGCTCTCGTATTATTGTATATAATGCATTCATAGTAGTTGCTTTTTCTCTCTTTGATAATACTTACTCCCTTTTCATTTCTCTATTATTTTTAGGAAGTGCAGCCTCCGTCATCTATAAGAAGAGTGGAAATAGAGGCATTACATCTCAACAAGGTATGTTGTATATAACTCATTCATAGTAGTTGCTTTTTCTCTCTTTGATAATACTTACTCCCTTTTCATTTCTCTTTTATTTTTAGGAAGTGCAGCCTCCGTCATCTATAAGCAGAGTGGAAATAAAGGCATTACATCTCAACAAGGTATGTTGTATATAACTCATTCATAGTAGTTGCTTTTTCTCTCTTTGATAATACTTACTCAGTTTTCATTTCTCTTTTATTTTTGGGAATTACAGCCTCCGTCATCTATAAGAAATATAGAAATATAGGCATTATATCTCAACAAGGCAGGTTGTATATAACTAATAGATAAATTCAAAAATAAACTATGCTTGTGTAAACGGTTGGAACAGTTACTGATGAAGATGAATATCGAAACGCTTACACAAGCATAGTTTATTTTTGAATTTATCTATTAGTATTTTATAAACTTAGATCGTTAGGCTCTCGTATTATTGTATATAATGCATTCATAGTAGTTGCTTTTTCTCTCTTTGATAATACTTACTCACTTTTCATTTCTCTTTTATTTTCAGGAAGTGCAGCCTTTGTCATCTATAAGAAAAGTAGAAATAGAGGCATTACATCTCAACAAGGTAAGTTGTATAACTCATTCATAGTAGTTAATTTTTCTCTCTTTGATAATACTGTATCACTTTTCATTTCTCTTTTAATTTCAGGAAGTGTAGCCTCCTTCATCTATAAGCAGAGTGGAAATAGAGGCATTAAATCTACACAAGGTATTTTGTATAACTTATTCATAGTAGTTGCTTCTCCTCTCTTTGATAATACTAACTCCCTTTTCATTTCTCTTTTATTTTTAGGAATTACAGCCTCCGTCATCTATAAGCAGAGTTTGAATAGGGGCATTACATCTCCAGAAGGTATGTTGTATAACTCATTCGTAGTAGTTGCTTTTCCTTTGATAATACTTACTCACTTTTCATTTTTCTTTTATTTTTAGGAAATGCAGACTCCGTCATCTATAAGAGGAGTAGAAATAGAGACATAACATTTTTAATGCCTCTATTTCTACTCTTCTTATAGATGACGGAGGCTGTACTTCCTAAAAATAAACGAAAAATGGAAAGGGAGTAATTACTATCAAAGGAAAAGCAACTACTATGAACGCGTTATACAACATACCTTTTTTTGATGTAATGCCTTTATTTCTACTCCACTTAAAGATGACGGGAGATGTGTTTTCCAAAAATAAAAGAGAAATGAAAAGTGAGTAGATATTATCAAAGAGAGGAGAAGCAACTACTATGAATGAGTTATACGACATACAGTGTTTAAATGTAATACCTCTATTTCTACTCTTCTTATAGTTGACGGAGGCAGCACTTCTTAAAAATATTTCCATCTTTGATAATACTTACTCTGTTTTCATTCATCTTTTATTTTTAGGAAGTGCAGCCTCCATCATCTATAAGAAGAGTAGAAAAAGAGGCATTATATCTCAACAAGGTATGTTGCATAACTCATTCATAGTAGTTGCTTTTTCTCCCTTTGATAATACTTACTCACTTTTCATTTCTCTTTTATTTTTAGGAATTACAGCCTCCGTCATCTATAAGAAGAGTGGAAATTGAGGCATTACATCTCAATAAGGTATGTTGTATATAATTCATTCATAGTAGTTGCTTTTTCTCTCTTTGATAATACTTACTCAGTTTTCATTTTTTCTTTTATTTTTGGGAATTACAGCCTCCGTAATCTATAAGAAAAGTAGAAATATAGGCATTATATCTCAACAAGGCAGGTTGTATATAACTAATAGATAAATTCAAAAATAAACTATGCTTGTGTAAACGGTTGGAACAGTTACTGATGAAGATGAATATCGAAACGCTTATACAAGCATAGTTTATTTTTGAATTTATCTATTAGTATTTTATAAACTTAGATCGTTAGGCTCTCGTATTATTGTATATAATGCATTCATAGTAGTTGCTTTTTCTCTCTTTGATAATACTTACTCACTTTTCATTTCTGTTTTATTTTCAGGAAGTGCAGCCTTTGTCATCTATAAGAAAAGTAGAAATAGAGGCATTACATCTCAACAAGGTATGTTGTATAACTCATTCATAGTAGTTGCTTTTTCTCTCTTTGATAATACTGTATCACTTTTCATTTCTCTTTTATTTTTATGAAGTGCAGCCTCCTTCATCTATAAGCAGAGTGGAAATAGAGGCATTACATCTCAACAAGGTATGTTGTATATTACTCATTCATGGTAGTTGCTTTTTCTCTCTTTGATAATACTTACTCAGTTTTCCTTTCTCTTTTATTTTTGGGAATTACAGCCTCCTTCATCTATAAAAAAATAGAAATATAAGCATTATATCTCAACAAGGCAGGTTGTATATAACAAATAGATAAATTCAAAAATAAACTATGCTTGTGTAAACGGTTGGAACAGTTACTGATGAAGATGAATATCGAAACGCTTACACAAGCATAGTTTATTTTTGAATTTATCTATTAGTATTTTATAAACTTAGATCGTTAGGCTCTCGTATTATTGTATATAATGCATTCATAGTAGTTGCTTTTTCTTTCTTTGATAATACTTACTCACTTTTCATTTCTCTTTTATTTTCAGGAAGTGCAGCCTTTGTCATCTATAAGAAAAGTAGAAATAGAGGCATTACATCTCAACAAGGTATGTTGTATAACTCTTTCATAGTAGTTGCTTTTTCTCTCTTTGATAATTTTGTATCACTTTTCATTTCTCTTTTAATTTTAGGAAGTGTAGCCTCCTTCATCTATAAGCAGAGTGGAAATAGAGGCATTAAATCTACACAAGGTATGTTGTATATTACTCATTCATGGTAGTTGCTTTTTCTCTCTTTGATAATACTTACTCAGTTTTCCTTTCTCTTTTATTTTTGGGAATTACAGCCTCCGTCATCTATAAGAACAGTAGAAATATAGGCATTATATCTCAACAAGGCAGGTTGTACATAACTAATAGATAAATTCAAAAATAAACTATGCTTGTGTAAACGGTTGGAACAGTTACTGATGAAGATGAATATCGAAACGCTTACACAAGCATAGTTTATTTTTGAATTTATCTATTAGTATTTTATAAACTTAGATCGTTAGGCTCTCGTATTATTGTATATAATGCATTCATAGTAGTTGCTTTTTCTCTCTTTGATAATACTTACTCACTTTTCATTTCTCTTTTATTTTCAGGAAGTTCAGCCTTTGTCATCTATAAGAAAAGTAGAAATAGAGGCATTACATCTCAACAAGGTATGTTGTATAACTCATTCATAGTAGTTGCTTTTTCTCTCTTTGATAATACTGTATCACTTTTCATTTCTCTTTTAATTTTAGGAAGTGTAGCCTCCTTCATCTATAAGCAGAGTGGAAATAGAGGCATTAAATCTACACAAGGTATTTTGTATAACTTATTCATAGTAGTTGCTTCTCCTCTCTTTGATAATACTAACTCCCTTTTCATTTCTCTTTTATTTTTAGGAATTACAGCCTCCGTCATCTATAAGCAGAGTTTGAATAGGGGCATTACATCTCCAGAAGGTATGTTGTATAACTCATTCGTAGTAGTTGCTTTTCCTTTGATAATACTTACTCACTTTTCATTTTTCTTTTATTTTTAGGAAATGCAGACTCCGTCATCTATAAGAGGAGTAGAAATAGATACATAACATTTTTAATGCCTCTATTTCTACTCTTCTTATAGATGACGGAGGCTGTACTTCCTAAAAATAAACGAAAAATGGAAAGGGAGTAATTACTATCAAAGGAAAAGCAACTACTATGAACGCGTTATACAACATACCTTTTTTTGATGTAATGCCTTTATTTCTACTCCACTTAAAGATGACGGGAGATGTGTTTTCCAAAAATAAAAGAGAAATGAAAAGTGAGTAGATATTATCAAAGAGAGGAGAAGCAACTACTATGAATGAGTTATACGACATACAGTGTTTAAATGTAATACCTCTATTTCTACTCTTCTTATAGTTGACGGAGGCAGCACTTCTTAAAAATATTTCCATCTTTGATAATACTTACTCTTTTTTCATTTCTCTTTTATTTTTAGGAAGTGCAGCCTCCATCATCTATAAGAAGAGTGGAAAAAGAGGCATTATATCTCAACAAGGTATGTTGCATAACTCATTCATAGTAGTTGCTTTTTCTCCCTTTGATAATACTTACTCACTTTTCATTTCTCTTTTATTTTTAGGAATTACAGCCTCCGTCATCTATAAGAAGAGTGGAAATTGAGGCATTACATCTCCATACGGTATGTTGTATATAACTCATTCATAGTAGTTGCTTTTTCTCTCTTTGATAATACTTACTCAGTTTTCATTTTTTCTTTTATTTTTGGGAATTACAGCCTCCGTCATCTATAAGAAAAGTAGAAATATAGGCATTATATCTCAACAAGGCAGGTTGTATATAACTAATAGATAAATTCAAAAATAAACTATGCTTGTGTAAACGGTTGGAACAGTTACTGATGAAGATGAATATCGAAACGCTTACACAAGCATAGTTTATTTTTGAATTTATCTATTAGTATTTTATAAACTTAGATCGTTAGGCTCTCGTATTATTGTATATAATGCATTCATAGTAGTTGCTTTTTCTCTCTTTGATAATACTTACTCCCTTTTCATTTCTCTATTATTTTTAGGAAGTGCAGCCTCCGTCATCTATAAGAAGAGTGGAAATAGAGGCATTACATCTCAACAAGGTATGTTGTATATAACTCATTCATAGTAGTTGCTTTTTCTCTCTTTGATAATACTTACTCCCTTTTCATTTCTCTTTTATTTTTAGGAAGTGCAGCCTCCGTCATCTATAAGCAGAGTGGAAATAAAGGCATTACATCTCAACAAGGTATGTTGTATATAACTCATTCATAGTAGTTGCTTTTTCTCTCTTTGATAATACTTACTCAGTTTTCATTTCTCTTTTATTTTTGGGAATTACAGCCTCCGTCATCTATAAGAAATATAGAAATATAGGCATTATATCTCAACAAGGCAGGTTGTATATAACTAATAGATAAATTCAAAAATAAACTATGCTTGTGTAAACGGTTGGAACAGTTACTGATGAAGATGAATATCGAAACGCTTACACAAGCATAGTTTATTTTTGAATTTATCTATTAGTATTTTATAAACTTAGATCGTTAGGCTCTCGTATTATTGTATATAATGCATTCATAGTAGTTGCTTTTTCTCTCTTTGATAATACTTACTCACTTTTCATTTCTCTTTTATTTTCAGGAAGTGCAGCCTTTGTCATCTATAAGAAAAGTAGAAATAGAGGCATTACATCTCAACAAGGTAAGTTGTATAACTCATTCATAGTAGTTAATTTTTCTCTCTTTGATAATACTGTATCACTTTTCATTTCTCTTTTAATTTCAGGAAGTGTAGCCTCCTTCATCTATAAGCAGAGTGGAAATAGAGGCATTAAATCTACACAAGGTATTTTGTATAACTTATTCATAGTAGTTGCTTCTCCTCTCTTTGATAATACTAACTCCCTTTTCATTTCTCTTTTATTTTTAGGAATTACAGCCTCCGTCATCTATAAGCAGAGTTTGAATAGGGGCATTACATCTCCAGAAGGTATGTTGTATAACTCATTCGTAGTAGTTGCTTTTCCTTTGATAATACTTACTCACTTTTCATTTTTCTTTTATTTTTAGGAAATGCAGACTCCGTCATCTATAAGAGGAGTAGAAATAGAGACATAACATTTTTAATGCCTCTATTTCTACTCTTCTTATAGATGACGGAGGCTGTACTTCCTAAAAATAAACGAAAAATGGAAAGGGAGTAATTACTATCAAAGGAAAAGCAACTACTATGAACGCGTTATACAACATACCTTTTTTTGATGTAATGCCTTTATTTCTACTCCACTTAAAGATGACGGGAGATGTGTTTTCCAAAAATAAAAGAGAAATGAAAAGTGAGTAGATATTATCAAAGAGAGGAGAAGCAACTACTATGAATGAGTTATACGACATACAGTGTTTAAATGTAATACCTCTATTTCTACTCTTCTTATAGTTGACGGAGGCAGCACTTCTTAAAAATATTTCCATCTTTGATAATACTTACTCTTTTTTCATTTCTCTTTTATTTTTAGGAAGTGCAGCCTCCATCATCTATAAGAAGAGTAGAAAAAGAGGCATTATATCTCAACAAGGTATGTTGCATAACTCATTCATAGTAGTTGCTTTTTCTCCCTTTGATAATACTTACTCACTTTTCATTTCTCTTTTATTTTTAGGAATTACAGCCTCCGTCATCTATAAGAAGAGTGGAAATTGAGGCATTACATCTCAATAAGGTATGTTGTATATAATTCATTCATAGTAGTTGCTTTTTCTCTCTTTGATAATACTTACTCAGTTTTCATTTTTTCTTTTATTTTTGGGAATTACAGCCTCCGTAATCTATAAAAAAAGTAGAAATATAGGCATTATATCTCAACAAGGCAGGTTGTATATAACTAATAGATAAATTCAAAAATAAACTATGCTTGTGTAAACGGTTGGAACAGTTACTGATGAAGATGAATATCGAAACGCTTATACAAGCATAGTTTATTTTTGAATTTATCTATTAGTATTTTATAAACTTAGATCGTTAGGCTCTCGTATTATTGTATATAATGCATTCATAGTAGTTGCTTTTTCTCTCTTTGATAATACTTACTCACTTTTCATTTCTGTTTTATTTTCAGGAAGTGCAGCCTTTGTCATCTATAAGAAAAGTAGAAATAGAGGCATTACATCTCAACAAGGTATGTTGTATAACTCATTCATAGTAGTTGCTTTTTCTCTCTTTGATAATACTGTATCACTTTTCATTTCTCTTTTATTTTTATGAAGTGCAGCCTCCTTCATCTATAAGCAGAGTGGAAATAGAGGCATTACATCTCAACAAGGTATGTTGTATATTACTCATTCATGGTAGTTGCTTTTTCTCTCTTTGATAATACTTACTCAGTTTTCCTTTCTCTTTTATTTTTGGGAATTACAGCCTCCTTCATCTATAAAAAAATAGAAATATAAGCATTATATCTCAACAAGGCAGGTTGTATATAACTAATAGATAAATTCAAAAATAAACTATGCTTGTGTAAACGGTTGGAACAGTTACTGATGAAGATGAATATCGAAACGCTTACACAAGCATAGTTTATTTTTGAATTTATCTATTAGTATTTTATAAACTTAGATCGTTAGGCTCTCGTATTATTGTATATAATGCATTCATAGTAGTTGCTTTTTCTCTCTTTGATAATACTTACTCACTTTTCATTTCTCTTTTATTTTCAGGAAGTGCAGCCTTTGTCATCGATAAGAAAAGTAGAAATAGAGGCATTACATCTCAACAAGGTATGTTGTATAACTCTTTCATAGAAGTTGCTTTTTCTCTCTTTGATAATTTTGTATCACTTTTCATTTCTCTTTTAATTTTAGGAAGTGTAGCCTCCTTCATCTATAAGCAGAGTGGAAATAGAGGCATTAAATCTACACAAGGTATGTTGTATATTACTCATTCATGGTAGTTGCTTTTTCTCTCTTTGATAATACTTACTCAGTTTTCCTTTCTCTTTTATTTTTGGGAATTACAGCCTCCGTCATCTATAAGAAAAGTAGAAATATAGGCATTATATCTCAACAAGGCAGGTTGTATATAACTAATAGATAAATTCAAAAATAAACTATGCTTGTGTAAACGGTTGGAACAGTTACTGATGAAGATGAATATCGAAACGCTTACACAAGCATAGTTTATTTTTGAATTTATCTATTAGTATTTTATAAACTTAGATCGTTAGGCTCTCGTATTATTGTATATAATGCATTCATAGTAGTTGCTTTTTCTCTCTTTGATAATACTTACTCACTTTTCATTTCTCTTTTATTTTCAGGAAGTTCAGCCTTTGTCATCTATAAGAAAAGTAGAAATAGAGGCATTACATCTCAACAAGGTATGTTGCATAACTCATTCATAGTAGTTGCTTTTTCTCTCTTTGATAATACTTACTCACTTTTCATTTCTCTTTTATTTTCAGGAAGTTCAGCCTTTGTCATCTATAAGAAAAGTAGAAATAGAGGCATTACATCTCAACAAGGTATGTTGTATAACTCATTCATAGTAGTTGCTTTTTCTCTCTTTGATAATACTGTATCACTTTTCATTTCTCTTTTAATTTTAGGAAGTGTAGCCTCCTTCATCTATAAGCAGAGTGGAAATAGAGGCATTAAATCTACACAAGGTATTTTGTATAACTTATTCATAGTAGTTGCTTCTCCTCTCTTTGATAATACTAACTCCCTTTTCATTTCTCTTTTATTTTTAGGAATTACAGCCTCCGTCATCTATAAGCAGAGTTTGAATAGGGGCATTACATCTCCAGAAGGTATGTTGTATAACTCATTCGTAGTAGTTGCTTTTCCTTTGATAATACTTACTCACTTTTCATTTTTCTTTTATTTTTAGGAAATGCAGACTCCGTCATCTATAAGAGGAGTAGAAATAGATACATAACATTTTTAATGCCTCTATTTCTACTCTTCTTATAGATGACGGAGGCTGTACTTCCTAAAAATAAACGAAAAATGGAAAGGGAGTAATTACTATCAAAGGAAAAGCAACTACTATGAACGCGTTATACAACATACCTTTTTTTGATGTAATGCCTTTATTTCTACTCCACTTAAAGATGACGGGAGATGTGTTTTCCAAAAATAAAAGAGAAATGAAAAGTGAGTAGATATTATCAAAGAGAGGAGAAGCAACTACTATGAATGAGTTATACGACATACAGTGTTTAAATGTAATACCTCTATTTCTACTCTTCTTATAGTTGACGGAGGCAGCACTTCTTAAAAATATTTCCATCTTTGATAATACTTACTCTTTTTTCATTTCTCTTTTATTTTTAGGAAGTGCAGCCTCCATCATCTATAAGAAGAGTAGAAAAAGAGGCATTATATCTCAACAAGGTATGTTGCATAACTCATTCATAGTAGTTGCTTTTTCTCCCTTTGATAATACTTACTCACTTTTCATTTCTCTTTTATTTTTAGGAATTACAGCCTCCGTCATCTATAAGAAGAGTGGAAATTGAGGCATTACATCTCCATACGGTATGTTGTATATAACTCATTCATAGTAGTTGCTTTTTCTCTCTTTGATAATACTTACTCAGTTTTCATTTTTTCTTTTATTTTTGGGAATTACAGCCTCCGTCATCTATAAGAAAAGTAGAAATATAGGCATTATATCTCAACAAGGCAGGTTGTATATAACTAATAGATAAATTCAAAAATAAACTATGCTTGTGTAAACGGTTGGAACAGTTACTGATGAAGATGAATATCGAAACGCTTACACAAGCATAGTTTATTTTTGAATTTATCTATTAGTATTTTATAAACTTAGATCGTTAGGCTCTCGTATTATTGTATATAATGCATTCATAGTAGTTGCTTTTTCTCTCTTTGATAATACTTACTCCCTTTTCATTTCTCTATTATTTTTAGGAAGTGCAGCCTCCGTCATCTATAAGAAGAGTGGAAATAGAGGCATTACATCTCAACAAGGTATGTTGTATATAACTCATTCATAGTAGTTGCTTTTTCTCTCTTTGATAATACTTACTCCCTTTTCATTTCTCTTTTATTTTTAGGAAGTGCAGCCTCCGTCATCTATAAGCAGAGTGGAAATAAAGGCATTACATCTCAACAAGGTATGTTGTATATAACTCATTCATAGTAGTTGCTTTTTCTCTCTTTGATAATACTTACTCAGTTTTCATTTCTCTTTTATTTTTGGGAATTACAGCCTCCGTCATCTATAAGAAATATAGAAATATAGGCATTATATCTCAACAAGGCAGGTTGTATATAACTAATAGATAAATTCAAAAATAAACTATGCTTGTGTAAACGGTTGGAACAGTTACTGATGAAGATGAATATCGAAACGCTTACACAAGCATAGTTTATTTTTGAATTTATCTATTAGTATTTTATAAACTTAGATCGTTAGGCTCTCGTATTATTGTATATAATGCATTCATAGTAGTTGCTTTTTCTCTCTTTGATAATACTTACTCACTTTTCATTTCTCTTTTATTTTCAGGAAGTGCAGCCTTTGTCATCTATAAGAAAAGTAGAAATAGAGGCATTACATCTCAACAAGGTAAGTTGTATAACTCATTCATAGTAGTTAATTTTTCTCTCTTTGATAATACTGTATCACTTTTCATTTCTCTTTTAATTTCAGGAAGTGTAGCCTCCTTCATCTATAAGCAGAGTGGAAATAGAGGCATTAAATCTACACAAGGTATTTTGTATAACTTATTCATAGTAGTTGCTTCTCCTCTCTTTGATAATACTAACTCCCTTTTCATTTCTCTTTTATTTTTAGGAATTACAGCCTCCGTCATCTATAAGCAGAGTTTGAATAGGGGCATTACATCTCCAGAAGGTATGTTGTATAACTCATTCGTAGTAGTTGCTTTTCCTTTGATAATACTTACTCACTTTTCATTTTTCTTTTATTTTTAGGAAATGCAGACTCCGTCATCTATAAGAGGAGTAGAAATAGAGACATAACATTTTTAATGCCTCTATTTCTACTCTTCTTATAGATGACGGAGGCTGTACTTCCTAAAAATAAACGAAAAATGGAAAGGGAGTAATTACTATCAAAGGAAAAGCAACTACTATGAACGCGTTATACAACATACCTTTTTTTGATGTAATGCCTTTATTTCTACTCCACTTAAAGATGACGGGAGATGTGTTTTCCAAAAATAAAAGAGAAATGAAAAGTGAGTAGATATTATCAAAGAGAGGAGAAGCAACTACTATGAATGAGTTATACGACATACAGTGTTTAAATGTAATACCTCTATTTCTACTCTTCTTATAGTTGACGGAGGCAGCACTTCTTAAAAATATTTCCATCTTTGATAATACTTACTCTTTTTTCATTTCTCTTTTATTTTTAGGAAGTGCAGCCTCCATCATCTATAAGAAGAGTAGAAAAAGAGGCATTATATCTCAACAAGGTATGTTGCATAACTCATTCATAGTAGTTGCTTTTTCTCCCTTTGATAATACTTACTCACTTTTCATTTCTCTTTTATTTTTAGGAATTACAGCCTCCGTCATCTATAAGAAGAGTGGAAATTGAGGCATTACATCTCAATAAGGTATGTTGTATATAATTCATTCATAGTAGTTGCTTTTTCTCTCTTTGATAATACTTACTCAGTTTTCATTTTTTCTTTTATTTTTGGGAATTACAGCCTCCGTAATCTATAAAAAAAGTAGAAATATAGGCATTATATCTCAACAAGGCAGGTTGTATATAACTAATAGATAAATTCAAAAATAAACTATGCTTGTGTAAACGGTTGGAACAGTTACTGATGAAGATGAATATCGAAACGCTTATACAAGCATAGTTTATTTTTGAATTTATCTATTAGTATTTTATAAACTTAGATCGTTAGGCTCTCGTATTATTGTATATAATGCATTCATAGTAGTTGCTTTTTCTCTCTTTGATAATACTTACTCACTTTTCATTTCTGTTTTATTTTCAGGAAGTGCAGCCTTTGTCATCTATAAGAAAAGTAGAAATAGAGGCATTACATCTCAACAAGGTATGTTGTATAACTCATTCATAGTAGTTGCTTTTTCTCTCTTTGATAATACTGTATCACTTTTCATTTCTCTTTTATTTTTATGAAGTGCAGCCTCCTTCATCTATAAGCAGAGTGGAAATAGAGGCATTACATCTCAACAAGGTATGTTGTATATTACTCATTCATGGTAGTTGCTTTTTCTCTCTTTGATAATACTTACTCAGTTTTCCTTTCTCTTTTATTTTTGGGAATTACAGCCTCCTTCATCTATAAAAAAATAGAAATATAAGCATTATATCTCAACAAGGCAGGTTGTATATAACTAATAGATAAATTCAAAAATAAACTATGCTTGTGTAAACGGTTGGAACAGTTACTGATGAAGATGAATATCGAAACGCTTACACAAGCATAGTTTATTTTTGAATTTATCTATTAGTATTTTATAAACTTAGATCGTTAGGCTCTCGTATTATTGTATATAATGCATT